>OY728147.1:15130000-20130000 GCA_963277665.1 Viscum album | reverse complement strand
CATATTGTTGAGTAGTTTATATTGATTAATATATTGAATCTATTTTGATTGAATTAGAAACATAATTAAATGAAAACAATTTTTAAAGGATATATATTAAAAAATAAAATAACAACCCAACTCCAGTATAGGTATGTGGTCATTAGTCTTATACAAATAATTTTACGAGGCAATCTATTCAAACAATGGACATATATTATTGTGTTTCCAGCTTCCATATAATACCATTTTAAAAAAAATCCTAGAATCGATGGATAATTATTAAGTAAAATACTGATTCGGTTATCAACAAAATAATGTTAGGTATCCATTTACATATCATTTTCATTAATAACTACCTTTCTAATAGTGTTATATGAAAGGATATAATTAAATGTTCCAAACATGGCCATTTTAATAGAGAAATAAATTAAATATAATTAAACTATATATGGACAACTTGTTCATAAATTACCAGATCCAACATTAATGAGTTAAAATTTAGATAAAATAAATAAAACAATTGTTGTAATTTTATAGAAATGATGACTAAAAACTTAAAAAATTAACATCTCAAACACTACCAAATCCAAAAATTTATGCGAATTTATAACTAGAAAAAAGTGGTACTAAAATTCAAACTATTTAAAACATAAATAGGATCATTAAAGGATAATAAATGAAAAAAAGAACAATAGATTTATGAAAAGTTAAAAAAATGGATATTTAACAAGAGAAACAAACTAAGGAGGAAAGTAAAACACTACAATTTCCCAAAAAAATGACCCAATAAAATAAAATTCAAAATGAAATCCATAATGCATTCAAGAAGAATAAAACAAATTCACATATTTTATAATAACTTAAATATTTTACAGAATAGTTTAAATTTTATTATCAATTATTATCTTTAATGATGTAACATTAATAGAATAATAGAGTTTTTCTAGGAAAGAATGCTTTGTCCATGATAATTTCCCAACTTCACTCCAAATTTATTGACCTAGTGGAATTTTCAATAACCTTAAACATTTGAGAAATTTAATTTACTAATTATTTATTAGACCTCATATATTACATTAATTTCAATCTTTACTACGCCCATTCATTTTTATATATTATTGAATTAAATACAAAAATAGTGGTTGTTATTCTTGAAAACTATGCCACAATATTCCCAACTAGAATAATAAATGTCAATTTTTGTAAGTGTTCAAAATTTTATTTTTACAACTAATTATTATGTTATAAATTTGTAAGAGTTAATAACATCAATGAAATCACCATTCATCCCATGATATACTATTTCAAAGAAGCATGGTCAATCATAAATGTCCTTGAAAGAAAATTAACAATGGAATTTAAGTATAATACTATACACTTTAGTATTGTAGATTTAATAATATAAAACCATGATGTGAACTAGGTTTTAACACTTGAGGATCCAAAATCATTAATACAAAATAATACATTACTACATATCATGATTTTAGGTTATAAAATGAGGTATTATAATTTTATAAAATGTCTTTAGATTATTAGAGATATTAAATAGAAACCCTAAAATGAGTTAAATATATTCTTATTGGAAGATATGTTAATTTATTCTCAAATTAATATAAAACTGATAGTTTATCGTTCTTTAATTATGTTTAAATAGAAAAGGTAAGTTAATCAAAATTGATTACTTATTTTATTAAACCCACTATATAGGATTTAAAACCACTTCCACAAGATTTTAAATATTTTTTCTTAATGGATGAATACATTATAACAATAATAATTTTATTATATTTTACAATAATAAATAATTGAAACTCATCAATGTGTTATAATAAAATATGAAAGACATTGGAAAGAGTTTGGCTGATATACCAAGACATTGTCTTATGATCATTGAGTATAGGATGTTTCCTAAAAATAATGTCAACCCAATTGAAGAAACCTTAGAGGTGGCTCAACCATAAAATGAAAGAGATATTTAACAAGGAAATTGAAAATTTTATTAATTCGGGAGTAATATACCCTATATTAGATTCAGTATGGTTCTAGTAAATTCAAATTATATCCATAAAAATAGGTCACAATACTATTAAAAATGCAAAGAATTTGTTGATTCCTATTACAGACCAAAATAGTAATACAGGTTTCCTTGATTACTGAAAACTAAACTTAGTGACTATAAATTAACACATGTTAGTCAAATTTAGCAATCCAAAACAATGAAGGCTTTTATGGAAGACAAACTAGTATATTATAGATAATTTTTTAGGGTTATTTCATATAACCATTCCACTTGATGTTCAAAATAAAATAATTTTTACTAATCCTTATCAATTTTTTCATATAATGGGATGACATTCACATTTTTAAATTCACCCAAACCATTCCAAGTTATTATATTAAAAATATTATCTGTCAAAATTATGGAAAGTATTGAAAATTTTCATAATGATTTAAAATATTTGGATATTCATGTTTTTATTGTCAAATAAATTTGAATAAAGAAATAAAAAAATTCATTGTAACTGATTTTACAACAAAATTTGAAAATATTAATTTAATGGATGAGAAAACGATTTTTCTAGGTCATATTATCCCATAAAATGGATTTTAACTAGATCAATAAATATTTGATGTGATCACTACAGTAATTTATCCCACTGGTTGGAAACAAATAAGAACAATTTAAATGAATATTTAAAACTTTCATAATTACTTTAAGAGGATGATAAATTTGTTTTTTAGGATTTTTGAAGGAATGTATTTGATGTTTTGAAAAGAAATGTTTCCACGCCTTATGTAATATAACCACTTTATTGAAACCATAAATATAAATTAACTATGAGGCATAAAATTGTGTTATAGATGCATTACTTTTTTAATGTATAAGAGGTAAAATTAAAGTCATCAAATATTCTCAAAAAACAATATATTCTACTCGAATCAATGATTCCACCTGTAAAAAAATAAAAAATAAATTCTTTTTAAACAATGATATAACATTTTTTAATAACTGAAGTTACAGTTTTCATTGACCATGTAACAATTATGTGCCTTGTATAGATAGAAGAGGAAAAACAAAGTCGAGTGTGATGGATACCACTGTTTTAAGAATATGATGTGGCGATAAATAAAATCATTGGATCTAAAAATCATGTGTCATACCACCTAATCAGTCCACCTCAAACTATTGATGTAATAATTTCATACAAGGATCCACTAAATGAATCCTTTCCATGTGAAATACTATATCTGATTAAAGAAGATGTAATATAGTATATAGACATTTTTAGTTATCGAGTCCCTTCTAACGTTCCTTCATATATAAATCAAATCCAATTTTTACACTATAAAATGAATCCAAATATTATATATGGAATTATCCATAATATTGGAAAATATATAGTTATCAATTGATAAGGAAATGATTCCCTATGATTAATGTATATTCTATACTAACATTTATCACAAACTAGCTTATAGAGTAAATTTAATCCCTCAAAAAACATATTGTAATGTTTTATTATTTGGATGTTATGGTAGAACCCTATTCAATTATTATCATGAATTATATAATAATTGAAACTAATGTCAATTAAATTAAATGAAATGAAAAATAGATGAAACTTATAAATGGCCATTAATCATCTATGAAATCATTTATGTGTGGGCATGTATTTTATAGGGTGAAATTACATATATTTTGGATATTTATACATCATTTTTTATATTAATAACGTTTCAAAATATGAAAAGTCATAAGCTATGAAAACCAATGGATACTCTATTGTGTGTGATTTAGTTAAGACTAGAAACCTTTTTAGGGTTGGGATACTCAGAGTAGTCATCATTACTCAAGTAACTCATTTCTATAATAGATTATAAGATTCAATGATGAGGATATATATACTGAACCACATAACATCAACATAAAACAACACATAAAATAATAAGCTATATCATGTATCAAATAAAGATATTTAAGTAAATTTGAAATATTTTATGAATCCTAAAAGGATGGATTGGATCCATGTTTGGAAGAAATAATGTGGGATTATGGAATAACCTATAAAATCTCTTTTAGAATGAACATATATAAAATAGAAAATAGTAATTTTTATTATATTCCTATGGAGTTGGAAATAGATCCTACAAGGTATTGTAGAAAATGAACCTAAATCATATGATAGACCAACATATAGGATTATAAAAATAAAAAAAGTTGAGGATTCCATAATATAATTATTATGAACACTAGTTATAATGAAAATTATAATTATGGATCATGAAAAACATAATTATAGAGGAGACATCAACCAAATATAATATCAGTCATCTTTAATTCTAGCTTATAATTCATTACATGTTAATTCAATTCTAATTGAAAAGGGTTATTATCAATTAATAATGTTTTACCTATTGGTGTATTGAATATTACAAGAAGATATAAGAATGAATGATATAATTTTAATCGTCAAAAATTTGAAGAAGTATCATGTACAACTCCTAGAGTCACCATTGGAGGGGATTTCACTCATCATCCCTTTAGAAAAAGAATACCCGCATGCCTTCCCTATATATAAATTTGTTGAGTACAAACCTATTTTATAATTTTAAGTCATAATAATATTTTATAAGAATTCCATATTGAATTTTTAAAAATTAATTATGTGGGATTGGAAATTTCTATAATTTTGGAATTTTTAATTTTTCTTCTTCTTTTTTATTTTTTGTGTGTTTTGTTTGTTTGTTTTATTTGTGTATTAAAATTAAAATCTTAAACTAAAATATGATTCTCATAATGAGTACTATATTTGGTTGAAAATTTGAGGCATAGAACCTTGTTTTTATTATTATAAAAATGGATGTTAATTGAAAACATTTTCTACATGTTAAAAATATGAATTGAATGCACTATAAAATTGAACTCAATAATAACTAACATGTTTACTAAATAAATATAATACCTTTAAGAAACTTACGAAATAAAAAATTTATACTTAATATGAATAGATTTAAAATATTTAGTTATGAATTGATTAATAAATTATCTATTATATCTTGACACATGGTGTGTGAGTACAAATTTAAAGCAATTATTAATACATAGATATATTTGGGAGGTATTTATATAACACAATATTTACCCCTAACCTATAATAAATAACCTTATTGGATGGATTTTAAGTGGAATAACATATTTTTGGGTTAGTTTCCATCATCAAATAAGTGAAATTCATATACATATCTTGTGATAAATTAAATAAGTACATAGTTTTCTAAAGGGGACAAAATTTTATGGAATAATGGACTCAAATAATTAATGGGTAGATGATATATCCAAATGTTTTATATAGGGTATCAATGAAGTTTAAAATAATGTTATGGTCCAAAAATATTGAAATATCGGGATTCATGATGTTGTTTATTTTTATAAATTAGATTGAACTGATCACAATTTAATTAACATTCACCAACCTTGTGATGATATTTTAGAGGAAATAGATACATTTTGAGACTATTAGTAAGTGATTATATAAGGAAAATTAGTATATAATTTGTGACAGAATTGAAAGTGGTAAATTATTGTTTATATTTTTTGACACTCTTTTCATTTTATTCCCCTACATATCATTTGTAGGACCATTATTTGATTTTTTGTAAATAACACTTCATTTCACTATATGGTGTGATTATTGTGAAATTTGGATAAAACATTGAATATAATTAATCTGTATTTAGAATATAATTAATCAAAAATACTCATCAACTTTTGAATCATTTTTAGGAAAATGGGGGAGAGAATGGAGAATCATTTCATATGGTTATTTAAGAATAAAATGGATGTCTCACATACTATGTGTGATTATGTAGGGATTTAAATATGAAATATTTATTTCGAAAACAACTATGTTAGATTTGCTCAGCCAGAGACATTAAGTATGTTTAAGTAATTTATGCTACATTAAATCCAAATGTTCTTTTTGTTTGGACCTATGAACGCATTAAAATTTTAATGAAGGAGGATTCAACAGATCAGGTTATGTTCTCCACCATTGATTCCAATTGATCTACATAAATAAAATTAAACCAATAATCTAGCATGAGATGACTTTTAGAAAACCATTAGCATCGACGTACTGATAAAATGGACATTATGATTCATTTTTTGAGCATTGATCTGTTTGTCCAAAATAAATAATAGGGGTTTTGTAACCAACACTATTATAGACCACTACATAAGAAAATTAATCGATGTTAGTGTTCTTTGGTGAGTAAATTAATTTCTATGTTAAAGATATTATATAATAGGATTTATGGTGCTCTACTTTATAAAAATTGGATTTAATAAATACATAATGTTGTGTTAGAAATCAAACACTTCTCTAAGCTTTGACCCATGGATATGCACATTATATTTGTACTCTATGTCCCCTTACTAGTATCACCTCAAACCTAAAACGTGATAGTATTATAAGTATATATTATTCATTAATTAATGTACTAGAAGTGTAAATGAATATTTTAATCTAGGGGAACCATTCATTTGAAAATGTAACTATATTAATATATTAACAATTAATATGAACTCTTCATAATAAAATGATTTTATATATTACCTCTTTCATTGATTGAAAATAATCATCAAGAAATAATCAATGGTTCGTCCACATGAGGTGTATCCCAATATTGCACTAAATCACACTAAACTATTGGAAGGGCTTCGTCAACCCTACTGATGTGCTATTATCTCAAAATCAATGATAGATTAATGATAAGATATTCAAAATAAAGAGTTTTATTGGAACAATAAACTCATCTCAAGCTTCAAAATTCATGGTTTTGTTTTAAATCAAGGTATAAACACATCCTAAGGGAGAATTCAAGAGCTAAGGGGATGTGTGCATCCAACATATTACATTTTTGTGTGACTACAAATTTTTGAATCCATGTACCTTGCATGAGAAAATATTCATTAATCACTTCAGGTAGCATGGATGCTCAAAAAACTAAAAAAATGAATATACAAGAACTTGTGCAACCCTCTTATTATGCATGAAAATTCATGAAAGGGTGTGTTTAATGTGAAATAGTACATTAAATCACTTCCATATTTGATCTTCCACTAGTTCCAAAGGCTCGATATTCATGATACCCATTGTTGACTAAGACAACATAAAGTAACAGGAATTTGTTGATGTTTCATGACTTAGCATCTGGAAATATAGTTTTTCTATAAAGAGATCAATAACCACCATTTTGGGGATAAAAAATGGATGTAAAGGCCTTGAGATCTCATTCACACAACCCTTTATTTCTTCTACTCACCTGACTTTTGAACATATCATGGATTTATATAAGTTGACAAAATTTTATTAAATCGTACCATAGAAACTAAATCACATTTAATTATGGTAGATATGAATTCACATAACATCCCTAAAATTTGTAATCATTATTTTTCAATTCTACTTTCCATCATTCATCTCTCGAATTCACAAAATATAATGATTTGTGCGTAATTATGAATCGATAATCCATGATCTGTTCTAAGAATAGATTCCTTGGATCGTAAAAATTAAAAAGTTTGTTAATTTTAAAAGATGATTGAAACAACATTCTAGACCTTGACAGAATTTTTCATTCCACTAAACATATTTTTATGTAATTTGAATGCTCTAGTTACTTTCACCTATTCAAAACTGGTAAATTTTTGCAGACCATAACTACATGACAGGTCTCATCATCCATCATGCAACAACCTTTTTCACTATGTGTTTTCTAGGAAACTTCATTGTCCTTTACTAATAATAATAGTATTCCCAACCTCTAGATTTTTATGGATGGATAAAATTGGTAGGTTTTAAAACATTTTTTATCCAATAAAACCTATATAATAGAAAGATAAACCCTTATAGAACCCCCTCCAAGGGGAACCAGCTTATTTACATTTTAAGATGGGTGTGTGGTATCCTCATATCCAAATCTCCTCCTAACCTAATTGGAAATTTGTATCCCCATTATCAAGCCTTGTGGAAATCCCTAACCATGATAACTATATCACTGAGATGATGAGGGGGAGAATTAATGATATTTTTTCATGGTATATTTCTTATAAAACTACCGTCACATTCAATAAAATAATTATAACACTACTAAAAAATCATTGAAACATCCACAAGAATACAATTAATTAAAATGTTCATTACTCAATAAGAGTATATTTTCATTTTTATTGTCTAGAAATAAACAATACCACATAATCCCCTAGAAAATAATTATTTAGTGTGGGAACAACAACTAGGATATTCCATTACACTTGTATAGAACTGTGATCAATACTATAGTGTATTTTCTTCATCTACCATTAATGATTCTAAATAATATTTGTAAAAATATTAGGATCCATCGCAAAATATTCTCGAACATGTTACAATTCTTCTTTATCAACCCAAAATTTTTAATTATTCAAAAAAAATTCATCACTTCCTTTCATGGAAGTAGGTAGGACATTATTATCTGGAAATCATACAAAAACATAGTTTGACGGAATACTCTGATTCCTCAGTCTGATTTTTTCAGTTCATTATCTCCGCTAAATAATTAGTCTAGAAACCATTCGGATTATCCTACTTCTTTTATTTTAATGGTTGGTTAAATTTCATTGTTCGATCAAGAAAATCATGATGAAAACCACTTATAAAAATTATTTTGCACAAAAATAATTCAAAATATTTTTATGTCAGGAAACCATCCTCTACCAAACCTGTATAAAAAAAATCAAATTCTCTCTCTATCTCCAACACATCATCATTATTAGTGTACATTTTACATTGACCAATGTTAAATGTTTTTCTATAAATGGAATGGGTGGGAAACGAATTTTATTTTCACACTCAACTAAATTATATAAACATAAAATTATCATACATTTATAACTTTTATCTAACCACATTATTGCTTATAAACTATTCTGGATTCTTCTCTAATCTTCTGGAAACATCCCAAAACATTATCTTCTTATGAATGAATAAACAATTCTTATGTATGATACAATTTCTCAATATGATTTTCTTGATCTTGTTGAGAATATATGAAATAAAATGATTTTAATTCTTATCCTGAAACCTACTAAAAATCCTCTCCCATAAGCAGTATTTCATCATCATTTTAATTCTGCTACTAGAAAACATTTCACCGTTTCCACATTTGTTTAAAATAATCCTTAAACTAATGGTCAATTATTTGATTAAGTCCAGCATCAGATGACTTATCAGGGTCATTAGGCATATAATTCATTATTTATTGATTCCATCCTGTGTATCAGCATCACATATTGTCTAATGAATCTTAACATGATTGAAAAAAACTAAAATCAATCAACATTTTTCCTCTATGAAAAATTATGACTAAATTATTGAACTCCTTCAGATTGATCAGTCTCTATATCTCATATGATTCATCAATGTTAAAAACTCAACAACACTGGTCATCCACTAATAGAAATCTACATCGGATTCCCTTTGGATACCATCAATTGGACTGATGGATCAGTGTCCAAACTCTTTATATGGATTGGTTAAAAATATTTTCCAGTGGAATAGTTTATAAAGAGACTTATTTATTTCTAAAACACATTAGATGGGGTATTTTCTGAATCAGTTCATCTGAGAAATCAGTCTGTCTGATGGATTGATTGATTCTCACTCCTATATAATCCCTTAATTTAGCAAAAACTAACTCCAAAAATTATAAAAATTATATACCCTATGGTTCTCACACAATTGATCTATGACTGTAAAAATATTATATCATATTATCTTTTATTCCAAAAATTATTACATGTATCATGACTTCATTATGATGTTGGGAACCTTGATATCTCTATAGCATCTTCTGAATTACAAATAAATCACATCCTTCCATTTACAATGATTAAATATCATTTTTATAATAAAATTTAATGTAAGAGAATGTATATAATATAAATTCATCATAATTTTATATATTATATCTTTAAATACATTCATACATCAATATAACTTCTCCCTATAATTGAAATCTTTATTTCAAACACAATATGATTTTGAGCCACAATATCACACTGAAAATATCAATAGAAAAAAAACTCAAACTGATAGACTGTCTTTATAACATTATGTTTGATTATCTTTGTTTGTTAATCCTTTAATTCAATCACCAAAACATAAAATGATAATTTATTTTTCCCAATGACAAGAAAATACAACACAAATAACAAACACTCATTCCGGTATCCAAAAACAACTTCTAGCCAACTCGGTTATAACAAAATCCCCCTTATATTTTTTTCAACCAAGGTTCATAAATCATTGAACATTGTAAATCAATTTATGGATTACTAGTCAATAAATCTAATCCTATGTGAGAAAAAGCATATATGTAAATAAGAATCAATATCACCAAAACCATGTTGTCCTAAATTAGTGACTTGAGAAACATATTTAACCTTAAAAATTTTCACCTCCGTAGGAATTATATCACATTATTATAAAAATATGATTCATATAAATATTCCTAAAATAAAATTAATAAAATATTATGACATTTCAAACACTTACATATTGAGTTTGCTACTTACCCATAACTCTTCCTAAATGCAAGCTTCCATAAAAGGTTTATCATATACCAATGGGTATATTTATTAAACATCATTTTTTTCCTTCTTGACAATATTATATAAGAACAATATGAGATATTTTATAGATACAAATACTTCATACATGTAGAGAAAGAGGTTGGATTCCAATTTTTAGCTTCAATTTAAAAATTATTCCTTTATGAATGGTTTTGTGAAAATGTCAGAACTTGTTTTGTTGTAGAACGTTCTCCAACTTCATTTCAATATTCTCTATATACCCTTTGATGAAATTATATCTAATATCAATATGTATTGAATTATAATTTTTCATTGTATATTTTTTATGGTCAAAATCTCTTTGATTATCACAACCCAATAGTATAGGTATATTAAATTTAACATGTAAATCATATAACTTAGTCTTTATCCACATAAGTTGTGTTGAAGCTTGAGTGGTGAAAACATACTAAGATTAATTTTTGCTATGAGTTACTGAATTATAATTATAAATATTCTAATAAATACAAATTTCCCTTATAATGAAATCCCTAAAAGTAATTTTATCTTCTATCATCCATGCTTCCCACCTAATTAAAATCTATATAGCAAAACAAATCAGTTCTTCTTGAGATATCATATATAATTCTAAAAAATATTTTTCCTTTGATATTTATAATAATTTTTTCCATCCATGAAATTTCATTACTTTGGAACTCCTTGAAATATTTCACATAAGGTAATAACATACAAAATTTCTGGTGTTGAATCAATTAGATATAATAAACTTCTAACCAGCTTTCCTAACACTTTAGAGTCAACTTTTTTATCTTCTCTATCATTAGAAAACTTGGTTCCCAATAAAATTAGTTTGGAAAAATGTTTTAAAATTTCTCTGCAAAATTTCTATATAATTTCCTTAGAATACCTTTTTTTAAATAAAAATGAATTTTTTGATTTTTGAGATTTTTAACCCAAGATAGAATTTCATTTCACCATATAGGTACATATCAAACAACATCGTCAACTCATCAGAAAAATTCCCACCATTTCATTCATAATTCTTATAAAAGATAATATTATCAACCTAAAAAATTGCAATTAGGTAAATCTATTGAATTTAATTGATTTAGATATTAATATCATATAATCCTTTCTTATAATTAAACTTCCTTAAATAGGTGTCCAATTATTAATACCCATCCATCAATGCGTTCTTTATCCCATAAGATGATTTGTTAAACTTTTACCCATAACATTCACCTTTCAAATAAAAACACCCCATCGTTGTCTAAAATAAATTTCATTATCAATTTCTCCATGGAAAAATGTTTATTTTACATCCATATAAAATTATTATAACATCATTGTACAATAATTGAAATTACGATTTTTTTAATAGCCTTGCAATTGTAGAAAAAGTCTCACAAAAAACCATCAATTTTTTATAACCTTTTCAATGGGATCAATTATTCTTTTTTTCTTACCACATCACAATATTCATTCTTCTTATTTCGGAATAGCTACATTATATAAATAATATATTCGTCACATGGTCTAGGTATGAGTTCGCAAGTATCATTCTTCTCGATATGATAAATTTTTTCATTCATAGAATGAATGCACTCCTAATTATCGAGATATACATTTACATTTTTTGGATCAATTTTTTAACATAAATATGTACATTTAATAAAATTTGATTTTATTTTTGTTGGAACTTTTTTTGTTGATCACAAATAATGTTTTGAACTTTCACCTATTTCCTCATCCTAGAATGATATTTAAAATGTTCTTCCTCATTACTATAAATATATATGTTTGATTATTAAATATTCATGGAATTATATTTTTAGGAATCCTTTACATATTTCATAAAAATAGAACATTATCCTTCTTCATATTTCCCATATGCATGTGGTTGTGATAATCTTCTATAACTTTTTCAAGAACATTTACATCAAAAAATTGATTTATTATTCTTGTTTCATTATTTAATCATCCATAAATATACCATGTGGATCATATCCAAGAAATATTCTACCTTGATCTCATTGATCAAACAATATAGGTTTTCCACCTTTTCTCATAATGATGTGGTGACTCCCAAAAACAATTAATCATTTCAAACATGGAGTTTTTTCATAGTAAATTTTGTAACAATTCATATCAAAATTTTCTTATAGGAAAATTGATTCTAAATATAAAATTCAATGCTCATTACTCACATTCTGATGTAGTGATAAATTCCATGTTCAGTTAACATTGTATACACAATCTCAAATAAACTCTTTCTCATCCTTTCAACCACACCATAATGTTGTAGTGTGTATAGTGACCTGGAATAATGCCTTATTCAATGTTTTTAAGATTAATTATAAACTATTAATTATTTAATTCACTATCAATGTCAATTAAATACATCTTCACAGAATACCCACATTCCTTTTCATCACTTAATGTTAAACTCTTAAACTATAATAGATCTTCTGATTTATGTTTCAAATAAAAAATAGATGTAATGAGAGAAAAAACATCAACAAAAAAATATTAATTATCTCCAAAAGTTGATTGTTTTCTAATATTCTCACAAATACCACGATGAATGACATCCATGGGATGAGTTGAATGTATTTAAACTTTATTGTGAAAATAGATTGTAATCATCAATTTTTAAATAATTAATAAAACAAATATCTTATATTTTTCATATTGGGAATATCACAAACATTGTATTACTTTGATAACATTCTCATGTTTCTCTGACACATTTGTCCCAAAATTTTAAGCCACAATTGATTTTATTCCAACATATTAAGATACCATGAATTATGAACATCACTAACACGAAACATATTTCTTTTTATGTAATGGCCTCTTTTTACAATTTTTCCATCTTCTAACATTATAAAATATTTAAAAAAAATATTTCATAAGTATATATTTTTTAAAAACAACATATATTTTGTTTCAAAAAATAAAAATTGAAGTCTTTCATGGAATTAAATATTTGTTACCTTATATTATTTGATAAAAAACCTTTCATTTTTATTGATTCATCATTTCCAAACATAATTATTCATTCATTAATGTATTTTACATAATTCCAAATATTCAAATCTCTTATAATATATGTAGAACATCCACTATCTAAAATCCAGGGTTGTTCACTTTTTTATATTAATTGTAAATTTCATAAACAAGATCTTCTTATTTACATTTAGTGTGGTTCACATTCAGGTTTTGATAAATTTTTAAAACATATTTTTGTTTTGGTAACAAAAAAACACCATTTTTCAATATCATTGAGGTTTTCACACCTTAAAAAGTATATTACAAAGTATAGAACCTATTTTCAATTAAAAAATATTCAGAACAATTCCTTTGAGAGGATTGAATCCCATCCTAAACATATCTTTGGGTAAATAAAAAAATAATTGAAATGTTGTTCTGGAAGGAATTTTTTTTGTATATCTAAATCCACAAAAATACAACAAGTAACCATTGAAATAATATGTAGCTTTGTAAATTCCATACAAACCAGAGTTATATGAATATTTTTTAAAATCTTTATTATATATCCCATCATAATATTCTCGTTCCCCAACCATCCTATTATCCCACGAAATATTATTCTTCGATTCATATTTCTTCTCAACATTATTAGAACAAGATGTAGTAGAATGTGTTTTTAGACACATAAATTTTAGAAACTTTTAAATTATCAAATTTGGTGGGTTTTCACACGTAGAGGATTTTTTATATTTCTTATTCTTAGAATCAACCTAATATTTCATTTCAACCTCAAAAGAAAAATTTTCATGATCATTGTTATCTTCACGCATTCCAAGGAATTTTCAAAATTTGAAGATATTTTTTTTGAAACATGTAACTTCTTATATATATTTAAAGTTCTTTTACTAATCTAGTTCCATCCATTACTCCATTTCTTTGAACATCACTTCAAGAAGGTCATTCTGATTATTTTCAATTTTAAGTGGATTCTTAATTCAAATAACCTCTTCTAGAAACATTTATTTCTCTGCATGAAGAAATTATTTACTATTTGTTGTATGAATTTACATCTTCAACTTCTTGATTTTAATTTCATGTTTTACAGTCCATTTAAGACATTCTTTCAGCTATATTTTCATATGATATTCTAAATCTGTCCTCTCTTATTCAGAACTATTGAATCCAAACTCTCTATTATTAACTATTGTCATAAACTTATTTCTCTGGATAACTCACTAATATTTTCATCATTTTCTTCATTATCAATAACTTTGTCATATTCACATAGAAAGCATCAACTTTTGGATTTTGGATAAAACTTTAACTTTTAACTTGAAGTAGTATTTTTATTAGTCACCATGTTTCTTCAAATATATTCTAGGCCTTATATAATATTTAACAATATCTTCTTCATTCCATTTTCAAGTGATATTCAATGAAATGGGTCAAAAATCACCACATTAAAAACATTTCAAGGGTATATTACCTTTATATTTACATATAAAACTTTTCATATTCATAGAAAACAAAGATAAGAATACATCATGGATGTGACTAACTTAATTTTCATATCTAGAATCACCAAATTCTTTATCATTGGGAATCTTATTATATTTTCGTTACATGGAATCCATTTTGGAAATTTTTTTATCCAATTTTTATTTTCATTTCATAATTACGTCATTTTTTATTTTATAAGTAATGAAATTATTATAATGGTCTTAAAAAATAGACTTTTATAAAATAGGTCTTCCAAAGATGAAACTTTGGAATCAAACATATCAGGAATTATTCTTAAGATCATTTCAAAAAAAAGTAGAGTCTTATTGATTTTCCCCAAGAAATCTAACAGTGATAAAAATATCAATAAACATTGAAATGAAGTCACTTGTAGATTCAAACAAACCCATTTTATGATCATCCTTCTTTGGCATCCATATTTGTATGTTTTCATTATTCACCTTCAAATTTCCTTGATAAATGTATTTCATCTACTCCTAGATATAATTATCAGTTGAAACTCACTTCACTCTATGGAATTCACTTTCAAAAAGAGATGATAGTAATGCATTCTCATCTCATCCATCTTTCTCAAGATTCCCCTTACCTATGTATGTAAGAGGCACATTTTCAACAAGAGGAGGAAATCCATAGATAGAAGCTTGCAAACCTCATACCCAATAGATATAATATATGGTACCATTCAATGATTTAATATATGATACATCATTCTATTTAATATTAGTGTCACCATAATGTGCACATATTAAAAATTTTTCATAACATAATAACATTATAAACTTCAACAATATGAAAAAAATGGGAAGAATTACTTTGATTCCAATTAAAAATACCCAACCATGATCAATGATTCACTAATAGGGGAAGGGGTGAAATAGGGATACGTTTTTATTTTATGTTATCTTTCTTGTAAGACATACATAGCATCCTAGAAAATAATTATAACTTTTATAAAAACAAAATTTTTATCCATCCACAAGAAAAAAATTATTTAAATGGTTCACTACTCACGAAATGTATATAGTCCTTATCATGGTTTAAAAATAATCTAATTCCACACAAAAAATTAGAAAATATTCATTTTATGTGGATAAAACATGTACGAATTACATTTATACTTGCGCATAACTATGATTAAAACAATAGTGTTTATTATTATTCTACAATGGATGATATTAAATATGTTTTCTATCAATTTCAGTAACCATTAACATTTGGTTTAGAACATGTCATTGTTCTTCTTCAACTACCTCCACATTTTAATTTATTGAAAATAAAATTCTTCAATTTCTTACCCAGTATCATCTTTGAATTAATTCTATAGAATTCATGCAAAAACATAGTATGATGGTTCACTCTAATTCCTCAGTGTGATTAATCAATACAGAAACTAGTCTAAATTTTCAGTTTGGAAAATAATCTAATTATCATATTTTTTTCTAAGAAGGGTAATTCTGATTTCTCTGTTTGATCTTGAAAACCCATACCACAACCTATTCAAACACATATACTTTCTTAAATTATTTATAATGAAGCTATATCATTAAAACATGATATATAAGTCCAAAAAAAGTACATCACACAATCACTATCTCTCATTCACCTAAAAAGTGACTAAGTTCATTGTACATTGACAACTATTTATTGGTTTTCCAAAAATGGAATGGTAAGGAGACCAATTTTATTTTACCACTAAACCAAATTCCAAAAACAAGAATTTCACTTATATTTTATCTTATCCATTTACCAATTCAATGCTTCATAAATCTTATGGTTTCTTCCATAAAATTAATCAAACATCCCACATCATTATCCTCCATCAAATTATAATCCAATTTTTCAGTATGTTCCAATTTTTCATCCTGATTTTCTTGATCTACATAATAACATTTGAAACAAAAAAAGTACAATTTTGATGCTCCAAAATAACTAAAATTCATTTACCATAAACATTATTTATACTTTATTAGACTTCATCTTATTCAAAACATTTCATCTTGTATTAATTGTTTCAAAAAAACCTCAGAACGATGATCCTGTATTCGAAGAAATCTAGTGTGTTATGAATTATAAATGTCGGCATGAATTAGATGGACCTATCTCTGATTCAATCAGGTGTTTTGGGGTCATGTATTACCCTATTACTCTTAACATGATCAAAACACACTAACAACAGACACCATTTTTTCTCCATGAAAATGGATTTATACAATATTGTAGTCGGTCAGATTAATCGATCTATGATCCCATCTGAATGATTGGTATGTATAGATCATATTATTTATTTGTGTTTAATGATCAATAACTCTTTCCTTCCTCTATTTTAACTCTACATTTGATGTCATTTTGATACCAACAAGTCATCTGATGGTTCTCTGTAAGAACTCCTTATATAGATCGGGGGAACATCTTTCTCGATGAACTTATATCTAAACTTAATTTTTTCATTCCAAAACACAGTTAATGTTACATTTTGTGAATCAGTTCTTCTAATGAATCAATTGATCAGATGGATCGATCAATCATCAATTTTTTAAAAAATACCACTTTAGCAAAAACTAACTACCAATCTTTAGAAGTTTTTTGTGTATGATGATTCTCACATCAATGATCAGTGATATGAAGAATTCCAATTCATAATATCTTTTCATTCAAAAATTCATTCTTTTTCATTAATTCTTTGTTAGGATTAGAACCATGAGATTGATATTGCAGTGACATACATTCAAAACCATGTATAAAAATTCCATTCAAAAATATTGAATCACATGTTTTGATTAAATTATGATGTTTGATAACATACATAAATGTAAAAGCATCATCAAATTTTGTATCAAATATCTGAAAATTATTTGAGTCTCCAATACAAGTTCTCACAATGATTGAAAACTACATTCGAGACCTAATGAAATTCTGAACCAATACATCACCTAGATAACTTATACAGAATAGAGAACCAAAACGAAATGATTTTCTTTTGAACCCTTCATCTGATCAGATAAGTACAGCACTCCTATTATTCAGAAACCAAAACATTAAAAGGGAATTTATTTTTATAATGAAAACATAATACATAACAAGAAGAAAAAACTCTATCTAGCATCCAAAAACAGCTTCCATCCAACTTGGTCCCAACTCAATGAACCAATATGCAAGATGTACGACATTAAACTGCATTTTACTAATATCCTAGTCACATGATGATAATCTATACGAAAATTTCCTCATCACATTATTTTATACAACAACCTAACCATTTTTTCCAAGTATAAGATGCCTCATCTAACAGTCCTAGGATGATTTGTTTCTTGAGAATGAGATACCTCATATTAGATTACTTCACCAAAAATATTTGTATTCTATATTCATAAGCCTCACACAATCCCTTATTGTCCCTATATTTATGACACAAGTATTCTTATTACACTAAATGAAACACTACAAACAAATCATATCGCATGAAAATAAACTATGCAGTGGAACTATTTGGTTTGTAATCATTTTCATCTAAAAAGAAAAGTAAGATGCCTCCCTGAGGTTCAATTTAGACATTCCTATATCATAATAAAAAATCTATCTCTCAATGAAAGTTGACATCTCTAGACCATATAGGAGGACTACCAAACCTCGCACTATCAAAATACGAGGTTCTCACTATACATCAGTTTCACCATGCATGGATAACCTATATTCAGTACTGTGTATGACAAAAGTATATTGGAAATGTCACTATATGAATTTAAATATCTGTTCAAACCATAAATTATGATCATATATGGTATAGTCTATAGTGTAATATAAATATGTGAAATTCCCCCACATAGCTTTCTACCTCTGATCCCTCATGATACATTGATATGTCTACCTCAGGTGATGAGCATCAGATACATTAGGTGATGATCCAAAGAAGTATTATGTGGGGAGAATAAGTTTCATGGAATGATTAATGATATATGCCTCTTGTAACACATAATAAATTTGAGTCTCCATGTCATGCATGTAAAGGATACATGGGAAAACATGCTTTGGATTATTTATGCCCCTCAAACAAGTTTCCACATAATAAACATGATAAGGATTGAGTTTTACTCCTAAATTGAAACATACATGAGATACCCTAAACCTTAAACTATAAATACATTAACATATTGAAAAAATTACCAAATCCAAAGATAGTAGACATACTAGAAGACCGCATCAGCTCCATCTAAAGGTATATTATCTATCATGATTAAAGAAGTGAAATTAATCAATGTCCACTTAACGAATTCACCAGGAACATGATTCTTCATCATTTATTAAAACTTTATGGAATGCATGGATTATGAAGTAAACCCCAAGGAGGAATCCATTGAATGATGAGCCACTATCCCATCATCATATACCAATAAAGGATCTGACATTATCGACCATTATTATATAGGCAACCCTCAATTGGATAGTTATAATGGAGGGACTCATGAAGGAATTGTGACCAGGCCAATTTTGTGAACCACTATAGGAGAAATAACAAAAAAAATTCCCCAATGGAAGTTTTGAAATTATGTAAAACTCTTCACCATGCTTAATGGGGATTTCATGAGTGATGGGAATCAAAATTTCTAAATTTTAACATTTTCAGGATTCACCAAACAAAATTTTAAACTTGAAATGTATCTATTATCCTTCAAAATTATGTAGATGTTAAATGATGGGAATTGATATTTCTAATAATCACCATTATCATGATTAAAATAACATTGTGGTGAGCCTGATGTGAGTATGTAAGAACCTAGTTATTATTTGAGAGGTACATGTTTTTTCTATTCCTTTTCCTTAAGTGTTTTTGAGAAAACAAGGAAAATATATGAAAAATACCAAAATTATGTGTACACACCATGTACTTTTGTACACACACCGTGTACATTGTCTATGTAGGATGAGAATATAGGGCGTATAGGGTTGTTGGCAATTAAGGGTGTAAAAAACTACACATTGTGTATTTTTGTACACATGCTTTTTACTTTGGTTGTGTGGGATGAGAATACAGGGTGTGTAGGATTTTCTATGATTAAGGGTGTAAGAACTAACTAAATGTCGTGTACATAGTAATACACGACATGTACTCAGTCGGTAGATAAATAATGTGGCGGTGGAAAGTATCTGCCAGAGTAACATTTTAAAAGGAAATTAAATGTTGTGTACTTGAGAGCACATGCGTTAGTTATGTTCTTTTCACTAAATACAAGTAGTAGACTCCTCTTTCAATAAGGGAGGTAGAGGCATCACTAGGAGTTGTGAGAGAGGAGGCTGGGACTTTGAAGAGCTCCAGATCACTCACTGGGAGTCTGATTCTTCCACCGTCTGTCTCGTTTGAACCACATGGGTAAGGTATTCCCTCTTCTTGAATCTTTCCTTCCTATTAAATTCCTAAGAGAAGTTACATATGTTTGAACAGGTAATCATTTATCTCAGATCTATACCATTCATGGTTATTTCGGGAGGCACTATTCACATATATCAATCAGAGGAGATCATGGTATGTAGTAATGTGTTTAATTCCTACCGTTGAGTTGATTTTGTGCACTATTGTGTCATGCGCCCATGTTCGGGGTGTGTTTCCCTTGGTTACCCATTTGACCTGGATACCTAGGATTATTTCATGATTACAGCTTTTTTGAGTTTTCTTGAGAGGAAACATATATAAATTTCTTGCTTATGTGTTGGGATTGGTCTGGTTACATTCTTTTCCTATGGAATGACTGAGGGTGTTGTTTCATTTAGCCTGAGGGAAATGTTTTGTTTATCCTGAGGGGAATGTTTTGTTTCTCCTGAGGGAAACGTTTATTATGCCTGTGTATAGTAGCTCCCATGCCTGAGTGTGATATCTCATATGTCTGAGGGAAATATTCAGTATTCCTGAGGGCAGTCACCTGAGGGTTTCATTTCTTCTTGCCTAAGGGTAATGAGTTTCATGTATATGGACAATGTTTACTTTTAATATTCAATGTGGTGACTTCTTAGGCTGTACCTACCAAGCTAAAGCATATGATTGTAATTATTATTATCTATTACTTGTTATATATTCCGTTGTGGTTTCTGTTGTGGCACAGGTATATGAGATTGTCGATCGATGTTGAGTCTCCGAAAACTCTCAATTCGATTATATTGAATTGGTAAATAATATTAAAATGGAAATGAAACTAGTAGAAATGGTTACTTTGGTGTACATCATAATTTATGACATTTCATTTTTTCCCATGGATGTTGCGCATTTTCATTGAATGTTGGCCAGATGCCTTTGGCAGTTGCCTACTGGGATTTATTTCTCAAACCCTATTTGGTTCACGTCTTGGGCTTAAACTAATTATATTGTTACAAGTGTTGATAAAGGAAAGAGTCACTGCACAGGTGCATGATTTTTGTGGAGGAGTAAGAGAGCATGGGACCAAGCATAGTCTTACAATGCTGTTATGTCCCAGTTGCACTACATTACTTTTGTTTTATTGTACATTGTACCTTGTTCTGTATTGTATCAGAATGATGTGTATCCTGTTTTGGATGATTTATTTTATTTACAGACATTTTTGATCATCATATATATGACTTTTGGTTCTCTTTTACTTAAGTTATGATTTCTATTTCAGCTTTATATTGTTTTCTACTTCCACTTTTGTATGTTTATATTTTTTTCCGATATGCAACACTTTGACAAATTGTTGTATAGATTCCCCACTATTAGTCCTAGGCCATCTCTTCCAGTCGGCAGCCTCTTGCATTTGGGGAAATACTCTTTACTTCATGTGACCAACGGGGTTTGGGGCACTCGTTATGTGGCACGTAGAGCTGGAATGATACAAAGTGGTATCAGAGGGTTCTTTTATTTTCTTTATTTTATTATTTGGGGACAATAGAAAGAGATAGATTGTTAAGGCAATCAGTAATAAAAAAATGCACGAGAGTAGCTACCCCATGTATAGGTAAAGGTCGTATTTCCTTGAATTGAATTGTGATTTTCTGATTATGATTATTACAATTGATTAGATATCACTGTTGGGTGATGCAATTGTGGTGGGCTAGTTATATTTTAAAAATGGGTTTTATTTAGTTTCCACCAGATGAAATGAGGGTATGCCATATCATGCATCATTTAGGCACATGTTATAATCACATGTCATGGATAGTTTCCATTCCATGTAAGTTCATTAAAATTTCATGTTATTGTGATAAATGTTGTTATAGGAAAAAAAATTTAGGCACCTTGATAGATATGGATACTATTGATAGATTATTTTTACATGTTACAGTTTGGTTTATGGACACTAAACATTGGTTCCTGAGATGCATGGGCTCTCTTGGACCAGAATTTGGCAGTTCATAATCAAGACTTGTGTTGAGTATTGTACTATAATATAAAATGTAGGGTTATAAACTTTTTGTTTGTGGGGATTATGGGCCACTATATTTCATAATTTGGCATACCAATGCTTGAAATTAAATAAAAGGGGCTCCGGAGTAGTTTTTGAGGTTTACTATCCAAAAACTCAAACAACACGGTGTGTGGTTCTATGAATGCATGCCATGTGCTCTTCTGCTTGGGAAGAAATGAAAATTTTCTATGTACATGTCGTACACTTATATGTACACTCCCTATTGTATAAGGCCGTATAATCCACTATGAGGGAGGGAACACTAGTGTTCTAGATTTTTCTGGGGACACACCGTGTACATGTTGGACAAGCTGTGTAATCTTGACCATTGAGAGACTGTTTGGACAAGGCCATGTGGCTGGGGAAATGGGGTTTTGTTCTCATTGTGTGCGGGTGTAACATGTAGTGTACCAAGGGTTGAGACATGCCCTGGCCGTCATCAGAACATGACTATGTGGGGGTTTAAGGGTACACGCCGTATAGAACATATACACACTGTGTAGACTCTTTTTTCTTGTTCTTGTGAATCTTTCCATTTTTTTGGCAATATTAACTGAACAAAAGAATTCTCGATAGTAAATTAAACTATGTTGTGGGTTTGACGTTGTAGAGTCATGCCGCCAAGACGACCACGAGTTATTCTCCAAGAGAGTGGTGATGATAATGCTACAGAGATTTTAAGCCAGGAGAAACTGATGGATCCACCAGTAGTGCCAGATGCAGCACTAGCTATTATACCAGACGTAGGAGCAGATGAAGAGTTCCGTGAAGGCTTCATGTCATTCATGAAGACCTTCCAGGGAGCACACATGTTTCCACATCTATGGCAGAGTGGACACATATTTTCCAGTAGTACTATCCGTCTATGTTTTTAAGGGATGGCTACCATAGGCTGTTGAGTCAGGGATGGATTATATGCAGACGATATCCTAGAATCTTTAGACGCCTCCTTGGAGGATGATCAAGCTCTCTATTTAAATGCTGCTTGATTCTACCAAGAGATGGTGGGATGTTACCACCCAGACTAAGAATCACTGAGACATGGCATGGGAAGATTTTCAGGAAGTCTTCTATGACATTTTCATTCAAGAGATGCTAAGGGAAGATCGAACTAGAGAGTTCATGAATTTACAGTAGGGTTTCATGTCAGTGATGGACTATTCTGCCCACTTCATTGAGCTATAGCATTTTCCACCTATTCTGGTGGGTGATGAGATGTTGAGGGATAGACTCATTCAGGATGGTCTTTGATATGACATTAGAGTGCTGTTGAATGTTTTCAGTTTTCCTATAATGCATGATATTGTGGACCAGGCATTTATTACTGAGCAGAACCTGTGGAAAGATAGTGGTATGGACCAGGGCAGTTTTGTACCAGTCTCTAGTACTGTTTCTACCAGCAGGAGGAAGAGGAAGATGGACTTCACTTAGGGTGGTAGTACAAGCTAGAAGAACTCCTTAGATGGCCAGGTAATGTGAAACTACTATGGTAAGGAGGAGACCAGGAGACCTCATTGTACATGTGACCCAGTGGAGTGATGAGCTTGCAGCAATATGGGTCATCTTCAACGTTTTTGTTGGGCGTTTCCACCAGTGACTAGTGAGAGTGGTTTTATGTAGACTCTGCTTGTGGGAGTAGGTCCTATAACTTCTTACCTATCAAGGAATTGGAATACGTCAGGATGGTTATGCCAAGGGTGTGGTCGTGGCCCTAGAATCCATACACCAGGATCTCAGAGACAATAGGATGGGTCATCTCATGGTATCAAGGCTATGTCGTAGGGCCACGACACAAGGCAGATATATGTAGTGCAATAGACCCAACATGAGCAGGATCCTGGACCATCCACTCTCATAGGTACTATTAAAATTTCTTCTCTTTTATCTTCATTACTTTTTGATACTTGTGTTAAAATAGATTTATATATGTGCCTGTTATGGAAAGCCTTGAGCTTTGTACTTATTTTTCATTGGATATCATGATGATAGAAACTCTGTTGGGAATTAGAACGTTAGGCGTGCGCCAGTGGAAGGAGTTCCCCCTAGAGGTTGGGGGTGTCACTTTCTATGGGACTTCTATTTCGTAGAGATGATAGGCTATGAAGTCATTCTTGGGATGGACTGGTTGGTACCCTTTCGAGCCATTATAGATTTATGTCAACATAGGGTGAGTTTCAAGTCACTAGAGGGCATAGAGTTCCCATAAAATGGAAAATGGAATGTATAGGTGTGCTGAGCTGGATACGAGCATCGTGGGTGAGGTGGAGTGACAACCCAGATTGGGATTTTATATCTAGATGACTAGATAACATTTCTAAAGGATTTCCGTCCAGTGGTTAATCATTTCAGGGATGCCTTTTAGGATGACTTTTCAGGACTACCTCTGAAGAAAGAAGTGGAATTATCTATTGAGCTTATTCCAGGTGCGGCACCGGTGTCCATTACTCCTTATAGGATAGCTACGCCTGATTTGTAGGATATCAAGAGGCAGTTAGAGGAGTTACAAGCCAAGGGTTTTATCTGACCCCTTATTTATTCCAAGGTTACACTAGTCCTTTTTGCTTAGATGGTAGATGGTAGCCTGAGACTCTGTGTGGATTATCTGAAACTGATCCAGTTGACGATTGAGAACTGATATCCCTTACCAAGAATTGATGATATTTTTGATAATAATTGAGCAGAACGAGTGTTCTAAAAAATTTACTTGAGATTCAGATATCAGCAGTTGTGAATTAGACCATTTGACATACCTCTTACAGCCATTCAGAGCAGATGTGGTCTATATGAGTACTTGGACATGCCGTTCAGACTCACAAATTCACGAACAATTTTCATGGCTCTGATGAATCATGTGTTCCACCCATATTTGTATTTTTGTGGTAATTTCCATGGACAATATCATGGTGTACTCTCACACTTGACACGACCATGCCACTCATCGTGATATCATATTGAGTACAATGAGAGAGAATTAGTTATATTCTAAGCTCTCAATGATTCACTTTTAGATGGACCAGATTCACTTCATGGGTTATATTATCTCAGAGGCAAGAGTTGAAGTAGACCCAGAGAAAGTGAGAGTAGTAGTTTCCCGGGATCATCCTAATAACATGTTTGAAATGCGTTGTTTTATGGTGTTGTATGGTTACTACATGCACTTTATATAGGACTTCTCCCGCTAAGCATCACCAATGATAGGTTTTAGTAAGAAGGGTATGATGTTTGTTTGATTAAAAGCATGAAAGAGAGCCTTTTAGAAGCTGAAGGGAAGGTTTACATCTGCACCGATCATGATACATCCAGAGTAAGGGATGAGGTATACAGTTCACTACAATGCATTAGGTTTTGTTCTGGGAGTAGTGTTGATTCATAGAGATATATTAGTTGCATACGAGTCTCAGCATTTGAGACCACGTGATAGGAATTACATGATGCCTAATCTCGATTTGGATGCAGTTGTTCTTGAATTACGTTGTGGGAGACATTATCTCTGGGGAGAATATTTTGTGGTGTTTATGGTCCAAAAAAGTCTTAAATACATCTTTACATAGCATGACATGAATTTTAGATATAATAGGTGGGTTGAATACCTTCAGACCTTTGACAGTGATCATGCCTATACACCAGCTAAGGGTAACTCAGTAGCTAATGCACTAAGTAGGAAGACTCAAATACAAGCAGTGCAGGAGGAGAGTGGTGTGTGACAGCTTATGGCTTTTTTCATAGAACTTCATTTAGAGGTGCATGATAGTGTGGGGCGAACCTATATTTCATCCCTATCATTGACTTCTATACTACTAGATATTGTAAGGGTGATACATCTATTAGATTCAAATGGCCAACTTCTACAAAAGTCGATGGAAAGTGGGGATCCTCATCATAGTTGGACGAAATGCGATGACGAGGTACTATGTTTCCATGGATGAGTGTGGGTTCCAGGGGATATATGCGAGGAGTTGATGTGGTAATTTCGTGATTCATCTTGGGATGTGCATCCTGGAATGGCCAAAATGTATCTTGACTTGAGAAGTCACTATTGGTTTCCTGGAATGAAAAGAAAGGTTAATCGTTTTGTTATGAGATGTTTCACTTGTCAGCAGGTGAAGGCAGAGCATCAGAGGCCAGTCGGACTGTTACAACATTTACCAATTCCAGAGTGGAAATGGGATGATGTCGCAATGGACTTCATTATAGAGTTGTCGAGGTCAACTCGTGTAAATGATTCCCTATGGGTTGTTTTGGATAGAATTAACAATGTAGCTCAATTTTTTCTAATCAAGGAGACCTTTGGTTTTGATGAACTCGGGATGTGTATATCTGAGAGGATGTACGTCTTCATGGGGTCGCTATTTCTATCGTTTGAGATTGGGATGCCCATTTTACATCTTGTTCCTTGTAGAGTTTTTAGAGGGCACTGAGTATATAGGTTCTTTTGAGCACAACTTACCACCCTCAGACTAATGTCGAGTTAGAGAATATAATACAGGTACTGGAGGACATGCTACGTGCATGCGTCCTGGACTTTTGGGGATCTTGTAGAAGCCCATGCACTAGGTCGAGTTTGCCAAAAATAATAGTTTTCATGAACTATTGAGATGTCACCATACGACGCTTTATACTATATGACATGCAGATCACCCTTGTGCTCGTTAGGGGAAAGTGAGGCTGCTTTTCTGGGACCACGGCTTGTGCAAAAGAATTTAGAGCAGGTCCAGTTGATTCAGAAGTTGATGGCAACGACACAGTCTCGTCAAAAATCTTATGATGATCACTGTAGATGACCCTTGGAGTTTTTGGTCAGGGATTAGTCTTTTTTCATGTTTCACTGAGGTTGGGACACATGTGGATCAAGATATATGGTAAACATTCACCGCGGTATGTAGGGATGTTTGATATTCTGGATATATTTGGGTCGGTTTCCTATCCGTTGTAGTTACCACAGAGGTACTAGGCCATGCCTGAGAGCTTCCACATATCTTAGTTGTGCCGTTATCACTTAGAACCATCTCACATTATTTAGACCGAGGAGGTTAAACTTCTGGTTGATGCATCTTTTGAGGAACATCTGATTCATATTGTTGATAGAAGCACAACGGTTCACCATGGTTGGTCTGTTCCTCTCGTATGAGTGCTATGGTAGCATGGCCGAGTATAGGACAAAACCTTGTAGCGGGAGACTGACCTACATTCTCAGTGGCCAGAATTGTTCTCATCTTTATCATCACCACACTTCGAAGGGAAATTTGGTGATGAAATTATTTATGGGGGATGTTTGTGATAACCTCGTTCATATTCATGAGGTATGGGTTTCTTCTTTTACTTTTCCTTAAGTGTTTTTGAGAAAACAAGGGAAATGTGGGAAAATCCCAAATCTATGGGTACACGCTGTGTACTTTTGTACACACACCGTGTACTTTTGTTGTGTGTGATTAGAATATAGTTCGTGTAGGCTTGTCGGCAATTAAGGTTGTAATAACAAACAACACAACATGTGCTTTGGTACAAATGTTGTGTACATGGGATTTGTGGGTGAGAATATAGGGCATGTAGGCTTGTTGGTAATTAAGGGTGTCAAAACTAACTACACATTCTGTACATAGAAATACATGTCGTGTAATCATTCGACAGATGAACAGTGATGCAGTGGAAATTAGCCGCCAAAGGAACAGTTTAAAAGGAAAGTACATGCCATTTACTAGAGAGTACACTATGTTTTTTGTTAAAAACAGTCATTAGCCTCCTCATTTGGCAGAGGAGGCAGAGGGATCACCAGGATCTGCAGGAGAGAAGGCAGATACATGGAGGAGGACCTGATCGCTCACCAGGACTATGATTCATCCGCCTTTGGTCTCGTTTGAACCGCACGGGTATGGTATTCCCTATTCTTGAATCTTTACTTCCAATTATTTTCCTAAGGGATGTTACTATGTTTTAAATGGGTAATCGTTTATCTCCAATCTACTTCAATCATGGTTTTTTCAGGAGGCGCCTTTCACACATATCAATCAGAGGTGATCGAGGTAGGTGGTCTTGTGTTTAATTCCAACTTTCGTGTTGATTTGGCATACCATTGTGACATGCGCCCATGATTGGGGTGTTGTTCAGGTTTGTTACCCTTCTTTAGCATTTTGGCAAGGACAACCATGTGTATGCGGTGATTATCGAATGTTTTGATATTTCTTGAGAGGAATCATATATAAATTTATTTCTTATTCTTTGGGCTCTGTCCAGTTACTTGCTTTTCCAATAAAACACGTGAGGGAATTGTTTCATTTAGACTGAGGTCAATGTTTGGTTAGCCTGAGGGAAATGTTTTTTTTATCCTGAGGGCAACGTTTCTTACGCCTTTGGGCAGTAGCTTCCATTCCTGATGGCGATATATCGTATTTCTGAGGAAAATATTTCTTATTCCTAAGTAAATCCACCTGAGGGTTTCATTTCTGCTTGCCAGAGGGTAATGATTTGCATGTCTGAGGTCAAGGATTACATTGAATATTCACTGTTGTGATTTCAAAGGTTATACCTGACAAGATAAAGCACAGTCTTGGTATTATTATTAACTTTTACTTATTAGATTGCTTGTTGTGGTTTATTCTATAGCACAAGTATATGAGATTATCGGGCAAGGATGAGTCTCTAAAAAATCTCATTTTGATTATATTGAATTGATAAATAATTATTAAAATGGAAATTTAACAGGTAGGAATGGTTACATTTGAGTACATTTTTACTTAATTCATTTCATTACGGCACACTGCTATTGTACATTTTCACCGATAGTTCAGCATGGGAATTTGGTGGTTTCCTACTATGATTTATTTCTCACAACCTATTTGGGACATGTCTGGGGCCAAAACAGATTATATTGTTATAGGGGTCGATAAGGGAAAGGATCACTACACAGGTAGATGATTTTTTAGTGGATTAGGAGAGCATGGGACTGAGTGTAGGCTTGTAAGGTTGTTGTGTTCCTATTGCACTAATTTGGTTTTGTTTTGTGGTACATTGTACCTTGTGCATAATTGTATCAGATTGCAGTGTATCAAATTTTGGATACTTTCTTAGAATTAGAGACATGTTGCATCATCATATATATGATTGTTGGTTATCTATTACTTCATATCCATTTTCCATTTCAGGTCTATATTGTTTACTTCTTACGCTTTTGTATGTTCAATTTTTTTTCCACTACGCTACACTTTGACAAATGAGGGAAAAGTTTACCCACTATTAGTCTTTAGCCCTCGCTACTATTCGGCAGCCTCTGGTGTTTGGGGAAATGTGTTTGAGGTCAGGTAACCAACTGGTTTTGGGGAACCTGTTGTCTGGCACCCAGATCTGGTATGTTACAAAGTATATTCTTCTTCAACATTGGGTATATGATTAACACTGCATGTCACTAATATTGATAATTGTTCACATGAATCCCTTATCAACCCTTGTGAGGATAATCGATATTGGTAATATTAGTCATTTCCCTCATCATACATGTAATGATGGTTGATCTCATATATCCTATAGGGGAAAAAGATAAAATCAATGCTTGATGACCCACTTCTAACAGGCATGAGGGAAGGAGGACTTATAGTGTGGAAATCTGACACAACCTTGCTTCTAAAACAACAACCACCACTCTAACAGCTATCTAAAACCACCCTCTCCATATCCCCCTCTATGATCATCTAATTAAGGGTGATTAATTCCCTCGTCCATCACTATGAACAAAAAGGGTTCATTCGAACAAAGAACATGTACCAAAGAGACTTGGAAGCTATAGTACCACTTTGGTGTATCCTCTATTAGAGGTTTTATTATGGAAAAACACCCACATCATGATATTGAATAACATTGGGAGTCTCTCACTTTGAATTATATGAAATATAACTCCCCTATGTTAATGAGGTTGGGATTTAGAGTTTACCCCTGCAGTGAACACTATCTTGGAGATTATTAGGAGGTCTCCCACCCAACCACAACTCTAACATCGACCAGATTCACAAGCTGATGGGCTGAATAATCCCACCCTTTCCCTTCATGTCCTAATCCACAATAAAAAGAATTAATTTTAGTGTATGATAATAACCATTTATGATATGATACTATATGATGGCTCTAATATCATCTACCACTACTAATTCAACTCTTTCCGCCATAACCACTATGTGGGGGAATTCTTCTGTCTAATTTGGATAGAGACCATAATCGTTCTTTGGGTTGGTTGGGTGGACTCTCCCCATCCTGGGTGACAATAGAAACTATAATTGAACTTCCCATGATGAAGAATTATATTTTTGTGGTCATTTTATAAATTCCCTTATCGAAAATTAAGTTCATTCCAATGTTATGCACTTATCCTTACCTGAATATGCATCCTAATAAAAATTGATAGACAACCGCCAGAGGTGTAATGACCTAACTTTTATAAAATGTATGGATTTTGATTTGTTTAAATCCATTAATTTAGACAATATAACATTACCTAATCTATTAATGGACAACATAAGGGTTTATGGGGATTCAATTAAATCCAGAGCCCAAAAACAAGGAGAAGATAACTGATTTGCATGGTTAGGAGAAACTGTGATGTACAACCCGCACACATTCCATAATAGAGATAGTAATTAAAAGGGTAGCAGGGGGATCATGGGTTTTTCACAATTGTGAGATCCAAGTAGAACACCTATGTGGGTTGTATTGTTTTTTGGATAGTGGAGTTGTCATCGACTTGAAAATTGTTAGGAAAAATATGACCTAGCCTATGTCAGGTACCACCATAGACAATGAGGTGAAAATTGTTGACAAACATTTTATTTGACTGTGAAACCCTATATATTTGGGTGAATTTATAAATCTATATTTAAATAACATAAAATATATACCCCTTTTTTCTTCCCCTCATTTCTAGTGTGCAGGAGCTCATCCTCTCCCGTTTTTCTCTCCCTTCTTCTAACCAAGCTATTTTAATTACTCCTCCATACAGCCTCTGAATCAAGTTATGTCAAAAGTGTTGGATATCTCTTGGTATTATATATATTCATCTTTATTACATTCATCATTCTATTTTCCTTATATTATTCTATTTTGGTGAATGATCATTCACCATATTTTTTTATTGCACCTTTCTTCTGATTTCCTCTAATCAACATCAAATCTATAGTTGATATTGTTTGAAAATTTATCTATTACCTTAATGAAGGTGGTATAATTATTTTTCCTCAAATTTATGATTTTTTATATACCCATTATTATTATGTGATCCAGAAATTGTAGTGAATTTAATTAAACCAATTTATTTGATTTTAAATAAGAATATGTATAGTGTACACTCCCATTTAGCCTTTCTAGGTATTAGAGAATGTCAAAATAGTTCATATCTACCCATTCATGGTGTTTTGGGATAAAATACCCTCTTGATATAATTTTTTACATATAAAAACATCGCTTAAGCATTGGTTTTGTAATGTAAATGGAATTCCCCTTGGGGGTAATTACTTAATTGGGAATATCACATTATAAGGGCTTGGTTCCCAATTTTAATAGTATTTCCTTATCTTGAATGACTAAAAATCATTATTTAATTTAATTTAAGTGATTTCACCAACATAAATTAATTAAATGGATTAATTATAATGAAAGGTAATTAGTCGAAATGCCACTTATAAAAATGCTTTCATATTATATTTATTCATAAGGATTACATCAACTATGAATCCCATTTATATATTTGGTTTTGATGATTAAGGTAATTATGAGGTGATAAATAATGTCACTACTATTATTATGATAATTACATTGACATTGGATAGATAAATGTGGTGAAGTAACTTGTTAATCATGATGTGTCACTCTCCCATGCATCGAGTGTTATCCATGACATCTCTCACCATTATACTGATATCTGAGTGATGGGAACGATGATACACATTCTACTGTATTGAGTGTTGGAAATGAAAAATCACCCCACCTATCTCGAGTGTGGAGCATGAAATCTCACATTAAATATGAGATTAAGGGCATGTACCCTTTATTGGTCTTATAAAAAGTTTAAATAGATTTAGACCCTTGAGTAATGCCTTGGGTCCATTGAACACTTATTTTCTAGGTATATACCTACTTACATCCGCACATGCATAGATAATATATTTGGATACAAATATAACTACACTATATATATTATTTAAATATATATGTATGGTTATTGAATAGAATCTATCAGCCTATGCCGAAGAATGTATCTCTACCAGGTGTCCGATAGGAACTTGAGCTATATAGTATTTATTTATTCAACATTGATCATGGATCTTTATACATGAAAAATTATTAGTTATATTAAATACTTGTATTATCTCTAGAAACAGTTGGTGGTGACCTGATGGGATTTTATCTCACACCCTACTCAGGCCGCCTCTGGTACCCAATAAGATTACTTGAATGTGGGTATGGATAAAGATGCTAGATTTATCATTCTTATAGTAGGGATCATGGGATCATAAATTTGAGCATATGCTTTTGATGCTAGTTGAAATTGATTTTCAATTTTTTAATTTTTTTGTATAGCATGTTTTATATGCTTATGCCTTGATTCCCCCATGTTGTATATCAACATGACATGACAAATTCGTATATGACTCAGCCTATTGGATTTTTATTTCTCTTATATTATCTTTTTTATTTATGAATTTGTGGTTGTATATCATTTTTTTATATCATTCTTTTACTGTAGTGGGCTATTAATCCATTCATTATAGTGCATGTTTAGGTGCCATTCCCAAACTATCTATTTATTAGTTATAACTATATTTCACTCCACTATGATGGTATTGTCTCCCCTCTATTTTACATTACACCCCCTGGTTTTTTGCAAGTGTGTGGAATATGGGGAGGCACACATGAGGCCATCTGACCCCCAACTAATTAACTCGAATATGTGGATATTAGGACAGGTTACTAAAAGATGTTATCATATCATATTTTCATTTATTCATTCTTTTTTGTTTTTATAATGAATTCTTGTCTTGTGTAATTTTGTAATGAGACAATTACTAGGAGTAGCTAACCCATTTATAGAGGAAACCAAAATTACTTGGATGGGTTATTCATGATAAGATTTCCCTTTTTTGGTTGATACAAATTCATTGTTGGGTGATGCACATGTTTTTCAATTCCCTTACAACTTGTATTATTGTAGTGATATTTCATTTACCATGGCCAATGAAATTAGGGTGTTGATTAAATGCATCATTATAGGCACTTCATGATTTATATACCATGCATTTCTTCCATGACTCATTTATTCTTGTGTCTATTTTCATGCTCTATATGGTTTTTCCTGATAAAAATATATTGAAATGTAAAGAAAGTTTCTACAAGCATAATATAATTGGTTTGATTAAACTATGTAAACTAATCTAAACGTTTTTTTATTTCATATATTGGTGATGGAACCTTAATTATCCAATTATACCATTCCTTGGGTTTTGACATAATATTTTATGACCAATATATATGTATTATATATACTATTATGAACTCAAATGAAATTAAATCTTAAAATTAAATTGGATTCAAATAAATTAGATTCAAATAGTAATTTAAAATGTGTTTTCTATTATATCATGCAATTGACACCCCATATATCAAATCACCTAATATGTTATACAAGACCTCTATCCAAACATGGAATTAGTGGTTGGTATAAGGGAGTCTATAACATCATTGTGGTCTATTATTTTATTTGTCTTTCACCTTGACCTAGATTTAGGAGAATTCCTTGAGGTGTGATATTTTTATTAGAATTATATGAACAAATCATAATTATTATTTTGTAAATTATTTCAACTACAAAAATATTTTCTAAGGAAAGTGTTTGATATCGTCTGATCATGCCACCACAGCTATTATAACGCCCCAACCATAGTTACCCAGAGTAGGTGCATTATTACATAACACAGGCATGATCACAAAAGACCATGTCTAGAAAGACCAATTAGTTTAGTAGCCTTGTAAACACTAGATACATTCATAAGTCTTACATTAAATCATAAAGTGAAAAAAAACAACAACATAGTCTCCATAGTCCACACCCATTTTCCCTCAAACTATCCCTACAGGTCAGTCATAAAATACGTCTTCATATCCTGGGAAGAATAAAACATAGAAAGGGGTGAGCTCATAAGCACACTATGGATAACAATATAGCAAAAATAGTCATAAATAGGAATAAAAATTTAAGGATATGTATAACTAAAACAAATGCCTTTAAAATTGAACATTATCATAATATGGAAAAATTGAAATAATGGAATTTACTTATTCACATTGATATTATACTAGTCTAATAATCACATGAAATATCAATAACCACCTTCATAATGAAGGAATGAATAATAACAGACTATCATAACCACATAGTCAAGGACTTATGCCAAGACTACAAATAAGCTTTTTTCAAGGCATTGTGACAAGACCCTAGTTTGTCTCATAAGACCTACCGATGCATTGAGGATCTATAGAGGTGTCCACCCGTCACTTACTAAGTCCAATTCATTCATCATATGAATAGGTTTAAACATAACATAAGCATTCGTATTAAAACTAGCATACTAAATGTAAATACATTGTCCATAAACCATGAATGGTATAAAAATTAAGCATCCACAGTCAAACATATCACAAAACCTTCAATACAATATGTATGTTTTGTATCATAATAAACCAACTTCAAATAGGCTTAAAATCCATCAAATGATGTTGACATTGATGAAATCAAAACTATTTGAGAGAAATATCTCTTTTGTTGAAATCATTTAAAAGTAACATATTTATAAAAGAAAAAATTTACATAGAAAACATTCATATAATATTTTCTCGGAAGCTTTAAAGATTTTATAGTGGTGGAAAATAGCCACACCTGAGTATAAGTTAAAAAAAGACATTCTTAACTTAATTTTGTCGAAAAGGTTAAATAGGACCTTAATTGGAAATCAATGGAAATATTCCGTTATAAAAATCTTATAAAAAGTAAAAAAAGGTTATAAATGACTTTATCCATAGTCTATAAAATAATAAGAATGTTTTTAAATACATTTTCAAGAATCATGGATGTGGATGATAAAGAGATCCAAGTAGATACTTTCGTAAAAGCAACCTTGGATAATAAAGAGATTCTAAAATTAACCCTTACCTCCTACTTTTCCTTGGTCGAGGGTAACATAATATCCTGTATAATGGTGAAATAATTGTTAATAAATTATCAAAGAAACATATTCATTAATAAGATATCATATATGATCATTTTACATTGCTTCGTGAAAAATATCTTAGTATTATCGTTCTTTCGGGTGCTAACAGATTCGTTTTATTTTATATTCATTATTTTGTGAGTAATATTTTTTATGGATTGGATGTATATTATTTATATACAGAGTGATATCATGTCTTTAAATATTACATTTAATCATCAAATTAGAATTAGTTTTGAATTGATACGATGGGGAACGAATCTTATCGCGTTCGTGCAGACAGTAATCTGTAGGTATGACCCAATGACAATATCATTATTTTGATATTAAAATAAAATATAATTGGATGTCATATCAAATATACAGAATCATTATCATGTTATATTTATTATTTACATCAATTACACATCATTGTTATACCCATCCAAAAAATAATGTATTCATTAATAATTACACCACAACGTGCAGATGGTAAGCCTTACGTACGCACGTATGGTGACATGTTCGTCAAAGGATGGATAGAATAATGAATTTGGTTGTACCATATTTATAATATAATCATAGTATATAGAATATACTGGAGTTATTATTGTATAATGGAAACAAAGAAAAGGGATGTGGATGATGAAAATAACGTGTAAGAGGGTGGTGAAATTGATACATCTTCTTCGGGTTCTTACTTTTGTTTGTTCAAAAGGGATCCATAAATTGGCTTTATGACCAAAGGTGGGCCTCTAAGATTAAGGGAGGATAGTTGAAATGGTATTTGGGTAGGGGTTGGTTGTGAGAAATTTCTTTGAAGGAGTTAATTAGAGAGAAGGGGGAGTGCCAATTTATAAGAGGTGTGACGGGCACCTTAGGAAAAGCTCGAAATATTATTTTATAATAAAATCATATTCTGTTTATAATGGCTTAAAATAGATTATATAAATCATAAGGTGGGGATGGGTCGAAAAACACTCATCTAATATGTTTTATACAGATTTGGGAAACTATGTTAACCATAACAGGTATATTTAACTCTTAGTTAAATAGTTTGACATTTACAATGTATTTTAGTATTTTTATATTATATGGTTAATAAACATAGTACATACCTCCAAGAGAACCCCAAGTGGTTAAATAATGATACAACTATCATTATATAAGTATTTTGTCTAATCCTTAGATTTTTAGGAATATTATATAAATTAATATTATAATATTGTTTTTTAAAATTCCTTTACGATAATTTTGGAACTATTTAATAATTGATTTTTTATGGTCTTAAAAACTTTATTAATTCAAACTAAATTTATTTAATCAATAATAACATGTCATATTAACCTATAAAATTATTTTATGGAATCATACTGTTCAAATTTTATTTATTGTAACATTTATAATACCATTTATTTTATTCTTTGATAAATAAGGAAAATACTAAATCATTATTGTGTCATCAATAAATTTAATTATTCAATGTCTAAAAATGTTAAATAAAATACCATTATGTAGGAAATCATTCTAGATTTCTAATTAATATTTATAGTACAAAATAGAACTTAGATTACCATATCTAAAAACAATTCTCTAAAAGATATATGCTTATGTCATTTTTGTAGTAACTTTAACTTAATTAATATAAAGTTTCATTATCACATAATAGTGGCTCAATGGGGTCCCATAATCGACCCACAGATGCCCATGGCCGGAAATGTGTTATTAAATAGGTTTAGGATATGTGTTAGGGTAAATTAATATTATTATACTATTATTTTTACCCTTATTTACCAGATTTACCCTTTAACAATGGTAAATAAAATATTTTCCAAAGTAATTATTCAAACTGACTAAAAATAAATGTTACCGTTTTACACAATTTTGATCTCCTAATTATAAATATAGAATCCATTTTTCTAAATTCATAACACAGAAGTGGTAAAAATTAATTAAAATGAATTCTCCTTGTTAAAACAAAAAATGTGTTTTTATGAAATAATAACTATCAAAATGTCGACACTTGTTGATGTCTAATTTTTATTTGAAATAATGTCCAATTACCAACATTGGAATAAATTAAAAATTTATACTCTGAATATACTTTAGAACAACTCAATAGTATAATTTATCACTATAAATTTTTTGGATTAATAAATGTGTTTTTATTTAATGTTTAGTATTTTTCATTGTTCATAAAAAATTGGATGTTCACAGAAAAATACTAAAAACTCATCCTATGATAATTTTGATATTATGAATCAAAAAATGAAGTCCAATTGGAATAATAAAATTTATAAAATTTTAATATTTGGGTAATACTATTCATAACGGATAGTTGGATTGGTTGTGGTGTGTTAGAACTCGAAATTGTGTACAACAAATGATACTATATTATTCAAATGGAAGCGTATCGTGGAAGATTGGGGTGTTACATTCTCCTCACTTTCAAATAATTTCATCCTCAAAATTTCTACAATATTAATTTATAAAAGGACTTGAGTGGTTATTTATCATATGTTTCTCGGGTTCCCACATTGCCTCTTCCATCTTATGGTGTCTCCATAGAACTTTTTCTAGATGATTCATCTGGTTTCTCAAAACTTGTTCTCTTGTATCAAGAATATTTATAGGCTCTTCTCAATAAGATAGATCAAGTTCCAGTTTTAATTCATCATAGGTGAGTACATGCGTTGGGTCAGGCATGTATTTTCTAAATAGTGATACATGGAACACATCATGAATTTTGGAGAGATTTAGCTGCATTTCCAAATGGTAAGCTACAACCCCATTTCGTTTTACAATTTCAAAAGGTCTGATGTACCTGGGACTCAATTTTCCATTCTTACCGAAATGTATACCACCCATCCATAGAGATGCATTCATGATATCATGATCTCTTACCTGAAATTACAAATTCTTCCATTGGTTATCGGCATAGCTCTTCTGCCTATTTTGAGGAGCATTGATGTTGTTTTGGATTACCTTCACCTTTTCTATCGTTTCCTCCACATGTTCTGGGCCTATGCGTTTTCTTTCACTAACATCAACCCAATAGGTTGGTGTGTAACATCTCTTTCCATATAACGCATCATATGGTGCAATACAAATACTTGAATCGAAGCTATTGTTATAGTAAAATTCCACCAGAGTTAAATATTGATCTCACATACCCGGAAAGTCAAGTGAGTAAGAACTCAACATATTTTATAAGGTTTGAATAGTCCGTTGTGATTGTCCATCATTGTGGGGATAGTAGATAGTGCTCAAAAAAAGTTCAGTATCTAGAGCTTTCTGAATATTTTTCCTGGATAATTATGTAAAACATGGATCACAATAAGAAACAATTAATAGGGGTACTCCATGAAGTATCACAACTTCATTAATATATAGACTTGATAGACGTTCAAGGGGTAGGTCTTCTCTTATAAAAACAAAATGTGCTGACTTGGTAAGACGATCAACAATGACCCATATTGCATCATTCCTTCTAGGAGTATTTGGAAGTCCCATAACAGAGTCCATCGTAATATTATCCCATTTCCACTCAGGTATGGGAATATTTTCCATGACTCCTCCAGGTTGTTGCATTCATGATTTCACTTATTGACAAACCATAAATCTTGGCACAAAATCATCAATACCCCTCTTCATGTTTCCCCACCTAAAATGTTTCTTCAAATCTCTATACATTTTGGTGCTCCCAGGGTGTATAAAGAAATTGGAACTATGAGAATTGTCCAATAATTCCCTTTTTAGATTAGTTATATTGGGAGCACAAAGTCTCTACCCAAATTTCAAAATTCCATCTTCATACACAAAGTCACTCAATCTTCCATCATTCATAACTTTAATCTTCTTTCAAAATTCTTCCTCATCAGTATGAGAACTCTTTATCCTTTCTGGTAATGATGGTTTGGCAACCATTTGAAAAAGTATAGATTTTTCACATTCCATAGTAATTACCATATCCATCTTCACTACATCCATGAAAATAGGATCCCTTTCAACTATCATCTTGTTAAAAAGTCCATGATCCTTTCAACTCAAAGCATCTTCCACCTTATTTTCCTTCCCAAGGTGGTAGTGTATCATGCAATCATAATCTGTGAGTATTTCAAGCCATCTTTTATTCCTCATGTTGAGTTCTGCCTTTGAGAAAATATACTTCAAACTCTTGTGATTAGTATAAATCTAACAATTTTCACCATATAGATAGTGTCTCCATATCTTCAAGGAAAATATTACCACTTCTAATTCAATATCATGAGTATAATAGTTTTTCTCATGAATTATTAGTTGTCGTGATGCATTTGAAATAACCCTATCATTTTGAATAATGACACAACTAAGTCCATTCATTGATGCATCACTATAATTAACAAACCCATCATTCACCGATGGTAGAGTCAATATAGGATCATTGAATAATCTTCTCTTTAGTTTTCAAAACATACTTCACATTCTTTTGTCCAAACTAATTTAACACCTTTTCCTCTTAGCTTTGTTAATCAGTTATCCAATCAGGCAAAACTCTCGACGAAACGTCGATAATAACTTGATAACCCAATAAAACATTGTAGCTCACTTATACTCATTGGTGTTGGCCATTCATTGATTACACTTATAATAGAAGGATCAATAGTGATTCCATACTTAGAGACAATATGGCCAAGAGAAGAAATATCCTGATGCCAGAATTCACACTTGCTAAACTTCCCATATAATTCATATCTGCTCAGAGTCTTCAAGATAATGAACAAATGATTTTCATTATCTTCGTAGTTTTTGATGTATACCAAGATATCATGAATAAATACCACTACAAATTCATCAAGATAATCCGTCAAAGCTCTGTTAATTAGATCCATGAAAATAGAGGGCTCATTAGTCATTCCAAAAGGCATTACTGTAAACTCGTAACGCACGTACCTGGTTTGAAATGCTATTTTCAAAATGTATTACATCTTCAGACACAACTGATGATATCCAGATTGAAGTTCAATATTTGAAAAATATTGATCTCTATGGATTTGGTCAAATAAATCATCAATGTGAGGTAGGGGATACTTGTTCTTTATTGGTATATCATTAATCTCTCTGTAGTCAATTCACTACCGCATAGATCCATCTTTATTCATAACATAAATAATAGGGGATCCCCATGTAGAAAAACTTGGGTAAATAAATAACTTATTACTCAATTCCTCTAGGGGTTTATTTAGTTCCACTAATTCCATAGTGTCCATTCTATAAGGGGTCTTCGATATGTACCTTGAACCAGGAATTAGGTCAATAGAAAACCCAATTTCTCATTCTAGAGGATATCCTGGTGAATCCTATGGAAAAACATCAACATATTATTTCACAATAGGTACATCCTCTATTTGAACATTCCATTCTACACACACAATTATTTCATTCACTTCCTCCCCAATAATTGAATTTAGTTGAGCTAATGGGGTGGATCTAGATAAGAATTAGGATGTGACGATTCTTCTCTAAAGATAAGGTGTTCCTAATCATCTTCATCAAAAATAGTATCCTCCATAATCCTAAAATAAATCTTCTCATCATGGTCTGAAATCCAATCCATACAAAAGATTATATCAAACTCAATTATGGGTATGATGATGAGATCATCAGATAAAGAACATTTATAGGCTCTAATGGGAATAGATTCACAAAACATTGTTGCGATGATACTTCCCATAGGAGTTATAACAGAAAAATCCCTTATTAAATTGAATTGGAAATTTCTAATTTTCACAGCTAACTGGGAATATATGAAACAAATCGATGATACAGAATCAAATAAAGCATTTTCTAAGCATGAGGAAACGATTAAATTACCTGCCACAATGACTTTCAGAGCTTCTACCTCAGCAGTAGTCATAGCACAGGCTTTTCCTTGATCCCTTGCCCTTTTCTGAGGTACGTTTCTTTCACTCTTAGGACATTAATTTGCATAATGTCCCATCTCCCTGAAATTATATCATTGAACATCGGAAGCTTCATTCTTCCCCTTTCAATCATGGGCATGGTGGTCTTTTTCACCACACTTGTAACAGACTCCCATTCCCTTCAGGCAAGTACCAGGGTGTTTCTTCCCACATTTACTGCAGTATCGATATTCAAATTTTTCTTTTTCCCCCTTATTTACATTTCTAGATTGATCATCCGATCTCTTCTTCTATTGCTTTTCTTTAATGTCATAAGATTTATTGAATTCCTTTTCTGTCTTCATATCACATGAGACAATATCTGTGAACAATGAGAAGGACTGTGAGACTAATGCTTGATGGAGAAACTATTTCAACCCATCAAAGAAATGATCAATATTACTTCTTAGGTTATTTATATAATTTGTAGCATGCCTTGATATCCTTGTAAAGTAATACACAAACATTGCAACATTCTTGTCCTCCTTTTTCCTCAGACTTAGAAATTGTCTTTCCATATCCGCTCGATGGTAATGAGGAAAGTATTTTTCTATGATTTTTTTTAAAATCCCTCTATTCTGTATTTGATACTTGATCATATTACATTTTGTTTTGATTCAATGACCACCATTGATCAGCATCTCCAGTGAGGCGGTGAATTACCATGACAAATTTTACCCTTTCGCTACACCCCAAGGTGTGGAATATTTCTTCTATGGAATTTATCAATTGGTCAGGTACTAGTGGATTTTTACCCCCATTGAATGTTGGTGGTTGTTTTCTCGTGAAGAGATCTAACATTGATCCTCCATGCTACAGATTAGGGTGCTCCATACATGTAAGATTATCATTCATAACCTGAGTGAGTTTCCCTAGTATGGTGATTAGCTAATTAGCACCAGTTGCATCACCACATACACTATAATTATCATGGGAAGGAGTTCAATCCCTACATGGAGATTGTGCATTGATACTATTTCCATTACTACCACAAGGAGCCATTTCTAAACAATGGCATACACTAGATTATTTTATGAATCGCAATACATAGATCCAAACTTGTAAAACTCTTAACATAAATGGAATAGTTTATGGATATAATACATAGTCATAAACAAAATTTCATTGAGGAAGTAAATAATCATAATATGTACATAATGGTTTGTAAAGAAAATATGAATTATCCTATGCACATCCCCCGGGAGTGTCGTGACAATGTGTGCAGCAAGTTCTGTTGTCATGCACCAGTTCGTGTTCGAGACTAGCTCAAAGCGGTGTTTTCGGGTATTAAACCTAGGTACATCTGTTCCGGAGCTGCCTCTACCTACTTGTATCCAGACAGTGATGTATTGTTTAGAAAAATCACAAAATATCTACAATACCGAAATTCTAGGAAGTTCTTATATACTAAACCTCATAGTCCATCTTAGGTCTATGTGCTCTAATCAGAGTTTATCTAAATCTAGATACCATGTTTTTTACCAACCTTCCTCTGATACCAAACATTAAGTCCCAACCCCAGCTACCCAATGACGGTGAATTATTAAATTTCATTGTCATGATAAGAAAATATCATGTTTCTAAAGAACAATTAGTTTAGTAGCCTTGGAAACACTAGATATATTCATAAGTCTTACATTACATCATAATGTGAAATATTACAACAACATAGTTTCCATAGTCCACACTCATATCCCCTCAGACTATCACTATAGGTCAGTCATAAAATACTTCTTCACATCCATAGATGAATATAATATAGAAAGGGGTGATCTTAGACTCTTAGTAAGGATAACAATATAGGGGAATCGTTCATAAATATGTATAAACATTTGAGGCAATGTATAACTAAAAAAATATCCTTTTATACATGATATTTAGAAAAATATGGCAAAAAATAAATTGAAATTATACCATTTACTTATTCACATGGATATTCTACTAGTCGAATAATCACATTTAATATAAATTTCCACTTTATTAATGACGAAATGCATAATCCGAGACTATCGTAACCAAATAGTCAAGGCGTATGCCAAGAGTACAAATAATATTTTGTCAAGGCCATGTTCCAAGACATTATTTTGTCTCATGAGACCTACCGATGCATCGAGAAGCTATAGTGGGCTCCACCCGTCACTTACTATGTCCAATGCATTCCTCATATGAACAGGTTTAAACATAACATAATCATTCTTATTAAAACTAGCATATGAAATGTCAATACTTTCTCTATAAAACATGAATGGTATAAAAATAACATATCCACAGTCAAAAATATCACAAAACCTTCATTTAAATATTTCTTTTTTGTATCATAATAAATTAACTTAAAATTGATCAAAGGATGTTCACGTAGATGAAATCAAAATTATTTCGGAGAAATATCTCTTTTTGAAATCTTTTAAAAGTCACATAATTATAAAAGAAAATATTTACTTTGAAAATATTCTTATAAGTTACTAAGGAATTATTTTTCAATTTTATAATGGAAGAAAATAGCCGCACCCATAGTAGAAGTTAAAAAAAGACATCCATACCTTAATTTTCTTAAAAAGTTTAAAAAGAAACATGTTTGGAAAATGACTGAAAGATTCCTTTATAAACATCTTATACAAATTAAAACAAGGGTATAAATGACTTTAAACCATAGTCTATACAATATTAATAATGTTTTGAAATACATTTTAAAGAAAAATGGATGTGGAAGATACAGAGGTCCGAGTAGATACTTTTGTAAAAACAAACTCGGATAATAATGATATTGTTAAATTAACCCTTACCTTGTACTTTTCCTTGATAGAGAGTAGGTTGACCTCCAGTATAATGGTTAAATAATTGTTATTAAATTATACAAGAATCGTATGAATTTATATGATATCATATATGATCTTCAAACATTACTTCGTTAATAATATCTTAGTATTATCGTTCTTTTAGGTGTTAACGGATTCATTTTCCTTTATATTCTTTGTTTTGTGAGTAATATTTGTTATGGATGGGATGTTTATTATTAATATCCAAAATTATATCATGTCATTAAATATTACATTTAATCATCAAATTAAATTACTCTTTAATGGATATGATGTGGAATGAATCTAATCGCGTTCGTGGAGACGGTAATCCATACGTATGCATGAGCGACAATATAATTTTTTGATATTAAATTAATATATAATTGGATGTTATATCATATATACAAAATCATTATCGTGTTATGTTTATTATTTACATCAATTAAACGTCATTATTATACCCATCCAAATAATAATGTATTTAATAACAATTACACCACGACGTGGAGATGGTAAGTCGTACGTACACACATATAGTGACATGTTATTCAATGGATGGATAGAATACCAAATTTGGGTGTACCATATTTATAATAAAATCACAGTATATAGAAGATACGGGAGTTATTATTTTATAATGGAATCAAAGAAAATGGAAGTTGAAGAAGAAATGAACTTGAAAGAGGGTGGTGAAATTATTATCTCTTCTTCAGGTTCTTCCTTTTGATTTGATCAAAAGGGCTCATTAAGTTGGATTTATGACCAAATGATGGCCTCTAGGATTAAGTTAAGACAGTTTAGTGGGTATTTGTTCTGGGTATTTTCCAGCTAAATGGTTTTGAAGGTATGAATTAGTGAGAAGGGGGAGTTCCTTTTTATAAGAGGGAAGATGGGTACCTTTGGAAAAGATAGAAATATTATTTTATAATAAAATAATTTTCGGTTTTTAGTGGATTAAAATTTATTTTTTAAAGGATAAGGTTGGGATGTGTTGGTAACAACTCAACTAATAGGTTTTAGAAAGGTTTGGTTCCTGATATTAACATTAACTTTTTGATTTAACTCTTAGTTAAATAGTTTGACATTAACCATGTCTCTTTGTATTTTTATATTATATGGTTAATAAACTTACTATATACCTCTAATACAACCCCATGATGTTCTATAATGATACACATATCATTATATAAGTCTTTTGGCCGGTCCATGTATTTTTAAGAATATTATATTAATTAATAATATTATATTTGAATTAAAAATTCCTTTATCTAAATTTTGACACTATTTAAAAATTTATTTTTCTTAAAGTCCTAACAACATTATTAATTCAAAATAAATTTATTTAATCAATCACAACATCTCATATTAATCTATAAAATTCGTGGATGGCATCAAAACATTCAAATTTTATTTATTGTAACATTTATAATACCATATATTTGATTCATTCATTAATAAGGAAAATAATGAATCATTATTGTGTCATAAATAAATTTAATTATTCAATGTCATAAAATTATAAATAAAATACCATTATGTTGGAAATATTTTTATATTTATATTGAATAATTATATTTATTAAGATAACATCTATAATCCTATTTAAAAACTATTTTTCTAAAATATATATTCTTGTGTCATTTTTGTAGTTACATTAACTTAATTAATATAAAGTATCATTATCACTTACTAGTGGCTCCATGGGGTCCCAAAATCGAAACCATGATACCCATGGGCGGACATGTATCATCCAATAGGTTTAGGACACGTTTTATGGTAATTTAATATTATTATAATATTATTTTTTACCCTTATTTATCAGATTTACCATTTAACAATTATAAATAAAATATTTACCGAAGTAATTATTAAAAATTTATAAAATAAATGTTACCAATTTAAAAAAATTGGACCTCCAGATTCTAAATATGGAATGAATTTTTATATATTGAAAACATTGAAGTGGTAGAAATTAATTTAAAATTAATTCCTGTTGTCAAAAAAAAACCATGTTTTTTAAGAAATATTCACTATCAAATGATTGACACTTATTTATGTCTAGATTAAATGTGAAATTATATCCAATGAACAAAATAAGATTAAATGGTAAAAATATATTCTAGCTATACTTTAAAAACACACAATAGTATAATTTATCATGATAAATTATTTTGATTAATAAAGATGATTTTTATTAAAGTTTAGTATTTTTCACTATTAATCAAATATTGGAAGTTCTCAGAAAAATACCAAAAAACAATGCCTAAGCTAATTGTGATATTCCGAATCCAAAAATTAAGTCCAGTTTTAATAATAAAATTTATAAAATTTCAAAAAATGGGTATTACTATTCATAACAGCTAGTTAGATTGGTTGTTGTGTGTTAGAACTCGATGTTGCGTACAACACATGCTACTATATTATTCCAAGAAGAGTGTACCGTGGAAGCTTGGGGAATTACATATAACTTAATTCATACACCCAGAGGGTGGTGAAAACCGTTAACCAGAGGTGGGGGGCCTGATCCACTAGTGATTCCTCCTGGTGTGCCACCTATGAAACCACTTGTTGTTTCTGATATGGGAACCGATTCCCAATATTTATAGGGTTTCTCCCATATGATGAAAAGTATGAAAAGATTAATTCATCCAACCTAGATAATGGAAGAGATAAATCGAGAGTTTCTGTAGAAGCATCCTACCACATTTTGGGGGTTGGTGGATTCAAACTATAAAATTAATTATAGTTTCCATGTTTTTTACCATTCAGAATATATAGATACCATTAGAGAATAGGGTCATACTCATTTAATTTATTCAATGTGATTCTACCAAGAAATTTTTGGAAGTAATTTCCCATGAATATCGACAATGAAATATGGTCAAGGATAATTTCTAATTGGTCTTCTATGACAACATCATTCTACAGACGCTTGGGATATCAAATGTACAAAATTTCACAAACCTCTAGTTGGGATCCACGTTTTTTTCTGGAATATTATTCTCATTTCACTAATATGTAGTGATTCACTTGTACTTTATTTACTGATAATCTTAAGATCCAAAATAAATTATAGGATTCGATGGTATACACCATCCAATCACATGTCAATGACTTCTAATTTACTTCTGTTTATAAGACAAACATCTATGACCATATCACTAACTGAAATCTAATAGAATAAGATAGTGGGAACTTTAACGGTTGAGAACCTAGACCTGCCAATGGTTATTCAAGAGGATTTAAGTGGCTTCTTGCTATTTATTTTGGATTTAACAGTAGTTAGGCATCTCATACATATATCTTATTTATATGTCACAAGTGTGGGAAACCAAATAATATGGAAACCACAGTGTTTAATGAGTACCACTAAAATAAAGTGGTTGTGGCAAGATGAATAATATCCAACACTTCTGCAGAGCCTTTCCATCAATTCATATCAATAATAGTTCTACACGTACCCCACATTCTAGAGTGGGTCATATAGTATCTCATCAAGAGGGCAGTTAGAATACCATCAGCTATGTAGGCCAAGGTGGAGGTTGAGGAAAAGGTAATCACATACATGATTCTCAGTTCCAACTATGATGGATTTCATTGAATGTCATTTAATGACTAAGGGTCATTTTATAGGCCAGTTACATGTAGTGTAGCCTATGATAGTGGAGTAGAGTCCCAAAACGTCTATAGTTTTAGGTGTTATTCTAGTTTCATCAAGTTTAGTGTTCAATTTATTTTATAGAAGCACCTCTTATTATTTTATATTAGAAGAAGTCATACAGAGTCTCAGCCTCAAGATAAAACACATATATGGAATGATGGTGGTGGCTGTCCTATTATGTATTTGATCTGAGATTGAATTTAGTTATAAGGATTTCTCCCTTGAGAAGGGTGAATCACTATTCAGGAGGAATCTTTTCGACTTTGACATGATAAGGTTTTTCAAAAAATTATGGGGATGGATTGATTAGTTCTCTATTAAGCTCGTATTAACTATTAACAATGGATGGTGTGTTCACATCACCAAATGGATGTATGAATGTTTGTAAGAGATAATGAGATATCCAATCTACACAATAAGTAACTAAGCATTATGTCATGGGAAAATTGACTGCCCATGTTGCCAGTAATTTATTAGTTGATTAGGGGTTATGAAGAGTTGTTTTCTCTACAATAGTAGATAAATTTCCTATCGATTTTTTTCACTACCACTTGTGATAGAGGTAGAATTTACCCTGTATCATGTTTTAGTAGAACTACCGGTGTTGATTCATCCATGTAGGATATAACATATAGAGCATATGAAGCTCAAGAAAATGCTAGAGGATCTAGAGGTTAATGGATTTATATGCCATTGTACATTTCCTTAGGGTTCATCAATCCATTTCCCATGAATGTGGATGGAATTCTTAGGCTCTATATGGATTATTATTGATTGAAAAATATCATGGTAATGAACTGGTATCCACTTCTTTGAATTGATTAACGAATTTATTAGATCAGAGGTATGAGGGTGTTTTCAGATACTGATTTGAGGACATGTATCATTAGGTATGTGTCAGACTATTATATAATCCATGAACAGATTTTTGAAGAAGGTATGGTTTATACAAGTATCTATTTATGTTGTTTGGTCTCATGAATGAACATGTCGTCTTAATGGATCTGATGAATCATATTTTCTACTAATATCTTGATTCATTCATGGTAGTATTTGTGGCTTACATATTAGTGTATTCATGTTCTCAATGAAACCATTACCACTATCTTGAGATCATGTTGAATACTCTAATAGAGCATCAAAAATATGTTAATCCTAGAAAATTCCACTTTTGGAACTACTGGTTCAACTTCTTGGGTTATACTATCTCAAATTCAATTGGTTTAATAGACCCAAATAAAGAGTGAGCTATTTTTTCTAGGATAAACCGAAGAACATCATTGAAATACAATGTTTCTTAGGGATATCTAGATATTAAAGACACTTCATCAAGGATTTATCATGACCTGTAGTGACTCTTACTGTTATGAATAAATGTTGTGGTACATTAATATGGATAAAAGCTTAGGAAAAATTCTCTTAGGTTTTGAAGGGGAGATTAACTTCAGAATTGATCTTAATTATTCCATATCCTAGAAAGATCTATATATTCTACTGTGTTGCATCATGTATAGGGAATAAGATCTAATGTTGTAGGAAAAGTAAGTCTTCATGTACAAGTCTTAACAATTGAGGCATAATGAGAAAAATTGCCTAATTTACAACCTCAATAAAGATGTTATAGTTCATTATATACTTAGTTTGAGACACTATTTTCTTTGAGAGAATTTTTTAGTGTTCAATAATCACAAAAAATCCTCAAAAGAATGTTCACACTGTGTTATCTCAATATTATCTAACACAGATGGGTTTAATGCACACAATCATTTGATTTCAAGCATTCCTAATTGCCTAGTATAGGGAATGTTGTAGTTTAGGCTCTGAGTCATTTAAATCATAAATTAGTGTTTCTAGAGGCCAATTGCGAATAGAAGCTCATGGAATTGTTTTCAGAGATATGTGATGATGTTTTGGAGGTTCATGGTTAGACTACCCATTCAATATTATTAGTGAACTCTACTTTTTGAGAATGGATGATAATGAGGAAAAATCTTGATCCTATATACCCATTCCTAAGGTAAATCATCCATAATAAAGATTTATCTTCTAGTTGGACCATTTAAGTGAATGGTACATTAATTATTCATGGGTCTATTTGGGTCCTAGAAAACATTAGTGAGGAGCTGATGCAAGAATTACATGCCTTATTATGTGTAATTTATCACAGTGTCACACAAATGTTTCTAGATTTTTGGCCCCAATATTGGTTCCTTGTATGAAATACCAGATAACTATGTTTATAACTCATTGTTCCACTAGTCAGAAGGTGAAGGAGGAACATTAGTAAATAACAGGACATTTAACATCATTTTCTATTCCCGAGTGGAAATTCGATGATGTATCTATGGATTTCATGACAATGTTACCCATTTTACCTCTTGAAAATGACTTAGTATTGGTAGTCAATGACCATTTCACCACGATCACACACATATTACATATCTGAGAGTGTAACATCCAATACAAAGGTCTAGATATCCCATCCCACAAGCGAGTGGGGAAAATGGATTCAAGTGTGCCTCCCAATATTGTAGAATCTAATGACTAGAAATTATGGTGTAAAGGTATTGTAGTAGAGAGACTATACACTCATATCAATGTGTCACCGTATATACAATCAGATATAGTGAACGGTGAAGGCATAATATAAATAGGGAGAATCAATAAACTGTGGATGTGTGAATAGGGAAATTAATTAGTATGTATCAGAAATAATAGATAACTAAAAAATAATAAATAAATAAAAATCCTATAATGTAGTTAGGATACATGATTAATTAGATGGTGATATACACGACTGTAAGTAGGAGAACACATATATGATCCTTCTACAAATAACATCCGAAAGGGATAAAAATATATTCCACTAGCATCATAATAAAATGATTTATCTCTTAATCCTGATATCCATATAAGTTAAATAATATAAATAAACTATAGAAGGGTGTTTACCCTTATACATACCTATAAGAATATGGTATTCTATAGTACTAAAGGCATCCCGGGTAGGTTGAAATATAAAAAATTTTCTAGGCCACCACCAATGGTGTATACATGTAATCTTATATGTTCTCATAACTGAAAAATGTACATGTATAAAGTAATAAGTAAATAATTGTTGAAATAAAATAACCAGGCCACTCGGGTTCCTATGGGACACCTATTGCCTTAACCTGCTTCGCTCATTTCCAAAAGGAATGTGTAGATAGTAAATATATATTATAGTAATATATATGTATATAATTATATATTTTTCATCCTCATATATTAATGAATTATATAAAGGTTTAATTGTCCATATTCATGGAGCACTAGTGCTAGTTAAAGCGGGGCATAAATCAGACAACAAAGACCAGTCTAATGAGACTATAAGCACATGCAATAGTGTATATTCCATATAACCCAATATAGTGAGAGACACCATGCGACAACACTCTATATAGTGAGTGATTCATCATGGAAACACTCTAATTATTAATCGTGCCATATACATCCCAATTCTCATATAATATCACCAGTGTGAGTGGTTATACTCAACACCACATGTAAGGGATCATGATATCTCCATGACCAATAGTCCCTTAAAATAATATAACAACATATATAAAGATTTATTATAAATATTTTATCCATGTGGAATTATCTATAATTTGTTTCTTTTATATGTCCCATATACGTAGAAGAGGTACAATCATTTATAACACAATACATAAGGCATAACATCTTCTCCCTTTAAATAACCTTGTTCAATTCCATTTAAGAAATTACTATTTATATGAAGTATTTTTTAAATCATAAAAAAGGCATGGGCTTACCATCCATTCAGTTCATTACATTTAAAACTAATTGATTCATTTTATAAAAGGAACCCCATAATTCAATAGCCATTAAATTTAAATCAACCCAATCATTTTACTAAAAGATGAAAATTCACATTAAATGACAATGTTTCAATTGGAAGGATTAAATGTAAATTTTATTAATGGATTCATCCATCTTGCATAATCCATCTTATAAAACTCATTCACCATAACCAATTCACTCAATTCATTAAGGCCTAGAAATTCCATTTGTATGATCACAAGGGGTCACATAGTGGGTGACATGGGCAACAAGCCAATTTCCAACCTTTTCAATTAGAATTAAAAAAAGATCCAAACTCCTAATAGGTGATTAGGATTATATAGAACTTATATAATAGAGTAAAAATTTATTTAAATGATACGCCATAAATTATTTAGGAGGTTCAAGATTTTAAATCAATTGATCAAAATGGTCATTTTCATATGGCACACCCATGGGGTCACCAAATAAGGTAAGTAAAACCTATAAAACACCAAACAAAGATAAATGGATGTGTATTAATGTGAAACAGTTAATTAGAAATGAATGAATCAATGTAATTTGGATACATAGAAAATGACCACGGGGAGCACAATGGATTAATTTCAAAATGAAAAAACCCAAAGGTATAATTACGGGACTACCTACCTCATTGATGTATATATATTCTCACTAAATATGGACCATATATTAAGAGTTAGTTGGAAAAGATGTTAGAAATAGTACAATTCCCTAAAATGGGGAAACCGACCCTACACCTAAATAGAACAATTAATTAAAAGGATAAATGAAATAGAAAATGAGGAAATAAGGGAGCTTACCAAGATGGATATAATGATTCTAAAGGATCAAAGAATATAGAACAAATGGTGTAGTTGCTTCTATGTATATTTTAGGATGTTTTTGAGCTCAAGGGGTGAGGAAACCAATGGTTTGTAGCAATATGGGAAATAATAAAATGGAATAATGGATAGAGGTTTAAGTCAGGTAATTTCGGACTCTTCTCCCAAAAATAAGGGGGTGCACGATTTAGGTGCACCATAATAAAACCATTCACAAATCCTGTGATATCCCATTATCCAAAAAGATATACGATCTCCACGGTTAGGTGCCTCCCCCATACATTTGTAGAAAAAATATATGGCCTATAGGTTCTCATGTCTGAAAGCATAGGGATTTAGATAAATCGTATGTCCAAGGCTGCAAGGATAAAACTAAACATGTTGCCTAGTTCTTGAGCCCATTTTCTAGATCTCCAATCCTTCAACAAGTCTTCAATGCACCTTTGTCCTTCTTTAATTCATTGAAAACCATTACCATTATTAAAAATGATTCAAATTAAATAAAATAGATATGTATCATCTTGAAATGATTGTTCATTACAACATCTCCTTCTTTAAAGCATCATGCCACTCAAGGTAGCCTTCTTAAGTTAAATAGGTATCATCTACAATGAGTTGTTGCCATTGGGATCATATATTAGATTCCCATTCCTATGACTCATTCTATAGTCATTCAATCTACCATATCACCCATACCAATAGAACAAACATTCCTTCTAGTGTTTTCATGCTCCAATCCACTATATTCACTGGATACTCATTAATGAAAGTGTCTACATAAAATTCATCTTCATTAGAATTGAAGACATGTTTTGACTATGGATAATAGTAGTTAAATTAAATAATACTTGTGAATTATTGTTATTAAATTTATATGTATCATATTAAATAAATTATTTTTTATATTCATCCAATAGATTCAATGAGCATAAAAACAATCCAAATTTTATAAATAAAAATATATATTTTTATTAAGGTTCTTTTATGGTCTTTTGATAGAAAATCAATATTAAATATGTAATTTGGAAATTTTATTAATATTATATGTAAATTTAAACATAATTTCATAAATATAAAAATAAAATTTAGGTTAGGGTGAACTTTTAGTAATTTTCTGTGGAATTTCATTTTTTAATGGATAGTAACAAATACTGAATTTTTACTCAAAACTGCATATTCATCTTGTTTATTTATAATGATAAATTACATTTTAAATTTATTTTAAATATTAATTAGATAAAATTTTTTTAAAAAAAAATCCACTTTTTTTCTTTTCAATCCATTTCACATAGAAAATGGTTATAAATACTAGCAAACTATTAAGCAGTTTTCTTTAAAAACTGCTATTGATGGACCATCGATGGGATTAAATTTAAATTAATTTCTCCGACTTCTATGATTGTAATTTAAAAAAAAATTAATAATATTTGGAATAATAATAAATTTTAATTTCTAATAATATCAATGTAGTTTTTTACAAAATATATTGGTGAGGATAATTAAAATTAATAACAACGAATTAGATAAAATTATGCTTGACAAGGGACAAAACCCTAATCTTAAGGCTTAATATGACCAATAAATTTGTCCAAAATCCATTTAATTGAAATATTTAGACCCTAATCATAAATATATAGAATTTATACCTCTATTTAATACAGTTGTAATAGAAAAACATGGGTGGGGTTTCCCTTTCCCAAAATTTTACAAGAGTGTCACTCCTCCTCCACTATAGAAAGCCTCATCTCCTCCCACTTCCAAAAACATATCCAGTGATGTATGATCACCCAAAATAAAAAACAATATCTCCAAAAAATACATATCTTCCTTTTTAGCCTCTTTTTTGGTTTAAATTGATCGAAGAATGTCTTTTGGTGAAAACAGAACAATTTACCCAAAGAAAAGGTAACATCCTCCCCCAAGATCATTTATTTTATTTTCATTCTCCATCCCATTGACTATACTTATTAAAATATTATAAAAAAATAATATCCTAAATATATTAAGATTCATTTATTCTTAGGGTTTTAATTACACTTACATGCACTTCCATCTAATTGGTAACAAACATATCATTTGCTTGTATGGTGAACTACCACCACACGAAATATTGATTGTTCATTTTTCATTTTTTGCCTATCAAAGGGGAAAATTATGATGGAAACTATAGTTATAATATATATATATATATGATATTTATAAATTATATATATATATTTTTAAATTTAGAACATTCCCATATGCTTTCCATTTTGTGTAAATGCAATAATTTCATTTGAGGAAGTGTGGATTCCTTCCCCCATAAAGCGATGTGATTCATTCTAACACAATATGGAATGTATTAAGGATAGGTTTAGTCAAATTTATGATATATATAACTTAATAATTATATATAATTATATTATTTAAATATATACATATATTTCATTTACTCTCTTTCTTTCAATATGATAATAAATGAAAAATAGTATTTATAAATACGTACGACCTACCATCTCCATGAACAATATATTTACTTGAATAATGAAATATTATATAGGTTATTATAATAAAAATATGAAGAATATTAATGGTATTTTTATCATGTTTTAAATTAGGGAAATCATGATATATGTATAAGGAAAAATATATAACAAATTGAGACACAACTGAAAAACAATGTAAATATTACCTAAAACGTAAACATAACATGAAATTTTCCACAAGAGGGTAATATAAAGTAATAATAAAACCATATAATGTTTTCTATATAATAATATGGTTTGGTAATACATTTATAAAAAAAATTCATTTATTATATAGGAGGTTTGAGTGAGTGTGACCAGAGTCAAGAAAGTTGGTAAGGGAATTTCATCTGACTTTTTATTTTCATGAGATTCATGATTTATTCCCCACCAATTACTTTTGTTTGGTGTGTATAACTCACATGGATGAATTTTTTGATTCATATATATAATTTTTTGGATATTTAAATATCCAATTTAAGATATTTTTTTCATGGGGTTTATGTTTGAAATGCTACCAAATCGGTAGAGTAATTATGTCAAAATTTTTTCTTTCTTTGAGACACATGCCATGATATCAAACTATATTTTTCCCTAATGTGTATATAATATATTGGAAATATTATATCAATTATATCCTTATATTCAGGATACATTAATATTTATGTTATTTATTTTTCATAAATGGGGAGTATTGTTCAAATTTAACAAGTGGTAAGAGTATATTGAAACAATCTCATTTCTTTTTGAGATTGATTATGTTTACACATCCCTAGATCAAATATTAAGATCTATATCTCAAGAACACTCATGAATTTTCTTTTTCAATATTTATTCATGATATATTAATGTATGTGTACCATTTTTTGACTCATTAGTATATAATATGGTTATGAAAGTGTTTTGACGAAATCATGACGTTTCCTCTCTCTTCACTCTGCAATATGTGTTCTTTATAAACATGTTTTAAAAAAATCATGATTTATTTAAATTTTTGTAAAATTATTTTAAAATAAATTTTTTAAAAATTGTATCAGTAATGTTTATTTTTTTTTCAATGAAAATAATTATCAACAGGTTTGTATGTTTCTTTTATACGTTTTCAAGGAAGATTGTTTTAAAAAATGGTTTCTTTCATCTTCTATATGTTTTCATGGAAATATTTTTTTTAAAATGTTTTCAAAATTTATTTATAACATTGAAAATAAATTAAACAAATGTTTTTAAAAAATCATTGATGATGTCTTTATATGTTTTATTTTAATTCATATATGAATTCATAAATAAATGTTTTCATGATTATTTGATAATATTACTATAGAAAATGATCTTAAATGTTTTTTATAATATATAATATGTTATCAATTTTATTTTAATATAAAATGGGTTTCCAATGCTATTATGTTTTTAAAATACTTTTTCAATGAATGAATGATGTTTTCCTCATGATTTTTTTCCAAAATATATTTCAAATTTATTTTCCATCTAAGATGACATCGATTATTGTTAGTCATTCCCTTCAAGGAAATGATTCAATGGTTCCTTAACTATTCTTTCACCGAATGATTAATTTTTTGATGGAATGATTTTTTTAATCCCATTTCTCATTTATGGGATACATGATTTTGAAAACATCTTTATTTAATTGGTTATTGTTTGATGAAATAAATAGGAAACAAAAATCATTCCCATATATAATGATATGATTAAATTTTTGTGATTACCATTTAATTACATGGATTATGTTATTATGTTTATAAAACCCATATATTTTTATTGGCCATGATATAATGAATGTTTTATTATCTTTTGGAAAATATTTGATCTTGTGAAATGTGGGACCTTTGTATCCCTCTAATGCATTGGGTAATGATAAATGTTTAATGATATCAAGGGTACATGGGATGGTATCCCAATCCTGAACCAAGAGATCACAATGGAGGAAATCCAGGCCCGAATCATGAGGGTACAATGGGGGATATCCCATGCCTTAAACATGATGGTAAACCGAAGGACATCCCAAGCGTAAAATAACAGGATACATAGGATGGAGTCCCATTTCAGAACTAGGTACTTGGTTGATAATTCTATGACTAACATGTTACAATAGTCCTAGTAGGAATCCTTGACATAGGGTTTTTATATGATTATGCTGCAACTAGAAATCCATGTCTTATTCTTAAATTTTTCTTTCATGGATCATGTACATTATTTCCTTATGAATAATTTCTTCTGAACTACTAATATTTATTCCATGATTCATGTTTATGATTTTTGATATGAATTGTATGATCGTAAAATGATGATGATCACTTTCTCACACCCTTATGTTCATGAATTTATTATGAATTTCTTTTATTTACCCTTACTCAGCATTTGCGCTCACCCCATTACGATGTTTCCATTATCTGTGTTATATAGAATATTTTTTTAGTATAAATACAAAGGGGAATGTTATTTTTGCGAAACTTTGAAGATATTTTAATGTGTTATAATATTGTTGTTCCATATTTTCAATGGTACTAAAAAATACGTTCATGGAGACCCTATTTTTGTAAGGATTTAAGTATTTCTCAAAAGTTATGTAATTTATTTTTATGTTATGACTTGGTTGTTATATATGGTATTATAGAAAAGTTTTATTCAATATTTTGAAACATGGATATGAAATATTTTGTGATATCCTTGAGTATATTTCTATGGATATGTCTAGGAATTTCTCCAATTTTAAATATAATGTTATGTTATTGATTTTGAAAATGTCATGGAATTTTGGTAAAGGATAGAGTGAGATATTTTCTTTAAATACATATTTGAATAGATTATACAAGTGTATGTGGATTTGGAATAAATGTTCCTTAGGGTAATAACTCCTTCAAAATTTCTAGGTCCTGACTCGGGGTAATCTAGAACCCGATAACATTCATTGATGAACACCTGGTTTAACACTCCTAGGGAACATTCTTTAGGAATTCAAAATCTCTTCCTAAATTTTCTGAATTATATAAATCGATGATGATTAGGGATAACTGTTGATAATCTTAAAGTTTCGTCAATTAAAAATAATCTTTCCTGATTTAGACATCCTTTGTGTAATTTTTCATGATTATGAGGTTTTCTTATTTGATATGTGTTTATCACCACGTTCTTTCTAGTTTTTGAAAATGGATATAACTACAAAAAATGATTTTAACATTTAATGTTTCAGAATTATAAATTATGGGAATTATGAAAATTTATTTCCACAGTGGAAATCATATAATGAGAATGAGGAAGGTGTTATGAGTATTTTTTATACTTATGATGTTAAAAAGGAAATAAATGACATGTGAATGGTATGTGATGTTATTCTAGTATTGTTTAAATTAAACACATGAATTATTATTGTGATGAGGTTGAGGAACATAAATTCATCATTAATATTTAGTATTCTAGGAATCATGTAATAAGGAATAAGTTAATGAATAATGAGTTATGGTTTAAAAATAATGTTGTATGGATGAATAATTTATATTTTTTGAATATAATGATTATGTTATATTAATAAAACAATTAGATTTATTTTAAGTAAATGTTTTCATTTAGTATTGAGAAGATCATTTTGAGTGGTTACTACATGTAATGGTGATATATTGATTAAGGGAAGGTGACACGTAAATAAAGCAAGGTGTTGAGGTAATGATCTAAAGATAACTATATGTTGGATATGAATGAGGGATTTTTACTTTACAGATTACCCCAAATACATAATGGATGATCGATAAGCCGGTATATGTCATCATGAATGAAGTTTACAACTTATTGGATTTAATGTATGTATCCAGTCATCAATAGAATAAAAAAATGCATGTTTTCCAAAATTATTATAGGATAATTCATGTTATTATCATGTTTCAATGGAATATAAGATGTGGGTAACAACATGTTTTGAATGTGACTACGAAGAGAAACATTACATTATATGGGGGATCAACGATATTATGATTTCATTTAATTCATTCTAGAGATATGTATTTTCATATTTCATAAGTGTTATATGGTAAACCATTTATAGGAATATTAATTTAAACATTGGATAATTTTTATATGATTAAATTATTATCTCTCCATATGTGGATTTATTATATATTAGATCACATGTGCTATTCTTATTTTGTTAAAATTCTATATGTATTGACCAATAATTCTACATACGGATCTCATGATATGTTAATGATTAAATAATGAAAATTCCACCATTATTTCATGTAATAAGAGAAAAATTGTGTGTTGATCAAGGAACAAAAATGTATGATATTGTTCTAAATCATGTAATTATATAATGTCATGAAAATTATTTATCCATAGTTAATTTATCTTGAAACCAAAAAGGCTATCCTATAACCATATTTTCTGAATAATCAATTGGTCCCTTTGGTTATAATAGGTTTATGGATTTTTTATTGTTAAATTTCTCCTAACATAGTTCTCTATCACACACCTCTAGATCTTGATAGTCATATTTCACTTCTATATCGATGATTTCACTTCCCAACTATATTCTCTTATGTGGAAATTGAGTTATGTGATACTTTCGGAATAAATTATGTTTCTAAATTTATGTCATTAAAATGAAGTGTTAATGTTCATCTTTTCAATCTGGGATTTCATGAAAGGGACTTTCAAGTATAAAATGTTTGATAACCATGATATTGTTGAGTGTTTAAAATTTGGGGGGGGGGGGGGTAGAATGTATAACCCATATATTTTTTGGAATATGTTTTTCATATTAATTTAATAGTTTGGATATCTTTCATTTTACACAACACTGAAATTTTTTTTATATTAAATAACTATTTATATCTGGTTTTATATTAAACACCATGTTAATCATTAAAAACATGCAACATATATTTTATATTTATCTACATGGAACACTGAGGTTATTTTATGTTATAGGCAAGACTGACTTTCCTCCATGGCTTATGTAACACACAATACTGAGTGATAATGAACAATAATTCATTATTAATTTTTTTTTTGATAATACGTAACAATATAATCAAATTTAATATTATATGATTAAATAACCTATATTTGTATTCATTAGTTTCAAATTAACTAGAAAATTATATAGAAACTATATGAATATAAATGGAATTATTTTATAAAACAATATTTTCATATGAAAAAGATAATTTATCTTAGTATTTTAAATTAATTACTAATAGTGACGGATATTTATTAGATATATATTTTATATATCCAATAATGTATTTTGTATATTTATCCAACAGATTAGAAAGGAATAAGATAAGAAAAAACCTAATTTTACACATATAAAAACAATATTTTTGTTATGGTATGTTTACCGACTTTTGATGTAAAACCTACCTGAAATATTACTCTAGAACTTTTATAAAATTTATATGTCTAAATAAACCTTATTTTTGAAATAAAAACATAAAAATCAATATTGGGTCAATTTTTGGTAAATATCCACGAAGATTCATTTTATAATGAATAGTGAAAAATAATGAACATTAATTCAAAACTGATTTCTCATCTAAATTATTTCTAAAGATAAATTATATTCATATTTTATTTTGAAGTTTAATTTGATAATATTTTTATCAATTTATCTAATTTATTCCTTGGATTAAATTTCACATAGAAATTGGATATAAGAAGATTGTAATATTTAGAATGTTTTTACTTTAATAAAATGCTTTCTCATCACGTCTGATGTAACGTACTGATTCTAGGTACCACTCCACGGGTGCCCCGATCCAGGTTCGCCATGTGACCTAAAGCGCATTTCCCCAAATGCCAGAGGCTGCCGACTAGCAGCGAGGGCCCTAGTCTGATAGTGAGGAAACTATACCCTAATTTCTCAAAGTGTTGTGAAACTGAATACAAGATAAAACACAAAACAATAGAGGAAGTAATAAACCATACACACATAAACAACTACAGTAAATGACAACCAAAAATTATATATTATGATTCAACATGCCTCAAGTTATAAGAAAATAGCCAGAAAATGTTGCACAACAATACAGGACAGTACAATAAATAGTACAGTAAAAACAAAACGAGACAGCTGGTAGCATCGCGAGCCTAAACCTGATCCCATGATCCCCTACTCCTATGAAACAATCAAGTACCTATATAGCTACCCTTTCCCTTATCCACACCTCCAGAAATGTAATCTGTTTGGGCCGATGACATGACCCAAACAGGGTGTGAGAAATAATTCCCAGTAGGCACCCACCAAAGGCCCGTGCCCAATAGTGTAAAAATATTCAACAATAGTGTGGATTATTAAAATTCAATAAAATAAGAAGTACTAAAAATTATATAACTTTACCTGTTATATTTCCATTTTATTAATCATTTAATCATTCATTATAAAGAAACCACCATAGTGAATTTGTATGTAAACAGTCAGTGTCCTCAGACACGCAAACCCTTACCCTCAAGAAATCAGAAACAGAACCCACACGTAATTTCCCATAGGCATAACAGATATTTCACTCTGGGGCATGATGTGTCACCCTCAGGAACAGAGTCTATCACCCACAAGCACGAAAGAAGTTTCCCTCATGCCGAAATAACCACTGCCCTTAGGCTAACTATAAGACTTCCCTCAGGCTAAGTAAATCACTGACCTCAAGATAAGAAAGTAACTGGTCCTATACCAACATATAAATAATAAATACACATGCAATTCCACTCAAGGAAATTCAATAAACATTATTACTATGGCATACACTCAGGTATCCGGCCAAATGGCTAAATAGAGGAACACACCCCCGGGGTGGTCCTGTATCCATGCATCGATCCAAAACAGCAGTTTATTATCACATTTAAATTACCTTTACAATTATAGGGATTTAATTCAACAATTACCTCATCCATACGACACCCCATTCATTGGCGTGTATCACAACGGTAAGTAAAATGCACATCGGTTGGAAATTAAATACCAAGCCACCAACCTCGATCACCTGTGATCGATATAACCAAACGACGCCTTTCGAAACATCGAAGAACATCGTAGATCTGAGGTAAATGAATTCTCATTCATCCTTAAATAACATCCCCTATATGATGAATTGGAAAGAAACACAGAAGGAGAGGGGAGCTCTTACCCGTGCGGTACCAAAGTGAATGACAGCAGAAGAATTCGATTCCCAACCTGTGATCAGGAGCTCTTCAAAGCTCCGACGTCCTCTCCCGGATCCAAAATGCATCTAAATCCAATCATGTGAATAGGGTTGGCTACTACCCAATTTAAGTGAAAAAAACAAACTACATGGCGTGTACTATTTACTACACGGCGTGAACTTTTCTCATTTAACTGTTCCTCTGGCGGCACCACCGCAATGTTCATTCATCAACATGAGTACAAGGTGTTTATTTAGGATTACACGACGTGAACTACCACTCCATTGTAGGATGCCTCCATCGTGCTATTATTTTCCTGCCGACTAACTATACGACGTGTTAATATCCACTACACGGCGTGTAGTCAGTTTTTACACCTTTCGTCGCCAGCATGGCTCCACAGCCTGTGTACTCATCCCACACGGTCAAAAGTACACTACATGTTGAAATGTACATGGCATGTAGTCACAAAATTTAGGATTTTCCCCATTTTCCTTATTTCCACAAAAAGACTTAAGGAAAGGAGAAAAGAAGAAACCCGTACCTCATTAATAAGAAATGGGTTCTTACATTCTTCCCCCCTTAAAGCTATTAATCCCAGAATTTCCCTTCCAAGGGTGGAGAAAATATAACAGTGAACAACTCAGGACACTGAGCACGTATGTTGGTCTCCCACTCCCAGGTGTCATCATGCACTCGGCCATGCTTCCATAGCACCCGTACGAGAGGAACTGACCAGCCTCAGAGAACCTTCGTTCTCCTATCAATGATACAAATCGGATGCTCCTCAAAGGATGCATCTACCTGTATCTTAACCTCCTTGGGCCGAAATATGTGAGACTTGTCTGAATGATAGCGACACGGCTGAGATACATTAAATACATCATGCATGGCTCGGTACCTCTATGGGAACTGTAATCGATAGGAAACCGACCCGACTCTCTCCAGAATCGCAAATGGCCCTACATACCTCGTTGAAAGTTTACCATATCATCTAATCCTCATGTGTCCCATCCTCGGTGAAACACGCAATAAAACCTAATCCCTGACCACGAACACCAAGGGTCTTCTGCGGAAATCTGCATAAGATTTCTAACGAGACTGTGTGGTAGCCATCTGCTTCTGAATCAATTGGACCTACTCCAAAGTCTCCTACATGATACGTGATCCCTGTAAAGATACCTGACCTGCCTCTAACCATCATAAGGGTGATCAGAATGGACTACCATATAAAGCCTCGTATGGTGACATCTCAATATTTTCCTGAAAACTATTATTATAGGAAAACTGAACTAGGGGTATATTCTTCTCCCAAGAGCCCCCAATGTCTAGGATGCATTCATGAAGAATGTCCTCAAACAACTGTATTGTACGCAATGACTGACCAACGGTCTGAGGGTGGTAAGCTGTGATCAGAAGCACCTGTGTACCTAGTGCCCTCTGATAACTCTTCCAGAAATGAGACGAAATGGGCATACCAATCTGAAATGATAGAATGTGGAACCCCATAATGATGTACGATCTCTCATGTATACAACATCCCATGCTCGGCCACACTGAAGGCCTCCTTGATCAGAAACAAGTGAGATTCCTTTGTGAGTATATCCACAACAACCCACACGACCTCATTGACTCGAGGTGACCTCAGCAACACCGTCACGAAGACCATCGTGACGTCATCCCATTTCCACTCTAGAATAGGTAACTATTGTAGTAGTCCTACTAGCCTCTGATGCTCCGCCTTCACCTGCTAACAGGTGGAACACCTCATAACAAAACCATCAACTTCTATCTTCATACCCATCCACTAGTACGGATGTCGCAAGTCACGATACATCTTGGTAGCTCTAGGATGAACTTCCCAATCTGAAGCATGAATCTTCCCCATTAGCTCCATGTGTATATCCCCTGGAACCCACACTCATCCATGGAAATGAAATACTTCATCATCACCTATCGTCCAACCAGGAGAAGGGTCCTCCCTGGTCATCAAATCTCATAGAACTAGGCCTTCTAAATGAGATATTTGTCTCATCCCCACTCTATCCAAGAGGATAGAGGTCACAGCTGAAGACAAAAGATAGGTCCACATCTGATTGTCTGGCACCTTCAAATGTATCTAAGAGAAAAAATATATAAGCTTCCATTCACCATTGTCCTTTTGCACTGCCTGTATCTAAGTCTTCCTGAGCAGTGCATCAGCTACTGCATTATCATTACCAGGTGTATAGGCATGCTCACAATCGAATGACTGAAGGTATTAAACCCACCTTCGCTGCCTCAGGTTCAAGTCATACTGTTTAATGATGTACATGAGACATTTTTGGTCCATGAACACCACAAAATGTTCTCCCAATAGATAATGTGTCCAACAACGCAACACATGAACAACTACAGCCAACTCGAGATGATGTGTTTGGTAATTCCTATCAAGTGGCCAAAACTGTCAAGACCCGTACGCAACAACTCGATCGCCCTACATCAACACCGCTCCCAGACCAATATGTAACGCCCCAACCCCAGTTACCCAGAGTCAGTGCATTATTACCTAACATTGGCATGATCACAAGAAAGATCAAATCTCGAAAGACTGATTGGTTTAGCAGCATTGGAAGTACTAAATATATTCATAAGTCTTACATTACATTATAAAAATGAAAACTACAACAACATCTTTTCTTCATATTCCACACTCATATCCCCACATACAATCCCAGCAGGTCATTCATAATTTACTTCTTCATTTCCTGGGAAAAATAAAACATATAAAAGGGGTGAGCTCAAATGCCGAGTAAGGATTACAATATAGCAGAAACACTCATAAATAAGAATAAACATTTAAGGAAATGTATAACTAAAACAAAAGCATTTTAAACTTGGACATAAACATAGTATGGAAAAAATAAAATGAAATATTGCCATTTACATTTTCACATGGATATTATACTAATCAAATAATCACATGCAAAATCAATAACCATGTTCATAATGATGGAATGCATAATGCCAGACTATCATAACCACATAGCCAAGGCCTCGTGCCAAGACTACAAATAATATTTTTTCAAGGCCTTGTGCCAAGAAAATAGTTTCTATCATGAGACCTACCGATGCATCAAGGATCTATAGTGGGCCCCACCCATCACATATTAAGTCCAATACATTCCCATATGAAAATGTTTAAACATAACATAAACATTTTTATTAAAACTAGCATACGAAATGTCAATACTTTCACCATAAATCATGAATGGTATAAAAATAGCACATCTACAGTCAAACATATCACAAAACCTTCAATACAATATAGATGTTTTGTATCATAATAAATCAACTTCAAATAAGCATAAAATCTATCAAAGGATGTTGACATAGATGAAATCAAAACTCTTTTTAGAGAAATATCTTTCTATTTTGAAATCATTTAAGAGTCATATATTTATAAAATAAAATATTTTCTTTGAAAATAATCTTATTATCTTGTAAGGGAAGCTTCAAAGATTTTATAATGGCGGAAAATAGCCGCACCCGACGTATAAGTTAAAAAACCATTCTTAACTTAATTCTGTCGAAAACGTTAAAAAGAACCTTGTTTGGAAAACGACGGAAAGATTCCTTTATAAACCTCTTATAAAAAGTCAAACAAGGGCATAAATGAATTTTAACCCATATTCTAGAAAATAAAAAATGTTTTGAAATACAATTTTAGGAAACTTGTATGTGGATGATAAAGAGACCCTAATATATTATTACGTATAAACAACCTCGGATAATAAAGAGATTGCAAAATAATCCCTTAACTTGTACTTTTCCTTCGTTGGGATAGGTTAACCTCCTGTATAATGGTGAAATAATTTTTATTAAATTATAAAAGAATAATATACATTAATATGATATCATATATGATCTTTTAACATTGATTTGATAATAATATCTTAGTATTATCATTGTTTCGAGTGTTAACTTACTCGTTTTCCTTTATATGTTTTGTTATGTAAGCCATGTTTGTAATGGATTAGTTGTATATTATTCATATCCAGAATTATATAAAGCCCTAAACCATAATTTATAATCATCAAATGATAATTATTCTTGAATGGATATGATGGAGAATGAATCTCATCGCGTTCGTGGAGACGGTAGTCCGTACGTACGCATGAGCGACAATATCATTATTTTGATATTAAAATAATATATAAATGGATGGTATATCATATATAAAGAATAATTAACATGTTATATCTATTATTTACATGAGTTACACATCATTATTATACCCATCCAAATAATAATATATTGAACAACAATTACACCACGACGTGGAGACGGTAAGCCGTACGTACGCACGTATGGTGACATGTTATTCAAAGGGTGGATATAATACTGAATATGGTTGTACCATATTTATAATAACATCACATTATATATAAGATACTGGAGTTATTATTTTAGATTGGTAATAACAATGAATGAAGAAGTGGAAGAAGAAAGGAACTTGAAAAGGGGTGGTGAAAACATTACCTCTTCTTCGGGTTCTTCCTTTTGATTTTATCAAAAGGGATCTTTAGGTTGGCTTTCTGATAAAAATAAGGCCTCTAGGTTGTATTGAGGGATGTTGGGAGAGTATTTGGGCAGAGTTTGGCCGATCAAAAAGGCTTTGAAGGTGTGAAGAAATGAGAAGGAGGAGTGCCCTTTTATAAGTGGGGTGAGGGACACCTTTGGAAAAGCTAGAAATATTAATTTATAATAAATTAATATTCGGTTTCTAATGGCTCGAAAGTGGATTATTTAAATTTTAAGGTGGGTATAGGTCGCAAAAAAACTCAACCAATAGAATTTGGACAGTCCTGTATACTTATTATATCCTTATCTTTATGTATTAACTCTAAGTTAATTAGTTTGACATTTACCATGTCACTTTGTATTTTTATATTATATAGTTAATAAACATACTACATACGTACATTCGACCCACAAATGGTCCATTAATGATAAACCAATCATGATATAAGCCTCATGGCCGAACCATAGATTTTTAGAAATTTAATATCAATTAATTATATAATATTTGTTTTAAAAACTCTTTTATGTCAAATTTGACACTATTCAATAGTTGATTTTTTTGAAACTTATAACAGAATGATTACTTCTAAAAAAGTCAATTAAATCAATACTAATATGTCATATTATCCATGAAAATTAGTTTAATTCTTTAAAATCCTCAAATTATATTTATTTGGGTATTTATAATATCAATTATTTAAATTTTTCACTATTATGGTAATTATTGCATCATCAATGTGTTATAAATAAATTAAATTATTTAATATCTAAAAATTATAAATAAAATATCATTAGGTAAGAAATCTTTGTATATTTCTAATGAATATTTATAGTCGAAAATCCAACATATATAACCCTATAGAAAAAATGTTTATCTAAAAGATATATGCTTATGTCATTTTTGTACTTATTTTAACTTAATTAAAAATATGTGTCCCTATCACCTACAAGTGGCTCCATTAGGTCCCGAAATCGACCCAACGATGCCTATGGTCTAACATGTATCAACCAATAAGTCTAGGACACGTTTTAGGGTAATTTAGTATTATTATAATATTATTTTTAAACCCTTATTTACCGGATTTACCCTTAACCATGGTAAATAAAATATTTACCGAAGTAATTATTTAAAATGTCTAAAAACAAAAGTTACCTATTTACACAATTTGAACATCCTGATTCCAAATATGGAATCCATTTTTCCAAATACAAAACACAGAAGTGGCAGACATTAATTTAAAATTAATGCCCGTTGTAAAAACAAAAAGCGTGTTTTTAAGAGATAATAACTATCAAAAGATTGACACTTGTTTATGTCCGGTTTAATTGTAAAATTATGTCCAATGACCAAAATTGTATTAAATAGTAAAAATATATTCTAAATATACTTTAAAACCACTCGAATTCATAATTTATCACTATTAATTATTTTGATTAAAAAAGATGTTTTTAATTAAAATTTAGTAATTTTCACTATTTATCAAAATATTAAATTTATCTGAAAAGTACCAAAATTTCACCTTAGGCTAAATTCGATATTCCAAATCCAAAAATAAATTCCATTTTGAAATATAAAATATATATAATTTCAAATAGTAGGTATTACTATTCATAATGGCTAGTTTGATTGGTTCTGGTGTGTTAGAACTCGGTGTTGCATACAACACACGCTATCACATTATTCAAAGAGAAGCGTACCATAGAAGCTTGGGCTATTACATTCTCCCCTCCTCCAAATAATTACGTCCTCAAAATTTCTAGAATACTTATCACATGAAAAGACTCGGGTGGTTCTTCATCATAAGTTCCTCGGGTTCCCACGTTGCCTCTTCCATCTTATGGTTTCTCCACAAAACTTTTACCAGACGTGTCGTCTGGTTTCTCAGTACTTGTTCTCTCATATCAAGAATCCTGACGGGCTCTTCACAATAAGACATATCGTGTTCCAGTTCTAATTCTTAATAGGTGAGTACATGTGTTGGGTCAGACATGTATTTCCTCAACAGAGATACGTGGAACACATCGTGAACTTTGGAGAGACTTGGCGACATTGCCAATATGTAAGATACAGTCCCAATTAGTTCTAGAATTTCGAAAGGTCCGATGTACCTGGGACTCAATTTACCTTTCGTACCAAAACATATGACTCCCTTCCATGGATATACCTTCAGTAAAACAAGATCACCGACTTGAAATTCCAAATCCTTCCTTCGATTATCAGCATAGCTCTTCTGCCTACTTTGAGCTTCTTTGATGTGATTTTGGATTACCTTCACCTTTTCCATCGTTTCCTCCACCAGTTCTAGAACTACAAGTTTTCTTTCACCAACGTCATCCCAACAGGTTGGTGCGCGACATCTCTTTCTGTATAACGCTTCATATGGTGCCATCTGAATACTCGAATGGAAACTATTGTTATAGGAAAATTCTACCACTGGTAAATACTGATCCCACATACCCTGAAAGTCAAGTGAGCAGGATCTCAACATGTCTTATAAGGTATGAATAGTCCATTTTGATTGTCTGTCTGTCTGAGGGTGGTAGGTAGTGCTCAAATGAAGTTCATTATCCAGGGATTTCAGAAGACTCTTCCAGAATCTTGAAGTAAAACGGGGATCACGAACAGAAACAATAAATAGGGGTACTCCATGAAGTATCACAACTTCATTAATATATATTCTTGCAAGACGTTCCAGTGGTAGATATTCTCTTATAGCAAGAAAATGTGCTGACTATGTAATATGATCAACAATAACCCATATTTTATCATTCCTTCTAAGAGTCTTTGGTAGCCCCATGACAAAGTCCATCGTAATATTGTCCCATTTCCACTCTGGTATGGGAAATGTTGCATGACTCCTCCAGGGTGTTGCCATCCAGATTTCACTTATTGACAAACCATACATCTTGACACAAAATCAGCAATCTCCCTCTTCATATTGTCCCACCAAGAATGTTCCTTAAAATCTCTATACATTATGGTGCTCCCTGGGTGTATAGAGAAATTGGAACTATGAGCATCATCCAAGAATTCCCTTTTTAGATCAGGTATATCAGGAACACAACGTCTCTTACCAAATTTCAAAATTCCATCTTCATACACAACGTCTCTCAATCTCCCTTCATTCACTTCTTTAATCTTCTTTTGGAATTATTCATCATCGGCCTGAGAACTCGTAATCCTTTCTAGTAATGATGGATTGGCAACCATTTGAAAAAGAATTGATGTTTCTCCTTCCTTGGTTATTCCCATGTCCATCTTCACTAGATCCATGAAAATTGGATCCCTTTCAATTCTCATATTGTTCAAAACTTCATGATCATTTCTGCTCAAAGCATATGCCACCTTGTTTTCCTTCCCCGGGTGGTAGTGTATCATAAAATCATAATCCTTGAGTAATTCAAGCCATCTCCTTTGCCTCATGTTGAGTTATTTTTGTGAGAAAATATACTTCAAACTCTTGTGATCAGTATAAATCTCACATTTTTCACCATAGAGGTAGTGCCTCCATATCTTCAAAGCAAAGATCACAGATGCAAACTCAAGATCATGAGTAGGATTTTTTTGTTCATGAATTTTCAACTGTCGTGATGCATAGTCAATAACTCTATCATTCTGCATAAGGACACAACCATGTCCTTTCTTCGATGCATCACTATAAATAACGAACCCATCATTCCCCGATGGTAGAGTCAATATAAGAGAATTGACTAATCTTCTCTTCAGTTCTTCGAAACATTCTTTACACTCTTTTGTCCAAACAAATTTAACCCCTTTACGTGTGAGCTTCGTTAATGGGTTAGCCAGTCGGGCAAAATTCTGGACGAAACATTGGTAATAACCTGCCGAACCAATAAAACTGCGTACCTCAGTTATACTCGTAGGTACTGGCCATTCTTGGATTGCCTTGGTATTAGAAGGATCAACAGAGATTCCATCTTTAGAGACAATATGGGCATGAAAAGAAATCTCTTGAAGCCAGAATTCACACTTCCTTAACTTCCCATATAATCCATGCCTTCTCAGAGTCATCAAGATATTGCGCAAGTGATTTTCATAATCATCATAGCTTTTGGAGTATACCAAGATATCATCAACAAATACCACCACAAATTTATTGAGATACACCTTGAAAACTCTATTCATCAGATCCATGAATATAGAGGGTGCATTAGTCAATCCAAAAGGAATTACAGTAAACTCGTAATGCCCGTACCTGGTTCAAAATGCTGTCTTCAGAATGTCTTCCTTCTTCACACACAACTGATGGTATCCAGATCGAAGGTCAATATTTGAAAGGTATTGATCTCCATGAATTTGGTCAAATAAATCATCAATGCATGGTAGGGGATACTTGTTCTTTATTGTTATACCATTGATCTCCCTATAGTCGAAACATAACCTCAAAGATCTGTCTTTCTTTTTAACAAAAGGAATAGGGGCTCCCCATGGAGAAACACTAGGGAGAATAAATCCCTTATTACTCAATTCCTCTAGTTTTTTCTTTAGTCCAACTAATTCTATAGTGGACATTCTATAAGGGGTAATTGATATAGGCCTTGATCCAGGAATTAAATCAATGGAAAACTCAACTTCTCGTTCTGGAGGATTTTCAGGTAAATATTCCGGAAATACATCTACAAATTCTTTCACAACAGGTAAATCCTCTATTTGAACATTCCATTCCTCACCCACAGTTATTTCATTCTCTTCCTCCCCAATAATTTAATTTATTTGAGCTACTGGGGATGGATCTAAATAAGAATTAGGTGGTGACGATTTTGCTCTAAAGATAAGGTGTTCCTTATCATCATCATCAAGAATCGTAACTTCTTTCTTATTACAATAAATCTTCGCATCATAGTCTGAATTCTAGTCCATACCGAGGATTATTTCAAACTCAATCATAGGTATGACGACGAGATCAGCAGATAAAGAACATTTATGTGCTCTAATGGGGACTGATTCACAAAATTTTGTTGCAATGATACTTCCCTTAGGAGTTTTAATTGAAAACTCCCTTGTTAAATAAAATTGGAAATATCTAATTTTCTTAGAAAACTGGGAAGATACAAAACAATGCGATGATACAGAATCAAATAATGCATTTTCTAAACTTGATGAAACCATTAAATTACCTGCCACCACGTCTTTCGGAGCTTCTACCTCTGCAGTAGTGATATCATATGCTTGGCCTTGATCCCTTGGCCTTTTCTGAGGTAAGTTCTCCTAATGATTAGGAAATTCAATTGCATAATGCCCCATCTCCCTACAATTGTAGCACTGAACATTGGTAGCTTCCTTCTTCCCCTTACAATCACGAGCTTGGTGGCCTTTTTCACCACACTTGTAACAGACTTCTGTTCCCTTCAAGCAAGTACCGGGGTGTTTCTTACCACATTTACCACAGGATGAATATTCAACCTTTCCATTCTTCCCCTTATTTCCATTCCCAGATTGATCCGTAGGTCTCTTCTTCTCTTGATTTGCTTTAAAGTCATAAGACATAGAGAATTCTTTTTTGGTCTTGATAGCACATGAGACAATGTCTTCGTACGATGAAAAGGATTGTGAGACTAATGATCGACGGAGAAATGGTTTTAACCCATAAAAGAAACGATCCATATTACTTCTTGGGTTACAAATATAATCTCCATCATGCCTTTCTAACCTTGTAATGTTAGCCTCATACTTTGCGACATTCTCATCCTCCTTTTGTCTCAGACTCAGAAACTGCCTTCCCATATCTGCTTGGTGGTCGCGAGGAAAGTATTTTTCTAAAAACAGATCTTTGAACTCCCTCCATTCAATATTTGATACTTCATCATCTTCCTTCATATTTTGAATCAATGACCACCATTGATCAGCATCTCTAGTGAGGCAGTAAACTGCCATGATAACGTTTTCCCTTTCACTACTCCCCAAATCATGAAATATTTTATCTAGGGAAAATATCCATTGCTCAGCTAATAAAGGATTTGTACTCCCACTTAACATTGGTGGTTGTTGCCTCATGAAGCGATCTAACATTGATCCTCTACGCTGCGGATCAGGGTGCTCCATACGGGTAATGTTATTATTCATAACCTGAGTAAGTTGTCCCAGTATGGTGATTAGATGATCGGCACCAGTTGCATCACCAGATCCACTATAATTATCATGAGCAGGAGGGCAATCCCTACTTGGAGTGCGTGCATTGATATGGTTTTTATTTCTTCCACTAGGTACCATTTCTAAATAGTGGCATAAACTAGATGAGTTTATGAATCAAAATACATAATCCCATACTTCTAAAACACTTAACATAAATTGAACTATTTATGGATATAATCCATAATCATAAAAATGTTTTCATTGAGGAAGTATATACTCATAAACCCATCATAATGATTTGTAATGAAAATGAGAGTTATCCTAAGCATATCCCCTGGGAGTGTCATAACCAAGAGTGCAGCAAGGCCCGTTGTCATGCACCAGTTCCCGTTCGAGTCTAGCTCAAAGCGGTGTTTTTGGGTTTTACCCCTAGGAACATATGTGCCAGAGGCGCCTCTACCTGCTCGTATCCAGACATGTATGTATTGCTCAGAAAACTCACAAAATCTCTACAATACCAAAATTCTAGAAAGTTCATCTATACTAATCCTCAAAGTCTATCTTAAATCTATGTTCTCTAATCAAGGTTTATTTAAATATAGCTTCAATGGTTTGTACTAAAATTCCTTTGATACTAACTGCAACGCCCCGACCCCAGTTACCCAGAGTCGGTGCATTATTACATAACATTGGCATGATCAAAAGAAATATCAAATCTCAAAATACCGATTGGTTTAGTAGCCTTGGAAGTATTAGATATATTTAGAAGTCTTACATTACATCATGAAAATGAAAACTACCACAACATCTTTTCATCATATTCCACACTCATATCCCCACATATTATCCCTACAGGTCATTCATAATTTACTTCTTCATACCCTGGGAAAAATAAAACATAGAAAAGGGGTGAGCTCAAATGCCCAGTAAGGATAACAATATAGAGGAAACTTTCATAAATAAGAATAAACATTTAAGGCAATGTATAACTAAAACAAAAGACTTTTAAACAAAGACATAAACATATTATGGAAAAAATAAAATGAAATAATGTCATTTACTTATTCACAAGGATATTCTAGTAATCGAATAATCACATGCAAAATCAATAACCACTTTCATAATGATGGAATGCATAATGCCAGACTATCATAACCATATAGCCAAGGCCTCATGCCAAGACTACAAATAAGATTTTGTCATGGCCTTGTTCCAAGACACTAGTTTGACAAATGAAACCTACCGAAGCCTCGAGGAGCTATAGCGGGCTCCAACCATCACATATTAAGACCAATGCATTCCTATATTAAAAGGTTTAAACATAACATAAACATTCGTATTAAAACTAGCATACGAAATTTCAATACTTTCACCATAAATCATGAATGGTATATAAATATCACATCCACAGTCAAAAATATCACAAAACCTTCACTACAATATAGAAGATTTGTATCATAATAAATCAACTTCAAATAAGTATAAAATACATCAACAGATGCTGACATAGATGTAATCAAAACTCTTCTTAGAGAAATATCTCCTTCTATTTTGAAATCATTTAAGAGTCATATATTTATAAAATAAAACATTTTCGTTGAAAATATTATTATAATCTTGTAAGGGAATCTTCAATGATTTTATAACGGTGGAAAATAGCCACACCCGCCATATAAGTTAAAAAAACATTCTTACCTTAATTTTGTCGAAAATGTTAAAAAGCACCTTGTTTGGAAAACAACAGAAAGTTTCCTTTATAAACCTCTTATAAAAAGTCAAACAAGGGTATAATGGACTTTTAACCCATATTCTAGTAAATATAAAATGTTTTGAAATGAATTTTTTAGAAACATGGATGTGGATGATAAAGAGATCCCAGTATATTATTACGTATAAACAACCTCGGATAATGAAGAGATTGCAAAATAAACCCTTACCATGTACTTTTCCTTGGTTGGGGTAGGTTAACCTCCTATATAATGGTGAAATAATTTTTATTAAATTATACAAGAATAATATACATTAATATGATATCATATATGATCTTTTATCATTGATTTGTTAATAATATCTTAGTATTATCATTGTTTCGGGTGTTAACTTACTCGTTTTCCTTTATATGTTTTTTTACGTAAGCCATGTTTGTAATGGATAGGATGTATATTATTCATATCCATAATGATATCAAGTCCTTAAACATCATTTTTAAATCATCAAATAAAAATTATACTTGAATGGATACGATGGAGAATGAATCTCATCGCGTTCATGGAGACGGTAGTCCGTACGTACGCACGAGCGACACTATCATTCTTTTGATATTAAAATAATATATATATGGATGTTATATCATATATACCAAATAATTAACATGTTATATTTATTATTTACATGATTTACACATCATTATTATACCCATCCAAATAATAATATATTGAATAACAATTACACCACGACGTGGAGACGGTATGCCGTACGTACGCACGTATGGTGACATATTATTCAAAGGGTGGATAGAATAATGTATATGGTTGTACCATATTTGTAATAACATCACAGTATATAAAAGATACTTGAGTTATTATTTTAGAATGGTAATAACAATGAATGAAGAAGTTGAAGAAGAAAGGAACTTGAAAAGGGGTGGTGAAAACATTACCTCTTCTTCGGGTTCTTCCTTTTGATTTGATCAAAAGGGATCATTAGGTGGGATTTCTGATCAAACTATGGCCTCTAGGTTGTATTGAGGGATGTTGGGAGAGTATTTGGGTGGAGTGTGGCCGAACAAAAAGGCTTTGAAGGTGTGAAGAAATGAGAAGGAGGAGTGCCCTTTTATAAGAGGGGTGAGGGGCACCTTTGGAAAAGCTAGAAATAGTAATTTATAATAAATTTATATTCGGTTTATAATGGCTCCAAATTGGATTATTTAAATTTTAAGGTGGGGATGGGTCCAAAACCACTCAAACAATTGAATTTAGACAGGTTTGGGTACTTATTTTAACCTTATCTTTAAGTATTAACTCTAAGTTAATTAGTTTGAAATTTACCATGTCACTTTGTATTTTTATATTATATAGTTAATAAACTTAATATATACATCCAAGAGACCCCCAAATGGTTCATTAATGATAAAAATATCATGATATAAGTCTCTTGGCCGAACATTTGATTTTTAGGAATTTAATATCAATTAATAATAAAATATTTGTTTTAAAAACTCTTTTATGTCAATTTTGACACTATTCAATAGTAGATTTTTGTGAAACTTATAACAGAATTATTACTTCGAACATAGTCAATTAAATCAATCCTAATATGTCATATTATCCTAGAAATTATGTTAATTCATTATAAGTCTCAAATTATATTTATTTGGTTATTTATAATATCAATTCTTTTAATTTTTCACTATTATGGTAATTACTGCATCATCATTGTGTTATAAATAAATTAAATTATTTAATATCTTAAAATTATAAATAAAATATCATTATGTAGGAAATCGTTTTAGATTTATAATGAATATTTATAGTCGAAAATCCAACATATATAACCCTAAGTAAAAATTGTTTTTCTAAAAGATATATGCTTATGTCATTTTTGTACTTATTTTAACTTAATTAAAATTAAGTGTCCCTATCACTTACAAGTGGCTCCATGGGGTCCCAAAATCGACCCAAATATACCTATGGTCGAACATGTATCAATCAATAAGTCTAGGACACGTTTTAGGGTAATTTAGTATTATTATAATATTATTTTTTAACCCTTATTTACCGGATTTACCCTTAACCATGGTAAATAAAATATTTACCGAAGTAATTATTCAAAATGTAAAAAAATAAAAGTTACCTATTTACACAATTTGAACATACTGATTCCAAATATAGAATCAATTTTTCCAAATTCAAAACACATAAGTGGCAGAAATTTATTTAAAATTGATTCCCATTGTAAAAACAAAAAAGCATGTTTTTAAGTGATAATAACTATCAAAAGATTTCCACTTGTTTTTGTCCGGTTTAATTGTAAAATTATGTCCAATAACCATAATTGTATTAAATAGTAAAAATATATTCTAAATATACTTTAAAACCACTCAAATTCATAATTTATCATTATTAATTTTTTTGATTAAAAAATTTGTTTTTAATTAGAATTTATTAATTTTCACTATTAATCAAAATATTAAAGTTATCGGAAAAGTACCAAAATTTATCCTTAGGATAAATTTGATATTACTAATCCAAAAATGAAGTCCATTTTGAAATATAAAATATATATAGTTTCAAATAGTAGGTATTACTATTCATAACAGCTAGTTTGATTGGTTATGGTGTGTTAGAACTCGGTGTTGCGTACAACACACGCTATCACATTATTCAAAGAGAAGAGTACCGTAGAAGAATGGGGTGTTACACAATACCTGATGCATCACAGTAAACTGTATAGCCTTTCCCTTACTCTAGAAGTTTCAGGACTGGTGCTGATGTCAACCTTCCATTCAGACCATTAATGGATATCTCACAAACATCAGACCAAATAAACATCAGACACTTCTTAGTCAAACCTGTCAACAACGTTGTTATGTGGGAGAAGTCTTGTATGAAGCATCTGTAGTAACCAGCCTACCCCAGGAAACTCCGTATTTCAAACACGTTCTTAGGATTCTCCTAACAAACTACTACTCTCACCTTCTTTGGGTCTACTTCGAATCCTTCCTCGGAAATGATATGACCCAGGAAGTGTATCTGGTCCATCCAAAAGTGTCACTTTGAGAGCTTATCATATATATTATTCTCTCTTAGTGTAACCAATATGATCTCAAGATGGGTGGAATGGTCGTGTCGAGTGTGAGAGTACACCAAGATATTGTCCACGAATACTACCACAAAAAAATCCATATAAGGATAAAACACACGATTCATCAGAGCCATGAAAACTGCTACCGCATCCATGAGTCCGAACGGCATAACAATGTATTCATATAGACCATACATGATCCTGATAGCTGTGAGAGGTATATCAGATGGTTTAACGCGCAACTGATGATATCCTGATCACAATTCAATCTTCAAGAACACTTGTGCTCCACGAAGTTGGTCAAAATGATCATAAATCCTTGGCAAGGGATATCGATTCTTAACCGTCAACTAGTTCAACTTCTGATAATCCACACAAAACCTTAGGGCACCATCCACCTTCTTCGCAAAGAGGACCGGCGAACCCCAAGGTGATGTACTGGTTCAGATGAAACGCTTTTCCTGTAACTCCTCTAACTATATCTTGAGCTCCTGCAACTATGGTGTAGCCTTCCTATAAGGAGGAATGTACACCGATGTTGCTCCTGGTACAATCTCAATAGATAAATCCACTTCATGCTCTGGAGGTAGACCTGAAAAGTCATCCGGGAAGACATCCATGAAATGATCAACCACTATAGTGAAATAATTCTGACAAGTCCCCTGATCATCCAGATATAAGCTCACAATCTGGGTTGTGACTCCACCTCTCCCATGATGCTCTGGTCCAGCTCAACTCTCTTAAACATCCCATTCGTCGTTTTATAGAAACTCTCAACCCTTTGGTGATGTGAAAATCACCCTGTGACGATAGAAATCCACAAATTTTGTAAATGGAACCAACCAGTCCATCCCGAGAATGATATCATAGCTCATCATCTCTAAGACATAGAGGTCCCAAAGGATGTGACACCCACCAACCTCTTGGGGGAACTCCATGCACTGATGCACACCTACCGTTCTAGTCCCCAACGGAGTGTCTAACATCATAACAGTAGAAGATGAATAAACACATAACCCAAGTCTCTCCAAAACGTTCATAAATATGAAACTATGTTTAGCACCCGTATCGAAAAGTATTGATGATAAGACAGAAGCGACTAGAATAGTACCTCTGACAGTAGAAGGTCTGGGATCTTTCTCTTGTTGGGTCGGTTGCACTGCATATGTCTGCCCAGTGTTGCGGCCCTATGACACATCCTGGCTACCCTGATATGTCCCACCTTGCTGCCTCTGAAATCCTAGTGTATGTCTACCATGGCCATGACCACCATCTCTGCATGCACGCTCTGACATATTCTAGTTGCACGACTGGTAAGAAGCTGTTGGTCCTGCTCCCGTACGCGGAGTCTGTACAAAACCCCTCTCACTAACCAATTGTAGAAACACCCTGCAGAAGCACTGTAGATGACCCATCTTGCCGCAAGATCGGCACTCCACTAGGTCTCATGGACACTACAGTCTCTTGTGCCCCTCCTTACGACACTGGTAGTACATGACCTGGCCACCTGAAACATTCTTCTACTTGGTACTTCCACCCTGGGAGAAGTCCATCTATCTCTTCCTCTTACCAGTAGAAATAGTTCTAGAAACTGGTACTGAACTGCCATGGACCACACAACTAGCTTCCCGAAGGTTCCTCTCTATAATCATCACCTGGTTCACAATAGCATGTACTGAAGGCAACTTAAAAATAATCACCAGTGCTCGGATGTCATATCGAAGACAATCCTTAATGATTCTGGCTCTCAGTGTCTCATCTCCCACTAGAACGGCTGCAAAATGATAAATCTCAGTGAAGTGAGTAGAATAATCTATAACTGACATAGCGCCCTGCTGTAGATTCATGAACTCTCGAGCTCGATCTACCATCAGCATCTCTGGAAGAAGAAATCATAGAAGGCTGTCTAGAAATCATCCCACGCCATGTCTCAGTGATGCTCTGACTGGGTGGTAAAATCCCAACACCTCTTGGAATAGTCATGCAGCATATAAGTCGCGAGCTTGACCCTCCTCCCTGGAGGCATCTCTAGGTGCTAGAAAATAGTCTACATCGACCCCAACAAAGACTCCGCAGCCTGTGGTCCGCCATCCCATGAAAACATAGTCGGATGCAGCTACTGGAAGATACGTGTCAGCTCTACCATCGATGTTGTAGGCGGAGGTGCTTCTGGAATGGTCTGCATGAACCTCATAAAGCCTTCATGGAACTACACCTCTGAGCCTGTGTCTGGTATTACAACTGGCGCCGCATCTGGCTCTGCTGGAGGATCAACTGGTAGCACATAGCCCACCATCATCGAAGTATACTTGTTGCCGCTCTCCTGGTGAACAACGCTTGAACATCTCGGCGGCATGACACTACAAGGTCAAATTCACACCTTAGATCAATATTATTATAGTATGAAAACTAAGGAACTAAAAGGGGAATTGCAGGAAGAATCCATTTAAGATTTTACATCAAGACTACACAGCATGTATACTGACTACTCGGTGTGTACCTGACTTTTCTTACCCTTCCTGGTTCCTTCTACACTGCCAAGCCACACAGATGCCATTTAAAAAAACTACACAAAGTGTATATAATCTACACGGCATGTATGTTGTAATTTTCTAACTGCTTGTGTCATTTGTTACATAGGTGACTACTCGGCTTGACACCACATGGCATGTACACCACTCCATCTTCCCAGCCACAAAGCTAAGCCCACACTGTCTTTCCTCATACAAGACTACACGGTGTGTACCACAGATACATGAACTATACTATACGAGCTTCGTTGACCCATGTTGTTCGTTACACGACTGGATACATGACTCCAACTACACGACATGTTCTATAGTGGACACTGCGTGTATGTCTTAAGGCCTCCTTCGTCCGTGTTTTTTAGTTACACGAGCGGACTCCAGGTCAACACTACACGACATGTACATCTGGTACACGACTTGTTCTCCGCAATCATTTATCTTCTTCATATCCCCGCCCATACGGTCTTTGACATGAAACAAGACTACACTGCATGTACATAGGGTACACTATGTATACTCAAAAATTTTACTTTTCTTCCCGAACTGAAGGACATACACAACGTGTTTAAGGTACTACAAAGTGTGTATACTGGGTTTCCGGACAATATGCCTCATAAACTTCTTCGGAACCTAGAAAATACTAAAAAACAACACCTATGTGCCAAATTTTGATCAGTGAGGTCCCATACAACACATGAATCAATGTTTGTCATCTTATATGTGTTATAACTGGACAGACATACAATGTTCCACCAAATTTCGGTCAATGATGGCCCATACTCCCCAAAAACCAAAGATTGGTGTCCATTCTATAAAAAGGCTCACAAAATAATACCCTATCAAACAGCAGGTATCTATCCACACAGCTAACACAACAATATGCTTTTACTAGCACAACATCTAACACAACAACATGCAATTCCTAATGCACCTACATGGCATGGAAACTATGCATGGAATGTGATTTCTAGCATGTGCCTAAATGATGCATGAGATGGAATACCCTCATCTCATCGGTTTTCAACTAAATAGAACCCATGAATAAATTATCAACAAAACAACAGAAGTGTGTCACCCAATGGTAAAATCAAATAAACTGTAAAATTGGGAAAATAAGATGAATATTAAAAATATGAGGTAGATTAAATTTTTCTTGTACACGGTTTAGCTACTCCCGAGAACAACTTATTACCTACTACCATTTCCGTCCAATCCCTGACTAAGACTCTGAATAGTATGTCAAAGAAAAGAATCCCCTATGATACCACTTTGTCACGTCCCGGTTCCTAGCACCAATCCACGGGTGCCCTGAACCCGGTACGCCACATGACCTCAAGAGCATTTCCCCAAACACTTTAGGATGCCGACTAGTAGCGAGGTCCCAGGTCTGATAGTGGGGAAACTATGCCCTCATTTTTCAAAGTGTAGCATAATGGAATACAAGATAAAACATACAACAACAGCGTAAGTAATAGACCATACACACATAAACAACTGTAGTAAAAGATAACAAATTGTTATATATAATGATGCAATATACCTCATGTTCTAAGAAAATAGCCAGAACATGTTACAAAAAAATACAGGACAATAAAAGATAGAGTACAACATAAAAAACAAGACAGCTGGTAGCATCGTGAGCCTAAACCCGGTCCCATGCTCCCATACTCCTCAGTAGTAATCAAGTACATGTATAGGGACACTTTCCCTTATCCACACCTGCAGAAATGTAATCTATTTTTGCCGAAGAGATGTCCCAAACAGGGTGTGAGAAATAATTACCTGTAGGCACCCACCAAAGGCTCGTGCCCAACTGTGTAAAAATATGCAACAACAGTGTGCAGTAGTAAAATTCAATAAACAAATCAGTACTCAAAATTAAATAACATTACCAGTTATATTTACATTTTATTATTCATCTAATAATTAATTATAAAGAATCCACCATAGTGAATTTCTATATAAACAATCAGTGTCCTCAGACACACAAAACCTTACCCTCAAACAATCAGGAACGTAACCTGTAGGTAATTTCCCACAGGCATAACATATATTGCCCTCAGAAATACGAAGTGTCTTCCTCAGGCACAGAGTCTATCTTCCACAGGAACGAAAGAAGTTGCCCTCAGGCCGAAATAACCACTACCCTCAGGCTAACAGTAACACTGCCCTCAGTTTAAGTAATGCACTTCCCTAAGGCTAAGAAAGTAATCGGGCAATGCACAACATATAAACAACCAATACACATTCCATTCCTCTCAAGGGAATTCAATAAACATTATTACAATGGAATACCCTCGGTTATAAAACAAAATAGCTAAACCCCGGAACACACCCCCGGGGTGGTCCTCGATCCAAGCCGAAATTCTATACAATAGTTTATTATCATATTTAAATAACCAATACAATTCAATGTATTTAATTAAAAATGGCCTCAGCCATACGACATCCCATTCATGGGCGCTTATCACAATGGTTCACAAAACGTACATCAATTGGAAATTGAACACCAAGCCACCTGACTCAATCACCCGTGATCGATATACAAGATCAACACCTTTCAAAACGTCTAAGAACATCGTAGATCTAATGTAAAAGAGTTCTCATTCAACCTCAAATAACTTCCCTTAGAGGAAGAATTGGCAGGAAAGACACAAGTAGAGGGAAGCTCATACCCGTGTGGTACCAACGTGATCGACGGTGGAAGAATCTGATTCTCGACATGTGATCGGGAGCTATTCAATGATTTGGGCTCCTATTCAGGCTCCAAAACATGTCAAAATCCAATCCTGTGAACATGGTTGGATACTACCCATTTTAAGAGGAAAAAAACTACATGGCGTGTATTACTTACCAGACATCATTTACTTTTCTCATTTAATTGTTCATCTAGCAGCACCGCTGCACTGTTCATCCATCGACATTAGTACACGATGTGTATTTATGATTACATGGAGTGTACTACCACTCTGCTGGCGGCTTCCTCTAATGCCTTACTATTTTCCTATCGACTGAATACACGTCATGTAAATATCCACTACACGACGTACAGTCGGTTTTTACACCTTTCATCACCAGCATGGCTACACACCATGTGTACTCATCCCACACGATCAAAAGTACATGACATGTGGAAATTTACACGGCGTGTAGTCCCAAAATTTATGATTTTCCCCAATTTCCTGATTTCATCAAAAACACATAAAGAAAGGAGAAAAGAAGAAACTCGTACCACAAGAATAAGAACCGGGTTCTTACATCTGAGGGATTATATTTTAATTAATTTGTACCACTTATGTCATTGAAATTTAGAAAATTTTATTAAATATTTATAATCACAATAATATATAATTTCCAATAACATCAACATTGTTTTTGACCAAAATTATTATTGAAGGCAATTGAAATTAATTACATCGATTGAGATTAAATTATGTTCAACAAGAGACCAATCCATTAACTTAGGGCCTTATATGAACTATAAACATATAAAAAACCCATTATATGGAAATTTAAACCCTATACTCCAATATTTATACAATTCATTATTATTGGATCCACATTGAAAAAAAAACTTTGGCGGGGTTTCCCTTTTCAAAAATATTACTAGAGTGCCACTCCTCCATTATAAAAGGCCTCATATACTCCCACTTCTACACAACACTCGAGACAATTAATTTTGACCAATATCTACCCAAATAAATCCCAAAAATAACTACCTTACTCCTTTAACCTCCATTTTGTTCATAAATAAATCCAATGATGTCATTTGTTGAAAATGAAGAGGAGTTAACCTATGAAGATTCAACACCCTCTTTCAAGAAACTTTATCTTATTTTCATTTTACATCCCCTAAAATCTAATTATTCAATTATAATACAACATATAAATTATCATAAATATACTAAGATTTCTTATGATAAATTATCTACCTACAATGAAACAAAATTCCATCTAATGGGTGAAAAACCCACTATTTCTGTGTACGGTGAACTACCGCCTCACGAAATAAAGACTGTTCATTTATATTTTATCACATATCATAGTTGATATTAGGTTTGAAAATATATATATATATATATATTATATATTTTATTTATATATTTATTTATATTTATTTTTTATTTCATACAAATCCTTATTCATTATATCTTGTGTAAACACAATAATTTCGTTTGAGCAAGTGTGGATTACCACCCACTCAAAGCGATGTTATTCGTTGACATAATAATTTGAATATATTACGGATATATTTATTTAAAATATATGATATATATATGAAATAATAATGATAATTTAATGATATTATATCCATATATAAATATATTTCATTTACTCTCTTTTTTGTATATGATACTAAAACAGAAACAACGGTCATGCGTACGTATGAGCTAACGTCTATATGAATGATGTATTCCATTTTATAAATATATATTTTATATATTATTATTATTATAATTCACTGAATATAAATGATATTTTAATAGATTTTTTCAATATTTAAATAAACATATATGTATAAGGACCAATGATATGATAAATTAGTGGACATGTAAAAAACAAAGTGAATATTAACAGAATAATAAACATAACATGAAATTGATAACAATAGGGTAATATAATGTAATAACAAAACAATATATGGTATTATATATAATAATATGGTTATTTTAAATATTATTAATAATTTTAAATTTATTATATAATATGTTTGAAAGAGTATGATGAGAGTCAAGAAACAAAGTAGGGGAATATTACCCGAAGCATTACCTTTTCATGAAATTTGTAACAAGACGGTAATATAAATTCATAATCCAACCTTATATGGTGTTAGATATAAGAATATGGTTATTTTAAATATATATAATAATCTTAAATTTATTATACATGACGTTTTATGTACTAAAAGGGTCATGAAACAGGGTAATGGAATTCCGTCTCAGTTTTTATTTTCATGAGATACCTGCTTCAATCACCCCACATTCCATTTTTTGTGTATATAAATATAATATATGAAATATATTATTATAATACTTAATGTTTTGGATATGTATCTATCTATATGATGAAATTTCATTCATGGGGTTTATTTTTCAAAAGTAACAAATTGTTTTAAGGAATTTTGTCTCAATTTCCATTCTTTGAGTCACGAGCCATATTATGCACCTATATTATTCAATGAGGTGTATATAATGTATTTTAAATGTTATAAATTTAATATACTTATATTAATTATATTTTATGATTCATGTTTTTTCATTTTCATAAATGGTGAGTACAGTTCACATTTACAATGCAATAAGAGCATATTTAAACAATCACATCGCGTTTCGAGATTGTTTATGTTTATGATTCCTCTGGGGAGAACATGAGATCCAAATATCTGGAAAACTAATGAATTTTCAAAACCTCTGGTTATTCATAATATATTTAGTTACTATTAACATTTTTTAAACTCTTTTTATATAATATAGTTATAATGTTTTTTAAGAAATCCTAACGTTACCACTCTCTTCGGTCAAAAATATGTGATCTTTCAAACCAGGATTTTTAAAAACTTTTTATTATTTATTAATATTTCATAAAAAATAATTTTCAAATAAAATATTTTAAATTTTTTTTCATGATTATTTTATACATTTTCATTGAAAACTATTTTCAAAATATTTATCTTTCTCTAATATTTTTTCAATGAAAATTATATTCAAACATGTTTTCATGACACATTTATATGTTTTCATGGACAAAAGTTGTTTCAAAAAATTTTCAACATTGATTTTTATATTTTAATGTGTTTTTAATGAAATGGGTTTCAAAATAGTTTTAATCGTTCTTTATAATTTTTCATACTGTTTTCAGTGAAAATGATTATCAATATGGTTTTCAAGATTCTTTTATGAGATTTCAAAGGTAAATGTTTTCCAATGTTTTCTAGACAATTTTATATGATTTCAATTTTATATAAAAGGAGAATGGTTTTCAAATTTTTTTATGTTTCAAAAATTCTATTTCACATAAGAAATGATATTTCAATCATGAAATGTTTTTAAAATATATTTATAAATTATTTAACATCAATGAAAACATCCTTTGATTTTACTAATGCCAATTTGGGAAATGATTCGAAGGTTCCAATAACATTTGTTCTCTGAATGGTTTATGTTATGATGTCATGATGTTTATGAAAACTATTTATCTTTCACAAGTTATATGATTTTCCAACTCTAATATTTTCTTGGGTTATTTTTTAATGAAATAAATATGAGCCCTGTATCTTTCCCATAAGTAATGACATGTTGAATGTTTTTTATGACCATTTTATTTCATGGGTTATGATATGATTCTTATGAAACCCTTATATTATTATGGGTCATGATATTATGCATATTTAATTATCTTGTGGATCATAATTTATCATGTGATGGGTTAGACCTAAATCTCCCTCCAATGCATTGTGTAATGAAATATTTTTAGTGCCCAAATACTACATGGGATATAATCTCATGCCCGAAACAAGAGGGTATATGGTATGGAATATAAAGACAGAATCAAAAGAGTACATGAAAGGACATCTGAAGCCTAAAATAATAGGGTAAACCAGAGGATATCCTGATCCAAAAATAAGAGGGTAAAAAGGATAATATCCCAAACCTAAAATTAGAGGTTACATAGGATTGAATCCAAATCTAGAAGTAGTTACAAGAGTTATTATCCCATTCCAAACATGTTACAAAGGTAATGGTAGGAATCCTTAACATAGGGGTTTTGTTGGCTTATGTTTCTTCTAAAATTACATGTATTATTCTTATATAAGGATTTATTGGATAATGTTAGTTATTTTCATTTGATTAATGTATTGGGAACTGCTAATATTTATGTAAAGATTTAATGTAATGATTTTTTTTATGGATTGTATGATATTATAAGGATACTGATCCGGTTCTCATACCCTTATTTTAATGATATACTTATGCATTTTATTTATTTACACTTACTAGGAATTTGAGCTCACCCATTTTTTTATGTTTACTTTACCTAATTCTCAAGGATAGTTTCTAAGTATAGATAATAAGAGGGAGCACATTTTTTTGAAAAATTGATGATATTTCATTGAGTTAGAAGAAATTTGTTCAATGTTTCTAAAGGCACTATACTATTACTATCTTTGGATGTATGTTTTTGTAATGTTTTAAGTATTTGGTAATATTTATGTAATTTCGATGTATGCTAAGCCTAGGACATTATACTTATATATGGCCTGGGGTACATATGTGATTCTGAGCATGACATGTCACCCTTAGACCAATGGTTCAAAATAGAGTATGATTCTGGTGTTAGAGGACATGTTTTGTGCATGAATCCTAGAGTTCGATGGTTCATTAGTGAAACACATACCTATAGTGGAATTTTCCAATTATAATAAATTCTATGATATGATCTGGATGGATCCTTATGAATCCTTATGTGGTAAGCCATTTCGAACACCACTTTTCTAGTAAGAGTTAGGGGAGGAATCTATACTTGGACTATGTATCATTTAAAATACAATAGAGCGTATCCTATTGATCAAAAATCACATGATAGTAGATAAATCTAGATTGTAATCATATTCTAGTAAACATTAATTTTATATTGAGTTCATGCTTATAGATTGTTTTTTCTTGTGAGTTTCTCTCAGGTTGGACAATCAATATATTCTGGGGCAGGGTAAGATTTCATATCGATTTGTTTGGCTCTTTGAGGTTCTAAAACATATTGGACCACTGGCTTACATGATAGAACATCCTTAGATATATATTTCAATGCATGATATCATAAACATATCTCACCACTTTCACTATTTTATAGACAATTCACATATATTCTAGAACAATGATGATAGGATAGATATGAAATCTTCTTTTAAGAGTACCCATTATGTATTGTGGTTTACATAATAAAGACTCTTTAATATAGTCAGTCTCTTTAGAACAAGTGGAATGGAATCATTGAAGAGTATAAGAGGATACCTGTGATTGGAAGTATGATATATTAGCCTAGTGATCGAAGCTATTATCCGATTATTCCTCTTTACCATCAGATGTCAAATTCAGTGATGTGTTTCAATAAAGAGGGGTGGTTTGAATGGCTTGGATTTTCTCAAAGGTACATATCATTTATTTTTTGTTTAAATAACATAATGTGGCACTTTTAATGTTACCAGATGGTATCATTGAGGTAACGAGGGTGTGTGGGGATTTTTTGGGGCACGGTGACCCAAAATTGACAGAAGTAGACTCATCCTTTTAGTTAGTGGAAACCATGCAGCCTAACTCACATGGTTTCACTAATATTGTGGGATTATTTATATAGGGGCTAGGGGCATGTGGTTTTATGCCACTTTTTGGTCCAAATATTACACTTATTGGTGTTTTTTAGGTTTTTGAATGGTGGATTTGGTAATGTCTTTCACACAGTTAGGCATACCATGTGTTAATTCCATGCAGGGTCCCTCCTTAGAATTTTAGGTGTGCATGGTTGGTTCAAGGATTGGCCACCCAAGATACCCTATTTATTTTGTAGAATTTACAAATCTACACTTAATGAACTATGAATCTACACCCTTTATTTCCACTTCCCATTTCAAGCATGTAGGAGGTCCTCCTCTAACATTGATCTCCCCCTTCATCAATCATAAGTGTGTCAATTATTCGTCCATAAAAACTCATAATCATGTTATGATAGAATCATTGGATAACAATTGGTATGATCTCTAGTCATCTTTATTTTCTTCCTCATTATTCTACCAAGGTGATGTAATATTTTGGTGTGTGATAATTCTATATATTTATAGGAAGCTGGATTATTCTTCTGATATCTTCCAATATAATTGAAATCTAAAGAAGAAATGCGATAAGGTGACATTGTGGACTTTATAATAGGTGTTCTAGTTGTAATCTATAAAATTCATGATGTCTTAATATCCCCTCTATTATGTCACACGTCGTCTATTGTCCCGCATTTCCTTAAAATGAGATCTTTTATTCTAAATTGATATATGTATAGTTTATAAACCTCTTTAGCCTTTCTATGTACATAGAGGATGTCAACCTAGATTATTTCCAAACCATTAGGGTGTTTTATGATGAAATACCCACTTTAATATTATTTTTCCCATAACCAAACAATCCCTAGTCATTCAAATAGGTTTATAACATTAATTTCCACCCTAAGGTTAATTACCTAATTGGTAATTGAACATTATTAGTACTTTTTTGAACCTTATAATTGTATTTCCATACCGTGAATCATTAAATATATTAATTTAATTAAATGGAAATGATTTATCATTCTTAAATTAACTAAATTGATTGATTAAATTGAATGGTAATGGGTGGAAAATCCCAATCTAATGATGCATGATTGTTATATTTATTCTTATAGATTACATGAACTATGAAACCCCATTTTATATTGTGGTATGATGATTAAGGAACTTATGAAGTGATCCCTCACATTAATACTATTATTATGATAATTACATTGATATTTGATAGTGAACGATGGTTAAAGGAATTGTTCATCATGACATTTCAATATCACATATATCAGGTTTGTATCATGACATATATCACTCTTATAATGTTATTTAAGTGATGGTAATGATATTCCATGTTATTCTATGTTGGGTGTTTGGTATAAACTCTCACCCCACCTATATTGATTGTTAATCATGAAATCATACATTCATTATGAGATTCAGGGTACATATTATTTCTTGATCCTACAAATTATTAAATTGGTAATGGATGCTTGAGTTATGCCTTGGGTATATCCAACATCTAGTATATAAAAATATTACTATTTATGTCCTCAGGTACTTAGATCATTTGGGTGGATATAGTATATATCCATAAAATACATATTATTACTATATATATGTATGGTTACTGATCATACATCAATCAGCCTATGCCCAATGAGGTAGAGATTCCACATGTCTTATTGGAACCCGAGATGGATAATATTTATTTATTTAACATTGATCATTGTTTAATATACTTACACACTTGTTATCTATGTATTATTCTTGGATTATCTCTAGACACTGTTAGTAGTGGCTTGTTGAAATTTTATCTCACACACTACACCGTATGCCTTTTCAACATGAGTAGTTATTTATCAATAAGTATGGATAAGGGAAATCACCCTAATATAGATTCTTGATTTATCTTTTTTATAATATAGAGCATGAGAGAATATTTTTGAGAATATTTTTGTTATTATAGTGGAGGATTATTTTGGTCATTTTTTATTTTTGGTATAGCATATTGTTTATGATTATCTCTTGTATCTCACTTTTTTATATTATTGTGCCATGACATATCATTATATGACATATCTTGTTAGATTTTTTTTATTACTGTTACTTTCATTTTTAATCTCCCTTATTTTTCTATAATTTATAATTTCTCAAGAACACTCTTTGTTGGGTTCTTGATCCTGTCATTATACTGTCTATTCATGTATTATTCTGCAACAAAATATTTCCTTATTATATTTGTTCTTCCATTATATTATGTGATTATATTCTACACATTGTACCACCTTATACCCTCACTATTAGTATGAAGCCTCTGGCTTATAGGGAGGTTCTCTTGAATCCATGTGACCCACCAGCGTAGGGGGCCCAATTATGTGGCTTTTGGGACAAGGTGTTAGAAGAGTGGGGCTACTCACATTGATAAATGTAACACATGTGGATGAAATAAACATGACCCTTAGAGGCTCACACTAATGAAACCCCTATATTTTTAGAGATAGGAATGGGTTCAACACGGCCTTACCATCAACCTCTTAGAGTCTGATTCAACTAATGACTCAATTGAAATGCGGCCACCTCAACCATTAGACTTTGTGGAGGGGATTATCACTGATAATAACAATCCTATAGGATGAGATCCACATGGACCACAAATCCCTTTACATGTACCTACATATAGAGTATGTTCCATTGGATGAAGGTGAAAACCATGTTGAGCCAAAGGGGCACGACGACCTACTCGATCAGCATAAGGCCACAGATACTACATCCTACAAGGATATGGTTATGATATTGGTTTCATCTCTAATATATACTATATTATTTCATGTAATATTAGTTCATATTATTCCCCCTCTATCAGATAACAAAAGTAGATCATGTAAAAATCAACATCACATATGGTTTCCCAACCATTACCGATTGTTGATTTGGTTGACCAAGAGAAATATTACCCAAAAAAAGCATAGGATGAGGAAACATTAAGAGATAGCATGGACATAGACTAGATACTTATGATGTTTTGGTCACTAAACACTCTATATTTCACCATATATATGTTATTCATTGAGGAAAACACTGAGTTCCTTTAAAAATTATTGTGAAATATTCAACAACCTCTATAAGAAGTAGTTGACCCATCGAATAATCCCTAGGTATCAACTGGATTTCCAAAAATAATGTGGGAATATTAAAACCACCACACTCATGGTTGTTAGTCCCCCCAAATCATATGGGTGATTCTAGAGTTTCTACTAAATATACCTTACGATCCTCTATGTGATTCAATAGATCATGCATGTTGTTTCCATCATTGGAATATTAGGGGTTTTCAAAAATATATTTTCCTCCAATTTAGTACCCTTTAATGGAAATAATTGGACTATCAGGATAATCATTCACTTTATGGTGATAGTTCCTCTCCAACAACCATGAACACCATAAAGGTAATAATGATCAATCCTCTAGATGAGTAGATAAATCAAGTAGGAGATATCAAATAAAGATATAGAATCCCACCATATGAAGAGACACAATATCAAAAGGATCCTCTAATAAGAACCCACACTATTCCATAATGAAAAATATTGAGCCTCGGTACTCCCACTGAGATGTTGGTAGCTTATTGTAAATATCATTAAATTGGAAAGGGAGTCACTAAAACCATTCTCTTATATGAGGATTATTAAAAAAGTTAAATAGATTATAGAATGTATACTTTTTTTTTCTGAGGATTGAGGGCTTCAAAAGGCTCCCCATCAATCTCCTCGCTGATTAGATCATAGTGTGAGAAAATGTCTATGGGTAATCTACCAATCCTATTATCGAATATGTGATCTATCTTGGCTAGATTCCCAAGGTCGAAGAGGATTGTCCCACACACCCAATCATGTTAGATGATGTTCAATCTTGAAAATTACCATGCCATGACTAACTAACCCCACATGAGTATCATAACATACCATATTTGGACCATGATCACTTCACCTCTAAATCCATTAAGCTGGTCAAAGTACTATTAACTACTAAAAATCACCCTAATAACAAAATATGTTCTATAATTACTTGTCTTGAGGAACTAGATATGAAAAAATATTCAATCCCATCTAGTAAGAATCTATATTATGAAAGGGTGGATCACATTCTTCAACCCACTGAATATGTTAATCATGTTTAACATCGTTAAATGGGTTGTGTGATCCAATATATTATAGTTTCCTCTACACCTTAAAATGTAGTCTGTTTATAGGAACTCTGGAGTAGTAGGAAACTAGTATGATTTGTTGTTTAATCTAAACCTTGGAGGAAAAAACTTTTCTATGCAATAAGATGTTGGCTCCATGATCTATTACTAACATGTAAGGTTATTGTAGGCAATTCCCCTACTAGTTTAGCTTCACCTTGTGTAGAATACACATCACATACCTATCATAATGAATTAATATGGGTGATGAGTGTGTTTTTAACATCATTACTTTATGGAATGGGCTCACATACTCCCAAAGTGTTTAGTTTCCTAAGAATATTGATTTGGGATGTTCATAAAGAATTTTGGTGATGAGTTGGTTAGTACCCTCATTTCCAAGAGGAACCTTGTTGACTTTCAAGCATTCACAAAAAGATATCAGTTTTTATAAGAATCATTATAGATTAATGAGTAGGGGTTGTTCCCATTTCCACGACTATCTCTGATGAAAAATCCTACGAATGTACAAATCACCTCAATTATAGAGATTCAAAACCTAGCATTAGTATTCCTTTTCGTGCCTCTACGGTATAAGACTCACCAAACACATCTTCAAAAAAACAATACTTTTCAAGCTCCCCATCAAGGCTAGGAGCCCGCAGTTCTCTTCATATAATGGATGAATACGGTCAACTCCTTCATATATGCCCATGTACCAATGTAATTTACATGATATAAATAAAAGGACATCCTGAAGTCTACAAAATCAAGATGTCCCTAAGAGGATGGATTGTAAAATCATTTTGACTTCTGCCCATTCCATAGGATCCTTGGAGACAACATCAATTAGTGATTCATCATCAAATATTTAATCCAATAATAATTAGACCATGTCTTGATTGAGATGGTTGATGTACAATCATAGGTGGATATGTAACATTCACCCATAATGGTGGATATGATGATTTTTAGAATGGTTTAATGTTCTATACCAAGGTACATAAAATTTTTATTACTATCTCTTTCATTAGATGATTTATCATTCCCAAAGAATTATTTGTTCCTTGTTGAGAAGATTATATCTTTTTACATTTTCTATATCTTTTCCAACCACAAAATTATTATCACAAACAACAAATTCATGGATGAATAGATATCAAATATTCCATGACAATTAAATTCCCCAACCATCACCAAAACTAGTTTTCACTATTATTGACTGATGACCCCAAAATTGGGAGAGGCCTCCAGAATCCATCCCATATTAGAATATTCCACTGATGAATAACATGAGTATACTTCTATCAATATCATCCGGATAATGGTTCTTTGAATTTTACTCAGTTACAAGGTATTCCACATATCCCCTTCAGGCTCCACTTCATGATTCCATAAATGGAAGGGTAAACACCATGCTATTACGAAATATTTTTTTGCAAAAACATTAAACTGAAAAATTCATGCCTCTTAAACCTGACCAAAAGAACCACTTATGGATAGGTTTGAATAGTCCTCACATACCTCATAGTCGGTTATACCTCTATAACTAACTAAAATAATTGATCTTGTGCCTCATCCACCACATCCCATCAACAATTTATGGCCTACTAAGGCCCAATCTTAGACATTGAGTGTCTGAACTAAGCTTTTCAATCAACAACCTAACACTGATAGCACCATCTATACCCCTTTTTCTCATTAAAATAAAACCACTATAATCCATTTTAATGGTATACCCTTATCCGATAAAAATAATCCCATTTCCCAGAAGTAAGATGTGTTGAAGTACCTAACCACAATAATAGAGAAACCTTTCTTCCTTGATGCAATCTAACTGTTAAAGGAGTTACATGTGGCCCTAGGGTTTCCTCCCCAGTATGAGACCAAGGTTGATATTACTAAGGCTTATTATGTATAGGATTTTAAAAGGAATAACCCCATTCCATTATTTCATTCTCAAATAAATAATACGGTTCCACTATTTAAGAGATCATACATCATTTTTAATTCATTAAAAAATCATATGGAATATAAATCCATAAATTCTTGGGGAACAATAGATCTGAGAAAAATCATATCCCAACCTGTATTCTCTATAAGCTGGGGCTCAGGGAAGTTGACCTAACCCCCATCCAACCTGATAATTCATGGGTATGACACAATTGAGTTGAATCCACCTGAAATGATATGACTACAGTCCCAACATCGATAATTGGTATCTAATCACATGTTTATGATTATCTCACAATATATATATTATAACACCATATTGGTGAGGTCATGGATCCATCTTCATGTATTGGCCCCCTATTCAAGTCACATATTCCTCAAATAATCAATCAATGGTCGAGATGAGGTACAAAATGAAGATGATTATCCAGTAAACTATAATAAATAACACTGACTTGATGTTTTATATTAAAAATGGGAGGGGAATAATTTCAAAAAATATGGGTTTCAGCATATCAATTCCCCCATTTATTTTCCAACCACCTCAGTGGATCCTTAAAAAGATATGAAAGATAGATTTATCCTACTAATACACTAGTTGGAACGAATAACCTTAGATCCTAGGACCTATTCATAATCCTAAAGAAGAAAAAATAATAATAGATTACCAGGTATTCCTACATGGGATAAGATTGGATGATGCTATAAGTGTATACTCTTATTGTTTACTAATATATTTATCCCTTCTCCACTGAACCTCATCATCACCCTACATTATGTATAGTAGGGATAACCTAATGGAGGTCAACCCATCATCACCTTTTTAACGATAATTGTGGATATTATTGTCAAAAACCACATTATATTAGTTCTTCGGTTTTTATCACCATGGTATCTATAGAGATAGAATACCTTTTCGAGGATCACACCCTTGCTAGAGAAAATTATAGTACCACTATGTAGTCCCTAACTCCTATGGAGTCACCTCCCCCCCTCTAATACTCATGTTTTGTTATAATGAAAATGATTTAAAAGACACCCCAATACATTTTATGAATTTTTCATGACCACAATCGGTGTATTAAACCTAGTAAGTCTCAGGATTAAAGAATATTGGAATCAAACACATATTAGGGTAGCCATGTCCCTGGAGGAGGAGCAATGTTACATTTATTTCATATATCTGAACCACAACAAGTACAACATGAGCTATAAGAAAATAACAGGGATTATCCCCCAGGTTCCTAGTTAACTCCTTGGTCTCCCAATACACTACAGTGGATTCAATCATGATTCTAGGAAGATGAAACCTTCTCATGGGTTTATGGTTGATGTGTAAGTTGAGAAGATCATCAAGGAAAACTTCATTAGGGAATTACAGTACCCCATGTGGTTGAAAAACATCATCATAATAAAAAAGTTGAATAGATGAATCATATTATTCAATGAATTTCAAGACATCAATTTCAACTACCCAAAATATTGTACTCCACTTCTAGTGAAAGAGATTATCGTTTACACAACCTCTAGTTTCTAGTCCCATACCATCAGGGATGTGTACTCCAGTTATAGTTAAATATACATGGCACTTGGGGATAAAAGAGCCAATTATTGAAGGGAACCTATGTGAAAAAAAATTACTAAGTGATATTGTTCCTTTTTATCAAAGATATGGATAATTATTATCATTATATGAACCACATATTCAACACACTCTTAGAAACTGTAATTGGATACTATGAAGAAGATTTGATGGTAAAATCCCATTAATTCCAATACTAAAATTGGGATCTTGGGAAATTGTTTGACTTCATATGATCATATCACTGGAATATTAATATATTTATATATGTATTCAAGATTACCTCTAGGATGTTCCTTGAATTTATTATCAAGTATATGGGCATCAAATTCGATCAAGATATTATTAATGATATCAATGAAATTCCTCCTTTTTGCAAAATCTGTGAATAGTGAGGCCTCTATTTCCACCAAGACTATATCTGATGATCCATATATAATATTGTAAGGAATTTTAATCCATTTCCAAGGCTCATGAAAAAAGGTATCATTTATTACCGGGATAAAGAATGATAAACCACATTTGATGACATCAAGTAGTATCCACTACATCCTATAATCATAATTTTAGACATCTTAAAAAATGTTATGGTCATTTATGTAACTACCCAAGAATAATCAATTGGTTCCCTCCCATATCAAAAGAAATATAAGGGAATAGAGAACATTCTATGATACCTTCAATGAATGTTACTTGATTCAGAGACAAGATATACCCCCTTATGATGAGATCTCTCGCCTTGGATGTTTTATTGCATCAATTGTTTTATTATATAAAAAATTAGCTGATATAGCTCTTATCTTATGTTGATCCCATAAAATAAATTCATAACCATCACATATTTATTGGAAAACTAGTACAGTGGGTGGTAATTCTATAGTAGTACGACATCAGGTATGTCCCATGGAAAGATATCATTGGACAAGAACTAATATACTTTCTAGATTCGAATCTGAACCCTATATAACTAATCCTGGATATTGAATTTCCATATAATTCCATCCTATATATTGATCAAGACATACCATAATGGAAAATGAACTTTGATGGTGCCTCTCGAAGACTAGTCGGGAGAAGCCTCAACAACCAAAAACAAAGTAGGTTGGGGATTGGGATTGTGTTCTTCACTCTGGAACATGTTTACATACTATTCTAATTCTTTTTCAGGGATGGGTCTAAAAGAAATGATGATAAGTATCTATATATAATCACATATCTCAAGATTTATCTTGAGATTGATGTCCCTCGAAAACATATGAAGGGGGACTCTGAAATAGTCATCATGTAGATTATGGGATATTATGTCATCCAGAAGTAAGAAACAATCACCTTTATAGAGAAAACTCTTCATCTAATAGCCTAATTTCTTTTCTCTCAAATGGTCAGTCATTTTCCTCTTTCTTAAAGTCACCAATATGATTCCTTGGTAGGACTTTTCACATCCCTTGTTGAGGCTGACAAAGGTGACATATCCATTAATCTAGAATAATATAGATTAATTATCCCCGTGACATTTTATTAAGAGAACCAATAGGTAAACCATATAGATTCCATTACTTTTGCAATGTTCTAATCAAACACCCTAGATAGACTATAGAAAAAGAGTAGATAACATCAATAAAATTAAATTTAGCAGTTTTTTTTATATCGTTGCGAAATGATATTTTGTTATTTATTTAATGATGGTATTATTTTTCTATTTTTTGATTTATAGAATATATATTTAAGGGTTTTATTTAATAATTAGTGCTGGTTTTTTTTTCATTGTTGTTTTTTTCGAAAAAAATTATATATCTGCAATATTCTTTTTAGTGCCGATTTTTATAGAGAAAGATATATAGAAATAGTATAAACCATATATTTTTATTGAAACATTTTGTATTTTTGAGAGGTTTTTACCAGATCAAATTTATTTATGGTTGTTAGAACAACTACAAGTTATATAGTTTTAGAAAAAACATATTTCATTCCCTCGTGATCCACCAAAAACTATTTCACTAAATTTATATACAAAAAATTGGAAAATATTCTTAGTTGACATAATTGAAATACATATTATAAAATAATATTTCATTACATTAAATATAACAAAACAAAATTAAATTATATTAATGTTTTCAATATTTCATCAAAAATCATAATTCATTACTAATCAACTGAGAAACATCCCACTTTCCCTCTATTACTCGGTCTTCTTGCAGCCCATCACCAGAATGTCCTCAGAACACCCTAAGAGGATAGGGGTGAATTAGGGTGTCATATTTTTCTTTAAAATATATGGATCTTGTCCCACATTGGTATGAACTTCTTAAACCTTTCGGAAGAGGAAATGATGAATATAAATAATCACATGCAATGCAATGAGACAACAATATTACTTGGTTCACCACTAAGGGCTACGTCCAAGGAGCATACGCCAATAGTGTGTCAGTCCATCCAAAACCACTAAAAATCAAATGTTGTGGGTTAAAATTTATTATAATAGTAAATATTTGCTAATTAAACATCCTTTAGATGGTTTTAGGTATATCACACTATGTCCCCCAGATAACTTCTATTGATTCCCCTTTGATCATTGCTTTGGAAGAATCATCGCTATGTTTACCAACTTGAATGCCACTTCAATGATTTAGAATTAGATCATTAATCCTCAACTATAAATGGATGCAATGTCAAAGTCTTGTAATCACCCCCAGATGTAATTTATTTTCTAGTACAATGATATGTTATGAAAATTAATTTCATAAACTGATTTGGTTAATTTTCAGGATTAATTAATTTCACAAACTGATTTGTCCAATTTTCATGATTCTATGGGTGATTCGTGTACTACATAAATTTCTACATACAACTACTATTTTTGTTTACCGTATTTCACCTCCTCGTTCTGCACTACTCGGTGTTCCACCCTACTCCACGTACTACACTACTATGTGTTTATCCCTACTCTGCTTACCATCCAACTCCACTGTGTACTGCACTACACCGATTTCCGCCCAACTCCTCGTACTACTCCACTCCTCCATGATCCATATTTTTGTACATACTACCTTGCTATGTTTTTTACTGAAAGTGATTCTTATGCAAAACACACTATCATTTGTGAACTGTTTTCCTTAGGAAGATGATTCTCTCTGTGTATTGTCTTCTCCTCTGTGAACCACTTCAGACATCACAATAATTCTTCTCGAAATATTAATCTCTTATATTCCACATTAACAACGGGTATTAATGATCATTAATTAGAAACATGGTTCCCCAAAATCTAGTAATCGGTTTAACCCAAATTTTCAATGTGGGACAATCATAACCTCGTCTATGTATTGTTAGCCTCCACTACGTACTGCTCCTGTTTCATTAACCACAACAATACCACCAACCACCATCATTCTGTGTACCACATGTCTTCACCGTGTACCATTTATACAATACATTTTTGACAGCATTCTGCATACCACACGCCTTCAACTCATATAATCACTACAAACAGTTTTTCTGTTCTACACAACATTTTGCGTGCTGCATGAATAACTATTTATATCACAATGTCACTACGTAACACACGCCTTCACTGTGAACAAAATTACTTCACCATATACTATTGATGTGAACCGTTTCTAATCTCCCGATTAATGAGGCCCAGAAATTTGGAAAACACTAGGAAACATTTCCAATTCAATACTACTTTTATCATCAAATGTATGACTTCATTCTTTGTAAAATCCCAAGTCAACTAGGTGAATATGACAACCAACACTGACCAAATTCCATTATTATCAATGAATAGTCATGGTTACAAAATCACCTCATTCCTAGCCTACCACCCATAGTTTCTACTTTTAATGTATAAAAATACATATCATTAATGAGTTTTTTAAATGAAAAATTACTAATGTATAATATAAATGATATTTTATTTTATTTTAATTCTATTTTTGTGATTGTACAATAATTAATTGTCATTTTTTGATCCATATAAATTATTTTATAAATGGAAATATGTTCCCCCAAAACATCACCTCTGGATTCTGAAATTTATGTTTTGAAAGCCTCATATATTAATGATGTTAATTAAATATCATTAAAACAATTAAAAAATCTATAAATTAACTCATTTTATCTTTAGTAAATAAAATTATTATCCAAAAAACACTACTATCCTGGTGTTTAAATATTTGTACAAGATGTGAATTATAAAATATAAAATTACTATATGATTATTAGTAACAACAAATTTCATTATTAGGAATCTATAATTTTCATAAAAAAAATTAGAAATTCTTATTTTTGAATTTCCAACTCCTTTACACGTTAATGAATTTTTCCACATCTCATATTAATCATTGAAAACCTCTTTGTTCCATTATAATGGAAAAATATTTATTTCTGGTAAAATGTTATTTAACGATTAAATTTAATTGGTTAATTATTAAATAGTAAATTTATAAATGTAATCAACAATCCTGATTATTGTAAAATAAGAGTGGATTTTTACCATGAGATAAACCCCTTAAATAAATCCATTACTCTCCAGATCATCCAATTGTAACTAAATTATCATAATTACATCAATTGAAATCTATAAGAGGGTAAACAAATTGGGTAGTTTAAGGTACAATGTAATTGAAAAATTCATTGGGACATTATAGAGTCAATCCCAAAAATATATTTTTTAAACACAATACGATATTTTTATAAAATGAATAATTATTTTGTCTCAACAATTTCTTCTGAAGCTTCCAAAACTGGTCTCACTAACATACTATTGTTGGAACCAATAAATTAAATAATTCAACAATTTGTACATAAAATATAATCCTACTCATCTTGTTATGTGTAGATGACAAATTGTAATAAAAAATTAAAATTTTGATTATAATAGTTCATATGATCATTGTATCTCAAATACTGATCCATTATGATGTTAAGGTCACACGTTTTCATCTCAAGGATTATAAAATACAATTACATTTCAACATTACATATCATAATAGATAATTATGGTCATTTAAATCCATTATCATTCCCCACTCCCAATTATGTATTATCTATCACTCAATAAGCCATCATTTCCATTCGCAACATTTACCACATTACTACACATGAAGATATAAAACAATGTGATGGCCCCAAATCAAAATATAAAATAATCAAATTATACGAAATAATAATAACACCTTGTTTTATAGATGGTTCAAATTTAACCTAAGATCAATCTTTTATATTTTTGATATTAATAATTTCTATTTTAACTATATAAGATTGAGGTTTACCTCCTTTTGGAGACTTAAACAGTCTACCTTGTGTTTTTAATCAAAACCACTTTTGAGATGGATGTTTGTATTCTATAAGTTCTTGATAAGAAAACTAGTTATGAAAAAAATATATTAAATCCTTCACCCCATTTTCCCCCTTCATAAGAAATTTTACAAGGCATCGCCATCAATGTAACCCATTCGTGCATTCTAGCACATCTAATGGTTGAATGATATTCAAATAGGTTGTATTTTTTTAATGTACCACCTTCTTTACCTCCCCTTGATAGAAATTATATGACCATATATATTATCACATTATGAGGATAGATACATGAATAAGAAATAATGTTCCCTAGTAATCAATTTTCAAACGACCATAAAAGGAACTACCCACGGACAAGATTGCAATAAATTAAAATGAACACACATGAGTTAAATATATATGAACATAATCTATGTCACCAAGAGACCATAAATATCCTCCTTGGAACATGATAAAGCTTTAAGCACTTTCATTCCACCTTGAAGATGTTTGTGTTTACCCAACATGATTTTATAACATCTATCTTGTTTTCAGGCCCCCATTGAAATACTTTATGCACTATAGGGTATACCTAATATTGTTTAAGACATTTTTGAGAATAATAACCTATCATCAACATAATTTATGACCTCTTTAATTGGATCTACATCCACTTCAGATGTCCAATTTTCTTCCATAATGTCCATGGTGTCTAGGAAAACTGGCACAACACCCATACAATGAAAATTCACCAAATCACCCATTTTTTCATCTCTGAATGGAATCCCCTATGAAATGGTTCCTAACCAAAATAGTATCACCTTGCATTAAGGTCACACATCCTGATGTAGTCATTTTTATCAAACTGCTTGTAGAACCCATGCTTTGAAAATATTAAATGATTATCCAAAACCCACATGCCTCCACTCATTAATTAAGAATCTTGACGTCACAATTTTTATAACATCACATATTATTTTGATCAAGTGGAATTCCAATGCCCTAGGTGTTTCACCCCCATGATCCCCATACATCAATAAAGCAAAAAAACCCTAGAATTTCACCATCCTTGTTTTCAAATATTTTAGTTTCATTGGTGATTCCCGTGACATTTTGATCATGAAGTTTCATCCCCTATCTAGATATCTCATATAAATTAGTGTTTTAATATCATCTTTAAATTTACCAAATTGATCAAATCTCACATGGTCTTTGATTCTTATAGTATATTGACATGTTAATAATTTGTAGATGAAAAAAGTCCAAAAAAGGAATTAATTAAAACAAAAATTTATTTACATTGAAAATGGATATGATTAGGACCCTACATAGGTAATAGCCTCTTCATTATAACAGAAATATAACCCTTAAAGATTACCCATGTAAAAATATCAATCCACCTCATCTTGAATTTTCATAGTAGCCACTAGAGTGTATCACCACCTAGCTAGGTCCACTACCACTTAATCAAATTCAAGGAAAATCACGTCAATATAAAATTTCAAAATACTCTATTTAACACTAAATTCATCAACAAAGGATATCCCTCATGCTGCCATATCCTTAGTCAACATCAACTGTTCCCTCAACCAATATATGATATCTCCCTTGGAAGAGATGTAAAGATCATGATATTATTGCAATCCCTATATCCTCCAGTATCTTGTTCAGTTTCCTAGAGTGACTTAGTGAATTCTTTGTAATTCTCGTATCATGTCCCATAAAACACATTCCATTCCACATGCATTCTCTTAGCTAATATGATTTTCTCCAGACTAGGGAGGGCACAGTAGTCCACACTAACAGTCACTAGGTTAACAATCCAGTGGTGGAAGGACCCCATCCAACTAATCAGGTCATATAATTGATTGTGGGTAATGAGATTACAGACCCTCCACTGTGGAATGAATTGGACCAGCCAATTCTCATCATCAACATCAGACCCAAAGTCTTTAAGATCTTCAGTTTCTATAGAATGAAACTCTAAGAATCTTGTAACAATGTCCATTATAATATCCTACATTTGTAGCCTTTCAAATGATCTAGGATCTATGTCGAGAGGTAGAACATCATGACATGATCCTTCTTCAATAATGAATTCCTCACCAGCCTTGATCTCCATCAGCTCCCTGACTATATCCACTGGCAGGATCAGTTTTTCATCATTGACAAGGGTTTTTTCTCCCTAAAAAGGCAACCCCTCTTATATTATTCGTACCACATGGCAGAATCTAATGTCCTGGGCCCCTAGAGAATTATTAAATTTTGGGCCTCATGATGGAGTAAAATTATAGGAAAAATTATATAGTTTATCATAATCTATGGATGAAAATAAATATCCCCCATTATTTTATGGGAGTTACATAAAACAATGTAATGGTTAAATAATTTTTATAAAATCCATTTGATGAAAAGTCCTTGGGTGGCTAAAACCTTTGTTACTCTGTGTACACCTGGGACATTAAACATGTGGTCCTCCACTAGAGACCCATCGTTGCTGCTTTTCTCCCTAAAACTATTGTAAGGGCCACAATGGTTTCATTAAAATAAAAAATAAAATAAAATATATCAGGTCATCATGATTTATTCATGAAATCATAATGGGTAATGAGAAATAAGGTTAATGGAATTTGAATTTTACCTTTCAGATATAAAGGGATGATAATTATTATGCATCCAAATTTGTGTGCGCTACTTGTAGACTCTATCAATAGAATATCTAGACGAGGTATCCCATGATGCCAATTATGGTGGGAGAACCTACAGCCTCAACTCTAGTTCCCTCTAAATATTTCTCTTCCAATTATGCTTCATGTGTAATTTTTGAACTAGGATCCATAGTACCCACATAGGTAATTTTTCTACCTTCATGAAAATCTTATAATACCTCCCCAAAGGATTCATGTAGGGATTGAATGTTTGAGTTATAGATTCTAATGGAAGGAGTAGTTAAATTGTGGCATCAAACTCATGAGCTAGAAGCTTACCATGCCAAATAGGACATCATCCAGAACAAAATATTCAAGGAGGTCTACATCACCCTCTTGAGGACATTTATTCTTGGCATAAAATCTTACAGAGTCATTTCTACTGAACATTTAAGTGCTAGAATCATGAGACTACACCTCTAAGGTCGACACCTTAGTAGTGGCCAGCTCATAAATCTCCCCATTGATCATGACCCAAACATGGTTGGTAAAAGGATTTACCTTCACACAAAATAACTATAGGGTTTATATATAATAAATATTTCAATACCTATCATGAGATTACACTGGAGTGGTGATCAAAGAATGAAAAAAAATCAATAATCTAAATCTCATATTGGGTGAGACATTTCAATAATGACTACATCATTTAGGATATATTCAACATCTCCCAAACCCCATAATGATAATATGGATTGTGTCTTTATGATCCTACACCATGTGTCAAAACTTCTTCCCTTGATCCTATTAAAAATTTCTTACTTCATCTTCAGGACACTCTACCTTCTACAGTAGTTGAATATAAGTGACACCAACCCCACTATAAGGTGGAGGTGTGGTAGGCCTCCAAAATATTTTTTGTCATGAATCTAACCTATAATATCTATTTCCCATGGTGTGCTCTCTAGAGGGTTTAATTCCTTCCACATTATATCTCTTTGGGAATATAAGAGTTAGATTCCTTCCTTAACCATATTTGAAATATTTTCATTCACGTATGCCACCACCCAGTGGTTGGCATAATTTTGTCTGAGAGTTTCATTCAAGATGGATATTGGAAGCATAATCACCCTCATGAAACCGTTTGGTGGTTAACATACAATATATTTGGTGAAGAACAATGAGTTTTCACTCACCCCCAAAATACTATAATCACCAAAACATTTGATAAAATCCAAATGTGTTGCATGGCTTCCAATAGTTTTTATCATCAATATGTGTTACCAAAACAACCACCTCAGAATCCTACCGATACTACCTCTTCTCCAGTGTCCCTTATAGGATGTTAACCATATCACAATATGAGGGTTGGAAAGGATGTAATCTGAAATTATCAAAATTACTAATGTTTTCCACCACCCCAGTCTCATTAAGAATTGTCGGTCGGACCCCAATGTTGTTAAGGAGAGAGGGTTGGAGACCAATATTCAATGTGGTGATGTAATTTTCATATTCATTCCCATAATATATTCTACAATCCATTTATTCAAGAACCATAAAGACCATACTAAATTATTATGTATGTCTCCCCTTATAATACGACTTAGTTGGATACAATACGACCAGAAATAGGATGTCCAGATTAACGTAGTTGCCAAACTCCATGACTGATGACACTAACAAGGTTCCCAACCAAATACCCATAAACAATTCCTTTACCATAAGTGACCAAATGTACAATAATTTGGCCATAGATACATTATATCAATCTTTTGGGTGCCAATCTCACGTGTTGTAGCACTAGTATTCATATCATCCTCTTTTAACAATTACCAGTACAACCTCAGCCTCCATAAATATAATTCGATAAGGAATTGATTTGGATTCTCTGGTATGTAATACACTATTTTGATCAAGAATAATACAATATATGACTTTATAGGAATGTACTAGTGGAAATGTGGATTATAAATCAATATCTATTTTAGCTTGTCAAGTTGGATCATTACTACCACTGGTGTTTAGTTTGTGTCCCCTAGGTATTAGAGTAACATACAGATAGTAAATCATGGGGGATATTATCTAGGTGGTGTAGATGTCATTGATTAATCCCCACCCCCTTATGGTGGAGGTGGAATGTGATATTTTCTAGAGACCATCATTTAAAAAATCCCTTAGAATAGCTCTGATTAGTGATAAATGCAGAATTGAGGGGTTCTCACTACCTTGTATATCCTTATAAAAGTATCTCATGCCTACACTCCGTGAATCTATAACATTCCCATTACACCCATTCCCTTAATATATGATGTTCACACAAAACCATTTTTCCGAGTCTTTATTCCACCCCCTTTGGTTATTTGAAGTGATTTCTCGAACAATGCATTTATATAAGGCATGTAACGCTTTATTATTTAGGTTTCCTAAATCACATTATAATCCTTCCAATATGGATACAAAAAGAACCCACACCATAATCACTAAATGGTTATCCATAAGTAGTGAGATTCCAGCATTTAATCTCATCATGTTGAAAGAAGTAGAACCACATTTTTTTAGTTTCAACATCTAGAATATACAAATCATTAAGAAACAAAAACATTAATTGGGTTAACCTACTGTTTAGAAAATATATCGACTACGATTTCATAAAAATATTCAAAATGTCATAATTTTTTTGATTAAGCTCCTAGTTAGATGTATTATAGGGTTTCATTCCTTTTTTCTTCTCTAGATAATAGCAGTGGTATGGGTGATAGTCCCAACCACATGGTCAGCCATTTTTAAGTGGTTTTAAAATTTCCTGATGGTTAGGTTATGTAACTAATGATTTTATCAGGAAACTAAATATTACCTCATAAAATTCACTCTATCTCAGACGAATAAATATTACATTTTAAAAAATCCGGATGAAAAATATGATAACTCTATATTGGGAAAGGGTTATTGAATATGAATTGGTTACATGAACTTCGTGGTTCTATGGCTTGATATATCATATTAATTAGATGAGTTCCATGCATGAGATAGGTGTTTTCCCATGTGAATGTTTAGTGACCTTACATGTATTCCCATTACTCTATTAAAAGGAAAGGCCTGGTGGGTTTCATTAATGTACAACTGATTTACATAACCCAAACACAGTGTTTCATGATATGTCTAAAAATTTCCATAAGATCAATAATATTCCTAACATACCACCCTCCACTACCCCAATATCTACAATTATAATTACGGGATTTTTTCGTAATAATGACTCTTGATCTTCAAAATAATTTTTTCCCCAAATCAAGAAAATAACTCATCTTAGTGTCTCATTTCAATGAAAAAATGTCATCTGTGTGCGTAATTTGAATTTGTAGAAAACTCCCAATTTTGGTGGTGAAATTCACTACTATGAGAAAGGAAACATCATGTTCCTTTTGTTCTATGGCTTCTTGAAAATAGTAAAATATAAATTTATAAGATTGTACATAGCTCTTCCACATTCCACAAAACATTCTGAGAGTATGAGTTGAATCTGATAGATAATTTTAAATTGACGTATTAGTTGATCATCCTCCCTTGTCAAAGGCCTAAGATTAATGAAAAATTTAGAATTCATTCCAGACACAAGTTATGAATCATGATTTAGGTTTTTCAACCAAACACCTTTGAAGACAAATTTTCTATAAACATAGCATTAGACCATAATGTTTGGGAAAACAAATTGATTTTAAATAATCTAGACATCATTCACGCTATAATTTATTTTACTCACTCATGAAACTATTTAAATAATCATGGATTCTTACATGTTGAGAACATTCATGATATCCCTCACATACTAAATAAATCTATTGGGATTTTGGTATATATAAAATTACATTGATTTACATTATCTCATAATTAAATTAATCAATTCATATTTCTGTTATCATTCTCTAAACTTTATGAAACTATGAATCGATCATCTATGTCCCTTAATTGTGATAGGTCCCATGGCTCATGAAACGTCAATGGTACATGAAAATAAAAAGCAGCATGAAACAATATTGAGGTCCATATCCCATTTTATACTTTATCCAAACATAGGAGTGTGTATGTTGAGTGATTTGGTGCCCTGTATCCATTCAAATTGAGTTTATTTTTACAAACAATACGCACACAACTGGTATTAGTAACCCTCATGCTGTAACCCTATGATCCATGGTTGGGTTTGGTAGCCTTATTACATTTTTCGCTTAATAATAGGCTCCCAAACCCCATGGTCCCTACAAGATATCTAAAATTGGTTGTTTATATGTATTTTTATATCTAAAATAACATCTATTGTTTCCACATAATCCCATGTATCAGCCACACCAAGGGGAACTAGTTATTTTTTTCCTTCTAATGAATGAATTGGATACTCTTATCCTTCTCTCCTACTACCCAATGAATAATGGGTATCCATTTGTTTAATCACTGAAACAATTTCTATATTATAAGACTTTAAACTCTATTGCACTAACATCAAATTCATATGATGTTAAACTATATGAATACATCCTCAGTACATGAAATTAAATGATATCCTTACTCCATGTACCAAGAATAGGTTGACTGAAGTGAAAGCCATAGTAATACCTGTGTAATAAGAACAATATGCCTCATACGCGATGAGTTCCACCAATATTCAAGAAACACATATGCATAAGCCTCACACCATCCCTTATCGTTCCAATTTCGTGACACAAGAATCCATTCCACAAAACGTTAAAATACATTATCTAGTCTGATCATGTGACTTTATATTGTGTAGTCAAACTATGTTGATAAAGGAGGGAGACCATGTCTATATAATGAACTATGAGGAGGAGCCAACATCCCATCATCTGATTCCGATTAGGGAACCAACATCATCATCCATAGTGGTAGAGGTTTCCTTCCATTGGAAAGTGTGAATGTGTGATAATATAGAGGTTCACGGGTAGTATAAGGGTGAAAAACAATCTAAGAAAATAAATATATATGTACACTATAGTAATAGAATCAAAAATAAGGGTTTCATTCTGGGATAAATATCCTGATCGCACACCCTAATATCTATGACCAAGACAACTTCATATATGGTAATTAGTGGATATTTTATTCATCACTTAATTATAATTAGTTAATTTAAAGTATCTAATATTATCCACTTCAATATGATTAGATAAATGTGTTTGATGATTTTAAATAATGTAAAATATAATAATGATGTTATGTTTGTTTAATCATCAATTCATATTTTTTCGTTAATAGATTTATAATTATTTATTATTCTATTTGTTTGGAATAATTGTTTTAGTCATGTATTTGATGACTTTGATGGACATTTTCACCCTTATGAATATTTTCCATAAATAAATTTTTTTTTTTAAAATATATTACCCTTATGTGAAAAATTTATTAATTTTTCCCATAACTCAAAATGACCATTATATTAGTTACACTAACAAGATTATGTTTGTTAACATTACAATGTGTATAGTAATAGGTTATTACATTGGTACTACATGCACAACAAATGAATGACTTTTATGAAATCTGTGAATATTATTTTTACATTTAGAAAACATGTAAATACATGCAATACATTTACAAAAATTTTTATAGACTCATAATCAATGTAAATAATGACTCATCAATAGATCAAAATCACTCTAATGTGATATATGATTATGGTATTATGCTTCTATGTTCTATTATTTTGAGACAATAATGCTTAAAAACATTCATGAAAATAAATAATATTATGTTTACATAGAATATAGAATTTCGATTACATGATCCACTCATAAATGAAATCATTATGACTTATAATTACACTTACATGATTTTTATGTTTCATCATCATTCTTTTAGAAATATCAATATATGATTTGTTTTCTATATTTTTTATATTTTAATATATTATATAATTTTTTTACTAGTTTTTATTTTCATTAATTATTCCATATTTATTTATTAATTTTTATTTTTACTAATAAAAATAACTTGAATATATTTTATGGATAATTAAATGAATATCAGTTTGGAACAGGCATGTCAAATATAATAATTTCAATTTCTGAAAAAAAAAGTTTGAATTTAATATTATTAAAATATAAAGAGTTGGTCTCACGTGAGTTATTGAAATTTTACATGGAATTAAATATTTACTATATTTACTATTTTATTAAATAATTACTCATTATTACTTGTTCCACTTGACTAATTGTTATTATATTAACAAACTATTGAATTGAATCCATGTGAATATTAGTGATTCTCATTTATGAATGAAATATATGTGAATCAATATATGGGAAATAAGAAAGGAATAAAATTAAATTATATTTTTTCTTTCAAATCAACTAATTTATGTAAATAAGACCTGAATCTAATAGAATATTAATTTTTTCATCCATGAAATTATGATTTTTGAAGGTTGATGTCTATAAAAGATATATATATATATATATATATATATATACAGGGTTCAATATAACTAGATAATGATATTTTGAATATTCATGGAATCATGAATTGTTAATCTTGTGATCATATTTTAATGGACATCATCATTCATCAACCAACGCCGATAAAGAGATAAAAGATTCCTAGGAATTCAATGATTTTATTAATTTTTTTATGTCAGTTTTAAACTACACTAACTTCATTATATCTTTTCTATGATTGTGATATTTGGATTATTAATTATAATTTAAAATAAGGGCCTTAGTGTATGGAAATATAATCCATTCAAAATGAACATATAGTTCTCTCTAGGTAGAGTAGAAAGATGGGGTGTCAGTTGTTCATCGGTCCTAGTGAAGGTAAGGTTGGTTATTCCTCATCTTCAAAATGATTTATGAAGGGTATTCTTCTATTTGAGAAATAGGAAGTATTGGGGTCAAGCCTCCATGGTGGAAAAATATATTGTAAAGTGTTTTGAATCCCATAAATAGTTAGACCATTTTTATAATAGTTGTTATACTATGACATTGAGAGTGTGAAGAGTTGGCATATGATCACCTTAATATAAATAATTATAAAAATAATTGTCTTAATATTTTTAGTGTCCACTAAAATTTAAATTAAAAATGATATGTATTTAAAATTATATAAATGGATAACCCCCTCTTAACCGGTCGACCATTATCAAAATTGGGACCAAAAAACATGAATTAAAGAATAAATCTAAAAGGATTTCAAGATTTGTATTATATATCCTTTTTTCTAATCATAACATTGACTTAACAATCCAATAAAAAGATTAATTTGATATTTTAGGAGAAATTTATAATTATGGTGGTATTCCACAAAACCTCCATTATTAATGGTATATATTATAGATATTGGAATGAATGAATGGAATCGTACCACACACAGATTATCATTTATCATTGGACCATTATTATAAAACCCTACATGTTACCTGAAAATTAGCCAAGTAACTTGACTGGTAATAACAATATTAATTATGTCTTAAAAACAAGGTCAAGAATATCTTATATTATAAAATTAGAATAAATGTATTCTGTGATATATCTACTTGTAAAACTCGATATGAAATTTAGAGAAAATTATTAATCTATTATTAATGAACTAATAAATTAAAAGGAACAAAGCATAGTTTGACTAGATCTGAATGTTAATACATTTAAATGGGAGAATAGGAAACTGATAATCAAATTCTTTTCTTGTTTACTAGTATTGTTAATGGTATGATTTTCTTAAGATAAGTACTAAATATTAATATTCAAGTTAAAATAGTTCTTAGGTTTTAACCTAATAAGTGTCACGGTAAGAGTGTGAATTTTGATAAATGTAAGAACTTTAATGTATTTACATTGTACTATGTTATTAAATATTTATGAAAATTTAAATTTAATTTTTAAATTATAACTAATGATGTTATTATAAAAATGAAACATATATCTCTTAAATAGATTGTGATTATAACTTCTTAACCATATTATTTTACGATACATTTAAATGATAGTAATGATGTTTCTCAATATTATAATGTATTTTAAAAAGTAAGTCATGATAATTGATCAAAAATAAAAAGATTTTATTCATGTTGGTAAATAGAGTATTAGAAAAGTTAATATTGTTTCAATTGATACTCTTAATGTTATTTGTTATGAATGTAGGAGGTCGGGTGATAAATTATATGATTGATCATAGAGAAAAATAAAAGAAGAAAATAAAATCATAATTAAAAAAGATAATTTTTAGTTTTAAGAGGTTTTACTGAGGAACTGGATTAAATTGAATAATCATGTTCTGAAAAGGAATTGGTTAACATTTTCTGGATAGTTTATATGTATCAGGTTTTGGAATATGATTCCAAATATTCATTATCTATTTCAAAGAAACCTTCAGATGATGAATAAAATGATGAGATTTGGAATTTTAAAAATTACGTATATATTATTTTATAAATATATAAGGAAATAAAAAATAGATATAATAATATTTTTGATGAAAAAAAGAACACTCTTGAAAAGAATAAAAATATGAAGAATTTTTATACTACAATTAAGGAAAATAATTGTGAACATTTGGAATCCATTCGGAAATAAAACATTAATATTAATAAATGACTTTCTAAAAATAATAGGGATGATGAATAAAAATAAAAAATTATTCATGATGAACATAAATAACTCAAAAATAAAGGTGAACATCTAAAGATGGATCTGCACTGATTTTTTAAAGGAATGTAATGTTATGATAAAATTTAATGAATTAAGAAAATGAATAAATAAAATAATGTTCTTGGTTATATTAATAAATTTTCTAAAATGTATACGACACTATTTTTTAATGTATCTAAATGATTTGTATCTAAGGCCCATTATTTTATATGTATGATGAATGAAAATTAGGAAAATGAATTTTTTTAGATTTAAAAAATCTCTATTTGTCCATAAATCATATATTTATCAATATTTATAATCTAACTTACCTTTGAATAATTATTTAAAGGTAGTATTCATTACTAGGAATTCATTTACTAACGAGATTGGACCCAAGTTCTTATATGTGACAAAATTATGCTAAAACTATATTGGTTAGAAATTTTTCTTATTATTTTGAGAAAGGAAAATGAGTACATGAATATGAGATTTTATTAACACATAATAGGCGATGGATTATATTTTCTACCATTCAAAAACTACGGAGTGGGTAATGTTACTTTTGGTGATAATTCCAATGGTAATGTTATCTGTAATAGAGAGGTTTTCATTTCAATATATATTATTATTTAAATCAAATATGTTGCAGGCCTAAAAATTACTGTGATAAGAATTTGATTATTATTTGATGATTTAATGCATTTAAAAGTTCAAAATTATAAGTTCATAGTTATAAAAGATGAACAAATTATTTTTTTTGAAAACTTGAAAGAATATATTTTTTCTATCAATTTTGTAGAACATACCGACCAAAAGGCTACATGTTAAGGTTTTATTTTGAAGGATAACATTTTATGGCATTAGAGTCTTATTCATGCTAATTTTAAATTTTTATATATGCTATCAAAACACCACGGAGTTCTTATAATTCAATATTTAAATTTGTGCAACACTTGAATTTTTTAATTTGAATAAAATTAAATCAATATTATGAGAGTTTGAAATCAATGAAGTTCAAAATTTAAAACCTCTAAAACTAATTCATCATGATTTACTTGAACCATTACTAACTAATAGTATCATTGGTAAAAAGAATTATTTTTTAATTTTTATTGAATTTAGTATATTCACATGGTTTTATTTTCTATATCATATGTACGAAATTATTTTGAAAAATTGGGCTTTTTATAAATTGGATCAATATGAAAATTATTATTTAAATATATATATTAAAAGTGGTAGAGGTTTATAATAATTAAATGGGTAATTTGAAAAATTATTTAAATATAATACTTATTCTCATAAATTTTTTAACTCTTTGGACAGTATAAAAAATGGATTTGGGGAAATGAAAAATATTACATTATAGTAAATATCTAGAACCATGTTAAATGTTTTTAAAACCCTATATATTTTTCAGATTAAAATTTATATATATATTTCTAAATGTGTAATATTGTTATTTTAAGACATATATTAATATAGAAACCATATAAACATTAGAAGTGATGGAAACCTAAATTTGATTTTTTTTAAAGTATTTAGATAAAAATTTTACATTTGAAACACTAAATATTCATCACATTATTTTATTGAATGTTTTAAGGAAAATAACTTTTTTTGTTATTCAATTTCTAATAAATCTTTTAGAGTATATGATAAAATACCTATGATGTTTATATTCGATATTCTAATTAAATTTTATTAAATTTTCTTAAAATATAATAATGATAATTTAGCTCAACATAAATATGTGTTTAGAGATTTTAATTTTGGAGAGAATGAACCCCAAAATGAGAATTTACATTATGAGGGGGAGAGTCATATTCATGAATGTTCGGTCATACTCATGAATATGTATTTAAGAAGTAGTGTTGTCTTTGTGGAATTTTCTGCCACAGTTACAAATATTGTCCCGATTTTGACCTCCATATCCAATTAGATGTTAGTTCATAGTTTATTGACTACAGGTCTAGGAATAATGTTGTCCATGATTCATTATCAAATATATAAAATTCACGATATAAAATTGATCCTAATATCATATGGAGATAGCAAGGTACGATCAAGAATCCCACTTCCCCAAACTACCAACCACATCCCTTAAATTATAACTCAAATCCATGTTGGGTAGAATCATCATGTGATCATGTGGAACGTAAGTGAATGATGAAAAAATTATATTTGAAATTAGTTATTTTAAAAAAGCCACATACTCTAGAATTCATAATTTAGAATATCAAATGGGTCAAATGGTTAAATATCTATGTGGTAAAGGAAATTGAAAGCTACCTAGAACTTCATTTACTAATCCATGGGAAAATGTATGGATGTAACTACCAACTCGAACCGAAAACATCCAGAACCTGTTAGGGAACAACATTGGCAAGGGGAAATTTATTATTAAGGTGAAATTGGATCTCAAACCAGGAAAATCCAAATTCATGAAATTTAGATATATTCAAATAAATAGATAAAAATGTTGAAAATTCAAATGAAAAAGGCCCAAAATAGATGAAAATGTTTTGGGAGTTTGTAAAAGAGGCGCAAAATAAGTTAATATTTGAGTATGAAAAGGATATAAAACCTATATTAAAGATATAACCCCTCTATTCCCCTTCCCAAATAAGCTAAAAACACCAATGATCCAGACTATATCATGTTTCGTCAGATATTTTTGGGCATTAATGTTAACCTTACCTTTTTGGAAGCTTCTAGAAATTAAATTCATTCTTAATATTTTTTGAGAGGTTCTTAGATAATAAGAGGGATTAGGGTGAAATATCAACATTGATATTGAATGAGAAGTGTAGTTCAATTTTCAAAAATAATATTCTCCCCAAATAGAAAAACCCCATAATCTTTATCAATTCTTGTAAAACCAGTCAAACTGTTGAGATGAAGTCATTTTTCTATCTATGAGCTAGAATAAATATGATTCCCCATCCCTAGTATGATAATTTAGACCTTAAGAAGTATAAACCAACATCATTTCCTCTATAACATGATGACATGTCACTTTATTAATGTTATGGGTGGGTAGATGACTTGATGGTTGATGTAGGGAAACATTACTTTCCCGTCAAACTTCTGATTTTGAAAATGGAGTGTGACACATTATTCCACTCATTATGGGTCCGCCATTCATTTTATTTTTGGGGATGTAATTGATTTTGAAAATGGGATGATGACCCTTCAGGATAGTGAGTATCAAGTTCTTTTTTCAGGTCTACAGAAATACTCCACATGAGATGAGTTTTATATAGATAGATGTCGATTATAAGGTTTTATAGCTACAGTAAGAAGAAAAAATTATAATCCAGTCGACTTTTTAATAACTGAATCTTTGGGTGAACATTTTTAAGAATCTATTGAAGAGTTTGAATCCAAAAACTAGTTAGAGATATTGGAAATAATTTAAATGAAAATAATGAAATACATTGTTCAACACCATGAATTATTAATTTCCAATCCATGTTATCTTGCAGCTAGATCATCTAAAACTATTCTGGTTCTTCTTCTCTCCCATGTTACCAAAATTGATGTTTCTTTCTATTCTGAAACACCTGAGAGAAGTAATTTTTCTTCTAGTACCATGACTGATGATAGTGAAAGTGGTAGATATGTGGATAAGCCTAGATTCAACCATGTTCACCCTGAAAGATGAGACTTTTTATTCTATTGATAATGATTTGGAGGAGTTGATGGAATTTTTTCCAAATGTGGATAAAAGGACTCGCCATGTTTCATTGCACCAACTGGATGATATAAATTTTTTCCATTATATTTAGTTATTTTTAGAAAACCATTTTCCTACATACCATACAACATCTAATGAGGTTTCATCTGAAATTAAATAAATTGTGGACACTTACCTGCCTAAACCAACTAATGCTACTTTTTCTGAACCAGTTAATAACATAAGTGTGGGGGGAGAATTTAACGGATCATTTTAGGAGTGTAATTGATCGCCCAAGATAACTATGATCTTTTCCCTATTCTACCATTTTATCTATGTTATGTAATTTGTTTTTGAGATACTACTGGAATGAGGCTTATGCCTTGAGTTAAGCAGTTTTTGAAAATACATCTTCATGTTTCTATGATTCATGAGGTGTGGTGTGATATTACTGAATAATAGAAAAGAAACAATGAGAAGTCATGTGATGTTGAATCATACTTCTCTATTGGTTCTGGTTAGGATTTTTTATGGAAATAATGTATGGACAACAAATTTAGACATCATGTTGCAAGGGAAGAAACTTGTGGTTTTAATTTTTTTATTTATAATTTCTCTTCAAATAAGTGATATTAATTGGTGATGTGTTTCTATAATTTGTTGAATTATAATGTCTAAATTTCACTGAAATATTCTTCCTCTTGTAAGATGGGATTTGGTTCCTTGCTTTTAGTTGTCTTGTGGTGCAGATGGTCTGGTGTTCTTATTTTCTTGTGAGATTCATGACCAGTGGAAGACTAATTTGAAACATCCTAGTCAGAAGGAAGCTGCATTATTAAGAATATTGGATAACCCTTCCAAACTCGCATATTGGTTGCTTTTCACATTGAGCTTTAATTTTTGAATTCTAATGTTAAATTGTTTTTATCTTGTAGGAAATTTAATAGAGTAACTAGAGATCCTTCAGAAATAAAACAAAGTGAGGCATTAAAAAATAAGTCAACTTGCACAGTCAGGGTTGTTTTGTCTCCTTGCTACAAAATTTTTTCTTTTGATTATTTATCATTCACATACATGATTCTAGTTCATAATATGTGGGGTATTCCCCCTGGTTTATATGGAACGTGTGAACCGTGTTTCCAATATACCGTGATAGCTTGTATAAATCTACATAGCCAAAATTTTAATTGAACTTAATTACAAAACTTACCGAAAAACTTTTTCAATTATATTATTCTGCTTGTGTGCAATATTGCTAATCATGGTACTATTTGAGCCTAATAAAAAAAATAATGTTTCTGTTTGAGAAACTTCGAACTATGATATTTTCAAAACATTGTGCTTGTTGATTTTATGGTGGGGTTCTTTTGTTTGTATTCATTGTTTTAATTTCCTTTTATTTTTATATACGAATTTTATTGAACTTCACTTCTATCCATCCTCATTCATTTATGTGAAAAATTGGTTATCTCATTTGAAACATAGCTATCTCTGACCTTGATCTTCACTATAGGGTCCAATTTTGAGTTTTATGTGTGGAAAAGAGTGGTCATTTTCTAACATCAAATTCCACCAAAATTCATCGTCAATAAATGGTCATATTTGTTTCAAAATTTTCATAATTCCTTCAAAAAATCAAAATTTCATCCTAACCTCAGTGTCATATAGAATATATTATACAAACCATTTCATTCCTTATAAGAGGATGACTACATCCAAGATGTTAAGAGTTGTACTAATGATTATGTTGTTGGGGATGAATGATTTTTCAGTGGAGTGATCACTATCATTTTGGATTTTGTATTTAGGAAATAAGTAAGGGAGTTCAACATGATATATTTTTATAGAATTATGATCAGGAATTATGGAATTTGTACATTTTAACTAGATCATAAGGGAAGAATCTTTTAATTATAAACAATAACCTAATTGATCCTACTAAAATGAGAATTAGTTTATTCCTTTGTATTTGGAGTTAAATGGGAAAATTGGATCCCAAGATCCGACTTTACGAAAATTTGCACTTGGTTCATTTCTATGAATACATAAAAGACAATTTCACATTCCATAAGTGATATAAATATTTACATGCACATGAAATATGGATGGGGAAAATTAATGTAATGTGCAATTTTCAAAATGATCTCATTTATGTGTGGTGAACATTTAACTCTGATGATGACTAGAGAAATCGACTAAATTTAATATCATTTTTATGGTAGTAGTCAATGGATTTAAAAAAAATATACAATCATGGATCCTAAGAGAATTTGAGAATTTATGGTTCCTCTGGTTAAGGCTTTAAATCCATTTTTATCTAACATTTCATCACATTTTTAATTGGTACTTGAACTAGAACTGAGACTGGACAGTTAATGAAGTTCATATAGAAAGTATGTCTTTTTTATTAGTGGATGAATCTGTTTTGCCTTAGGATTCCTACTTTTAATTGAAAGTATCTTGAAACATTTTTTCATAATAGTGTAAATCGAGTGAGGATTCTACTCCTATGCATATAAAAGTATAGTAATAAACTTCTCGAGTTGAATGTTGTAAAACATTCCTTCTATTTTTAAAATAAAAATCATGAATTTTAAGGGAAAAATGATTCATGTGTGGGGAAGTTTGATGTGGTCATATTTTATTAGTCATATAGTGAATAAAACATTTTTTCCCTCGTGAGCAGATTTTTTACATCCAAACAAGAATACTACTCACACTAACATTATAATTTCTTTGTAGCATAGAATTCTCCATGTTGTGAATCGGTTTTGGATAACTCAATGTTTAAATTTAAAATTTTAATAAAGTATCATAAATATTATAACATTTTGATATTATTATTAGAAAACCATTTTCTACCTCAATTCAAAAAAAATTGAACTGAAAGTATAGCTTGTGTATACGTGTGTACTACCACATCCATATAATTATGTGATTCATTCCCCATCACCACATTTTTATGGATGATTATAATGAATTTTTTTATAAATATATATGATATTTGCATGTAAAAATGATTATTTAATGATTATTTAAGATTAAACATTGATATTTTCTTACCTACTCAGTCTCTATAAGACACATTTGTTTCGGTCTGTTTTACCATTTACTTGAGTGATATTATAATGTTTCTGACATTATTTATTAATAACTTTTAAATACTACAGATATTAGGTAATACTATGTAATACATGACATGATAAACATTTAGTAAATGATGTAACAAAGATCAATGTTAAAGGATAAGAACATTAGAATTGAAACATGCATGAAAAACGAATCCATTATCACACAGAATTGTGATTTTAATAGAAAATTTTTAATGAATGAGTGATAAGATATTATAACTAAACCATATATAGTATTATAATTATGAAAATGGTTCAATTATATATCTATAATATTATTAAATTTATTATAATTGATGATAAATTAACATACGGGGTAATTCAAACATTAGGAATGGGTGTATTTTATAATATAATTTTATTCTATTTTATTTATGTATAAATTTTCATTGACGAACATTATATGATTATTATATTTTAAACTCTATATATTTTATTTTATTCAATTATATATTTATTTTACTTGATTCCTTTTGATTTACTCTTGAAATTACTTAATACGATCAAGATTGTTTTCCGAAAGGTCGAACTTATTTCCTCCTTGGTTGATAAACATTTTCTTTCATGTCAGGATTATTTTTAATGTTTCAAAAATGTTATTATTTATAATCCAATTATTATTAAAATTAATTTTCAACAAATTTTTATTTATTTATAAATATTTATAAAGAAACTTTTTAAAAGTGTTTCAAACATTTTGTTTTATTGACCATTTAAAAATGTGTGAAAATAATTTTATCATAATGTATATTTCATGAATGAATTTTCCCATCATACTGACTATTCATGTAATTAATGATTTATTTACAAGTCTGCATTGTAATTTTAAAATAAATTATTTTTCTTAATTAATCTATAATTTTTATGTTTTTTAATATACTAAAATAATAGTATATTATATTCATAAATGAATGAAAATTATTTTGAAAGTGAATGTAATTTCACTTTTACACAAAGTTACATGAAATTTATTTTTATTGATCTAAATATATTTTTGAATTTCCAAATGTATTGGTTTTACATTACAAAATTCATTTCATTCAAATTTATGATCTTCTCTCATACTTTACTTATTTGTGGTTTTATTATCATTTGCTTCATTATGATCACCTTCTTATAGAGATTATTTCCCTCTAAATGCCAATTTTTTATATTTCATAGATTTATATGGTATTAATATCACAATGATGATGTTGTATTAATAATATACCATTTATATATATGGTATTATACAAAGGAATCTTATTAAGTTATATATTTCATTTACATAGGAAATATTCTATATTCATGATTCAATAAAAATAATTACTAATTTATAATGAATATTGAGACTAAATTGTATTTATTTTTCAATACATAATTAATTCATTTGATATGAAAGTGATGATTCATTCCATATTATATAATTTTATATGGATGTATTGATAATTCTCCAGATAAAACTAGTTTTCATGACATATAGGTTGAGGTTGTATGATTTTATTATAATAGTGAGTTGATTGTTTCATATCTACCCATTCAATAAAATTTCATTGGACATGGTCTTGATTATATTATTCATGATATCATGTCTGATACTTATATTATAAGATAATAAATTTTTGGACTTATGCATTTTCCTTTATTGATAATTTTTTTTCATTATCCATGTGATTACTATGTTGATATCACCCATATATGTACTTTAACCTGAAGTTGTTGACTCCATCAAAATGTGTTTTAATTTTCCATTATTCCATATTGTTCAATAATAATATAATCATGATTGATTCCTCAATATGTATCCCTTATTGAGTACTTGGTCTCACACGTTGATTGTTTTCCTTTCCCTAGGATACTAAGAAGGAATCATTGAATGATTTTCATGAAATCAAGAATGTTTTACATGTTATGTTTTTAATATCCATCGTAATATAAAGTTCATTCATATATATATTGTTCCATCATATCCAAATTGATATAAAATGGTTTTTGAGATCCATTGTATCTTGTACCAATGTAATAATAAGAACCATCTCTAGGTTACTAGATTTAGAGTATTTACAATTGGTATCAGATCATGATTAAAAGTAACCATGTGAACTAGATATATGAAAACTAATATAATAGGAGTTTCATAATCCATTAAAATAATTGAGAACTTTTAGCTTCATACATATTTGTAATTAATGAATCAATATTTATAATTATTTTTATATAACTTAGTGTATAAAATTGATTACAGATAGAGCCAAGTGGAAGGAAGAGAATCAACATCCATAGTAAATGTAAGGATTTCCCTATTGAGAAATATAATACAACTAGTCTTGGAGATGACAAGATAAAATTCATATTAGGGTAGTTCACATTGGTTATGATTAAAAACCTTGCTTTTATAGATCAATATATAGTTCTATAAAATGAATCCCCTGTATAGGATCTCTTCCTGTGACAAAAGACTCCATATTTTAATGGAATTATTAATACTTTGGTAGATGAAAAATGGATTATGTCCCTCGAAACAATATTTATGACATTGAGATATGATATAAGGGAAATTTTTATTATGGAAATATATTTTTTAATGGGAAATAATGAATAATGTTGTAAATCTATCCAGAATAAAGAAGAACACGATGAAATTAAAACTATGGAATAGAGAATATTTAAGGTAATATTTTTTGATAAATAATTTCATTGAGGGAAATGAGATGAAATAGGGATGACGTTCCAAAATTTAAAGTAGAATGAGGAATAATGTTTTGTAATGTATGATAATTACATTAAAATATAATCAAGTCATGATTCATTATATATACATATTCTAGATACTAAGATTGATTATTTCATATATGGAAAAAACTGAACCATCAAAGGGCCTTAGTTTGATAACCAATTTCATCATCTGAAGACATATTTTCAATCTCCATTAATACTAAAAAATAATTATTTTCCCTTATATTTTCAATGGAAATTAAGGGAATTTGAAGAAAATATATAACCATAGAAATGGAAATTTGATAAAAAATTGAAATTAGAGAGTAGAAATTCCATCATGTGGAAATTATGGTAATAAATTACCTGTTAAAAGTTTAAATGGAATATGATTTTGATCTAATGTAGAGATAATATAAATTTTCCACTTGAATTAAATTTCAATAATAAATCCCTTGATATCTATTGCTTCAATTTTAGACAAATGGGTAAATATTATAATAAATTAATAAATTGTTATGTTTTTTCATGATAGTTATTTATTGGTATTTTTTGTAATATATGGATATAATATTTGGGTTATAAAGAGAATGTGAATCAATTCATAATAATTATTTATGAAATTATTGGAAATTATATTATAGGTGAAATTTACTAAGTGTTAATGTGGATTTTAGGATGATTCGTTTCATGGAAATATTTTCTACCTGGATGGAATATATACATATATTTCTAAGATAAAGGGCGAATAAATAGTAGCCATCATGGATGACTTAATCATTTAAGGATTTTAATTCTAGGTAAATATGTTAAAATATAGGTATTTATCATTATGATATGGTGGTATTTATAAGTATAAATTTTCTATGTGGATTAACAGAAATCATCCTAGTATTATTATGTCAATATTTTGTTGAATCAGAAATTTAAAAAATATTATTTTCAAAAACATATGTTTAATTGTATCAATCACCATAAAAATAATTTTTTATGAAAATGTGATTCTTTTATAATAATAATTTAATGAACCTTTAATAATTTGAGAGTTAAAATTTAACAAATCATATTGGAGGCATTTTAAATGGATCTTTAGATATTATTGATATTATAGAGATTAATTTAATGGTTATTATTTTTGTTTTTCTAAATAATTTACTTTTAGAAAATAGGAATAACTTTTCAATGTTTTTTGGATCTTATGGTCATTAATAATTTTATTTTAGTGTTTCAAGATTAAAAAATATCATAATTATAATGATAATTACCCTTGAAGAATGAAATTATTCATATATATTGTTAAGGATAAATATAAGTAACTTTAATAACATTTAACATCCTAATGGAAAAGGAAATTTAAAAAAAATGAAAAATTAATATTAATATAATGAGTCTTAGGTGACAAGTAACAACAAAATAAAATGTTAAGTTTTTACAAACACATTTGTAAGAATGATTTCTAAAAAGTTATATTCATAATTAGTTTCCTAGTCATATCCTTGAAATTAAGGTTCATGATAAAATCTATATCTAATTTTATTAATGTGTAATATTATCTTTGGAAAACACGAATTAAAATATTAAGGATGAAATTTTAATATGTAAGGGAGAATATAATATCCTAATATTTTATTTAATATTTTCATCGACAAAGAACAATACAACCATGAATGTGTATCACACTCAATACCATGTTTAATAAAACTATAAAATATTATTATAACATAGGAATCAGATTGGTGGGTATGAAGAGGAATATCCCCATTATAGGATATATTTAAGATACGTTTTCTTAATTCCAATACAAATTTCAATATATATATTTAACATTCATTAAATAGTTATTAAAAAAAATATAAGAATTAATTGATTTTATTATTTAAAAATATATTTTCATAAAAAATGGTTTTTATTTTATTTTTGGGATAAATATTTCGACAATTATATACAAATTTTATTAATTTTATTTCATATAATTAATGTAATATTTGAAATAATTATTTAAAAATTATCTAGCATTGAATTTTTGATATTTTTTTAGCATAGTATATTTTTGGTTGAATCATGAAAATACCAACTTTCCAAAAATTTTGTCACATATATGATATTAATATTGTGTATCCATAGATTAATAATTTTTAAAACCTTTGAATCAAAATAATATCTTTTTAAGGAGTTAATTAAATTACTTCAAAATAGTATATTGAATTTGGGAGCTCAATCTTGAATTTGGTGAATATAATTTATAATTTATTCAATATTAAAACTATTTTTGGTATTTACATTGATTGTTATGGTTTCATGGTTCCATTTTGTTTTGGATTAATAAAAAATAAAAAATAATTAATTTTTTATTCTGTAACCAAACAACGTGTTTTTTTACACGTAAATCATGTGTTTTTCTAAAAAGAGTTTTTCATGTGTTTTGGGTACCCATATTAAAAGTAATTTTTCCCGTCCAATAGATATAATTTATGATAAAATGGATTGAATCATTTTAATCTCCATTTCCAGAAAAATTTATAAGATTCCTTTTATTTTTGAGTATGTAATTATGATATCATGGTAAAAAGATATGTTATCAAAACAAAGATTAAATTTGACATAAAAGAGGATTAACTTAGAGATAAGTTTAAAATGTCCAAAAAAATGTATTAATATGCATTTTTAGGTTTTTTGAAGCTATCAATTATTATATATGTAATTTGGATGATTTTGGGCCACCTTATATGATTATGATATATATTATATTTAAATATTTTAAGAAATTCCAAGTTTATCCCTTTTTTCACTTATAAAGGACACATCGTCTCTTTAAATATTCAAAAACATTAATTCAAATATATCAACGAAGTCATACCTATAAAAATTCATATGTTCCTTCACATTGTTATTGATGTTATTTTTTTCTCTTAAGACCATCCTATTAAGGATTAATACTTATGTCTATGGAGGACTCTCAAAGAAGATGTAATTGTCTTACCTAGCTCTTTAAAAGTATATTTCCATTTAAACAACCTATAAATTTTTTGTATCCATCATAACATAATAAAAAAATATAATAAATACTACGAGATTTTTTTATGATTGTTGGAAGACCATTTTCCACATCTTTTACTCCAAATGGGAAATGAATGTATCATTCGTGTGTGCAGGTGAACCACATCCTCCATGTAACGATGTGATTAATTCTCCACCAATGCATATTATGGATAATTATAATGATGGGTTTAATAAATAAAAATTATATTTATAATTTAATAATTATTCTGGAGTTATCAAACATTATTTATTTTCTTTTCATTTTTCTCATTATAAAATGCATGTGTAATTCATGCGTACATACAGAATATTATTTCCATTAGTGATATATTTCATTTTCATCATCAGACATTAATGGTTGGTCATAAAATTATATATAATGAATATATATGATTATTATTACATGAATAAGATTATATAAATGTTATATTAAGAATATATCTTGGGAATTTCATACTCATTCTGTCTTTATAACACGCTATTGTTTAAGTCTGTTTTACCACCGATTTGAGTGATGTTAAAATTGTTATGACATGAATGATTTAGTATTGTTTAATTCTAATACTATTATATAATAATATTATATAAATTAAATTATCAATATTCGGTGTATAATTGAACCATGATCAAATATCAATTATTGTAATTGCTTATCCAAAACATGCATTGAAATGGAAATAGTTTTCAGCCAAAATATTGATTTAAATAATGATTTGATAATGAAAATCTGGAATAAATTTACCAATAAATCATATATGGTTCTATAAGAATGAATATTTTTTGTTATATATGTATAATATATTTCAATTTATTATACATTAGGTTAACAAAACATATGTTTCAAATCAAACATTAGGTAAGTGATTATTCAAAAATCTCATTTTTAGTCAGTTTTTTTATGTTTAAATTTAAATTAATGCAAATTATAAGATATTTTTACATTAAAATACCTATTTTTTATTGTCATATTATGATATATGGATTTTACATTTATTACATTTATTTTACACTCTTTTATACTTAATATGATCATGAAACAAAAATAAGAATAGTCAACCTTGTTTCCTCTTTGGTCAGTGAACATTTTCTTCCGTGTCAAAATTAATTTAAATTTTTAAATACTGTTATTATTAATACTAGAATGAATAATTGGAGTCATTTTCTACTAAATTTTACTTATTTTAAATGTTTCAAACTAAATAATTTTTAAAAAATTCTAAAAAAATTGTTTTCATAAATTTTTACTAATATGTGAAAAGAATGTTATTTTTTAACATATGTGACGTGAATAAATTTTCACATAATAATACATTTTATTTACAGTAAAGCATCTTTTAAAATATCAAATTCTAATTTTCTAGAAATGATTTTTCTAAATATTTTGGTAATTGATAGTTTTTAAAGATACTAAAAGAAAGCCGTGTTTTTTTCATAATGGAATGAATATAATTTTAAAGGTGATTTATAACATGGTTTTTGCCCAATGTTGGAAGGTGGTTATTTTTTATTTTCTGAATATATTTATTTTATTATATAAAAAAATTATTTTATTTAATAAAATACATTGATTTTCGATGAATTTATGATCCTCTTTAATTATTTATTGATTTATGGTTTTGTGGTCCTTATCTTTCTCAGGATCACATTCATGTGGCCATTATTTTTACCGTTCTGTCCATACTTTACAAATAGGTAATTTATATAGTATCATTTACACTAACATTATTTATTCTTAACTTTTTACCATTTATATATATTCTATATGTTGAAGGAACCATATTATGAAATTACTTTCATTTACTAGGTAAATATTCTTTATCCTTTATTAATATGGACAATTTGTTGTTTAAATGAATTTTTGAGAATGGATTTTATTTACCATTAAATTTTTGAGGAAGGTGTGGGTAGTTAAAGTGATTGTTGGATCCTGATTATATAATATACCCTCGATATATCATTAGGTCTCATGAGATAAAGTATGTGGGAATGATGTATAGGACAAGGATGTGAGATAATGTAAAAATAGTATGGTAATTAGTGTATACCTATACATTAAATGAAATTAACATTCCTATGGACATTATGATAAGATTAATTTTACCTTGGTTGAGTCCGTGATGGAAATATCACCAATGTTTGAAAAAAAAAATTTCATTTATTTAGAATTTAGTTTCATTATCCACGTGATTTTTATGTTGATATTGTCTATGGATTTTCTTTAAAATTATGTTTTTTATGGAATTACATGTGTTTTGATTCTCTACTCTATCATTTTTTTTACTTATTTACCCATGATTTCATCCATCATACATGACCATTAATAATCATTTGAGTTTAAATTATTTTGTATTCCCATGAATATGTAGAAGGAATCATTCAATGGTTTTCAAGAAAACATGGAAACTTTTAATTATATATTTTAAATTTAAAATTTAATTTTTAATTAATATATATAACTAGTTTTCCAATAATATTATGATAATTGATCTTTGGTGGTGATCTCCCTTATATCATTTACAAATGAAGTAAATAAGTGTCGATTTGAGGTTAATGGAATTAGGGTCATTACATGAAATTTATATCTAAATATTCATATATGCATATAATGTGAAAGAATGATAAAGTGACATTTTCCTTTATTATTACATAATACATTTTTTATTCTTGACCACGTTATGAACATTTAATATCATCATATGTAATCACATATCCAACATATCATATATGAAATAATGTCAGATCTACCTTATGTTATCAGAAAATTTGTGGGTTTTGTTAAGTCAACAAAAATATATCTAATTACAACCAAATATTTTTATGAACAACTAATAAAAAAATCCCACCCAACAATTTAGTTAGTTAAATTTATAATGTAATGATTTTTGAATAACAGAAAGACTTAAGAATCATATACCTAATCTTCAACTCCAAAAAAATATTTAAATATAATAGCTCTATAAAATCCTATATTATTATCTTAATAAAACTTTTAATATAATTAAAACTATTCTTGGATCATAATCAACATCCTAAGAACCATTTCCTTAAATCTTTTTCCTTAAAACATTATAGTAACTAATATTACATAAACATTATTTATTTATCAATATAACCTAAATATTTTAGGAACCATGTTTAATCTATTAATTTATTATAACTACTGTAACATTTATATTTTTCATTAATAACATATCCTAAATAACTTAGTATTGATAGTGAAATTCATTTTTAATTTTGACTAGTATAATATTTTATTGGTTGGCTTTGAACTTCCTATGTTCATACACACTTAAAAAATCTCCAGGGAAACAATGTACTCTATTAATAAGTGATATCATGATATAAAATCTCAATTAATTCTTAGAAATAACAATTATTTATTTTTATTATGAATATTTAGCATGAAAATTATTGTTTCTATATAATCATTAGTATTATAGGTGTTTAAAAATTTATTAAAACTAACAGTTTATCAAATATTCCAAAAATAATGGTTGAATCATATTCCCCAATATTTTTGGATAAATACATTACCTAGGATAAAATATATTTTTTCATTGTCTTTATTCTAAATCAAGCTATAAAATTCAGAAAAATAAAAAAAATTGTATCAAAAATTGATTTCATTCCATTAAAAATTTATTTATTATATGATCTTCTCATGAAAACATTGATAAAAATGCACATTTTAAAAAAATATTTCATCATGAAGTGATCCTTACATACATGTCCTGCATATAGCAACTCCTTATTCCACTAATTGAATACATCAAGATATTACCATAAACTCTTCCTTCAATTATAAAATCATTCAAATTTACAACACTTGTAAAAAATAATGTTTACATTATATACAATACATAATATAAGAATTTAATTTTATAACATTATTACCTAAGGTTAACGGTCCATGATCATTCTTCAAAACATTCAAGTACTCTGAGAAGTTACTATTTCAATTCATTGGTTTTCCATAATTAAAGAACAACCCCCCCCCCCCCCCCAACTCATAATCTTTTTCTTTAGGGGCTCTATGGAATAACCAGGCCCTATTTTATTATCTCTATAGAAAAAAAATTTACCGTTATCATTCAATACAAGTAAAATAAAACTAAAGACAGGATATCTCATGTCCTACCCAATTAGCCACAACACATTTAAGAATTACATTAATCTTTTGTTGAAATAAATCATACAATAATTCTCAATAAACTATCAAAACCATTTCTATAGTGATTTCATAATGAATTCCCAATAAAGATTGAGTCTATGAAGAGATCCCAATATCTCTAATTCTTTGACATTATATGTCATATTGATTATATGAGACAATATTGTAGTTCATTACACTATTTTACACCAAAATGAATCCATTGATACCTCACAACTCTCATTCCTTAAATGTTCATGATATATCATTTTTAGACATGTAACATATTTTAAGCATATACAATCTAATGTTGTTTTAATAACATGGATTCCATGGTAAAAACAAGATAATAGAGACTGTTTTGAATCATTAAAATTTATATAATTGGTATCTAACAACTTTTTTGGAATTACATCACTAGTGGGTATCTTAATAAGTGGTTATTCCAAAACAAAGAACGATCCTTCTTGCTTGAGAATTATTATTATGTTACGGAATGATTCAATGAAATTTCCTACAACATTTTTTACTTACAAAATATTGATCTCAGGGTTAATATGGACGATGATTATGTTATTATCTATAATATATATTTTTATCACATCAGTAACAAGTTATATATATATTTAATAATAAAATATATTTAAATATTGACCACAAATAATGTTCATCCCTTACATAATATCAATTTAGTAAGGTAAGATACATAATTTGTTAAAAAATTAGTCCACATTTATATTCCTCTCTCTACTTAGTTATTATGGTAGCGAATTAACCTCATAATATATTACATGATACTTGGATAGTTGAGTATGTTACTGTTTACCAAATGAATCATATGGATAAACCCAAATTCATTCCCCTAGTATAATGACTAATATGGTTTCCCAACTTAGTGTAACCCAAATATCACTAAAGTATTTGGTTATCTAACTCATAGTGTTAGGCATCTTCACCATGCCTTTCAAAATATGTTTCTTCTGTATCCTACTGTTGGAGAACAAACCCCACTGAATAATTGAGGTATTCATAAGAGTTTTATTTGGATGGAATCCAACATAGATTATTTTGACAGTTCTTCTTAAAAACACTCCCCAATTAAATTTACACCATAAGAATATTACATTCAGTTAATCAGATGAAATATTTATCATCTAGTTTTTTATTCTGTTATATATGCATTATTTGAATGATTTAATTTTTAGAATGCATATTACATCTACCAAATTAATATGTTCAATCCATATTAATGTGTAACTCTTCACACATCTCATGTGTATATAATACTCACCCAAAAAGAAAATAACAATATATTTTCACATATACGATGCTTATCATTCATAAGGTATTTGAACATTTCATGTAAAATTATCATAATAATATGATATTGAAAATCCCTATAAGATTAATCTTATTGAAATTAACATCCAACATCCAAATTTCTAAACCAAGGCACACACCTCTAGTCTAGTGGAATATCTGACCCAAACTCCACCTCTCTAGATAGATTCTACTCCATAGAGAGATTTTATTAATCATTACTTTAAAACATAATATTTTTATGCTATATTAATTAAATTAATTCATGATGATATATATATTTAAAATGTGTGCAAAATCTAGAGTAAATACTAAAACTTATTTATCATACCATGAACATAAAAAAATTATGAAATTTATGATATAAATTATGTGAAATATTATTCAAATTACATTAAAATTAAAAACCAATAATATATAAAATGAATTGAAAAAATAATAAAAAATTTAATTTATTTTCCATAAATGAGATATTAAGAAATTCATAAATAAAAAATTTTAAGTACTTTATAATTTATTATAAATATTCAGTAATAAGATAAATATAAGTTCTTTTATATTTAATCCCAATATGAACTCTTATATATTAATTACAACATATAATTAAATTCAAGTATATGATATATTAATGAAATATAATAATTTTATATTTCTATTTTTTATATGAACACATTTTTTAAAATATAACCATCACATTGTAATTTATTTATACCTTTCGTTATATAATTTATCAAAAAAATTTGATAAAATATCAATAATAAATAAGGACCATTTAGTTTGAATAATTCAAGTTAAACATTACCAATAGTAAAATAAGTTTAAAATATAAACATTTTATATTTTTCTTTTTAAAAAAAATTTATAATCCCTTTATAAATCACTCTTATAATTTCCAAATAATTATTTATATTTAAATTATAATATAATTTATGAAATTTTTATAATGATAAATTAATTTTAAGGATAAATATTATGGAATATTTATTAACATATTTTTCAAGAAAATTTATTTAATATTTATAAACTCTATATAGTTAAATCATTTATAATTTATTTTATCAATTAATAAATAGAAAAAATTACCATTTAATATAATTTATAAATAATTTATAAAATTTTATATTCATTTCAAAATTGAAAATAAATAAAAAACATGTTTTCCTAAGGTATCATTGTTTACGATATAAAAACAATATTAAATTACAATTGATAGGGAAAAGGCACAAAAAATATTTACATTCTATCAGTCATAGTATATTATTAATGACTTAATAATTAAATAAGATATGACATTTTATTTTATGATAAATAGATATATATTAAAATTTATTAATTGCATGGTATTTTATGAAAATCACCGAAGTGTTAACTTCAAATACAATTAGCATATATCTAAGCCACACCATATAAAAAATCATGATTTTTGTAATAAATTATAGATTATGAAATCCCATTTCTTAAAGTAAAATTAAAATAGAAAAAAAGGCAATAATATTTTTGTGATGTGCAATATGATAATCATTTTGATTGGAAAAACTATATTTCAAAAATTATTTCATGAATCAAACATCATGAAAATTCACTGATAGCACTAATTTATTTATAATCATAGATTAACCATTAACCAATGTAGATAAACTATTAATAATCCTTGAATAATAGGTTATCCAGGTGTCTAAAATTGAAATCATATGATTTAAAAACTGAATAATTTGTTCCTTTCAATGATTAATGCTTCTACTGATTCCCATTTTGTAACGCCCCGACCCCAGTTACCCAGAGTTGGTGCATTATTACATAACATTGGCATGATCACAATAAAGATCAAATCTCCAAACACCGATTGGTTTAGTAGCCTTGGAAACACTAGATATATTCATAAAGTTTTGCATTACATCATAAAGTGAAAAACAACTAAAACAACAAGATCTCCATATTCCCCACTCATATCCCCACATACAATCCCTGCAGGTCATTCATAAATTACTTTTTCACATCTTGGGAAAAATAAAACATAGAAAAGTGGTGAGCTCAAATGCCCAGTAAGGATAACAATATAGCGGAAACTTTCATAAATAAGAATAAACATTTAAGGAAATGTATAACTAAAACAAAAGCCTTTTAAACTTGAACTTAAACATAGTATGGAAAAAATAAAATGAAATAATTCCATTTACTTATTCACATGGATATTCTTCTAATCGAATAATCACATGAAATATCAATAACCACTTACATAATGATGGAATGCATAATGCCAGACTATCATAAACACATAGCCAAGGCCTCGTGCCAAGACTACAAAGAAGATTTTGTCAAGGCCTTGTGCCAAGACACTAGTTTATCTCATGAGACCTACCAATGCATCGAGGAGCTATAGCGGGCTCCACCCATCACATATTAAGTCCAATGCATTCCCATATGAAAAGGTTTAAACATAACATAAACATTCGTATTAAAACTAGCATACAAAATGTCAATAATTTCACCACAAACTGTGAATGGTATAAAAATAGCACATCCACAGTCAAACATATCACAAAACCATCAATACAATATAGATATTTGTATCATAATAAGTCAACTTCAAATAAGCGTAAAATCCATCTAAGGATGTTGACATAGATGAAATCCAAACTCTTTTTAGTGAAATACCTCTTTCTATTATTGAAATCATTTAAGAGTCATATATTTATAAAATAAAATTTTTTTTTGAAAATATTCTTATAAGCTTGTAAGGGAAGCTTCGACGATTTTATAACTACGGAAAATAACCGCACCCGCCGTATAAGTTGAAAAAACATTCTTACCTTAATTCTGTCGAAAAGGTTAAAAGCACCTTGTTTGGAAAATGACGGAAAGATTCCTTTATAAACCTCTTATAAAAAGTCAAACAAGGGTATAAATTACTTTAACCCATATTATTTTAAATAGTAAATTCTTTTTGAAATAAATTTTGACGAAACATGGATGTGGATGATAAAGAAATCCATTTAGATAATTACGTATAAACAACCTCGGATAATGAAGAGATTGTGAAATAAACCTTACCTTGTACTTTTCCTTGGTTGGGGTAGGTTAAACTCTTGTATAATGGTTAAATTATTGTTATTAAATTATACAAGAATCATATACATTAATATGATATCATATATGATCTTTTAACATTGATTTGTTAATAATATCTTAGTATTATCGTTGTTTCGGGTGTTAACTTACTCGTTTTCCTTTATATGTTTTTTTACGTAAGCCATGTTTGTAATGGATGGGATGTATATAATTCATATCCAGAATGATATAAAGTCCTTAAAAATCATTTTTAAATCATCAAATGATAATAATACTTGAATGGATTCGATGGAGAATGAATGTCATCGCGTTCGTGGAGACGGTAGTCCGTACGTACGCACGAGCGACAATATCATTATTTTGATATTGAAATAATATATAAATGGATGGTATATCATATATACAGAATAATTAACATGTTATATTTATTATTTACATGAGTTACACATCATTATTATACCAATACAAATAATAATATATTGAATAACAATTACACCACGACGTGGAGACGGTAAGCCGTATGTACGCACGTATGGTGACATGTTATTCAAAGGGTGGATAGAATACTGAATATGGTTGTACCATATTTATAATAACATCAAAGTATATAAAAGATACTGGAGTTGTTATTTTAGAATGGTAATAATAATGAATGAAGAAGTGGATGAAGAAAAGAACTTGAAAAGGGGTGGTGAAAACATTACCTCTTCTTCGGGTTCTTCCTTTTGATTTGATAAAAAGGGCTCCTTAGGTTGGCTTTTTGATCCAACTATGGCCTCTAGGTTGTATTGAAGGAAGTTGGGAGAGTATTTGGTCAGATTTTGGCCGATCCAAAAGGCTTCGAAGGTGTGAATAAATGAGAAGGAGGAGTGCCCTTTTATAAGAGGGGTGAGGGGCACCTTTGGAAAAGCTAGAAATATTAATTTATAATAAATTCATATTCGGTTTATAATGGCTCAAAAGTGGATTATTTAAATTTTAAGGTGGGGATGGGTCAAAAAACACTCAACCAATAGAATTTGGACAGGTTTGGGTACTTATTTTAACCTTATCTTTAAGTATTAACTCTAAGTTAATTAGTTTGACATTTACAATGTCACTTTGTATTTTTCTATTACATAGTTAATAAACATACTATATACATCCAAGAGACCCCCAAATGATCCATTAATGATTCAACTATAATGATATAAGTCTTTTGTCCAATCCTTATATTTTTAAGAATTTAATATCAATTAATAATATAGTATTTGTTTTAAAAACACTTTTTTGTCAATTTTGACGGTATTCAATAGTTTATTTTTGTGAAACTTATAACACAATGATTACTTAGAAAAAATTCCATTAAATAAACTTTAATATGTCATATTATCCTATAAAATTAGTTTAATTCATTAAAAGTCTAAAATTATATTATTTTGGGTATTTATAATATCAATTATTTTAATTTTTCACTATTATGGTAATTACTGAATCATCATTGTGTCATAAATAAATTAAAATATTTAATATCTAAAAATTATAAATAAAATATCATTATGTATTAAATAGTTTTAGCTTTATAATGAATATTTTTATTCGATAATCCAACATATATAACCCTATGTAAAAATTGTTTTTCTAAAATATATATGCTTATGTCATTTTTGTACTTATTTTAACTTAATTAAAATTAAGTGTCCCTATCACCTAAAAGTGGCTCCATGGGGTCCCAAAATCGACCCAAAGATGACTATGGTCGAACATGTATCATCCAATAAGGCTATTACATGTTTTAGGATAATTTAGTATTATTACAATATTATTTTTTAACCCCTATTTACCGGATTTACCCTTAACTGTGGTAAATAAAATATTTACCGAAGTAATTATTCAAAATGTCTAAAAATAAAAGTTACCTATTTACAAAATTTGAACATCCTGATTCCAAATATGGAATCAATTTTCCAAATTCATAACACATAAGTGGCAGAAATTAATTTAAAATTAATTCCCGTTGTAAAAACAAGAAGCATGTTTTTAAGAGATAATAACTATCAAAAGATTGACACTTGTTTATGTCCGGTTTAATTGTAAAATTATGTCCAATGACCAACATTGTATTAAATAGTAAAAATATATTCTAAATATACTTTAAAACCACTCAAATTCATAATTTATCACTATTAATTATTTTGATTAAAAAAGTTGTTTTTAATTAAAATTTAGTAACTTTTACTATTCATCAAAATATTAAAGTTATCTGAAAAGTACCAAAATCTCACCTTAGGCTAAATTAGATATTCCAATTCCAAAAATGAAGTCCATTTTGAAATATAAAATATATATAATTTCAAATAGTAGGTATTACTATTCATAACAGCTAGTTTGATTGGTTATGGTGTGTTAGAACTCGGTGTTGCGTACAACACACGCTATCATATTATTCAAAGAGATGTGTACCGTAGAAGCTTGGGGTGTTACACATTTTTTATTTGATAATGATCACCAATGAATAATTAAATGATTATTCCCTTTATGGTGTATCCATGGATTTCACTAAATCTCTAAAATGATTTACGGGTATTCTGAAACCATAAAGACATGATAGTATCACAGAATAATATAAAGATAAAGGAGGAGAGCATTGGAGTAAGTGGGTATCGGCCAGAGTCAAGAATGTGTATCACACACCCCAATACTATTTCCTATTGTTCATTAGAATTTTATATGAGGACTCTCCACTATCCATGCATCAAGAAAATGATATTACTCATATGTTTCATAAACATATGATTAATGGATTCAGTTACACAACATATAACTCTCATCTTTGAATCTCACATTCTATATCAATGATAGATGGTGTATAGGGAATACAGAACATTAACTCCTTAACATTCAGAGGGATTTTATAGTCATGGAAGTGTTAAGTGTATCGAACCATTTGATACTTATCATTTCACTTTGATCATATTATATGAAATAATATATCCATAAAACCATTAGATGATATCCCATATCAGAAATTATGACTCTCCGAGGATGTTCATATGATATCTCTATATCATAGATTGAAATATATTATTTTGATTTAATAATTCATTTAATGACATATGATTGTCAAATCATATGTAAATATTTATTTTAAATTAAAATAAATATGGATATTTTGTAAATTCCATCCAAGAAAATATTATGAAATAAAACATAATTTGAAACTCAAGAAGTATATCAATCATTATGAAAAACTATTTAGGGATTTTTACAAATGTAATATGAATTCATAATCACACTCTAGTTCCATATTAATGTCTAATATATTCCATGTAATCACTGCAATGAAACGTTAACACCAAATATATTGATCATTCTCCATAATACACTCTCTAAACTAAAAACTGTTAAGAAATTTTTCCAAATCATTGACTACCATCATTCAACTAAAAATCAAAAATGTATTATATATAACAGTTATCTGGACTAAATGAATATTAATAAATTAATCAAAATTTTAGTGTGATATTTCATCTTCTTTTAATAAAATATTTATCATTGTTTATTTCAGATTGGGGGATTTTTCGGAACCACATGAATTTGAGTTGGGATTATTTGGGGTGAGTAATTCTTAAATTGGTACTCACCGAATCCCTTTAAAAAATAATTTTAAAGATAATTTGATATATATAATTATATATTTATATAATTATAATTATCTATATATATCTTATATTTTAAAATATTACAAAATTATTAAAGTGGAGGTCATCCCAAAAAAATGCCCAGTTTAAATTCATGTGGCACTGGGAAATCCTATAATCCATATAAAAACACATAACATTATTTTATTAAAAAAATAAAAAATCCCACAACACATAATTTTATTATGCATTATGTTTAACCAAATGATGAAATTGATCAAAAATAGAGATTTCGGCCTTATCTATGGTTGACACAAATTATGGCGGTGTGAGTTTTTAAAGTTATGATGAAGCAATTAATGAAATTTTATTAGTGGAATAGATGACGTGAGATGTTTTGTGAGGTACCACGATGTGAGGAGGTAGTGGACCATGGTTTTCCAGAGTGCTCGAGTGGCATGGATGGTGGAAGTCGTGGGCTTGCAATTTTCACCAGGGACCAAACTATATAAGAAAAAAATATATAAATTAAATGGATATGGAGAGAGGAGTTATTTGAGATTTAATTGATTTGACGCTGTAAATATACATCCCCAATAAATAATGCTATAAAAAATATATCATAAAGTAAAACATTTCTTGATAAAGGATAGGGGTTTCGTGTGGCTAAAGGCTACATGGAGAAGGGTGATATATGAATCCAAACCCCTTTGTCAACACATAAGATAATAAATAAATTTTTTTATTTTTATCATTATCATTATTAAGTCTCATATATATTACAATTTAATACTGAGATGTATGATTATAGATCTATCTGTAGCATTATGATCAAGAATTTGATATAGAAAATTCATGATCAATGTTTTTTATATAATTTCAACTTTTGACAAGGGCTCATAGAAAATTCATATACCACATATCATTGATTATATGATGAAAATAATATATTTTTTTGCGCATGATTTTAATTAATAAATAGCATTTCATGAGAATTTTTTCATGTAAATCATAATGGAAAGACGCATTCATCCATCTAAGTCCTTTATTTAAGGGAAACATATAGAATTTGAAATTAGTTCTTATGGCTAATGTCATTGTTCATACCATAATCATGAAGTGTTCTTGGGGTCAGTAATCGCCATATAGACCAGCCCATGAGGTCTAGTGGGAAAATCCACCATGGGATATCAAGATAGAGCATACTAGTTTAAGAATTGATGAACCATGCCTTTGAAGAGGTGTCTTACAAGGGGTCAATCTCATGGGGATTGACACTTAGGATGAATCCCTCAAAGGCTACATGTGTTGTGGCCCCTATGTTTATGGGTGCAATTTTTTAGGACCCCACCCATGTGTAGGCATCTGAAGTGGTGGCTAGATGCCTTACATTATAAAGCAGATCAGCCTCTTGTTCCATTTCATTATGTGCAAAAATAAACCTATTACTTTTTTCTTTTTACAAATGTGGTTCCATTTTTCCTTCATCTCATGCTCTCCTTGCTCAAACAGATCTCACCACCCATATCTGTTGTGGCCACTACACGATATCACCAGCCATCATCGACACCACTGGATAAACTCTATTTTCACCACCACCTAAAGTATGGATTGAGATGGGTAACCACAACAGACACCAAAAATCTTCTAGGATGATTTCTATGCCCTCATATGACACCAGGGAGTTAATTTCGAGGATCATTGAGACACATCAAACGTCGGATTAAGGAGTATTACCTTCTACCATGCTTATCCCACCGTTTCCATTTCCTCCGCTGTCATTCCCACTGAATTTATTCCACGAGCCACATGGAACCTCAATTGAACGATGAATGGAATATACATGTGAAAAGGCCAATCAGAAGACACCTAGAAGGACGTTTATTACAACTTGAAGTATGCATGTTTCTTCATTTCAGAATTCGTCCCACGCATGTCTTAGAGGGGATGTCTTGGGTATTCAAAATTTAAATAATCTGAGATTTTGGATAATACAAAGAAGAGTGGGTGGTCAAGGAATAAAATTCCTTCACTATATATATATATGGTGAGGAAGGATCCACAAAATAAGGGCACCCACTATGAACAAAGAAAAAACTACAAGCGACTTTGTAGATGATCATATATGGGTTAGAGAATCCATACCAACTGATAGGGGATAAGACCTCCTACACTATCCCATTATGTAGACCTTCCATTTTACAATACATTTTATCTTTATTACCATGGTATCATCTTCCTCTAACCCTCCAGTGATACCTCTTTCAATGGCGGGGTATAATCCATTATGTTTTTGTGACAGATAAGTGCCCCAATAAAAATTTATGATGCATGGGACTTATTCATAATAAATTTTCGAATTCATTTTGATCATTAAATTATATTTCAATTTATAAATTTTATAATATATGTTGAATGTTATTTTATTTTAATTTAATTATAATATTTTATGTTTTATATTCTAATAATTTTTTATCTCCCTCTACATGGATATGGATTGCATTGATAGGGTGATCTAAAATCTAGTGGAGAAGTGATTTGTGAATAGTAAACATGTGTGGTAGAAATAGTAGAAAATTTGAATATTTCAGAATTTAAAAACTATATTTTGTATTGCGTATAAATTTCAAGGAAGATGCATTTTGAATTTTTCACAATTAAAAGAGATTAAACCAAAAAATGAAAATGTTTAAAATTATTCTTATCGTATTAAATATTAATCAGGCTGATAGGGAAGAATTATTGATAATCCATCAATTTAAATAGTCAATAAATATAATATATTAGTTCCAAAATGGCACTAATAGAATTTAAAAACGAATCATATCCAAACCTAAACCCAATAACATCTCTCTCAATTTAATTTCACAATCCATGTTCTCTGATTTTTAGTCGTTTTATTCTTGTTGTTTTAATTGTTTTGTTAAGGGATACAAAATCTGAACATTTAACTCTTGAGATTACATTGGTTATCATATATAATGCACCACTAGGTGGAAAATAAATTATTTTTTACACCCACCATGATTGGAATGGTTCACAACCGATGTCACTATAGGGTATGAAGTGTTAATATCACACTCAATATATGTATGAATATGACCTCTAATGAAATTATATATTGGACAATGCGATAGAAATAACATTAATAACTAGGATTAGGAGTATTAATCATGATTTTTTTTACAGAATCAATTTTGAGTAATCACCTAAAACATAAAGTGGTCACTCTGATCCAACAAACAAGGAAATTAATCCAAATGAAAATTTTAGGGACCTTTGTTCCCCAAATATTCCCAAAAAAATCTGTTAACCATGCATGAATAGTAACAGGATGTCAAATTATATGTCAATATGATTTTGAACATACCTAATTCATCTTCCATGAAGGTGATGATACAAACTAGAATACTTAATAATTTAGCCATGTATGTTCAATGTTTAGTCTAAGAGGAGCACATGATGTCTAATCATAGTGGAAGGAATTTTATTTCACACTTGAAGGAGTAGTTATGTAATGGTTTTTCAATCAATAAATAACAGAGAATAGTGATTGGGGAGATCTCAAAATTTTCTTCCTGTCATGATTCTTTCCCAAATCTATGTGAATAGAAACAAAAAAATGATTTATGTAATATTATAATCAACTAGATGGACCCTATTCAATTATTTATAATGGTTCAAGAAACTATACACTATGTTCCCACATCAAGAAATAGAGGCTCATCAATTCCTTGTGTTCATCTAATAATGACTACACAATAATGATCACATCCTATTGGAGGCCTCATCTATAGGGGCCCCAATTAATAATTCGCTGGCAGAATCCTTGGTTATGATTGATTTGATATTCCAAAAGTCACAACAATTTGGCACTATAGGTGCAGGAAGAAGAGGTATTAATCAGGTAAAAACATCAGACTCATCACCTTTATTTATAACCAAACATGATGATATTACCAGTTCTGTATAACAATTTTATGTGAATAATGTAAGAGAACCATTGTCTTCACCCTAGGTTTGTGATGTATGTTCTTCAACAAATAATTATAGTAATCAATGTGCTGAAGTACATGGTATGGAGAGTTGGGTAGCCATATTCCATCCCATGAAATTTCAACAGAATCAACAATGGATGGATGTGAAAGATGAAAAAGGATAATAATGTTAATAGGACTATTCCATAACACCATTTTCTAGTAATCCAAATTTCTAGCAGGAATACCAATACCCACACCATTTCAGCAAATAGACAAATATAACTTATAGAAAAAACATGTGTTCCAAAACCCACTTTTCCAGTGAAATAGTTATTAGATTCCGTCCACTAGTATAAAAAGAACAACAACATCAACAAAGTATTTACAGACCAAATTTGGATGATTGGAATATAATATTGATATGATCACCGATCAATTCAGATTTTTTTTGACATTTTTACCAAGAATTAATGTATGTCACCAGTGAATAAGGTTCTCAAATCAACGTATAATATTAGTACAATCATTATATGAAGTATGAAAGAGATTCTAAAACCTAAAATATTTATTTCTGATGATTCATAGAAACCATATGAAACTCTACCCATGTATCCAAATGAAGGAGACATAAACAATGAAATAATGAAAAAAATGATTCAACAAAATGACCGAATCATCATTATAATCATACAATAACGAATATAAGAATGATTCGGAAACATTCTATTATAGTTTTATTCATTCATTAATGTTTATATTAGATAAAAAATGAAATTTGAGTTTCATTTTATGATGTTGAGGTCATCATCCCACACTTATAAGTAATCCAACAAGATCCCAAAATATGAAATGTTATTGAATGAAATATGAACCAAAAGAAGATGAATGTATGGAAATTCAAGAAGCATCTATATTAGAAGCATATCATCCCTCATTTCACCTTTGATACCCTAAAAATTTGACAATCCAACGAAATTATATATTCCATGCATGATTGGTTCTTTGAAATTTTTTGATTCATTTTATGCTTTTTGCGATTCTAATAATCTCATGTCAAACATTTCCTTTTCATTTTTAAAATTATGTTAAATTAATTCCACAAGATTTTTTTTTCATCTAGAAAAATAAATACATTATTGTTCCAGCCAGTGTTGTGGAGGATGTTCTAGTTGGACATAATGGACTGATTTTTTCATCTGATTTTTACATCCTCACCATGGAAGAAGATAATGAAACAGGGTATTCACCCATTATTTGTTGGAAGACCATTCCTAAAGACATCCAAAATTATAATCAATGTGTAACGCCCCGACCCTAGGAACCCAGAGTCGGTGCATTATTACATATCATTGGCACGATCTCAAAGGATCAAGTCTCGAAAGACCGATTAGTTTAGTAGTCTTGGAAACAGTAGATATATTCATAAGGTAAAGAAAACTAAAACAATATCTTGTCTTCATATACCCTCATAATATCCTTGCAGGTCATTCATAAATTACTTCTTCTCATCCTGGGGAAAATAAAACACTGAAAGGGGTGAGCTCAGCTGCTCAGTAAGGATAACATTATAGCAGAAGCTTTCATAGATAAGCATAAACACATAAGGCAATTTATAACCAAAACAAAAGCCTTTTAAACTTGAACCTCAGCATAAAATTGCAAAGATAAAATGAAATAATTCTATTTAGTTATTCACATGGATATTCTACCAGTCCAATGACCACATTCAATATCAATAACCACTTTCATAATGATGGAATGGATAATGCCATACTATCATAACCACATAGCCAAGGCCTCGTGCCAAGACTACAAAAAAGATTTTACCAAGGCCTTGTGCCAAGACAGTAGTTTGTCTCATGAGACCTACCGATGCATCGAGGAGCTATAGCGGGCTCCACCCGTCACTTATTAAGTCCAATGCATTCCTCATATGAATAGTTTTAAACATAACATAAGCATTCTTATTAAAACTCGCATACAAAATGTCAATACATTAACCACAAACCATGAATGGTAGAAAAATAGCACATCCAAAGGCAAACATAACTCATTCGATACAAAATCGAAGATTGTATTATATCACATTAACCTCAATCAAGAATAATGAAGGATGTTGACATATATGAAAATAATCATCAAAATTATTTCAGAGAAATATCCCCCTTTTTCTTGAAATCATTTAAAAGTCACACTATTTGTCAAGAACCCATTTAAAAATAGATTTCTGAATCAAAGTGTTCAATACCACATTGATACTTTTTTGAAAGGAGTTTTAATTTTAAAACATTAATGTCCATATAAATAAATCCTTAAAACCATTTTTAAAACATTGACATTAATGGGAAATATTTAGATGAATAAGTCTTTAAAACATTAAAAAATGCTATTTTAGTAAGAGATTATAACCAAAAGAGAGACACTTGAATAAGAATAATTAAGGTAATAAAAACTTTTTAATATCTTGAGAATAAAGGGATTCATGATATACTATGTCAAAGTACATTATATACACCACATAAAAGTGATTTGGTGTATAATAACAATGAAGTCTCTATGGAATGTAAATTGAGATGAAATCTCTCATAAAGGACGTATCTTTAGGTTAAGGATAAATCAACGAAATAGTTATGTGTGACAAATATAAATACACTAAATATGATTGGATATTTAGTGTAAAACAATCAAAGGACATTCACACATAATCTTGTAAAAACAACACCAATGAATTGGATGTTTAACTCAACAAATGGAGAATGAGTAAAAATTACTCTTATCAAATTCATATGGATGAATTGAGAAATTATCAATGGAGTGATTATGTGTATCAAAAGTATATCCATAGGAAGGGGAGTAGAAATTATGACATAATTAAATGAATAGTGATTCCACACATAATCTTGGAGTAATATAATCAATGAAATATGCGTAAATCCAAATTAGTGGAAATTGAAATTTCAAATTCCCTTATCGATTAGGTAACATACGAAACATACACCCATGAAAGAAGGATAATACCATGATGATGTAAATATCCATAAGTTAAAGTATATTACACAATGAATACAATCAGGGGTAGTACACACACCACATGCAATATATAAGTGGTGAATAATGGAATTCTCACGGAATTAAAAGTGAGATAAGAAAACTCGTACTTTGTACTTTTTCCTTGGTCGATGGTAGGTTAAACTCATATATAATGGTGAAATAATTGTTATTGAATTATACAAAAATCATTTACATTAATATTATATCATATATGATCTTTTAACATTGATTTGTTAATAATATCATAGAATTATCGTCATTTCGGGTGTTAACGAGTTTATTTTACTTTATATTCATTGTTATGTGAGCCATATTTGTTATTAATGGGATGTATATTATTCATATCCAGAATTATATCAAGTCCTTAAACATTATTTTTAACCATCATATGATAATTATACTTCAATGGATATGATGGAGAATGAATCTCATCGTGTTCGTGGAGACGGTACTCCGTACGTACGCACGAGCGACAATATCATTCTTTTGATATTAAAATAATATATAATTTGATGGTATATCATATATACAGAATCATTATCATGTTATATTTATTATTTTCATGAGTTACACATCATTATTATACCCACCCAAATAATAATATATTGAATAACAATTACACCACGACGTGGAGATGGTAAGCGGTACGTACGCACGTATGGTGTCATGTTATTCAAAGGGTAAATAGAATAATGAATATGTTTGTACCATATTTATAATAACATCACAGTATATATATGATACTGGAGTTATTATTTTATAATGGTAATAACAATGAATGAATAAGTGGAAGAAGAAAGCAACTGGAAAAGGGGAGGTGAAAACATTACCTCTTCTTTGGGTTCTTCCTTTTTATGTGATCTAAACGGCTCCATAGGTTGGCTTTCAGATCAAACTAAGGCCTCTAGGTTGTATTGATGGAAGTTGAGAGAGTATTTGGGCAGGTTTTGGCCGAACCAAAAGGCTTTTAAGGTGTGAAGAAATGAGAAGGAGGAGTGCCCTTTTATTAGAGAGGTGAGGGGAACCTTTGGAAAAGCTGAAAATATTAATTTATAATAAATTTATATTCGGTTTATAACGACTCCAAAGTTGATTATTAAAAGGTTAAGGTGGGGATAGGTCGAAAACCATTCATCCAATAGAATTTAGACAGGTTTGGTTCATTATATTAACCTTATATTTTAGTTTTAACTCTTAGTTAATTAGATTGACATTTACCATGTCACTTTGTATTTTTATGTTATATAGTTAATAAACATACTATATACATCCAATAAACCCCCAAGTGGTCCATTAATGAAACAACTATCATGATATTAGTCTCTTGGCCGATCCTTAGATTTATTGGAATTTAATATCAATTAATAATATAATATTTGTTTTAAAAACTCTTTTATGTCAATTTTGACACTATTCAATAGTTGATTTTTGTAAAACTCATAACAGAATTATTAATTCGAAAAAAAATTAATTAAATCATTACTAACATGTCATATTAACCTAGAAAATTAGTTTAATTCATTAAAAGTCTCAACTTATATTTATTTGGGTATTTATAATATCAATTATTTTAATTATTTACTATTATGTTAATTACTGCATCATCATTGTGTCATAAATAAATTAAATTATTTAATGTCTAAAAATTATAAATATAATACCATTATGTAGGAAATAGTTTTAGATTTCTAAGGAATATTTGTAGTTGAATCTCCAACATATATCACCCTATGTAAAAATTGATTTTCAAAAAGATATATGCTTGTGTAATTTTTGTATTCATTTTAACTTAATTAAAATAAAGTGTCCCTATCACTTACAAGTGGCTCCATGGGGTCCCAAAATAGACCCAAAGATGTCCATGGTCGGAAATGTGTCAACCAATAAGGTTAGGACACGTTTTAGGGTAATTTATTATTATTATAATATTATTTTTTAACCCCTATTTACCGGATTTACCTTTTAACCATGGTAAATAAAATATTTACCGAAGTAATTATTCAAAATGTCTAAAAATAAACGTTACCTATTTACACAATTTGGACATCCTGGTTCCAAATATGGAATAAATTTTTCCAAATTCAATACAGAGAAGTGGCAGAAATTAATTTAATATTAATTCCCGTTGTTAAAACAAAAAAGCGTGTTTTTTAGAGATAATAACTATCAAAAGATTGGCACTTGTTTGTGTTTGGTTTAATTGTGAAATTATGTCCAATGAAAAGAATTGAATTAAATGGTAAAAATAAATTATAAATATACTTTCAAACCACTCAAATTCATAATTTATCAATACTAATTATTTCGATTAAAAATGTTGTTTTTAAGTAAAATTTAGTAATTTTCACTATTCATCAAAATATAAAAGTTCCCCGAAATGTACCAAAATTTCACCGTAGGATAATTTCGATATTCCGAATCCAAAAATGAAGTCCATTTTGAGAGATAGAATTTATAACATTTCATAACAGCTAGATTAATTGGTTGTGGTGTGTTAGAATCTCGAAGTTGCGTACAATGCACACCATTGCATTATTCAAAGGGAAACATACCGTGGAAGCTTGGAGTGTTGCATTATCCTCTCCTTCAATAAATTGTGTCCTCACAATTTTTAAAATTGGGCATGCGAATATAATGGAAAGTCCCACATCGGAAAAAGATTCAATACAACTATCACTTTAAAAGAAAGGAAGGGAGGTATAAAGGTCACCCAAGATAACCCATACTAGGATTCCATGTAGGAAAACATGGATGTGGATGATAAACTAAGTGTCATGTTCTGATGGAGATGGATATAAATCATGATCAGGAGATAGTTAAAAATAAGAAAACCACAAACTTGTGTTGGGACAAACGATTATTAGTCTCCTAGTTGGAAAAGTAAACAGACAACATTTTTTGTTTTAAGTTACTTTACATAAGGATGAGGAATTCATTGATGATATTGACTATGAATATAAAGATATATAATTACTTTTTATGTAGAGTTTCATTATTTAATAAATTTCCACCACTAACTCATTTTTTTAAACGATGAGTATTCAAGAAGGCTTGGTCACACTAGAAGAGCTAGAATAAACTTCTATAGAATCACATAATCCATGCAGGATAAACTATATATTTACATTGCCTTAAGAGATTAATCAAAACCAAAATGGTTAGTACAAGATGTAATGATCCCCCAAAAGGATATTCCTTGAGAAAAATAAACACTAATCTTAATTTCTAAAATTAAACCAATAATACCCCAAAGTTAAATTAATACCATTCAATAATAAATTGTCCTTAAAATCCTTCAATATAATCCAAACTAATATTGAAACCCAAAACCTAAAATAATTTGATTATTTAGTGTCCCAAGTAAAATTGTATCTCCAAATGACATTAATTACTTTTAATGTCACATCCTTAAAAGTAATTAACCTAATCATTTCCATAAATACCCCAAATCAAAATAAATCCACAATAAAAACATAGAAAAAAATCCACCATTACTCCTCAAATGAAATCCCATACTACTCTATATTCCTTTGGAAAATAGTGTTCTCAACAAAGTGAACAACTTCCAAAATAACATTTATCACTTAATCACCAAATCATTTTCCTACACTACGGGTATTCATATGGTAAGACATAAGATCTCAAATCAATTTATTATTGATCAATAAAATCATTTAAATAAAAATAATAGTCACACTGACCAGGGACTTCACGTAGTTCAGTGGTAGGCAATAAATCCCAATCGCACTTTGGTTGTGGGTTTGATTCACATAGCTTTGTCCGACGCGATGGGTTGTCACACGGTCTACATGTTGTCCTTTTTCATGAACTATATTTTATAACATTACCAAAATGAGATAAATTCCTCAAAATAACCATAACCTAATTTAACCACAAATGTTATCTCATACCTTTCATTTTCATCCCAAATTATAATAATTTGTAATTGCCTCAAACCCAATGATCATATAAAACCAAATGGTTATTTATAACTATATCCACAAGAGAAAAAATAATTCATCCATAAATATAATTCTCACATGGAAAATGTTAGGGTTACAAATACAAGAGAAAATTATTCTAATGTAAACCCTTCAACAAGGATCACTAATAATTTTTTAACATTTATCCAACCATTTATTTCCACATAGCTTTTTCTCTAACCAAGAAAATACCCAATAGAATAGGACATTCACTCGGGTAATGGACAGGTCCCCTACATTTACGACAAATGATTGTAAATCGATTCTTGGGACCATTTTTACCTTCTTCCATAGTACTCTTCATTTTTCTTCGGCAATTTTTCAATTTATGTCCTTCCTTCCCGCACGTAAAGCATTTCTTTGTCCCATTGAGACACTTTCCTGGGTTTTTCCTTCCACATTTCCTGCATGATGGAAATTGATGATTTCTTTCTCCATGGTCTCCACTACTGTAGATCTTATAATTCATCACCTTTCTCTTCTTTGTTGAGTCCAGTAATTGGTTAATATATATATTGTTGATCATATTTTTGGAAAACTGATTTGGAATAAAGATGATATCTTTTACGCCTATCAACATTCCATTTTGTTTCTCATTTCCACCAACATTCCCACCTTGTACATCATTCTCAAAGTCACTATGACTTCCTTGGAATCTATCCATTGACTATAACTAGAATGCATTTTGTGAGTAACAGTAGTCATAAATTCATTTAGAGATTAACATGTCACAATATTCTAAATTTGAAACATATTAGGATTAACCAAGGTCATTTACTCTCATCTTATATATATATTACTTCAAATTGGTTTGTAAAGAAAATTTAAATTATCCTATATATATATCCCCCAGGAGTGTCGTAACCAAAAGTGCAGCAAGGCCCGTTGTCGTGCACCAGTTCCCATTCATGTCTAGCTCAAAGCGATGTTTTCGGGTTTTACCCCTAGGTAAATCTATGTCAGAGCCGCCTCTACCTGCTCGTATCTAGATAGGGATGTATTGCTCCGAAAAATCATAAAATCTCTACAATACCAAAATAAAGGAAGTTCTTCTATACTAATCCTCAGAGTTCATCTTATGTATACGTGCTCTAATCAGAGTTTATCTATCTTCCATGGTTTGTACTAAACTTCCACTGATACCAACTGTAACGCCCCGACCCTAGGTACCCAGAGTCGGTGCATTATTACATAACATTGGAATGATCTCAAAGGATCAAGTCTCGAATGACCGATTAATTTAGTAGTCTTTGAAACACTAGATATATTCATAAGTCTTACATTACATCATAAGGTAAAAAAAATTAAAACACAATCTTCTCTTCATATCCCCTCATAGTATCTTTGCAGGTCATTCATAAATTACTTCTTCTCATCCTGGGAAAAATAAAACACTGAAAGGGGTGAGCTCAGATGCTCAATAAGTATAACATTATAGAAGAAGCTTTAATAGATAATCATAAACACTGAAAGAAATTTATAACCAAAATAAAAGCCTTTTAAACTTGAAATTCAGCATAAAATGGAAAAGATAAAATGAAATAATGCTATTTACTTATTCACATGAATATTCTACTAGTCGAATGATCACGTGCAATATCAATAACCACTTTTATAATGATGGAATGCATAATGCCAGTCTATCATAACCACATAGCCAAGGCCTCGTGCCAAGACTACAAATAATATTTTACCAAGGCCTTGTGCCAATACACTAGTTTGTCTCATGAGACCTACCAATGCATCGAGGAGCTGTAGCGGGCTCCACTCGTCACTTATAAATTCCACTACATTCCTCACATGAACAGGTTTAAACATAACATAAACATTCGTATTAAAACTAGCATACGAAATGTCAATACTTTAACCACAACCCATGAATGGTATAATAATAGCACATCCATAGTCAAACATAACTCATTCGATACAATATGGAAGATTTTATTGTATCACATTAACCTCAATCAATAATAATGAAGGATGTTGACATAGATGAAAATAACCCTCAAAATTATTTGAGAGAAATATCCCCCTTTTTCTTGAAATCATTTAAAAGTCACACTATTTATCAAGAACCCATTTAAAAATAGATTTTTGAATCAAAGTGTCCAATACAACTTTGAATCATTTTTAAAAGGAGTTTAAATTTTAAAACATTAATGTCCATATAAATAAATCCTTAAAACCATTTTTAAAACATGGACCATAATGGGAAGGATTTAGATTAATAAGTCTTTAAAACATTTAAAAATGGAATTTTAGTTAGAGATTATAACCAAAAGAGAGACACTTGAATAAAAATAATTGAGGTAATCAAAACTTTTTAATATAATGAGAATAAAGTGATTCATGATATACTATGTCAATGTACATTATATACACCACATAAAAGTGATTTGATGTATAACAACAAAGAAGTCTCAAAGGAATGTAAATTGAGATGTAATCTATCATAAAGGCTGTATCTTTAGGTTAAGGATAAATCAACGACATAGTTATGCGTGACAAATATAAATACACTAAATATGATTGGATATTTTTTGTAAAACAATAAAAGGACATTCACACATAATATTGTAAAATCAAGACCAATGAATTGGATGTTTAACTCAACAAATGGAGAATGAGTTAAAATTAATCTTATCAAATTCATATCGATGACTTGAGAAATTATCAATGTAGTGATTATGTGTATCAAAATATATCCACATGAAGGGGAGTTGAAATTATGACATAATAAAATGAATAGTGATTCCACACATAATCGTGGAGTAATATAATCAATGAAACATGCGTAAAGCCAAATGAGTGGAAATTGAAATTTAAAATTCCCTTATCGATTAGGTAACTTACGAAGCATACACCCATGAAAGAAGTATCATACCATGGTGATGTAAATATCCATAACTTAATGTATATTACACAATGAATACAATCAGGGGCAGTACACACACCATATGTAATAAATAAGTGGTGAATAATGGAATTCTCACGGAATTAAAAGTGAGATAAGAAACCCCTTACTTTGTAAATTCTACTTGGTCGATGGTAGGTTAACCTCATGTATAATTGTGGAATAATTGTTATCAAATTATTCAAGAATAATTTACATTAATATGATATCATATATGATCTTTTAACAATTATATGTTAATAATATCATAGAATTATTGTCATTTCTGGTGTTAACGGGTTTATTTTACTTTATATTATTTGTTATGTGAGCCATATTTGTTATTAATGGGATGTATATTATTCATATACAGAATGATATCAAGTCCTTAAACATTATTTTTAATCATCAAATGAGAATTATACTTGAATGGATATGATGGAGAATAAATCTCATCGAGTTCGTGGAGACGGTACTCCGTACGTACGCACGAGCGACAATATCATTCTTTTGATATTAAAATAATATATAATTGGATAGTATATCATATATACAGAATCATTATCATGTTATATTTATTATTTTCATGATTTACACATCATTATTAAACCCACCCAAATAATAATATATTGAATAACAATTACTCCACGACGTGGAGACGGTAAGCCGTACGTACGCACGTATGGTGACATGTTATTCAAAGGGTGGATAGAATACTGAATATGTTTGTAACATATTTATAATAACATCACAGTATATATAAGATACTGGAGTTATTATTTTAGAATGGAAGTAACAAAGAAAGAATAAGTGGAAGAAGAAAGAAACTTGAAAAGGGGTGGTGAAAACATTACCTCTTCTTTGGGTTCTTCCTTTTGATTTGATCAAAAGGGATCCATTGGTTGGCTTTATGATCAAAATAAGGCCTCTAGGTTGTAGTGATGGATGTTGAGAGGGTATTTGGGCAGGGTTTGGCTGAACCAAAAGGCTGTGAAGGTGTGATGAAATTAGAAGGACGAGTTCCCTTTTATAAGAGGGGTGAGGGGCACCTTTGGAAAAGCTGAAAATATTAATTTATAATAAATTCATATTCGGTTTATAATTGCTCCAAAGTTGATTATTAAAAGATTAATGTGGGTATAGGTAGAAAAAAATTCAACCAATAGAATTTAGACAGGGTTGGGTCATTATATTAACCTTATCTTTTAGTTTTAACTCTTAGTTAATTAGATTGACATTTACCATGTCAGTTTGTATTTTTATATTATATAGTTAATAAAATTAATATGTACATCCAAGAGAAACCAAGTGGTCCATTAATGATACACCTATCATGATATAAGTATCTTGGCCGATCCTTAGATTTTTAAGAATTTAATATCAATTAATAATATAATATTTGTTTTAAAAACTCTTTTATGTCAATTTTGACACTATTCAATAGTTGATTTTTGTAAAACTCATAAAAGAATTATTAATTCGAAAAAAGATAAATAAATCATTACTCACATGTCATATTAACCAATTAAATTAGTTTAATTCATTAAAAGTCTCAAATTATATTTGTTTGGGTATTTATAATATCGATTATTTTAAATTTTTACTATTACGGTAATTACTGCATCATCATTGTGTCATAAATAAATTAAATTATTTAATGTCTAAAAATTATAAATAAAATACCATTATGTAGGAAATAATTTTATATTTCTAATGAATACTTTTAGTCGAAAATCCAACATATATAACCCTATGTAAATATTGATTTTCTAAAAGATATATGCTTGTGTGATTTTTGTATTCATTTTAACTTAATCAAAATAAAGTGTCCCTATCACTTACAAGTTGCTCCATGGGGTCCCAAAATCGAGACAGAGATGCCCATGGTCAGACATGTATCAACCAATATGTTTAGGACACGTTTTAGGGTAATTCTTTATTATTATAATATTATATTTAACCCTTATTTTCCAGATTTACCTTTTAACCATAGTAAATAAAATATTTACCGAAGTAATTATTCAAAATGTCTAAAATAAAAGTTACCTATTTACACAATTTGGAAATTCTGATTCCAAATATGGAATCCATTTTTCCAAATTCAATACACAGAAGTGGCAGAAATAAATTTAAAATTAATTCCTGTTGTTAAAACAAAAAGCGCGTTTTTAAGAGATAATAACAATCAAAAGATTAGAACTTGTTTATTTCTGGTTTAATTGTGAAATTATGTCCAATGATAAAACATTGAATTAAATGGTAAAAATATATTCTAAATATACTTTAAAACCACTCAAATTCATAATTTATCAATATTAATTATTTCGATTAAAAAATTTGTTTTTAATTAAAATTTAGTAATTTTCACTATTCATCAAAATATGAAAGTTATCCGAAATGTACCAAAATTTCACCCTAGGATAATTTCTATATTTTGAATCCAAAAATGATGTCCATTTTGAGAGATAGGATTTATTAAATGTCATAACAGCTAGATTAATTGGTTGTGGTGTGTTAGAATCTCGAAGATGCGTACAATGCACGCCATTGCATTATTCAAAGGGAAACGCACCGTGGAAGCTTGGGGTGTTACACAATGTGCATGAGGAAACCCTCACTGTGGAGATTAGATATATCAAGGTGAACTTCTATGTTTTTGACTCCATGAGGAACCCTTTAAAAAATCATTCACTCAATCCAATTTTCAATAAAGAATCTATTGATCCATTCAATGATTCATGTATTCTACGATAATTCATAGCCTTAGGAGATCACCATTGTATTGAAAAAACTAGGGAATAAGAGAGGACTTAAAAATATGGTAATTATACCTTGAAAATTCAAGCATAAATAACCTCTGGATTCTTTGATAATTTTCGTGAAAAAAATAATATGATATTCTTTACTAAGGAGATTTAAGATTTTAATGTGGGAAATTTTAATTAAATTTCATCCTTTGAGCAACTCCCAAATATGGAATTAAAACTCATTCCATGTGACATAACATATATGAATCATATAAAGGGTGAAATGTTTCTAATGATCATTTCGAATAAATTTTTTTCGACCAAGAAAAATCTCTGATTGACCTTCTAAAAATAAATTTATGATCCATAGGATGGAGTCTAAGAGATATAACCTGAATCAATCCCCTGATTCACTACCATGGAATATTTTTATATGATTACTCTTAACCTTTTAGGTATCCAGGGAGAATACATAACTACATCGTCATGGAATGTGTTTAAAAAAATAGAAAACACTCATGGAAGCTGACATTATTTTCCAAATATCTCTCTCTATATGTTACATTCCCTTACATGTTGTTCCTAGTAAAATTGGATTTTCCATTTTTTTAAAAGATAATAATAAATTAATTCCAATGATAATTTAAAATAGTTGACGTGTATGTATTGATTATAAAAAGATGAACAATGTCACCGAAAAAGGCCACTTAGTAATCCGGTTCATTTATCAAATGATAGAAATGTTTGTAGGTAGGGCACATTAATATTTTTTGGATGGTTTTTATGTTAATTTTTAAGTCCCAATTTCCCTAGATAACCATTATAATACAACATTCACCTATCGTATTATGAATTTTTCTTATAAGAGTATTCCTTTTTTATAATGAAATGCCCACGGTACATTTTAGAGGTTTTTATTAAGAATTTTGATAGTCCTAAATAAGTACTTCCTGGAGATATTTCTCATCTAATATACTAATTTTTGATACACTTTTGAGCATTACCTCGGGAATCTTGACAAATTTATTAAATAATGCATCAAGAAAATTCTAGGATTGAACAATGAAAAGTGTCACTTTATTGTTTAAAAATGAATATTGTTAGATAATATAATTTTAAAGGATTCATTTATGTGGATAATTATAATATTCATGTGATAAATTATTATCCATATCCCTCATGTGGGAGGCACATTATTTAATTTTTTGGGCATGTGGGATCTTATAAAAGATTCATCAAGAAAATTTTTAAGATTTATCATCCCCCTTAAAAATTAATTTAAAAATAAAATAATTAGGTTTTTAATTATAATTGTAGGGGCGATATTGTTTTGATAAAATAGATGTTGATTACCCCAATTGATAATGAACCCGTAGAATTAGGGACACCAACTTCAGTTGCATTGTGATGTATCATACAAACCAGTAAGAGTAGTTATTTCTCAAATAATTGAAGGAAACCCCCTGTTTCATATTATAATCTTCAAGAACCTTAGAATCTATTTAGATAAATTAAACAACAACTAAAAATATGTTTCTAGTTATTTATTTTAATTATACAAATTCATATCATATTTACTTGGAACTATTGTGATTGTATTTTTATTCCATGCTACACTTAGGTACTTGATAAGAAGGTTGATGCCAATCTAAAGATAATGACATGGCTATATCTATTGTATATGTATAATATAGTGATTAATGACAAAGGGTATGTTGAAAAAAATGTGGAATGTCACATAATTAGGCTACCCAACACTACTAAAATGGAAATACTGTAATGAAGACCACTCAATGATCAAATACCATAACGAAAATTTACATAATAGAAGATGAATAACCATGTTATGTTGTCATATTAAATTACTTTTCCACATATCATGTATATTCTGATCTTAAATATTATTAAAAAAACTCATGACTAAATATATATTTTGTATAAGGGAAAATCCATTTCTCTGTAAAATTTAAATGCAATAATTCAGAAGAAGATGTTTACTAGCAAAAGATGTTGAATATGTTTTTGAATTTTTTTCATACACATTATTCTAGAGGCCACTTTGAAACCAAAATAACTAGTATAAAATTATTATATTCTATAATATATTGTCCCATTATATTTAAATATTCTCATGAGTACTATAAATATTCAAAAAGTGTATGTTTTCTAGAAATATTTCATAAAAATAAGAGATTCCTCAAAACCCCTATCAAATTTTATGAAATCATTGAAGTATGGGGCATTAATTTTACAGGTCCCTTTCCCATATCTTCTGTAAATCCTATATTGTACTAAATATTGATTATATATCTATATGGGTGGATGTAGAGTCCACCAAGACTAATGTTCCCATATTTGTATATGTTTTTTTCGAGGAAAAAATATTTTGTAGGATTGGAATTTCAAGGGCCATCATAACATGCAAAGGGAAACATTTTATCAATAGAAAAATGGTGGCTATACCTAAAATTTATCGGGTGCACCAAAATACATATATACCTTACTATCACCAAAAAATGTTAATGTTTATGTTTTTGATGGATAAATTTTAGATATTTCAGAGAAAATGGTAAAACCAAATTGGAAATACTAATTCCAATGGCCTGAAAACACCCTATGGGCATGAGTCCCTACCAATTTATTTATGGAAAAAGTTTTCATCTTCTTGTGGAGTTGGAACATCAGTCATATTAGGTTTTAAAGAAGGATAATTTTATTAGGATATTGATAGAAAATATAATAAAACATCAGTTATAGGATAAGTAAGAAATAAAAAATAATAATCTTTTAAAAAATCAAGAATTTACAACGGTATAACTCAAGTGAATCATGAAAATCTATTTCAACCAAAGTACTCAAACCTAGAGACCGAGTCCAATAGTATAATTCCATACTAATTTTTATACCAGTTAAGTGTAATTATAGGTGGGAATGACCTTTTACTATTACAAATATCCATATGTTTGGATAATTTTATGTCAAGAAAAATAATTAGTAAAAAAATTCAACGTAAATGGGAAAAGGATGAAAATGTTCATCGTAATTATACCTTAAGAACTAGTAGAAGAGATCAAATATTCCATCCAATAAAATTGTTTATTCCCATTAGGTCAGGTCAATCCAAAAATATTAACAAAATGATCTTCTGATATACAACCCATGTTTTACATTTTTCATAGGAATTTGGATGTTTAGTGTTTAGATACCTCTCCCTTGACCCCTTTTAGCTTAAGGGAATAGTTTTTACACTAGTTTAAAATGGTATGACTTGTATGGACTATCATGAAGGATGTCCCAAGGACGCCCCATGTATTAGAGGAATATAACTAAATCATCATTTCAAAATTCATTTCAATTTTAAATTTTATCTTTTAAACTCTATGAATTTTTTTATAAAACATGTTATATGCATAAACTGGAATTTCATGCATATAATAAAATTATTTCTTTACCTAACATATCTAGGATACATTATTTTCTTATGAATCATGTGATTGAATGTTTTTTATATCAATTTTTTTAATGATAAATGTGTAAAATATGTAATTTTGTAATTAAATTGAATGATGGATATAAAAAATAATGACTCGTGATTTGAGGGAATCAGTGGGTCCATATAAATGAAATTTCCATATAATTTTTCATTAATTGAATTTATAAAATTCATGTGAAATTATTTTGTATTATTATTAATTTATTTAGTGATTGTTGGATTTCAAATGACTCATTCTCGAGAGGATTTTTAGGCCAATTACTATCTATTTAATCTTTAGCATGTTACTTTATTGATCTTTGCACACGCCACCTACATGAACTTGTATAAAAACATGTCTACAATATTGAATAAAAAAAATTAAAATGATTGAGTCCAATTTTAAAAATTAACTATCCTTAGAGAACACCTTTAGATAAATCATTGTTTAACTATAGAGACCTTGAATGAGCATGTTAGGAATGATCCACATTTCAATACATTGATTCCATTCCTAAATTCCTTTAGTATTTACAATATATTATATAAATTTAATTGTGGGAATGATGATATTTATAATGGAAGGGTTGAAATTAATAATAAGTTAAAATTGTGGGGGGACCCATTTATGGATATTGAAAATATTTTTTGAAACATTCATTATACTTTATTTATTTCCCATATTGAAAAAAAAACATCATGAAAAAATTGGAATGGGTTGTGACATAGAAGAATAAAAAATGACCATTAATGGATAAATGAATTTTAACATATGAGGATAGAAAGTGTGTTTGATATACATTCTAATCATTACTTTTTAAAAATATGAAAATGAGGGAAACCCATTGAAGAATGTAAAAAATTATATAAAATTTCAAGAAGGTGCACAAATAATTTATTATGCCTAATTTTGATCATAACTTTACATTTATTTTTGGAGAAATAAGATGTTATAATTTTATGGGGAGAATGTCATTACACTTTCATTTTTGATATCATGTATTGTATATATGAGATAAAACTACTACATGAGCCTTAATTTTTAAGCATCAATTCCTACAAACCATTAGACTCAGAGACATTAGAAACATGATTGAAAATTCCTTGTGATGTTTTGTGTATTTTACCTTTACAATTTAGTGAAAGTAGTTCATTTACAATTCTGTGGATAATGATAATGTTATCATGATATGAGAAAAAATATAATTGAATTAAATCATGAGTAAGGAGTGGAAAGAATCATATGAGATGTAGATCCTTATTTTGAATGATTAAGAATAATAAATTAAGGACATTCAATGATTGCGAAGATAAGTACAATCATTTTAAAAGGAATGATTTAAAATACCTGAGTAAATTGTTTCTTTTAAAATTGAGAAATTAAATTGATATATTATGTTCCTGATGAATTTTTTTTAGCATTGATAATTGTTTTATTTAATTTAATTTAAATATGAATATTGTTAACATTGGTTCCCTCTGATTTTCAATGTTGAGATTTAATGCAAGGGGGAAAGCATGGTTTGGGTGTGGGGGTATTTGATAGACACCAAAATAATATATATTTTTAAATGTTTTCCAATGATTTGAATTTGAATTTAATTGAAATACCTTATATTTGAATGTTTTACTAAAATGTGGGATATCATAAATATGGAATTTAAATGATGTAAAATGAATGAATTTGTGAATAATTTTTATTTTATTATTTTTTTCATGATTATTAATTGAATTATTTTTACTCGGTTAACATATATTTTGGTAATAAAAAATATTCCTTTCTCTTGTTGGCCCATCAACCAACGCAGCTGACCATATAGCCAAGCCCATGAGGGCTTTCCATCCAAGCCATTTTAGGAGAGCCAGCTTGAGCTGACCAAAATGTGGACAAGGGGGAATCAGGCCAATGAAGTGGTGGCCCATCGGGTGTCCATCCCATGAGAAGTAGTTTTTGGTATGAATACCACATGAGACTCGTGTGGTGTGGCCCAAATGTATATTGGTGTTGTGCTTCTAGGATCCCACCCTAGTGTATGCATCTAAATTAGTAGACTCATGCCTTACGTTATAAACCATTACGCACCATGTTTTTGTCTAATATTAGTCAAATGAAACAGGTTAGTATTCACATTTTACCAAAGTGGATTCATTTTTTCTCGATCTCTTTCTCACCTCATTTGGAATGATCATGCCTCCCAAATCCACTGCTTTCATCGTTTGAGATCACTGGCCATCATCAAAACCATTAGAGAAACTCCATTATCGCCCCCACCAAAAGAGTAAATCAACATATTAAACTTCCTCTAACATCAAAAATCACTATATATGATCTCTATAACATCATTAAACTCCATGAATATCATTTTTAAATTAATTAAACCTCTTCTATGTCTACTTTAAGTAATATACCTCACTTCCATGCTTAACCCACAATATTAGCTTCTTCTGCATTCATTTCTACCCTCTCCACTGTTAATATCAATAAAGAGATTACATGAACCATGTGGAAAAAAAAATTGGATCATGAATAGACCATGTACATACAGAAAGGCTATGACTAATAGATCAGGGAGGATATTTTTTTAACACTAGAAGAATATTAATGATTCTTTCTGAGAAGACGATCGCCATCGGTATTGCAGGAGACATCATGGGTTATTAAAATTTAAATCACATAAAATTATAGATGATATATAGAATAAGGTGAGGTTAGGAATTTATTTCCTTTGCTACCTATATAATTTGAGGTTGGCTTGATAGAAGGGGGCATACAATATGGAGAAAAATTATATCAATACACTGCATAGTGAAAAACACACATGGATTAGAGACTCGAGACACACTAAAAGTAGAGGAAGACACACTTACCACACCTATTCTAGAAACTAACCATTATACTCTTCATTTTATCTTTATTATCGTGTATTATTCTACCTATTACTCTTCTAGTATCCCCCTTTGATGATGTGATAAAAGACTTTATGGTTCGGTGATGGAGTGGTGACCCAATTTTTTTTTATCATGCTTGAGTTTTGTTAATCCATTTTATTTTTTGATAGATAGTTCAATTTAATAATTTTATAAAAAAAGTTTAATATTATTTTATTTTGAGTTAATTTTGATATTATAATTTTCCTAGTTTCACATGTTTTTCTCTCACTCTTTTTGGATTAATATTGCATTGTTGGTTAGATCTAACATCAATTTGATAAATTTTTAGTGATTACTAAACACATGTAGAAGATATAGTGGAATAATTGGAATTTTTAGGGAATTGAATACCATAGTTTGTATTACCTAAATAATTCAAGGAAGACACATTGTGAATTTCAAACAATGGAAGGAGATTAACAAATAAAGAAATTGTTTAAAATGATTCTCATCTTATTTAATCATAATAACGTGTAAAAAGGAATAAATTTTGTTAATCCATTCATTTAATCAATTAATAAAGATAATAGAGTCATTCTAAAAGGAAAATTATGGAATTACAAATAGGGGATCCAAACCTAAAACCAATCAATTCTCGCTGAACTAAATTTCACAATCCCGGTTCTTTTATTTTTAGTAATTTCAATCTATTTTTTATTTTTTTATTTAGGACAACAAGATTTGAATTCTTATCACTAGATATGACTTTGGTATCTACAAATACCATAACCATAGGAGCGAAATAAATTTCTTTTTCCATACCCCATGATAGGAATCTGTCAATTATATAGAATATAATATATAAGGTTTTTCATTTAATATAGAAAAAATATCTACATGTCAATAATAAAAATATGATTATTTACTGAAATGACAAGAGAATCATTTGAAAATATCCTCATTAATAACTTTTGTTAGTTAAGTCTCATTTATTTTTTAACCATTTAGTCATATCGTTGTTTATAATCTCAATTCATTAATAAATGGAAATTAAATAATACTTCCAATCAGCACATGTCTATGTTCTTATAGTAACTCTAATTTCATCAGTATAAGTTTCACCCTTTCAAAATAGTCATCCAACAGTTTGAAATATTGATGAATAGTTTTTATAATGATAATTTGTGGAGATATCTTAAACATGTCGAATAATATTTAATCTACTCTCAATAAAATAATAATTTAATGAACATAATTTCAAGTACTCATAAACTATGAAACCATTAGTAATAGTTCCATCTGGTTGATCTTTATTCCTCACATATTATATAAAATATCCAATATACCTAATTAAAAAATAACATATTTAAAAAATTATCACACTGATTTTATAATATATAATTCATCAATAAAAAAAATATTCACATGCCTCCAAATTAGAAACATACATCAAAAGTGTACCAGACCACCATGTTTAGCTTATTTAACCAATTGAATAGTCAAATAAGTCGTGATAGTGAAAATGGAAGGGGGATAACATATCCATATAAATAAATGACAGAAAAATCTTTCTTAATGTTTATCAACAGTAGTTGGATATATATGTTTTCACAAATCTCTCTGAAGAAGGTACACAACTAAACTATAACTATAGTTACATTGTCAAGTAATATATTATGAAATTCCAATGACATCAACTAATGCATCATAATATTGGAGTCATAAATTATTAATAAGTGTAAACATATATTTTATAAGTCATCTAACAATAAAATGTTACTTCACTATACATACAGTAATTTTATAATCTTTAATGTTTGAAGTAATGCATCATCCTCATGATTTTTCGTCTTAAAAATAGTTGAATGTATAACAACCCTAAACCTAAAATCCAAAATCCTTTTTCAAAATAAAAAAAAACATTTCTAGTTCTTATATAAATAAAGGTGACAAAATTTCATCCAAAAAATATTAACAACATCAATAGGTAAAGACTGAATCAGTTATATTCTAAAGGACCTTTTAAGTATGGAGTATTAGATAATAATGAAAAAATCATAATATAATGGATTCATTAAAAACTGGTTCATAAATATGAACATCATCTCCCAAACTACCTGAATATTCATATTCAATATTTGGATTCCTTTATAATTTTATGTAACCCATGTAGACATAATTTGTTTGACATCAATATTTATAACCTATGGAAAATGAAACACGATAAATAATAGATCAAATTCTTAGTAAGGGTAAAATTAAGCATTGAAATTTGAATTTTATCAGGGAGAATAAGAATAGAATAAGGGTATTATGACATAATCAAAGTGCATGAGTGTAAAATAATAATATTCATAATCATCAGTACAAGGATCATTAAACAAAAAATATATAGAATAAAACATTAATAAGGGAAAGATTTGTTGGAATCAATAATCATGAGACATGTGATATATATCTTGATCATAAGAAACATTATCAATTCATATAAATCATAGATAAAACTTATTGTTACTTTGTTATATTAACTTCATAGAACATATACAAAACACTAACAAATGGAACAACGATATTGTTGACTTCAATACCCAGTGCATTTAAGATCTATCTGGTTGCACCCATTGTATACGCTATATCAGGCTCACCTAACACTACATTGGCATATATATCATATAAGAATGTCTTGGGAACCAAAATAATGATTATAGAGCTTTCATTTCATTGTAAAACTCATAAAAATAATAACAATTTCAATTATTACCTGATTACACCATGGAAATGAAATGGATTCCATGAAATCCCTTTGAAACATGATTAAACAATGAAACTAAAATGGGTTCCATAAAAATAACTTTGAAACATGATTATCCCATGGAAATGAAATGGATTTTATAAATTTCTCTTTGAAACATGATTAACACAGGGAAAGGAAAAAGGGTTCCATAATAATATATTTGAAAAAATCATAAACCATCTATTGAAATAATGTGGTTGGTATCATTAAAAAATAATCCTATTGGTTCATAAGTATCCTCACGGGTTAATAATGTTTATAAATTTAATTACCATTAAAATATCACTAATGTTTTTTGAATAAAATTCTCAGTTTATTTTGAAATCAATTGTTATAAAAAAAATTCAAAATTAAAATTCAAAATTACTTTTCAATGAAAATAGCCATGGAATCATATAATGGAATCATTTAGAAAAATAATTTACATGATAGTTTTTAGATTTTTTCATGTCATATTAGTAAAAAATAAATATTCCTTTCAATGCCATTTGAAAAAGGGAGTCAAAAGTGACATATTTGGAAAAACATTAGTAATTTCATTTTAAAACCTTTTAAATAAATGAAAAATAAATTATAAAATTTATTTAATAATACATTTTTTAAAAATAATATTTATAGAAACATTTTTGAATGCATGGATACAGAAGATAAAGATACTTGATCCAAAAGAAATATATAAGGTCAACCTCACTTACAGATGACATTCATTGTGTTTCTTAAATAAATATTGGAGGAAATGGAAATAAAACATGTTAACCACATTAATAAATATAGGGGAATAAAATATATGGGGTTCAATAAAATTTTAAGACACTATTTCCTCAAAACTAAAAATGAACATTTACAATCATTAAAGAAAGTATTTTGTAAAATAAATCATTTACCACTGTTGAAACTATTCATTCGTACTCCCCATGAATGAATAACATAAAATGATGCCATAAATATTATTAACATTAAGAGTTTCCTTATATAAAATTTCATAGGGAATTATATGGTCCTAAAAAATTAATATTGGTGCATATCATAAATGTATGTCTCAATTTAATGGAATTTGAGATGAAAAACAAATTCAAAAAATTATAGAATTTTATTTTAGAATACAAAATTTAATCAATTATGTGTATAAAATGTAAATATATATAAATAAAATATACCTACATCATAATATAATCCAAATTATTTAAACACATAATAATATAATATCAACTATAATGATAGTGTAATATATCCAAATAAAAAAATAGTGTTATGAAATTCTCTACCACTATGACACATTTTATTAAAATCAACTTCAATGAAATTATTCAATTTTATTCTTAAAATAAAATGATATATAATGTATTCATGATATTAAATGTTAAATGGTCAGTATATACACGAGATAATATAAATAAGTGGTGAGTGTAGAACATGTCAAATAGATGTAAAAGCGTTATGGGAAAAACTCTTACCTCAAGTTTGAGGTTTCCCAGCAAGTCCTACAAATCTCGTATAAAAATATTATATCCATCATTTAATTTATTAATAAAATTATATAGATTTAATACATTATACTTAATTCATTAATTTTATATCTTTATAATTAAATATTCAAATACTTAATTGGTTATGACCACATTGGGTGTTTTGAAGATATTTGGAACACTAATTCAAAATAGCTTTGATGTGTTGAATGTTGTCAAATAGGTAATTATTTAAAAATATATGGAATAATAATAATGAAAAAATTTCAATAATTATTTTTAATATAAACATCTAAATCCAATCATGACAAATTGTTCTGAAAAATTAATTATCTTACGACCATGTATTAGGCAAGTCGTTCATACGCATAAGTAACATTTCCATTTTTAATCACCATTTTGGAAAGAACATATGTATTATTTTTTCTATAAAATTTTATAATAATATCATAAATACCATATTGTTTCTTAAAAAATACGTATATATATCATTCTTGTGAATTGTTGATGAAAAATGAATCCCATTGAATCATGGAGGTGGTAGTACATACGTACATGAATGGTGGTATCGTTTTTCAGTGTAAGAATTAATATGATACATTATTTTTTCAGAATGATAAATATTTCATTAATATCATTATTATTTAATTAATATATCAAATATTTATTAAAATTAAATTTGTTTCCTTCCATGTAATGTTTTATTAAAAAATGAATCATCTCACTAAGCGATGCGGTAGTCTACCGTAAACACGAGCGATGTTATCATACCACCCACTAAATGTAAATTGAGAAGTTATATGTGAAATAATATCTCAATATGTTTAAATATATAACATATATAATGTATATAATTTAAATCCCACAATATAAAAAATCAGGAGAGGAAACTATGGAAAATGAAAGACATTGGTTTGTGAGGCGGAAGTCCACCATAAGATTATATTTGATGAATGTTTTATGGTGGTGGATGAATAAATAAAAAACACATAGTGTGGAATTTTACATCTTCTCGAACAACATATTTAATCATAAAACTAAAGTATTCCTAGAAATAATTTATAAAAAAAAGTATTATAGGTTCAATATAAAGATGTTGGATGGTTATTTATATAGGTATTGTACAAAATAAAATGCTTTTAATGTGTGGATAAGAGAGGAAATGGTTTGACCTTTTATTAGTGAGGTGAGAGGCATACATGTAATTTTTGAAATTAAAATGGTGTAACCATATTTTTCAATTTCAAAAAGAACCAAAATTTATTAATATTTATAATTATACATAATTTCATTAAAATATTTACAAAAAAGTGTTTTTATTAAAGTTTTTAGGCTATTTTTACACTTATATTTTTAATTTAAACCTCGATGAACTAGTTTTCACCCCAGTCGAGGTAATTTTTTTTCTTCTATTTTCAGTATTAATTATGGTGAAAAATTATGTTTAAAATATAAAATAATATAAATTATGATGACTAAAAATATCTAATACATTTTACCAGATTCATTTCATATAATAGATAAAATTTATTTAAAAATTAAACTGGCATATGCGATGAAAATGACGGTTTTAAAGAAGTGAATTTTTCAGGGAAAATATGATTTTCTAATAACTCTATAAATAATTATAATCATTGAATGATTCTAAATTAATATTTATTGATTTATAATCAGTAAATTTATTTGAAAACATTCATAGTAATGTATTATATTAATTAATTAAAAGGGAAAAGCATTGTGCATTTTACAAATATTATCAAAAAATATAATTTTAGAACACCAAAAATCATATAATAAATTCAATATGATATTGATTAGAAATTAGTTATTGTAAAAAGATATATATTTCATTTATTATATTATAATATTATATGGATAATTTTCATAGTTTACTGCTAAGAAAGAAGGATATTCTGAGGCCCAATTAATACAGAAATAATTTAAGAAATATATTAAATGTATTAAATATCATATGAAAGTGTATTTATTGAATAATTGGAATAACTCATGAATATAATATTAGATTTTAAATATAAGTCCTCAATTTATTTGGTAGTATGAGTTTAAACCTATTCATGACATAACGATGGAGCAAATTAGACACTCTGGTTGTGCTCATTCATGGGTTAATTTTTTAATAAAATAATTTAATGAAATGAAATTATTTTATTAATTTTTCGTGACCAAAATTCCTATATAAATAATAATTTAATCCTCAATCCCTATTTTCATAAAAACCTAAATATTTACACGTTCTATTAGAGATGACTCATTGGAGGATCATTGGAAGATGATATCAGATCGAGACTAGATGAAGGATCATACGCCAATAGAGTTTTTGGATCTCACCAACAATGAAAAAAAAGACATTACAATGATAGTGATCTATAAAAACTCTAGGTATGATGTTTGATTTGAGAAATTTAATCTAGTTGTGTTATGCAGTTCAAACATGGATCAATTCCACAAACATAATTAATTATTGCATCGATGGAAGATTTACTTTTAAATGATTTAATTTATTCATTGGTTGTATCCATGTATGATCATATATCTCTTCAAAAAGGATCTAGTTCATATGAAAAAAATGTCTAGGATCATTCCTCACATCATGGTTTTTCTGGATTTATTCCTTTTTTATTCACATATTTATAATTTGTATTTTCTTTTGCCAACAATTCAATGAATACCTGATAATCGATCATTGCACAATTGATCATTAGTGCGATAGATTAATAATAAAGTTGTGGATCAAGATTGAGGATGTGATCGATGAGTGATGATGAAGTAGAATAATCAATTTTTTCTTTTAATAGTTTGGATATTCAAATTCATCCATGTTTGATAGTATATCTGTGGACAATATGCGTGGATGATTTGTGAAAAAATTTGATGGCCAGAACTGAATCATCAACGATGAAAAGGGTCAGTTGACCTCAGAATCAAATTTTATGGAAATGCGTGCGGTGGGGATAGAATTTACATATACACATGAATTGGATATATGATTCCACAAAATTCTCAGTTATATGACATGTATCCTATAATTAAACCTCATGTGCAACCCCCCTATACAGCACTAGGATTTTGGCACAGAGATATGTGTCATGCGTTGTGTGAGACAGTCACAAACCATTTATGCCTTTCTCATTGGCTCAAAATGTACATAGGGAGGTACATGGACACATAAATTAATAGTCATACCAAGATTTGAATATCTATACATAGACACGATAATGATTACATGTCCTCCGATATGCAGTGTACACGGATGCATACATGGGTACAGGTCATGATACACAAGTAGGTCTCAGAACCAAGGGGACACACCGTATACTACAAATAAACATTGTGTTCCCATTGAAAGATGTATTGGATCCCTTTTCCTATTCAACTTGGACATTTTTTTAGGTTACATTCTATTAATACATTTCATTGATGGTTTAGTATGGATTCAGTTCCTATACATAGGATTGTGATCCACTCTACCAAACATCAGCCTTTGATAGTGTAATAGAATCCCTCCACGAGGCACAAAATTAGATCGTCTATCATCATAATCGACATAGATGGGTTTTTTTGGTATCATTTTGACCAACACTACATGGTTGTCGATCCCCATATTAATGGGTTAACTCAATTTAGGTTGTAGGTATACCCTATAGACATTGGGGTGATACCCATATGTCTATCATTATCTTCAAAAATCCAATGTATACTAAATATGGTGATATTCGATAAGATTAACACCTATTATTGACTCTGTTCAAGCTTTTGGACTTATAGAGTGTTTTCTCCATGGTAATTCTTATACGGAACCATCGAGTAATAATCCTTAGTATGAAATACGGTTATGATCATTATTTTGGATTGTATGACTACTAAGAGTATTTATAGAAGTTATTACTACATTCCACTGAAATATACCTATTATGAGATCATAATTATTCAAGATTTTATATACTAAGTGATTTTATGGTGACCTAATAATTATTTTATACTCACCCATACATGACATTATTCTGAATGAGTCGTGTGTTATGTATATTGTTGACCTCTTGACAGACTACTAACCAGACTGGGAAAAATAGGATCTCACTAATCCTAAAACACAAAGGTGTGTTCATTTAGATACATTTCTAGCATTACTCACCCACTTTATATGTTTGACATGTTTTCATTCTCATAGTGGTGGTATTTTATTTCGATCTTTTTCTTTCTAGTACTTGTTATTGTACTCTGATGGAGGGATTTTTGATATATGCATGCATGGTTATCAGTTGTTTTACATTTCATCATTTTATGGGATTGGAGATGTGTGCATGTATACAGACACATTATCATAATTCATTCCATCTGTGTGATATTCCAACTTAGTGTTGGTTACTAGACCTTGTCCTATTTAAGGTGATCATGGGAGAGTCATTATGTGGGACCTATTGGGAGAAGTTGTGAAAGAGTGGAACATGATGGAGTTTGTAGCATAGGACACGAGTCTATGAGATTTGCTTGAGCAAATAATGTTAAGTTTTTTGAAATTGGATTTCAGGCTAGGGACATCAAGGTTGGTGCGTTAATCGACGTATCCATACCCCAAGACTCTGGCCACCTACATGTTGAATCAGTACATATACACATCGACTATAGGGAAAAAATTTGTGCCTGAATTATATAGGAATTGTTTGTGGGTTCTATGTCCTTCTTGATTCAACTCTCCAGGTATATTCATTGATTTTGTTTTATATTGTCTATTTTAGGTTTCATCCAAGATTTTTTCCATATGTAACACAGAAACATGATCACATGGATCATTCCCTTAGTGATGGTTATTTTATGCAAGAGCCTATTTAGGATGTGTTTCCTCTAGGTGTTTCACCAATATCCCCACCACCAGTCTAGTAGCTGATGGAGTCAGTGGTACTAGATGATGAGTTTTGTTGGATGAGTGCACTTTATGTATTTTATTGGTAGTGACCCCAATGGTTCTTACGTGATATATAACAATATGAGGCCAATTATTTAATTGGGGGAGTAATGTGAGGCTTCTGTTTTGTCAGGTATCCTACCGACTAGCTGGTGGTCCTAATGTGAGCCTTCTCTATGGATCTACAAGAAAATGGTGGTGCTTTTTGACATGGTAGTATGATGAGGTGACTATTGTATTGTTATAGTTTCAGTTCCTCTTTAGAGAGTATTTTCTCTTGTTACAAAAAGGATTGTGCATATCTGGGATTTTCTATAGCATTTGTTGGGAAATATGACTATTCATGAGTATTAATAGAGGTTCAACTACCTCTCACAATACTCAATAGATATAGTATCTGGTCTGTTGTTTTAGGATCTTACATTTGAATGAGGACTATGAATATTCATATGAACTATAATCATATATCTTTTCATTCATACCTATAATGGGGTGATAGATCATGATTTGTTGGTCAAGAGTTTCATGGATTAGAAGACACAAACAATTTGTTTCAGTAGTGGGCTCTTATGAGTTGAGACATTGGGTGTAGGGAGGTGATGTCAAACATAGCGTTTAAGATGTCTGAGGATTCTTTGAATGTGATCCTATGATAGAGGTTCTATATTTTAGGGTTCACAGGTTGGATCCAATCAGCATGGGGAGATTTAGTGCTACTCTTGTGGTAAAAGGGGAAATCTCATATGAGATTGTCTGAACAACCATATGGATAATAGAGAGACAACAGATGGGCCACCTAAGCATAGGTTGTAGTAGGAGAAGGAATATATGTTGGTTGGATGATGTGGCAGAGGATATGGGATGTCTACTAAAGGTGGTATAAATTTTGATTTGTTACCCCCACAACCTCCAGGAGTCCCATCCAGGATCAGGGATCGAGTGGTTAGTTGCAAGGCAAGTTACAAGAAGTAAAGACTTATGACCCAAAGGCTCCAGGGATGAGATGAGGTATTATCTATTACTTTTCGACCTTATCTTTATTATTTATAGAAACACGTGCGAGTCATTCTTTTCTTACCACTTATCTGGTTCAGGACATAGAGATTTTGGTGGAGCCTTTGGCTCAAAACATGCATTTAGAGACACCTGCTCAATATGACATAACAATCACACACTATTTTTGATGGTGTGAATTGACTCTTAATGGTGAGATATTATTTTTGGATCAATTTATAGTTTTGATGTGGCCTTATGACGTCATTAAAGGTATTCACTTGTTTCCTACAATTCATTACCAGGGAAACTAGTTCTACCATAGAAGGCGGTGTGTCCATAGTAATGGGTGAGGATTTCATTTATGGGTAAAAAATAAAATGAGGTTGATAAAAATGGACTCATTCATATGTTTTTGTATTTTATCACTCATCAATTGGATAGAATAACCCATGGTGTTGTGGACGAAATGTGTTTTTAGTTTCCGATAGTGACAGTGGAGTATGAGGATGTCATTGTTAAGGATGTGTTAGGATTGTCTCCTAATCGAGATTAAGACAACTTCATTGATCTAAATAATATATGGAATTTATATCTATATCATCCTATTGCATTTATCTTATAGAGATTCATGTTCTAATGGTGTCGTTGGAGGACATTCAAAGGAAGGGCTTTGTCAAACCCATTGTTTTGCAGCCTTAGTACTGTTTACCATGAAGGTGGAAGGGAGCATGATAATATGTATGGATTATCATCACCTAAACTGGGTTACCATAAAAACATGTATCCATTACCCATGATGGAAGACATATTTGATCAGTTTAGAGTGGCACTATGGTTCTCAAATATTGACCTCAGATCTGTTTATCACTAGTTATGTGTATGGGACAAGGATATATCGAATATAGGATTTAGATGTCACTATATTCACTATGAGTACATGGTGATTCTCTTAATAATGATAAACTATCCAATAATGATAATGGGAATCATGAACTAGATCATTCATCCCTTTTAGACCTATTTGTTGTAGACTTCATCAATATTATCCTAGTATATTCATCATCTAATGATGCTCGCACAAGACACATGAAGGTGGTTCTTGATGTAATCAAATTCAACCAATATTTTGATAATATCAAGATGTTCAAATTCTATATTTAGGTTTTCCCCTTCCTAGGACATGTTATCTCAGTGGATAGTGTAGTAGTGGACCCAATGATAGTTGAGGTAGTGTTAGATTGGGAACCACTAAGGAGAATGACTAAGGCACAAATCATCATTAGGTTGGTAGAATACTAGTATAGAAAAGTAATTTATTTTTAAAAGGTATCATATTCATTGAATTTTTTGACCTAAAAGGCGATGCATTTTTTGTTGAAGGATAGGGTCAGCTGACATTCATGTAGTTGAGGCATAAATTGAAGGGCACTCCCATAGTGAGATTGTCATCGGAGGGTGTTGAGGACATGATGTTCTCTGATTCATTATGGAATTTTCTTGATTTTGTTGTGATGTATATAAATGTTTTTATTGCTTATAAATCACATCAATTGAGACCACATGAGAATAACTACCAAACCAATGCTATTGAGTTGAAACCCGTATTCTTTATTCTAATCATGTGGTGACACCTCCTAATGGGAGTGTGGATTATCATATATTCTGACTATAAGAGTCTCAAGTATATCTTCTCCTAGAAATATCAAAACAAGAGATATAGTTTATGGCTATAGTTTATCCATGAGTATGAATTTGAGACTGTCTATTTCCTATTTTTGGTAACGTGATAGTAGATTCTCTCAGCAAAAGATCATTTTTGTTGTAGTTGAGCGAGACATCAGAGTATTTTGGATCAATGAAATTAACCTTTGTGGATGGGGATGGATCATATTACCTCATGATAATGGTTGATACCACTTTGTTTTTATATTGATACGGGGAGGGACAACTTGGGGATACTTACTGTGAGACCCTATATACTTATATTTTCATTGGAAATTCTCCAAATGGATTTTTTGAAGGCGGGGTGAATGTAATTATTTTTAATAGGATGAACGATGGTACTAGGTGAATTGAGACATGAGGGGTTGTGGTAGTTTCAAACCTTACCAATGGCAGTATATCCAAATTTCAGAATGATATAATAGGAAATTGGGTAGTAGTTATAGTGGCTAGGGATGAAGAGATGTGTCCAAGAGTTTATATCTCGATGCCTTACTAATTAGTAAGTGAAGGATGACCACTGGGTTCTAGTAGGTTTGGCTCAACCCCATGATTTTCGAGAGTTTAATTGTTATGAGATATCAAAACACTTCATAATCAGTTTTCCAAATATGTCCAGGGGATATTATTCCATCTCGGTGATCATAGACAGACTCACAAAGCCATCCCACATCATTTTTATTTGATAGTACAGTTTAGTAGAGAGCACATGAAACATGTATATTCATGTGATAGTCAAACTATAAATTTTTACCTGGATGCTCATTTTGTATTTTGATTCTCACTTCACTTCTTGATTGTGGAATGTGTTATATGAGGCCTTTGGGAATCAGTTTCTTTTGATCACAGCTTTGCACCACTAGAATGATAGCTAGAATTAATGGACCATTCAGGTCATGGATGACATGTTTCAGTCTTGCATATATGAATTTGTCTATAGTTGGGAGGATCATCTACCATTGGTGGATTTTGTTAAAAATAAAAAAATACATTGCAATGCAAATATTGCACCATTTGAGGCCTTTTACAGGTGACCTTGCAGGTCACCACTATATTGGGCTGACCCATGAGATTCATCTCTTATGGGACCATAGTTTGTAAAATCAATTAATGAGATGGTGAATATCATGAAAGATTATATTAGGACTATGCAGATCCATAATAATTCCAATGTTTATAGATGACATAGGCCTTTAAAGTTCCAGGAGGGAGACAATGCCTTCCTTAGGGACTCACCATGACCTCGATTATTGAGATATGACTAGGAAGTTAAGCTATATTTGATATTAATTGGACCTTTCTAAATAATCTATATATTCTAAAACATGTAATACCACCTATATCTACTTCCACAACTATACTGGATACACAAAATCTTCTACATGTTTCACATAAAGGGGTACATGCATGACCTGTCACATGTTATCGATTAGGGTGAGTTTGAAATCAGTGGTTGAGCTACCATTGTCGAGTACCCAGTAGATATTTAGTATTAGTAGGATAGGATCCAACATGGGTGAGTGATTATGTTATTCTGTGCTTGGTGGAAGAATGCAAATCATTTGGAGAGCACCTGGGAGTGGGAGATCCAGATGCATGCTTAGTTCCTACTTAAATTGTGTATAATTTAATTTAGGATTTCACAAAGTAAATGTTTACTGTGAATATAATTTAATGGATTTTATTTTTCCATTTATTACCTTAGATTATTTTATGGGTTAATTTTAGAGCTTGGAATTGAGATGGAATGAAATTCTGAGGCTCAGTGAGCTTGAAACTAATTTTTAAAATATATTATATATAATGCACATGTTGTTTTCCTAAATAAGAATGATAACACCATAATTGAGAATTGTATATGAGATATGTGGTTGAAACTTAGTTTAGTGCATGGTTTTTACTCTATTAATAACATAAACATGGAGGTTGTAAGATGCTCAGGTTGGGATCAGTCATGGGGGAATTTGTAAATAAATTAAATAAAATAAATTATTTTTTTATTAATTTTTTATTACCTGGAATCCTCTATAAATACACAGCTATGACTCAATTTCAATGGTCAGATTCAAAACCAAGATATTGAGAGGATCTGTTTGAGAGGATCCATTTATAGATCATTGGGAGACAACATCAGATTAAGATCAGATCGAGGATCATGCACCAACAAAGTTAATGGATCTTTCCTAATATAGAAATGCAGGACCATTATTTGACAAAAATTGATCCAAACTCAACATAGGATGTTTTATTTGTGAAATTTAATCCCGATGGAATGGGGAACAATTCAACAAAAAGAATTCATTCATGAGTCAAAGGTATATTTATTTATGATAGATTTATTTTTTCATTCTTTATATTCCACTTCACATGTCTATGTTATTGAAAACATCTCAAGGCTAAATGGTCAAAGGTTGAGGTTCATTCCTCACATCTTATGGTTTGTAGAATTCTCTCCTATTTCATCACATGTTCTTAATTGGTATTTTATTTTCTAATGGTATAATGAATATATGGTATTGGATCATTATGTTGTTGTTCATTGGTGCAATAGATCAATAACGGGGGTGGAGTTGGAGATGGAGGATGAAATTGATTTATGATGAGGAAGGTGTATGGTTGGAAGAAATTAAAGATGAGTTGGGGATTCCCATTCATCCCAGTTTGACTATGCTGCTACAGATGAAATATGTGTATGATTTCATAACATAATTGAAAGTTGGAACTTAGTGATGATTGAAGGAAAGTGTTAGCCGACCTCAAATTCAGGTTTTCTAGTAAGACATATGATGGATATGGTGTAGATATAAACCTGAAAAGAATATCTGGGATTTTGTGAAATTTTGACATACATGACATGTAATATAGAATTACATGTCGTATGGTACACCATGTGTTTCACTAGGTTTTGGGCGTAGAGATATGTATTACACACTGTGTGACTGGGTCACACACCGTGGGACCCTTGTCCGATTACTTAGTGTGTACCATGGGAGGTATATGGAAATAGACATGATTAGCTGTACCTGGACATGACTAGACATAAACTGACATGGTTAGGAGTATATAGGATCATAAGCATCGTGTACCCAAACACGGACATTAGAATGGGCCATGATACATGAGTAGGATCTAGTGTCGAAGGGACACACTGTTTACTTCCAATACTCATTATGTACTCCTTAAATGAAGGATTGAATCCCTTGCCTTCGATCTTGGAAACATTTCAATATTATATGTTCTCTTGAACTATTTTCATGAGGATTTAATATGTAGTCGCATCATATGCATAATATTGTGATCCCCTATGAGGAACATCAATATTGGATAGAGTTATAGAAATAATTCCATGAGGCCTATAGTGAGATCCTTAATCAAAATCATAACCCTAGTTGGGGTTCACAGAATCGTTGTGACCAACATTACTCTTGTGTTAATCCCAATCTTAGCAGGTTAATACAAATTGGGTTTTTTATATTTCCCATGGCCATGGGTGTGATCCAAATATGTGTATCATTCCCTTTAGTCTTCTTGTGTGTACATTTTATTTAAAGACCCGATGAGAATGTAATCTTAGATAGATTCCATCAGTTATATCGGGCTCATGATGTGTGTTTTCTCGGAAGAGTGTTATATGGATCCATTGAGTAGGAATCCGAGGATGGTAATATGGTTATGATCATACCTTGATACTATGTTTCTACTATGATTATATGTAGATGTTCATATTATTTTCCATTGACATATACCTATTATTAGAGGATTATTATTCATGATGTTATATTCTTAGTGATTTTGTGGTGACCTACTAGGTATTTATATACTCATCCATGCATGGGTTTTATCTTGATGTGTTGTGCCTTATGAAATCGACCATCCTTGTGAAGAATTCCTAGAGGAACCCGGATAGTGAGAGCATTGTGAGAAAAAAACAAGGTTTGTTCATGTGGTTATATTGACAGAATTTCTCACCCACATTATAGGTTGGACTTTTTTTCATTTCCAATATGGTGGGATTGTATTTTTCCTTTTTTCTTTATAGTTCTTGTCATCGTACTCTGATAGAGGGATTTTAGATGTTGGAATGCATGGTTAACAATTATTTTGCATTTCAATATGGTATGGTCATGGAGATGTGTGTGAGTTTTTTTTAAATTACGCTATGTCCACCCATGTGCAGGATATAACTACTTGACACTTGTCACCAGTCCCAGACCTATTGAAGGTATGCTTAGGTTTGTCGCAACATGGGCCCCGTTGGTATGGGTCATGAAAATTAAGTTCATTAAATATAACTAAATAATACATATATTAATATAAATAATATTCAAAAAACAATGGGACATCTAAATTTCTTAAATTTATGAAAATAATTAAAAAAATTATATTTTTTCACTATTCACTGAAAAATCAATATTTTTGTTAGAAATCTTAAAACATCACCGAAATTATATTTTGATATTCCAAATTAAAATAGGATCATTATTTTATTAAAAAAAATCAAAATTTTTTAAAAAATAGTTATAATACTTTTTAATGAAAATTGAAAAAAATCATTTCTGAAGAAAAAATATTTTTAAAGAATCATTTACATTATAAAATATGATTGATTTTTTACTAAAAAATATAAATAATTTATATTGAGTGGAAAAAATATATATATATATATATATCATAATGTATTTAATACTATTCATACATAACAATTTAATAACTATGATATATAAATTATGCATATCGAGGGTCATTTATGCTCAGTGTTGCATGTTGAATATGCTATCAAACATAATTCTATTTTCTAAATTCATGGGGTGTTACATCCTATCCACCTTTTATGAATTACATCACCACAAATTTAAATTTATCTTCATAATAAATGGTTGGATATTTTGAAATAATTTTAATTTAAACGCACATCATGAAAGGGTTAATAAAACATTATCTTGAAAATGATAAAAGAAAAGTATGAAGGTCATCTATAATAATGCATAATTGGTTTCCAAATAATAGAACATATGAGGGAAGTGGTGATTTGGACATGGAAAAAATAACAACTCCCAAATAATTATATAATGATAAAGAGATCATTTATTATATGAAAGTGAATGATCTATTATAGTTTACAAACACAAAACCACAAACTAAAGAGGATTGAAAAAGGTCATTGATTTCAGTAGAAATGTTGGTACTAAGACAATCTTTTTTATTTAAAATACTTTTCATAGTTATGATTAATTAGTTTTTCTTCTAGGCTAATACCATAGAGAAATATACTTAATTTATGTGTATAATTTCATCCTATTTTTTATATCAACTATAGTCCTATCAATATCTCTAAATGATAGGTGTTCAAGATGATCTATTGAAACATAAAGCTCTAAAATTGGATTTTATAGGGCCATATAACCATATAAAATATAATAATCTTTTCAAATTTTCTTAATATAATAAGAAAACCAAAATTTGTTATCACAAGGGAAGATATTTTCCTAAAATGATGAAAACCTCCATATGATTCATTATTCTTCAAAATTAAATAGTAATACCCTAATGTGAAAGTAAATCATTCCATGAATGAAAAAAACTATATCCTAAATAAACCCAATAACCTAAAAAATAAAGAGTTTTTTAACATAAAATTTTATCTCAAACCATTAAAATTATAAAAATAAAATAATGGAAATCTATTTTGGAAATAACATTAATCAGTTAATCCCTAAATCACTTATCAATCAAATTCATATATATACGATAAAATATACATTCCCATAATTACCTCAATATACCAGATCATATAACCCCTAATGTTTATCAATAACCTAAAACATAAATAGGAAAATTATAACGGAATGCTTCACATTAAAGAAAAGTTTTACATATACATAAACCCAATAAAACACCACCAAAAGTGTAATTAATCCCTTTATGATATCATCACTTAAAATATAAAAAGGGGTATCAAAGACTCTAAACTTATGATCAAAAATAATATTATAGTCCTATGATGGTATTAATAACACAAAAGATAACCTCAGAGGAAGAAATCCAAATTTTCAAAGTTATATAATCCTTCATATTGATACCAACTAGAATAGCCCCGAACCAGCACTCCTGGATTTATTAATTAATTCATAAAAATTTTATTTTTGGATTTGATATATGATTCGTCCTCAAAACAATACAAGATATATGAAAATTTCTTCATGAATATGGTAAAGGTATAATCAACCTAGGAAAAGAAGTAAAAAATTGTTAAAGGGAGTAAAAAAGGGGCAAACATTATGTGAGGATCTCATTTATTCATAGTAATATCAACAAATGGATAGATTTTCCACATGGCACCACACAAATGTAAAAAATTAGCATCCCTATCTAACTCACAAAAATGAGAAACTGTTTAAGTGTCCATGATGTCCTTTTTGGGATCTCCCCATTGATGAACCCAATGGTAAACAAAGATGAACAACTATCCCAAATAGTGGTTACATATGTGGCTCTATAAAAATAAAACTGAGAGGGCTGGGAGGAGAATATAGAAGATATGTTGAGAAAATGTGTGGGAGAAATCTAATTTCAACAAGTAACCTATCTCTTACTACTAATTTAGGAAGGTAAATCACCTGACCATCTGTATATCCAAAATCAATTACAAATACCCTTATGAAAACCACATGCGGGTGAACCCATTGTGTTCTATCAACCTACATAGAAAAAATAAATGTGAATGGAACCCCAAACCACATTGATAAATTCTAAGCTAAGGTAATCCCATACCACATGGAAAAAGACACTATGAAATGACACATACCAAGGTGTTTCAATTTCCGTTTTTCAGTTCATTGCTTTGGTGTAGTATTTTTTCAACCTTTTCCCCTCTAAGAACTATCCTAATGAAATTCTGTATAAAATTATTTTTTATAAATTTCAAAGCCTAAAATGGTCACCCACATGAAAAATTTCGTGAAAATTTCTTATCCCCGAGTGCACCCCTTCACGAGACGACATGCTAAGGCCTCTTTCAAAGCATCCATATACATATGAGCAAAATTCATGGAACACTATCATCCTCCTTTATTGTACATTCCCAGGGTAAATGAGGTTATATAGGTAACCTACTTAACTTGGTAGATCCTCATAATTTTCTAGATCATACATTCTCATGGTAATGATGATTCAGATGTTATAGGTAGGGCTAAGGTCCTCTCCATTTCAGACAGTGGTGAGGGAGATTTTGGCTTATTTTCTGTTTTATGGAGGATAATGTTGGATTCTTCTCTCAACCCATCTGATATCAAGATAATGGATTCACTCTAAGAGTACGCCCCTAATAGGATGTATCACCTCTCGACATATTCATCAATGATGGTTATAAAAACAAGAGAGGAGGTGGATACTAGAACCCTTTCTCTCTTTCGTAGACTAGGCCATATCCAACAATGAACAAAAGTGATTGTGTGGTTTGACAGATCATCTACATCCTCTTGTTTTTCACACTATGTATGAATCACATTGTCTTAGATTCTGGTTCTAATTATGAAATACACACTATCATATGTATGTTTTTGTGTATAATCTAATTCGAGATCTTCCTCCCACCTTCCTATAGAGGGGCTCCATTAGTTGGGGTCCTCAATGTCATTGGGAAGAATTGAACACAATCTTCCACATTTAGTACTAAATATAATTTTTTATTTTTTATATAAAAGATCATATAAAAATACACATATCATTATAAATGTCTAGACGTTTTTTGGTATTGTTTTTGGATAATTAGACATATAGATTACATATTAACAATTCTATAAAAAAATTTAAAAATATTAATCATGAACTTAGCATCCTAATTAAAAATAAATATCGATTGTAATTCTACTAAAACTATGAAAAATTTTTTAACACATAATGGGTGAATTAATTTTTCCAGTAATGCGTTTTATAATCATCTAGAAATAACATTACTTTAAAAATATTAAAAATATTAAAATAAATATTATTATATAATCAATTCATAGAAAATGGTATTAAAAAACAATTATTTTTCAAAATATAGTTATATTGTTTAAATTATTGGAAAAAAATATAGTTTCAAAATAATAATTATTTTGAAATACTGCTTTGGATTTCTCCATTTTAAAAATAATAATTTTCAAGGTTTAATCATGACACTCAATAGGCCCTAAGAAAATCATAAGGCCACTTATCCATATCATATGTGGGAAAACATCTCCTTGAATTCATAGTTTTACTCCCCATTAAAAATCATACCATTTTATACTATAGTTTCATAATTCAAGAAAATTTTTGGAATTGATTTTCCTCATTCACTCATACCCCAAAAAAATTAAAAACTATACATATATTATTTTCCACGAAGAAAATAATATTGAAACATTCTTCACATGAAATTATCAAAATTTTCAAAATAATTTCTTAATATAACATAGAATAATATATATTCACAATGATATGCTATTAATTAAATGGAATAATTACAAATACTTACCTAATTAAACGACTAATCAGATTAATATGTATAGTATGTCATTATTACCTTAGATTATATTCATATATAATGTTATAAATAAATTCACAGACTTATAACATCCACTCACACAATAAATGATAACTTATATCATTTAAAATATACTAAAACGTAATGGTAAATAAAATTATATCCTATACATAAAAAAATAACTATTCTTGCTTTATTAATAAAGATACATTTAAATGAAAATAATAACAAAACAATGTTTTGATATTATTTTGAGACATCTTAATTGAAATCATAGAATAATTATTTATATAATTAATTCTTTAATATATATATATATATATAGGTTTATTTTAAAATAAATATAGATACAATTGGATGATATAGAAGGATTAAAATCCAAATAAATGTTTGAAAACAAATAGTGTATTTTTTTAAAATATAGAATTGATAATAATTATGACATAATAACATTGGATTTGAAAATGTATGTGTGTGAGTGAAATATATATATTTATTAAATCAAAAACATCCCTTACAAACCATAAATTAAAACATAAATTATTATATTTAAAATAAAAATAAAACCAATCCTCTCACCAAAAATTATTTGCTACAAACTGCTCCTAATAAGACGATTTTCAACATCACTCCCTCGCATTAGATAATAAAATACACAAAAAAATATCATCAAAGATAGTAAAAATTGAACCATATATAGAGAATATATTCTAAACTAATACACATGAATATATCGAGTTTTTCCACCCTATACGGTTTCATATAATTACTCATAATCAAAAATATCATTACAATGCAGTGTGAACTGAAAAATCTTCAACCTGACACACAAATCCAAAATTATATTAATTTAAGACCATATTTTAAACAATAATAATTTATCAAATACATAGGTTGGTAAACCAGGTGAGCCTTATATTCCAGGAAAGAATGCTGATTTAATTAGTATTTTGGTGTGCGATATGTTTGGTGTGGGTTTCAAATGGAGCCAAAAACATGAGTCACTTTTTTTCTAAATTACATTATATTTTTTTATTTATAAATGATATTATATTAAAATTATCTTACTTCATATTTATTTTTTTGATATATTATAATATTATGTTACATTACTATTATTATATTTCTTTTTTAATTCATTTTGGCATCCTTTTCTCTTTCTAGTGAGAATGTGGAAGTAAAAGAAACAATACATTATTAATTTAAAAAGAAATTCCTCTGGGGGTAATTTACCAAAAGATGAAAGGAATAAATACGCCTAATTTACTATAAAAGTACCAAATCATGAAAATAGACCTTGTACCTATGAATAGATGACACCAATCACATGGTTCAAAAGCTGGATCTACCTCCAAGAAATCATTTCTCTGTGCTCGAACATGGAAGGAGACAATCTATATACACCTGAATGATCATGTAGGGTGTGAGCCCAAACCTAGTAGGATTTAAACAATGATTCCATGAAATTATTACATCACCAAATTAACTAAAAATGTTCATTAAAATTTCAAATAAATAGGTTTGGAATTTACAAAATCAAATTTAAACAAATAATACATTTCAATTTAAAATATGAAAATACATTAGCAATGCATGATTTACATTTCAAATGATGGAAATACAATTCAAAGGCTAGAATTTACCTTTAATGAAATGGTGATTTACACAATTGGAACATTTCACAAAATGTATAAAATAAACAAAATTATATAAATTTGTTTATATTAATTATCAATGCATGTAAAAAAATTTACAATAATGATATATATACATTTGAAATACAAATAAGCATGAAACATGGTCATGTCCCAAATAAATACAATAGTTTTGGTATATAAGGACCCACTACTATGTAATGGAAAGATTGTACATACTACCCTTTGGGCCTATTAAAAAGGGGACTCATCACCATCACCTAAGTAATGGGATGTGCTAATATGATGTTTTAGAACATTATATATCATAATGTTTTTCCAATATAATACACTAACTACCTAAGGATTTCATGTTCTTAAGTACAAATAATGATAAAATATATTTTTTAGGACAACATAAAATATAATTATATCACATATCCCTGTCAAATGTGTCAATTTTCTCTTTAAAACCCACAATGGGTTTTTAATAAAAAACATATATTTTCACCAAGACAATACCCTGTGGTTTCTGTGAAAAAAAAAATTAATACATTTTTCAAAAATATGGATAAAAAACAAATACATGAAAATATAAGAATCTATTAAATAATTAAATTAATCAAATTAATTGTTTCAAAAAATTTAATCAATTTCATCCCAAAATCCCAAAATCATTGAAATTGATTTTTTTTAGTAAAATCTACATCAAATCATTTTCTAAAAATAAATTTAAAAATTCAATCAGTTCAATTTATATCAAAATTAAAATTTAAAATAGTCATTTTAAATCTAATTTTTTTTAATTCCTTAAAAAAAAATTTCTTTAAAACCCCAATACATTCAAGTTGGGGTTTTCAACTAAAATATTAAAATTCATATGATTAAATTACAAATGACAACATTAATATTAAAATAATTTAAATTTAGACATATAAATTATGGTTAATAAAATTAGGCATCACAACAAAAACCACTTACCATTTTATAATGGAATCAAAAATCCCATAATGTACCTACCAACAAGAAGGAAGGTGTACATGAAAAAAGAAATAAACCAAAAAACATCATTTGAAAACACATAGTTTAGACTACTAAATTCTAGGATTACCTATCAAACCCTAACTAAGTAGTAGAAAATGAGACTGAGGGTCATGAAGTATTCTTACTCATAATGCCACACCTTGATATTCACAATGATCAATTGCCAAAGAAAACGTTCTAAAGGGTTTTGAGTCTCCATAAATTCCATGGAGAAGGCTATTATGTTGTTATCAGTGAATATGGAAAATACGTAAAAGAAATTTCATTAGATAATCTAATTAAAAAAATTGATTAGTGTATTACATGATGTTCATCCTCATTACAAATCATGAAATTTAAAATTTCCATAATCACCGAAAAATGAATCATATATTTCTTAAAATAGATTTAATATTATTTATAATTTACACGATATGTAACACCCTTAAAAATCGTGTAAATACCAAAATGTATATTGAACTAGAAATATTTTAGAATAGTAAATTTCTAAAAAAAATCTCTAACTTCACCATTATAGGTATTCCCCCAATACCTTCTCAACCCAACCTAGATATTGAAAAAAAAAAGAAAAAAACAATAATGTTTAGAACATACCTGATATATAGGTAATAGAAAGTAACAACCTCGCAACCATAAAAACTATTTGTCCCCATGAAAAATTATTAAGATTATTCCTTGCAAAAAATTTGAGGTCACTGCACTTTTATTAGTGCCTCATGTTCCCACGTCTCATGAGAATCAAAACTATGATAACGAAGTACGCGATCTAAAGGTATCATCTTCCCATAATGTAAATTATTTTCAGAATATATTATCCTGAATGGTTGTACATCAAGTACAAATCATGTTTAGCTTCAAGATCACACCATCTAAGTTCACATGTTGGGTCAAATAAATACTTCAGTACATGAGATTCATGGAAACTGTCATGTAATGACATTATCTATGATGGTAGATCAATCTGATGAGAAACATTACCAATATTCCCAAAACCATCATAAGAGCCCACAACATGAGAGGAATGATTCCCATGTCTCCTAAAAAATCGATATCCCAACTGAGGTGATAAATTCAATAACACATGACCACTGTCTATGAAATTTAAAGTTCTACTACAATGATCAGTATAAGACATGTATCGACTCGATGCCGTCAAGATTCAATGAAAAATCTACTGAATCATTATCATATTATTTTGGATCAAAATTGGTCCAACCAAGTAACATTCACTAATATCCATCCAACACGATGGAGATTTATAATTCCAAACATACAATCCCTCAAAAGGATCCATCCAGATTGCGGACTGGTTACTAATGTTATAAGAAAACTCAACCATCCCCAAAGGATCATCCTATGATCCACCAGAGTCAAAAACAGAAGCGTGATTCATATCCTAAGAATATATATAGCCCTGTCTATCTATACATTTGAATGGGGATTGAATTTCATACTCAAACAAATGTGAGACCTCAGTTCCACTTGAAGGCCTCTCCAAAAGAATTAAGTGAACCAAGGATCCCTATTAGAGACTATAGAAGATGGATCACTATAATAATTACCAATATTATTCTCAAATAGAATTCCCAACTCATTAACACTGTTTATATCACAAATGGGTATAATTTAAGTATATTCCATCAGCCCATTGATAAATACCATATCACATTCTACATTATTAGGGTACATAGAAACCCAACCACTATGTCCATTGACATCTCACCCCACTTCTATGTAGGGACAGGAAGTTATTGATGCAATCCCAAATGTGTTATCCTCATCATTAACCTATTTATATGTATTGATATGATAAAAAAACATAGAAATTCTCAAAATCATACAGGGACACCAGAAATACATCCATATATTATATAATATCGTTAAGGTTACTAGGTGCATTGTGCACTGTGAACTATGGAAATACCACATCACTGTCTTTTATACCAATGAAATTATCACAAGGAAATTTGAATAGAATATAATTCCATCTTTGGATAACAACCTCTAGGAAACTCACTCCCCAACATAGCATGTCTCTAATGATACAAAACTCATTATCAAGTTTCTACTTATGATGAATCAATTTGAGAAGATTCCCTATCAACTGACCACTAGGAAAAGAAATATTATCCCCTTACTCCTAAACTCCAATATGAAAATATTGAAATAGATCCATAAAATTTTAATATTTACATGATTCGTTTACTTCCTCAGTCATCAATTTCCTACTTAATGGTTCTATAATGACATTCCCTTTCCCAGTAATCTGAGCAATGTTGAAATCAATGGACTACATGTATTCCAACCAATACCTCTAGATGGGATTCAGATACTTTTGAGATAAGATATAACTCAATATATTGTGGTATGAAAACATAGTAAACCCATCACCATTAAGATAAGTCCACGAACTCTTCATCATGGTCATCACAGCTGTGAGTTCAAGTTCATGGGTCTGTTAATTTTTATCAAGTGGCCTATTCTGATTATATCCATATACAACGACATGATCCCCTTTTATAAAAACACAACCTAATAATCATCCCAATGAATCATATAATACAACATAGCCCTTCCTATCATATGAAAGATTCAACATCAAAGTAGTGTTAAAAAGACATTTTAGCTCAATAAAATCATTTTCATATTCATTATTCCCAGAAAATTTCACACTTTCAATATTAGAGCAATCATCTGAGAAGAAAACATTGTGAATTCCGTCACGAAGCAATGATATTTTCCATCTAATCACATGATGCTTCGATTCTCAATGGTATTTTTGGGTTTCTCCCATGTCATAATATCCTTGACCTTCTTAGGATCTACTAATATTCCATGTTCCGTCACCATGTCTCTGAAGATGATTACTTCCCCAATCTAGATAATTGCATATTTAAATATTGGCATAAAGTCGGTGATTTCTCAACAGGCACAATACTATTCTAAGATGGTATACACGATCATCCTCAAAAATTGAGTAAAATAGTATGTCATTCAAAATTACTACCACAATGGTATTCATATATTCATGGAAAATCCTATTCATTAATTCCATGAAAATTGCAGGAGCATTGGTTAAGCCAAAGTCCATAAAAATGTACTCTTAATGACAGTACATTATTTGAATGGTGGTTTAATGAATGTTAGATTCGTTTATCCTTAACTAATGGTAACGAAAAATAACTTCAATCATTGAGAACCAATTATCCCCCCTTTAATTGATAAAATAGATCATAAATCCATGGAAGAAAATTATTTTTATCATTTATCATTAATTTATTGAGTTTTTTTGTAATCTGATAATAAGAAGAGTGAACGATCATATTTCATAGAAAAAAACAACAAGTGTCACCAAAGGTGCACTCAGGTGTTCAAAGCCTTTATCATGAATTTCTTTAAGATGGGACTTCAACACTTCCAATTCAACGGGTTCCATGTGTTAAGAAGGAATCATAACAGGATGAGTATTAGATGTTATGTTATAGGAAAACCCAACAACCCTTACCAGTGGAATTCCAGAGAAGTCATAAGGAAACATGTAAAAAAAATGAAAAAAAAACTAGAGAGAGAGATCACACTAAATATTTCTCTCCCAATATCTAATGAAAATACCGATATTACTTTCCCCAACTATGGATAAAATGGTTTGGCTCGGATCTTCCTTAGGTGCCATAATCATGGAAAGATACAACACCCAACATTGGGAATAGTATTGAAGACCCTTAGAAGATAAAAATAAATCTGGGATTTTTTGGTAAAGAGCCAATTCATCCTGAATATGATTTCTAGATTTTTAATATTGAAAACCAAAAAACTCCATGAAATCTCGACATCCATTATAGAAAAATCTCAAGAGGGAATTAGGTGGCCCTTATCTCTCTATTTACTAAGCGGTGTATTAATATCAATTGAAAAAGATAAAATCTCTATTTGAATATTAAGAAGATTAATAACACAAGTTTAAATAAACAAATGAGATTTTAAAGTATCTAATTGATTGGTCATTAAGAAATAATCTATATTAATGGTACCTATCACTATTTAAGGAATTATATCTACATCATTTAGAGGTTTTTTCACAATGTGAAGATGTTCTGTTATGGATTCATAAGGCTGGAACTCTAGTACATGTGAAGAATTATTTTTTCCCATGTTTTAGATAGTATATGATAATCTCATTTTAATAGGAGGAGTATAATAAATATAGTATAATTGTTACTGGTCACCTGAACATCTATAAGAGCCACAATTTTTAGGTGCGTTATTGAAAACCCTCGTTTAATTTCTAATTGTCCACACTGCTTACAAACAAAAGGACCTTGTCTAGGCACTAAAGGAGGTTTAGAAAAAACCTATCATTGAGAACCCCCAGTGAGAATCATCACACATCCTCTTTCCTTTAAAGGAATTCACAATACCACTTTGAGAGAATGAAAATCCTGAAAACCCTAACATTCGAGCCACCTCCATCTCAGCCATCAAAACTCTATCCAAAACATCATCATAAAAAAGGAAATTTCAGCAAGAAAACATGAGAATGAATATCCAAAAAAATACCCAACCTATACCATTGATCCTTCATTCTCTTATTCGTTAATATCTAATGTGTGAAATTCACAAGCTCCCAAATTTTTTTTGTATATTCTATTACCATCCCGCCAGCCTTCTCATGATTGAAAAACTATATAGGTAAGGGAAACAACATGAACTCTGGATATAACTGGTCAGTGAAAATAAAATTTAATTCTTTCCAAACAATTTATATATTCTTATTCTTCATCACTATAGGTTCCCACCATATTCTTCATGGTCTATCCAGCATTATGGTGGTGCACAATAGTTTGATATCATATGGTGTGTCCAAAACCCCAACAAGCACTCTATTATAATCAACCACTCCTAAAACTCTTCAGGTTCATTATATACTTTGAACAATTCTCAATTTTTGTGAAGTAACTCTTGTGAGTAGACTTTTGAGGACATCTCTCAATGGATCTATAGCTCAATCAAAAATGGGAACTAGAGGTTGTCCCTATCCGAGAGCTTAGAGAGTTCTCACGATCACCTCTACTAGATTCAGTTCCACAAGAATATTTTCTCAATAACATTCAACAAAATATTCCTCATATATTTGATTCATATGTATTATCAATGGCATGATACTATACAACATCATCATAAAATAAGATGACATTAGATTAACAATCAAATAGATTAATGGGAAATTAATCCTAACAAGTAGGACATACAAGCTTTGGATTTCAATTTATCCAAATATAAATATGGAAGATAATATAACTTGTCCACATAGAAATCTTTCCCTAACCACCACTAATGAGTTATGGTTCTTTATGGTCAGAGATGTCTCAGCACTCAATTGAAACTACCACTTAAGACACGATATGATTTTAAAAATGCATACAGACATCAAGACAAACTCTCATACTAAATCTCCTTTGATATCACTTAGTTAAGAACAAAAAAGGGTTACCTAGTGACTTGATTAACGATATGCTCATGCCTTATCCCAATGTTCATTTACGATCCCCACTAGTCTGTAACTAGCACCAGGAATCATAAAATATGAAAGTGGGAACAATTTTCGTCACTAACGATGAATAAGTTAAAGAAACAAGACAATATACATATCAATAAAAACTCCAATGGTAGTAATGTACCAAATGTTTAAAAGGAATAAATATGACCACTGAACTATATCCCATGTACCAAATAGATAAAACAACCCATGTCCCTAAGGATACTACACTCCAATCCCAAGGTTCAGCAGTTGTATCCACATCTAAGAGCTCCATTCCCCTTACTCGAACCTTGATTGAGATGATCTACCCGAATGAACGTGTAGGGTGTGAGACAAGGAAAAGTAAGATTTCACTATTGAATCAACGGTATGATACCAATACCAAATTAACCAATAATTTTATTTCAATTTTCATATAAATAGGTTTTTCATTTACAAAATAATTTTTAAGAAAATCATGTTTTTAATTTTAAATATGGAAATACATTATAAATCAATGGTTCACCTATAAAATGATTGAAAGAATATTTTAATAATGGAATTCACATTTAATAAAAGGGATCATTACACAAATATAACTTTTCACAATTGCATTAAATAAACACATTTATATATAATATTATATATAAATTCTCAATACATGGAAAACCATTTACAACAATGAAATATATAAATTTAAAATATAAATAAGTTAAAAACAAGGTAGTATGACAAAAAGGTATAATAGAACCTAGCTATTGGTTCCCACACTATAAAATAACTAGTATTTACATACAACCCTTATGGCCTATGGAAAAGTGGAATCATAACCATCGCCTTAGGAATGGGATGTGCTCATATTATGTTATAGAATGTTCAAAATCATAAAGGGATGTCCAATATAACACACTAACTAAAAAATATTTTTAATATGATCAAGTAAAAAATGATTGGAAATTTATTTTAAGACTTATTAAAATAAAATAATATCTCATCCCCCATATCTAATATCACAATTTTATCTTTAAAACCCATAACGGGTTTTTAATCAAAAAACTGGTCTTTTCACCATGATAATATCCAAAGGTTTCTATCAAAATATTTATAGTTACTTTTTCACAAAAAAGGATTTGAAACAAATAACTGAAATATTACAAATCCATTTCACAATTAAATTCAACAAATTTAAATTTTAAACAAATCCAAAAATTTCATCACAAACTCTTAATTCACAAGAATTGTGGATTTCCCAAAATATTCCATCAAATAAATTTGAAAATTTCAATTAAAAAATTTGATTGATTCATTTTATACTAAAACTAAAATTTAAATTATAAAATTTATGTATCACCAAATTTTCAATTCCATGCTAAAGACTCATTCTCCTTTAAAAACCCAGCTCAGTAGAATGGGGTTCATTTGGAAAAACAATTCAGAGACGCATGTACCAAATCCAAACAATTTCATTTCAGTTTAAATAATTGAAATTTAAACAATGAAATTAGGGTTAATAGAAATTGTGAATTGTAATAGAACCACCTACCTTTTCACATGGAAATGACAATACCATTACATACCCACCAACACGAATGGAGGCAAAGATGATCTAGGAACTCTACTGGGAAATTGGGTTTGGAAACACAAAGTTTGATCCATCAAGTCCAAGATTATATATCAATATCCAAGTAAGGATTAGAGAAACAAACTAAGAGGCCAGAAGGTAACTAACCTAGAAAGTCACACCCTGATTTTCAAAATGTTCAATCACCGATCAAAAAATTATGGAGGGGTTAGAGAATCCAAAAAATCATTTGGTGAAGGCGCTTGGGTCGAGAGGAAAAAATCTTGAAATGTTGAAATAGAAATTCAATCCAAACATCTAGATTAAAAATTTTCTCATTTTATTACAAGACTTGTAACCTCATTACATATCATGAAATAAAAAATTTCCAAAATTTCCAAAAAATAAGTCACCACTTGATTAAAATTTATTTAATTTTATTTATAATTTACATGAAGTGAAACCCCTTACAGGTTATGTAAATCCATCAAAGTCAACAGAAAATGAATATAGTTAGTGCTGGAAATTTCTATAAAATTTATGAATTCACTAATATAGGTATCCTTCTAATACCTTTTGACCCAACCCATACAATGAATAAAAGAAAACTGCAACAAGAATTTGAAAATAACTGATATAAAGGCAGTGAGATGTTATAAAAATAGTTTATCATACTAAAACAATTTTCTATTAATAACTTGTAATCATATATAATAATTTCATTATAATTTTTATTACCAAATTTAAAATTTTTATTTCATAGCAATTTGAAATTAAAATTTTTATCATGAAAAATAATTATATTTTCACAATACTAAATATTAAAACATAATTATTAAATGAATAATTTATATTAAAATATTTTTAAAAAAATACATTTATTTAAATAAAATACTATCTCTTGAAAAGTGATATTATAATTTGAATAAAATATTATTTTGATTTAGAAAAATAGGTTAGTATAATAAAATATTATTTGTTAAAAACAATAATAATTGTTCTTAAATTATATAAAAATTATTAAAATATATTTAAATAAAATAAAATTACTATATAATTTTATTGTGTTGTTACATTCACCCCCTTAAAAGAATAGTTTCTTTACAGCTATTTCTTCAAAAAGATGAATATTATGAATATAGATTTTCATAATCAATAAAAACTAGATTTGGTAAATATATATACACTACTGATAAGATTTTAAAATCTAATATTCAATGTTTTCAATACCATCACTCGGATAAAAACTATGAAGACCTGAACCCACACATCTAAATTCAGAACTAAAAATTTTATGCTTATTTTTTTATTAAAGATAACAAAAAAAATAAAGAGAAAATATTACATTTTGGGACATTTCCATGTATAGGTTTCGGAGAATTATATATATACATTACAAATTAACAATTTTTTTTAAAAAAATGGAACCAAATTGATCGCACATTATGCCTCATTATATGATATAAACACTTAATTGGAATTCTAAAAAACCTATGAAAAATGATTTTAAACATAAGATGGGAATTAATTTCCCCAACAAGGTGTTTTAGTATCATTTGGATATAAAATTCATAAGAAAATATAAAAAATTATTTAGATAAATCATATGATAAAATAAATTATTATGAAGGGGTTTTCAAAAATTGAAATAATTTTCTAAATATCCTTATACATAATATATTACATTTTAAACCATATAATTTCAAAATAAATTTTTTTAATTACTACTTTGGATTTTTCCATTTTGAAAATTAAAATTAGTAAGGTTTAATCATTATACATAGAAAGCCATTAGAAAATCTTTTGGACACCTTGTCATATCACATGTGGGATAGCACCCCTATGAGGTCATGGGTTTACTGCCCATACTAGATTATACCATTCAATACTCTAGTGACAAAATTTAAGAAAATATTTTCCATGGTCCTGCCTTTCTCACTCATAACCCAAAACTAATTCATAATAATACATAAATTACATTCATAAAAGGAAATAATGATAAAAATTTCTTCACATGGAACAATATTATTTTCTTAATGAATTTATAAAAATATCTTGGATAAATCCATATTCATAATGAGATTCTATTAATTAAATGGAATAAATACAAATGATTAACAAATGAAATTGCACCTTGAATTAAAATACAAGGGTTGTCACTAATATCGTAGATGACACCCTTATCTAATGTTATTAATCAAATAAATAATCATATAAAAATAATTCCCACATAAAGTGATAAATTTTATAATTTAAAATTTTAGTCAAATGAATGGTTCATAAAATGATAGCCTATATATAAAATAATAACTCATATAATATTATTAGTAATGCAAAAAAACTTATGATAATATTAACATAAAATTTATTTTTTGGAGACCACTAAATTGAAACCATAGAATAATTATTTACATCGTTAAATATAAGTAATATATATACATATATATAAATATATACACAGAGAGAGAGAGTTAATTGTAAATAAATAATCAGATGATTTCATTTCATAGGAGGACTAAAATAAAATCAATGTTTGAAAAATAATAGAGAAATTATTTTCCAAAAATAAAACTTCATAAATATTATGAAATACTACCATAAGATTTTAATATATATATATATATATATAATTTTGAGAGTCAAATAAATCCTATACAATAACAAAAATTTAAAAAAATTGATATATTTAAAATAAAAATAAAAGTAATCCCAATACCATAAAATATTTGTTGCATAATGCTCCTAATAAAGTGGATCTCAAGATCTATGACCTGAAATGGTGAATAAACTACACAACAACAAATCTTCAAATCTGGGAATACTAAACCCACCTACAAAAAAAGGATTCTGAAAGAATCTACACCCATCCATCCATGTTTTCAAAGACATAGGGTTGTATATATATATTTACCTATAATTATAATTATCACTAGAATATTGTGTGAACTATACAATCTCCATCCTGACTCAAAAAAACCTGATTTCTCTTCATGTAAAATATTATTCTAAAAAATCTAATTTATCTACTTCTTAGATTGAAAAACGCATGATCCTTATATTCAATGAAACCAAACTGAGTCAAGAAGTATTTGGCGAGGTTCAATGTAATTAGTGATGGTTTCCAATGGATCGTCAAACCTGAGTCAATTTTTTATCAATCACACATTTTTTATTAGTATATTATATTATATTATCGTTATATTACTTTATCTTTATTATATTTATATATTATTTTATTATTTTTTGATTTTATTAATGTATTTTCTTTTTTTATCCATTTTGGTGTCTTTTTATTTCACTTTTCCTACCTCTTTTTAATTTGGATTTTTATTGGATTTTAACTTCATGTATTCCCTTTTGATTTTTACATATTTTTTTTCCTTTTTTATATAAAATGTTTTAAGTTACTTATTCACATTTTCCCTTTTTTACATTCATATTTTTTCATTTCATTTTTTAATACAAATAAGAAATTTAGTTTTATAATATTAATAATATTATAGTAATTAAAAAATGTATAGTTTTCTATTAATCAAAGATATATAATCTATATTTTAAAATACAATTTTTTAAAAAAAATATATTGACCTTATTATTTTTATTTAATAAATATATATTTATATATATATTTCCATTTATAATAAAATTTTAAATGTAAATTTTTTCTATAATTCATAATTTTAAATTTGTTTAATTTTTTCATACATTTAAATTGTTAAATTTATAGTTATTATTATTTATATATTTGTACTAAAAATCATTTATACATCTTCAAAATATTATAAAAAAATAAAATTTATATGTTCACTGGTTAGTGATAATAATTTTAGTTTTCAATATGATTTATCATATGAAAAAAAAATTCTATCAATAACATTAAATCATATATAATATTCTCATAATTTTTTTAACACCACATAGGAAAACATTATTTGTATAAAATTATCAATTAAAATACTTTTCTTGAAAAATAATAATATATTCAAGACAATCAATATCAAAACATACTTTTTAATTAAATAATATACATTCAATTATTTTATGAAAAATCATTTATTTAATGAAAACATTATTTCATGAAAAGTGATGTTATATTATTTGAATAAAATATTTATTTTATTAGAAAAACTACTATAGTTTCTGAATTTTTTTATTAAACCCTTATAATTTTGTGTAATATTAGAATAAAATTGTTAAATAAATACTTAATTAATGTAACATAAAATTAAATTTTCATGGGTTGTTATAGTAATTTATTCAATACTCATCGGCCTCCTACTCAGTATAATCCCCAAACATGTTATCACTACCATGAAGGGCCTTTTTCCATACAAAACAAACATTAATGGGGCTATATCTTCAATGAAGCACTGTCAGGCCTCCTCCATTTGTGTAATTCCCAACCATTTTGAATTACCTGTTTTTTGATTCATGTCAAAACTATATACGTATGAAGCCTCCCTGAGTTCCAAACCCATCAACCCAAATTGAACCTAATGTTCTCTCACCCATATCCCTGGTAGATTCATATCCAACATTGGGGGATGTCTTTCTTCTGGGTCCATTTCATTACCATCTATATAGCGATACATTCCCAGTAAGATCGTTCCCCCCACCTGTGAGGCCATATCCATTCCAGATCTTTTGAACCACATTGGCATAAATCCCACACTAGCTTTTGACTGGTCATCTTCTTCCTATATGTTATTTCCACTTGACATTAAAACATATGATTTTTTTCTTTTTAATGTGACTTTAAATGTTATGATGTGTCACATTAAGTTGAAATGAAAATTGTGGGTTATGTTTCATTTCACAAAGATACGTAGGAAGGCCATTTAAGGGGCCCGATCCCGACATCAAAATAACTCTTTTCTCCCTATAAAATTATAACATTTATAGTTACCCATCATATATCTTAAAACCAACATCATAATAATATATGATAAAAGAATCTCTAATTTGATCACAAAAAGGATCCATTTATGGATAACCTCAGATACATACATGTTCCATCATTGATAAAGAACCTAAAATACTGAGATATGATTCAATATTAAATACATGTTACTTACTGATTATTATCCTATGTGTGGAAGGTAATATATATTTGGGGTTTAATAAAGGATACATGAACATGTCGTCAATCAAATCTATTATAGTCCTAACATATGAAATAATCCCTCCCAAAAGTGTTTGATGAGATTGACCTCTTATCCTATCTACCAATGAGAGTTATTAATTATCATTGTCCATTTTCCACAAAAGAACTCCTACCTTTAGAATGTAGGTCCATGATTCATCAAGTATATGGGAACCATTGGATGTATTCTATTCCAAAAATAAACAATCTTGTAAACATACCCATTGTAAATGTGCATGAAATAAAAATGGTCAAACCAATGTGCATAATTATGAAACACATTAACCCCCCCACAATAAATGTTAAGGTGCTTGATTTTCAAGAAAAATAAAAATCGTGAACCCAATGTAATGAATTTTGCAACACATTCAACCACCCGTAATCAATCATCGGTTGCAATATTTTCATCAAAAACAAAACAGGTGAACCTAATGTGAATCCTTACCTAAGATGATAGTGTCACCCACATGTCATGCCCCTTGGTTTCTCCCACACAATTAAAATGGGGAATTCATGGATCCAAAATTATCTATTATGCATGTGTTCATTAATTAATATTCTTATTTGATTGGGTTTTCATGTTTCTATTTGTCATATCACAAAGGTATGTTCACCATAACTCTATTTGATCCAAATTGGTTCTCACCAGTTCAATTAGATGTATTCCTTGTTCATTGTGAAAGTTGGATCTATATCCAATAAAAGGATGTTAAAAATAACCTAGAGCCTTCAGTTCCATGTTTAAAATTTGAATATTTGAGAGTAACAGCACCATGGTATTCAACCGACATTGGAGGCATCATGATAGTCCCTCCAATTATTGAAAACTGACAACTATCTGCTCAGTGTTGAATGGTTTTCTAGAAGTTGATGACACACCTGAGGGACCCTACCATCCGTCACCACAACCAACATCACACATCCCAACATCCATATCATGGAGAGGAAACCACCCCACCTTCTCTTGGATGAGTCATTTTGACATGGTACCTCAAGGCGGACCGTACATGGAGAAATTTATACAACCAAGTACAAGGATACATTCTAATTCCAAATGAATAATTACACCAATAAAATACATTGGAAAACAATGAGTAAATGAAAATCTATGCTCATGCATATCAAGCCTTCCATTCAAATATGGCAGCAATCAATGAGCTTATGATAATATCTACTCATGCATATCAAACTTGCCTATTAAATATAGTGGAAAAATTATTACATTCAAATATGTAATCATTTATATTAATACCTTCAGTAAAATACATTGGCATTCTATGGGAAAATTTAAATCCATTCTTGTTCACATCACAACCTCAAGTTAAATATAGTGGAAAAATATGAGTAAATGAAAATACATGCTCATACATATCATGACTTCCAGTCAAATATACAATACAAAACTATGAGAATATTCAAATAAATTCTCATGAATAACAATCCCACTAATAAAATATTAAGAAAAACTATGAGTAGATGAAAATCCCTACTCAAGCCTATCAATCCCTCTAGTCAAATACGAATGTAATTGGTAGTTGGAATACCTCATCTATGAACTATGGGAAAGCTCAAATTCCATCTTCAACAATAAAATATTTACACATTCCTATTATGATTAATTATCTTTTCAGCGCATCTTGGAAATGATTGAATTTCATACATAAATTCATGGCCACATCCGGAAAACATACCACGACATGATCACTTCAATGTAAATAGCTAGAATTCAAGCACATGATCCCACATCCTTAATAAGATTGACTCTACCGCCCAATTTTAGGGTCACACAGGATTATATATATGTCAATTATCCCAGAAAAGAGGTACATTAGAAACATTCTATGATAAATGGAAAATAGGATCGGGTGTACATCCTTGTTCAAAATGGGGAGCAATAGAACATTTTAAGTGATTCCTGAGGGAAATCATGTTTCCCTACTGAAATTATAGAATCTCATCATCATGATTAGATAGAAATAAATGATTAACCAATACTCAATCATGTTAATGGAAATCATCATTTATAATATTGGGTTCCAGTAGCCTATAGGAGATCATAAAAATGTAACCCAACCTGAGGCAATTCAAAAAATTTATGAATACTCAAGACCTTTCATTGATAAGTGATATATATTTTGAGGCCATAAAAAAATTTAAAACATAGATCAGGATCCAACCAACCCATTAAAAATCCGAAAGTGGTAGTAGAAATCATGAAGTTCCTCCCCACGGTTCTGCTACCAACATCGTTGGAGGTCCTCCGCAAAATGTTTACCATGAAGGGGATACTTATATCTATAATATGACTGATCATGGGAGAGAATCTTCTGATTATTTCTACAGAAGCCCTACTCATGGACAAAAAATAAATCATTAATTTTTCGACTCTTTGTTAAGTGAAATATGATAAGAAAATCATATTCTGAGGTGTTTGGAAAGATGTGGTAAATCGTTCCTGACACCCTATCAATGATAGCAACATTATTTCCTAACTAGTATAATGTGTGAGAAAATTTCCATTCTTGGAACCACCTCTTGATCATTTCCATTCTAATGAATAAACCATTATCCCATCTTCTTATGAAAAAGCATCCCGTATGTGTCCATGTTGGGCTGGTCATGTAGAGGAATATGTGGAATTATAATGACGATACATGTTAAATGTAAGAAGGCAACTAGCCTGGGATAATATACCGACCATTTTTTCCTCACCCACTTCTTAGTTAATCATTGTAGATGTATTGTTAAAATAGGGCATGCACGACATTCATAAGATGCTCTGCAAAATTCTCTACCACCTAGAAGTGAATTTTATTCATTATGATGTGTATGGAGACCATTTAAATTTATTTCCAAGAGATTAATCATCAAATTTAATTGGAATCCAATCCAGCTACATCATGAATTTGATCAGTGAAGAATTTGATATACATATTCCACTGGAATTACAGATTTCATTACATAAATTGCATCATCTAATAATCGATTCCCTACCTAGTGTTCATATATTTGATAGGTAAAATGTATATATATTCATTTGACGTCACACCCCAATCAGTAAAATACAACCACATGTGACATCCTATAATGTCATTTCATTAGGAAGACTATCATAGAAAAAATACTCTCATGAAAAATGGTTCACTCTGTAGGAATCAACCCAGAATAATTCTTAAAAGAAATGACCCAAAGAAGTAAAGCCATTGAAAAACAACTAAATTAGAAAATTGGGATCATTAGGGAAGCTTCTCACTTAATGAAATACAATCAAAAGACACTATTAATTCCTCTAGAAGTTGGATGTTCGTGAACAAATCATATGTCTCACCTATATCATGCTTGAATGATGATGTTCAAGATAATGATGGTGGTGGTAGTAATAGTAGCTTCTGTAGCACAAGAGTTTCCCAAGGTCATAGGATGGAGGAAATTTAAACACAATGTTCCACTCAAAATCTCAAAAATTCTACCAGAGGAATTATAATAGATGAATAGGGGTATCCCCAGCCCATAGGGTTGGGCGAATTTTTACCTAAACCCTCACATAAATGGAAACTAGTATATTACGATTTTGAGGTAACACCATGAATTGAGGTCTCCTAGATTTTTTTTGTCTCGTGACTTACCTCCATTAAAAGGGATACATGTGATATTTTTGTGTGGTGGTTCCCTCTAAGTCTCTATTCTCCAAGAGATTGAATAGGACTATAGGAAGAAGTAAAGAGGTTTTGTAAGGGTAAAAATAAACCTCATGTCATTTTATGTACAATACGACACCCAAAACGCATTTTTCATTGGTGAATGTCATGGGTATCACTCCTACGAAGGGGTCCCATGAAGATGTCAAAACTGAGGATCAAAGAGAAGTTAATTCCTTCTATAATGAATTACACACTATGTTAAATGATGAAGTTGTTCATACTAGGAATGAGATGATCTTAAAATCCTAGGATATCCAAATAATATTCCACCATTACCCCCTCAATGAGTTTTTGTAAAAGAAAAGGGTAAAGTCGTGGAAGAATGCATGAATTCATTGGGAGGAGTCAATTTAGTAATATTGGAAAAAATAAATGTTCGATATAATATATAAATTTAGATTTTTAGGAATTTAAATAGGGAACTACATGGGGTAATCTTTATCACTGGTTATGTCCTTCAAGAAGAATATCATCTCACCCTCCTAGATGACACCCATCAACCTGAGGGGCTCATGATACGAATGAGATTGATGCAAGATCATCTGGATAACCTTGTGCTTAGGATTCTTGTTTACCTGGAAACAACCATTTAAGGATATCAATAATTACATCTATTATGGAATCAATAATAAATTAATTAGATGAACACTCAAAATATGCCCCCTATCGAATTTCATACATGAATATTAGAGGATCTAACACGTCCTGCCATACCTATTACCACCCCTATTCAAGATCATGTTCAAAAAAAACATTCATCAAGGTATTATCATCAATTTTGAATCATTGTATGTTCTGTTTGAAGCTATAGAGGAATTGAACACACCAGTACAACAAGAATAGAATCCATTCCACGAATGGATGAGCGTGATCCAACCCCTGACAAACATCAGGATCCCTGTATTTCTTATATTTAATGACTTTTCATTCTCAAAGAAAAAACTAAAATATTTTGCGTCCCACTGTGATCCCATGATAGATACCCCGAATCAATAATAATCAATTTGTCTTCAATGATTCCGGAATTCCATATATGTTTTGGCCTTCATATAGTATAGCAGTTTTCTAACTCGGTCAATTGTAGGATGGTATGATCTATGCCCAAAGTTTATCTTTATATTCATCTCAATAATAAAAAAGAAAACAATCTATTACCTTTAAAACTACAATCAATGTTATAATTATATGGAACTATATTTCATTTCCAGGTGAAATGGTCTAACCTACTCCTTGAAGCCACAACTTCCCTCAGAAAATATGATTTCTTTTTTATGGAGAACCTATCTGATGTGTTGTGAATGTTTCTCATCTCGATAAGCTATATGAGTGGGTTTATGGATATTATTTTAGTTTCTCATGAATTTAACATTCCATATAGTTAACTAATATTAATAATCTAATGATTCAATCATCTTGAGTTATTATAACAGAAACCAAGTATGCTACACCCATCACACTTAATCTAGCCTCTACATTGGATGCATCTACAAAACATGACCCATATTATGTAGAAACCCTTAAACCTCAATAAATTTACCCTCATTGTTAGGAAGAAAGTAGGAGAAAAATATGAAATCATGTTTTTGAGAAAAGTAATAGGATATATTAATTAATATTTGTGAAATTTTGTGGCTACATTATAACTGCAATGGAAAATGATTTACTCTACCTTCCAGAGCACATTAGGCTTGTCTAGGTTTTTCTGGATGATAATAAAAATTATTTCCTCTTTCAACAAATGTTGGGGAACACCATTCATGAATTATTCATTTTCAAATAAAACCAAAAAAGGGTAATCTTTGGGAATATATTATTGGGGAAACACCCTGCATGACCAATGTATGTTTCTGTTACTTCTCATAAGAAGTTAGGTGAGTGGAAATTTTCTTATAGAAAATGATCCAATTTTTTTCTATTGGGTGAATTTAAATTCAATAAACGGAAATCAAGACATGATCTAAACATTGTTATAGAAATCATTTATACCCCTAGCCACATTCATGGTGGAAAATCCAACTCTGTTGGAACATAGTCTTCTAAAGGCTTGTCTTTAAAAAGATGACTTGGATAGAAGGGTGGGGAAAAATTTAAGAAGATAAACATGGACCAATGACAGAGATTGATTTTAATCTCTCAGAATTTATAGCATTAGTTTGAAAACTACCCGCGCCACCCTGCTAAATGGTACTACTAGATTTGGTTAGAAGAATAGAGTACATATCAAAAGGGGAATTGATGTATGTTTCCATTAATTTCATTCATTTAATGGACCTATTCATTCATGATGAGTATGGATATGCAATAATTTTCCACACAATCAATTGGAGAACTAGAGGAAGGGGACACACGAGCCATGGGTATTGAAGAATATACAGTTGTGGTAGAAACTAAAATTCTACAAGTTCCCCAACTCGTACTATTAACGTTATGGAAACTCATAAAAGAGCTCATCAGTGATTCTTTTAGTAGTATAGAAATCTTGTATCATGTTCCAAAATCCTCACTACCCTGATCATTTTGGAATATAAATCAAAGGGGGGATATATTCTTGATCACCCACAGTAGGCGGGAAAACATTTTCAGCCTAACCCACTGGGGACAATAGGACCTTAAACACTTATATCAAGTTTGTATCCACCTACTTCATGTACTCCATATCATAATGTGCCTATGAAATAGAATCCCTCTTCCAGTAAACATATCCCTACAGCTTAAAAGTAAGAAATATTAATTTAATTATCATTGATACTGGTGATGTTTTTTATCATATATTCCATTAGTTTATCAAAAGTCCTTAGGGAAGCACTAATAGAGGATTCTTTTAGCCCCCATGAATTTTAAGATTTGGTTTCCACTATTGAGGTCTATCTTCTAGATATCAATCCTATATAATTTCGTGAGATTATATCCATTATAGATCCAAATAAAGAGATTGTTCAATAGAGAAACATCAGTCCCTTGTTCATGTTTATAAGATTATATGTTATCGATATATAATGGGATTTCATTGAAAATGGACTGTGAGTTAATCTCATTCCATTATATAATCATTTTTGGTAGGGCTACAATAAGGATACCTGAACACCTTCCAATATTATGTTATATGGTTATTGAAAAGATAACAAAATAACTTTGAAAAATCATGCTTAGGTATCATTTTGGGGACCTTCTATCTCACTCAAAATTCATAACTGTTCAGTAGGTTACAACCTAAAATGTTTTCCTATGAAGGACTTGGTTGCATTAACATTCATAACTCCCCATCATCATACCATTAATGCCTCAAATTCTACATTAATGGATGAATCATGACATTCCACATTGACAAGGCCCTTTTTAAATCATGTGAGGAACATTATATCGATGTATGAATCTATAAGATGGAGGATAAATAACCCAAGGTTGTGGGTTTCACTTGGGTAATTTTTTTGAATAGTCTAGAAATGACTGTATAATACCCTTTTAAATTCATCAATGAAGAGTATGTGTTCACAATATATAAATTTGAGCATAGGAGTCTAAATATCAATGCATTTTTAAAATCCTTCAACATATCAAACATGATAATTGATCACAATTGCATTGACAATGTTAATCACTCACCATGAAATTTTACAAACTCGGATTAAAATCCAATCATTAAATCCCCTGAGTTTTTAAAAATCCATGACTAATCATCTGAGTTAGAAGAAATTGTCATGTCACAAATAGAGGATGAAGATACTAATTCTTTATCCATCACTCCATCCCCTATAAAGTTTCAATGAGACCACACATTTTTATCTGGTTTAGACATTGTCTCTTCATCTTAATGTTGTCAGAATAGTAGTTCCTTTCTTAGAAATGATGATCCTCCGACATTAATTTCTTCCCCTAAGAATATGACATTGGAGGGAGGGGGAGATGAATATTATGAGGAACTTAGGGATTCCCATCAATCATTTTTAGAGGGTGTTTATACCAACATTGATGAAATTAGAGAGCTAAATCTAGGAATAGAAGAGGACCCATGGACCTCTTTGATCAGTGCGACCATGTATTATATAGAAGATGAGGAATGTACCTCATTTATAAAGAAAAATCATGACTTGTTATTTTGGAATTAGACATAAATTTCAGGCCACGATCCTGAAGGGGGAACTCGCCACCTAGAATTTCTAGAGAACCATTCCAGCTAGAAGCTAGCTACAATAAATACACATATGTCTCATGCTAACAAAATGGAAACTGGATATAACATGATCATCCAATCAAACTTCTATTCGGGTGGTCTAATATTAAAAAATAATGTCTAATATATTCGTTATCATTTTGAAGAATGGTAAAATTTGTGTTTTTATCACCTTTAGGGATCTCAATCAGTATTGTCTGAAAGATGACTTCTTGGTCCCAATTTTATAAAATATAATTGACACAAAGAGTTTGTTTCAAGCACATTCCTTAAATGATGGGAACTCAGGATTCAAAAAAATCATTCGGTGCTTGAATATGTGGAAACCACCACTTATAGATCACCTCATTGAGTATATTTATAGCAGGAGTTTCCATTTGGTTTGAAGAAAGATATAACTATGTACCAATGTTCCATGAATCACTTATTAAATCCCCCTTTGGTAATTGTTTTGAATACATATGTCGAAAATCTAGTGGTTAAGTCGAATTAACACCCTAACCTCATTGTTGGCCTTGAAACCATATTTGGTAAATTTTGATAACACAAACATAAAATTAACCACCTAAATTATAAATTTGCAGTTACCTTAGAAAAATTTAATGGCTTCGTGGTACGCCATAATGCCAATGATGTTGACCCTGAAAAGAAAATGGATTTCCATAACATGTCAATTATTAGAAACATCAATGCGTTAAGATTACTTCTTATAAACATGTCTTAAATTTATTATTTTATATCTATCCTTGCCTAAAAATGTTTTCCCTTCATTAAGATGTGGAAAAGGGGGTTTACATATCAGTGGACCGATGAATATCAAAATAATTTGAAACTCTTGAGGAATATCTATTGATCCCTCATGTGCTGATTCAAACTATTGATAGAATAACACTTATTTCTTTTATGACATCCCTACAGTGGTAAATTTCTTCCTTCCTTGCACAATAAAATGACATTGGGATAAAAGATAATTATTACCTCATTCGATCCTTTCTAGATACTAAGACTCATTATATTGATATCGAGAAGAGATATATGGTGCTAATATTTGTAGTACCAAAACTTAGTCACCATCTTCATCGTAATAAGGTTAGTTTGGTCTCTCATATCAACATGCTCGAATACATTCTCAGTTGTCCTATACGAATCTAATGTATATCATGATAGGAATTCATCTTCTAGAAGTTTTATATTAATTTCATGCATTAGAATGTGGTGAAATTATAGGTGTTTGTAAACTTGATGGTAGACCATCCCTCAACATAAAAGAAGTCATTGGATACTGATTTACCCAATAAGGAGATATTCTCTATTCAATAGGGGACCCAGATATTGGAGATGAATATTGACAGTGCATCTAGAATCCTGTCTAGGATTAGGATGGAAGATTCCATGCTCAACAAAGTTGAGTTGGGAGTCATTAATACTTCGCTATATATAATATCTCTACCCTAAACCTTCCAAATATCAGAAGGGTGCACGAAAAATGAAATATAATATGATGCCCTCATCATAGGGATAGAGACAAATCAATAGGTAATAATAAATTACATGAGGAAAAGGGAGATTCATAATTGGAAATCAAGTAGGTAAATGCTGATTATGTTTTTAGAAAAGAAGAGTCGATCCCCCTACATGAATATGCCTAAGGATTTATAGAAGAATTCCCCTCCAATGTGACATTGCTTCACATCTCATTCTGAATAAATGACCAATTGTATTCTCTAAAAAATGAAACTACAACATTGATAGATACATAATTGTGTGAAATTGTATCTAGCATTTTGAACCATCAAATGTTGGAATCTTCTATTTGCAAAAAATACAAGTGATTAACGAGTTTAATCCCATTCCAAAACTAGATTGTGATGCGACCAGTTGTATGAAACCCATTATAGAGTACCCTAAAAATTGATTACTCCCATGTAACAGATATGAAAAAGATAAAATCTAATGAAAAGAAATTAAATTTATTCATTATCATGGATGAAATCATCAAAATGTCCTATATAATTGGGACCTTGACGTGGTCCTTATCATGTGCAATGTTGGCGAAGATACTTCTACTCTCAAGAATGAAGTGCACATATGATCCTAAAGTGCTCACTAGTCAAGGATCTATCTTTATCATCAAAACTTAATGGTTGTGTACTACTGGCCCCCAATGACACAGGATTGAACTAAATTCACCAGAATGTGAAATTACAACCATGTACACGCCAAATCCATTCACCAATCCCCTAAGTTTCTAAACACCGAAAAATACTCTTGGTTATCATATTTATGGGTAATGAAATTCATGTGACCATGACTTCCAACTATATCTAAGTTGATCAAGTACATTGTCACTATAAATGACATCTTCTAAAAATGGACATAAGTTTTTCCCCTCAATGGAGACTGGTCAATGAAAATTCTCTTCTACGTGAGAGGTAATATGATCAATAGGTTTGGTATCCCTCAAATAATACTGATATATAATAGCTGCAAAATCAACTCTTACGATTTTGGAAGGCTGTATTAGGAGTATAACATCAAGTACAACCCTAAATTACACTATCATGAAATGGTTAAAGGGTTTCCTAAGGACCTCAACAAAGACATTATAAAATATACTATATAATATTGCAGAGAGAAATAAATATTATTGTATGGATAATCTCTTACATGCCTTTGGATCTTACCAGACTACAACATGAACTACCACACAAGTAACCCCATACTCATTAGTATAATGAAAAAAAGTTGTTCTACCCATCGAGGTTCAATTTCCCTCGATTCATATTTCCATATGTGAGTAGTTGCCTGTATAAAATTAGTTCTAAAAGTGGCTATTTGAAATGGAGTGACTTGATGTGAAAATATTCCTTACATTTCCACATATGGAAGTCTATCAAAACCAGATTTCTTGTTATTTTAAAAAGAAGGGAAATTTATTCTCATTATTCCAAGGAGAACTAGTATTATCCATTAGAACTTTAATGATAACAGGAAGAAAACAATCAAAACATAAGAAAAAGTGGAAGGACCTTATTATATACACAAGGTCTACTATAATGAATATTATTCCCTAATCATTATTGATGGATACTTTTTTATTTCCACTGCCAATGTATTTTTTTATCAAGAAATACTCCATGTAATAAGACAATTTAATCTAGATGGTATGAATTTAAAATACATATCATATCATCCTCAATGAATAATGTTATACTAAATAAGTAAATCCTCATTTCATGTCCCTAAATGTTTAACAACATCTTAATCACATAACATTAAATTGTAGTCTGATCCAATGTGATAAAAAAAGAATTACCTGGAAATTAGCTTATGAAGACTCATGAACAAACACAGAATGCCCCTCATCAGATGATTTACCAAATTTATTGAATATTTTAATGCAATTACATACCTTTTTCTTCATATCAGGTATCCTAAAATTGTAGTCACAAGATTATAAAATGTATGAAAATTTCCAAATAGTAGGATGTTAAACCTCATGGTAGACATCTTTATCACAGGATGTTAAACTATTTCCTTTCCCCATGTAATAAAATTTGGATGCCTTATATCATGAATGTGAGAAGTTTCAATATCTTCACCTTATTAAACATCTCCCCCAACAATGGTCTTCTACCTTGATGAGATTTATAACAATGTGTGGCTTGATTATCATCCTCATGGGATATGTAGTGATGCTCGGGTCCCATATCATGGGTTTAACCCCATCATCAACCCATCATAATGTACATTCCCTTAGTCATTGTGATGATGGACCCTATGAAATATGTCTTCAGAGTTTGTGTTGAAAAGAGATCCATGTCACTCCTTTTCTGTTAGATCCTCATATAATTCTAGTCACACTAGCCCCTTTAATATATTCTAATTCCATCATGGTCGATGCTATGTCAAAATAAATTGTAGTATTACCCTGTGGAAAACTGGGATGCCACGTGAGACTGAGTATGATAAGAAAAAGTGACAATGCACTCTGCACACAATGAAAAATGGTAGCCTTACCCCATACCATAAATATGGGATGCCTCATGATAGGTATGAGATGCCTCAATGTTCTCACCAGAGAGCACACCCCCATTTCTGGTATCGGGCTTCTACCATTATATCTTTCAGAACTACATATGTCTTGATTCACATCCTTATAGGATATGTAGCAACACTCAGACCCTTTTTTCTAGCCCAACGGTATTTTACAAATAACAATGGCCCATTCCATACATATGATATGAAACAATGTATGGAACTTCACAATCTATTCCTAATTTTGGTCCAAATTCTTCATGTGTGCATAGACACATTCCAATACATATCATACACCTTGTCTTGGGAAATTTTGAATCTCTAAAATCTCGATTCCATTAGAAATTGAATGCCATAATGTTGCGAACTCATTAATTTTAATATGATTGGATACACCATTGTTCGGCTATGAATAATCTTCCCATAAAACTGGCCTATCAACAAGAGGTACATTTGTTCTCAGGAGAGACCTCTTCAATATTCATAAGCCCTAGGAACATCATACTGGGAAAAACATTCCAACATATTCTTTGGTTATTCCTCATGTTTTAGACCCATTTCATTTATTCAGATTTGATAACCCCCAATATCATGGTTTATGATTTCCATCTTCATATTTGAGTCACATCAAATCATTTTGGACCAGTAATCATTTTACCAATCACTACTTCCATAACATATGGTCCTATAGATATGACCCAAAAAATGAGACCTCAATCCTTGTTATATAAAATTAAAATTCATGGTTTCATAGAACATTGTGGGGATTTATTCTTTGCATAGTGGAATACATAGTGAAACTCAGATCCTATATCCTTGTCCATCCATAATAAATAAAATCCCCCACTATCCTATGTACGTGACTGATCTACATAAGAGGATTCAATATAGTTTATCACCCCATTAATAAGATCGTATACAAAAAATTAATGTCCCATTATCCATATAATAATTTAAATGTTGTGGGAATCCATCTTGAACTACATGTGGCATGGTTCTCACTTTGAAAAGATAATTAGCGATGCTGAAATCCAATTTCTTGCACCCATCCATAATTTTATAAATATCATCTTTCCTATGTAAGGGTTATACCAAAGTAGAGAAAATTTTATCTCTAGTCTTTGTTAATTTTGATATGAATACTTATTTCTTATTGAGGAACATTCCTTACATATACCAAACTCTCTATCCATGGATATATGAATCTCCATAATCTTTTTTCAGCTATTGGGAATAGAATTTCAATTTCATAAGGACACCATTGTTTGACTATGCAATTATATGCCCTTAGTTTGAATTTTCATGAGTCCCCCAAAAAAGGCATTTTAACCAAAGTCACATTCATACTCAAGATATACCTCTTCAATCTCTTTAAACCACAAACAACATTATACTGGGAACTTCTTTTCAATCAAGTTTTGTAGTCATTCCTTTCATAGTTTTAACTATTTTAATTATTCTATAAATATAATAATAATAAATGTCCTAATCTAATCCAAGTTGACCTAAAGGGTAATATTTTATCCCTAAGGGTATTTTTGGTCGAACTACTCTTATCCAATAGAATTAGGACATGTGTTAGGTTAATAATAATATGATTTTTACCCTTAATTATCCTATTTACTTTTAACTGTGGTAAAGAAAAGTAAAAACTTACTATTCAGCAAAAAATTATTTTTATCGTATTTAAACACATTGCACTCCTTGATAATAACTGTGTCTCTTGGATTTTCTAAATTCCACTCACAGAAGCAGTAAAATTATGTTTTATGTAAATTTTCAAACTCTCCTAGGAGGTGGGTAAAAGACAGTAAAAAGTTCAATAAAATTTTTATATGTCTAAAATTATTATAATATGACTCCAATGAATTACATTGTACATATATAGGTATTATGTATCAATTTTGACCAAAAATAAATTTAAATAAAATAAATAATTATTTATATAAAAAGTAGGTTTCTAAATAGTACCCTAGTGTTTTCACTATTCATCAAAACTGAAAGATCTTAGATAAATACAAAAAATTCACCCTAGGCTAATTTCGATATTAAAAATCCAAAATTGAAGTCGATTTTGAATGATAAAATTTATAAAATATCAAAAAATTGGGTATTACTATTGATAATGGCTAGTTTATATAATATTTTAATAACATATTGTTGTTTAGTGAAACACGGTATTACGTACAACACATGCTATCGTGGAAGGTCGTCATTGCGTGTAATGCAAGACATGTAGGGGATGCGTGTAGTGAAAGCTCCTTTTGTTGTAGCGTACAACACAAGACATCAATGATAATAAAAATAATATTTTTCATAAAATCTCAGGGTGTTACATTCAACCCCCCCCCCCCATAAAAAGGAATTTCACCCTCGATATTCGTCGGGGTGATTAATGGTTTACTACTCGAATGTTTCTTTAATAGAAACCCACATCGTAAAAATGATTTCCCAAACAGAACATTAAAAACTAAATTATGAAACGTAATGGTTACCCAAATTAACTAATCACTAGGTTTCCGCATAGGAAAACAAAGGTGAAAATATGGATATGGAAGAAAAATATAACCATCATGTTCTGATGAAGAGTGATATATGACATGGCTATGAAAAATACAACAATCACAACTCCATAAATTTGTGATGATCTAAGGTACCATCTGATTCATCAGATATAAGGGCACTAGGACAACATTTTTGGTTTTCCAAATGATTTCCCTAAAGTTGAAGAATTTGAATTAGAAGAAATACTTTCTATATTTCACCATTGTTCGTGCCTTGAACGATTTCCACTTCATCTCATAAAGAAATAAATTGGAATTTTTCATTTTTGAACTGTTAGTAGATCATGTGATAGAATGAAGGGTCATTCCATCTGTCTCAAACATAGGGTTAGAAACAGTTATATACATAATTCCATCTATTGTGAGATTAATCGGATATGGTTCCAAAATGGACATATACATCATCTATCATCCTTCTTAATAAAATAAAATGATTTTCTACTAACTAGGGACCTCCTACAGGCCAGTGGAAGGCGATAACAGCCTGTTGCACTTCAGTTGTAGGTTCGATTCCCACAGCCTTGTCTGATTAGATGGGATTTCTACCATCCTGCATGTTTTCCTTTTTCTTAAACTACATTATTATAACATTTCATAAATAATATCGAAAACAAATTCTAGACTTAAACATTACTGACTTATGTCCAACATAAACCATTCCAATCTTTGGGCTTATACATCTTTCCAAACTCATAGTATAAAGAAAACGATTACATGAAAGGTCATATAACAAGCACGTGAATACCATAATTTATCCCTCATGTATCTTGATGGTCACATTCCAATCATGTGAATAACTTAATCATGTATTCTCTGGAAAAATGAATACCCAATGAACCTTAGTGAAAACATGAATGATGTCAAAAGTTAACTCTTTCCAAAATCCATTAATTCTATATACTCAAACCAGGATATAACCATGTCCTTATATCAGTCATGAGCTCATGAATACTATCAAAAATTTAATTTTCTCCTTATCCCTTCATTATGAACATATCATCTTCTTTCCAAAATATTTGAATCACTTTTCATTGTTACTAGTACCATATAATTATCAAAAACCACAATAAACCATTACATAGATATTCCAATGTTCCACAATACTATAAATGACATTCCACAACATTATTTTGGAATACATTTATATAAACACATAATCATTCCACCACATCGTTGTCATACTCAACATTGCTAATAGTGATCGCATGCGACTTCCCCCTATCCTTTGATTTAAGAGGTTTCTCATGTTGATCAACATATACCCTTGTATTAGGGAACTGATCAGCATACTGCCACATTTCCTTTCACTTGAATCATTGAAGTGTTGATGGTTCATTATCTACAGTTTTTTCTTTATTCACATCATTAGCAACCCTTTTTCCATTACATCGACACTCAGCTTCTCGATGAACTTATTTTCCACACATAAAACATTTTCTAGTCCCTTTAAGTCAATCTCCACCATGCTTCTTTCCACACTTTAAGAATAATTAAACATTTATCTTCTTTTCACAATTATTCTGAGATTTCTCCATGAACTCCAACTTTCATTTCTTGTCAAAACCATGAGATGGATATGTAACACCAATATCCATTTCTATCAAGATAGCACAATGCACAATTTCATCATAGCTACTGAAGTCTCTTATAGCTAATTCACTTCGAAGACTTATTTTTAAGCCATAAATAATCTATCAAATTTACATTCAGTTTGGATGATAAAGCCAGATGCATACCTTGCAAGCCTTGTAAAATTCACTTCTTATATACCAACAGATTCATCATCCTTTTGCTTAAGCTCAAGGAAATTATTTTCCATTATTGTTCATAGAATAAGAGGGAAGTACTTATTGAAAAATAAGTTCTTGAAAACATCCCATTCCATGGATTCAATTTCATCTCGGGGCCTCATATTATTAATTAGAGTCCACCATTGATCTGCTTCACCTACTAAACAGTAAATTTCAAGAATGAATTTCTCATGTTCTGAACAGAAAAGTATAGAGAACATATTTTCAATGGCAATGATCCATTTTTTAGAAACAAGTGGATCAGAATACCCACTGAATGAAGGTGGACATTGCCACATGAAGAACTCAATAAAATATTGTTCTCTTCTGTCCTCATTTAGAAGTCCATGAAGATTCATAGCTTGTGTATGTTTAGAAATAAGATTTTGCACTCCATCTCTAATAATGTTGTTTTGTTCAGGAGTAAAATCATTGCATCATCCATTACATTGATCAACGTGGTTCCTTCAGGTTCTAGCTATCGTCAAAAACCCAAAAACAATAGTGTGAGAAGAAAAAATCATGCTAGGGAAAACAACATAATAAAAGAGGAGTACCTTCGATATCTAACATCTTATGATTAAAACTAATATCATTATCGTAATTTTAGGAATATAACCTATAATTATACCTAACCATAGGGACTTATCATAGAAATATCTCTAGGGATCTCACTAATGTTTTTGCATCCTAGTTTCCAATGGTTAACTAAACCATTCCTCTGATACCAACTATAGCGGTCTGGAATTACATCTAGTGGACTCTAATTGAATCCTATCAAGGCAATCCATGGGTGGCTACACCGCCTGGGTAGGACACACCACCATCCCCAGTGGCAGCCATTTGCTTATGAAGCCCTTGGGTGGAGATCCATGCTTCATCCAACGTTCACATGTGAGAGTTCCCAATGATCGGATTCAATCCTACATCCTTTGCCTCTGATACCAACTGTAGAGACCCAAAGAATGCCGTAAATACACATTAAATTACTTTTTAAGAATACTTAATACATATAAAAAACAACACTAAAGGACAGTAATAGTTTAGTGTCTTTGGAAACTCAGAACATAATCTCTTAATCGTCGTGAATGATCTTTAACATCTCCCTTAAAGATCGTCCCCTTTTTTTCTAACCTAAAACCTTTCATTATATCCAGGGGAAAAGAAAACATATAATTGGTGATCTCAAATGCCCGGTAAGGGTAAGCCGAGAGAAAATAAAACAAACCATATACATTTGAATAAAAAATTATGAACATAATTTTAAAACATCAAAATCGTGAGAAATGACATAAAACATGGAAGTGCATAAGGCATAGATCATAATGGAACATCAATCATGATAAAATAGCTTAGAAATAAAACATGTAATTGTGAGAAAAAAATTATCAAATGATATGACTTCCATAGTAGCCAAGGAATTGCTTCTAAGAACATTATAGTGGACAAAGTCCCTTTCTAAATCGAGTTCACTCCTCGTTCATGTCCTATATCACTGAACCGGATTAATGTACTGTTCCAGCCATGTATATCTCATTAGATATAAATCTTTACACAATTCATTAGAGGGTGTTATAGGTCCCACCCATCTCATAATTAAATCATTCTTACTTGTTCCACAACATGAACATATATAATTCATCATTACCCAAAGTATAAAATGGGATTTATAACCATCATCTCATCATAACATAATCCAAACAAAACAAAAAAAGGATATTATTTCATCATAATAAAAGTGAAAACATGTAAATCATATAGAAATTATACTTGAAACATACACATATGAAATAATTCCATCTTATATGGATAATGGTTTTGATAAAACACTTGAAATGAATTCTTGTGGACAATATCCTTTCTTCTTCAAAATCATTATATTTTCACAAAATGCCATGAAATTTTAAAAGAAAAGATTTTTGTTGAAAATATTCATAAAATATTGAAGAGTATGCTTCCTGAAAATGAGGTGTTATGAAACCGTAAAAATTCGTTCATGTCGTATAAGTTAAAAATAACATTCTTCTCGTACTTTTTTCAGAAAAGTCAAAATGTTCCTCATGTGTTAAAAAAGTAAGATTAATTTCATAAAATGTGGTAAAATTTAAAAATGGGTAAAAAGGACATTAATAATACATGAATTTTTTTATAAAACATGGGAATGAATGATAACAATAACCCCATTAAATACTTACGAATAAACAATCTCGGATAAAACGAGATTGGAAAAGTTATCCATTACCTTAAGTCTGATATTCTTCATACGTATCTGAACCTCCTGTATGATGATCTAAAGAATGTCATTGACTAATTACAAAATAATATTAATAGCTATGATATCATATACGGTTCACTTATGACTTTATATTACCCGTTCATTTTTTAATTCCTTGTTAAAGTAGTGTTTTGGGTAAAATTGTTTTATTTATCGTACGTGTTTAGACATGTTGTTCTTGATAGTATTATTTATATCCTGATTTAAATAATTCCAGAATGTAAAAAATGATTTATATATATAATATATATTCCTAATATACATATATATATGATCGATCAGTAAATGGAATGAAATACACCGTTCATGGAGACGATAGGTCGTACGTACCCATGAACGATGTTTTCATTTCCATATTGAATTGAATGGAATTAAGTAGATTAAGTACATATATATATATATATCCAGTATCATTATTATGTCATATATTTCATTATTAATCAATATATATACTTTATAATCATTCATGATTGGTTAACATGGAGAATTGAATCTCATCACGTCGTGGAGATGGTAGTTCGTACGTACGCACGAGTGATGATATCATTACCATGATAATGGATTTGTATTGAAGTGTATGTATAATATTTCAGAATAAATATCACTTTACAATAATCATATAAAGTTATTTATTTACACCATTATACCCATCTAAGTAAGGTGGTGGTTGAAAATAGATTATACCATGGCGTGGAGATGGTATTTCATACGTACGTACGCGCGGTGATTTCATTTTCCGTAGGATGGATAGAAGGTGAAATATTCTTTTTTTCATACTTATAATAACATATCAGTATATAACTAATACTTATGTTATTACATTATAATGAAACAACTAAATAAGTGGAAGTAGAAGAAGAATGAATCTTTAAAGAGTCGGTAGATGATATTACCTCTTCCTCGACGCACATCCTTTAAACTTCTTCTTTGGGCAATAGAGTTGGTATTTTGAGAAGACCATAGACTCTATGATATAACTAGAGAGGTTGAGAAGAGAAATTGGCAGGGGTTGGCCGAGCTTCAACACTCAATAGGGTGTGAAGAGAAGAGGGAAGGGGTGCCCTTTTTATAATGGAGGAGAGGGCCACCTTAAGAAAACATAAAATATTATTTTATAATAAAGTCATATTCGGTTTTTAATAGCTCCAGATTGATTTATTTATAATATAAGGTGGGAATGGGACGATCTTCTCTCATACAATATGTTTTAGAAAATTTTAGGTTACTATTTTATCCTTATTATTTATATATAACTCTAAGTTAAATAATTTATCTTTTACCGTGTCTTTTTGTTTTCTTACACTATATGGTTAATAAACATACTATAATAAGGGAAACGAACCCCAAGTGGTTATTATTAATATATATCCTTATATAATTCATTTTTCTGAACCATATATTTTTAGGAATAAACGAAAAATTAATAATATGATATTAGTTTTAAAATCTATTTAATGTCAATTTTGACAAAACATGGTACTTGATTTTTGTGAAAATCATAAAAGCATGATTAGTTCTAAAAAAGATAATTAAATCAATACTAACATGTTATATTAACCAATAGAAATATTGGAATTCATAAAAAGTCTAAAATTACATTTATTTGGGTATTTATAACATCAATTATGTTAATAATTCATTAATAAGGTAATTATTGTATCATCATTGTGTTATAAATAAATTAAATTATATAATGTATAAAAATTATAAATAAAATACCATTATATAGGAAATATTTCTATCCTTCTAATTAATATTTATAGTCGAATTTATCTTATGTATAACCCTATATTAAAAATATTTTAGTTTTTAAACATTGATTTTAACTATTTTAATTCTTCTTTAAATAAAATAATTATAAATGTCCTAATATAATCCAAGTGGACCTAAATGGTAATATTGTATCCCTAAGTTTGTTTTTGGTCGAACTACACATATCCAATAGAATTAGTACATGTTTTAGGTTAATAATAATATCATTTTTACCCTTAATTATCCTTTTTACTTTTAACGGTGGTAAATAAAAGTAAAAAGTTACTATTCACCAAAAATTATTTTTATCTTATTGAACCACATTTTACTCCTTGATATTAACTGTGCCTCTCGGATATTCAAAATTCCACTCACAGAAGTGGTAAAATTATGTTTTATGTAAATTTTCAAACTTACCTAGGAGGTGGGTAAAAGACGGTGAAATGTTCAATAATATTTTTATATGTCTAAAATTATATTAAAAAGACTCCCATGAATTACATTGAACTTATATAGGAATTATGTATCAATTTTGACCTAAAATATATGTAAATAATGTAAATAATTATTTATATGAAAAGTCGGTTTTAAAATAATAACCTAGTGTTTTTACTATTCATCAAAAATTTAATGTAATCAGAAAAATACAAAAAATCCACCCTAGGATAATTTTGATATTCTGAATCCAAAAATGAAGTCCATTTTGAATGATAAAATTTTAAAAAATTTAAAAATTTGTTATTACTATTCATAACTGCTAGTTTATAAAATATTTTAATAACATATCGTTGTTTAGTGAAACTCAGTATTGCGTACAACACATGCTGTCATGGAAGGTTGTGATTGCGGCTAATGCATGCCAAGTCTGGGATTTGTGTAGTGCTAGCCCCTTTTGGTGTAGAATACAACAAAAGACATCATTGAAATTAAAAATAATATTTTTCATAAAATCTCGGGGTGTTACAATCATTTCATATTAGTCAATGCTCATTCACAAGACCATAATAGTGGTCAAAGTCCATAACTAAACTAAGTTCACTCCTCATTCCTGCCCAATATTTCAAAACTGGATTTACATGTCGTTCCAGCCCTCTATTATCGAATAATATTTACATTCCATTATATTCCTGTCTATATCATGGGATATAAATATTTAGCCAATGCGTTAGAGAGAGATATAGGTCCCAACATTCTCATAATGAAATCATTTCTACGTGTTCCACAATAACATAATTAATTCATCATAGTACAACCCAATGAATAAAATGGATTTCGTAAAAATATTCCAATGTAATCTATATAAAACAAATATATTTCAGAAATTGAACCCCATAATAATCCCAATAAACCCATAATCATGCAACTTCTTATTGTATGCACTCTTAGATGAAAATACTATTCATTTCATGTTTTGTAAAAAAGTAATGTAACACATTACATTTACATGAGTTTTTTCTTATTATTCTATTTTGCATTGATTTTCACTCTCATTGTAGTTCATTGACTTCCATGAACTTGTATGACATCTTATGCATTATTTTTTATTTAATCCTTCTCACAAATAAAGAATGCAATCATTATGGAATTAATGTGACGTTGTATAACCAAATCCATGATTTTTTTGATTTTTTTACCTCATATAAGTATTAAAAGTATTATATATTCACTAAATTTATGATTTTGTAACTATAAAATTATGGAAACTAATTTTTCAGTAATTCCACAATGATCCTTGACATGATATAACTTATTTAAATGACACAACATGAATAATTGTCACACCCTTCATAAAATTATTGTATTAATATTTTCAAAATTCATAAAACACATCATTCTCACTTTTGTTATAAGAAATATAAACCTACTCATGACCAACGAAAGGTTTTTTTTTTGATATAGTAAAATATTGGATATTGAAACAGGTAAATCCAAATGAATCATTTATCATGTTTCGAACTGAATTCTCCTTTGGTAGATCACATTGTGTTTTGTTGACGGTATAGTCATTATTTTTAAATTCCCTTACATTCAATTCCCCATGTAAAATTGAACATAGATATTCAGTAGGGAAGTATTTCAATATAATGTGATCATATACCTCATTTACATTAAAACAACTCTTGAATTCACAATCATGATACATGAAATTTATTTTACCATTTATTGTTTTTTAAAATAACATAATCTAAAAATACAACAAATCCTATGGCATAATGAGATATGTTTTGAGGTAAATTATAAAAACTTTTATCCATAGGCATTTTATTTACACAATTATTCTTATACATTCAAATATAAATATATAAATGTTTAATAAAACAAGGAAAAAAAATTTGACATCACACAACATCATCATCAACATGGGTAGTGTCTAGATTTGAAAAAAAAATCAACATAAAAATGATTCAATTTCAACATAAAATATAGAAAACATAAATGAATAAATATTACCCCTAAAAATAATAATGTATGGTATCTAAGAAGAAGGTCACTAAGGTTTGGAGATGGAAATATATAGTGTGGAGATTGGGGAGATGAGGACAGTGAAGTATGAATCATGGACAGATAGAGGTGGGAGAAATTAGGTTGAGGGGGAGGGATGAGGATGGGTTCATGGGGAGAAGAGTGTTAGGGTTGGTGTCACCATCAAGGGTCATAATCAGCCGAGAAATGGGAAGAGAGGCCCACATCAGGGCTTTCTGTCAAGGAGATATGGGGCGTTTTGTAGGGGGTGTAACATCACAAGATTTGTATTATATGTATCTTTTTAAATTCAATTTATTCGATTGCTTACTTTGCACAAAACAACGTTATTAATGACCAAAAATAAATATTGTTATTTATTTTTTACCATTATAACCTCGAAAATAAATTAGCAATTATGAAATGTATTAACTATCTTATAAAAATATAATATGAATTTATTAGTTACTAATTATTTATAAAACAAAATATAAACCAATTGAATATAAAGGAAATATTTTTATATTTATTCCCACGAAGGTGTACTGTTTAAATAAATTAATTTCACTAAAATTATAAATTATATTAATTTAATATATTTGTTAAAATTTCGATGAAAAAAAATTTTTATTCATCAAATATATTACATATATATAACACATGAACAAACATAATTTTGTACATAAGACCCTATATTTCTCACAAGGAGGTTTTACCGCCTTTTAATAGAGAACCTATTTTAAATTCTATTTTGGCACTATTATAAATTCTATTTGAAAAAAATTCTTCTTCTAAATTGGAATATAAAATTTAACATTGATTTAATGTCAAGACTCATCTCCTAGGGCTTATGTTGTGAATACACCAAGCATTCCTTCCCTTGTCTAGGGGACGGTGACTAGAACCGAAAATGAATATCATAAGAAAAGGAAGGCATTACCTTTAATCATATATAAACAAAATTACAACTGCATACTGACACATTGAAATTGGGAGATAATTATATGACTAAAATAAAGGATGAGTGAAAGTAGAATTGATTGTAAGTGGGAAAGAATACAAACCCAACAAGGAACTGAAAATAGTAATGTAATCAAAGGCAACTCTGATGGACATCCGCGGAAAACCCCACCAAATCGTGAGAGTAGTGATGTTACTAGAAGCTAAATTAGTAGGTCATTCCTGCCTGTTACAACATAGCTCCACCTGGTCCTAGACCACCAATCTCATTGTCGTAGTGTCCATCAATCTTGTCACCTCTATGCACCTCTGTTGAAACGTCGAATGTTTGCATCTGACACAACACGTGTGCGAAAAGCATGTGCAGGGGTGAGTATAACAATACTAATTAGGGACCCTGAGACCTCCCAAGTTATATCGGTAATCCAAGAAGGAAAAAAACCACAAAGAAAAACATACAAGATTTAAAAGCACCAAGAAAGGCCACAACCACATATCACAATGTAGACAACCTAGCTGACGCCATATATATAACTTATTTATAGAAGTACTGATGATTATTCGTAAAGCTATATTATCTTTTTATTTCAATAGGCTTTATAAATGAATCACACATTATCTGGCCCACATAGAATCAGGATTCCCTGACCCACATAGAATTGTTGACCACTAACCGACATAGGACCAGTTTTCCATGACCCACACAGGATCGTTGAGCACTGACCCACATAGGATATGACCCACACACGATGGGTATGTGCTGACCCACGCAGGATTGCTAAATACTTACCCACATGGGATGTGACCTACACAAAATCGATATGCACTGACCCACAGAAGAATGATGTGTGCTTACCCACATAGGATCTTAACCCCACATGATTGATATGTACTAATTCCCAAAATATCACCCTTCATTCTCCACCTCATAGTCAGCCACTATATTTCGCAAAAAGCAAGCATGATTCCTAGATAAATCTCTCCTCAAGACATCGGTCGTATTTAAACCATCATGAAGTCTCATGACGAAGTAACCCAATGAACTAACATGTCACAAGGGTTCCAACGCAACAGAAAGTGAACCAACCAGGGTCCTAGTCATTTTGTTATATTAATTTTAGTGCCGAGGGGCCGGCTAGATTTTGTTTTGATCCATCCTGGCCATATTCCAACAATATTCAAAAACAAGTGGTGTTTCTAATAAAAATCACCTCATTTTATGGGTTTTGGCACTGCACTCAGTTCATCAAACAGAGGTCTGGTTTAAGATATATTCCCATTTAAGTGTTATAGGTCCAAAAGGGGTCCGAGTATAGTCAGACACTGTCAGATTGACCCGACCCTACCTGCTGGTCACGGGCTTCTCCAGATAGGAAGAGGGAACATCCTGGCCCATCCGGCTAGGTGCATCCCTCTGGTCCGTGTAACTGCTAGGCCTGCTTGCCGGGTGTAGGGGTCTTCTCCCCTCCTGAACGGCTGATTCGTTCGGGTCTTCAATGCAGTAGCAGAAGTTGGAAACACTCCCTCTGGTCAGTCCTCTCGAACTGGTCACACACAAGAGCTATGGGGCACGGGTCATCTCTTTTCTGTGACCTTCTTATGTGGCACATTGTCATGGGATGCCCCCAAGCATCAACATGATGAGCGATGACCAGCCTCCCCTATCGTCTGACGCAACCCTCCTCCATGATGTGTAGTTGTAATCAATGTGGTCGGCAATAGCCAGTCTCCCCCTTCATCCATCATGGCTCCTTCTGGAACCGCCACCTTATTACGATTGGAAAGAGCTGGTCGTCGCTACCGGGTGGCCACCGTGTTGGTCGGTCTCCCATAAAGAATGCAATCAAAGTAACATTGGTTGAGGGTTCTGGCCTTATTCGGGGAAGCATGTGACCTATAAGTTAGAGGTATAGCATGGGTAGGTTTCAACATCATCAAGGGAATAAAACCTAAATACTCATAAACAAATCCCCCTACCTCGTGTTCTTTGACAGTTGTTTTGGATGAGGATGCAGTCTCTGCTATGAGGGTGTTGTAGACAAAGGATAATTTTCACACACTTTGTCACTCATCGTCAAATCCTACTATGGTCATCAAATCTCCATTCCATATTGGTTTATGATGTCATCGGCACTTCAATAGAGGTTCCCCTCTTCAGTTCAAAAAACCCATGCCCAAGAATTAATGAAATAGAAGAAAATAAGAGGTCAACCAACAAAAAAATTAATGCGGTTAATTAATAAAATTAATTAGTGAACATATTAATTATACCAATGGTGAGGTTACACAAACATGTGTATCTGACCATTAAATGTTATGAAAACCCATAAATCCCATCGCCACTTCTCAAAAATTACAAAGGAAGAAATAAAATAACTCATTGAGTTATTTTATTATTATTTTTGCAATGCCCAAAAATTAAATTTTTCATCCTACCCACATCAATTGAATTTATGCTTCTCCTAATAGAATCCCAATAATGTGAATTCAACAGTTAACATGGATTTTTTATCTGAGCACTGGTTCAAAAGATTGAAATCGTCGCTCGCGCGTTTACTTAAAGTAGCATAAAAAATGTTCAAAAAGTATTTACAGTCACCCTCGACCCACACTGGTCTATGTTACGCTACGCCTAAGGGAACATTCCCTCATGATCTTTATAGTAATCTAATAATTATAATCCATGTTACTGTGCATTAGTTATAATGATTTGAATATAAAATAATAGTTTTTTAAATATTTTATTTATGGCTAAGAACTAACATCCATTGTTGGCCCATGCTGGCCAAGGATAGGATCTGCCTAAGGAAAAAATAAACTCATGATATTAGAGGTGGTCTCAGATTTCTAATCTGATTAACTATTCATAGGCTATAATCATTTGAAAAATAAAATAATTCAACTTAATAATTTTACTAATAGTTAAGTCTTTTTTGGGTTTTCATAATTGAGACATGCAGTGACTCAACTTATGTTGTTCCTACGGTAAACCCCCCATGTTGAATGCACTAGTGCATTCTTATTTCTGATACATGCATCAATTTCAGAGTTTTTTCACTTTTTCATGAATACTGGTCACACACGCTATTTAGTGCCTATCATTTCTTCTACGAATCATTCTGGGAACTCCAGGCCTCGAAATCACATGACATCAATTTTTATAGTCTTGTAATAATCCCAAATGATTTAAAAAAATTATATTTAAAATCAGGGTCTTTACATTTAATATTATTCATTTTTCTAATAAGTATAAAGTTTTGATGAATAATGATAAAATATTATATTTTAATTGAAAACCGCTTTTATCTACATAATTTATAATTGTAAATTATATTTTTCATTTTTTATAACATATAATTGAATTAAAATTTTTTCTTTTAATAAAATTTAGTTATTTGGAATCAATTTCTCATAGATTTTTATAATTAAATAATTTTAATCTTCTGAACATTTCACTATATATCTTGTTTTCTCATTCACTCAACATTATTGATTTTAATTAATTACTAAAGAATATGGGTTTTGATTTTTGAAAATGGATTCGAATTTTGAATAATTTGGTTGAAATAATTCAAATAGGATTCTTTTTCTGTGTTTTATTAATAGTAACATTAGTACTTTTTATTAACACGGTTAAGAATAAATCGACTAATTGAGGATAAAAAAAATTATAAATATTGTTAATTAGCCTAAAACTTGTCCAAATATGATTTTATAAGATTTATTGGACCAAAATAATCATTTTTCAGTGATTATATCCTTTGGAAGCCATTGGGATGAGAGTATGATATTTATTATATATTATTTAAACAGAAGTTAAAGGTGTCATACTCATATTTTTAGTAACTACAAAATATTTAATGTAGGGTTATATATAATATTAATTATACTATAAATAATGATTTGATGATGGAGTAATTATTTAATTAATGGGAATATAAAATAAATGATATTAAATTTTTTAAAATAAATATAATTTAACATTATTAATAATATGCATGAATTGTTTAGAAAACCGTGACATATTATGGATGAATTAAATGTTTTTTTAATTTATGTTGTGTATGCATTTTTTTGATGTCATGTAATTAATTGTGTCAAAATAGAAATGAATGATATTTTAAAATAAATAATATTTTATTAAATGATATGCAATTCATGAAAATAGAATATTCAGCCAAATTAATTCGATAAGTTTTACAATATCATTTACTAATCATTTATGGTTCTACATCCATTTTATAGAAAGTATATTAATCCTTAAGGAGTAAAAATTCATCATGTCAAGGTAATAGTTAAAGAGTTTAACTAAGGGTTAAAGCTAAGAGATAAGGGTGAGAATATTAACTAAACTTATCTATAAATAGTTGGTTGAGATTATTTAGACCAATAATCATCAAATGTTTAAAATAACATACTTTGTATCCATTTTTAATTGATTATTAATATATTTTATTGTTAAATTTTAATCGTTTTTAAATGTGACCCTAACCTTAATTACAAAAGGGCACCTCCTCTCTCACTTCCTCACACCACATTGAGAATTATAGCTAATCCATCCCCAACCCATTTCTCCACCCAACATCCATACCAATGATATGGAGGTCCTAGTAATCAAAAAATACAATCTCTAAATCCTTTGAGAAGAGATTGAGTGAAATTCAAATGAATAAGATGTACTTGTTTTACCAACTTATTCGAGTTCATTTCTTCTTCTACTTCATCTTCTTTTGTTGTTTCCATAAGAAACAAATAGAGTATAATAAATTTTATGAGTTTTTATTATGATTATTTTATGTCCATATTCCACATTTTATCCATCCTATGAAAAATGAATTCAAAACCCATTCATATGTACAACATACTATCTCCACATCTTGGTGTAAATGGTTTTTCATCACCACTTTATTTGGATGGGTATAGTAGGTGATATATGGAATATAAATAATATATATGATTTGATATTTATTTTTTATAATGAATATTCTAGAAAATTATTTACCCTTTCACCAATAGGGTAATGATATTATTGGTCATTCATACGTACGACCTACCATCTCCATGACATGATGAGATTCATTTTCCATGTTAACCATTTATCAAAGATTATATAAATTTATACAGCGAGTAAATTTAATATCTCGGAACATAATATAATTATATATATGATATATATTTATATAAAATATGAAAAATGCTCAAGACGTACATGACAAATCATTCAAGGGAAAATGAAGCAATTAACGCCCTAAATAATGTTAATGGAGGAATACTAATAAAAAATTATATAAGAAAGTAATATATTATATCATAAATATTGATATGGTTCTAGTATAAATTAATTTTATTCATTGAAACATTATTTATGAGGTTAAATCACATTCAACTAATGTAATGGGAAAGGTACGGGGTAATTTCACATTCTTGTTACTATTTGGGGATGTTTATACGTAAGTTTTTTCTGGGTAATATTTATCATACTTGTCCATGATTCATATAAATGATTTCCAAAATATTTTTTAAAATATTTTTTAAATTTTTACCATGTTTTAAATTTTCTAAAATGATTTTTTAGGTATCTTAATTACATTTTTCAAATTAGAAACTTTATGACATTTGGAAAAAAATATGAAGGGAATGTTTAATTAACTTATGTGGACTGAGGTGACTTTTCATACATTATGATAAAATAATGTCTTGACATTTCCTTTACAATTTTAAAATATTATTTTCAATTAAGATTTTCAAATTTAAAATAGCATGGGATTTTAATTAAATGATTTTGAAGATTAATGGGTATTTCTCTAAGTAAATTTTTATTGATTTTACTAACCTATTTTCATATATGTCAACATCTTCTTTTGGATCTTATACTCTAATGAGGTTGTTTTATTATGATACAATCTACATTAGTTTATTGAAGTTTTTATCATCAGTTTGATTGTGGATGTGCATTTTTCATTCCATCCATTGTTTATGGTTGATTTATTCACCTTTTATACACTTTTTTTAATACAAGTTTTTATGTTGTTTATGTTTCACCCATTTCATTTGAGGAATGAATTAGACTTATTATGTGACAAGTACGTCCTTCTATAGCCTCATGATGTATCAGATGGTCGCATGGCACAAACTAGTTTGGGTATTGGATGATGTCTTGCCCATTTATCTATGGTGTCTTAGTTAATGCCTTTTAGGTATGATTATGATGTCCAACATTATGGATTCCCTAATTATTGAATAGTTACAGATATTCCATGTGATTATTTTATAACTATAATATCCATGAGATTATTTAAATGGGATTATATGATTTTCATTTGTTTATTTCATACTATTCACTGGATTATGTTTAAATGGATTCTGTTTTAGTTATACTCTTTTTCATAGGGTTTGTGCTATCATATTCATATTAGCTTATGTTTTACACATACCCTTACTGACCATATGAGATCACCCCTTTCGTATGAATAATATTAACTAGGATTCCAAAATGTGTATTACGATCGATATGCATGGTTAATCTGGTATAATAATGGAATACTCAAAGGATTTTATATATTTTATTTTATATTTTAAATTGAAATGTTAGGAAAATATATGTAATTTTGAATCTAAACTAATATGTTTATTATTCCATTGGGATTGGAATTTTGTATTTATGCCAATGTGATAAAGAGAGGGACTATCTATAGGTTACTCTGGTGGGAGTCATTACATTTGGTATGATAAAAATTTTAGTGACAACCATGGGAATTATATTGATTATAGAATAAAACCCTATAATAGAATTTTCAAATATATCCAAATAAACGTAGGTTGCAATTTTGTGATTAGCAATACCTAAATTTTTAATTAAGGTTTTATTATTCACTTGTTTTGAGATTATACATTATGTTTCTTCTTGTTTTAATCTATTCTAGTGTATTCCATTATTTAAGAATGAAACCTTGTGTATGGAATGGAAACCATATCAATGTACAAAATCCATGTCAGTATTTCTCTCCAATTGAAGATAACAATGATGGATCGAGTGTTGAACTCATGTTGAGAACCTTATAACCATACTAGGACAAGTGACTCATTTTATGAACAATAACCTTACCCATATGGAGCATGCCTATCCACAATGTGCATGAACAATGTTATAAAACATTATGAGACAACAAACTCTTATATTCAATAGGACTACAAATCCATTTGAATCTCAGTATTGGATATGTTCCTTAGAGAAGATATTTATTTCTCTGGGATGTAATGAATGGATGAATATTTCTCCCAAGAGATAACAATTAATGGTGGTAAATAATTCAAAACTATGAGGAGTACAATGAAATAGAAAAAATGTACTGGAATTATTTTAAAGAACATTTATAAGAAAAATATTTCCCCCATAAATAGTTAGTGGATATGGAGAGACAATTATTGAATTTGAGACAAAAATAGGATGATAATATAGAAAAATATGAAAACAAATTTACAAGGCTATCAAAATATGTTATGGATTACTTATGTAATCGAAAGAGTAGGATTGATCATTTATTTAATAGGTTAATTACATTTCTATGAAAGGAACTGGTCTCCCAAACATTATCATCATATGATGATATAGTCTCATATGATATCAATACAGAAAATTAGTTCTCTAAGTCTTATGACATTATGTGAACACAATATAAGAGGATGATGGTGGACTATGATATTAATAAAGGGGAAAATAGAATGAATTATTTTCCCAAATGTGATAATTTTGGGAAGAAACACACTGGTATGTGCCTAAAGGGAATGTGATTTTGTTCTATGTGTGGAGAGAAGGGTCATTATGCTCGTGATTGTAAGGGAATCAATGAATATATCAATGTGAAATGACTCAACTATAAGACGATATGGCAATACAAAAATGAATTTTCTATGATTTAACGTAATATAGATTTGAAAAATAAAGTGGAACAGGGGAAAGAATACATTTTTACTACATTTAAATTTGTATAATTAATAGTTTCGTGGAATCAATAATTAGGTTATGGTATTCTGGTTATAAGAATCATGATATATATATATAAGGATTTTACTACAGTGCTTATTCATTACAGATATGGATGCATTCGTGTTTTTATTATGATATTAAGGTTGTCAAGGTATTCGTATATTAGGTATGTCAAAAAAATATCTACATTTAACTATCTACAGAAAACACAATATTATGTTAATTTTTTATATTTAGTGACCTTTATATTAAATTTTTGGACTATGAATTTAAATAGATGTATTTTCTATGAGTCTTAATGTTGTAATGGATTATATTTAACATTGGATATTATTACTTGTCATTAATGTATAATGTATATTATTGGATATCTTGTGCTAAATATTAAGGTTTTAATAAAATATAAATGAAAAATATATGACTTGCAAATCTTATGATTAATACATGTGCTTCATTTGTCAATAAATTGCATTAAAAATTATTTTCCTGGTGTTATGGTTGATGTAAAAATATACTGATTCACAACCAATGGTTGATATTGTGTTTATGAAATGGAAGGTAATCAATTATGTAAATTTCATGAAGGACTTATCTAGATAGTAAAATAAAACCTCCACACTAAGAAAATTAATTTGAATAAAAAACAAAATTCAATTAATTTTCAAACTGATAATTCCATGTCTACATTAACCCATAAATATTTTATGGTTATATAATTTTAGAATTTCTAATCAACATTGACTCTAACATTATCCATCAAAACATGATGGTTAGATTTTTTTCCATGTCTTGGTTTTCAATTCACACTAATGTTATCATATTCGAGATACTAATTTTGTGGTGACTTTTTCATTTCCCTTTCCTTCTAATTAAGATAATGTTTTATTAACCCTATACTCAATGTGGGTTTCCCCAAAAATAATTTTATTGTATCAAAATTTTATTTTTAAAGTGAAATTTCAATTTATGAGGATTCAATTTATTGAAATATGGGATAATTTTACCCCCTAATATTTTTATGGTATCTTTTTTTTCAAATTCAATTTATTCGATAGATTACATTGCATGCGACCATGAGCTTATACAAATAACAAAATATTATTTTAATTTAAATGTAACCATTATAACCGTGACGTTAAATTAGTATATATTAATAATAATATCTAACTACATAATATAATATCAATTAATTGATTAATAATTAATTAGACACAAAAATATAAGGCAATTTCATGTAAAAGAATTTTTTTTATTTTTATGCTCCCAAACGATCTTTTTATTAATAATTTAAAATTAAATACAATTAGTAAATGATATTAATGAAATTTATTTTTTATATATTCAATATAATATAATTTTTATTAATACAATATATTTTACAGGTATAACAAAATAACAAAACCAATTTTATGAATAAAAACCGTTGTTTTTCTAATAGTCGTTGTACCGACTTTTAACGATAACCCTATATTAAATCCAAGTTTTAAAAAAATTAAAAATTATATTTGAAAAAATTAATTTCTTTTTATAATTTTTAATATTAAAAGATACAGTGGATTAATTTTTGTTATTTTTCCATTATGTTTCATAATTTGATGAATAGTGATAAAATATTACATTTTAATTGAACGTAACATTTTGTATTAATAATTTATAATGATAATTTTTTTTAAATTTGATTTAATATTTAATTAGAATAAATATTTATCCTTGAGTCCAATTTAGGTCATTGAAATCAATTTCTAATAGAATATGTATATAAATACATTTCAATCTTTTGAACATTTCAGTTTAAAAACACGTTTTCTCATACCTTCATCATGATTAATTTTAAATAAATTACTCAATATTATGTGTTTTTAATATTTAAAAATGGAATTATTTTTTATAATAAGTGTATCCAAATTATTTAAATATGTTCCTTTTATATTTTAGTGTTATAAATAGCAACTTTAGTAATTTTTATTACCACGGTTAAAGATAAATCCATTAATTAAGGGTAAAAAATAATATTATAAATATTATAAAATTACCGTAACACTTATATAAATATAATTATATTGTTGTTCTTGAAAAACACCATTCATAGTCTGAGATTATGACCTTTTTATACAACTTGGAGGAGGGTATGACATTTATTATTTTTATTTAATGAGATGTTAAAGATGGAATACTCGTATTTTTATAAAAACATCATTTTTAATATAGGATTATATAGAAGTAAAATTAATCTATAAATATTCATTTGAAAGGTAAAATTGTGATATTCACCGTTATAATAATATTTAATTATTATGAAATAAATAATTACCTTAATGACTTACATAAAATGATGGTGCAATTATATAAATAGTGAGTATATCAAATTAATGATATAACAAATGTGAAAATATATATAATTTGAAACAAATCATGCTATAGACTAATTTTATAGATAGAATGGACATATTAGGGATGAATTAATGTTTTTATATTGATATTTTCTTCAATATTAATATTTTTTGAATTTCAAGTAATGAATAGTGTCAAAATAAATAGTAATGATATTTTAAAATACATAATATTTTTATGAAATGATATACAGTTAAGAAAAATCTAGAATTAGTCCAAAATATTTTTATGGTGTTGAAAATTTAAACTATGGCTCATTTATGGATTTTCTTACTGTTTAATGTAACTATATTAACCCATAAAGAGTAAAAAAGCTATGGTGTCATGGTAAGAGTTGAACGGTTTAACTAAGGGTTAAATCTAAGATATAAGGGTACAATTGTGACATAAACTTGTATAAAAATTATTTTTTACAATATTTAGACCCATAGTCATATTATAATATAAACAAACCACTTTGAATCCATTTGGATTTTAATATTAATTTATATTATTTTAATGTTTTAATGGTTTTCTGAAGTTTCCCTCACCACAATTATAAAAGGTCACCTCCTACATAAATTCCTCACACTGCTTTGAGAATTATAGGTCAACCAAAAATAGAAAATATCTTATCCATGCATTCATATTTATGTATTGGCTATCCTAGTATTCCAAAAATACATACTCTATATCCCTTGGGAAGATATCTAAAGGAAGTCCACTGAAGAAGAGTATATTGTTTTATGATCTAATTTATGTTCATTTATTTTCATACATCGTCATCATTTTTTGTTTAAATACTAAGGTAATAATTAAAGTGTCATATATATTATGAGATTTTTTATCATTATGGAACAAAACAATTCCACCTTCTATCCATCCTATGAAAAATTAATGCACCACATGTGCGTACATACAGCTTTCTGTCTCCATGTCATGGTGTGATTTATTTTTTATCACCACATTATTTGGATGGGTATAATGATACATTTTAAGGATATTAATAATAAATATGGCATAATATTTATTCTTTATATTTAATATTCCATCTCATTCGATACCCTTTCACCACTAAGAGAATCATATCATTGCTCAAGCATATGTATTGTCTATCATCTCCCAGACACGATGAGATTCGTTGACCACATTAAATATTCAAGAATGATTATATAAATGTTTATAATGATTAAATATAATATATATGGAATTAATATCATTATGTAGATAATATATATATATATATAAATTATGCATAATAATATGGACTTACATGACAAAACATGCATAAGAAAATTAAGTAGTTAACACCCTAACCAAGGTTAATAATAGAACATTATTAAAAAATGTTATTAAAAGATAATATATGATATCAAAAATATGGATATGATTCTATAATAAATTAATAACATTATTTAAACTATTATATAGGAGTTTAAATCACATTCAACATAATGAAAGTGCAATATATGGGTTAATTTCACAATCTCATTATTATTCAGTGTTGTTTATACATAAGTTTATACTCAGGATTATTTATCATCTATGTCCATGTTTCTTATAAAGGATTTCCTAAATGTTTTTATTATTTTCCTTATAATGTTAAAATTATTTTTTACCATGTTTTTCATTTTCTAAAATGGTTAGTAAGTATGATTTTTGTTGTCTTCTAAATGGGGAACTTTAAGAATGTTAAGAAAAAATGACGAATGAATGGTTTTTAAATTTACATGGCATGATGTGATATTTACAACTTCATAAAACCATAATTTCATGAATCATTTATTATAATATTTCAAGATTATTTTTAATAATAAAAATTTCTTTAAAATTATGTATTCTAATAAATAAATTATTTCAACGTAAAATGGGTGTTTCCATCAAGAAAATTTTTATGATTTTATTAGACTATTTTATTCCATGTCAACATAATTTGTTGGAACTTATAATTGATTATGGTAGATATATTATGATACCCTCTACCATATTTTACTTAATGGTTTATGATCAGTTTTATAATTGATGTGTTACATTGATACCATTCATGTTTTATGGTTGAATTATTCACATCTTATATGCTAGTTTTTTGATATTACTGTTTATGTTGTTTATGTTTCCACCTTTTCATATGAGTAATGAATTAGACTTTGTATGTGATGTGTATAGTCTTATATAGACCCACAATGCATCGGTATGTCTTATGAGTCAAACTATTTTGGGTATTGGATGTTGTCAACCTCGTTATGTATGGTGTCTTAGTCGAAGCATTGATGATATGTTTATGATGTCATGATCTATGAATTCCCTTTTATGGGAATAGTTATTGATATTCCATGTGATTATTTGATTAAAAGAATATAAATGTGATTATTTATTTCACATTATATGATTCCCATTTATTATTTTCATAATATGATAATGATTATGTTTAAATGTATTGTGATTTAGTTATACAACATTATTTATGTTTTATGATTATATATTTATTATAGATTATGTTGTAGACATACCCTTACTGAGCATATGAGTTCACCACTTTCTTATATATATTTTTTCATAGAATGTCAAGATGTGTATTATGACTTATATGTTGGTCTAAGATAGTATAATAACGGAAATCTCAAAGGATTTTCTATGTGGTATTTATTGTTTTAAATTGTAATGTATGGTTTATGTATATAATTTAGCATCCAAACTAGCTAAATTGACCGGTCCTATTGGATTATATTAATTTATCAATGTCAATATACTAAGATGTGGCACCTGCTTCAGGCTACTAGGGTAAATGTCCTTATAGTGAGGCCTAAGGGTATCATAGTTGGGTTTTTCAGTATGGATTTTTTAATATATTTCACAAAAATTTTAACAAAATCACTACCATTTCAGAAAATATAAAAAATATAGAGGTGGTTATACCAATCCTCTTCAATATTTTAAATAATAAGTGGTGTCCAAAAACACTACTAATAATATTCCCCAAATACCTCTTTTATGTAGTGCCACAACTATTACTGAGGGGTTATATGGGTTTAAAATATGGGGAGTTGGATCCTTGGTGTTGTGTGTTTATTAAAAATATAGTTGGGTATTTCTAGAGGGACTCCCTCATGTATTCCAAGTTATATCACTTACAATATACACCAATTGTTATATTGGTTGGTGTCAATACACACTAACATGAAAATTTATTATTGGTCAAGGTGTGGGTTCCCCATTTATTTTAAAATTGGCATAATAGTATCTATGGTTAAAAATGATTTGGAGTTGTACCCCCCTCGATGAAGGTGATGTTTTTGTGAGGGGTGAATCCTCCTTCATGGTATCGAGTGGTTGTTCTTTTTCCACATACAGTGAGGACCTATATATCTATGAAACATATATAGGCTTCTCTATTTGGTTGTTAGCAGTGTATCATTCACCATTACAATATGGGTTATGTATTGGTTATCTATTTGTATCTTAGTGGATATCACATGCTTGTTTTGTATATAGTTCAATGTTTATAAATATATTGTTGGTTATTTTTATTTGTTTGAGATATGAATACATGAATATTTGATATTGGATATGGTATCCCATATATTTATTTATTCCTACTTGGTGCTTGTCACCAATTCCAAGCCCATTGGAGGTGGGTGTGGGTTACACACTTGGTCGACAACTCAGCTGGATGGGACTTTGTAGTTTCAGGTCATGTTTGATTGGTATCAAAGTGAGAATAGTTCTAGGGATTTATTAGAGCCTCATTAGGATTGTCTTGGGATAGTGGTGTGCTAATGCTAGAATGTTATCAGTTTTGGTGGAAAGAAAAGGGAACCCTCCCAAGATGTGTTGATGGATGCATTCATATGCTAGGACTCGGATAATCTACTATCTAAAATGAATGGTAATGGAATTATTCAAAGGGTACAATTGAGTAGGTCAATGCATTATATAATGTTCAGTTATTACTATTTATTTCCTTCAAGTGTTATATCATCTAGATATTATATAATTCTTATGGGTTCAACCTATTAAATAAAGGGTGGTACCAGCTGATAGCCATCTTTAGTGTAGTGGTAGAGTCATGATCCCTTGTGCCTGTGTTTGGGCCCCTCATCTACAGTAATAGAGAAATAATATGATTCTTCTGATACATGGTTGTGACAAATGATTTCTACAAGATCATTTCATTTCTCCCTACTTTCTATCTAGGGCATATATTTCTCATATTGCATATGATAGAGTAACTAATCAACATTAAGTCTTGTAAGCTTCTCATGTGATGCTCTTTCAATATTCAATGTTCTTTGGAGCCTGGAGTATTTATGTAACATCCCAGGTAAATAAATAATATTACATTATAATCTTTATCAATATTTGAGAATAAATTGTTAATACTACATTAAAGGGAATGCTATGCTCGATGGCATACCCAATACGCAACAACGAGTTTCTTTGAAATCTTACGTTGCACACTAATAATATAATAATATAATAATAGTTAACGCCTAGTCATTATAATGGAGGGAATAAACAAAAATAACTACAAAATGATTACATATGTTTGTTAAATATTTTCACATTTAGCCAATAAATGTTAGAGGCTTAACATGAAAATGAATCCAATTTTAAGCATAAATCTTCTAATGTTCATTAAAAGGTCAATTCACCGCCTTTTGATGGAGAACACTTTTTGAATATACTTTTGACAATTTTTTATGTTGTATTTGACAAAATAAAATCATTATTTTGAATCTGGACATCAAAATGTACTTTGTGTAAGTTTTTGTTATTTTTCCGATAAAGATCATTTTTAGTAAAAATGTTGCATTTTAATTCAAAACCTTTTTTTATTCTGATTTATTTATTTTCATAGATTATCTTTTAAATTGAGATTAAAGTTTTTTTATAATATATTTTTACCATTTAATCCAATGGTGGTCATTGGAATTAATTTCACTTTGAAATTGGACTTAAACTAGTGTCAATATTTTAATAGATATTGTTTCTTAAAACCACAATATTTGTTTTGACTGTGGGAATGAATTATTAAATTAATTAATGAAACATATATATATTTAATTCTATAAAATATACATCATTTTGAATTTGAAATATCAAATATATCATTGGGTTAATATTTTGTATTTTTTTGAAAAACTTCAATTTTTCATGAATAGTGAAACCATTAAGTGGTAGTTAAAGAAACTGATTTTTTGTTAAAATGAAACATTACCAATTCTGTGATTTTATTTTCTAAAATCCAACATAAGTGGTTGTCATTAGGATGTAAAATGTTGTTCAATGAGATGAAAATAATTTTTTGGTGAATAGTAAAATTTATGTTTTATTAATCGCGATTAGAGGTAATTAGTGTTATTTAAGGTTAAGATAATGTTATAATAATATGAAATGACCTTGACAAATGTCCTACCCTTATCTTACGAGTCATGGCCGACCAAGAAAATCCATGGGACATCTTGGAGACCCCATGGAGCCACTTTGTTTGGAAAATGACATTAATAACTTTTTATTTAATGTTAAAATTAAAATGTCACAAACATGTATTTTTTTAGTAAAACAACTTTTACATGGGGTTATACAAGTAATATTTTTGACTATAAATATTAATTATAAAGCTAAATATATTTCCCACATCATGGTATTTTTTATAATTTTGAGACTTTAAATAAACTATTTTATTTATGACACCGTGATGATGTAGTGATTACCACATAAATGAACAGTTTAAATAAAATGAAACGATAGGGTGAAATATAAGTCATACACTAGTCAAAAAAATATTGGATGGGTGTATTTATAAACCTTATCACCTTAGACTCTAAATATATCCTTTTGGGACCTTTAAAATCCTAAAATTATTTTATAATAATGTAATATTTTATAACATTTCAAGAGTGCACCTCCTCTTCTCTTATAAAAGGCCCCCACCTCTACCACCTTACCCACACATCTAAAGCCTTTGGCACGGCCAAACCCTGCCCATTTCATCTCTCCATATCCCTCTCTTAATCATTGAAGACTCACCTTTGGCAGAATGCTCTTCAAGAAACCCTTTTGGTTTAAACCAAGAGGAGTTACCCGATTTAAAGGTAATGTCTTCTCTTATGTTCTTTTATTTTATTTTTCTTCTACAAACCCCTAAACTATTTTTATTCCTTTATTTTGTAACAACAAATATATCTTAAATATAATGGGATGTTGTTATAATAAGTATTAGAGATACACTTGCACACAAATCCATCTAATGGTTAATGAATATACTATTTCTGTGGATGGCGAATTATTGCCTCACGAAACGATGATTGTTCAATATTCTTTTAACACCTTTAAAGGTGGCCATTATGATGTCACTGTATTTTATATATGATATATATGGTATTTATGTTTTATATATGCTTCTGTATCTTATATTTAAATCATACCTTTATTCTTTGAATGTTGTTCAAATGCGATAATTTCATATGAGGAAGTGCGGACTACCGCCCCCTCATGTGATGTGACCCGTTCATGCAATACATGGAATGTATAAAGAATAACATTAATGAACATATGTGACCTATATAACATATATATTATACTGTAATTATAATATATATATGTCTCTCGAATATTTTTAGTTCCATTAATATGACAAAGAAATGAAAGTAGTGTTCATGCATACATATGACCTACCATCTCCATGAATGGTGAATTTATTTTATTCTTATCTCCAAATGTTATGGAATATTATAAAATGAATATTTACTGGATATATATGATATTTAAATCATTAATACTGTTCTGGAGATGATGTACTTATAACTAGATGGACGATTCTTTTCAAACAATTTCATTTTTGAGTCATGTACCAAACATCGACAAAAACTTCTGATATGAACTCAGATAACCAATTATTTTAACATTAAAAGATTTGATATGAACAGAATAATAATCTTTAAAGGAGGAACTTAGGAAATTATAAATTGACCAAAGTTTATTATTCAGGAATGTAATGAAACGAACGAGACAAGTCTGACTTGAGGTAAGGGATCCTACCGATCTCTTTCTTTTTAAGTACTCTTTTTTATGTAACTTACTTTAAGCTCCTATTTCTTATGTTGGGGGATGTTCTTTTATATTCTTATTTTTGTACTTTATGTGTTCATATGATGAGAGACCATATTTTATTTTATCAATCCATTTTTTTGGAAGTTTTAAGTGGTGATGTTAGGCTGCCGAGTATTCATAAGGGATTTTTCATCTCACTTTTATTCTCATGAGATTTATGCTACATTTGCCACTATTTGTTTTGAGTGGTGTATGTACATACCATTATTCTACTCGTTGTGTAATATAATTTCTTTTTTGGGTGTTTACATCAACTTTTTACGGTCTTTCTTTCATGGGGTGAACGTTTGGAATGTTACCCAAATCGTAAGGGAACCTTTCACACTCCTATTTTTAAAAGACTTATTTTGTTATATCTTTTAATTCACATATTTTTATGTTGGGATATGTTATTATATAACCTTATTGTTGTAAATTTTATTTCCAAATGATGAGATAGCATTTTCTCTTTCATCAACTAATTTTATGAATTTTAATGTGACGCTGTTAGGCTATCGAATTTTACCAAGGGAACTTCTTATCCCAATTTCGATTTCATTGCGCTCAACATGTAGTTATTGAATATGTCATCCTTTGAATATGTTTGAATGACCTTTGATTTATTTACACATAATATCCACTTATATTGGGTGTATTTATATTTTTCACACATAATTATGATATTGATTTATCCTTATTTTAAGGATACCTTCTTTATAATGGATTTCATCTCATTTTTCATTTCTATTGAGACTTCATTGTTGTTATGCACCAGTTCACTCTTATATGGTGTATATACTATCCTTTGGAATATTATATCATGAATCCCTTTATTCTCATGATATTATAAAGTTCTGATTAAATGTTATTCCTCAATTATTGTATTCAACTGTCTCTCATTTTGTTAAACACCCTTTAACTAAAATATCGTTTAAAATGTATTAATGATTTATTATTATAAATATTTCTCATTAATATCCATGTTTTCAAAATGGTTTTAAGGATTTATTTATATGGATATTAATCGTTTAAAATTTTAAAATCTTCATAGTGGTATGGGACAATTTGATTATAAAATCTCTTTATTATATGGTTTTAAATGGCTTTGAAAATGGTTTTTTAGAATTGATTCATTATTTCAATATCTTAAAAGGTTATATTGTTATTTCAGTGTGGGAATGTTATCTTTACATTATGCTTAAGTTATGTGATGTCATTATTTTATGGTTCTTGGGCATTATTTATGAAGATGGGTGCTTTCGTGATAAACATAGGGCGGGTGAGCCCTATATATCTCTCCAATGCATTGGGTAATGTGAAAGAGTTAAACGTTAAGGTTTCTCCAAAGAGATTTAGGGAATATACTGTGTTGGGTTTTCCAAACATGACCATGAGGGTTACTCCTTAAGTAAGAATGTTATGAATTCCACAAGTTACCTTTATGTCTTATTATTTCTATGAGTTATTCGTAAATCTTATGTTTTCACGAGGTATGTTAAATTGCATATGATTTATGAGTAAACTATGATTTCATTGATTCTTATGTATACATGGAATAATGTTTTCTTTCCATATTTTTCTTATCCTTACTGAGCTTTTTATGATCATCCCATGTTTTTTGAAATGTTTTTCACATGACATAATGTTGAATAGGGTCAAGGATGGGATCAAGGAAATGTCAGGCTATCTAAAACAAGGAACTAGACATGACTCTTTTGTTCAAAAGTTTTTATTTTTGTGAAAAAAAATGGAAGCTAAGAAGATTTTTCTACTTTGTAGCCATTGAGATGTAATAGTAATGTCATAATTCTCGAAAAATCTAAACCTGAAAAGATCCTCAATGTGAATTAATCATTTAATTCAATAATAAGTAATGTTTAAGGCTGGGTCCATATAGTTGGTATCAAATGACAGTTTAGATAACTTTAGAGGTTAGAGTGTTAAGTGACAAGTTGTGTATAACCATAATGGTTATTATATTAGAAAGGGTCATTGTTATTTTTGAAGGTTGGAATGAGTTTGAGATAACTTGGATAATTATATATAAGTGTTTATCTTCCTCTTTAGTACATAATGATTTTGTTGATATACCCACACTGACATTTCTGGTTGTAGTAAATGGATGGATCTCGCATGCACCAAAGTGACAATGGGTTTGAAGGAAACTGTGGTGGTTCTCTGATTAAGAGACTGGATGAAATGGGGGACTCATTGAGAAATCTCGTGGTTATTCTAAACCAACTATCAGGAGTCATGATCAACCACTCTAACCTTAGTGATTTCTATAATGCATCATGTATTAAAGAACCAACTCGACATGGAAGTTCAGGTAATAATTATAAAGGTAACCATTTGGGATTATATGATCCTTACTTTTGATGTAATTATGGGTTACTATAAGTTATGATGGAATATGAACGACATGTGATAATCTTGAGGTTAAATTATTTTATGAATATTTTGGAAAATCTTATCTCGTTTTGGGGAATGTTTTAAGAATTATATAGTTTTGGAAAAAGGACAACACGTAGGTTGTGTGACAACCTGTCGCGTTGGAAAAAGCTACAGGAATCAAACCCACAACCAAAGTGCGACTGATATTTATCGCCTACCACTGGACAACGTGAAGTCCCTGGTTAGTTTGACTAATTATTATATTTTAATTAGATGATTTTAGGAATCAAGAGTAAGTTTATTTTGGGTTATATAGGGAAATTATTAACCTATCATGGATGATATGTGATTAGGTTAGTTACTTTTTAGTATGAGACTTTAAGAGCAACTGATGTTATTTAGAGATAAATGTTAATTTGTACCATGGGAAACTATGTGATTAAATCCTTCAAATATTTGGGTTTCAATCTTAGTTGGGTTAACATTGAAGAATTGTATGGACAAATTAATTATTTAATGGTCTTCGTTGAACTTTGGGTTTTGTTTGACAAATTTTGGAGATTAGGAGTAGTTTTTCGTTTTGTAAAAAAAATCCTTTTGGGTATTTTCTAATCTCGTACTATACTTTTTGGTTTGGTTTTGGTTGAGATCTAAAGACATGGGAAATATATAGTTCTCTTTTGTGGATTAGTTTATTCTCAAGAAGTTTATTATAGTACTCTTAATGCGAACAAGTCTTCCTAAATACTCGTCGTTTAATGAAAATATGAGTTTGATTAAAAAATCTAGTAACAGTTGAAAGTCTACCTGACAAGTAAGTATGTTTCATTCTGATTTATTTAAGCTCAAAAATAAATTCCTTAATGAAGAGTAACTAAAAACAAAAATGCTGTTTGTTAACTTTTCCTTCTGGGGAATCGAATTCTGTTTCACCCATCACAAGTTTGTGATTTTCTTGTGGTTAAATTTCTCCTAGACATGTTTACTTTCACTCTCCACCAAAACATGAACCTTTTTTGTCTCCTTCATATCCATATTTTTATACATGGAGTCCTAGTATCGGTTAACTCGGGAGACCTTTGTACTTCTCTCCATTTCTTTTAAAGTGATAGTTTTACTGACTCTTGTTCTGATGTGCAACTTTCAATGAAGTTTCCAAGCCCAATTTTGAAATTGCGAGGAAGAAATTCCCAAAGGGGGGGGAAGGATGTAACATCCCAGGAAAATAAATAATATTACATTCTAATGTTTATCAATATTTGTGAATAAGATGTTAATACTAGTTTAAATTGAATGCTATGCTCGATGGCGTAGCCAATACGAAACAACGAGTTTCTTTGAAATCTTACGTTGCACACTAATAATATATTAATATAATAATAGTTAACTCCAAGCCATTGTAATTGCAGGAATGAATATAAAATACTACAAAATTATTACATATGTTCGTTAAATATTTTTACATTTAGCCAATAAATGTTTGAGGCTTAAAATGCAAATGAATCCAATTTTAAGCATAAATCTTCTATTATTCTTTAAAAGGCCGATTAACCGCCTTTTGATGGGGAAACCTTTCTAAATATAATTTTGACAATTTTATATGTTGTATTTGACAAAGTAAAATCATTCTTTATAATCTGGACATCAAAATTTACATTGTGTAATTTTTTTTATTTTTTCGATATAGTTCATTTTTAGTGAAAATGTTTCATTTTAATTCAAAACCTCCTTTTAATATGATTTATTTATATGGTTAGATTATCTTTTTAATTGAGATTAATGTTTATTTATAATATATTTTTACCATTTAATCCAATGGTGGTCATTGGAATTAATTTCACTTTGAAATTGGACTTAAACTACTGTCAATCTTTTAATAGATATTATTTCGTAAAAACGAGATATTTGTTTGGACAATAGGAATGAATTTTTAAATTAATTAATTAAACTTATATATTTTAAATTTTTTAAAATAGAAATAATTTTTGAATTTGGAATATCAAATATTTCTTTGGGTGAATATTTTTTATATTTCTGAAAAACTTCGATTTTTTATGAATAGTGAAACCACTAACTGGTAGTTAAAGAAACTGATTTTTCATTTAAATGAAACATTACCACTTCTGTTATTTGATTTTCAAAAATTTTACATACATGGTTTGCATTAAGAATTAAAATGTGGTTCAATGACATTAAAATAATTTTTTGGTGAATAGTAACTTTTAAGTTTAATTAATCGCGATTAGAGGTAATTAGTGTAATATAAGGTAACGATAATGTTATAATAATATGAAATTACCTTGACACATGTCTTAACCTTATTGGATGAGTCATGGAAGACCAATATAATCCATGGGTCAACTTGGAGACCCCATGGGTCCACATTGGTTGGAAAATGACATTAATAACTTTTAATTTACAGTTAAATTAAAATGTCACAAACATGTATTGTTTTACTAAAAGAATTTTTACATAGGGTTATACAAGTCATATTTTTGAATATAAATATTACATAAAATGATAAAATGATTTCCTACATCCTGATATTTTATTTATAATTTTTAGACGCTAAATAAATTATTTTATTTATGACACCGTGATGATGCAGTGATTACCTCATAAATGAATGATTTAAATAAAATGAGAAGATAGGGTTAAATATAAGTAATACACTTGTCAAAACCTTATTTGATGGGTTGATTTCGAACCATTATCACCTAGCCTCGAAATATATCCTTTTGGTACTTTTAAAATCATATAATCATTTTATAATAAAGTAATATTTTATTACATTCCAAGGGTGCCCCTCCTCTTCTCTTATAAAAGGCCACCACCTCTACCACCATACCCACACATCTAAAGCCTTTGGATCGACCAACCCCTGCCTGTTTCATCACTCCACATCCCTGTCTTCATCATTTATGCCTCACCTTTGTCATAACGCTCTTCAAGAAACCCTTTTGGTTCAAACCAAGAGGAGTTGCCCGATTTAAAGGTAATGTCTTCTCTTATGTTCTTTATTTTTATTTTTTTTGTACAACCCCATAAACACTTTTTATTCCTTTATTTTGTAACAACAACTATATCTTCAATATACTGGGATGTTTTTATAAGAATTATTATAGATACACTTACACACACATCCGTTTAATGGTTAAAGAACATATTGTTTCTGTGGATGGGAAATTACTGCCTCACGAAACGGTGATTGTTCAATATTATTTTAACATCTTTAAAGGTAGACATTATGATGTAACTGTATTTTATATATGATATATATGGTATTTATGTTTTATATATGATTATTTATTTTATATTTAAATCATACCTTTATTCCTTTCAGGTTGTTCAATTGCGATAATTTCATATGAGGAAGTGCGGACTACCGCCCCCTCAAGTGATGTGCCTCGTTCATGCAAAACATTGAATGTATAAAGAATGAAATTAATGAACTTATGTGACCTATATAACATATATATTATACTGGAATTATAATATATATATCTCTCAATTATTTTTAATTCCATTAATATGACAATGAAATTAAAGTAGCGTTCATGCGTACGTACAACCTACCGTCTCCATGAACGGTGCATTTCATTTCTTTTTATCTCCAAATGTTATGGAATAGTATAAAATGAATATTTACTGGATATATATGATATTTAAATCAGTAATACTATTCTGTCGACGATTTAATTATAACTACATGGACGATTCTTTTCAAACAAGTTCAATTTTGACTCATGTACCAAACATCGATAAAAACGTCTGATATGAACTCACATAACCAATTGTTATAACATTATAATATGTGATATGAACTGAATAATAATCATTAAAGGGGGAACTTAAGCAATTATAAATTGACCAATGTTTTTTATTCAGGAATATAAAGAAATGAAAGAGACAAGTCTGACTTGACGTAAGGGATCCTACCTCTATCTTTCTTTTTAAGTTCTGTTTTTATGTAACATACTTTAAGATCCTATTTCTTATGTTGGTGGGATGTTATTTTATATTCCCCTTTATGTACTTTATATGTTCTTATGATGATACACAATATTTTATTTCATCAACCAATTTTTTTGGATGTTTTAAGTGGTGACGTTAGGCTGGCGAGTTTTCGTAAGGAAATTTTCATCTCACTTTTATTCCCGTGAGATTTATGCTACATTTTCCACTATTTGTTTTACTCATTGATAAATATAATTTCTTTTGTGTATTTTTACACCGTCTTTGTATGGTCTTTCATTCATGGGGTGAACATTTCAAAAGTTGCCTAATCAGTAAGGGAACCTTTCCCCATCCTATTTTTAAAATAATTATTTTGTTATGTCTTTTAATTTACAAATTTTTATGTTGGGATATGTTATTATATATCCTTATTTATGTAAATTTTATTTCTAAATGATGAGATACCATTTTCTCTCTCATCAACTAATTTTATGATTTTTAAAGGGACGTTGTTAGGTTGTCGACTTTTACCAAGGGAACTTCTTAACCCAATTTCGATTTCATTGGGTTCAACATGTAGCTATTGAATATGACATCCTTTGAATATGTGTGAATGACCTTTGATTGTTTTACACTTAATGTGCACTTATATTTGGTGTATTTATATTTGTCTCACATAATTATGAGATTGATTTATCCTTAATTTAAGGATACCTTATAATGGATTTCATCTCATTTTACATTTCTATTGGGATTTCATTGTTGTTATGCACCAGTTCACTGTTATATGGTGTATATACTATCCTTTGGAATATTATATCATGAATCCCTTTATTCTCATGATATTATAAAGTTCTGATTAAATTTTATTCCTCAATTATTGTATTCAAGTGTCTCCCATTTTGTTAAAAACCCATTAACTAAAATATCGTTTAAAATGTTTTAATGATTTATTATTATAAATTATTCTCATTAATATCCATGTTTTGAAAATGGTTTTTAGGATTTATTTATATTGATATTAATGGTGTAAAATGTTAAAAGATTCAAAGTGGTATGGGACACTTTGATTCAAAAATTTCTTTATTAAATGGTTTTAAATGGTTTTGAAAATGGTTTTTTAGAATGGATTCATTATTTCAATATCATAAAAGGTTATATTGTTATTTCAATGTGGGAATGTTATCTTTCCATTATTCTTAAGTTATGTGATGTTATTATGTTATGGTTCTTTGGCATTGTTTATGAAGACGGGTGGTTCCGTGATAAACTTAGGGCGGGTGAGCCCGATATAGCTCTCCAATGCATTGGGTAACACGAAGGAGTTAAACGTTAAGGTTTCTACAAATAGATTTAGGGAATATACTGTGTTGAGTATTCCAACCGTAACCATGAGGGTTACTCTCTATGTAAGAATGTTATTAATGCCTCAAGTAACCTTTATGTCTTATGATTTCTATGAGTTATTCGTAAATCTTATGATTTCCAGAGGTATGTTAAATTCCTTATGCTTTATTAGTAAAGTATCATTTCATTGATTCTTATGTATACATGGACTAAGGTTTTCTTTCCATATTGTTGTTACCCTTACAGAGCTTTTTATGCTCATCCCATGTTTTTTTGAATTGTTTTTCACAGGACACAAAGTTGAATAGGGTCAAGGATGGGATCAAGGAAATGTCATTCTATCTAAAATAAGGAACTAGACCTTACTCTTTTGTTCAAGAGTTTTTATTTTTGTGAAAAAATGGAAGCTGAGAAGATTTTTCTACTTTGTAACCTTTGAGATGTAATAGTTATGTCCTAATTCTCCAAAACTCTAAACCTGAAAAGATCGTCAATGTGAATTATTCATTTAGTTCAATAATAAGTAGTGTTTAAGTCCAGGTTATTATAATTTACATCCAAAAGATGTTCCATGATATTTAGGAATGATATTTGAAGGGACATTGGGTTTGACACTCCCCTGGAAGCATTGTTATATTAGGGTGTGAGTTCCCAAATTCTTACATATAGATAGGGTTGGTACCCCACTCCCCAACTTCCAACACGCCTGGTGTGCAGGTCCTCTATCATTAGAGTTGGTACTCTCCCATCAATGATCTCTAGAGGCGTTTAGATCTTAAATTGGGGTTAGTACATGATTTACTGTGGTGTATCCCCATTATGCATTGGTATTCCACAACAATTCATGTGATATTACAGAATTTATTTTTGGAATTAGTTGTTTTGATGATTGATTAGTGGTATAGTTCAGATAGACATTAGATATAGGTAACTCCATTTGATCATGTTTCATCTAGTGAGGAGCGGATACCTCGACATAATAGAGTGATTGATTTGAGTATGTCAAATAAATGAAATCCAATTTTAATATCATGATTAAAATTTTTCCTTGTGATGATACATTAAAAGGGGTTATTTTATTCAATTGGGATCATTCATGTTGAGGGTAATGAGAATAATAAGTCATATCCCATGATAAGGAACCATTACTAAATGATATCTTCCTTTTCAGGCATGTGGGGTATCAATTTTGTGGAGAATTTATCTTAAGGGCAGTAGTCATATGAGGAAGATGATCACTATGAACATTATCTCATGGTGATCGATATGAAGGGTATGTACCAATAAATTCTAGATACCACCTAGAGTGTGATTTACATCCTTTTTTTATCCCCAATATTTTTTAGCATTAGGGTATGTTATTCTCATGATATTTCATTAACAGCTAGACTACTAAATATCCTAGTTTTTTCCTCATATCAGTGTATTATGATTGACTTACACGATGTTAAAATCTACACTTGTTTTTACCATTGGTGTGAGAAATATTTAGCAGAGATGCATTTCCTAGGATTTTTCAAAGGTGGAGTGCTGCCTAGTAGTAATAATTTTTGTGATTAATGATCTCCCACAAATTGAGTTCAACGGATGACAATCATTGTACAATGTTTTTAAATTGAGCTGATAATTTGTAGTTTACATTTAATGGGAAATGGATCCCTGATGGCGAGAAGAGAAAATACTCAAAAAGTTATAACCAAATAGTTCACTTGTTGGATAGAAAAGATTATTTGTTGTGGTTATTTGATAAGATCAATCCCAATGTTGTACAACAGGAGATTGTTCATTCCTGAATAGTGATGTGGCCATGCTCCGGGAGCTGAATCATTATTTATTCAGAATTGAAGTAGAGATTATGTTATACTCGTGACATGTGTTTTTTAAGATGGATTTGTGTGTGCATAGTAATGTAGTGTTTGTATATATGGGATATAGTATATGTTAATACAATCATGTGATAGAAAACATGAGTTTAGTTGTCATGGGTATTTGGCTGACAGACATTTCTTCATATAAAAGATATAGCCTCTAGAGTAGTGTGAAGAATGTCTTTATGGGAGATCCCTTGTGATATTTTGGGGCATGTAATGATTCATAATAGTCCCTAAGAATTTGGATGTAGATATTTGGGTTTTCAGATGATGATGAAACATAGATCCAGATAGAGAGAAGAAATCATCGGTGGTGGATGAGAATGTAGTAGAGGTCAGTGGGGATGACACTTATCCCTTTTTGATTGTAAATATAGTAGGAGGAAAGGAACGATGTTATCCTTGGGCCTTCAGATATACAGTATCACGATCATGTGTTCTAGTGGAGGATGTTGAGTGAATGTAAGGAAGGCTTATGTGATGTGGTATGCTACTCATGTAAGGGCTCATTGTGGGGGAATTTGGTGTTATTGGATAGTTACAACATGATATTATTATGGATATCCCTTTAAAAGGTGGGGATATTTATGTCCCAATGGGTAGCACTTTGGTAGAAAGACCTTATTTGTGGTTTATTAGTGTCTCTTGGAATCACCGTGTGCTAGCATTGATGGGGATCCCAAAGTTGGAAGAGAAAGGATTGAGATGGAATGTCATGATGAAAATTATGAATTGAGAGTCGTGATGGCTTTGAGAGATTTTATTGTGGCGTGTTAGGATTGTTGGAATTCTTGGAGGAAGGATAATCAATGACGTGGTGTCCCATATCTAGTTATTTAGAAGAGATGTGTTCCCATATTTACATGTTCTCTGTCCTGATAGATCTGTAGACCTCCAGAACCTAGAGGAGATAATTAGTGAGCTACTTATCTCCCTGTGTGAGCTTGGTTTTGTGGGATTCTCAATGATCCATTTGGGCGGTTTTAATTTTGAGCATAAAAAGTATCTTCGGAGTGGTGGACATAGTGACCCAAGGGTTTCTTAGATTACTTTTATGATCAATTTGGATACTATGTGTCTTAAGACATCATCATATGGAAAATGGTATATATTCCATAGAATAATATCATAGAAATATTATTTATGGGTTACATTGATTTTTTGGTTTTTGTGTTTACCGATGGGCTGAATCGGCATTAACAAATGTTGTGATGTGCTTTGATAAAAATGCGTGAAATATGAAAATGATATTTTTAACCATCCACATGAATTTCCATGAATTATTATCTTCATATTGAACAAGGACTCATAGGTGAATTATTATTTCTGTCATTGTTATGAAATGGTTGGATTCCTGGGGAAGTTATTACAAGTGAATTAATTGACTAATATATTTAAAACCCTAATCACAACCCTATTTAATCCCCTCACGTTCACATATTATGAGGCTCTAGCAAGTTGGTGGATTGAGATTTTAACATGATGACAATAACAAATGAAAGTGCATGTGTTTCTCCATTGATGTAGGGCATTATTTTTTACATTATTCTTGAATTACAAATTGAAATTATTGATTTGAATTTATGTATTATATGTGGATGACTTCATGTTTGAATTTTGTGACTGTTCCACTTTTAAATTTATTTTTTATAATTATATATATATATATATATATATATATATAGATATATATTTGTTGATAAATCTATTTTTAATCAAAAATATCAAAAATATTTGTCTATAAATATAAATATATTTTAATATTATATATATTTATATAAATATATTTATTTATTAATATATAATTATTTTTAACTATAACGTAACTTAATTTTTTAATAATATAAATATATTTATTACACTTTTATTATTATTTAAATATATATATATATATATATTAAATAAATTTATTAAAATTTTATAATAATTTAAATATATATTTTTTATTTATGATTATAACTACAAATTAATATTTTTATGAATATTTTTATATAATTATAAAAATATTTATATAATTATATATTTACATAATTAGAGGTATTGATTAAAATAATAGTATGTATAATTATTAATATAATAAATATATTTCTTATTTAAATATACTTTTAATAATTATATAAAAATTTAAAACTGTATTTATATATTTATTTATAAATCTTATTATAAATAAATATTTTTTAAAATATTTTTATATAATTATAAATACACAAATATATTTAATATATTTATATAATTATTTAAATACATATATATATAATTTAAAAAATCATTTTTTAAAACATTATATATATATAAATATATTGGAATTATAATATATATATATATATATTAATATATCATGTTCTTATTAATTATAAATATGTATTTCTTTATTAATATATATCAATAAACATTATTTTGAATATAAGTAAGATAATTAATGGTGTATTTATAATACTTTTTATTAAAAACATTTTTTAGTGCTACGAATAGAACCAATACTGATTTTCCGTTATAAGCACATTTTTTTTAGTGTTGGGTAAAACATGACATGTGGTAGTGATGTTTTTTACCGATTTCACTTGTTTATATTCTTTATATCCCCTTATTCCCCCTACTTCTTTTATTGCTAATAATATTTGGATTAATGAGCTAAACAAAATCTCAGAACATTTTAGTATATCGCAATTGTCACTACATCAGTAGAACAATGATTTTCAATTCTAAAAGTCAATACTGCATATTCAGGGATGAAAACCATCATAACATAATCGGGTACCATTCACTACTTCGAAATTGTTCAAGTATTTATATGGAATATTAAATTAACAACTAGTTTAATATTCATGTAAACACTGTGTGTTATTATCATTCAAGCACTCTAATCTAGAACCCAAATTATAGTATTCATTAATAATATTATATTTTCAAATAATAATAAAATATATTTATTACTTTTGATTTAAGATATTGTATTTATAAATAAGTTTTATAAATTAAAATTTTCAATTTAGTTGAGAAAGTATTTTTTAAAAATTTGTGTTGATTTAAGGTATGTATTTTAAAAGAAGATTATAAAATGGTTTTAAATTTATAATTATTATAAAATGATCATGATAATAATAAATTGTAATTTTTTCATTAAAAAAATAGGAAATAAAGAAAGTTGTGTGGGAGCCAAACATATCATTTCCCCTGTAAAATAAGAATTAGAGGATGATGACTGTTTCTATTTATGCGGGGACATTGATGGCTATAAATGGGTTTTAGAACTATGTTTTTAGTTCCTGCATATCTACGATGGAGGTGTGACGCAGGGCTTGAGTGGAAAGAAGGCCTAACACACGATGATCAATGTTGTAGTTGGCGGTGGACCGATGGTATTCTATGTGGGGATGCCAAATTGTGAGGAGGCCATATGCATGTTTCTAAGGCGGCATGAATAGAGGAATAGAGGGTTCACCTATGGTTTTCCCTTCCTCCATATTCTCCTCCCTATTTGACATTTGGTTATCTTCATTGCCTGATCAACAACTAATGTGTCTTCTGGAAAATCCTAACTCAATTGATTCACTCGTCCGCTATCAATGTCTCCATTCCTCCCATGCAATGAGAAGGTTATATCTCCATATTCAATCATGGTAATCCATAGCACCACAATCTATTACTTTATATAATCTAGAGGAAATTAATATTCCCTCTATTTACTCCCACCACAGTAACCGAGATATCTAATTAAAAACACTAAATCATGGGTTCACCATCGACGACCTCTCTTCACACTGCATCCAGTCAATCCTGATTTCATTTCTATCATTAGCTACTATTATTTAATCAATCTCTCACAGGTATCATATTGTATTTCAATGTTCTCATAGAATATTGGTAGCATGTTTTATATGTTTTTACATTCTCATGAATGTATAGTTTTTGAAATATATGTTTGGTTTTCATGACATAATTCCAATCTATTCCACAAAGATCAAAGACATTTTGTAATATTTCATCCTTTAAATGTTGTCTCCCTACAATATTTAAACATCCATTTTTCTTTGCATTATTGGATGTTATTTATTTTTTCACTTATAAACTTCATGTTATTAAATCCTTATCAAAAATTGACCTATGGTAATCACTCAGCCTCTACAATATCCTTATGATCTTCTTATTTCAATTTCCATTCTATGTTATATAATTTTTTTCCTCAAATGTTTATACATGAATCTAATTATAAATTATCGATCTTTCTTGGTTCCCTTAATGATGTGTTTTCATTGACAACATGGGAACATATTATATAGACATATATCATTTTTAGATCAATTAAATGAACATTATTGATCATCCAAACAATTTAATTTTTTGTTGTAATTGTCCTTAGACAATTTCCAATTGGGTAATAGTTCCCATAAATATAAATATTAGTTTCTTCAATAATGACATCAGACCGTGATATGATTAGTAAAATTTTCTAAATGATTTGTAATTCTAAATCTCTATCTCATTTTTTGGTTTCAACTAAGAATTTTATTCTTAATGTCATTTCTAAACTTCTTTATTTAGTTATATGAATGTTTTTTGACATTGAAAAATTGGATTCTCTAAATTATATATGTTTTTATTTAAATAGTTTATTAAATAGATAATTAAATAGATATTTTCATTTAGTGATGTATGATACATTGATTAATTTGAGATAAAATCTATTATAAAACCTAAAGGATGGTAACATGGTTGTTCCCATGGGACCTGTGGTCGCTAAAATCCCATGAAGTGATGACACTACCAAATTGACGAGACATGAAGTTCATGAAGCTATATAGAGGGACGACATAGTATTCTAAGAGCTATGTGAAATCCATGACCATAAAGTATCAAATTAAAATTTGTTTAGCCCATGATTCCACACATTAGTTTGCATCACTTCTGTCTCCCATGTTGCCTCAACTATCTTGCTTTTCCGAAAGAATCTTGATCAGTGCCCTGACCTTATGATGTTGGTGGATAATGCCGATAAAACCACTCTTCACGTGGCTATGAGTGGAAAGAACCTTTCCCTAATCAAAGCACATCTCATCAATTGGAAAGGCTGACTACAAAGAATTTCTCTTCTACCTTATTTAAACAAAAAAGACATGATAAGAACAAAACACGACAAGACAGATTGATTTTTTCAATAATAACGAATTGAGTCATTGACCGGGTTGTTGGCCGGGAAATATATTGATCAATTGGAGTTGAATATCATGAATATTAAATAAGAGTTTCCACTATAGAGAATATGGTTATTATCAAGCTCTATTTTGGAGAAGTTGGGGGGTCAATGATGCTTCCAATAGAAAATCAATGTTTTATGCCGCGATAGTGTTTAGGAAATCATTTTAGGAAAATCCGATGAACATGGAAATATTTTTCCAAAATGAAAAATCCTCAAAATCAAAAAACCATCAAAAAATGTTTCATTTTAATTCATCATGACATGAAATAGATATTATCTGTTTGTGGAAGAAAATGGTATTCATGTTACGTTGAAAAAGAATCCAATTCTATTTGATTCATTTGATGAATGAGGTATAACCCTAATTCTTTCACAAGAAAGACGGTTAAAGTTTTCATAGACTCTTATATACATGAAAAATTCAATGACTATGCCTCTAAAAGTGAATATAGTGAAGGAAAATTTTTCTCGATCGATTCTGCCATAAGAAAACATCAACTGAAAATAATTGGAGAGATTCACCAATGATGCGTAGACACCTCAGAATTGATCACTGATGTGGGTCGCAACATTATTCATACAACATCCATGGATGGAAATCCCAGATGGTAAATTATTCACCGAAAATAAGTGATGATGGGAACATGATGATGAATATTGTGAATGAAGGAGAATTGGATGGATTCGCCCATTTTCATTTATCCTCCAATCATCGACATCATTTAGTGGTGATAATTTTATACATGGAAAAATCAGTGTCTTCTTAGACATAAGGGATCATCCCCTTTCCCCAGGGATTTCAACACATGATGAAAAAAACAATAACCACACCATTATACCAATTACCTCATCCCCTTATCAATGTCAACATCATTATAACATTAAATCAGTATCATTTATAATTTTATTCAACTTACATTATAATTTCACATTATGATATTGGGATTCACCTCATAATTAATGCCTTAAAATATGCTTTAGCTCTGGCCATACAGTGTAGAAAATCCAGCATGTGGAACAATAGTGATTCTGAACCTTAAAAATGGAGGCGCATAACTCTCCTTCTTGATGATTATCATTATTATAAAGAGGAGATAAACACTCACATACTTGTATAAACAATTATATATACGATCACATTGAACTGTGGATTCACCATCCTTAGTTGGAATCACTTCTCTAACATGACAACCCTTCTCCCCAAGAAAAAAACAGAATTTCTACATTTTTCTCCATTATTACTGTTTTCATACTCATTACAGAAAAACATAATGATGTTACCCTCACACACACATCCCTTAAGATTGAAACACCTCTGATCATAGTGGGCTTTGGGGTGATGTCTTTTTCTTTCATGGCTAGGGTTTTTTTGGGTAGTGAGAAGCATGTGTTATATTTCCTTCCACTTTTTCTCGAATTGACTTATTTCTAAATTCATGATGTTACCTTTAAACATTCATATATTCCCAAATCTGTCATCATGGAATCAAGTATTATGAAACATGTTTGACCCTTCGAACATGATGATACATTTATACATCACATTTTGGTAAAATCCATCCTCAAGGAATCTAGTATTGCCCTACTTGATTCAACCTTCCTTGGATTATGTTGAACAAACAATGAATAGAAACAAGGGGTGAATAATGTTGTGTAATATTCAATACCTTCATGATATATTTTCCCAGAGTTGAATGTATTAAAGTATCTTCGTGAATGGAGGGTGAAACAAGTACTTTAATACTCGATTGACTAATGATAGATTTATAGAGACCTGAATGTATTATACTATCACCGTGTCTGAAAAAATGAACTCATCATCAAAATGAGGAAAACAAGCCCTCTTAGTCTCCTCACTACAAAAAATACCATATATTAAAGAAAAATACTTCTTCACAATGATGAATCTAATCAGAGGTGAGACCACCTCAAGGGATGTGTGGGTGAGAGTAACATACTCAAGTAGTGTTCTTCTTAGTATAACCACAAAATTGATGGAGATAAACATGGAATGTAATTTTTGTGCTTGGAGAGAAGGGTCGCCATAGTGGAGGAGCCATTCCCACTATGAATGGTTAATCTATCCTCAAATGTGACAATAGTTATAAGGTTTGATATAAGAAACTGTGTGTTGATCCTCTCTTTATAATAATGATAACAATCAATTAAGAGAGTGATGAACCTCTCTTTATAATATTGAGAATCACTATTGATCTCCTTGTTAGTTTTTCCATAATGTCACGAAGTAACTACAATATATTTTAAAGAGACCATCACAAGACACCACAAGATATTGTAAAGGGAAATAGTCATGGTAGCTATAAAAAATTATAGACGAACATGATTTATTAATATTATATCATTGACTTCGATAATAGGGGAATAGGTTGTGAACGAGGTAATTGGAGGATGAGGTCATGGGTAGAAGGAGGATAGGGATATTGCTAGTGTCAGGGACCACAGTCCCTGGGAAAAGAGGATGAAGGGATAGATGGGATTTATCATTCGGAGTCTGAGATTACATACTTATTAGAAGGGGAAACCACTACAGCATCATGTGACATCCATCACTGTGTAACAAATGTGTTCCATTGGGTCCATGTTGACATTGTTGTTCCACGTTAAAATGATGACCACCAATGAATGAAAATTCATAGAATCTAATATCAAAGGGGTTTTGCCATACAAATCACCTTCATTCAACAACTTGAACCTCATGTTCCCATTCTCCCTTGTTTTCAATATATACATTACCATCTTGGCCCTTCCATCCGTGAATGTCATATGAAGAATGTTGCAACCCCTTTAGCGAGCAGTTTCTTGGTTTTTATGTGTCATTGTAGAATCCCTCCAAAGATTTCCTTGTGAACTTTACATTTGGTTGAATGGATTGAGAGAAATACATCCTCACAGTTTTCCCTTTTATAGGCACATTCAATGAATTTTTCATGTAAATAGAAAACTATGACCACTTTTCCTATTGGGGCTATGAAGGAAATAGATTTTTCCCCGCATTCATCAAATGACTCAAGTAGGAATAGTTTCTTCATCAACACAGCATCAAGAACATCTTCTTCCACATCCATAGAATATGTATCTCATTTCATGATGAATTAATGTTAAACCTTATTTGAAAGGTTTCTTCAATTTTGATGTTTTTTTATATTGAAATCAAATTTCCATGTTTGATGGATTCACATTTCCGGAATTCCTTGGCTCTATCTATGCATTGACCACTAATTTTTCTATGGGCACTATTACTGATCCCCCACTTCCCCAGAAAATTCTTGATGACCTCTAGATTCCAAGCAATTACACATAGGTACATTGTCAACTCTTAAATTTTAAGGATATTCAACTCTTCCGAATTTGGACATTCCTCGATCAACAGCCTTGCTAATGCACTGCTACCATCATGATTATCTTGTGAAATGAGAAGTTCCATATATTGTTATCCTATAGTATTATTTTAAATAAGAAATTATCTTTGTACTTTGCATGCTCTTGTTCCTCATGTCGATATGTTCTTTGATCACGCTATGGTTCACACCACTTGCAGCCACGTGAAGGGTTGTTTGAGTAGCATCATCCCACACAGTTAGAAGGATAAAGAACCGACCAAGGATCTAGCTGACTAAAATGGTAGCCGAGATGGTAGGGTAGGGACAATGATGTGGACTAACATGTGGCATCCTGGGATGACCAAATCTTTAATTGAAACAATGAGGTTTTATATCACATATAGCTTGAAGAACCACACATCACCCTCCACACAGCTTCATAAACATAAAGTGTGGTCAATTTATATGTACCATCGCTTATAGGGATTTTAGCCCCCACCTGTCCAGTGGTAACAACCACATCATCATGTTTGATGACCTATAATAGGTTCTCTTTGAGATGTTGCAATGCAACATTCATCTCTAAATTCACAGATTCATTCATCTATATATTTTAAAAAATAAAAAATAATATCATATGAAATTTAGATAATCCGGTTTTTAAAAATTAGAAAAACATTAGTACAACAAAAATATAGATGTGTATAAATGAGGTAAAGAAGAAATTTCTTAGTAACAAAATAAAATGTGGAACTAATTTAGAGTTATAAAAACATTTAGAACATTTGATTATTCATATCAATCAGGTTAATGGAATGGTTTGAAAATTATATAAACTTATACATGATCTTTCCTTGGTGTCAATGAAGGAATATCTATGATTGAACAAAGATCGTTCAATGCTTAACAAGGAGATTCACTTATGAAATTTTAAGGGGGAAATTGTGCAGAGAAAGGAAATGGCAATTGAAAAGTTACATGGAATCAATAGTGGATGGGTGATTACCAGAGAACAATGCTTGATAAAGAGATACACATATGAAAATTTTAAGGGGGGAAAATAAATAAAATCAAATGTAGATTACATAAATGGATGTTTCAATATTGCTGGGAAACAACATTAAGGTGATAAAATATTACAAAAATGTCTTCGACCAATGTGGAATAGACCTATATAGTTGATGAGAAAATATAAATATACAAACTATCTATTGACATTGGAGAATGGGTTAAACCTATTAAAGGAATAAAAAAATCATAATTATGTCATGCTTTAATGGGAAAAATATATTTCAATGACTATTCATTCACGATAGTGTATAAACATGTATAACATGATACCAACAATATAAGAGCGTATAGATATAAAAATGATACTAGTGAATATGTTATATTAATAATGACATGAAACAGTTATGCTACATGTCAACTGTGTATACAATTATTACTATAAATACAACATACCAACATTGAATGGGAACACATATATATCATGTAAATATAAAATATAATAGTCTAATGTAAAGAAATTACATTCCAACACACCATACCAACAATAAAATATAGCATGAAAGCATATAAAACATACAAGATATCATTTAGACACACAAAACATGCTAAAATATGGGTTTTCATTATACAAATCTCCTTTTGAGTAGTGTGAAACCCAGGGGAAAAAGAAAATAGCTAACACAAAAAATAATCACTATAGTAGAAGGATTACATGTCATGTGTAAGAAAAATTAGGACCATAAATTTTAATCATAATTAATAGAAAATGATATCATTAGAAATAATAAATAATATAAAACATTGTTCATGGTTATAAAAATTTTATGATAATCATAAAATGATTTTCCGCCATTCGATCTATGGTAAAAACAATAGTATAAAGATCCCTGTGAAAATCATAGATAGAAAAATCAACACAATTTGGGAAAAAAGATAACTCAACTATAGTTGAAAATAGATATAGAAAAGAAATATCTGCCTTGATAAAAAATTATATTGAATCTTTGTTACAATTTCATGCAAGAAACATGGAGAAAGTGTTATTGAACCTAGAATCAAAGAAGGCATGTAATCTCATTGGGCACAATTTAAAGTGTCATTAAATAATATTTGAAATTTGAGACCATAAATAACATCTCATTTGGTGGAACATGCAAAAAATAATGAAACAATAACATAGATATAAATAATATATTATAAAGTCAGGTCAATGTCACTAATAGAATTTTGGTTATGTTTTTGTAAGGGAGACTTAGATCTAATAAGGAGCATATGGATGAAGTGGCTGATTGATATGGAGGTTTTTTGAGCTTGATGATGGTAGATGTTGTTTGCAAAAATTTGTAAGAATTTGATATATTGATACCAACCCGTTGAACCCTAGGTTGACTCCTACCTATGGTGAATAAGTGGTGAACATCAAGCTCACTGAGTTAACCTGCTAGAAAATGAAAAGTAGTTCTATTTTGGGGGACTGGAGAGCACACTGTGTTATCATCTGATTGATTATAGAAAAACCTATTAGATAAATTATACAATATATTGATGTATAAATCACATGAATTGGGGATGCTGAAAAATAGGATGAAGATGTGTATATTGTGAGAGATTGGATGACCTGATGTGTCCTCGGTGGTCAGTGAGGGGATGACACCTTATTGAGATATAGACAACAAATAAAAAATTTGAGGGAAAGATTGGGTGGGCTTCATCCACAATGGGAACAAAAGTAATTATTACTGGGGGGACGATCGGAAGGAAACTATTAGATGTTGGATAATGTGACAAGGAATCTGTCAGATGGGAATCAGGGGAAAATACAAGAGGGATTATGAGAATGTTGTGATGGGAAGACGACAGGGAAGAGAGAGGATAACCTACATTTAATATATATATATATATATATATATATATATTTGTTAAAACTAGCTAGTTTTAAATGTTTACATTTACTCCACCTACGAATTCTCATGGTTCTATAATTCATTTAATAATTTCTAGTTTTTTTTAATTTTATTATTCATAAGAATTTTGAAAAATGTAAATCACAAATAAATATTGGATTGGTGTAGCCCAGACTTATTTGGATGTTGTTTGGGCTGACTACTTGTGGCCCATTATGCACATCAGGGTACAACATTGTGGGTCGAGATCCTCGGTGAGTTCTTTGGGTGTTGTAGGGGGCAACGTCCCCTTGCTCTATGTGTCGAAGGCCCCCAACCCAAATTTAGGGGCACTATAGATGCTTTGAATGACTATAGAGGAGCTAACTGAGAGACAAAAATGGGGCACTATAGCATTGCAGACATTGTCACGACTACTGTAACATGGTTGATCAGTGACACTGATAGAGCATTATAGCTCTATAGAGTTTCAACTGCCATACACTATAGCTTTTTGAACTTGTGTGACTATGACACTATAGAGATTTCTACTTCTATCCACCTTTAACATTTTCATATAGAATTTTTTGTGTAGTTGACGGAATAATGCGTTTTCTTCTTTATTAACCAATTTTGGGATAGAGTTTTGTGTATAATCAAGAACCCTGAAATTCACTTTTATTTTGTGCTCTCGATTATAGATAATTTCCGCCTCTACATGGATGTAGGGATCATTTCCCAAACAATGTAAATCTCTATGTCTATGATCTTATTATTCTTTTTTTCTCTTTTACTATCCTGTGAATCATTTTTTCACTTCGTTTCTCCCAGTGTTAATGTAATGATAAAGACAACCTAAGAGTGGAATCCATGTTTATAAGTAAAAAATTATTAATATAGAAAAAATGCATATAAATTTATAAAAATGTTAGGGTAATAATTAAAAAACATATATCAATTAAATTTCGTGAAAAATTGTTGGAAATATATAAATTGTGACACAATTGGGAATGTAAATACATTTCCAAATAATGAAAAATTGGTGTTTATTAGATATTTAGATATAATTAAAATAATAAAATGAATAATAAAAATTTAATTATTGATTGAAAATTTAATTATTTTGAATTTAAAATTTTCCCAATTTTTCTTTGGGCAATAGTTTTTTGCATATAACGATATTTTGTGGGTTTTCTTGAAAAATTCATGGAAAAGCTGCATAATTCTTAAAAAATGTAAAATTGATGAAAAATATTCAATAATTCATTTCAAAATTGATTTGTAATATTTTTTAGGAAGAGCTCACATATCAATAGGAATATAAGAAAGATTCATTATAAAAATATTTTCACATAATTTTCTTGATCTCTTTATATCACTTGTGAAATAATTCCTCTTGATCATAGATTCCTGACAATGAAATTGAGTGGTGTATGTATTTTTTAATAAGAAACAAATAAATTACAAAAGTAAAAAAATTAATAAAGGAATAAAACTATAAATGGCAATTAAAATGTAAATTCTTAAGATAATTATATTATTTACTTCTAAATCAAATTTCAATGATAAAATTTTTTATTTTAATAATTTTTTCAAGCAGGACAAACCTATTAAAAGAATATTACGGGAATCAAAAATATATATAAGAAATCTCAATGATTATTTGGGTGTAATAAAATTCATTAATAGAAAAAAAATTCAAAAAAACTCAATTTTCAATGATTAGAAGCATGGAAGAGGTAAAATAATGGAGAACACAAATTTCATTCTTATTGAAAGTAAATATTTATCCATGGACATAATGGAAAAATTATTCAACTATGATGTTATTAACCAATAATAATATTTAAATAATTTTATATTAACATGAATCACTCAACCCAATATATTATGTAATGACATATATCTACCCTGTATTATTTTTGGATATTGTATGGATTATTTTTTAGACCAGCCGCTGAGACGCCGTGTGATTCTAAGACCCGGTATTCTAGGAATAATTATTGGAAATATATTAAACATATTAAATAAAAATGATCATAGTTTTTCTAAAAAACAAAAATAAATTTTGAATGAATTCCTGATTCGAAAATCTCATGCCACCATTGAGTTTAGAATGTGGGGTTTACCCTAGACAGGTGATAACCTTTGTTGGTTCGGTTTGTTTGGGGAGCAGTCATCACAGGCGTGGAAGTTAGTAAAATATTGAAATAAATTATTTTATATCATTTTTATTGATGCACTAATAGGAATGTTATTATGTTAACTACTATGATAGAAATCTATAGTTTACCACATAACCCTAGAGATGTTAGAGAATACATTAGAGGATCTCTTGTACAAAATCATCAACTTGATCTGTGATTTTCAATCAATGTGAAACATAATCAAAGGATCTCACCAGAAACTACAACAAAAAATCATTAATTATCATTGATCGATCCAAATCGTAGTAGGAATTTTTTTCATTGGATTATTTACCCATTGTTAATTTCTATGATGAATGTGAATCAATCGACCAATATATTGATTCGTAGATAGATTTTCTGGGGGGGGGGTGAGTTTATTTTTGGGGATTTTAATGGGATAATTTTTTCCAGATCTAATTGTTATCTATTCATTTATTGCTCTATTGAAAATTAATATACTTTGATGAGAATAGCGACTGATGTCCGTACATCTTGATTGTTCTTGTGCTTTTCTTCCCTGATTCTTTGTTCATTGCGAGCGTACAATGTGTGGCATGTGGATTGACATATCCTGATAAATTGATCGTTGTGCACCCGATTCTTGGCACAACAATCCAATATCCTAGATATTGTATCAGCATGAAACGATGGTGTTACGACTATGGAAGTAGTGTCTGATAATATGTTTTATGATACCCAATTCCATGTTCTTTGGGGAACAACGAAGAATGAAGAACGATGAATATGATTGATTTATGAACTGATTGAAGGGATGAAATATATAAAATGATCATAGAGAGCATCATCCAGATCAGATCCTTGATTTCCATCCTCAACAAGTACGGATTTCTACCCGATGACGGCGTGAGCATGACTGAAAGAAAGAACCAGTGTTTCTGAAAAAACATGAACCACATAGCTTGCCGGCCCCTCCTAGCGGTGGATATTTTTTCATAGAATGTTATGTATTTCATGTAATGTGACCCTATCTCATGGCATGTGGTATCTCCCATGTGTCTTAGCTTTTACTTTAGATGGTACACAGACACGAGATAGAGTAGATGATAATGGGAATGTCGTGTACTCCCACATGGACATGTCTTGGATTGGTGTACAATGGCATTCTCATGTATTGGTACATGGGTTGAGTACACATATATCCAAAACACAGTGTACATTTACACAAACACAGGCAAGAGACATGATCAATTTACCCACAAAGGACCCGAGGTCTGGAGACACTGCGTGAAACCCAACCACATGTCTTTTACATTCTAAAAAATGGATTGGGGCCTTTGTACTCTGTATCATGGAAATTTTTTGTTAGGGTATGTTCCTCATATCAATTTCCTAATGGTTAGTATGTAATCACCCCTAATGCATTGGAAAACGATCCGTTTTGTGGGAATTATTTCATAGAGTTGTTGGAATCCTTCTATGAGGCCCATACTGAGATCCTCTATTCATATTTGTGTCATAGGTGGTGTTCTTGTTATCATCATAACCAACACTACACGGGCCCTGATCCTCAACATTGTATGTTAATCTAGATTGAGTTCATGGTATACCCTATGGCCTTTGGAGTGATCCTTGTATTTGAATCATATATATTTAGTTAGTCAGCGTGTACTTCAAATTGTGAGGCATGAAAATAACTATTTCTGAGATAGACACCATTACTATTATTAGTCTCATGAGTGTGTTCTCCTAGATGACTACTTTGTGGAACCATCAAAATGAAATCCAACACTGGTATTATGATTATGACATACCTTAAAACCATGTGTCATTGTTGAGTATATCTGGATAATATTGTTTAATGTGACAGAGACATATACGTTTGTAGAGATAACATTATTTCCTTTTGTTTTATGAATCATGGATTTGGGGTGTCCTAATTGGTATTGTTAAACTCACATCTAAAAAGATATTTCTTGCACCTATTGTGTCTTGTTGAAATGATCAACCTTTTGATAGAGTCTGAGACGGACAAGGACCAGAAGAAGCTTAGGGAGACAAGAAAGACTGAGGTGTGTTCCTACGACATCATTATATCAATCCATATCATTCATTATATGTTTTACTTGTATTCAAACTCTTTGTGGTGAGATTTTATTTTCCCTATTTACTTTCCTTTACATCACCTCATACTCTTGTTGTGAGATTTAGAAGTATTCATTCATGGTTGTTAAATTGATTTTCTATTTCAGAATTGTATATTCATGGAAATGCATGTGTATGTACAAGTACTCCTTGTTAGTGAAATGTCTTCTCAGTGCTAGTCGATATCACCTAACCTATTGGATGTGGGCTTGGGGAGTTGTGAAATGAAATCCTTTGGGATGGTTCATGACATAGTATAGGGAATAAACGATGAAAAGAGGTAGAGTGTTAATATTTATGTAATATAAAAAAACTAATGAAAAAATTAGAATAAACTAACAAAAAATGAATTAAATATGCAATTGTAAAATTTACAATGTAATGAAATGTGAACTTTAGAACATCAAAAATGTGACAATGATGATAAAATTCTTATTTTTATGTAATTAAATAGAGACATTTAATTTACTTGAAATATGATAATGGATGTTAAAAAATGGATATGTTAAATTTTAAATTAAATTGCAGACAAATTTCCAATGTATAATGCAAAAAATAATTACAAACCTACATAACCAACACATTTTCATTGAATTATTGATGACCTCCATTATAATCTATATTGCTTAGTTTTTTTCCTTATAATTATCCAAATATAATAACTATTTAGCTAAATAATCATATGTATTGTTGTTATCAAAAATAGTTATTATGAGGAAAAAAATAAAAAATGAAGTTGTTTTGTAAACTGAAATATATATACATTAATTCATAGTTATGTATTATTGTAAATAACAGATGTAAAATTAAGGCATTGATTACCTAATGAACTGAAATTATTATTATTTTTTTGAAATCATAACATTTTAGTTTATAAATTTACATGGATTAAGAAAATATTGGAAAGTACCATATTTTTTTCTTTAAATACAAAAATATATAAAAATGTATGAACATGTGGATTGTAACACCACAAGAATTTGCAATATATTCTTTTTATATTAAATTAATTTTTCCCTATATTTCATTATATGGAACACCATGTAAATTTTATGTTACTTGAAACATAAATTTTATAATTCTATATACGCAACAACGAGGTAAGCTTGCGTTACATACATGACTGGCATTCATCGATGGCTAGTGTAACACACAAGGCCAAGTTTTACCAAAAATAATATATTATAAAATTTTTTGTTATTTAATATATTATGATATAATATAGATATTGAAATAGAGAATACAAATAAATATTAAATAAATTATTAAAAAATATGTTTTACACAAATATAATATGAATTCATTCGTTTCAAATTAATTATAAAATAAATTATAATCCAATTGATTATATAAAAATATTTTTATTTCTATAAATTAATTACTATTAGTGAATTATATTAATGAATTTTATATAATATATAAATATCCAAAAAAATATTTTTTATACTCATCTGATAAGTTTTATTGGCATAATATAAAGAACAACTGCAATTTTATACAAAAAACATATATTTTTATATAGGTATTTTTTCAGTTTTTAATTGAGAATTTATTTTAAATCCAATTTTTGGAACAGTTATTGATTTCATATTTCTATAGAAACATCATTTTCGCAATAGTAATACGAAAATTCTGTATTGGTGAAATTTTGGTATTTTTCTTCGAAGATACATTTATCGAGGAATAATAAAAAATAATGTATTTTAATTCAAAACATCATTATTATATAATTTATTTATAAGTTTAAATTATATTTTAATTATTTTTAATGTTTAATTAGATAAATATAACATAAATTAATTATAATTATGTCATTGGAATCAAATTATATTGGAAATTGGATATAAAACATATCAATATTTTGAATGTTTTTACATTAAAACCCGGCATTGTCTTCCATTATCTATGATTAATTTTAAAATACTTTATGCCACATCTATGATTGAAATTTGAAAAATTGGATTCAATATTTAGAATCAGAAAATTTTATAATTTCCCAAATAATAAAATTGTTTTTACCAAAAATATTAGTAAAAATGATTAAAATTAATTATAATGATTAAGAAGAAATTCAACATAACAAATTAGTAATCAATAAACATACGGACAAAAATTAACTATAAAATTGTCCAAAATCCCTTGGATGGCCATATTTATACACTATCCTGATTTTTATATACTATTTACCATTTCTGGGTCCACTTATCATAGGAAATACATGACTGGAATTCCATTTTCAGATTACAATATGTATGACAGTCCTCTATAAAACGGCACTCACCTCTCCCACATCCTTACACCTCTAAGGCCTGTTGTAGTACCCAATATATGCTCAAATAAGATCTCAAAATACCTCAGTTCATCCTAGAGGCCTTGATTTTGAAAATATCCATCCAATAAAGACCATTTGGTTCAAACCAAAAGGTGTTACCCAAAGAATTGGTAACTTCATTCCTCAAGCTCTTTTTATTTTATTTTAATTATCAACCCCCTCAATTATTCTTATTCCACGCTTTTATAATAAATTAAATATGCTCAATATAACGAATTGTTATTATTATAAGGGTTTTTCACACACACACACACACACCCTCATATATACATATATATATTATTGACCATTTGATGGGTAATCAACTTACCATTTGTATGTATTGCGAACTAACACCTCATGAAATAATGTTGTTCCTTTTCCCATTACCATCATTCATGGATGGGAATTATGATAGAAACTATTTTTATATATGATATATATGATATTTATATTTTCTTTATTCTTATTGAATTCTTATATAACACATACAATTATTACTTTCATTTTGTGGGAATAGGATAACATCATTTGTGGATGTGTGGACTACCGCCATATCAATGCGATGTGATTCATCAACACAATACATGAAATTTATAAAATATGGTTTTAATTAATAATATATGAGATAAATGACATATATAATATATTCATGACATAATTACCTTTCTTTAAATATAAAATATGAATTTTTTTACCTTTTTCACGCAATAAAATTTGATAACTTCGATCATGGACGTGTGGGCTACTACCTCATCAACACAATGTGATTACATTTAAATAATAATAATAAGTATATATTTATATAATTATATATGATTATACAACATGGTATTTATGATATAATTATCAGTTTTAGAAGGATATAATGTTACTTACCTTCTTTCAATAAAGATCATTAAAAATGGGAACGTTACTCGTGCATACGTACAACCTTCTATCTCCATGATTTTAAGGTGGATTCATTTTTCATAACAATATTTGATTATTGTTTTAAAAATTATAATTTATGTATAAATAAAAAAATTATTCTAGGATTATTATCACTTATATGATTATACAATGACCCATTTGACTATAGTCAAACTACAAAACTCATCATTAACACACGAATCGAATTTGGTCAAAACACCCAATGTAAAATAAATTGTTTATGTTTTATTATAGACAATTGTAATAACTGAAGTACAAATATATTAATTGTAAAAAAATTCTGAATCAAGTAATTAATTAATCTAATGAAATTATTCCAGAATATAATGAAACATGTGACAATTCATACTCCATGTAAGTTATTTAATCTCAATTTAAATTCCATTGATACTTATTTGTTGTTATGAACCAATTCACTTTTATATGGTGTATATATTGTCAAATTAAATTTTATATCATGAATCTTCTTATCCTGATGATATTCAATGTTTCATTTAATGTAATTCATTCATGGGTAATATGATTCCAATGTTTCAATGTGGCCTGAGAAACATTGGAATAATTACATATTATTTTCCTCCAGATATTTTGTTAAAATTTCAATGGTATTTACATTAATAAATATCAAAATCCATTTTTGATACTTATCATCCACATATGAATTATGTAAAAATAAATATCTTTTAATCAATATGGATATTTAACGAGGTACATTGTTCGCGATATAAATTGATGATTTCTCAATATGAGGAATGTTTTTGACAGGCACTGTACGGGTTGGGCACCGGTTAATGAAAAACCAATAGGTTGAGGAATGGTAAATGAAATCCCTATGGTTTGGAGAAAATTTAATTTAATCCCTTAGATGCATAGGATGCATCATGACTTGATTAAATTATCCAAATAATAATAGTTTAAATTGTCTTATATTGATCGTAAAGGTTTCTTGTGTTTGGGAAACATGTATGCCAATAATTAATAATTTGTTTTATTATTAATTTACTTATTATTATTATACATTGTATTATTGTGTTGAAATATCTATGAATTCATTTAATTCTCAGTTTATTCATTTAATGGAATTTGTTTTCATATTATTACTATGACACATTTATTATGAATAATCTATTTATATTAATGGATGAGTTATCAGAAATTAAGCTTGTCATGTTTATTTAATCACATCATTTCATTATTACATTCATTGTACGTACCCTTACGGAGCATATGAGCTCACCCTTATTATGTTTCTTTTCCCAAATTAATGATGAAAATTCGTTTGAATGAGTTTCAAGGAGGATATTTCATTCATTTTTTTATTTATAGTATTTTTCTCATTTCTCAATGTATTATGGATTTCTGGTGTGTAATATGGTTTTATAAAACTATTAAATTGATTAGTCCCTAAGGATTTGATGTTTTTATCTATTCCAATGTAATAAAAAATCGAATAGTTCCAAACATATGGGGTTCGATCATAACATGGAAAGAAAAAATTCATAGTGAACAATGCAAGAATTAATGGTAGAATAAACGAATAACATCAAAAGATACTTGTAAATAAAAATTCATCTGTGAAATATTTGGAATAATTTAATAAGGCCTACTATGCAATTTCATTGAAGAGATCACAAAAATTATATCCTATCAAAAATTGATCTCCATTTCATATCAATTTAGAAAAACATGAACATTAACACTCGCAATTAGATCTACATAATATATATTTATAACAATGATTATCTAAACTATGAAGTAGATTAAATGATGTAAAATTACCAATTACTTAGTGATTTACAAAAAAAATCATGAAAGAAAGAAATTCATCACCTACATCTAACAAATGTTTTATTTAATTTATATAGTCATGGCATTGTTCATCAACATCATTCCCATCTCTAATATGGCTAACCTATGGCATGTACATACAACCAATTTTGGATCGGTGGAAAGATGTTTTCTAATTATATGGAATAGAAAAGTCAATGTATATTATATAATAAAGTAGATATAGATTAAATAGGATAATCCCCAAGGATTTTAGTGATGCATCATACACCAGTTCAATAGGACATTCATCCACAATATTGGTTTTTTAAAACAACTATTCTTTAATTATAAAATTTCCATGACCCGTTTTATAGAAAAAAAAATTAAAAATCACCTAAAAAAATCTTCACAATGATAATATATAGTTTAATAAATTATCTTTCTCAAAAGGATCATGGAAAAACAAGATGGAAAGAACAAATCTACAAAATTTTTGAATATTATTTTATTAAAATGTAACCAATATGGAATTTCGTTTCATCTCTCATTAGGAATAAATTAGTTCGTGTTGTCATTCATTTGTACACATTACATGAAAAACGAATTAATGTATGAAGCCTATATGTAGTGTCTCAAATTAGATAAAAATATTGAGGCAGTACCTAGAAAAAAATATAAAAATTAATGGAAATCATTCATATGAAAATGGAATCACTCATGAAATGGATGAAAATAAAGAAAATGATAGAGTAAAATTCTTAATCCTTTCAGAAGAATAATTGTTCCAATTACATTGTCATTCCATTAAATTAAATATTCATAGTTAGATTACATAAGAATACAATTTTTTTCAAAATAATTTCTAAAAATTAATTGATAATTAATTATAATAGTTCTCTAACAAACCAATTCAAATAACACACACCTGATTTCAAATTAGTGATTCTTGTTACAGAAAATATGTTCCTAAATTAAACAATGAAAAATATTCATAGTTAGATTGAATTATTATATTTTATTTGGAATGTAAAAATCATTTCTAAAAGTATATATAATAATACTTATAATAGTTATTCAATGAACTAATACCAATAACCCACATGGAATATTCAAGGAATCCATCGCATAACAAAACACTGGTTCTTTAATGAAGTAAATATTAATTTTCATAGTTATATTGCATTAAATTAATAATGTCAAAATAAATTTCAAATATTAATAGATAATTATAATATTTATTCCATAAACCAAACCAATAACACACAGCAGATGATCAATTAGTTTACCCTACAACAAAACATAAGTACCTATTTGAATTAATGAATAATATTCACAGTTATTATGCATTAGGATATTAAATATGGAATGTAAAAATCAATTACAAAAATTTAAGAGATAAAAAAATAGTTTTATAAATTCACATGGTTTTTTTGTGATATTTAAGGGAAGAGAACCAAAATAAATTCTGATTATAGTGTTATGAAACTCCCCAATACTGAATCGCAATAGTAATTAGATAAATGGTGAAAATATAAGTGGGTTGAAGTTGTGTGTAAAAAGGATCTATTAACAAAATAGTCCATTTAATGCTGGAAATTGGTTATCTCTGTAACAATTGAGGTTAAAAATTAAAATGAATTTATTTTGATGTGCAATAGTAGGGGAACCAAATTAACTTTTGATTACAACACTGATAAGTTTATCAATTGTGAATGATCGCAATGAGGGTGAAATATAGAGTGAATCGATGTGGTTCAAAGAGAGGTTATCAAAAGTGAGAGTCATGGATTTAGGGTTTGTATCAATAGATTGTTTTGGTCAGGGTGGGTGTAAAAAAGGGACTATTAATTCTAGTTGGATGAGGGAAGCTGATGAATAATCAATAAGGGAATCTGTTTAGGCAACGTGGAGAACTGCGAAAGAAATAAGAGATATAGCTTTGCAATTTAAGGTAACAGGAAAATAAAGAATGTAGAATTTGGTAAATGACGAGTGAATTAGTAGTTGCATGATTTACATGAAGATTCTGGAGCTCTGGGAGTGGAATGTGAGAGATATATATGTTATATGGGGAGGAGAATATGGAGGAGGGAGACACAAAAATGAAATGTTGAGTAGTGATGATAGCAAGGACGAGCGATGATGCCAGAAATATAGTGGAGAAGCATGAGATCAGAAGAAGAGGTAGGCTTGATAAGAATATCAGGATTGGTCATTCTAGGCATTCCAATGAAGTATGGGTGAATCCAAATGAGTGAATTGTGTCAGGAAAATTTATATTCTTCATGAAAATTTTTACTCATTAGTTTTATATCATATTATTTGAATATTACTTTTTATTTTTTCAATATGGTATTATTTAAGTTAAAATTTTGGAAATTTGTTTATTGGGGAATGTTTTTAGAATGTATCTTCAAGGTAATCATTATAATCTTATAGTGAGATGATGATTAATGTATTTGAGCTTCATTATAGGCATATTATATTTTTACATCACCACGTACATTGAACATTTATAGGGAAGGTCATGATTTATTATCCACTTTTAAAACCACTTCCATTGTATGGATTATTCCTAATTATAGATTTTCCCATTATGGATTCAAAATCCAAAGTCCCATCTATCTGGGTTTCATCCTCATGAACTATCACTCAGACTAACATCTATATAGAGAGGAAAGACATTGATAAAAGTGGTGAAAAAGATTTAAATCATAGGGAATTATTTGGTAACTATGAATAAACAACATCAAATGCATGAACTAGTCATCATGGAGTATTTTAACATCAATATTTATTCTATACAGAGTTAAATAAAAGAATAATGCCTTCAATGGGTTCTGTTCAATGATTTAAATTTTTTTCTGAATAGTTCTAGGCACACTGGTTGATTCAAAGATGTCATGTATTTGTAGTCCAATTAAGTGTTATCCGATTATATGAAACTTTCTACACATCCGAATTATCAACATTTCATAATACTAATATCATCATAATATTTTTTAGTTAATGGTGTTAATAAAAAACCATTCATATATTACATAGGGAAGTCTGCATCATCCTCAGGGATATCAATGAGATCAAATTGATTCTTATTTTTGATGAGATATATATTTAGTTTTCCCTACACATATCACTTAGTATAATATTGATAATAGATTAGATTATGAAAGGGATCTTTTTGAATTTGTAAATAAAATGTTGAAGATAATGATCATCTAATTCCAAATATTTTTTTTCCAAAATAAAAAACATATTTTAATATCCTCATGGGTTAAAATCATTTGAATTGATTTCAAATACATTTCCAATCCAATATTAGTGTGGAATTCAGAACACATATTACTTTCTCTTATCTGAAGGCCAATATATAGAATCGGGATATAAAATCATATTTGAATTTAACCTATGTGTAACAACACAATAATTTAAATGAATAAAATTATATTTGAATCATAAAAGGAAAAAACACTGTGTCTATATTGGTTTCATGCAAAACTATGTTTTTATTTTAAATTCAAACCCCTTATTTTTATGTTCGATAGCATATTCAACAGGAAACACCGAACATATACAATGCATGTTATATACTATCATTATATCCTAGCCATTAAATTAGTAGGTATAAATATTATTATCTAATGAAATATATATATATATATATATTAATAAATAAAAATTATTGATGAATTCTTAGAAAATAATCATTCATTTTCTAGTAATGATATTATATTCATTGGAAATATGTATTCTTGAAAATGTAGTATTATTTATTTTAATGAATCATATTTAAAAAAAAATTGGAACTTTTATAAAATTTATATGAATAATTTAACGTCGTTTTTTAGATCAGAATATCAAAATTTATTATGGGTGAAATTTTAGGACTCTTAAAAAAATATTGATTTTTCAATGAATTGTGAAAATACCGATTCTGGGAAAAGGTATATTATTTTCAATAAATTAAGTAACTTACAAGTAACAATATTTTATAAATATGTTTTAAATTACCCTATGTGTTATTTAGTTATATTTTATCTAATTATTTATGAATAACCAACTTTATTTCATGTTTTATTAAATGTTTTCTTTCATTTTTAAAAATGAGTTTTTCAAAAAAAACATATTTAAAATTATTAATGATTCTCTATTTTTTCATTTTTCCATGACTATATACATATGGAAATAATAATTGAAAATGTTTTAAATGAAATTTATATAATATATATCATTAAATATAAATTTAATTTCATACATTGACTATTATTAGTCAGATAGTTAATATGAAATCATATTTTTCAAAAAAAACACTCTTCATAAAAACTCGTTGTCTCAAAGTGTTAGCGAGTTTAATATTCTATTAAAATTTTACCATTTTTTGAATTTAAGTAAAAAAATTCAATTGTAATAATTTTTCTTCATTAAAAACAAGAACATAATTTTTTAAAATAATAATTATTGGGAACATTTAAAATTAATAACAAAAATAACGGTAAACATGAGTTTATATAGTGGTTAAATTTAGAATATAGCATGTAAAATTACCCAAAACAAGTATAAAACAAATTATATGGAAATAATTCGACCTTATACAATCTATTTTCTATAATTTAAAATTATTGGGTTTTAGCGGCATGATGAAAATATAGGTGGAATTCAATATTTCAAAAAAATTACAAGGCTACAACTCACCTCACATATAAAAGGCCTCCAACTCTCCTCCCATAATAAAACATTAAAACCTAAATGCTTTTTCCAAGAAACACCCAAATAAATTCTAAAATTCCCTCCTCTCATCCCAATTTCCTAACTTTGGGAATAAATCCAACCAAGAAAGGCCTTCGCTATAAACCAAAAGGAGATACATCAAGAGGTGGTAACGTTCATCAACAAGCATTTTTTCGTTCTTTATATCTCCAAATCCTTAAATTATACTTAAACCATGATGATATAATAAATTCAGTGTCATAAATATACTGTGATGTTTTTATGTTTTTGTTACTACATATTTCTTCACACACTTCAAAAAATGTAATACGAAATCATTATTCATGTTTATGGCAGACTACCACATCACAAAACGATGTAATTCATTTTTCCATTACCACCTATCACAGATGGGTATGATGATTTATATATTTTTTATATAATATATTTATAAGAAAATTTAACCTATGTATTAATTATATCATATATAACCTTTTATGATCCATTCCGTAAGGTATATGATAACATTTCTCATGTGTTAGGGGGAATACCGCCTCACAAAGTGTGGAGATTTGTTATTGACTAACCCATTACATGGAAGGTAATAAGGGCAGATATAATAAATATATGTGATATAAATGACATATTTATGATATTAATTACAAATTTATCATTCTTAATGTATACTATATCATTTTATTATTACCTTTTTACTCACTGAAAAAAACGATAATGTCATTTGTAGAAGTGTGGACTACCACCTTCTTGAAGGGATATGATTCCATTTTTCCCCACCACATATCAATAATGATATAAAAATATATATATATATATATGTATATATAGGTAAATTATATTGTATTTATTATAATATAATCATAATGTAAATATTATATTTTACATACCTTATTTTCATAATGGTAATTGAAAAATTGAAACGTTACTCATGTGCACTGTAAGAACCCGACCCTTCATTTCTGGTATGTTTTTTCTTTTTCTGGTGTTTTTGAGAAAAGAATAGTTTCAGGAATTTTTTGAAGTACACAATGTGTACTTTATGAGTACAGGCCGTGTACTCCTTTGCCACACGAGGCAGTGTGTTGGACATGTCCTTGCCGCACACACGACCATGTAGGGGTGATATGGAGGCCGCTTAATGTGGAGTATAGAAAAGCCTAGTACGTGTCGTGTACTCCAAATGTACACACAATGTACTTTATTTTTTCATTAAATGGACTGGGGTCGTGTCTTAGCCCTTAAATCTTCGTCTTCTCCAGCTTCATCGACCGAGAGCGTCTCATATGACTGTAAATCTCCTCTGAGCCCCTGAGCCTTTGTCCGTTCTCCGAATCGACTGATGTCGATTACGTTGGAACCGCAGTGGTGAACTCTTCACTCTTCTAGAGAAATGTTTTCAAATTCCTCATCATTCTCGTTTTATTGTTTGTTGAACATTTTGTAGGTTTTCGTAGATATATGACATTCTAAGGAGACTCAATCCATGTGGATCAAGTATTTCGATCTCCTAGCATCAAGGTAGGTGGTTTGTGCCTTTCCGTTTGATTTCCTTGTGTTTTATGTACAATTCCCACCAATACTCTTGAAAGAGGTATTGTGTGTTTACTGTTTTGCGACTATTGTTTTCCGGCCTTTCTTGAAGGATTGTGTAGAGGTAATTTGGTTGTGTATGAGGATAAATGCTATGCTTGGATGTTTTTTCCCATGAATTATTCTGTTTACATCCTTTTGGTCTTGTTCAGCCTTTGGCAGTTATACCTATTTTCCATGCCTTGTGACGGTAGGATGGAATGTTGTTCTCTAACATGATTGTTATGCTATAGACTAGCATTCCAAGTAGCACTTTGGTTTACAATGGCCTTATAACATTACTTTGCACTGACTGGAATTGGGCCATGAGAATATGGTGATATAGACTATAAGGGTATATACCGAGTGAGCCTCCTCAGAGATTCTTGTATATTATAGATTATAGGGGATAGAATGAGTGAGCTTCCCAGAGAGTCTTTGACATTTTATACTAGACGGGATAGACCGAGTGGGCTTCCCAGAGAGTCTTCGATATTATAGACTATAGGAGGAATGACCGAGTGAGCTCTCTCAGAGGGTCTTAAGCTTTATAAACTATATGGGGGTAGATTGAGTGAGATTTCTCAGAGTGTCTTAGTTTTTTTTGAATTTCCATCAACCACTACAAGCTATAGAAAAAATTGACTGACTGGTCATCCTCAGAGAGTCTGTGATAGACCTGAGGATATAGGAGGAATTGTCCAAGTGATCTTCCTCATAGAGTCTCTAGACCTTGTGTTTATAAGCAGAGTGGACTACGTGATCTTCCCCAGAGAGTCCCTGACTACCTTAGACTATAAGGGGAATTAACTGATTGTGCTTCCTCATAGAGTCATATAATTTCGTATGTCCAAAACAGATGGGTTAGGCTTCGTGTACTGCCCATAAAGTTGTTGGTACTTCTTGGATAGGACCAGAGGGGATGTCTGTGGGTACGTCCCATAGGGTTTTCTATTTGTGGATAGCTGTTTGCTTCACTATTACTTGTTGAACTGTGGATTTTTTACTGTTGTGTATTTTCATATTCACTGCTTACTATTTATTGATTCCTATACTTTACCTTCCATATACTCACTGACTATTAGGCACAGATCTTTGGGTGGTTGCCTACTGGGATTTAGTCTCACACCTTGTTAGGGTTATTCTTTTGGGCCCAAACAGATTATATTACTATAGGTATAGACAAGGCCAACCACCCTTCGAATTCAGGTACATGATTTCATTGGGGTAAGAGAGCATGTTACCATTCTGAGTCATGCGATGTTGAGGAGTTGATTATCTATTTTTCATTTGTACTTGTGTTTAGTAGTGTAATCAGTAATATGACTTGTTTGGGTGATTTCCTAGACATGTGTATCATGCATCATTTCATATATACATATGTGCTCGAGCTTTTTATTGGTTTAGTCATCTGTTGTTTACTGTTTTTGGATGTTTATATATTCTGCTATTGTATGTGTTGTCTACTTCTGTTGTTTACTCTGACAACGAGGTCATAGTTTTCCTACTATCACAACCAAGGCCATCATTGCTAGTCGGTAGCCTCTGACGTTTGGGTAAATGCACTTGAGGCCATGTGACCAACTAAGTACGGGGCACCTCTCAGTGGCTTCTGAAACTGGGATGTTACAAAGTGGTATCAGAGGAATTCTTTTCTCTTGAATTACTGTTTGGATCCTATAAACATAGATAGGATTGAATAGGTACTTGGTAATACTCTATTCCCAAGATTAGCTAGCCCATGTATAATGAAAATCTATACGACTTCGTTTATTGCAGTTTTACTGGTTTTCACTTTTACATTTGATTTGATTTCACCGTTGGGTGATTCACATGCTTTGTGTTGTTACCATTGTTGTTATTGCAGTTCTATTTCTTTCGCAACCCGATGAGAAGAGGGTATTCCATCTCATGCATCATATAGTCACTTGTTAGAAATCACATTCCATGCATTCTTTCCATGTCCTCCATGATGCATTAGAGATTTCATGTTGTTGTGATAGACGTTGTGTAGATTATGGATGATGTTATGATAGATGCTTTGATAGAATGTCTGTTATTTTATAGAGAATTTGTTTGTATAGTACTTTGCTTATATGGATGCCAAACTTTGGTTCCTAAGGTGTTATGGGCCCTCATGGACCGGAATTTGGTGGATTGTTGTCTTGTTTCCCAGTTATAACTTATATAAGATTCCATGCTTTGATTTGCGGGGATTATGGGCCCTTACAGATCGAAATTTGTCACCTTGAGTCTTGTTTTCTGTGTTTTTGGGGCTTTAGCGCAGCTTTTGAGCTACTGCCCATAAAAACATAGAATACACGTTGTGTACATTATTAATACATGCTTACTAGTTTTTAAACCATGTCACCGACTGTGTGGGTAGAAACACGATGTTGAAAAAAAAATTATGGAACACACCGTGTATAGTACGTACACGCCGTGTGTAGGGACAACATGTCGTGTGGTTGGGGAGTTACACGACCAGTTGTGGAAGAAGTACACGCCCATGTGAATTCACTAAAAGAAAATGTTGATTAGTTTTTATAGACGCCATGTAGTTGGGTTTTGTAAAAAATGAATGTTTCTTTCTCCCGATTCCCATCATGTAACCTTGTGTTCTCAGTCCATGAAAATCCTGATCTATGTTGTGCTTTTGACCTTTCAGAGATATGCCACCAAGAGACCCTCCGGTAATATGTCAGCTGCCTGACGGTGTTAGACACCGGATATGCCCGATTAGGGACCTCATACATATCCTCCTACTATTCTAGACTTTTCACCAGCAATTATTCCACTAAGAGGCATCGATGCACAGTTTAGGGAAGATTTTCTAAGGATGATGCAGACCTTCCATGGAGCGCCACCTATTACCCCGTCGATGGAAAAGTTGACGTGGGTTTTCCAGCAGCATCATTCTCTTACTTTTTCTGGGGATGGAGGACCTCAAGCTGCAGAGTCGTGGATAGAGGCCATGTTGAAATTTTTTGAGCATCTGGATATACCTCTAGAAATGAGGGTGAAGCTCACTACCTATTTTCTCTTAGACTCTGTCAAGTGGTTGTGGAGGTGATCTCAGAGTCAGGAAAGTAGCAGATTATGACTTGGGATGAGTTTCGGTGCATCTTCTTTGATTAGTTCTACCTGGATCCCTTGAGGGCCGATCAAGCCTGAGTGTTTATGAGTTTGGAGTAGGGTACTCATTCGATTATGGTGTACTCATCTCGATGTACTGAGCTGTAGTGTTTCACGGCTACTTGAGGAGGCGATGAGTTGTTCCTTGTGCAGAAGTTCATGGATGGTCTGTGGCATGACATCCACCCACAGGTGAACATATTCATGTTGACTTCGATATCCTCTATCATCAAACAGGATCTGATCACGTAGTGCATTCTGATGGATTTAGGAGTGGTGAGCCACGACTGTTCGACATCCAGAGTCGGTGTTCCTCCTACTAATAGAAGGAAGAGACACAAAGACTCTACTTGAGGAGATCAGAGTAGGCATAATGTATCTTCAAGCAGCCAGGTAGTATGCCACCAATAGAGGAGGAGCGGGCATAACATGCCTCAATGCTAGAGAGACCTCATGAAGTGCCGATCATGCGGAAAGATGGGCCATCTTTAGCATTTTTGTCAGATCTTCTCACCTAGAGCTGGTGATAGTGGTTCTTCTATGACCCCACATTCAAGGGATGCATCTCAATTTTCTCACCAATCTGGGAACTGGAGTTCTTCCGGCCGTTCGGGCCGAGGTGTAGGACATGATCGTGGTGGTCAGTCACCGGGTTACCAACGATATCAAAGTTTTCAAGCTTGGTTTGGTCAGCCATGGCTGCGGTATAGGCCAGAATTTTGCTGTGTAGTAGACCCATCAGGACTAGGATCCCAAACATTGTAGAGTTCGATGTACGATCTTAGTATCCTCGATTTTATCTTCATCTTTTTTATACAGGTTCTACACAAAGATTTATTTGTGTTTGTTTTGTGGAGATCCTTGGGCTCTGCATCTTTTCCACTGCCGATGCATTGACTCTAGACGTACCATTGGGGACTAAAATGGTTAGCGTACATTAGTGCATAGAGTACCCTCTCGAGGTTGCAGTGTTTCATTTCATATTGGACATTTATGTCCTAGATATGACAAGCTATGATGTCATTCTCGAAATGGAGTGGTTAGTTCCCTTCCAAGTAGTCATCGATTGCTATCGTCGTATGGTGAGTTTTGTATAACCAGAGGGTGGATCCTTTTTTCATAGAGACGAGTGGGATGTCCAAGCGAGTCAAGCATGACCCGAGTATCATGGGATAGGAGGAGTTACATCCCATATTGCTAGTCTATATCTGGATGACCAGGGGACTTCACAGTTAGACTTTCCTCCATTGGTGGATCGTTTCAGATATGTCTTTCAAGAGAACTTTTTAGGTTTTCCTCCAGAGCATGAGGTAAAATCCTCAATTGAGCTCGTTCAAGGAGTGACACCGGTGTACATTCCACCATATAGGATGGCTACACCTATGTTACAGGAGATCATGAAGCAGTTGGAGGAGTTACAGGCAAAGGGTTTCACCCGACCCAGTACTTCTCCATGGGGTTTGCCTATCCTATTTTCGAAGAAGGATGACGACACCCTCATGCTTTTTGTGGATTATCGGAAGCTAAAACATTTAACGATCATGAAATGAAATCCCTTGTCGAGTATCGATGATCTCTTTGATTAGCTTCAAGGATCCTGAGTGTTCTTGAAGATCGACTTGAGATCCAGTTATCATCAGTTGCATGTTAGACCATCTGATATACCTATTATAGCTTTCCGAAGCATGTACGATCTATAAGAGTATATGGATATGCCATTCAGTTACACAAATGCGTCAGTAGTTTTCATGTCAATACTGAACCGTGTGTTCCATCCATACATGGATTCCATCATGGTGGATTTCGTGGATGGAATCTTTGTGTAATCTCACACTCAACACGACCATGCGACCCATCTTGAGATCATTCTGAGTACACTGAGAGAGTATCAGTTATATGATAAGTTCTATAAATGCCACTTTTGGATGGATTAGATTCACTTCTTGGGTCATGTTATCTTGGAGACAAGAGTATCAGTAGACCTAGAGAAAGTGAGTGATGTAGTTTTTTGGGAGCAGCCGAAGAATGTCTTTGAGGTGCGGTGTTTTCTAAGGCTGACTAGATACTAAAAGTGTTTCATACAATACTTTTTTCACCTAGGAGCACCACTGAGAGGTCTGACCAAGAAAGGGGCAATGTTCTTATGGTCAGATTCATGTGAGTGAGCCTTTCAGGAGCGGAAAGGGAGGTTGACGACAACACTGATACTAGAATTTCCAGATCCAGGCAAGAGCTATATGGTCTACTGTGATGCTTCAGGTATCGGGTTGGGAGTTGTGCTTATGAAAGTAGATGGAGTCATTATGTACGGGTCTCGGATGTTGAGGCCACATGAGAGGAATTACCTGACGCACGTTCTAGAGTTGACAGTTGTTGTCCATACCTTATGTTGTTGGAGACATTATCTTTTTGGAGAGCACTATGTAGTGTTTACCAACCACAAGAGTCTCAATTACATCTTCACTCAGCGTGATCTGAATCTGAGATAGCGTAGGAGGGTCAAGTACCTTGGGTCCTTCAACATTGAGCATGCATATACACCGAGAAAGGGAAACGCAGTGGCTGATGTGTTGAGCAGGAGAACTCAGATACATGCAGTTCATGAGGCCAGCATTGAGTGGCAGCTTATGGCTCTTTTCTCTAATATTTATTTTGAGGTTCACGACAGAAAGGGGCATACCTTTCTATATTTTGTAGTTGTTACCTCTACAATTCTTGATCGGTTACAGATGAGGCTGCTATCAAACATAGAATGCCTAGTCTTGTGGGAGAGTGTGTTAGGAGATAACCCTCTTCATGGATGTATAGTGGGTGAGGATGATATCTTGAGTTTCAAGGGATGTGTATGGGTGGCAGCAGACATACATTAGGGGCTGATGTGGTATTTTCATTCCTCGTTTAGAGCATTTCATCCTGGCATCACCAAGATGTATTGGGATCTACACCGCCATTATTTGTGGTGAGGTATGAAGACATGTGTTGTTGGTTTTGTCATGAGGTGTTCCACTTATCAGTAGGTGAAAGCGGAGAATCAGCTACCCGCATGACTTTTGTAGCATTTACCCATTCTTGAGTGGAAGTGGAATGATGTCGCAATGGTTTTCATGACCAGTTTGTCAAGGTTATCTCGAAGGAATGTTGTTGTTTGGGTTGTCATTGACATGATTACGAAGGTCTCTCACTTCTTTCCAATCATAGAGACCATCAGTGTTGATGATATGGGACAGTTGTACATTTGAGAGATTGTATGTCTACATGGAGTTCCACACTCCATTGAATCAGACAGGGATGTGAATTTTACTTACTGGTTATAGAAGAGGATTTATAAGGCTTTGTGTACACACATATTTTTGAGTAAAGCTTACAATCCCCATACTAATGGCTAATATTGGCATACAATTTAGGTGCTTGAGGATAAGAATAGATCATGAATTCTATACATTGGAGGTTATTGGGAGAAGCATATAAATATTGTGTTCTCCTACAACAATAGTTTTCATGATACTATCTAGATGGAACCTTATGAGGCTTTGTACGGTAGGTAATGCTGATCACATTTATGCTGGATGGAGGCCAGAGAGGTGTCTTTTCTAGGACCTCGTCTTGTTCAGAAGACCTCAGATCAGATAAAGTTGATTCAGAAGAGGATGGCTACAACATAGTCTCGACAGAAGTCTTATGCTAATCAGTTGACACGGCCTCTGGAGATCGAGGTCGGGGTTCAGGTTTCCTTGCATTTCGCACTGAGGTTGGGACACAATAGGATTCATAGACATGGAAATATTTCACCATGGTATGTCGGGCCATTTTAGGTGTTGGAGAGAGTTGGTCTGGTTACCTATTGGTTTCAGTTACCTCAGATGTACCGATCTATGCATGTTGTCTTCCATGTTTCTCATATCTGACGTTACTTTTTTGACCCATCAAATTTATTTCAACTTGAGGAGGTTGATCTTGAAGAAGATGCATCATTTAAAGAGAGTCCTATCATGATTTTAGAACGTATTATGAAGGTTCTCTGTGTCCATTCTGTTCCTCTGGTACTGGTGATATGGCAGCACGGGCGAGTGTAGGATGAAACATGGGAGAGGGAGGCCGATGTGCGATCACAGTGGACAGAGATGTTCGGGGTTTCTTCTTCCATGCCTCCTTAGAGAAATTCAGGGATGAATTTTTGTAAGGGGGGATGTTTGTAACAACCCAACCCTTCATTTTAGGTATGTTTTTTCTTTTTCTGCATTTATTTAGAAAAGTGGTGTTTCTGGAAATTTTTGAAGTACAAGTCATGTACTTTATGAGTACATACCATGTACTCCTTTTCTATGTGAGGTTGTGAGGTAGCCGTGTTCGGGACACACACACGACCATGTAGGCGTGATGTGGAGGTCGCTTAATGTGGAGTACGAAAAAATCTAGTACATGTTGTTTACTCCAAAAGTACACACCATGTACTTTTTTTTAAACAGACTTGGGTCATGTCTTAACCCCAGAACCGTCTTCTTCTCTAGCTTATTCGACTGAGAGCATCCCATACAGCTGCGAATCTCCTCCGATCCCCTGATCCTCCTTCTGTTCTCCGAATCGACCGCCGTAGATTGCGTTGGAACCGCATCGGTGATATCTTCCATCTCTTACAGCTTTGTTTTCCAATTACTCCTCTTTTACATGTTACCATGGGTTGAATGTTTTGTGCATTTTTGTAGATATACTATGTTTGAAGGAGATTTAGGCCTCGTGGTTCATGTATTTTGATCTCCTAGCATCAAGGTAGGTGGTTTTTTCCTTTCTGTTCAATGTACTTGAGTTTTATGTTCAATTCCCACTAATACCCTTGAACGGGGTATTGCGTGTTTACCATTTTCCCCTATTGTTTTCCTACCTAGAATTTATGTTTTTGTAGAGGTAATATGGTTATTTATGTGGAAAATTTCTATGCTTGGATGTTTTTTCCCATGCCTTGTTCTGTTTATGACCTATTGGCCTTGTTCAGCCTTTGGCTGTTATACCTATTTTCCATGCCATGTGACTATATGATGGAGTGTTGTTCTCTGACATGCTTTTTATGCTATAGATAGGTTAGACATGTAGATATTAGGATAACATTGGCCTTATAGAAATATTATTCACTAAATGAAACAGGGTCATGAGAATCTAGTGTTATATACTATAAGGGGATAGACTGAGTGAACTTCCTCAGAGAGTCATGGACATTATAAACTATAGGGGATAGACCTAGTGAGTTTCCCAGGGAGTCATGGAAATTATAGACTATAGGGGACATACTGAGTGAGCTTCCCATAGAGTCTTAGATTTTATAGACTACAGGAGGATGGACTGAGTGAGATTTATCAGAGAGTCATGAGCTTTATAGACTATACGTGGATAGAACGAGTGAGCTTCCTCCAAGAGTCTTTGTTTTGTTTGAATTTTCTTAAACCATTCCAGACTATAAGAGGAATTGACTGGGTGAGCTTCCTTAGAGAGTCTGTTAAAGACCTGAGTCTATATGAAGAATTGACCCAGTGAGATTCCTCAGAAAGTCTCTATACCTTGGGGCTATAAGGGGATTAAACCGCTCGATCTTTCTCAGAGACTCCCTAACTACCTTAGACTATAAGGGGAGTAAATTGAGCGTGCTTCCTCTGAGAGTCTTATAATTTTGTATGACCAAACTAGAGGGATTAGGCTGAGTGTAATACCAAGAGGGTTATTGGTACTTCGTGGATTAGACCAGAGGGGATGGTTGTGGGTAATTCCTAGAGGGTTTTCTGTTTGTGGTTAGTTGTTTGCTTCAATGATTCTTGTTGATTCGTGGATTGTTTACTGCTTACTGCTTACTATTTCCTGTACCATACCTTCCATATACTCACTGACTGTTTGGCATTGATCTTCGGGAGTATGCCTATTTTGATTTAGTCTCACACCCTATTTAGGTCATTATTTTGGGACCAAAAATATTTTATTACTGTAGGTATATACAAGGGAATGTTCCCTTTGACTTCAGGTACTTGATTGGAATGGGTAAGCAGAGCAAGGGGCAACACTGAGGATTGTGATGCTGAGGAGTTGCTTATCTGTTTTTCTTTTTTAGATGGGTTTAGTATTGTATTCAGCATTGTGACATGTTTGTCTACTTTCCCAGACATATGTATCATGCATCATTTCATATATACATATTTGCTCCAGTTTTTTATTGGTTTAGTCTTCTATTGTTTACTATTGTTGGATATTTGCTGCTTCTGCTATTGTATGTGTTGTTTACTTCCGATGTGCACTCTGCCAATGTGGGAGTAGTTTCCCCACTATCACACCCAAGGCCCTTGCTTATAGTTGGCAGCCTCAGGAGATTGGGGAAATGCGCTTGAGGCCATGTGACCAACCAAGTACGGGGTGCCTCTGGGTTGCATTCAGAATCGGGACGTTACATGTATGTACGACCTACCATGTCCATGACTGTAATATTAGTTCATTTTTCAAAAATAATATTTCACTATGGGTTTACAAATTATAATTGATATATAAATATTAAATTATATTCTGATTATTGTTTTGGAAATGTTTATATAATGAGCTATTTGACCATAGTCAACAAACCGAAGTGATTTTTGACACATAAACAGAAGATAGAAAAATATCCAATGTATACATAATTGATAATGTAAAATTATATAACATGTTAAAAATTTAAATAAAAAAATTAATAAAATTGAAAAATGGTTCTGAATCATCTAAATATTTAAAATTATATTGTTTTCTAGGATGATAATGACACCCATGACATGGGAGACTCAAGGTAAGGGTTTTCTCCACTCACTTTTATTGTTGTGAGATGTATGCCATATTCCACACTTATTTTAATTTTGTGGTGTATATACTACCCATGAATTTAATAATGTTTTATAATAAATAAATTTATGTCAATTTTCATATATATGCAGTACTGGAAATATGATATGTACCAATGGTGTTGGGAAAACCGTTGGTATAGGTCACTAATTTGGAACTATACCAACAGTTTGGCCAAAACCTTTAGTATTGGTCACTTATACAGATTTATACTAATTTTTTTGGACAAACCATTGGTATAGAGGGGACTTATTCAAATGGTTTGGCCATACCATTGGTATAGGGTCACAAAAATGGACCTATACCAATGGTTTGGGACCCCCCTATACCAAAGGTGTGTCAAAAACCGCTGGTATAGGACCCAAAATCAAAGAACCTATACAAACGGTTCTCAAAACCATTGGTATAGGCCAATACCAATGGTTTTGAGAACTGTTGGTTTCGTTACCTGTATTTTTTATGGAATATTCTTACCGAGAACATTGAATTAATCAAAATTTAAAATAATTATGGTAATATATACATATACACATATATATATATATATATGAAATTATGTTCACAAAAGTCAAGTTAGGATAGCTGTTAGGTCATTCAATAATAAATTACAGGTACTGAAATCAAAACCCATCGAATGTTTATTTTTTGAAATACATATACCAATGGTTTTATTGAACCATTGGTATAGATTTTTCATATTACTTATACTAATGGTTTTGAAACAGTTGGTATGGGTCTATACCAACAGTTTGGGGAAAATCGTTGGTATAGACACATCGTCATGGCTTACGTGGCCATGGTTCTCCAAACCATTGAAACAAGCTATACCGATGGTTCCAAACAATTGGTATAGGGTATTTTTCAGTAGTGATATTATAATCTCTCTTTCATGTGGTTTACAGCATCAAAATTACATACGTGGTTGGAGATTTTTTTCTCAATTTTCCTTCATTGAGATATATGTTATGTTATACATGTATCTTCTTTTATAATCTGTATCTAAATCCCATTGAAATGTTATATCATGAATATATTTATTTTAATTATAATATATTATTAATTTAATGATATTATTTCATGTGTATTATGATTTAATGTTACTATAGTGGTAAGAGTGTTTTTCTAAAACCTTGTCATTTATCAGGATTATTTATGATTATGCTTCTAATGATGAGACCATATTATCTATCTTTCATGAAACTAAATAATATTATTCTACATTTGATACTAATTATATTTAAAATCAATAGTACCATTCAATAAATCTTTGGAAATTAAAATTTTAGAAAAATTATTTATAATAAAATTTTAATTTATTTCTCTCTTTAGTTAAAAATATGTTTTCTTCCAAAAACATTTTTTATAAATATATTTTCAAATTTTTATACCAATTTTAAAATGATTTATAAAATATATTTCTACCCATTTTGTCTTTTTAAATAATATTTTCAATGTAATTTTCTTGTCTCATTCTAAACAGTATTCTAGCCTCTTTCTGAACAACCAACATTTCAAACGTTTTTAACATGAAATATTAATGAATGGAATTGTGGGAAAAAATGATCATCATTTATTGTTTTTATTATAACAAACTCTAACATTTTTATTTTTAATGTATATTTTTTATTAATATATTATTAATTCTCTGTTTTAAAAAAATTTAATATAAATGGATTTTAAAATAATTTTGTAATTTAACCAGTGATTTTCAAAATGAAGAGAATATTTTACTCGTGAATGTTTTTAATGATCATTTAATGGTATTTCGATTCATTGAATACAACTACCATTTTTGTTACTTATGCTCTATTGGGTATATTTTTTAATGATACCATACCAATTATTTATCTGTATAGATTAAGATTGTTTCAAAGAAATTATTAAGGAACCCATTTATTTTCCATCGGTAAACGTATTTAAAATACATGACATGAAAAACATTTATTTTCCATGATAAAATCATGGTATAAAGGTAATAATTAATTTTATGACCTTTATGATAAAATTAAATATCTATGTACTTTATTCATTTTTATTTATTATATATTATATATTTTGGGTATGCAAGGATAGCACTATGCCTTGTGAATATATTCTTCTAATAACATATGACCACTAGACCATATTTTATTTTTTTTCTCATAATTTCAAAAATCTATGTGTAGACTAGTAAAGATTTTATGTATGTCAGTTGTTGTTTTCACTAAAAATGCTATCGGTTTCAAACAAAAGTGAGACAGTTTGAGTGATACCAGTCACATTGTTCCTTAGATTGAGGTGGGGTTGACTCATACCCTTCACAAATTATCCATGGGTCGTTGGGTGGGGGGATGTCTGGGGTGGGGGCTATCCGGGGGGGGGCAGTCTGGGGTGGGCGGGCTGTCCGGGGGGTGCGAGGGGCTTTTCGGGGGTGAGGGGGGCTCTCTGGAGTGCATTTTCTACCACCGCGGTCACATGACACCTCCGATTGACATGACTTCTAGCCGACCATTTCCCAATTAACCCACTCTTTTTTTTTGTCTGATTTCTTGGTATTTTGAGGCTGTTCGGCCAGTTTCAACAACCCCACACATGTTTTTCAAGCGCGCCAAACACCTAAAAAACAAATATTCAACCATTCCATGAAAATTGCGCTTCCAAATGATTTGTCGTCTTTTAATAAACCTCACGAATAATAATTAGGGCGTTTTCCTGTGATTTCAAGTCATTTCGATGTCGTTCGTTATGTATTTGACTGTAAAACACATGTTTTGGCCATTTACGACATGCATAGTGCATTTTTGGCTGGCACGGTCACATGAAACCTACGATTGACAAGCCGTATGGCCGACCATTTTACAATTCACCCACCCTTTTTTGTCGTCTGATTTCATGGAATTCCGACATCGTTCGACTGGTTTTAACCAACCCGCGCAGGCTTTTCAAGCACGCGAAACACCAAAAAACACAAATTCAGTCGTGCCATGCAAACCGCGCATCTGAATGACATTTTTCTCCTTGTAAAAATCATGAATAATAATTTGGGTATTTTCATGTAATTTCATGTCATTCTGATGTCGTTCGAGATGCATTTGATATTAAACACATGTTTTGGCAATTTCCTACACGCGGAGTGCGTTTTTGGCCACCACAATCACACAACCCCTCCGACTGACTTGTTTTCTGGCCGACTATTTCACAATTCACCCACCCCCACCTTTTGTTGTCATCTGATTTCATGGCATTCTGAGGTCATTCGACTGGTTTCAACCACCACACACACGTTTTTCAAGCTCGCCAAACCCCTAAAAACACATATTCAGTTTTTCCGTGCAAACCGCAGGTCCGAATGATGTTTTGTCTTTTTGTACACCTCACGAATTAAAATTAGTGTGTTCTCTTAGGATTTTGAGCCATTTAGATATCATCTGGTTTTTATTTTTCCGTAAAACACATGTTTTGGCCATTTACGACATGCAGAGTGCATTTTCAGCCACCACGGTCACATGACACCTCAGATTGGTGTTTCGTTTGTCCAAAAATTTCACAATTCACCCACCCTTTGTTGTTGACCGATTTCATGGTATTTTGTGGTCGTTCGACCAGTTTTGACCACCCCATGAATGCTTTTCAAATGCACCAAACACCTAAAAACACATATTCAGTTGTGCCGCGCAATCCACACATTCGAATGGCTTGTCGTCTCCTCATACACCTCACGAATAATAATTATGGGGTTTTTGTGTGATTCCAAGTCATTCAGATGTCGTTCAGTATGCATTTGACTGTAAAACACAAGTTTTGGCCTTTTACAACACGCATAGTGCATTTTCGACCACCATGGTCACACGACACCTTTGATTGAAATTCCATCTAGCTGACCATTTCAAAATTCACTCACCCTTTCTTGTCGATCTGTTTTATAGAATTCTGAGGCCGTTCAGCTAGTTTTGACCACCCCACGAACGATTTTCAAGTGCACTAAACACCTAAAAACGCATATTGATTTGTGTCTCACAAACCGCGCGTCCGAATGTTGTAATGCCTCCTCGTACATGTCACGAATAATAATTAGGGTTTTTTATTATGATTTCAAGTCGTTCCGATGTCGTTCGGTATGTATTTGACCTTTAAATGCATGTTTTGGCCATTTACGACACACATAGTGCCTTTTCAACCACCGTGGTCACATGAAACCTCGGATTGACATGACATCTGATCGACCATTTCAAAATTTACCCTCTCTTTGTTTTCCATCTTTTTCATGGCATTCCAATGTCGTTCGGCCAGTTTTGACCACCCCACACACATTTTTCAAGCACACCAACCCCAAAAAAATTACACATATTCAATCGTTCCATGAAAACCACACATTCGAATGATGTTTCATCTCCTCATACACCTCAAGAATAATAATTAGGGGTGTTTTCTTGTAATCTCAAGTCATTCTTATGTCGTTCGTTATGCATTTGACTGTAAAATGCATGTTTGGTCCATTTAAGACATGCAGAGTGCATTTTCAGCCACTGCGGTCACACGACACCTCCAATTGACGTTCTGTATGACCTATCATATCCCAATTCACCAAAACATTTTTCCCATCTAATTTCATGGCATATTGAGGACGTTCGGCCAGTTTTGACCACCCCATGCACTCTTTTCAAGCACGCCAAAACTTAAAAAACACATATTCAGTCATTCCTTGCAAACCGCGCGTCCGAATGATGTTTCATCTACTATTACACATCAAGAATAATAATTAGGATGTTTCATGTGATTTATATTCATTATGATGTCGGTAGACAGGCATTTGACCATTAAACACATGTTTTGGCCATTTACGACAAGCAGAGTGCGTTTTCGTCCAGTATGGTCACACGACACCTCTAATTGATGTGCTGTCTGGCCAACCATTTCACAATTCACCAACCCTTTGTTGTAGTCTAATTTCGTGGCATATTGATCTCGTTAGGCCGGTTTTGACCACACCACGCACGCTTTTCAAGCGCGACAAACACCTAAAAAACACATATTTAGCCATGTCGGAAAAACCGCACGTCCGAATGAAGTTTCGCCTCCTTGTATACCTCGAGAATAATAATTAGGGTGTTTTCATGTGATTTCAAGCCATTATAATGTTGTCCAGCATTCATTTGACCATTAAACGCATTTTTTGGCCTTTTACGACACACAGAGTGCATTTTTGGCCATCACGATCACACGACACCTCAGATTAACGTGTCGTCCGGCCGACCATTTCACAGTTCAACCACCATTTGCTGTAGTCTGATTTCATGACATTTTGAGGTTGATTTTCCAGTTTTGACCACCCCACACATGCTTTTCAAGCACGCCAAACACCTAAAAAACACATATTCAAAAGTTCCACACAAATAGCACGTCTGAATGATGTTCTGTCTCCTCATAAACCTCAAGAATAGTAATTTGGTTATTTTGTGTGATTTAAAGTCATTCTGATGTCGTTCTGCATGCCTTTGACTGTTAAACACATGTTTTGGCCATTTACAACACGCAGAGTGCATTTTCGGCCAGTACGATCACACGACACCTCCGATTGTCGTGTCGTCTGGCCGACCATTTCACAATTCACCCAACCATTGTTTTCATCTGATTTCATGGCATTCCAAGGTTTCTCGACTAGTTTTGATCACCCCACACATGCTTCTCAAGCGCGCCAAACACATAAAAACACATACTCTGCTGTGCAGCGCAAACAGCGTGTCCGAATGATGTGTCGTCTCCTCATACACCTCACGAATAATAATTAGGGTGTTTTTGTGTGATTTCAAGACATTCCGATGTCGATTGGAATTCATTTGGCCGTTAAACGTGTGTTTTGGAAATTTATGACACCTGAAGAGCATTTCCAGCCAGCGCGGTCACACGACACCTATGATTGATGTGTTGTCTAGCCGACCGTTTAACAATTCTCCAACCCTTTGTTTTTGTCCGATTTCATTGCATTCAGAGGTCATTCGTCTAGTTTTGACCACCCCACACACGCTTTTCAAGCACGCCAAACAACTAAAAAACACATATTCAACTGTTCCACGCAAACCATGCGTCTGAATGACGTTTTCTCTCCTCGTACACCTCAAAAATAATAATTAGGGAATTTTCGTGTGATTTACAGTCATTCTGATGTCGTTCGGCATGCATTTGATTGTTAATCGCATGTTTTGTCCATTAACGACAGGCATAGTGTGTTTTTGGCCACCGCAGTCACACGACACCTCAGATTGACATGAAGTCTAGTCGACCATTCCACAATTCATCCACACTTTGTTATCATATAATTTCATGGAATTCCGATGTCGTTCGTCCCGTTTCGACCACCCCACGCACGCTTTTCAAGCGCACAAAACACCCAAAAACACATATTCATCTATGCCGCGAAAACCACACATCTGAATGACATGTCGTCTCCTAATACACCTCAAAATTAATAATTAGGGAGAATTTGTGTGATTTCAAGTCATTCTGATAACGTTCGGCATGCATTTGACCGTTAAACGCATGTTTTGGCCATTTACAACACTAGGAGTGTGTTTTTGGCCACCGTAGTCACAAGACACATCCGATTGATGTGTCCATTGGCTGAACATTTCAAAATTCACCCATCCTTTGTTTTTGTTCAATTTCATGGAATTTCGAGGATGTTTGTCCAGTTTTGACCGCCCTACACACGCTTTTCAAGCGCACCAAACACCTAAAAAACACATATTCAGTCGTGCCACAAAAACCGCATGTCTGAATGATGTACCGTCTCCTTGTATACCTGAAAAATAATAATTAGGGTATTTTTGTGTGATTTAAAGTTATTATGATGTCGTTCGGCCAGCATTTGACCGTTAAACGCATGTTTTGGCCATTTACGACCTGCAGATTGTGTTTTCGGCCATCACGGCCACACAACAACTCTGATTGATGTGTCGTCTAGTCGAATATTTCTCAATTCACCCACCCTTTTTTGTTGACCAGTTTCTTGAAATTTTGAGGTCATTCGACCAATTTTGACCACCCCACGAATGCTTTTCAAGCCCACCAAGCACTTAAAAACAAATATTCATCCATGTCGTGCAAACAGCGCTTCCGAATGACCTTTCATCTCCTCGTACACCTCACAAATAATAATTGGGGAGTTTTTGTTTTATTTCAATTCATTTCGATGTCTTTCGGAATGCATTTGACCGTAAAACACATGTTTTGGCCATTTACGACAAGCATGGTGCCTTTTCGGCCTCTACGGTAAAACGAAACCTATGATTGGCGTCCCATCTGGCCGACCATATTAGAAATCACCCACCCATTGTTGTCGTCTGATTTCATGGCATTCTGAGGTCGTTCAACCTATTTTGACCACCCCACGAATGATTTTCAAGCGGACCAAACACCTAAAAATCACATATTCAGTCATGACATGCAAAACATGCATCTGAATGATGTGTTGTCTCCTTTTACATCTCAAGAATAATAAATCGGCCGTTTTCTTGTGATTTCAAGTCATTCTGATGTCGTTCAGTATGCATTTGATCATTAAATGCATGTTTTGGCCATTTACGATACGTGGAGTGAGTTTTCTACCACTGTGGTAACACGACAACTCAGATAGATGTGCCATCTGGAAAACCATTTAAAATTTACCAACCCTTTGTTTTCATCCGATTTCATGGCATTCTGAGTTCCTTCGGATGGTTTTGACCACCCCACACATGGTTTTTAAGCACACCAAACACCTAAAAAACAGATTCAATTTTTCCACGTAAACCACGCATTTGAATGATGTTTCATCTCCTTGTACATCTCACGAATAATAATTATGGTTTTTCATGTAATTTCAAGTCATTCTGATGTCGTTCAGTATGCATTTGACTGTAAAACGCATGTTTTTCTCATTTACGACTCACATAGTGCATTTTCAGCCACCGCGGTCACATGACACCTCCGATTGACATGTCGTAAGGCCTAACATATAAAAATTAACCATCCCTTTATTGTTGTTTGATTTCATGTCATTCCGAGGACGTTCGGCCGATTTTGACCACACCACGCACGCTTTTCAAGCACGCCAAACACCTAAAAAAACACATATTCAGATGTCACATTAAAACAGTGCATCCAAAAAATGTGTTGTCTCCTCTTACACATCATAAATAATAATTAGGGTGTTTTCATGTGATTTAAATTCATTTCGATGTCATTCGGCATGAATTTGACTATTAAACAAATGGTTTGGCCATTTACGACACGCGGAGTGTGTTTTCGGCCAGCGCGATCACACGACACCTCTGATTGACGTGCCTTCTGACCGACCATTTCATAATTCACCCACCATTTTTTTTTTGTCCAATTTCATGGCATTCTGAGGTCGTTCTCTTTCTTTTGACCACCCCATGCATGCTTTTCAAGCGCGCCAAACACCTAAAAAACATATTCATCTATACCGCGCAAACTGCACATCTGAATGACGTGTCGTCTTGTAGTACACATTGAGAATAATAATTAGGGTGTTTTCATTGATTTCAAGTCATTTGAATGTCGTTTGGCATGAATTTGATCGTTAAATGCATGTTTTTCCTTTCACGACAAACAGAATGAATTTTAGGCCAATGCAGTCACATGACACCTCCGATTGATGTGTCGTCTGGCAGATCATTTCACAATTCACCCACCCATTATTGTTGTTTGATTTCATGGCATTCTGAGGTCGTTCGGCTGGTTTTGACCACCCCATGCACACTTTTCGAATGCACCAAACACCTTAAAACACATATTCAATCGTGCCACGCAAACCACGGTTCCTAATGATGTGGCATCTCCTTGTACACCTCAAGAATAATAATTAAGGTGTTTTTGTGTGATTAAATGTCAATCTGATGTTGTTCGGCATGAATTTTACCATTAAACGCATGTTTTGGCCATTTATGACACGTGGAGTTCTTTTTCGGCCAGTGCATTCAAACGACACCTCCGATTGATGTGTCTTCTGGCCGAACATTTCATAATTCTACCACCCTTTGTTGTCATTCAATTTCATGGCATTCTATGGTCACTCGGCTGGTTTTGACCACCCCATGATCGATTTTCAAGCACGCCAAACACCTAAAAACACATATTCAGTCGTGCCACACAACCCACACTTCCGAATGACATGTTGTCTCTACGTACACCTTTCGAATAATAATTAGGGCGTTTTCCTATGATTTATAGTCATTATGATGTCTTTCGGCATGCATTTGACCGTTAAACGCATGTTTTGACCATTTACGACACATGGAGTTCATTTACGACCAGCGCAATCACATGAAACCTCCGATTGACATGTCGTCTAGCCGACCACTTATCAATTTACCCACCTTTTGTTGTCGTCTGATTTCATGGAATTCTAAGGCCATTATGCCAATTTTGACCACACTACGCACCATTTTCAAGCGCGCCAAAGACCTAAAAAACACATATTAAGTAGTGCCGCGCAAACCGCGTGTCTAAATTACATGTTGTCTCCTTTTACACCTCAATAATAATAATTAGGGTGTTATCCTGTGATTTCAAGTCATTATGATATTGTTCGGAATGCATTTTACCGTTAAACGCTTGTTTTGGCCATTAATGACACGCACAATGTGTTTTCAGCCACCGTAGTCCCACAACACCTCCGATTGATGTGTCGTCTAGCCGACCATTTCACAATTCACCCACCCTTTGTTTTCATCCAATTTCATGGAATTCTGAGGTTTTTCATCCGGTTTCAACCACCCCACACACGTTTTTCAAGTGTGCCAAACACCTAAAAACACATATTCAGTCATGCCACTCAAACCACGGGTCCGAATGACAGGTTGCCTTCTCATAATCCTCACGAATAATAGTTATGGGTTTTGTGTAATTACAAGTCATTCCAATGTCATTCGACATGCATTTGAAAGTTAATCACTTATTTTGGCCATTAACGTCACGCAGAGTGTGTTTTTAGCAACCGTAGTCACACGAAACCTCTGATTGATGTTCCATATGGCCGAAAATTTGACAATTCATGCATCATTTGTTTTTGTTAGATTTAATGGCATTCCTAGGTCGTTCAGCCAGTTTTGACCACCCTACGCACGCTTTGCAAGCACACCAAACAAAAAAAACTCCTATTGAGTTGTGCTGAGAAAACCACATGTCTAAATGATGTAATGTCTCATTCCACACCTCCCAAACAGAAATTAGGGTGTTTTCATGTGATTTAAAGTCATTCTGATGTCATACGACATGAATTTGAATGTTAAACGCATTTTTTGTCCATTTACAACATGCAGAGTGCGTTTTTGGCTAGCGCGATCACACGGCTCCTCTGATTGACGTGTCTTCTGGCCGACCATTTTACAATTCACCCAAGCTTTTTTTTATCCGATTACATGACATTCTGAGATCGTTTGAATGGTTTTGACCACCCCATGCACGCTTTTCAAGTGCGCCAAACACCTACAAAACACATATTCAGTCGTGCCTGGAAAACCACATGTATGAATGATGCTTCGTCTCCTATAACACCTCAAGAAGAATAATTAGGGTGTTTGAATGTGATTTCAAGTCATTCTGATGTCGTTCAGCATGCATTTGACCGTTAAATGCTTGTCTTGGCCATTTACAACACTCTGAGTGCATTTTCAGCCAGCGTGGCCACACGACACGTCTGATTGACGTGTCGTCTGGCCGACCATTTCACAATTCACCCACCCTTTGTTATCGTCCGTTTTCATGATATTATGAGGTCATTCGGCTAGTTTCGACCACACCACACACACTTTTCATGCGCCCCAAACAACTAAAAACATGTATTCAGTCATTTCGCACAAACTGTGTATCTGAATGATGTGTAATATCTTAGAACACCTCACGAATAATAATTAGGTTGTTTTTGTGTGATTTCAAGTCATCCTGATGTCGTTCGGCATGCATTTGACCTTTAGACGTAGGTTCGGGCTATTTACAACATGTTGAGTGCGTTTTCGGCCACCGCGATCACACGACACCTCCGATTGACATACCTTCTAGCTGAAAATTTTACAATTCACCCACCATTTGTTGTCATCAAATTTCATGGCATTCTGAGGTCATTCAACTGGGGTTTTTTCCACTCCACACACGCTTTTCTAGCATGGTAAACACCTAAAAAACACATATTCACCCTTGTCGTGCAAACCACGAGTCCGAATGATGTGTTGTATCCTTTTACACCTCACTAATAACAATTAGGGTGTTTTAGTGTGATATCAAGTCATTTTGATATCGTTCGACATGCATTTGACTGTTAAACGCATGTTTTCCCCATTTACGACACGCGAAGTGCGTTTTCTGCCAGCGCAGACACACGACACCTATGATTGACATGCCGTCTGTCTGACCATTTCAAAATTCACCCACCATTTGTTGTCGTCTGATTTTAGGGAATATTGAGGTTGATCATTCAGTTTTGGCCACCCCGCACATGCTTCTCAAGCACGCCAAACTACTAAAAAACACATAGTCAGCCACGTCACGCAAAGCGCATGTCTGAATGTTGTGTCATCTTGAAGGTTCTCCTAAATATGCACCCATGTGGATTTTTCTGAAATTAGGAAAGCAGTACATGGTGTATTGTGATGCTTCAAGATCAGTGTTGGGATGTGTTCTCATGCAAGGAGAAAATGTTGTTGCTTATGGAACACGATAGTTCAAAGTTCATGAAAAGAACTACCCAATAAATGATTTGGAGTTTGCTGTTGTTGTCCAAGCCTTGAAGACTTAGATTCATTATCTCCTTGGTGATAAATTCACTATGTTTATAGATCATAAGAGTTTGAAGCATATTTTCCCACAAATAGATTTGAATCTGAGGCAGAGGAGATGGATGGAGTATCATAAAATGTTTGACTTTGACATGATATATACTCCAGGTAACAAAAATTTGGTGGCTGATGCATTAAGAAGAAAGTCATATGCTTAGTTGGCGCATGAAGCTTCAGATGAGTGGCAGTTGATGTTGGTCCTAGCCGACATGCGTATGGAATGTGAAGACCGAGCAGATGTTGCAATTTTCATTCTAGTTTCTCTAGTTCCTAATTTGGTGGAGATAGTAATAGAGGAACATGCATATTATGTATACTGTGTTGCAATGAGTTTAAAACTCAGTCGTTTGGAGACCATTGAGGGATGGATGCTAGATTGGAGTTCAGTTTTGCGGTTTCGAGATCAGATGGATGTACCTTTAACTCCTCAAGAACAACTCATTAATGCTTACCATCATTACAGATGGGTTGTTTATCCAGGAATACAGAAGATGTATAAGGCGATAAAGGCACAATTTTGGTAGAGAGGTATGAAAAATTTGGTAGCTGAATTTTTTTCAAGTTGTTTAACATGACATCATGTTAATGCAGAATATTAGTGGCCCACGGGTATATTGTAGTCTAAACCAATTCCATTGTGGAAATGGGATAAGATAGCTATGGATTTCGTTACAGGTCTCCCATGAATGGTTCTAAAGTATGATGCCATATGGGTGATAGTGGATCAGCATACCAAGTCGGCTCATTTCATCCCTATTCGTGAATCTATTACGGTGGATGATATGTCCAAAATCTATATCCGAGAAGTGGAAAAGAGACATGGAATACCAGTTTCAATCATGATAGACAGAGATCGGAGTTTCAAATATCGATTCTAGCGATCCTTTTAGAAAGCCCTGAGAACTTAGTTGAATATGAGTACGGTGTGTCATCCTCAAATGGATGGACAATCTGAAACGAGTATACAGACATTGAAAGACATGCTGCGGGCCTGTGTAATGGATTTTTGTGGCTCTTGGGAAGATCACATGCCTTTAGTGGAGTTCTCATATAACAACAGTCATCAACCCTCGATACACATGGCTCCCTTTTTATCATTTTATTGGTGTCTTTTCCATTCTCCACTTTGTTGGGTGGAAACAGGTGATACTTCACTAGTTGGGCAGAGCCTTGTCCAAGAAACAACAGAGAAGATTCAGTTGTTAAAAATGAGGATGGAGATGGCACAGAGTCATCAGAAATCTTATGTGGATCATCACCGAAGACCGTTGTCATTAGCCATGAGTGATCATGCCATTTTGAGAATCTCTCCAATGCTTGGACATCGCTATTTTGGGAAGCAGGGAAAATTATCACTTCGATATATAGGCCCTTTTGAGATACTCGAACGGGATGGTGTGGTTCTGTATCAGTTGGCATTACCACCACAGTTCAGTGTAGTGAATAATGTGTTTCATGCATCTCAGTTGAAGAAGTATCAGCCCGATCCTGACCATGAGATATGATGGGATCAATTTGACCTAGAGATAGATGCTTTGTTGGTACATATTCCTATGTGGATTTTGGATAGATAAGATAATGTCTTGAATGGAAAAAGCATTGGTCTAGTGCCAGTTTTTTGACCCCATGGTGAGATTCAAGAAGAGACATGGGAATTTGAGAATGAAATGAATGAGCAGTGGCCAGAACTCTTTTAGGAAAGCGAGGGTTTTCTACTTTCTGGGGACAGAAAGGCCAATATCATGGATAATCTAGTCCCCCCAGTTTCTCGTAATTAACCCCTGTTTAATGATTTATAAATAAATGAAGCATATGAGAAATGGTTGGGAAAGTTTTCAGACTTTTAAAGTGTTAAAGTTAAAAAAGTGGTGACACATGGGTTTCGCACGATTTTCCCAAACCGTGCGGAAGCCATGCAGGTGGTTGTCAATTTGTATAGAGGAGACCACACAGTGTGTGAACTGTTTGGGCAAACAGTGTGAGGAGCCCATGCGGAGCAACCCTTCTAAGCAGTGACTACTGTACCGTTAGCGCATGATTTTCCTAGACGTGTGGACTAACCATGCATCTTGTCTACATAGATCCTATTTTTATGGATTTAATCCATTTTATCATTAAACCCAATTTTGTGTCTCCTAGATGGCCCAAACTTGGGATTCCTCTCTGTGGATGGTGGGAGAACACTTACTAGTCGTTTTAAAAGTGATTCAGAGGTTTTCTTTGGCGTTGAGAGGACGGTTGATCAAGGTAAGTCTTGTTTCCTTTATTTTTCATATATCTCCATCTTCCCTCCTGATGGATCCTTAGATCTACACCCAAGGTGGGTAGATCTAAGGTAGTGGATGTATTTTAAGCCGATTTTTGGTTTTGTTGGTACAAGGAGAAGGAATCGAAGGAGGTTTCAGGGAGTAGTGGACTCGGTTTTGTTGGTCTTCTTCGTCAATTGGTTGGTTTCTCCTAATTTGTTGAGGTAGGTGAATTCACTCTGAATTCATCTTTATTAGAACATGATGTCTTAGTTTCAAATTGTTTTCCTTGATTGAAATGTTTTGTTTATCTACTGTGAAAGAATGGTCGGAACCCCTTTTATGTAATGGGTGATGGAAATTGTGTGTTTCTAGAAATTGTTTGTTAAATTGAATTTAAAGTGGTGATTTTAATCTAGTTATGGTTTTCCGGATTGAATGAAATGGTTTTCAATAAATGGTTTGATGCTTTATTGAATGGTTTTGAACACACTTGGCTTTGGCATGAATTTTCATGGGTTGTGGTGTGTGTTCATATGCATTGGGATGAATAAGGGTGAGATGTACCCCAATAAAATAATGGAATGGATAAGGGTGAGAAGTACCCCTTTCAAAATGATGGGACAGATAATGGCATGATGTACCCCCATCAAGGTATTCCACTAAGTGACGGCTTGTTGGAAGGATATCTCACCACTCACGAGTATAGGGAGGTCCAGGTTGCATGCATAATTGGTTGTGTGTATTTTTGAAATGGAATAAATGTGCCAAAATGGAAATGTGATTTTGATTGGAATCATTCCTTGGTTTCTTTCCTCGATAAAGATGGTTTTTGTTGTAAAATGGTTTTGACATGGAACTTGTTATATTGTTAACTATTTTGGAATTGTTTTATATAAATTGTCTTATATAATTATGCTAACATATTTTATCCTAGATTCATGGGTTGGGATGTCATCAGGGAATACCTATAGTGTTCCATTACTCACCCTTTGCTTTGGCATGTTGGTACTTTTTGCAGATGTCATATACTGTGATGTTGGTAAACGTAAAGTGTCACATTTTTATAGCACTACTTCGTGATACTTGGGTTGGTTCGTGATTTTGGATCTTAGAGCTTTTGGAGTATGAAGTTGGTTTGTTATCTTGTAGTCCTTTAGTTTTTCTTTCCACTTTTTACTATGTTTTAGGGTTGATTTCTGTTGTGGTAGTCTTGGTTTTTTTATGATAAAATTAATGGATGAATTGTGTTATCTTTTATCATGTATCATTTAATTGATTAGTGTGGTTATGGTTGTTGGTTCTGTGGTATGTTCTAAAAGGTTAAATCGTCCCCCACTTGTTTTGAAACCCTTCGGTGTTTATTTCCAGCCTTTGGCGCCTTGGGGGTGTCACTTAAGGCCATGTAATGACTTGTTGTATTCTCAAGCCAATAAGGATAAGCAGGTCATTTCAATTTTTATACATGAATACATGGTTTTCCCCAATAAATAATTAAATAACTTTTGGTTAGTTATTTTAATGAAATTTATATATTATATATTCATTAATTTTTTATCATTCATCTTAGCTATTTTGTGGACAATATATAACAATATATCCAACTTAATTCTTAGAAACTGCATTTTTCTAAAAAGCATTTTGGTTTCCTTTTTCACACTTATATTAACATCATTTTTCCCACTTTTAGAGAAATAATTCGAATAAATGAAATTATTTTTAAAAAATCATGTACAAAATATCTTATGGGTATTATTTGAGAATTTTATAAGAAGATAAAATTGTCGATGAATATAGAAAAATTCTGGCTTTTATTAAGAATTTCTAATTCTTTTAACGAATTTAAGAACATAAATAACAATATTAGATAATTTTAAATATAATTTTTTTTTTCAAATATACATATATTAATCTCAATTAATTTATTGGAATCATTTACATATTTAATTTTCATATAAAACCTATTTAAATATTTGATCATTTTCTCTTTAGAAAAACTGTAATCTAGTACTTCTACAAGAATTAATTTAAAATTAACATTTTACAGTTATGTTAATGAAATTTGAAAAAAATTATTAAATATTTGGTATCATGATAATTTATATTATATAATTGGATTAAATTAATTTTTACCATATAAAAAATCAAAAACAATAAAAAAATATTTACCACGATTATGGTAAAAATTTGTTTTTTAGGGGGGTTAAAACAAAAATACAAGGGTTAAAAATGACCCAAAAAATGTCCAATACAAATTTTTTGGATATATTTATATATTAAATATTCTATGGTAGATAATAACAAAATTTTTTATCTTTTTTCATGTGAAAATGAGGGTACAATTTTTTCATTTCAAAAGCTACAATTGTGATACTCACCTCACATATAAAGGGTCACCCCATCTCTTATCCACCTCTCACATAAAAAACCATTTAGTTCATTGGCTAAATACCCAAATAACAAAATTAATTACCTAATATCATCTAATAAGACTTATTTTCGTCTTAAATACAATATAAGAAGACTTTAAAACATGATGTTATAATAAACAATGTATAGTTAATATAAATATAATTTACTATGTTAATTTAATAACCTAAATTATTATCATCTTCCATCAAACGGGTTACAAAATCAATATTGTTGTGTATGAAAAACTACCACCTCATGAACAAATGTTATTCAGTTTCCATCAACACCTCTCCAGAATGTATATAATGATGTATTTATTATTTATATATGATATTTATGATATTAGTATTCTTATTCAATAATTATATCACATGTTACTTATTATATTCTATTCATTGCGAATTATATAATATAGATTCTGTGTACTGAGGGCTACCACCTTGCGAAACGATGGATTTGTTGAAAATTTACATGGATGGTAATAAGGAATATTTTAACAAAAATATGTGATATAAATGAGATCAACGTTATTATATAATGGATATATATTATGTACCTATCTTAAATTCTCTTCGCCACGAAAACGGAATCAACAGCCATGCACATGTATGGCCTACCATCTCTACGAAAGTTGTATTTAATTTTATATCACTCCATTTTATGGATCAAAATAAATAAATTCAAATTTAATATATATGATATTTATATTTTGGTGATAATTGTATAGATTATGGAAGCATTATAATATGTTTAAAACCAAAAATAATAGAACTAAACTGATATGAAAAACTATGAAATTATTCCCCAAAACATTACTTAAACATGGAATTGTTAATAAATTGATAATAAAATGTCATAAATAAATAATTTATGGTATGATATATACATATATATTATTGATGGTTCATTAATCGGTTTTTAATAATCATATATTTATTATACATTAGTTTAGAGATTGTATTAAGGAAGTTGAAACTTATGGTATGAGATTTCCAGACTCTCTTTTATTATTGAGGGAAATTAAAAAATTCAGGACGAATTTAATTTTTTTGGAGTATATAATACCAATTTTACATGATATATAACGAAAATAATTAATTTAATGATACTATAAGTTTAATTTTATATTATTCTTTAATGGGTCTTACTATCCAAATGACTACTAAAGCGATAAGGTATTTCTCTCTCACATTTTATTTTCAAGAGACACATTCCATATTCACCATATATATATATATTATTTAGTGTATATAATTTCCATGAATATATTAAATTATTATTATCCATATATTATTTTGGTTTATATTTCCATTTGGGGATATATCTTTTAATGGGTTTATGGTTCAAATTTTACCAAAGAGGTATGTGATTTTTGTCACAATTTATCTTCTTTAAGAGATATGTTAACCACTTATATTATTTTATGCAGTGTATAAATATATCTTTTGACATGAAATATCTTGAATATATCTATTCTCATGATATTTTATGTTTCATTTAATGTTATTGTTTTATGTGGTAATTGATTCAATGTTACCATATTTTTTAGGGTTTTTTGTTGCAATCACACCATTTATCGGGATTCATCATGATTATTCTTCAAATAATGAAATCATATGATATATATATATAAATAAAATCACAACTTCTATTATCATATAGTTTAGATATGAGAATACATTTTTCCTTTTATTTTCCTTTTATTTTCCTCTCTTCATATTTGAAAAATATGATGGGATTGATCCACTATGGAAGATAAGTGCATTCTAATCATCTATGGGATAAAAGTGGGTCCAATTCCACACATTTATGACCTTAAAATATGGTTAATGATTGATTTATGATCATTTTTCACACTTATTGGAAATTATTGCACAAATGGTAAAATATTATTCCATGAATGTGTTTACGATTTATGACATGTTTGGTATGATGTTTTTATGTATTTTTCATGGTCACATACCCTTATTATTATATTATTTTTTCATATGATCATATATTGATATATATTATGTTTACCCTTATTTAGAATCTGATCTCACCCTTTCTTAGGATTCCTTGCCTAGGTTCTGAATAACTGTTTAGGTTCGGTATACCTAATAAGAATAAAATGTGGGAATAACTTTGTTATATATGATGATGATAATTAATTAAATAATAAATTTTTACTATAGTATCATAATAAACTAAAATTTTATGGTCCTCAGGTGTGTATTTATGAAATATAGAAAATATTCATATAAAAAGATGTGATATTTATATATGAAAATTCTATGTTTCTATTATTTTTATTAGAGGAATATATTAGATAACCTTTGGATACTATGATGAACAATATTTAAAGAAATCCATGGGGTTATGTTTCATTATATTTATAGTGGTATTTATATGGATTATTATAAGGATGAGTTAAAGTAAAGAAAAATGTCATGGAATTTTGGTAAAGGACAGTGCAAGTGGTTTCTATGAAATTACATCCCTATCTAAATACAAAAATTTGATGTGACTCTATCATCGAGTGATCATGGGTTAATAACACAAAAATTTTAATTTGAGCTGGACTCAATAGTCACCTATTTCACAACAACAAGCATTGTTGCACACATGGTTTCACGCTCTTGTGTGATAGGATTTGGAAAAAAAAACTATTTATGAACCATAATATTGTTTTCAATAATGAACATGAATAACCTAGTTTATGCCTAACATGTCGTAGAGTTAAAAGATGGTGTCGTGATTTAGATATCTTATATGAGATTTTTCATGATTACGTGGTTCCCAATATTGATTATTATTTCTCACATTATGCATTTTAGGTGATAGGTTATGTGGTTATGAGAAAACAAATTGTATGAAAACTATACTTATCGATATCGTGATTTTTTCCAATTAGTTTTCATGATATATGATTAAAAACAAGCACCATATCAAAACCTAAGACTTCATTAAGAATATAAGAGTATATTTAATTGAGAGTTCATGTAGTGGGGACCATATAAGAATGATGATTCTATTTTATATATGTTAAGAATGAGGGAATAAGAACCCAAGTGAATATTTTAGGGGAATGATAATATATTTTGAATATCTAAAATAAGGACACAAATCATGTAATTAATTTGGAAATTTTTATTAACACTATGTAGGTGAAGATTGGTCTCACTAATGTAATGTAATATGACAATTTTTTTTAAATTTGGAAAGTATGTGTATTATGAAAATTGATGTCCTGGTGGTTAAACCCATTAACGAAATCTAAATGGTTGAATGAGTAATGGTTATACCATAGATGATAAAGATACCAAAAATGATATGTGAAAGGATGGTGGTATTGTGGAATAAGATGATGAATAATTTTTAATGGTTTACGGATGAATTAGCATCATTGCATTGTTTATGTATCAAAATTCAAGAATTATGAAACATATATGTTTTTCATTATGTATTTGAATGATTATGCTGAATAGTGATGATATCCTGGAAAATTGAAATAATGGATAGTGATATTTCATGGAAAAAAATGTTTATGGTAAATATATCCCTTAATATGTTCATGATATTGAGATAATTATGTTGGGATAAATAGATTCTTGATTTCTATAAATTAAATTGTATAATATTGGTTACCTTTGATATGATTTCTATTTTATTGGAAAAATTACATTATGATATCAGAGATGGAGTTTATAACATTATTGGATAAAAATAAAATATTATAAAGTCTATGTTTTATTTAACTAATAATGACTTATGTATGTTTTCAAGAAGATTTTATGGTAATTTATTTTATTTATTTGATTTAATATAATACATGATGATTTTGTATACATTATTGGTATGTGACAATTAATATCCACTTCATGTTATTTGGGGGATTAATGACAATTTAATTTGGGAAATATACTGACAATATTTCTAATGATTTTTTTAATCATTTATAATGGCCATATGGTTAACCATTTATGAAATGGATTAAGTTGAACTATGGATGAGATTTTTTAGATTAATTCATTAATTCACTATATAAATATTTTTTCATATTGGATAACTAGTGAAAAAAAATTTGTTACAACAAGAGTTATGTGGAATGACTTATCATTATATTATGGATCTTGTGATCCATTATTGCATCATGAATAAAAAAATCATCTACATTTCATGGAGTAATAGATGAAGTTTAAATTGAAATAATCACTATGGAAGGATGAAATTGTTTGTGTTCAGTCAGATGTATTATATCTTACTTTTTGATTCATTTTAGTTTAGGAAATCACAAACACTCTCTTAAAAAGTTGTATACATACTTTTTATATCCCAAGTATTTTAGTATGTTTTGGTAGAGAGCATTACTTTTTCCATACATATAAATATATCTAATGTATTATGATTATAAACCTATCATTATTCAATATGATTCATTGTATTTAGAATGAATTTGATTAATAATATTTACCTTTATTTTGATAAGTAGTAATTCATTTTGATTTTCTACTATACCAATAAAATTCATGATAATCGGATTGATTCTAGTACGGATACATTAGACTAACCATAATATGGATTTCCATATTTAATAATGATAAGTATTTCCATAAGACTATCCTTTGTTTATAATTACAATATATAGAATTATTTCTATGATAATTAATTATTTTATCATTGTAATGCTGTTAAAAATGATGTTGAACATTCAATTATGTAGTCACATTGTGAGTTGTCAAATAGATAGTTGTCTTAAGAAGTTGCAACAAAATTAGAAATATGAGCATTGATGATTATCAAATAAATAGAAGTGAATTAAAATAGTTTGGATTTAATCACTTTCACAACTCAATATGTATTATATTTTCTCAACTTGAACATCTCATTACAACATCTTTGTAATAATTAAGAGAGTTGTAGTTCTAAGGACTCCTTCATAGTGTTCTTACCATTAGATCAAACCTACTTATGTAATCACATGTTTGATAATTGGTACAATCAAAAAATTCAAGGGATAGGATGATGTTGAATCCAATCCATAAAATCGAGTTCTTTCCAGGGTATAATGACTGACACCGATCATCATATCAAGGTCTTCATAGGATAGGAAGACAAAGTGTATTCTGATCATATTATCGAGGGATTTTGTGATTAGAAGAGACAGAATAAATAGTAATTGGAAAAAATGGACACCATTAGTAAAGGTCATTAAATACATTTACTCTTAATTATAAAATAATTTTTAGTTTTAATATATCTTTTATGTCATTATTACATTTCCAAGCTATTGTATCGATTCTTTTTACAAGTCTGTTCCACTATGCATGTAAAATAATGGCAGTGATTGTACATAAATTTCTATACTATTTGTATTATTGGTTTATCTGTGACTATGATAAAAACAAAATATTACATAACAGGATCAACTATTATTCTGATTCTTTCACTATGGTCATCAGATGATCTACAAGTCTGATAATATAACATTAATAGGTATTGTGTTTTAAATAGTTTAGTGTTTTTAAACTACAATTGACCCCCCTCTGGTAAGTATAACCCCACAATAAACTCTTACAATCCAAAAATTGGTATCATATCATGTTTCTCTTACTTATATAATTGTTGAGTTACTACTTTAGTAACATAACGCACACTTGTTCTATTTTGTTAAAAAACGTGTTTATATATTTTTGCACACTAAAATTTATTTGTAGATAAGAGTTTATATTATTTAAAGATGGATATTATGAATATTGGATCTCTTGATAATCTGAATCATAGTAGACCATCCATATATTATTGGGAATTATTATGAATATTTGGGATATAGTAAGGAAAATTTTGTGATCAAAACTGGAGTTATCAATTTCTTAATACTTATTGTAGAATATATGATTCCTGATAAAAAAAAATTCTACATTTATAGATAATGATAAATTATTATATCAATTGAACTAAATATTCAGAAATACTTTATTATAATTTATGAAAAGGAATATATATAGTCAGATGCCATCTTTTATAGATTGCTATAGTATTTGTATTTAGTTGGATTTAACACATTTTGGTAAATCCAATGTTAAAAGAATAAGAAGAGATATTATTAACGATGATTACCAATCCTTTAATTTTCTACATGGTGAGATAATATTCAAGATACACCAATGGTTTGTGATTATTTTATATATTTTATTGTCTCTTAGGTAAAAATGTCTTAATTATGGAATTTTCATCCATAATATTATTAACATAATTCAATATGAGTGTGAATATAAAATAACTATTGTGGATGATAAAGTAATTCATAATAATCATAAAAATAGATTATTTTATTAATAATATCAGGAAGTGCGATTTAATATTAAAAAGACAATCTGAACAATCAAAGAAGAAAAATGGTGGAGTACATTTTACTACAACATCTACTATACATTATAATGTATTGCCACTAGAGAAATTATAGAAATATTCATGATCTAATAATGTTGTTGTGGAAACTATTTCATGTTCATCACCACCTCTAGAAAATGTAATAGAAAATTTGACCTTGTTGTGAAAATACTAGAATGAGTTTTACCAATACAAAACCTTTTTTTAGAAACAATTACTTTGTTCCAAAAAGTGAACATTTTTTCACTAAGTTCCAATGTGTGCCTACTATAATTTTTTTTTCATTGAATAGAGTTCAACCATTAATATTTTATATATCTTATTTTTAGGAAATGACATTTTACCTAGATAATATAGTCTGACAAATGTGGTTAACCAAAATCCTGTTTTTTCATAATATCTGACCCAAGAAGCTTTGGGTTATGTAAAACTTATATTTTTTCTTTGAATAGAAAAATATTACTAAAGAAAATATGTACATGGATAGTGGTTTTTTAGGATGATGATTGGAAATAAATATTTATTTAAGATATATTCAATATTAAAGGTGGAAAGGTAACATTCATTGATAATTGTCAAGGAGATTCTTTCAAAATATACAACATTATTATTTTTTAAATGCCCTTTTATAAAATTAATTATTTATTGTAGGTCATATTATCAACATTATAAGCATATTTCAATTATGAGATTAAGGTTACCTTTTAAATTTTAGGAATGTTAACTGTACTATATATAGTTCCATGGATGAAATTATTATTTTGGGAAATCAGTATGAGAATGTTTATACTCTAAACATAGAATACATTGAGATCCAAGAATTACCTTATCTTCATGAAATGGAAGATCAATATTTGTATTTAAATAGAACATTAAGACATTTTAGCCTTAGAATCATTGCTAATTTGGCATGGAAAGGACATGTAAGGAACAACAAGAATATATATTTGATACATCAAAAGTATGTGACCGTTATAAATTTGTTAAGAAACATAAGTAATGTTATAAATCTATTAGTGAAGGCATAACTTCATATTCTTTACATTAGGTTCACAAATTCATATATGGTATCACACAAAACTAGAAGTATTGTTTTAAAATACTATATATATTTCTTTGTTTTTGATTACAATAGATAAACTTGGTTATATTTTCTTAACGAAAATATGAATAATTTAGTTATTTTAAAACATTATTATACATAGTTAAAAATGGGAATGTCCTCTCATTAAAAACTATTCACAATGATCATTGTGTACAATTTTAATTTATTTTAATTGTTTCATAGTTTAAAAGGTATTGAACATAAATTTTATGTACCCAAAACCCTATAAAAATGAAATAGTTCAATGATGAAATTGAATTCTTCATTATATTAATTGAACCAAGATGAGTGAATATTAAATTGAAATTTTTTTGGGTTGAATAAGTTAGTACAATCTATTATTACATAAATTGAGTTTTAATTAGATATATTCATTATCAAACTTGTCATGAGTTTGGGATAGGAGGAAAACCAAAAGTTTCTTAATTCAAATTATTTGGTTGCAATGTATTCATTATCACTACTAAATATTATTTATATATGCTTTCACCCAAATCCAATGAAGGGATATTTATAGTTTACTACTTTCACGACCTGAACCAACCCGGGCTCGAGCCGCAACAACCCCAAGCCCACCTCCATATGCCAGGGGCTAGCGACCAGTGCCGAAGGCTAAACAACTCAGGGAGGCCTTTGAATAAGAATCTTGTACTCACACACACATCCCACTCAATGCAAAAGAGAAAAGTAAAAAAGAATATTAAAGTACCAACAGATATAAATAAACCACACAGTGCATCAACCTCTAAACAGTACAATGCAAGTGCGGGAGGTAAACTGAAATAGAAATGGGTCAAACACGCGCCCAACCAGAAAAGTGCCACAACCCGACAACAGATAAACAAAAGCAAACAATTGGAAGGGACCCCCACCATGGACCCAACTCCGACCAACACAAGTTGTCCAAGATCCTGAACTCTAAAGCTCCTCTGATGTCACAAACAACCTATCCATCGTCTACAAGGGCACACCATGTGCGGGCAAAGCCCAAGAAGGGGTGAGCATAAAAATTCTCAGTAGGATACCCTGAAGGCTCGAGAGAGCATCAAAGAAGGTACCGAATGGTGAGCAGTTGATCGAAAAGATAAAAGTAAAGGAGTAAAATCGAGAGTGCAGTAAAGAGTAATAGTATAGAGTCCAGCTCAACCCAACAAGAGAACGATGGTAGACTCACCCAGACACAGGGAGCTGGTAACGGTGAGAAGATGAACTTCTTGTCGAGTATTCGCTATTTATAGCTGGAGAGTAGATTCATCCAACCATGAGAATCTAGACACAGAAACCATGTGGCATTCCCCTTGCGACTTAACCCCTCCAGGAGGGAGAGTAACCAAGCCAAAAAAGTGGGTACTAGAACAAGGTATATACAAATCCATATGCTCCAATAAGAAGCGCAAAAACGATGGTAAGGGGATCACCATCCCGTAGCTCAGCCCAAGAAAGTGAGTTACCAATAGTCCCAGAAGTAAACACCATCGATGCCCAGCATCCTGCATGTCTGCCTCGAACAGCAAGTCAAGGGGCTCAAATCACCGGACCTTGACACTATCCGCTTTGGGCGACACTGACTTGCCTGTACGGTTTTAGGTCGCATAGCAAGGACACATCTCGGAGGGGAAAGCACCCAGCATACTTGAGAGTTATGGGGGAATGTCAAACCACACCTTCTCACTGCCCCGAAGTCGAGAGGTCTCTTCAAAGTCTACAGGAGACCCCCTTCCCACCCCCGATGGAGGGTAATCCCTAGAAGTCGATGCGTTCCCACTGGAGGGAGACCCGGCAAGAGTGGACGAGTGCCACACTGCCCAGTCCTGTAAAAGGGTAATCCACTGGAGGGAGACCTGGCTAAAGTCCTCAACGAGTCCCAAAGCCCAGTCCTGTTAAAGGGTACTCCACTGGACGGAGGTTCAGAACAGTCATCGGGGACCACTTCCCTTGCCAGCTAGAGGTAAACCCAGCATTGGGGACCACATCCCAGCCCAGCTGTAGGTAAACCCGGCGTCGGGGACCACTTCCCATCCCCGCCAGAGTTAAACCCTGAACCGCTCGGACCATCCCTGTTGGATGGTACTGCTCAAGGAACACTATTGTACTGGCCATCCTTGCGGGATGGTAACACACTGGCCATCCCTGCAGGATGGTACCTCATCGGCCAGCCCTGCTGGAAACAACCTCCTAGGTTGAGGATCGGTGCCCACATAATGTGTTGGTCGCACTGAATCCATAAGAACTATACCAGGGAACAAAAAGGTACTGGAGAAACTCCTCGGCCTCTCAAGGCAATCAATCTCTAATCTGCTGAGTCACTGTCGAAGCGGACCAAGGCAACTCATCCTAGAAAGTGGAAAAACACCCAATCTTTATGAGAACACGTAGTCATAAAGGGTGTCGTAGTACGGTAAAAGGGGCACAATACTGAAACCCATCACAGCTGATGAAACAAAGGAACCAAACCATCTCGGTCGGTCAAACCATCATTAATAGAACCAGGGGAAACCACTCAACCCTTCTGGTCAAACAAATGAGAATAAAACCAGGGGGAAAACCAATCAACCCCGCTGGTCAAACAAACAAGAACAGAGGGACCCTCTACGTCGCAAGAGGTGAAGAGTATGTAAAGAATATCACAACACGCACATGGGGCCCACATGACGTGTTTCCCTAAGTCTACTCCAACCAATCGCACAAATGTTCTTAGGTACAAACAACCACATGTACCTCCAAGTGTTCCCATATACTCTCAAAGTATACCACGTTTCAATCGCAAAGGATATCATGCACATGACACCCAACGTCATCATGAAGGTGTAAATGTAACAACTACAACTTACCACCTCATCGGTGCATTCAAAAATCACTACATCTCTTCAAACATTTACATCACTCACAAGGGAGTGCATGCAATCACATGCCAAGGGTCTGCAACAAACATAGTAGGACGAACCACCACTGGATCACCTTTCATATTTCCACATTAAATAACATCGCGTAAGAGGCTCCGCTCATCTAAACAGATGACACCATTGTAATCATCATGGAAAAACACACGAGATAGACTACTTACTCGCCTCAAATGGATATCTGACAGAAAAGTCATCTAACATCGCATCACACATGAATATTGTCCCGTGATCCCGAGCCTCGGTCCCAAAAACAGTCGGGTGTGTCACACCATAGCGATCCCCTAAGAAAAGAACGTCAAAAGGACTACTCACATGAGTGGAATAGATATCCGGAGAAAAAGATGCATTCTGGTGCACCGCAAACCAGCGATGCTATGTGGGACCCACATGCCGGTCCTGGGGTACTATGAATGGATCACACTATTGCGATCCTCTTGAAAAAGTACACAAGATTGACTATTCACATGTCCAAAATGGACACCCAGTGATAAAGGTGGAAATCACCGCCAACTCCCAAAACGGACCTTGCGGGTCCTGCACCAGCGTGCTGAATTAAAGAAGGAGGATTGCACGATTGCAATGCCCTCAGAAAACAACCCATGATTGACTACTCGCACGCCCAAAACGGATGTCCGATGAAAAAGTCGCAAAGCATTGCACGCATCATAAAAGATGGGCCATGACGCCCACACATCAACTCTGGCATCAACGCCCAAAACCATAATGGTAAACGTTGTCTCAACACCATGGTCACAACGCCGCTAACGATGCTCAAATCAGATGTCGAATGCGTCAGCGCTGCTCAAAACACAACCCCCAGAAAAACGTCAAACTTACTTAACGCATGTGTCATGCCACAGAACACCTCGTCTCGTGAATTAAAAATTCCCAAGACCATCTCAATATGTACTCCTTGATGTCTGGAGTTCAATTCCTCAAACGTCATGCAAAACGAAAGCATGTAGCAGAAATTACGGGCACCCAAGTTGAGGGGGCAAAGCCCCTTGGGCTGTAACGGCATGGGTCGGCCGGTCCGCTCGACCTGGGCCAGCCCGCGGTTCGGCTGTGCGGGCCAGCCGTGGACCCGCAATCCACATTCTTGGTAACGGGCCTCAAGGCCGGTAGCTTCATCCACGTGGAGACACGCCTTTGGCGGTTCTCAGTCAGGCCACGGGGTCGCGCGACGCAGCCCCGGTGTCCGCTCCGCGCCACGGAGCACCCTCGCTGGAAGGCGCTCAGTGCCTCTGTTGTCCGTTGTCGCCCTCGGCGTGGACCAATCACCTAGCTTCTCGACCTCCGCACTGCTGCCGACGCCCCCGACCTCATTCGCTCGGCCTCATGCCGCCGCCGCCGTGGCCCACACCGCCGTCGCCGGCCGCCGCCCCGGACCGCCGAAAATTTCCCCAAAATTCACCCAAACTTCATCGGACAACCAGGGATGCCTCGGAGCTCGAAATTAAAAACCTTAAATTGTGTCGGATAGCATGGAACACTTCCTACTCGTGTATGGTCTTCTATCTACTACCGGACAACAATTCAGTGTCTGTAAAACAATTGAAGGAGTTTGCAGGAATTAAAAAGATTAAAACACAATCCTACCTCATGGGTGTATCACGAAGCGTCACAGCGATCCGCCAGCTACTACACATGGAGAGAATGAGGAGTAGAGGGATTGGTGGAGGATATCCTTTGGTTGAGCTTCTTTCACCAGAGGATTCAAACAAAGAAGAGGGGGTGAGTTATGTTTAAATAGAGAAAAATTAATTAAAAAGTTTCATTTAATTTAACCTCCAAATTAACCCGCACATGAAACTATTGGCGGGGTCAAGATTAAACCTCCCATATGGTAAATACCACCTCCCTAGAACAACAGCGGTCTCAGAATTTTATTCCGATCCTCCGTTAAAAATTTATAAAATTTAACGTCTGAAGCCACTAAATTACAAAAACGCCCATGGCGGCATTTTTCACAGAAGGCCCACACCCATGGATGTTACACCTCTCCTAGGGTAAACGGCATGTTCCGGACTCAAATGTTCCCTCATGTTTCTCTTCTGAGCAACCTTTTAGGAGATACCTGAGTTTATCCATTAATTAAATAAATTAATTATTTAATTATCCGTTTAACGTTCTTTAATGGGTGAGGGGTCCCAACGTCCCGCACCAATGAACTTTATGTCGTTCCTAGGGTAAACACCCCAATTTAGACCCATCCTTATACTATGATCTTTTATTCGAAACACCTCTTAGGAGTTAAACCATTTATTTTGTGTGACCAGTGTGAACACACTGAAAATTTAATTTCGGCCACACCGGGGCTCAGAATCGCACGCTGTCTGAAGGCGCTGCTCTGGAATAAAATCAAGAAAATCACAAAGTATTTTATAGAAAAAACAAGGTTTTTTTTAATCATTACCTACTCAATGATTTGTTTCCCTGAAAATAAAAACCCGGGAACAACTTAGGGTACTAATCCCACACCTGGATCTCTCGTACCCATAAGAACTATTGCCCAGTCCTATATCACCGCACACGGACCAATGTATTTGATCTGTTCATGTGAGGTCTACCTTTGCTGATGACGTTCATTGGAGCACTCACACTTCTTCTCGGTTGAGTCACGTGGGAGATGATATGCACCCAAAATAGCATTTGGGGTTAGGGAAAAAAGGTAGGGAACCTCTCCATCCCCTTTCATTGTTTCAAATGACCTAATGGACCGTGGGGGTAGCTTACATCCTTGGCCGAACATCTACATAGCATGAAGTGACTAGAATCACCACATGAAACTGTAAGAAGGCCCGATGATTCCCTCCTTCAGAATATCCATATGGAGAAACACCCAAGTATATCTGGTCACACAAGATTTCATAGTCGATGTCCCGCAACCAATACTCTCTTACACGCTCGGAATGAGAAGGAATCGACACCATAAATTAAAGTAAAATTCCCCACACCTTTTTACCTAACCATCATAGGGTTACACTGATTCCCCACGCCACCCGGGTAACAACTCAAAAAAGGAGCTGGGAAAAAAATAATTTCACATGCACAATATAATAATTCTACTGCAAAAAGTAGAAGAGTTGTAGAGAGTACCTCTTATCACCTCATACTCTACAGGATCATAGACATCCATAGGTCGTGGCTATCCGCCATCCTAACTGTCAGCTCCCAGAGCCTAACATTGACCACCTAGTGGTGATGGGAAGACCTCGTAAAGTTATCCCCCACCACCAAATCTTCCCACTTCTCTGCTAGCACCACCTCTCTGGGTGCTACTCCAATCACGACGTTGCCTCTGTCGTGGTAGTGCACCTGCTGCCTGCCCAATATGCTTTCTATGTCTGGTCGGGCAGTCTCGTGCCAGGGGACCTCTCCCATTGCAAGCATAACACCAACTCTCTGCGGGCTATACTAGTGCCCTCAGGTTCCACTGTGGTGCATGACCATGCCATTGAGTCTGGTTATTAGAAATCCACCTCCATCGAGGTTCTTCTAACCAAAGCCCACTAGCTGCGGCAGACGTCTCGGCTCTGTCGAGGTTGTGGCCACCACCAACGGTAGATCACGGTAGGATGCTCTCTGTCAACAGCGCCTTCTCTAGCACCCCGACATATGTGGAAATTCCCAAGGGTAATATGACAACACTAATATCTCTACGGAGACCCTTCTTGAACTTCTGCGCTCATATGTTTCCGTCATGGACCCGTCCGGGTAAAAGCGTGCACGGTCTTCAAAACTAATCGCGTACTCGACCACCGTCATCCCTCCCAACTGAAACTGCAAGAGCTCCTGAATATGAACAGAGCATATGTAGGAGGGGAAAAACTCCTCACATAAAAAATTCTGAAAGTTTCCCCATGAAAGCGATGACTCGTCAAGAAACTGAGTCACCAGACTCTACCAACACCAAGTTTGTCCGCAAAAAAGGCTGGCGGCCAGTGCCACCATAAGATTTGTCGGCGTCTACACAAGCCTTAAAAGGCGAACCACTGTCTCTAGCCAAACCTCTGCTTCCTGAGGGTCGGTCTCACCACTGAACCTCAACGGTCTCTCCTGCTGGAACTCACGGTTCGCGCTCAACCTGTGCTAATGCCCAGTCTTCTCTACTAAAGCTGTCTGCTGCTCAACAGGTGGGGTGATTCTACCAGCCCACCCGGAGAAAGGGACTCGCATGATGGGTCCTGTACTGAGGCCTCATAGCTCACAGGGTCGTCGTTGCGAACCAAAAGCTGGTATCCTTGCTGCCTATCTTCATTGTGACATCCTGAATATTATCAAGGAGTGTCACGATCAAATGAGCATATATGTATACCACATTAACAACAATGGGGAGATGAATCAATAAGGATAGTCAAAGACACAATCCTATGTGATGCACAAAACAATTTACCTGGAACGAGTGTCTCCGCATACTGAGTCGACAAGAGGGTTATCGGGGTCCTGGTGAATGGATACGTCGGTTGCCGCACCATCACTCGACTCCTTGGCCTGAGAACCGCTCTCGAGACACATTGATATTGTTGTCCAAAATCCCAACCAATTCTCTTTTAGGTACATCTGGACATTGTCCCGAGGAACAAACCACCTCTGATACCACTTTTTCATGACCCGACCCTACCCTGGCTCAAGCCGCAACTACCCCAAGCCCACCTCCATAGGCCAGGGGCTAGTGACCAGCGCTGAAGCCTAAACAACTCGGGGATGCCTTTGCCTAATGACCTGTACACACACACACATCCCACTCAATGAAAAACAGTAGAGTAAAAAAGAAATGTAAACTACCAACTGATATAAATAAACCACATAGTGCATCAACCACTGAACAATACAAAGCAAGTGTTATAGGTAAACTGAAAAAGAAAAGGGGAAAACATGCACCCAACCAGAAAAGTGCCAAATCCGAGCAATAGTTAAACAAAAGAAAACAGCTGGAAGGGTCCCCCACCTGGAACCCAACTCCAACCACAACACGTAGTCCATGCTCCCTAACACCTAAGCTCCTATGATGTCACAAACAAACTATTCGTCGTCTGTAAGGGCTCACCTAGTGTGGGATAATCACAAGTAGTGGTGAGATTAAAAATACTCAGTATCATACCCTGAAAGATCGAGGGAGCATCAAAGGTGGAACCGAAGGGTGAGAAGTAGATCGAATAGGGAATAGAAAAGGAGTACAACCGAGAGTGCAGTAAAGAGTAACAGTAGAGAGTCCAGCTCAACCCAACAAGAGAAAGAAGTTTGACTCGTCCAGACATAAGGATCTGGAAATGGTGAGAAGATGAACATGTAGTCGAGTCTTCACTACCTATAGCAGGAGAGTATACTCATCCAAACACGAGATTCAGGACACGAAAAGCATGTGGCATACCCCGCGCGTCTTCACCCCTCTTGTTGGGAGAGTAACTAAGCCCATGAAGTGGGTACTGGAACAGGGTATATACATATACATATGATCAAACAAGAAGCCCGAACAAAATCGTAAGGGGATCTCCATCCTGTAGCTCAGCCCAAGAAAGTGTGTAGCCAACAGTCCCCGATGTAAACACCATTGATTGACAACATCCCACACATCTGCCCCGAACTGCAAGTCAATGGGCTCAAATCACCACACATTGACACTATCTGCTTTGGGCGGCACTCACTCGGCCACACGATTTTAGGTCAAGTGGAAAGGATGCGTCTCAGTGGGAAAAGCAACCCTCATACTTGAGAGTTTTGGGGGAATGTCAAACTACACCTCATCACTTCCCCACAGACGAGAGGTCTCCTCAAAGTCAACAGGAGACCCCCTACCCAGCCCCGCTGGATGGAAATCTCTAGAAGTCAATGGGTTCCCACTAGAGGGAGACCCGACAAGAGTCGACAGGTGCCAAACTCCCAGTCCCATAAAAGGATAATCCACTGGAGGGAGTACAAGCTAATGTCGTCAACGAGTCCCAATGCCCAGTCCCATAAAAGGGTACTCCACTGGAGGGAGGCTCAGAACCATCATCGGGGACCACTTCCCAGCCCATCTGGAGGTAAAACCGGCATCAGGGACCTCTTCCCAGCCCAACTGAAGGTAAACCTGACATTAATGATCACTTCCCAGCCCCGCCAGAGGTAACCCAAGAACCACTCTGGTCATTCCTGCTGGATGGTACTACTCGGAGAACACAACTGTATTGGCCATCCCTACCAAATGGTAACCCACTGGCCATCCCTGCTGAATGGTACTGTACCGGCCAGCCATGCTGGAAACAACCTCTTGGGTAGAAGATCGGTGCCCGCATAATGTGTTTTTCACACAGAATCTACAAGAACTCTACCTGGGAACATGATGGGAGGGGACAAACTCCCTGTCCTCTCAGGGCGATCACACTCCAATCCGCTAAGTCACTGTCAAAGAGGACCAAGACAAATCATCCCAGAAAGTGGGAAAACACCCACACTATATGAGCACACATAGTTGTAAATGGTGTCGCTGTCCGGTAAAAGGGGCATGGTACTGAAACCCCTCACAGATGAAGAAACAAAGGAACCAAACTATCTCTGCTGGCCAAACCATCAAAAACAGAACCATGGGAAACCCACTCAACCCTACTAGTTAAACAAATGAGAACAGAACTACGGGGAAAACCACTCAACCCCACTAGTCAAAAAAATAGGAATATAGGGAACCTATACATCGTGAAATGTCAACATTATGTAAAGAAGAACACGATACGCACATGGGGACCACACAACATGCGGCCCCAAGACAACTCCAACCAAGTGAACAAATGTTCTCAGGTAAAAAAATCCACATGTACCTCCAAGAGTTCCCATATACTCCCAGAGTATACCACATTTCCATCCCAAAGGATATCATGCACAGAACACCCAGCGTCAACACGGATGGTGTAAATGTAACAACTCCAACATGCCTCCTCATTGGCCTAAGCACAACCCACTACATCACTTCAAGAATTTACATCATTCACACAGAAGTGCATGCGAACACACTCCAAGGGTCCACTACAAACATTGTAGGAAAAACCAACACTGGAGAACCTTTAATATTTCCACATTTAATAAGATCAAGTAAGAGGCTCCACTCGTCAGAACAGATTACAACCATTGTAATCCTCCCGAAAAACACACAAGATAGACTATATAATCGCCTCAAATAGATATCCAACAGAAATGTCATCCAACACCTCTTCATGCCCGAAAGGCGTCTCGTGATCCTGAGCCTGAGTCCCAAAAACATTCGGGTGCATCTTACCATTGCGATCCTGTCGGAAAGGCAAGTCAAAAGGACTGCTCACTTGAGTGGAACAAATATCCGGAAGAAAAGATGCATTCTGACACACTGCACATGAGCAGTTCTATGTGTGACCCACATCCCCGTCCCAGGGCACAACGAACGGATTGCACCATTATGATCCTTTCGAAAAAGTACACAAGATGGACTATTCACTTGTCCAAAACGGACACCCGGTGATAAAGCTGGAAATCAAAGCCAACTCCCAAAACGGACCTCGCAGGGCCCTCACTAGTGTGCTGAATTAATGCAGGGAGATTTCACCATTGCAATTCCCTCGGAATATCACCCTAGATCGACTACTCGCACGCCCCGAACAGACGTTCGATGAAAAAGTCATAAAGCGCTGCACGCAGCTTAAAAAATGGGATGTGGGGGCCACGCCTCATCTCCGGTTTTGATACCCGAAACCATTCTGGTATACTTTCTCTCAATGCCTGGGTCACAACGACACTGACGACGCTCAAAACGGACGTCAGATGCGTCTGCACCGCTCAAAACATTTTTCCCCGAAAAAACATCAAACATACTTAACGCACATGTCATGCCACCGAACCCCTCGTCTCGAGAATTAAAAATTCCCGAGATCATCTCAAAATGTTAACCTTGACATATGGAGTACACTTCCGTAGACGACATGCAAAACATATGCCCGTAGCTGAAATTACAGGCGTCCGAGTCGAGGGGGCAAAGCCCCTTGGGCGGGACCATCCTGGCCGGCCAGTCCGCCAAACATGTGTTGGCCAGTGTTTCGGCCGCGCAGGCCGTATGTGGACCCGCGGTCCACGATCTTGATGACCAGACTCTAGGATGGTCACTTATTCCATGTGGAGACCCGCCAATGGTAGGTCTCAGTCTGGCTGCGGGGTCGCGCGGCGCGACCCCGTTCTCCGCTCTACGCCGTAGAGCGCCCCCGCAGGCAGGCGCCCTGCGCCACTGTTGTCCCACGTCTCCCCCAGCAAGGCCCGCTCTCCTGACCACTCGACCTTCACCCTACTGCCGAAGCCCTCGTCCTCCTCTGCTTGGCCTCACACCGCCACTGCTGTAGCCAACTCCATGGCCACCCTGGACCACCAGAAATTTCCGCGAAATTCACCCGAACTTCGTTGGACAGCCAGAGACGCCTCAGAGCTCAGAATTCCAAACTGTAAATTGCGTCGGAAAGCTTAGAATGATTCCTACTTGTGCATGGTATTATCTTGAAGATCATAGAGAAATTTGGCGCATGTAAATCAATTGAAGTATTTTGTGGGAATTAAAAAGATAAAAGCACAATCCTACCTCATGGGAGTAGCGTGAAGCTTCGCAGTGATCCACTGGCTACCGCAAATGGAGAGGAGGAGGAGGAGAGGAGGAGGAGGAGAGAAAAAGGTGGAGGAGCTCCCTTGGATGAGCTTCTTTCTCCAGAGTATGCAAACAAAGGGGAGGGTGGGGGTGAGTTATGTTTAAATAGAGAAAAATTAATTAAAAAGTTTTAATTAATTTAACCTCCAAATTAACCCGCACCCGATACTCTTGGTGGGGTCAAGATTAAACCTCCCCTAGGGTAAACACCACATCCCAAGCATAATGGCTGTCATAGAAATTTATTCGAAGCCTACACTCGAATGTTATAAAATTAAACGTTCGAAGCCGCTAAATTATGAAAACGCCCCTGGCTGCATTTTTCACAGAAGGCCCACGCCTGTGGAAGTTACACCCCTACTAGGGTAAATGACATTTTCCAGACTCAACGGTGCCATCGTTTTCCCATCCGAGCAAACATTTAGTATATACATGAGTTTAACCATTAAACGAATAAATTAATTATTTAATTATCCGTTTAACAATCCGTTAATGGGCGAGGGGTCCCAACGTCCTGCACCGACATACATTATATCATTACTACGTTAAAAACCCCATTTAGGACCAATTCAGATACTCAGATTTTTTATCTGAAACACCGCATAGGAGTTATCTCATTTATATGGTGTGTCTAGTGTGAACGCACGGAGAATTTAATTCTGGCCACACTGGGGCAATGAATCGCATGCTGTCTAAAGGCGCTGCTCTGGAATAACATCAAGAATATTCCAAAGAATTTTATAGAAAAAACGGGTTCTAAAAAAATACAATACTAGTAAGGATTATATAATTTTTAACAAAAATACTTGAACTGTTGAAGAAATAGTGCATGTTATGTTTGATGAAACAAGTCCTTTTTTTCAAACAACCTCAACCTACATCCTCAGATGATATTTCCAAAATTGATTTTCAACCTTCGTTTTAAACATCTCCTTATAATAAAATAACTCAATATTTTTTTTATGAAGTTATTCCTTATAATATTTTCTACCTATTTATGATGCAAATACTTTTGGAACCCCATGATGTATGTTGTTTCTCATGAATAATCCCAGTGATAGAACCATTGGTGATGTAAATCAATCGGTTGGGACTAAAAGTTTATTAAGAAATGAAATTTAACATATAGATTAATCATCCCAATTCAATACTAATAATAATGATGAGGTTTTAGTTTATTAGTATAGGATTATGGAAATTCCTGATTAGATCAATGATTTTGAAAAGAACAAATTCTAGAATTTAGATAAAAGACAAAAAAAATTATACTATTTGAATAAAAAATGGTTTTCAGAATAAATCTAATGAAAACGCTATAATATTTAGAAAAAAATCTAGAATTGTTGATAAATGTTATAACAAGAAATAGATAATATATGATTAAGAAAAATATGCTTCGGTATCAAAACATGAATCTATTTGAATACTTCTATAATTCTCACCATTCTTTATTTTCACACATTTTCTAATGGTTCTAATGTTTCTTTCCTTAATGGATATGTTTTAAAAGAATTTTATGTCAAAAAACTCTTTGTTTGGAAAATAAAAAACAACTAGAATATGATTATAAACCTACAAAATCACTTAATGGACATAAATAATACCCTACAGTTTGGTAAGATAGGATAACTAGATTTTTGTTATAAAATAATTTTCTTAAGGGTGATATAGATCCAACCCTAATTATATATGAATATAAAAAATATATTTATATTGTACAATTTTATATTGATGACATTTTATTTTGTGAATCTAAAAAATAATTAAGATATTCTTTTTCATATATTATAGTGATTGAGTTTGAAATGAGTATGATGGTTGAGTCAACTTATTTTTTTGGTTAAAAAAAACAAAACCAAAATAATAAATTTTATATAAATATAAAAATATAAATGATATTATAAAGAAATTTGGTTATTAAAATTATAAATGTATTAGTACTCCCATCGGTACCTCTAATAATTTTTATCATGATGATGTTTGAAAACTAGTTGATCAAAATATTTAATTATGTATGATAGGATGTATACATTACATAACAACTAGTCATACTGATTTAATTTTTTTAGCATGATTTGGTACAAGATATAATGACAATACAAAGGGATCTCATCTTAAAGATGTAAAATTAAATTTTCATTATCTTAAGGGAACTATGGATTTAGGCATATTATATTCATCTGGAAATGATTTTGAACTAAATTTTTTTTGTAAGCTAAATTTCGTGGATGTAAAATGGATAAAAAAGTACTTCCAAAACATTCAATTTATTATGGTTATTATTTAGTTTATTATACATGTAATAAAAAACACTCATAAGCCCTTTCCAATGCCAAATCCAAATATATGGCCTCCAGAAGTTGTAGGCTCAAGTGTGGTGGATGCAACACATAGACACTGACAATGGAATGATTTTTATTAAAACTAATATACTACGTGATAATATAATTGACATTTATTTAAGTAAAAACTCATAATATTACACATGTGATAAACAAATAGATATAAGAGGACATTTCCTTCAAGATCACACACTTAAATGATACATAATTTTATAATTCCTCAGAATTCAAGAACACCATGTTCCTATTTTTACTAAACTAGTTAGTTTTGATAGATTTTAATATATTAAACAAAATCAAAGAATAAGAAATATTAAGTGAACATTTATATATACTTGTTGTTTACAATTATAATTACATTAATACATTCCATTTAATTTGGGGGACTAAAAAGGATTAGTGTTTTTCCAGAAATTTATTTTTTAATATAAAAATTTAGTTTTTAAATTGTTAGTTCTTCTAAAAATATTGTATCATAATGAGTTTTAAAAAATAAAAAATTTATAAAACAATTTGGGTCTCAATTATAAATTTTATTTTTTGGAATCATAAATTATTATAAAATCTCCAGACACCAAATTTATTACATAAAAATTAATCAATTTTTCATGATTAAACTACCATAATATAATTTTATTAACAAAACTATAATTAGTAAATTTTTAATAAAAATATAAAAATTAGTTTTTCATAATAATACTACAATAATGAGAATTTATTATAAAACTATCATAATATTTTTAAATTTTAAAACCCATGAAGAACATGTTGATCATGGAGATAAATTTTTCCACTCCAAAATGTAATATTATATTCCTTTAGTTTTTTCAGTAAATAATTACTTTATTATATAATTTTTGTTGTTATTATAATTTATTCTTTAAATAACATTTAATTTTTACTTTAAATTTTAATTTTTTTCTTAATTCCAAATATTCTCAATCCAATTATTTTTTAACCCCTTGAGTGTAAAAATTATGTTAAAAAATTTATTCAATTAAATAATGGACAAAAAATAAGAAAGGGGTTCAGTATCAAATATTGATTTGAATAATGAAGATGAAATATCACCTCTAGATACTATATAAGTGTGGGAGAACCCCTATAAAACATTGGTTCTGATTGTTCTTTTCTCTCGAGCTCATGGACACAACAAATCCATCATCCCAATTCTTTTTCATTTTTTCTATTCACCCATATTAGTTCTCATTACTATTGAAATGAATGAAAATTCAGAAATATGGTATTATATGTTTAATACTATTATTAAAATAATTACATATTTTTAAAGGAGGGTAATGTGTTTTTGTATATTTTATGGATAAATATTTTGATTTATATTATCCATTGATTGTTTAAGAATTTTATGATTATGTTTATTTTTATAATGAAGATATTAAATATAATGATTCAATTAATTTTTTTGGAAATAGATATACGATTTTATATCAATATTGTTCGACTTTATTGGTGTTCATTATGATGGGGAACCATATATATCTTCTCAAAAGTTAACCAAAATAATATCAATATTTAAGAATATAAAAATCAATGATTATTTTCAATTTTCAATGTAAATGTAAGGAAATTTTCATATCTGACTCTGAAAAATATGGTAATTACTTTTTGGATGCAAGGATATGTCATCCCCGGGAATGGTGATAGGAATACATTAAATGTATCTGATGTTTTTTAAAGAAAACATATTAAATAAGTGGAAAATATAATTATTGAAGATTATTTCATTAAGGTGGAAAATATTCAATGTGGAGAAATAAATTGAATGATGGTTATTATTACACCTTTCTTTAGTATGAATATTGTGAAATTTATGGAGATTTTTAATATTTAAAATATGTCTTACGCATTTAGATAAATTATTTTGTTTGTTGATGAAGAATCCATTTGTAGAATGAAATTGTTTATTGATTCAAAATCCAAAAAGTATTTTGAAAAATTTGAAAGTGGTATATCAAAGGCAGAACCATCAATGAAATATGAGAATGTTGAGAAGAAATGAAATGTTTTATCTTCCACACCACTAAAAAATTATAAATAAAAGTAAACTATTGGGAAAATGATCAACAATTTGTTGTAATATAAATCATAAAATAAACCATGGGATTTAGTTTTTGATATTGATCTAACTGGGGAAAAGGATTTAAAAATCTTGCATTAGAAAAGATAAACTATGAAGATAATAGGAATAATAAAAAGAAAGGTTTATTTGAATAAAGTGTTTTAGAATGAATTTTGAAATATTTTTGAAATGTATTTTGAGTATTATATCCTTATTATCTCTCATAACCATGAAGCCATTATAGAAGATGGAATTTATTTGAAGATACTTCTATGATCCATACTGATATTCATTTAGTGTGTAATAAGGATAATGGGAAACAAAATTTTGAAGAATTGGTACCCTACATTCTTTAGAAATAATAATTTTTAAATTTAGTTTTTAATGGTGTTTTATGAAAAACTTAAAAACTAGAAAAATATATTGAGAAAGAATATGGAGAAGTAGAAGAAGAAGAATAAATAAAATAATAAGTAGACGAATAAGTTGATATAATATATTAATAAGAATAAGATAGAGGTAAAGAAGATAAATAATAATCTAATGATGAAGAAACATAGAATGATAAAGGATCAAAATAAAATAAATAATTGGAATTAATATTACCTTTAACAGATTAACCATCTATGTATGATAAGGATGAATATTCATCATTAGAAAAATAACAAAAATAATCAACAAAAGTTGAATTAAATACTTCCACAATGGGAGAAGAACAATATCAACATTCTCATAAAAAAGATTCTTACATAGCTAAATCTGATAAGGATATGGATGTTTTAGAAATATCAGATGATAAAATCATTTAAATAATGGTAACTATAATGATGATTAAGTTTCCAAACCTTGTACCCAATCATCAAGAATGAATCCTCCCAAATATTCTTCTGGTTCATTAGATTAATTGTAAACCATTTCAAAAACAAGTGTTTTGATAATTTTTTTGTCATTTAAATGGTTAGAAGACACCATTACCTATTTTCCTAAGCATGTAGCAAGTATTAAACTTATTCAAAATAACCTTATTAAGAAATCATAATCATTGAATGTTCTATCCAAATTATCCATTTATATTGAAGAAGACTTAAAAAAACATCCAGAAAAGTGACAGACTCATAAATGATCGTAAAATTAGATACTTATGTGGTGAAACCTATTTGATAATGATATTCGTGAACATGGTGACCAATTTGATTATATTAAGAAGGTTTTGTTACAAATAGTTGATTAATTCGATAAATTATCCTCATATATTTCTAATATAGTATTGTATGTTGAATAATTCAATGATTCAACTAATGCGTAGAAAGTGGAAGTAATAATCATGAAACAAAAGGATTAGAATTTAGATATAGATATTACTCATCATATTTCATGTGAAGACAAATTATTCATTTTAAAGGAAGAGAATAAAATTTATTCAGTTGAGATTGAATGCTTCATATATGTAGTACATAAGTAGTCTGTTATGGAATAAAATATTGAAATCATGATAAGGATCATCATGAGTTTAAAAGATGAAGGCTTTTAGGATAAACCATATGAAGAAAGATTAATATATTATTATAAATTCTTTATTAATATTTTTAAACCATTTCAATGCATTCTTATTATGAAATAATCTTCATCTAAATCATTTTTGACTGAATGTATTCCAATTATTATTGGATATATGATCTATCATATTATTCATAGATAATTAATTAGTTCAATATATTTTTTCTTGTGTTACCATTTCAAACATTTTATGAATATTTGGATTCTTTCCTATTCTTATTTGTAAATAAAAAAGATGGATAATACATTATGAATATGATAGAATATTTAATAAAGGGGGAAAATTTTTAATAAAAGGGGAGTTACTATCCTTATGGAGAAATGTATAAAAAAGGGGAAGATTTATTCTTAATGGAAGAGTTGATCATATAGTTTCCATCATATTTTATTAGAGTTTCAAACTCAAAATATATGTACTTGTTTCTATAATAATGAATTATTTGTACATTTTAATGGCGAAAAAAATGATGTCATAGATTCATCTATTCAATAAAATTGTGATATATTAAAGGACTAGTTGTATGAGGATGTAGCAAAAATCTATGAAATATGACCATTGCAGCATTAACTATAAGTAGCAGGTAATTTAATGTGATTTGATCTAACTACATTAAAAAATCAATATGTCTACTTTTTCATTGTTTGAAAATCTCGTTCCAATTTCTTTGTAAAACATTAGAGTGTTATAGTTCTACGGATTTTTTTCTAGGTTGTTTCTTTAAGAATTAATTTTCTTTCATAATCAAATGTCTGATCTTTGTTACAATCAAGGGATTATAGGGATATAAATATAGTTAATCAGATCCACCAGGTGAAGGGATTTCATAGCGTGGAAGATATAAAAAGATCATCATATCAAGGGATTCTGAGGATATGAAGAAATACAATATTTTGATCCTCATATTGAGGGTTATAAAAATATGTAATGAAAAAATTTATAGAATGTATTGAACTATTGATGACATTACTCTATAATTTAAAAGAGTTTATTATTTTAATATATATTTTAATATATTCATAATTTTACTAGTTATTGTGTATAATGTTTTTACATGTTTATTATGCTGTTCATGTAAAAGAAACCTAGTCTTCATACGTATCGTTCTATGTTATTTATTTTTTTAGTGTATTTGTGATTGCGATAAAAACATACTTCGACATAATCAGATGAATTGCGTTTATGATTCATTCAATTTTATCATCAAATTATCCATAAGTAGGATAATATTACATTAAGAGGTATTATTTTTTGATTAGAATAACATTTATAGACTAAAATTCACCCCCAAATTGAAAGTATAACCATATAAGACACACTTAAGATCTAATAGTTCATTCTATATAAAGGAAATATAACCCCTCAGTATTTCCTCCCATTCAAAATTCTTGGTCATAAAAGTATGGTAGACTAGTAATTATAACGTCCACGGAACATTTCATAGATTCATGATTTATGGAATACAACTCTCATTATGTATTACATACCTACTACTTCACATATAATGAACACATAGGTTGTATCACAAGAGAATAATCATTCTTATATGAAATAAATAGGGGAGATAATGGAAAATTTAGAGAAACGGATATGAAACAAAACCACTCACCATACTAATTTTTTTTGGTCAGACCAGTATCTTAAGAAAGCTAATGGGTACTTGGGGATGTAATGAGGTAGAATTATAAAAAAAATTTGATACAAAATTGAAAAATTTCAAGGGAGAAATTCATTTTAATTTTGGTAGAATTTAACACCCCAATATTATGTGAAATATATTTTTTAAATTAATTATGATTTTTGATATTTTTTGATACAATCAACACTGATTTGAGCTTTGTTAATATGATACACCATGTTTATAATGAATTCATTGGTGTCTAATTAGATAGGAAATAATAAAAAAATATTAAAAATTAATGGAAATATTTTTATGAAAAAACTATTTTTATATACACAATCCCGTTTTACACCAATAAATTAATCAAATAAGTTCTGGATAATGATTTAAATTTAATTTATATGTGATATATTAATTTAAATGTTTATAATTAATATTATGATTTCTCTACAAAAAAATAATAAATCCTTTTTTACACATAAAAATATTATTTTTCTAAAATGTGGTTTTGTATTTTTTTCCCACTTGATTTAAAAATAATTTTTTTTAAAATTTCAAATTTTTGTTTTAATAAATGAAAATGATTTTTGAAATTATCATGGTAAATTTAACATATGGTGAATTTTATTATACCTATCAAAAATGATAAATTTTTCTATAGATATAGAAAAATACTAGTTTTTATTAAGAATTTCCAATTATTTTAATGAATTTAAATACATTAATTTTTTAAGATGGGTTTAAATGTAAAATTATTTCTACTATTAATAAATTAATCCCATTTAGGTCATTGAAATTTTCATGACCCCTACCACCAATATGTACCCATGCTAGGCCGACAATGAGATAAGGGAGATGGTGACTGCCTGTGACCAGCCTCAAGTAGGCCCTGTGTTGACGACTAGCACTAAGGGTATAATTAAAATGAATTTGGGATGATTTACCCTCCAAGAGAACATGAAAAATAGGTAGATAAAATAGATTAACTAATCTAAACCTTCTAAGACGTATATAATGAAATTCCAAGTGAAACCATGCAATTCCTTACAATACTATAACAATGGAAAGTAAAAATATAAGTACACAATTGGTAAATATGATAATGATCATGAATCCCAAAGAGAACCTAAAAAACCATGATCTCTTAATATTTAGACCAATATCAATCCAACTATGGATAACCCTAAAATAGTATATATATATTTATGGTTCTCATAATAGTATACTCAATATGATCCTCCCCAGTGCCTCTCTTGGAAAATATAATTAAATAATGCTAATTGAAAATGAACAACATCAAAAATAACTCATCACCTATATAGGTATACTATTTTACCATCCATACCATGGATAACTCTCACCATGTATTATATATAAGAGTTAATATATTATAATAATGAAAAATCAAGGTCACTCTTCGCCTCCTTCGCTATTGGTTTTCTTCTCATCCCCAACATCGTACGTCCTGAGTCAGCTCTCTCCAAAATAATCCATCTTGAAGACACAAGGAAAAGGATTCATAACATTAATCTTTTTTATCAAATCATCACATCATCCCTTATTACATAACAATATTTATTGACAATGTAGTGTTCGGGATCCACCACAACCCATATGACTTGTATCATACATCAGGTATTATACCTCAATCCATTACAACCTAGAAAATGTTTAAGTAACACATGAAATCAAAACATATAGATGTCATACATATAATAATGTTTTGGATGATATATCCATATATAAATTCGTGTAAAATACCAAAAAACCATCACATCACTATGCACCCATACTTGGAAAAATAATCTCTGTATTTATCAGTACAAGTAATTACCAATTGAAGAGTGTGGGTCTAATAGAGGGTATTCAGCCATCCATCTTCCCCTAAGATGATTTGAAAACAACTTATCAAAGACCACAATGTGTCAGTTTCCAAAATAAAATTTTAGGGGTATCATATGACTGAAAACTCAATTTTTTTATTTTTTAAAAACACTTTTTGGTTAAGTGAGAACCCACCAAAACAAGATATAATATAGGTCACAACTACACTGTGGTCATAACCTGGTCATAGACTCAATTTCAGATAACGTTGATTAGAGTCCCTAATTCAACAACAACGACAAAATATCATATAAATAGGATTCAATAAAAATAATCTACATTAATTACATTCATCCTTTTTAGAATTTTACACCCATTATATTTTTCATTAACCAATAAATTAACCATTAACATTATCCTACATTACATTACATTAATATTAAATTTAAGGTATTTTCCCTCCAGGAATAATCCAAACCGATGACATGGTCTCTCAAGATTATCATCTTTTCAGCATTTTCATTCCAAAAACACCAAACCAGTGGGTTAAAAATTATTTATTAATTAATATCTCCATTCCAGAAACCATGTACTCTAGGAGAACCATCATATGCTACAATGAAGAGGAAACATGAAACTATGCACATCTAGCCATCTCATGCAGTAGGTAAATAAGTAATATTAAACAAGAAACCTATCCATCTACCATTAAAAATATTCATAAGAGAGAATATTTTCATTGGGGATCACATAAAAAGGTAATCCTAGCTTTAACCTGTCCCATTATCTGTGATGTCATCCCTGACACCAACATAAAAATCCCAATGCACCACACCATCTGAAGCATCAATTGTTTCCACATCCTATGGGCCTCCCAACCAACCTGACATTAGCCATCTCATGCTCATCCATTTTAATATTATGATTTCAAATAAATAATGAGAATTAGATACACTTACTTCTCATGGAAGGAATAATCTCTACATGAATCACTGCACCCAAATAGGGAACATGTGAATGATGGGATCACTGCAAGATAACTCAGTCCACTAGTATAAGGTTTACATGATTCCAATGGAAGGACTCTAGAACATCCATTCTCAAGAGACAACAAGAATGTATGAATGAAGAAAAGGATATTCATTTCTGATTTGGATGATATGAGAGGGTCATATTTTCTAGATCGTAAAATATTTAATTCCATATATCTTAGATTAAATTAATGTCCTCATAGAGAGGCTGGTTTATAGTCTCAATGATCAGTGAAAATCAATGGTATTATCAACCTTTTATAATCATCCATTTATGTCCCTTGATTCATGTTTCCAAAAGGATCACATTGATATTTTCATAAAATTGGTGTAATTATCCACATATCTGGAAGAACCATATAGCCAAATGACACACGTAGACATTTCACCATGTAGCTGAAACCTTCAACATATCCATTTTGATAGACCTTGAATAGGGTCTCACCCAAGATATGAATCACAACATCATGATGTGAAATCCTTCCCACATCATGCATTTAGAATCCACGAACCTCTAGGCCGGATCTAATTATTCTTCGAGAACCAAAAAAATTCAAAACATGCATAGGGATGGACTAGATGGATCACATATATTATATTAAAAAAAAATTTACAAAAATTATCAACCTAGATAATACAAAACCAATGCACATCGATTAAACTGAAAGGGGACATCCGAACATCCACTCGATTCATTACCTCACAACTATCTCATTTTCATAATAGCTAAGACAAATAATCAGATAAGTAAATAAAAACCACTCAACATAAATTAATCACTCCAAAACAATATCATGTTGGGGACACCTCTCAAATGAGAGCAAATTCATAACAAGGAATAAGTACATAATAAAAAAAATATGTCCACATACCCCATATAAATTAATTTAAAATAAAAGTGATTAACATCAAACATATTAGTATATTGAGTGCATATCTATGACTCACAATCCTAGGTACTCTATTTCACACCACGGTTTTTTCACAAGAAACCAACAAAAAGAATAACATGTCTTCACAACTCATTTTCCTATTAGTCCTAATGATCTGAAATATTCTCCTTGAATGATGCATTATCGTCATCATCTATATCACCCCAATCAATGATAATAGATTCATCGTTAATATAAAAACATAGATATGAACTGTGAAAAATATCTTATATCTGGATAATTTATGGGGGAAGTGGTGTCTGATTTTCAATGACTCAAACATGATCCAACAACATGAATGGAAAATCAAACTATGTAGAAACATTAATCCCATGACCAATCATCTCTTACCCATTATGAAGAATCACATTCAAGAACATGTAATCTCTAATGTTGAACACTAGGGGACCCCTCTTTTAAAAAACACACGACTTTTGAAAATTAGATGATACCTTCATCCTCTAGTGAATTGCACAAACCATCTCTTTCATATTATATGATTGTTCTATCCTGAGAATTTCTAATTATTTGAACTCTCTATAGCACAATGGATAATGGAATGTTTGACTATTCAATTTTTCAAATGACTCCATACCATTGGTGGAGTGGAAAATATTATCTTAAGAGAACTCTACCAATGTTAGATGCCTCATCCACAAATCCCCAAAATCCATGACACAAGAGATAAAATGTTTCTCAAAATGTCTGGATGGTCAATTTTTTTAATTTTCTCTAAATGGAGAGAATTTATATGGAATAATGGAGTGGTAAAATAGTGTTGGATTCCTATCTACGCATTATATGTCAAATGAGTATCTTATTCTGAGATGATCATTCGTTGGACTCCATAGAGTCGTAAAACCACCTCCAAATAAGACCTCAACAATACCTATACTGATCATGACTCCCTGATCACTATATTGTGGGGTGATTCATCACACAATACACCATCACATGAATTGAATCTTAAACTCCATGAGATTGAGGTAATCCAGTAACAAAATCCATCAAAATGTCATGCTACATCCACTGGGGGAAATCTAATGGTTTGAGAAAACCATTAAGAACACGGTGCTTGACATTCACCTTCTGGAGAACAAACATCAAGAAAAATACATTGAAACAACATGATTCAAACCAAGCCACCAAAATTGTCCTCTCAATGATTAATACATCCTTTTCTTATCAGGATATAACTATAAGGGGAACAATGGATGTCATGGATAGTTTTGTCATACATCACCAATGGAGTAAAAATTATTCCTTGAAAAAACACCATCTGTTATCCATCCTCATACCCACAATCAGATGCATTGACAAAAAAACCCAGTCTCCCAATAAATCTACCTCAGAATCTCCAATGTGGGAATCCTACTCCTACTGCACAAAACATGACATCAATATCTTCTGAAAATGAAAAACTCTCCCATATGTAGATTCATCAGTAATATTTCTTCCATAAATCTCTAGGAATCCCCAAATTCATATACAACATAACTCCATGAATTCCTGCTTAGTACATCCGCAACAACATTTCCACTTCCTAGAATATAAAAAATATTGAAGTCATAAAACTTCATATATTTCATCCACCAATATTGCTGAATTTTGAAGTAATTCTTGATGAATATATACCGTATTTTTTATGTTTGTTATTAACCAAATAATGATATCTAATGAGGCAATATCTACCCAAATTCAAAGAAAATATAATTTATACCAACTCAAGATCATGGGTGGTATAGTTATTCTCATGTGGATGAATGTTCCAAGTCTTATACAAAAAAAAATATCTAATTAATTATAAAACAACCTAGTACAATCTTACAAGCATCATAGAATACTTCAAACTAAACACCTTCTAATGGAAAACGAAGGAATGGGGCACATTCCAAATTCTCTTTAACAAACAAAAATGTTTCGCTGTATTTTTTTAGTCCAAAAGAATTCCTAATACTTTCTGGTAAAACATATCATTAGATTTTCAACATAAGATAAATTATTTATGAACCCAATGTAATGTCCTATAAGATGATGGAAAATTTGTAAAACAATTAATGTCTTGGGGGTTTCATAAGAAATCATCACCTCTACCACTAAAGGATCCATAGTTAATCCCTATTCGGACAAAAAATTCACTGAAAATAGACATCAAAATCCCAAAAATCAAGCTTATTAAAAATATTGAATATATTTTAACCATAATTATCTCCCAAAACACACAAATATACTATGTATTCTCTTAATCAAATGTATAGTACAAAAAGGACTTTATGGATGAAAACCACCTTGAACATATCCACGGAATCTATTTACACTATGTTCTTAAATTCAATGAACATTGTCATATCATTAATCCCATCGAACAACATGAAAATAAACTCATTGTTCCCATAATGAATATTGAATGATGTCATATGAATATCCCCATTCTTCACCCACATCTAATGACATCCTGACAAAAAATTGATGTTAATGAATGAAATTGACCATTTCAAATGTTCTAACAAATCATAAATACATAGAAGAGGATTGGGTTTTTTCACTATCACTTTATTTGTGTGATGATAATTGATACAAATCCACAAAATTCTACCGGCCTTATTTACATACAATTCTATTAAAAGACAAGGTTACACACTTGGCTAAACAAAAACTCAATACAAAATATCTATGAGATATACTTGAATCTCTCGTAACTCTAATGGAGCCGTCCTATAAGTATACATCATGATAGGAAACAATTCTTGCTATATATTTATCCAAAAAACCATCTCTTATTCATCGGTAAAGCTACACCATCCTATGAAAATACATTAGGGTACTCTTCCACAAACATTGAAAAACATACTTCTGAACCTATGATGTGCTCAAAATTATGTTGACCATCAATGAATATAATGATGGAACACACCTCTTACCCATCTAAGGGTCTCGATCACCCAAAAAAACTATTGTATCTACATTATCATCATATAACCAAATCTTATTCTTAAATAAATCTATGACAGCCCTAACAAATTACAACCAAACCCTATCATGGATTATTTCACATGTCTATATATATAAACATGGGAAGGCTTCCTTGGAGTGGTGATTCCTCATGACTACATCAAAATCAATATATTCTTCATATAAGTGAGATTTACCTCCAAATGGAAAAATAAAATCCATGGGTATTAGAAGCCTCTCTACCTAAAGTCCCAAAGTCTAGAAAAGGGAATATTATACAAAGGAGTGTTTCAATCTTGAATAAAAAATCATTAAAAAGAAAGGGGTACTTTTAATATTGTATATCTTCCTTAGTGATAGAAAACCTGATGTATAAAGATGAACAACACCTTTTCCACAACCTAACTTTCCAGATTATGACCACATCCATGGGAACTCTCTAATATCTAAGGACATGGATAATCATGGAGTTGAACTCTACCAGACCTATAACCATTGTGTTTATTCCAAACAAGAATACCAAGATATTATTTCCTTAGTAGAAAATCGTCTTTTGAAGAACCCAAAGTAGAACACCAAGGACCGAATAGATGCTCCAAAAGACCAGGAACTCTCACCATGGTTGATCTGAACCTCCATTACAAAAACTCACTTCTGATATCTGGGAATAGGTCTGAGACCTTCCACCCCAGAAGAAAGGAAATTATGAGGGATGAGTCCGACCCCTAGCATTCAAAAAATGTTTATTTCTAGGAATCTAGGAACCCTAAACCTCATATCTACTTTGTGAGGAATCCTAATGACTGCACTCCCATAATGATCTAGTTGTTTCCACCACCCTCTCGATAGACTATTTTTTTTAAAATGCGTCAAGATACATATTTAGTATAATCGAGGTGACATGGAAGTAGATCTATGGATGAAAAACAACTTCATATTTCCTCACCCCAGCTTCCTAATCTGGACATAGTTATAATGCATATCAAAAATTGTTAATAAAACATACATGCAACTGTCGAATGATGGAACTCCCTTTTTGAAGAGAGAAATTCTCTTAGGGAGTGGTCACCTTTACATTCGAAGAAATGAACTCTACTCATAACTTGTCTCAGATCTTCTCCCATGAGACTACTGACTCCTCACGATCCCTGAGGAACAAGAACCACCACTACTGCATTTCTTTATGTGATGTTGTCATAACCAACATAACCCATTTCTCTTTCTCAACATCGATCAAAATGAAATATAGCTCAGTATCATACAACCATTATTCTATGATGGAATATAAATTATTATCCCTCATACTTATGTGGACTCAATAATTGAATCTATCAATGTTTCCTCCTTCACGTGTCATCATAATCGACCACTACTTTGGGACCATTTGATGGTGCATTCTGCTGAACATCTTCAGCATGAACCAGATGAGGAAATTGAACTGGATCCATAAATTCCAAAAGGAAAAACTATTAGAGATCATAATCATGGAATATGGGATATTTAACATTAATTAATTAATTAATTATATGTTATATTTTATATATTTTAACCTACATCATGGTATACCAATTTCAAATATAGGTTAAGAAATTAATGAATCTTGATTATTTCCTAGGATTCTTCCCTTCAACCAATATCTCCTCATTTAGTAGTATTAGTAAACATAAAGTTCCATGAATTGGATTATTGGTCTCCCTAAATACCCATGAATTATCCTTTCTCACATGATTACATCTCTCACTAAACATAACTATAACTATTTCCCTACCAATCCAAAAAATCACACCTATGCCTAACTACAAATTCCATCCTATACCATAACATAATCTTCTAATACTATTGTTTCATGACAAATTACTCCAATGTGTACACCTCCTAGGCTAGAAATGAGATAAAGAGGATGTTGACTATATGATTCCCACCTCCAATTGTCCCTGTGTCGGCAACTAGCACTGAGGGTATAATAAACATGCATATGGGATACATTACAATCTAAGAGAACATGTAGAAGAGAGAGATACGAAATATACAACAATCCACAACAACATATAATTGTATAATTAAAAATAAAGTGAAAAAATGAAATTTCATATAGTACAAAAATAATAATAATGAAAATTATTATTACAGAAAATGAAAAAAATATAGTGACCATGAAGGCTAAATAGATCCTATATAAGAGAAAGAATTTAATATCTATAAATATCACCATCTTGTTCCAACTAAAATGAAATATTTTTTATATAAACATAGGGTGGTATGTAATGAATACTTAGTTGGATCCTCTACAGATTCTATGATGAAAATTATAAATAAATCATACTAGATCCCAATGAACAAGAGTGAAACTAACTCATCACCTAAAATAGTTTACAATTTTCACAACCTCATCATGGATAACACATAGTGAGTATCACATACAAGAGAGAAAATAATATAATTATGAAACATCATGGGTTCTTTGATCCCTATACCCCTTATGTTTATAGCTTTTCCCCAACATCACACGTCTAAATCCATATCTCTCTCAAAAAAACCAAAGAATCCTAGAAAAAGAATAACAACATGAACTTTATACATGACATCATCACATAACCCAATTTTACATCACCATATATAGTAACCATTTATTTTTTTGGGATCCACCACATCAAGTATGATGTATATCATACATCGGGTATTATAACTTAATCCAATACAACCCAAACATAAATTAAGTACCTCATTTTATCCCATCATATACACTTCATACCTATAATAAACTTTAATATTAAATATCCAGAGATACATGTGTGTGATATTACTATAACCCATCACATCCATATGTACACATACATAGGAAAATAAACTGTCATGAATACCAGGATAAGTAAATATAATGATAAGAAATCATGGCCCATGGGGGTTTTTTGTCATCTGTCCTCCCACTAGGATGTTGTGGAAAAAACCCACCCATAGTCTAATGGGTTTCAATATACCTATAAAAAATTTATTGGATTGTTTATTAAATGACATAATATACAAGATATAAAATAGATCACTACCCAAACTATGGGAATAACCTAGTCTTAAACTAAACTGCAACTAACATTTCTCACACTCCCGACTACCAGTGATTAGACGAAATATCCTATTGGAAAACAAGAATTATAAAGAGATACATTAATAAATTCTTTCATTTTTAACATTTTAATTATTTTAATTAATTCACTTTCAATTTAATTAACTATTAACATTATTCAACATTACATTATAATAATCAGCTAAGTAAGGTCCATGCCTTTATGTCAAAATCCTAACGGTGTCAACAATTTCTCAATATTAATATCGTTTAAATATATACATTTGAACAACACCAAACCTACAGGTTAATAATTATTCATTCATTAATATATTCATTCAACAAACGAGGTACTCTAGGACACCCATCCTAAACTACCATTAAGAGTAAACATGAAACCAAGAAAATCCAGCTACCTTATGTCGTGGCAGAAAAATATAGATAAAAAATCAACCTTAACAATTTCCATTATAAAAATGCATATGTGAGCATCCCGGTACAAAGAATCACCTCAATGAGTAAGTATTTCATTAAATCGTTCCATTATCTTGGGTGTTATCCCCACCACCCACATGCATATCCTAATGAACCATGCCATCATTGTCATCAACTACTACCATGACCTCCCCACCCACATCACATCATCCATCCCGGTCTCATCCACATTAATTTTAAAATTTAATTCAATTAAATAGGATAATAAATGGATCCAAAATATTGAATAAAGACACTCCATGCGACTCACTACACCAAAACAGGTAGCAATCACAACATGGGATCACCACAAGAGAAATCAATCCATCAATAAATGGGTACCAAAATTATAAGGGATGAAATATGGAATGTCAAGTCTCTATATAACACAATAAAATATGAATAAAGAAAAATATATTCATTTCTGTGTTTGAAGATTTAGGATGATTGGATTTTACATATTGGAATATAATTATTTATAACTAAAAAAATATTTCATTAAAATAGACAAAAGAGGATCATTTTAAGCCTAAATAATCAATGAAAAATGAAATATATAATTATCCTTTATGAATCATAGATTTGTGGACCTTATTTTATAACACTGAATGGTTCACATTTCCTTTTTCATAAAACTAATGGAAATATTCATATAGGTGATTTGTCATAGTCATAAGCACCTCATATCCAGAATCCCTAAATAGTATTTCCCTATATATATGAATCTATGCAGTCATACAATTTGACCAACCCTGAATTGGGCGCTCACCTAAGGTGTGAATTGTACCTTTATGGCATGAAATCCTTCATGCTTCTAGATTTTATCATTTCTGTACCTTGAAAATTTCATTAGTCCTCCTCTAATAACCACAAGTATAAAAAATAAAAATACGCATACTAGATGAAGTTAATCTGTTCTAAGAATAATTTTTTTATATAAAAACTTTTAAAACTAATTACAATATTCCCTTTGTAAAAAATTCTCCTCACTCCAACATGAATTGTTCCCTTGTGAAAGTATTGTTTTGTTAGATATGCAAGAATGTTGTATCACTGTAATCCTATGTCAGTTCATTATTAAATTAGAGAGATAATGTTGTAGTATAATTGAAATAATGAAAGAGTTTTTTATTAGTGGTTTAATGTTATAGAAGGGTTTGATTACCATTAAATTCCATTTGTGTGCATTTCAAATAAATTACTTGAAATAATTTAATTGAAGAACGTAAAGATGATCAATAGATTTCCATAATCCATAAAAAAAATTCATAACTTTTGTTGTTAGAGGATCAAACATTGGTACTTATAATATATTCTCCATTTTCTTATGTCTTCAATATTTTTCTTAATCCTTGACAAGGGAGACTTATCAAGAAGAGACATAAATTTTTATCCGGATTCCTTTTCGGATTTTCCGTCTAGATGTGTTTTATACCCCATTATCTTTTATGTTATGCACTAAAAATTTCCAAAACTATATAAATAAAAGATTCATGAATATAGGATCTACATTTTCTGAAGCCTCTAATTATTTATTTTAAACCTAAAAGGAACCATGACTCTATTATTTCATAATTTAAGGACATTAACATTAGATAATGGGTGGTTAATTTCATTCATATTTAAACAAATGTTGTTGATGTTTATGATCATATAGGTTTAACTAAAATCTTAAAAATATATACCTTGATGAGTGAGATAATTGAACCAACATGCATGGGGAACCTATCTCTAGATAAGATACCTTAAGAGGTAAATAGTCATGAAATTTAGGTTCATTCTACCTAGAATAGAATGTGACTCCAAGTTTAAGATCAATAAAATTGGACCAATGTATCATGGAGTTTATACTCATGTGAATTAAATAAAAACTATTAAAATAAGCCCTCCACCTAGTAGACATTGTTGATCCTATGTAAATTTGCAATGTCATTTTTTAAAATTGATAGGGAAGAAACTATATTAACCAAATGGAGGCTGAGGAAAGAGAAATAATATTTACACCTATGAAAAAGGAATGAAAATGGAGAATTTAAATTGTTGAGGAACTTGAATTAAAGAATGGTGAGATGATGATAGATAGTCGATGAAAATATATGATCGTGTTTGAATGACAGATCCAATATAAATCATTAAACCAAAAAATCTATCTTGACCACTGATCATATTTGAAAACTAGATTACACTATATTATTATTAATAGAATATTCACTTAAGGGGTAATTTACATAAGAATAATATATAATTTGGGACTGGTATAAGAATGTTGGATATAAAAAACGTTTTTTTACTAGTATATTTGAAAATATTAAGGTAATTAAAATACAAAATTATTGAATTATATGTATATGTTAGAGATATTTAAATATTGTTGGAATGTTCTAACCCAAATCTAATCAAACTATACATTAAAAGTGTGGAAATGAGAGAAAAGTGAGTAAGGAGTTTTAGTTCGGTCTGATGTAGGTTATATAAACATCACTACATATCCTATGAAATAAGAATATATTCATATATTGTTATAGAAATTGTTAAACCATTGGTAATAATTATATTCTCCCAAGTTGCTTCACTCCTCTAGATCATGACCATGAAAAAAAGGATGGTTCTACAAGTGAATAGTATTAATGGTGATGAATTGGCATAAATTAGAGAGGGCATAAATTCTAGGATGGACTAAGGGACTACAATTTGTATGAGAGAACAAGATAAGTGATCATAAGATCACTATGTACCTTATATAAATATAAATCAAAAATAAATAATTTTTAGAAGGGGGGTTCTATAGTACAATTTTTTGATTATATACATGTCTTGGATTGGTGAAAAAGATTCTAGGATAGTTTGAAATTGATATCTGATAGAATAAATAGATTCCAAATAGGGAGGATAAGGGAGAATCTTGATATGAATTAGATAGAATTTCAACATTAAGGTGTATCGAATAATAGATTAAAAGGGAATTTTGTGTTTGAACCCTAAATTGAATATTCATGAATCACAACATATCCCATGGATGGTTTTATCCTAAATAATTTTCATTAATGGAAATAAAATTGTTAATAAAATAACACATGTTGAACTCTTATGCATATTAGGCTCTTATGCACAGAGAACATGCTGTATGTGAAAGAAAACACTATGTAGTTTATGGGTCATGTTGGATGGGAATCATATTACGTTGTTTATAGTCTCAAATCAATGACCATATAACATATTGTTTATAATAATGTGGTATAGACCACATTTCTTGTAGATTTAGATTAATAGGATAAGGGCATATTGTCTAGTATTTTACGTTGTCATGTAACAAACCATGTAATATACAATTTAAGGAAATGTGTTTTGGACCACATTTTATATATTTTTATATCATGTGATGAGTACTATATTCACAAAATTTGATATCCTGTAAATTACTTTTCAAGAAACCTCACATACATGGGAGGTGAGATGTGTTCTCTTGCTGTCATGAATAATGATTCAGTGTTTATCATCCTCCTATATGATCCACGGAAATCATATGGATTCACCCAATTCAGGGATGGATTAAAGAAAAACTATATGGATCTTATAGATGAAACCAACTCCCATAAATTTATGATTATATATTCAGAAATAATCTTTGAAGAAAAATGTGTTAACTTTTTGGTCCTTTTGGAATCACAACTTCTGTTGAAGCGGAAATGCCTAGAATAATTATGGCAGTTGAAATTGAAATGAAAGTTGGTTGTCTTAACTTGTGGTTTAAATGGGACTCCACTACTATTTCGTAGGATATTAAGAATGGAATTATGAATATTTTGTGGAATCGTCCAACTAGATGAAGAAACATCATGGACTCTCTTTCATACATGAATTATATCATCACTTATGATAACAATGAATCAATATATTTGGATGATGGGCTAGATAACAAAGGGATCTATGCTAATATGTAGACATTACTTATTGATGTTCAAGAGGTTATTTTTCCTTTTTATAAAGGGACTTTTATAAAAATCATACTTTATTTTGGTGTAAATTTGTCTCCTTTCCATAGAACAGACTTGTCTATTTTAGAATGTTGTAAATTTTTTTTAAATGGTTGCCAGTAATGAATTACATAGATTGATATTTAGTAGATATTTAATATACATATTTTTTATGTGTTAGAATTTCAAAAGGAACTAAAACATTATGTTTATGGAGTGGATTGTAATGTAGTGTAATGAATATTCAGTTAATAAGATTTAATATATATGTTTTTAATATTTGGGTCACCATTCTTGGTTTGAGATAAAGGTTTAGATGTTTTTAAAAATCGGATGAGAAAACAATTGTAAGAACCCTTAATATAAGACTATGTATAGGGGAACATCATAATTTATTTTAAAGTAATGATATTGTTGTTTTAATAGAAAAGAAAAACATGTCTTTCTATTGGCATGTTGAAGTATTTGTGGCAGAGATTCACCTTAGGGTAGAAACTATAAATGTGTTTGATTGGGTATTAACTGACTAGTCCTCGATTCACTATGAGTGGGCCTAAGATTGAACATCATGATAGACACTCTTCTGTGATTTTTATAGGTTAATTTAAAAATTCTTTATTAAATTTTATGTTGTATTTAAAGAGATTATGAGTATGGACAACTTATGTTTAACCTATGGTTCCATATTTTGAAAATAAGGCTTCATCATTTAGACATCCTATAAGTTTTTTTTAGGACTATGTGGTTTCTCACAATGATTATTCTTTATAAATTTTTTTATAGATAATGTTTAGAACCAGATGTAATCATGTTATTGTTGAATTTTATTAGTAATGAAATGATTTGATTTGATAAAAATTTTATTTTATGGGAGTTAGAATGAAAAATTAAACATATATGATTTTGCATCATTCTCAAGATATGAATCATGTTGAGAAACAAGAAATAATAAAAGGGAAAACCATTCTATTGATTCCTTTATGAGGAAACATACATATTCTTTTAATGGGTCCAATGATATTCTTATTATAGAGCAATGGATCAAGACCACTGAAAATTTATTTATTTATATCCACTTCTCAGAGTGGTGAAATATTATTTTCGTTATTTGTTATCTAAAAGTTGAAGCAGATAAAAAATGGTATCTTTACAGTAATATCATAGAATAAGTAGAATATTAATCTATGAGGTGTGATATTTTCCGAATTTTATTTCCCAAAAATTACTTTCCTTTTATTCTCTATATGAAAATAGAGATGGAATTCTTTGAACTAATAAATAATGGTGATGAATCCATTAATACTTATATGGAAAACTTTACAAAAAATATGATGTATGATTTCAGTGTTATCATCCCACCTGAATGAAATATTGATAAATATATTGTGTCGTAAAACTAGGTCTCTATATGAAATTATCCATAATATATTTCATTATCTATGAAGAAATCATTAAATGTGTTCTCAGGGTAGAAATGGATATCAAGGTCACCCATCAATCTCATTGTTTTGATAAAAATAAAAGATTAACTTGAAAGAAAATTATAATAATAAAAATAATTTATAGAAAATGATGAATCTTCTTTCATTATAGAAACATTGAAAGAAACATTGAAAAATGTTTCTTAAGGTGACTATTACATGATTTTTTTATAGAAATAAAAGTCATCCGGAAATTGAATACCAATGTGATGATAATAACTTCACTAATATTTCAAATGTATAGAAATATCCACATAGTTCATCATTTACACTCTATTGTTTTAAATTCATGGAGTATGGGAATTATATTAACTTGTGATCTTATATGAGGGTTATGGATAATGATAACAATAAAAACATCTTAAGTCAAGAGACAATGGTAAATCACATGCAATCACTATTTCTTATATGTGGTATGATAATGAAGTATTTAAAGGTACACATACTATCCACTATAAATGTATTAATGGATAGTTTGATTATAGATATTCCTACTCATTTATCTGTAAATAATTTTCTTATGGTATCACATTACCAATTCAACAATTATATGTTGAATTAGAAATGAAAACATTTAATGGTATGATGATGACTTCTTAATTATATTATTATTATTTGATTATTTTATTATAATTTCAAACCTACAAATATAATTATTATTCTTATAGTTGAATTTTATATTATTTTGTGCATTGATTGGATTTATTTATATAAATTCCATATGAATTATTGAGGAAGGGAAGTCAAATGTTAAATTCCAAACTAACCATTGATAGTGTATTAGTGTGAGGATAAATATAAAATTCTAATGGAAATTACATCCATTGTATGGGTCTTGATTCCTATTAAAATATCATATTATTCTTAGAAGTTGGGAGAGAAACTCAAACTAGCATATATTAATATTGTACAAGAGTTTTTATGTGTATTTGGATGAGTGTTCATGTCTTCCAATGAATTGTGAAGTTATTTTTTCAATAAAAATAATTTTTGGTGCTGCACTAATTTCAAATAATACATATAGAAGGACCCAAATTGAGTTAAAGGAATTTAAGATGTATCTCTAATAAAAAATTGATAAGAGATTAATTCATCCAAGTGAATATCAATGTGTAGATACTATTATTTTTTATGAAAATTGGAAAATGAAACATGATATTGATTATTATGAACATGACATGATCATAACATGGAATAAGTATTATTTACAATATATTAATGATTTATTCAATCAATTACATGTTAAAAAATATTTTTCTATGATTGATATTTAATTTAGATAATACATATTGGTGGTTAAATGTAAATATATACCCAATTTAGCCTTCTTTATGAGGTATGGGCACTATATAATTACATTGATTATATATTCTCTTACTAATTTCATTTATATCTCTATAGATTCAATTAATTGAATCATTATGGATTGAATTTATCAGTTTGTGGTAGTCTTTATAGATGATATTATTAAATATTACAAGAGTAAGTATGATAATAAAGATCACTTTTGGAATGTACTGTATAACCTAAAAAGGAGATTATATTTGTATAATTTACCATGTGTGAATTTTCATATCATAATCTTTCATTTTTTAGGTCGTATAATCTAAATATTGGGCATATCGTTGGGTCTATGAAAGACAAATGACATTGATAAATTACTTTGATCAACAATTGTAACCAAGATATATAGTTTTCTTGGGTTTTCTGGATACCACTAAAATTTTTTTAGGGTTTTATCATTGCTATATAATTTAATAACAAAGCATACTTGGAAAAGATACAAGATCGTCTTGATAGATTAATGCGAAGGAAAAATCAAGGACCTAAAAAGAAGTTCTTTCAGCGCACATGTTCTTAAACCACAATAGAGTGGAGAAGGGTTTTTGATCAAAAGTGATGAATCATATAACTAACTAGTATGATTTCTCATGTTGAATAATATTGTGATAACTTCTACCTCATGTCAGTGAAGGTTCATGGGAAAAGTTATATTACTCATGAGTCGTGGTTTACAGAAGTAATACTTACATTAGAAATATCGATAAATTATCATTTTGGATAATGTTGTAACATATAGAAAAATTATAAATGTCTAATTATATACCCACATATTAATACAATATTATTCACCAAAGAAGATGGTTGGAGTTCATTATATATTATAATTGATCAATAAATTACCACCCTGGGAAAGTGAACAAGGTAGTTAATGCTTTGAGTTGGAAAAACAATTCTATATTTTCTATGATTAGGATTAAAATGATCAAATATTTAACAATTTGAAATAGATAGAATCTGAAATATTGAAAGAAGGGGAGAAATATTATCGTTCTCAAATGAGTGTTCCACTACCTATCCATGTGAACATTAGTGACACATATAAATAAGATGTAAATCTATGAATGAAGGTGGGATATTTTCTCTAGATCAACCATTATTTTTATAGAACTATAATGTTTATGAACATAGTATGTGTCCCATAAATATATAACTTGAAGTAGTATCTATTATAAGAATTTCATAGCTAATCATTCGCTATTAATACTGGAAGTATGAAGATTTATAGTGATCTGTAAGAGTATTTATTGTGGGATAACATGAAGAAATATATTACAGAGTATGTATCTTGATTCTTGGTATGTAAATAAATATTTTGTGGGGTGACATAAGTCTCGGGTATATTATAACCATTAACCATACAAGAATGGAAGTGAGAAAATATTACAATGAATTTCATCCATAGACTCCCCAAAACATTTAATTTTCATTATTCTATTTTGGTTTTATTCTTTCCAAATAAAAATTCATCATATTTCATTTCAATTATATAATATTTTTTTGTATCAAAATTATAGGATATACATTAAGGACGTTACAGGGTTTCACGGGGATCCATATTTTATTATATATGGTCAACATCCTAAATTGTCATTGATGTTTTGGTAAAGTCTTCTGTATGGTATTACAAATATGAATATAGATCAGTAAAAAATTATTAACACTATTTAAACCATTATAAATAATGTTTGAACACATTTGAAGGAATTAGAACCTTAGGTAAAAGAACTAATTTTATATATTCTTTGATGATTTTTTTACAAATGTCTAAAAGAATGTTTTTATCATATATGGAATGAGTTGATTTTCACACATTCATGAATCCATACTGTGTTATGCCTCCTTTAACTAGTTACATATTATTTTTTGTAGAAAATTTATTCTTTTGTATATGCACAATAATTTTTTAAAATAACTGATTTTTATTTTGGAATTTCTCATTTACGATGAAATTATTTATCTTTTATAGTAATGTTATGGTTCTTCAAAATTGTTTATTATTAAATGTAGTTATTTAATAAACCAAACATGGGTGGGTCTATGATATCCAAAATATTCAGTAGGTATGTTTGAATATGACCATAATGTCGATTCCATGTGTAATTGGAAATTTTTATAGGAACCATTACATGTCATGCAGATGTTAGAGAAAAGGGGAAATGTAGAAAGCCCTAATCTCCGTGGCTTAAAATTCCATGAGAAGTTGAATCTGTCTAATTTGTAAAATATATTTTTTAGAATTCATGATGGTCACAAGGATAATTTTTCAAAATGCCTCTATGAAATGAAATGTGAAAAAATAGGCACCAGACAAGGCTGTTAGCGTGATGAGGATCTTTAATGAGGTGATCAAATTGGTCAGCAATATGACATTCACTGATTTTGACCTTCCTCCTCCTATAAGGATAATCCACAATGGGAGGATGGGCCATGTACCATTGAACAAAGAAGCGGTTGAAAAGAGGGTCAATTTGTGTTGGTATTCAATAATTCCGAGGGTCCTGATTGAGAAAGGGGAGGAACCCTAGAAATATAATGACCATACTTTTAGATTTGATAAACTCTAGGGATTAGGTGACTGTAAGAAAACTACAATAGTCATTGGGTATTATCATATCTTCTTCCCATTTGTTGAGCTCAAGAGGAGAGCATGCATTCATTGGTCACTATCCCAACAGTCTTTCTGTCTAATAATTCTATAGTGGGATATAATTTTGACCCAAAAATGATAATAAACACTCAATCTCATGTTTCGGTTTGTATCTAAAAATTAAACTAGCTATACTAGAACCCAAATATTTTATAGTAAATATCGTTGACTGTAGAGAATCCAATTTGGATGGATAGAAAGACGAATTACACAAGGTTTAGACACTTTGTGAGATTCATTATGGAAGTTTACATGTCTATAATTCTTGTGGATAAAGTGGTATTGAAAACATGTAATGGTAGTCTAAAAATTATGATCCAATATGAAAATAATCCGAATTTTTCGTTGAACTATTTTTTATTTTTTCATCTTTGTTCAGAATTTAACATTGTTAAAGAGTGTTATTTTTACCATGTGAGGGGCCATGATTTCTCTAATTGTCGATGGAGGAATGGAACCGAGAATATTAATGTATCTTATATGAAAAAAAAAATATTTTTGGCTCTTCTAATGTGGATATGGTTGGGGATATCTATATGGAGCTGGATGCTAGGAAACCAATACACTGGAGATCTTCAAAAATGCATCATGATTGTGACAATGAGACTATTAAGGCTACTACTCAGTTTTTTGAATAGAATACATGGGCCTCACTCTTGTATAAGAGTATAAATAAGGATAATGAAACATTTCTCTACGGGGAGATGACTATTGATGAGAACATGCAGTTGGAGGGAATATACTCCAAGATGTACCTTTCTATGTTTCTTCATGTGGTTCTCATGTTCTGAAAGGGATTGTTCGTATGCTATATGAAGCCCTCATTGATGAAAAGTGTAAGAATAACTCTCTGGACATAGTTCCACATGATGGGGAGAAAGAGACTACTATGGTTGATGAGTTGTCTGATTGAATTTATGTTCAGGTTTACCATTTGCAGCATGTTTCACTCCACCTAAATACAGCTTATGGTTATTTGGAATTGGAAAATGAGTTGGTATTATTGCATATGCCTGCACCTCATGAATTTCTGGTGACAATCTAATGGACTTATCATTCTTATGTTAGTAATTTTTGATTAGGTGAATGTATCAAATGAAATCTCACATAGTCCCTTGGGTGTGACTACACCCATGGCTCTGTCAAAAGATATTCAACAGCCCCATCTTACTAAAACTACTAATCATAATGATGGTTTCTCAATGAAACTGATATCTTTAATTTAAAGAATTTCCCCATGGATACACATCCTATTTAGTTAAAATCAGTCAATAAATCTACCCCACTATGTGGTTTCTTTTTGTCTGATGGTGCTAAAGACATACCCAATATTTATCCTATTATAATCAACCAAATCAATTAAGTGGAATACTTGGATGGTAAATACAAGAACGAAGCCAATATATGTGCTGAATAAAAGGGAAATAAAAATTAAATTAAAGGATGTAAAAATAAGGTGACCATATTAAAGAATAGAAGACTCAAAAAAAGGTTTCAAACTCATAATAATTGAGCGCACTATATTAGAACTATCAAGGATGAAGGAATCCCCCTATAACCAAATCCCTTTGACATTTGTTTGGACTTTAAATCAATGATGATTTGAATTTTTGAACCAGAGATCTAATTTTCAAACTGGAAAACATTTAGGTGGGACTATCATGGGTAAAATTTTGTTTCCCAAAACTCACATTACTCTTGTATGGATCATATGTGGGTAAAAATACATAACACCATTCACAAAAATTTGTTAATTAAGAATCGTTAATGTGTCCTAGTCTCTTGAAATTTTTCTTGGTTTAACCTTTCCTTTTCATTTGAATATGTTTCCACAAACTAAATCATAATATATGACATATGGTTATTGAACAAGGTGATTATTTAAGGATTGAATAAAAAATGGGTGGCACTGGAGGACATTAATATTGTTATACCAATTGATGATAAAATTGTGGATAATTTCAATCACACTTACTCATTGTAATTATCTTATTGTATTGATCATTGTAACATTTTATAATTCAAAATTATTGGAGATGAATTCGCTTGGAACCGATTCAATATGAAAGGTTTTTTGTAAATAAATCATGATATGTTCTTGGTTTAGATTGATGTCTAATGTTCTCCTCATGGGGTTTTAGGATTTACATTCTTGAGACATAAATTTGATCACAATACAATTGTTGTTAATGTTAATTCACAAATGATAATGTCATCCCCTATTCCATTTCACATTATCGATCAGTGGATTATAACTATTGAATATAGGTAATTTGTTATAATGGTTTGGAAATGTGATATTTCTTGTATTCCATTTTAGAGTCTTTCTAGGAAAATGACTTTCACTAATGATTTTGTTAAAATCTGGAGAAGAAATTTGTTGTCAAATTAGGATTTGGAAATCAATGCTGCTAAAGAACATCTTCCATGTAACCAGTGTTGGAATTAGAATCAATGTTCCCCATCTAGGGAGGATATTGAGGCTCATAATAGGATTGACAGACTCTTAATGATGAAATAATGGTTGGAAAAAACAAGATAAATGTAAAGTGGATAAAATATGTAAATGAGAATAAAAGTACCTCTTATTGAATACATATTTTGAAAACAAAAAGGGATGGGCATAACGAAATAGGTATTAATGGACAACACTATAATTGTAAAAATGAGATCTCTCAGGTAGTGGATCAGCATTCCATATAGTTTAACTCACATGGTGGGTAGTCCCATGTACAAAAAAGGTTCGTAATAAAAATTCTTTGATTCAGTATCATAATAATCAAGATGTTATCAAGATTCTACTTATGGAGGAAATTAAGGTAGCATGGTTCTCTCTCTATATGAAATCATCACCTAGTCTGGATGGTTTCTATAATAATTTTTTTTGGTTTAATCAGGATATCGTGCAAGATGATATTACTCATGTTGTCATGGAATTATTTAGACATGATTCTATGAAACATGGGATGGAATAATGCATTTTTTTTATTCACATGATGAAAAATTCACATCACATTAAATAATTCATTCATGTGGCTCTTTGGAAGTAAATAACCAATCTCTTTAGTAAGATTACGATGAGTATGATGGGGAAACTGGTTCTGGACTTCATCACTCCAAGTCAATTTGGAATTGTTCTTTGGGAGAAGTATTCATAACTGTCTCATCACAACTACATAGATTATAAGCATCATGAGGATAAATTCAATGGAACGGTAATTTGCACTCAAAATTGATATTTATAAAGCCTTTGACACACTAAAATGGATCACCTTTAAGAGGTTCTATAGAAATATAGATTTTTAGAATGATTAATTAAAATAATTAAACATTACTCTTCTCATAAATATTTTACATTCTCATCAATGGGTTTCCTTGAGATTTTTTCAACTATTAAATATGTGTGAGATAGGGTGATCCATTATTGGAATTGTTTTTCCCTTATTGAGTATTATTTGAGTATATTTCTCAATGACCTCAATCAACTTGGATTTTATGAGAATATTAAGGCTGAAATGGATAAATTTGTTCCTTAACACCTAATTTCTTCTTATGACATTTTATTTAATGGTCAAGACATGAAAAAAAACCATTCACTTTGTTATTGTGTACTTTGCACATTGTACTGATGTTCCTTGATAGTCCATAAGTTGGAAACAATTCATCAGGGTCATTGATGAAATAATTTCACTAGTATTGAAAATAGTATAAACCTATAACATGTGGAGAGGAGGGGATCATTTTCCTTCAACTGTCTTTCTTCTCCACTTTTTTAGGGAGAAGTGATGTGACAATACAAAGATAGAATTTATTCTGGTATTGTTAATAGAATGGAAAAGTGAAAATGGAATGAAATGTCCCATGCTTGAAGGGTTTGTCTTGTATACTCTATCACCGAATCCATGTTTTTTCTAAAACATCTCAATCAATAGATGGTTCAGGGTCTCATTAATGAGATTTAGAGAATGATTATGAACATCATATGTAATGGATCTATCCATGAAAAGAAATTGATTATTTTTTCATGTAATGATTGAATCAAACCATTAGATTTTGGAGGCCTTGGGATTAATCACCTTTGGATATTTAATTATGGTATTATTAATAATTTTACATGACAATTGATTTCCAATGATGAAGTTGATGAATTTCATGCTTTCTAATATCAAGATAGATTGTTTTCTAGATTTAAGTATTTTCTTGCCTCCTCTATTTCATCATCTATCAGACTCTAATTTACTAGGATTATGTATGATGATAAATGGATTGTAAAAATAGGTTCTTATATTAACTGTTAGACCCCTATGTGTCTTGATTTTCATATACATAACAATATTAATATTCAACCTAATGATAGAAACCTATTTATTAATGGATTTTATCAAACGTTTACAAATTTGGCAGCATGATCCCATTGCATGATTAGTTGGATATTCGAAATTACAAATTCATGTACAGTGATGCCCTTGTTTGGAAACCAAATAGGGTTGTGAATTATAGTAGCAATGATTATTATAAATTGGAATATGGGGGGATTAACCAAAACACCTTATTGGTTGATGTACATTCACATCTTGTTCAATCTACCATCTCAGTTCATTATCCTCTAGAGGATCTAGAAAAACTGGGTTCCCACCCAAGATCAACTCAAAAGGGAAGGTTTTCACATTTTTTATGCATGCTATTTATGATAGAGAAATTAAGAAATAGATCATCACTTGCTCCTCTCCTACAGGATTGCACAAAACCTATTTGATTACATCATATCCATTTTGTTCAGAAAACATGACACAAGTTCAGATCTTCATGTCTTCATGGATTTTCTCTACAATGGTGAACGCAGTACGCCGGTACACAATATCGTACATATAATAGATACAGCTAGTTTTTATACCATATGTAGGGAATGTAATTTATTTATTATTGATCAAAAACACACCCATCTATAGGAGGGAATGATATCCATACATTGGGAATTTTATGCCGCAAATATGGTTCAAATAGGAAGAATGAGAAATAGTGTGATAGATCTGATTACGCTTCGATTCATTGGTGTGTCAGGAAATCCAGGGAAACAAAAAATAGTTATATATATATTTTGGATACATCCAATCATCACATGGATCATGGTGAACATCAATGGGTCAATTTATAAAACACCTGACCCATCAGGATGTGGTGGTATCTTACAAACATATTTTGTGTTTGTCAAAGGGTGTTTCTACAATTATATTGGAGTGGGGATATCCTATGAAGCTATGTAATGGGAGATGACACATGCAGTAGTCTATAATGTTAAATATAACTAGATCATTTTATGTATTGAATCTGACTCTGAAATTGGGTTATAGACTTAAAAAATAAAAGAGAAAATATTGTTCCTTAACTCATACTACCTCATTGCATTTAGTCATTTTATAAGATCACTCAAATAAAAATGGTGGTATCACATGCTTACAGGGAGGAGAGTCAAGTTGAAAATTTCATATTCAAGAAATTAGTTGTGGATATGATTTTGATGCGGTCTTTCATAGCCCTAGAAAAATTTCATCATTGTTATAGGATGATATGAGTGGAAAAGATCACACTTGTTTCTTAATAATGCCTTGTGATGCTTGGATCGCTATATATATATATATATATATATATTTCATTAGGCTGGTTTCCACCAACTCCTAGATTTTATGGTCCATGTATCTTTTATAGTTATATCATAAGGTATTTGTGAGGGTTACATGGTATGGTGTCCATTATGGTCACAAATCATAGGTTAGCTGTGAGGGGTACAATCATAATTATATATGGTAATACAATGATTTTCCAAGTTACCTAAATGTTTTTTATGCATTAAATGTTTTATAAAAACAACATGTTTTCCCAAAGGAATTATATGTTACTTTTATGGGTTAGAATTACACCTTTCGTGGGTTTACAATTATTTATGGCCTAATGGTTTCCTTCTATCTTTTTATCTCCCTTAATGATATTGTTGAGCTCATCCAATGGTTTAAAATAATATTCATAGGATTTTTTGCTAGTTAAGAGAAAATAATAATCCATGATAAATGATGGAAAGAATTTTCCAGAAAATAAATCATGTTTTCATTTTAAATAATGTAGAACTATGAAAAAAGGGACACTGTTTAAGTGGCAACCACTTTGTATTGTTGTGGGTTGTTATGTATGAATTGTGAAAAAATTATCTAAAAATATAAACTAAAAAATATCTTTTGGGAATGTATGAAAGTGAATTTGATTTAATTTACTAGATTATGTAATGTTTTAAGCTAGGTACTTATATTTTATTCTTGATAAAATTTCATCAATTTAGATGCAAAAAAGTTTGGTTTGATTTTTTCATAATATTTTTTGGAACACTGAATATATTAATGATATTAGAATTCATGAAATTTATTATATGATTTTTTTCACATATTTTAAGGGTAATATTTTCGAAAATTTATAAATCACCTCAGTGGTGTAATAGATCGATTTAATTATTCTTTTGAATTCTATATGATTATCCATCATTGTTTTCACAAAATATCCAAGCCTCCTGATTTAGTGAAAGTATGAGGTCCATATTTTTTTAAGTCGTAAATTCTCGAAAGCAATTACTATACAATTGTTAGGGTAACTTATCCATTAATAAATATGGTAAGGACCCCATTAACTCACCATTTATAATGGAATTTCTATGAATTATAGTTATCATCAAGGAAACAATTCTTCCCCCACCTATAAATGTTTCTTCTTTTTCCCTCTATTGTGGAAGAACATCCCTTTGGTGGTCATCCAAAATTAGATACATCCTTCTACGTATTGTATCAATGTATAAGGATTAGGATCCATCTTCAACTTAAATAATATAATCCACTTTAATTTCTTCTATATCCATTATGATAAATAGAAATACTACTCTTTAAAGCTTAATATGGATGATTGTCTCATCCTTATCTGGATCCATAAGATTTATATACAAATTTTCCGAGACATAAACTCAAGTATTTTGTGAACATATATTGAGAGACAATACCATTTATAAGGGAAATTGTGCCATTATTATTTAGTAATAATTATGAAATGGTTCCACACCTATTTGTTGATTGTGTATTATCTATTTGCATATTTATTAATTACTGTGAAGTCTTTATTAATATTTAGTAGGGTATAAAATATATATAAGACTAGTTCCAAAAACCAATAATGTGGGATAATTATTCAAATTTATTATTGATTTATCTCTCTAATTGGAATAATTGGTAAAATGTGATTTTTCTTCTAATGTAGTCATAATTATAATTTCAAAATGGTTAAAATATTGGTGCTTTAAAATTTTAACAATTGGGAAATGAAAATAACCATCACAATACAATGCCCATATATGATAATCCTCTTAAATACAGGAAAAATTTTATTATATGGTTCCATGTCTACAGGTGGCTCTTCTGATGAAGGGTGTGCTACTATAAAATCCTTAATAACATTCCCTTTAATAACTTTATTGAAGTAAAAAATGGGTTTCAAATTACTAATGAATGTTAACCCATCTTTCTAATCATCTATTCAATATATGTTCACCAATGATAGACATTATTGTATCCACATAGTGGATATCATGGTGTTATAAATAGTGACACATCATTAGTACATTAATAATCAAGATGATGAATTTTTACATGATAATGGTATTTCCACTCCCAACATCCAATAGTGTTCAACTAAGATAATAATTGTTTTTTCCATCCAAAAATAATTCATCTTCAAAAAAATGGCTCCAAGAAATTAGTCCATGGTTTCTACATATAGGATAAGAGGATTTACTTTCACAAGGGGAATACAAAGTAGATATTGAATAATATATTTCTTGGGATCATCAAAGGATATATAGAAGTATTTATTTTCACTTAATTTTCGATTAAGATTACAGTGAAGTTCTCAATGTAAGTGATCATTCACTGATGTGCACGTAAATATTAGAGGTTTTGTAAAAGGGGAATTTAAAAATTTTCTTTAGGATTATTAGATTTATGTTGATGACATAATGGGAGACAAAAAAACCAAGAATACTTCCTTATGTGACTCCAAATGAACATTTCAATGGGAACATATTCATGTTTTGAATCTGTAGTTTAAAAAACAACTTCCAATTGAGTAAAATAATCAGATAACTAGTATTATTTAATAACTATATTTTTGTGATATTTTTTAGTAGTTTTTTTTATGTGTCAAATCACCCATTGATAAGTGGATCTGATGATTTTTGAGACAAAATGAAATCAATATTTAGTATTAAATCCTCTTGGGAACCCTAAGGGAAGTGAATTCATCATCTTCTATTGACATATAATTATTACTATATAAATTATACCCATCTATGTATGAGTGTAATGGGAATATGTTTGTTTAATTAATAAATAATTCAGATACTGTAATAGGGATGTTTCCTTTCAAACAATGATGATTTATATCCCTAAAGCTGGTAGACAATTTTTTTCACTATTCTTATTCTTAATAGAAGGAAAGATGGTGAAATATTTGGGGTATTGGAATATCTAAATGAAATAATCCTCAATAATTTTATCTAAATTTACTTCGAACATGGCATGGTGGGTCAGATGCATCTTTTTTACTATCAGTTTATAACTATGATGGTTATCTTGTAATCATATGTGGTGAATAGATACATGAGGGTCCATTATTGGTATTTCTATATAATTCTATGTGAATACATCACTATAATTTATATAAAAGAAAATACATTTCATTATAACCCTCAAAGATATACCTGAACTGATCAATGTGGGTTGTGGGTTCTCTTCAGTACCCATATTATCCAGCTTGAGTTCATCAATATTGGTTGAAATTTCCTCCTATTAATATGGTAGAGGTAACATGTTATCATCTTCTACAATTCTATTACGAATGAGGATTAATTCACATTTCTCTAGAATTTAATAATATTTGAAAAGTGGTAATATAATATCTATACTCATCTAAAGTACATTAGATATCATTAGGTTAATTAGACATAATGTGAATAAAGGTGAAGTCACTTAACCCTAGTGTGTTTTTATGGGAAATTTCTATCTAGTTGAATTGACTTGGATATGTTGACTAGATATCAGTAAACTGTTTATAATAGAAAATATTATTATTCTTTAGATTAATGTTCATAGGTTATATAGAGACATTTTCTTTTATTGATGGAGGTGACTCAAAATAGACATTAATCTTTCCACCATAAGAAACTAATATGGTATGATACTCTATTACTTTAGATTGTATAATTACATGGATTCTCATATATGAATTTTTCCCCATAATGAGATACATTAAAAATATGAAACTTTTTATTATTAATAAATTTATCAAAACCTCAATTTTGTTTTATATTATATTTATATATTATACATCAAAAAAACACAATAATCAAATGGTGAATTATCAACCTAGTGTAAATTTATATATCCATTAATGAAATAATTCATTCATTCCGGATATTAGGAGGGTACCATAACATTATAATTATTGGATGTTATTACCAATATGTTATTGGATGTGGTGCCTTAGAATACCACCATTACCTTCTTGTTAAATATAAGGTATCTAGACCTTTTTTTTCAGTTTTAACGTTTACATATACAATTTTTAAAATTTAATTAATCTTAAGATATATTAAATGATAAAGAGGTATATTAGATTCTATTTATCCTAAATTACAAAGTTTTTTTAACAATATTATATTTATTATTGTTTCATTTTCCATGAATTTATAATGAATGTTGATGATATTAAGATTTCTATATATTTAAAAGGGTTTGATGTGACATTATATGGTTGTTTTTGGAATCTTTTCCATGAATCCGATAGATGTGGGGAACATAGAAAATTCCATTTTAGCATGGTATATTTCAACATACCCCAATTTTATTTTTAATTATCAAGGTCTTGATAATCTCTCAATGATGGAATCCCTATGTTACTTAAAGAGAAGGAGAGTTTCTAGAATTGAAATATATATCGGAATAATAAGAAGATGACATGATACATTATATTTATAAGTTAAAGTATGCTGAGGTCTTCATTGTTATTATTGTGATAATTATTCTCTCATTACCATGTCATAATTTGGGTGTGTATCTATATTTTTATAAACATGATTATAGCCACTTCCACACATATCATGGTTATTTAGGTGATTTTTCTCTAACCAATCCATTTAAAAGTCTAATAAGATTTGAATGATTGATGAAATATTTAAAATTGAACTGGTGTTCCTATTAGTCACATTGAATGTGATTTTTCTTTTTTTAACACATATATGAATTTAGTATGGACAATATTAGAAATCCAATTTCCGTTTTTTGAGTTTATTACTCAACCTTTGTGGATACATTAGTGAGAATTTATATACTAATCCATTTCATATGGAAACTATTACATATCATATGGTTTTGTTAGATGGTTTACATTAAAAATACAATTTAGGATTATTTGTTAGAAGAAAATTATATTTCATGTGGTGGTACCCTCTCCCAATGATGGGTGGTGTAAAACCTATATGACTTTGGACAAGCATAGGATCCCACTACGTTTCCAAATCATTCAATTTTTTACATTGATTGTTATTTCACTATGTTTGAGATGATTTTGGAGCCAAATATTATATGATAGATTTTTTTGTGGGATTTTTTTTTCAACATGATGAATCAATTATTCATTAATGACTGCATGTATATGAGGTAATGAATTTTAGGTCATGTAGTTATAAAATTTCAATGCATATTAGTCTAGAATTAATTTTTTTTAATTTTCCCTTTTCCTTAGGTAGAGATATAAATATATGTTTTACATGTATCATAAGACAATATAAAGTCAATTTATATCTATATACAATTATTTTATGTATTTCATTTAAAATATGTAAATTCTAGATGATATTCTATAAAATTTTATAGTATGGGTAGTAGTTAGGATGATCATCAAACACCACAACATTGAGATTTATAATCTATCATAGTGTAAAATTATTTTTATTCAATGTGGGGATTAAATACCATAGTACATATTTGATTAAAAACCATTCAATTAATATTTTCCAAATTTTAATGATTTTTACTGATGCATATTTTATGTGTATGTATTAATATTTTGGAATGGATACTTTTTACACAGTGGAGGCAATGAGTTGAATCAATAAAATTTATTTGTTGGATCGATCATTGGAACCTGATAAATTGTGATGGAATCAACCACCACCTTCTCTAATTTCCAACCATGTGATGGTCAAGTTTGTTAGGATTTAGTTTTTTATGTCAAATTCCATTATATAGTTGTTTGGATTTTATATTAAACAATATGAATCCATGGGTGTAATTTTATTGGATGATAATTATTTATAGTTCATAATGAATATGTCCTACACAAATATCCAATAACTATCCAAATGGGAGAATTATGTCCATTGAATAAATTAAACCAATAATTTTGATAATAAATTTAATGATTATCATCTTCTTGTTGATTAAAATTAGAGAACTTACAAATTATTTCTCCCACATAGTTGTGAGATAAATTGATAATGGAAATTTCATATAAGGTATTCTTAACTAGTGAGTTATCGAATATATATATTACTGTGCAGATAACTAGAATGTACTTAGAGTTTATACATGAAACATTTCTGTTTTTTCAATTTTATTATTTCAATTACCATCATTTGGATGCACCAGAATATATGGTGTGTAATATTAGGTTATGAGTCTCTAATTACATAATATATTGATATATTTTTGTTACTAATTTTGAGTGGTGGATGGGTCAAATCTAGCAACATAGGATATGAGTTTATATCCATATGTTCTAGTGTTTGATGATTTTCCTATGAATTCAACTTGGAAGAATTAGATTTTAGAAATTATTATTAGAATATTATTGGAGGTGATGTTTCAGATGGGGATCTTACAAATATATATGTTGTTGGATAGATAGAGCTACTGGTTGGTCACTTTACTAAGGGAGGACCCATTGACTAATCTGAACCAGTTAATGAAACTATCCTAATAGCAGAATCATTTGGTAATAAAATGGTGTTCTGATGAAATGAAATGTGTGGCGTGACATAAACACAATGTATTTTAGCATATATAATCTTGTAATCTGAGTAATATCTTCTTGTTTAAGGGGTTTTAGTAGAGGTGTAATGGGTTATTCATTCTAGGAATCACACTTAGGGGTGTTTCATTCGAGATGGCCAATAAAAATCATCATAAATGTTTTTTCATCAATTTCTAATGGGAAGAAAACTATATAAAAGATATGAACCATACATCGTTGAGTGTCTTGTGGGTTGTGGTTTTATCAACAGTTTTCCCTTATGTTTGGCACTATATGGTTGAGCTATTTGAAATGAAATTTTTAGATGTGGTCTTATATTAGGAGATTGTTTTTATTATTAGGTATGGATTAATTTTTTATATAAATATACATGAATGATATTTTTTATAGATGATTTATCGAAATTTTTTACATACCATTCATCTCATGGTGTACAAATTTCATGGGAATTATATAAAAATATTTACTAACATAAATCACACAACATTAATTAGGTCATTATCTTCATCCAAAAAATATTGGCTCCAATTGACCATAGAATATTAATTAATGTTCATGTCACTATCTCCTTCATTTTCACCATTTTGGAGGTCTCATGGGGTTTATATATTCTTTGAGGAATTTATTTCCCATGTTGGTGATTTTTTTGTGATGGTGCATGAGATTATGTATGAATATTGATTCTTAGTGAATATCGTATAACTTTTCCTAAACATAATCCCAATGTTGTGGATGGATCATGAATCATTAATTGAAGAGTGGTTCAGGGTTCGTCATGTTGAGTTTCCACCATATTTTTGAATATTTATCACCATATTTTGTATTCAATTATTGTTTATTTTATGTTTTTTTCTCAAAAATCCATATAACACAACCCTATTATAACTGAGAACCCCCACCCCCCTACCCTTCTATTCCACTTTTCTCCTCCATTCCCCTAGTCCACCCAGATAACCCTCATTTACATGAGAATCCCCCTTCTCCCTCTCATATCCCACACTCCACCACCCATTAATTGTGGTCCCACATACCTCTTGGTCATTACCTGCCGATAATCCCCTCTCCCATGTACCACCTTCTATACATGCTCCCCAATATCTCTCTTGTCCCCCATACCCTCACCTGCATGACTATAAATAATTCCATTTATTCCCGATATAAAACATGTCTAAGGGGGCATTAAACCACCATGGATTCACAACCTCATCCTCTGAGCTAATTCCCCTGGACCACTATGTCATATTCATTTTAATTTTATAGTATAACCATGTATATATTTATATACATTTTATATTTTTTTCAAATAAATGTTATATTAATAATATATTTGAATTAATTTAAAAATATAACCTATATATATATATTTATATATACTAATGTATTCATTTTTTATTATGTATGTCTTTTATACCCCATTTATTTTTTCATAAAAAATCTATAAATAGCTCAATTTGATAATATTTGAACCACCTATAAATTTTTGTACCATTTTAGTGGTGGTTTTATTCTCCTATACATTTAGGTAAAAATTTTATTTACAGGCAGTTGGAACTACCTCTAGATGCATAATTTTATGGGCGGTTAGAGATAGATGCCCCTAAAATTGTTCATTTAATGTATTTTCTCAAAAATAAATTTAACAAAAACCGCTTTTAAATAAAAAAACCCCTTCCCTCTCATGTCCCATGTTTCCTCACCTTTGACTCTGGTCCACCCATAGAACCTTCTTGTACTATAGAACCCTCCCCTCTTGTCCCCCCCCCCACCATTTGCCTCTAATTCCACTTACCTCTTGTACCAAACCCATAGATATACCCATATCTCCTTTGTACCACCCTAGTTACATACTCCCCTCCTTCCCTTAGGCCCCACATACCCTCCTGTGTATTTTCACAAAATAATCCCCCATGTGCCATGTATAACACATCGCTTAGAGGGAACCGAAACACCATTGATCCACAACCTTCTCCACCAATCTAATGCCCCATGGACATTATTCCATATTCCATATTATGTTATATTATACCCATGCATATATTTATATATATATTTGTGTTTGCTCAATGAAATGTTATTTTGTATAATATATATAAATACTTTAAAATACATAACTCAAACATATATATGTTTATAAATTAATTTATTCTTATTTTATTATGTATTTCATTTAGAATATATTGGTATCCCATAAGTCAATATATATATATATATCACACTATATGTTCATATATATATATATATATTGTTTTGATGAAATATATATATATACATATACAAATATATTTGTATGTATACAACTCAAAAATAAAAATATTTATAATATATATATATATATATATTATTTACTATATTTATATGTATTTACGATTCAATATGTTCTATATTCTCTATTTATATATTACCAAAATATATTATACAAATATATATATATATATATATATTCATTGTTAAAATAATATATATATATATATATATATATATATTATTTCATAATTATATGAATATAAAAATATATTATATATTTTATTAAAACATTTATACATACTAATATATATATTATATATTTATAAGTGCATACAATTTAATATATTTTTATTATATGACATTTAATATACACATAATTAATAATATATATATATTTAAGGATAATTATTATTATTTTTAAAAGGTTATATTATATATATTAATATATTATTATATAATATTATATAATATAACATTTCTATATATATGAAATTTCCTTTATAGTTATATATAAAACGATTTTACATAATAAATATAGTTATTCTTATATATCTTTATATATAAGTAATATTATGTATAAAAATATATATTTATTATATATATATATTATTGAATATATATATATATTCATTTATATTTGTGAGTGTCAGTATTAATGTATTTTTATAATATCTATATATATAATATAATTATGATACTAATATATATTTATTTATTTTTATATAGATATATATATATATATTTGTGTGTGTGGGTGTAAAAATAATATTATTAATTATTATTCTATTTACACTTATTTTTTAAAACAATAAAAATTATAGGTTGTTTTATAAATACTATATTTATAGATTTTATGATTTCAAATATACATATATTATATTTAATAAATCGTTATTATATTATTCATTATCATATATATATAAACAGAAAAAATTAAATATATTCATACAATTGGAAGTATATAATATAATTAATTTATTTATTTAAATTTACTAAAGTAATTTATAGTTAATATGGTATAATATACATATATATAATTATTATATAATATATATAAATTTATATTTTATAAAAAAAATTAACATTATATATAAAAATATTATAATTATTTAATATATATATTTATATTAAATTTTTTCTATAGTATATATATTTGTATACATAATATAATATAATTATATCTATACATAAATATACAGAAAAAATATATTTAATACAATAAATGTATAATATAAATCATAATATAAATGTATAATTTTTATAAAATTGTATATATATTTAATATATTTCAAAAATATATATTTAAAATTACATTTATTTTATGTATACTATTATTTATATGTGTATACTTTTTGGTTTATAACTATAATTATATATGTAATGTATTTATACAATTTTATATATATATATGTATATAATGTATTTTAATACATTTAGATATTGTGTTTATTTAATGTATAAACACACACACACATGTCCACACAAATATATATATATATATATATATTAAAAAGATTGAATTTATTTGAGATTAATTTTGAAGAAACATTTAGGGGTGACAACCCCATCTTATCCCAGGTATTAGCGGTGGTTAATGAGCCACATTAATGTCATAAATTAGAGGGGTTTCAAAACCCCCTCTAAAAAATAGATTAGTTGCAATTCATGACCCCCATCAAATTTCATAAACGAGAGGGGGTTAAAAGCCCCCTCTATTTTAAGGGACTAATTGTAGTTCTTAAACCCAATATAATATCTTAAATTATATGGGTTCAAAAACCCCTCTTATTTCTTAAAATAGAAGGGGTTCAAAAACACCTCAAATGTCATCAATTAGAGGGGGTTAAAAACCAATCTAATTTAAGAGATTAGTGAGGGTTATGAACACAGACTACTTCATTTCTAAAACAAATTCCATTATATATAAATGTCTTCTAAATTCCTAAAAAATATTATATATATAATCGAAAATAAAAATGAATAATATATATATATATTTCTTCTAAATCAAACTGAAAATTTAGTGCCTCTAATTTTTAAATTAATGATGATTTTGACATAACTTCCAATAAAATTTAACCAAACATAAAAATAATAATTCTACAAATTTTAGATTGGGTTGTGAAACCCCTAAAAATTTTATGATTAGTGGGGCTGCTGAATAATGCATTGTAATTTTTATAGAAAATTAATTTATAGGGGATATTTTATAACCTCGTCCAAGCCCCCCCCCTCTAATCACCATATTATTTTGTAGTGATGTTACTTCCTTTATGGACATAATCTAAGAATAAAATTCCTATCCACATGTACATGAGCCATGTCTAAGTGAGGATTCCATTATTCATGGAATTTGTTCTCCTTCACTTTATTAAATGTTAAATAAACCAATAAAAAATAGGTTTTATCCAACGCTATGGTTTTAATAGCACTACAAAAACGCACTGTTAAAAACCCCCCTTTCTCAGTGATATATAATGTTCTATTAAAGGTAATTTTTCATATTCTATAAAATTAATTTTAAAGCGTGTCCTTTAATAGTAATTTAAAAAAATATATTACATAGCCCCCCATATCTGCACAATTAAAAAAGCAATGATAAAAGGGGGGCTTTATCATCACTTCTAGAGAAGTGTTGCTAAAGGTTATGTCTATAAAAAATATAATTAAAAATAAAATATTAATATATTAATATGTAAATATATTTATATTGATATTAATATAATCTATATTTTTTAAATATGTTTTGGAGAGGTATAAATAGGCATTTACACATAATATATAATATATTTATTGGAAATATCTTATAATTATTCAAAATCCCTACAAACTCAAAAAACATTGAAACCGATAATAGCTCGGAAAACCCTTAAAATCCAAAATAATGTCAAGGAAACCTAAAAACCTATAAATTGCCATTTTTTATTTAAGAATTTGTTTTAGATCCAAAAGTAGTTCAATCAAAGCTTATGAAATGAGATAAAACCACATAATATTCAAATCATGTGATAATCATAGGAGTTAAAAATGTTTTATTTTTATAAAATTATGAAATCACACTCAAAATTCAAAAAACTATATGTTTCGATACTAGTGTCTGTTTGGGATTCACTACATATAAAATCAAATCATGTGATGATCCCAATGTTATGGAGGGACAATTATGATCTTATGGATCTTAGGTCACATTTTCTCACCCACATAAAGGCATATAAGGCCTCTGAAACACGGTTTCTAATCACAATACCCTGATTCCACAAAACACAATCAACTATAAATTTCAATCATGATGTCTGTTTGTCCTATAGCGCATATAAAATTGAATATTTCGATGATTGTTGTACCCAGGTTAGCTAAAAATCCCTTGATTACCTTTATAAAGGGAAAAATGAGTTTATTGTTGGTGTACCCCACTTTTTTAACACTTCATGGCCTTTAAAACAACCATAACTTTTTCTCAGAGTGAATTTTTAGGCTATAAAACATATCAAATCAATTATTACGATGATAAATATGCAAAACTGAGCAACATGATACCTATATAACATATTTTGAAGTCTTCATTGGCCAATATGTCCTCCAAAACTATGTTTTTTGCCTCCGTATACTAATTTTATAAAACATTCAATTAATTTTAAGCCTGGTTTATGGGGGACATATTTTCCATTTTTTGGGATAATTAATTTATTTCCAGATCATAAATTTATATTGATATTATGGATTTGAAATTTTCTAATTTTTCTAAATTTATTTTTACTTTGAATAAAAAATATAACAATATATTTGATTTTATTATATTTTCACATATAAAAATGTTCTTTTATAAAAAAATAATTAAACATATTTAAAAATAAAATATATTTCTAAATATATAAATCTTATATTAATAAGAACTAATATCCATTTTACAAAATATATATGAATAAACAGGTATTTAAATAATATATATAAATATATATATTTATATATAAACATATATATACCTATATGTAAATAAATAAATAAATATATAATCATATATATATATATATATATTTATAAATAAATATAATAAAATATATAGATATATATAAATATAAAATAAAATGTAAAACAAAATAGTATAGTGGAGTGGAAAAGGAGCACGTGAATAAGATGAATGTATCAGGTTAGAAACTCTCTAGGGAAGGGGGTACGTGATGGCAGTTGGGATTTTATAAGTATCTTATAAAGGGTTGGGGGAAGAACTAATAATGGGGTGGGGGATTGCTGATAATGGGGATGGGGTGTGAAAAAAAATTACACCCTTTATCAGTGGGGTTGTTATCAATGCTTCCATAGCATTATTAATGTGGTCCTTTTATAGCACTACAAAAGTGATGATAATGTGGGATTTAACAATGATAAAAAATGCCACTAAATGAGGCCTATAACGGTTCTAAGACTACATATAATGTGCCCCATTATCAATGATTTCTTTACACTGTTAAAGAGGACCATTATTAGTGAATTTTACAAGCACTATTAATGACAAACCTTTAACATCACACACATTATCTATGCTTCTATAGCACTGATAAATTCCTTTTATTAGCACCGTTAAAAGACAGATTTGAATGGTGAGACACTAATATGTGCATATTCTAAAAATTCAATATGTCAACTAAAGTATTTCTATCTAAATTGCAAGGAAAATATAAAAAAAAGTGACAGATGATTGAGAATGTTGATATACCCATTCATTGGAAAAAATGGATGAAAATCAACATCCTAGGGTCTCTCTTGGACATTATTGGGAAATTATAAGAAAATAAATTGATTACAATGATGTTTCACATACTTTATTCAATAAGTCTACTAACTCTTAATGCGATGCATTCAGGGCCTATGATGGACTGGTTCATTATGCCTCTTCAACATTATATAACGGATTCATTTTCCTAATAAACGAATTTATATTCTATATTTTCTATTTTATAGTTTCTATTCCAATGTTTTTTGAAAAAATGTGCCTTTATTCTATCTATGTGAGACTCATATTCTCGTAGCTCTACATTATGTATATCAATCCAATTGTAAAGCTATGCTTCTTCAGCCATTATGTGATCTAACACAGTAGTAGTATCTATTAATTCTTCTGGATGATGATTTTATAAATTAACCTAGATGATATCACATTCATGATTCAAAAAATCGTCCCCATAGATGATAAATTGATGAATAAGGGAATTAACGTTCCTATAATAAAATCTAATTATGCCTATTAATTAGAAAAGATAATGAATGCTATTTGTTTTACCAGTAATATTATCTAGAGGAGTATCTATTATGATAGTGTTTAAATAGACCCAAGCCCTTTTTTGTATAACATGATGTTCAATGTTATCATTGTGGTCTATATCCTTTTAACCTATATATATGAGTATATATTCTAGTATCACATTCTTTACATCTGGAATTCTCTAAATTGCAATGTTTATGCAGGAAAATCCTCCATCATTGCCTCTTGTTTAATCTTATGAACTTATCTTATCGTTTGGGATTTGATTTATGGGCTGACTAATATTGTTAAACTATTACTGAGAGTATTTGGGAGTCCAATAGTACTTGTATGAATTATGGGTTTAGAACCACTCCTAAAAAATGATGGATTAATGATAAGACTCCCCCAGAAGGATTATAATGATCGAATGAGTGTTGTTACCTATCAGAATTAGGATAAGAGAGAATGAATCAAATTAAATATGAAGAAGCTAGTGGTTTATGCACCCATAATATTGGTTTCCCTAACACCCATTTATGATAATATTCCATCAACATCTTACAATAACCCCGTGATAAGTTTGTAATATATTTCATAATAGGTATTGAAATATCTATGCCAGAATCCTCATTCATCAACATCATCCATATATGAAGAAGGATGAATAGGTTTTATATTGTTTTTATCCTCATTAGGGGAATCAATGAACCTTTTTAAAGACATAAGAATTGTCATGAAAACCTAAAGGGTTCATATGGCTTGAAAATGGTCACTTCATTTACCCAATCAACTAGATTTTGATCTCAAAATGAGTTAATGTAAGAGAGTTCCTATGAACACCCTCTATCATTATCTTCCATAACACCAGAGGTAATTAAATAAGTAAGGGTATCAAAATTTTCTAGATCCATTAATAACTCAATAACACCATCAACACCCAGAGTTTTCGAGTGAATGTAACATATATCGAGGTATGTAGGGAGAAATGAGGAATGAGTGATTGTTATTGTGTATTGATATTTATAAAGTCGAAAGAGTTATGTCACTCAACCATGAAAAAAATTAAACTAGTCTACAAAGGTGATTTGGATAAATTCCTTCTTGTATATGACATAGTAAATCGAAAATTTGATCAAGAGTGGGTAGAGTGAGATTGATAGTTTTCATTATACCCTCATGGATGACATCATCAAGGTATAGACTCTAACCCTAGTATTAAAACCATGATATTAGAACTATCATCTACTAAAAAACATGGAAATAATCAGGCCAACGCAAATTCTAGAGAAACATTTGAATGGATTCAGTAACCCGATTTATTGTGTTCGCCTTCCTTTAGTGAGACCCAATATAAACCTGGAACACATCGAGATTATTGATCTAGATTAGTCTGGGTGCATTTAATCCATGGACATAGACCACTCTCTTGAAGATTTATCATTATCCAATCAGTAAAGGGATGAATTGAATATATGTGAAGGTGATGACCTAGTCATTTATTTGTTGTTAATAGTGAAAATATCAATAATGGGGAAACCGATTCCATACATTCCCATGTGTTAGATTTATGAAGGAATTAATCATTAATATTTCCATGAATGGTAATTCATCTAATTTGGTTGATATCACATAGGATTATCCCAACTCCTCCATGTGCTAAATGGAAGGTGTTAGTGCTTAAACACCAATGACTAATCAATTAAAGTAACATCATAGATGGAAAATATTACATGAACTATGAAATACATTACACCTAATAAAATTCCATAAAATTCAACCATTCAATAAAATTTATGCAATTCCAGTTTACCGAAAATTACATGGCCGTTCATTAGAGAATATCCTACAGATCAAAAATCCAACATAGATCTCCACCATCCTTTTATATTACCTCATGATAGATTAATAACGGTTGTTTAAACATGAATGATAGGCTGTGAGGATATATCATCATTATGGTAGTTACGTTGAATCCACAATGAATCATTAGTAATGGAAAACATCTCATGGTTTGATTTAGAACGTTTGTGTCCCACGACAGAAAATCTCAATTGAACATAATCAATTGACACCAAAAACAGATTAGCAGAAATATTTTGATTATCTGGTATAATTCGACCATAATTTTGAAGCCCAATGTTATTCAAGTGAACTTTTTTGGATAATGGATAATCTAAAATCTCTAGTGAAAGGAGACACATTGGAATACCAACACGAGGAATGATTTGATATTGAAAGTCTATTTAGACATTCTTGAAAATATAAATCCTTCTAATTATCAAGGAATAAGTTGTCATGAAACAATATAATTATTGTTTCTTGATCCATTTTATTAATACGATATGAAAAATAATAATATATATATTCTAGAAAACATAAAAGATGTGGTCTAATCAACCACGAATCACATTAGAAGTTATGATGAATTTGACATGCTTTAACTTTATATGAAGAAAAACATATTTAAATATGGGAATAATGTGACTATAAAAGAGAATAATACATTTGAATATAATACTAGTTTTCAGATGATATTTTTGGGAAAGAGAGAAATGTTGTCTATAAAAGATGCATAGGGATGGTCCGAAAAGCATCAGTTAAATTTTGGTAGATGAAAATTGAGCCTGACACCCTTTATAGGTGTGGTCCATATTATTATTCCTTTAGAATAACACAAACTGATTGACATAATACCAACTTATTCAATGAAATCATCTCCACATAGTCCTAACTATAACTTATTTAGATTTGAGTTATTTTTTTGACTTGAAAACTCTTCATTGAATGTGAAATGTATTTCATGAATTTGTTAAGGAAAGAATAAACCTATGAAAAATGAGTTTAAAATTGTTAATGGTTTTGAAGTTTAAAAGGGAAAACACTATGATAGAATCACATTTCCACATTGAATTATTTATATATAAACTACAACACCACATGTAATCCCAAAAACAAAAACGTCTAATGTCATTTATCAGATCTTTAAAATAAATAATTATTTATAGGAAATTGATGTACCATTATTTATCTTTGAAAGAAAAAAATATTTATGGTTCCGTGATGTTATTTTTTGGATCCAATGAAAAAAAATATTTTTTGCACCTGTAACTTCTTTTATGGGATACTCCAAATGAATAATCCCCTTGGTTGATGTGAACCTCCAACTATCGCAAAAAGAAAATAAATTCATGGTTGTATAAAAACTCCATCGGGAGATCTGAGGGGAAGAATATGTAGAATAAAAAGAGAACAAATAAGGAAAAAAATCAATTTTTATAAAGTAAACATATCATATAATGATAATTTAGAAATAGAAGTAACCCAAACATCTCCATACAAAAAATCCTTTGGGGATACCATTATCTACAATATAGGTATATGACCTCCATATATGATATCACCTGGTGTAGAAAAATGATATGCGGAGGGAATCCCAGCTTTTATAGTAAAACCTGAGGCAGAGGGAACCCCATCTTGCATAACAAAGAGCTATATTGAAGGAACCATATCCTTCTTGAAAAATGATATATTAAAATGGGAATACTAGGGTTTTTCTATTTTCCAACTTCATTAAATTTCTTTGGTGTGGTGTTTTGCCCTAGCATGGCCCCTCAGAAAGTTGTCTTAATGGAATTCTCCATAAACATGTTTTTTGTGAAGTTCTAATCCCAAAATGGGCCCCTTCTAGAAGCATTCTCCATAATGCTATATTCCCCAAGTGTACCCCTTCATGAGCCACCATCTTAAGACCTCTTCCAAAGAATCCATATCTATGTCATCATAGTACAGGGGACACCAGTTTGTGAACTTGATCATACATTCAAGTGGTAAACGAGGACCTGTTGGGAACCTACATAACAATGTATATCCCTATAATGTTCTCAATCATACACTTTTATGGTAATAATGACCCCAACATTGGTGATAGTACAAAGGGATTCCATGTTTTACATAGTGATGTGGGGGGTCATGCTTTCCTTTCCCTTTGATGTTGGACGGTTTTGGAATATTATCTCATCTCTTTGAAATCAGGAGGAGTCCATCCCTCTAGGAGTAAGCCACTAAAGTGAGGTCACACCCCTCCCCCTTTTCATCTGTCTGGGTTTTGAAAATAAGAGAGGAGATGGTCCCCAGAGGCCATTCTCTCTTTTTATCCCCATACTCATCCACCAGCGAATGAAAAAGATTTGTCTCGTTTTCCCAATGATTTACACAAACATTTTTCTCATACTGAGCTTGACTCACGTGGAATTAGAGGCGAGTTACAATCATGAAATCTGTACATTCCTATGTATGCCTCAGTAGAAAAACCTTTTCTCGATCTTTCTATCTCATTCATTGAGGTGTCCTCCATAGGTTTGGGTCCTCAAATTCTAGTTCAAATACTCAAGGGCCACCTACTCGGTATAATATCCAACCATGATATCACCACCTCAATGGGTCATATTCTCTATGGGAAAACCTTCAAAGGCCCCTATCCTCAATGAAGAACCTTCGGGCCTCCTCTATAGGTCGTATAACTATCCATTTCATACTTAATGGTATGTTATTACTATATATATCGGATACATTGAAATCCTCCTTGAGGTAAAAACCCATCACCACATGTTCACCATAATTATATATGGGCCATATCCCTAGTTTGGTCATATCCAACATGTAGGGTTATATTCCATCTATGTTCTATTAATTACCATAATTATTGGGAAACATTATCAGTAAGATCATGTCCCCCACATGGGAGGCCATACCACTTCCCGTTCTTTTGGGATACCTCAATGTTTGTCCCACACTATCTTATGACTGGTCACCATCAACTTCGATGTCTTTCTGAATGACATTAAGCATCATGGGTTGGACTTTTTCAAAAGACCTTAAAAGCTATAATGTGCCTGGTTAATTGTCAACAAACTATGTGGGTTCTGATTTCATTCACAATGATACATATCATTCTATTTTAGATGCCATATCCTAATATAAAACAAACTCACATCTCCCGACGTGATGATAAATTCCAAAGTGCCAAATATTGTGTCTTAAAACCAAAATCATAATAATTAACTAAAAAAGAATATCTAATTTGATCACAAAGAAGGTAAATCGATGGAGAACATCAAATACATACATATATATTCATTGATGTGTATCCTTAGATACAAAAAAGGATTCTAAATTAAATTCATGATAATGTATATTTATTAAACTATTGGTGACCTATCATTTATATTTTCGATTTAAACAATGATTTATGAAATTTTATTTAATAAAATATATAATAGAGTCTCATTAAAGCTATTGGGTATTTTGGGTTCCAAAAAAAACCCCATTGGACAATGACATCTCTCAAATGGGTGCAGAACAAAAATGGTGAACCCAATGTGAAGAAATGTGTACCACATTTAACCCCCAACAATCAAATTTTAGGTGTTAATATTTCATTTGAAAAAAAAATTTAAACCCAATATAAGGAAATTTGAAACACATTAAACACCCATAATCAGTCGTGATGTATTGTATTTTAGTCAGAAATAAAAAAAAAATATAGGTGAACTAATTTTAACCATCTAAAAATCCCTACATAAAAAAGTTAAATTTTGGATCACTTATATTCTCAAATACCTTTTAGGATATGTTTTTTAAAGCATTATGCAAAAATCCAAACATCATGGATTTATAAACAACATGTTCATAATGATAAATACCATCTCTCAATATACTCAGGTTTTAATATTCCACTTTATGTCATCATTATCATCATCTTTATGTAACCCAAATAGATATAATTTATTCAACGTAAATGTTTATAACATGGGGAAAATGAAAAAAAAAATTAAGGGTGAGAATAACTTCGTAGAAAGTGTAAATGTAAGAATTAACAATTGAATGTCCTTAGAGAGTATAATAACAGTTTAAGGATGTGATGACATAATCGAAGCACAAGATTATATAATAATAATATTCTTACCGATCAGTAGTAGGATCGCCAAACATGAAAAAATTGTTCAAGGATTTTAAAAGTCAAGGGTCATCAGAATAAATAATCATGATCCATGTGATATCATTCATGATCACATAAAACATTATAAACCATAATAAATAATTTTTAAAACAAATTGGTATCATGGGACATCATCCATATAGAACACATAAAAAACCCTTATATAAACTATACAGATGTAATAACCATATTTTTGACTACCATACCCAATGAAATGGTGTGATATCTTGGTGCACTAATTTTATAACTATATCAAGCTCAAATTGTGTTATCTGCTTGAACCAATCATATGACAATGACCATGAACAATATATAATGAGTATAGATAATGTATTAAATTATAAAACTAATAAATAAATTATTATTCATTTCATAAATTAATTAAATTATAGAAAATAATTGGGTACCATGAAAATATATTATAAAAAAGTTTAACCCATATATAGAAACATGTTCCATAACAATCTCTTTGAATTTTTTTTAACCCCTAGAAAAGAAATAAGTGGTATTTCAATATTATAGAAACATGATTAACCCATGGAAAAGTAATGGGATTCTTAAAAATCTATCTTAAAGAATCATAATCCATCCATATGAATAATGACTATGGTATCATCACAAGATAACATTAGTGTACCATAAGTATCATTATGGGTTTTTGACATTTTTGAATTTAAATACAATTAAAAAATCATTAAAATATATTTGATGAAAATACCTTTATTGATTTTAAAATATCTATCAAAAAGTAATACAAATAATTAATAAAATAATTTTACTTGAAAACATCCTTAGAAACATATAAATAAAACTTCAAGTAAAATAATGTTCATGATAGTGGGAAAATACATTCATGTTATAAGAATTAAAAAAAATTATATCAAAACATTTTGAAAAGGGGTTCCAAAAGTTACCCATTTGAAAATGAATAAAAATTTTCATTTTAAATCCATTTAAAAGAAGAAAAAAATATAAAATAAAATGGATTTAGGAAATAATGTTTTTAAAATAATATTTTTGAAAACATTTTATAAAACCAGGATATGGAAGAGAAACATACCTAATGTAAAATAATAATACACTCTTAGTATCACTTATCAATAGATTTTTTGATGTTTATTAAATAAACGAGGGAGTAATTAGAAATTATACATGTGAAGCCCATTCATAAATATAGGAGAATAATATATAATCAGTACATGAAAATATTGTTGTATTATATCCGCTAATAGAAAGGTGAAAATATCGAATCCCGAAAGAAAGGAGATTATAACAGAATGCCTTCTCCACTTTGGTAACTCTTCAATTGGGATCCCCATGAAGGAATGCAATAAAATTATACTTTCAATATAATAACTCAATAAGTTTACATATTTTTCATGATAATTGGAAGTATATATTCCTCTAAAAATGACTATTGTTGCATATCATAAATGTATGTCTCAATGAAAGAGAATTTGAGAAGAATAATCCTTACCATAATCATACCATTGAATTTGAAAATTAATAAATGAATAAATTATGTTTATAAAATGTAAAAACATATAAAAAATTCAAACACAACATAATATAATCAAAATTCATCAGACACATAGTTATATAATATGAAATAAAATAATGAGTTAATATAACACAATGAAAATAAATTCAGTTGTGAAATTCTAAAACACTAGGTAATTTTCTTATCAAATAACAATAGAGGAATTAATTAAAATAAAAAATTAAAATACGAAGATTTATTATGGATTAATGATATTACATTTAAAAGGGTATGTATATACACCATAAAATATAAATAAGTTGGTAATATATCATATGACTCACACAAGTAAAAGAATGATGTGAAAAAACACATACCTCGATTACAAAATTTCCTTGAATGTTCTTTAAATCAAGTGTTATTATATTATATCAATTATTTTATCTCTTAAGATAATTATATTGTTTTTATACATTATAATTATATCACTATTTATTTATTATTATTGAAATATTTAAATACATAATCAGATATGTCCATAATAGGTGTTTTGTGGATGTACGATTCATTATTTTAAAAATGATTTGGTGTGTTAAATGTTGTCACAGACGTCACTATTTCAACATATGATTAATAATAATAATTAAAAAATGATTATATTTTTTTAAAAATTTAACTTTTAAAACCAATCATGAAATGTGTCATGAAAAAAGTGTCGTGTTATAATCATGGACATGGTATGTTGTATGTACGCATGAGTAACATTTCTATTTTTCAATGATCATTATGGAAATATGGTGAGTGTTATTTTATATTCCTAGAACTATAATTATAGAATAAATACTATAATTTTTATTTTAATAAAAATATATATATATATATATTTATTGTGATGTGGTGATGAAAAAAGAATCTCACTGCTTTATTGAGGCATTAGTCCACATGTACACGAACGGCATAGTCATTTTTCAGTGTATGAATAAAAATGATGTATTATATTTTATTAATGTCAAATATTTCATTAATATAATTATTATTTTATGTATATATCATATCATTATTATCATCACCCTTATTACCTTAAATGTTAAAAGTTATAGAAAAATAAATTTCATCACTTAGTGAGGTGTCTTCGATCGTACACTAGAGCGATGGTGTCATATCCCCCAATGAATATAATGTAAGAAGATATATGATATATAAAAAAAATTATTTATATATAGTTTATTTATATAATATATTTTAAATCCATATTTAAAACTAGACATGATAAAAAATAATGGAAAATAAATTACATCCTATCATGAGGCAGTAGTCTTCCGTAGACCTGAATGCTGATTTTATAACTTTTTTTATAAAAGAGGAGGTCTACTTGTGTTATTAAATTAATATAATAAAATCTAAATATATTATAGAAACAGGAGTTATCAGTAGAGAAAATTTTAATAATATTTTATCTAGGTGGAAAAAAAAATAAAATAAAATCATATAGTGGGTAACATTACCTCTTCTCAGAATTTTTATTTAGGATTATACCTAAAGTATTAAAAAAAATATTTATAACCATAAAAAGGAATCATGATCTGTGATAGATAAGCTTGGAAGTAATTTTTATTTCAACTTAATTATCCAAAATTAGTTGAATGTTTTTATAAGAGAGGGTATTGTTGTCCATTTATATGTATGGTGTGTGGAACAATTGTAATTTTTTAAAAGTGAAATGTGTACACACATTTTTTCACAAGATAAAAGGATGTAAAATGGATTATTATAGATAAATAGACATTATATAGTATAAATATGATCATAAAGTAATTATTTGACATGTTTTTAGGTCATTTTACATTTATATTTTTAGTTTAACCCCCGATAAACCTATTTTCACCATACCCTTGTTAATTTATTGTTTCTATTTAAACAATTAAATATTCTAAAACATTAAGTATAAATTATTATATAAAATAAATTATTATTATTACAAATATTAAATATAATTTAATAAATCAAAATCATAAAATTGTAAAAATTCAATTTAATATAAAACCAATAGATATGATATAAAATTAGGTCTTCCAAAATTGTATTTTTTAATGAAAATAGGATTATATATTATCACCATGACTAATAATTAATATTCTATTAATTAATGTTAATATTTATAAATTCATAATATATAAAAATATTTTTGAAATTTCAACTTTATGAAATAACTTAATTAATTATAATTGAAAATATAATGCATTTTAAAATTGTTTTTAGTTAAATCTCTCTTTTAAATGACAATATAATTTTACAATAAAATACAATATAATGTTGATTAAAAAAATATAATAGGATTGAATGTAACTAAATAATACGTATATAAATTTAAATACTATTAAAAATATAATTGTACTTCAAAACCTTTTAAATTATTGGAATGAGAATACTTTTTTAAAGAAATATATTTTTTTTAAAAATATATTGAAAAATAAATATTTTTACAAAATACACAAAATTTTATCAAAATTATATTCATTGATTACAAATCATTGTGATAAAAAAGGTGATACATTGATTTATAATACTCATTATTCAATCTAAAATTTATATTATCACAAACTATCTTCTCAATATTCATTATATGAATATTATTATGTACCAAATTAAAAGTATAATAAGTATGTTTTTAAAATATATTCATTTTATTCTATTATTGTATTACATTTTCTTCAATAATTGTACCTCATACCATTTTCCCATATTCATTAAACTCATTAAATTTTCTATATTTTATAGTGACCCCATTATTGTATGAAAATGTTTAATCTTGATAACACCTACAGTTACTTTCTCAATTAAAAATATCGTGTGAATTTTGTCTTCTTAAACTAAAAGTTATATTAAGAACCAATAAGTCTATTAGGACACATAAAACACCATCTTCTACTCTGAAGAAATCACTTAGGTTCAAAATCAAAACTATAAACCGGTAATGACAATCCTATATGAGTATTCCAACTGAATAAGTTACCTAATCTTGGAAACTCACTAACTATCCACATTATAGAAACAGGAAATTTTAATAGTTTTCTTATTGAATAAAAATATGATTCTATACAATTATATTATCATCCTATAAATTCTTTTTTTAAATTTTTATGGTAGAGATCATTTCCATTTCTATGAATTTTCTTTCAAGAAATAATATTAAAAATAATGAATGAAATATTCTTTTTACATGTATATTGACAAAGATTATAGGGGATGGAAACAACTAATCATATTCAATAATTAGTTATTAGATTTACAAAGTAGTTAAATCCCTTATAAGATAATCCCAAAAGAACATTCCTAATATTTTGAAGATTAATATAGATAAAATGAATCCAACACCTATCATGATGATATATATTTTAGAAGTCTCATAAATACATCATTTTAACAATCATGATCATGCCACTTATTTGTTTACATGTTAGATACTTAACTGACCTCCTTCATTTTATTCTTAGTGTGGCACTGATATTAACTCACAATTTTTTTCATTTTATTCCTTGAACATTTCTGGCATCGCATTAATTCCTCTTTTTTCAAATTATTCTACCGAATAAATCATGAAATCATTAAGGGAAGCATGTATTTTTGTGTAATCAAATATATGTTTTTTGATCATTTCCTTCATCCCATTGACTGATGTAGGGATCATATATTCAATGTTTCATTAATAAGTAACTCTAAAATAATGGACAATGAATTTTTAGTAATACCAAATAGAAATTTGATATGATCCAACTTATGTAAAAAATAAAAAATTTAATAATTAGAACTCCCATTATACATCTCTTATTTTTCATCATTAACCAATTTATAAAATTCATTTTTTCCACTAATGTGCTAATAATGATCAACCTACTCAATACTAAATGAAGGATATGTTGATATATTGAAATATTTTATATTGTATCCTAAAAATTTATATGTTGAATTTATCATTTTTTGAATGGAACATTCCTTTGGTTGATTACCTAGTGTTTTATAGATAATATAGTAATTATTTTGACTTTCCCAAACATTCTATTTACCCTGAAAAATCCAACAAACATATTTATTACTAAACGATTTCAATATTCGATACTCATATTAATTATTTAAATTCATCAACAAATTTAATTCATAATCATGACATAGTAATTTTTTTCTACCATCCACCGGTTGGTTTGTAATAGCACAATCAAAATATTCTTCCAAACCCTGGATATTTTGTAGTGTTTTTTGAGTAAAAAAATCAAAAATTATCCATAGGCATCATATTTCATATCATCTAACAATATATTCAAATATAAATATATCAATGAATAATAATACAAGTAAAATCAATTTGTAACATCACCTTACATCATCATCAACTAGGGTACTATCATGGTTTGATAGAGAAAAGATTCAACATTAAAATGATTCAATTTGAAAAAAATACCCTATATAAATAAATAAAATATTAACCCATGTATAAATTGGTTTTGAAGTAATTGAATATGTTAAATGAGATTATTAGAGGAAAAAATCCAATGTGGAGGTATGGGATATGAGGCTAGTGATATATGAAACATTGAAAACAGAGGTAGTGGAAATCAGGTTGAGGTAGAGGGAGGATGAGGATACGGTACATGGGAGAAGAGGGTTGTGTTGGAGATGGTTCCCTAGAAAAAACTACTATATACATTATAATAACTTGTTTTAATAGTTATTAATATTAATAAAACTAATTATCACATCATGATGTTTTTCTGAAAAACATAATATGTTGTAATTTTCATAGAGTAGTGGTCGGACTAAAAGGACATAAAGGTTCCCCTCTATGATTATAGCCCTGAAGTTATATGACATCATTCTTAAATATATTTTCAATTGGTGGATAATATAATTCAAAGGAATAAAATGATACAAGCTGTGAAGGGTGGATTCTCATAGGACATTGATGAACCTTTACAAGATGTACACCCATGGTATCATCTTGTGTAGAATATTATGACAATGAGACCCATCGGTAAGAAATAATTTTTTTTATGTTTCATTGGATGTTCCTATCATTGGATGTGTGTAATATAACGACCCATACTTTACATATATTGTTAATAATTCAAAATTAAAGCATACTTATTACAACATATAACAAACCCATGAAAGGACCGTATATGTATAGTGCCTTTAAAAACTGGGAAACATAAACAACTGGTTCATAAATCATCTATGTTGTCTCCAATTTATTTCATCATATCTAGAGTCCTTTTTTGGAATATCCTACTTAATATCCTTCTTCTTGACCTGGGGAAAAGAAAACATACAAAAGGGTGAGCTCAAATTCTCAGTAAGGGTAATCAAAAGAAATATCAATCACATCATATTCATAAGAACATATCATTTTGGAAATCTTAACCTACAAAAGAGATCATAATTTCATAACATGGGATAAATCATAGTATTGAAATGTAATCCCAATAATCATAAATTAATACATGAAAATTTGTATCATACAAACATAATCGTAGAGAATCATTTATTAGTAGTCAAGACTCATTGCCAAGACCATCATAGCTGACAAGGTCCATTTCAGAACCGAGTTCACTCCTCGTTTCAGTCCTATTTAATAGAACCAGATTAACCAGCCATTCCAGCCATGTCTATATCATGAGATATAAAACATTCACCGATGCATTGGAGGGAGATATAGGTCCCACCCATCTTCTAATGATATCATTCTTATGTGTGCCACAAAATCATAAACCATACATCATTGCATAACCCATTTAATAAAAATGGTATTCTTAAACATCACGTCATCATAACATAATCTATAAAATGATATCGTAAAAATAATTCCATCATAACATTATAAAATCAATGTAAATGTAGGTATATAAAAATAACTCTATACTATCTTATATGGAAAATTATTTTGATAAAACACTTGAACTCCATTCTTGAGAAAAATATCATTTCTACTTCAAAAACAGTTTCCCTTCTATACATGTCATATAATATTGAACTAAAAAAAGTTGATTAAAATTAAACTTGAAAATGTTTAAATGAAGCTTCATGGAAATAATTTTCTAAAAATCCATTCATGTCGTATAAGTTAATGAAAACATTCTTCTCGTACTTTGGCCAGAAAAGTCAAAAAGTACCTCGTACGAAAAACAACAAAATATTCCTTTCATTTCTTTTACTAAAAACTCACCGAAAGGGAAAAATTGGATTTAAACAGTTGTCGGTGTATGGAAATAATATTACATATTGAGAAACATGGATGTGGATGATAAATATTCCCTAGTAAATTCTGATGTATAAACAATCATGGATAAAAATTGAGATGGTGAGATTTTCCCTTACCTTAGGTCCGATTTTCTTTGTAAGGGTCCGAACCTCCTATATAATGATTTTAATAATTTCATTGACTTATTCCAGAATCATACATATTTTTATGAAATCATATATGGTCATCTTCTTAGCTTCTTATTAGTAATATTTCATTGCTACTTGTTATTCGGGTGTTTTTTGCTTTTGTTCGTATGTCTGTTTTTTCAAATAAATTCTTATTCATCTTTTTAGGTTATATAAACCTAATTAACATAATTTTATTAGTGTAATATATGTCATATTTATTCATTCAATTCATTTATATAATCATTATGTAATGAATATCATGTATAATGAGTCACATCACATCGTGGAGACCGTATTCCGTACGTAAGCACGAGTGATGATATCATTCCCATGATTGTGAAATTGTATTGGAGTGTATATATACTATTTAATAATAAATATCACTTTACAATAATCATATATAGTCATTATTTACACCATTATACCCATCCATGTAAGGTGGTGGTGGAAAATAGATTACACCACGACATGGAGACGGTATTCCGTACGTAAGCACGCGCGATGATTTCGTTTTACGTAGGATGGATAGTTGGTGAAATAGGGTTGTTTTATACTTATAATAACATATCAGTATATGATTGATACTGATGTTATTACTTCATAATCAAACAACTAATGAAGAATAATTGGATGATGAAATAAAGTTGAAAGAATCAGTAACGAACATTATCTCTTCTTTGAAGCGCCTCTTTGAGACCTCCTATAGGGCACTTAAACTTGTCATTGAAGAAGACCAGGACCTCTATTATGTTTCTAGGGAAGTGGAGAAGAGAATTTGGTAGGGGTTTGCCGAGATTGAAGGCTCAATGTGGTGTGAGGAGGAGAGGAAGGAGGTTCCCTTTTATAAGGGAGGAGAGGGGCACCTTAGGAAAGACGAAAAATATTATTTTATTATAAAGTCATATTTGGTTTTTAATAGCTCCAAATTGATTTATTTAGAATATAAGGTGGGTATGGGTCTAAATACTCTCATCCAATAGAATTTAGACAAGTTTAGGTTTCTATTTTAACTTTATCATTTAGATTGAACTTTAAGATAGATAATTTAACCTTAACCGTGTCTTCTTGGTTTCTTACACTATAAGGTTAATAAACTTACTATATCAAACCAAAAGAACACCAAATTGATTATTATTAATATATATAACCTTATATAAGTCATTTGGATGAACATTATTTATTTAAGAAGAAAATAAAAATTAATAATATAATATTTTCTTTAAAAACTATTTTATGTCAATTTTGAAACTATTTTTTAATTGATTTTTGTGAAAATCATAACAGAAAGATTAGTTTGAAAAAAGTTAATTAAATCAATAATAACATGTCATATTAACATAGAAAATTATTGTAATTCATAAAAAGTCTCAAATTACATTTATTTGTGTATTTATAAAATCAATTATGTAATTATTTCATTAATAATATAAATATTGCATCATCATTGTGTCATAAATAAATAAGATTATTTAAAGTATAAATATTAAAAATAAAATACCATTATGTATGAAATATTTTTATCTTTCTAATGAATATTTATAGTGTAATTTATTTTATGTATAACCCTATATTAAAATTTATTTACCTATTAAACATTGATTTTAATATTAATTGTCCTAATCTAATCCAAGTGGGACTAAATGGTCATATTTTATTCCTAAGGTTGTTTTTGGTATAATTACACTTATCCAATAAAATTAGGCCATGTTTTGGGTAATAATAATATCATTTTTACCCTAAATTACCCTATTTACTTTTAACCGCGGTAAAAAAAGAAAAAATTTACTATTCACCAAAAATTATTTTCATCTCATTGAACCAAATTTTAATTACTAACATCAACCGTGTCACTCGGAGATTTGAAATTCCATTCACAGAAGCGGTAAAATTATGTTTTGTGTAAATTGAAAATTCTCCTAGGAGGTGGGTAAAAGATGGTGAAAAGTTCAAAAAAGTTTTTATATATCTAAAATTTTTATAAAATGACTCCAATGAATTACATTGAACTTATATAGGTGTTATGTTTCAATTCTTACCTCAAATTAAATTAAATAAAATAAATAATTATTTAAATAAAAGCCGGGTTTTAAATAGTAACCTAGTGTTTTCACTATTCATCAACAATTGAAAGTTTACAGAAAAATACCAAAATTTCACCCTAGGATAATTTAGACATTCCAAATCCAATAATGAAGTCCCTTTTGAAAAATAAAATTTACAAAATGTCAAAAAGTTGGTATTACTATTCATAACGGCTAGTTTTAATAATATTTTAATAGCATGTCGTTGTTTAGTGAAACTCGGTATTGCGTACGATGCAAGCTATTGAGGAAGGTTCAGATTGCGTGTAAAGCAAGACAAGCTAGTGTTGTGTGTAGTGAAATATTCATATGTTGATTTATATATCATAAAAAAATATTTCTCATAAATGTCTCCGGTGTTACATTCTACCCCCCTTAAAATGAATTTCGCCCTAGAAATTCATCACTTTCAAACAAACAGATGAGGATGCCTATCCCTCATCATATCCTCAAGCTCCCATTTAACTTCTTCTAATTGGTGGTTCCTTCATAAAACATTCACTAAGTGAGTGGTCTTGTTCCGTACGTCTTTTTCGCTATGGTCAAGAATCTCTATTTGTTGTTCTTCATGAGAAATATCTTGCTCCAACAGTACAACTTCTGAGTTGAGTACATGTGAAGGATCAGGTATGTACTTTATCAGGAGAGATACATGGAACACATCATGAACTTGTGGGAGATTCGGTGGAAGCGCCAATCGGTAAGCTCCCTTCCCAACATGATCCAGTATTTCAAAAGGAACGATATATCTAGGACTCAGCTTTCCCTTCATTCCAAATCTCATTACTCTTTTCCAAGGAGATATACATAAGAACACTTTATCACCCACTTCAAACTCTAGGTATTTTCTTCAGTTGTCGAAATAACATTTTTGTCGACTCTGAGCTGCTCTTATGTGTTGTTGAATAGATAGGACCTCTTCTGCCATCTCATCAACAAGATCAGTTCCTAATATCTTTCTTTCCCCAACTTCATCCCAGTATGTTGGAGTCCTGCATTTCATTCCATAGACAGCTTCATAAGGAGCCATTTGAATATTGGAGTGAAAGCTATTATTATCAGAAAATTCTACCAAAGGTAGGTGTTGATCCCAACAACCTTTGAAATCCATAGAGCATGCTTTCGTAATATCTGTAAGAGTTTGAATCGTCCTCTTAGATGTACCATCTATCTGAGGATGATATGCAGTGCTGAAACTCAACTCTATATCCAAAGTATGCTGAATACTTTTCCATAACATTGAGGTAATCCTCGGATCCCGATCAGATATAATGGAAAGTGGTACACCATGAAATCTTACCACTTCCTTTACATATATCCTGGAAAGCTGATCCAGAGAGAAATCCTCTCTAATAGAAATAAAGTGTGCCGACTTTGTAATACGATCAACTATGACCCAAATAGCATTATTGCCATTGGATGTTTTAGGAAGTCCAGTGACAAAGTCCATAGTGATGTTTTCCCATTTCCATTCGGGTATGGGTAATGGTTGTAACATCCCCTTCGACTTCAGTCTCTCAGCTTTAACTTACTGACAAACCAAGCATCGAGAGAAATATTCATCAACATCTCTTTTCATGCCATCCCACCAGAATTACTCTTTCAAGACCCTATACATCTTCGTGCTTCCAGGATGAATAGATAATGAAGAACTATGAGCCTCATCCAGAAGATCCTTCTTTAATTCGGGGATTGGAGGAACACAAACCCGATTCCTGAACATTATTATCCCATCACAATCAAGGTTGAATTCAAGAACATTTCTCACCTTCTTTGGTAACTCTACATCTTCTTTCTATGCCTCTTTAATCATCACATGTATAGATGGTTGAACATTCATTTGATAAAGATACGATTTTCCCCTTCCATTATAATTCCAGGATCCATCCTTTGTAAATCCATAAATATTGGATCTTTTGTGATCCTCATCATGCATAAGAGTGCATGTTCTTGTCAACATAATGCATCTTCCACCTTGTTTACTTTCATATGGTGGTAATGAATTGAGCATTCATAATACTTTATCCGCTCCAATGATCTTATTTGTCTCATATTCAGCTCCTTTTGTGTGAAAATATACTTTAAACATTTATGATCAGTATAAATATCACACCTTTCTCCATAAAGATAATGCCTCCAAATCATTAATGCAAAGATTACCGCAGCTAACTCCAAATCATGAGTTGGGTAATTTTGCTCATGGATATTCAACTGTTATTAGGCATAAGATATCACCATATCATTTTGCATAAAAACACACCCCAACCCCTTCTTGGATGCATCACTGTAGATCACAAACCTTTCTCCACTAAAAGGCAGTGTGCGCATAGGTGCACTGGATAACCTTCTTTTCAACTCCTTGAAATTCTCTTCACATTCCTTCGTCTATATGAATATAACTCCTTTTCGAGTCAAACTAGTGAGTGGATTAGATAATCATGAAAAATCATTCACAAAACGTCGATAATATCCAGCCAAACCAAGAAAACGTCAGATCTCGGTTACTGTTGTTGGTCTCGACCATATTTTGATAACTTCTGTTTTTTGTGGATCCACATATATAACCTCTTTTGAGATTATGTGACCCAAAAATGCAACTTTTTGATGCCAAAAATCACACTTGGTAAATTTTGCATAAAGCTTCACCTTTCGTAGGGTCTTTAAAACAATTATCAAGTGATCTTCATGTTCTTCCATGATCTTTGAATAGACAAGAATATCATCTATAAATACTACCACAAACTGATCAAGATAGTCCCTAAATACTCTATTCATCCGATCCCTGAAGGTAGCAGGGGCATTAGTACGACCAAATTGCATCACTATAAATTCATTGTGTCCATACCATGTACGGAAATCCGTCTTTGGAATATCCTCCCTTTTGACCCTTAATTGATGATACCCTGAATGAAGATCAATCATGGAAAAGTATTGAGCTCCACGTAGTTGGTCAAATAATTCATCAATGTTTGGGAGAGGATATTTTTTCTCGGTAGTGATCTTGTTAAGTTCTCGATAATCAATGCAGTGTCTCATTGATCCATCATTCTTCTTAACAAATAGAACAGGTGCTCCCCAAGGTGACTCACTAGGGCGTATGAATCCCTTATCAAGATTCTCTTGGATTTTCTTCTTCAATTCTAGCAACTCAATTGGGGCCATTCTATAAGGTGTCTTTCAAATAGGCAAAGCACCTGGTACGAGTTCTATTGAAAACTCAACTTTACGATTTGGTGGAAGACCTAGCAATTACTCTAGAAAGACATCATAAAATTCCCGTACAATGGGCATATTATTAATAGTGAGTTTCTCTCCAACCATTTTAGATAAATAACCTTCATTTAGTGGAATCAAGACCCATAAGATGGAAGAAATTTCCACTGGAAGGTTATGTTCATCCTTGCATCGATAGACAATCATAGATTGATCTGGAATATAAAATGTGAGTTTCCTTCTTTGGAAATTGATATGCTCTCCATATAAAGAAAGCCAATCCATGCCAAGAATCTCATAATATTCCACTATAGGAAGGATCACAAGATTTGTAGGAAGCACTTTCCAACAAACTTCAATCGGAGAATAATTATAAACTTTTGATGCGACTATTGTGCCATTAAGAGTTGTCACAGCTAACACAACATCTCATTGTCGAGGTAATATGGCGATACCCTTAGAAAATTATTCAGAATTAAAAGATCGGGTGGATCTAGAATCAAATAATACATTTTCTACTTTAGAGTGGATGGTAAGTGTACCTCTCACCACTTCATTGTCGTACTTCACATCACCGATAGTAATTGAATGTGACTTTCCTTTGTCTTTGGCCTTAAGAGTTTGTTGACGTCAATCATCATCATCAACCCTTGGATTAGGGCATTGATTGGCATAATGCATGATTTCCTTGCTCTTGTATCATTGAAGTGTAGTAGGTTCATTCTGTGTATCCCTTAATTTGTTTGCATCATTAGACATCTTATTCCCATTATTTCAACATCCAATTTCCTGATGACCTTCTTTTCCACACTTATAACAGTTTATTGTCCACTTAAGAAAATTTCCCCCATGTTTCATTCCACACATTGAGCATAAGGGAAAACTCTTCTTCTTTTCAGTGTGGTCTTTAGATTTTCCTTTGAATTCCATTTTACTCTTCTTATCAAACCCATGTGACTAATGAGTTACACCAATCTCCATCTCAACCTTGAGAGCACATCGAATAATTTCCTCGTAGCTATTGAAGTCCCTTATGGCAAATTCCCTTCATAGACTTGGTTGTAAGCAACTAAAGAATTGATCGATCTTACTCCCAGGTTGGATAATAATTCTAGAAGCATACCTTGCAAGTCTTGTAAAATTTTCATCGTAGGTACCAACAGATTCATCAACCTTTTTATTTAGTTCAAGAAACTCCTTCTCCATCTTTTTTCAAAGAATAATAGGGAAAAACTTATTAAAAGATAAGTTGTTGAACTAGTCCCATTCCATGGACTCAATATCATCCCTTTGCCTCACATTCTTAATAAGATTCCACCCTTGATCTGCATCACCTTCCAAATGATACACAAGTAAGATGACTTTATCATGTTCAGAACTCTGAAGAACTGAAAATATCATTTCAGTGGTACAGATCCATTTTTCAAAAACTAATAGATCAGAAGACCCACAGAATGAAGGTGGATGCTGCCTCATGAAAGATTCAACAGAATTTTGCTCCTTTTTTAGGTCTTTTGGAAGTCAGGATTGATTCATAACTTCATAAAGTTGTGTGAGCATGACTACAAGATATTGCATTCCATCTCCCATAACGTTTGGTTTCTCAGGGGGAAAATCATTGCATTTCTCGTCGCATTCAGCATTAACATGGTTCCTTCGGGTTCTAGCCATTGACTAAAACCAAGAAGAATAGTGTGAGCAACACTAATTATAATAGGAAGACCACATAATAAAGAATAAAATTTTACACATAAGGTCTTATCATAGGTAGTTCATGACCATTTATAAAACACTAATATTGTGTTCAATGCTTAGACTTATCCTTAGGCTTCATACTAAGGCTTTCACATCCTAGTTTCCAAAGGTTGACTATACCTCTCCTCTGATACCAACTATAAAAACCAATACATTACATACATTGTTAATACATCAAAATTGAATAATACTTATTACAACTTATAACAAAACCATGAAAGGACCGTATAGGTATAGTGTCTTTATAAACTGGGAAACATAAACAAACGGTTCATAAATCATCTATGTTGTCTCCCATTTATTTCATCATATCTAGAGTCCTATTACGGCATATCCTAATTTATATCCTTCATCCTGACCTCGGGAAAAGAAAACATACAAAAGGGTGAGCTCAAATGCTCAGTAAGTTTAAACAAATTAAATATCAATCACATCATATTCATAAGAACATATCACTTTGGAAATCAAAACCTAAAAAAGAGATCATAGTTTCATATCATGGGATAAATCATAGTAGTGAAATATAATCCCAATAATCATAACATATAACATGAAACTTTGTGGCATATACACATAATCATAGGGAATCATTTCTTAGTTGTCATTAGTCATTTCCAATACTATCTTAGCGGACAAAGTCCATTTCTGAACCGAGTTCACTCCTCGTTTCAGTCCTGTTTAACTGAACCAGATTAACCTGCCATTCATCCATGTCTATCTCATGGGATATAAATCATTACCCAATGAATTGGAGGGAGATATATTTCCCACCCATCTCATAATGATACTATTCTTATGTGTGCCACAAAATCATAAACCATACATCATATCATAACCCATGTAATAAAAATGGGATTCTTAAGCATCACGTCATCATAACACAATCCATAAAAGGATATCATAAAAATAATTCAATCATAACATAATCACATCAATGTAAAAATACGAATATAAACAGAACCCTACATTATCTTAGATGGAATATAATTTTGATAAAACACTTGAACTACATTCTTGAGGAAAATATCCTTTCTACTTCAAAAACATTTTCCATTCTTAGTAGGTCATATAATTTTGACCTAATAGAAGTTGATTAAAAATAAAATTGAAAACCTGTAATGGAAGCTTTATGGAAAATTTTTTCTAAAAATACATTCATGCTGTATAAGTTAAAAAAATTCTTCCCGTACTTTGGCCGGAAAAGTCAAAAAGGACATCGTACGAAAAACGACAAAATATTCCTTTCATATCTTTTACTAAAACTCACTGAAGGGTAAAGTTGGATTTAAAAAATTTTAGGTGGATGTAAATAATATTACATATTTAGGAATCATGGATGTGGATGATAAATATTCCCCAGTAAATTCTGAAGTATAAACAATCTCAGATAAAAATTGAGATTGTGAGATTTTCCCATACCTTAGGTCTGATTTTCTTCGTAAGTGTCTGGAACTCCTGTATAATTATTTAAATAATTTAATGGACTTATTCCATAATCATAATTATTTTTATGTTATCATATATGGTCATATTCTTAGCTTCTTATTATTAATATTTCATTGCTACTTGTTATTCAGGTGTTTATTGCTTTATGTTCTTGTGTGTGTTTTGTCGAATAAATTATTATTACTCTTTTTAGGTTATAGACATCTCATTTCCATAATGGTATTAGTGTAATATATATCATATTTATTCATTCAATCCATTTATATAATCCTTATTCAATGAAGATCATGTAGAACGAGTCCCATCACATCGTGGAGACGTTATTCCGTACGTACGCACGAGCGATGATATCGTTTCCATGATTGTGGAATTGTATTAGAGTGTATGTATAATATTTTATAATCAATATGACATTACAATAATCATATATAGTCATTATTTACACTATTATACCTATCTAATAAATGTGGTGGTGGAAAATAGATTACACCACGGCGTGGAGACGGTATTCCGTACGTACGCACCCATGGTGATTTCAATTTCCGTAGGATGAATAGATGGTGAAATAGGGGTGTTTCATAATGATAATAACATATCAGTATATGAGGTATACTTATGTTATTACTTCATAATGAAACAACTAATGAAGAATAGTGGTAGCTGAAATAAAGTTGAAAGAATCGGTAATGGACATTACCTCTTCTTTGAAGCGCCTCTTTGAGACCTCCTTTTATGGCTCTAAAATTGTTCTTGGAAAAAGACCAGGACCTCTAGGATGTTTCTAGGGAAGTGGAGAAGATAACATGTCAGGGGTTGGTCGATCTTGAAGGCTCAATGTGGCGTGACGAGGAGAGGAAGGATGCGCCCTTTTATAAGGGAGGAGAGGGGCACCTTAGGAAATACTAAATATATTATTTTATTATAAAGTCATATTCAATTTTTAATAGCTCTAAATTGATTTATTTTGAATATATGGTGGGGATGCGTCGCAATCCTCTAATCCAAAAGAATTTAGACATGTTTGGGTTTCTATTTTAACCTTATCATATAGATTTAACTTTAAGTTAGACAATTTAACTTTTACCGTGTCTTCTTGTTTTCTTACACTATACGGTTAATAAACTTACAATAACAAGCCAAAAAAACCCCAAGTTGTTTATTATTAATATATATAACCTTATCTAAGTCATTTTTTAGAACCTTAGATCTTTAGGAATAAAATAACTATTAATAATATAATATTTGTTTTAAAAAATATTTTATGTCAATTTTGACACTATTTGGTAATTGATTTTTGTGAAAATCATAACAGAATGATTAGTTCGAAAAAAGATAATTAAATCAATAATAACATTTCATAGTAACATTGAAAATTATTTCAATTAATAAAAAGTCTCAAATTACATTTATTTGGGTACTTATAACATCAATTATGTCAATATTTCATTAATAATATAATTACTGCATCATCACTGTGTCATAAATAAATTAAATTTATTAAAGTATAAAAATTAAAAATAAATTACCATTATTTATGAAATCTTCTTAGCTTTCTAATTAATATTTATAGTTGAATTTATCTTATGTATAACCCTATATTAAAAATGACTTACTTATTAAACTGTGATTTTAATATTAAATGACCTAATCTAATCCAAGTTGGCCTAAATGGTCATATTTTATTCCTAAGTTAGTTTTTGGACGAATTACACTTATCCAATAGAATTAGGACATGTTTTAGGGTCATTATAATATCATTTTTACCCTTAATTACCTTATTTACTTTTAACCGTGGTAAAAAAAGTAAAAAGATACTATTCACCAAAAAATATTTTCATCTCATTGAACAACATTTTACTTGATAACATCAACCGTGTTGCTTGGATTTTGGAAATTCCATTCACAAAACTGGTAAAATTATGTTTTGTGTAAATTGAAAATTATCCTAGGAGGTGGGTAGAAGACGGTGAAAAGTTCAATAAATTTTTTATATATAAAAAATTATTATAAAATGACTCCTATGAATTACTTTGAACTTATATAGGTATTATTTATCAATTTTTACCTAAAATGAAATTAAATAAAATAAATAATTATTTAAATAAAAAGTCGGTTTTTAAATAGTAACCTAGTGTTTTCACTATTCATCCAAAATTGAATGTTTTCAGAAAAATACCAAAATTTCACCCTAGCCTAATTTCGACATTTCGAATCCAAAAATGAAGTCCATTTTGAAAAATAAAATTTAAAAAATTTCAAGAAGTGGACGTTACTATTCATAACATCTAGTATTAATAATATTTTAATAGCATATTGTTGTTTAGTGAAACTCGATATTGCGTACGACGCAAGATACCAAGGAAGGTCGTGATTACGTGTAAAGCAAGCCGAGCTAGTGTTGTGTGTGGTGAATGATTACTTTAATGATTTATATAACATAAAAACAAAATATTTCTCATAAAAGTCTCGGCTGTTACATGTATTGACCCTTAGACTTTAATTTTATATTTGTAATGTATTATGAGTTTTATTCATGGATGTGTTGATGAAAAATGTGACAATAAATGTTTGCAGTGAGGTAGGATATATTATATGTGACAGGAGTAATATTACATTAATTTATAATGAGAAATGTATTTTACTTTTCTATTCTTTAATAGAGTGTGATATATTGGGCCCATTGATAGAAATTGTATTTCATAAAATAAATTCATGGACATGGTGTTCTATAGGGATGCATGAATTCCAAAAAATCAATGATTCAGACCTCAATCACCTAGGTTGATGTCACTAGCATGAAACTTGACTGGTTAGAGATATCATGTAAATGATATTAAATTACAATGTAAGTTTCGTTATGAGGTATTATTTCGATACAGTATTAAATTATTTCTATATGGGTGACCTATCATGAATCTATATTCTAAACTTGTACTTTAGGTTGTTTCGCCTAATGCCACAGAGAAAGAGGCCTCAAGGGTCACAAATTATGTGCATCTAGAATACCAGTTAAATAATATATTATTATTTATTATATAACATGATGGATAAATATTATTCACACACATGGTTTAATAATTTTTCGTGTTTGTTTGATCGCATATATTCAATCACTATTTATTCGAGAGGATATAATGTGAGATAAATATTTAATAAATATTTATTTGTTATTTAGTGAATGATATATTTATTTATTTATTAGAAAATAATTCATTGATATTTATTTATTAAATAAATAGTTATTATTAAATGCCTAATAAATATTATGGAGTAATTTAAGTCTAATATTAAAGGTCATGTGAGAAATAATATATATTGAATATTATTTGATTTAATAATTGTAAATTTAATTTTCATGTTATGTGAATGTCACAGAAATATTATAATAATTATTATTATTTTATACATGAGGTTCTATATGGAATTAAATAAATATTAAAGGGATCTTGTGAAAATATTTATTTCTAAACCCTAGTGGTATTTAAATCCAATTAAATTATTTTTCTAGAAGTTACAATTCATTTATGTTGTGCACATCTACATTCCAAGAGAATCCTCTCAATGCCTTGAGAGATTCATCTTCAAGAATTATCCCAATAAGGGAGAAAAATATTTCTCCACCTACCACTCTTGAGTATAATGAGATTAGAGAGATTTATTCTAAATTGATTCTCATTAAGGTTAAATGCGAGCAATGCAAGTGATATAATCATCCACATTAGCGACTTATTATTATTATGACGCAATTTAGAGATGTATAGACCTTTGTGGATCACAGTTAGTTGTAATCTATTCTTAATTCCTAAAAAACAATGACGGTATGAAAAATATTTATTTTCAGATACATCAACAAAGAATGATTCAACAAAAGTAAATTATATAGTTAATTAATTTAATTATAAAAAATATGTGAGGATCATCTCTATGGTTTTGAAATTTTATAAATTTCTTATTTTCCTTGATTCAATTTCATTGACCACGATGTCTATCTCCATTTTGATCATGAATTGATAATTTAGCATGAAAAAAACAATGTTGGGAATGACCCATCTCATGATTCAATTATGCCAATATCCAACAAGTGTTATCAATGTGATCTCATAATTATTTATAATTATTTAATGATAATTGATATATTTATCAAATTTTAATTTATTTTCCAATTCATCTATAATCATTCTTTTAATCCAAATTGCGAGATATTCTTATTCCTCTTACAATTATAATATATCTAATCAATTTGACTAATTTTATGAATGAAATAAATAGAAGATCTCATTTAATGTTTCTAAGGATTTTGTTCAGATAACACAAGAGTACACATCTTGTAAACAAAGTTATGTGTCATGTAAAAGTGTTCAATTCACATGTAATTAATTTAATGTTAGTTTAAACATTGTGAATTGAATACACATGACACATTTAATTTTTTTCACCACGTTTTGACTAGGTAATCTAGGCACACTGTCATATAGAACACACACCATGTATCCCTTGTACATTGTGTGTAGTCCTTTATGTCATAGAAGATCCATGTATCTCCATACAAAACCTATCTGAATGGTGACCATGTAACTTGGAGAACACACACCATGTTGCCCTTTGTACTTGCCATGTACTCCAATTTTACTAAGGCATAGTTTACATGAAAAGTCCCAAGGAATGTGCCATAGATATATGATGAGAGACGTACACATTATGTAGATATCCGGTATATGGATTTAACTATAAAAAATTACTCAAAATTAAAATTAATTTGTTATAATGTGTAATCCTTATTGAAATGTGCTCAGGTGTGGTTATTCTGTTGATAGGGTATTCCGTGTGCTGTGTTTTAATATATATATATATATATGTGTGTGTTTAATAAATTTTAGTTTAATTTTAATATCTTCATATCATGTATGATTCATATTATAGTTTTCACTCTATGTGCATTGAAGCATAATACATGACAGAAAAATCACGTAATCATGTAATCATTAAGTTGACAGTTCACATCATGGAATAATGTGATATGTCTTGTATGACATTGTCACAAAAGTAAACATTATAAGAGTAAAATACATTATGGGTATATTTGTATGGATATTAACCATGTTTCCTACAAGGTACATTTATGTACACAATTAATTTTAAATAAACTTATTTAATTTAATTAAAATTATAATGGATAGGAATATAAAGGAAATTTATATGAGAATCATGATAAATGAAATGATAAATTAAAGAATATAAATAATTTATTTGAAGTTGATTTATCATAAATATGAATGATTGATATTGAATTATAGTTTTATTAATTACATAATTCATTGCAAACATGTGGATGATAAAGATAATATACTTGACATTTTTATGTGATTGGTTTTATTTAATTTATTATTAAATTAAATTCACGGCCTATGTCTCATCCCTCATATAATTATGTACGAGGCTTCATTATCATGGTTTATTTTTTGTAAACCCATTTCCCGCTCACTTTTTTGTGAGTAAAATAATATGTAATGGTTGGATCTCTCATGCTTGCAGAGGAAGGTCAAGATTGGAGACAAGGAAAAAAAATCCAAGAGAGATACATAGGTGGATATGTGGATGGGGGTAACACAATCCTTAATTGGTTCAATGTTTTTCCCCAAATTCAATGATTATATAATCAACCACTAGATAAACTAGACATTTGTAAAAAATCAGTATAAACCCACTTTATTATTATAATTCATTCACTTATGATGGTTTTTTCATTATGGATGTTTATTCATGATCCCTTGAATTAATTAATTAACAAGCATGCAATATATAATAAAAAAATTGGATTATGTGTAAATATTTATTAAGACATGGTTTATCACTTATGTTAATCCACATTAAATTTGAAAAGCATATAAAATAGTTAATGATTTGCAATTTATGCATAAAATATAAAATTACTCATTTATACATTAGGTTTTTATATCCTTCCACTACTTAAGTTAAAACCAAACCCCAATTAAAAGTTCATGTCTATCCAATGTTTTGGTGGATTAAATTATCAGGGAATTCTAACAATATGTTTTGGGTTGACATAACTCATTCCACATCAAGGGTTGACTTCCAAATATGGATTTTGAGAATATAAGTTGTAAGTGTTGTGGAAATACAATTTATTAATATCGTGATTGGGGAGTCCACTCATTATTCCATGGAAATGTGAGTTATTGCAGTTGACATTTGGAATTACAACCAAAACCCATTCATGTTACTTATCCAATGTTTAGGTAATGAGATGGGGAATATGGATACCTTCCACTACAATTCCTAAGAAATATGATATTTTTAATCCAATTGTTTGGGATATTTTGTTTCAATAAAATAGTGGTAGATTAATATATATATATATATATATTTAAATTTTATTATATAATCTAATATAATTTTTTCAACTTATTTGTATAAATAAACATAAAATGACATAAAACATATCATCATGATCCATACTTGAGATGGAGAACGTTATCACCATGACACGTTTAAAAAAAGATTAAAAGTCACATTGGTTTTATCCTTCTCAATGAATGATAACAGTATGTACTAGAAGAAATAATTCCAAATGTACATGGTAATAAGGCTAGTGATGATGAGTTAAAATTCTATGAGATAAATTTGACTGATTATACATATGTTCAATATTTCATGTTATCATCCATGGCCAAAGAGATTTTGAAGCAACATAGGGACATGGATGCATATAAAATGGTGTCTCACATTTTGGATATCTTCCATGATATGGACAGACAAAAGATATATGAGATACCTAGTTATATGTTAATAACCAGTCATAGGAAGTATGTGCCATATGGGCTTCATTTAGTCAATATTATTGGATACATCAAATTCTTATACATATTTGGGATTAAATTCTTGGATGAGTTTAATAAAAATCTCACACATTCATAAATGCCCAAGACTGTCTCCAATATAATTAATAATTACAAAATGTTCAATAATGATAAGAGTCTTTTAAAATTTCTTACATTGATTCACCATGTGGATTAGTTCATGGGGCATGTTAATCTCATGGTCGTTGTGGTGAATGAAAAAAGGAAGAATATGGTAAGGGAAAAAACTCACTAAAAATCAAGAGATATCAAGCATTTCTCATCTAAGAAGAGGAACATCCAAACCATGGTTAAGGAAATAGATGCAGAATGTCTTTCATGGGAAAACCAAGCCACTAGAAGAGGAATCACGCACATAAGAAAGGGGAAGCTAGAGTTGAATTCATTATCGATTGTAATATTTAAAAATATACTAATTGATTATTAGGTAGTTCTTTTGGTTCTTACATCTATATCAAATTATAGGATCCAAGTAAACTCTGAAAGATTTCTAAAGGAGCAGTGTATTTGAGATATTCTAAGGGTATAACACTGGATACTCTAGCAATTGGTGAGTCAAACCATTAATTTCCTACATGAATGATTTTGGTTTTAAAACACTGTTATTATGAACGAATAGTTATCAAGAACAATTATTTTGTATCATGCCTAGATGCATATGTGTTTATTTTCATGTTTGGAGATAAAATATTTTTATTATAAATACAACATAATTTATGGTATGAAATATTTGAATAATGGTAATTATGTATTAAAATACCAAAACCATGTATTGGAAATTGATAGCGAATCTTGTTCGCATGGCTCATGTAACACCTAACAATGGTATAACAATCTTGGAAACGTAAACCAAAAGCATATGACAAATCTATGTAATGATGGTTATTTAGACTCATCTCAGCTAAACCCACTTGTAAGGTTTCATGTATGATTACAAGAAAAAATGACTGAACCATCATTCACCGGAAATGGGGAATGGGCCACAGAGCTTCCAGGGTTGGTACACACTAATGTGTGTTGACCATTTCTAGTAGAATATAGAGGTGGGTATTCTTACATCATAAATTTATCCAAGGACATAATCAGATATGGTTATGTCTTCTAGATGAGGAATACTTTTTAGAATGTTGATAAAATCATGGAATTCAATAATGACGTAGAGAATAAATGTGGAAATAAAATAAAGAAGTTTCAGTCGGATTGAGGTGGTGAATATATTAACCAAGAGTTTACCAACTTTCAATGGGTGTTTGGGATTTTATCTCAACTCCCTCCACCTTACACAACATACTATAATTCCAAATAATAATTGTTCATTTGAATTTATGCATTCTATGTGGGTGATTTCGGGTGTCGATTTTTTGGATGTTTTACTAGTAAATATATTTATTAAAATTTTATAATTATATATATATATATTTAATTCTTATTTTAAATAAATTTATTTATAAATATTTCTATATTAATATATAATTATATATATTTATAAATACAATAATTATATTTAATATATAAATATATTTATTATGATATTATATTTATTTTATATTATATATTTAAATTTACATTCATATAATTATATTGATTATAATTTTATAATTATTTGTAAATATATTTATATATTTATGATTATGACTATAAATAATTAGGTTTCTAAATTAACCATAGTATCCTAAATATAAATAAAATTTTTATTATAATTTTTCTACCTAAACATACACCCAATTCCTTCTAATTGTTAACAAACTTACCATTCTTGTGTATGATGAACTGTAGCCTCATGAAATGATGATGTTAACATTTCCATTAACACAATTTATTTTTTGGTTTTATGAAGGAAAAAATGTTTATATATGATATATATTATAGTTATAATGTATTTATTTTCATTTAATTCTTATATAAAGCATAAATTTCTTCATTATATTTTGTTGAAATATTATAACATAGTTTTTTAAGGTATAGAAAACCACCTCTTCAAGGCGATGTATTCATTCACCTGATACATAAAATGTATAAATGATTTTTTTAATTAAATATATGTTACAAAAATTAAATATATATTATATTAATTAGATAATAACTTTCTAGAAATATAATATATCATTTTATTAATTACCACTTTCTAAAACTGAAAACTGAAAAAGTCAGTCATGGACGTGTAGACTATAGCCTCTTCAACACGATGTGATTCCATTTACATAACTGGAATTGAATATATATATATATATATGTGTATATGATTAAATAAAATGGTATATATTATATAATTATCATTATGTAAATATATAATGTTACATTCTTTATTTCTAGATTTATCATGGAAAAATGGGAACTTTACTCATACATAGATACAATTTACCATCTATATCATTGTCAAATTGGTTCAGTTTTCATAACCATATTTAATGAATGTTGTTATTGAAGTATAAATATAATAATTATGACATTATTATTATCTTAATTATATCTAGGTAATAAACCATTTCACCATTGTTGACCTACCAAAGTCATTTTTGATAGATGAATAGAATTTGTTCAAAACAACCGATGTAAAAAAATTGGTTTAAATGTTTTTATAAAACATTGTAAAAAGTTTTTTAAATGTAAAAATAAAATTGAATATGGTTAAAAATAATGTATATAATTAACATAAATTTATTATTCAATAAGATAAAGACACACATGATAAGTTAGACTCAAAGTAAAGGATATCATATCAATTTAAATTCCATTAAGACATATTAGTTGTTAGGAACCAATATACTTTTATATAGGTTATATAAAACCTTTTAAAATGATATATAATGAATCTACATATTAACATTATATTATTAGTTTTGTTTAGTTTTATTCCTTCTAGGAGATAATGATTCAAATTGTTCAATGTGGTATGAGAATCTTGGGAATATTTAAAGGCTATTTAATCAAGAATATTTTAATGATATTTCAATGGTAGTTCTATTGATGATTGTCAACAACCCATAATGTTACATATCATACAATGGGGAATTATGGAAAAAAATTATCTTTTATTCAATATGGATTTTTGATAAGGTACATTATTTATGATTTAAATCGATTATTTCACTTTTTGAGGAGTTCAATAGACATGAACTATACTGGATGGTGACCAATTAATGAAATTCAAATGATTTGGGGACTTGTTAATAAATGACCTAAAATATAGTGACCATTTAATGTAAACACCTATAAGAATAGATATTCTCATGATACAAATTTTTTGGCCAAATTAAAAAAGATTAATCTATGTTATCTTGATTGTAACGGTATCATGTGCCTGAGAAACATGTAATACAATAATTAAGAATTACCTTGATTGATAATTCCCGTATTATTATTATTATCCATGAGACTATTTCATTGATATATCTATGGATGCATTTCATCCACATTTTGTTGATTTAATTACATGAGTTTTTAGATTTTTACCATGCCATATTGATTATGCCTTATCATGTTATTTGAATGGAATAAATTTTTGGTTATTTAACATTCCATATTGATTGAATATAATAAATTAATTTTTTATTCCACTTTACATAACCTTATTTATCATTTGAGCTCACCCTTATTATGTTACATTTCATCATGTTATAAAGAAGATTACTTTAAATGAGTTTCAAGGATGCTATTTATTTTATTTTATAATGTATCTTGTTTTTATTTTATTTTCCCAATGTATTATGGTTATCATGTATGCAGTATGGTTTTATAAATGTGCTAAACTATTTTGTAAATTACGATTTGAATCACATAACTATACAAATGTAATAAAGCAATCCATTGGCCTCAAGATTATGGGGTCATGTTGTTACATTGAAAGGAAGATTTCTCAACGAACCCTGAAAGAACTAATGGTAGTTGAAATGGTGTAAAATAAATGTTACAGGGGTACACAAATTCATGTGTGAATTCATTGAAATAATTTAAAATTAAAAACAATGAAATAAGGATAATTGGAAATATAAACAAATAATATTTTATGAAAAATGAAATATGGAATAATTTTAAAATATATATTAATCATCAATGTTAACTTGGAATGTATATATGTTAATTTTACAACACATGATTCATGAAAATGATGAGTATAATAGTAAATGTATTAATCCATATGTAGTTAATTATCAATTGTAATATATAGTTTATATGTAATAAATATTATACTTATTTATTTTAATGGGATAGTTTAGCACTATACCCCTGAATAATGGCTTGGAAGTCTCATATAAAAAATGAGTAATGTATGAAATGAATTCAAATGTGTGTAGGATTGTAATGTTGAGGATTTAAAATAGACAATTTATTTGTAAAATAGTAATTTTAAATATAAAAACCCTGATAATAATAATGAGGGAAAACCCCAAACTGTTTCATATCATTACATACAATACTAGAAATTTGTAAACAAGTACAAATTTAATTGTTATAAAAAACTTTTATTTGGGTATATCTATTACCTAGGTTCCATCCAAAAAAATTCAATGAAGATAGCAAAAAAACATATTTTCTAAAATTGTTCTCCATTAATCATCAATTTAGGTAAACCTAAACATTAACACTCTCAATTAGTTATCAAGAAAAAATAATTCAAAAAATGATTCTCAAAACATTGAGTTATAATAAAAGATATAAAATTAAAAATAGTTTAATGATTACCATATGAAAAATAAGGAACCAATATCAATCCATCACCTACATCTAATAAATTCACTATGGGATGAATATAGACATGACACTATACTTTAACAAAATTCTCTACTCCGGTATGTAAAACGTATGGCTTGTACCTATTACCAGTTGCATTGAGGAAGCAATATTTTTTCGAATTATTTGAAATAAAAAAAATGTATATTAATGAATGAAATTGGTATTTATTAAAGGATGGAATTATCTTGGATTGCAGTGATACATTGTAGACTAGTTTGATCACATGTTCAGTCACATTATAGGTTGTTTCCACCATCAATTCTTTATGTTCCACATTTCCAAGGCCCCTTTTATCCATAAAAAAATAATTCATTTAAATTCATCTTCAGAGTGATAACTTATAGTTTAAAATGATTTCTCACAAATGTATCTAAAAAAACCTGATGGTAAAAAAATACAAAACATTCTTGAATATTAGTTTTTTAACATGTATCCAACATGGAATTTCGATAAATATTGCATTAGGAATAAATTAGTGCATGATTTCCAACATGAGTATAACTTATTTCAATAATGAATTAAATAATGGAACCATTATGTAATGGCTAATGGTAGAGAAAAATATTGAGACAATGAATAGAATAACCCTAAAAATTCAAGTAAATCATTCAAATGAAGAGGGAATCACTAATTAAGTTGATAAAAAATCTTATCATATTGAAAATAGGTAATCCATTCAGATTTATAATTGCAAAAATTACATATTCATTGAATTAATGAATAATATTAATAGTTAGCATATATTAGATAAATAAATTTTGATTGTTAAAATAATTTCCAATAGTTAATAGATAATTAAGTATATTAGTTCTCAAACAATAAAATTCCAATAACACACACCAGATATTCATGTTGTGATTATTGTTACAAAACAAAGGATCCTAAATTCAGAAAAGCATAATATTCATAGATAGATTTAATTAGTCTTTTAAATTTGAAAAATAAAAATCCATTCCAAAAGATAATCGATAATTATGTGTATTAGTTTTCCAATAAATTAGTGAAAATAACACACATTGGATGTTAAAGAAGTCCTTCGGGAATCAAAACTCATGTTCCACAATGATGTAAAGATTAATATTCATATTTATCATGATTTAAATTTATATTTCCAAATAAAATTACAAAATAATGTATATAGTTATAATAATTAACCATCAAACCAATCCAAGTAACAAACACAAGATATTCAAGCAGTTCCCAATTTAAAAAAACTCATGTACCAGAATTTAGTAAATAATAACATGCATAGTTACCTTGCATTAGGATTTTTAATTTTGAATGTATAAATAAATTTCGAAATTTAACATATTAGAAAATATTGTTACACATTAACATGGTTTTTGTTTTATTTGCAAGGGAAGATAACCCCGATACATTCCATTTACAGTGTTTCACTGTTATCTTGTTGAGAATGGTTGTAGTCAATAGTTAAATGGTGAAAATGGTTGTAGGTCGATATGGAGTGTAGATATACATTCTTATGAAAATTGACCATTTAATGGTGGAATTTGGTAATCTCAATAATAATTAGAGATAAAAATTCTGATAAATTATTTTTGATATTAAATATAATATAATCTGAAAACCTTTTCATTATACAACTGAGATGGTTGATAGTTTTTAATGGTTGTTGTGAGGGTAAAATTATCAGTGACTCGATGCAGTGTGAATAGAGGTTTTTGAATGGGAGAATCGATGATTTAGGGTTCGTAACTAGAAATATCTATAGGCATTATTCGAGTAAACATAAGGACAATTAATTGTAGACGGAAGAGGGGAGCCGATGAACAATCCGTAATGAAATAATTTGAGGCATCATTGTGTACCGTGAATGAATATGGAGATACATCCATTCTATTTGAGGTAACCAGAACATGAGGAATGTAGTCATTGATTGAGGATATGTGAATTTTTGCATGTAATATTAACAAGATGATTATTGAGCACTATATAGGGCATTTAAGGGAGATGAATGTATAGTAGGGAGGATAACACTATGGAGGGAGATGTGGAAATTATATTCCGAGCAGGGAAGAGAGCAAGGATGAGTGATGATACTAGAATGGTAGTAGAGAATAATAGGATTCAGAGAAGAGGTATGCCTGAGAGTAATTTAGGTATTTGTCATTTTAGTTATTCCAATGATGTTTATGTGAAGCCATAAGATTTAATTGAGTTTGGAGAAATTCTAAACAATGTGAAATTTTAAATTCATCATTTTCAAGACTTAATATTCAAATATTATTATTATATTTTTCTAATATGTTATAATTAAAATAAATTGTTTAAAATTTATTTGAATGGGTGACGTTTTAGGACATAGTATCTAGGAAATCATTATAATCTTTTACGGGGGTGATGATTGCTGAATTTGAGATTGATTCCAGGAAAATAATATTTTGATGCCACCAACAACATGGAACATTTATATGGATGATCCTTCTCTTTTATCCACTTTTGAACATATTACCTATATATGGATTAGGCCTCATTAGATAAATTCCACTTTTAGATTGATATTTAATTATCCTTTCCAATTGGGATTCATCATCATGAACGATCACTCATAATAATGTCTCTTTAGAGTGGAAGGTCATCAATAAAAGTGGTGAAAAAGAGTTAAAACTTACCATCTTCTCTAATAACAATTAATAACCAATCTAAATTTCATGAACTAGTTATATTGGAATATTTGATAATAATTATATCTTCTATATAGTGTTATATAAAGGGATAAATCCTTTTATTAAAAATTTTCCCCAATAAGAAAATTAATTTATGAATTATTATAGAATTATTGGGTAAATCAATGTCTTATAGAGATTTATGTCCAATTATTTGTTGTATGTATCTATTAAATTGTCTACACTTAAGAGTTCTCAACTTATCATCATTATAATTTTTTATAATGTTCATATGTTAATGGTGTTTGAAATACCTTTTAATTACTACCTTTTGAATTCTCCATAAACCTCTGGAATATCTATAAAATCACAAGAATTTCTATGCATAATGATATTTATAGTGAGTTATACCCACTCATAGAATGTAGGATAATTATGTGAATATAATATATTTTTAATGGTATTTGTTTTATTCAGTTTAGATAAATTTTATGAGAAATGATCATCTACTTCTCAACATTACTTTTAGCACATATTTTTATTCATTTATATCAACTCATGTGTTAATACCAATGGAAAATATGTCAAAAAAATCTAATCAAACTTGATTTCGGCATTCATAACAGTTATTACATTATCGTAGATTGTGGATAATGTACAATATGGGGATATACAATGATATTTGAATTACCAAAAAGTGTAAAAACCGAGTATTTATAAAAAATAAAAATATATTAAATAACATAGAAAACACTGGGTTTATCATTCATAACATGAAACACTCGATTTATTTTTGTATGCGACCCCATGTTTTTTAGGTTTGATATCATATTCAACATGCAAAAACAAAAAATAAACGAGCCATGATATATATTACTATTGTATCATAGAAATTAGATTATAGGGTGTGAATATTATTAAATTATTAATTTATATATATTGATTTATAAATTTATTAATAAATATAAATTTTAATGAAATGTTTAGTAAATAATCATTCATTTTTTTGTAATGTGATTTAATTTATCAAAAATATGTTTTCTTAAAAAAATTAACTTTTATTAAAAATATTAATATAAAATTTTGTATCATTTAGAAAATTTATTTGATAAAATTAAATTCATTTTTAAATCAAAATATAAAAAAACGCATTTGGTGAAATATTTGGAGTTGTTTGGAAATATTGAATTTCCAATGAATAGAAAAAATAAAGATTTTTGGAAAATGTATTTTATTTTAATTAAATTATGTAATTTTATTGTACCAATATGTTTTAGTGATGTTTTAAGTTATCCTAATTATTATTTTATCATATTTAATTTGGTTAATTAATTTCAATCATCTTTATTCTATTTTTTAGTATAATTTTTTTTTGGGTTTAAAAAAGAGTTTTCGAATCAACTTTTTTTAAAAACCTAATGTTTTTCCAATTTCATTAATTAAATTAAACCCTAATAAAGATTGTTTTAAATGAAATTTATATAATATATATCATTAAATATTAATTTCAATTCATATAATGATTATGATTATTCAAAGAGTTCATATAAAATCAAATTTTAATAAGGAACACTCTTCTTAAAAACATATTGTCTCGTAGAGTTTGCGAGATTAATATTAAAATAAAAGTTTAAAATTTAGTGAATTGAATTTAGAAAAAAATATTCTATAATTTTAATTATAATAATAAATAATGTTAAATAAATACAACATAAATTTCACCATAATTATTAGTGAGAATAATTAAATTTATTTAAAATGATTAAGGTAAAAACGAGTTTACTTATTGGATTAACATACAATCTATGGTGTAAAAATGACCCAAAACTTGTAAAAACCCATTTTATAGAAATATTTATACATTATAAAATCAAGTTTAAATAATGGAACATTATTGAGTCCTAGTGACCTGAATAAAACATGGGGGGAATTCACTCTTTCAAAACAAATTACTAGTGGACCACTGACCTCTCTTATAAAAGGCCACCTCATATCAATCCATTTTGACACATTAAAATCTATATGGTTTTGAAAATACCATGAAAAATAACTCTTAACATTACCTCTTATAAAATTAAAAACATTACCTTTAAAATAAATCCAACCAAGGATGGAATTTTCATTTATTAAAATGATGATAACCAAAAGGTGGGAACGTTCATCAACAATCATTTTTTGTTTTAATTCTTCCTAAACATTCTTAAATTAATTTTAAACCATTATTATATAATAAATTTATTATCTTAAATATAATTTTATAATTTTATGTTCATGTGTGCACATAAAAAAACACAAAATTACATCAAATGGGTTATGAAATCACCATTCATGTGTTCAGAGCAATACCAATTTGCAAAATGATGTCATTCATTTTTCCAGTACCACTGATCTATATGAGTATGATGATGTATACAAAGTTTATATATTATATTTGTAATAAAATTAAATCTATGTATTATGTATATCATATGTACACATTTACATTCCATTCTGTAATGTATATGATAATGTTTGTCGTCTTTAAGATAGACTACCACCTCATGAATCGATGTGATTTATTTTCCAGTATCCTATTACATTGAAGGTAATATGGGCAAATATAATAAATATATGTGATATAGAGAAATATTTTGTTAAATTAATTTCATATTTATCATTTAAAAAATATAATGCATCATTTTATTATTTCAATTTCACTCACTAGAAAATGATGAAGTCATTCTTGGACATGTGGACTACCGCTTCCTCAAAGCGATGCATTTTTTTTACCAACACATCACATGAAATATATATATATATATATATATATAATTAAATAATATGTAATTTATTATACAATAATCATTCTATAAATATAAATTCTTATTTACCTTCTTTATATATTTATCATTGATAAATGGAAACGTTACTCATTTGTATGTACGACTTAGAGAGTACATGAATGTAACATTAGTTTATATTTCATAACAATATTTATGGATGGGTATAAAAATAAAAATTTAAGTAAAAATATGATAATTATTTTTTGATTATTATTATGTATATTTTTTAATAAATAACTATATGACCAAAGTAAACCCACCCATGTCAATTTTGACACAGAAGCCAATTATGGTCAAAACATCCGATGTAAATGTAATTAATTAAGTAATTACATATAAATTTTTATTGAATGATTTAAATGTAACAATTTACCTGAAAAATTGTTCTCAAGAAATTAAATATTTAAAATATGTTTTTTGTCTTGGAAGATAAAGACACCCATGACATGTGAGACTCATGGTAAGGGATTTCTCATCTTACTTTTTTTTGTGAGACATATAGAATATTCCCCGATTATTTTTATTGTGTGGTGTATATAATACCCATGAATTTATATTATTATAATTATAATTAAATTTATTGGATTTTTCATATAAATTTAATGATATTTCTATCATGTGGTTTACAGTCTCAATGTTACCAAAGCAGTGAGAAATGTTTGTCTCAATTTTTCTTCTTTGTGATATATGTTATGTTATACACCTATGTTTGATTATGAGGTGCTTATACTTACTATTTATATTTTATAACATGAATATATATATATTATAATTATAATATATCTTTAATTTAATGATATTATTTCATTTTTATAATGATTTAATGTTACCAATGTGTGAAGAGTCTTATGCTTCAATCTCATCATTTAAAATATTTTTAATGGTCATGCATTCAACGATGAGACCATGTGATCCATCATGAAATAAAATGATGGATTTTATTCTCATAAGGTAATTAGTGATATTTAAAATTTAAACCACCATTTATCCACTCTATGGCACTAAAAACATATGAAAAAATGATAATTAGAAAATTTGAAATTATTTATCTCTTCGGTCAGAAAGCTGTTTTCATCAAAAAAACATTTTTCTTACAATATTTTAAAATTTTTTATAATTTTTTATATGATTTATAAATAATTATTTATAAATTATTTGTTTTTTAAAAATAATTTCAAATTAATATTATTATCACTTTCTGAACAATATTAATATCACATTCTGAACAAGATACTTTTTTATCCTTTTTACCATGAAAAAATAATTTTCATTATGGAATCAATGAAATTAAACAACAAAATGATTGTAATTTATTTTAATCATCCACTAAAATTTACATGGTTATTTTTTATGAATTTTTTTTCCTAACATTCTATAAATATTTGATTTTAAAAAAAAAATTCTGAGTGAAGGATTTTCAAATTGAAGGTGATATATTACTAAAGAATGTTTTTAATGATATTTTAATGGTATTTACATTCATCAAATTTAAAAGCCCTTATTGTTACTTATGATATATTTCGTATATTTTTTAATGGTACCATCCTCATTATTTCTCTATGTAGATTAAGATTATTTCAATTATATTTTTATGGAACCCATTTTCCATAGTCAATCATATTTAAAATATAATTACATAAAACACATTTGTTTTAAATGAGTTAATCATTATTTAATTGGAATAATGATATTTTATTTGTTTCTTGTTTCAATGAATGATATATATTCATTATTCTTATTATAATTATTTGATATTAAACATGTTAGGTGCACCTAGATAACATCGGGTGAGACCATTACAACTTATATGAAAAAGTGACGCATATTGCACCAGGTGAGCCCATTTCGGCTTATATGATGGGATGGAATGTATAGTTTTAGGTGACTCATTATATCTTATATGAAGGGGAGGCCTAAATAGTGTTCTATGAGCCCATTGTATCATAAAGGAAGTGTTCCCCAAAATATTTCTCTATTGTATTTGGTAATTTAACTCGATTGAGATGGAAATTAGTTGGAGTTACCTGAGAGTTTCTTCATTGGAATTAACTAGGATCTAGTTATTTCTGGCATTTTTTTAACATGGTTTATGATGAAAAATGTTGAAAGATAACAAAAAATTTAGGCGATTGTCGTTATGGGTTTATAATGCTTTTTATCATCAAGATTGATATCACATGGCTCATGACTATTGATTGTTATGACTCTTACCATTGACACATTTTCAGGTTTGATGATCTAGGAATTGATTGGTATGATTTCTTTTATAAGGCACTCATTCTCTTTGACTATGGTGTTGTAAAATTATTCACATATTATGCTCAAGGATGATATTTAATTTTTAATGATTATATTTACCCTTACTAAGAATTTGAGCTCACCCTTCATATATTTCATTTTCCCAAGGATATGAAGTAATAATATTGAATGAATTATTTATAGAAGGGTTTCATATTAATAATGATGATGGATTAAGGTGAAATACGAAATTCTTGATTAATTGTAATAAATGGTCATTTAACAACATGTGTATTGTTTATGTTGGAGTCTCTCTAAATTCACGAAAACACTATGCCTAAATAGTCCTAGAAAATGTAAGTGATCAATATTTAATTTTTTATTATATTTTTTGGATGGTGAAATTTGGGTAACCTATATCGGTATCATAGATAGAAATGTAAATTTTAGGATTTCTGCACCAAATAGAATAGTGTGGGGTTTTGGATTTTATAGTTAGTATTGGACAGAAGGTTTACATAAATTTAGAGATTAATATGTTTAATGAGATGTTCTATTAATGGTTATAAATTAATTCATAGGCTTATAAGTTTAAGGGTGACAATTTTTTCATATTCTTGGAAACCCCTTTTGTGGGTTTAAGCGATGAGTCATTATGTGATTGTTGAAATTTTTGGATACATCTTAGTTGGTTGATGTTTTTGTAATGATATGGTTTAAAATGAATTGTGCATTTAATTTTTTTAGAAATTATATTTTTGGAATTGATAAGTTTTAGGTTTTATATGTTTTTAAAGATTGAGAACATAGATTTTATCATATAGATAACCACATTATTTGAAAGTTATTTGGTGACAATGTGATCAAGGTTACTTCAACATAATATCATTATATTATCGGTCTCAAAATTTTGATTGTATGAGATAAATATTGTGGTTAAAAAAGACATTAATATTGAGGTTAATGAGGTTATTTAGGCTTTAGGGTTGTGGATGTATTAGTTTCAACTTTGAATACAACATTAACATTTTTAATATAATTGTATCATTAGAAGGTCTATACATTTTAAGAATTATCCTCAAATTTTATAGACATTTTGGTTTGGGTTAATGTTTAAAGACAAGAGGTAAATTATCTTACGGTTTTAGGGGTTATGATATCCTTTTGGATTTTATATTAGTGATTTTGGGAATCAAAATTCATCCTGAAAACACATCATATAATGAATAAGATGAGGTTGTGGTGAAAATTTATTAATGGATGAAATTCCACCTATAAAGTCACTACATTTCAATATTATCTTAATCAAAATTGTATTATAATTCCTAAATTCATGGAAAAGGATCCACAAACAAAAGAAAATATTCCTTCTTCCATAATTTTTGATGAACTAATGGTCATTTTGATCATCATGTATTTATGGTTTTGAGGCGCTTAATTTACATTGATTATTAAATTGATTGAAATCAATGTACTCAATCACACTCTATAAATATTTAGAGTTTTCTTACATTACCACTTATGTTCTCATGTTTGATAACCTTTTATGTTTTATTACATTTGGTACTTTTAATTCATTTTATATAGTATTCTGAGGATGTTTTATTAACTGTTTTAACATTTTGGGTTTATAAGAAATGTATTTTCGTATTTATAACAATCTATTACCATGATAAATTTAAAATTTTCTGAATATAATTTATTAATTTGAGGTATTATGTTACAAACATAGATTTTAAAAGATTAAACATATATTTGATAGCATAAAGGTCATGCAATACTGTGTTTATCTTTCATTACATATAATATTTAGTTCAGATTGTGTTACATTAAACACTAAGTATTTTACATATGATAGTGTATTCAACACACACCACTAAACATAATTGATCCATGATATATATAACTATTGTATCAAATCTATTATGTTTCAGTATATGAATAGTATTAACTAATATATGAAATATGTATATATATTACTAAAAATAAATTACTCTTAAATGTATAATAAATAATCAATCATTTTTTATCATTTTTATTTTATCAAATTTTGTCTGAAGGTCCCAGAGGCCTTCTTATTATTATGTTTTCATAAACACCCTTTCACAGAATGAGGGGGATCCCTTACAAGGCTCATAGGCATAGTTGATTACACGGGCAAGATGTCTTACAAGAATCATCCCAAGCATAAATAATTGAAAATTCCCCTCCCCTTCATCAACATTGAATTTCCAGCTTCCCACCTTATCATTTCGTATTCAGATAGAAATACTTATGAATAGGTTCATATTCCTGGTCTCGATGGTAATTTTTATACCCTCTAATTCTTTGAAATCTAGATCAATTTTTTTAGGCGAAACTGCCAGCTCTGAGCCCTCATCTGAAGCAGTTCCTTTGGTCTGTCTGGTTGCATCAACACTTCATATGCATGAGGTGAACTAAATGCCATGTAATGGCATGAATTACATAAGGTGGTCCAAAATCCATAACTATCCCTAAGGCCTTGGGTGATCCAAAGGACATAAGGAATCCATTCTGAAACCAATAGCCCGAAGGTGAATTGATTTTGCTGCTACAGTGCCGAATAATGACTGCTATAATACCAGTTGCACTACATAATGAAGTGACTACTATAGTACTACTCTAGTAACCTATAAATATGACTCCATATAGATTCAAATCTAGGTCTCAAGGAAGAAATTGAAGATTCCTCACCAATCTGGTTGATTCTCATGCGCTAAAGTTATTTTATTCTTTAAAAATATATTTTCTTGAAAAATTATTTTTACATCCTCCAATGAAAAACTTTTATAACATATTTTTAGGACTTTGTAAAATTTTATTTGAAAAAATGAAATTCAATTGTGGAATTGGATTTGGAATATCAAAATTTTATTTGGATAAATTTAGAAATATTTGAAAATATTTATTTTTCATTGAGTACTAAAAATTACTAATATTTGTAAAAAGTATTTTATTATCAATAAATTTAGTGATTTAAAATAAACTATATGTTTTGAATATTTTTTCAAGTAACATATGTATTATTTATTTATATTTAATAAGATTAATTACTTTTTATTAACGTAATTTCGTTTAATCAACTTTATATTGTTTTTTAGTATAATTATGTTTTTTATATTAAAAATAGAGGTTTTATAAAAACCATTTTAAAATGCACATTGTTTCTCCATTTTAATTTATTAAAATAATACCTAAGGGAAATTTTATTGAAAGAAATTTATATAATATAAATCATTTAAAGTTAATTTATATTTATAAACTAATTATTATTAATCATTGAGTTGATATTGAATCAACTATTTCAATATATTATTTCTTTAAAAAATCACATTCAAGCTTCTTCTGTGGGGTCAATATAAAATTAAAATTTTCCACATATATGAATTAAATTTAAAAAATTATTTAAAATATCTAGACTGAGAAACATTTATAATTTATATTAAATCTAACATAATTTTGGTCGATAGTGATTAGTGAAAATAGTTAAAAAAATTAGAATTGTGAAGGAAAAAACGTGTTTACATAGTGGTTAAACATAGAATATAAGGTGTCAAATAGACCCCAAACATTTCAAAAAAACATTTTATGGAAATATGTTTTCCTTATTCCTTCATGTATCTATAATAAACCATTATTGGGGTTTTATGACATGAAAATAACAATGGTGTAATTCAGTATTTCAAAACAATTAAATGTGTGCTTCTCACCTCACTTATAAGAGGCCACAACCTATCCTCCCCTATTCACAATTTATATCCTCTTTAATTGAGAAAAAAACTAATATAATAAATTATAAAAGTATTTCCTCTCATCTTATATGCATTAATTTGAGTATAAATATATCCCTATAAGGTTTTCGGTTCCACCCAAAATAAGTATCCTGATGATGAGGTAATGTTAATCAATGAACATTTTTGTTTTATTAATTTCTGTGTCCCCTTACATTATAATTATACCATGATGATATAGAAAATTAATAATATTATATATAATAATATGATTTTACTTTATGTTTAAAACCAACAACCACACACACTTCCCTCAAATTGGTTATGAAATCATTTTTTTGTGTATAGTGGACTACAACCTCGCGAAAATATGTAATTTGTTATAAACATACCATTATAAAAGATGGTTATTGTGATGGATATAAAGATTATATATGATATTTATGACATAATAATACATATTGGGTTTTTATATCATATATAACCTTTTACATTTTATTGTGTAAGGGATATCATAATTTCACATGTTTATAAAATGAACTACCTTCTCACAATGCAATGTGATTCTTTTTTCACTAATACATTTAGTAGAACATTTTAAGGGTAATGATAATAAATATATGTGATATAAATGAAATTAAAACTGTATTAGTATCATATTTTTCATTATGTAAATTTAATATATCATTTTTTACATTTTTTCCAATTGTAAAAAATGATAATTCCATTTGTTGATGTGTGGTCTACCACTTCCTTTAACTGATGTGATTCCATTTTCCACCAACATATCACAATAATGATATATATAAGTTTATATGTTTAATTAATACATTATTATATTATAATTATATTTTATAATAAATATTACTGAACTTCTTTCCATAATGATTATTATAAAATCGATGCATTACCCAGGCATACATACGACCTACCCTCTCCAAGATCGTACCATTAGTTCATTTTTCATAAACAAAATTATTGATAGTTTAAAAAGGGTTATTTATTTATATATATGATAATTATTTCATTATTATTAATCTGTAGATGTTTAAATAATGACCTCGCTGAAAATTATCAACCCACCAAAGTTGTTTTGGACACACGAGATGAATATGATCAAAACATCCAAAGTGAACTTGATCGATTAAGTAATTTTTTGTAACATTTTAATAAGTGAAATAAAATTAAAAAAACACTAAAAATGGTAATACTGAAGTTAAATAATAAACATATATTTATTATCTAAAAACATTATGGCAGACATGAAAAGTCAAACTCAATGTAAGAGTGTTCTTGTCACACATTTATTTCTGTGAGATTTATGGAATATTCACCATATATTTTTACATGGTGTTTTATATAATAGGCATGAATGTATTGTATAATTATTATGCTTATTGTTTTATTTATTTTTACATACAAATTATTTTATATATTTATTGGGGTCTGTGATTTCAAAGTTACCAAAGTAGTGACATAATTTTGTCTCAATATTCTTTTCTTGAGATGTATGTTATGTTATAAATCTATATTTATTTAGGAGGTGTAAATAATACCCCTATGAATATTATATACAAAATATAATTATTTTAATGATATTTTATGTTTCATTTAATGATATTATTTTGTGGATATTTTAATTCAATGTTAACAATGTGGGAGGAGTCTTAAGTTAGAATCTCATGGTTTATCAAAATTGTTTATGATTAGGATTCCAATGATGAGACCATATGATACATATCTCAATAAAATCATAACTTTTATTATCCACATTCTATTCATGATATTGAAATGTAATTGTACTATTTTCCCACTGATGGGTTCTTAAAATTGTTGAGAATAATTTTTTAAGAAAATATTACTTTATTTTTCTATTCAGTCGAAAATCTATTTTATTAAAAAAAATCATAAAATATTTATATTTTTTTACCCTTTTAAAAATTATTTATTAAAGGCATTTCTTCCCATTGTTATTTTTGATTTCTAAAATGGAATATTCTCCTCTCTTTATGGACAATGTACTTTTTTAACCATTTTATTGTGAAAAATGAATTATATTTACGACATGTACAGAATTACCCACCAACATGATCGTTTTTTATTTTAAGATATCATCTACAATATACACGGTTAATTTTTATAAAATTTTTTATTAATATTATTTTAATTATTGTTTATAAAAATATATTTTAAAAGATAAATATTTTAAAAAAATATTATTTTTTAAAAATAGATTCCCAAAATAAAGTGGATAATTTCCTTTAGATGACATTTAATGATCTTTTAATGGTAGTTCCATTAATTAACATCAAAATAACTCATTTTTAGTCATGATACATTGGGAATATTATATAATCATACCATCATCATTTTTTATCTAGATGGATTATGATTGTTTCAAATAGATTGAAAAGGAACCCATTTATTTTCTAAAAATCAATCATATTTAAAAAATATCGTCATGAAACACAGTTTTTTTCCACTGGTTAATCAAGTAATAAAGAGAATATTTATTGTTTATTTTTTTTATGATGATATGAAATAATTATTTACTTTATTAATGTTTTGGTTGTTATATGTTATATACTTTGTGTGACACTAGATAGTGCTGAGTGAGCCTATTAAAGCTTATACAAAATAAAATCCCAAATAGCATTGATTGAGCTCAGTATAACTTATAAGATGATGTGACCTAGATACTAGTGGGTTAGATAGTCATATATTATATGATGGGGCCCCCACGATAGCACCTGGTGGGTCAATCATAGCTTATTTTATGGGTGCACCTAAAAAGCTATATAATGTTTTGGGTAACGTACCATGTCAGATATGAAAAAGGTAGGAGTAACCTGAGGCTTTATCAGATGGATTTAAATTGGATCTATTTATTATTAATATTATTTTATAATTTTTTATGAATAAAATTGATCCATGATACATAAAAATTTATGTGATGCTTCTTACGGGTTTATAATGTTTCCTATGATCAAATTATTATTAAAGTGATACTACTTATTGATTCAAAATACTCTTGACTTTTCCATGTTTTCATATTTGAAGATTTTGGAATTGATTGGTATGAGTTATTTTATGATTATTTCCTCAACTCTAATTATGTGTTTATAGCCTTATTCACTTCTTATGCCCATTTATTCCATTTTATTGTTAATGCTTTTGTTTACCATTACTGAGAATTAGAGATGAAATTTATTTTGTTTCATTTTCCATGGGACAAGAAGATAAGACGTTGAATGAATTATTTCTAGAAGGGATTCCAATAAATCATGGCTATAAATAATGGTGAAATAAATAAAGCTTTATTAGGTTTGAGAATTGATTAGTTTATGACACATGTATTTCTTATGTTTGTGTTTATTTTAATTCTCTAATACTCTAAACCTAAAATGACCTAGAGATTATAATTTTTCCATTACATCCTTTTTATATTATATATCATTGAATGGTGAAAATAGGGTCACCATTACTGGTAACAATGTTGTAAATATATATTTTATAATCTCAGTAATGAATTTGATAGTTTGGGTTCTAGACAGTTATTCCACGTGTCCAATTAGAAAACATTTTTGAAATATTTCATTATGATTATTTTTCATACTATCCTAATATACCCTCAATTGTGTACAATCCACTAAAATTTTTATAGTCAGAGAAACAGATTCATGGATATTGGTTTTAAAGGTTGTAGCTAATTGGAGGTGGTTACTCGTGATCAGGTTTGATAGAGTGAGACCTAGAATAATATTTTCAACCAAATATATTTTTTGCATGGTTGGATAATGGTATATCTTTGTGGTCATATGTCTTAGAATAAAATAATGGAATCCCTTTAAACTTATATACCAATATTATTAGATTTTTTTGGGAATATAACTTAAATCCATGGATTCAATATATTTGGTTAGTTGATCACACCATGATTCACTATTCATTTCAACCCTTATACAACTATTTTAAACTGATTTTGTATCATTAATAAAAAATTTAAAAAAACATAACTTCATTTTTGAAGAATTTTTTTTTCATTGTGAAAATTTTCAATTCCACTTGTTATGATGATTTCATTGTGGTTGGAGGTTATTCAGAGAGCCCAAAATGATGCCGAAGGAAAATGGACCATATAGCATGGAATCCCATTAACACATGGCCGCTATTTTTCCTGTTCCAAAAAAAAGAGCAAAAGGATTTTCTAAAATTTTGTAGTCCAATCAAAACATCTGTGTGATGCAACTCATATCAAGAGAAAAAATCCCAATTCATCAATCTGTTGGCCCAACCAAATAGATATATCCATAGAAAAAATATATATGATGTCAAAAGTTTGGTTTAATATTCTGACTATATCTCTCATTCTAGATGTCCAATGGCCACCAAATTTCACATGGTGATATTAAATATTCCTAAAACCCACTAAAATATTTTTTTCAATGTCTAGATAATTTTATTTACCAACCAAAAACCAACACAAAATTTGTATTTTGAAAACTCGAGGCTTGAAACCACTTCCCATTTTGTCTATAAAAGAGTACCATGGGAACCACATTTAGATGTTTGACTAGGAGTAAAGGTGATAACATTTAATAGACACAAATTAATTATGTACTCATACCTATTTGTTCTAGAGGCTATGGTAAGTGTTACATCATAATCTATGGATTCCTCCCTTTCCATGGAGTTCTAAACTATTTGTGATCACACAGATAGGACGTGATGTAAATCCATAGATTCTTATTTTTAATAATAGAATGATATTTTTTACTACAGGTTTGTATATTTCATTACCTAATCTTAAATTCTTATTTTATGAAGTTATATATTGGTATTTCATTCTCGGATCATATGATAATGTATGGTGGTACTCATTCATGTGATGTTTAACACACCATTCACATGTTCATATTCCCCTAATAAATTATGTGGTTTTCATTGTTCATATTGGTAAATTTAACTCTCATAAAAACTTATATGGACATGTTGATTGATTTCATTACAAAACATTGATATAAACTACAAACCAGTATAGTAACTTCTGTTCTTCATGCGTTTCCTTGGTGACATTATGTTATAATGTCGAACCCAAATCAACTAATAATCAGTGGTATTTGGTGAATCATTGTGTGTTTCAAAATAAAACCTAGAAGGTGTAATAGTATAAATTTAGTAAAATAATATTTCTAAAAAAATAGAAACCAAGTATTAAAAGATCTATACCCCTTCTCTTAATGCTATGAATAATGGGCATCCAGAGAATACCTCGGGTTTATCATGCTTAATTAATTCTTTTAATTTACGCTTTGTATTTTTTCTTTCCTTATCTTTGGATTCTTAAATCATAAAACCCCATGTATTAAGAACATAATTCAAATTTTATTTTCATAATTAAATCCTTCTTTTGTAATAATTATCTAAAGATTTGTCAACAGATGGTGAAGGATTCCTGCTATTCTATATAAATTTTAGTAAAACTAAACATATAATTTGACATGCTCAACAACACGATCATATTTTGGAACCATTTCCAATGATCTAGGATTATTTTTAGATTATTCCTTTCATTTTATTTTTTTAACTGTATTTTTTTTATTTATTACTCCTTTCAATATATCCTATTCCCTTTTGATTGTTTTAGTTTTTTTCTGTTGTTTTTTGTGTTTATTCTTCTCTCCCCCCTCTCTCTATATATAGTTATATTTGATAACATTATATTTTATTATATAAATAAATTCATATTAAATGATTTTATTTTATTCATATTCCATAATAATAATAAAATTATAATAATACAAAAAAATAATCATTACAACTTATTTGCAAGGCCTGGTCTGAAAAAGATAAAATGCATGAATTTGGCCACTAAATTGAAAAGAATATTTACTCCAAAAATTCTGTCATATAGTGTTGGAAAAGAACATAACATTTAGGACCCCTTATGGAACCACAATTCTTCACTAAAAATTCAGAAATTGAACCAAATAATTCCACATAAATCATGGCTGCAAAAATTCGAAACTCAAAATAAATGACCACCCTAGATATGGAGTATGAACTCATCTACATCAAATATACTGATGGAGCATTCAACATTGATAAGAGATCATGACTCATCCAACTCCTTTATAAATTACATAGTCTTCTGGGTGAGGACCCTGAAAAACATCTCAAGGAGTTTCACAATGCGTTCTCCACACTGAAACCCCAAAAATATGATTGAGTGCCTCATTCATTTTAGGGCCTTCCCTTTCCCCCATGATGGTGTACTGAAAGAATAGATTAAAATATCTAACTACCACAATTTCGGAATGGAATTAAATGAAAAGACTCTTTTTATATATTTTATTCCCTTCCTCTCAATCTACATCAATTAGAAAATAAATTTACAGTATTAGGCTTTCACAAGAAAAGGCCCTTCATGAATATTAGGAAATATTCAAAAATATTTGTTCAAGTTCCCCCCCACAACAAAATTAGTGAACAATTTATAATTTAATACAAATATGGGTTAATTTTACCTATATATCATGTTATGGTAGATGTTTTAGTTGTTTGTTCCCTAGTTGATAAAAATCCTTCCGCCACTTGTGAATTAACATCCAAGATGGATCAAAAATGAAAAAAAATTAGTATATGAGCAATTGATCCAAAATGAGGATTTCACGAGGTAAGTAATTATTCATTATAAAAATGGGAGATAATAAGCTTGATTTCATTCATACTATTATAAGGTAATTATCACATGAATAAGGTAATTCACAATCTCCTTCTTTTCCATATGAATATCTTATCTATTCCTATAACACCCAATTTTCTAACTAATTCTACCTAATTCAATATTCATCTGAGTCTTGTGTCAATGTATTACCCATGCATACATTTCGGTAAACACAAACATTCATGAAAGAACCTTTTAGGGAAAATATAATCCTTGGTTTGGAAGACCAAATATAGTACCAATAATGTTGAAAATCGAGCAACCCTAAATAGAAATGGTATCAGCAATGGAAAGGTATGAAACCCTACTATCCATGATCATCTTGAAAAAATAACCCTCCTCCAAAATATTAACCAAGACATGGGGAAATGGTGACAAAAATGGAATCCTAGAACCTCTATTTCCAACATTCCACGTAATCAAATATTCAAGACCTATGAACTAATGCAGGACAAGTGGAAAACACCACCAGTCAGATAAATATGAAAGGTTGTGGAAAACTACCATCTTAACTTATTTCAAATTTCAATGATAATAGTAATGTTTTGAAAATAAAACATCATTTTTGTAATGTTTTTTATTCTTATAATTATTCTATACAATAAGTATTTCCTCTTCTTGATATCTATATTTCCATACCCACCAACGTTTCAAGTGAATACAAATAAGATAAAAATGGTAAAAACAATTTTCATTGAGAATTATCTAAAACAATCCATTTTTTTTTGATTCCCTAAAAGACTCCCAAAATCAAATAAAAGTTTTATAGTCATATTGAAAATGAAATAATAGATACATTTCAAAAGGAACAAGTCACTATTATTTTAATATATACAGCAAAACAGATCCCTCGCTTCACAAAATATCATAATTATATCTTCACTGATAAATGGATACTGAATGGTAATGAAATATTCAACCATTGAAGGAATGTATCATCCTTAATAACACCAATATTTCTAGTAAAATTCATGGATTTGATCACTTTAAAAATAGCTTGCTGCATAGGGGTACCTTCTTTTCGGATAGAAATCTAGATTATGGTGATTCTATTTATGTGATTCCTTACACTATGAAATATTATCTTTAGGATTGAGTTATTCGAACAACGGGAATCATCGTGATTCTCTCCAACTAGAGAACAACACAACCATCCACAGTGATTGAGGACATCCTCATAAGGGATTAGTATATAATCCTCCCCACAGACTTATACATTCTCAAGATAGAAGATACATGATCACAAGGACATGACCCTCTAATACTGGGATGGCCTTTCCTAAAAACAACAAAGATGATGATCAAAGTTCACAATGGTATGATGTTCACAGTGTTCAATGATGAAAATATATATTTAAAGATTTTTTATGTTATGAAACAACTCATCGAAGAGAACTCAACTCTTCTTTTCTATTTGATGGAAGTTCTCTCTAACGACACACACAAACAAAATACCATCATTCTCCCATAAATTGATTCATTTTTTTTATTTTCACTATTGGATTATTTGAGTTTTGAATCATGTTTTGAGTGTTGTATGTGTTCTGAAAAGTGTATATTTTTTTACTTTAATCGATGAGTGTGTTCATTCGAATGTACTCATGACAGTTGATGATTTTAAAAATCTCAGTTCAATAGATTCACATTCCATAGATAATAAACATGAGAATTTATAAAGTTTCATCTACCTCACCCCCTGAAAATACCATCCCTAAATCCAAAACCATCCATGTTGGAATTAATTTCACATTATTCTATTTTAAAATATTCTTATTTTGATGGTATTAAATAATTTACCATCATTATTTCCTACATGATCACTCCACATCAGGAATCAAAACATATCCAAATTTGGAGTGAGTGTAAAATGATGTTAGGATGGACATTAGAAGATATTATATTGGTTATATCTTTTATTTGTATGCACCATACATTTTTAGATTATGAGGATAAACCAGTATAGAAAGCTTAATATTGGTTAAATCCCACACTCATCGAAGTCTTCAAATTACAAGTAAGCAAATTAATTTATATTGAGATCATTTATCCTATTTCTGATAGTAAATTAGTTAGCCCAGTGAAAATTGAGCCTTAAAAACTATAATAAAGATAGTATCAAATAAAAGAAATTAATTGGATCCAAAATGTGTGCGAAATATTTTTTGGGTCTATATTGACAACCCTCATTTGAATCAATCCATGTAAAAGAATCATTTTCCCTTATCATCCATTGAACAAATGGTAGAAAGATTGGCCGATAGGACCCATTATTGTTTCCTTGATAGATATTTGGGTTATTTCCAAATCTATAAATCCCTTGAAGATCATTAAATGGAAAAATATACCTATCTATTTGGAATATTTTAATATAGAAGGATATGTTTAGGTCTTTTTAGTTCTCCAGGTACTTTTAAGTGATGTGTGTTGATTATTTTTTATGAGTACCTTGAGAATTTTATAGAAATATATATGGATGATTTTAGAGTTTATTAATATTTTCATGATAACCATTTGGCACCACTAGGTTCTATCCCCCATCAATGAAATAAAAAATATTTTGTATTAAATTACGATAAATGGAATTTCATGGTGGATCATTGGATAGTTCATGGGAGTGATATTTTTATGGACCTACGAGTTTTTACCACTGATTCATTAAATACTTTAGTAAGATTTCACTTCCATTGTCCTAGTTATTACAAAAATACTCTATGTTTGTGTTTGATTAAATTGATTAGGATTAATTAAATTCACTAAAAATGTGTCTCATATCACCTCATAATATCCAATCACCAAGTTGGTATCTACCATTAGTACTTTTGAATGATGGATCTAACAATTCTGTTGTGGAACATTTATCACAAAGGGTTGAGAAGGCTCCTCGTGTCATTGTGTATGCCTCCCATGCCACTCACCCTTACTAGGTAAACTACAAAAACACTAAAAATATATCCTTTATATTATGTTTTCCTTAGAAAATATAGATTTATATATTCTTGGATAAAAAAACATTGTGTTTTCTGTCCATGTGTCAGTTTGAATTCTCCTTAATAATGTCAAAGGAAAGCCCTACCTCATACAATGGATGCGCCTATTCTAATAGTTTGACATTGAGATTAGAGAATAGAGATGAGTGGTAAATGTGTTATATGGACACATGAGTTGGATTTCCCCACCATTGGACCACCATGTTGACACATACTTCTCCATTGTAAAATTATATACCCATGGGAACCATTGTGATGTGGTGGATATTACCCCTAGTGTGTAGACATTGTGAATTTTATAGCAACATCTAGGGTCCCCACTAATTTCATCACTTATCAATCCAAGAGAAATAATAATTGCTATAAATTTTATATTTGGTATTACAAATATTTGTGAAGAATTTTTAGTGACCATGTTGTTCGTAGGTGTGTCTCTAAACATTGAGATCAATTCAGTTTTGTTCTTCTGCCACACTTTTTCTTATAGGGCCCACATAAGAACTCTACATACATCTTAGTAGGTCATTGACTCAAGGAATTATTTTCCAAAATTGTTTAAGATGCACATAGATATTTTAATTCAAATACTCGATCTTAATTTAAAAATAATATATTTAAGAGGAATGAAATTACCCTACATGTCGTGTTATTTTTTGAAATCATTGATTCTCGGGGCATTGACATCATTGGGCCTTTTCCCAACTCATTTGTATTCATGTAAATATTAATATAATTTGACCATGACTCTTAATTTGTGAATTAAAATGTTACTAGGACTTATGAATCAAGAGTGGTTGTTCATTTTATGGGGAACCATATTGTTAGATGGTTTGGTTTTCCAAGATTCCTCAATAGTGATCCATGTACATTTTTTTGGAATCAAAACACGTAAAAATTTAATAGTAAGTAGAGTGTTTTTTATAATGTATCCACTATAGATCACCACCAATCTAATTTAAAATATGAAATCTATAATCGATATATTATGAAAATCATGGAAAAATGGGATAACCTAGTCAGAAATATAGGAGTTTTTTCTTGGATGATGCAATTTCGGAAAATCATACATCTTTAAAACCAATGATCGTAATGTAATCACATAAGATTATGTTTGGAATGTCATTCTAACCATATAGTGGAGGTTTATCACAATTCATATTGGGATTTTAAATAATATAATCAGAATATCTTAGATGTAGGTGAGCATATGAAGTTACAGATTTAGAATTTGGAAGAAATTCAATGTTATGCATATGAGAACTCTTAAATTTATATAGAAAAGTCAATGTTTATCTATGATGGGGTGATTCATTATTATAAGATTCATGTTGATAAGAAGTTCCACATGTTATATTCCAGTCTAACGCTTCCCCCAGGTATGCTTTATTCCTGATGGATCGGTCTATAAATTGTTTCTAATTTTTACCCTTTTGGTGGAATACATGACTTTCATAAGAAAAGTGTCTTATGAATTAACGTCAATGGGTATAAACTTAAAAACTTTTATGAAAAATTTCCAATGAAACTAATAGAGGATATCAACCTATAATAAGAAACACAACATTGACACCCACTATGATATATCCATACCACATTCTCTTATTACATTGAGTATAGTACATACTCTAGGTGTTGCGGGTGGGTGGGTATATTCTTTGTAAGGTTAATAATTTTCATCATATTTCTTTTTTTTCTATTTTTGACTGCCTGGATAGTATTGTTACCTTTCCCCATTCCCCTCAGTTTTTGAAATAATGATAATTTTTTATGCCCAATTTCCCATGAAAAATATTCCCATTTAATCATAAAATTTAATTAAAATGCATGTGGAAATTACCTTTTTCATGTGGCTTTAGAATTTTCCAAAAAAACATGCCTTAATTAAAAAACGTTTTTTAGTATGAATTTATCATTGAGTTGTGATTTTTTTTAAACGTTTTTGTTTTTTGATGATATACACGGTTTTCTCACTTTTAGTCCTTTTAGATAATGCATCCCATTGTGTGAGTAGATTATGTGAAGATTGTGTCACTTAATATCTCCTAAGAAATTTGAACCCGACCATGTAGTGTGAATATTTAATATATAATAGAATATAAATATGGGTCAGGTTACAATTTCTCTACATTTATTTTCAAATTTTATTTAATTATATGATCTTTTTCAATACTATATTAGATTGGCCTATGCATGTTCACCTATAATCCGACTGTTTACACCCTAAAAAATAAAAAGAAATATAACAATATAACAATATGAGTTGTGTATAAGGAATAGAAAAACACTCTTCCTTGACCTTTATCTAATTATAACTATTAAATTTAGTGTTGCGATGATATCAAACAAGGGTTGAGTGATGTCTCTGAGATTTGTTCAAAGTACAAATTTTAAAAAAAGTACAATATTAATAAATTAGGGAAGCGATGAAATGTAAAAAATATGGGGATATCTACATCGTGATCTAAAGTGTTGAATTCTAGTAATTCTTATGTTTGTGGGTATTGAAATATGATTCAAATGATATAGGTAAATATCACTGGATATAATCATTTAAGCCAATTTTATTAAATAACCTATATTTACTGGATAAAAAGTGGAATGAATAGCATGAAATGGTTATCACACACATGTGGATAATTAGTTACATGGTAGACTTCTGAATGATTCCCTCATATTGGTATCATGAATCTCTTTGAATTTTGATATAATTCAATTTATGAGACACATTTTCCCTTGGTCACTATAAATAACTACATGGTGTGACTTTTTATTTGATCCTATTTACATAATGGATGAAATTTTCATTTAATTTTTAAAATATATGATGTTGGGAATATCATAATGAAGAATTTTTGTAAATATTAATTCTCATGAGTGAAAATGTTTATTTATGGAGGTGTGATCACACCATGACTTATTATTCATTTGGACCTTTATACCACTATGTTAAACTGATTTTGTATCATAATGTCAAAATTTAATAACAAAATCTCATAATTTGTGATCTAATTATTTTGTTTTTTCTCTATTAAAAATTAAAATTTCAGTTGTTGTTATGATTTGATTGTTGGTGGTGGTGATTCGGACATCCCATGATGTTGTAGAGGGAATATATTCCGTATTATATAGAAGACCATAAACACATGTCCACAAGATTTCATGCTTTTTGAAATCTGTGTATCAAAATGGGCTAAACATTTGTGAGACAATCCAAATATCCATGAGATAAAAATAATATAATGAAACCTACACCCAATTTGTTTATATGGGGGCCCAACTGAACTAATATATCTAGGGAACTAAATCTAAATGAAGTCAAAAGTAGTGTTTGGTATTCTAACATAATATCACATTCCATATATCTAATGGCATAAAAATTTTACATGATGATATTAAAGGTACCATAAAAACTATCCTATTTTTTAAAATTCAATATAAGTACATATACCAACCCAAAACTAAGACACAAGTGGTATATCTAAACATGGGTTCCCAAAACCACTTCCCATTCTCCTAAGAAAGGTAACATTTGCCACCCCATTTGGAAGTTACACCAGGAGTTAAGGTTCTAAAATTATTGAGACCCAAAGGATCCATATATTCATTCCTCTTGGTTTTTGAGGCTATGGTATCTTCTACTTCAACATCAATAGATTCCTCCCATTCCATGGTGTTCTAAACTCATTATGATCACCCATTTTGGAACATGATGTAAATCATGAGCATCTTGTTTGAAATAATTGAATGATATTTCTAATCCTAGTTTTGTGTTTAATTTTTAATCATCTTATATTGTTATCTTATTTAGTCATATTTGGGTTTGTCAAACTATTATCATATTATCATGTTTTGTGGGAACAGATTATTGTGATGTTTCAAACACCATTCACCACTTCTTCTTGCCTCTTCCAATTGTAGTGTCTTTTTTGTAAATATTGGCCAATAAAACTCTAATAAACACATCCACACACTTGTAATTTAATTTTATGGTAAAACATTGAAATAAAATAAAAACCTGGAAAGTAGATAGGGTTCTTCATATAATTCCTTGGATAGTTTTTCATATGAATTCAAACATAAATCATCATATCATCGACAATATCCATTGAATCATTATGGGTTTCAAATTGAACCCTGGTAGGTATAATGTAAAAACCCATTAAAATTTGGGTGGTAAGTGTTAAAACCAGGGATTAAAATATCCCTACCCTTTATCCTGAAGCGATGAAGGGTGAGCATCCTAGGAATTAAATTTGGTTGATCACACATAATTAATTCTATTATTTTACATTTCGTTTTATCGCGTTACATTTTATTTTTGATTCATAAAGGATCAAACCCCATGTTTTCAAAACCCAAATTATCTTTTTATTTTTTTAATGAAAACCTTATTTTTGGATTAATGATCAATGGATTTGTCAAGAGATGACCATGGGTTCATTCTATAATACAAAAATTCTAGAAAAACTATTCATAAAATTGGATTTGCTTGACAATGCTATCACAGTGCACTTGAAAACCATTTTTTTAATATTGTTATTATTAATATCCAATTATATTGGTTATTAAACAAATGACATGGACGTTTTATGATCTATCTTAGATAATAATTCTAAGGGGTGGTATTCTCCTGACTCTAGTTGAATGTCATTAAATTTGGGTGATACAGTCCCCATACCTATTTGAATGATAGTTACGATATATACATAAGCTTACACCATCTATTTATTTTGTGCTACAAGATAATAAGTTTTCCATGATTTTGTTTTTTTTCTATGTAAGAACCCGTGTTTTTTTAAACTGCATTTTTTAGCAGAAATTTGAATTTTTAATGTTGGATGATGGTGAGGGGTAAAATTGTCATTTTCCCTCTACCAGCTGATCTTAGATAATTTTTCTAACTACTTCATTCTTCCCGGAATAGGGTGTTTACCCTTGGATAAGAGTTTGGTTGAAATATGAGCTGTTCAATTTTAGGCGGAATATTTAATATTTAATATTATTAAATTATATATTAATTTATTCACAAAAGTTCATTTGATGATAAATTATAAACCGAGCATTGGATTGAGATTCCATCTATTCCATTGAGTCCGGAATGGGGAGTTTATCCAAGGGAAGACATACACTCATGTCGGGTGCTGGGGCCGGCCCATGCCCCTTTTTCTTCCTTTTCTTTTCTCCTTTTCTTTTCTTTTCTCACTCTTCCTTACACCTCCTCCAAGAAAACTCTCGTTGTGTGCTCCTCCATGGTTGTGTTCCATGGGGGAAATAATAGATCTAGAAATAGGGAGAGACAGAAGGTGAGAGGAGTACCGATTCGAAACCATCGACGAACTTAGTCGGCGTGCGGCATCTCTGGACCGTGAAATTAACCGAGGCTTCAGCGGTTTCCACCCAACGGTAGGGAAGTTTATGTTTTCTCCAGATAACCCCTTTAGACAATGTTTTTATGATTTTAAAGCCTTATATTGCTTTCTTGTATTCCCATGGGGCTCGATCTGTTGTTTCGGGGGTTAAAACTGGGAAATCGGGCATTTTTAGGGATTTCCCGTTAGGAAACACAGTATACACGGTGTGTGTTCCAGGGTAACACACCATGTCTTTTTTCTATTTGGGGAAAATGACGTTTTCTTAAGTACACTCCATGTACTATGAGTACACTCCGTGTAGTGGGAGGCCGTGTGGCTGGCCATGTGGAATAGAACACAAAATAATGGTTTTTTTAAAGTACACACCGTGTACAGTAAAGTACACGCAATGTAGTGGTCCATGGGCATGTGTTCCGGTGAAAACATACACGGTGTGTCTTTTTTGTGAACATTACACACCGTGTACCGTAAATTACACGGCGTGTACTCTTACACAGGCATGCCCAATGGGTTCTGGCCATGTACTATGGCCATGTACTTCCCCATCTTAGTAATTTGGGGATATCTTGTGCCTTAGATGTCATAATTGGGCGTATGCGTAGTCTATAATGAGTGTATTTCCACATAGATCACCATGGTGGACTCCTTTTTACATTTATTGGTCATATAAATATATTTTTGAGGGTTTTGACTAAATGGATAGGTTTTTCCTCTTGTTATCGAGACTGGTCATCACCTAAGGGTGAGACTTGGTGAGGTTGCTAGGTTGGGTGTTCGGACCAACTTAGTTGAGACCTTTAATATGATTTGAGTTGTGAGATATCTCATGTAACCTTTTCTTTAGAGGAATTTTCCATTGTGGGACGTGCCCTTCTGGCTTAAGATGCCATGAGACCAGATGCTTCTAAGGGATCCCTAATGGATGCCTTGCTTGTGTGGTATGAGAAATTATTATACCACTGATGATTAAGAGACCAAAAAATAAAAATGAAATCAAGGTTGTAATATGGAATAAGAGGATGAAGGATATTTAATTGTTAAAGAATGTAGTATAATGATTGATGTGACTATGTATAAAACATCATGAATTATGATATTTACAATTTTTTCTTTAAGTATTTTACTGAATATATTGAATTTTTCTGATATCCTTGAAAATTGATTTAATGGAATTTTGATGTTTCATTAAAAACACTTGATTAAGAGAAATATAAACTATAAAATGTTCTTGATGTTGAGATAATGGTGTTGAGATAAATAAATGATTGATATTGATAAATTAATTTGGATAATGTTGGTTTCCATCAATCTGATTCATGATTTAGTGAAAAATTGGTTTATGTCATCATAGATGTTGTTTACAACATTTTTTTATTTAAGGAATATATCATATAATCTGTGTTTTATTTATTTAATAAGGAAGAATGTATGTTTTCAATAATAATTTATGATAATTTATTTTATTTTCATGTTTCAAAATAATACATGAGGAAGTTATACACATGATATGTATGTGAAATTTATGATCCACTTCATGTTATTTGGGGGGTTAATGATAAGTTAATTTGGGAAATTTTGTGACCTTACTTCGAAATATTCGATTTTTATATTTTTTAAGGGTTATAATGTTCACCATTTATGATGTGGTTTAAGTTGAAATTTGGATGATGTTTTAGAGGTTAAAGTATTACATCACCATATGATGATTTGTTCACATTGGATAACTAGTGAAAAACGTTTTGTTATAATTAGAATAGAAGATATGACTTATATTTCTATTATGGATCTTCTAATGTACTAATGTTTCTAGCATAAAAAATTCATCTACATTTCTTAGAGAATGATATGAAGTGGAAATTGAACAAATCGCTACCAATGGACAAAATTGTTCTTATTGTGTTATATGTTTCACTTCATAATTTTCCATTCCATTGGATATGGAAATAAAAAACACTCTCTTAATGTTTTTTATAACATTTAATATCTGTTGTATTTATATGTTTTTCTAGAGAACATTACTTTTATGATATATAGAAAAATTTATAATTTATTATTATTATGAACCTATCATTATAAAATACGATCCATGGGTGTTACTATATATTTTATTAATTAGATGTCCATTTACTTATACTAGTAGTTAGAATTTGGTCTTTTATATTGTAATGATAAAATTCATGAAAATTCGAATGATTTTGATAATGTTTCATTGGACTGACCCTTAGAAGGATTACTATATTGAAAATCAATAAAGAAGTATATACAACTGTCCTTTTTTATAATCAGAATATATAGAATAGTTTTTATTTTAATGAATTCATTCATAGTTTTAATGGAGCTAAAATAAATGACGTCAGACATTCAGTTATTCCACAACATAGTGAGTAGTCAAAGAGACACATGTCTTATGTTGTTAGAACAAACATTGTAATATTAACATTAGGTCGTTGCCTATAAATATATGGTCATTTTAATAGTTTGGATCGAATCACATTCACAACTAAATGAGTAAAATGTTTTACCTACTTGAACATCTCCTTCCAAAATATTTTCAATACTTTAGAGAGTTCCAGTTCTATGGAATACTTCCCATGATTGTTAACTTTAGAATGAATTTACTTTTGTAATGATGTGTTTGATCATTGATGTGATCATGGGATTATAGGGATATTATGATGTTGAATCATATCCATCTAATCGAGGTCTTATGTGGCTAGGAAGATAGACATCGATCATCATATCAAGGGCATCCAAGTATATGAAAACCATGCTTATTTTTATCATTATATACAAGGATTATTTAATAAGTAAATATGGACATTATAGTAATTTAAAAAACATTGATACATTTAGTAATGGTTATTTAATAAATTAAATATTAATGTAAAAAACTTTTATTCTTTTAATATACATTGTATGTAGTTCTATCTTTTACTAACTATAATATTGATTGTTTTTACTAGTATGTTCCACTGTGCATGTAAAATAACGACACTTTATATAGATATATTTTATAATATTTTTTTCACTGTATCAATGACTATAATATAAACATCATTCGATGTAATTACATCAAAAATAATTTTTATTCTTTCACTCTGATCTTCAGACATTCTGTAAGTCCAATAATGTTAATTGAATATGTACTGTGCTTTTATTAGTTTAAAATAATTAAAATAAAATTAACCCACCCCATTGTATTTATATCAATATAACCTAATCATATAATCCAATGATTGGTATAAGAGAATATTTCTTTTTATTATAAACATGATGATTTTATATATTTCATTTCTTAATGCATTCATTTAATTTTTTTGTAATATTTTTGTATATATGATTATCTACAGAAATGTTTATTTTTATAAATGATTTTATGTTTTTTATGATTTAAGGTTTTAATATAGGATCTCATGATAAATTTAATCCTATTCAACCACAAATATTTCATAGTAATGTCTATGAATATTGGATAGATACAACGAAAAATTTTGTGATCTACACTGCTATTTTCAATTTAGTAATGGTTATTAGAAAATAAAAGATTCTAGACAAGAATGTTTGTACATTCATAAATTATATGAATTAGAATATCTGTTGAAAAAAATAGTCAAAAAAATTATTGTGGTCTTTGATGAGTAATATCTTTAATCAGAAATCATCTTTAGAATCATCCATCTGTATTTGAAGTAAATTTCATGTAACACATTTTGGAACATCAGAAGTTATATAGACTAGAAGAACTATTCATATATCTTATTATCAATCCTTTGATTTCATACCTAGTGAGAAAATATTCAAGATGCACCAATAGTTTATGAATATTATAAATTATTTATTTTATATTAGGAAAAATGTTATGGATTATGAGATTTTGATCAAAAATATTATATAAATAATTCCCAATGAGTTGGAGTCCAATGGAACCACATTGGATGATACATGAAATCTTACTAATCATAATTTAGAATATTTCCTTTGTATTTTCATGAATTACAAGGTAATATTAAAATGAGATGTTGAAAAATCAAAAATTAATATTGGTTGTGTTACTTTTACTACATCATGTACTGTACCCTCCAAAGATTAGTCGGTAGATAAATTTTGGTAATCCTCAAGAAAAAATAATGTTTTTGTTTATCACCATTCATGTTCATCGTCTCTTTAGAAAATGAGATAGAAAATACGGATAAAAGGATTACCAATATTTTCTGTATGAAAATATTTCAATACATATTCTATAAATAACCGTAAAGAAAAATGTGAGAAGAAGTTTATTGAGTTCACTTGTTATGAATGATTGAAATTAGGGAATATATGACTAGATTGTAAGAATATAAAAAAGAAATACAATATAGAAATAAATTCAGATAAAAGTGCTATGAAATATTATAATTCCAAAAGCACAATATTTTTATGTCTTCTAAAACAAGGAAATCTAGTGGTGCATATACTTTTGAAAATTATTTTAATAATACATGTTCTATACAATAGAAATGTTGAAATGTTTTTTTAATTACCCATGGTAGATCAAGGTCCCATGGAAAATTTAAATACCATTGAATCCCAAATTAATATTTATTTAATTGAAAATTATCCTCATGAGAAAAATGTTACATCTTTTGTTTAAGAATATTCAACATTAGACAATCATTATTTACCTAATTATGATGATATTTATAGATGGGAAATACTATTAGCAAATTAAAAGTATAATATTTTTAAAGAACATGATAATTCCTGATCCAACTTTTTTTCTGGAAATTAGATAATAAATCATTTAACTAATTAAATATCATATAATTAAAAATATCATGATAAAACAAAATTTGAAATTGAATTTTTGAGAAAATTAGTTTAAAATCAAAATTATGAAATAAATAGATCCAAAAATATTACGAATGAGGATAATAATTTAGTTATAAAACCAAAATCTAAAATTTCTAGATTAATAAAATTTTATCCAAGTTTACCAATTGAATGGAAAACCATTAATAAATGTATAATAAAACTCTACATTATAATTATAATTATACAATGGGTTTTGCCAATAAAAAACCGTATTTTAAAACAAATTACTATATTCCTAAAAGTGAACCGTTTTCAATAAGTGCCATTGTGGTGGTCACTAGATTTTTTTTTCTTTCACCAGAGTAAAAGAGTAAGAATTTAATATGTACTATTTCTTTACAGAAATAAAATTTTACTATAATAATAATGTTAAGAAAAATGTTGTTACCCAAAATTCAATTTTCTACAAATATGAGACCTAAGAATGTTCTGGTTCTAAAAATAATAATATTTTTGTATTCAGTAAAAGTAAAAAAGTACTAAAAACAAAAATATTTTATACATGGATAGTGGATGTTATGGGCACATTACTGGAAATAAATATTTCTTCAAGAAGATAGTCAATATTAAAGGTGAAAATGTAACTTCCAAAGATAATGTTAAGTGAAATTTTATCAAAATAGGTGACGCCTTTCTTCATTAAAAATCCCTGATTTCGAATGTAATATTTGTTATAGGACATAATCAAAACCTTATAAGAATATATAAATAATGTTATGAAGGTTACCTTGGAAAATTTAAGAATGGAAATGGTACTATATATAGTTATAAATATGAAATCATTCTTTCTGTAAATAAACATGAGAATGTTTGTACACTAAACATAGAAGACCTTAAAAGATATGAATTTCTTAGCCTTAGTGTAATGGAAGATCAATCTTGGTAGTGGAATATAAGTTTAGGACACTAAAATCTTATAAACATAACCGGGGTGATGATGAATTGACTTGTTAAGGATCTACCAGAACATAATTTTTATACTTCAGAAGTCAGTGACCCATGACAATTTGGTAAGAAAAATAATTCACATTTTAAATCTATTAGTAAAATTATAAATTATGATGCTTTATAGTTAGTTAATATTGAATTATTTGTTCCTAAAAACTTGAACTATTGTTTTATAATACTAATTATATGTCTTATTTGATGATTCCATAATATATACTTCCGTCTATTTTCTTATAAAGAAATATGAAGACTTGATTTATTTTAAAACTTTGGTATGCACAGTTAAAAATGAGAGAAAGAACACATTTATAACTATTCATATTGGTTATGGCGCATAATTTGAATATTATGTATTTTGAATAATTTTTTATGGAATAAAGTTATTGAATATAAATTTTCACCACATAAATCCCCATAAAAATGGTGTAATTGAAAAAAATATAATTCATTTTGATATTACCTAAACTATGATGATTTAATACTCAATTAATAATTTTTTTTGGTTCAAGTAGATAGTTATACCTATTATATTATAAGTTGATTTCTAAATAGTAATTTTCAAAATAAAACCACTTCTGAATTATGGACAGTAACAAAACCAAATATTTCTTACATCAAAGTAATTTTTAAAGTAATTTTTTTGAATACTGATGATAATTTAAATAAGTTTGATCCTAAATTCGATTAATGGATATTTTATGGTTATTCCACTACTAGTAAGTATTATATAATTTTAAACTAAAAAACATGAACAGTTGAAGAAATAGTGCATGTTATGTTTGATGAAACTAATCTCTTTTCTTTCAAACAACCTCAACCTACATCCTCTTATGATATTTCTGGAATTTATTTTCAAGCATTGTTATATTGTTCTTCTTATAAAGAAATAAATCAATAATTAGTTTCTAACATTCTTCCAGATAATATTTTCTACCAATTTCTGAAAAACATACTTTTGAAAACTCTTGATGTCAGATGTTTCTTAGTAATCATTCTAGTGATAGTATCATTGGTGATGTAGACCAACCAATTGTGACGAGAAGTGACTTATGAAATGAAATTGAACATCTAAATTTATTATCTCAATTCTAACTTCTGAATTCCCATAAGGTTTTAGGTGATGTGGATTGTATTAAATATATAAAATAAGACCTCAACACGATTTAATATAAAAAATTTTATACATTAATAAATCAAACTATAAAAAATTATATTTTTAGGGTAAGATATATTTTTTAGAAGGATTAGATGAAAATGGAATATTAGTTATAAAGAAATCTAGAATTTTTTTCTGGATATCATGCTGAGCCAATTGTGATGGAAGATAATGTGCCCCAGGTGCACACAGAAACTCAATTATCAGATGTTCCTCCTGATGTTAGTTCATTTCCAGCAAGGTATCTTGTGTTTATGCCCTTCAATCCCGGTCTCTCACAACAATATTTTTATAGTTATTCTACTATAGATGGTTGTAAATCATTCATGGGTACCCTATGTGATGCGTCCCAAATTTTGGTGTTTTTTGGATTCCCAAGAATTCAACTGATCATCTCCTCGGTTTATAGGGATGATTATGAACTATCTGTCTAGATCTTGTTAGAGGCTTACGATGAGGCGAATGGATTTCTCAAATGGACTCTTGTCACCTGTTTTGGGTAATCAAAACTGAATATCTCTATTTTCAAGATGTTCGTTGTTTCTTGGGGTCTTTCTTCTCTGGTCCATGTGTCGTTGGTTCACTGGTCTTCCTTCTTCCATTTTTTCTTCAGACATGTATTTTATAAGTGTATGGTGTAATTCCCCCCGAATCATGGATCGATGGTTGTTTAATCTGGCTCGATGGTCAGTTGATATTAACAGTTTGGGGCAATGTTATCTTTCATTCATATGGATCTCCCTACCACGTTTTCCACTAACATTAAATAATGGTTCTATTATAAATGTCATTGATGTCTCTCATGGGTGTTTTTATTATTCCAAAAATAGCAATCAATATTTTGCTGATGTTTCCACTACTTGCATCTATGTAGATTAGGATCTATCAATGCCCATATAAAATAATTTATCTTTGAATGTGAAGGGGATATTTTCCTCGAATTAAGAGATTGTTTATCTGGTATTACCTAGGTACTTCTCCCACTATAGTCTACAAGGTCATTCAGTGCAGGTATGCCCAAAATATTGATGGGGTGGGACTCGACCGTCAAATCATGTCCTGATCAAAAGGGGTGTTCTATCTAATGTTTCCATGGTTAACAAGGACATCATGCATGTTCCTTCTAGTTGTGTCTCTATTAAGATACCAATATCTAGTGCTAATTCTACTATTATTTATCCCAATAATTCTTTCAATACTGGGTCTTTAGCTATTGGACAGTCATCTAGAGACATGTTTCATGATATTAGTGATTTTTTTGTAACTGAATAAATATATTCAATCTGAGGAGGTATATGTGTGTTCTTTCATTGATAGAGTTGTGTTCATGTGTCGTTCTCTAAATTTCTATGGCATAGTGATTTCTTATAAAGGATCTTCTAGACATTTGGTCTGTTGGTCTGGTTCTATGAGTCCTCTTGGTTGCTATCTGAGTCCGTATCTTCATCAACCTCTACCATGGTTGAGGTTTGTGAAAACGTTACCACCATAGGGGTTTTTAAGGACATACATAGGGTGGAATGTTATGAGAGGAAAATGTATTTCTTAGGTATTCATCCCTCATGTTTTCTTTTCCCCAAGAAAATTTGGGTGTCTACTTGCAAGATGTTTTTATTCCACTAGTATATAAGAATTGTGTTAACCAATTATGCATGAGAAAGATGAGGAAGGATTCTAGGAGGTATCATTATGTATGATCTTCTCATATCAAAACTATATCTTCTTCAGACAATGGAGTCCATACTATGGTGGGACATCACTATATAATGTTGTATATAGACTCCATGTCTAGTCCTAACAAGATGCATTTGGCCAAATTCATGAATAAACCATTCTAATGATTTCAATAACCATTTGGAAGACCCATGGATTTGGTTCTCTGGTCAAATATGATTTTGTTGAAATGGAAATCCAGAAGTATATTTTGTGTTATACTGCAATTCTTGAGCACAATAAAAATCATTGTATGATTAAAGAATTTATTCATAAACTCATAATTCATGGAAGAATGAATGTAGAACCAGATAATCATCATATATGCGTTTTATGGAAGAAAAATGTGCCTTTGGATATATTTAATACAACATATCAGAAAGTTATACTGAAAGTAATCATAGATGTGGAGTTGGTTTTTATTTCCTTTGTGTTTGGAAGCATTGTTTCTCCAAAGAGAAAGAGCATATGGCCAGAATAAAATAGTTTTGATCCGAATGAACATCCACAGATTATTGTTTGTGATTTTAACAAAATTTATTATTCAATTGAAAAGAAATGTAGGGGTGTGTTTCCTTGTTTGGATAGCATGAATTTCTTCTAATATATAGCTTGTAATGGTCTTCATAATTTGGGTTATTCTATGGATGATTTCACATGATGTTACAAAAGGAAAATAATTCAGTGTTGTTGTTACTATCTCGATCGTTTATTAGTTAAAATTAATATTATTTATATGTTCCCTAACAATAAAGAGGACCATCTTGTCTATGGAATTTTAGATCACTCACCTTTTTTGGTGTCCTTATCCACTAGGATGTTCGGAAAAGAACATTTTCGCTTTCATGATTACTAGAATTGTATACATGATTTTCATCATATTTTTAGGGAATGATGGAAGGAACTAATTCAATGTTATTCTTGGTTGGACATTCATAATATGTTGAATCACCATAAACATAAGATTCATTCCAGTGTGAAATATCTCTCTCTTATACCATGACCTGGAATATCATAAACAAGGTGTTGAGAATATGGAAAAAATTATTTAAGACAAATGAGATGACACGATCTTTAAGGACCCCTCTTGTTATAAAATTAATATTCAAATAAATTTCCAGAAATATAAACGTATTGATAGTGATAGAGATAGGGTGAAATGGATTCATGAAGAAGATAGAAACTCGGCTTATTTCCATTTTTTTTATTAAGAAATGTAGAAGGAGTGTTACACTGTATATCCTTCATAAAGATGGATCTTTCTCAGATGAATGATATTTGGTTGGAAACATGGCCTTCTCGTTCTTAAAAAAATTACTTTCTAACCCTAATCAGAATCTGGTGAATGAATATCTTAATGGGAATGCATAGAAGATTGTAGAAATATCTAATATTATGTCTGTTCAAGACAATATTCTTGTGGAAGCAATCTGTGATGAGACATAAATCTATAATGCGAGGATGAAGCTTATCCTAGAGAGTACTCCAAGTCCTGACAATTTTCTAGGCTCATTCAATAGAGGCTCTAGGGATGTGGTTAAGGCTGATCTCATTTTTTAGAACCGGAATTTCATTCATGGTGGTTTTATCCCAAGAGTTGTGGGTGATACTACTTTAGTAATGACTCCTAAGACTACAAATAAATTTTTTATTTGAGATTATAGACCAGTGATTATGTGTAATTTTATTTCAAAAATTATTTAAATCATTATCAACTCATGAATATGTTTTCACGTTGCATAGTGGTTTTCCATAGAAAAACATGGTTTTGTTTGAGGTCGATCTATTCTAGGAGTGGTTACCTTGGATCATGAAATGATCTGTGATATCAACATTAAATGTCATGGCTCAAACATGGATTTAAGATTGTTATGATTAAATATTATGATATAATTGAATGATGTTTTATAATTAGAGTGATTATGTATATAGGAATCTACTCATGGATGACAAATATTCTGTTTCATCGCTTCAACTCTTCCTAGATGGAGATTTATTTTATGGAAAAACTCGCGGTTTTTAATGGCTACTCATGGGATCAGACAACGAGATATGATATCCCTAACTCTTTTTATTATCATACATGTAACTTTTATTATACTTATTAATACAAAAAATCTATAGGTATCATTATTTCATATAGAAGGAAAATGAATCAACCAACAATTTACCTCTTTTTGTTTGCGGATAAGACCATGATCTATGTCAATTAGAGAGCAAGATATGTTAGTGATCTATTAAAATTATGTATGAGTATAGTTATTAGAGTAGAAAAAACTGTCATTAGAGAAAAAATTAATGGGTATATTTCAGAAAATTTTGGTGATAGGAATGTTTCCTCCTTATCCATAATACTTATAATTCAAAGATGTTCTTTTCCATTGAATTATAATGGGAATTCTATATCCCCATGCCATACTGGAATCAGATATATTGATGTAAATATGGATAGAATTATGAACCATGTACTTTAGTGGAAGAAATGTTATCTATATATTATTAGACGGAATGCTTTAACCAATAGTGTCTTACTGGCTATGCCTATACATGTTCTTTCAGCCATCAAAGTGCTTAAGGGGGTTCTTAATAATTTTTACATAATCATGGATGATTTCATATGGGATGATCATTCTGAGGGGAAACACCATTGGACTTCGTGGGATATATTAGAATGACACTTTCCTAAAGGTGGAATTGATGTTTGGAATATAACGAATGTGTTGGCACTGCATGCATGAAAAACGTTCATGCGACGTAGTGGAGGAGCATACTCTCTGGGGTAATATTAGGTGTTTTCAAGGAATGTGTTCTTTGGATTCTGGTAGTTTCTATTATCCAATATGTTGTTCGAGACGAAATATTATTCCTACCATTCAACAAAACTCGAGGTGGATTATTTGGAAAGGGGATATTTCCTTTTGGAATTATAATTGGGTAGGTTCTAGTGTTAGTTTTCCAATCTTTCATGGGCCTTATATCTCCTTTAGAGAGGATTGTATGTATCCTAGTTTCCCTAATTTTGTTTCGAACAATGATAAAAATGTTGTTTTATTTTATTAAATTCAATTTGGATCCAGAGTGATGTGTTTTCACTACATCTAATTCAGGTTTGTTTTCTGAAAGGACATTTAAAGGATCATTCATTCACTGGTGAAACAAGACGCCTGGAATAATGTGTAATGATGAAATAAAATTCTTTATAAATCTAGCTTCCTAATATGGAGGATTATATTAAAGTAACCTATACAATGTGGGAGATAAACAAAGTAGCATTCTACCTGGCATCACTTGATTTTTCTGTACCAAATAACATTGTTTTTAAAAATCTGAGTAGCCTTTAGCTAGTGGGGATCAACATCATTGTAGGGGATGCCCTCAGCCTCCATTATGTCAGACCCACTTAGTCTATTATATTTTGGCATGTCTTTACGGGCCTTTATTCATGTACTTCTCTTTTCTATAAATATTAATTTACAAGATTATGATGACAATGTGAGAAATATGGGTGTTAATATGGTCTCAAAATGTAATTGTTGCACAATTCACAAAGAGAAGGATTCCAATCATCTATTTTTTTAAAGGAGAATGGGCTATGAATGTCTGGTAATGTTTTGGAGAGTTTAGTGGGATTTTCTCCACTGAACTACGAGGTGAATATTTATTGGAATGATGGTTCTCTGGTATGAATGGTGAATGCCAATAAAAATGGCAAGGGCAATGATTCTTAATCTGGGATACTAGTGTATCTGGAAATCTAGAAATAAATTCACATTTTTTGGCCTTTTTTCTTTAGAAATATATATTCTCAGAAGAACCAAGTATGTCCTGATTGATGTGGTTTGTGGTTCTAACGACTGGATTCTTGGCCCCTCCCTGAGTAGCATATAGATGAATATGTCATTAATCTGTTATCATATGTTTTCTTTTAGAGGAAACTAGGATTGTTGGGTCTCTTTTAAACATTTCTTAAAAATTAAATTTTGATGGTTCTTTTATTTTGGTGATTATGAAAGATAAAGGGTTATTACAAGATTATAAAGTGATTGTTCTTCTTGCATTCACACCCTATTATAGTAAGGTGAACTCCATTCAGGTTGAGGTAAAAGAGATGTTCACAGGTATTAAAATATGTGCCTGGAAAAGATTTAATCTTCAGAAAGTTGAAACTGTTTCCAAGATTATTCAATACTCTATGAATATTAATATACCCTCTTTTTGGTCGATTCTGTATATAATTATAAAATTTAAGCACAACATCAACAATAACACTTGGGTTGTTCATACGCGGTGTGAGGGAAATAATGTGGCAGATCATCTTGCATCCATGGCGGTGGAGGACCAAGGGAGAAACATTACCATTTTTCAATCATTCTTCATCTAAAACCAAAGTGTAAAAAAACTGATTAGAGCATATAATCATGGTCTTCATTGTTTTCATACTCTTTAGACTTTTACTTTTTTCCTTTCTCATTGTCTTATTTTATTTTTTGATTTTTTCAGATAATAAAAAATACAACGTTGACTGAATTAAATAAATCTATAATTGTTTCAAAAAGTTATAACCCATAAGATGGAATATATTATGAAGAAACAGATTCTCTATTAAAAATAATTGATGTTATTTGAAAATTTCTACCTTTTACAACATTATTTAATTTCAAACATTTTCATAATTATGTAAAGTATAATTTTATTAATGGATAAAAATAGGATGAATTTTATTTCGAACAACCACATGTTTTTGAAAATAAAAAACATGTATAATATGTTTTTAAACCTACCACATCACTATATGTTCTTAAATAATCCCCTATAGTTTTGTATGACACGTTATTTGGTTTTTTTATAAAATAATTTTGTTAAAGGAGATGCATATTTAACTCTTATTATAAAATAAGTAGATAAAAATATTATGATTTTAACAATTTATGTTGATGAAATTACATTTGGTTTAACTCTAAAATCATTAACATAATCCTTTGCAGATATTATAATGTTTGAGTTTGAAATATGTATGATGGGTGAGTTAACATAATATCATTGTCGTTAAATTTCAAAAAACAAAAAAAAGGGAATTATATATCACAAATATAATTATATAAAATATATTCTTAATAAATTTGGGTATGACAATAAAGGAAATATTTTTACTCCCACTGATACCTCTAATAATATAGATCCTGACGAGGATTTGAAATTATTTGTTCAGAATATTTTTAGATGTTTTATTGGAAGTATATGTTACTTAAAATAAATTCAAATAAATTAAATGTTGTTGTAGGATTATTTGTATGATATCAAGACAATCCAAAAGGATATCATCATAAAGATATAAAATGAATTTTTTTATCTGATAGAAACTATGGATTTAAAATTAATCTATTCTACTAGAAATGTTTTTGAAGTACAAGGTTTTTTGGATACTAAATTTTGTGGTTTTTGAAGGGATAAAAAATAATCATTTATAAAAAATAAATTCATAAGATATTCTTTTGTTTCTTAGCTCTGTATGAGGAAGCACTCAGTATCTCTTTCCACAGTTGAATGCAAATATGTGGAAACTATATGTTATTATGCTCATGTCTTATGAATGCAACACACAATCGTTGTCTATGTTATGGGTTTTAATAAAACTAAAATACATTTTTATAATATAAGTGCCATTGATATAAGTAAAAATTCATCACATCATTCATGTTCTTACCTCATAAATATAAGACACTATTTATTTTAGGATCACACACTTAAAAATATATAATTTTTTTATTCATCAGAATTAAATAACAAATCATTGATATTGGTACTAAACCCCTTATTTTAGATAGATTTGAACACATTTAATATAATATAAAAATGATAAATATTATGTGATTGTTCATATATACTTCTTTTTTAACAATAATCTAACATTAATATACTCCATTTCATAGGAGGAGTGAATATGTTTTTTATTTTTCAAAATTGTTATTTTTTCTCAAAAAACATTTAGTTTCCTAAATTATTATTTTTTCTATAATGCTTGTATCATAATGAGTTTCTCATAATCAAATTTTTTTAATATTTTTTTAATCCAAATTCTATATTCTATTTCTTAGACTAAAAAATTATTATAAAATTTACAGTATCAAATTTTATTACAAAATACCATAATTAGTTTTCCAAAAATAAAACTATCATCGTTAGTTTGACATAAAAAAAACTAATGTAATATTTTTTTCAGGAAAAAATTCTCGTGATTGGGTTTTCATAATCATACTATCCTAATCATTCACTATTAAAAATATCCCAATATATTTAATCTTCAAAAACCACAAAGAACAGGTTAATAATACCGATTAAACATTCCACTCAGAAATATACTCTAATATTTATTTTGTTTTTGCACTAATTCATTAATTTAGATTATAATTATTTTTGATCTTATATTTTTGTTAAAGAAAATTCAAAATTTTTAAAATTTTCATTATAAAAATGATTCTGATTCCAATAAACATTTATAAAACCTTGAGGGTAAAAATAATCATTAAAAATTCTTTAATTAAATCATGGAATTCAAATAAGAAATGGTTTCAATCTAAACTACTTATTTGAATATAGAAGTAAAACTATCACCTCCAATACATGTATAAGTGAGGGAAACCCCTATCCTACATTGGCTATTAATGTTTTTTTCCCAATCTTTGTTACCTTTCAACATTGTTAATTCGATTATATTGCAGTTTGATTGAACTTCGACACCAGTTCTCATTACAAATGTGATGAGTGAAGAATAAGAAAAATTGTATGCTTTCAGAGGTAGAAATTTTAAGATATCTATCTTTGATAAGTTCAATACAACTATCAAAAATCTTATATCTTTTCAGGGATGTGAATGGGTTTGTGTAAATAATATGGGAAAATATATTGGAATGTATTATCCTATGATGGTTCAAGTGTTTTATGATTCGGTTTAGTTTGATAATGGAAATAGTAAATATTATGTTTAATTTCTCATGTTTGCAAAGAGATGTAATATTTCATATAATAAATTAGTGGACTTTCTTAGGTTTTATTCTGATAGAGAAGAAAATTTACCTTCTCAAAAGTTACCAAACCTGCATGAATAATTTTATAATAATAATGAAAATGATTCTTTATTATCATTATATGTGAATGTAAATAATGTTTCATAAATGACTTTGGTCAAGAGAGTAATTTGTTTGTAGATTTAGGTTTATCTAATCCTTAGGAAGGCTGATATAGATACATTAAATTTTATAATATTTTTTATTCAACATGGTATATACGATGAAAATAGACTTAGTGATGTTTGTTTTCATTAGGGTGGAAGATAATATAATTTCTAAAATCAAGTCGAAGATTATTATATTTCAACTATTCATTAGTAAATTAATTGTTCAATGATTGGATATTTTTTAATTTGGGAAAATTCATACTGATTCTAAGAAAAGATTTTATTTTTTATTAATGATACAACTTATATAATGAAATTCATTTTTTTATAAATCAAAAAGTATTTTAAAAAAGATAATGTAGTTACATCATAGACACAACCATCAAGGACTATTTAGGAAGTTAAGAATAAACAGAAATCTGTATGTTCCCCACATATGAAACATAATAATGGTAAGATAATGTTTGTTGAAAATTTAAAGAAGTATTTGTAACATGATGCTAAAAAAAACCATGGGATACAAATTTTAATTGTGATCCTTCTGAGGAAATGGCTTTGAGAATCAGGTGGAGTAACACTTTGAATAGTAAGAGAAAATATAGAGGTAAAATATAAAAAATTTAAGAATGTGTTATAGAAATATGTTTTAAATATTTTGTAACAGTTTCTGAGTATCTTTTCATTCCAATATGCCGAACCAATCAAGTCATTTTAGAAGATTGAATTGTTTTCTAAGAAACATATTTTATTATTATAGGTATTCCTTTAGTGGATAATAAGGATAAAGTAAAAAAATTGTTGAATAATTTGTATGTACCATTATTAAGAAATAATTAGTTTCCAAGAAAGTTGTTAAGGGTGTTTTAAGAACATCTAGACATTTATAAGAAGATACTTATAAAGAAGAATAAGAAGAATGGAAAAAATAAATATAAAAAGAAATATAAGAATAAGATTATTAGGAAGTTCATGTAATAGAGTTATATAAAAAAGAAAAAGGAAAGGAAGATAAAGAAGAGGATAATAAAGAAAAAACACATATAGATAAAGGGTCAAAAGAAAAAGAGTCAATGGAATCTAATTTATATTCATCATGTTTAACCTTTATGTATGATAAGGATAATGAATCCACATATGATGAATAAAAAAAATTCTTAAATAAATGAAGAAGCAATGTCATCCACAATGTAAGAAGAACTTGATCAGAATTCTAATTAAAACGTTTTTTTCAAAGATGAATCTGATAATGATATATATTTTGTTGAAATATTATATGTAAGAATGTTTAAATTAAAAATAAATAGAAGGATGAGAGATTTTCCAAAACTAGTGTCAAATCATTAAGAATGAATCCTCCCAAATATTCTTTTGGTTCATCCGATTCATCAGCTAATATTACAAAAAATGTTTTCGATTATATATTTCAATATTTGAAATAGTATAAATAACTCATTCTATATCACTACTAGAATTGGTGGTTTTCCCCACGCTTCTTTACCCACGGTTTGCTTAAACCGTGTGTAAAGGTGGCCTTTTACCAATGGTTTAAGAAAACCGTGGTTAAATGGGTGTTGATGTCACCTTTGCCAACGGTTCTACGGAACCGTTGGTAAAAGCTGACAAAATGGTCACCCTTTCCCAACAGTTCTAAGGAACCGTTGGAAAAGGGTTTGTTCAAGTGGCCCTTTTCCAACGGTTCAGTATAACCGTGGGGAAAGGGGTGCCCCTTTACCAATGGTTTTAACAAAACCGTTTGGAAAGAGATTTGAAGTCACCTTTGCCAACGATTTTTAAAAACCATTGGTAAAGTTTTACCACATTAACGCTTGGGCACAACTCTCCCCCATTCGCGAGACAGAACCCTAAATCTGCAGCTCCGCTCCAGCTCCTCTCCTCTGCTCTCTGGACTCCCCCTTCCGAACCAGTGAAACTCCATCAAATTAATAAGGTATTTTCTTTTTTATTAATCTAATATTTTAGTTTTAGGTTTTGATTTTGTTGTGGATATCATTTTTTTGTGTTTTCATTTAACCTAAAATTTCTCTATTCCAATCTAATTAATTAATTACATATTTAACCCTTCATCGAAGATGAAATATCTCAAATTCATTGTGGTTGGATTCCAGATTTTCTAAGTATGTGTTTTTATGCTTTTTCTTCATCTTGTAATTAATTTTTAATTGGAAATTTAATTAAATGTGTTTATTTATATTTAGCAATGTTTCTATGAATGTGTTCCTTGAATTGAACAAGTCATGAATTTAATGACTTATATTTTGACATCTGTCAAGTTTTTATGAATTCTTCAATTTCATAATCTGTTTAGATTAATTTTGAAAGAATATTTAAATAATGAATTGGTGAAATTGAGTCTTTGTCTCGGGATTTTATTTGAAGAATGAAATAAATTGATTTGCATGAAATGAGTTGACCTATTTAATGGTTTCTAAGTAGTTTCAAATGATTTAATTTGTGAAATGACAATTAACCCTCTTGGAATTATTATTTTTGAAATGAGATTTCTTTGGTAATTTTAAATTAGATATATATTCATGTGGAAATATGTTGTAATCCCATGTTTTGAATTAATATTGAGAATTTTTAATTGTAAAACATCTTTTAATAACTTTGGGATGTTTTGAAATAAAGGATTTTTTAAAAGCCTGTTTAGAATTACATGTTAGTTTTTGGAAGTAAGTTGGTATAAATAACCTTTCTAAATATTGAATTAAATAAGGGGTCTCGAATTTAATTGATGATTTTTTACCACTTAGTTAGAATTTTATGAAGATACCCAATTGTAATTATTCATTAATGTAACTTTCTCAATTCCTGTAATTACAAATGATGGATGTTGAAAATGGGATTATTCACATGGATGGAGATTTGGGTGAGATTGAGATATGATTTCAGGTCCGAATAATATGATTGATATTGATAAGGATACTCATTGTTATCCTCATAACTTAATTATATCACTCACCTCTTTTGACTAGTCATGGTGACATAAATAGTTAGATGGGAAAATCTAGATTTATGATTCACTAGTGGACTCATACCTCGTCTAGTGGAATCATAGAGAACATGAAAGGTTAGATGGTAATATCCGACCAAACGCATTTGGATTCCATTGAAACTTAAGGAAAACGATCCATGAGTCAAATTTGATGTGTACTAGTCAACCCCGCCTCAATCTGAGGCCCGGTGTGGCGGACACCACTCAAAGTGCCTCTATTTTCTTCAAAATGGACTCATTTTTAAGTGAAATCAACAACTGACATACGGGAAATAGACCAAACGCCTTCAGATTTTGTTGAAACTTTAGGACAATGATCAATGGGTCATATGTGACATGTACATGTCAACCCCATCTAAATCCGAGATGCAGTGTGGCCGGTATCATTCCATGTGTACGTATTTTGTTTAAAATAGACAATATTTTATGTACATACGCCAAACCAATCAAACGTCTTCTGATTGTGTTGATACTTTTTCACAATGATACATGAATTATATGTGATGTGTACGAGTTAACCCCGGCTCAATCCGAGGCCCGGTGTGGGCAACACCACTCAAAGTGCCTCTGTTTTCTTCAAAATGGACTTAACTTTAAGTGAAATCGAAAATGACATACGAGAAACCAAACCAAACGCATTCGTATTCTGTTGAAACTTAAGGAAAACGATCCATGACTCATATTTGACGTGTATGAGTCATCCCCGACTCAATATGAGTCCCGGTGTGGCCGACACCACTAAAAATGCCTCTATTTTGTTAAAAATGGACTTAATTTTAAGTGAAATCAAAAACTGACATACATCCAACAGACCAAATGCATTCGGATTCTATTGAAACATAAGTAAAATGATCCATGGGTCAAATGTGACGTGTACGAGTCAACCCCGCCTCAATCCGAGGCACGGTGTGGCCGAAACCATCAAAAATGTCTCTCTTTTGTTTAAAATGGACAATATTTTACATACATACACCAAACTGACCAAACACCTTCGGATTGTGTTGAAACATTATGACAACAATCCATGCGTCATATGTGATGTGTACGAGTCAACCTTGCCTCAATCTGAGGCCCGGTGTGTCCAACACCACTCAAAGTGCCTCTGTTTTGTTAAAAATAGAATTAATTTTAAGTGAAATCAACAACTGAAATACGTCAAACTGACCAAACGCATTTGGTTTCTATTGAAACATAAGTAAAATGATCCATGAGACAAATCTGACATGTATGAGTCAACGCCTCTTCAATCCAAGGCCTGGTGTGTCCAACACCACTCAAAGTGCCTCTGTTTTGTTAAAAATGGACTTAATTTTAAGTGAAATCAACAACTAACATATGGAAAACCTACCAAATGCATTCAGATTCTATTGAAACAGAAGGAAAACGATCCATGAGTCAAATGTGATGTGTACGAGTCAACCCCGCCACAATCCAAGGCGCGGTGTGGCCGACACCACCCAAACTGTCTCTCTTTTGTTTAAAATGGAAAATATTTTACGTACATACACCAAACTGACCAAACACATTCGGAATGTGTTGAAACATTAGGACAACGATCCATGCGTCATATGTAACGTATAAGAGTCAACCTTTCCTCAATCAGAGGCCCGGTGTGTCCAACACCACTCAAAGTGCCTCTGTTTTGTTAAAAATAGACTTAATTTTAAGTGAAATCAACAACTGATATACGTCAGACTGACCAAACGCATTAGGTTTCTATTGAAACTTAAGGAAAATGATCCAAGAGAAAACTTTGACATGTAAAACTCAGCGCCGCCTCAATCTGAGGCCCGGTGTGGATGACACCACTCAAAGTGCCTCTATTTTGTTCAAAATGAAATTATTTTTAAGTGAAATCAACAACTGACATACGGGAAACTGACCAAACACCTTCGGATTGTGTTGACACATAAGGAAAACGATCCATGGGTCATATTTGACGTGTACGAGTCAACCCCTCCTAAATCCAAGGCGCGGTGTGGCCGGTATCACTCCAAGTGTATGTATTTTGTTTAAAATGGACAATATTTTACGTACATACGCCAAACTGATCAAACGTCTTCTGATTGTGTTCATACTTTTTCACAATGATCCATGACTCATATGTGACGTGTATGAGTCAACCCCACTCAATCCGAGGCTCAGTGTGGCCGACACCACTCAAAGTGCCTCTGTTTTCATCAAAATGGACTTAATTTTAAGTTAAATCAAAACTGACATACGGGAAACCGACCAAATGCATTCGGAATCAGTTTAAACGTCAAGAAAACAATTCATGACTCATATTTGATGTGTATGAGTCAACCTTGCCTCAATATGAGGCCCAGTGTGGCCAACACCACTCAAAATGCCTCTGTTTTGTTAAAAATGGACTTAATTTAAAGTGAAATCAACAACTGACAAACGACAAACTGACCAAATGCATTAGGATTCTGTTAAAACTTAAGGAAAACAATCCATGAGTCAAATGTGATGTGTAAGAGTAAACCTTTCCTCAATAAGAGACTCGGTGTGGATGACACCTCTCAATGTGCCTCTGGTTTGTTAAAAATGGACTGAATTTTAAGTGAAATCAACAACTGACATATATCAAACTGACCAAATGCATTCTGATTCTGTTGAAACTTAATGAAAATGATACATGGGTCAAATTTGACGTCTACGAGTAAACGCTGCCTCAATATAAGGCCTGGTGTGGCTGACACCACTCAAAGTGCCTCTATTTTGTTCAGAATGAACTTATTTTTAAGTGAAATCAACAACTGACAAACGGTAAACTGAGAAAACGCCTTCATATTGTGTTTAAACATTAGTACAACAATCCATGGGTCATATTTGATTTGTACGAGTTAACCCCACCTAAATCTGGGGCTCGGTGTGGCCGGTATCACTCTAAGTGTAAGTATTTTGTTTAAAATGAACAATATTTTTCGTAAATATTCCAAACCAATCAAATGTCTTCTAATTGTGTTGATACATTTTCACAATGATCCATGACTCATATGTGACTTGTACGAGTCAACTCCGGCTCAATATGTGGCCCGGTGTGGCCGAACCCACTAAAAGTGCCTTTGTTTTCTTAAAAATGGACGTAATTTTACGTGAAATCAACAACTGACATGCGGCAAACCGACCAAACGCATTCAGATTCTGTCGAAACTTAAGGAAAAAAATCCACGAGTCATATTTGACGTGTACAAGTCAAACCCGCCTCAACCCGAGATGCAGTGTGACCGACACCACTCAAAGTGCCTCTATTTTGTTCAAAATGGATTTATTTTAATTGAAATCAACAACTGACATACAGGAAACTGACCAAATGCATTCAGATTCTATTGAGACATCAGAACAATGATCCATGGGTCATTTGTGATGTGTACGAGTCAACCAAACCTCAATCCGAGGAGCGGTGTGGACGACAACACCCAAACTCTCTCTCTTTTGTTCAAAATGGACAATATTTCACGTACATACGCCAAACTGACCAAACGCTTTCAGATAGTTTTGAAACATTAGGAAAACGATCCATGAGTCATATTTGAGCTGTACGAGTCAACCCCGCCTCAATCCGAGGCTCGCTGTGTCCGACGCCACTCAAAGTGCCTCTGTTTTGTTAAAAATGGACTTAATTTTAAGTGAATTCAACAACTGACATACGTCAAACCGACCAAACGCATTCTGATTCTGTTGAAACTTAAGTAAAATGATCCATGAGTCAAATTTGATGTGTAAGAGTCAACCCCGCCTCAATCTGAGGCCCGGTGTCACCGAAACCACTCAAAGTGCCTCTATTTAGTTCAAAATGGATTTATTTTTATGTGAAATCAACAACTTACATATGAGAAACTGACCAAATGCATTCAGATTCTATTGAGACATCAGAAAAATGATCCATGGGTCATATGTGATGTGTACGAGTCAACCAAACCTCAATCTGCGGTCCGGTGTGGTCGACAACACCCAAACAGTCTCTCTTTTGTTCAAAATGGACAATATTTCACGTACATACGACAAACTGACCAAACGCTTTCAGATTCTATTGAAATTTTAGGAAAATGATCCATGAGTCATATGTGATGTGTAAGATTCAACCCCGCCTCAATCCGAGGCTCGGGGTGGCCGACCCCACTCAATGTTTCTCTGTTTTCTTAAAAATGCACTTAATTTTAAGTGAAATCAACAACAGACATACGACAAACCGACCCAACGCATCCGGATTCTGTTGAAACATAAGGGAAAAAATACATGAGTCAAATTGGACGTGTACGAGTCAAACCCGCCTCAATCCGAGTTGCGGTTTGACCGAAACCACTCAAAGTTTCTCTATTTTGTTCAAAATGGATTTATTTTTAAGTGAAATCAACAACTGACGTACGAGAAACTGACCAAATGCATTCAGATTCTATTGAGACTTCATAACAATGATCCATGGTTCATATGTGACGTGTACGAGTCAAACAAACCGCAATCTGAGGTGCGGTGTGGACGACAACACCCAAACTGTCTCTCTTTTGTTCAAAATGGACAACATTTCACGTACATACGCCAAACTGACCAAATGATTTCAGATTCTTTTGAAACATTAGGAAAATGATCCACGAGTCATATTTGATGTGTACGAGTCAACCCCGGCTCAATCTGAGTCTCGTTGTGGCCGACGCCACTCAAAGTGCCTCTGTTTTGTTAAAAATGGACTTAATTTTAAGTAAAATCAACAACTGACATACGTCAAACTGACCAGACACATTTGTATTTTGTTGAAACTTAAGAAAAATTATCCATGAGTCAAATTTGATGTGTACGAGTCAACCCCGCCTCAATCCGAGGCCCGGTGTGACCGAAAACACTCAAACTTCCTCTATTTTGTTCAAAATGGATTTATTTGTAAGTGAAATCAACAACTAACATACACGAAACTGACCAAATGAATTATGATTCTATTGAGACTTCAGATCAATGATCCATGTGTCATATGTGATGTGTACGAGTCAATCAAACCTAAATACGAGGCCCGGTGTGGACGAAAACACCCAAACTGTCTCTCTTTTGTTCAAAATGGACAATATTTCATGTACATACGCCAAACTGACCAAACACTTTTGGATTCTGTTGAAACATTAGAAAAATGATCCATGAGTCATATATTATGTGTAAGAGTCAACCCCGCCTCAATCCGAGGCTCGGTGTGGCCAACCCCACTCAAAGTGCCTCTGTTTTGTTAAAAATGTACTTAATTTTAAGTGATATCAACAACTAACATACGTCAAACCGACAAAACGCATTCGGATTCTGTTGAAACTTAAGGACAATGATCCAAGAGTCAAATTTGATGTTTACGAGTCAACTCCGCCTCAATCTGAGGCCAGGCATGGCAGACAACACTCAAAGTGCCTCTATTTTGTTCAAAATGAACTCATTTTTATGTAAAATCAACAACTGACATACAGGAAACCGACCAAACACCTTCAGATTGGGTTGAAACTTCAATACAACGATCCATGGGTCATATGTGATGTGTACGAGTCAACCCCGCCTAAATATGAGGCCCGTTGTGGCCAGTATCACTCCATGTGTATGTATATTGTTTAAAATGGAGAATATTTAACATACATACGCCAAACTGATCAAACAGATTCTGATTATGTTGATACTTTTGAACAATGATCCATGACTTGTATGTGACGTGTAAGATTCAACCCCTGCTCAATACGATTCCCGGTGTGGCTGACACCACTCAAAGTGCCTCTGTCTTTTTAAAAATGGACTTAATTTTAAGTGAAATCAACAACTGACATACGGCAAACCGACCAAACACATTTGGATTCTGTTGAAATTTAAGGACAATGATCCATGAGTTAAATGTGACATGTACGAGTCAAACCCTCCTTAATCCAAGATGCAGTGTGGCGATACGTTAGTAAAAAATGATCCATGGTCCAGCCTCACACAATCCACTTCTCATATGGTGAACTCCTACCCCTATTCTAAAACACATGACATTTAATATGCTAAGGACATCAATATTTCCCAAGTCACACAATATCATTGATACACACTCATTGTCATCATCATCACACGCACCCCAAACCATGGGACATTATTGGATATATTGTTTGTGTTATATGAAATGCAATTTTGTGTGTATTTTTAATTCTGTATCACATATAATTACGTATTCAATTTTTAATGTATTGTATTCATAATTGATTGTTAAATAATTGTATGCTGTTACAATTCACACATCAGATACCTTGTTATTGTATTCTATTACAATTCACACATCAGCAGTAGAGAGACCAGGCTGCTGGCTGGTGAGAGCAGGCTGCTGGCGGGTGAATTGGGATGGTGAGAGCAGGCTGTTGGCCGATGAATTGGGCTGCTGGCTGCGGAAAAGTGCAGCCTACACTATACCGACGGTTTAGAATCGTTGGTATATTTTTTTTTGGATTTCTTTACCCACAGTTATAATGAACCGTTGGGAAAATAACTTTTAACAATAGTTTTAAACCATTGGTAAAAGGTTTGTATGATGTTTTTACCAAAGGATCTACAAGAACCGTTGGTAAAAGTCTGTTGCAAATGGATTAGAACTGTTGGCAAATGATGTTAGTGACATTTTTTACCAACGGTTCTTATGGATCCATTGGGAAAAAGTGGTATTCCAATGGTTGTAAACCGTTGGCATATGTTTATTAGAGAACTTTATTCCAACGGTTTATAAAACTATTGGTATATAGTATATTTTTCCCAATTTTACCAACAGTTTATCACAAACCGTTTTTATATGTCTACTGTCATGGCTTACTTTTCCACGGTTTGTAAAACCGTTGGTAATATGTATACCAATGGTTATTCACCATATACCAGCGGTTTTCAACCGTTGGTATACCTCCCATTTCTAGCAGTGTATATTCATAATCATAAAGCAAGGTGTTAACTTATTCAAAAAAACTCAATGAGAAAACATAATTATTGACTGTACTGTCCAAATTAGTCATCTGTAATGAAGCATATTTTCATGGAATGTTATATACTCCTAAAAGATCATGCAATCGGATAGTAAAGTGGTCAAACCAATTGAATAATGATATTAAATGACATGATAACCAATTTATTATGTAAAGTATCATTTTTTATAAATATAATTTTCCTTCAAAAAATTAAGATCACATATTTATGACAGATTAAATGTTTTTAATTAATTCATATATTTAAATAATGATCCTAATGAGGAAGTAAATGTCAGGATTTTTTTATGATTTTTGATCTGGAGATTACCCATCCCAAATCGTGTAAATTAGAGATTTTCATTGTGAAGGAAAATAATAACAAATATTTTTAGAATATTGAAATCTTAATTATTAATGTTCAAAAATACTCTATTCTAAAATATAATAATGTAATGGTTTATAAAGATCATCTTCAGTTCAAAACAATGAAGGCATTCCTAAAGTACATTATAATGACAGATTAATATTTTCATTTGAGCTCTCTATGAATAATTTTTAAAACATTTTAATGCTTACTTATTTTTAAATAATTTTCATCAAAATAATTTTTTCATGAATGAGTTCTAATTATGACTGGATAAATGTTCTCTCATATTATTCATCAATTATTAGTCAGTACAATTTATTATTTCATACGTTATCTTTTACAACAATTTAGGATACCTGATATTCATTCCAATTCCTTTCTGTAAATCAAAATGTGGGAGAATATTATACATATTGGGATAATGTATTATAATTGGTGATAAGTTTTAAAAAAAGGGAGATACTATCCATAGGGGGAGAAGTATTCCTTAGGGGGAGAATTATTCTTTAGGGAATAGTTTTTCTGATAATATTCATCATATTTAAAAAGAGTTACAATCTTAGGGGGAGTTAAGTTGTAGATAATAAATTCATTGTACTTAAAATGAAAAAGGTTTTTATGTTTTTCTTGTAATTGTTATTTTATGTTTTTTCATTTTTTCATTCCAAAAAGGTGGTTATTATTGTGTGAGATGTATTATTTATTAAGTTCCATTCCATTAGTTTTGAATGTAAAAAAACACACTCTTAAATTTTTTTTTATATCTTAACATATCCTGTGTATTTCAGTGTGTTTTTGTAGAAAACGTATCATTTATCACAAATAGAAAAATCTCTAATGTATTATGATTACAAACCTGTGATTCTTCAAAACAATCCAATTAGTTAAGTATTCATCTAATTAATAAGACTTGCATTTACTTAGACCATTAGTAATAATTTTTTCATGTATATAATACTAAATTATGTCATCACCATAAGATTGATTTTGGTAATGATACATCAAAATAACCCTAATAAGGATTATCATTTTGAAAATTGATAAGGAAGTCCATTAGACTATCCTATGTTTATAATCATAATATATAGATATCTTTTAATTGTTAGAAATAATTTTACCATTGTAATGGTGAAAAAAATGATGTTTGACGTTATGTTGTTCCATTGCATCATTATATTTCAAAGATATAAGTGTCCGATTCTGTTGCAACAAACAAAGAAATATGATTATTAGTGATTATCTAATTAGTAGCACGTCATTTAAAGAATTTGGAATAAATTACATTCACAACTCAATCTTTCTAATGATGTTTCTACAAGAACATCTCATTCCAAAGTCTTGGTAATAATTTAGAAAGGCACACGAGCCTCAACCAAGTTGGTGAGGAATCCTTAAGTGCATCCAAGCATCTTGAGATCAAATCCAGGTGGTGGCATATTTCTGAGTTACTGAAGTAGTTCTGTAGCCAGGAATATTACAAGAACTATAGAAGGTATTGTTTGGCACTGTAGTATTCGGGGCTATTCCTCTATTGGGGCATTTTGGCCACTGATTTGGTCCTTGATTCCTTTAAGGCCATCGGGCCATCTAGGATTTCAGGACATTTAGTCATTAATGGAACCATTAGGCCTTTCGGTCACCATTACTGCGGATGGAAACTAGAGAACCTACAAGGAACATGCTTCCGAAGGAGGATGAGAAAAGAGCATTCACCATAAGAGAAGAGAAACATATTTCAAGAATGAGAGGCTATGGAACCTTTCATCAAGATGAGCATGTGCATGCACGAGAAAGCCTTGTCAAACCTCAATGAGAAGGTGAAGAGCTGATTTCACAATAAAGATGCTAGGGAGGAGTTGTTCCCAGTTGTTATTCTTGGTTGTATGTAATGTTTGAGGCCTACGGGAAATAAATTTTTCTATGGACTACGGTCTATGAAATACATATGCCTAAGATCCATGTAATGGTTCCACCTCATACCTTTAAAGGTATAATATCAAAATAAATAAAAAAATGATGTCCTTCGGGCCATTGTATGATGTTGTAATATTTTAGAGAGTTAAATTTAAAAGGAATCAGTTCATGGGTTATTTACTTCATTTCTATTTTTCTATTGTAATCACATGTCTAATAATTGATAGGATCATTGGATTATAGTGATATGATGTTGGTGAATCCAATCTATAAGATTGAGGGAATCTAGAGCTGGGAAGATAGAAACTGATCATCGTATCGAGGGATTACGAGGATAGGAAGACATATCATAATTTGATCATCATATTGAGGTATTTTTTTATAAAGAAAGGAAAAATTTATAGTATGTATAAAATAATTTATAACTTTATTCAATGTTATTGAATACCTTTACTCTTAACATTAAAAGAGAATCTTCATTTAATATATCTTGTAATTCCTTTATACATTTACTAACATCTGTATAGATTTTTTTACAAGACCATTCAGTTGTGCATTTAAATTAAAGTTTGAGTTCATACATATCATTATGTCCAATTGGTTTTATTGTTGTATCTATGATTATGATAGAAACACACAATGATATAATCTAATCAAATAAAATAGTTATTCATTCACTATGATCAATAAATAAAAAATATGTCCAATAATATTATGTTAATATGTACTATGTTTTGATTAGTGTAAATTTCTTAAACTATAATTCAACCCCTATTGTAAGTATTACTATATAATCTATTCTTAAGATCCAAAAATTCTTATGTTATAAAGGAATGATAATCCCTAGGTATATTAGTCCATTCAATATTATGGATCATATCCGGAAGGTATCGTACTGATTGGAACATCCATTGAACCTCTATCATGTCCATGATGTGTTACATGTTTCTCTCCAAAAGAAGTACATACCTAATCTATGTCATATACATATCATAGAGTCCATAAGATTGTAACATTATCATTCATATAAGAATTAACCAGGGGATATTATAGATCATTTAGAAAAGGGATATGAAACAATACCACTCACTATGAAAACGTTTTGTGAAAAACCACCAACATGATGAAGGTAAATGGGAACCAAAGGATATAATGAGGCTGAATAATCCTCAGTTTTTGATACCAAGGTGATGAATTTTGAGGGAGAAATTCATCTTAACAGTGTCAAATGTAACACCCTAATATTTTGTGGAATATATATTTTTCTCAAATTAATTTAATCATTTTGATCTATTTTATCACATAACAATGATTTTAACGTGCGTATCATGAAACATTGAGTTTAGAACGTGTTACATGAAAATTCGAGATTAATAATAATATGATATTCTATTAAATTGTTACAATTTAATATGATTGTTATTTCTTATCTATTAGAATGGAAACTATGAGTAGGAATAACTAAATTGTAAAAATATAGGGTCTAAACATGTATATAAAATTAATAACATGGTTTCCAATTAATAATAGAATATAATGGAAACTATTTCAAAATAAAGGAAATATTTTCCTAAAATAGTAAATTTATGCTCAAAAAACATTTTACCCCTAATAAAATAAAAAAATCATTTCTTGTGAATGATTTTAATGAAATTTATATATGATATATTCAATATAAATTTTATAATTCTTCTTACATGTTTTCAATAAAAGAGATAAAAAGATATAAAATTTTACCCTTAAAAATTGTATTTTTCGAAAAGCATTTTTGTCGATTTCTGCAATTTTATCGTAAAACTAATATTTTTTCACTTTTAGATAATTTATTTGAAAAAATAAATTTAATTTTTTAAATAATCAAGATAAATTTATCTTAGGGAGATTTTTTCTATAATTATCTAAGTTATATTTTTTGATGAATAGAGATGAATACTAGTTTTTATTAATATTTTAAAATTATTTTAATGAATTTAAATACTTTCCAATCCATTTAAAATGGTGATAAAGGTAAATTTTTTCAATTGTATATCTATTAATCCCATTTATATCATTGGAATTTTAATGACCCATCCATCCAATGTGTACCCCTCTTGGGCCAACAATGAGATATAAGAGAAGGTCACTGCCCGTGTCCCATCTTCAATATGTGCTAGTTTGAGAACATGCACCGAGGGTATAATAAAAATGAATATAGGAAGAATTATCCACTAATATAATATTATTAAGATATAGATAATATTGATGAACCAATATATTCCTGCTCACCCATATGTAATGAAATCCTAAGAGAAAACATGTAATGTCATACAATATTATAACAATGGGATGGAAAACTAAAAGTACTATATAGGTAAAGATGCCAATTACCACAACGCCCAAAGAGATCATAAAAAACCAAGATTTAGTAATATCCAGTCCAGTCTATAACATACTATCTATAAGATAAAATGTAGTATGTCTATATTTTGGGTGACCATAGTCATATACTCTATATGATCCTCCTTAGAGCCTCTCATGAAAAATATAAATAAATAATGATAAAGCAGAGTGAACAAACATCAAAACTAACTCATCACCTAGAAAATTATATTATGTTAATATCCTCACTACGGATAAATCTCACAAAGTTTTTTACATAAGAGTGAATATTATATTATAATGAAACATTAAGGGTACCCTTCTCCTTCCCCACCACTAGTTTCCTACTCTTCCCCATTGTTGCTCATCCAATGTTATCTCTCACAAAAATAAGTCATCCCAAAGATACTTGGGAAAAAAATCATAACATGCACCTCATTAATCACATCATCCCATATCAAATAACTATATATAATAATCAGGTAGTGTCTGGGATCCACCATATCATGTATATTGTGTATCATACATCAGGTACAATACCTCAATCCATTACGGCCCATAAAATGATTAGGAATTATGTAGACAACAAACACACATGAGCATGGGTGGGTATCATGTGAAATCTTAAAATATAAAAGAAATAATATAGACAATAACCACACTAGGGGAATAACCCAATATTTGACTCAACAACACCTAACATCGATTGGACTCCCAAATTATAATGTAATGTCAAAATATCCAATAATTTTGAAAAAATTAAAAAGAGATACATTAATTACTTTATTTATACATTTTAATTTTCATTCCATTAAATAATTAATTATCCCATAAATTAAACAATAAAATTATTCCACATAATGTAATATTAATAATATGATTATTTTCCATGGCCCATAAGAATAATCCATACTGAATCACTAGTTTCTCAAGATTAACATCATACGAAAATGGTTGGTTATGAATTATTTATTCATTAATATCACCATTCCATAAACTAGGTTCTCTAAAAAATCATAATCTACCATGAAGAGGAAACATGAAACTAATAACATCCAACAATATCATGTAGCGGGGAAGGGAATGCATGTAAAACAATACATTTTTTCCATCAATCATTAAAGAAATTCGTAAGTGATAATTTTAGTTGTTTGTATCACATAAATGGGTTATCACAGCTTCAACTTATCACATCATCAATGTTGTCATCCCCGAAAACCCCATGAAATTATCGATGCACCTCACCATTAAAGACATCAAATGTTTTCTTTATCATCTGGGCCTCCCCGACAACATAAAATCAAATATCCCAAGAACATCCATTCTAACTTTATTATTTAACATAAATAAATATTATAAGAAAGAAATAGTTTACTTAGAAGAAAAAATATCCTTGTGACTCACCGCACTGAAACATGGAACACATGTAATATGGGACCCTCATTGGAGAACATGGGACAATTTTTGTTGGGTTCCTTGATTGCAAGGGAAGGAATCTAGAACTACCATTTTTTAGAGAATGAATGTATGGAGGAAAGAATGAAAATGTCTTCATTTTCATGTTAGAGGATATGAAATGATAATGTTTTCTATATTGAAAATTACTTAACTCCATCTTCCATGGATCGCATTAATTTTCATATATAGATGATCATTTATAGTATCAATGATCAATTAAGAATTAAATATGTAATCATCCGTGGAGAGTCATCCTTTTATTTCCCATGGTTCATGTCACCCAATTTTCAATATGTCCATTATCATAAAATAGATAGAAATATCGATGAAGCAGATTTTATGTAGTTGGATTCACCACATATCCAAATGCCCCACATAAATAATTTCCCAATGTAGTAGAATATTTCATTATATTCGTTCCAACTTTCCATGAATTGGTATCTCACTCAAACTATGAATCTCACCATCCTAATGTGAAATCATTCCCACTTCCAGCTTTTATAACTCAATATCCTCTATACCGAATCTCCGTTTTCTCTATGAAGTACATGCATTTAAAACACATAAAGGGTTGGATTAGATTGATCAATAACTTTATATTATAATCTATTAAAAATATTATATTCCTTCAGAATCAATAACCAAACCCATAGATAAAACAAAAAGGGGTCATATGAGCATACACAAAAAGAGATTCCTATCAATGATCTCATCATCAAAGGAGATCAACTACCTCATCTGAGAAATAATTCAAACCCACACTGTTGAAATAAATCACTCATAAACACTCTCTGGAGGGAGATAACTTTCAAAAGAGAGTAAATTCACAACAAGAAACCTGATAAAACCTTCACATAAAACAAAAAGGTCAACAACCATAATTAAAAGAGTGTTAAAATAGGTAAAATAAACATAAAAATTCTTAGGGTACGTAGTGAACATCTATAACTGACATTCCTAGGAACTCTCCTCCATGCCACGATTATTCCAAAAGAAACAAACCCAAAGAGAAGAATGAAAGCACAAAACCTTATACAAGATGTCCTAGTTATCTATATGATTCTCCTCAGATGTTTCATATTCTTCAACATCAATATCACCCCAATATTTGAAAAAAGATTCATCGTGAATATAATAACAGAGCTATGACATGTAAAAAATAACATGTTTCTATCTCATTTTAGGGAGAAGTGCTATCCAATATTCCACAACTCCAATGTGAGAAAACATCGTGAATGTCCAAACATATGTGAAGAAATATTACTAACATGAATAGACAATTTCTTCCCATGATTAGAATTCATCTACAAGAACACGTAAACTCAAACAATGAACTCTAGAGGCCCACTCATATTATCGTCAGATGACTTTGAAAATATCATGCGGCCTTTATCCTCTCATGAATTACATGAACCACATCTATCTTATTAAAGTCCAGTTCTAGCCCGAGAATTGTTGAATATGCAACCTCATTCAATCATAACAAAGAATGTAATGTTCCAATGTACATAGTTTCAACTGACACCCTACCAATGGTAATGTGGGAAATTTTATTTTATGTAACATCGGCCATGGGTAGATTCCTCATCCACAAATCCCCAAAATCCAAGAAATAAGATTGAATAATTTCTCAAAGAGTCTGGATGGTCCGAATTTTCTAACCACTTACCTTTAAATGGAATGATATTCTATGTAATAACTGAGAGCTAAAAGAATGTTGAAGACCCATACACACCCTATAGGTTAAATGAGAAACTCATTCCAAGTTTATCATCCATGGAATTTTTTGGAGTCATACCACCACCTCTAAATACTTTCTTGAAAATATATTTATATAGATATCGATACCCTGATCCCTATATGGTGAGATTATTTCCTCAAATGATCCTCTATAACCCTTATATCATTATAGCCTCCCAAGAGTTGATGTAATAGCGAAATGATTTCCATAATGAAGTCCTCCCAATTTCACTTGGGAATATATAATGACTGAAGAATATAACTATGGACATGGTGCATCACCATTAACTTCTGGCAGACCAAACATCGGGAAAAAAACTTTGTAACCGTAAGCTTCAACCCTGGACACCATAACTGAACTCTCAAATCCAGATACATATTTTTCATTTTGGTATGTACCTCCAATGGAAAATTATATAACTCGTGTATAAGCATATAATACATCACTAAATGATCAAAAATACTTATATGGAATAACAACCAATATTATCCATCATCAGACCAACCATCAAGTTCATCACTAAAAAGAACTCGGTCTCTCCATACATCCACCTCAAAATCCCCTAATCAGACCTCTTCTTCCTGCTGCACCAAAGATGACCTAAATATCATATGGAAATGATAAAATCATCCATATCAAGATACAAAATTTAATCCATCAGCCTCAAGGAATACTCATATTCACTAAAACATCACTACATGATATCTCTCTCTTCGTATCAACCATAAAATTATTTTTTAATATCATTTATAAAATCATAATGTCATAATACTGCAATTTTTTCATAAAAAGTCACTAAATAATTTTCAATTCATTTTTTGGATAATCCATACCTCAAGCTCATATTTTCCATAAAAACCAAAAAATACTCATCAAAGAGGCAATGTCTCCCCAAATTCATAGGAAACCAAATTTATGCAAACTCGAGATCATAGATTGAATATTTTTTCTAATGGGGATGTAACATCGAAGACCCATAAGAAACAACCAATATCGACTACATAAAAACACAACCCAAGACAATATTCAAAGCATCACAGAAAACCACAAAGTAACCATGTTCTACTAGAAAAAAAAGGACTTCAGAACTAACCAATGTCTACTCAAGGTAAAAAAACATTTACTCATATTAGCCAGTCCAAATGAATGCATGATCCATTCTATTAAAATATATCAGAAGAGTTTTATCATGAGAAAAATTATCTAATAAAATTATACAATATCCTATAAAAAGGATATTAGGTTCCACTTTGATTGTCTTGGGGTATTCCCAAGAAACAATCGTCTCTATCTTTGAAGGATCCATAGAATATTTTTATTGGGACACAACATGCCATAAGAAAGGGACATCACAAGCCCAAAACTAAAACTTCTACAACTCCCTGAATATATTTTCATGATTAAGAACTCATAATATACCCACAAATACTCTTAATTTTCCTCCACAAATGTATAATACAGATGGATTTCATCAATGAAAACCACCATGATCATATCCATGAACTCTATGAACACTACGTTAATCAACCCCATGAACATGGTCAGAAAATTCTTCACATAAACCACCATAAAATTGTAATCATAATTCCCATGATTAAAATTTATATAAGTATTCTAAAAATCTACATCCATCACCCACATCTAAATATATCATGACCACAAATCAATCATCACGAAAAAAAATGATTTTTTAGCTTGTTGAATATGACATATATTCACAAAAGAGGATATGGGTTCTTCACTATCACTTGATTCAAGAATTGATAATTTATTCAAAGACGTAAAATATTATTGGACTTCATTTGGAACAAAACATATGCACCCCAAGGTGACACAATTGGATAAAAAACCTCACTAAAATAGATCATTGTGATGTTCTCACATCTCTAAAAACTCAAACTTTTCTATCGTATATAGATACATCATGATAGAAGAAAATACTAGATATCGATTAATCCCAAACACATGATTCCATTTAGGTGGTAATTATAATATATCCTTTGGAAATATATCAAGGTACGCTTCCATAACCATTGGAATAAATTACTCCTGATTATCTAATGAGTTCAACTTTAAATTGACCATTATGGATGATAAGGATGAAACACACCACTAACCCATCCAAGGGTCTCGGACACCAAGAAACACTATTGTATCTTCACAATCATTTTATAACACAACCTTAATAATAAAAAATTACATGATATAATATAACAAAAACAACTGTTCCATATCGAGGATGATTTCATATGTATGTATCCATTAAATAATGAAATCTCTCAAAGAGTGGTGCTTTCTAATCACTACATAACATTCACTATATACATTATACATGTTATCATGAACTCCAACTTGAATAGTAAATTCCAAGGGAACTAGATTCCTCTTTTCCTCACGTCCCAAATCCAGGAAAAGTGAATGTGACATAAAATGAGTGTTTCACCCTTGAATTAAACAAATCATACACCCATATAAAAATAGAAAATAGAACCTTGATCAATTTCTAAATCACACAGTGTAAGAAGCATTAATGTATAAAGTAGAAAAATAAATCATTGCAACCAATCAGTCCTTATCGATGATAACCTCCATGTCCATTCTCTTCACATTGGGTAAAATGATCACATTGGAGTTGTACTCTACCTACCATTCTCCATTATGTTGATCCCAAACAAGAACACCCTAATGATGTTGTCTCGGCTAAAACTACCTCAATGAAAAAATATGACGTCGAACATCTAGCACACACTAGATGCTAAAAAAATCTCACTACATATGATCTTGGTATCCATAAGAAAAACGCACATCCAATCCCTTGGATTAGGTTTGAGACCATCCTCCCCTAACAGAATTCTATGTTGAGAGATGAGACCCACCATCAATTGACCAAAATATTTTATAACAAAGAATCATGGAGACCCTGACCTCATGACTTCATTGTGAGGAATCTTGTTGACTCCCCTCCCAGGAAGATCTAGTTATTTCTATCATCTTATAAATAACATATTCTCTTTCAAAAATCTCAATATATGTCTTCAATATAAATTGTGTTGCGTATAAATGGATCATTGGATTCAAAACCACATCAAAATGCCTCATCCTATCCTCTTAATTTGGAAATAAGTATGAAGAATATCAAAAAAGGGTCTTGAAATGGATTTGAAACCGTCAAATGTTGGAAATCCCTTTTCAAAGGGTGATAACCTCTTAGAGACTGTCCACCGTTCCATTCGAATATAAGAACACCACCTGGAAATTGTCTTAGAACATAACTCATAATACTACTGACTTCTCAAGATCCCCATCGATTAAGAACCACCAGTGGCACAATTATCCATGAAACATCATCACACTAACAAAACCCAATTCTTCTTTTGAGCAGAGATCAAACTGAAATCTATATAAACATTATCAAACCATTCATATATTATTGAATATGAAATATATCCCACATACTTCTATAGACTCTAGCATTGAAAGTTTTAGAGTTTCCTCCTCCAAGATTCTTCATCATCAACCAATACTCTATGATGATTTAATGGTGTATCCTGCTGAATATTTTCATCATGATCCTAATGATGATGTCAACCTAGAACTATATATTTTATAATAAAATAGTTTTAGAGCTCCTAAAAATGGAATAATTAACCTTAATTATTTAGTTATATGTCATGTTTTGAATATTTTAACCTATCTCAAGGACTACCAATTTCAAACATAAGTGAAAAGATGAATGATGTATGATCAATTACAAGGTGTCTAACCTAGAACTGATATCACATCATTAAGTAGTTTTAGTAATATTAATGGTCTATGCACAAGATCATAGGGTGACCTAAATACCCATGTCTCATACTTTCTCCCATGTTTACATCTCTCACTAAAATTAACTAAAACTCATTCCCTACCAATCTATAAAATCAAATATATGTCTAACTCCAAAATCTATCCTATAAATTAACTTAAACCTCTCATAATAATTTTTCATGACCCACTCCCACAAATTGTTCCACTACTAGGCTGAAAAAGTGAGAATGGAGATGGTGACTACCTGAGTCCCAACTCCAATAGGCCATGGGTTTCCAACTACCTCCACGTTTATAATAAACATGCATAGTGGATACATTACCCTCTAAGATAGCATGACAAATAGAGAGATAAGTAATAAACACCAATAAAAAACTTCCTAGCCTTCATTAATTAAGTCCATAGTGAAAACATGAAATTCCATGAAAAACTATAAAAAGGAAAATTAAAACTAAAATTATCAAAATTGTAAAAAAAAAGTAATGAACATGAATGCCAAATATCTCCCGTTAACCACAAGGAAGTAATATCTAGAAAGATCTATAACCTTCTCTAGTTAACCAAAAAATGGTTTATAAATATATATGGTGATAATAACATTATACTTAGTTAGAACCTCCTCCGAGCCTCTCATTAAAAAGATAAATAAGTCACTCTAAACCACAATGAACAATATTGAAACTAACTCGTCACCTAAAATGGTATTCATAGGTCCCATCCACATCATGGCTTACTCTCACCAAAAATCACATAAGAGATCATATAATTTAATAATTACACATCAATGGCACCCCACTCCTACTTCCCCATAGGTTTTCTACTCTTCTCCTGCATCATACGTCCTGATGCATAACTCTCCAAGAAAACATTCCCAAAGCAAAAATGGAAAGGAATTACAATATTCTCCTTGGGAATTAACAAATAAAATCCCCCCATATTAAATCACCATATATAGTAACCATGTAGTTTATGGGATCCATCATATCATGTATGATGTGGAACATACATCGGGTATTATAACTTAAGTTATTAAAACCCATACACCATGTATGTTCCTCTACCAATCAAATCCTACACACATCATTAATATAATAATAATTTGTATAAAATATTAATGGATACATGTGTCAAAAATAACAAAAAAAAATCACATTATTGTATACACATACTTGGGAATAAAAATGGTTCTACATTCTAGCATAATTAAATATTATGAGAAGGGAGCCGGGATAAAAGGGGTAGTTTTCCATCTATCCTCCCACTAGGTTTTTGGGGGAAACACCCTCCCATAATCTATTGGGATTCAATCTCCATTATTAACATGGGTAGGTTGTAAAATGAAACCAAATAATATAAAAGATATAATATAGTTCATAACAAAACTATGGGAAGAACCTAATATTAGACTCAACTACAACTAGCATTTCCCAGACTCCCAACTACTATTGATAAGGTCAAATGTCCTATAAAAACACAAGAATTAAATAGTACTACATTAATTACTTCTCTAGTATTTATATGTATCCTTCCAAATATTAATTCATTATTAATTTAATTAAACAATTAAATTATTTTACATTACATTATATTATTCTCATATTTAAGGTCCTTGGATACCAGAAATATTTCAAACCAAGTCTATGATATCTACATAATAATATGTTTTAAAAATATTCATTCCAAAAATACCAGCCATATGGGTTAGTAATTATCCATTCATTAATATATTAATTACATATACAAGGTTCATAAAGAGAACCATCATAAGCTACCACAAAGAGGAAGCATGTAACTATGTATATATAGCTCCCTCAAGTAGTGGAGAATAGAATATAGATAAGAAATCAACTGAACAATCATCCTTACAAAACATAATTACGGAGTATCCCATCTCTCAATATCACAACAATGTGTAATACCACCTTAACACCATTCCATTATCTATAGTGTTATCCCCAACCCCCACATTAATATCCTAATGCACCTTGCCATCATAAATATCAAATACTACCAAGTCCTCCATCCCCACCCACATCACATCAACTATTACAGGATCATTCCTAATAACATTACATTTGAATACAAATTAATTGTAGGCGAAAAAGATCACCTAAATGGAATAAAGAAGCTCTATGTGACTCTCTTCACCAAAATAGGGGGACACACAAGAAGGTAATACCATAATTGAAAATAGTACATCGGTAGAAGGGTACCATGATTCTATGAGATGTAATTTGGAATGTCTTCTCTCAATAAAAAAATAAAGGATGAATGAAGGAACATATATTCATTTCTATGATTTCATATACATGATGAACATATATACTAGATTGAAAGGTATTTAATTCCAAAACCGACATATTTCATTAAGATCCACATATAGAAGATATTTGAAATCATTGATCACCACCAAAAATTAAATATATAATTATACTTGATGAATCACCGAGTTAAGGCCCTTGATTCACCCCGTAGAATGGTTTGCTTGTCACTTTTCAAAAAACAATAGAAACACTCTATATAGGTTATTTGACATAGATATAACCCCCACATATCTAGAGTCCAAAAATAGTAATTACCATTTATAGATTAATATTTCAACTTAGCTATTACTAATGGCCATGAATTGATCTCTAACGTAAGTTGTGAACCACACCTTTGTGAAATTAAAGCCTTTACGCATTTAAATTTTATCATCTATGCACCTTTAGAATTTCTCTAGGAATGATCAAAGCACCAAAATAATCCAAAACTATAAAAGGGTGGGAATATATGGATTTTATCCATTACAAGAATGATTTTCATATTTCCTTTTTTATATAAGTACTATTTATACTTTTGATCATTTTCTCTTTGGAAGAAACATTATCCATTCATTAACCATATTATTTTTAAATTAAAATATTCCACTTTTTTTTGGAATTTTATTTGTATATTCTATATTTGGAATCAACATAACTTATATTAACTAATAAGTAAAACTATATTTTTTACCTTAATGAATAGTAAAACCAGTAATCATTATTTGCTATGGTTATGGAAAAAATGAGTTTACCGAGGGATAAAATAAAAAGATAAGAGTTAAAAATGAACCAACACGTATTCAATACCCATTTTGTGTCCATATTTCAACCTTATATCTTCTATTATTGATAATGGTTCATTTTGGAGAATTGTGTCTTTTGAAAAATGTGTGTACAAATTTTTATTTCACAAAATTACAAGTGTTCCACTCACCTAACCTATAATAAGAAATATTTTAAAAAAAAAATTGGTATATATAATACATTGAAATTATTCTTTAATGGCAATATATTATGTACCTCTATTTATTTTGTTTCTACCTGGAAAATGGAATGAGTGTTTATTTGTACAATGACCTACTATCTCCATGACTGGTGAATTTCATTTTCTATATCCAACTATAAAGGATAGCTATAATAAATTAATAGTTAATATATATAATATTTATATTAGGTATTTAATTAATGAGATAAAATAACTAGGATAAAATTATGAGAAAAATAAATAAATCAAAATATACATGTAAAACAAAGCAGTTATTGCCTAAAACATGACATTATCATTGAATTGTTTATAAATGGGTAATAAAATTTCATATGTAAATAATAAATGGTATGATATATATATATAGTTATTTATTTTCTTTTTAATTAACTTATATTTCTTATATATGAGGTTCAAATGTGTGTGAAGGATGTCGATAGATATGGTAACGAATTTTATTGTCTCTTTTTTATTTCTATGAGAGATATAAAAATTCACCTATCATTTCATTTGTGTGGTATATATCTCTAGAATTTATCATGTTATATCATGAATCCAATTTTATTAATTATACATAAGGTTTCATTTAATTCTATACCTTTTTGGATATTATGATTCAAACAATTTCTAATGTGGTAAGGTATTTTCATCACCCTTTTTTACTTCTAAAATAATCATGTGATATTAAACCCCTATTTATTTTATGTGGCATATATAATTAACATGAATGTATTTTAACATGCTTATACTTAAATTTATGTTGATATACATATCCATATTATTATATATCTTTCATATAGTTGTAGGTTCAAATGTTTCTAAAGCGGTAAGAGATTTTTTCATTAAATTTAATTCATTGAGACATATGTTATGCACTAATATTCTTTTATGAGGTGTATATCCAACCCATTTAACTTGTAATTTCATTAATTTATTTATTATAATGAGATAAAAATTACAGTTAACATTATATTGTCATAGGTATTATGATTCAAAGCTAACAATGTTATAAGAGTTTTATGTTGTAGTCTCATCATTTATCGGGATTTCTCATGAGCATGATTCCAGTGATGAATTAATATGATTTATCACTCAAAAAAATCATGAATTTTTTTATTCTATTATTATTTAATGATAATATATGTTTTCCCATTATTTTTCTCTCTATCCACCCAAGAGTTTAAAATAATATTTTTCAGTAAAATTATCTTTATTTATATCATCAGATGAAAAACCTTTTTATACATGAACCTTCCTTCATTAAAATGTCTTAAAGTTGTTTTAAAATTATATAATTTTTTTAATAATTAAATTTCAACAATTTTTTATTATTAAATTTTTTGAAAGGAATATTTATATCATTTTCTCAATAATTATTATTCTTGTTTTACTAAAAACATGAAAATAATATTAATTCTAAGATGTACGACATAAATAAAATTTACCACTATCATGATCATTACTTTCTTTTAGTTGTAAATTATAAATTAAAATGATTAATTATAATGAAAATAGTTTTCAATATTTTTTTATTTTTACTAGTGTTTATCAAAGTGTAAAACATATTTTCCTCCTAAAATGATTAAATTTTTTTTTTAAATCTTTTTTTATAAATATTCTAGGTTATTTTTAATGAAATGGACTTTTAAAAGGTTTTTTGTTTTAAAGAGTATTTTTCAATGAAGAAATGATGTTTCAATAAATACATGTTTTACTTTTTTAATGTTATTTTATAAATAATAAAGGTTATTTTATAATAAAAAAATTTCAAAAATGTTTTATGGTTTAAATAATAATTTCCAAAGTGTAAAGTGTATATTATAGAAGAAATGTTCCACTTGATTTTACAAAATCAATTTCTATATAAGATGAAATCATTTTGTACTAATCACTATTTACTAGTTATAATATTTTTTGATATGTTCCTTATTATTTCACTGGATGGTTAATGTTTATGTTAACTAAATGTTTATGAAACCAGTTTGATTTAACAAAGTAATGATGTGATGATATGTTGGCAATTTTATAGTATTCCAAAATATATAAGTATGGTTTTAATTTTTAGAGGGATAAGACCTGTATCTACTTCCAATACATTGGGTAGAGCTTCATATCTGAAGAGATAATAACGGGAACAAGTCGATGGTCTTGATCCACTATAGGAAATAGGTAATTCATTATCCAATATGGGAAATAGGCGTATCCTGATCCAAAATGGGAAATAGGTGATTATTCTTGATCCCTTATATTGATATTCTTGTTAGATAAACATGAAAAATAAATTTTTTCTATATTTATAATTTTTCAAAAAAATTATGACTTTATTTTTTGGTTCATTATTGATTTATGATTAATTCTCGATCTTATGGGACGTGTATTCAGAAATAATAATGTTTTATTCAATGAATCAGGATTATTATCCCATATTATCTTAGATTTACATCTCTTATTTATTCCCTTATTGAGCATCTAAGCTCACCCTTTCGTCTGTTTCTTTTTCATAGTTATAATGAAATTTTTAGTTTGGGTTTTCCTATGTGGGATAATATGTTAGAATATCTTTTTAGGTGAAATTGATTATTATTCATTAAATAAAATGTCATTGCTTCTTATCTCTAAATAAACTAAACTATTTTGGTCCTTGAGTGTGTATTTATGAAATGTATTGAATATTGATCTAAAAATATTAGATATTTTTATCTGAAAATCATTGTTCTCTATATTTAAATTTATCTTTTTATATGATTTCTCAGAGGCCACACAATATATTTTAAAACCCCTTCCATTAAGGAAATCCTCTTATACCTCTTTTATCAAGATCCATAAGAGAATAAATCTCCCAATAAGGGGGATTTGGATCTTGTTCCTATATACTCCACATCAAGATCCCCATATATATTTTAAACAATAAATTTTATCTTAACATATATATTAATTTTATAAGATGAATAAGATTATATAGTTTAAACCATTTGTAAAAATGATTCATACATTAAAGGGAATTTAAAAAATCACTATTTGATTACATGGAATTCTCTAAGTAAAATATATAATGGAAAATATTAATTATACCAGACCATTATAGTTCTAGGATTAGTTATTGCTGAATACTAAGGATTTAATAATATTATCTCAAAAAATCAAACTATTTAGAAATAAATTGTATCTTAGGAGAATGAACTTCATGCATCAAAAAATAGAAAACATTATTAAAGATTTATATAGTGATCTAATCATGTAATTGATCATTATAATGTAAAATAATCACATCATTATGGATGGATAGTTATAAAAATAGAAAAAATAGAACAACATGTGATCAATATTATTTATATTAAATCACAAATTCTATAAATATATGGAAATATTAAAGCTTGTAGAAAAAAAATCCAAGATTCATCCATAAGGGTTTATCATATAAATAAACTATTTAATTTACATATAATTAATAAGTGGTTATTTAATGATTAATTTAATTTTTCTATTAATCATTAACTAATACATAAAATTCTATAAATTTAATTTTTTTCATAATTTTCCTATTGATTATCACTTACTCTAAGTTGGGTTTTATTACAAAGACGTTATATATTGGAAGATAAATTTTAATTTTTTATAGAAATAGTGAGAAGGTTCTTTTCCATAAGGTAGTTTTTGTTTTATCTATAATGATCAAATTACTAAATATTTTTAATATTAAACATTGCTAAATTGTGATAATTTAAAAATAATAATATCAAAATAATTAAATCCTTATAAACACTATATAGAAGTGGATTTCTTGTAAATCGGAATCTTAAATATATTAATATATTATGTGATTATTGAATTTACATATTATATCCAAATTAATGTACTCTCATATGTGTATAAGTGGGATTGAACCGTAGTGTATAGTCCACCAATGGATTCTACAGTTAACTTGTTAGATAAATGATTCAAGTGGTTTGATTTCCCCCAGACTTGTTCTCTTTGATAAGTATATGTCACGACCCGTCCTTAGGGTCCGTTCCATGACTACCCCATGCCCGAATTCCATAGGACAGGGGATGACGACTAGCACCAAAGGCGTAATTCCCAAAATAAGGGAAGACATTGACTTTAAGATGTATCATATACAACAGGTTACGCAGGTGGATTAAGCACTAAGTAAAACTGGTTAAGAGGTAAGTGCTGAAATGTAAATTGGCCAGTATACTAACCCAAATGAAAGTACAGTACAACTGAAAGGAAAGTACAACAACAGGAAGTAAAACAACAACACTGAGTCATCCACCAGAAATCCCACCTGAAGGGTTAGTACAAATAGTCTCCTCGGCTCCATAGATCTGGACGTTCTCTCCGTGTATGCCCCGCCAAGTGGTCCACCTTCAGGTACTGTCCAGCTCCACAAGCCTCCATCTCGATCAATGCTATCCATCTTCTGCATCCAACACAACGTAGTGCAGGCACATCCCATGCAGGGGTGGGTATACGATACTCAGTAGGGACCCCAATACCCCCAAGGGTCTCTCAGAATCCACAAAGGATAATCCACAAAGGAAAGAAACAATAATGAATTATCAATAACAGTATATAGGTATATGCCCATACATATACCTATGTCATCATTTACAGTTCGTCTCCAACACTCGTACCCAAGCACCATCCAGTCCCTAAAGGAAAGCACAACTCAGTCCACACAGGAAAGAAAATCAATCACATCGATGATAATGATTTATGTCAAGACTCAGATCACACAGGTATACACTTTGTAAGGCGATAAAGATGATCAGATGTAGCCACTGATTCATATAAGCTGTTGGACCCACATAGGATACAAGACCGGCTAAGCAGTCGGACCCACACTAGATACAAGACCAGCTACCCTGCCGTACCCACACATGATTCAAGTACAGAGGTCAATACTGATGGACCCAAATATGATTCAAGAACATTATTCATCGCCATTGAACCCACGGAGGATTCCAGTCCAGTAGTCTTCGCTGTCGAACCCACAGTGGACTCCAGTACAGAAGTCGATGCATTCGTAGCCAGCTCTAGGGTTCCCACACACAACATGCTCAATTCTAGGAGGGTCCTCTCCTCGAGCAAAAGAGGGTGAATACATAAACTGTCACGAAGTCTATATTTTATGTATCACAAAGTTTCGTCTCGCCAAAAGAAACCCAACGCGACAGACAGTGCGTCAATCGGACGCCCGGACTGAATGTTATTGGCTTTTCTGTTCAAGGGGCCCTGTTGGTTTTTAAGATAAAACCAACATGAACATACTATAGCTATGTCTAAACTACAAGAGAAGTATTCCAAAAGTTTCATCTCAAAAAAATGATCCCAATGCAATTGACAACATGTCAATAAGATGTCTTGTCCTTGAGATACAAGCATTTCCGCTCCAAGGGCCCGGTTTGTTTCGAGTTCGAACCAACCCGACCATACCCAAACATCAATGAAACATTGATTGTAATAATACTAAATGAAATTAATAATCAAGGATTCCTACGCAACTTATGGTCCATCAATCATAGGTCTGTAGCTCAAGTTATGGGCAAATGACCGGAAATGGTCCAAAGTGGGGGGTCTGGGCCTGGCCCAACCCCCCTGGGTAGGCCCGAACCGGGTCCAGCCCAGGAGGGAGCGACCTAGCTGGGTCTGTGTGTCCCGCCCCAGCCCGACCAGGCAGTGTTCTAGCTCGTCCAGTGGGCCGAGCAGGGAGGACGCGATCCCCACTGTGTGTTCTGTGGACGCGTCGACCAACGCCGTGTCTCCCCTGGACCCTATGCGGTCGCGGGAACCAATGCCTCATCATCGCAGCTTCAGCCATGGCGGGCTCAAGCTGGTGGTGAGCCGGGGCGCCGACGCCTCTTTCCAGACAACATGTGCAGGCCGCCGCATCCGGCCACCGGTGTCCCGTACTGTCGGTGACTTCCGCGGGCCACCGGAGTCATTATGGTGGTCAGATTTCGCTCACGTCTGCGCCAACAGTCATCCCGGGTTCCGTATATTACTACGAAGCCTTCCAATTGCCATTCTGGTCTGGAATCGTCGTCGCCAATTATTTTTCACATCATGAACAAAGAAGTGGTGGGTTCAGACTTGTTCGTTAGTCCGCACCCACCGCGTTAGAGGTTCAAAGCATCACCAAAAAATAAACGCCATGTCGATTGTATAATTATCATAAAAGAAGAATACACTAATTTTTCCCCTACAAAAACCAAGAAAGCCATCGACGGTGTCGCGGTGGATGGCGTCGTGGTAGACGGCGTCACGTTAGATGGTGTCACAGAGAAAGGGGTTTGTAGGCGTCGACGGAGTGCGCCGAGGAGGATGTGGTGTCTCCTCTCTTGTCCCGGGGAAGAGGATTGGTGGCGCATCGTTTTTCTTTGAGGAACTGGCGTTCTTCGTCGTTATTCATTGAAGAATGGTTCGCCTCCCTTCTTAATTCCTTCTAGATCCTTTCTCAAAAATGTTTTGTCAACCCAAAAGTTTAAGGTGGCTCACAAATCAATTTAATTGTCATGCAATTATTATTAATTTGAATGTGGTGACAAATTAATTTACGCTGACATAAATTAATTGGTAGGCACGTTTAAATGGATGAGGAAGATAGGAAGGCTCCATCATAATCAATATGTGGAGTTTCCAAAGAAATAAACAATGGGTATTAATGGGGGAAAAGTCAAAGGAAACTGTAGGGGAAAAATGAGATCATAAGAAATTAAATGGTGGGGCTCGTGTGGGCCCAACCTCTCTTACATCCACACATGGGTAGTTAACTGGTTGTGGTACCCACTCTTAACTACCCATGGGAGGGAAGATCCACCTTAATAAATAAAAATTGTTCTGTCAATTTTTTTAATTTATTTATTGAATAAAACCCGAAAATTATCTTCTCCTCCTTTAGGAGCGCAACTACGGTAAGTGTCCCCTTAAGAAATTACCGGTGCTGTGAGTTCATCGGTGCCCTCAGATTTTAATTCCTTGCACCAGTTCAAAAGTAAAAAAACCCACTCGTTCGTTCATTGAACGTACCCAAGAAATATTTCAAAAATTGATTCTAGGCACACTGGGCATTGGAATCAAGTGTCGTCAGAAGCCACGGACTCGTAAAATTCAAAAGAATCTTTAAAAAAATTCCATGAAATTTTCAGGTCTTTACATTACTCCCACATGAGGTCTTTTCATCTCAATAAATCTACAACATAAACTATGGGAACAAATGAGGGTACTGAGCACACATCTGAGCCTCTCACTCTTATGTGCTCTCTTGGAGGTTCCCGTGCTGCCAACGAATGTGCACAAGAGGAATCGACCGCACATGTAGGACCTGCTCCTATCGATCCTCAATCTCAACTGGGACATTCCCAAAAGATTCCCAATCATCGATGTCCAGCTCCCCATTGTCGATGATATGCGTCGGGTCGTGCAAGTATCTCCTCGGATGAGATACATGGAAGATTTCGTCCACCCGGTGCAACTAATATTGAAGAGCCATGCAGTAAGCCACCTCACCTACCCTTCTGAGGACCTAGAAAGGTTCGATGAAGTGCAGAGATAACTTGTGGCTACACCAAATCTCTGTAATCCACATTTAGGTGAGACCCGTAAGAAAATTTGGTCGCCATCCTCGAACTCCAGTGGTCTCTGCCTCCTATAAGAATAAGTCTTCTATCTTCTCTGTGTAGTACTCATCCTCACCTGGATGATCTGTACCTTCCCTGTCATAGCCTAAACCATCTATGGTACTACGAGTGCTGCCTCCCCAGGGTCAGTCTAGCACAGAGATGATATGCAAGGCCAGCTGTACAGTTCCTCGTTTGGTGCCATCCTCATGGTGGAGTGGTAACTGTTCTTGTACGCAAACTCAACCAAGGGTAGGTGATTCTCCCAACTACGACCAAAGACAAGGACACATGCACGGAGCATGTCCTCAAATGTCTGAATGGTCCTCCCCGTCTGGCCATCCGTCTGAGGATGAAAGGCAGTGCTAAGGCATAGTTGCATCCCAAAAGCCTCCTAAAACCCCTTCCAAAGTTGGGACGTAAAGTGAGCATATTGATTTGAGATGATAGATGATGGCACACCATGAAGCTGTATGATCTCCTAAACGTAGATACGTCCTAAGCTCTCTACTAAGCCCTGATCATATATCGGTAGGAAGTGGTATGACTTGGTGAGTCAGTCTATAATCGCCCAGATGGCGTCGTGTCCACTAGAAGTACGTGGAAGCCCCATCACAAAATCCATGGATATCCCATCCCACTTCCACTCAGGGACCTCTAAGTGATGTACCCAGCCTGCAGGCACCTGGTGCTCTGCTTTCTCATGCCGACAAGTGATGCATTGAGAAACGAACTCTTCCACAACCATCTTCATACCCGGCCACCGGTACTGTCTTCTGGGGTCTTGGTACATATTTTCTACCCCAGGATATATCGCAAGAGGGGATGTGTGGAACTCCCTCAGCACCTCCTCCTGTAGTGCAACTGGTACCATGGTACGTCCCCCAGAGAGGATAACGTCCTCCTAGCCTTCATAAAATCCATCGGGTGCGAGCCATGAGGATATCTGAGAACGTTGTGCCTCACAGTCAATGTCCCCACGCTGTGCCTCTCTGACCCACTGAAGTAGTGGAGGAGTGACTATGAGGGAATGAAGATAGGCTTCCCCAACTCTATCCATGAAGTATATCTGCAAAGAAGCTAACTACTCTGTCGCCTCTACATGTAGGTGAATGCTTGATCTCCTGCTCAGAGCATCATCCACAATGATCCCCTTCACAAGAGTATAGACAATTTCAAAGTCATAATCCTAGAGGAACATGAGCCATCGTCGTTGTCCCAAGTTCAGGTCCTTCTGCGAGAAAATGTACCTGAGACTCTGGTGGTCAATACAGACTGTAAAGCACTCGCCCATGAGATTGTGCAGCCACATTTTCATGGCGAAGACCACTTCTGCTAACTCCAGGTCATGGGTAGCATTGTTCTTCTTGTGTAGCCTAAACATTCGTGAACCGTAAGTGATCACTTCTCACTCATACATCATGATACACCCATGTTCAGTCCCTGATTCATCACAGTAAACTATGTACCCTGCGCCCTCCTCCGGCAGCCTCATGATGGGTGCACTGGTCAATCTCCGCCTCAACTCCTGGAATTTGTGATGACATCTGTCTGATCACAAGAAGGGTTTCCCCTTCTTTATCAAAGCTGAAGGAGTTGCTGAAACTCTGGAGAAGTCATGAAAAAATTTCCAATAGTACCCTTCTAGACCTAGGTTACTCCACACCTCTGTCAAGCTCCTGGGCGGCTCCCAAGCAAGTACCGACTCAACCTTCACGGTATCCACTGCAACTCCCGCCTCTGAGATGACGGGCCCCATGACGTGGAACAATCGAAGCCAAAACTGGCACTTCGAGAGATTACCATAAAGATGGTGCTCTCGGAGTTTTTCCAATACCACCGTTAAGTGGTAGGCGTGCTCCTCCTCAGTAGTCGAGTAAATCAGTATGTCGTCAATGAAGAATATGGAAAACTAATCGAGGTAGGGCTGGAAGATCCTCTTCATGAGACTCATGAACACTGTTGCAGCATTGGTCACACTGAAGGGCATGAACATGAACTCATAGTGGCCATATCGACACCTAAAGGGTGTCATCTTCACATCCTCATCCCGAACTCATAGCTGATGATATCCTGACCTGAGGTCTATCTTAAAGAACCAGCATACTCCCTTGAGATGATCGAATAGGTCGTCAATCCTCAGAATAAAATATTTGTTCTTCACAGTCACTTGGTTCTTGCGACGGTAGTCGACACACAGTCGTAAGCTCCCATCTGCCTTCTTGGCGAACAGAATCGGAGAAGCCCTTGGTGAAACACTGGGTCTGATGAAACCTTTCCCATGTAAGTCCTGCAGCTGTACCGAAAACTTACGTATCTCGGTGGGAGCCATCAAATATGATGGAGTATATATCGGTGATTTCCCGTGGTATAGGTATATATAGAGATCTACCTCCCTGCGAGGAGGTAGTCCTAGAACATCATCAGGAAAAACGTCTGCATACTAATCCACCACAACAGAAAATCTCGGACTCCGCATGTCAGCTGCTCTGAGGATGTGACTAGCCAAATGATGTGTGATCGGCTTCCCTCTCATATGTGTAAGTCCATCCTGTGCTGCGAAGGTTCCCTTCTCGCAGGTGAATGTAAAACTGGTCCCATCCATGTGGACACACCACACCTTGCACCTAATACAATCGATCTGAGCATGGACAATATGTAGTCAGTACATTCCCATGATGACATCGTAAGGCCTCGAATCTGCTACAAGAAGATCCCAATAGAAGCTCGTGCCTCCTAGATTATGCTCACACTGCCAGAACTAGTGCGTAATCGTCATGTCTGCTCCCGTAAGAGTATCTAGCCGCAAGGATCGAGCAAAAAGCTCCATCAGAATCTCCGAGCTCTAAACAAGGGTAGTGGAAATAAAAGAATGACTCACACCTATGTCTATAAGAACTGAAGCAAGGGTAGAGTAAACACAGATAGTACCTTGAATCATATCGGGTGCACCGTGGTTGAATGCCTCCGTTCCCTGGAGCTGAGCCTACCTCTACCCGCCAGCTCCCTGTGGTCAGGGTGGACCTCCTGTGGGTGGTGGTGGTAGATCCTCGAAGCGTTGTCCACCACCTGCTGCTCGGCCATATCCTCTGCCTTATCTGCCTGCTCCCTGCGGACCACCACTGTCGAACCTCTGACTCTGCCTGGGAGGTCCCTCCACTATCGGCATCTCATCTACATGGTGGGTCGGGTAGTCACGAGCCATGTGGCCCTGCCCACCGCATGCATAACACTGTCTTCTTCTCATAAGGTTGGCTCTGGTCCGGCTTCCCCGCACAGCTGAACCTGAATCCTAAGGTCGCCCACCTGTCGGCCTGGTCCGCTTGGACCCCTGCGTCATCTGTCGACTAACAGCTGCAGAAGAATCCGCTTCGTGCCGTCCTGTGGTGGGTCTCGCTGTTGATGGCTTCTCAGCAAGAATGATATCCACTAATAGGGCTCGCTCTAGCACCCTCGCCTATATCGGGATGCTGAGGGGAATCGTCGAAGCTATGATCTCATGCCTAAGCCCCTGCTAAAAGGTCTGGGCCGAGATGAATGGGTCTCGTACCATGTTCGTGGAGAAGCGCGAGAGGTCGGTAAATCTCACCGAGTACTGGGCTACTAACATGATGCCATGCCGCAGCTATAGTAACTCTTGGATGAGCACCGCACAAAGGGTGGCTGGATAAAACTCCGAGAAGAAGTGGTTCTCGATGTTCGTCTTAAGTAGAGATGCCTCATCCTACACCAGGAGAATCAAGCTCCACCATCTACCTGCTGTTGTGTGCATGAGACTCATGGCAAGGACAACCATAAGTTTTTCTGGTGACCCTACTAGTCTTAAGACTCTGACGATGGCCTCCAGCAAATCCTCAGCTGCCAAAGGATCTTTCTCTCCACGGAACCTGGGCGACTTGTATCTCGGAATCTCGTGAAACGCACTCAGGCGGCGTGCACTCTCCGCCGCTGGGGTTGGTAGCATCAGTGGCTTAGAGGGTAGAGGTACCGATGTTTCCTCCATTGTAATGGGGTCCTACACCGAAGCCTCGTCGCTCAGTGGGATGCAATCTCGCACAATGCTCGAAACCCTAGCTGGGTTCCATCGTGGGTCCATCCTGAAAAGAAACAGTTTTTCCAAAATTAATATAGTATACCTGGTGAGCTGATACAAAGTAATCACAAACAAGATTTTTAAAAGGAAACACACAAACAATCAGTGTTTTCGTGCACTTAGTCGGAAATCAGAGGATAGAGTCCTAGTGTATAGATACGTCGGCTGTCGCACCAACACTTGACTCCCTGGACTGAAAACCACACTCAATACTCGTAAAAATATTGCTTCACAGAAAGGAATGATCAGATTCCTGAGTTCTACGGTAGAACCAACTACTCTGATAACAATTTGTCACGACCCATCCTTGGGGCCTGTGTCGGGACTACCCCAAGCCCGCATTCCATAGTGCAGGGGCTGAAAACTAGCACGAAAGCCGTACATCCCAATAGATGGGATGGAATTTAATTGAAGAACTAACATACATAATAGAGTACACAAGTTAAGTAAGCACTAAGTAAAACTGGGTACAAGGTAAGTTATGAAAATTAAATATGCCAGTATACAAACCCAACTGAATGTATAGTACAACTTAAAGGAAAGTACAATAGCAATAAGTTAAACAGCACCACCGAGCCATCCTCCGGAAATCCCACCTGAAGGGTGTGTACAGATAGTCTCTTCGGCTCCTCGGGTCTGGTCGTCTGCTCCGTGTACGCCCCGCCAAGTGGTCCACCTCCAGGTACCATCCAGCTCCGCAAGCCTCCACCTCGATCAGTGCTGTCTATAATTGGCATCCAACACAATGTAGTGTGGGCATAGCCCATGCAGGGGTTGGTATACGATACTCAGTAGGGAACTCGATACCCCCGAAGGTCTCTCAGAATCCATGAAGGATGAACAAAAAAGGAAAGATATAATCACGAAGTATCAACAACACTACATATGTATATGCCCATACATATACGTAAGTCATCAGTTATAGTTCATCTCCAACACTCGTGCCCAAGCACAATCCATTCCATAAAGGAAAGCACAACTCAGTCCACATTGGAACAACACAACCCAATCCACACAGGAAAACAAGTCAATCACATTCATGATAAAGATTGAATTCAAGACTTAGTTCACATAGTTCTACACTTATTAAGGTGATAGAGATGATCAGATGTAGCCAATGATTTATCTAAGCTGTCGGACCCACATTGGATACAAGACCGGCTAAGCTATCGGACCCACACATGATACAAGACCATCTACTCTACCGGACCCACACAGGATACAAGAAAAGAGGTCAATACTACCGTACCCACATAGGATACAAGAATAGTAGTCATCACCGTTAAAACCACAGAGGACTCCAGTACGGTAGTCATCGCTGTCGAACCCACGGAGGCTTCCTGTACAGAATTCGATGTAGTCACAACCAGCTCTAGGGTTCTCGAACACAGCATTGTCGATTCCAGGAGGGTCCGCTCCTTGAGAAAAAGAGGGTTGATACATCAACTGTCATGAATTCTATAGTTGATGTATCCCAACGTTATGTATCATCAAAAGAAACCTAATGTGATAGATGGTGCGTCAATTGGACGCCCGACCTGAGAGTTATTGGCTTTTCCGTTCAAGGGGCCTGATTTGTTTTTAAGATAAAACCAACCCGTCCGTACTCCAGCTACATCCAAACCACAAGTGTAATAAAGAAAATGGACTATCTCAATAAATGGATCCCAGAACAATTGACGGCACGTCAATCGGATGTTCGGTCCTTGAGATATAAGTGTTTCTACTCTAAGGGCCCGGTTGGATTCAAGTTCGAACCAACCCATCCTTAGGAAAAAATTTCCATAACCTCAAGTGTAATATTAAAAAATGATACTCTTGATCCAGATATTCCTACGCAATTGACGGTGCATCGATCGGAGGTCTGTAGCTCATGTTATGGGAAAATGACCGAAAATGGTCCGAATTGGGGGGTCTGCACCCGGCCCGACTTGGTCGAACTGCCCTTGGTCGACCCGACCCCGGTCCGGGTCCGGCCCGGTAGGGCGCGGCCTAGTATAGCTGGGCATGGCCTGGAATGGTCCGTGCGACCTGCCCCAGCCCAGCCGGGGGGTGCTCTGGCTCGGCCAGTAGGCCGAGCAGGGGGGACACCGTCCCCCAATTGTGTTCCGCGGACGCGGCGATCGATGTCGCGTCTCCCATGGATCTCGCATGGTCGTGACATCAGCCATGGTGGGATCTTACCGGAGGTGCGCTGGGGCGCCGCACCCTATGGTCAGCCGACCAGTGATGGCCGCCGCCTTCGCCCGCGGGCACCGCCTCGCCGGCGTCTCGTGCCGCCGGTGACTTCCGTGAGCCACTAGAGTCATTCTGGTGGTCCGATTTCTCTAATGTCTGCACCATCGGTCATCTCAGGTTCCGTACATTAATGAAAAGGCATCAAATTTCCATTCTGGTCCTACTTATTCAACACCAATTATTATGCACTTCAAGAACAAATAAGCGGTGGTTTCGGACTTTTTCGATAGTCCGCACCCACCGCGTTAGTGGTTCATAGCATCACAAAATAAATACATGCCATGGAAAGGGTATAATTCTCATAAAATAAGAATACAAAAAAATTTCCCCCACCTCAACCAAGTAGATGATCATCGGTGTCGCGGTAGTGGGCGTCGTAGTAGACGGCGTCGCAGAGACATGGGTTTTTAGGTGTCGACGGAGTGCACCGAGGAGGACGCAACCTCTCCTCTGTTGTCGCAGGGAAGGGGATTGGTGCTGCGTCATATTTCTTTGAGGAACTAGTGTTCATCATCATTATTCATTGGAGAATGGTTCGCCTCCCTTCTTAATTCCTTCCAGAGCCTTTCTCAAAAAAAAAATTCAATCCAAAAGTTTAAAGTGGATCACAAATTAATAGAATTTTCATTAAATTCTTATTAATTTCAACGTGGTGCCAAATTAGTTTACTCTAACATAAATTAATTGGTAGGAAATTTTAGAAGGATGAGGAAGGTTGCAAGGCTCCATCATAATCAATATGTGGAGTTACCAAATAATTAAACAAGGAGTATTAATGGGGGAAAAGTCAAAGAAAAACAACAGAGGAATAGATGAGATCAGAGGAAATTAAATGGTGGGGATCATGTGGGCCACACCTCTCTAACATCCACACATGGGTAGTTAAGTTGATGCGGGACACTCTCTTAAATAACCATGGGAAGGAAAACCCACCTTAAGAAATAAAAATTGTTCCATCAATTTTTTTATTTATTTCTTGAATAAACCCCTAAAATTATCTTCTCCTCCTTTATATGAATGCAACTGTGGTATGTGTCCCCATAAGCAATTATCGGCAATTTGAGTTAATCAGTGCCCTCATATTTTATTTCTGAGCACCGGTTCAAATGTTATAAAAACCCGCTCATTTGTTCACTGAACGTACACGAGCTATACTTTGAAAATTGATTCTGGGCACGCCGGGCCTCAGAATCATGTGTCGTCAGAAGCCACATACTCGTAAAATTCCAAAGCATTTTAATAAATAAATTTCCATGAAATTTCTGTGTCTTTACAGTATAGGTTTGTTGGATATGAATTTTTTTCTATAAGTATAATCCTAGGTTAGTTCCTTAGTAAATTAAATGGTGAATGATTTAGCATAATCTAAATAATGATGTATTTTTTAAGAATGGGTTTTTTTCATGAAGGGTTTAATTATATTGAACATAAATTAGTGTGAATTTTAGATAAATTATTATAAATTTTATTTTTGAATAACACAATGATTCTCTAACTATTTACAAGATCCATAAATCAAGTGATCCTAAAATGAATATTTTAGGTCTAAAAATTGGTCATTAGAATCATTGATCCTTTTTATTATGTTTTTATCTTTTTCTAATCCTTGAAAATGGAGACTTAGCAATCCAAGGAATAATTTATTTTTAGGATTTCTTTTCTGATTTTGTAGACTAGTTATGTTTACCACATTATATTTTTTTATGCCCTAAATTTTTCACAATTAATAATAGTAACTTATTTTTGAATAATGGATCATCTTTATCTCAAGCCTACCTTTATTTATTTTCATCCTGAAATGTACCATGCCTATTTTTATTTTATAATTAAAGGTAATTAATATTAGAGTAGATGTGGTTTAATTTGTAAATATTTGACCAAAAGTGGTTGATGTTTATGATAATATATCTATAACTAAAATATAGAAAATATATCCCATGATGAGGGAGACAATTGACCCAACATGAATGAAGAACCTAGTGCTTGATATGATTCTTCAAGGGGAAAATAGTCATGAAATTTATGGTCATACTACCAGGACTATAATGTGACTCTATTTTAAAGTTCAATGAATTTAGGCCAACGTCACAGGGAGTTTATGCTATTGTGACATAGTAAAAAATGATGAAATGAGGTCATTCATCTGTTATAAATAGTTTATACAATGTTAAATTACTATGGAATTGTTGAAAATGGATAGGGACACAACTTTACTTACAAATTTTAGGATGAGGAATGACAAATAATAATTACAACCTTGAAAAAATAATGATAAATAGAGAATGTCACAGGTTGAGGAACCTGAATTATGGAATGGATAGATGATGATAGAAAGTCTATGATATTATAGGGTCATTTTTAATGAATTTTCTATAATAATACTTTTTAAAAAATTAAGGATGACCGCTGATTATATTTGAAATCATGATCAACTATAATATTATTAAGGGAATATGAACTTAATAGGTCATCTCAATTAGAATAATATATAATATGGGATCAGATTAAAAAAGATGGATATAAAAACCGTATGTTTTTACAAGTACTAATATAATTTTTTTAATCAAAATACAAAAGGATTGAATTACATGTATAAGTGAGATATGATTAAAGATGGTTTTATTTTTCTATCCCAAATCCAATCAAATTGTTCTAGAAAAGTGTGAGAATGAGATAAAAGTGAGAAATGATTTGTATTTAGGATTGATAAATGTAATCTAAAAATCACTACATATAATTATAAAAAAGAATAATTTTATACAATGTTTCAGAAATCATAGAACCATTTGGGATTATTACTCTCTCATAGGCATTTTCAATGGACTGTAACATGAAAAAGGGATAAAGGTTGGTTTCATATGTGAATAGTATTATTGATAATTAATTGAAATAAATTAGAAAGGGCCTCCATGCTAGGATGGACCATGGGAATGAAATTTGTATCTAATATAATTATATGTTTTCTCAACTTCCTTATGTACCTTATATAAATAGAAAACTAAAAATATTACTTTTTTAAAAGGGGTAATCTATAGTATATTGATATAAGGATATATATGACTTGGATTGGTTAACTAATATTCTAAGATACTTTGAAATAATAATATAATAGAATGAATATAATACATTATTAGAGGGTAAGGGAGGAATCTAGATAGGAATTAGAGGAAATTTAAACCTTATTGTGTATTAAAGAAAGTAGCGAAAGTGAATTTTGTGGTTGAATGCAAAATAGAAGATTCGTAAATCACTACATATCCCATTGATGGTTTTATCATAGTGTTTGGTCTTTAATATATTTTATACTAGATAATAAAATGACACATGATGAAATCTAATGCATATTAGGCTCTGACATTAAGAGAATGTATTGTATGAACTAGACCACTATATGTACATTTTGGGTCATGCAGGATGGGAAACATACCATGTTGTTTATGGTCTTGAAACAAAGAACATATAACATATATTTTAATGTCATTGATATAGACCACATTTCATGTTGTTTTAGGTTAATGTTATAATGTCATAATGTCATGTAATTTAATGTCTCATGAAAATTACCATATATAATACAACTTATATACATGTGGTTTGGACCTCATGTTATGTACTTTTGAGTCATGTGATTAATACTATATACAACAAAAGTGAAATCATGTAAATTATTTTTCAAGAATAATTACATTGGTGGGACGTGTGATGTGCTCTCTTGCTGTCACTATTAAAGACTATTCCCAATTAGAATAAACATTATGATTGTTTTAGTGTCCTTCCTATTGAGGATTAAACATTTGGGGATTCTTACTTTGAAACATTAGTGTGCATAAGGTTTACACTTGTTCTCCGTGGATGAACGAGAAGAGGTGAATCTTCTTATTAAAATATTTTTTCTACCTGGTTCCAGAGAACTTCAACGAGGTTCAATTATCAGTTCATTTTATTACCAAATAATTATAGTATGTAAATCCAAACCTTTTACTTCTCATAATAAGATTACTTATCAAAATTGTCTCCTCATATTGAAATAAACGATATTTAAATGGTAATGACATCCTTAATCCCATACACTAGTGAATATCGGGTAACCTTGAATTGTGGGAATTTTGGTTGTGATAATCTCACAAAGTTGTGAGAATTAGATCAATCCATGTGTTTTTATCTTTATGGACAATTTTCATAAGAATATTTGAATTTTTTTTGTTAAAATATTTTATTTCTCAATTTACAACCACATTGTAGTGGGATAAATGATTGAACATGATATTTCATTCTATATAAAATTTCATTAATCTAGATGCATATATGTTTGTGCCATTTTTTGTCAAAATTATTTGAGGAATCCAAATATTTTAGAGATATTTGAATTCATAAAATAGGGAATATAATTTTTCAGCTTTTTTAATGGTAAAATTTCATTACATTTAGAGTGGAATTCGGCAGTAGTAAAGATAGATTTAATCATAATTTTGAATTATATAGAATTTTGCATCATAGTTGTCAAAAAATTCAAAGTCCTCTGATTTGGTGAAAAAGAAAAGTCCATATTTAAAGAATATCATAAGTTCTATCATGTAATTACTATATAATAGTGATGGTATCTTCTACATTAATAAATATGATAAGGACCCCATAAATTCCCCATTTATAATGTCATTTTTAGAAATTATAGTCATAGTTTAGGATAAAATTATTCACCCACCTATAAATTATCTCAAATTATTCCTGATCTTATAGAAGAACCTCACTTTGGTTGTATTTCAATATTGGAGACATCAATCACGTTTTTTAAACATGTATAGGGATAAGAATCTATATTGATCAAAAATAATATCAACCTCCTTAATATCCCATATATCATTTTTTTGAAATAGAAATATATCCTGTTGATGTGTAATATGGATGATTGTCTGATCATAATCTGGATTTGTAATATCTATGTCAAAATTATCCAATACATCAAATCAATCATTATACGAACATATAAGGTGAGACAGGATCATTTCTAATGGAAATTGAACTAGTAGTTCCCTAGTATAGGAAGGAAATGGATCCAACACATCTTTCTTCATTGTGTATTTTCTATTAACCAATTAGATCACTAGTAAATAGTCTCTATTTACATTCATAATGGTTACTAATATTTATAAGACTATATCTAAACATATAATGTGGGTTTTGAATTCAACTTTATTAATGATTTCTTATTATAATAATAAAAATAATTGAAACATGACTTATCTGGTAAAATGGACATAATTATCATATAAATTAAATTAAAAAAGTGGTCATCCTACATTTTTATAATTTTTATTCGGTAAGAACCATTAATGTATAATTCACATATATGATAAACCTCCTTATCAGAGTAAAACAATTATTAGGGAGTTCCATTTCTACAGGTGACTTTTCTAGGGAAAGGTGTACTACAAGAAAATATATATACACTTTCTATTTTATCACATTCATCAAGTAATAAATAGGTGTTAAATTGAAAACGAATGACATACAATCATTCTAATAATCCATTCACCATAGGGTCATCAATTATATACTTGATTGACTCTACATAATGGTTATCGTGGTATTGTAAATAGTTAATCATATTATGTACTATATCAACATAGTTGGGGGAATGTTTCCATGATATCAGAATAACATCTCTCTGTTTCTGATAGTATTTATATAAGAACTTACCAGTTTATTCCATTCCAACATCAATATTCATGGAGAAATAGTATCTAAGAGATCAGCACATAAATTCCATGTAGATTATAAAGTGTTTTCCTTCCAGAAGGGGCTTCAATATTATAGGGGTAAAAATATATTTTTTGTGATTAGAAATGTGTTGTTGTAATTATTAATACCTCCTATATATTTATTTTTTATTTTTCAATAACATGAATGGAAATAAATTTCAAATGAGGTTTATAGTGAATAACATAATATAGATGTTAATTCACTAAAGTCTGCATAAATCATTGAGATTATGAAAAAAGATAATTTAAAGAAAAATAGTTTTATTAGATTTATTTTGATGGAAACAATATAGTCTAAACAACCAATAAATATTCCTAATTTTACTCATATGGAACACACCCAAAGGCTCATTTTCAAATTTTGGAAATATAGTTTAAAAAACCACTTCCAAATCAGAAAAATGGTCAGATCACCATCATGATTTGACAACCATATTATCCATGTATAATTTTATGATATTCTCTTTGAGTGGTTTTTTGATGTGGTGTATAATACATTGATAATTGGATCTGATAATTCTGAGACCAAAGGGAATTAGTTTTTTGTAATACAGTGACTGGGTAACCCAAAAATTACTGTATTTATAATCTTTGGTATCTATATAACTACACATAGGGATATAATAATGATATATTTATGAGTGTAATTGGAAATGTCTATTGAATCGATCAATAAATTACTCATTTGAATAGGGAATTTATCTTCAATAAAATGATTATTTAAATCCTAAATGATTATATAGACATTGATATTAATATTCTTCTTATTAATAGGATGAATGATTCATAAATATTTGGGGTATTATAATTTAAAAATGTAATAATACCCGATCATCATATCAGTATTTACATCATCATTGGTAACATACTTGAGATGGATATTGGTGGTTATTAAGATCCATTGGTTGGTAACATGCCTATGTGAGGCCATGGTGACTTTTCTAAACTAGTAGGTGATTCTCTCCGAATAGAGGAATAATTTGAAAAAAATGGTGTAAGATCAAATTAATAATGTGTCATGACATCAACATAACATGGTGGTGTGATTATAATATTGAATTTTTCAAAATATCTTCATATTTATGAGGTTTTACTAGAGGTGGCATGGTTTCATCACTCTAGGAATCACACATATGGGGTTACTCTATTATGATGATCAACATTAATATTCTAAAATATATTTATCTTTTATTTATATTGGGTGTAAAACTATTCAATAGATAGTAACTAAAAGTTATTATGTGTTGGAAGGTTTTTGGTTTTATCTATATTTTTTCCTTCCCATTGGAATTGGGTTGATGAGATTGTGGAAACTATATGTTTAGAGGGTTTCTAAATCATGAGAATGTTATTATTGTCATGAGCAGTTTCCTTCATCCTATACATCTCTATGAATTATATTCTTAATATATTATTTATCCAAATCAACATATTTACCATTTATGTCATGGTGTACAAAATTCAGTGGAATTTTATATAAAACATTAATAATATAAATCACAGAACATGAATTAGTTCATTTTATTTTGTAGAAAAATATGAAGCATCGTTAACCTTAATAAGTTAATCAATGTTCATGGCACAATTACCCTTCATATTTCCCATTATGGAGGTTTCTTTTGGTCTACATATGATATGAAAAATTTATTTCTCATGATGGTGATTTTGTTGATATGGTTCAGTATATTGTGTATGAAAATTTATTCTAAGTGAATATCCTATAACATTTGCTAAACTTAATCCAAATAGTGCGGTCAGTTCCTGAATCATTAACAAAGCAGTGTGTGGGGATAAATCATGTATATATTCCCCCATCATTGATAATATTATTCACCTTAGTGGGTTTCAATCATTAACAGAATTATTATTTATTATTTTCGATGTATTATATGGTTTTCATAGAGGAAAAAATGATGAAAACCGATTAGACTAGAGATTCCCATGTGTTTTTTTTATGTTTATAATATCCCTATGAACCTTATGATATTTTACTCAAATTTTTAATAGATATAGTATATTTTCTAGATAATATGAAAAATATATAGATGTTACTCAAGTTGGTACTATTTTCATTGAGTTTTTTGTGTCAAGTATGATACCAATTACACTTTTTTGGGATCGTTGTCTAGGATCAAGTACACCACTCATTTCCTTATAGAGTTCATATTCTACACACCTAGAATTAAATGATTTCAGTAGATAGACTAGTAAAACTTCCAAAAATCCATGATCAGATTCATGATTTAAGGTATAACATTATGATCCACTTTATCAGGATGACTACATTAATCAGTGTGCTTGGTGAATGGAAACATTCATAAATTACTAGATCGTCTGATGTTTGTATCGGAGAATAATCACTAATTTTTTAGATGATCACCAATAGGTTTTTTATGAAAACATACTTGATGTTCACATTTTTCTAGAAAATAGGGGTTCCATGCTATTGGAAGAGACGATAGATCCACTTGAAAACAATTCTTATATGATATCATATGGTGGTGGTGATATCCATCCTAGATAATGTGTTTTTATTTAAGATAATGGATAATTTTTTATAAATTTCAACATTGAAGGTGTATTGATTCCTCATTATGGTTATTATGGATTATATATTGGGATGTGGATTTGGATCAAAACATGATCATTTTTTTGGACAGCTTCTTCCACATAATTCTAGAGCATTCTCTATGTTCATTAAATGGTTCTCCAACTTGTCCCAACCAAATAGGTAGAATTCCCACTATATTTTTTCATTAATTTAGAATTATTATATGTTTATTCAATGATATTTTGGATTTCATAATTTATGGGGTAACTATTAACTATCATTACCTCAACTCACACTTTAATTGGGATTTCAGACTTCTAATTAATTCTTGACTACCTAGTGCATGAGGATTTCATTTTGTAATAGAGTCACATTGGGAGGGAAATTTTTGGATAATTGGGAATTTGGGAGTTCCTTTTACTTGAGGATTTACACTATCACTGAGAGGATAATTTATGAAGGAATATTAAGTAGTACCTATTGTAATTTTTATCCTTGGTTGTCAGAATGTGTTGAACCTTTCAATTGGTTTAATGTTTAATCATGAAGTGGAACTTTATGGTTGATGTCATCATTTATTGAGAAAGAAATCGACAATAAAAATTGTGAGGAGTAATTTTAGTGTTATTGGTTCCTTGGTAATCAACATGTGTAAGAACACAATATTGTATGAATGTTTCATTGTTGGAAGGAACATCAAATTGTTATTTATAAGGAGATTAAATATTGTAGATTTCATTATTATAATAGATACGACCACAACAATGGGAATCCAAGGGGGGATTTTCATGATTTTTTATTCCATGGAATTCATCATGTGGAGGACATTCATGATAGCTTTGTGATTCACCATAGGAGGATATTTATGATATTTTATATTTTTAAGAATTTTTTGGTGGATTTCTTTACTATTCCAATTGAGAAATATTCAATAGTAATGCTAGAGAAGGCCTTGAAAATTCAGCTTTTTCTGGTTATTTATATAATTAGGACCCCTATTTTAGATGTATACTTAATTATGAGGAGTAAATTTATAATTTTTTCCCATAAAGGACCTTCATGCTGGATTTCATCATTACTCATGGGGGACTGAAATAATGGGAATCTTGGGGAGGAACCTTCAAGATTTAAGATATGTCAATTATTAGCATGGGTATGACCTTTATGTTGGAAACTATGTGGAGAAACTCTATAGTTGAAAAAATATTTATAACTATTAATGTGGGGTACATAAATTGTATATAATTTCAACTATGGGTAGGAACATTGTGACTTTCAAGAAATATTTTATTTTTATTTGATCATGGGGGGCTCTTCTTAGTTATGGGATATTTCTTCACAATGGGGAAGAAAACAATTGCCAATATTATTTTTTTCATGGAGGAACATCATAATGGGGACTCAATTGGAGGATATCCATGATGGGTTATATAGATAGGATAAGTAGATTTTATTATCAAACTACTATCAATATTACCTTATTAGTGGTTGTTTATTGCTTTATGGGTGAGGGGTTTCCCTGAGAAATAACCAATTATTTCCATGATTATATCCAAGGATTTATACCTATAGTGATTTGGAATCACCCATGAGACACTGTTGGGATATGATAACAGTTATAGGGAATATGATAAGGGATATGGGTGTGGACCTTACACTAAACCATGTATAAGGATTACCCTAATAGTCCCTCTTTATTGAATCCTTTTTTTGTGTTCCTCTGTATTATTCGATCTATTTAATAGATTAAAATAATGTGAGGTTTTTATGGTGATTGTGATAACTATTCTTTATTTGATTCCTCTTCGGATTCTCCTGGATATCCATTTCAATGTATAAGGTGTATTTCTTAGAATATTATAGATATGGAAGGTAGTAATTTTCATTCTCTTTGGAGAGACTCCTTACATGATTTGAAGACATGTCGTGGGATTCTATTTCTTATTCTATAATATCCTTGTATTTTTGTCCTTTTCAAATTTTATTTATATATGTTAGAATTCTCTATCTATATTAAGGGGATGGCAAATTTTTTTAGGTAATACTTTACAATGGAGTTCACCATCACAGACTACTAGTGTTAGGTTAGAGACATCATTTATTATTGATTTGGAGTTACAAATGTCATGGAAGTAGTAGTGTGTGTCTAATGTCCCATTGAATGGTTATTTATCGTACCCTATATTGTCTTCTAATGACCTCCAACATAGTTAGGAAATATTACTATTTTATCATGATAATTATAGAGTCTATTGGGATGTTATTGGTAAAAAATAATAAATCCATCAGCATCGTATCAATAATGAGAATACAAGATCAATAATTATATTTCAAAAGTAACGAATTTCACATTTGTTAAAACATTTTTTATTTCTGACATTCTATTTTTACGAATTTTGTAGACCAACATTCTGAAGTCCAATATCGTTCAAAGAGAATTAGATGTTCTTTATGTATTACACATCAAAACCAACAGGATGAGAGGTTGACTATCCACACATGGGAGATTATTTTATAGGTCAATAATATCATATAGATTTAAAATATACTCATGGTATCCTTCCTAATAACATAACTTGGTACCATTATCATGAAATTTATTTATTTAGACCATGAATTTTATAGAACACTTTATATAAGTGTCACACTATCTCGCTGATGTGGATTACATATTCTATTAACTAAATTCATATAAAGGAAAACTCTATAGTTTATAACAATTTATGGAGGTGAATGGAATTTTGGATATGGGATTGGAAACTAAAAAGTTAATTTTATATATCATGTGGATGAAAATAAAAACCCATATGGGTTATTTCCTTTAAATGAGTCTTGACACAACTTTGATTTTTTGTATACGATGACCATGTCATGGGTTTTATATGTTGTAAATCTAGGACCAAAGTTTATTCCTTTAATGTTGTGAATAAATTTCTAGTGATATAACATTTAATTTCATGCATCCAGAACAATTGTGTCAGCAAATTTATAGTTGTAGGATTAATACCTCTTCTTAGTAGTTTAAAATCATGTTGACTGGTCTACTAGGTCTAGGTTCTTAGAATTTGTTTTCTATGGAAAATAGTATGCAATGGCCCTTTTTTTACTATAGTTTTTGAGTAGGGTAATGGTGTAAGGGATTACACTTGTTTGGAAGTCTATTTTTATCCATCTCTTATTTTCTGATTACAATATAGGTTGAAATGATGATTATATAGATAATATATATTAATGTGTATAATAAAACATGGAATTACCTCAGATAAATAATCATTTTATTACTAGCTCATGGGTTGGTCTCAAGAAGTATAACGACATTCATGAATGATATATAAGCAATTCAATAATAGTTAAGAAGACTATCTTGAGCATTGAAATTTTAAACTTTTTATCAATGAAATTATATCATTGTTATCAAACTAATATATTATTTTTTGTATAATGTGGACCTAAAATGTATAAGAGGATTGCAAAGAGAATCATTAAAAAAAATTCCCAAATCCTATTACCCTATTATTACATTACCAAAAGGAGAGGGAACAAAAGTGTTAAAAATTACCTACTCATGTATATTAAGAGGCCAGGTATGTTACACCGTGATGCATTATATGTATTTCCTTTGAAATAATCCTGATTTTTTTTATATATTTATTTAAGTGAAACCTCACATATAAATGACTTGTTATATAGTGTATCATTAAAACATTTCCATTTTATTTATATGTATGAATAATATTGACCAAATTATTAAATATATTGAAATATGTTCCAAAATAGAAATTTATCTCCTAATACATATGAAATAATACCATAACTTATAATAAAACCATTTAATGATTAAAATAACTATTTTTAGAAAAAATATATTTTTCTATATTTTAGGTATTTTTATTTATAAAAAGTTTAATTATCACTGTTATAATTTTATTTTAATGATTGTTATTGGAAATTTAATAATAAACAACTATACATTAGTAATATAATGTTTTGGAATGAATCAATAATCATATAAAGGTAAAAAATAGTTATTTTTCATAAAATTATCTTTATTTGAGAAATGTGTTTTCATACTAATGTATTAAATAAATAAATTTCTATTAATGGTTTTAATTATATTTATATACTATATATTTAATAAAATATTTTAATCTTAATTTTATAGTTCTTTAAAGGTAAAGAATGAAACTAAATTCAGTTTTTATTTAAAAATGCATACCTCTAAAAAATGATATTTATTGCATTATGTGAGATTATTATAAAATTTAATTTTTATAATTCTTGAAATATAATTTTATAAAATGAATTAAAAAATTGGAATCATTATTTAAAAATTTGGTAATAATTCAACTTTCATTTTTTGTCAAAATTATTTGTATAGTAGTCAAAACTCATTACCACAGTTAGGGTTAAAATGTGTTTACCCAGGGGGTGGGTGAACCAAGAGATAAGTTTAAAATTTTATTATTATTATTTTTTACACTTATGTGAACAAAATATTAACCTACCTTATTATTATTTTCCGATTGGATCCAATTTCAAATTAATGTGATTTTATATTATTTAATTATTTGATGTAATTTCATTCATGTCCTCTTCCTCAAGCACAAAAAGGCGCCTCATTTCATCAATTAATCTCAAATATAGATCATTTTATATTTGAAGGGAACTAACCTAATACCTTACTAGATTCATTTTTTTATTTTTATATAACATGTTCTTCACCAAAGATGTTTCTATCAACGCTTAAATTGTGAGACAAAAGTTGTCTCTCAAAATGAGGAATAAAATTTAGCTGAACTTATTTTATTTTATTTCTTCATACACATTCTACAGACATTTTTTATCCATAATAACATGATTAAAATAATATAATATTATTAAATATATGTTACCATGATGAATACACTACCTTTTACACCTATGTTTCATCAAATGGTAAATGAAAGCATCACTTGTGCATACATGTAGACTACAGCCTCCATGTAGAGATATGATTCATTTTCCATCACTGCATAACATTGATAGATTCAATAAATATATATTATATTTATTAAATACTAATTTATATAATTGTTAAATATTTTTTATCTTTCATTCCTTCTTTTCATTAGAAAATGAAAAAAATGATTGTGCGTATGAACAAACTATTGTCACAATGAACATTTTTTTCAATTTTTAGTCTATATCATTTAGGGAATATAAAAAATTTTATATAATGGATATATATTATACTTATTTCATTATTATAATTTTTTATAATATGTAACCATGATCAATCTATAAGGCCTGGAACAACCGAAGGATACCATTCCTAAAAATGAATGAGTTTGTACAATGAAATTAATATTTAAATTACGAATTATTAAGAAATGGGTATAGAAATATTATAAGTAGAAAATATAGGTTATTATAGGTATTAATATGGTTATTTTGACTAATAATAATAAAATCATCTTTTTTATATAGGTGTTTATATCACATATAAAGCTATTTAGACATGGGGTAATAGATTTACATTATAATCATATTTTTATCAGGATGGTTTATGCTTAAATATTCAATGATGAAATTATCTGATATATCTAGAAAAAATCATCTTTATTTTACTATGAATTTCTCATTTATAGAAATTATATCATTTCGTTTAATTTTCCTCTATTTTTGTACCCAATAGAATGAATGAATGTTTTTATGGAAAACTAAATTTATTTTTCTATTCGGTCTGGAATATTTTTATTCAATGTCTATATTTTCTTTAAAAAAATTCAAGAATAATTTTAATATACTACAATTATTTTTTAAATTACATTTTATCAATGTTTTACATTCTATAAAACGTTTCAAAATGAATATTCTAGTCATTTTCAGAATGAGGTATGTTTTACTAATGGAGTGATCAAATATTTATTTTATTATACACCAGATGAATTCATTTTATCTCTATCATGACACCTAGTTGAATTAAACATTAATATAATATTTTACATAGTTATTTAAAATATAATATTTTATTTAAATTTTTTATATTTTTCTATTTGAAGTATGTGATTTCAAAATGAAAAGGGCATTTTAATCAAGAAATATTCCAGTGATATTTTAAAGTAATTTTTAATATATGGTAAGATGAATTGATGTAAATTATACTTAATAGGGGATATTATATTAAAATACCCTCAAATTTCATTCTCTGGATGATTATTCCTTCTGATAATGAAATATTTATTAATATCGTTTTATTTTCCATAGGTTAAGGAATAATGAAAAGTTAAATGTTTTCATAATCTAATGAAATACTTATAAATGTATTATAATTAAGTTACTGAGGGGTATATAATTGATATCAAATGAATTAGGTAATGATTTATGATTTATGATCTCAAAGGGTACACATGAGTTTATCCAATGACTAATATAAGGTACACAAAAGGTTTTACTGTTAAAATATTATGTACAAAGTGGTTATAGAAGATTAACCGGTAAAGATTATCTTGGTGGGAAGCCTTTATATAAGATTTATATGGTTATGATTATTCCACATTTTATGCCACTGTTTTATGTAATGTTATTATTTCAATTTTATGTTCTCATGAATTATGTTCTTTGATTAATTTATGACAAATTTCATATAACCAACCATGATTTGTTCCCTGAAATAATGTTATGATATATGAATTGATTTCTATGGTTTCCAAATGTTAATATCATTTTTTTATAAATTTATGACAATGTTATGATTAAATGATAATTAATATCTATCTTATTTACCTATATGAAGCATCTTATATCACACTTTTTTATGTTTACTTTTCCCCAGGATACTATGAAAGGATTTATGTATTTATCATCCTCTTATGAGAACCATAGAATTTATATGGATTCTCCTAATTCTATGTTCTATTAAATACAAAAATGATGGTGATATGAGTGGAATCCCAAGACCTTGTATATATGTTTCTATTTTCAAAAATTATATTTGAATAGAAATGAGATACCCATATGGTCTTTATGGAAAATGAAATTATCTGAATTCTAAATTTCATATAATAAATAATACATTTGAAATGAAAAATCAATGTGGTTGGATTAACTTGCAGATTTATAGGGAATTCAATAACATTTTACTGGAAATCTGGAATGAAATTATCTATATTTTATAGAATGTCACTAATAAATGATGAAATTTCATAGTCTCTTTTCCATCCATGCATTATATTATCACTAATTATTACCCTGTGGAAAAGTATTTGGATGATGGTTTGGAGGACAATGGTATCACTACTAGTGAGATGAAATTTCATAATGAAATCCTATAAGATCCTTTTTTTACTTCTTGAAAGGGGAATATTATAAAAAAAAGACCTTATTATATTTTAAATTCGTTTATTTTCAATATAGGTGACTTATTGTTTTGGTAATGTCTTCAATTTTTTTAAAAGGGTGATAGTTGTGATGTAATTAGTTGGTGATTATGTCGATCTTTTATATAATAGTTTTTTATGTGTCCAAATTTCCAAATCCAATAAAAAATTATGGTTATGGAGTGGATCGTAATGGTTTGTAATAAATACTCAATTAATAAGATATAATATTTATGTTTGCAATGTTTGGAAAACCATTATTGATATCAGAGAAAGGATTAGTTATTTTTGGAAACTAGGATGAGAAAACATTAGTAAGAACCTCTAGGATAACCCTATGTATAGGGAAACATGAAAATTTATTATAATGTAATTATATTTTAGTTTTCCATGAAAATAAGTAACTATCTTGATATTGGAAAATGGATGTGGTTGTGGCACATATTCATCTAGGGGTAACAACTATAAAAGTGACGAATGAGGTATTAACTCAATAGTCAATAATTCACTATGAGTGGGCCTAAAATTTCCCACCAAGATAAACAATCCAATGTGATTTTCATAGGATAATTTATATTTTTTAGAATATTTTATGAAGTATTTTAATTGAGGATGTCTATGTATTTCCTACATTAAACCTAAGGTTCCATTGATGGAAAATAAGGTGTCATGATTTATACATACTATAAAAAAATTTCATTATTATGTGGTTTATAACTTTGATTATTATAATGAAAACTATTTTTATTATAGTCAATGGACAAAAATAGATGGAATCCTGTTAATGATGAATATTGAGGACAATTCCACTATTTTATTCTAGATGAATTGAATTTTATGGGAGTTACAATGAATAGTGTCATTTCAATGCATAATCAACTTTATCAAGCTATAAATAATGTTGAGAATCTAAATGAGGAATGAAGGTAAAAAATTACTATCGTGTCCTTCATGAGGCTACATAAATATTCATTTAATGGGTCCTCTAATTTACTAATTACATAGAAATGGATCAAAATCACTGAAAATAGATTTATGGTCATCCGGTGATCAGAGTGTATAAAATGTTATTTTTGTGTTTTATTATCTAGAAGGGAAATAATATCAATGAAGTATTTTTATCAATATCATGAGATAACATTTAGAAATTGATTTTATAAAGTGGGTTATGTTTACAATGTTTTTGGCCAAAAAGTAATTTCCTTTCATTCTTCATATGAAAATAGAAAAGGAATTACTTGAACAAAAACAGAAGGATTGTGATTCCATTTATAATTATGAGGAAAATTTAAATAAAATAATGTGGTATGATTCCAGTATTATCATCGAACATGAATGAAATTTTGATCAATTATTTAGTTCCTAAAGACAATATATTTTGAAGCGCATTATCCAAAAGATATTTAATTATCTATAAATAAATATTTCGATGTGTCATGAATGTCGAATTTGTCATCATGGTCACCCATAAATATCCAGGTTTCGATAAGAAATAAAATATGAAAATGAATAAAATTTCTACAAATAAAAACAATCGAGGGAAAAAGATGAATCTTCCTATATGTCAGTAGCATGTAAAGAATATTGGAAGAAATTTCCTAAAAGATTATAGTAAATTATTTAAGTATAGAAAGGATGGTAATTAGGAAATAGATTATCAGAGTGATGGAAATACATTATCTAAAGATTCAAATGGTGAGAAACATCCACATAGTTCACTAGATACACACTATTGTTTTAAATGCAAGGATTATGGGTATTACACTAACTAGTGATCTAATCAGAGGGTTATTGATAATTATTAACAATAATTACCTATTAAGTCTATTGGGAAATGAAAATCACATGCGATCACTATTGATAATAAGTGGTATGATAATGAAGTATTTAAAGGTACACTTTCCATCCCATCTAAAACTATTAATGTATTGTTTTTTTAGATATACTCACACTTTTATTCCAAAATAATTTTATAAGGTTATCACAATACAAAATCCTTAATTATGTGTTGAATTGTAATTCAGAAATTTGAATGTTTTGATGATCATGTATCAAGTATATTATTATAATTTAATTAATATTTTTTGGAATTTTCATTCTAAAAATCTCATTATTACTTCTATAGTTTAATTTTATGTTATATTTGGAATATATTAGATTAATTTATATAATCCACATAAGAATTGTTCTGAAAGGCAAGTCAATTTTGGCATTCCAAACTAAACATTGAATGTGTATTAATTCATGGTTAAATATAAAATTCAACTGGAAATTAAATCCATTTAATGGGTCTTGATTCATATTCATAGGTGGAATTTATCTCAAATTTTTGGGGAGAAATATAAAATATAATTTTTTACTATTGTACAATAGTTTTTTATATCATGCTGGATGATTGGTCAAGTCTACCCATGAATTATGAAGTTATGTTTTCAAATAAACTCATTCTTGGTGATAAACCTGTTTCAAAATAATTCATTTATAATGAGCCTCATTAAGTTGGAGGAATTAAAGAAGAAACTATATGAAAATAATTATAATAGATACATTCAACAGATAGAATCACCATAGGGGGAACTTATTATATATATTATGAAGAAATATAGGAAAAATTAGATATATATTGATTATTAGTAATTTAATAAGATCACAATCTGGAATAATTACCAATTAACATATATTAACGATTTATTCTTTCATTTAAAGGATGAAAAATATTTTTCTATGTTTGATATTTTATTTTGATACTACATATTAATGGTTAAAATTGAAAAAATACCCAATATATCATACCATATTTTGTATGTAGACTATTAAATTATAGTCATTCATTTTGGCCTTACTAATTACCCTTATATAATCATTGATATAATGAATAGTGTCTCTGAATATTACATTGATCTATTTTTAGAATTATTTGTTGTTGATATTCTTATATATTCCAAGAGTAAATAATATAATGAAGATCAATTTATTAATGTAATATATAACATAAGATATAAGAATATATTTATAAAATTTACCACGTGTGAATTTTGGAAGCCTATTGTTTTATTTATGGGTGATATAATCTAATTGGAAAATCATTGGTGGGTTCATGAAACATAGACTGTTCTACGAAATTTCCATGATCTACCATGGTAACCATGATCTATATTTTTCTAGGTTGGTTAGATACCACTAACACATTTGTGAGGGTTTTCTCAGTGTTATATAATCTAATAACCCATATGAATTATAAGGGTGACAAGATCCTTTGGATATGTAAATTAGATGGAAATTTCATGGATCTGAAAGAAGATTGGTCAATATGCATGTTCTTAAACATTCCTATAGTGGATAAGGGTTTGTGATCAACAGTTATGCATCATTGAACTCAGTAGGAAGAATCATAATGTTAAATCATATGGGGATAACATATTCCTCATTCCTTTAATGTTTCATGTGAAAAATTAAATTACTTCTGATCTGGAGTTAACAACATTAATATTAACATTAAAGGTATATAGGCATTATCTATGAGGAAAATGTTGTCCCATATAAACTAATAATAAAATATTCAAATATATATCCACCCTAAAATATTTTATTATGCACCAAATAATATGGTTTTAGTTGATTAAATATTATGATTTATCAACAAATTACCACTATAAGTAATTAAACAAGGTGGTTAATGATCTGTGTTGAATAAATAATGCTATCTCATTTATGATTACAAATTAAAAGGATCAAATATTTATGTATTTGGAAAGGATGTAATTTTAAATATTGAAGGAAGGGGTGAAATATTATCCTTCACAAATGAGTGCCCAACTTTATATCCATTTGATTATTAAAGAAGCATATAATTAAGAAGAAATCCTATAAAGAAGGTGTGAAATTTCCTTGATTACACCCTATATTTTTATATAATGATAATGTTTAGATACTTAATATTTATCCCATAAATATCTCACTTGATAAAGGAGATATTGGAAGAAGCTCATATGTCATCATTCCCTATTCATACTGGATGTACAAAGATTTATATATATATGTAAGAGTATTTATAGTGGGATAACATGTATAGAGATATTACTGATAATGTATCTCGATTAATGGTATTCCAATATGTTATGTATGGGGGATGTTATTCTATGGTATATTAAAACCATTATCTTTACTATAATGGGAATGAGGAATCATCACAATTTATTTCATCATCAGACACCCCACAATATTATTGGATAGAATTATATTTGGGTTGTAGTCAATCATACCAAAAAGCCATCACATTTCATTTCTATCTGATAACATTTCTTTTACAAATATTCTAGGATATACATTGATGAAGTGATAATGTAAAATAGGGTACATTATCTTATTATATGAGATCAAGATCCCAAGTTGATCATGATGTTTTGGTGATGTCTCTTATAAGTTATTATAAATAAGAATATAGTATTTTAATAAATTAGGTATACTCTCAAATCTATTATATAAGAGGTTTTAATGCATTTCATTCAGGTCAAACAAAAGGTTAGATAATTTATTTTAAATCTTTTATGATGTGTTTTTAAAAATAATTAAAAGCTGTTTTTCTATATTTTACTACTTGATCTAAGTTTATAGAATTCATGAGGCCTTATTGTTTATAATCCTCCTTTAAAAGGTTACATGGTTATTTTCATATATAATATATCATTTGTATGTGAATAGAGATCCTTTGAAAAATATTATTTTCATTAAGGAATGTTTTTTATGTTGTACATATTCATATTTTATATTATGCTTCGGTTATTGGTCATTATTTATAGTGATAGGTGGTTACATTATAATCCCAATATGGCTGAGTCCATGGTATCTGGACAATTGATTTGGTATGTTTGATGTAGGTATTAGTGGTTATTCCATGGGTAACTATGATATTTACATCATAAGGTAGCTATAAGGATTACATTGTATGCTATTTGTCTGGGTTACAAATCATATGGTGTCCAAGATGGATATAGTCATATGTAATTATGGTATGAAAATGATTCCCAAGTTACCTAAATGTATTTTATGCTTTCTATGTTTTATGGAAACCTCATTATTTCACAATGTATATATTACTTTAATTGGTATGAATTATATGTTTTGTGCATTTATATGTATTGATGGACTAAGGGTTTCTTTCTATATTTTTAAATCTCATACTGACCTTTTTGTTCTTATCCCCAGTTTTGAAATATTTTTCACAGCGTTTAAGGTGGGGAAAAATAAAATAAGAGTCCAAATTTAAAAGTTGTGAAATTTTTTCATGAAAATAAACCATGTTTTATTTTAAATGACTGTTGTATTATGAGAAGAATGGATACTATTTTTATAGCATCTAATTTGTATTCTTATGGGTTGTTATTTATGAATTACGAACTAGTTCTCTAAAACATTAATCTGTAATGATATTTTGGAATGTATGAAAGGGAATCTTACTAGAATTACCTAGATTATGTAATTTTAAACACATGGACCTTATATTGTATTCTAGATAATATTTCTTCAATTTACATGAATCGATGTTAGTAATATTTTTTAGAAATTATTTGGGGAACTCCAAATCTAGTAATGATATAGGATTTAATGAGATTTATTATATAATTTTTTCAACTTATTTAATGGGTAAAATATTATACAATTTTGCGAAAAAATTTGGTGTTAGTAAGGATGGATTTAAACATCCTATTTAATTCTATAAAATTATCCATCATAGATGAAAATAATATCCAAGTCTCTAGATTTAGTGAAACAGAATGGTCATTATAAGATGTATGAGATAGGTTCAATGAAGGAATTTATATATTATAGAGAGGGTATCTTCTGAATTAATATTTATGGGAAGACCCAAATAAATTCAGTATTTATAAATAAATTTATATGTATTATAGTTATCATTGATGGAAAAAAATTCACGCAACTATACATTTTCTCCTTTTTTCTATCTTGTAGAACAACCTATATTTGGTTCTATTACACTATTTGATACATCCATGCTATTTTTATTTCCATGTATAAGTATGAGGATCCATATTGAAATAAAATAACATCAACCTCATTAATATCTTCTATATAGTTTCTGAGAAATAGAAAGACTACTCTTTGATATGTAATATGGATGATTGTCTGTTTCAAATTTGGATCACTAAGATTTATATGAAAATTAACCAATAAAATATATATAACATTGTGTTATCATATAATTAAATAACATACCATTTAATATGTAAATTGATCAATAAATTCTCTGGTAAATTTATTAAATGTTTCCTACAACTCTGTCATGATTGTGTATTGAATATTTTACATATATGACCACTAGGGAAGAGTATTTATTGACATTTAGTGTGGTATACAGTATATATAAGACTAGATCTAAGCCTACAAGGAGGGCTCATTATTCATCTTTATTATTGATTTATAATTCTAATATAAATTTTATTAGAAATTTTATTTTTTGGGAGAACCAGACCCCATTATCATTTGACACAGGTTAAAAGATAGGTCATTCAACCTTTTTATAATTATGATTCAATAAGAACCATCATTGTAATGTTACCTTAATTATATGACTAATTAATTTATAAAAAAGTATTTATTAGAGAGTTCATTGTCAACAGGTTAATCCTCTGGTGGAGGGTGTGCTACCAAAAAATCTATAAAAACCATCCCTTTTATCACTTTATTCAAGTAAAAAATGTTCTTGAAATTACTAAATACTAATAAGCCATATTTATAATCATATATTACACATTGGTTGAAAAATTATAATCTTCATTGGATCCACGTTGGGGATTTCATGGTTTTTTAAATAGTGACAAATCTTATATACATTAATAATCCAGGTGAGGAAATTTTCTACATATTGGTATATTTACTCTTAGTTTCCAATTGTGATAAAAAATGATAATAGATGTGTTTTCTATTACAAAATCATTATTATTGTAAAAAGGTCTCTAAGAAATCATTCCAATGATTTCATGTATTTGATAAAGGGTTTTCATTCCAAAAGGGGCATCAAAACTACAGGATGGAAAATTTATATCGTAAGATCAGCATAAGATCTATATAAGTATTTATACAATTAATTTGTTTCTTCATTATTGATCGACATCATCAATGGAAAATAATTATCATTATAGTTTATATTGAAACACTCAATATAGGTGATCATTCACAAAAGTACTCATAAATCATAGAAATGATGAAAATGTGAAATTTAAAAATATTTAGTTTTATATGATTTATTTTGATGCCAAAAATATAGTCTACAAACCCAAGAAACGTTCCTAATGTGACTTCAACAACACATTTCATTGGGAACAATGTCAATTTGTAAAAATGTAGTATAAAAATCAACTTCAAAATTAGTAAACTTATTTGATCACTTGTATGATTTAACAACTAGATTATCCATGAAACATTTAATGCTATTTTTCAAGAGTGGTTTTAAAATGTAGTGAATCACCCTATGATAAGTGGATATAAAAATTTTCAGGAAAAATGGAATCAATTTTTAATAATACACTCCCTTGGGAACCATAATGGCAGTGCCATTTTCCTCTTTAGTATCCATATAAATATTAATATTTAAATAATAGCCATATATGTATGAGTGGAATTGGAATCTACTATTTGAATCAATCAATAATTCGGTGATTGGAATAGGGAAGCTGTCTTTTAGACAATGATGATCTAAATACCTAAAGTTAATATAGTCATTGATTTTACTATTCTTATTTATAATAAGAATAATTATGGTGAAATATTTTGGGTATTATTATTTATAATTAAATTCATCCTTGATACTCCTATATACATTTACTTATATCATGGAATAGTGGGTAAGATGCATCATTTTTACTACCAGTTTATAACAACAATGGTTAGTTGGTTGGCCTATGTGGTGAAAAGATACATGGGGCTCCCATACAAGTGATTCTATGTAATTCCACATTATTACATAAATACTTTTTTTATAAAATTAAATATATATCATTAACACTCACATAGATATAGCAACACTATTAAATATGGGTTATGGGTTCCCATTAATAACCATATTCTCCTAGTTGAGTTCATCGATAATGGTTGAATTTTTCCCCTCAAAAGTTGGTAGGGGAATATATGATATCATCTTCATTAATAACATTAAGAATGGGGATTGATTTTTCCTCCTCTTTATTTTCATAAGATTTGAAATTTGTAATATAATTTTTATACACAAAAAATAAAATGTGATAATTCATTAGGTTAAGTATACACCAAGTGAATGGAGGTGAAAGAAATTAACCCTCATGTCCATTTTTTGTGGTGCAATTGTATATAAATGAATTTTATTGGCTTTGATTATTCGATATGAGTTATGTTTGTATTATAGAAAATACGCATCTGGTTGGAATGAGTGTTTATAGGTTATTTAGAGAACTTTTCTTCTATTCATGGAGGTTAATCAATATATACATTAATTTTTTCATTATACATGATTAATATGGTTTGATAGTATTTCCATTTAAATTATAATATTACATGTATTCTCATAAATAGATTAATCACATCAATGAGGATCATAAAAAATAAGAAACTTTTTTAATTTTTAAATTGTTTAATACCTCTATTTGGAATTATATTACTTTCAAATATTCTTCATCACAAGAATACTAGATTCAAATTGTGAATTTTCACCATATAGTACGCTTATCTATCCATTAATGAAATATTTCATGCATTCATGGTGTGAGGAGGCAAGAGAAACATGAAAATGAAAGAAATATCTTACCAAGATTTCATTTAAGGTGCTGTCTTAGTAGACCAGTATGAACAAGGTGTTAAATATAATGTATTTGGACTTTTTTATTATTTTTATCATTTCCATAGAATTTTTATAAACTTTATTGCACCCCTGAATTGATAAATAATAAGAAGATATATTAGATTATTTTTTTACTAAATTACTAATTGTGTGTACCAATATTAGATAAGTTACATTTCCATTGATTATTATGTCCCAATTAATGTTTTCATTATCCATCCTATCATGTATTTACAAGGGTCTGGTGTTCCCTTATATGGGGTTTTCCTAATTATATTCCTTGATGTAGATGACTTTGTGGAATATTGTGGATTCCATTTTTGTGTGTTGTATTTCAAACGACCACAATTTAATTTATAATTCTCATGGGCTGGATATAGTCTAAATGAGGGAATCTGTGAGTTCCCTAGAAGGATGAAGAGTTGCCAGAATTGAAATCTGTGTCAGAATAGTAAGAAGATGCTCAGATAATTTATATTTATAAGTTGATGGATGATGATTTCTTCTTTATTATGGCTGTGAAAAGGGTTCTACCATTACCATGTCAACATTTTTGGGTGCATTTGTTATTAATATGTTGGGTTGTAATGACCTCCACACATATTGTGGATAATGAGGTTATTTTATTCATACCAATCAATCTATAGGTTTAATAATATTTGAATGAGTGATGATGGGTTTAGTATTTAACTGATGTTTCAATTAACCACTTCAAAGTGGATTTATCCTGATGTGTTAGACATGTATGATTTTAGTAGAGATAACACCCAAATACAAGGTCTATTTTTGGAGATTATTCATCTACCATTGTGGACACATTCGTGAGAATTGATATACTAAACCATTTCATATAGATCATATTCATTATCATATGGTTCGTTCATATGGTTTACTTTTAAAAACCAATGATAAATTGTTTTTATTGGGAAATTATATTTCATGGGGTCGTTCCCTCTCCCAATTATGGGTTTCATAAAATCAATTAGAGTTTATACAAGATTAGGATCCTATTAGGTTTCATATACTTTTTTCTTTGAAAAATTGGAGATTATTTCTCTATGTTTTATATTATTATAAAACCAAATATTCTATCATAGATTATTTAAAGCAATTTGGAGTTTCAAAGGGATAATTTTGTTATTCCTTAATAATACATGTGCAAGACTCAGTTAATATTAGGTCACCTAGTTATCAAATTTCTATTCATTTTATTCTGGTATTAATTTTTATTCATTTTGCCCTACCTCAGGAAGAGTTATACATATAGATTTCACTTGTATCTTTAGACTATCAAAATTTTATTACTCTCTATCTATAATTATTTGATTCACTTAATTAAAAATAGATAAATTATAGATGATATTCAATATCATTTTATATTAAGTGTAGTAGTTTAGATGATCAACCAACACTACCTCATTGAGTCTTCTAATCTCTCATATAATAAAAATATTTTATTTAAAAGTGCGGATTAAATACCATGATACATGTTTTTTAATATCTAATAGAACCTTATCTTGTTATTTCCCAAATTAAAATTATTTTTCTACTTTTTCATATCCTATGTGTATGAATTAGAATGGAGGAATGGTTATTGTTTACTAAGTGGATATAATGATTTATTCTTTTAATTTTGGGGTATGGATCCATTATTAGAGCTGGATTAAGTGTGATGTAATTATCCTCCATCTTATCGTGTTTTAATTCCTATGATGGTGGTGTTTGTTGTGATTTTTTATGTGATGTCAAATGGAAATTTTTTGCTTTTCTGATTTTATATTAAACTATATGAATATAAAAGGGTTCTTTTATAGGATGAATATTATTTCCATTTCATCTTGAATATTTTTCACACAAAAAATAAAATTCATATTCCTATTAGAAATCATTGTCTCTGTAATAAATTAAATCATTAATTATGTTAATAATTTTCAATATTCTCATTTTACTAATGTATAAAATTTGATTATTTAAAAATTAAATTTCTCTCTCTTGGCGTTGTGATAAATTGATATTGGAACTACAATATGATGTATTCATAACTAGTGATTGATCAAATAGCGATATTATTGTACCAGAAAATGAAAAGTACTTCTGGTTTCTTCAAGAAAAATTTGGGTTTTTTTTCATTTTTATTGTTCATAGTAACCAAAATTGGGAGGAAAAATTATATAAAGTGTGTAATATGATGTTACATTTCTCCCGTAAAATTAATCCATTAATGATTTTTGTGACTAATGTTGAGTGGTGGAGGGGTCAAATACACCCCCTCAGAATATGGGATTCTTTCCATCTACACTAGTGTATAAGGATTTTCTTTTGAATTTATCAAGGAAGTAATAGATTTTATAAATTATTCCCATAATATCTCAATATAAGACGTTTGACATGTGGAACTAACTATGTATGATGTGGTTGGAAAGTAAGATCTAGTTGTTGGTCACTTTCCTTTGTGAGGCCCTAGCGACTTCTCTAAATTAGTGGATGATAGTATCCCAATCTAGAAAATATTGGGTAATAAAATGGTGTTGTATTCAAATGAATAGTGTTGCATGACCTAAAATAGAATTTGTGGAATGATTATAATTTTAGCTTGAGTAATATCTCTGTGATGAAGAGGGTTTATTAGAGGTGGCATGGGTGGTTATGTCTAGGAATTACACATAGGGGTGTTTATTTTGAGATTATCAACATTAATTCTCTCAAATATTATTATATTCTAATAATATTTGGATAAAAACTATCTATTAGAAAGGAACTCAACAACTTTGAGTAGTGGGTGGCTAGGGGATTTAGAAACACCTTATCCCTCCTCCGTGGAACTAGATTATTGAGCTGGTGGAAACTAAATGTTTGGATGAGATCATAGGATGTAGGAATGTTTTTATTTCTATGAACATAATTATTTTTTTCTATACATCTATGTGAAAGATAATATTGGTAATGTATTTCATCATGTGAACATATGTACCATTCCTAGGAAGGTAGGAAAATATAATGGGAGTTATATAAAAACACTTACTGACATAAATAACACAATATGAATTAGATCATTATCGCTATCAAAAAAATATGGACCCTCATTGAACATAGAATATAAATCAATGTACATGTCACTATTCTCCTTTATTTATCCCTTTTTGGAGGTTTTTTTATTATACATCCTATGATGAATTGATTTCCCATGTTGGTTATTTTATTGCGATGATGCATTTGATTTTGTATGAAATGTGATTTTCAGTGAATATTCTCTAACTTCTAAAAAAGATAATCCCAATGGTTGTTTGGTTCCTAAATAATTAATATATAACTGTGTGAGGGTACATCATATCAAATTACCCCCATATTTAAAATATAGATCACCTTAGTGAGTGTTCCTCAATTGTAAATTTTAGTTTTTTATCAAAAATCTAGTAAACTGAACCCTATTATACCCAAAATCCCCCTCTCCCACTCCTATCCCACAGCCCCCATCTTTTCATGTGGTCCACCGTGATAACCCTCATGTACTCGTGATCCCCCCCCTCCCCATGTCACGACCCCCTCCCCACAAAGTGTACCCCATCTGGGCTGGAATTGTGACAAGGGAGATAATGACCCCCCCAATTCCCGCCTCTAGTAGGCCCCGGGTTGGCGACTATCACTGAGGGTAAAGTAAACACACAAATGGGAGGCATTACCCTCTAAGAGAACACATGTTGAAGAGAGAGATAAATAGACACCAACAAACTCCATGTCAGAAATAAAATATAAAAGAAACCAAAATGCACATATGTAATTCCATGAAATAGTACTAAAACTGAAAGGGGAAAAACTGCAATTACCCAATAGAAAGTAAAAAAACATCAGCGACCAGAAGCCGGAACAACTCCTGCAACCACGAGCAAGTAAAACCAACCTGATATCCAACCTGCTCCAAGTGACCTAAAAAATACATTATATAAACGTAGGGTGAGTATAAAAGTATACTCCGTAGGATCCTCCCCGAATCCTCTCGTTCAAAAGTAATGAAATCATGCTAAAACATAATGAACTACATGTGAAGCTAACTCATCACCTAACAGGTATACTAAGTTCCCAACCTTACCATGGCTACTCTCACCAAGTAACGCATAAAAGAATATATCATATATTAAATAATATCAAGGTTACCCCGCTACTATATCCCCAATGGTTTTCCTCTTTCCCCAACAACACACATCATGTGCATCTCTCTCCAAAGGCTTGACCGTATACACTTGGGAAAAGCACCACAATCTGCACCACTTGCAACAAAAAGGATTTCCATCAGATTCCTTGGCGGGGCACCACACAATCCTCACAACCAAATGTAACTAGTTAGTTTCCGGGAGCCACCATAGATCACATAGCGTTTATAATACGTCATGTATTATTCCTTAAGCCATTACACCCCATACACCGTGTAAGGATTTTCAATCCATCACAGCATATACATGTCACACATATAGTATTCCATATGATAATATATCCTGAATATATGTGGGTGAATAACCACAATCCATTATAGCCATGTACACACTTGTATGGGGAAAACTAACTGTTGAGCCTAATATCACTAGTATCTACCAAGAGAAGAGAGCAGGGTCAAAGGGGGTAGTCAACCATTCATCCATCAACTGGAATGTTGGGGAAAACACCCCCCCCCCCCCCGAGGCTCAGAATCCCCGGGGTGCCATTTTCCCTTACTGACAGGGTGGAGTAGCAAATAGAAACACAAGAAGTACAGAATATATTATAACTCACAACCACAGTATGGGTATAACCTGGTGTTAGACACAACAAAACCTAACGTCTCTTAGAATCTGGGCTGCCACTTCTAATACTAGGTATCCTATAAGCACACAACCATTTAAAGACTTTATTATATTACTTCATTCCCTTTTTATCAATTCCACTGTACGTTAATTAATTCTTCAAACATTAATTAACCATGAACAATTCCACATTAAATTCAATTAACATCACATTGAAGAACCATTGTCCCTTCAAAAGTTCTCAACCTCATCATTAAGTTTCAACAAACTCCATCCCCATGGGATAACATCATTTATTGAAACATTCATTACAAAATTACATTCCCATAATCCTTGACCTTCTAGAAAAGAATCTTATGCAACTAAACATAAGGGGGCTCTACTTGGTGAGTAGATGTACTACCCGTCGAGTCTTTCCCGCCTATAGCAAGGGCATAGTCCAATTATCCCTTGAGTAGCTGAACATGGAAATCACGTGGCATACCCCCATGTCTTCACCCCTTTTAGAAGATGGGTAAACAAGACCAGCTGCCTTGTGCAGTGGGGAAAGTAAATAAGATAAACAACCAAACAAAGCACCAACCATCCAACAAACACATCGATCCCATTCCATCATCCCTAGTGTCCTCTATGAAACCCACAAGCTTAAACCAATGCATCTAACCACTCCATCATCCCTGGTGTCCTCCCTGACACCCACATGCATAATCTGATGCATCTCGCCACTCTAGGCATCATCCGCTGCCACAACCACAAGGCCACCATGCCCCCACAACACAACATCCATCCAGGATCACATCACAACACAAGAAACAAGAAAATATCCACCACATCAATTTGGGATCTTGGACCTTTAACAAGGCATCTATTGTAACGACCCGAAATTTTGAATAAATCTTGTTTCCTAATTTCATGTGTTATTTTTTTAAACTCAAAAAATGTTTTATTTGATAAACATGATTATAAATAAAATGAGACCATTGGTTTTTGAGTGTTATATGACCATCAGTCAATATGACCACCGTGAACAAAATGTTTTGATTACTGTCTCTAAATTTAAGTAATCTTGGTTAATTATTATAGAAAGAAGATTTGATGGCCTCACCTAGTAGCCTTGGGCCGATCGAAGCCCATCTAACAGAGATTGGGAAGGAGGTAGCACCATTGGGCTTTGCTCTGGACCAAATCCAAGCCGAACTTCATCATGTGAAGCTAGAACGGAATCGCCTTCGCGAGAAGTTCAAACTGATAGAAATTACTACTCGGGCAATGTTGACTGAGCTGCCCCAAAATTCTATCACCCTAGCACACCTTACTCTTAGGTCCTATGCAGGTATTATAAGGGGTTATGTAACGAGACCGTAATTGCCTTGTGTAATCCTTTTTTTTAAATAAAAATTTGGATTTCTTCTTATGATGATGTTTATGAATTTTCAAATGACCGGATAAATATTGTATGCATATTTTTGATAATTTTAGAAAAAGGATATTTTAAAAATGGTTGTGTAAACCTTAAATAATTAAAAATGTGTAATGATTTTCGAAAAATGGTCTTCTACAATTATGTTCAGTATGAAATTTAGAGTCTAATAAGATCAACATGATTTTTGATGAATAGTAAATTATGAATAGTTATTTTATGATTAGGATTAGTAATATGACCAAATGGATTAGTAATCTCACTTAAAGAAAGTTTTAAAATAATCTAGGCACCTTGATTAAGTAATGTGATTCAATAAAATAGTTAAATAACTGTTTCATTAATTATTATTCAAGTATTAGTTTTTTTCGGGTGAATAGTGTTTTTTAATTAAAAATTTAATTAAAAATAATTAGAAAATTATGTTTATAAAAATGACTTTATTTTTGAACTCAGAGCATCGATATTATGTTAAGGTAATTTTTGGGGTTTTTTCTGAAAAAATGAATTTTCGATGAATAGTGTTTTTATTTAAAAATTAAATTAAAAATAATTATAAAATTATTTTTATAAAATGGAGTTCATATTTGTAATCAGAGCATTGATATTTGGTTAAGGTGAAATTTTGGGATTATTCTGAGAAAGTTGAATTTTTGATGAATAGTGAAAATACAGTTTTTAAGTTACGGGTGTTTAATGACATCATTAAATGATGTATTAAGTTTGTAATCAATATGTTCGAATTATGAATAGTGAGATAAGGTATGAGGTGCCCCAAGTGGCCAATACCATGGGCAAATACCATGGGCAAGCCCATGGTTTTGCCAAAACGACTAATGAGGTGTCCCTTTGCCATTAATGCCTTGTCCCCTCACTTTCCCTATAAATACCAAGCCATCCTCTCATCCATTCGACTCCCCACTCTTCCCCAACGAAGTTATGGTCTCATTACCTCCCAAGGAGTCCTCCCAAGGTGCCCCCAAGCCCTCAAGGTCCCAAACATTGAGGTTTAAGAGTTACATTTTAAGGTAAGGGATCCGACCCCTCTCTTTCTTTTCATGTAATCTCTTTTATGTCATTCCTTTTCTGCTACATGTTTTTATGTGAGAGGATGTTCTTTTATATTCCTCTTACTGCCCTTTCATGTTTATATGATGAGAGATCCCCTCTTACTCTCATCATTTCATTTTATGAAAGTTTAAGTGACGCCGTTAGGCTGCCGAATTTTTAAGGGATTCTTTCACCCTTCTCATTTTTCAAGTTTGATTTTCATGTCAAGTCTTTCAAGTTCCTTTTTACTATGTTGGGGTATGATCTCTATATCTATCATACAGATCTCTTATGATCGTATGATGAGGGACCCTATTTGATCTTGTCAAATCATTTTCTTTTGAAGTTAAGTGACGCCGTAAGGCTACCAAATTTTCATAAGAGAAATCTAATCTTTTTTCCTTCCATGTTTTTCATTTCAAATGGTATGTCCCTAAAATTTCATTACCATGTCCATATTTCCTTCTTCTTCTTTCACCCTACTGTTTTATGGATCATTTATGAGTGGGTGACCCATGTCCCCTCTCATTTCAATGTTTTCTAAAACCCCGAAACTTAGCCGTTATGCTGCAGAATTTTCCCCTCAAAATGCCTCTCTCTTTTCTCAAAAATTATTTTATGTTATAAAGTGAATACTCAAAGATCTTATTTCTACAAGTTTATTCACATATATATCAAAATTTTCCATTTTAAATTCTGGGATTTACATACATGAGACCCGCTTTCCCTTTCCGTGGGTTTAAAGTGACGTAAAGATCATGTCTTTAAATTAGTTTTTAAAACATTATGATTATGAAATGAAACCCATTTATTTTATGCTATGTGGGTTATATATGAAATGTTTGATGATGATATATGTGGCTCACATGATAATAAATGCAAATTTAAGGGTGCGCCCTGATAGCGCTCCAATGCATTGGGTAATGATGTAACCACTAGAGATTACAATTTTCATGATACCTTGGTGAATAACCTTGGTAATTTTCAAATGACACCTTGGGGATGGACCTTGGTGATATGTTCATGATTGTCTATGTTAAATGATGTAGCCACATCTTCAAGTTATGAAAAAGTTTTATTTTTATTACGATATGCCTCATGATTTCATTTTCATGCCTTAAAGTTCTTTTCATGACTTTATTGATGTATCCCCAGTTCATATGTAAAATGTTTCACTTGTTTCCCTTGCTGGGCCTTATGCTCACACTTTCTTTTGATGTATGTCCCCAGGTTATGAGATTCAGTAATGAGCCTAGTGTGAACATGAGGAGAAGCCTTTCAAGTGTTTAAGAAGAATTCTTTATGTTGTTTTCATGTTTTAAGTTCCTGGTTTCCAAGACACTAAACCTTAAAGATCCTCGGTTTTGTAAAATGTAATTAAAGTTTATGTGATAAAAAGGTGGGATGATATAGTTGGTATCAAAGTATGGTTTAGTTATTTGTGGAAATTAGGATATGAAAACTCTAGGAGGAACCCTATAGAAAAGTTTAATATAGGAAATCTTCCTGGTATTTTGGTGAGTATTGAGTAAGGGGTTGCCAAGCAAATACATCCCTGTCTGGATACGAGCAGGTAGAGGTGGCTCTGGCATAGATGTACATAGGGGTAAAACCTGAAAACACCGCTTTGAGCTAGACTCGAACGGGAACTGGTACACGACAACGGGCCTTGCTGCACTCTTGGTTACGACACTCCCGGGGGATATGCTTTGGTAAATTCATAAGCTTGGTATGAACCATTATTATAGGAACAAAGATAAAATAAAATAAAGATTCACATAAGAATATATGATCATGGATAACCTAGATGGGAACCTAGGGGATCACAAGTTAGGGTATACTTTTCTTCTACAAGTTATCCTTATATGCTTTAAGTTCCTTTTCATGATTATTGGTTAAGTATTTAAGCCTCTAATTATACCTTTTTATCTTAGTTAATGGTGGGAAATGGAATAACGTGTCCCAACAACCAATGTGATAGGAAATGCGACAATTTCCGTATTAATATGTTAGAGATGATTAAGGGATTAAAAGATGATTATTATTTTGGAAGGCGTTCACTATTTTGGGGACCCTATATGATCGAGGTAAATAGATTACTATAGTATTTTCATTGAGGAGTAAGGTTGACTTATATTTTGAAGAATTGATGAATTTAAGGTGGACTTATAGTAATTTAGGTTACTTTTGGGAATGATTAGCCTATCTTGGGTAAAATATGTTTAGGTTAGCTACTTTTGATATAAGATGTTAGGAGTGGTTGATGTTGTCTGGGGATGAACAATGAAGTTGTTTTGGAAGACTATGTTATCAAATCCTTCTTGTATTTGGGTTTCAATCTTAGTTTGGTTTATTTTGAGGAATTTTAAGGACCGTTATTTATGGAGTGGTCTATGATGAACGTTGGGTAGTACCATGGAACTTTGAAGATTTAAAAGTAGGTTCTATTCCTATGGGATTCTTTCTTTTTGAAGAGTTGTTTTACCTTAACCTTTCTGTTTTTGGGATAATGTTTAAAGATAGAAGAAATTGATAGTTAATCTTTTTTAGATTATGTGATTCTATAGAAGATGATTCTTGTGCTTTTATGAGACCAAGTGTTTTTGAATTCTCATCATTTGGTGAAAAGATTAGTGTTGGTAGGGACTTGTTAAAGGATGAAACTATACTTGAAGGTAGGTATATTTTCTTATTTTTTTGTTCTATGTAGTAAATGAAATCCTCAAAATTATGAAAAGAAACGTAAAACAAAAATGTTGTTGGTTTACATTTCCTACTAGGTAATCAAAGACCGTTTACACACATCATAAGTTTGGGATTTTCTCATGGTTAACTTTCTCCTAATCATGTTCTCTATCACTCTCTCTCAGAACTGACCCTTTGTTTTTTCCTCCATGTCCATGTTTTCCTACATGGAACCCGAGTGTGGGTTAACTCGGGTGGCCTTTGTACTTCATTTTCTTTCTTTTAAAGTAATGGTGTTACTGACTCTTTTTCCAATGTGGGACTTTCAATGAAATTTCAAAACCCAATTTAAAAAAATTGCGAGGACGCAATTTCTTAAGGGGGAAGATTGTAACGACCCGAAATTTTGAATAAATCTTGTTTCCTAATTTCATGTGTTATTTTTTAATACTCAAAAAAATGTTTTATTTGATAAACATGATTATAAATAAAATGAGACCATTGGTTTTTGAGTGTTATATGACAATCGGTCAATATGACCACCGTGAACAAAATGTTTTGATTATTGTCTCTAAATTTAAGTAATCTTGGTTAATTATTATAGAAAGAAGATTTGATGGCCTCACCTAGTAGCCTTGGGCCGATCGAAGCCCATCTAATCGAGATTGGGAAGGAGGTAGCACCATTGGGCTTTGCTCTGGACCAAATCCAAGCCAAACTTCATCATGTGAAGCTAGAACGGAATCGCCTTCGCGAGAAGTTCAAACTGATAGAAATTACTACTCGGGCAATGTTGACTGAGCCGCCCCAAATTTCTATCACCCTAGCACACCTTACTCTTAGGTCCTATGCTGGTATTATAAGGGGTTATGTAAAGAGACCGTAATTGCCTTGTGTAATCCTTTTTTTTAAATAAAAATTTGGATTTCTTATTATCATGATGTTTATGAATTTTCAAATGACCGGATAAATATTGTATGCATATTTTTGATGAATTTTAGAAATTGGATATTTTAAAAATGGTTGTGTAAACCTTAAATAATTAAAAATGTGTAATGATTTTCGAAAAATGGTCTTCTACAATTATGTTCAGTACGAAATTTAGAGTCTAATAAGATCAACTTGATTTTTGATGAATAGTAAATTATGAATAGTGATTTTATGATTAGGATTAGTAATATGACCAAATTGATTTGTAATCTCACTTAAAAAAAGTTTTAAAATAATCTAGGCACCTTGATTAAGTAATGTGATTCAATAAAATAGTTAAATAACGGTTTCATTAATTATTATTCAAGTATTAGTTTTTTTCGGGTGAATAGTGTTTTTTAATTAAAAATTTAATTAAAAATAATTAGAAAATTATTTTTATAAAAATGACTTTATTTTTGAACTCAGAGCATCGATATTATGTTATGGTAATTTTTTGGGTTTTTTCTGAAAAAATGAATTTTCGATGAATAGTGTTTTTATTTAAAAATTAAATTAAAAATATTTAGAAAATTATTTTTATAAAATGGAGTTCATATTTGTAATCAGAGCGTTGATATTTGGTTAAGGTGAAATTTTGGGATTATTCTGAGAAAGTTGAATTTTTGATGAATAGTGAAAATACAGTTTTTAAGTTACAGGTGTTTAATGACATCATTAAATGATGTATTAAGTTTGTAATCAATATGTTCGAATTATGAATAGTGAGATAAGGTATGAGGTGTCCCAAGTGGCCAATACCTTCGGCAAATACCATGGGCAAGCCCATGGTTTTGCCAAAACCACTAATGAGGTGTCCCTTTGCCATTAATGCCTTGTCCCCTCACTTTCCCTATAAATACCAAGCCATCCTCTCATCCATTCGACTCCCCACTCTTCCCCAACGAAGTTCTGGTCTCATTACCTCCCAAGGAGTCCTCCCAAGGTGCCCCCAAGCCTTCAAGGTCCCAACCTTTGAGGTTTAAGAGTTACATTTTAAGGTAAGGGATCCGACCCCTCTCTTTCTTTTCATGTAATCTCTTTTATGTCATTCCTTTTCTGCTCCATGTTTTTATGTGAGAGGATGTTCTTTTATATTCCTCTTACTTCCCTTTCATGTTTATATGATGAGAGATCCCCTCTTAATCTCGTCATTTCATTTTATGAAAGTTTAAGAGATGCCGTTAGGCTGCCGAATTTTTAAGGGATTCTTTCACCCTTCTCATTTTTCAAGTTCGATTTTCATGTCAAGTCTTTCAAGTTCCTTTTTATTATGTTGGGGTATGATCTCTATATCTATCATACTGATCTTTTATGATCATATGATGAGGGACCCTATTTGATCTTGTCAAATCTTTTTTTTTGAAGTTAAGTGACGCCGTAAGGCTGCCGAATTTTCATAAGAGAAATCTAATCTTTTTTCCTTCCATGTTTTTCATTTCAAATGGTATGTCCCTAAAATTTCATTACCATGTCCATATTTCCTTCTTATTCTTTCACCCTACTGTTTTATGGATCATTTATGAGTGGGTGACCCATGTCCTCTCTCATTTGAATGTTTTCTAAAACCCCGAAACTTAGCCGTTATGCTGTAGAATTTTCCCCTCAAAATGCCTCTCTCTTTTCTCAAAAATTATTTTATGTTATAAAGTGAATACTCAAAGCTCTTATTTCTACAAGGGTATTCACATATATATCAAAATGTTCCATTTTAAATTCTGGGATTTACATACATAGACCCGCTTTCCCTTTCCGTGGGTTTAAAGTGACGTAAAGATCATGTCTTTAAAGTAGTTTTTAAAACATTATGATTATGAAATGAAACCCATTTATTTTATGCTATGTGGGTTATTTATGAAATGTTTGATGATGATATATGTGGCTCACATGATAATAAAGGCAAATTTAAGGGTGCGCCCTGATAGCGCTCCAATGCATTGGGTAATTATGTAACCACTAGAGATTACAATTTTCATGATACCTTGGTGAATAACCTTGGTAATTTCCAAATGACACCTTGGGGATGGACCTTGGTGATATGTTCATGATTGTCTATGTTAAATGATGTAGCCACATCTTCAAGTTATGAAAATGTTTTATTTTTATTATGATATGCCTCATGATTTCATTTTCATGCCTTAAAGTTCTTTTCATGACATTATTGATGTATCCCAAGTTCATATGTAAAATGATTCACTTGTTTCCCTTGCTGGGCCTTCTGCTCACCCTTTCTTTTGATGTATGTCCCCAGGTTATGAGATTCAGTAATGATCCTAGGGTGAACATGAGGAGAAGCCTTTCAAGTGTTTAAGAAGAATTCTTTATGTTGTTTTCATGTTTTATGTTCCTGGTTTCCAAGACACTAAACCTTAAAGATCCTCGGTTTTGTAAAATGTAATTAATGTTTATGTGATAAATAGGTGGGATGCTATATCTATCCTTCAAACAACAAGAACCAATAGATTTCAGGTTTACCAACCAACTAAATTAATCACATATATCAGCATTAATTTGATTAACATCAAATGGGAACAACCACAACAACAACAACCAGAATCGTTTGCGTGCCTCTTTATCTTTAGCCAATTAATTATCATTTAATTATGGGTTTATGTTATTTATCAATTTTATCAAGAACAACATTCTAACAGGAAAGGCATAAATATCACACTATCCACAAAATAAAGTGGCGAACCGTTGTCATGGTATAAAGAAACCACAAGCGATCAAACCAATTCTTTTAATCTGGTTCAGTTATTTAATTAGGTCAATTTCATTATGATCCAAAGGGATAAATCTTGCTAACTCTACGATTTCACATAAACAATTAGAGAATCCATGAGTCCTCTACCTCAATGGTTTTTGAGGAAAACCACAATGATCAAAGAACTCCCATGAAACTGGTCCGATTCTCCACGAATCCTTCTTAGATCTCTTTTCCTAACACAAACAAGACCAAAGCTCATCATATTTGAAATCCACACACAGAGATATACACATAATGTCCATATATCTATGAAACCGACGGGAGATGAGGAGTAGATCTAAGAAGATCTAAGATACCAAACAAAAACAGTCACATACCTCAAGAAACCGGCGTTGATTCGCCAAGATAAGCCTCTGGATCACCTCTAAAACGATTGGGAGAGGTTATTCTACCACCATGAAAGGGTAATCCCGTGTTATGGCCACTTAGAGGCTTAAATGAACCATTTAGAGGCAAAAGAGTTCAGATCCACAATTTTAGAATCTAACATTAATTTCCACATGGTTTAACAAATCGTGCGCTAATCGTGTGTTAGATCCTACCTCGCCAAACACTCCTCGCATGGTTAGTCCACACATTTAGACAAACCTTGCACTAACCATGTGTTATCCACTGCCTCCAACACTAACCATGCACGGTTTGGCTGCACGGTTTAGGAAAACCGTGTGCCAACCATGGGAAAGTTATTTCCCTTTAGCATTCCTAAAAAGCCCACCCAAAAGCACTCCCAAGTCACCTTTACCTCCAAGAACACCTCCAGAACCACATTTTCACAATGGAATGGACCGGAGAGGTCCGGGCCATTACATTAGATACCTCTCAAAACATTCTCATCCTCGAGAATCCAAAACCTGCATAAAGACAAAGTGAAACAGGGTATGAACAACCACCAACCAAGATACCTCTCAAAGGAGAGCAAGCCACCAAAGCAATAATGGGTTCCATCAAATAAACATGAAATTTCCACAACCACTTAAGTTACAATGATACATGAAAACAGTTAATCATTAAAAAAATCTGGAAACTGAGAATGTATATGTGACTCACGTTCCCAAGTACTATCCTCTAAGAAACCGTGTCACCACAAGACATGAAATAAAGGGATAGACCGCCCGCGCAACACCTTCTCCTTGCGGTCTTAGATCTCCATAGGTCTCTCCTCAAAGGTTGCATCATCATCGACATAAATCTCTCCCCAATCGATGATGTGAGAGTCATCATGAAGATAACGATGGAGCTATAATACATGGAAAACATTAGGTATCTGACTCATCTGAGGGGGAAGTGCTACTCGATACACCACAGCTCCAACATTAGATTACACCTTGAAATGCACGACAAACTGGGGAGATAGATTTCTTCCACAACTAAACCTTTGCTGCCCTCGACCGGGAGTCACCTTCAAAATAACATGATCCCCAGCATTAAACTCTAAGTGTCTCAATCTTAGATCAGCATATGATTTCTGATGATCTTGCACTGTCTTCATCCTCTCACTAATCAAATGAAAAATCTTTGTTATATTCTGCACTAGTTCTAGTCCAAGAATTGCTGACTCTCCAACCCCAGTCCAGCATATTGGAGAACAGCAAGGCCAGCCATACAAAGCTTCAAACAGCGCCATACTGATGGTGGAGTGAAAAATATTTTTATAAAAGAGCTCTACCAAGTGTAAGTGCCTCATCCAGGATCCTCCATAATTGAGAACACAAAATCCTAACATGTCTTCAAGAGTATGGATAGTTCACTCGGGCTAACCATCTGTTTTGAGAATTAAAAGTAGTGCTAAGGAATTGTTGATAACCAAAAGCATGTTGGAGACCACTCCACACCCTGGAGGTAAAATGGGGATCTTGATCAGAAATGATCATCTTTGGGACTCCATGAAGTCTCACCACCTCCTCTAGATACTGCCTCGACAGAACCTCCACTGACCATGACTCCTTGATCGCTATGAAGTGGGATGATTTTGTTAAACAATCCACTACCACCCAAATAGCGTCATGTCCTCCCGGAGCTGAAGGTTAACCTATAACAATATCCATTGATATGTCCTTCCACTTCCACTGAGGAATCTATAATGGTAGTAGAAGACCACCAGAAACACGGTGTTTGGCCTTCACCTTCTAGTAGACTAAACATCGAGACACAAACTCTGCAACAACATGTTTCATCCCAAGCCACCAAAACTGACTCTTCATGGATTAGTACATCTTTTTCACGCAAGGATGTACCACTAAGGTTGAACAATGTAACTCTCTAAAGAACCATATTGTGCATCGCCAAGGGAACAGAAATACTTCCATGATCAAACACTCAATGTTGTTCATCCTTAGACCAACCCTAAGAGGCCTCACAACAAACAACTCGGTCTCTCCAGACCTCCACCTCAAGATCCCCCAACTGGGAATCTTCCCCCTTCTGCATCAGGGATGACTGTAATTTCATCTGAAAAAGACAACCTCTACATCTAACATCTCCAATATCATGACGTAATGCTGACAATTCTTCCATTACTCTCCAGGAATCACCAAATTCATGCACAACGTCACTAAGTGACTTTTCACTCAACACATTAGCTACAACATTCAATATTCCATGTGTATATGATATTTTGATGTCGCATTCTGGTAAGAACTCCATCCACCGATGTTGTCATAAGTTCAAGTCATGTTGGTAGAAAACATACATCAATCTCTTATGATAAATGAAAACCACAAAGCATTCAACAATGAGGTAATGTCTCCACAACTTCAGAGAAAACACCACGACTTCCAACTCATGATCATGGGTGGTATAGTTGCATTCATGGGGATGCAACTGCCGAGACCCATAAGAAACAACTGAAACCTTCTGCATGAGGACATAGCCTCACCCCATATGTGAAGCATCGCAGAGATGATCAAAATGAACTCCATCAGTAGGAAGACAAATGATTGGAGCATTTACTAACTTCTGTTTTAGATACTTGAAAGCTGCTTGACACTGTTCAATCCATATAAAAGCCTGATCTTTCATGGTCAAAGGTATCGGAGGAGTTTCAAATGAAGATAAATTGGTGACAAACCTCTTGTAGTAGCATGTGATACCATGGAAACATCGCACCTATGAAACTATCTTGGGGGTTGCCCAAGACACAAATTCTTCTATCTTCGATGGATCCATAGCTACTCCATGTTGGTACACAACATGCCCCATGAAACAGACTTCTCGAGCCTAAAACACACACTTCGACAACTTCTCGAATAGATTATTTCAACGAAGAAATCACAAAATAGCTCATATATTCTCTACATGTTCCTCTTAAAATGTGGAGTACAAATGGATTTCATCGATGAAAACAACCACAAACTTGACCGGGAACTCACGGAACACAGCATTCATCAATCCCATTAACATAGCTGGATAAATCGTCATGCCAAACTATATTACAACGAACTCATAATGCCCATGACGACAACGGAGAGCAGTCTTCGAGATATCCCCATCCTTCACAAGCATCTTATGATATCCTGAACACATTTCGACCTTTGAGAACCAACTTTCACCCTTTAGTTGATCAAATAAATCATTGATCAGTGGAAGAGGATAGTGTTTCTTTATTGTCACATTGTTTAAGCGACGACAATCGATACACAACCGCAAACTATCGACGACCTTCTTCCCGAACAGAACTAGTGCAACCAGTGGCGACGCACATGGTTGAATAAAACCACACTACAACAGACCATCATGATGTATACGTAGCTCTCGTAACTAAAAAAGGGCCATCCTATACAAAGACATTGATATAGGAGACACTCCTGGCTGTAGCTCGATCCCAAACTTGATCTCTCGTCGATGTAGGATCGAAATAGGGATGTAGATTCTCAATATACAAGAGGGGGGTGAATTGTACACATTAAAATTCCTTTTGATCCTTTAAAGTTGGTTACAGATAACTATATTTTCCTTAGACAATGAATGATCTATGTTTAATGAAGTTAAACTAAGAAGATTCACAACACCCCTAACACAAATTGTAAGATTGGAACTAAGGTTCACAATATGAGATTCTACCTTAAAGGGTATAGAATCTATACTTATCAGAGTACAAGTGTAGGGAAATATAAGAAAGTTATACTTTCCTTACAATACAGTATGCAGCGGAAAAGCAAGTAGTAAAACTACAAGTAACAAGATATTACTATTTTAACCCAAAGAGATGTGTATCCAAAATCCTTAGATAATGGTCCCTTGATTTATACTTTCAAGTAAGTCTGTCTTACCCACACCAGGGTAAGCCCTCAATACGAAGATCGGAATCTCTGTATTTCTATCCCCGCAAGCCCTCAACTTCAAGGTAGTAGGAACCTATGTCTTCCTCAGCAAGGTATCCCTCAAACTTCATGGTAGTCGACACCTCTGTCTTCCTATCCCTGGAAGTCCTCGAATGTAATCACCAAAATTCGGAGTCGCACGAAGTAATCTGAACGAGTGGTTCAGTACGCACAAGACAAGAAAAGCTTCACTCTCTAGAAATCACCATAACAGCGTGTGGTCTCTTGATCGATTAACCATTTCCATCTATATTGAGCTCTTTCAAATGATCTCCTATTTATTGGAAAATTACCAACAGTCGGATCCCTCCTCCAATGGTCATATTTTCCATGAAATTTGGAGGGACCTGTACATGTGTATCTCAACCAACGGTTAGTTTGAAAAAGAATAGACGACATCATCTTATAACTAACCAAGTATAGATGAATGCACGATATTGTTTTGAAATGAAACACGTGTAAGTAAAAACTATTAAATATTTCGGAGTGTGAGTAAATTAAAAGTTAGGAGTCTAACCAAAAAAAAATTCGGAGTCTATGCTAAGAAATGTTCATATTCTGTTTTGTAGGGATTCGGAGTCTGGTTTCACCGAATATTGGAATATGAACTTAAAGAGTTCGGAGCCGAACTACTTAAGAGTTAGGTGTCGAACAACTTAAGAGTTCTAAGTTACTTAAGAGTTAGGAGTCGAACTACATTAGATTTCGGAGTTGAACTACTTAAGAGTTCGAAGTCGAACAACTTAAGAGTTCGGAGTCGAACTACTTAAGTGTTCGGAGTCGAACTACTTAAGAGTTTGGAGTCCAAAATTCGGATTGGAACTTCATTATAGTTCACATATAGAATTCAGATCCTAAAAAACAGAATACTCCAATACATGTAATTATATGATTCCAGGATTTTGGTAAACAATTCGGGTTATATAATTTAGGAAATTTTTTTTTCTATGTATAAGAATCTCTAGGTAAGGGTAAATTTCTTTAAAGAAGTAAATTTTCCTTATGGGGGTAAAATTTTTTATTATCTTTAGTATAAGGTGTTTGTGATTTTCAAAACAAGAATGAATGAAAAAGTCATAAGGAAAACCTTATTGACTCAACAATCTACCCCTTTTTGGAAAGCACAAAAACATTACAAAAAACAATATATGGACTCTGAAAATATTCTTTAGACTTTGAAAGTATAACTTATCTCCCTTTGTTCATGGATGAAAATGAATACAACTAACTCAGCCATAGGCATTGAAACTCTATGGATTGTATTCTGAATTTCCAGAGTGGAATTAACAAGATAAGAATGAAAAACTTCGTAGTGGGAAACTCCCACTTTCTTAAAGAAATTTCTCTAAAAAAATTTCCTTTCTCCTCCTTAGGAGTAGTTATTTTTCTTTCCCCCCCTTTGAGATTTTCAAAAAGAATTAACGGGAATGGAAAAAAATATGGTACCTGAAACATTGGTATATGACAAGATACAACCAATCAAATAATAATTTCATTAGAGTTGGAAATTTTACAAAGAAATACAATTACAAAAAAAGATCAGAGTGAGTTAATTTGTCATAATTTTCCTTCGGAATGAGCTTCTTTAACAAGGCTTTGAGTTTCATCATGTCTATTTGGCCTTCCTCATGTTGCCTCTCTAAGGATTTTACCTTTTCTTCTTAGACTTTTACAGCTTCTGCATGAGCCTCCAAGGCTTCTTTCTACAACTTTATTATCTCATCTTGCTTTTCCATCATCTACTGATGCTCAATCCGGAAATCTCTTTCCATTTTACAATTCTGAGATACTGAGTTAAGCAACCCATTTTGGCCTCTGACCTGTTGATTCCGAGAATTTTTCTCCTGGGTCAGCTTTTCATAAATCTCATTAACCTTTTTATCCTCCATTTTAAAATTATTTTGCACTTCAACCTAAAAATTCTCAAAGTGAACTAAATCCTCATCAACTCTCTTAGACCAATTGGTTACCTTACTGCCGGACATTCTATGCACATAATAATCAATAAGAAAACTTTTCTACTTAGCTTCCAACTTCACAAACTTATCCATGACCATGGATAAAGAATCTGATTTCTGATTCATTCTCTGTTGCAGCATATGGCATCTATAATATATTGTTGGAAAAATCGGAATAGTGTCCACCATCGTTCTCATAGATTGATCCACAAAATCATTCCCATGAGATGATGATTCTAAATCAGATACATCTCTTTGAGATTTCTCCTCTTCAACATGCACTAGATTAATTTTATAGGTACCACCAACCTTTTTCCTCTTGATGACATCTTTTATAGGTGTCTCAATTAGAGTTTTCTTCCCTTTATCAGTTCTCATAATAGGCTCTTTATTAAGAGATACACTCTCAGATTCAGACACTTGGATAATCTAGTCTTCATTATGTTACTGTTTTTTGTGTCCTTCCTCAAGGAAATTCCTCTCATAGGATTCTTTCTCATCATACAAGACATTTTCTTCTTCTTGTTGGTGTTTCTTATCATTATTCTTACCAGATTCCTGATCTGTCTTTCCTAGAGATACTAACTTTGAGGATTCAGCATTAAAATTATAGTCATATACTTTCTTGATCAGGGTATCCAAATATTCACTTTCCTCTTCTTCTTCCTCTTCTTCCTCAACATCTTCAACTACTTCCTCAACTTTTTCAGCAACTTATTTTTCGGCCTCTTCAACTGCTTCTTTATCCATGTCCTTTTCCGGAGTAACATAGTTCTTAGCTGGAGTTTCGGGTAAAGAAGGTTCAACACCAAAAGTTTCCAGAACAGGAAGCATTCCGGAAGCCAACTCTGTATCTTTTAACAAAGATTCCACCACTTCAGCTTCATAAATTTTCTTTTTCATTTTATTTTCCTTCGCATGTTTCTCTAGCTCCTCCACAGCTTTTTTATTTAAGGGTTTAGCCTCTGTAGGGTCCAATCCGAATTGTGGATCCCCTTCCTTTCTATTTTCTTTATCATCCCTCCACTTTGCTGCCACTTCATCTGTATATGTTTTCTGCTTCTTGGGCTTGGGGGGAGTAGACTGAGTTTCCTTAACCTGAGGATTTTTTTCATTATCAACCACTTCCAAAACCTTTATTTTCCTCCTTTTCGTTCTGGATGGTTCTGGATTCTGTGATTCTTTCTGAGCCGCTTCAACCTCTTCCACAGACAGAGGATAAAATTCTCCGGATTCACTCGAAAAACCCATCTTTATCATCTTGAGGGTATCATCACTGACTAATATAAGCTTGCAATTCTGAACTTTTGATTTGCAAGGAACCTCGAAATATTCTAATCACTGAACTATCAGCTTAGATAGTAAGGCATGAAACATGATAATCTGAGCTCTCAAATTTTCTTCTGTGATATTCTTGATCATAACCAAGGCATGCCTCATCAGATTTATCTTTCATAGATTTACCAAAAAATCCAATACATATATATCACTTTTCTTTAGATTGTCTTTATCACCTCTTCTTGGAAACAAAAAGCCATGGCCCCAAAGCTGATGAATTCCATTGTTCGGAGTGAGATGGACAATCTTGATATTTTAATCATCCTTATGCCCAAGACACTTCAGTGCCTTATCCTTGTTGAAACTTCTTTGCACATCGGGAAGTTTGTGTGAGTAGAATTCAGATTCTCCTTCATATGAAAAACCAACCAAGCTCATGGCCTTGGTGCAAGAAAGCATATAAGTCTTCCCATAAGACTGGAAAGAAAATCACTCTATGCCATCTTCCATCAGGAAGGAAACAGACTCTTAGAACTCGATCCGCAAATCAGTATAAACTGGATCCTATTTATCTGACTTTTCTACGCAAATGTCTTCCCATCCATTCAGAATTATATTCTTGGAAATAAGGGAATTGATCTTATAGAAGTCTAGATGAACTATCCTTTCTCTAAATTCTAACCACATAGAAATTGGTTTCGCAGTTGACATATCTTGAGATGTTTCTTCAACAGACATTCGGAGTGAAGAAATTTGAAATATTCGGATCAGCTTTTCAATGATCAGAACCGTCCTTAAGAAGAGCATCTGGGCTTCGAGGCGCAAATGCATGAAAAACCGATGTGGGGCGAGTCTCGAGGTCCCCTTTATATAGGCAATGGATATGACCGCTAGTCTTCCAAAATCTATCTAACGGTTGAAAATTCTTTGATCTGATCTGACGGTTGAGAATAATCCTATAAAAAAAACTTCACTCCAATATTTTGTTGTTTTTAAATAAAATATTTGGATTTGAAGAAAACTATAATCCGATCTTTTAAAAAACATATGATACATACCATCAAGAAAAATATGATTACGAAACTATAAGTAAGGAAATAACAACTCTTATATTGGAAAGAAACATTGTTCGTAATTGGTAAAATTATTCTTGTAGAAAAAAAATTTAAAAACAATTTCATTATGAATGTTCCAGTACGAAAACCTCGTTACACAAACTCCAGTTCAAAAATCTCCATTCTGGAAGTTACAGTACGGAAAAAAACTCCATTCCGGAAGTTCTTATTCCTTGAATTTCAATCCTGAAAATTTCAGTTCTGGAAATTCCCATTCTTGAAATTTTAGTTTCAGAAACATCCATTCTGAAAACTTAAGTTCCAAAAGGTTTGAAAAACTAACTATAAAAAATTTAGTTATACTAATTTAGAAAAACAGATTCTGAAAAATTTTAGTTAAACTAACATTCAAATGTACCCCCCCCCAATGAAAAGGAGTTTATTACTGTTAGGAGAATTGTTCAAAAAGTTGTTAATGAATAATGATTACCTTATGATTATCATTCATAACTTTTGTTTAATGTATTTAAATCTATCGGAGGGTAATGATTTTGTGAAAATATCATTATGTTGATCTTGCATTCCGATAAAATAAATAATGATATATTCTATTAGTGTGTGATCACTAAGAATGTGATGCCTAATATCTTTGTGTTTCACACGAGAGTGATATGCAGGGTTCATACATTGGGAAATGGCACTTGTGTTATCACAAAAAAATTGAGTCTTAGTAAAACACATGCCATAGTCTATGAGTGTGTGTTGTATCCACAACACTTGAGCACAACAACTTCCAGCTGCTATATATTCAGATTCTGCAGTGGAAAGTGCTATAGATTGTTTCTTCTTGCAGGACCATGAAACTAATGAATCTCCAAAAAATGACAAGTTCTAGATGTACTCTTTCTATTCTTTATACATCCACGAAAGTCTACATCTGAAAATCTTTTTAAAATAAAATCATTTCCAGAAGTATAAAATAATCCTAGATCCACAGTTCCATTAAGGTAGTGAAAAATTATTTTTACTACCTTTAAGTGATATTCCTTTGGAATAGATTGATATCTTGCACATAAGCATACTGAGAACATTAAGTCTGGTCGACTAGCTGTTATGTAATGTAAACTTCCAATAATACCTCTAAATGTTGTTTGATCTACTGGTTTCCCAGCTTGATCATGATCTAAAGAGTTTGTGTTACCAATGGGAGTACTTATACTCTTAGTTTTGTCATAACCATACTTTTTGAGAAGATATTTAATATACTTATGTTGAGATATATAGGATTCTTCTTGTCTTTGAGAAATTTGAAAACCAAGGGAAAAAGTTAACTCACTCATCATACTCATTTCAAACTCAGATTAAAGATTACTGAATTGAACTAAATATGATGTCATCAACATAAATTTGAACAATCAAAACATTTTTCTTATCTTTATTTATAAAAAGGGTTGGATCTTCATTTCTCTTAACATAGTTATTTTGAAGCAAAAATCAAGTGAGTCTATCATACTAAGCTCTTGGGGCTTTCTTAAGACCATACAGAGCATTGGTATGTCTAAAAACTTGATCAGGATGTTTTGTATCCTCAATGCCAAGAGGTTGTTCAACAAAAACTTCCTCTTGAACATAACCGTTAATAAAATCACATTTCACATCCATTTAAAAAAGTTTAAAATTGAAAAATTCTATAATAACAAGTTGAATATGAATAAATTCAAGTCTAGCTACTAGAGAATAGGTTTCTTCATAGTCTATTCCCTCTTGCTGGTTATAGCCTTTAGCAACGAGTCTAACCTTATTTCTTACTATGACTCCATTTTCATCACACTTATTTCTGGAGACCCACTTTACTCCAATAAAAGAAGTTTTCTTAGGTCTTTCAACCAAATTTGAGACTTTATTCATTTCAAATTCAGTTAGTTCATCTTACATGGCTTTGATCCAATCATCATCACCTAAAGCTTCATCAGTGCTTTTTGGTTCTAATTGTGAAAGAAATTCTAGAAGTTATACTTCATTTCTCAATGAACTCCTAGTCCTTACAGGTTGATTTACATCACCAATGATGCTATCACTGAGATGTTTCTTAAGAAACACCTGGTTTGTGCTTTGTAAAACATGTTCATCAACATAGGGTAGAATGTCTTCTGGGGTAAATGTTTCAGAAGTATCTTCTAGAACATTTTCCTTATCAGAAGGATATTCTATCAAAGGTTGACAATCAGTTTTTGAAAATACATTTGAGGATGTAAGTAGGGATGGTTTAAAAACAAAAGTATCTGATTCATCAAATTTTACATGAAATGTTTCTTTAATAGTAAAAGTATTTTAATTGAAAACTCTATATGCCTTAGAAGTTGTGGAGCAGCCTAAGAAAATTCCTTCATCAGATTTTGGTGCGAATTTATGTAAATTATCATTATTATTCAGAATGAATACTTTACAACCAAAAACCTTGATGTTGGAAAATCTTGGTTTTCTACCATTCCATAACTCATAAAGAGTTTTATTAAGAAAAGTTCTAATCAAAACTCGATTTATAGTATAACAGGCAGTAATTACAGCTTCAGCCCAGAAATGTCTAGCTATAGAATATTCACTCAACATGGTTCTAGTTATCTCTTGATGAATTATATTTCTTCTTTCAACTACACCATTTTGTTGAGGAGTTCCAAGTGCTAAGACGTTGTGAATAATAGCCATTCTACTAAAAAAAGTTTCAAAATCAGAATTTTGAAATTCTCCTCCATGATCACTATGAATAGTTTTCTGTGGAAAGTTTTTCTCATTTTTAAATTGTGCTCTAAAAATTTTGTAATAAGAACAAGCTTCATACTTATTTGTTAGAAAATATACCCAAGTAAATACTGTGTAATAATCAACTAAAACAAACACACAGTATTTGCCTCCAATGCTTCCGGTTTGTGTTGGACCAAAAAGATCCATGTGCACTAACTGTAATGCATCAATTTTTGAGACTTCACCGATTGATTTAAAACTATATTTATGTTTCTTTCCATATTTACAAGGATCACATACATTAAAAGAATCAAATCTAAGCTCCGGTAGATCCTTAGCTAGTTTCTTCTTAGAGAGTTTACATAAGTTCTTATGGTTACAGTGACCTAGTCTTCTATTCCATAACCAGGAATGATCATCCATTTCACTTAGGCAAGGTAGGTCTTGAATCTTGAGGTCTTCTATGTTCAAAGTGTAATCATTCACTTGCCTATTGCCTGAGAGAATAAATTCTTCCATGGAATTGTGTACTAAGCACTTATCACTTCTAAAATTCAAAAGGTAAACATCATCACATAACTGACTTATTCTAATGAGGGTGTTCTTAAGACCCTTAACAAATAAAACATTTGAAATCAATGTTTTACCATGAAGAACAATATTACAAATACCAACAATTTTTCCTTGAGCATTATCTCTAAAACATACCTTTCCTCCTTTCGTTTTGATAATCTTTTCAAAATAGATTTTGTCACCAGTCATTTGCCGGGAACATCCACTATCCATGTACCATGTATTGTTGTTGGTACTTGCTCTATTTTCATTAAAATAAGATAGGAATTAGACTTTCGGAATCCATATATGCTTGGATCCGAGATTTCTAGACAACAAAATTTTAGGTACCCACATCATCTTTGAAAAATATTCCTTATGAAAACCTAAAGATTGGGTTTTATTTAAAGAGAAGTTCTTTGCCCAGTGACCACCACATTGACACTTGGTACAAAATGGGGCACTTTGTGGAACAATGTATTTGTTACTAAAAATTGGTTTTTCATGGTTATAACCAAATCTGGATTTGTTTCTCAAAGGTTGTATTTGGGAATACGTTTTATAAAAATTTTCCTTACCATGGGTAAAGTTTGATAAACACTTCTTTAAGGAAAAGACTTCAGACTTGAGTTTTATAACCATGTTTTTATCTTCAATATCATTAGATTTAGAACTAGAGCTAGGCTCGAAGATACCATTCTTAGAAATTACTTTTTCTAACTCTTTAGAAAGTTTGTTCTTCTAAGAACATACTTCCTCAATATTTTTTGATATATTTACAAAATCAGCATTTTTCCTATCAAGATATTTAGAAAGATCTGATATTTCTTTTGTAAGAATAGCATTCCTAGAGTTTTCCTTATCATGTTTTTATTGAGTTTATAATTCACAATTTCATGATGTTCAACAAACCTAGAAACCACTTCATAGGTATGTAAAATATTTTCTTCATCAGAAGAGGATTCTTCATCAAAAGAGTTATAATATCATATATCATTAGAATTTAAATAATCATTGGTTAATGAATCATCATTTCATACATTAGCCATAAAAAAATGATTGATAATGGGTAATCCAGCAATAAGACCAAGATTATTCTGTCCTGAAGATTAATAATCATAAGATTCATATGAAGAGTCACCACCACTGGCACTCTAGGTGTCATTTCAGAAATTTATTAGCTTTAGTTTGGTATAACTTCTTTCTACTCATTTCTAAATGCCTTTCATTCCTTAATTTCTTTTTGAGCAAAGGGAAATCTTGTCTAATATGTCCAGCTCTCTTTCATTCATAACAAGTGACGTCTCCATCTTTTCTATCTTTCCATTCCTTTTTCTTATACTTGGACTGGAAATTTCTCTGGTCAGCTATCTTGTTCATCCTTCGAGCAAGATTTTCTAACTCATTTTCAGAGATTTCACTTTCACTATAATCTGATAGAATAAACATCTTCTTAGACATGGATCTGGTTACTCTCTCTGGAGTCTTAGCTTTCATATGATTTGATGTTGTTGTAAAAGCAATTGTACCATTCCCATTCTTCTTCTTGATGTTGTCAGCATCACTCTTCATTCTTTTTTAATGTTGGAGAAGAGTTTCAAATAATTCATCAAGAGAAATTTGAGTGACATTCCTATTATCATCTATAGTTGTTCTCGTTGGTTCCCACTCATTGGGCATAATATCAATTATCTAATCCACAAGGGCTTCATCATCTTAACCTTTTTCTCCCATAGACAGTAGGCTGTTGACTATAGTCATAAATCTCTATTGAACATTACAGATTGGTTCTCCATAAGGAAAATTGAATCCATGGTATTAAGCTCTAAGCATGGCTCTCCTAGTCTCAATCACTTTAGAAGTGACAATGTGTGTAACCTCTAACTTCTTCCAGATACAATTAGCTGCTTCACAAGAAGAAATTTTTCTATATACATGTCTAGTCATTGATCAAAGTAATGTATTGCGTACCTTATAATTGAGTTGATACTCCTGCTTTTCCTGGTTAGTGAATGTTCTAACTTCTTTATCAGGAATTTTATAATCACCAGTAAGCATAACGAAGTTTTCCACTCCAGAATTGATAACAAAAGTCTTCATTCGATATCTCCAGTACTCATAGTCATTACCATAAAATATGGTGGTCTTGTAGGATTTAGATTGCCAATAGAACAAACATTGAGTCCTTCCATTCTAATAAAAACCTGTCAACCAAACCATTTAGTAGATACAGTTCGTAACCAAAATGTTTCGAATGACAATGTTCGGAATGATAAAGTTCCTAAGGATAATGTTTGGAATGATAAATTTTGGAATGATAATGTTCGGGAAAAAATGAGCAAGAAAACATATATGTAAGAATAAGTATTTCAGTGACCTGCTCTGATACCAATTGTAGGATCAAAATAGTGATGTAGATGCTCAATATACAAGAGGGGGGTGAATTGTAAACATTAAAATTCCTTTGGAACCATTAATATTGGTTACTGAAAACTATATTTTCCTTAGACAATGAAAGATTTATGTTTAACGAAGTTAAAGTAAGAAGATTCACAACACCCCTAACACAAATTGTTGGATTGGAACTAAGGTTCACAATATGAGATTCTACCTTAAAGCGTATAGATTCTAAACTTATCAGAGTACATGTGTAAGGGAATATAAGAATTTTATACTTTCCTTACAATACAATATATAGTGGAAAAGCAAGTAGTAAAAATACAAGTAACAAGATATATGTCTTTTAACCCAAAGAGAAGGGTATCCAAAAACTTTGTATGATGGTCCCTTGATTTATACTTTCATGTAATTATGTCTTACCCACACCAGGGTAAGCCCTCGATACAATGATCGGAATCTCTATCTTACTATCCCCGCAAACCCTCAACTTCAAGGTAGTTGGATCTTATTTCTTCCTCAGTAAGGAAGCCCTCGAACTTCAAGGTAGTTGGCACCTCTGTCTTCCTATCCCCGGAAGTCCTCGAATGTAATCACCAACATTCGGAGTCGCACGAATCAATCTAAACGAGCGGTTTAGTTTTCCCAAGACATGAAAAGATTCTCTCTCTAGAAATCACATTAACAGTGTGTGGTATCTAGATTGATTAACCTCTTCTATCTATATTGATCTCTTTCAAATGAGCTCCTATTTATAGGCAAATTTCCAACGGTCCGCTCCCTCCTCCAACAGTCATATTTTCCATGAAATTCAGAGGGAAATGTACACGTGTAACTCAACCAACGGTTAGTTTGAAACAGAATAGACGACATCGTTTTATAACTAACCAAGTCTAACTGAATGCATGCCATCATTTTAAAATGAAACACATGTGAGTAAAAACTATTCAATACTTCGGAGTGCGAGTAAATTAAATGTTCGGAGTCTAACCAAAATAAAATTTGGAGTCTATGTTAAGAAATATTCAGATTCTGTTTTATAGGGATTTAGAGTCTGGTTTCACTGGATATTGGAATCTAAACATGCAGAGTTCAGAGTCAAACCAGTAAAAGTTCAGAGTCGAGCTACATAAGAGTTCGGATTCTAGCTACTTAAGAGTTCGGAGTCAAACTACTTAAGAGTTCGGAGTCGACCTACTTAAGAGTTCGGAGTCGAACTACTTAAGAGTTCAGAGTCTAATCACTTAAGAGTTTGGAGTCGAACTACTTAAGAGTTCGGAGTCCAAAATTCAGATTGGTACTTCATTATAGTTCACATACAGAATTTGGATCCTAAAAACAGAATACTCCAATACTTTTCAGTATATGATTCCGGGATTTTGGTTAAAAATCCGGGTTTTATACTTTAGGAAAAAAATATTTCTATGTATAAGAAACTCTAGGTAAGGGTAAATTTCCTTAAAGTTGTAAATTTTCTTTATGGGGGTAAAAATTTATATTTTCTTTAGTATAAGGTGTTTGTGATTTTCAAAACAAGAAGGAATGGAAAAGTCATAAGGAAAACCTTATTGACTAAACAGTGGACGGGGTAATGCTACAACCTCTTCTAGAAAGACAACAAGGTACTCCGCTACTACCCTAGGAAACACCAACTACTATACCTCTATAGAACTCAACATCATCTCAAACGCCATGGGTGATAAGAATGGAATTTGAATATGACCCATCCAAGGATCTCGCTCACCAACAAACACCACTTGTTCTCCATCCGCAGCAAGGAAAATGACCTTCCTCCTGAAGCAATCCATGATAACCTACACCAAATACAACCAATCCATGCTGACGATGACATCATATGGCTGTATTCGTAAACATAGAAAATCTCTCCAAGAGCAGTGTTTCCCCAACACTAGCTCACATTCTCTACATACATCAAACAAGTCAGCTCGACCTCCAACTACCATAGTCAATGCCAAGGGCACTGGAAGCCTCTCTACTTCAAGTCCCAAAGCAGGGAAAAGGGTAGGTGATATGATGGATAGTGTCACTCCTTAGTAAAACAATGCATAAAACACGGTAGAAAACTACCAAAGGGTATATAGAATGTCATCTAGATTGCCTGGTGCTGGAAACGCTATAGCATGAAGCAGACCACGGCCTCCAACATGACCTCTCTAACCCTAATGAAGACCACCACCATGGCAGCGATCTGATCTCTGAGGACGGAGAGTGTCATGGGGAAGTCCTCTACCTACCCCATCTACCCTCTGCCAATCCAATGCTAGTGCAAACTAGATGCTGATGCCTCGGTGGAAACTGCCTCAATGAAGGAACCCGAAGCGTAATACCTGGTGCACGATGACTGCTTTGAAAGATTGGGCACACCCTCTGCTAATGGCCACGACCAACACAAGAAAAACAAGCTCCTAATCCCTTAGCATAGGCCTAAGAGTTTCTGCCTCTGGAGAAACGAGATGTGAATGGCTGGGACCTACCCCCGACTGAACGGAAACTCTCTTGCCCTGAATAACAAGAACCTAGGACCATAGCCTTACTTCGTGAGGAATTATGAAAATCCCCCTCTCATTATTATTCGGTCCTGGAGAAGGTCCTCTCAACAACCACTACCCTCTCCAGTACCTCAAGATATGTATTCAACATAAATGAAATGACCGAGTGCTGGATATCTGGATGCAAATCCTCCTCGAAATGCCACGCCCTGACCTCATCATCTAGTAACAGGTCCGAAGAATATGGTAAAAGATTCCTGAAATGGATTCCAAACTCTAGAACTGTAGATCTCCCCTGTTGGAGGGTTAAAAGCCCTTTCCACTAGACACCTTTACAGTTGAAGAAATTAACTTGGCCCTAATCCTGCCTCAGAACTCCTCCCATGAGATCGATGACTCCTCACGATCCTCGAGGAACAACAACCACCATGTCTATGCTGCTCCACATATCATCTTCACAACCAAGGACACCCAGTGCTCTTTCCGATAACGGATCGAATTGAAGCCTATCTCAACCTCCTCCAGACAATCTTCTATGACTGCATCTGAAACTGATCCCTCATCCTTCTGCAGACACTGGCGCTAAAACTCTGGGAGTGTCTTACTCCAAGTGTCATCATCGGCAACCTCTAACCTATGGCGATCTGCTAGAATAGCCTGCTGGACATTTTCTACGCAATCCTGATGAGGATATCGACCTAGATCCATACCTATAAAATAACAAACACATAGGGATCCTATGCCTAGAATATGGAAGTCTCAACATTAATTAATTAATTGTTTTCTTTTATTCGTTTTAGGTTAACCTATTCCATGTTATACCCTTTAAAACACAGGAAAAAAGTAGAATGATGCATAATCCTTTATTAGGTCTCTACCATGCAACCAGTATTACCTTTTTTAGTATCCATTTTAAACATAATGGTTGTAATCAGATCATAGGGGGCCCTAAACCACTATGTCTCAGCCGGTCTCTAGTGTTTACCTCGCTTGCTAAGTATGAATGACACTTTTTCCCTACCATCCCGTGCAACCTCACCTATGCCTAACTCCAATATCCATCTTATCCCTCAACCAGACCACTAATACCACTCTGTCATGATCCCCTCCCCACAATGTGTACCCCTCCTGGGCTGGAAATGTGAGAAGGGGGATAATGAACCCCCGAGTCCCGCCTATTGTATGCCCCGAGTTGGTGACTAACACGGAGGGTATAGTAAACACACAAATGGGAGTCATTACCCTCTAGGAGAATACATGCGGAAGAGAGAGATAAGATAGACACTAACCAACTCCATCTCAGAACTGAAATATAAAAGAATCAAAAATGTACATATGTAATTCCATGAAAAATTACTACAACTTAATGGAGAAAAACTGCAAGTATCCAAAAGAAATTAAAAAATAGAAGTTACCTCAAGCCCGAACTGCTCCTGAAACCATAAGCTAGTAGTAAACAGCTTAATCTCCAACCTGGTCCAAGTGACGTAAAAATCAGTTTATATAAATGTAGGGCAAGTTTAATAGTATACTCCGTATGATCCACACTGAAGCCTCTCATGAAAAAAGGAATGATAGCATGCTAAAGCATAGTGAACAACAAGTGAAACTAACTCGTCACCTAACAGGTATACTATGTTCCCAACCTCACCATGGTTACTCTCACCAAGTAACACATACAAGAATTTATCATATAGTATAGAATATCAAGGGTACCCTTCTACTACTTCCCCTCTGGTTTTCTGCTTTCCCCAATGACATACGTCCTGTGTGTCTCTCTCCAAAGGTTGGCCTGAATACACCTGAGCTAAGCTCCACAATCTGCACCATGTGCACCACAAAGCCTCGCCCATAGACCCTGGGTAAAGCACCACACCATCATCACAAACAAAAGTAACCAAGTTGTTTCTCGGAGCCACCAAATATATCATAATGTGTATCGTACGTCGGGTATTAGACCTTAAGGCATTACATCCCATACACCAGGTAAGGATCCTCAAGCCATCACAACCTATACATGTCACACCTGTAGTAGTCCATAGGATACTATATATAGAATATATGTGTGTAAATAACCACAAGCCATTACAACCCTCTACACACATATATGGGGAAAACTAACAGTTGTGCCTAATGGCACTAGTATCTACCAAGAGAATAGAGCGGGGTCAAAGGGGGTAGTCAGCCATTCATCCTCCAACCAAAATTTTAGGGAAAACACCCCCTAGGTCTCAGAATCCATGGGGTGCCAGTTTCCCTTACTAACAGGGTGGAGTAGCGTATAGAAACAGAAAAAGTATAGAATATACTATAACTCACAACCACACTATGGGAATAACCTAGTCTTATAGACAACTACAGCTAACATCTCGTGGACTCCAGGCTTCCACTTCTAAAACTAGATATCCTATAAGCACACAACCATTTAAATTATTTATTTGATTAATTCATTCCATTTTAATCAATTCCACTATTCGTTAATTAATTCTTCAAACATTAATTTACCCTAAACAATTCCACATTAAATTCCATTAACACCACATCCAAGAACCACTATCCCTTCAAAAGATCTCAACCTCGTCACTATGTTTCTACAAACACCAACCTCAGGGGTTAACATCATTTATTCAAACATTCATTGTATAACTACATTCCTATAATCCCAGGCATTCTAGAAAAGAATCTTATGCTACTAAACACAAGGGTGCTCAACACGCTGAGTAGATGTACTACCTGTCGAGTCACTGCTGCCTATAGCAAGACCGTAGAACAATTCTCCCTTGAGAGGCTAAATAAGGAAAGAACATGGATTATCCCATGTTTCATCTCCCCTTTAGGAAGATGGGTAAGCAAGTCCGGATTCCTTGAGAAGATGGGAAAGGTAAAGCAGATAAACAACCAAACAAGGCACCAAGAATCCAACAATCACATCCATCCCATTCCATCAACCCCGGTGTACTTTCTAACACATACATGCAAAAACCGATGCATCTCGCCATTCAATCATCCCTAGTGTCCTCCATGACACCCACATGCATAAATCGTTGCATCTTGCCACTCTAGGAGTCATCCAATGCCCCAACCACAAAGCCTCAATGCCCCCACATCACAACATCCATCCATTATCACATCACAGCACAAGCAGCAGGAAAATAAACATCACATCAATTTGGGATCGTGGCCATTTAATAAGGCATCTTGCTTTTAAAAACAAGCACCAACAGATTTTAGGTTTACCAACCAACTATATTAATCACATACCTCGACATCAATTTGATTAACATCAAATGGGAAAAACCCCAACAACAACTGAATTCGTTTACATTCCCCTTTATCTTTATCCAATTATTTATCAATTAATTATGACATTATGTTCTTTATCAATTTCATGAATAACATCATGATAACAAGAAAGACATAGATATCACACAATCTAGAAAATCAAGAGGTGAACTGTTATCACGGTTCAGAGCAAAAACATTCTATCAAAACAATTCTTTTAATTCGTTTCAAGTATTTAATTAAGTCAATTTCATTATGATCGAAAGGGATAAATCATACTAACTCAACAATTGCAACTAAACAATTAGAGGAGCCATGAATCCCATACCTCAAAGGTTTTCTAGGAAAAGCACAATGGTCAAAGAACGCCCAACAAACCTGGCCAATTCTCTAGGAATCACCCTTAGATCTCCTATCATAACACAACCAAGACCAAATCTCATCATGTTTGACATCCATGCACTTATATCTATCCATAACGGTCGTCGATCTATGAAACTGAGGGGAGATGGGGAGTATATCTATGAAGATCTAAGATGCCAAACAAGGATGATCACATACCTCAAGAAACCGGCTTCGATTCCCCAAGAGAAGCCTCCAGATCACCTCCAAAATGCTTGTGAGAGGTTCTTCTACCTCCAAGTATGGGTAATCTCGAGTTATGGCAACTTAGAGGCTTAAACAAACAATTTAGAGGCAAAAGAGTTAAGATCCAAAATTTTTGGATCTAACTTTAAGTGCTCGCACGGTTAGTCTGCATGGTTTAACAAACTGTGCGATAACCATGCATTAGCTTCTGCCTCGACAAACACTTTTCGCATGGTTAGTCCACATGGTTTGAAAAACCATTGTGCGTTAGCCACTACCTCCAACACCAACCTTGCACTGTTTGGCCGCACGGTTTACGGAAACCGTGAGCTAACCGTGTGAAAGCTATTGTCCTTTATCTTTCGTTAAAATTCTACCCAAACGCACTCCCATGTAACCTTGACCTCATAGAACACCTCTAGCACCACATTTTCTCAAAGGAATTGAACGGAGAGGTCTGGACCATTACACACCCTTCGATCCCATTATCCTGCACCCTTTTCCTCCAGTCCCACATACCACTTGTGCATTTCTATAGATAATATCCTCTCCTCTATTCCTACATTTATACATGACCCCCCCCCCTTCCATATGGTCCCACATATCATCATTCACATTAATTTAAATAATTATCTTTTTGCCCTGTGTTAACTATCCCTTAGAGTGAATTGAACCACCCCTGATCCCCAACCTCAACCGATGAGTTATTTCCCTTGGCCATTATGTAATATTTATTTTAGATTTATATTATACCCATGCATATATTTATATATATATTATTTTTATTCAAATTAATGTTAATTTTATAATACATTTAATTACATTGACATATAAAACCTATATATAAATTTATAGAAATTAATTAATTAATATTTTTATTATGTTTTTCAATTATCACAACATCTAATTTTTCATAAAAAAATCTTGAAATTGCTCATTTAGAGGCAGTTTGAACCACCTCTGTTTTGTTTACAATTTTATAGGGGGATTAATCCCTCTCTATGTTTAGATGATTTATTATTTAGTTATATTTGTATCCACCTGAAAATACAAAATTTTAGAAGTGTTTGGAGAGGACATACAATAAAATTGTTCATTTTAGGTTTTTTATCAATAATCCATTTAATTTAACCCTCTTGTACTTGAGAAACCAACCCCCCCCCCCCATACCCCTACTATCTCATAGTCCCCCACATTTGCATCTGTTCCACCCTGAGATCCCTCTTGTACTCAAGACCCCCCTCTCAACATTCTGTCCCACAATCCCCCACATGATGCATTCACTCCCACATAGATTATGTTCACTACCCACAGAGAAGCCCCTCTCCAATGAACCATCCCCTATACATGCTCCCCCCTTTCCCCACATTCCCTCGTACAAATATGCATATGCCTGCAAATAGTTCCCCCTATTACCTATATAGAACGTCACTTAGAAGGAATCAAACCCCCAGCGATCCACAACCTCATCCACCAAGCTAATTCCCCCTGACAACTATGCCATATTTCTTATACTATTATATTATACACATGAATAAATTTATATATTTTTTATTTTTTTATTCAAATAAATGTTGTTTTCATAATATATTAAATCACTTTTAAATATATAAAATATATATACCGATATATAAATTAATGTAATCTTGTTTTTATTATGTATATCATTTATAATATATTTAAATCTCATAAGTCAATATATACAACTATATATATATTCAAAAATATATATAAATATATTGGATGAAAAATTATTCCTATACAAATATATTTATATGTATACAACTCAAAAATAGACACACACACATATATATATCATATAATTAATATATAGATATATATTATATACTATATTTATATGTATATAGAATTAAATATTTTTGATATTATATATTTGTTATATTACCTAAATAATTTATACATATATATATACATGGTTTAAGTAAATAAATATATATACATATTATATATTTATATGAATATAAATTTATATTTTATATTTTATAAATATATTTATATGTATAAATATATATATAGTATATATTTATATATGCATATAATTTAATATAATTTTAATATTTTATATTCAGTATACAAACAATTAATATAACGAATGTTAAAATTAATTATTAAATAAATAAATAATTATGTTTTATATATTAAAATAACATAACATCATATAATATAAAATAATATTTCTATATAGATGAAATTATATATATATATATTAATATATTTTAAATATTCAATATATTTAATATATATATATATATATATTATATAAAAATAAAAATATATTAAATTTATAAATATATTTATCAAAACATTTCTATTTGGGTGTGTATATTAATGTATTTATATAGTATTTATTGATATAATATTATTATGATATATATAATTATAAACTTTTTTATATACATATATAAATGTGCATGTATAACAATAATATTATTAATTATTATTATTATTATTATTATTACACTAGTTTTTTAAAACTATAAAAATAATGTTTTGGTTTTATAAATAATTTATTTATATATTTTATGATTTATATTATACTTACATAATATTAAATACATCTATAGTATATAAATTATAAATATATATATATAGAAAAAATTACAAACATTCATATTATTTGAAATATATTATATAATGATACGATATATATAAATTTACTAAATTATTTAATAAATAATATTGTATACTACAATATATTTATAATAATTATACATTATATATAAATTTATATAATATACGATATTTATAATATTATAATTATATTATAATTATATTATATATATATATGTATTTATTAAATTTTTTCTATGTTATATATATTTATATACATTGTATAATATAAATATATCTATATTTAAATATACAATAAAAAAATATATAATATAATATATGTAAAATATAAATCATAATATAAATGTATAGTTTTTATAAAACTGTATATATATATATATTATATTTGAATAAATGTAGTTATTATTGCATTTATATAATTTATACCAATATTTATGTGTGAATAAATTTTTGTTTATATATATAAAAATTTATTTAAATTACATCTATAATATCATTATATACATATGTTTATAATGCTTTTAAACACATTTAGATAATGTTTTTTTGTAATATACAAACACACACACACATGCGCGCACACACACACATATTATAAAATATGAACTTCTATGATATTAGTTTTCCATAAAAAAAACAGAGGTGGGTAAAACCTCCTCTTATACAGGGGATTAACGGTGATTCAAGAACCCGTATAATGTCATAAATTATATGATGTTTATAACCCCCTCCAATCAAATGGATTAGTGGCAGTTCATTATCCCCCTCAAATTCTTTATGTTAGGGGGGTTTCACACCCCCCGCATTCTTAGGTATTAATCATTTTTCATAAAACCCCACTAATTTCTAATATTAGATGGAGTCAAAACCCCCTAAATTTAAGAGATTAGTGATGGTTTTGACACCCCACTATTTCCTTTAGAAAAATAAATTCCATTATATATCCCCTAAAATATAAAGAAATATTATATATATAGTCTCTAAAATACAAAAAATATAACATGGATAGTTCCTCTAAATACAATGAAACATGTAGCATCACTAGTTATTAGATTAATGAATGTTATTACAAAAATGCCTCTAAAATCTAACCAATTATTACAAATAAATGAAAAAAATTGGGGGGGGTGGTTGAGAAGCCCCCAAAATTAGATGCTTATTGAGGATTGTGTATATGACTATCAAATTTATACATAAAATTTTTTAGGGGGGTTGTTCATAACCCCCTATAAAACCACATATTTTTTTTGTTTTTAAGTTATTTCGTTTGTGGTCACAAGTTAATAACATAATTCTTAGCCACATGATTATTAGTCAAGTCTATGTAAGGATTCTATTATTCAAGGAATTTGTTCTTGTTCGCTTAATTTCAAGTCAATTACACTCCAAAAAAAATTAGGTTTATACATTTCTATGGTATTAATAGTGCTAGCTAAAAGAACTATTAAAATCCCACTTTCCAAGCTCTAGAAAATTCATTTTAAAAGTGGGTCTATAACAATGCAAAAAAAGAATTTCTAAAGAGGGTCAATTATCAAAACATGAACAAAAACATTGACATAGGTCCCCAATTTATTAATACATGAAAATAATCACTCATAAATGGGAGGTCATAATCAGTTATTATAATAAATTGTTGATAAAGGGTATATTTCAAAAAAATAATAAAAATAATTTATTTATATACTTATATATTTATAAATTTATATTTATATAAATGTAATATATATTTTTTAAACATGTATTAGAAAAGGAAAAATAGTAATTTATATTTAATATACATGATATATAGTAAAAATTGTATATAACTATAGAAAATCCCCACAAAAAAATCCAAAAAAATTATAATAACTCTAGAAACCCATAAAAATATTAAGATACCCTTGAAACCCTTAAAATACCAACTGTTGATCTTAGAGACTATTTATGCTCCAAAACCATTCAAATCGAATCTTATGAAATCATATAAAACCATATGAGATTTTAAATTGTGTGGTAATCAAATGAATAAATTATATGAAATTTTCAAAACAAGTAAAAAATCAAACTCGAACTTCAAATGAAATTAACTTTTGATCGAGCTGTCTATTTGGGCTCGACCACATACAAAATCAAATTTGGGGATGAGACCTATATTTAATGGATGGCCAGTGATGAGCTTACAGATCTCAGGTCATATGTTTTTACCCCCACAAAGGCTTGTAAGGCCTCTGAAATGGTATTTTTCGTCACTGTGGACTTATTCCATTAAAATTAAATAGCTATAAATTCTAATATAGGGGTCCATTTGGCTTATTCCACATATCAAATCAAATATTGTAATGATCCCTACACCCTGCTGACCTTTGGGAATCCCTGATCACCATTATCATTGACAAGACTGTGTTTATAATCGATGTACCCCAACTTTTTCACATTAAATGGCCTTTCAAATTTCCATAACTTATTCTATGGTTGTCATTTCGGGCTATATTAGATATCAAATCAAATATTTTGATGATATATACACTTTGGTCCATGACGTCCTCCAATAACCTCTTTTGAGCCTAAAAATGGACCATAATGCCTCCAAAACTGAGTTTTTAGCCTTCTTATCCTAATTTTTTAACATTCAGTGGATTGTAAGCCTTGTTTAAGGCATTTTGTTTTCCACTTTTCTAGGAGGAATAAATTTATTTCTAGGACTTTGATTCATATTGGTATTATTCATTTGAAATTAAATCATTTTTCCAAATATAAACTTATTTATAATAAAATTTGGAACAATATATAAATTTTTTTAATATATTCACATATAAAAATTTTATTTTATAAATAAATAATTAATAATATTTATAGATAAAATTTATTTATCAATGTATAATCCATATCTATATAAAAAACTAATATCCATTTTAAAAAAATATATAAAAATATATATGTATTTTAAACAATATATATCTAATGATATATATATATATAAACAAAATCATATATATATAATCACATATATATATATAAATAAACATATAAGTAAACATATATATAAATATATGGATAAAAATAATGAAATATATATAAATATATATATATATATATAATAAAATGTAAAATGAAATATAATAGGGGAATGGAAAAGGGGTTTGTGTATATGCTCGAAGAATAAGGTTCAAAACACATTCGAGGAGGGGGAATGTGTTGGGAAGTGGGATAATATAAAGCAATGATTAAGGGGTAGGGGAAGCACTGATAGGTGGTGAGAATCACTGTTAAAGAGGGGGTTTAAAAAATCATTCTCTTTATCAGCGGGGACTTTATTAGTTCATTTTTTTCTCTTTTAAAGGGGGTACTTTAACAGTTCTAAAATAGTATTTCTAAATGGGTCCTTTAAAAGGGATAAAATGTACTGATAAAGACATCCTTTTTCAGAACATTATTTAGTGTCATTAAAAGGGGCTTTTATCCATGATTTTTCTGAGCATTATTAATGATAACCATATAACATCTTTTAAATTATTATCTCTTCTATAGCAGTGACAAATGAAATTTAATATAAAAAATAAAGGCCCAATTTAAATTATTGAAGCAAAAATATGCGTTAATTATAACATGTATATAAGTAAAATCTAGTATTATTATTCAAATTTCGTGTAAAATATAGAACAAATAGGTGGATAATTGAGTTCCTCAATATTTCCATTCATTGGTGAATTTTTTGGAGAAACATACACACTATTGAGTCTCTGAATTACATTATTGAGAAATGGGAATAAAAATAATTGATTAAAAATTATTCTTACATTCTTTATTCAAAAGATCTAGAAAAACATAACGCGACATCTTCCAAGGATGTGAAAGACTGCTTCTTTATACTTCTTCAGATTCAGATGAAAGATGAGTTTTCCAATCAATGGAATTTTTATCCATATTTTTTTTGTTTGATGGATTTTGTCCCCATGTTTTTCGATGAAAATTGTGCCTTCATTATACACATGTGAGACTTATATTCTCAGATATCTTTGTTCTGTACAACAATCCATTTGCTAATATGTGTTTCCTCAGAAGTTATGTGATCCAAAATAGAAGAAATATTCATTAAAGATTCCAAATAATGAATTTAATTATTAATTTTCATGAGATAAATTTAATTGTTATAATCATCCACTCAAGAGATGATAAATTTATGAATAAGGAAATGAAATTTTTAGTAATCAAATCCACCAATGACTATGTTTAAGAAATGATGATGAATGATTTTTTTATCAGTAATATTTTCTAGGGGAGTCTCTGTTATCATAGTTAATACATGGATCCTAGCTGATTTTTTATGGCATGATATTTTATGGATATATAAGTGTCTAGATACTTCATACTTATAGCTATGGGTATATAATTAAATATCATATTCTCTACAGACAGGATTAATCCATATAGCAAAGTTGAAGGGGGAAATCCTCCAACACTGCCTCTTGATTGATCTTATAAATTGAGAAGATAGGTTTGGTATTGATCAATGAGATCCCTAATATTGTTCCATTAGGACCGACATTAGAAAACCTTCCCATAATGCTTGTAAGAAATATGGTTTTGATACCACTCCTAATATAATGGTATCTTGATGATGAAACAAACCTAGAATGTTTATAGTGTGAGGATGAGGGTTTTACTATTCATGTATATAAAAGAAGAGAAAATGAATGTAATCTAACATGATGAATCTAGCAGTTTCTACACCTGTCTTACTAGTTTCCCTAACACCCCCACAATATAATATTCCATACACATTTTGGAATGTCCCCATGAAAAGTTAGTGGGTGTTTTCATAGTAGGTAGAGAAATTACCATTCTCTAATCCTCATGCATCATCATCTACTTCTGATAACAAAGTATGACTGGGTGTGATACCTTTTTAATCCTTATTAGGGTTAAATATGCACCTAGATACAGACATACAAATTGTCACGCAACCCTATAGGGATCATAATGCCCACAAATGATCTCTTCATCTATCCGAGAAGTTAGAATTCCATCTCATGATGAGATCATGTAAAATCATTCTACTAAGTTCCATTAACCATTATCTACAAAAACTCCATAGGGAGATGAATAATAATGGGACTCAAAATTGGAACGATCCTTTAACAACTGAATAACACCATTGACGCCCATAGATGTCGGGTGAATGAAAAAAATGTTGAGTAGTGTAGGATAAAATGTGGAATATGGTATTGTTATAAGGTGTTGATATACATAACATTGAAATTGTTCCACCACATGACCATACAAGAAATTAAATGGTCTATAAAGGTGATGTGTAGATATTCCTTCAAATATATGACCTTGTAACTCATAAATATGAGAAAGAGTGAGTACATTGAGATTGATGGTTTATCACACAGCCTACAAATATTTCATCATTAATGGAGAAACATTGACACTCGTATATGTATCATGAGATGGGAATATCCATCTAATCAAAATCATGGAAAAACATCCCACCAACCCCAATTATGGAGATATGTTTTTAAGGATTTAGTAACCCCATATAGAATGTTGTACTTCCTAGAGAGTGGCCCAATACGAACATGGAACACCTTGATATGGTTGATTAAAGTGAGTTCTAGAATATCAAAACATTTTCCCTGGACCTCTTGCTCCCAGAAATAGATGTATCCAACCACTGAATGCAATAAGTGAACATATGTGAATTGACATTACAAGTTATTTATATTCGTTGACAATTGAGCCTATCCCAAATGGAGAAACCCATTCAGTTCATTCCCAAGTGTTGTCTGTAGGAATTAATTCACCATACATATTTACAAGAATGTAAATCCCTCCTAATTGGTAGATATATCGTAGAATAATCCCTACTTTGGCATGTGGTAAAGGGAAGGTTTTTGTTCTGGATCACCAATGACTAATCAATTCAAGAAAAATCTTTATTAGAGAATATACCAAGAACTAAGAAATCCATGGAAACTAAGAGAATCTAAAAACCTCAAACAATTCAATAAATTCCTTACAATTCTAGTGCACCCATAATTCCAAGGCCCATCCGTTAGAAAAACTCCCTGTAGATGAAAAATCAAACTCCGAGCTCCTCCCTCCATTAGGATTAGCTCATGAGAGTTTTATAATTGATTGATAATCTATATTGTTAGACTATAAGGTTAAATCATAATTATTCTAGTTACATTGACTATATAGGTTAAATATAGAATGAAAAGCTTCTCTTGACCTAATTCCAAACATATATGTCCCACGATAGAAATGACCACTTGAAAACAATCCAAGGACACCTCAATCTGTGCAGATGGATGATTTTGATTTTCTAATGGAATTGGAGAGTCATATTGAAGCCCAAATATTTACGAGGCTAATTTTTATGATAATGGATAATATAAAATCTCTAGAAAAATTATCCACTTCATATTACCATCCTGTGGATTGATATGATGTTGAAGGATGGTTTTGAAATTCTGAAAAATAGAATTACCTCTCTCTATCACAGAATAATTAGTCACTAAACATGAATATTGTTGTTTTTTGTAATAAATTTTATCCCAATAATAGAAAAATCCTAAAATATATATTCATGAAAACATAAAAGACGTTATCGTGTCAACCACAAATCACATCATTCATTATGGGAACATCAAAGTGCTTTAAACTGTCATGTGGATGACCATATCGCTACACATGAATAGTGTGATTGAAAAAATTAATATGCAATTTGCATAGAATAATAGAATGTAGAAGATATTTATTTCTATGAAAGAAGGGAAGTTATTAAATTAACATACAATGCGATGAGATTGGAAGGCTATAAGTTTCGTGATGGTTTGAAATGAATTAGTTACAGTTTGGTAGAGAAAAAATGAGCAGAAAACAATTTTTATAGGTGTGTTACCCTTTATAAATCTAAATTAATTCTAGAATCCCATTCAAATGGGACCAATTTATTCATCCAAATTACCTCCTCATAATCTCGATTAGATCTTATTTAGATGGGAGGATTTTGGTGGGTGTTTCATAATATGCATGAAATGTAAAAAATCATTCATGAATTCGGTAAGAAAAGAATAAAGCATAAAAATGTTTTGAAAATTATTAAAATGCATGAAGCGGAAAAGGAAAAAAACTATGAGGTAATCCCATTTCTATATAAAATCATTAATATATAGATCACTTCTCCACATAGAATCCAAAAAAATAAAATGAAAAATGTCCCTTTGAGAATCCTGAAAACGTAAAATCATTTATGGGAATAGGATGCCCTTTTCTGGCTCGTGTAAACAAAAATATCATTTGTCGGGCTATGATTTTGATTTATGGATCCCATAAATACAAAATAATTTCAGTTAGGTGACATCCTTTTTTGGCTCCTGTAAATGAATAATCCACATGGTCTATGCGATTATCATTCTATCCCGGAAGGAGGATACATCTGTGGCTCAATAAGAACCACACTGGGAGAGCTAAGGGGAAGAAAAAGGAGGATAATTAGAGAACATGTGTGTGAGAAATAAATTTTCATTAAGTATACTTATCTAATAACACAAGTTTAGAAAGGAAAATCACCAAACCAACTATATTCCCAAAGTCCTTTACAGCTACCATAACTCAAACTATAGTCCAATGAAATCCTGGCATTATATCACCCTCTCTAGAAAAATTATATGTTGAGGGATACCCATCCCATATAGTAAAACATGGCTTGGATGTAATCCAATCCCTCATACGAATTATCTACATAGAGGGAACCCCATCCTACGTGAAAAAATTCTACGCAAAATTTGGAATTCTATGGTGTTCCAATTTCCAACTTCCATTTCTCTACTTCGATGAAGTGTTTGGAACCACCATGGCCCCTCCAAGATTGTCCTAGTCGTATCCTTCATCATCTTATTTTATGTGTATCTATAATCCGATAATAAAACCCCTCGCAAAGAATCTCTTCCAATGCTCTAGGCCCCATGTGCACCCCCTCATGAGACACCATTCTGAGGCCTCTTCTAATGCATCCAGATACATGTGATCAGAGTACTTGGAATACTAGTATAGACTCAATATGGTACATTTACCTAGAAAATGAGTTCTTATTAGAAACTTACTTATCAAAGAATATAGATGTAATGTTCTTGATCATACATTCCAATATCAACAATGAATCTGACTTTGGAGGTAAGACAAAGTGCCCCCCCCATTTCAAACAGTGAAGTGGGAGTCATTTATTTTATTCATATTGATGGGTGATGGGGTAAGAATCTTATATCATCATCTCTAAAATCAGTATAAGGCCATCCCTCTAAGAGTAATCCACAAAAGGGAGTTCACACCCATCCTCCAATTTCTCTTCCTGAGTTATGAAAAATAAAAGTGGATATGGGAACCCTGTCCCTTTATCTATTTTTCCCAAACCTCATCAACCAATGTATTAAAGAGATTGTGTGGTTTCTATTATCTTGTTCTACCAATTGTTTCTTACACTGAACATGTATCACGTGGGATTATTTTCGAGTTCAGATAATGAAATAATCACAATTAAATATATGTCTCGGTAGATAATCCTTTTGTATCTCTTCTTCATTTCATCCTTCATAGGGACTCTATAGGTTTGAGTCCACAAATTCTTGTTTCCAACACTCATGGGGATCATACTCAGTATACTCACTAACTAGGCTATCATCAACTTAAAGGACCGTATTCCATTTGAGGTGACCCTTCAATGGTCAATATCCTCAATGAAGAACCTACTGGTCTCCTCCATTTGTGCAATCCCCAATCCTTTTGAAATATGTTGGATTTGATCGAATCTAAATGGGTTATTTTGGATTCCTCCCTGAGGACTAAACCCAACACCCCATTTTACCCCTTTTTTTATACAGGGCATATCCCTTGTTGGGTCATATCTATCCTAAATGGTTATATTCCATCCTGATTCTTTTCATTAACATACTTATTGTGAAACATTCATGGAATGATCATGTCAACCACCTAAGAGGCCACATCCATTCCAGATCCTTTATGATAATTTGATGTATGTCCCATAATAGCTTTTATCTAGGCATCTTTCACTGAGACATCCTTTGTGAATGACATTAAACAAAATGATTTAGTCTTTTTATCACGACCATAAATGGTATAATGTTCTCTGTTATGTAGAACCAGACTATGTGAGATCAGATCCTTTTTAGATGGATAAATTGTAATCCCATTTATGGTTCCTAATCCAATCATCCAAAAACATTCCATATCCATAGATTATGATAAATTCCAAAGTTCCCCACTATTTTGATTAAAACCAGCATCATAATAATAAATAGAAAAATAATATCTAATTTTTTCACAAAGAGTTAAAATCAATGGAGAACCTTAGATAAATACAAATGTATGCTTTGATTAAGAACATTAGATACATATATATGATTGTAAATTCCATTCATGCTAATAATTAATTATTAACCTAAGGGTGACCTATCATAAAAACTTTGGTTTTAAAAAAGGATTCATTAATATGTTTTAAATCAATTTTATAGTAGATTCATAGAGAATGAAATAATACCCCCAAAAGGGCATGATGAGACTGAACTCCGTTCCTATTGACCAATGTGAGTTGTTAAGTTTCATTGTCTAATTTTCCCAACAAATGCCTACCATTATAGATTTGATCCATGAGTCATCACTAATATGAGATCTATTACGTGTTTCCAGTTCCATGACCTATCTCAAATGGGCACGAAAAAAAATGGTGAACCCAATGTGAATAATTTTCTAACACATCCACCCCCCCCCCCCCCGAATCAATCATCAGACGTCAAATTTTCATTAAAAATTTAGTAAATCCAACGTGGAGAGTTGTAAAACACATTCAACCCCCATAATAAATCATCGAGTGCCATATTTTAGTGGAAACGATAACAATTTATGTGACCCAATATTCACCATCTAAAACATAATACATCAATATATATATATATATATTGATAACTTACATTATCAACGTCATTTTGGGTTTAGATTTTTAGAGAATTAATAAAAAAAATTAATATTATTGATTCATAAACAACATTTTACTAAATATGATCATCATCTCACATTATAATTATATTTTCATATTCCACATTATGACATCATTTTCATCATTAATATTTATCCCATCTAGACATAATTCCTTCAACTTCAATCTTTATAACCTATGGAAAATGAAAAACTACCAATGAGGAGGTAAAATTTTTAGTAATGTCAAATTTATGATTTAATAATTGAATATAATTTAGGGTCATTATAAATGTAATAGTATGTGAATACATAATCAATGTGCATGAGTATAATGTCAAAAAATTCATACCTATCAATACATGGATCATCAAACATGAAAAAATGTCATATTGCTTTAACAAAGTCAAGAATCATCTGAATCAACAATAATGAGTCATTTGATATCAATATTAATCATAATAAATATTATAAACCCATCAAAATTATAGATAAAACTTATGGGTATCGTTGAACATCATCCTCGTAAGATACATAAAAACCCCTTATAGAACACTTACAAATGGAATAACCCCATAGTCAACTTCCATAAACAATTCAATGGAGTAATATCTCATTTCACCCATTATATAAGTTATATGAGTCTCACATAGTGATATATGGGAGCACCCATAATATAAAAATTTTCACGAACCATAAACAATGTAAATAGAGCTTATATTACATTTTAAAACTCATAAAAAGCATTATTAATTTCATAACATGGTTATATCATGATAAATAAATGTGTTCTATTACAATATATTTTAAACATGAATATCCCAAGTAAATGAAATGGGTTACATAAATATCGATTTGAAACTTGATTAACCCAAAGAAAAAATGAGTTGACTAAAAACCTCTTCGAAACATGGTTGAATTATGGAAATGAATTGGGTTCCATAAAAATATATTTTAAAAAATTCAAATTCATCCAAATATATATTGTGAATGATATAATTAACAAATATATTTAGTTGAACATATGTGTCGTCGTGTTTTGTTGATATTTATTAATGGAAATACCAATAAAATATCATTATAAATATTTTTGATTAAAATAACATTATTTACATTGAAAATATATATTAAAAAATTTATAAATCATTTTTAAAATCATTTTCATTGAAAAATAACTTCAATAAATATATTGAAACATCAAGGAAAATATTGGGAATTTTGGTGGGAATAACCATTAATGTTATAAGTGTAAAAAATAAACATTATTATCAAAACATTTTGGAAAAGGGAGTCAAAAGTCAACAATTTGGAATCATTATGAAATTTAATTTTAAAAAATTTAAACAGAATGAAAAATAAATTGTAAAATGAATTAAGGATATTATTTTATTAAAAAAAAATTAATTTTTTTTAGAAAACAAGTCTATGGAAGAGAAATATATCAGATCTAATAGAAAAATACAAGATCATTATCACATACTAACAAATTTTTTTATGATTCATAAATAAATAAGGGATGAAATGAAAATTGAACATGTGATCCACATTACTAACTAAAGGAGAATAAATATTACTAGGTATAATAAAATATTATCACATTATTTCATATAAAATAATCATAAACAAAAACAATCACGATAGAAAAAAGATTGTAAAATAATGTTTTTTCCACTCTGGTAAATATTCAATGGTGAGACCCATGATTTAATAACATCAAATGATACATTAATGATATTGTAAATATGATTTTGATGACATAACATGTAAATGGGACATATATACACCTCAAAAATTATTATAGGTTCATATCATAAACGAATGTCTAAAGGAAAGATAATTTGAGATGAATAACTGTTACCAAAATCAAACCATTGAATTTGGGAATTAATCATCGAATAAATTGTGTGTATCAAATGTAAACCCAAAAAAATGAAAATAGAAAATAATATATTAAAATTCATTAATAAGAAAATTTCATAATAACAAATAAAATAATTAATTAATACAACCCAATGAATGGAAATTGAGAGATGAAATTAGCTTCTAATAAGAAAAATTTTGGTAAATTTCAATTAGATGAAATAATTCAAATTAAAACATAAAATACCATAATTAATGTCATATTCAGGACATTACAATTTTAATTGGAATTATATACACCCAATAATATAAATAATTTGTGAATATAGAAAATGTATCACAAAAGTTAATGCGAGATGAGAAAACCCTTACTCTGAGATCAAAATTATCATGCATGTCCTTTAACATTGGAATAATGATTCTATTTCAATTATTTTGTTATTTAATTTTTTTCCAATTTCAATATCTTATATTTAGGTACTATATTTTGTTTATTTTTAATTTAATATTTATATACTTAATCTGTTATGTCCACATTATGGGTTTTGAGGACGTTCAGTTCATTATTTCAAAACGAAAATTAGTGGGTTAAACGTGGTCAATGATTTTATTATTTCAACATATATAGAATTATAGTAATTAAATAATAATCAAATTTTTTCATAATTTATTCTTTTAAAACCTATAATGAAAAAGGGTTATGAAAAAATGTCTTGGGTTACATTAATGAAGAAGGCATGCCGTCTGTACGCATGAGTAACGGTTCCATTTTCCAATGGTCATTATGGAGAGAAGGTATGTGTTGTTTTAACATTAAAAAAATATAATAATATCACAAATAACACATTTATTATTGAAATATACTTATATATATTTATTGTGGTGTGGTGATGAGAAAATTATGACATCACTATGTTGAGGCGGTAGTCCACACGTACACGAAAGATGTTATAATTTTCCAATGTAAGAATGAAAATGATATATTATATTTTAATAAGGATTATTTTTTCCTTCATAATTTTATAATTTTATTAATATCACATATATTTATTATCAATATCCATATTACCTTAAATGTAAAGCATTGGTGAAAAACAAATCACATCGCATTGTGTGGTGGTTGTCGGCCGTACACATGAGCGATGTTATCATATCCCCCCATAGAATAGAAAGGAAGAAGTTATATGTGATATAATAACTAAACCGGTATAAATATATTACAAATATAATATATATAATTTAAATTCATAATTACAAAAAGTCATGATAATCAATGATGGAAATTAAATGGCAATAGATCACGAGCCAGTAATCCTTAGTGCACACTAATGATGATTTCATATAAATTTTAATGGAATAGGAGACATATTTATGTAATTACATTATTATTTTAAAATTGAAATATAATTTAGATACTAGATTTATCATATTAGAATAGTTGTATAATATTTTACGGATGTGGAGGAAGAAATAAAAAAATGTATAGATAGGAATTTTACCAAATCTTGGACAACCAATTTATGATTACAATTAAAGTATTCGTAGAATATATTTATTAATTTAATTGGTATATTACATTAGAGTTGGGTATTTGGATGTGAATCTTGAACGTAAGGGATGATTAAAAAGGATTTTAAGGTGTTAATAAGTGAATATTGGGGGTGTCCTTTTATAAGTGTGGTGAGTGGAACAATTGTGATTTCTAAGAAGAGAAAAGTGGGCCCACATTTTTCACATTCCATAAGGATAAAAAATGGATTATCATAGATAAATAAAAATTTTATTGTCTAAATATAACCATAATGAAGTTTCTAGATATTTTTTAGATCATTTTTTACATTAACCTTTTAGTTTAACCCCATGTAAACTTGTCTTCTCCATAACTATGGTAATTTATTTTTTCCATTTCCACAATAAATTATGGTAAAATATTAATCTGAACTTATTACAATATATAAATTATTATTAATAAATATATTAATCTAATTTATAAAAATAAATTCTTAAAAATTAAAAAATTCAAATTAATATTATACTCGAAGATATGATAAAAATGCGGGTTATCATTAAGTTTATTTTTAAGAAAAAGGAGATTTATATTAACATTAAAACTAGTAATTTTTATTTTATTAATATAAATAAATATATATGAATTAATAATATATAAATATAATATAAAACATTCCTCATTATTTATTATCATAATTAATTAAAATTGTAAAACATTATTCATTGAAAAACAGTTTTAAGATAAATTTTTTTTTTAAACCCAAAAACAAACATACACTAAAATATAATATCATGATGACTAAAAAGAAAATAAGTGAAATATATAAAACTAAATAATTCTTATATTATTCTAAATAATATTCAAAACATAATGGAACATTAAAACTTATTAATTTATTGAAAATAAGAGACATTTTTACAAAAAATCGATATTTTCTACTATATAGTGAAAATTTAATATTTTAAAAATAAAACCATAAAATTTACCCTTAATTAAAATTTATATATTCCAATTTCAAATTGAATTTAATTATATTAAATACATTTTCAAAATTTTCTGATATTTTATTATAATATTTTTTCACGAAAGGAAATAAAAATCATGTTGGAAGAATACATATTTTTGAAGAATAACATTGATTTGTTAAAACAATTATAATTATTTACTAGAACTATATAAATAATTTATATTGAGTCATAAATATATATATCATAAAGAATATAATACTATTTATACCATCTAATTTAACCACTATGTTATATCAGTTATATATATCTGGGGTTTTTTAGGATTGGTGTTACATTTTGATTATGATATCAAACTTAGTTTTATTTTCTAAAATCTCAAGGTATTGTCATAGGATAATTTCCATTTTCATATTCCCAAAAACCACACTTTATATACATTTATTGAAGATCCTTATGATCATTAATGTGATCATTTTATTTAACCTACTTATTATGCAATGTAAGAATTAGATAGTCATAAACGTTATTCCCAATATGAATTATGTCAAGATTATGATGTATCAAATTAATATTCCAATAATAAAGTTCAAAAAATATGCATATTATCTTCCCATATTGTGTTCTAGATGCTTTATAAATTGTACCTCATTACATTTTCCAGCATTATCTAAACTCGTTAAATTTTTTAAATTCTATAGTGACATCTTTTAATTATCTCAACAATTATAAAATACATAAATCCTTCAGCTATTTTCTAAATTCATTAAACGATTTGATGTGTGCCATGTAAAAACAAAATTTACAATAAGAATCAATAAATATTTTATGAAACAAAAAAAAATTATATTATGAAATAATCATTTATGTTCAAAAGCATGACTATAATTTGGAAAAGACAATCCAGTATGATTGTTCCAACCAAATATGTTTCCTAATATTTCTTGGAATCTCACTAACTATACAAATTAATGAAAAACTCATTTTGAACTTCTTTCTTATTGAATTATCATATATTTTTATTCCGTAATTTTATAATTCAAATAAATTTTTTATTTTAGGATGAAGGAATAAGTCATATTCATTTCCAATAACCTGATTTGTATGAACATTCTTCAAAACAATGAATGAAATATTCTTATTACACATCTATAGAGGTAGATTATAAAGGATGGAAATAGCTATCCATATTCTATATTTACAAATTAAATTAATCAAAGTGTTAAAATTTATTTAATATAATCTCAAACATACATTACTAATATTTTCAATAAGAACCCAGATAAAATGAATCAGACACCTTCCGGGATGTTGGATATTTTAGATGCCTCATCAATCCATCGTCGTTACTATCATGATTATACAACTTCATGTTGAATGTTGTCTTATGTGATAATAATAATCTTTTTATGTGTGGTTTCAAATGAATATAATGCAATATCATTATGGTAGTTTTTATTTTATTCTTATTACTAATATAGAATTTAGTTTCACTCAAACTATTTTTAATTAACATTCATGAAATTTTGATGACATATTATGCATTCTTATTTTTAAAAAAATTACCCTAAAAAGAATTAAATAATTAAGAAGGAATGTATCTTTGTATAATCAATTATATGCTTTTTGGATGTTTTCATTTTCTCATAGAATGATATAGAGATAAAATATTCAGAAAATACAGCATAACATAACTCTAAAATCATGGATACATATTTCTCAGTAATTTTGGAAAAACACTTTATATGATAGAAATTATTTAAAAAATATAACCTTTAATATTTGGAATACCCTTCATACAGTTCTTATTTTTTTATAAAAGAAATTCATAAATCTCATTTTTTGGTCATTGGGGTTCTATGAATGATTAACCTACTTGGAACTAATGGAATGTTTTGTTGATCTTTTGAAATCATCTATATTGTATGATTTAAATTGAAATGCATCATTTATCATGTTTTGAACAGAAATCTCATTTGGTAGATCACATTTTAGTTTTTTGATACTATACTCATTGTTTTGACTATCCATAACATTATATTTACCATTCCAAATCCAGCACACTTATTAATTTGGAAACTATTTCAATATCAGGTAATCATATAATTAATTTATATTCATCCATCACTTTCATTCAAAATCATGACACATACATTTTATTCTACCATCCACTGGTTTGTTTGTAATAACATAATCTAAAAATTCTTCCAACTCTGTAAAAATGATGTTTGTTTTGTGGTAAATTAAAAAAATTTATCCATTATAATAGGATTTCTACTATTATCCATATACATTCAAATATAGTAATATAAATGTATAATCAAACAAGTATAATCAATTTTCAACATCAGCCATCTTCTTAATAAACCAGGGTAGTGTGTTGATTCTTCAAAATAAAAATTCCACATAAAAAATGATTAAATTTGACAAACAAAATAATCAACATAAATGAATAAATATTATCCCCAGTAATAATAGGGTAAAATTTTTTGGAAGTAGGAAAATGAGGTGAGGAGTGGAAAAAATACAGTGTGGAGGTCTGGGAGATTAGTCTAGGGATGTATGAATCACAAATGGAAAATGGTTAGGGAAATAAGACCGACGTAGAGGGAGGAGAAAGATGTGATTATGGGGATAAGAAGGGTTATGCTGGTGTAGGATCTATAGAACCATAATCTAAGTACATTATGATATCTTAAATTCATAGTTTCAAATATTAATAAAAATTATTATCACATCAAGACTATTCCTTTACATAACCTAGTATGTGATAATTTCCAAAGAGAAATTGACTCACTAAAAGGTCATAAATGTTCCTCATTACGATGAGAACCCAGAAGTGATATGACACCATTATAAAATATATGTTTTCTAAATTAATTATACAATTTTATGGGGAAGATGATACATGTAATCAATGGTGTAGACTCATAGAACTTTGAGGTGCCTTCTCTTAATGTACAATTTTGGTAATATCCAGTGTAAGATATTATGAGAACATGACCCGTTAGTTTGAAATCTATATTTATATGTGTCATTGGATGTTCCTATTTATAGAAATTGGTATTTATCCATAGTCATTATTATTATTATTAATTAGTATTATGAGTCACATACTTGTATTTAATGAAGAATATTGTGACAACATATGTTCACTGTGAGGTAGGAAATATGGGATGAGTTTCGAGTAATATTGCATTAATGAATAACACGAGAAAGGATTTGTACGATATATTATTTAATGAAAGTTGATATATCCGGACCATTGATGGATGTTATATATCCTAAAATAAATCCATAGACATGGTGTTCTATATTCAAGTTTTATTTTGAGAAAATAAAAGAATGAGACATCGAGCACATGCATTGATCGCACTAGTGTACAACGTGAATGATTAGATATATCATGAAAAATTGATTATATTACACAGTAATTGTTCTCATGATTTATTATACAGTTTAGACAATAAATTATTTCTCTATGGATGCATTGGTGTGTTGTTAGATGCTATCCTTGTACCTCAGGTTGCATCATCTAATGCCACAGAGAAAGATGCCACAAGGATCACACACAAAGTGCATCCAAAATCCCTATTAAATCATATATTATTATTTATTTTTTTTAACAATTTGAATTAATATTGTTCTCACATGTTGTTGAATAGTTAATCATGTTTTTTTATCATATATATTCTGTCAGTAGTTATTCGATAGAATATAATGTAACCAAAAAATTTAGAAAATATTTATTTTTTATTTAGTGAATATTATATTTTATTATTTATTAGAGAATAATTCATTGATATTTATTTATTAAATAAATTATTATTATTCAAGGCCTAATAAATATTGTGGGAAAATATCATAACAATTTTAATCATTCAGTGAAAAATGATAGATATTTGATATAATATGATTAAATAATATATATTTAATAATATTTATAAAAAAATATTTAAATTAATTCATAAGTTGTGTTCATGTCAAGTAAAGACAAATAATATTATCTTTTACACATGGGGTTCCACAAGGTACGATATAAATAATAAAAGTATATTTTGAACATAAAATATTTCTAAAACATAGATTTATCTAAACAAAATAATTTTATTATATTAATAGTTCCAATTTGTTTACGTTGTGCAAAATTATAGTTATAGAGAATATTCTCAAGACCTAAAGAACTCTCTCTCTAAAAACACTCTAAATAATTGAGAGAAATATTCCTCCACTTACCACCCTGGAGTCACAATAGATTAAGAGAATGCTTTGAAAGTGATTCCCAATGGCCGTCAATGGTGAAATATCCAAGCTATATGATATTCCATGCGACTACCCAGCTATTCCCATGGAATGGATTCGAGATTTTAGGAACACGTGTAGATCATTGCTAACGGGAAGCAGTTCTTGATTCCTACAACATAACGATAGACCATCAGAGATCTGTTTTTAGATCCATCAATGAAGAATGAATTAATGCAAGGAAATTATTTAATTGATTAAATTAATCATAAATACTATGTGATGATCCTCTCTCTATTTAATACATTTAAACCGGTTTTTTTTCTTTGATTCAATTATATCGATCACAAAAATTATCATCACGTAGATCTCGAATTAATTATCCATCATGATAAAATTGAAAAATAGGGAATGACCCATCACACACTTACAGTGAACCTATATCCAAAAAATGGTATCATAGCGGATGGATAGTTATTTATAATTATATAAGTAACATCTATTTATTTAATCATTTTTCATTTAGTAATTAATTTTTGTTTAATCATTATTTAAATCTAGATTGTGAGATCAACTTATTCCTCTTTAATTTAACATATATCTAATCAAATTGATTAATTTTTTTCAATGAAATAAAATTGATGATGTCATTTGGAGGTGTTCAAGATTCCGGTTGAATAACACAAGATTACACATCGTGTAAATGAAGTTACATGTCATGTATTAGTGTTTAATGTTCAAGGTATTACATCAGAATAAATTCAAGCATTGTGCATTGAATTCCCATGATAGATTTAATTTATTACACAACATGTTGACATGCATATCATAGAGCATGGTAATTCGGAACACAAGACATGTATCCCATGTACATGGTGTGTAGTTCATCAAGACATAAACAATCCATGTATTCAATTCATGAATTACCTGACTAGTGACCATGTAACTCAGAGACCACACGCCATGTTTCCCTTTGTACATGTCGTTCCCTCCAATATTTCTGAGGCACATTTTATACACAAAGTCCCTAAGCATGTGCCTCAAATAGATTGTAAGATATGTACAAGATTTTTATCCATCTAGTACATGATGTGTACATATACCAAATCACACAGAACTAAATTTAATTGATTAAATTGTGTAATATTTAATGACATGTGCTTGTGTGTGGCCGTTATGTTTATATGACATTCCATGTGATGGGTTTTAATATATATATATATATATATATGATATATTTTAGTTTAATTTACATATCTACATACCATTTATGAGTCGTATTACTATTATTTATCTATATTCGTTAAATGATAACATGATATAAAAGAATCATGTAATTCCTATAATAACTAAGTTGATATTACCCAACATGAAAGTATGTGATAAGTTGTGTATCCATATACCACATGAATAAATAATATACATGTAAAATAGGTGTTCAGTAGATTTGAATGGGTTTTCTTCATGTTTCCACCAATGTAAATTTATGTACACAAATAATTTTAATAAAATTTATTTAATTTGATTAAATTTATGGTGGATGAGAATATCAATAAAATTAAAATGATAGTTAAGATAAAAAAAATTATTAATAAATATAGTTATATTATTTGAGGTTGATTTATCGAAAATAAGATCATTTAAGAATTCATTGCAATTTTTTAATATGTAATTTGGTGCATGAATATTCATGAGTATTGACCAAACCATTGTGTGTGACCGATTTAATTAATTTTATTATTAAATTAATTTGGTTTCTTGTGTTTCATCTCTCATACGATTCTGTATGGGTATGAATTTACATGGTTATGTTTGTGTAAAACTTTTCACCCTCACAGGTGTGTGAGTAAATGCATATTTAATGGATGGGGATCCCAAGATTGTGGAGGCGGTTCAGGTTTGGAATTTAGGCAAAACGAATCAACAATATATACATAGGCGGGCTAGTGGAAAGCTATAACAAAAACCTTAATTGGTTCAAGGGTTTTCCCTTAGGTCAAAAATTAGTTTATGAACCTCTAGATAAACTACCCATTAGTAAAATATTATATTCATACCAATTTATTATTCTAAATATTTCATGTTTCATGGTTATTTTGATAAAAATGTATTATTTCGATCAGATTAATTGATGAATTAAAAATCACAAAGGATATAACAAAGATAAATTAGATTCTATGTAAATATTATCAATGGAATGGTTAATCGCATAAGTAAATCAAATTTCAAATTATAATCATTTAAAAATGATAATAATTGGAAATTTAAGCATAAAATATAACAGTACACCATTATATAATAAGTTCTTATAGTCTTCCACCACTAAAGTTGAAATAAAACAAGAGTTTAATGTTCTTGACAAGACAATGATAATGTGTTTTCAATTATTAGATAATTATACCATGATGTATTGAGTTGACAAAACCTAGTTCACATGAATGGTTGACTCCCAAAGAAATACTTGGTGTAACATAGAGATATGGTTTAAAGAAATCCAATTTAAAGATATCAAGATTGGGGAGCACACTAAATAGATTATGGAGTTATGATCTACTGGATTTTACATTTTGAATTACTACCTACAAGAATTTATGTTACATAACAAATTTTAGGTAAATGAGGAGGAGAATATCAATCTATTCCACTAAAAATTCTCAGAAGTGGGATATTATAAAGCCAATGGTGGGGGCTATTGGGTTTTGATAAAATAGTTTTGGATTAACAAATATACTATTTATTTATTTTCAAAATTTTGATCAGATACATTACTTAAATTTTGATCATATTATTTGAATAAATTTAAAAAAAATGACATTAAACCTATCACCATGATCCATACATATGAAAGAAAACATTATCAAAATATTAAATTTTCAATAGATTAAAAGGAAATAATGTGATATCCTTCTCCTTGAAAGGAATGTGTATGTGTTTGAAGGAACTATTCCCAATTAACATAGTAATAAGTCTACTGATAAAGAGTTAAATCTATTTGGGAAATTTTTTTAAAATTACAAATATGTTAAATGTTTAATGTTATCATCTATGAACAGTGATATTTTGAAGCAACATAAGGACATGGATAAATATAGAATGATGTCCCCCCTTTTGGATCTATATCAAGTGAAGGAGAGACAAGAGTGATACATGATATCCCATTCATTGTTTAAAACTATGATTAGATATTATATTCATGTTGGGATTCATGTAATCAGTATTATAAGTTGCATCAAATGATGAGAAATCCAAGGGATTAAATTCTCAGTTGAGTTTCTTACATATCTCATACAATCGTCATTTCCCAAGAACTTCTCCAATTATACTATTAAATAAAATATGATCAATAATGTGAATATTAATACTGAAAATATTACGTTGATTTTTCAATTGGATTCGGAGAAAAGGAATCTTAAACTTTCGGTCCATATGGTGAAATAAAAAAATGATAAATATGGAAAAGGGACCCAAAATGGAAACAAGTCTAAATATATCAAGCACCATAAATTCAAGAAGAGTTAGATCCAATGTTAGGGAAAGTAAATGGAGGTTGTATGTTTTCCATATGGAAATATAGGCCACTAGAAGATTAAATACACCCATAAAAAAGGAAATCTAATTTGGAATTCATTATCAAGTATAATCATTCAATATCTACAAACTGGGTATTATGTACAACTTTGGTGCATACATATTTATAAAAAAATAGAAACCAATTTTTTTCTAAAATATTTCTGGAGGAGAGGTGTATTTGAGAGCTCTGAATGGTGTGAGACTATATAATGTATCCATTAGTGACATACACCATTTATTTCCAACAAGAATGATTTTGGTTTTAAAATATTATGGTTTTGTACTAGTAGTTACCATGAACATAATTTTCTTATCATTCCTAGATAATGATGGGTCTAATTTATGGTTTGGAAATAAAATTTGTTTATTTATACATAAAACATTAGTTATGTTATGCCACATTTAATATATGGTCTTTATGTATTAAATTATGAAAAAAATGTTTTGTAAATAGAAAATGAATCATGTTCATGTGACTTATATAACGCCTAGTTATGGAATCAATGTATTGGTCACATAAATGCGAAGAATTTTTACAAATATATTCAAAGGTGGATATTTAGAGTCATCTGAGATAAAATCAATTGAAATATGTCATGCTTGTCTACAAGGAAAAATCACCAAGATGTTATTTAGTGGATATTGTGAAAGGGATACAGAGCTTATAGGATTGGTACAAACTAATATAGGTGGATCCTTTATAGTCGAATATTAAGGAGGGTATTCTTATTTAATATCTTTTACTGATAACATGATTATATATGTTTATGTCTACTTGATGTGGTATAATTTTGAGTCTTTTGAGAAATTCAAGAATTCAATAATAAATTATAGAATCAAAATGTAAAGAAGATAATGAATCTTTGATCGGATCGAGGTAGAGAATATTGTAACCAACAGTTTATTGACATTATATGAGATTTTGGGATTCTATATCATATCACTCCACCTTACACACCATAGTTGAATGATGTTATTGAAATATGGAATGATACCCTACTATAAAAGTTAAGGTAGATAGTGAGTGATGTATATCTTTAATTATAAATTTGGGGATATACATTATAAACGGTGGTATATACAATAAACCAGGTACAAAAAATTTGAAACCAGAGTTTCCTTTGAGTTATGGAGTGGAAAGAATTTTTTTTTAGCATACACATGTATTGGGTAACAATGATTTTTTTTGAACTTCTCAGGAAAAAAACAAGCACCCTGGGGATCAATGTTTATCATTATAGGGTGTCATAGTAAAACTAATGTTTACAAACTATAAAACCTCTCCATCATGAAAGTGATTGTATCTAGATATGAAGTCTATCATTAGGGGAATAACATCCTTAGTATGGATTGGTGTGAAACAATAACATCAATGAATTTTAGGATCAAAATACATAAAAGTTTGTATAGGAATACATTTCATCAGTCCCCATATTAGAAGTATTTCCTGCTATATAAGTAATATGTAGGTGAACAAGAATGGAAAAATATCCAGAGAGATATGGATTTCATTTCATTGGAAATGATGACTCATTATTGGTTGACAATGCTGAAAATATATCATACAAAGAGGTAGTTGAGAGCTCAGCAGCTAAAAAATTGAATGAATCCATGAATTCTGAAATGGACTTCAGGTATCACAACCATGTTTTGTTTCTAGTTGATGCACATATTGATGTAAATCATGTAGGGTGAAAATGGGTATTCAATATAAATATGGACATGGATGTTAAGTAAATACTAATAATGAAAGGCTAGTTTCAAAAGGGTTTAAAAAATGTTATGGAATTGACTACGATAAAACCTTCTGACTAGTTTCCATGGTTAAATCCATTAGAATTATATCTGTTATAATAGTTTACCATGAAAATGAGATTTTGTATATGGATGTAAAAATTTAATTCCATAATGGGAACCTTCAGTAAGATATCTATATGAAATAATCAGAAGGGTTTGTGACTAAAAGTGATCCCAAATGAATTTTAATGTTTCAGAGATCTAATTATGGATTTAAGTGAGCATCTAGGTTATATATCATTTGATATGATGAAGTTATAAATGAATTTGGATTCAATAAGAATGAATGTGAGACATTTGCTTTTTTAGGATTACTAAGAATACAACTATTTTCTTAGAAGTATTTGTTGAAGACACATTACATATTGTAAATGATGTACCTATATTACATTCTTTCTATGGATTAGTTAAACACATGTTTCTCCATGAATGACATAAGAGAAGAAGCCTATATTCTATGGATTAAGATCACATGTGATAGATCTAAGAGGATATTTGGAATAAGTAATAAAACATATATTGACCATATACTAATAAAATTTAGTATGGAAAAATCCAAGAAGGGATTGGTTCCAAGGTAACGTGGTTTACATATTTTCTAGAAAATGTTTCTTCAATCAAAATAGGTGCAAGAGAGAATGATTAAGATGTTGTACTCTTTAGGGATAGGATCAGTCATATAGGTTAGGTTATGTAATATACTTGATGTCTCCTATGTATTGATTACAATATGTAGATAAAAATTTAATCTAGGAGAACACCATTGGCCTTCTATTAAGGATGTACTTGAGTATATGAGAACATCTAATGATATCTTCCTACTATATGGATGAGATAATGAGCTGGTCATTATAGTTATACCGATGAATGTTTTAAGGTAGATCATAATGATATGACACTACATTTAAGATATTTTTTCTTTCTAAATAGAGGATCAACGATGTGGATGACTTCCAATAAGCCATTTTTCAATGATTCTACAATGGAATCCATGTATATATTGACTTTTGATGTAGAAAATAATTTCATATTGAAATGAATCTTTGTGTTGGGTCATGATGTGGTACCTAGTAGAAGAGACTGCATCACATTGTGTTGTGATAATACTATAGTGGTGGCTCTTGAAAACAAGCCATGGTCGCCCAAAAAGTCAATGAATATACTCCATAATTATCATAACTTGATGAGATTTTATCAAAGGTTTTTTTCTTCTGTATGAAGAGAACCCATCAAAAAGAATGTGGTGAACCTTTTGACTAAAGGCCTCTCTCAGAAGAAGAATGATTATCATGTGAGATCTTTTGGATTAATGATTGGTACTAGATGTCTGTATTCCATGTGAGAATTTTTTGGAGTTGGTTCCCAACAACAAAATTCTGCATACTTTATTACAACCTATATTCATGGTTTTCAATATTGATTATACTTAATATCACATCATGATTGTTTTTCTATGTAACAAAGTATGTTATAACGTCTCAAGAGTAGTTTTCACAATGAAATGTCATAGTTGTTCCACGCTAGAATGAGAAATTAAAAGTATTATGACACCATTCTTAAATATAAGTTCTATAGCTGGATGATATCATTCGAGGGGCACAATTGACACAGGCTATTAGAGGTGGAATATTATAAGACATTGAGAAACCATCTCAGGGTGTAAACCCTTGGTAATATCTAGTATAGGATATTATATGGAAGATACTCATTGGTATGAAATCCAAATTTATATGTGACATTGGATGCTTCTATCTATAGACATGTGTATTGTTCCTTAGACATTATGATTATTGTTAAGGAGTATTATGAGATTCTTATATTGATGTATTGGGAAAAAATTTGATGAACACAAGGTATGGTACATTCATTGCACAATGAGTAATATTTCATTAATGTATAATGGGAGAAATGTTTTCTCACATCCATTCATTAATAAAAGTTGATATCTCATTTCCATTGATAAAAACGCTTTATAATATATAAACCTATGGACATAGTGTTATATTTTTAAGAATGATTTCAAAATTTCAATGAAAGTGACATCTAGAACATAGTTTAATGACACCAGTGTGAAACCAATGAGATTAGAGATGTCATGATAAATGGATTATATTAAATGGTAAGCATATGTATATCGGATTAGTTCATTGAGGAATTAACATATTTCTCAATGGGGTCTATGGAATGTTTCAAATTGAAAACCTTTTACTTTAGGTTTTTTCACCTAATGCTATTGAGGAATATACCTAGAGGTACACACACTATGTTTATCTATAATCTCAATTAAAAATATGTTATTATTTAATATTTTGGAAGTTTAATAAATATGACACACGTTCATGGATTAATTATTATTCTTTTTTAGATCATATATATTCCATCCCCAATTTTTCATGAGAATATAATGTGAGAAGAACATTTATTTAATATATTTTTTTATATTTAGGGGACATAATATTTATTTATTTAATTGTGAATAATGAAGTGATATTTATTTATTAATTAAATAATAATTATACAAGAAGGAATAATATTGTGGAGGAATATCATACAAATTTTTGAGGTTTGGTAAGAAATAATATGTATTGAATATTTTATTATTAAAGAAAATTTAATTTAATTCCCACATTAACACATGTAAAGGAAATAATAATAATATTATTATTTTAGATAAGGGTTTTTTAAAGGATTAAATAAATATTAAATAGAACTTGTTAAAATATTTATTTCTAATCCTCAGCTATATTTAAACCCAATTATATTATTTTGACAATAGATCCAATTCATTTGTGTTGTACACAATGATAGTGGGAGAGAATCATATCAAAATATAGAGAGCTCTCTCTCTAGGAATGCCCCCAGGAATAGAGCGATCCTCCTACACCTACCACTCTCATGTCTAGAGAGATCAAGGGGAACACTTTGGAATTGATTCTAATAGAGATCAAAGGAAAACGATATAAATTATTGGATCTTTAACACTTGCACCGAGAGATTCCTATGATGATGTATAGAGATTTTTGGACCACGTACATCACCGTTACAGGAAATCTCTCATGATTCCTACAAACATAATGATGGTTCAACATAGATCTATTAATAGATCCATCAATAAAGAAACAATTCACGCAAGCGAATTCATTAATCGGTTAAATGAATTACAAATAATATGTGACGATCCTCTCTCTGTTTCGAGTGTTTCATTAAATGCATGTTTTCATTGATTCGATTCTATTGATCACGATGTTTATCATCATGTAGATCATGAATATGTTACTGATCATGAAAATAATTAAAGAAAATATATTTCTCTATCAAGGTAGTGATTTATTGTTTTCATTACTGTTGAATTCTAAAATTGAAATTATTTGTAGGAATTTATGCATTCCATGTGGGTGATTTTGAGTTTGAATTCTGTGACAGTTCTACTATTAAATACATTCATTATGATTTTATAAATATATATACCTATATTGATAATTATAATAATAAATAAATATATTTTTATTTAATTGAATAAAAATATAAATAATTATATATAATTATATATATTTATATAATTATATATAAATATAAATGTAATAAATAGATATATATATTATTTAAATATATTTATTATGATTTTTTAATTATTTTAATATATACATATATTTTAATGTATTTATTATGTAGATATATTTATTATAATTTAATAATTATTTAAATGTATATTTATATATTTAAGATTATAATTATAAGTAAACATGTTTAAAAATATTTTTATAAAATTATACATATATTTATATATTTATATATATTCTAATATATATATATATATATATAATTATTTTTATTTATTAAAATATATGTATATATAATAATTATTATAATTAATATATTTTTTTAATTCTATATTTATTTAAATATATATAGATTTATTTATAATTCAAATTTTAATGAAATATATTTATAATTATATGTATATAATTATAAATATAATAATTATATTTATTATCATTATATAATTGTTTAAATAAATAAATATATATATTTATAATTTCAAAAATTATATTTCTTAAATGTGATATATATATATATATTTATATATATTTATTATAAAAAAATATTTATTAATATATCATGTTTCTATTAAATATATACATGTATTTTTAAAATTATTGTATATGAATAAAAATTTCTTTTTGAATATAAGTATTATTGTTTTATATATAATAATAATATTTTTTATTAAATGTTATTATAAGTGTTAATAATAGTGCTGATGAAGATCCACCTTTATCAGTGTGTTATGTTCATTGTTGATTAAGAAACGATCAGATTTGGCATTTTTATTTACTCCTTTCACTTGTTTCCATTCTCCATATCCCCCAATTATCTATATTTATTATATTGTCAATAAATTTCAGAATAATGGGCTAGCCAATGGTTTCAATGTTTTGGAATAACAGTATTTTTACTACATTAGTCGGCCAATCACATCTGATTCCAAAATTCAATACCACATATACGACAAACAATTGTCTCCATGTTTTATAGGACCTCTTTTTTAACCCATGCTCCTCAACTCCATCTCTTTCCTAAATGTACATATATTTTGGCGGTTGGCTTCTTGTTATCATTCGAACTTCCAAAACAAGAGGTGGATCTTCAACAAGGTGAATAAGCTATAATGAAGGGAACGAGTCCTAGGAAGGCCAGGCACGTGGTGGTCAAGGTCGGAGGTGGCAGTAGAGTAGTGGATTGTAAGGCATGGCGGTTGGATAGTGAGGAGGTAACACATATGGGCATTGTCATGGTTCTTGGGTCGGTGTGAATAGATGAACATTTCAACTCTTATGGGTTTTTATTCCCACATCTACCTCCTCCATATTCTCCAACCTACTCGTCTTTAGGCTCTCTTCCACGCCCACACTAGCGCCCAAGCGTCTCATTTCAAATCATGCCTCAACTAATTGGCTCCTCTGTTATCAAGGTCTCTATTTCTCACGTGTCAGTTACCTCATATTACAAGGTTGTATCTCCATATTCAATCACATTACTCCATGATTCCTCTACTAATACACTTTTAGAATCAAGTGGCAATTAATAGTTCATCTGTTAACTCCCATCACGCTTATGATAATATCTAATTACAAACCCAAAATTGTTGATGAATTGATATTGTCTCTCGATTATTGAATTTGTAATCATTAACCAATTTTTAATTTAATTTCCTTTAATCGACTTCATAGTTTTGATCAACACTTTTCTAATTACTTTTATTAAGAACTAATTCATATTTTTAAGGTTTACGTTGCTTCAAATTAATGAGGATTCAAGATCAATTTTATAGAGGTTGTTGTTTGGGTTCTCACTTTAATGAAATTTGTAGAGTTATAATTTCATCTCATGGTTTTCATATTTATAATTACTATATTACAACTCAATTATATCTTTAATAACCTTAAAGATGTTGTCCTACACACCATCCAGTTCTCATTAATTTATGACACTTACTTGCTTTTATCTATGGTGATAGTACTTAACTTCCCCATTAAGAAAAATATGTATAAAATTTTTTACATGTAAATTTCATATTGAAAATTTTCATTAACTGCATATGGCTTAATACATTTAATAATATAGAAATTATGGTCATGCATCATGGGGTGTTTTCTAAAACTATCATATATATGTTCAAAGTTAACATAGCTGATCAATATTAATATTAAAATTATTCTAGATTTGAATTTTGATAAAATATAATATGTTCACATTTTCAATTATCATTGTTTTATAGAAAACCTTATTAAAAATTTACAAATATTTCACACATGAATTTTGAAATACAGATCATTCCTATATGTTATTTTTTAATCCATGTACATTTATAGACATAAATTTTATGCTATAGAAACTATTGTAATAATTTTAATTCATCATGTCACTAGTGTCATAATTTTACATCAATTATTTACAAAAATACATAACCACGGATTATTTCATATATAGTTTAGTTTGCAAAAAAAATCCTCTAGTGTTTTTCTCCTCATAGTCACAATTTTTGATAATAATATTACATATACATATTTAAATATATAGTCGTTACATTTTGATATTTATAAGGATGAAAAATTTAAGGATGCTGTATAAAAATAGTGAATATCAATAATAAAATGAAAATATGGTGGTTCTGCATGTTTTTAAATATTTAGGTTATAATTTTTAAGCTAGTAATAAATTTTAATTTTCAAAATAAATTAGAGATTCCTTAACATCCAATATAATATTATAGATAAATACGATGACTAAATTTCTTCACAATAAAATTATAAAGTGATGAACATTGTCAAAATTTGGAGGTTATAAGGTTCACATCTCTTCGGATCGTCACTTCTATTGTTGCATATATTGTTAATTATTTTTATTTTTTACCATTATTTTAATCTAAATATATTTTTATATTTCATAACAGTTAAATCACATACTTTTTTCCATCGCATATTTACTATACTAGAGGAGGTTGAGTGATACATGTTAATTGAAAATTATTTTAATCTTGATATTGGGTAATCAATTTATTATGGAATAATGTGTTCATTATGTTCATGGATATCTATTTTCATTCCAAGTGAATTTTATAGGTTTTTTATACTATTTTACCTCATCCCTATATAGAATTATTGAAACTGGGTTTTTTATAGGAAATTATTCCCATAAAATAAATTAATTACACTTTAGTAATCATTGATATATCTTACTGATATTTTTTATTCCCCCATTATTATCATTATAGGTTAGTATTGCAATAAAATATTCATATATTAATGATATTATTCATTGTGATATGTTATAGATATGAATAATTAATTTATATTTAAAAATTTATTTGTAATGTTAATTTAATATACTATTACTTTATTAATTTATTATATTTCTTTAATTTCATTGTTTCTTTATAAAAAATTATTAACCATTTCATCTTATTGTTTGATTTCTTAGATCAAGGGTTATAATTTCACCAATTATATGAGGACAACAATGATATTGTGTAAATATCTTTTTATAGTTCATATTTATCATATTTATATTGATATGAGAATGCTTATTAGAAAATACAAGAGATGAATTTTGAATGTAATTAATTCATTTTTTCAGTTATTTTTCATTTGTATTAAAATAATTCAGCCTTTCCTTGTAATTTTCAAGAAAATCAATAATATTAATATAGAAGTAAAAGTCTACAACACATGAAAATTTGGTGAGATAGTTAAATTCAAATTTTTTAATTTTTTTGTTCATAATTTAATGTCTTAGTTTATTTGTTTATTTTAATTAAATCACTAATAACCACCCATTGATTATTGTTTAACAATGAAATTATAGTCTAGAGAATGTCTCATTTCTTATAATCCACATATATTTATAAAATATATTTTCAATGATATTTGTTTTTTATTTATTTCCCTAAAATTTATAATATTTTCTAAGAATTTTTTATTTATATATTAATGATATTGTAACATTTGAAATTGTATCCAACTATTTGGTTGTCTTTCTATGTGATTTAGATTTGTTCAAAATTTCTATGAATGATTACATTTTAAAAACAAATCATTCTGTTAAATTAAAAAAAATTATATACATGTGTGATTGAATAGGAATAATACTAGTATACTTATAAAAATATCCTTTTTTTATAATTATATATATAAATATATCTAATATATCTATATTCAGCTCTATTGTGATAGCATGGGTAGAGTAATTGTATTATTGTAGGTGTTTCTCTTGCTCATCACTCAATATTCCACTGCCTATGATCACAAAGATAGAGTACTAGTATTATCTAAGGTATTCTTCCTTTCTTCTAGCTCAATATTCCTCTCGTGTATCTCTTAAATTTAAAATTTTCTACCGATTTCCAATCATTGGATTCCTTTCTGCTTTATCCCATGTCATAAAGGCTCCTTCCAATCCACACCCCGCTAATAAATCTTCCCAGTTGTATGTTGCATATGTTTTGATGTTTTATATGTTTATTGGAATGTTGGGATGCAATGGAATTTCATAACAATAGTATATTTTCATATATATTACCATGTTGAATATGTTGTCTCATTCAATGTTGGTTTTTCATATTTAAACTATTCATTTTATATGTATAGTATTTCATCATCTGAATTATGTCAACATTTATAGTACATTTGTTATAATTTTGTTCATATATTGATATTTTCCCCCCAACTATCTTAATCTATTCCCATCAATTCAAAGATCTTTAGTAATGTATCTTCATCTAAATATTGTTTTCTCTATGATATTAAAGCATCCCTTTATATTCAATGTATTTTATTTTTATTTTTTCCGTTGAAAATTTCATTTTGTATATCCTTATCAATCATTGATATCTGATAATCACCCATCCTCTGTAGTTTCTAGGTTTTCGCTTAATTTCTATGGCCTTTTTCTGCATATTGTTTTTTCCCTAAATTTTTAAACTTCCATCTCTTTATTAGGCATTGATCTAGCTAGGTTTATTCATTGATCTATTTTCACTGACTCTAATGAGAAATAATGTATAAGAATATATCAATTGCTTCTTATCTATATGAACCTTATTGATCATTCAATCTATTTAATTTCAACAATGGTTTTCCATTTTCTACACCTATTTATGAAAAAAAATTAACAAATAATACAGTAATTTTTTCAATGATTCTATTATACCCTGATATGAATTGACATATTTTCTAATTTTATTAAAATTATTAATTTTTTTCCAATTTTATTTTCATTGAATTTTCTTTTATATATTATTTCTACACATCCCTATTGATTTTCTTATAATTTTATTTCCATATTTATGTAATTGGACTCTCTAAATTACATACGTTATAATTTTTTTTAATTAAACAGAAAGATGAAATGATCCATGCATTTTCCTAGATTTATTCCACATTATTTATGAGCATATATCTATCACATATTAATTATATTAACCTAATAAATCATCCAATATTTTTAATATCTGTTGTGGTTTTCCTTGGACTAATTATTATTGAAAAACAATTTTAACATAACTTATAGTTATTTTCTACCATATTTCCATAAGACCATTATATTTATAGTCATATTTATTAAAATTATTTATAATTCTGATTTATTCCTCATTTTTTTTGATTTTACTATGACTTTTCTTCTATATATTATTTCCAAACATCTATATTTATGTCGTACTAAAGTTTTTGAAACTATTAAAATTTGGATTCTCTAATTTACATATGGTTAAATTTTTTATTTTTATAAATATAATGATAAATAGATGAATACATTTTGTAGATGTATTCCGCATTACATGCCAAGAGATAGAATCTAATACAAATCCTTGAGGATTCTAACATTTTCATTCCCATGGGACCTATGTGAAAAAAATATTCATAATTTATGGTACTTCCAAATTGTGTAGATATTTTGTATATGAAGTTTTGTGGATGGGAGACATGATGTTCTTTGAGATATATATAATCCAAAAAAATTGTGTTTAAATTTAAAATATGGTCATCCCAAAAGTTCGGACATTATTCAACATCACTATCATTTCCCCCACTTCGTTCATTGCCAAGATGGTCAGCTGGATCCTCTGTTGGGGCCATGACCTTCTAATGGTGGTGGATGTTACCCTTCAAACAACTTTTCATGTACTGATGTGTGGTGAGAACCATATCATGATCAAATAACATATCTACATTGGGAAAGAGAGCCCACACAACTATTCACTAAATTCTTATTTTAATAAAATGATATTTGTGAAAAAAACATGACACTATACTTCAATCTGGCTAATCACGATGGCTAGGATACATAGATAGGATTTTAGTTGAGGAATGTTTGAATCTGATGCTGTTGAATCTCTTAAATAGTAAAGAAGATTCGATGTTGTACCTGGTTGTGATGGTTGGGAATATGGAAATCTTAAAGCTCTTTTGGGAGAATTCAGTGATCATTTATGGAGATAATATAAAATTTATGGTCTAGGCGGTGATATTGGCTGGGAAATCAGGTTAGGGGAATCCATTGATGAAGGAATCATATTTTCAAAATAATAAAACATCAAAATTGGTGAAACCATTAAAATCTGTGTTAAATATTTATTCTTCATGACCTAATGTACCTATTCTTTGGTTGTGGAAGAAAATTTTATTGATTACATATCAATTAAAAGACATATCTATTTGTGTCATTTGATGAACAAGGGATGAACCCTTTTTTCGTCTCAACCCACACTGGTAAACTTGTCTTAGTATTATATATTCATGAAAATTTCATTGATTGTGCCTATAAAATGGACAATGGTGGGGAAAACGTTTTATCAATCCATTCATCCAGATGTAAATTTCATATAAAAATCATTATATAGATTCTCCAAAAATTCCCATTAACCTTCGAACTGATCGCTAATGGGGGTCACGACATTCTTCATAAGGAATCCATGACAATATAGCCATGATGGTAAATTAGTCCATGAAAAGAATAGAGTATTGGAATGTGTGTTTGATGCTACTGAATGAAGGATATTTGTATGGAAACATTATTTTTATTTAGAATCCTTGAATCAAATTACTTTTGTGGAGATAATTTTAAATTGGAACTGTAGTTTTTAATTGTAGAATGTGGAATACAATGGTTACTTAGCTATATACATTAAAAGATGATATTATAGTTTTCCCTTGTGAAAGGCATGTACTCCCCAACTCCCAATGATGCACCTTAATCACCCATTCCCCTTTCCTAGGGATTGTGACCCTTGATGGTAACAAAAACCCCAACCCCCATCTACATAGGGCCTAATCATCCCATTAACTCTGTCTTGACCTTTTCCATCTCTCTTATCAAATTATTAGTTGTTATATTATTTAATTATGATTGTTTATAATTTTATTCAACCACCATAACCATTTAACATAATGATATCTTCAACATTTTATAATTGTTGAGCAGAAATGAATTCTAGCTCATACCAGACAAGATGGAAAAGCTGAAAGGGAGATCAACATAGATTCTCAACATTATATAAATAGGATCATTGATCTCCTTCTGGAAAATTAATTTCATTATAAATATAGGGTTAACACTCTCAAACTTGTATCAACCCTTATAGCTACTATCACATTTTCTATTGGATTCACCATACTCAGTGTGAATGAATCCTCTAGCATGAAGACACTTCTATTGAGGAAAAAACTGCATTACCACATTTAACTCTATCATTACAATTTTCATACTCATTTCATCACATCATGATGATTTTACCTTTTACCATACACCGCTCGAGGTGGTCGAACCTCAAATTAGAGTCGACCATCTATCAATGTCTTTTTGTTTTATAGATAGGGTTTTCCGTGTTGAGAAACCTGATCTAGCTTACATTTCTCATTTTCACAATGGGTTTTATTTCAACGGTCATGATTATACTTATATTATTTAGAAACTATGAAAATATATCATCAATGAATCATGTATTATGATACTTGTTTCACGATTTTTTAATGATGATACATTAAAACTTTCAAATCTGGGAAAATCAATCCTCAATGAATTCAATATTATACTACTTGATTCACCCTTCATTGCTTCATGTATCCAAAAAAATGAATAGAAAAAAAGGTTGAATCATGTAATATATTATTTGATTCCTTGATTATAGAGATTCCAAGAGATGAATGTATAATAGTAACTTCAATAAATGAACATTGAAACATGTACTGTAATACTAGATTCCTTGATGATAGATTTTGGCATATCTGAATGTATAAAAGTCTCACCATGCTTGTAGAAATAGAACAAATCAAAAAAACTAGGAAGGGAAAACATCTTTGGCATCTCACCACAAAAAAAAAACTCTTCTATGGAAGAAGAATATATCACTACAAGGGAGACTCTGATCAGCGTAGTGACCGCATCACGGGATGTGTAGTCGAGGGTAGCATCATGGAGTTGTGATGCAATGAGTATGGAAAAAATAACGATGGAGTTAAAAATTGAAATGTTTTTTTTTTGTGATTGGATAGAAGTTCCACCATGCCAGTGGAGCCATTCCTACTAGGTATGGTGAATCAAGTGGAAAATGTGACAGTAGAAACAAGGGTTGATAAATGAAGATGTGTGACACCTCATGATTTTATGAGAAAGATTCCTTTTAATTTTTCTGATGTCATGTGTTTTATGATAAAATAACATTATCTAGTTCTATATGAAACCACATATTATCTTTCAGTATACATAACACTATTATTGGCATTAATTATATGCAAGAGTGACCTTTCTCGATAGCTTGAATTGTACACAATACCGGGTACACTAAACAAATACATATTATTAAAATATTAATATTTAATGGGATATAAACAATATCATATGGTTAGTGTTAACTAATTTTTTTATTTTATATAACATTAAAATGCATATTATTTATTTTCAAGGCCTGATATAAGTGAAAATTCAGTTTTTCAAATAAAAGTAGTATTTTTCAAAAAATAAATTATTGCTGCCTTTTTATGGCACACCAATAACAAATTTATATGTTAAAAATTTTATATATTATATTTGAAAAAGTAAACTTCTTATTTTGAAGTAGAATATAAAAATTTAAATTTGTTTATTTTGTTTATTTTTCGGATAAAATTAATATTTTAATGAATAGTGAAAAATATGGCATTTAAATTCAAAACTATCTTTTCATCTAAGTTATTTATATATTTAGACAATATTTTCAATTGGTTTTAATGTGTAATTGGATTATATGTTTATCATTTAATACAATTTTGGTAATTTTAAGTAATTTCACATTTAAATTGGACAAAAAAAATTACAAGCTTTAGATTATTATATACTTCTAAAAAACCTGATTCTTAGTATTAACAACAAGAATAAATTTTAAATTAATTTCCATCTATTATGTGTTTTTAATTAGAAAAATTGGATTTCATATTTGGAATTAGTGGATTAATATTATTTTAATAAGTTACTTTTATTTTTTGGCATTATGAACACTAACCTTAGTAATTATTATTTTTATCATGGTTATAGCTATACTAGCCAATGAAAGATAAAAATTATGTTTTGAAATTACCCTAACACATGTCAAAACCAAATTAGATGAATAAATTTAACCCTTATAATTTATTTTTTCTAAATTTAATCACTTTATTTCTACTTTCACATGAATAAGACATTAATATAAAAAAAATTAAAGAATGTAACAAAATGTCACACTATCATTTTATATAGTTATATTAATTTTAATTTAAAGATTTCCGAGGAGTAAAAATGACTATATGTATTATATGGAAATCTAATAGAATTATATACATCATATAAATTTATTTATAATTTTTAGATATTAAGTAATTATCATTGATTTTGACTCACTAGTGATGCATAAATTATTTTATTAGTAGAAATACCTAATAAATTAAATTAAAAATATTTAAAAAAATCATTTGTTTTAATTAATTTCATCCACTAATATTACAGATGAAATTTAAATGTTATTATGGTTTAATTGAGTTCATTCGAATATATCTCTATGTTTTGATATTTATAAACATCAAATAATGAATATTATCGAAATAAGTAGTTGATATTTTAAATAAATAATTTTTTATTAAATAAAATAAAATTCAAAATTATATACTCTTCTGCCAAATAATAGGGATTAAGTTATATATTTCACTAATGCTCCATTTATAGATATTTTTTAATTTATAGTTGTCATATTAACCCTTATAAATAAAAAGATATGTTTTCATATTAAGTGTTAATGGAATTAATTAAGGGTAAATCAAAATTCCATGATTTAAAATAAAAACACAACACGTCCAAAAAAATTATTGGATGAATAACATTTAAAACGTATAAAAATATAATCTATTTTGAAAATTTTAATAGAAACATTTACATGGAAATAAATTATTTATTATTTAAATAAATGATAGTTACAAAATATCACTATCTAGTATTTTATTATTTTTTATGTTTCCACATAGGTCCAAAATCAAGATATGAACGAATAAAATGGTTTATATGGGTATAAATGAATCCATTTTAATTATATAAATTTATTTTTATTTTCAATATGTTCTATAATTACCTTAAAATTCTCATAAATTCTAAAACAATATAGATTCAATTAAAAAAAATCAAAAAAATGATTTTATTAATATTAATGTTATGTATATTTCATATTATTTAATGTGTCTAAACCATTCACTACTTCTATAAGACATGTTATAGATGTTTTAAATTATATTATTATAATTCCCACTTTTTCTTATTTTATTTTATGTCAGATTAAATTAATAGTATTAAATTTGGAAATAATAATATCATATTGAATTAATTAATTACTATTTTTTAAAATCAATAAAATGTTAAATACATACAAGTGGATAATATATAGTAGAAAATGTATTATAAATTTAATTTATGGCACATTTATAATTATTTAGATCTAGAGTAATCTTATTATATTTTTATATTTTGAGAGTTTCCTAAAGTTCCCCTCTCAACTCATATAAAAATTCATCTCCTACATTTCCTCACACCTCCTTGTGTAGGACCCCGGGACACCCTGAGAGGGGAGGGTGAATCAGGGTGTCAACTTTTTATTCCTAAAGTTGTGGATCATGTTCCCACGTTGGTAGGATCTACCTAAACCTGTATGATGGATATGATCAGCAATGAAACATTCACATGAAAAAAGATAACACATCGATTTTACATGGTTCACCACTAAGGGATACGTTCAAGGAGCATACACCGACAAGTTGTCGGTCGTACCAAATTTGACTAATCTTCACTAGTTGTGGATTACAATAGTTTGGGAACAGTCACTATATCCCAGGCTCACTTCCTTTACAAAAGGTTCAGGGATAGCTCACTGTGTCCCTCGGGTCACTCCCATTGACTCCCCCTAGCTCACTGCCATTGGTAAAGTCCCGCTCAGTTTATAGGCGTGAAGGTCTCTTCAATAGATTTACATTGAAGTATTTGTCTCCTATTCAGTAGTAGACTTCGCTTGGATCATAGCCCTGAGTTGATGCTCTTTTGTATTCAACCTTCTACTTTAGTTCAATAACTGAATGCACTATATCTTCTTATTCTCTTCCCTTGATTCTCAATACTAACACCTGAGTGTATTGATATTTTCCCCTCTTTCTGTGCAGATCTGAGTTTAGTTGCAAGTAACGTTCTTCTTCTCTTCGAAAAGCACAATGACGATGTTAAACATCATTCATGTGTGTGTGGTACCACTTCTCTTCATAAAAACAGATCGGTCACTGTTCTTCCGTCTTTGTAAATGAATACATCATTTCTTGCACAGAAGGTATCAGGAAATCTTATGGCTTTCGTGCAGCTCCACGAAGATGGGAATGATATAACAACACCTGGCGCTCTTCTCCAAGCCTGGCATGCATGTCCCAATAAGGCGTGCAAGTCTTCGGCGCGCAAGTCCAAACTGGGGCAGAAGTGTCACCAAATAACCTGTGCGATGCTTCCTTCCCCAACTACAAACTTGCGCGACCCACTTCCTTTCTCTCCCAAACCGCCTTGGGCGTGCAGCCAACAACCGGCATGTAACCTCTACATGCGCGAACCAACTACCACTTGCGCGGCTCAATCACATGCACGATGAGAGCTCTAACAATATCTATGTCTTGAACTCCATAGGAAATGAGGAGGGGTGGTCCAGTATTTATAGTCAATTTGACCACCCTGCGAGATGGCGTGCAAGTCAACCATCGGCGCGCAAGTCTCGGTGCGCAGGTCTCTTCCCCTGCTATTCACTTGCGCGACCAACTTCCAAACTTGTTCTAACCTATTTCCGTTGCAAAATTTTGATCTTCTGATCTCGAAAAACCATAGGCGCAAAAGTTATCAAGATTCCAAGGCATCGGTGCCCAAGTCTCTTCATGGCGCATAGGTCACTTGCGCGACCTCACCAAAACTTACACCAACCTTATCCCTTTGCCATATATTGATGATATGATATTCAAAAAAATATCACGCAAAATTTTTCTATCCTCAAGACCCCGGCGCACAAGTCCATTTCCCAAAAACACTTTTCTTTATTTGTCGATTTTCAGGCACAAAAATTTGGCAAACACTGGGAAACGGCGCCACCTTGTATCTGCTCTTTTTGTCCGCCTCCAGATCATCCATTCCTTTATCGATATTCCTTGAATATAACATGGATCATTATCCACAGTCCTTGAACTCAACATGCCACCATGGAATCTTCTTTGTCAACAAATTTGTATGACGTTTTTTTGCTTTTCCATCAAGCATGACCACCTCAAAATCACTTCTACTTGGTGATCTGTATCTTTCAGCAACTCTACTATTTTTATCACAATATCCACTATTCTGATATGTATTCTTTGAAGTCATAACTGTAGCATCATCATATTTTGTGACAATGTGATGTGAATGGGTATCTCATAATTCCAATCCCTGCACATCCATCTTAGAATTCTAATCATTTTCACATTGTCTTATTCATCAACCGTCTTGATCTACTTCTGGCAAACCATATGATTTAATTCGTCAAGAAGTCTCTTGCATGGATCTCATGAAATCATGAGTAATTGCATGGTCTTCATCAAAACCCATGGTTCTCATGAAATAAGGAGGAATTTCATGGTCTTCATCCAAAAACCCAATTCTTCTTTAATCATCCTCAGATGGATTACACCTCAAATTCTTAATTGTTGTAAACAATGTATCACCTTTGACACATGTTCTATGAACTTATGATCAGTACAACAATTGTCTGAATTATCATTCCTCCACTTCATCGAAGTACTTCTTGATCTCCTTCATTTTGATCTTCATTTACAATTATTGACAACAAATACAACCTTATACACAAAGTGGTTCCAAAAATCTCCCCCTTTGTATTTTGTTGTCAATACCTTATACATCTTCTAAAATGAATTCTTCAATGTCAAAATGAGAATCTTCTCTTCAATCAATTTTTCTTTTCAAACATTAATTTCACTTTCTCTCCCCCTTATTGACAAGAAATACAAAGCCCATGATAGGGAGGGTATCAATCCATACTTAAGCAATGTTTCATTAATCATTTCACTCTACGTCTACATGAGAAATGCCCGATGTAGAAAACAAGAGGATTTGATTAAGTCAACAAGGTTGTCCATTATTCACAGGTCATGATACAAACATGAGATGAGAACTCATATATATTGTCTTTAAGGGTTTACCACTTTTATTTCAGGTAGAAGAAAATCTAATGTGATAGGTAATAATGAACCTGAAACTCTTTCACTCACATCACCAAACAGATCAAAAACATTCAAGTGAAATCGGCAGGATAAGTTTCCTTGGGGCACTTCCATTCTTTTTATGTCACTGATCTATTAAGTAACTCCCCCTTTGTATAATGATCTGAGTAACCAAGGTTGAGAGATTGAGAAATTACATACCTTCTCCAATTACATGTTCTTTAATTAATTTTCAAAGTAACTGCATTTGATACCAGCTGGAGTTAATTTGATTGAAATAGTGATTTTGGAAGCATCATCATTTTTCTCCCCCTCAAGGGAAACACTCCCCATCATCTCCATCAAGAGTGATCCTTCATCATCTTAATCATTAAATATCAATAGAAGAATCTACTAAGGAAGGAAACGTCTTTAGCTTGGCTATCAAGAGTTGACACCATACACTACTTCTCAGGTTCACCCCCTGAGAGAATGCTTCACCTTCAATTCCCTGAATTATTAGCACAAATACAATACACAAATGAGAAAGGGAATAAGCTGGTTCTTCCTTGATTCATCAACATGATCTGTATGGTTGAGGTTCTTTTCTCAACCATGTTCCTCTATTCACTCCAGTCTTAATGCCTGCACATTTGAACATATGTTCTGACATCTATTGATGTGGCATGGCTTTCTTCCCATTCTCTTCTACTTTGTTTGAGGAATTGTTCTGCTTAACATCCATCATGAATGATACATTCTTTGTCCTCTTAAGGACTTCATCTTGATCTAGTATTAAGGTTAGGAAACCTTTTGCAATGGGACCAGATTTCATTCTTCTCTCACACAGAACTTCTTTGACAAGTGTGTTTCTCTTGGTTTGCAATATCTCATGCATTGTGTCTTCATTATGTTGATTTTTTTCTTTTCCTTTTTCACCAGCCTTGTCCTTTTCATTTTCAAGTTCCCTCATTATTTTCAAATCATCGGGCCAGATGACCAATACGTCATTTGGAACTGTTGCAGCTAGTTTGGGTCTTCCACTTGGGTTCATCTGTGTTTCACCCCACTTAGTGTTTCTCTTAGATGAATGACCCTTCAATTTCATTGATCTAAAATCCTGGGTCTTCTCAGCATCCCTACATGAGATCTTCTTGGGGAAATGTGTGTTTGAACTATTCTTATGATTTCATCCCAACGAATATTCTTCCTTCTTAGCTATCTTGTGTGGTCTTCTATTCCTATAAGCTCTGGATATTTGTTGGCATAGGCAGGCATCATTCTTTTGACCACTTCTGCTGTATACATCACATATTTTATCAAGAATTCTAAATCTGTTTGCTGTAAACAGATGCTTCTAGACCTGCATATGTTGCTTCTTCTTCTCTGGATTTCATCCTTTTGACACAGGCATTCTTTGTGCTTTTCCATTAATGGTATTGTACCAACAATCCAGCGCACAATGCCCAAATCTGTTGCAGCAACAACATTGACCCACAAATCAGTTCTTCATTGTATCTTCAGTAAGATGTTTTTGGGACTTATTCTTAATTTTTTTTCCTCTATTTGAGGAACCAACTTCCTCCTTTTTATTCCCATCCACCCTAGCCATGGTGGTAGGTTTCTTCTTCTCTCCTTTTTTCATCCATACTTGTTTATAACATTTCTTCCAACCTGCACTGATTGTAGGAACAGATTTAGAAACATGACTACAAGATGGTTTGGATGGTACCTTCACTTCCTCAGTTGCTTGTGATAGATCAATGAGTGAAGTCATGATCTTCTTATCATATGTTGGAGGTCTTTCTACAATAGAATCCTCCAGTGAGCATTGAGTACCAGCAACAACTGATTCTAGATGTGGATAATCAAGAGTTGTCATATTCTTCTAATCACAAGTTGGAGGTATTTTAGCTTTAGATTCCTCCAATGAACATTGAGTACAAGAATCACTCATTTCATTCTTTTGTAAAGTCTAAATATGTGTATTCTCAATCATTGCCAACTGGGCTTCCAATTTTTTACCCTCAATATTGAGGATGATATTTTGATCTTTAATAATGATCATCTTTTCTTCACAAGTCTTCATCAATATTTCAACCTCACTTTCATGCATCTTAACTTTGTTTTGTAACAAAGAGTCAAGTTCCGTGAATTTCATGGATGTTTCTTCCAAAAAAACTCTTGACTTAATTGCTCTTCTTCAGCTCATCTTCAAGTGCATGGATCTTTTCTTTTAGAGTCTTATTGACTTCCACATTTTCTTCAAAGACTATCACCTGTTTGGTGAGCTTCGTACTTTCCATAACTTTTATATCCAACCCCTTTTCTATATTTCTAGCTTCCCTTTCAAGTCGAGTGATCTCAACCTGCATAGATTGGAATTGGCTACAAATAATAGCAACCCATTATTCAGGAATATCATGCAGATATGTTATGAGTATTTCCTGAAATCATGAATTAGGGATGTCATCCTTTCCTCTGGAAGAATTTTCAGCCACCTACTCGATACTTTCAAGGTCTGATATTTCTTCATTATTGGAATAGCATGGAGAACAAGACACTGAATCTTCTTTGGATATGAGGGACTTCTTTAGCTACTTCTTCTCTTTCTTTTTCCTTTTTTTCACAGTCTTGCATGATGTAGAATTCTGCTCATAAATGACTAAATCTTCATCAAGACTGCTCTCATTGTTGACTTTAGGAAAGAAACTCAAATCCTCCTCTGAATATAAATACTGTAGAATATCCAACATACGTCAACCTTTCCCACTGATACCACTTGTAGGACCCCAGGACACCCTGAGAGGGGAGGGTTGAATCAAGGTGTAAACTTTTTATTCCTTATGTTTTGGATCTTGTTCCCACATTGGTAGGAACTACTTAAACCTGTATGATGGATATGACTAGCAATGAAATATTCGCATGACAAACGATAAAACATCAATTTTACTTGGTTCACCACTAAGGGCTACATCCAAGGAGCATATGCCGACAAATTTCCAGTCATACCAAATTCCACTAATCTTCACTAGTTGAGGATTACAATGGTTTGGGAACAATCACTATGTCCCAGGCTCATTGCCTTTACAAAAGGTTCATGGATAGCTCACTGCATCCCTCAGGTCACTTCCGTTGACTCCCCCTGGCTCACTACCATTGGTGATGTCCTGCTCAGTTTATAGACGTGAAGGTCTCTTCAATAGATTTGCATTGAAGAATTTGTCTACTGTTCAGCATGAGACTTTGCTTGCAACAGAGTCTTGAGTTGATTCTCTTTTGTATTCAACCTTATACATTAGTACAATACCTGAATTCACTATATCTTCTTCTTCTCTTCCTTTTATTATCAATACTAACACCTGAGTGTATTGATATATTCACCTGTTTATGTGAAGATCTGAGTTTAGTTGCACGAAACGTTCCTCTTCTCATCGCAAAGCACAATGTGGATGTTAAACATCAGTCATGCGTGTGTGGTACCACTTCTCTTCATAAAACCAAATTGTTCATTGTTCTTCTGTCTTTGTAAATGAATACATCATTAGTTTCACCGAAGGTATCAGGCAATATTACGGATTTCGTGCAGCTCCATGAAGTTGGGAAAGCTCTAACAACACATGGCGCTCTTCTCCAAGCTTGACACGCAAGTCCCAATATGGTGCGCAAGTCATTGGTGCGCAAGTCCAAACTGGCGCGCAAGTGTGACCAAATAACCTACGCGACGCTTGCTTCCCCAACTACAAACTTGCACGACCCACTTCCTTTCTCTCCCAAACCGCCTTGGGCACGCAGCCAACAACCGGCGCGCAACCTCTACTTGTGCGACCCAACTACCACTTGCGCGGCTCAATCACGTGCGCGACGAGAGCTCGAACAATCTCTAAGTCTTGAACTCCATAGGAAATGAGGAGGGATGGTCCAGTATTTATAGACAATTTGACCACCCTGCGAGACAGCGCACAAGTCAACCATCGGCGCACAAGTCTCGGTGCGTGGCCTCTTCCCCTACTATTCACTTGCGCGACCAACTTCCAAACTTGTTCTAACCTCTTTCCTTTTTAAAATTTTGATCTTCTGATCTTGAAAAACCATAGGCGTGAAAGATATCAAGATTCCAAGGCATCGGTGCCCAAGTCTCTTCACGGCGCTTAGGTCACTTGCGCAACCTCACCAAAACTTGCGCAAAACTTATCCCTTTGCCATATTTTGATGATCTGATCTTCAAAAACATATCGCGCGCAAGTTTTCTATCCTCATGACCCCGGTGCGCCAGTCCCTTACCCAAAAACACTTTTCTTTATTTGTCGATTTTTAGGCACAAAAATTTGGAAAACACTGGGAAACTACGCCACCTTGTATCTGCTCTTTTTGTCCGCCTCCAGATCATCAATTCATTTATCGATATTCCTTGAATATAACATGGATCATTATCCACAGTCCTTGAACTCAACATGGCATCATGGAATCTCCTTTGTCAACAAATTTGTATGACGTTTTTTTCTTTGTCAATAAGCACGACCACCTCAAAAGAACTTCTTCTTGGTGATCTGTATCTTTCACCAACTCTACTACTTTTATCACAAAATCCACTATTGTAATAAGTATTCATTGACGGAATATCTTTATCATCATCATCTTCTATGACAATGTGATGTGCATGGCTATCTCAGAATTCCAATCCCCGCACGGCCATCTTAGAATCCAATAATTTTCACATTGTCTTCTTCATCAACCGTCATGTTCTACTTCATGCAAACCATATGATTTAATTCCTCAAGATGTATCTTGCATGGTTCTCAGGAAATCATGAGTAATTGCATGGTCTTCATCAAAACCCATGGTTGTCATGAAATAAGTAGGAATTGCATGGTCTTCATCCCAAAACCCCGTTCTTCGTTAATCATCACCGATGGATTACACCTAACATTATTCATTGTTGTAAACAATGTATCATGTTTGACACATGTTCTTTGAACTTATGATCAGTACAAAAATCATCTGAATTAGTATTTCTCCACTTCATCGGAGTACTTCTTGATCTCCTTCATTTTGATATTCATTGACAATTATTGGCAACAAATACAATCATATACACAATGTGGTTCCAACACCATGAGCCTTGTATCTCTACCAAAACCTACCCAATTATCCAATAAAAATTCCTAGTTAACTTTTAGAGGCCCTGGTTTTCCAATAAAAGTCCATCAATAGTGTCTTTGTGAGGAGATACAAAGGTAGTCCGACGAAGAATATGTAATTTCTTTACCAATTCAATTTATTTAATTTTATTATTATAAATCCTACATTTTTTGTTGATTCCAAATAATGTAATAAATATACTATATTATACATTCTGGGATGTTATTATAATTATGGTAAAATCATGTGCATCCTTTTATCAATTCTACAAATAATAATATCACCATGAGTGCGTACATACAACATACTATCTCCACACCATGGTGAAATTTTTTATTCAAAAATACATTATTAGGATTGGTATAATTATTATTAAAATGGATTTAAATAATTTATATAACATTATAATGGTTCTTTATAATTAAAATACCATCCTATTATAACCCATTTGACCATGCAGAAAATGATATTGTTTCTCATGCCTACATACGGCCTACCGTCTCCACTACATGTTGAGATTTGTTCTCCACGTTAACTATTCATGAATGATTATAAAATTTATATTATGAGTGAAAATAATAATTATAAACATTATTTCATGAATTAATCACATACTATTGATAACAATGGTGACCCATATGAAAAAACCAAAATGGGAAAACGAAGCAGTTAACACCCGAAATAATGATAATACTGAAATAACATTACCAGAAAGATATAATAGTATCATATTTGAAATCATAAATATTGATATAGTCTGGGAATAATTTTATAACATGATTTAACTAGTATACATGATTTTACCACACCCTCAACTAAAAAAGGTACTTGTTAAGGGATAATTTTTCAAACACATTTTTATCTGAGATTATTTATACTTAAGTATTTACTGGACATATATTTATCATCCATTTCAATGTTTTATATAAAAAATTATCATAAAATGTGTACTATTATTCTATATATGATTAAATACATTCTTACTCATATTTTACTTTTACTATTAAGAATGTAAGGAATATTTATTTTGTTTACCATATGAGATAATTTTTTACTGTTCCATAAACAGTACGAGGAGAATGTTCCTCGAACATATAGAGCATGAATGGATTTTTATGGTTTAATGACACCTTATTTCCATGAATCTTCATCAACATGATTCTAATATTATTTTTAAATGACATATTTATTTTAAAATATGGTGGCATTTTGAGAAAAGAAATCATTTCTGAAAAAGAAAAGATATTTTCCTCATGAATTATGCTCAAGTGTTTTATCAAAATTTTTTTACATCTAAGAATACATAGGTTTATGTTTGTATACCAATTATTACCTTGATTTTATTTTTTTATGATGGATTTATTTTTATGAATTACATTTATTTTATATGGATTATGATGTAATGATGTTTAAGAAACCTATTTTATTTCATGGGTTATACTATGATGGAAGATTTATGTTTTGGGGGAACAGTAAGAATGATTTCATTATGATATGGGTGCGACAAATATCTCCCACCAATGAATTGGGTAATTATTTATATCTCATTAGATAGACATGATTAAAATGGAAATTAAATCCAGTTCAACAATACTGGGATACAACGGAAAGTAAATTCATTTTAGTAATAAATGGCTAGAACGACATGTCAACCTAGTTCAGTAATAGACACATTCCATAGTGATGGTGTTGAAAAAAAGGCATTGGGTTCTATGGAAATTATATTATGTTTTGAATTATTTTACATTATTCCATGTTTTATGCCAATTCTATTTTATTATGATTCATTTTTCATTATTATCTATGCCTTTTGAACTACAAAGATTTATTTCATGACTCATGATATTTAAACATTAGGTTCATGTTTTTACATTATTATGTTTATGGTTTGTTTTATGTTTTCCATGATTGCCATTACATGTCATTTTAGCTCACACTTTTTATGTTTTATTTTCCTTATGATATAATGAATGGTTTTATATAGAAAAAACAGGATGATCTATGTGGGATATGTTGAATATATTTCACCAAGTTTGAATATTATGTTCCATGTTTCAAAAGGAACTAAACTAATACGGTCTTGGGAAACAGATTATGTAATGTATTAAGTATTCTAAAAATGAAATGAAATTTCCATGTGCGTCAAACATGGGTCATTTTAGTTGGTATCATATAGAGGGTATAGTGAACTGTTGGAAACTAGGATGCAAAAAATTTAGTGAGATCCCTGGAGATATTTCGATGGTATGTCTAGAGATTTCTTTAAGGGTACATCTAATAATAGTTTACAATCCTATAATTATGGTAATGATCATTAATAACCAATTATTAAATGTAATATATTAGATATTGATTGTTCTCCTTTTTTATGTTATTGTTTCCCAAGTATGATTTTTACCTATCACACTATTCTTTTGGGGATTTAGATGATGGCTGGAACTCGAAGGAACCATGTTAATGATCAATGTACTAGGGAATGTAATTATTTTCCTCATGAACAAAAAAATTATAGGAGATGGAATGAAAAATATTATATCTATAATTAGATAAGGTATAAATCATTTTGGACATACAAATGAGCATAAAAGGGAAATATATTCTATTGTGGCCTTCATGAGGCAACATCCTCCTACTTTTAGTGGGTATCTTGATCCACATGTTGTTGAACTATGAATAAATACAATTGTAAATATATTTTCCATTCATAATTGTTTGGGAATATTTCATTTAGGCTTTCTATCATTTAGAAGGTGAAGAAGACAAGTGGTGGACTCAAATTAAGAATAAAAGGAATCAAGGTGAAATTTAATCCATGGGATGGGACAAGTTCATGAACTATTTTTTCTCTAAGTACATCCCTCTTATTATTCAAAAAATATGGAAAAAGTGTTACTTGATCTTCAGCAAAAGGATGATGAATGAATTGGTACATAACATGAATATTTTACAAGACATACAAGGTATGATTCTAACATTATCATCAAACCTGAATATAAAGGTGATTGATTCTTCAGTGGCCTAAAACCATGTCTTTGACGATCATTAGATATAAGATAATTAAGTATCTATGAAGGGACTACCCATTGCAATATCAAGGTATAACAGGAAGTTGGTATTACATATCCATCTCATGGTTTTGACAAGAAACAAAAGATGGAGTTCAAATAAAAATCTCAAAGCAATTGTGAAAAGAAGATTACTGTTTACTTATGATCAATGTGTGGAAAGAATCATGGTGTAGATAGTATAAAAGGGACTAGAAAATGATTTATTTTTGGAAAAAAAGTTTATTGAGCAGTTCAATGTCGAAGTAATGGGACATGGTTGTTAATGATGTGAATAAAGAAAGACTACAAATAATGCAACAACCACACTTAAATGCTACATGTGAAAGGAAATGGGGAATTATGCTAAAAAATTATATAATTCGAGGGTTAATGATGATCAACATCTGGAACATCTTAAGTAAAAAGTATAAGGAAAATCACATGTGATCACTATTGGGGATATTGAGTATGATAACAACTTGGTGGAGTGATTATTTTTTATGTAATGGGATTCCCAAATTGGGTGGTAAGATAGATTTTATACCAATATGGAATATTGGAATATCAATGTATTGGTCCATTGTGTTTTTACATAATTATAATTTACCAGTAATCATGAAAAGTGATTTAAATATTTTTGGATATAACATGATATGTTCATAATGAAGGGATAATAAATAGATAGCGATATGTTTAATAGAATTAATGAGATCATGAGTGATATAAGGACGAAGTTATATCATGGTTTGATTATATATAATATTTGGTATTTTTCGTGTGTGAAAAGAGATAGTTTTGAAATAATGTATGTTTTCACTAATCATCTATGTTAATTCATGTCATTACTATGTTTCAAGAGAATACATGAGTAAGGTATTCACTTTTTTGGAATGCGTCCACCATGAACCAAAAAATGAGACATAAGAGATAAATGTTTAATCGGTTTAGTTCATCTCTTTCAAAAGTTTTATATTTTCAGTTTTTGGAAGGATTATAATGCTATCCATTGATATATAGAATACATTATTTTTTGGTTGAATTTTGTAATATTAATGTATTAACACACTATATGTGGACTTATGCATATTTGATAACCTGCTGTAACCTTTTTGTTGAGGCAGATGGAATTGCTGAATTATTCAATCGCATGATCCTCTACCACTTCAAGAATGAAAAATTCCACTTAATTTCATTACATATTATATGAAGTGTAATTTGTTTAGGTAATGGTCAATGGTGAGATTGTAATAAAATAATGTAAGTATTTCTTCTCATGCAAAATATCATCATCATTAGGAAAATGATCTTGAAACCAGAAATGTTACCCTAGTACATTCTTATATGATGAGTTTGCTGGCCCCTAAATTCATTATAGATTTATGTCTTTATAGTATTTAACTTTCTAAAAACTTTATTCTATTTCACTATCCTTCGGAACATGATGGTTATATTTAACATCCATATCCATGTTTTCACTTCACACATATGTCCTCCTATGTGAAAACACAGTGATGTGATATTTTTTGTAAACTTAAAGTTTCTAACACTATATTTTAAAATTAATTTGTAGTATTTATTTTCATGATGTGGGTTTCCATGGATAAAACATTCAAGTTGAAATCCATTTATAACCCCGACAAATTTTGAGAGTGAAATTCATTTGAACGGGGGTAGAATGTAACACAACAAGATTTTATGAGATATAATCTTTTTAATTTCATATATGTCATGTGTTGTACTCTAAAACAATATTATTTTCCACTATATGCTATACCATATTCGCTTTAATTATATGAAACACTATAATTGGCTTGCGTGAATAGAAAAAGTGACCTTTCTTGATAGTTTTGATTTTATGGAGTACATAGTTTCACTAAACAATGATATATTATTAAAATATTATTATTTAATGGGACATGAATTAGCTGTTATAAATAGTATTAACCACATTGGGAATTTTACATGACATTAAAATTAATTTTATGTATTTTATTGACATGATATAAGAAAAGATTCAATTTTTTTGAAAAAACAGATGTATTTTTCAAAATATGCAGTTTTGTTACCTTTTGATGGCATAACATTTTTATATTTAGTTTTTAACACTTTTATATATTATATTTTTAAAATTATACTTCTTATTTATAATAGGAACTTAAAATATTACTTCTATAGAATTTTTGGTATTTTTCTGATAAAATTCATATTTTAATGAATACTGAAAAATACTGCATTTTATTTCAAAACATCCTTTTAATCTAACTTATTTATACAGCTAAATTATATTTTGTATTAGTTTTAATGTGTTATTGGATTATATTTTTATCATTTAATCCAATTTTGGTCATTAAATGTAATTTCCCATTTAAATTAGACCTAAACACATGAAAACATTTTGAAATATTTTTAATTCTTAAAAACACGATTTTTGATTTTAACAATATGAATTAATATTAAATTAATTTCGGCCAATTAACTGTTTCGAATTATAAAAAATTGATTTGATAATTTCTATAAGTGGGTTGAAATTATTTTAATAGATAACTTTTATCTTATTTCATTATGAATAGTAACTCTAGTAATTATTTTCATTACCATGGTTAAAGATAAATCAGGTAATTAAAGGTAAAAAATATAAAATTACCTTAATACCTGTAAAAATCATATTTTATGAATAAATTAGACCCTTATTATCGATTGTATTAAATTTAATCACATAGTGTCCACTTTACCTTGAATATGACTAGAATATAAAAAATTTAATGAAAGTGAAAAAATTCCTCTCTTATTTTATATAAGTATATTCATTATAATATAGGGATTACCGAGGAATAAAATCGAATATAAGTAGTCTATAGAAAGAAAATATAATTAAATAGATCATATAAATTTATTTAAAATTTTGAATTATTAAATAAATATTATTAATTAAGACTCAATATTGATGGAGAAATTATTTTATTAATAGAAATATCAAATAAATGATATTAAAAATATAATAATAAATATAATATGAGTGAATTAATAAAATCCACTAATATTAGGGATTAATTTAAAATTTTATTTATGTCCTAAAGGTGTTTTTTTCACATATATTATTGTTATTATTATTTTTTTAAACGTCATCTAACGAATAGTGTCAAAATTGACACTATTGATATTTTAAATAAATAAAATTTTATTAAATTATATAAAATTCATAAAAATATAAATTTCTACCATATAATTTGGATGAGGTTAAATATATCACAAATATAACATTTATTGATCCTTTGGAATTTTAGAGTAAAGATATTAACCCTTAGTAAATAACAATTTATGTTTCCATTGTAAGAGTTAATGGAATTAATTAATGGTAAATCAAAATTTTAAGGTTTAAAAAACCCGTAAAAAATTATTGGATTAATAAAATTAAACACTTATCATAATATGATAAATTATTACATGTTTAATGGTGACTTGTACATGAAAATAATTTATATAATATTTAAATCCATTATAGTTACAAAATATCACTATCTTGTATTTTAATATCTGTTATGTGTGCACATAATAAAAAAAGAATTATATTAATGAATCTAAATATATATTTGGATATTAGTGTATCAATTTTAATTATATTGATTTATTTTGAATTTTTTTGATGTTATATAATTACCTTTAATTTCAATTCAATTCTATAACAATTTTTATTCAATTAGCATAAAAATATATAAAATGATTTTAATAATATTTTTTTTAAATTTTGGACTAGTTAATGTATATAAAAAATTTCCAAGATCTATAATATATATTATATATGTGTGATGGAATTATATTCTAATTCACACATTGTTTTAATGTATTTTTAGTCATGTTAATTTATTTATATTAAATTTCTCTATACAAACATCTAACTGAATTAATTTATTAAAAATTTATTTCAAAATAAAATAATTTGTTAAATAATCACAAGGTGTTAATATATGGTCGGAAATGAATTAAAAATTTAATTTATGGGCCATTTTAATTATTCAGAACTAGAATAACATTATTATATTTTAATATTTTGAGAGTTTTCTAATGTGCCCCTCTACCACTTATTAAAATGCTTATCCTCCCACATTTCCTCAGAAATCCATGATCCTTATAAATCTCCCAAACCTTCCCCGATTCTAATATAAAAATCATTAGTTAACTTATGTGGTCCTGGTTTTCCCAAAAGTCTATCCTAATTATCCCTAAGAATAGATCCAAATGAAGTCCAACAATGAATAGGTAATTGCTTTACAAATGGAATCAATTTTTTTTTTCTAATTCTACTTTCTATTTCTATGATGATTCAATACTAATGTAATAACTCTAGTATATATTAGATTCTGAGATTTTATTATATTTTTGGTACAACAATATACCTCCTTCTATTCATCTTATAAATAAAAATATCACCATGTGGGCATACATATGGCTTTCCATCTCCACGACTTGGAGTAATTTTTTATTCAAATAGAATTTATTAGAATGGGTATAATGATTATTATAGTGGATTTGAATAATTAATATAACTTTATAATTATTTTTTATAATTAATATACCATACAATTACATACCATTTAACAATCAAAAGAATGATATCGTTTCTTGTGCATAGAGATGACCTACCGTCTCAACGACACACTGAGAATTTTTATCCACATTAAAAAGTCAGGAATGATTATAAAATTAATATGATAAGTGAAAATATAAAGTATATTCATAATTTAATGAATAAAATACATCCTATTAATAATAAATATTACCGACACGGCAAAACATCTGTGGAAAAATAAGCAGTAAACACCAAAAATAATGGTAATACTAAAATAATATTAACAAAATGATATAATAGGATTGTATATGATATCATAAATATATACATGGTCCTTGTATAGTTGAATATATTGATTTAAACATTATAGAAGAAAATAACACACCATCATCTAAAGAAAAGTACTATATAAGGGATAATTTTACAATCTCATTTTTATTCGAGATTTTTTATATGTAAGTATTTACTAGAGATATATTTATCATCCAAGTCCATGATTTTTAAATATGTTATCATAAAATGTTTAACATTTTTCTATATATGTTTCATGTATTTTTTACACATCTTTGACTTTTTCAACATGGTATGAAAGGAATCATTCTTTTGTTAACCATACGAGGTACATTTTGACATTTTTGGCAAAAGTACTCTAGAAATGTTTTTTTTATATACAGAATGAATAGATTTTTTTGGTTTCATGACACCTTATAAACATTAATCTTCCTAGACATGATTTCAAGAATAATTTCATCTGAATTATATTTTTTAAAATTTGGTGGAATTTTGTGAAATGAAAACATTTTTAAAAAAGAATGGATATTTTACTCACTTATTAAGATCAACTGTTTTATCAAAAATATTTTCCATCTAATATGAAATAAGGTTATGTTTATATAACTATTACAAATTTGATTTTTTTATTTTCATCATGGAATTATTGTTATTAATTCTATTTATTTTATAAGTATTATGATTGAATGATGTTTAAGAACCCCATTTAATTTCATGGGTTATACTATGATGGATGATTTATGTTTGTGTGGCGGAGTAAGAATGATTTCATTATGATATTTTTGGTACCAATATCTCCCACCAATGCATTGGGTAATGATTTATATATCATTAGGTAGAAATGAATAAAATGGTAATTAAATCTAGTTCAGCAATACAGGGTTGGAACGACAAGTAAATCCAGTTCAGTAATACATAGCTAGAACAACATGTAAACCCTGTTCTATAATGGGATTTTTAAATAATGATGGTCTTGGAAAAAATTCCTTGGCTATCATAGAAATCATATTGTTTTGTTTAATTATTTTCCATAATTTCATGTTTTATGCCATTTCTATTTTATTATGTTTAATGTTTCCTTATTATATATGCCTTATGAACTACCAGGATTTATTTCATTACTAATGATATTTAAAATGTATGTTCATGTTTTTACATTCTTATATTTATGGTTTGTTTTATATTCTCAATGTTTACCCTTACTGAGCATTTGAGCTCATCATTTTTATGTTTCCCCCCAGGATATAAAGAAAGATTTTACGTAAAAAAAGGGAATAACATTATGGGATATGCTGAAGATCATTCACCAAGAAATAATTTTATATTCCATTTTTCCAATAGAAATGATATAATACGGTCTTGTCGGAAGTTTTTCCCATATATTATATATTCCGCAAAAGGAATTTAATTTCCATGTACATCATGCTAGGGTTGTTATAAGAAGTGTGTTCATACAATCTTTATAATGCTGAGAAACATCAAACAGGATAATGATGAACCCTTCTATATAATAATGAGAATCACTATTGATATTCTTATCACCTTTTCCATCATCTCTAACAGGATCTCAAACAAATTTTATGGCGATAATAATGATACAATGCATGATATTGTAAAGGGAGATGGTCATTTTAGTAAAATAAATATATAAAAAATCATGATTTAATAATATATTGATGGTGAAATTGATAAGAGATGGGAAATAGGTTGAGACATAGGTAAGAAGGGGATAAGGTCAAGGGTAGAAGGTGGTTAGTGTGGTTTCCCCCATCGGGGTTGTATTATCTATGAAAAGGATAAGAGGGATGCATGGTGGTCGTCAATGGGATTTAAAGAGAAAATACCTATTAGAAGGGGAATCCACTTGAGCATTGTGTGACATCCATAACTTTATAATAATTTCATTCCACTTTATCCATGTTGGTAGTGCTATTCCAAGTTAAAATACTAATCACCAAAGGATGTTGATTCTTGGAGGCTAAATCGAAAGTGGTGTTTCCATACATATCTCGTTCATTCACAAAAATGAGCCTCATGTTCCCATTCTCTATTTTTTTCAACAGATTCTTTGTGATTAGGTATCCTCCATACATGACTGTCATATATATAATGTTTCAACCTCCATTAGCGAGAAACTCCCATGTATTTGGGTGCCAATGGGGAATCTATCTAGTGATTTTATTATGTAATTTACTTGAATCCAAATGGATTGAAAAAAATATTTCTTCACTGCTTACCCTTTTATAGGAATAATCATTGAATTTGTCAAGTATATATTAATCTAAGACTAGTTATTTGGCATGGGCTACAAACGACAGAGGGGTCATCCCTCATTCGTCAAACGACTCTTTTAGACTAGGATTATACATAAATTTAGCATTGTGAACATATTAATAAATGATATAATATGTATAAAATGTCATAGTGAATTAACATTAAACATGGGTTTTAAAGGGTTCTTCAATTCTTATGTTTTGTTATTTTGAAAACATATTTCCTTGTTTGATGGATTTTGCAAATTATATTTCCTTGGATCTATCACCACATGGATAACTAATTTTTAATTATAAACATCTCTAACCCCTATATTCTCTATAAAGATCTTGATTTTATTTATATTTAGAGACATTACAGCAAGGTACAATGGTAAATATTTACTATTGAAGAGATTCGACTCTTTCGGTTTCGAACATTCCTCCATAAATAGCTTGGATGATATATGACCTCTATAATAATTACCTAACGAAAAGTGAATTGACGTGATTAGATCTATATGATTATTCTTGTTAAAATATGAAAGAAGTTAAGTGATTTTTATATGCACATTCCTTATACAAATCAGTGCATTGATCACACCAAGGTCCTCTCCACTTGTCTCTATGTGAAGATTGGTATGACCGATATCATCCACTACCATCAAAATGTTCGGGAAATGATGGATAATCCCACTAAATATTTTGGTAGTAGAGGTGGTGGGATGATGGCATCAATGTTGACTAATGTGGTTCCTCATAGAATCACCATGTCTGAAATTTAAAACTTCTAGGTCACCAATCACGTCTATATCTAAGAACCAAACACCTCCTCTCCAATAGGATTCATAAAATTCATGTATCATCAATTTATAACTATAATAACTACTAGGGATTTCCTCCCCCATCAGTCTAGTTAGAATGACCATTCCAACATCCTTGAAAAGATAATGTAAAAAAACTGGGTGAAAATTGTAATTAGAAAACATTAAAAAAATTGAATACACATATCATGGTTAGATGGAATCATTGAAGAAAATAAATTTAAGTTTTATTACAATTGATTCCAAATTTAAGGTAGTCCAAGGAACACCACAGATGAATGTAAATAGATTGGATGATCAATTGGGTTAATATAATGAATATAAAACTCATATATGACTATACATGATGTTTAATTGGAGTCGATGAAGGAAAACAAGGACACTATTTTTAAATTAGAATTAATAAATAATTATATCATATGAAATAAGAAACTATACACCACATGGTGAAAGCTTGTAAAAAATTGATGAGAATCATAAAATTATTTTCTCACATATAAATCTATGAAAAATACAATTGTATATTGATATTTATAAAAAACATGGTTGGAAATATCAATTCAATATTTTGTATAATCAACCTATTCTACTTTTAAAAAAAATAGAAAAAAGAATAATAATATTGATGACAAATTTCATTTAATATTTGTTACCATTTTAGAAAAAACTGTGGATGGTGATAAGGCAACCTGAATCATAGAAGACATGTATGCTCATTGGGAAATGTTTTAATGATCATGAAATACATGATCATTGTAGAGATACTAAATAACATAATATATGGTAGAACATGCATCAAATTCATAAAAAAAATATCTAGATACAAATCTAGAATAAGGGGGATAGAGTAACTGATTGTATATTAGCTATGTTATAGTATGGTGGACCCCAATCTATAGATGAAAGTATTGAGTTGGTGGATGATTGATTTGTTGGGTTTTCAAGATTGATTCTGGTTAAATATGTTTATAAAAATTTATTTGAATTTGACATATTTTATGTTGACCCATTGACCCCTAAACATGATCCTAACTATGGTGAATAAGTGATGAACACTGAGCATGCTGAATTAACATGATAGAAAATTTGATTCATATATGGTTTAGTGGACTTGAGGGAACTCGGTTATATCGATCGACTGATTATCAAGAATCCAATTGGAGAACATATATTTGATAGTGATGATATGAGGTGGATGAATGTTGTTTGAATAGTTAAGATATAATTTGAGGGGTTTATTGGGAGGGTTTTTCCCATGGAGGGAATGGATATAATTCTTAGTGGGGGACAGATCGGAAGGATGATGATAGATTATGGATAATGGGACAAGAAAACCATTAGATGGTAATTTAACGAATATTTTAGAGGATGGAGATGACGGAGAAGAATATTGAGTAGTGAGGATGACACGAATGAGTAGGGATAACCTATCATTAATAGATATGATATATATATATATAATCATTGAAACACGTTTTTTACAGGCATATTGTACTGGACCCATGCGATTACACGGTACTATAATTAATTGTTTAATTTTAAAAAAAATATTTATCTCTGAAATTTTATCATTCATATGTATATTGAAGATTTCTAAATCACAAATAAATGATGGATTGGTGTATCATGATCCCCATTGAATGTTGTTTGTGTCAGATGCTTTCATTTCATATGACACACCAGGACACAACACCATAGGATACACATTGAGTTAATTGGGGTTGTAGGGGGAAATACACCCCTACATTAGGAGTCGAAGTCCCCGATCCAAATTTAAAGACATTGCAGTAGATCTAACCGATGGTAACATAGCTAATTAGACGACACCGGTAGTGTAAAATAGTTGTGCCAACTCTGGTATGACTACAATAGAATGGCTAAATTAAGGCATTTATGGGTATCTATAGCTCTGTGGTCTTCTAGTTGTTGGCCACTGTAGCAATATGGAATTGGGTGGCTAAGACACTTTATCAAGTCAGACTTACCTCATCCTTTTACAATTGCACTGTGGAATTTCAATACGTTTGGTGGAATGATTCTTCTCCTGCACTTTTATCCCATTTAGGTCTAGGGTTTTATGTTATTTATAATGATGAAATCACTTAAACATTTCACTATTGACTATAGTGATGATTCTACCTCTATGTGGATGTATGGATCATTTCATGAACCATGTAAATATATGTGTCCAATATATTATTCATCTTCCTTACCCTTTTACAAATCTATGAATCATTTTTCTGCTTCATTACTCTTGTAATTTCCCAAAAAAATAAATTCTATTTAGTAGTGGAATAAAAGTTAAATTTGACAAAAAAATAAATATAGAAAGAAAAACAAATTAAAAAAATTTATAAATATTTTAGAAATGACTATAAAATATATATTAATAAAATTTGATGACAAATTGTGGAGAATAAATGAAATTTGACATATTTAATAATATAATTTTATTGTAAAAAATTGATCAATTGGTGGTTATTATATATTTTTATATAATTTAATAAAAAAAATGAACTAAAAAAAATAATCATTTATAGTAAATTTAAAAAATGTGAATTAAAATATCACCCCAATTTTTCTTGTGTTATACATTTTTACATATGATGATATTTTGTTGATTTTCTTGATAAAATTACCTGAGAGGTTCCATAATTTTAACTAAAATGTGAAATAAATGAAAAATATCTATCATTCAATTAAAAATTGAGATTTTACAAATTTCGAGATGTTTTCACATATAATATATTATTATGAGAAATGTGAACTATAAAAAGATATTAACCCATTGCTGTTGTTTTCTTTATATCACATATTAAATCATACCCTTTGATATTAGATACCAAACTAAGAAAACTAAAGGTTTAATAAATTTTAATAGAAAACAATGAAATTAAGAAAATAAACCAATAATAAAGGAATAAAATTATCCATGTTTGTTAAAAATAAAAATTTTAAGATAAGTTCATTATTTATATATAAAAACCTCAATGATTAAAAATTTCATGTTAAAATTATTTTCAAGAATGATGAAACTATTAATAGAATAATGGGGGTGTCAAAAACATATAGAAGAAATATGAATGATTACTCGAGAGTAATAACTTCCTTTAATGGAAACAATTTTAAGAAAACATCACAATTTTCAAGTATTCTATGCTAGGGTCAGGTCAAATGATGGAAAAAAACTATTTGATTCATATTACATAGAAATAGATATCCTTGTACATAAGGACCACATTAATGAAATATGAATCCATTACCCAATAACAAGATTAATATAAATTTCAATTAACATGCATCATTTAGACCCATCTAGTGTGTAATGACTTAGATTTTCTGTGTATTTTTTTGTATATTGTATGGATTATTTTTGAGATCAGGTGCTGAGATGGCATTCAATTTTAAGACCCAATGTGCTCGGAATAAATGTCTAAAATTTATTAAATATATCAAATTTAACATTCACAAATGTTTCTAAAAAAATTGAAAAAAAAATTAAAAGATGCCTCGAATAAAAATATTAGAGCGTCGTTGATTTATGATTGTGGGGTTTACCCTAGGTATGACATATTATTTTTTTTCATGCTTCTTTTGTAGACATGTCATCGTGGGCGTGAAATTAATTAAAATTATTTTTGAAATTATTTTAATTATTTTTAATTGATGTAGATACTAACAAGTATCATAGTGTACAACTATGGAGAAATTCTAGGGTTAGTTGTGTTGCCCTAGAATTGTTGGAGTGAGCATTGGAGTATCTCTCCAAGAAAAAATTCAACTAGATCATGGATCAGCAAGAAACATGTAATGAAATCAAAGGATCTCTCCAATATCAATGATGCCACCTTTTTCTTCAACATAGATGTAACCAAATATCAGAATGATGTTTTTTAACTAAATTCTTCCCCAAATATTAATTTCTATGACGAATGAGAATAAATCGTCCAATTGATTGATTCACATATCATTCTTCCTGTGGTATAGGTTTATTATTAGGAATTATGGGGATAATTTTTTTCATGATTTAATTTTTATCTCCTCATTTAATGTCTTAAATGAAAAAATTGACGTCAATTTGAACATCAATCATGGTTTGGTCCTCTTAATCATTATTCTACATTTCTCACATGATTCTTAGGTCATTGCAGGAGTTCTACATTTGACCCATTTCTTGACATATACCAATGAATCAATAATTATGCACCCATTTATTGGATTAATGATCCAATATAATAGATCATTTATCTAAACAACATTATTGTGGTGCAGTGATGGTTTCTGTGATAGATTGGATGGCTTTTGATACCCAGATTTGTGTTATTTAGGGTACAATGAATAATGATGAACGAAACTGATTTCTAAATGGATCGAAAGGAGAGAATCTTGTAACTGGATATGGGGAGTTTTTTTCAAACTGGATCATTTATTTCTGACATGAACGATTTTGTGTTTCTCTACGACAATGGTGCAGGTGAGAGTGGAAATTAAGAACCAATGTTTCGGGATTAATGCGAACCACACGATGTATGAAACCCTTCTATTGATGATTATAGTTTCAGAGAATGTTATGTATCAAACAGTTTGTGAACCTATCACAAGACCAGTCGTCTCGCTTGGGTGATGTGGCATGTACCTAGGAGGGTACACATATTTGGGACAGAGTACACATAAATTTGAATGCCATGTACTCCCACACAAACATGGATTTGCTAGGTGAACATGGGCGTACCTATGTACTAGTAAATTGGAATGGTACATAGTCAACCAACATGATATGTTAAATTACACAAACACAATCAAGATACATGATCCATTTACACGGGTCGGACATGGGGTCAATGGACACATCGTGTAACCCTACTATACATTGTGTACCTTATAAAAGATGGTTTTCATCCCTTTAACTATGTTTCATGGATAGGATTAATTAATCTATATTCCCCATATCCATTCATTTAGAGTTTATATAAAATATTCTCCCACACATAGGACAACTGTCCATTTAGTGGGAATTCATGGATAGAGTTGTTGGAATCATTCTATGAGGCTTGGAATGAGATCCCTTATTCATCTTAATGACCTAGGTAGAGTTCATGGTATCTTCATGACCAACACTATGCAGACACTGACACTCTCCATAGTAGGATAATCAAGACTGAGTTATTGTTATAACCTATGGAATTGGGAGTGATCTTCATATGTGTTTCATATATATTCAGACCTTCAGCTTGTACTTATAATGGAGAGAACCGATGAGAAATTCCTCTCATAGGGACACAATCAATGATATCAATTTTAGGAGTCTGATCTCTTATACGAGTGCATTATAGAATCTTCAGGATGAGATACTAGGATGATATTATGTTTTTTGACTTACCTTTCAATTGAGTGTCATTTTTTGAGTATATCTGGTTAATTATGTTATTTGTGATGTAGACATATACCCATGTTGATATGACAATATTTACTTTTTCATATACTTCATTGTTTCAGGGTGTCCTAATGGGTATGTTTATACTCACCCTACACGGGCTTTTATCACATGTGTCATGTATTGTGAAGATGATCTAGATTTTGATAGTGTCCTAGATAGACCAGGATTAGAAAGTTCTTAGTGAGACAAGAAAGAATGGGTTGTGTTCCTAAGGTATATTGATAGTACTACCTATACACCATTATAGGTTGGACTTTTTTTAGTCCCTTTGTAGTGAGATTTTATTTGAACATTTTTAATTTCCATTACTTCCTATTATACGCTGGTTTTGGGATTTAGATGTATCAATGCATTGTTGTTCAACTGTTTCTCATTTCAGTATTTTATAAACATAGAGATGTGTGTGTGTGTGTGTACATGTAAATATGTTATGTCCTCCCAAGATAGTGATATTCCAACTTGGCACTAGTCTCTAGCCCATATCTTATTAGAGGTGGTATTGGGGAGTTTCATCACGATCCCAATTGGGATGGGTTGTGACATTGTATATGAAATTTTGGAGGAAAAGGAGGGAGAGTAATTATTTGTGTATTATAAAAATATACATTAATGAAAAATTTGGCAAAAAAAACAATAATGTTAATGAACTATGAAACTATATAATTTACAATGAAAATAAATGTGAACATTATAACCTCATAATTATAACAATGTTCATCGCTTTGTTATTAACATGTGGAGAACCTAGAGACATTACATTTACCAGAAATATGAAAATTGACGTTATATAATCTATATATTAAATTTAATTGTAAAATGATTATTAATTTCAAAAAAATAATTCAATAAATATTTACAAACTGACATAACCAGCATATTTTCATATCATAATTAACAACCACCATTGTAATATAACTTCATTATTATTTTAATCATTATAATTATTCAAATTTAATAAAAATATAGTTTACTTTAAATATATTATCTTTGTTTCAAGAATAGTGATTATGATAAAATTTTATTGTAAATGAAGATGTTTTGTGAAATGATTTATAAATACATTAATTCTTAGGTATGTATTAGTGTAAAAAATGGATGAAAAATTAGGTCACTAGTGATCCAATGAGATAATATTATTAATATAGTTTTAAAATCATATCATTCAAGTGTATGGATGTACCTGGATTAAAAAATAATAGATTGGAATGAACTATATTGTTTTTTTAATTTCATAACAACATAAAAATGTTGAACATGTGGAATGTGACAACCCATGAGTTTATAGTATTTTCCATTTATAATAAATTTAATTTTCATTCATACATTTATTTATAAGAAAAAATAATAATTTTATTTTACAAACAACACATATTTTATCATTCTATACAAGGAACATCGAGGTTAGCTTTCTTTACAACAAGACATATTTTACACGATGGCTGGTGTAACATGAAAGACTATGTTTTATCAAACAATACTATATTATTTAATATAATAAGAGACAACCAAGCCATTAAAGGTGTGGTTATGAATACTATTAACTATCTTTGGAAAATATTTTATTTACACAAATATCATATGAAGACTTTGGATTTCAATTAATTAAAAATGGATATATAAACCAATTGACTATAAAGAGAATATTTTAGTTTTTATAAATTAATTACTATTTGTTTATTATATTCATGAAATTCATATATAATATGAATATTCTATCAAATATTTTTTATACTCAGGAAATAGATTTTATATCCATAATATAAATAACAAACCCAATTTTATGTATAAAAACCTATATTTTTATAAAGGTAGTAATAGCTTATTTTAATGAAGAATTTATTTTAAGTAAATTTTTTTAAACTTTTATTGATTTTATATTTCAAAATTAACATTATTTAAGAAATATTAACATAATAATTACCTTATTTTTTGATTTTATGAATTTTTATTTAATTTTCATTTATTGGATGAATAATAAAAAATACAGAATTTTAATTGAAACATTCATTTTTCATCTAATTAATTTATAAGGTTAAATTTTATTTGTAGATGGTTTTAATGTTAAATTATAATAATTTTAAATGAACAAACTAAATTTAGGTCATTAGAATCAATTTCACATTGAAATTGGATATAAAAATAAAAAATCATTTGAACATTTTTACTTGAAATCCCGTTGTGTCATCCCATATATGAGATTAATATAAAATTAATTTTTTCCACGTTTGTATTTGAAATTTTTGAAAAATTGGAAAAAAATATTTTCAATAATCAAAATTTTTATTGTTTAACATTGTTAAAATTTATTTTTACCAAATATATTAGTGAAAATGACTAATATAAATTACAACGATTAAGAAAAAAATATTCTTAACAAAGACTAAACCTTAAGCATTAGATTTTGAGAATTATTGAGGAATTATGGGTGATTTATTTGATGAATGATAATGTACTAGTAGGTATGTCATTAAATTTTATTTCTGTTTCTATTTTTGTAATAATAGAGAAGATGGAGATCTTTCAATATGGTGATATAATTGTGTAAGTGTTTTATCTTTTATTGCAGTATAGATGTGTACAGAACAAAAAATACATTGTTTTGTAATAAGTTATTAAAATAGTTGAGAATCACTTTTGGGGGGATAAACAACATAGAAAAAATTATGTATGGGTAGTTGAACCATTTAAAAATAGTTTTCCATGATCAATCATTACTTTTTATATGGTTAAAGGTTGAAATATTTTATTGATTGGATCAAAAACCATTATAGGTTCTAGTTGATGAGTTTAAAGAGAAAAAACTCATAAAATAAATGATATCAATAATTCACCCCACCCCATATTATTGATCCAAAATTATAATAACAAGTTGAATCAATAATTCACCCCACCCCATATTATTTTAGAAAGACTAATTTAGTGGAATGAAGAGAATGAAAACGTCTCATTATAAAATAGAAACATCCTCTATGAAAAATCAATCTTATAACCTAGAAGCATTCTTATGTACTATTGTTTTTTAATTTTTGTATAGGTATTAAAAAAATTTATCATAAATTATGGATTTAAAAAATATACATAAAACCACCATAATATCATGGTTGGATGACATAATATGTAAACATATTTTTTCCACATATAGTTTACAAAATTTTGGTTAATCCAATAACAAATTTTATGGTACACAACCTGTAACATCTAGATAGATAACACATGAAATAAAAGATTGGGGTTACTTGGTTATTATTGTATTTACATAAAGTTTAGACTTGAATGTAACACCCCAAGTAAATTTGGTACACTTATCTTTAAAAAATAAAATACCTTTCATTGTACACAACATTGAGGTCAAGCACACTGTGACCAATCAAACAAGTCATTTAAAAAGTAGTAATGAATTGTATTACGTACTTTTTAGAATTTAAAAAAATTTATTTTTCAAAATAGACTTCATATTTGGATTTGAAATAACTAAATTAGCTTTAGCTGATTTTTTGTGTTTTTCTGAAATCATTAATTTTTTTATGAATATTGAAAAACATTGCATTATTGTTTAAAACTGACTAATTATTTAAAACATTATTTTTAATTTAAATATATTTAAATTTCAAAATAGATACAAAAAAACTATATTAGTCATATTTAATTCATTGGAGTCATTTTTTAATAAGATTGGACATTTTAAATTTTATTTAAGTTTTTAACGCCTTTTACCAACATTATAGTCAAATTTGAAAATTTGCATAAAACCTAATTTTATCACTTATGTGAATTGAATTTCAAAAAATCCAAGAGACACTGTTGATATCCCTATATAAAATATTGTTCAATACATGGCAATCATTTTCTCTAAATAGTAACTTTTGAATTTTATTTTCCATAGTTAAAACTAAATACAGTAAATAAAGGTAAAACTAATGTTATAATTACGTCACAAACATGTCCTAATTCATCTAGATATGTGTTTTTGATTGAAATTGTCCTTAGAAAAAAATTTGATCCCTTTTTACCAACTTGGATTAGATTAGTACATTTATTATATTTTATTTAAAGAAGAGTTAAACGTGCTAATTTCAATGTTTCATAACTAAGAACTTTTTAATATACGTTTAATCATGAGAGAAATTAGAAAAAACATATTCATTAGAATGATATTAATATTTCCAATATCGATGTATTTTATTTAAAAATTTTAGACATTAATTAATTATATTTATTTATTACACCATTATGATGAAAAATTACCTTATCAAAGAATGGTAAAAATAATCGATATTATAAATATTAAAATAAAGAAAGATCGTGCTTTGGCCTCCCTCTCTCTCACATGATTATGGTGTAACCCTAATGTCGTGAGGTTCTGCTCCCCTCTCTAAATCAGATGGGGGGAGGCTTGTGATCTCATCTGCAAGTGAAGGGAAACTCCTTCTCTCCATTCTCGAAGCATGAAACCATACCTATTTTCTAAAGGATTATTTATCCCTGAATGACCCTGATCTATTTTTGGATGCGCCTCTGCTCTCTACCTCCCCGACGGAGCTCACTTTCGCAATGGATCTCTGCAAGCTCATGCTGGTTAGAATGTTCTGTCCTCATCAACCCTAGGTTGACAAATTTGACTGATTCAACTTTGGATCCTGGGAGTTACAAGAGATGAGGTGGTTGGTTTTCTTGTTAGACCACACATTATGATCTGATTCAGATCAGAGGAGGATAATATTTCCACATGAACCAGGGCCCCCCTAAGATTCAACAAGGCCCCATTCGTTTGGTTTCGATGGTGTTTTTTCATTCACAAGAAATATGACCAATATTCCATCACGGCACGGGTTAGTTTTCCAGGTCTTCCACTCTCCTTCCAGAATCCAATGATTTTGTGTGTTATTGGATATAATTTTTGAAGATACCTCTATTCTGATCGAATAATTGAGGTCATGTGTCATTCAAATTGTCCCAGAATATGTGTCGATGTTGAGGTTGTAAGGCCACTAATGAATTTGTTAGTTATCACATTTGGGAAATAATTCTGGTGGAATCAAGATGTCATATTCCAGTATTAGATGCAATATTATGGTAATTTCAATCATTTTTTCATTTGGAGTTAGTCTGTCAATGTAGGAAAGCGATTGGGAGTTCACAGGTGGTGAAAATGGGAGGCACCAGTGGCTCTGTTGTTAATGGACTAGATAATTCGCTGGTGGAGGTCCAACATGGGGCATATCTAATTAAGATACCTTCTGAAATCAACCAAGAGGCCACAAGGAAGGAAAGAATGGGGATTTCCAAGTAGGGGTGAGAGTGGAGGCATCTACCTTGGGCTATGTAGTGGTGGAAGAGAAGACTCAGCCAGCAGCGGAGGGTGAGGTTATACATGATATTCATGCAGGGGATTCTGTGAATGATGTTGTTGTTATGAAAGTGTGACCTACATTGAATCCATTAGTGAGAAAGTATTTGATCACCTCAACTTAGTTACTTGGAGATTGAAGCAGCCTATGTTAGATGATACTATAATTTTCCATTTGCTGCTGGTTAATGTTCCCACTTGTAACCAGTTCGAGGGACTAGAGATTGAGAATTTTTCCACTATGGAGGAAGACCATCAAGGTAATGACAATTATAATTTGTATCTTGATTTTTATTCTAAGCTTGCAGTGATTGAGGATGCACTAGAGAAGGGTCACCATGATGGTGATGTAAATGAGGTGCCACTTCATTGTCTCACTCCATTTGATACTAATAAGAAATCGCAGCAGGCAGGAGGCGGATGTACTCATACGCTAGTGGGTATTTTTATTGAAGGATTTGATGTCTTTAGAATAATTGATTATTTTCAAATCAATGGAAAATGGGGATATGACACTGATAGTGAAAAATAGAACACTAATTCCTTCTCCAGACTATATTATTGTGATATTTTTCAAGGTGAAAAAAATAAGATGTCTGCAGGTGATGGCGGTATGAGTGCTCTACAACATAAAAGGCCAAGGAAATATTAATCTTACTAACCAAATATAGTGTCTACCTGAACATACTCTAAGAGGGATAGTTGTTTCGTGTCTATCTCATGTTGTAAAAATAGAATGCCATATTCTAAGGAGTTTATTTCATTGGAGAAGTTGAATCATAGAAAGAACTATGCCATGATTTTGAAGCACTATGAATGTTTAGAGTGGGAATAGGCTACTACAAATGAAGAAATATATCATGGATATGGTGATGGGTTTGTTTTTTATGATCTGTAGTTATATTTTTAGTTGTGTTTTAATTTTTTGCATCACTTTGAATTCATTTTAATAAATAATCAAAGGTCTTCCTCTGACTAATCATTCCTAGTAAATAATAAAATAAATGTTATTTTAATGTTTTAATGGTATAAACTATATTTGTTGTTTAATATGACATGTTAGGTTTGATAAAATATATTTTCTTCAAATTATCCAAGTTGATATGACTTTAAAAAAAATTATAAATAGTTTCAAAATTGACATAAATGAGTTTTTAGAACAAATACAATTTTATTAAATGATATAATACTCATAAAAATATAATATACACCCAAATTTTTTATATATGGTTCGATATGTCATTAATTAAAAACATTAGGTTCGGTATACATTTAATACTATGTTTATTAACCATGTAATATTAAAATACAAGAAGAAATAATAAATGTGAAACTATTAAACTATGAGATAAATGAAAAAGATAAGGTTAATATGGTGTCCAATACTTGCGTGAGTCCTATTAGTTGAAATTATTTCGAACCATCAAAATCGTATCCTATAAACCAATCATTTTGGATCAATTAGAAACCAAAAATCATTTTATAATAAATTAATATTTATATCATTTCTTAAATTTCCCCTCAACTCTCTTATAAAAGGTGACCCTCCCTTCTCTCAAATTCACACATCCAATACCATTTGGCTTAGTTAACCCCTATTCAAATATCCTCCAAACGTCCCACACTTCATCCTAGAGGCCTATAATTGATCATAAATCCAACATAATTAGACGTTTTATTCTAATCAAAAGGGATCACCCTAAGAAGTAATTGTTTCATCACCTCTTTCAAAGATTGTTTCTTATTCCACTTCCTCTTTCTTTATCGTTTCCATAAAAAAATAGTAGTCCCAGTACCTTCAACAAAATTTTATTTTTTAAAAATTTTCTACAACCATATTCATTATTATATCCATATTTTGATTGAAAATGTCACCATACGTGCGTACATACGGATTACCATCTCCACTGTGTGGTGTGGTTTGTTATTCAATAGTTCATTATTTGGATGGTTATAATAATGTATAAAATAGGTGTAAATAGTAAATATAACATGTTAATCATATGTATATATAATATTCCATCCATCTAAATATTATTTCACCATAAATTGAAACATATTTCCGCTCGTGTGTACATACGACTTACCATCTCCACGACGTGATGATATTTCATTCCCCATCATAACCTTTCAAGAATAATTTTCATTTTATGATTTAAAAAGTGTTTATGAACATAATATCATTATGGATATTAATCAATTACATCTTATCCATAACAATCATGACATACTTAACAAAACATTTAAAGGAAAACAAATCAGTTAACAAGAAAAACAATGATACTACTGAAATATTTTTAACAAATAAATATTAGAGAGTCATATATGATATCATATTTATGCATGTGTTTATTTTTAAAATTTTATAATTATTATTTAATCATTAAAAAAATGGATAACATACACTCAGTTGAGTAAATGTACAAGGTATGGGTATATTTTACAATCTCCTTATTATCTAATATTGTTTATATGTAAGTATCTTTTGGGACTTCTTCGTCATCTATATCTGTGCTTCTTAGAAATTTATTTCAAAAAAAATTCACAATTTACTATACTATTGGTTAAATTAATCTATGACCATGTTCGAATTTTTATACTTGTTTTTTAAAGGAATCATTTTGTCATTTTCCAAACAAGGTACCTTATGACATTTTCATCAATTTATAGTAAGAATAATCTTTTAACTTATATGGTGGATGCGGCTATTTTCCATTATTATAATAATTTTGAGGCTTGCTTTGCAGTATTATAAGAATATTTTCTACATAAATTTTTTCTATTTAAATTATGTAACTGTTAACTGATTTCAATGTAGATAGACATATTTCAATCAAATAGATTTTTTATTGATTTCTTCTAGGTTTACATCCTTTGTTTCATTTTACCCCTGTTGGAAGTTGATTTATTATAATACAATCATTTGTATTGTATTTATGTTTTTTGATATGTTTGACTATGGATATGCTATTTTTATACCAATCATGGTTTATGGTTAAAATAATAACATTTATTATGCTAGATTTAATATTGATGTTTATGTTTTGTATCAACCTTTTAATATAAGGAATGTATTGGACTTTTTATGTGATGGGTGAGGCCCGCTAAAGCCCCCGATGCATCGTTTGATCTCATGATACAATATAGTTCCTTGGTACCAGGCCTGAACATAATTTTTATATGTAGTTTCGTAATGAGGCCTTGAATATGTGGTCATGATGTCCGACATTATTCCTTCCATCATTATGAGATTATCTATTGTTATTACAAGTGATTATTCGACTAGTAGAATATCTTTGTAAATATGTAAAAGAAATTATAGGATTTATCTCTGAAATATTATGCTGATTTTTACAGCCAAAAGGATTGGTTTTTAATCTTATACATTTAAATTAATGATTCTCCATATTTATGATAGTTGTTTTAATATTGTAATCCATACTGAGAATATGAGCTCCCCACTTTCTTATGTTTTATTTTTCCCAGGATGCGAAGCTATATATTATGATTGACATGTAGGTATTGTCTAAGTGATATAAGTGTGTTATAAGGAGACACCATGTTGTTCTTTTCATGTCATATTGTAATGTAAAACTTATTTCTATATCTACTAATTCTAAGGCTACAAAACTGATCGATCATTTGGGACCCGGTCTATGGTGATCATGCATATGTTATGTAATAATGCACTGACTCTAGATAACTAGAGTTAGGGAATTACAGTTGATATTAGAAGAAGTTTAGTAAAAACATTGGGAACTAGATTTAGAAAAATATTGATTAGAGAACATTACCATAATATAGAATTTGATGATAATTATAGAAGAACATCCAAAAAATTTTGTCATGTAGATATTATATGGGTTTTCCACGAAAAACATCCCTATAAAGATACTAAAAGTGTTTGTGGTTCCGGAACAGATGTACATTGGATTGAATACTCCAACAAGTAGTTTCAGACTTGACTTGGGGTATCCTAGTACATGACAATGATCCTTACTACACACCTGGTTTGACTCTCGTAGGGGATATGTTTAAGATATTTCACAATTTATTTACAAACCATTATAAAGGATTTATGTTTAAATACATCCCCATTGAAAACATTTTTATTATTATGGATTATATGCAAAATTTTTGAATTTATGTTATGTATTTTACATGTTTGGAATTATGAATTGTGATTCATAAACTATTATATTGTACGCCAATGTTTACAAATTTTTCCTAGTGGAAGGAATGTGAACCATATCAACACACTTAAACCATGTAGGGATTTACTACCTACTCCAGATAAATATAGTGGATCTTGTGATGCAACTGGTGTTGAACATATTATAACAATACTGGGACAACTCAGTATGGTTATGAATAAAAACAATAACCATATGGAGAACCTTGATCAACAACAAGGATGATCAATGTTAGAACGCTTCATGAAGCATCTACCCCCAACATTCAATGGGACAAAAAATCCATTTGTAGGTGATCAATGAATAATTTTCAAAGAGAAAATATTTCATGCTTTGGGAGTAACGACAAGTAAAAAAATTTCCTGGTTGTTTATCACCTCACAGGAGATGTCGATCAATGATGGTCATTAGTTCAAAACAAAAATATTGATGGCAGCGTATAAAATATGGATTAGAGGGATTTTAAATATATTTTCTTAGAAAAATACTTTCCTCGTGAACATCGAGATTATATGGGAAGGAAATTTTGGAGTCTGAGTCAAAAAGAAAATTTGAATGTCTCAAAATATGAGGCTAACATTACAAGGTTATCAAGGCATGAGACAAATTATATACACAAACCAAGAAGTAATATTGATTGATTATTTGATGGGCTAAAAACATTTCTCCATCAAGAATTGTTCTCTTAATCCTTCTCATCATACGAATATAAAGTCTCAGGGGAATCAATATAGAAAAGGAATTCTCTAAGTCATATGAATATAAATCGATGCAAGAGAAGAAGAAATCTGTTGAACACTCATAAATAGAAAATAAGAGGAATAAGAAAAAAGGTGTATTTCCATCATGTTGTTATTGTGGAAAGACACATCCTAGTACACACATAAATGGGAATGGAGATTGTTACAATTGTGGAGAAAAATGTCTCCATTGTCATGATTTAAAAGGAATGAAATGGGATTTCAATGTTGAATGCTACATTTTTAATGAAATTTGGAATTATGAAAATAAATGTCCTCAGTGTCAAGGAATCATACCTATGAAAAAGAATATGGGTTAATTACATGCACATGTGATCACTTATACTGAGGATGACTTTTATAATGATGTGGTGGTTGGTACTTTAATCATTTCCTCAAAATTAGAAAATGCTTTATTTGATTCTTGATCATTGCATTCATTCATATGTTTTTATTTTTTCAGGGAAATTATATATTTCTAATTTGAATTAACAAGGGAGTTTTCAGTCAAAACCCCTAATGGAAGTATCATAGAAACAATGTTTTGTCAACTAGTTACAATCATAGAAAATAAACATCATTTCTCTACTGATCTTATTGTCATACCCATGATTGAATTTGATAGAATACTCAGTAAAAATTGGTTTTGGGACCATGATGAAAAAATTTATTGTAAGAAGAATAAGGTTACAATTTTTGATGATGATAAAAAATATATAATCATTAGAGTAGAAAAAACACCATCTGATTCTCATCTTGATCAACCCACAATAGCTCAACTAAATTCAGTTATTGTGGAGAAAGGGAGTGAAATGACTTTGGGCGAGGAATGGAAAGTTAAAATGGATGATGTACCTATTATGAAAGAATATAAGTGTTTATAGAGGATTTACTTGGACATCCTCCAGAATGGGAAATTGAATTTTCCATTGACTTAATTCCTAGCTTGAGGCCCATATCGAAGACCCCTTAATGAATAGTCACCATGGAATTAGTGGAACTAAAGACACAACAAATGAAATTGAGTAATAAAGGATTTATTCACCCAAGAGTTTCCCTATGGGGATCCCCTATTAATTATTTCAATAAGAGTGATTGATATATGAGGGTTTTTATCGAATACAGGGAGATCAATTCTACAACAATAAAGAACAAGTATACCTTACCTTTCATTGATGATGTATATGATCAAATTCATAGTGCCCCAATTTTTTCCAAAATTGACCGTCGATATGGATATCATCAGTTAGGTGTGAAGAAGGAATTCATTCGATTGACAACATTTCGAACCAAGTATGGGCATTATGAGTTTCCAGTAATTCCTTTAATACTGACTAATGCACCCTCAAGTTTCATGAATCTAATGAATAGTTTTTTCAAAAAAAAATATTGATGTGTTTTTAGAGTTATTTATGGATTATATTTTATTATACTCCAAAAGAAAAAAATATCATGAACATCACTTGTGAACTATTCTAAATACTCTTAGATAATATTAATTATATAGGAAGTTTATAATGTTTGAATTCTAGCTTCTGGAATTTTATTTTCCTAGCCATATTGTCTCTAAGATGAAATCTATGTGGTTCCATTTATGACAAGGGAAATCCTTTAATGGATAGTACCACTGAGTATAATATAGGTAAACAATTTTATTGGTTTAACATGTAATTATCGTCATTTTGTCCATAATTTTTCTCGATTGGCTAACTGATTATCCTTGCTCAAATGTATAGGGGTTAATTTTATTTTTACAAAAGAGTGTGAATAATGTTTTGAATAATTTAAGAGAATATTACCCAATGCTCTTATCTTGACTCTAACATCAGGGGATGAGGGTTTTGTTATTTATGGTGATGCTTAAAATAATGAACTTGGTTGTTTCCTTATGGAAAATGGTAGATTTATTGACTATGTATTAAGGAAGACATAAATGATTGAATAAAATGATCATACTCTTGATCAAGAGTTAGTTGGTGTAATCCATTCTCAGATGATATGTAGAAACTATCTCTAGGGTGAGTAATGTTAGATATATACTGATCATAAGAGTTAGAAGTATATTTTCACATAGAAGGAACTCAACATGAGGCAAAGGATATGGGTCTAACTACTGAAGGATTATGATCGAACTATTCAATACCACCCATGAAAGGTAAATTAGGTTGTAGATTCTTTGAGCAGAATGGATCATGGAGTTCAGAACATATTGAGAGTTGGAAGTGATCCTATGTTCATGGATAATGTAAATAATGATATGGGAATAATCAGGGAAGGTGAAACATAAATACCTTTTCAAATGGTTTCCAACTCATCTTTACTAGAAGGGATAAAAAGTTCATAAACTGATGGTGTGGATTATCAAAAAAAAAATTAATGCTTTAATTGATTGGAGATTGATTGACATTGTATATGAAGACAGAATTCTTATATTTGGGAGGAGTCTTTGAGTTCCTGACATACCTGATAAAAAATGGGAATGATTGTTGATGATCATAGCTCCAATTTATCTATATAACCTAGTTTCAGTAATATTTATATAGATTTGATGGAACATTTTTGGTTGGACAACAGGAAGAGAGTGAATGTAGATTATGTGTTAAGAAGTATCATTTTTCAATAGGTGGAGGATGGAAGACAACATCTTAGAGGAGTCATGCAACCTATTCTCATACCTAAGTAGAAATGGGATGATATTACAATGTACAATATCATGGGGATACCAAATAATCCTATAAGGAATAACGCAATATGGTTCATTATTGATCATCTTACCTAGAAATAAAATTTTTATTCCATAAGAGTAGATTTACCACATGAACTTATTGAAATACTATATATTAATGATTTTTTATCACTTCATGGTGTACCTATATTAATTGATTCTGATCACAATCCAAATTTTACATCATGATTTTGGAAAAGTCTTCAGAATGGCTTGGATTCCAATCATTGTTTGAGCTCTACCTAACACCCTCAAACTGATGTACAATAAGAACGGATTATTTAAACCTTAGAATACATGTTGAGATCTTTCTCACATTAATTTCAATGTATGTGGGGTCAGTATTTAACTATTGTAGAATATTCCTATAACAATAACCTCTATTCAGTTATTTAGATGGCACCTTATGAATATTTATATGGAAAGATATGTTGCTCACCAACTTTTTGGGATGATGTTGGTGAAAAAAACATGTTGGCCCAGAACATATTGAGGAAACAATGAAAAAGGTGAATATTATCCTAACCCACATCAAAGTAGCTCAATGTTGGCCAAAGAGATATGTTGATAACCAGAGGAAGGATTTGGAATTTAAATTAGGATAATAAGATTTATTTAAGGTATATCTAAGAAAGGGTGTTATACATTTTTATTAGAAGGGTAAATTATGTCCCAGGTATATTGGTAATTTCCTAATTCTATAAATAATTAGAGTTATAGATTACCTTTTGGTAATTCCTCTAAGTCTATCCAAAGTTCATGAGGTGTTCAAAGTTTCACTAGTAGGAAACTACATTCCTGGCCCAAAGAATGTACTCACCTATGAAGAAATATAATTGGACCCAAATTTTTCTTAATTTGATGTGCTTATTATGATTCCTGATACTAGAGAGAAAATGTTGGGATATTGGAGGACACGTCTAGTAATGGTTCTCTAGAAAATCCATAAAATTGAAGGGGTAATGTGGGAACCTGAGGAACATATGATTAAAACCCGCGTAAATCATTGTATGCAGTAATATTCAAGAAATTTTATAGAATAAATAATTTTTAGGAGGAAATAATTTAACACCTGATGTTTCCATGGTTTGATTCTCTTTTAATAATACAATATCTTGTGTTGTATGCAACTTCGAGTTCTAGCACACCTTGACCAATTAATCTAGACATTTTAAAAGTAGTTTTGAAAATTAATACACACCTTTTTAAATTTTATAAATTTTATTTTTCGAAATGGACAACATTTTTTGATTCAGAATATCTAAATTTTCTTAGGATGAATTTTTCATATTTTTCTAAAATTATTACCTCTTTTATATATAGTGAAAAACATAGTGTTATTATTTAAAACTGCATTATTATTTAAATAATTGTTTTCAATTTAAATTAATTTTAAGGTAAAAATAGATATATAATACTTATATTATTACAATTTAATTCATAGGACTATTATATAATAATATTTTGTATGTAAAATTTTATAGAATATTTTTATGTCGTTTACCCACCTTCTAGGCACATTTCCAAATCTGCATAAAAATTAGTTTTACCTCTTATGGGAATTGAATTTAAAAAATTCAAGAGGCTCATTTGACTTCAGTCTATGAAATGTGCTTGAATAGGATGAAAATAATTTTTGGTGAATAGAATCTTTTGAATTTGATTTACTACGGTTAAAATTAAATATTGTAATTAAACGTAACATTTATGTTATAATAACCCCAACACATGTCCTACATCTATTGGATATGTTTTTTTCTACATGAATATAACTTAGGACCAAAATAAGTTGCTTTTTGATCCACTAGAGTTATAATAGGGCATTTATTAAAAAAATTTAAAGGTGTGTTAAAAATGAAAAATTCAAAATTTAATAATTAAAAAATTATTAAAATATGGATAAACACAAGATAAATTATATTATAAATGTTAATTATAATGATAAAATATTTCCTACATCATGTTATTTTATTTATAATTTTTATACATTAAATAATTAAATTTATTTATGGCACAATAACGATGCAGTAATTACGCTATTATTGAATGATTAAAATAATTGATATTATAAATGTTAAAATAAATGTAAATTGAAACTTTTAATGACATAAAATAATTTTCTAGGTGAATATGATATTTTATTGTTGATCCAATTTATTTTTTTTGGTGTATTAATGTTATTATGACATTAACCAAAAACAAAAACTAAATAGTGTGAAAATAGGCTTAAATGAGTAGTTAAAATAAATAATATTTTATTAAATTATATAATACTATTTAAATACTCTGATTCAGAAAAAGGACTTATATAGTGATATATATGTCATTAATTAACCACTTGAGGTTCTTTTGGCATTTTAAAGTAATTTTATTAACCATGTAATATAAAAATACAAGAAGATATAGTAAATGTTACACTATTTAACTAAGAGTTAAATCTAAAATACAAGGTTACTATGGTGACCTAAACATGTCTAAAAACTATTAGTTAAATTCATTTCAACCCATACATGCCTTATACTATAAATAAATCAATTTTTATCTATTATAAATAGAAATTAATATTTCAATAAATTAATATTTCAATTTTTTCTGAAAGTGCCCCTCACCTCTCTTATAAAAGGGCACCACCCATTTAATCAAATTCACACCACCAACACAATTTTTCATAGTCAAACTGGGATCATATCTCCTTCGAACTACCCCCACATTGTACTAGAGGCCTTAATTCGATCAAAAATCCAACCAATAGAGCTATTTTGTCCAACCCAAAAATAAACCACCAGAAGAAGCCGTAATTATTTCACAACCCCTTTCAATGTTCTTTTCTTCTTCCACTTCCTATTTCATTGTTTATCCCATACCAAAATAATAACTCCAATACCTCCTACATACATTTATGTTTTTATAAATATATTAAATTCATATTTCTTTTTCTATTAATCCTATGAATGACAATGTCTTCAATCATGCATACGGATGGCTTACAGTCTCCACATTGTGGTGTAGTTTGTAATCAACACATCATTATTTGGATGGGTATAATAATGAGTATAATTGATGTAAATAATATATATAACATGTTAATGATTATTTATATAAAATATACCATCCAAATACATATGATTTCACCAACAAAAGAATGATATTTTCGCTCCTGCGTACGCAAGACTTACCGTCTCTACGACGTGATGACATTTCATTCCCCATTGTAACCATTGAAAAATAATTATCATATGATGATTAAAATAATTTTTAATAACATAATATCATTTTATATATTAATAAAATAAATCATATCCATAAAAACAATACTCACGTAACAAATCATATAACAGAAACCTAATCAGTTAACACCCAAAACAATGATACTACAAAAATATGTTTAAAAAATAAATATTAGAGGATAATATAAGATATAATTTTTATGTATCTGGATATTTTATAATTTAATAACAATTATTTAACCATTATACAAGAGGTTAACATACCATCATCTAAGGAAAAGTAAAAGGTAAGGTTTAATTTTACAATCTCTTTATTAACTGAGGTATTTTATACATAAGTATCTACTGGGACTTCTTCATCATCCACATTTTTTTTCTTAAAAATTAATTTCCAAACATTTATACTATTTTTTATAATATTGGTTAAAGTCATTTATACCATTGTGTGACTTTTTATCAAATTTTCTTTGAGGAATATTTGTGTAATTTCCCAAACAAGGTACATAATGATCCTTTCTACAAATTAAGGTAAGAATCTTTTTAGCATATACGGAGGGTACAACTATTTTCTTCTATTATAACACTTTTGATGAATCAATTAAAAGCATAAAAGTATATTTTGAAAATAAATTATTCTTTTATATGTATGCGACTGTTATATGATTTCAAGGTAGAATGATATATTTTACTCATATAGTTAGTTGGATTGATTTCATCTATTTCGACATCATTGTATGTATTTTAATCTTGATTGAATTTTATTTTTTATAATAAAATCTTCTATACTGTATTGAAGGATCTTTGATATGTTTTACTGTGATATTTTATACCAATCAAGGTTTATGGATAATGTATTATCACTTTGTATGGTAGTTTTAATATTAATATTTATGTTATGTTTCAATATTTTCATATGATCAACGCACTATACATATTTTGTGTCGTGTGGGGCCTACTATAGACCCTTGATGCATCAGTAGTTCTGCTGATAAAAACTTCTTTTTAGGCAAAAGTCCTTAAAGAAAATATTATTTCTATTCATGGCATGAGTCCTTGGCTATGTGGTTAGGATGTATGACATTATGCATTCCATCATTATGAGATTAGTTATTGATATTACATGTGATTATTCGACAAGTAGAATATCCATGTGAATATGTAAATGGAATTATTTGATTTATCATTGCTATAATATGATGATTCTTATGTTTAAAATTATAGTGTTTAAGTCTTATACATTGGATTAAATGTTTAAACTAATTTATGATAGTTTCTGATATATTTTTATCCTTACTGAGCATCTGATCTCGCCCATTTATTATGTGTTATTTCTTCATATATACAACGAAATATATTATGATTTACCTGCATAGATAGGATATGGGATATTTGTGTGTTATATGGAGAAACAATTTTGTTATTTTCTATTCATAATGTAATGTAAAAAATATATATGAATATAGTAATTCATAGGCTACTAAATTGATTAGTCTTCCGGGACTTGATCTCTTTGATTGTGCCAATGTTATGAAATAAACCACCAAATCTATGTAACTGGGGTTGGGGGTTACAATGATGAACTAGGATAATTTTATACCTCATCATTTACATATTTTCATATACATATTAAATAAATATAGGTAAAACATAATGATATGATAACATATTATAAGATAAATAAGAAAAGAATGATTTTAATTAGTAGAAACCTAGATAAATATGGTATCTTATATAAAACCTATAAAAAATTGTGAAATGTTCAACAAAAATAAATAGATACTTTACCTAAATAACAAAAGATTTTTTTGAATATGTATAGTTAATATGGAGATTCATATGCTCAAATGAAAATAGTAGAAAAGAAGGTTTCATAAAAAATAAAATTTGAGAATGGAAGGAAAGAATGTTGTTGGTTGAAATAAATATCTCAACCTATGTGCTACCTTTTTGGTCACAAAGTTTTTCACAATTCTTCTATTAATGTTATATATATCATGTGATAACTTATAACTAATTTATGGTGATGATTTTGGATTCTAATTTTATATACAATGGGTATGTGTTATGCATGGGGTATTTCACTATGATGGATAGGATACGATTTCATCCCATTAGGCGAGATCCTTTATGAAGTAACTATTATAACATATAATTTCGTGAAAACATGAAGAAATATAGAAATACAGACTGAAAATCAAACTTCAATGCATTTTTTGTTCGATAAATTTATCCAATGGGGGTTGTTTTCATAAAATATGTGATAAATTTGAACTTATTTTATGACCCTGAAATTATTTAATGATGTTATGATATATGTGAAATAGATTCATGAATTTTTTTTAAAAACACCGATGTGGATAAATATGAGATTTTCTAAGCATTTTATAACATGATGAGTTCTTATTGACAACATATATGACCTTAGTTATATATATTTATTTATTTCCACAATGGGATAGCCCATATAGACTGGAAGACTGTTAATAAAATACTCTTAACTAAGGCACCATTTGACATTATCACTATCCATAAATTGTCATAAGGGGTAATATTTTTGTGAGAATATAAGATGAAACTACACCATTCTATGGAAATTTCATTTGGTTGTCAGTAATTGGGTTATTAGAGAAATGTAAGAAGATGAGAAGATAAAACACATATTAACTTATTGGGATTGATGATATTATTGACAACATGTCTAGTGGTTGGGACTATTTTATTCTATTGTACATTTTATCAATAGGAGAATTTTGTTTTGTATTTAATTTTTTTTATATAATATAAAGTCGATTTTGAAGAATATTATTGATAAAGGTTGTTGAATTCTTATCACATATTATAAAGTGTGGTGATAATAAAATGCGAAAAACAACCAATAGGAATTGGACCACAATGTTCTGGTACCTATGGTGGGATTTTGGATCACATATTCAAAATTAATAATACCAAAATGTATGGAATGGAGGTCATGGTTTGAGGAAGAATCACTCATTGACTATTGGGGTTTAAAATGGTAATCATGGAATGTTCCATACTTTAAAGGTGGGTGTGGAGATTAAGATAATTCTTATATTGCAAGGGGATGGAAAATGACTATAGAGAATCACTGGTTTTCTTCTATGATAATTAGAAAAAAAATGTCAAGGATTCCACATCAAGATATGGTGAAGGGCATGTTTAATGTTAAAACATAAAATTAGAGAGAATAATTTATTAAGATTTTTGAATGTTAATTCAATGACTCGATAATGAAATTTTTTAGTTTTCCGCCATTATTATATCAAGATTTTAAGGATTTTTCTACAATAATTTAATTGAATTAAAAGTTTATTTAATACAAATTTTATGTGGAAAATATTTATCCATGAAGTAGTTATGTCTTGACTGCTATAATGCATTTCATTGGAGTTATTCAGGAGTTTCAGGTGATTTATATGATGAACCATAACACAATGAAAGGTGTCTAGATTAAATATATTTTTGTTCCTATATTATAGAAAATATAATAGGAATCTTTAGTAGTGTCTTAACATTAATTTATTCCTAACAATAGAAATACTCTAAGAAAATCAGATACACCTTATATCGATCAGTGAAAAAGATTTGTCATATCTTGGAATTCTTGAAGGAAATATACATTAGTATTTTAAGACTATAGAGAATATTTATCACACTGGATTTGAAAATATTTTTCTGTCTAATTGATTTAATACTGGTGCAACACCCCGAAATTATAATGTATGCACATTATATTTAATATCTTGTAAGAAATGCAACACCAAGCACGTAAGGGAATATAATATCGAGAGAAATTATAGTATATTTACTAATATAAATTGATTCAATATATTCATTATATTTCAGTACATGTAACATTTATCTTTACTTGTGTTTCACATGACGAGTTTCTTCAATAGCTTGTAATGCACGCAACACAAAGTTGTCTTGTTCTATACGGTAGACCAAGTTTTACCGAACAAAAATATAATATGAAAATATTATTATTTAATATAATAAGATATTACATGAGTATTAAATTGGTAGTTATGAGTATTTTAAATAACACATTTGAATACATGGTTTAATTCATTGGTCACAAATTAATAATAAATTAAAATAATAACTATATTATTATAAACTGGTTTTTTATATAAAAACTATTTTTATGCTCACAAAACTATTTTAACCAAATAGATTAAATTAATCATAATTTTTAGTTATATTAATGCAATATATATATATATATATATTTAATATTTTCTGAAAAATATTTTCTACATTCATCCCATGTATTTTATATGTATAAGATAAGAATAAATCTAGTTATATGCTAAAAAAATTTCTATAAAGAAAATTTTACCACCTTTTAGTAGAGAACCATATTAATTTCAAATTTTTAGAAATATTATTAATTTTATATATAAAAATAAAATCAATATTATAAATAATAACTTACAAATTCCCTTTCAGTGAACTTTTGGTATTTTTCTGCGTAGTATCATTTTTTGATGAATAGTGAAAAATACTAAATTTTATTTCAAAAAATTAATTTTTATATAATTCTATTATAAGAATAAAATATATTTTTAATTAATTTTTATGTTTAATTAGTTTAATATTATATATATTAATCCACTTTATTTTATTAAAATCTATTTAACTTTTAAATTTCATATAAAAACATTGTAAAATTTTGAAATTTTTTACATTAAAACCCCACTTTGTCACATAGACTACATGATTAAATTTAAATTAATTTATGTGACTACATTCTTTAAAATTTGGTAAAAATGTATTCCATATTATAAATAATAATAATTTGTTTTCATTAATATGATCAATATAATTTTCTTTCAAAAATATTAGTAAATACGATGAAAATTAATTATAGCGATGAAGAGAATGATTAGCTTAACTGATGACAAAATATTAAAAATATGGCTCAAAATGACTTAAAACATGTAAAAAATATACTTTTCCCACATATATAGAACCTAAAATGCAATGCCCCGACCCCAGTTACCCAGAGTCGGTGCATTATTACATAACATTGGCATGATGACAAGAAAGATCAAATCTCGAAAGACCGATTGGTTTAGTAGCCTTGGAAACACTAGATATATTCATAAGTTTTACATTACATCATAAAATGAAAAACTACTACAACAACATAATGTCTGCATAATTCACACTCATATCCCCACATAATATCCCTGAAGGTCATTCATAATTTACTTCTTCACTTCCTGGGAATAATAAAACATAGAAAAGGGGTGAGCTCAAATGCCCAGTAAGGATAACAATATAGCGGAAACTTTCATAAATAAGAATAAACATTTAAGGAAATGTATAACTAAAACAAAATCCTTTCAAAATTGAACATTTAACATATTATGGCATAAATAAAATTAAATAATGCCATTTACTTACTCACATGGTTATTCTACTAATCGAATAATCACATGCAAAATCAATAACCACTTTCATAATGATGGAATGCATAATGCCAGACTATCATAACCACATAGCCAAGGCCTCGTGCCAAGACTACACATAAGATTTTGTCAAGGCCTTGTGCCAAGACACTAGTTTGTCTCATGAGACCTACCGATGCATCAAGGAGCTATAGCGGGCTCCACCCATCACATATTAAGTCCAATGCATTCCCATATGAAAAGGTTTAAACAAAACATAAACATTCGTATTAAAACTAGCATACGAAATGTCAATACTTTCACCATAAACTATGAATGGTAGAAAAATAGCACATCCACAGTCAAACATATCACAAAACCTTCAATACAATATAGAAGTTTTGTATCATAATAAATCAACTTCAAATAATCTTAAAATCCATCAAAGGATGTTGTCATAGATGAAATCAAAATTCTTTTTAAAGAAATATCTCCTTTTATTTTGAAATAATTTAAGATCCATATAAAATAAAACATTTTCTTTGAAAATATTCTTATAAGCTTGTAAGGGAAGCATTGAAGATTTTATAACGGCAGAAAATATCCGCACCCGCCGTATAAGTTAAAAAAACATTCTTACCTTAATTCTGTCGAAAAGGTTAAAAAGGACCATGTTTTGAAAACGACGGAAAGATTCCTTTATAAACCTCTTAGAACAAGTCAACCAAGGGTATAAATGACTTTAACCCATATTCTTGTAAATAATAAAAAATGTTTTGAAATACATTTTTAAGAAAACATGGATGTGGATGATAAAGAGATCCCAGTAGATTATTACATAAAAACAACCTCGGATAATGAAGAGATTGTGAAATAACCCTTACCAATTTGGTAACTTATGAAACATACAACCCATGAAAGAGGTATCATAAAATGATTATGTAAATACCCCTAAATTAAAGTGTATTACACAAATAATATAATTATGGGCAGTACATACACCACACAAAAGGTAATGGTGGCAATATGGCATGAATCTCACGGGAATAAGGAGTGAGATGACAACCCCTTACCACGTTAATCAACTGAGTCGTATGGTAAAAAGTTAATAACCACCAAACTATTTACAGAATTACATGAATATAAATATAGTCATGATAATATATATCAAATGCCAGTACACAATTCACCACATTCAATAATTTAGTGGCGAATAATGGAAATCTCACGGAATTGAATGTGAGATCAGAAAATCCCTTACCTTGTACTTTTCCTTGGTTGGGGTAGGTTAACCTCCTGTATAATGGTGAAATAATTGTTATTAAATTATACAAGAATCATATATATTAATATGATATCATATATGATCTTTTAACATTGATTTGTTAATAATAACATAGAATTATCGTCGTTTCGGGTGTTAACTTACTCATTTTCTTTTATATGTTTTGTTACATAAGCCATGTTTGTTGTATCTTATTCATATCCAGAATTATATCAAGTCCTTAAACATCATTTTTAAATCATAAAATGATAATTATACTTGAATGGATACGATGGAGAATGAATCTCATCGCGTTCGTGGAGACGGTAGTCCGTACGTACGCACGAGCGACAATATCATTCTTTTGATATTAAAATAACATATAAATGGATGGTATATCATATATACAAAATCATTAACATGTTATATTTATTATTTACATGAGTTACACATCATTATTATACCCATCCAAATAATATTATATTGAATAACAATTACACCACGACTTGGAGACGGTAAGTTGTACGTACGCACGTATGGTGACATGTTATTCAAAGGGTGGATAGAATACTGAATATGGTTGTACCATATTTATAATAACATCACAATATATGTAATATACTGGAGTTATTATTTTAGAATGGTAAGAACAAAGATAGAATAAGTGGAAGAAGAAATGAACTTAGAAAAGGGTGGTGAAATCATTACCTCTTCTTCGGGTTCTTCCTTTTGATTTGATCAAAAGGGCTCCTTAGGTTGGCTTTCTGATCAAATTAAGGCCACTAAGTTGTAGTGAGGGAAGTTGGGAGAGTATTTGGTCAGAGTTTGGCCGAACCAAAAGGCTTTGAAGGTGTGAAGAAATGAGAAGGACGAGTTCCCTTTTATAAGAGGGGTGAGGGGCACCTTTGGAAAAGCTAGAAATATTAATTTATAATAAATTCATATTCGGTTTCTAATGGCTCGAAAGTTTATTATTCAAAGGTTAATGTGGGGATAGGTCGAAAACCACTCAACCAATATAATTTAGACAGGTTTGGGTACTTATATTAACCTTATCTTTAAGTATTAACTCTAATTTAATTAGTTTCACTTTTACAATGTCTGTTTGTATTTATATATAATATGGTTAATGATATTACTATATATATCCAAGAGACCCCCAAGTGGTCCATTAATGATGAACCTATCCTGATATAAGTCTCTTGGCCGAACCTTAGATTTTTAGGAATTTAATATCAATTAATAATATAATATTTGTTTTAAGAACTCTTTTATGTCAATTTTGACACTATTCAATAGTTGTTTTTGTGAAACTCATAACAGATTGATTACTTCTAACAAAGTCCATTAAATCAATCCTAATATATCATATTATCCTATAAAATTAGTTTAATTCATTAAAAGGTTCATATTATATTTATTTGGGTATTTATAATATCAATTATTTTAATTTTTCACTATTATAGTAATTACTGCATCATCACTGTGTCATAAATAAAATAAATTATTTAATGTCTCAAAATTATAAATAAAATATAATTATGTATGAAATCTGTTTATCTTTATAATGAATATTTATAATCTAAAATCCAACATATATATCCCTATGTAACAATTGTTTTTCTAAAAGATATATGCTTGTGTCATTTTTGTATTCATTTTAACTTAATTAAAATAAAGTGTCATTATCACTTACAAGTGGATCCATGGGGTCCCAAAATCTACCCAAAGATGCCCATGGTCTACCATGTATCACAAAATAGGGTTAAGACACGTTTTAGGGTAATTTAGTATTATTATAATATTATTTTTTAACCCTTATTTACCAGATTTACCCTTAACCATGGTAAATAAAATATTTACCGCAGTAATTATTCAAAATGTCTAAAAATAAAAGTTACCTATTTACACAATTTGAACATCCTGATTACAAATATGGAATCCATTTTCCTAATTTCAAAACACATAAGTGGCAGAAATTAATTTAAAATTAATTCCCGCTGTCAAAACAAAAAGCGTGTTTTTATGAGATAATAACTATCAAAAGATTGACACTTGTTTATGTTCGGTTTAATTGTATAATTATGTCCAATGACCAACATTATATTAAATGGTAAAAATATATTCTAAATATAATTTAAAACTACTAAAATTCATAATTTATCACTATTAATTATTTTGATTAAAAAAGTTGTTTTTAATTAAAATTTAGTACTTTTCACTATTCATCAAAATATGAAAGTTATCCGAAAAGTACCAAAATTTCACCTTAGGCTAAATTAGATATTCCAAATCCAAAAATGAAGTCTATTTTGAAATATAATATATATATAATTTTAAAAAGTAGGTATTACTATTCATAACAGCTAGTTTGATTGGTTGTTAGAACTCGGTGTTGCGTACAACACATGCTATCGCATTATTCAAAGAGAAGCGTACCGTATAAGCTTTGGTTGTTATATTCTACCCTCCTTCAAATAATTTCTTCCTAGAAATTTCTAGAATACTATTGCATGAAAAGACTCAGGTGGTTCTTCATCATTAGTTCCTCGGGTTCCCATGTTGCCTCTTCCATCTTATGGTTCCTCCACAAAACTTTTACCAGACGCGTCGTCCGGTTTCTCAGTACTTGTTCTCTCGTATCAAGAATCCTGACGGGCTCTTCACAATAGGAAAGATCGGGTTCCAGTTCTAATTCCTCATAGGTGAGTACATGCGTTGGGTCAGGCATGTATTTCCTCAACAAAGATACGTGGAACACATCGTGAACTTTGGAGAGACTTGGCGGCATTGCCAATCGGTAAGCTACAGCCCCAATTCATTCTAGAATTTCGAAAGGTCCGATGTACCTGGGACTCAATTTACCTTTCTTACCAAAACGTATGACTCCCTTCCACGGAGATACCTTCAGGAAAACATGATCACTGACATGAAATTCCAAATCCTTCCTTCGATTATCGGCATAGCTCTTCTGCCTACTTTGAGCTGCTTTGATGTGATTTTGGATTACTTTCACCTTTTCCACCGTTTCCTCCACCAGTTCTGGGCCTACAAGTTTTCTTTCTCCAACGTCATCCCAACAGGTTGGAGTACGACATCTCTTTCCGTATAACACTTCATATGGTGCCATCTGAATACTCTAATGGAAGCTATTGTTATAGGAAAATTCTACCAGAGGTAAATATTGATCCCACATAACCTGAAAGTCAAGTGAGCAAGATCTCAACATGTCTTCTAAGGATTGAATAGTCCATTCTGATTGTCCATCTGTCTGAGGGTGGTATGCAGTGTTCAAATGAAGTTCAGTATCTATGGATTTCTGAAGACTTTTCCAGAATCTTTAAGTAAAACGGGGATCACGATCAGAAACAATCGATAGGGGTACTCCATGAAGTCTCACAACTTCATTAATATATAGTCTTGCTAGACGTTCCAGGGGTAGATCTTATCTTATAGCAAGAAAATGTGCTGACTTGGTAAGATGATCAACAATAACCCATATTGCATCGTTCTTTCTAGGAGTCTTTGGTAGCCCCATGACAAAGTCCATCGTAATATTGTCCCATTTCCACTCCGGTATGGGAAGAGGTTGCATGACTCCTCCAGGCTGTTGCCTTCCAGCTTTCACTTGTTGAAAAACCATACATCTTGACACAAAATTAGCAATCTACCTCTTCATGTTGTCCCGCCAAAAATGTTCCTTCAAATCTCTATACATTTTGGTGCTCCTAGGGTGTATAGAGAAATTGGAACTATGAGCATCATCCAGCAATTCCCTTTTTAGATCAGGTAAATCGGAAACACAAAGTCTCTTCCCGAATTTCAAAATTCCATCTTCATACACAAAGTCTCTCAATCTCCCATCATTCACAGCTTTAATCTTCTTATGAAATTCTTCATCATCGGTCTGAGAACTCTTAATCCTTTCTAGTAATGATGGTTTAGCAACCATTTGAAAAAGCATTGATGTTTCACCTTCCCTAGTTATTCCCATGTCCATCTTCACTAGATCCATGAAAATTGGATCCCTTTCAATTATCATCATGTTCAAAACTCCATGGTATTTTCTGCTCAAAGCATCTGCCACCTTTTTGCTTTCCCCGGGTGGTAGTGTATCGTGCAATCATAATCCTTGAGTAATTCAAGCCATCTCCTTTGCCTCATGTTGAGTTCTTTTCGTGAGAAAATATACTTCAAACTCTTGTGATCAGTATAAATCTCACATTTTTCACCATAGAGGTAGTGCCTCCATATCTTCAATGCAAAGATCACAGTTGCTAACTCAAGATCATGAGTAGGATAGTTTTTTCATGAATTTTCAACTGTCGTGATGCATAGGCAATAACTCTATCATTCTGCATAAGGACATAGCCAAGTCCTTTCTTTGATGCATCACTATAAATAACGAACCCATCATTCCCCGATGGTAGAGTCAATATAGGAGCATTGACTAATCTTCTCTTCAGTTCTTCGAAACATTCTTCACACTCTTTTGTCCAAACAAATTTAACCCCTTTACGTGTGAGCTTCGTTAATGGGTTATCCAATCGGGCAAAATTCTGGACGAAACGTCGATAATAACCTGCCAAACCAATAAAACAACGTACCTCAATTATACTCGTAAGTTCTGGCCATTCATGGATTGCCTTGGACTTAGAAGGATCAACAGAGATTCCATCTTTAGAGACAATATGGCCAAGAAAAGAAATCTCCTGAAGCCATAATTCACAGTTGCTAAACTTCCCATATAATTCATTCCTCCTCAGAGTCTTCAAGATAATGCGCAAGTGATTTTCATGATCTTCGTAGGTTTTGGAGTATACCAAGATATCATCAATAAATACCACCACAAATTCATCGAGATACTCCTTGAAAACTCTATTCATCAGTTCCATGAATACAGATGGTGCATTAGTCAATCCAAACGGCATTACAGTAAACTCGTAATGCCCGTACCTGGTTCGAAATGCTGTTTTCAGAATGTTTTCCTTCTTCACACACAACTGATGGTATCCAGATCGAAGGTCAATCTTTGAAAAGTATTGAGCTCCATGCAGTTGGTGAAATAAATCATCAATACGAGGTAGGGGATACTTGTTCTTTATTGTTATAGCATTGATCTCGCTGTAGTCGATACATAACCTCATAGATCCATCTTTCTTTAAAAAAAAGAACAGGGGCTCCCCATGGAGAAACACTAGGGCGAATAAATCCCTTATTACTCAATTCCTCTAGTTGTTTCTTTAGTTCGACTAATTCTACAGTGGCCATTCTATAAGGGGTCTTCGATATAGGCCTTGATCCAGGAATCAAATCAATGGAAAACTCAACTTCTCGTTCTGGAGGATGTCCAGGTAAATCTTCCGGAAATACATCTATAAATTCTTTCACAACAGGTACATCCTCTATTTGAACATTCCTTTCCTCACCGACAGTTATTTCACACTCTTCCTCCCCAATAATTGAATTAAGTTGAGCTACTGGGGGTGTATCTAAATAAGAATTAGGTGGTGACGATTCTGCTCTAAAGATAAGGTGTTCCTTATCATTATCATCAAGAATCGTAACCTCTTTCTTCTTACAATAAATCATCGCATCATAGTCCGAAATCCAGTCCATACCGAGGATTATATAAAACTCAATCATAGGTATGACGATGAGATCAACAGATAAAGAAAATTTATGTGCTCTAATGGGGACTGATTCACAAAACTTTGTTGCAATGATACTTCCCTTAGGAGTTTTAACTGACAACTCCCTTATTAAATCAAATTGGAAATATCTAATTTTCTTAGAAACTGAGAAGATATGAAACAATGCGACTATCCAGAGTCAAATAATGCATTTGCTAAACTTGAGGAAACCATTAAATTACCTGCCACCACGTCTTTTGGAGCTTCTACCTCTACAGTAGTGATAGCATAAGCCTGGCCTTGATCCCTTGGCCTTTTCTGAGGTATGTTCTCCTGACGCTTAGGACATGCTTTTGCATAATGCCCCATCTCCCTGCAATTGTAGCACTAAACGTTGGTAGCTTCCTTCTTCCCCTTGCAATCACGAGCTTGGTGGCCTTTTTCACCACACTTGTAACAGACTCCCATTCCCTTCAAGCAAGTACCAGGATGTTTCTTCCCGCATTTACCACAGGATGGATATTCAACGTTTCCTTTCTTCCCCTTATTTCCATTCCCAGATTGATCAGCAGGCCTCTTCTTCTCTTGCTTTTCTTTAAAGTCATAAGACTTAGAGAATTCCTTTTCGGTCTTGATAGCACATGAGACAATGTCTTCGTACGATGAAAAGGATTGTGAGACTAATGCTCGACAGAGAAATGGTTTTAACCCATCAAAGAAATGATCAATCTTACTTTTTTGGTTACGTATATAATCACCAGCGTACCTTGATAACCTTGTAAAGTTAGCCTCATACTTTGTGACATTCTCATCCTCCTTTTGTCTTAGACTCAGAAATTGCCTTTCCATATCTGCTCGATGGTCGCGAGGAAAGTATTTTTCTAAAAACAGATCTTTGAACTCTCTCCATTCCATATTTGATACTTCATCATCTTCCTTCATGTTTTGAATCAATGACCACCATTGATCAGCATCTCCAGTGAGGCGGTAAACTGCCATGATAACTTTTTCCCTTTCACTGCTCCCCAAAGGCTGAAATATTTTCTCTAGGGAATTTATCCATTGATCACCTACTAAGGGATTTGTACTCCCATTGAACGTTGGTGGATGTTGCCTCATGAATCGATCTAGCATTGATCCTCCACGCTGTGGATCAGGGTGCTCCATACGGGTAAGGTTATTATTCATAACCTGAGTAAGTTGTCCCAGTATGGTGATTAGCTGATCGGCACCAGTTGCATCACCAGCCCCACTATAATTATCTTGAGCAGGAGGGCAATCCCTACATGGAGTGTGTGCATTGATACGGTTTCCATTTCTTCCACTAGGCGCCATTTCTAAACAATGGCATAAACTAGATCAGTTTATGAATCAAAATACATAATCCCATACTTATAAAACACTTAACATAAATTGAACTATTTATGGATATAATCCATAATCATAAAAAAATTTCTTTGAGGAAGTATATACTCATAAACCCTTCATAATGATTTGTAAGGAAAATGAGAGTTATCCTAAGCATATCCCCCGGGAGTGTCGTAACCAAGAGTGCAGCAAGGCCCGTTGTCGTGCACCAGTTCCCGTTCGAGTCTAGCTCAAAGCGGTGTTTTCGGATTTTACCCCTAGGTACATCTGTGCCAGAGCCGCCTCTACCTGCTCATATCCAGACAGGGATGTATTGCTCGTAAAACTCACAAAATATCTACAATACCAAAATTCTAGGAAGATCTTCTATACTAATCCTCAAAGTTCATCTTAGGTCTACGTGCTCTAATTAGATTTTATCTAAATCTAGCTTCCAAGGTTTGTACTAAACTTCCTCTGATACCAACTATAACACCCCGACCCCAGTTACCCAGAGTCGGTGCATTATTACATTACATTGGCATGATCAAAAGAAAGATAAAATCTCGAAAGACCGATTGGTTTAGTAGCCTTGGAAACACTAGATATTTCTATAAGTTTTACATTTACATCATAAAATGAAAAACTACTACAACAACATAATGTCTGCATAATTCACACTCATATCCCCACATAATATCCCTGCAGTTCATTCATAATTTACTTCTTCACTTCCTGGGAAAAATAAAACATAGAAAAGGGGTGAGCTCAAATGCCCAGTAAGGATAACAATATAGCGGAAACTTTCATAAATAAGAATAAACATTTAAGGCAATGTATAACTAAAACAAAAGCCTTTCAAACTTGAACATTTAACATAGTATGTCATAAATAAAATGAAATAATACCATTTACATACTCACATGGTTATTCTACTAATCGAATAATCACATGAAAAATCAATAACCACTTTCATAATGATGGAATGCATAATGCCAGACTATCATAACCACATAGCCAAGGCCTCGTGCCAAGAATACAAATAAGATTTTGTCAAGGACTTGTGCCAAGACACTAGTTTGTCTCATGAGACAGACCGATGCATCGAGGAGCTATATCGGGCTCCACCCGTCACATATTAAGTCCAATGCATTCCCATATGAAAAGGTTTAAACATAACATAAACATTCGTATTAAAACTAGCATACGAAATGTCAATACTTTCACCATAAACTATGAATTGTATAAAAATAGCACATCCACAGTCAAACATATCACAAAACCATCAATACAATATAGAAGTTTTGTATCATAATAAATCAACATCAAATAATCTTAAAATCCATCAAAGGATGTTGACATAGATGAAATCAAAATTCTTTTTAAAGAAATATCTCCTTTTATTTTGAAATAATTTAAGATCCATATAAAATAAAACATTTTCTTTGAAAATATTCTTATAAGCTTGTAAGGGAAGCTTTGAAGATTTTATAACGGCGGAAAATATCCGCACCCACCGTATAAGTTAAAAAAAACATTCTTACCTTAATTCTGTCGAAAAGGTTAAAAAGGACCTTGTTTTGAAAACGACGGAATGATTCCTTTATAAACCTCTTATAACATGTCAACCAAGGGTATAAATGACTTTAACCCATATTCTTGTAAATAATAAAAAATGTTTTGAAATACATTTTTAAGAAAACATGGATGTGGATGATAAAGAGATCCTAGTAGATTATTACATAAAAACAACCTCGGATAATGAAGAGATTGTGAAATAACCCTTACCAATTTGGTAACTTATTAAACATACAACCCACGAAAGAGGTATCATACAATGAATATGTAAATACCCCTAAATTAAAGTTTATTACACAAAAAATATAATTATGGGAAGTACATACACCCCACAAAAGGTAATGGTGGCAATATGGCATGAATCTCACGAGAATAAGGAGTGAGATGACAACCCCTTACCACGTTAATCAACTGAGTCGTATGGACAAAAGTTAATAACCACCAAACTATTTACATAATAACATGAATATAAAGATAATCATGATAATATATATCAAATTCCAGTACACAATACACCACTTTCAATAATTTAGTGGCGAATAATGGAAATCTCACGGGATTGAATGTGAGATAAGAAAATCCCTTACCTTGTACTTTTCCTTGGTTGGGGTAGGTTAACCTCCTTTATAATGGTGAAATAATTGTTATTAAATTATACAAGAATCATATATATTAATATGATATCATATATGATCTTTTAACATTGATTTGTTAATAATATTTTAGAATTATCGTCGTTTCAGGTGTTAACTTACTCATTTTCATTTATATGTTTTGATACATAAGCCATATTTGTTGTATCTTATTCAAATCCAGAATTATATCAAGTCCTTAAACATCATTTTTAAATCATCAAATGATAATTATACTTTAATGGATACGATGGATAATGAATCTCATCGCGTTCGTGGAGACGGTAGTCCGTACGTACGCATGAGCGACAATATCATTCTTTTGATATTAAAATAATATATAAATGGATGGTATATCATATATACAGAATCATTAACATGTTATATTTATTATTTACATGAGTTACACATCATTATTATACCCATCCAAATAATATTATATTGAATAACAATTACACCACGACGTGGAGACGGTAAGCCGTACGTACGCACGTAGGGTGACATGTTATTCAAAGGGTGGATAGAATACTGAATATGGTTGTACCATATTTATAATAACATCACAGTATATTTAAGATACTGGAGTTATTATTTTAGAATGGTAAGAACAAAGAAAGAAGAAGTGGAAGATGAAATGAACATAGAAAAGGGTGGTGAAATCATTACCTCTTCTTCGGGTTCTTCCTTTTGATTTGATCAAAAGGGCTCCTTAGGTTGGCTTTCTGATCAAATTAATGCCCCTAGGTTGTAGTGAGGGAAGTTGGGAGACTATTTGGGTAGAGTTTGGCCGAGCCAAAAGGCTTTGAAGGTGTGAAGAAATGAGAAGGAGGAGTGCCCTTTTATAAGAGGGGTGAGGGGCACCTTTGGAAAAGCTAGAAATATTAATTTATAATAAATTCATATTCGGTTTATAATGGCTCCAAAGTTGATTATTCAAAGTTTAATGTGGGGATAGGTCTAAAACCACTCAACCAATAGAATTTTGACAGGTTTGGGTACTTATATTAACCTTATCTTTAAGTATTAACTCTAAGTTAATTAGTTTCACTTTTACAATGTCTCTTTGTATTTTTATATAATATGGTTAATAAACATACTATATACATCCAAGAGACCCCCAAGTGGTCCATTAATGATGAACCTATCATGATATAAGTCTCTTTCCCGAACCTTAGCTTTTTAGGAATTTGATATCAATTAATAATATAATATTTGTTTTAAGAACTCTTTTACGTCAATTTTGACACTATTCAATAGTTGATTTTTGTGAAACTCATAACAGATTGATTACTTCAAAAAAAGTCAATTAAATCAATCCTAATATATCATATTATCCTATCAAATTAGTTTAATTCATTAAAAGTTTCATATTATATTTATTTGGGTATTTATAATATCAATTATTTTAATTTTTCACTATTATAGTAATTACTGCATCATCACTGTGTCATAAATAAACTAAATTATTTAATGTCTAAAAATTATAAATAAAATATAGTTATGTAGGAAAGCTTTTTATCTTTCTAATTAATATTTATAATCTAAAATACAACATATATAACCCTATGTAACAATTGTTTTTCTAAAAGATATATGCTTGTGTCATTTTTGTATTTATTTTAACTTAATTAAAATAAAGTGTCATTATCACTTACAAGTGGATCCATGGGGTCCGCAAATCGACCCAAAGATGCCCATGGTCGACCATGTATCAACCAATAGGGTTAAGACACGTTTTAGGATAATTTAGTATTATTATAATATTATTTTTTAACCCTTATTTACCAGATTTACCCTTAATCATGGTAAATAAAATATTTACCGCAGTAATTATTCAAAATGTATAAAAATAAAAGTTACCTATTTACACAATTTGAACATCCTGATTCCAAATATGGAATCCATTTTCCTAAATTCAAAACACAGAAGTGGCAGAAATTAATTTAAAATTAATTCCCGCTGTCAAAACAAAAAGCGTGTTTTTAAGAGATAATAACTATCAAAAGATTGACACTTGTTTATGTTCGGTTTAATTGTATAATTATGTCCAATGACCAACATTATATTAAATCTTAAAAATATATTCTAAATATACTTTAAAACTACTAAAATTCATAATTTATCAGTATTAATTATTTAGATTAAAAAAGTTGTTTTTAATTAAAATTTAGTAATTTTCACTATTCATCAAAATATGAAAGTTATCCGAAAAGTACCAAAATTTCACCTTAGGCTAAATTAGATATTCCGAATCCAAAAATGAAGTCCATTTTGAAATATAAAATATATATAATTTTAAAAAGTAGGTATTACTATTCATAACGGCTAGTTTGATTGGTTGTTAGAACTCGGTGTTGCGTACAACACATGCTATCGCATTATTCAAAGAGAAGCGTACCGTAGAAGCTTGGGGTGTTACATAAAATCACTTTTATATAATTTTCTGTATTATTGGATCCACATTCAATGGAAAAAACATGACTGTAATTCAATTTTCTAAAATTTACAATAGTGCCACTCCTTCTCCACTATAAAATGTTTATCAAGACTCCATCTTCCTCACACCTCTAATGAAACATTTTATAGAAAAATATCATCCTCAATATCTCCTCAAAATACATCACTTTATCCTATAATACTCACCATGCACAGAAATCCATCAATGATATCCTACTGGGGTAAACCAAAAGGAGATACTCAAATAAGAGGTAGAATCCTTCCACAAGCTCTTTAGTTTTAATTTCATTATACACAGCCCCAACAATATTTTATCCATGGTTACATAATAAAATAATTATCCTCAATATATAAGGATTTATTTATTATTTGGTTTATACCTTTACTTAGAAACACATCCATATAATGGGAAACGATCTTACAGTATGTGTACGGAGAACTACCGCCTCAAGAAACCATGATTGTTCATTGTTCCTTTACCACATTTCATGTTTCAGAATTTTGATTTAAATTATGTTTCTATATTATATATATGATATTAATTAAGTCTTTTTTATTATATATTTATTTTATAAAAATTCTTTTAAACATTCCCTTTACCATAAATACGATAACATTTTTTGTTGATCTATGGACTACCACCACCGCCAACAAAGTGATCCATTCACAGTATACATAAAAAAATTAAATATAATAATCATAATCCAATAAGACATTAATATTATTTTTTAATAATTATATAAATATTTATCATTTAATTATCAATCATTTATTATTATAAATAAATGATATATGGGTTTATGCGTACATACATCATATCGTCTCCAAGAATGGTGCATTTCATTTCATGTAACCAAATATCATTGATTATTATATATACATGTGTACATAATATATATGATAATAATATTTTTTAATAGTCTATATATGATGAAATCATTTACATTGTAATATGAATAAAAAATTATAATTCCAAATGAACTCAAGAAACAACGAAATTAAAACCTGAAATCGTTAAAACAATGAAAGAATAGTAAAATGTGTAATAAGATATTATAAAATTATTATATATGCTATAATAAATATTAATATGGTTCTTCAGTAGGTAATTAACACTCTTTAAACCATTATAAAACATGTTAATGGAATATCACCCAATAGAAAACAAAATGTAATGGATTTTATATCAATTTACATTCCATTGAGACTTATTAGTTGTTATGCACCGATTCACTTTTACATGGTGTATAGAATGCCCTTTGACATTTTATATCCTGAAAATTCTTATTTTAATGATATTATAAGATTAATTCAATGTTATTCCTTCATTCATAGTCTGATTCAAATGTTTCATTCTAGTATGAGACACCATTGAATGTTTAATGATTATTATTATCAAGAATGAATTATTGATCATTAAATGGTATTTCTACACATCATAATAAAAAATCCATGTTGTTAATTATCCACCACTATGGAATAATTTTAAAAAACATATTATTTATTACATCTAGATATATGAGGATAATTAAAAATTTTCATTAATTAAATCTATTTTGCGACATATGATGAATGCATTGGATTTAGTAGGAGACTGGTGGGGCCTGCTATATCCCCTTGATGCATATGTAGTCTCATGAGATGAATCAGTTGGAAAAATAAAAATGGTTTAAACTGTCTTGTTTTGATGGTATATTTTTTTGTTATTGGGAAATATGATGTTCATTCTTTAATAATTTACATTAATGATAATTCAATTGTTAATTTTTATCATTGAATTTTTTTTGTATATATGGATTCATTATACTACAAATTTATTGATTAATTATCATGTGATTCAGTTTCCTAATTTTCGATGTTTATATTTATTTTTCAAGTGATTATAATGGAATGTGTACCCAATTACTTACCTTTATGTGTTTATTTTACCAACTAATATATTCTTTATTCTTATTTACGTACAATTATTGAGTATTTTAGATCACTCTTATTATATTTTTTTCTTCAATTTATGAAGAATAAATCCTTGAACAATATTTCAAGGATTCAATTCATCTCATTTGATTTTACATCATGCTTTATTTTCTTTTCCAAAGGTATTATGGGTATAATTTATGTAATCTACTTTCCAAAACTGTAAAATAGATCAGCCCTTCAAGATTTTTTTCTTTATAATCATGTCAATGTTAAATAATAATGAACTTGACCTGGGCTTCTAGGGATAGGGTGTTGTAGTTGGTATCAAATTATGTTTAGCAGAATCCATGGAAATTGTAATTAGAAAACTTAGATTTGGGAACATAACACTATTCTAGACTTTGAGAATCAATATAGATGAACATCTGTGAATTTTAATATGGTAGATATTGTTTAGGTATTTGAAGAAATAAATCCATGTCTAAATTCAATAAGAATATATGGTTCTAGAACATATGTACCAAGTAGTATAAACTCTGACATTGTGTTTTGTGCCTTTCACAGCATAACCTAGTACACAAAAAATGGGCATTATTGTGAACCTATTTTGAATCATTCAGGTATATTCTTAGGATATTTATTATTCTATTTACCTACCATTATTAGTGCTTTGTAATTTAATATATCCCCAAAGAAACTATTTTTATGATTTTTTGATTAGTGATGAATAAACATTATCAATTTATGTTAACTATTTTACTAGTTTTGGGATTATGCATTACATTATATAATGATATGAACTAATTTATTATATATAGAAACATAGAAATGGTTCCTAGAAGAAGGAACAAAAACCTCACCAATTTACGTGATCCAAACTGTAAGAATTATCATATCTTCTATTATTATAGGACAATTTGTTTAGGGGAAATAATCTCCTAGTCATTCTCATTATATGAGGACAATATTTCATATGATATCAAGATGGGTAAATAATTTTCCATGTCTTGTGGATTTGATGAAATGAAAGAAATATAGATGATCGAAGTCAAAAAAGATGTATAAAGGGATGAATGGAATGCAGTATTTTCCCACATGTGATAATTGTGGAAATAAACACTCTGGTACTAACTTTAAGATAATGATATTTTTTTATAAGTTTGGAGAAAAAGGCCACTTAGGTCATTATTGAATGGGAAATACATAAAATCTGAAAGTGAAATTCCTCCATATTATGGAGATGGAAGACTATCCAAATAATTATCTCATGTGTCAATGGAATATAACCGAATGTAGCAAGTTAGAATTTTTTGGAAATTTATTTTTTACTGAATGATAATCCTTGATGTGTTTCTAATATTGAGACAACTTTTCTTGGATAATGAAATGGCTTATTTTGATATGTGATGAATAACATGGAACTAATTAATGATTTTTTTAAAAATAATTATGATATCATTGATGGAGTATATTTATTATTTAATTTATGTAATATATCCAAAAACATGTGTTTTACATAATGAATAAGAAACAATGTATGTTTCTAGTAAATATATATTGTTAATTAGGTTATTACCATGTTTCAAGATGATACATTATGAAGGTATTCAATTCTTTAGAATGTAAAAATTTAGATATTCTTCATGTTGATTAATGTTTAATGGTGTGTTATTTTAAAAAAATAGCAACCATCTGTCTAAAGTGATGGATTATTATATTTTATAAAGGTTAAAAAAAATTATAATGGTTTAAGTTATAATTTAGATGTGGTCTTAAGGATTTAGATATTACTTCACCCTACAATGAATTTTGTGCTAAGATATAAAATAGAAATATTTATAAGTTTAATAAATGAAAAATATTATTTCTATAAACTTGTATTTACGTAGATTTTGAGAGGGTAAAATCATTTTTCAACTCCATCAAAAGGGACTTGAATTTAAAAAAAATTCAGATTATTTTCAATTTTGATGATATCAATTACCATTATCCACACATCTATTTTATGGTTTTAGTGTAAAAATAATACACTAACATGATTTCTATCACTCTCCATAATAAAATTATGTTTATATTTCCTATCCATATCCTTTTTTCACTAATTTTTTCATACTTATAAGCTTAGCTTTGTGGTGACCTTCATATTTTATTTTCCCTATTATTAATAATATGTGTTATTTAACCTATTTATGATGTGGGCTTTCAAAAAATTTATTTTAATATTTAAAAACATTTATTTATGAGATCATGTTTATATTTAGAGGATTCAATTTTATTAAAGTGGGGAGAATGTAATAATCATATACTCTAAATTTAGAACATTGTACTTAATAGTTTGTAAGAGATGAAACACCAAGAACGTAATAGAATATAAAATCTATAGACAATACAATATATTCAATATTATAAATATTTTCTATATATTATATATATTTCAATACATGAAACATTTATTTTATCATTTGTTTCACATGACAAGTATCTTCGATAGCTTGTAATGAACACAACACTTAGTAAGATTGTGTTATAGGCATGACTATGATTTGCTAAACAACAAAATATTATTAAAATATAATTATTTAATATAATCTAATATATCTTAATTGTTAAATTGATAGTTTAGAATTGGATTTACTATTTTATGATAATATATTCTTTAATTAATTTGTCCCAAATTTATTTGAAATGAAAATAATTACCAATTGAATATAATGATTATTATTTTATAAAAAAACAATTTTAATGCTCAGAAATTGGTTTAACATAATAAATTAAACTAATCATAATTTGTACGTAATAATAATGTAATATATAATTTATATATTAAATATAATATTTTTTACATTCCTCTAATAATTTTTAATGGAATAAAATAAAAATAAATCCTGTTTTATTATTAATTTTTTTCAAATAATGTAATTTTAGAAAATTTTAACGGCATACCTATATTAGATAATTGTTTTTTTAAATTTTATTTATTTTCATGTAAAAATAACTTTTATAATTCAATTAATAATAAAAAAGTTATCTTATGTTGAATTTATTGTATTTTTCAATGATGTTTCATTTTTTAATTAATACTAAAAAATAATGATTTTTGATTCAAAACAGAATTTCCATATAATTTACTTATAATGGTTAATCATATTTTTAATTTATTTTAAATTTTAGATAGATATTTTTTATATAAAATATTTTAATTTATTTCTTTTTAATATATATCACTTTAATTGTATATTAATATATTCGAAAATATGTACATTTTTTCTTTAAAAACCTCATTGGTCTTCCATTATGTAGGAATAAATTTAAATTAATTTTTTCCACTTAAGTTATTTTAATAAGGAAAAAATAATTCCATATTTGGAATGTGAATATTTTATAAATTTTAATGAGTTATACTTTGTTTCTAAATGAAAATATTTCTGAAATTGATTAAAAATAATGAAAAAAATTAATAGGGAAAAAAATTATCAAAGGAATAAAAGATAAGTGTAATGCCATAAACGACCTATATTAGTGTCCAAAATCTTATTTATGGATATATTTAGACCCAACATTCCATTTTATTTAATTTGTATTATTACTAGTTCCATTTTCAATTAGAAAACATGGTTGGAATTCCCTTTCCCAAAATTTACAACAGTGTCACTCCTCCTCCACATTAAAAAGGCATTCAATCTTCCAACATACTCAAACCTCTTAAGAAACATTGGATCAAATAATATCTTAAAAAATATCTCCTAAAAATTCCTCCCCACATCTTATAATCCTCCCCTTGTTAAAAAATCCATCTAAGGAATCCCTTTGGTGCAAACTAAAAAGGGTTACCCAAAGAAGATGCATCATCCTTGATCGAGCTCATTAGTTTTAATTTCATTCTCTACCAATTCAATTATAAATTTTACATTATTAAATAATAAATTCATTATACTAAATATTTCATTATTTTTTATTTTAATTGTGTTAAATAAACTTACACACACTTTCATATAATGGGTAACGAACTTACCGTTCATGTTTGGAGAACTACTGCCTCCCGAAATGATAAATGTTCATTTTATCCTTTACCAAATTTCATGGATGGAAAATATGATTGAAAATATCTATATTTACATAATATATATATTATAATTTTAATTCCTTTAATATTATTTAAATATTTTATAACTCATACCTTTATAATGTTTATTTATATTCAAATACTATAACAGTGTTTGAGAAATTGTGGACTACTGCCTCCTCCAAGCGATGTGATTCGTTGACCACATACATTGAATTTATTAATGATTATGTTAATATGACTATGTTAACATTATGAAAATAATATTATATTTTATTTATATAGTACATATTTTTCATCTTATTTTCAATCTTTTAATATGAAAACTAAATGACAGTAGAATTCATGCTTACGTACGACCTAACGTCTCCAGAAATGGTGGTTTTCATTTCTAATATTAATGTACAATGCGTTATTATAAAAACATATTGAATTAATATATATTTTTATTAAATTATTTTTTCAATTATTTATATTATTAAATCATGATATAATTAATAATAACAAAATATAAAAATTCATAACTTACTCAAGAAACTAGGCAATTAACATCCAAAATATTAAAAATAATTAATGAATATTATCAAATGGGTAAAAATATGTTATAAGATGATCATATATGATATAATAAATATTAATATGGTCCATTGATAAGTAATAAACAATATTAAAGCAATTATACTTGAGATTAATGGATGATCACCCAAAAGGAAACATATGGTAAGTTATTTCGTCACAATTTACATTCCATTGAGAATTATTTCTTCTAATGAAGAAATTATATTTTATATGATGTATTTACATCCTTATAAAATCTAATATCATGAATATACTTATTCACATGATATTATAATTTTAATTTATTGTAATTCATTCGTGGGGAGCATGATTCAAATTTTTCAAAGTGGTGTGGAACACTTTGGAATGTTTAACAATTTTTATTCTCAAGACTATTTTAATGATATTTAAATGATATTTCTATTCATCAACATCAACAAAACAATGTTTTTACATATCCTCAACTAAAAAATTATTGATAAAATTGTATTAATTATTTAATATAGTTATTTTATTATAAGGCAGATTGTTTATTAATTAAATTGATTATTGTATATATAAGGAATGAATTGTATTTTCATATATGATTGGTGGAGACATCTATAACTATTTGATTCAATAGTACTCTCATTTAGAAAAATTAGTTAGAAAAATAATAATATTTAAATATTTTTTATCTTGATGATAAATATATCATGTGTCTGAGATAAATGATGTAAATTATTTAATCAATACCTTCATTGACAATTTTGTAATTACTATTTATCTATGATATTTCCTCATTAAAATATCTATGGATGCATTATATTCTCAATTTATTGATGAAATGGCTTGTTTTTAGTTTCTTACAATTCAATATTGATATTTCTTTATCTAGATGTTTTAATATAATGTGTTATTATTTAATAACCATTCACTATTGATTATTCGCGTCAACTCATTTTTTCTTCTACTTTACAAACCCTTACCTATCATTTGATCACACCCTTATTATGTTTTCATTCCCTATGTTTTAAAATAAGAAGACATTGAGTAATCATAAAAGGACACAATTAATACCATTTTATTTTATTTCATTCTTTAATTTCTGTCTCCAATGTAATATGGGTATCATATAGGTATTTTGGATTTCCAAAACAAATAAAATGATCAATACTATGATATTTTATTACATGTAATCATGACAATGTAATAAAATAATGCACTGACTATGGGCTTCTGGGGTTGAGGGGCTACAAATAGATACTATTGATGACCTTGGAGAATGATGCAAGTTCATATCCGTTGATCCATAATCTCATGGATGAATATTGAATTTACATGTGGTGTCAAACAATCTTTAGAGTGGAAGATAATCATTCTTTATCAGATTATAAGTTCAAAATGGTTGTATCTCCATGTTGAGACGAGATGATGAGAGATAATATTTGAATAATTGTTGCAATATATGACTGAAATTGTGTAGAATCCATGGTAGGGTCAAAAAACATAGAAAAGAGTAGGAATGAGAAATCAAACATTGTAAATATATTGTGCCTTGAAATATATTTTTTTCTCTATTTGAAGAATGTTGGGGAAATTTATTGATGTGGATCAATAAATTTCCCATATTTTAGAGGATAATTTTAAAAATGAACATCTCATAAAATAAAATAGATCATTTATCCACCCCTCCCCATCTCAATGCTTAAATAGGATCCTAACAGGTACCAAATATCAAGTAATGTCATGCATCCCGACATTGCTTATACTATTATCTGATATGTTCCTCAAAAATGGTTTCTGGTGGTGTACATAGACAAACCCGAAGTCATGTTCAAACAAACCTACATGAAATTTTCATTTGGATGACCTGCTCTGTGGAAATCATCCATCATATTTTTTGAAACAAAGTACAAATCAACATTTTTTCTTGAACTACATGTTATGTTATTCCGATTTCTATATGAAAAGACGTAAAAACAACATGAATCACCTATTCACTGAAAATCACTCTTTATGGGCCTTTATTTATCCAACAGCAGCTAGAATTTAATAATTTCATTTGAAAAGGGAAAATAAATATATGTTAAGTAAAAATAGATATAATTACCCCAATTATTAGTGAGTAGTTGAATATTCAAGGCCTAACATCAAAAAATTATATTATATGTGAATTGTATCCCAATCCAATTCTAATTATCCTCTCCAATGAATCATAGCATAACCCCTCATATCCCCTGATCTCCTAATGAAAATGAGGGGTGTACACACACCCCATCGTTCGAATAAAAGTGAAATTAGGCAGAGGGGAAAGTAAAAAAAATTAAAATAAAACACGAAATAAAAGGAATAACCCACGACCTATAATTGAAAAAAGATTTTATACTCCTCTCCTAGGTGAAACTGTACATTTTTAAATGTTTAAGTGTGTGGTAATATTTAATATTTATTTAATAATTTAAAATATCCAAAAAATATTCTTGTCTACAAATTTAACCAATTTATATCCCAATTTTAATCATCATATCTTTAGATCATTGAAACCATTAAAAATTTCCATGTTTATATGCCAGGGTAAATTATAAAATTTCACCTCATTATTACCTAAGACTCAGAAATATTTATATGAACCCAAATGCCTTTTATGAAGATAACAATGTGAAACAACTTCTCCTTGATATGTTTTAGCACACAAACTCATGAACTAAATCCTGAATCTCAAAATAACCCCTTATTTATGACCAAAAATTAATATTTTCCATGATTTTCATAACCCATTAAAATATGGGTCATTACATACTCTTGAACAAAAAATTTTATATCCCTGGGAAGTCACAATGGTCCTCCAATCATTATTCCTGACACACCTCGGTCATTAATTCAGAACCAAATCATCGGGTCCCCTCTTGAAATGTTAAAAAGATTTCACTATGAAACTCTAAGGACAAGGGACTATATAAACCAAAATCAAGTTTACTTCTCATCAATGTCAATGAAAAACAATATATTTCTCAAACATACACTTTTATCTCGAGATATCAAATCTTCATTAACTAATCCATCCTGATGTATATGGCTCTCCCCACCATATTACACCACATAAAATGTATGACTAAATTTCTTGTTCCACCCAAAATTTGGATTCTCTACCCAAAAAATAATAAATTTACCACCCTATAAAAATTCGAAGTGTATTTTCCACATCACAACACACAATACCATAAAAAATATTTTATACCATTCCTCTGGTCTTATTTTCCCAAAAAATAATGTTCATTCTCTCTAATGCTTTATCACATCTCAGGATCACAATAACTTAATTTCCATTGGAATCACAAGACAATTATAGAACCCATAGTAAATTCAAATTCAACACATTTCTTAATTACAAGGATCGGCTATCAACTTCCAATACCCGTCATCATACACCAACCATGAGAACTGATGCATCTTTGATGTAGATCTTTCTCAAATCACACCATATTTCATTTGGATATTGCTTCCAATTATTACTCTATAATACTTCTACTACAAACCCAAAATCTGAATCACCTCCCACATAAGGAAATAAATAAAATTGATTTTTAATTTCCACTAGAATTATGGTCCCATAGAGACCATCCCCCAACTGGTCTCAACATATCAACAATCATTCTTCTTTGAGAGTCGTAACAATGGAACCAATTCCATATTTTCCACAATATGTGAATCATCATGATCTCTATATATAATAGAAAAATTGATCTATAATGACTATTCATTGTTCATAACCTCCCAAATTGATTGGAAATTTACATCCAACTCAAAAACATGTTAAAACATAAAAAGAAAATTACTACCCATTTAAAAATCACCTTGAAATTCATTCTCAATAATTACCAAAATTTTATCCATGGAGAGTTCCACATAATCCATATAAATTTTTTTACTCTCTACCATTTTTATTCTCATACTCCTCTTTTTAATAGAAATAGCTAATAGGTTCCATAAACACTCATATGTCTCTACTCTTAATCCATACTGTCCCATCATGTCCACCCATGTCAAGTCAGAAGATCCCATCATTCGTAGCAAGGTATACCAATCAATCGACAATATCACTTCATCTATCGGATTCACACATGTATATTTTTCTTCCAAACCCTAAAAATTGATTCCCATAAGAATCTTTCCAATCACGTATATTCTCATATGCAAATAGATCAAAAGGTCCCACATAATCACTGGTTGCATCCAATGGTCAATCATGTACTACAACCCCCTAAATTCTCAAGACTCTCCAAAGTTTTGTCCAAATATAAAATGTATTCCTCACAATACAATTATCATACCTCTTGAGTTATCAAAAAACCCTATCAATTCCCAATAGACCCACAATTATCCATCACATTGATCAATAGACAAAAATCTCTAAGTTTAACCGCATACACACTTTTTTTTAAATATCAAGGATGTTTTTGAGATATATGTCAATCCCCACTATCTTCTTCCAAATTCCATGTTAATCTATATAAACCAGATTTCATGTTTTTTACCACTATAAAACCTAATATAATCTAAATATGACTTTTTATTTACACTATATAGCCTATTTTCACAAACCACATCCCACACCCTTGAGTCATCCATCACCAACAAAAGGATCATAAACCTAAAACACTTACCATGACCAATTAAAAGTCAATATAATATAGATAGATGAACCTATATGATCAATTTACAACAATTTTAATGATTCTCACTCATGATAAGGTCTACCAGAATATCACCTACCACCTGAGCATATCATACTACCCAAGAATAACATAAATAAATATAATATCATTATAGATTTATATTCAATTAATATCACATATATTCATGATTTGAGAGTATAAATGTATAATCTTTTTCATACTTGATACATAATAAACATATTAATAAATATATATTTAAAATATCCTATAAAAATCTTCAAATTGGAACCCTTATAGGCATGTAATACAAAGAACCTTCCATCAAATACTAGGGAAGGAAAACATAAGAAATGGTGATCGTAGAATCTCTGTAAGGGTAAACATATGTGATATAAAACATAAGAGAATAAAATGACCATAAGGATATGATAACATAATCATGATAATGTTCTCAATATAAAATATTCATACCTAGAAAATATTTTATCATAAAACCCCAAATATGGCCATATCCAACTGCATGATAAATAAGGGTTTTAGAGTAGTAATAAAAATTGAAGTCATAACATAGGTATGTGTTATTATAAGAATAATACATAATTGTTTTGTATTCCCTTTGTCAGGGCTTCATATCAGTGCTCCGTCTCGAAGTTACACACTACTTATTTCTCTATATTACATCTTTCTAATGGTGGGAGGCTTCCCTCAATTCAATCGGAAATGTAAACTCCTTGATCAAAATCAGAAGATGGGTTGTTGGTTCCTCCTTCCACAGATTATACCTTGGAACATGTAACATTGTCTTGGTCACATATATATATTTAAACAATTTTCATTAAACTTGTTATTGATTCCATCCTATGGTGGAAACTACTTCATTACACTACTTCAGTCTCAACAGGGCATCAAAAATTAGTTATAGTTGCTAATAATATTGTAAATGTCTAGAAATTTATTCACATTGGGTATGTATGTAACCTAAATGTTCATTCACATTAGGATGGAAACTCTTGTGTGAGAAATCATGGGAATAAAACTGAAGGTATACACTTTCATTCATGAGGTAGGTCACACCAGGGGAATGAGTGTTATAAGGTTTGTGACCTTAATAATCCCATGATTATTGCTTGGGGAATAGATTCTCGATCAGGTCGGGTCATATATTCAGGGTCTTTTGGGGACACGATCATTGGGCTTGCATGATTTGGGGATACATTAGTGAATGGTTTAACATCTTGTGGGGATATGTTGGTCACAATTGTAATTTCATGTGCGGGTGGGTCATAGGTTTAACATCTATTGGGGATATACTGGTCATAGGATTAATATATTATGGGGATAGGGTAAGTGGTTTAACATCTTTTAGGGACATATTTTTCAGATTTTTTACATAATATTGGGATATGGTACAACTTTATAATCAATTGGGGACAATTAGGACATAGTTTTAATGTTTTACGAGACATATTTTTCACAATTTTATTTCTTTTGGGGATAGGTTGGTTACGAGATAAACATCTTGTGGGGACAAGTTGGTCATATATTTAATGTCTTTTGGGGATTGGTTGGTTAGAGGTTTAATGTCTTACAGGGACAAGTTGGTGTTTAATAGTCTCCCTAGGGGTGAACATGATCAAACATAAAGGGTTTGGTTGAGTGTGTCACCAGGGTGGAGATGACCACACTCGAATGATTTGAAAGTGTACTATGTAATTAGGATTAAACATCATGGATTCTATCAGATGTGCTGGTATTTTAATATCGATACTTATGGATGTGTCATAAATACCCTATCTGTAAACAGGGAATAAAACCAACACATTTTTATGACACAATTTGTGGTAATGTGATTGGATCATTTCATGTGGTTTTAAATAATTTGGTATGGATGGTCCTGTTACGGTTTGTGTTTTAATGGGGGAGTGTGTTGGTATTACACATTTTTTATTCCAATGGCTTATGGCTATAGGGTGAAATAAAATTGAGGGGGAGGAGTGGAATCCCATGATAATCCTATACAGGGTACCCCACGATCATTTCATGGGGTAAGACTATAGTTTCACATCATGTACCAAGGATGTTGTGATGTAGTTTAATGGTGTACAACTAGGACAAGGTGGTTGTAAGTTTGTAATTATGTAGTTGAGTTGTTGTGGGGGTCACACCATGGGATTCCATTTCCAAGTTGGAGAGGAATATCAAACAAAAGGACTCAATTCATGGAATTTTGTTTAGTTTTATAAGATTATTACAACTTTAGGGCCAACATTACCACTACTCATGCACCTCTGAGTAAAACATGATGTATTCAATTTTGTAAATGAGGTTAAATTAGGGGTTATGATGTTATTGTACATATTATTTGTTGAAATAGTCATTAGGTTACTTATTGGTATGATAAAATGACAGGTTAGTGTCTCATTATACACTTAATGTAATACGGGTAGACAAAATGGTTGATGGTACCGGTGACATAAAGATTTTGGGTGTGCTCAAACCAGTTATGGATTGGTTTGGAGTCTATGGGTAGTCAAGATTCACAAAACTGTCTTTGCTGAATGGAGTTACCATGGGGTGGAATTGAGGATGGGCTTCACAAAAGATGTGGCATTTTCAAATTACAGATTTCAAAACGTACAGGGGTGTAATGAAGGAGAATTTTTCTGCGACCAAATAACCCTAATTCGAAGTGAATTTTTTGTTCCCATAAGTTTGGTTTCATTCAGGATAATTTAATCATGAAACCTCAACAGACAAAAGGGATTAATTGGTATGCCTAAAAAATTAAAATTCATTAAATTCATCACAACCATGGTTATAGATTCCCAAAAACCAATAGTATATAGTTTCATAAAGGATCACAACCATTGAAAATACATCAACTCTGTTGCTTATGATGCTTCGAAGTTTCATGAATTCAGAGATTTTTTTGAAATCCAAATGGTCACATTATCTCAAAAGGTAGACATGGTGAGGTATTTTTATGCTAGCATTGAAAATGGAATCTATATAACAAAATATGTGTGATTTTAAAGAATATTATAAACTTTTGAGGATGGGGTTAGCTAAACTTGACATTTGTTATGTGGAGGTTACCGCACAAACCACTATGTGGCTGATGAAATTTGAATACCAAATTTATTTTACATGGATATTAACTCCTAGTGATCTATGACATCAGTGAAATTCATGAACTGTAGTTTTCTTTAATAAAGGTTATTACCTTATACATTATGAGGTCTAAGTCATCTGTGAACCAGAGTAGTTTGTAATGTTTTTGACATTCATGAACCATACAATTAATTGTACTTTATGCCATTTTCACCCAAATTTTGTTCCAACTAGACATAACCTCATTGACCTCTACCTTGAAAAGTGTATTTTGAAATCCTCAAATCCCCCCAAGAATTTGTTATGATGGTGCAGTTTAAGGTCATATTATGAGGGAAAAAATCTGAATACTAGTGATTAGTAAGTGATATTTACAAACTTGACCTAAACCTATGCCTATAAATAGGGGTGTGGTTAACTTAGTGGATCCTGAACATTTCGAAAATGATATCACTATGATCTATTTTACTAAAACACAAGACCATCCTAAGAATTTAGAAATTTTGATACTCATTGCACATAAAACTAAAAACTTTCAGAAAATATAGTTCCATGAATAAACCTTCTTGATCCTAAAACCTAAGAAAAGATTACCTTCACAAACTGAACGTCATGAAACAATTCAAAAAAAATTATAATCCTGAGTTAAAATGACTGCCGAATGATTTGTGGCATTTTTTGATTGGTGAAAAGGAGATATCTAGTAATATCATGACTAGAGAGAGTGTCGGGGTTGATTCATATAATGGTAAACTCACGTCATAACATTAGAAATATGAACTGAGATATCCATTATTAAATAGGCTACCTTTCTTTGGTTTTCGGATAAGGGGAAATGTATTAATCCCCAGTGTTGATCAAGATGAGCCCACCTACTAGTTCAGGATCATCCCTTGGTAGTACTAGTGGAACATGGATATTAGATACCACATTATGAAAGAACACACTTCTCTTACCACTCATACACAATGGAACTACATCAACAAATTCCATAGGGGTGAATTGGTGGTGGATGATTCTACCCCTTAGTGTGAGAGCATTCGTAAGGCTGGTCTGAAAAATCATCTCAATGGATGGACTATAGAATGAATCTTTTTCTATTGTGGAATATTCAAATAAAAATGTGTGTGTTAATAATAGGTATGTCAATCCTACAAAAATATTATATTGAGTTAATGTATTTTGTTCTCTATGAGCTGACATGGTTACCATAGTTCAATGCATACCATCACCAGGACACCATGCTAGAGCTACTGAGAAGGTGGTCACTGGGGTCCAACTCATTTTTCATACATCATGGGGGATCATAATTTGTTTATGTTAGCCCTAAAACATCATAGGGATCCCAAAACAAGGAGAAATGTATAATTAGTTTCTCCAATATGAGGATGTATTGAATGAAGAGGGTAATATTCTCAGGATCTCAAGGGTGTTCCATTGCATTCTATAAGGTTCGAGTGACAAAAAACTAAGAATTAAGAACATCTATTCCATGTAATTTTTTGATTATTTTTAAAATGAAACTACATAAATACTAATTGGAGGACACATAATTGTTCAAAGGGAACTCAATGAGGTAAGGTACGCTGATATTGGAAGATTATTGGGGCTAGCCAATGGATATAGTGAGACTATATCTTAAATCTAGAGCATCCTTTGGTACGGATGGCTAGATTTATTATCATGTTTATTTGTTGGTGTATTCTCTCAAAATAAGATGTTCACATGGGGTTGTATTGAGAACCCTCATCATGAAAGCGATACTAGTTAAGAGGTAGTGAATCGACATAGTTTTCCCTATCTCAGATAAGATTTATAAGGTGTTTCCACACATTATCTAAGGGAAAATCCCCCGACATGTGTGTATACCATTCTATTTTTTATATGTTTAGATATTTCCACATGGGGGATACAAAAATATAAACCACATACCCCCACCTAGCATAAATATTATTCTTTCAATCATCAACATCACTAGGATTCTGCCTCTTGATATAAGATCAATAGGTGTACCGGAACGGATTTGACTCGTGGACTACACATTTTTCCATATGTTTTCCCTTTTAATCAGAATGGTTACTACCAATTCCATTGATACCATTGAGTAGTGGTCATACCTCCAGGACTTTCGGGGAAGGGTATTGGCTGCGATGATGGATTTCATGGTGATTGTTTACTTGAATAACCCACACTTCTTTGTATTGTAGTCTTGGAGACTCTATTGTATGATAGTAAAGGTATATGATTTTATACATTGAGTGATACACCACATTATATTTGAAACAATGTTGGCTGTTTTTGTGGGATATGGTAGGGATGAACTGAGTTATCTCAAGCTAACACTGGCTATGGGATTATGCATGATTACACATAGTGTTTGGATGAAATTAACATTGTGTAAATGATAGGAATACCAGTGACGTGGTAGGATTCGGTATGGTCTCTATAACTACATGGTTGGGGAGGGCATCGATAGAGTAATTCTATAATGGAAGAGTTTTTAGAACATATTGAAAAGTCATAGCAATGTATGTAATTCCTAGAATTTTCTTGGAGAAAGCCATAAGCAGTGGGGCATCAACAGGCTCCCAACTCCCAGGAAATAAACTATAAGAGGAAGGGAGTCCCTTTAGAGTAGTTATAAAGGCACATGTCTAAGTTCCATGGAATACATTGTGTCACATGTATATTCATATAGAATTTTTTTTTTCTTGGAACATAAGAGAGTTGGTGGATAAATAAGAAAATCACCCCATTTCATTTGATATGGAAGGATGAAAACATTGAATGAATATTCCTCAGCAGGTTGGGTCATGAGATGGAATGTTTCCTTATTCCTTGAGTTGAGAAAATTCAATATATGAAAGTTCTATAATACTTGATGTACTCTCATAGTACCATGCATCCCATGACTGACTGAGTAATGGTTTTGTTGGGAATTCCTTCCCCCCCCCAAATACTACTATGGAAAAAATGGCTACTAGTGAGGCTAGGAGAATGGGATTGAATAAAGAAAATTCTTTGGTGAGTAACACTTACGTGAATTCCACATAGGAGAGGGGCCCAAAACCAATTAACTATTTTCCCTAACATTGAATACTTTATCCTATTTCCATCCCATTAAGATATTTTATAACTCTATTCACTTTGGGAAAAATAAGAGAACAGTGAGGAATGGGATATTCATGATGAACATTAGGTGTAGGATGAGATAACCCCAATCATTGAAGTGGTGAGATCCAGGTATACATATGGCACTACAGACACAAGTGGATCTGCATATATTAATGTAGTGCCTATAACTAAGGTGATGGATTGTATTATGATAATTTGGGGATTGACTATGAACTTCTTTGATTTCTAGTTGTAATGTACCATTCATCTATGAATTTTATCATTTTCACTTTTTACTTAATATTTGTCCTTTCTATATGATACCTAACTGATCCATACATAAATTGATTTCCAATACCTTTTTGGAGCATATATATCTGTGGAGATGCTTGTGTTTGGGGATGTGATGACGTACGTAGTTGTTCCTTTGAAAAAGGTGGTCTATGAAGCTATTGTAGTAGGTCCATCCATAGATGTGCCACAGGTTGTGGATTCTGGAGATAAATACTCAATGGAAGTGGTGTAAATCATTCTGACATCATATATGATTGGAGAGATTATAATATCCATCACTATCTTAGAAGTGTCTCTAATGGTGGTTAATAGAGATGAGTCTTCAAAGAAGTGGGGTTATATCCTGGCTCTTACCTAGGAAGATGGGGGGGGATGTGGTGGATGAGCCTACTTCAAAAGAACCACATGAGGTAATAGGGGATTCCATTGTATTGTGGGATATGAAATTTATGTTCTTTCCCTAGACATAGGGCATAACTTTCTTGAGCACCTTTCTACAGATGAACATGCCACTAATGTGTTGGTGATCTTACTTCAGTATGAGGCTATTCCAACTATTGAATTCAAGGATTCTTGCTCAAATATTTTGTTAGAAGATAGATATTTGTTGATGTAAGGCATGGTAGAATGTTTGGAAAATCATCACTAATACTCCACTGGGTGATATAAAAAACCGTTTCGAATCTCTTCACCATTGTTTAGTCAAAATGGGGATCGATGGGGTGGATTCATGCAACCTCTTTATACTTTATCAATACTCTCTCGTTGAGAGGGTATGTATTTAGAGGTTGGAGTTTGATGTATCTGAGAAACAGAAAAAGGTTATGGTTACACAAGCACTTTAAGAAGATAAGGATGATGTTTCTCATATGGAGGAGTATGTGAATGTTCATGTATATGTCTTCAACACATAAGTAGATATCATCAGACAACTATGGTCTTAATTGATGGAGGATGAGAATATGAAATCCAAGGTAACATATCATGACCCAAACAAAACCTTGGCTACATCAACAACTACCCAAATCCCACCTCCATAGGCCAAGGGTTAGAGAAAAGTGTCGAAGGCACAAAAAACATGTGGATGACTTTTCCAGAAACCAATACAAATGCACCCAACCCACTCAATGAAAAATTGTAGAGGAAAAGAAGAAAATGTGAAAAATCTTATAAAGTTAAATGAACATGAATGAACCCCTTGATGGTAAAAGAGTATGGTAGTGTAAATTAAAAATTTTAAAGTAAAAACACACACCAAAACCAAAAACTGAGCCAAAGCAGAATGTAAGTGAAAAATACTAACAATTGAGAGAGCACCGCTCTAGAAACCCAACTCTGCCCACTGTATGGGGTCCACGCAGCCCATATCCCTAGGATTTTTTTGAGATCATGTTTGAATTTCTCCCCATCTATAAAAGACATGACATGTGTTAGAAAATCCCATTCAAGTGTGAGTATATTTACACCCAGTATGACACCCTGAATAGGTGAAGGGGGTTGGAAGAGATACAGTGAAAATGAAATCAGCAGAGAGAACATGGTATGATAAAAGAGTAGGGATATATTACAACTAAACACAATAAGATAGTGAATGTAGACTCATCCCAAAACAAGGAGCATGAAGTAGTGAGGAGATGAACTCCTCATCGAGTCTTGCTATCAAGAGTCAGAGATTAGACTCATCTAAACATTAGAATCAATACACTAAAAACATTTGGTATACCATGTGAATCTTCACATATCTTGGATGGAGAGTTACCAAGACCCATGGAGTGGGATATGTAAAAGTATATATATATATATAGTCAATCACAAAAGTCCAAACGAGAGAGTAAGGGGATCTGAATCTCACATCTCATCCCAATAGAATGAGTAGTGAATATTTCCAAGTAAAACCATTTTTGATGCCTAGAAACTCATATGTTTTACTTTGGGGAACAAGTCAATGGGTTTAATATGCAATTACCTCAATACTAACTGCATTGGATGGAATTGAATCTAAAGAAGTTTTTTAGATCACATCACAAGTAATTTTCTTTGTAGGAAAAGATCCCATATTACTCATGAGTCCAATGTTAAGTCAAACTGAGCCTCACTACTATGTGACACAGTCGATGGCCTTCTCTGGTTGTCACTAAGGAATGCTACTGCCCATTCCTACATGAGGGTGCCACTTGGGACTGTCACCGGGGTACACCACTATCAAGAAACTACTAGAGGGTAAGCCGGGTGAGTCTTTAGGTGGATGTTGCTACCCTGAATGGCTATATGGTCAAACTAGGAAGGTCTTTAGGGACTACACATCCCAGCTCTACTAGAGGGTCATCATGAAATGTTGAAGAAACTCAACCTCCATTATCATACTAGAAGGTTACTCAGAATCATTTGCGAAAACACCACCATGCCCAGCTGGAGGGTCATCTCAGAATGACAAGGTACTCCAATTCCCAGATCACACTAGATGTAAACTCATTTTCATCAGGGACTAAACTACCAAGCCCAGCTGGAGGGTCATACAAGTATCATCGAGGACTACATTTTCCAACCTAACTAGAGGGACATCCCATATTTTCTCTAGTAATCATGTCTGATCACTACTTCCACTAGGTGTCCTCTTTTATCATGCCAACTAGGACCATTTTTTTCATATCATGAAATCCACTTCTTAGGGAACCATCATGTCTAATGTGGAAAAACATTCAGCATAGGCATCTCACATTACAAAATCTCAATATATATGAAGGTGAAGTGGGGGTTTAGATATTCCTTAGAAGTTTCCATGAAGAACAAAACATGTATGGGGACCACACAGTGTGTGGTCCTTCTCCACTACTAGTTCATGTATTCTAGAATGTACATGGTCCCTATTAGTGCAAGTATATATTCTTTTTAGGTGGAAGACATGGTGTTTCCCACCTATCCAGGGACTGGTCTATGTCTGTTGGTCGTGTGGTCCTTCATATGGCTTTTTCACATGGGCAGGGGGATCCATGGAATGCTTAGGGGGTATATATCATATCCTTCTTAACTACCATGAATCCATATATCCACCATTGAGGGAGGATACATGTTGTGCGTTCTTCATGGTACACTACCTGTAATTTGGTTATTCCAGTAACCCTAAGGTTTCTCTATTTTCATTTAACTATTCCAAATCTTCTCCAACTACAGACATGGATACCTGAATAATATCTAAAAACGTGGAATCTATCCACCAATCATTGGATTTCATCGGCTTTCATCGAGAATATGCCTCGCTTAGAAACTATTGTTTGACCAGATATTACGCATGTTGTCGTAACTTAGATCCTCATTATATTCCCACAAAACAACATATTCTTCATCCTTATTAAATTTCATATTCGTATCAATGAATTTTTAATAATTCCATAAGCCTTTGGAAAATCATTCCCAAATCTTGGTGCCCGATCATGTTTGGATTGCCTGGAAAAGGTTGATCTGGGAATCAGATCTTTCTAGAAGGGAAGTGGTGATTTGAGGGAGAAAATAATTGTTAGAAAGGTTATTATAACATTGGACAAGCTATATTCTCCAACAAATCAAGAATATGCATCGTAGATAGAAGAAAAATTAATATACTTTACGTTTTTTAAAATGGGATCATGAAAATGGGGCATTTATTGAAGTATAAATATTCAAAATTCTCACACATTTAATACAGGGAGTAAAAATATGAATAGTGAGTCCTACATCAACTTGGATCGATCATTGGTGAATAAATTTATTTCCATCTTGTTATGGAGGAGCCGCTACATTTAGTTCTCTTAAATCCACCCTAAATCAAAGGTTTTTCAATCTTCATCACTCGTTCTTCATTATCCAATGTAGAGGAGGATAATGGAGGAACTTTTGGTAGAGTTCAAGGATATCAATACCCTACAAAATATCTATATTGAGATATTTAATGATCCTTACTTAATTAATTTTTCATTTAATTGAATTAATAAATAAACTATCTAAAAACATAAATTCACCACAAACAAGTGAGGGGTTGGAATGTCTCGTGCCAGCTCATTTTAGGTCACACCTTGAGAAAACAATGTGTTCCCAACCCTACCATGTTCTCATATTTTCAATCTGGTCACCTGTATAAGAGTTAATCTAGTATCTCTATTTATTTTCTCACACAGAATAATAAATATATTTTATATTTTTATAGATTTAATTCCAAGAACACCGAACCTCGGAATCTAACATTTCCTTAGCACCTAACTTTGGAAAAATATTCAAAAATATATATCAGAATATTACTGGGGAAAAAATTGGGTTTCTACATCATTTCCACATTCATTAGATTCATCTTGAAAAAGAAAAACAATGAAAAAAAATTGTAAAACTGAGCCCTCACCTAGATCTTATTCTCCCTAATCTCTTACATTTTTTTGGGCTGCCACATCACTAAAAACATAGGGTTTTCTTGTACTCTTAAGGTCTTCTCATGTCTGTCCTCGATCAGTAATGGGTGCTCCATGATGGTTACACCAATCATTATGTCTATCTCTCCCTAGTCATTGACATGCATGGTATCATACCTATATCTCTTCAGCCACAACATGTAGAAAAATTCATGCACTTTCTCTAGTTGTGGGTGTAAGTCGAGGCAATATGCAACCTCATTGGCCCTCTACAGGATCTCAAACGGCCCAATGAAAAATGAGGATAAAATTCCTCCCCAGTTGAGCCTCTGTATCCCACTTTATGGGGAGACTCCCAGGAAGACATGGTCTCCCTGCCGAAACTCCAAGGGCCTATGATAGCGTTCTTCATAGAACATCTATCTACTTTTGGTTGTCTTCATCCATTCACAGATGATTTTCACATTCTTTATTGTCACTTGCACCAACTATGGGCATATAAGAGAGGACTCTCTAATATCCATCCAAAACATTTTTTACCTACAGATTCTTCCATACAATGCCTCAAATGGTTTCAAGATGATGTTGGAGTGGTACATGTTGTTGTTTATAAAATCCACTAAGGTCATGTGATCCTACTAGCTCCGACTTAAATAAAAAATGAAGGCCCCCAATAGATCCTCATGCACCTAGATAGTCTACTCAGTATTCCCATCTGTCTGGTATTGAAATGATATACTCAACATTAGAAAGTATATGAATTCTTCCTGCAGGCCTCTCCACAGTCATGAAGTAAACCATGTGTCACGATTGAAGGCAACAATTTAGGGTACCTTGTGAAGGCATACAATCTCTTATATGTATATCTACCCAAAAAACTCAACCAACATCTACTCATTGATGGAATGGAAGTGTTCTATCTTTGTGATTGAATATACTATCACCTATATGGTGTCATGACCCTTCACTATGTGTAGAAGACCCATGACAAAATCAATGGATATATCGTCCCATTTCCACTACAGATTGTCAAGAGGTTTCAACAAAACTGTTAGAACCTGATCTTGAGACTTCACCTACCGACAGGTAAGGCATCATGGGGGGAACTCAACTATGCTTCATCTCTTGTTGAACCACAAAAAATATCATTTATGTTCCTTGTACATCATCCCCATGCTAGGATGTGTAGCTAAAGTAGAAGTGTGGAACTCCCGCATCACCTCTTCACATTACATGACTGTAACCACTGTTCGCCCCTGGAACAAGATCTCATGGTTTCCACCAATAAAATAACCATCTTGTGCATTGCCTATTGATATTTAATCAAAAATAAATTCACAGTTCATGTCCCCCATCTTGTACTCATTCACATGCTCAAGGAGCGATGGAGTCAACACCATTGACTATAAAAACAATTATACCCTCTTGGTCCACCAAGGTGATCTGTAGTGATGCCATCTGTTCCAAAGCATCCCACACAAGATGAAGCTAGATCATTATGCTATGGGAATCTACTAAAAGATTTCTCTTCCCTAGAGTGTATACTATCTCTATGTCATAGTAATGTAATAACTCCAACTAGCATGGCTGCCTCTAGTTCATGTATCTCTGAGTGATGAAAAACCTGATACCCTTGTAGTACATGTAACCCACAAAGTGCTATCCTAGAAGGTATTGAATCTATACACTTTAAAAAAACTATTATTGCATGATCAAGATCACTATTTACTTTCTTAATCTCGTAGAGTCTCAACTACCTCGACCCATATACATTGAACGCATGTCATTGCATCAAAACACAACCAATACCAGATCCCAAGGCATCACAATAAACAATGAACTCAACTCTGTCCTCAGGTTCTCTCAAAATTTGGGCACTCTTCAGCCTCTTTCTCAACACCTCGAAAGCCTTTAAAAAATTCTCAAACCAAAAAAAAAGTTGTCCCTTCTGTGCTATAGTGGTCAGAGGGGATGCAATCATGGAGGAGTATATCACAAATCACTAATGATTACCCTCTAATCCGAGAACATTCATCACCTCTAACACCTTTTATGGTGGATTCAAATAAAGAACTGCTTCAATATTTTTTGGATCCATGACAAGACCTAGTTAAGATATGACATGGCCGATGAATTGATCCTCCTATATCATGAACATGCATTTTTAGATCATTCCATAATTCTAGTGCTCCAAAAGTAAATCAACTTCCATCCTCAAGAGCTATACATGTTCCTTATTTGTCTCAAACTATAGGTGTATGTCATTGATGAATATAATGAAAAACCTGTCCTTGTATGGATGGAATATCATGTTCATCAAATCCATGTTAATATTTGGGTCATTTTTCACACCTAAAGGAATAACTAGGAACTCATAGTGTCTATAGAAACATCAAAAATAAAACTTTGGAACATCAACCACATGATCCTAAAATTTGTGATATCTTGATTCGGTACCGATCTTGGGAAAACCATTTCTCACATTGTAGCAAATCAAAGAGGTATTCAATCCTATAAAAGGGGTAAATTTTCTTTTCTGTTGTATGGTTTAGGCGATGATAATCCATGTATCTTTTTTGGCTCCCATCTGCCATATTCACAAATAGAACTTGATATCCCTACATAAATAAACCATTTCTGATGATACATCTCTCATGAAGGTATTTTATCTAAAACGATTTCTCTCAGAGCTCAGTGGGTGCCATATGATGCACATCAGATGATATCTGAGCATTCCATGGTTCCCAGTCTTGGAAAAACATTATCTCCTTCCTCAGAGGACTACCCGAATCAACATTGGAAAAGATGTCCAAAAAATCATTCACCACTAAGGGAATATATCCACCTAAAGAGTGTGCTACACCTTGGGCCATACTCACAAGATAATGGGTCATAGTTTTTTATCACATGCTTACAAAACTGTTACGTCAAGCTACAATTTCACTCCCACCAAAAAATGATAACATCATACAATCAGCGTGTAGACATTTGGATAGTTTGCGATCATAGATAATCAAGACTCAAAACCAGGAAAGCTAATCAATGCTCCATATAATTTCATACGGTTCTATCATGATGAACAATAAGTCCCATGTGAACTTCTGCCTTCCAAATGATTGCTCTCACTACTGGAAGAAGAAAGATACAGGGGAGGCATTTCCAATAAGAGCCTCAAGGCATAGATGATTTTATTATGTCTCTATAGGGAGCTTTATCACCCTCCAAAGATTATAGAGAGAAAATAATATCTTGAACGTGTGTCTAATAATATTTATGAAAAGGTTGAGTAAACACATATCATCCCTCGAATCACCCCATGCATTGTAGGATCGTAGACGTCTAGATCATGAAGCTTCTTACGGCCTCAGTTGCCACCTCCCTAAACCTGCCATGGGATGTCATGTCGTGTTGGTAGTGGTTGAAAATCATACTTTCCTCCCCCACAAATATATCCTCCTAGTCCTCTTTCTCCTCCACCTCCCTAGGGACCACCCTTTCCATGCCATGGAGATCCCTAATCACATAGTTGTCTCTACCACAACGTTATATCTGCTACCTATTTGGGATGATCAACTCACTTAGATGAGAAGACTCATGTCATGTGACAGATCCCATCACAAGTATGTAACATTCCCTCTCTAGGCTACCCCAGTGCACCACGCTTCCGTTGTGTAGAACAACCATGTCTCAGGGTCTTCACATTAAATTGCCTCATGTTCTGTTATATGAAACATTTCTCTGTTGATGCAGATATCTCATATCTATTTCGATTACCATCATCTCTATCTATCTGATGTCCCTCTTTTATGATGATCATAGTAACACAATCCCACACTATCACCACATTATAGTTGGGAATGCACATGGGAACCACACTAGCCCAAATATCGTTTTGGAGTCCGTGATCAAACATATGTACTCGTAAGTATCCATCTATGATCATTTCAACAGAGTACCAAGAAATGCATGTGATTCTCTACATGTACACTTCCACTATAATCCCTCCTATTCAATGCTACAAATGGTTCTGAATATTAATAGAGTTTAAGAAGGAGTGGTACTACACCTCGTGAAATAGTTGTTAGAAGTCACCCCTCGATAGTATCCACTAATAGTGCATCTGAGTAACTAATCTCCACCAGCATCCAGGTGATACATGGAAATGTTTGGAAACCAAATCCACCATTTGATCTTCTAGTGTCCGAACAAACCTGAATATTTGGGCCACTAACTACATCCAATCCTCTACAACCTAATGATCTGGCTCATTATAGAATCTCATGTTTCTCTAGTGCCTCCACTCATGGAAGGAGATCAACATGTGATCATCCTCCACATGATATAATGATACTATCGATAGTTCAATTGGTTTGGTTCTTGTACCTAACTATCGGGTGGAATGGGATCACAGGATGGATCCCGAACGGTGGCCCCAACGCTCATGAGATCCTCATCAAAAACCAAATCTGGTATCCTGGCTAGCTGTCATCGTGGAGGCATCATAAAATTATCATGGAGTACCATGGTTAAATGAGCATATAGATATATTTATAAATACAGTGATGAGATGACTGAAGATTTACAGTCAAATACTTATCCCTATATGGTGCATTTACCAATATTCCCTAAAAAATTTTTCTCACGGTGCCATGTCGATAAGCGGGTAATCAGGGTAATGGTTTATGGCTATGTCAACCATCTTCACAATCATTGGACTACCTGGCCTGAGAGACTATATTCAAAATCACTGAAAATATTTCCCAAAACCCAACCAATACCTTTTTAGGGAAGTGTCTGAACAAACGTCATAAGGGTAGAACCACCTCTGAAACCACTCAATCATGACATAACCCAAGTCTAAGCTCGAGCTGTAACTACCCAATGCCCGCCTCCACAGGAAAAGGGATTGAGGAAATCACCAAAGGCAGAAAAAAGATAGTGAATACTTTTCCAAAATCCCATAAAAGCGCACACAACCCACTTAATGAAAAAGAGTAGACGAATAGTAGAAAACATGAAAGCTACTATAAAGTAAAATGAACATGCATGAAACTCTTGATAATACCAGAGTACAGTGGTTTCAACTCATATGTAAAATAGAAAAAACAAATTACCAAACCTGAAGCCTTTCCCATCCTGAAGGAAATAGAGAAAGACTAACAACTGAGGGATCACATCTTCTGAATCCCATCATTGACCACCATACATGGTCTACACATCACATATCCCTAAGAACACCTGAGATCATGATTGACCTATATGCCAATTGAAAAATACATTACACATGTTGGGAATTTACCATGCATAGGTCATTACATACATACCTAGAGGATTCTCTAAAAGGGTGAAGGGGGAGCAGAAAGAGATACACTAACAAATGAAAGAAGTAGAGAGAACAAGGTAAGGTAAAATTGAATGGAATGATTAATACTAAAAACAATAAGAGAGTGAATTTAGACTCATATAAAAACATGTAGATAAAAATGGTGATGATATTAACTTCTTGTCGAGTATTCTCATTCCATAGATGAAGACTATACTCTTCAAGCATTGAGAAGCTAGACATGAAAAACATGTGGCATACCACGCATGTCTTTGCCTATCCAATAAGGATAGTAACCAAGAACAAAGGAGTGGGTACTCCAATAGGATATATATATATGTGTGTGTTTGTGTGTGTGATTATTCAATGAATCCCAAATGAGTTGTAATTGGATATGCATCTTAGAGATCAAAGCATGAATGTGAGTATCTAAATTTTCTAAGAAACCCAATCTATGATAACTAGCACATCATATATCTAACAAAGATGAAAAAGTTAAATGGGATATAATCAACATGCCTCAATACAGTTTTCTTTTGATGAAAAAACTCTCTCTCACAGTTTTAGATCATGCCACATAAACACATCACAGTGGCGAAATCACCAATCATCCTCGTGAGTACAAAGGTATATCAAACCATGCCTCTCCATTGTGTCTCACAATCAAGGTTCTACTATGGTAGTCACCAAGGAATGCCACTACACTATTCTACTGGAGGGTACCACAAAGGATAGTCACTGGGTAATTCCAATATGGAGACACTTCTAGAGGGTAAGACCGGTGAGTCGTCCAGTGGACGTCGTTGGCCCGCCCAGCTACAGGGTCACGCCCGGAAGGTCATCGAGGACTACACTACCCACCCCAATTGAAGTGTCAACCTGGAACATCAAGGAACTATGATGCCCAGATCATATTAGAGGGTACATAAGAATCATTAGGGACTACCCTACCCAGCCCATCATGAGTGTTAGTCTGGAATGTCATGGTACTCTACTGCCCAAATCCTAGTGAAGGGTATCATAGAATCACCAGGGAATGCCATTCCTAGCTGATCTAGAGGGTCAAACCCAAATTATCTGGGACTACACTGCCCAACCCAGCATGTGGTTTATCCCAGAACTACTATGGTATTATTTTCTAATCATTGTCATCACCATGTGTCGTCTTTTTGCATTTCATCCCAAATTATTCATGTCGTACGTCGAAAGGCTTTTCTATGGGAAAATTATAATTATATGATAAAACAATATTGATATAAATCCCACAAGTAATGATCTAAGTCCAAATAAAGGAGATACTGGTGTTAAAAGATATCTTGTATGATCCCGTGAAGAACAAAATATATATGGTGCCCTCAAGGTGTGTGGTCCATCTACACTACATGGACATGTCTTATGGACATTACATGGGTATCATATGTGTAGGGTTACGTGCTATGTAGGTGGACTAAAATGTGTGTCCCACATATCCAAGGATCGGGCCATGTATGATAGTCATTTGGTCCTTCACACAGCTTGTTCACATGGGAAAGTGGATACAAGGCATGTCAAGGCGGTACAAACTATGTCCACATTAACTACCATAAAACCATGTAGTCACCACTGATGGAGGATTTACACAATATGCTCTTCATGTTATATGGTGTGTAAATGATTTTTTCCCAAAACCATATGTTTTCTTTGATTTTTGGTCATTTTTTCCAAATCCTCTCCAACCACAACCATGGACCCCTAAAGCTACTCGTAAAACTAAAAATCATTCCAAACATCATGGGATTTCATCATATTTCATTGCGAATTTTCCTTTTTTATAAATGAGGTTTTGGCCAAATCTTCTGTATGCCGATGCAACCTCGATCCTCATAATATTGTCACGAAGCCTACTAATTATTCATCCTTACATCCTTAAGTTTATAGATCTATTCCATTCTTACAATTTAATTTCCATTTGGATCATATGTCTTGAATATGGGTTCCTAATAATGTTTGGATTGAAGGAAAATTGTCGATCTGAAAACTGAAGGATTTCTCCCATGAACAATGTGGTGATTTAATTTATAAAATCACCATAACCACAGTTTTGGACCGTTGGGCATGTGTTCTTATCCCACCGATCACGAACGGGTTTACGGGTTAGATAAATAATTAATGAATTTTCTTTTCTTTTCAATTAGGATCCTATAACGGGGTGTATATTTGGGAATCAATATTAAACATTCTGAAAAACATAAAACATGGTGTAAAAACACCAAAGATGAGTGTTACCTCTACATTGATTGAGGGTTGGTGAAGAACATTCTTTCCAACAAGTTCGAGAGGAGCCTCTGCATTTGTTATGCTTTGATCTGCCCTAAAACAGTGGTTCCTTATTCTTAGTTGCTCATTATTTGTTCTCCAATGGAGAGGAGAAGAATGGGGAACTGTTGGTCATTCTCCTGGTTATCAAAATCATGGAAAATATCAACTAATATATTTTGAAATATTAAAACATATTTAATAGAACATATAATTAAATAAAAATGTAATTATTTGACATCTAAAATGAACCATAAATAAGAAAAGGAGTGTAACAACCCACAATGACTAATTTTATGCCATCTCTAGGAGAAAACATTGTTGTAGACGCATTTATGGACTCGGATTTTCGTTTTGAGAACCATTTTATGATTTTTCAGGATTTCATTAATTATCCATGCATGCACAATAATAAATATATTCAGTATTTTTATAGATATAATTATGGGCCCCCGGGACTCAGAATCACACGTCATCTTAGCACCTGTGTGTAGAAAAATATTTATATATATTTCATAGTATTACAAGGAATAAATCGGGTCGCTATAAAACATATCTAATTTTAAATTTCCATGATAAGTAGGACCGAGTTCAAAATAGGGTTGCCAAATTTATTCCTTATATCAAGGAAGAGGAAACCGATCTGGAGGAGAACAAGTGAACAATAATGTATAATTTATAGAGGTCAGCTAAAATCAAGTTCTTGGTCACTAGGATTGAACATTAAAGAATCATATCATATCATAAAATAAATTGGTTATATAACATGTGGGCGACCCTCTTGAACATTTGAATGGTTTGTTTAAAATTCCCTATGTTCCCAAAAAAATCCATTATTTTTTTGGTGCATATCAATCATTTTTTCAATACGACCAACAATTGAATCCACAAGCCCGCCTAAGTCATTATCAATGTTAGAAATAAAGGAATACCAAAATATTGATCATTTATGTGAGAGTACAAAACAATTGTGAACCACATTCTGTTAAGACTCATTTATTAACCAACATGAGCATTCTATGTTAGAATGTTTTGGTTGTAGTATGAGGGTCTCTACACAACTAAGTTAATTTCTATACAAGAACTAGTTTGAAAATATGGTAATTCAAGGGGCATTGAATTCTAATTGAAAAACGAGGTGTGATGGAGGTTGTGAATATATATTAGAAAGATATATAACTTAAAGGGGGTTTCATGAATAAGTAGGATAACTATTAACCCTGATCAAAATTTATAATTCATTATCATTTTTCCATGGATGGAGAGAATAATACGGATAAACCATTAACCATGTTCAAAACATGGGACCTCTAAATATGAAGTTGGGATTCTTTGTGGTCATGTTCCTTAGAGGATATGTGAGGAAATTTGGATAGGCGCCATTTATGTGTGGAAGATACTCTTTATTCAAGAAGTATGTTTATGATCCTTATCCTAGAAGAATAAAATAATGGGGATGAACTAATGGATTGTTTAAATGGAGTTTAATAATAGGAAATTTAATGTACAATTACATGGATCAAAATCAGTAGATGTATCCGTAGGTTCAAATTTTTGACTCATATTTCAAGGAGAGTGTCATCTTGGGTGTTGAGCAATACTCATAAGCATAAATGATGTCATGTGTGATTGGCACTAAAGGGGGAATAGGTTTCTCAAGAGAGGACAAAAAATGCATCATATATTTATGTCATGAAATTAGGGAAATTATATTCTTATATTGTGTACGATGTACATTTAGTTTTACATAATATAGTAAAGATGATGGGAATACATATTAATTAAATAAAATAAAAATGAATGGATTGTATTTTAATGTATTGTGGTAAAGATGTTTCGAACCAACATGAATAAATATTGTTTAGTTAAGATAATCTGGTGAATTAATAAGAATAATAGTTGGTATCACCTCTTAAAAGATATTGTTAGGCATTGCGACATGAAATTTTACCTTTCTTTTTTTTCACCCAATATGGTCTAATGATCATAACCATGTTTTTTTAGAGGCCATGGTGATTTTTCCAGATTTTATACATTTTCATTACACACATAATTTTTTTCTAGTTCACAAAACATGACTGGCAGGTAGGAGTATGAGTTTTCTATGATTTCCACTTAAAATTTTAATCATAAAATACTTTTGTCGTACTTTATTGTATAGTTTATCATAATATATTTTGGAAAAAGGTATTAAATATTTTACCATCATTATACCTTCACCAGAGGATATATATAGTTTGAAGTCAAATTTCTTAGACTATGGGTTCCAAATAGTTTAAATTTATTATTCTTGGACATGTTGGTGTATATAATTTGAGGTCTTAATTAATTGAACAATAGAGGGGATTTTTTAATAAATAATTTTTGGAATATAGGATAGGTTACCTGATATATATTGAGGTCCATGGAGATCAAATTCCACCCAGAACATTCTTGAGATAACATGGAAACCATTTAATATCATATTGTTTAGTCTGTGAATACTAGTATATGTTTATAGGTTTTGAATGAAATGTGGTTGAATGATTTGAAAAAAATGAATGGAATGGAAGAGTGAAAATTTGAAATTAATTTTGGGTCAAAGAGGCCCATCACCACATGAATCATTTCAAAGGTAACTTTCATATATTTTGATTTTATGAATATTGGACATGGGATCGATGTTTAAGGTCATATAGATTGGAAAAAATGATTGAACCCGTGTTTCTCATTCTTAAATAGTGAAACCCCTCTCCAACTACAAATCCCACATGATTAATGCTCTATGTGAGAAATAAGTACAAGTATATGATTCATATTGTTTTCAAGGTTTTCAAACAAAACTGTGAAAAGGATATCAACATAGGAAAGTACCATACGGTTAATTTTGAATTCAAATACCTAGGTTGAAAATGAGGAATGACTAATGGGTGAAGAAAAAATATTGACCATGTTTCTAGAAGATATTCTATACCCACTCTAGGTAAGGATGGTGTGAAAAAATGCTGGGTCAACTGTTGATATGGTTCAAAAAATTGGAGCTCCCATATAATTTTGAGGATCCTTCGATGTGTGAGCCCATGACAGTAGCAGAGCCAATGTGGAAAGGCACCATTTCAATTATGTATCCTCTTTAGATTTGGAGGATGAGTATTATCCAAATTGAATAAATCAAAAAAAAATTGATCATGGATGCGGGGAACATTGTGGAGGGAATGTTTAGTTCCCTGGGGGTCACTTCACCATGTTCTTAGGATCACTGAATGAAATCATGGGTTCAAAAATTTAAATATTGGTCCGAAGGGTAAATACCCCGTTATTTTTTGATGGATGTACTTGGAGGTGATGACCGTTTTTGGTGGTCAGACTCATAGATTGCAAGTTACACACTCTTCTATATTTCTTTTTACTGTTATTTTCATATTATTAACAACTTTATCATTAGATGGGCATGAATTTCTTCCATTGTAAAATTTATATATCTTTATAAAATTCAATGTATTTCATATAGGATATAACATACATTTAATTACTCTCTATACGTTTCAGATTTTTAATCTAGGAAATCTTGCATGGAGTTGGTCATGGGTGTGTGCGTGTGTGAGAGAAGAGTACATTAGGATAAGGCCTCCCATTTCAGTGATATGCATTCATAGGGAAATTTACAATCCATATAATATTTAATGTTCCATTAGGGTAATACAGTCAATTCATTAATGACCCATGTAGTTCCACATTGGGTTGAGTCCAGATAGTAGTGGTAGTGGATGATGTTCATTTCCGTAGACTTTTGTTGTTAGTAGCATCTCTATCTCAATTGTTAGGTTGGTTATTTTATGGATATTTATCTCATGAATTTTTTTCTTGGAATATTTAATTTTTATTAGTAATTTATTTCTTACTTTATTGGATGTCTCCATTTTTACCTATACAGATTATAGAGTCCCTTTTTATTCCACCAAATTAATAAGCTACTTGTGGTAGTGTCTATTTTGAACAACTGAATTTGGTTAAGGCTTTCCATCATGTGAGATATGTCTACTACATTCTAGTCACTATTACATATCCTTTTAGAGGTAGTTTTGGGGTGTGATTCTCAAATTACCACTACCCAAGAGGGGTATTAGTGGGTTGGGTCTTGTCACCTCTCTATAATATATCATCCAGTATGTCATGAGACATCAGACATTCCTCCTAATAGGATATTGGTTTTAAAATAGTAGTGATGATATATGGTGATAAACTAGGGGAACTATAAGGTAAAATCTAAATAAATTAATACAATTAATAACTAATCAATATCGATGAAAAAATAATCAATTTATTTTGTATCAATAAAATTTACATGCTCTGTTAAAAATTAATGTGAAAGAATATATTCAATGATCACGAATTATAACCCACTAAGATGATTACATATGAAAATAAATAAATAAAATAAAATATAAATGATGAACTATTCTTATCCCCAAACCTAATCCCAACCCCAGTCTTTAATAACATCATGCTACCCTAGCCTGATCCACTATTAATCTTATGACCAAACATAAATCAGATGGAAGATCACCACATCCACTATGGTTCCCATGAATGTTGTGATAAAAATACTCATTATACTCTCCCCATGATCCTATAATATAACCTGAATATTCTTTTTGTAAATTTAATATATTATCTAAATAATAATGTAGTGCAAAAAAATTTCCTTCATTAATCCATGAGATCAAAGGTGACACATTAGGTATAAAGGATTCTTCCAGTTTTAGATCCCTTTGAGCTTGAAGGATTCCTATTTTGAAGGATGTGGCCCCACCCTAGAATCAATCATCGTCTTATAATCCAGGGGTGTCACCTTACTTAGGAATCAGTAGAATCAATGTCATCTTCAGCCCTATGATACTCTCCTTCCATAAGAATCGTGTATCATGTCATCAGGAAACCATTGGAAAACTCTTAGCATCCAAAAATCTTGTAACATCTCATCATGAACCTAGAGGAAAACTCTCCCTACCCTAGAATATTAAGTAATATGATCATTATCTAGGGATAAAACCCCCTACTCCTTTGAATAATATATTATATCATTATGAACTATGGGGAATACCCACTCCCTTTCCTATAAACATAATATAAATCACCTCATAAAGAACTTATTCTCATAGCCACTCTGTATCATCGAATCATTTCATATACCAAATCATTATGAACCTAATTTAATAACCATAAATTTCTTTTTAAACATATCATATGTCATATCATTATAGTCCTAGAGGAATAACAACTCTCCACCATATTAACATATCCTAAAAACCTAAAGGGCAAAAGTTCCCCTCAGAACCAAGTATATATATATACATCACATACCAATATATACATATCATATAAATGGTGGAAAAACCACTCTTGATACCTCACATCATAAAACATTTGGGGGAGCTCACAAAAACCCTTCTGCATACCCAAAAATCAGATATAAATCTCTCAACCTAAACATATCACTCGATAACAAGACCAAACCTAAAATAATGCCCCCTAAACTAACTATCCTCAAAGGATAACTCCCTTATGATTATACCATCCAGAAAAGTAGAATACACTAAAATCATCAATATTATCCTATTTTGTGCATGAACTTTCCTTGGAGAAATTCACATCCTATCACTTGGATAGAACCATCCTATCATTCTTCATCCAAACCCTAAACATCTTACTAATGTCCTACAATAGAATTAATGTCCCCACTATCATGTTGTATGCATAAATACACTAATAATGAAACACTCAATTTTATAACTCTATATCCTGGGTGAAAATTCAAGAAATCCCATCATATGGGGAAGGTATATGATTTTTACTACTGTGAAGAAGACATGAACAACCAATTCCCAACTCTATGTATTAACATTTTCACATATCAATGGGTATTTAAATAATAAATAATGTTTCCTAAAGACATATTAAATGTAAAATATACAAGAGGTATCAAGTCAGGTACCCTTACCAAGTCATTTAATGCATCTCAACTTGTCGTGTACTATCACACACAATTGTTAGTTCCATATGATCTATACTAACACAACAAAAGGGTGTGAACTGGGTGTGATTAAATTTTCTCAAATCTCCCAAATCTTCTATTAAGACATAACCCCTTTTCTTATTGAACCTATTTTTAAAATTATGAAAAAATGATCTTTCTTGTTTAAAAATTTATACACCTATATAAAATAATGATAATGTACTAAACATTGCATTGGTTTTTTACAAGGTTTTTCCCCTCCCAGAAATCATACTCCTTATTTTTCTTTGGATGTCTAATTTTTAAATTATAAACTAAAATAATCACATCAGTAAAACTGGATTTTGATGAGGAACTATCCTAGAACCAAATCACACCATATTACATAGGAGTTTTTGCACAATATAACACATTTTAATAATGAGATTCATCCCAAAACTCCATGACGTAATCCCACCAGAACTTATTCTTAGCATCCCTTCCCTTGTTGATTTAGATCACTATGTCAATGTAGGGATATCACTACATCTAAAAACAGATCTACTTCTATAAATTCATAGTATCATCAAAATATTTTAATAATTAGAAGAAACACACATTAATCACTAAGGATTTAGTTTTCTCTTACACACTAATTTTAAATAATTATATATTAACTATTACTTATCATTCTTCTTGATTTAAATTATTTTCCTCAAAACCAAGAAGATTATTTTTGTTTGGTACATTCATGGAGAACTATTATTACTAATATATAGATATAATATTTTCTATTCGCTTCACATTTTTTCCTTAAAATAATATTCAATGACGTATCATTGACTTTCTTCGTTATGGGAACTTATTCTCTCTCAGCGGACACAAAGTCACAACTATAAAAAGGTAGATCTAATCATCATATTTTTTTATTTATTTTTACCTAAATACAACTATAGTTTCACATGAAGCTATATTAAATCATCATTTTATTTCAAATTTCCATAAATTGAATTCAAGGATACAAAATAACATCTATGAAGAAATAATTATTATAAAATACCCAGTTTTTAGTTTCCTATACTTATGCTTATGATGCTCACCAACTGATTCATATGAAACAATTTCATATAATACCAATAAATTTCAACAAATAACCTTTCTTTTATTTTTATTTGATTTTTCCCAATTGTGATTAAATATTGATTATGTACCATTATTAGGTCTTCTTCTCAAAATAATCTTTTAACGTCCAAAATAAATGTCTCTCAAATCTATATAAAATAAATAAGCTACAATGTGAATAAAATATATCTCATTTAAGCTTGATAACATCCTAGAAAAATTGATTACACATAAAAATGATTCTATATTTTCAAGATATCTTCTTAGCCCTCCTCTTTTTCTAACACATATTTAATAACATATATTTTTTTTGTTTTAAAAAACATGGGAGAACATACCGTGCAATATTTGATTTTTTCTATGGAATAAATTTTTTTTGAAATCTCATTATTTTCAATGAACCCTTAATACATTGATATTTTTCATCCAAACCTAAATGATTAACTTACCACTCAATTTTTATGGCTCACAATTAATTACAATACATTTTATAAATACAGCAAGAATTTTGTATCATCAGAATTACACATCAATTTTGATCACCAATATTGAATTTTAAATATTTTCATTTGAAATGAAATATATAGAGGTACAATGATCACCATAATTCCATATAATTTAATATTCATTAAATCATTGTTTTATCATGTCTTAAGAGAACATGATGCTATTTTTGACATGAATTCATGGAACAATCATCCTAAATGTTTTTTAATATTCCTAAAAATTTCAATTTTGGAGACCCTTTTTTCGATATCTAGATCTGTCAAACTATTTTGAAGTGTTGAATTACATTTAGACTACATGTGACTCATATATATATAGAAAAATTGATCCTATATATATATATATGATTCATACACAATTGAAAAATTCTCCTAATCTTGATAGAATGACTTGTAATCAGTCCATAATATGAGTGAATAACTTATATGAAATCTATAAACCACTCACAGGCATCTCATACTGACTCATATGAAGATCATGTGTTTGTAAAATTTATATGCGGGGGAGGAAAAAATGACCCATATACTGCATTGGATGACACACACACACAGATATATATATATATATTGATGTAACCATTTTTCTAGTTTCCAGTAATGAAATATTCAAATACTTAAAAATTTTAAGAATCATTTCAAATCGAATATAGGATTCTCAAATAATTAAAATTACATATAACTTGTTCCAATTAAATATAATAATTATTGTAATAATTCCAAATTTGTCATGATAGTTACCATGATCTTCAAACACAATTTATTACTCAAATTAGAGTATTAAAACAAGTTTAATGACATTTCAGTACATCCTTAAAATTAGACTGTTAAAATCTCCATCAAGTATTGTTTTTCAATAATTTCATCATTTTTAATGAAAAATATCATACGAATGGTTTATCCATAAATTTTAACTACCATCATGTACATTTTGAAATAGTGTCAAGCATTTTAACTATGTATTATTAACATTTATAAGATAGACACATTTGAATAAGTATCTACACTATTTTTCCTATTCACTTCCAAAATAACCTATTCTGTACAGTTCTTCCATCACTTGTAGCACTTTTCCGAGCTAGAAATACCATCTAAAATAGTATCACATGTTCAAGGATTCTCACTATGAAGAAATCACTTCCTAATTCTTTATCCATCATAAAACAATTAAACAATTTCATGTCTAGTAGATCCTTACTCAAAATACATTCTTTTATACCAGAAATTATTATTACATTATATTGATAAAAATAAAAATCATCCAATTGGGAACATCAATACCCCCATTTGGGTTTTCATAAATCTCAAATCCCATAATTTACTCTAAAATGGAATATATTTATTCACCACATAATAAGAAATAAAAAATGTAGTTATAATATATTTCACCTTATTAACACTATGAGTGTGTGGGAAGGGATATCATTTAGAACTAATTATTTTAAATTAATAATGAATTCTATAAGATATATTCTCTGGAACATTCACTATGATAAAAATTTTCAATGAGGTAAGGGTAATAGAAAATTATTTTTAAAAATATTCCATTAATTATTCAAATATTAGTTTACTTGGAATAAACATATATTTAAAATATGTGAGTTGAATTATTGAAAATAGGGTTACCCATTAGCAAACAAATATGTCATACAAAATCACTATTTTCATAGTATAGGAGATTCTCAAAAATTATTCTAATAATTTATTTGATATTATACTTATATGAAAACACACATGAAAACATTCATGTGTAAAATATTTTCCACCATTCTTTTAGGTAATAAAAAATTATAAAAATAATTTTTAAAATGATCAAAATTATATATTGGAATGTGAAAATTATGCATAAATCTACAATTTTTGGATAAGATATCTAAAATTAAAGATTCAAAAATAAATAATAATTCATAGAAAGCATTTTCAATTTTAAAATACCCCCTTATGAAATAGTCATATACTTTATTCAACTCAAAATAAAAATATTTTAACACATTTAAGGTGATATTGGATTGAGGAGATTCATTATGAACTCTTTGGTTTGGGAAGAATCATTTATATAGAGTTGTAAACATTGTTACTCACTTCATTGATAATATAAAATGGTTAGGGATATCATTTCTTTCATCTATCTTGTTTTTAAAAAAATCGAAACATTTCTGGGATGCCATGGATTCTTATTGTTTTATATCTTTTTTCTTAGTTGGAATGGGTTTATATAATTTTGTATATATGGATGCTTTATTATTTTCCACTTCCTGTATAATATTATCCATTCCTGATGATCTAAATATATTGTTTATAAATATTTTGGTTCATGCACATCCTTCTTCTTTAGTGTTTATACCTTAATTTTATTATTAGTTTTAGAAGTTGATCCCACTAGTTTTTTTCCATTATCATTCTATAATTCTAATCATTATGTAATCCAGGTCATTCACATTTTATCAATATAGTTCCCAACATTAATCCTCAATTCACATATTCATCATCCTTTACAATTAAATTTTTACACAACCTATCCTAGTATTCACTAGGAGTATCAACATCCATACAATTCATGTTACATCTCTCTTGGATTGACTCCTAACTTTGATATTCTCGCTTTCTCACTTCATACGTCAATTTCCTGGCCAGAAATAGTCCATGAGAGGTCGTATCATACCGAATTAGTGGAATATTTTCCTTTTTGGTTTAATAAAATTTCCAAAATTCTTTATTCACTTATTCTGAGTATCTGATTTGTAATTATTTTAATAGACTTCCAATGTATACATGCCTATTTTCTTTTAATTATCCACATTTTGTTTTGGTCTGTTTTACTCATGGGCGTAATTTTTTCCAATTTGGTATGTAAAAATATTATCATTATTATTTACCACATCTCTTACCATAATCATTGAAATAAATTGAATAATTAATTATTTTTTAAGAGAGTGGTTATCTTTATAAGTGGAGGATGTTTTACTTTTATTTTACATATCATAACTCTATAATCATTACTTATATAAGTTTTTTGTACTAACATATTTTCCACCAATTTATTTATTTCTATTCAATACACTAGATGTACTTACAAATACTAAAAAACATTATTCATTCACATGTAGGTTAATTCTGTCTAGATATGCAACATTGTCGATTTTAGGATGGAGCCCAATTTTTTTAGACTCATATTTTTGGAAAATTTATCATAGATATTCAAAAATTATTTATTAAAATATTAGTGTATATATTATATTTTATTTATATTCCAATGTTTTTTTAGTTTTTCACTTTTTTCATCAATATTCATTAAAAAATATTTAGCGCAATCAGAGTCAACTAAACAGTGGGTTAGATTTATTTAATTTGCTGGTTGTCAGAAGTTCTTAAGATGAAAATTATTTCTTATTTTGAACCAAAATTTTATTATTTATCTCATGAAACCCTCAAATACATTTTTATCGTTACATCACTTCCTTGAAAATTTGGAATACTAAGATTTTATAGATTTTATAATTTTTAATTTTACTTATATCTCTAAGAACATCATATTTAGAGTATAATTATCAACCTCATCAGAACAAAAAAATTATTCAATTTTATTTTTATCCACACAACTATTTCATCATGTAATTTTTTATTCAATTTAATTTATTTTAAATATATTTTAAACTCTTTTCCTTTTCATCAAGCACTTCATCATTGAAATTAAATCAAACTTAGTGTAAATTATCTAATTCATTGATATATTCTATAAAAACATTCAATATGAACACATATAATTTTTTATATAAGTTTCCTTTAAATTCAATAAATATTCATTTATATGTTTAAATATGGACAAATATGAATTCCTTAGAGGTCCCTGGTGTTTCAGGGATGTTCAGGGAAAGTTCAGATCCCATAACCCAGATTTAGTGTTGAAAATGGCCTAGTGCACAATTAGAGGAAACAGTGTAGGGTAGGAAACATGGTTAGTTCTATCCATGCAAGGATGGATTGAAATTAATATTATTAAAAAAAATTTCTAGTGGGGCCTGCACCATGACTCCCCAAGCCATCCCCCAATAGGCTAGGGGCTGGTGACTAGCACTGAGTGGGAATATCACTAACATTGGAGACATTTCCTAAGTACATGTACAAACAGACACATCTCCAAGTCCACAAATGTGGAAAATGTAAAGACCACTAAGGAACGAATGAATGCTTTCAACTAAACCCAACCAATAGAGTACAATAAGAAAACATTGTGGAAAGTAAACTTGGCCAGAATACAATCCCACCAAAAGAATGAGTATGAAAACTACAAATTCAAACCTATAATAAAAAGTTGGTATTGGTACTGCTACTCGTGGCTATGGCAACACCTCATCCCACAAGGAACTCAAAAAGCATAGTCTGCTTCTGGACCACCCTAGACTCCATCAAAAAGATCCCTATTTTCAGAAGACATGACTAGTGTGGGCATAGCCCATGCAGGGGTGAGTATAACAGTACTCAGTAGGGGACCCCGAAAACCATAAAGCAATAAAAAAAGTAATTGTATAGTCATATTCACGCAATATATGTCTACTAATCATATAGAAAGAGAAACACACTTAGATATACTCAATACCAAGAACTGTAGTCTTGAGAGAATTCACAACGACGGTATAACTACACTAGGGATTTAGTTGGAAGATTCCACATAGCACTCATCTGGGAGAACTCACTTAAAATGCATGATAGCTCTGATGATGTCTATATGAGAAGTACTATTCGCCAGGAAAATAAATGAGAAAGAGAAAGATGAATTGAATGACTTGAAGAAAGAATAGATACACTTATTCTGGGAGAACACACTCTTGAGTGGGGAAATATCATGATTCAAGGATGAGGATCACATCAAGGGCCTTGGTGGATACCATGACTCATCCAGATTCAACTACTATTTAATGGATCAGAGTCCTTTAAGATTTTTCATATGGATACCTGACTCTACCTAGGGCCACGAATAGATTGAGGATCTCTCTCTGAGCCTATTGGAGAGATACCTGACACTATCTTGGGAATTCTTATTAAAGGGATCATAATCATCTTGATGTAAATGATACATGAATATCAGGGGACCATGAAAAGCGTCACTTACACAAATAGAACTTTTCCAAGGAATGGTGGAAAATAATATCAAGCCATATACGAGGATGGACATAACATGTAGACTTAGTAACAAACTTTTCCTTTGAAATTGTTTACTACCCGAGTGTAATGGATCGAGCCCGCAGAACAGGCCTTGAAAAAAGGTATATACACTAAGTGGAAAAACAAACACATAAGATGACATTTTATCAAGGCTCCTCTAAATGCATTCTATCCATGTGCACGTACACAGCCTCAACCCTTTTATGCCAACCCAAGTAACCAGAACCTAGGGTGACCAGTATAACTGGACTCATCTAGCTGTGTGGTGGAGTATTTGCTATGTACTCTACCCCATGTCTGCGTATTTCATGAGATACACACTGAGTTCCCTATAAGGACCCACTTCCTGTGTGACATTGTTCACAAGTTGTGTTAACTCTTCATGTCTCCTAAAACATCACCTATTGCTAGATGGGACGCAAACTCCATGTTCTCTCAGGTGCACACCATGTTCATATCTATGAGTAGTGTGGAAACCCTAGCCACGGCCTTGCTAACCCCATAAAATGTGTTCCTAAAAGAGAAATCCATGTTCTTTTTGATTTTCATGAAAGGTGAAATTCCTCCATTGCACCTCTGTCGACGTTTCGATGCTCTTTAGGATCATCTTTTTTCCATGAAACTCCTGATCCAAGGTCGCTCTGCCCTCGCACTTCCATTTCATGAGGTTTCAAACATTTGATCAGCCCGAACCCCAATTTCTATCCACCCATGAAAAGAAAAACTGAAGAAAAATTTCTCTCATTCTGAGAAAATTCATCATCTTCCATCGTCATCACACCTCTGCTAGGTCATCACAATGTTCAATCTCTGATTTGGGGTCAATTAATTTCAAAATTGGTTTGCAACGATCAATTGTTCATCACCCCACAAATAATTAAAATAACACATGAAAAAGGGTGAACAAATCCAATATCCAAAATTGAGGAATGAACCTCCATCATCATTAATCATGCTGTTATCCTCTCTCATAATAAGGATTAAACAGGCAGAATACAAAAAAATCTTAGATGAGCATGGATCAATTCCAAGAAATAATCCTTGAGAATAATATATAACCCTCCTACAAGAAGGCATGATCCACAGATTAACCTATTTGTGCGTTGATATGTGATCATTATTTAATCGAATAACAGGGAAACAAATCAAAGTAACAAAACCCATACCTTGATTAGGTTGATGAACAATTGTCACGTTTCATTTATTGGCAAGGTTCCTTGATTCTAAGATGTGTGAATCGATCGATACATCATCGTCTACCAATGGGTTCTCCCCCACAGCTCCAATTTCAGTTTTCAATTCTCAGGGTTATGAAGCTAACCCAAAAAACATCCCATAATATTGTATTTAAAGGGGAAGAATTAGTTCGTCGCATTAAAATGGGAATAAAAATAAAATTATTTAGTTATTTATTATCTTTCCATTAAATCTTCTGGAAATATTACATTTTCAACTGAACCATGCTAGTCGATGTTAGGCCCCACCATATATGAAGTCACTTCTCTGAATGCACTAGTTTCCTCAGATTTCTGATCTGGGTACATTTTTGAATGTTACTTATCATTTTTAGGAAAATGGATTGCACATGCTATTCTGAGTTTTAATTATTTCAAACATTTATGCTAAGCACTCAACGACATAAAATCTCATGTTTCCGGAATGCACGGTCTCATAATAATTCTATATGTAATTTAAAAATAATACATTGAAAATATCATAGATTAAATACTCCCCACCACAGGGCTTTATGTTTCCAAAAAGGAAAGACAAAAGGCTACTGAAATAGTTGAGGGTACTTTGAAAAAATATAAGCTTCCTTCTACCAAATTCTCTTTTTGATTTTTGTGGTGCCATTGGACACACACTATAGGGACCACTCACCCATGAGGGATCCTCTCCTTCCGATCCTCGATCTCCAACAAGTACTCTGTGACGGTCTCTCCATCCTCGATGACCAACTGTCCCTAGTCAATGACATGCGATTGGTCATGCACAAACATCCTCATCTGTGAAACGTGGAATACAATATGCTCCTGGTGAAACATTGATGGTAAACCAAGGTGGTACACCACCTTTCCAACTCTATGTAGTATCTGAAAAGGCCCGATAAACCTCAAATAAAACTTTTAGACCTGGAAAAATCTCCACAACCCTCATCGAGGTGAGACCCGAATGAAGACATGGTATCACTCTATGAACTCTAGAGGTTTCCTCCGTCTATTAGCATAATATTTATAATATCTCTATACAGTCTTAATCCGCTCATGGATGATCTTCAACATCTTTGTGGTAGCTCGAACCAACTTTGGACCCATCATTGTTGACTCTTTGGGGTCAGTCTAGCTGAGTGGGGATTAGCAGGGTCGCCCATATAATGCCACAAATGGTGACATTCCAGTGGTGGAGTGGTATCTTGTATTGTTTCTTAACTCCACTAGTTATAGGTGTTCATCCCAACTATGACCATAACAAAAGATACAATCCCACAACATATCCTCTAGAACCAGAATGGTCATCTCCATATGACCATTAGTCTTGGGTTGGAATGTTGTACTCAAGTGTAGTAGGGTCCTAAAAGCCTCATACGATCTCTTCCACAACAGGGATGTGAAGTGCGCATCTTATTTAAAGACTACCATAGACGGGACACCATGACGCTGAACTACCTCAGGAACATAGGAGAGTCACAAGATCTCTACAGAACTATGCTTCCTAAGAGCTAGGATGTGGGATGACTTGGGGATTCAGTCAATGATCACCCAGAAGGCATTCTATCCCATGGATGTTTGTGGTTATCCCATCACTAATTCCATCAATATTTCAAACTTCTTCCACTCTGGAACTTCCATGGGTGAGCAAACTCAGTTAGAACATGGTGCTCTGTCTTCTCTTGCTAGCACGTAAGGCATCAAAAAATGATCTCTGCTACTGCTTTCCAACCAGAACTAAGGTTGGAGATCCAAATACATTTTTTCTACACTAGGATATACTTCCCAGGTGGATGTAGGAAACTCCTTTAAAACCTCACCTCTCAATAACACTACTACAACTATGCACCATCTTAAAAGGACTTCATGCTCCCCACCATGATAATTTCGATCAAGAGCAGGTCATGTGGATAAATGACCACGTAAATAATCATAGTCAACATCTCCTAGATGTTTCTTCCTATCATGTTGTAATGATTTAAGGGTGACAATCATCAAATTAATATAGGTGGCCTCATCTCCATCTAAGAAGTAAAAGAGTAGAGAGGTCAACTGCTCTGTCACCTCACTCTGTAGTAGCGAACTCGTTCTTCTACTGAGAGAATCTGCCACAACATTCCCCTTAACTGGAATATAGAAGATCTTGATGTCAAAATAGTGGAGTAACTCTATCTATCACCTCTACCTCAGATTTAGATCCTTTTATGACAAGATGTACATGATGCTCTTGTGATAATAGTAGACGATGAATCATTCTCCCATTAGGTTGTGTCAACAAATCATCAATGAGAATACTACCACTGCCAACTCAAGATCATGGGTCACATAGATCTAATCATATAGTCTTATCTGGAATAAACCATATGAAATCACTTCCATTCTCTAAATCATGACACAACCATGCTTGGCCGCTGATGCATCGTAGAGAACTATGTACTCAACACCAACTTCTAAAAATCTAAAGATCGGTGCACTTGTAAAACTCTGACTCAACTACTAGAAATCTTTGTGCCTCTTCTCCGTCCATACAAATGGTCATCCTTTTCTGTTCTAGACATTCATCGGTGTTGATATCCAAGATAAATTAGGGATAAATAATCGATAGTATCCTGCAAGCCCATGGAAGCTTCATACCTCAATCACGCTCTGAAGTGGATTCTATGATAACACAAACTCAACCTTGTCTAGGTCCACTTATACTCCATTTGAAGGGATAACATTTTCTAGAACGTGGACCTAATGTATCTAGAACTAGAACATTGAGAGATTCTCATATTTTTGTGGACCTCGATGTATGTCTAGAACCATCTACAAGTGTCTCACATGCTCCTCCTCTAATGCCTAGTGTAGAAGGATGTTGTCCATGAATACCACTATGGACTGGTCTAGGTAAGGCTGGATTACCTCCTTCAAAAGTCCCATGAACACTATGGGGGAATTCATCAGGCCAAAAGGCATCGCTGAGTACTTTTAGAGACCATAGAAGCATATGAAATGTGATTTAATTATATCCTCATCCCGTGCTCTAGGGTGGAGATAACCCGAAAAAAGTTTAACATCGAGAACCAACATGCCCCACTTAGCTGATCAAAGAGGTTTTCAATCCCTGAAAATGGATACCTATTCTTCATTGTTACCTGATTCAGGCTTTGGTAATCCATGCTCAACCTCAAAATTCTATCTTCCTTTTTGGAAAACAAAATTGGGTCTACGTAGGGTGAAACATTGGGTCTTACAAATACCTTACTCTGAAAATCCTCCAACTACACCATCAGATGATTAAGCTCTATGAAAGCCATCTAATACGCTTGTGAGCATATCAGTGTCATCCTAGGGTGTATGTCTATGCAGATGTTAATATGCTAGTGAGGAGGAAATCCCCTAACATCTTCTGGGAAGACATCCTCGAACTCCACCATAATTACTAGGAAGTGTGAGATCACAACATATAATACACTATGGGTATGCCTATCCAACTCATGAGTGATTGATTGCACCCTTCTATGCATTATCCCATTATATGCGGTTTGGATTTCCTTTTCACCGACAATGGAAACCCCCATATCATCATTGTGCACACATCACACACATCACCTTAAGCATTCACATTGGGTGTGGACCGATGATCACCAGTCCATATCGATAATGATGTCATAAGGCCTCTATGCTGTCACCTTGAAGTTCCAACTAAAACTCACTCCTCCAAGGAAAGATCACACAATTTGGAATGACTGGTGATTGACATGTCTCAACCTATAGGTGTCTCCACACATTATGGTTGAGTCAATAGCTCTATCAAAATCTCATGCTTTCACACAAGATATGTGGAGAGGATGTATTGAATTTAACCTATGTCTAAATGTTCAAATGCTAATGTAGAAAAGTCATAGATTTTACCTCCAATAAATTATTTTGTCACTGGATTGTACGCCTCGACTGCATGCAGCTATCCCTGCCCCTGTCCCTCAGCTCCCTGTTCCTAGTGCGGACCTCCAGGGGTTGTGGTTGAAGTAGATCAAAGACTTCGCCACCACCTACACCTCTCTCTACTCTTCTTCCACGTCTGCCTCCTAGTGGGTATGTCTACTCCACTATCTTCCTCTGCCTCACTTGTCCATCCATCAGCTCCCTATCAAGAGCTCAATAGGTTGGAAAATCTATAGATTGATGTCCTCTTCTATCACACGAGTCGCACCACCTCTCCCTTGGCTAGCTGGATCTAGCCTGAGATCCCTGTACTGTAAATCCCATATCTTGGGTTCTCATGTGACATCTCCCATGTCTAGAACCTTGTACCCAATGTCAGATCCCTGCTGTTGAGGTCTCCATGCAGGTATGTCTACAACATCCTACCACTGGTTGTCTCTGATCCGCCACAAGGCTCTCGATCACCAGGTCCCACTCATGCACTCGAGCATCAATATAAATTCATAGAGGCACAACACTAACATTGATGTCCCATCGTAGACCCTCTCGAAGGTCCGAGATATGAAGTACATATCTTTATCCATATCATTAAATTACCTGGATATGTTTGTGAACAATGATGTATAGACAACCATCGTCAAACTACCCTACTAGATCAGATGAAGCTGATGGATACACATTTCTCTTAGCATATCAGTAGATAACTCTTCCCTGAATAGTCTCTCGAACCCCATCCACAAAAGAGTCTCCTCATCATGAGTTTTCATTGTCAAACTCCTCATCATCTTATCAAACCCTAAATATGGCTTACACCTAGGATCACCATCAAGTCCTCCGATGTTCTTAGAAGATATGAAATCATGTTCACTACCTCAAACCAGACCTTAGGTGCCTGAGGGTAGGGTTTACCTAATAACCTATGGGGTCTCTCTCTGAAACTCAGGGATTCCAGTCATACTTCACTCCTCGTCTGCTGGTATTGTAGGGACCATGTGATACACCACCGGGGGTAGTATAGAAGTTCCACCAACTGGAGGTAATGCCTGGGGAACTCTTCCTTGCATCAATGCCTTGTCACTGGGGGTGTCTTCCTCATGATTGAGCTGCTAAATCCTACCAACTATGCTTCGTGGAGGCATACTGTACGGAAACAAGGTATAACAATGTCAAATAGTATATTCAGATAGCTTAAATAAAGGACATATAAAAACACAACCTATTCCTATATTATGTATGCACTATTCTTTTATTTTCACAGAACTGGTGTTTCCATGTACTTAGTCGAAGAGCATGTTATATGTGTCCTATTGTATGGATACGTTGGCGACCTACCCCAACACAAAAATCTCTGGCCTAAATGCTGATCTCTAAACACATAACACTATTTCCCTAAACCAATCTCATAGACTCTTGGTCCTAAGGTAGAACTGACCACCTCTAATACCACTTTGACATGACCCATCCTAGTGGGGCCCACACTGCAAACCCCCATGCCCACTTTGAATATACCAGGGGATGGTGGATGGCACCTAGATGTATTATCACTATCATTGGAGGCATTTCCTAAGTAAATTTATAGAAGAAAACATCTATAATCCCACAAATTTAGAAACGTAAAAACCACTTAGTAAAAAATGCATGCATACAACTAAACCCAACCAATAGAGTACAATAGAACGTAATGTATGGAATATAAAATGTTCTAGAATACAAACACACTAAAAGAAATAGTATTAAAACTAAAAAACCCAACATGAAATCAAAAGGATGAACTCAGACTACATCTCTTAGCAGTAGGAGAACCTTTCCCTTCACGGAACTCAAAAATCTTAGTCATGTCCTAGTCTAACCTATACTATGTCAAAAGTTCTCTCATCTACACAAGTCATGACATGTTCCGTCAAAGACCATGTAGGGGTGAGTATAATATTACCTAGTAGGGGACCCTAAAAACCACAAAGAAATACCCAATGTAATGGTACATTCATATCTACACAGTATATGTATATTGAACAAATTTAAATAGAAACATATCTAGATTTACTTGGAATCCAGACCCATAGTCTGGAGTCAAGTCACAACGACCACATACTTGTGCTAGGGAATCAGTTTGAAGATTCCTCAAAGAACTCAACTAGGAGAAAACACTCCATGAGTCTGATAGCTCTGATGAAATCCATCTAAGAATTTCTATTTTTCAGGAAATTTCATGAGAGAGAGGGAGATACGCTGAAAAAAAAATATGAAGAGAGAATAGAAACACTCATTCCTATAGAACACACTACTGAGTGGAGAAAAATAAGAATACACGGATGAGGACCACATATAAGGCCTTGTAAAATACCACGACTCATTCGGATTCACCAAATAAGTAGAGGATTGGCATCCTGTTAGATTATTCACATTGATACATGACTCAACCTATGGCTGTGAAAGGACAGAGGATCTCACTCTGGGCATCTCTGTGGGATACCAAACTCTATCTCAGGAATTCATACTGAACAGATCATACTCATTTGGATCAATATGATAATTTACCTTTAGGGGAATGAGGAAACAATAACTAACACAAATGGAACATTTCCATGTAACAGTGGAAAAGAGGCCCAATCCATGTAATAGGATGTACACGACATGTAGACTTGGACACCCGTCTTGTCACTTGAATCCATGTACTGTATGTGTGCAATGGCATATGTTTGGAGAATAAGACATGTAAAAACATATATACATGGAATGTAAAAAGGATAACATGACATGTCAATGTATCTGGGGTCCTCTCCATGTACGTTGCTGAGGCTCTTGTACACAGCCTCAACTAGTGTGTGCCAACCCATGTAACTAGTACATGGGGTGACCCGTTTAAATTGACTTGCATGGCCGTGTGGTGGAGTACATGTTGTGTACTCTTCCCCGTGTCTGTTTTTCATCTATGATAGACGTTGAGTCCCATTTAAGTACCCACACACCATGTGAAAATGGTTACACACCATGTCAACAATTCACGCTGCCTAGAGCTTTAGTCATCATTGGATGGGGCCCATACACCCTGTCCTCTAGGTAGCATTCCATTTTCTACAACATGATTAGTGTAGAAATCGTATCCATCACGATGAAGACCCCACACTATTTGTTCATTGGAGAACATGTTATGTTCTTTGGGATTTCCTAGAAAATGGAAACATTGTCATTACACCTCTATCGATCTTTTGATGCTTGTTTCGACAAACTGTTTTCCATGAAACACAAGATCAAATGTTTCCCCTCCATTCCATTGATATTTTAAGAGGTTTAGGGAATTGAATCAGCCCCAGAACCTCATTTTGATCCACCCATGTAAAGAACAGTCAAATAATGATTTCTCTCGATCTGGGTTGATTCATCATCCTCTATCATTGTCTCATCTCTTCTAGGTTGTCGTGAAGATCAATATCAGATTTAGGATCACTACAAATAGAAAACGGGTTTACAAAGAGTTGTGGTTCATCATCCCATGAAGAATACAATGAATGCCGGAAAAAGGGGAAAAATATATAACTAACAAAATTGAGGAATGAACCTTCACCATAATTCATCATGTAATTTTTCCTCTCCCATTAGAAAAATAATCAAGGTGAATAAAAAACAATCTCATATGAGCATGAATCATTTCCCAACAATAAGCCCTATGAATAAAATACAACCCTTTGACAAGAACAGGAAATCCATGGATTAACCTGTTAATGGGTTAATCTGTGTTCATTATTTTATTTTAGATGGGGGAAGAAAATCATAGTAACTAAACCCCTACATCGATTCTGTTGATGAGTGATCACAGCATCGTGTTCTTTGATTTTTTTCATGAGATCCGAGATGTGTTGATCGATCGATCTGTCATTGTTCACCAAGAGGTTCACCTCAACATCTCCAATGACAGTCATCAATTCATGGGATTATGTTGCTAACCGTACAAAAATTTCATAAGAATTTATTTTAAGTATATGAATTAGGGCTTCTAATTAAAAACGAAATAAAAATAAAATAAAATAAATATTTATTTTATTTTCATTAAAACGTATGAAAACTATCTTTTGTAGTAAACAAGCACTGTTCATTTATAGGGACCGCCTTAGGTTAATTCACTACTTTTAATGCAATGGTGTCCTCGTATTTCTTATTAGGGAACCGATTTAAAATTTATTTAAAATTTTCAGGAAAATCACTCGTTCATGCTACTTAGAGTCTAAATTATTTCAATCATTTATTACCAGATCTTCAGGATTCTGAATCGAACCCCATAAGAAATTCTAGTTTGGTAATAATTCCATATAATATTTAACAATAATACATGGAAAATATGGGAAACTATAGTAGTAGATCACAGATTTTTATAAATTGTTCGATTTGAGGCACATGCTCGTGCAAGAATGTCTGCAATTTTGACATACAAGTTTTTCTTGGTTTGCTTATGGTTAGTGAAACAGTGCCTACAAACCATGAATTGATCCATTACCTACAGTTAAGAATGCATGGTTCGTACACTAATTTTCTAACCATTTTTCCACACCTAGGGACCTAGTAATTTTGGTGATTTATCTGAAATTATCGTCTTTGAAAATATCTATTTCTATAGTGTTTTCAATTACTCTTATAGACATCATCTCATTTGAGAGAACATCAATGATGGCTATTATAGGAACACAGATATCTCTTATATTATATTTGTATTTAAGCGCTTCTCATCTCATTGGATTCACATTGATGATTAACGGATTTCTTTTGTGTCATTTCTCATTTTTTTATCATCTGTGCAATTTAGGTGAAATCTAATTTTCTATATCTATAGGTTATTTCTCCCTTCATCAATTTTATCCCAATATATGTCAATTCAGGAGATGATAATAGGTGATTAATTTCTATGATCCTAAGGTAGGGAGTCTCATGCCATCCGTTTAATGTGAATGTGTTTATATATGATGTTGTACCACTCACCCGATTAATGGAGAGATTCATTGAAATGATTTTAAATCCGTGAATTCAATTGATAGGCATGGATTACAAAATTAAATAGTTCATCAATGAATTATTGAAGGTTGTGGTAATTGAATTAGAAACACCCCTTTTGTAGATTTATAATGAATTGTACCGCCCTGAGAGGAATTTTCAATTGGATTCCTTAGGGTGTGCCCATCCCCCTTTCTTTAGGTTTACAAATGTGAATGAATTGTAAATTTGAATGTGAATTGAATTTTGAAATAAATTTTAATTGAATTGACTAATGGGAATATAGTAAATGACCATCACCCTTTTCTATTTCATTATAATGGATTGTTCAATAATGTGAGGTTTTTTTAATGAAATGACCATGTGAGTACTTCAGAGGTATTCTGTCTATTCATTTCAGATAAAATGAGTCTCCATTATCGGTGAGATTAAATTGAAATGTTATTATTGATGACCTTGAAATTATTAAATGAACATCATTGAATGAAATTTATTATATGGTATTGAATTATATTCAATGGTTTTATCCCATGGATGACACAAGAATTCCATAACGAATACCATAGAGAGACTTAATTGGATTCTACATTTCCCATGTCTGAGGGACACATGGATTCCCATGAAAATATCCAAGGATAGACTATGTGGCTTCAAAATTATATTATAGAGTGACACTTATACTCCTTGTGGGATACTATGGATAGACTCTTAGGGACTGGCCATTATATATTGTGGGGTACTTGAATGCCATATGGATTTCCCATGACATACTCAATGTTCACTTGATCGTATATTCAATGGGTGATACATGAGCTCCATTAGTTGACTTCCATAGATAATCTCTAATGGAAGATATTTTATAACACCCCAAGGGAAACACCTGGTTTATAGTGAGTAATTCCATGGATGGTATTGTATGTTGTTGGTTTATATTATACTTGTAGTCATACCTAGATTCCATATTAGGAATTACACGGAAATGAATATGTACGTTCACGAATAATGGACACAATGAGTTATATGACATGTCTTCCTAACCAATTCACAATACATGATACATTATTTAATAATATGTTATGGAAGGGGTTTTCAAGTAACCATTGTTTACCTATCATCGTGTGGGACACTTGGATAAACAGCAGGTCTTGAAACCTAATAATTAAGTGATATTGAATCACTAAAAGATATTGATTTTAAATGAAACAGTCCTAACTATTAATTATTATTCATAAATTACAAATAAATTTGATGAAATGTATCAATTATTATTTAAGAACCAGGACTTTATAAGATGTTTACTTTTAGTAGTTTCGTTACCTATTGTGTTACTCCATGAACACTATGACTTTAATATATTCACGAACATGATATAACTAGATCTTGGGTAGTTTACTACTTGAATTTTTTCTAACACCTTGTTCAGACATCCTTTGGCTACTTAGACAGACTATATGTTTGCATGTACGATATTAATAAGATCCTTACTATTGGTTATTGAATGCAGCTAAGATGTATGGGAGCACATGACCGAGACGAGGCTTCTGATGTAATCTATAAATCATTTGAACCCTTTATTCTTTTGATACATGTATTATAATTTCCAATCATGTAAACCTTCATACGATGGTTTCTATAGACATATATCATGTGTCGTCATCATTTTATATGATATTCCTTTTGATATTTTTATCTATTACTGGTGTGTATCTATTGTCTGATTGTTATTACTACTTTTGTTAATTGTATGTTATTGATATTCCATTATTCTACAGTTTAGAGATGAGTTCATAGTCTTTTCATAGACACACCTAGTTTCTCTCTTCTAGTCGGTATCCTATCGCATTTGGTAAGATAATCATGAGGTTATGTGGCCAACCAGGATAAGTGTATCGTTGAGTGGAATCTGGGTACAAAGTGTTACAAAGTGGTATCTGAGCATTATTTACTGGTTTTATTTACTATGTTTAGATAATATACATTGTATAATATATAAAATGAGTGTGTTAATGAGTTTTTCTGAGGAGTATCTCACCCATGTAAAGGAAAATCCAAATTTATTCGAATGAAAAATTCAATTTTCTAGATTATGACTACTACAGTTGATTTCTTTCCCACGTTGGGTGATGTACATGAATTGTGTTATTATTATTGATAGAATTGTAGGTTCTATTTTTTTGTGACCTGATTATATGAGGGCATGACATCTCATATATCATTTAAAAAACTCTACATGAGTCACATCTCATGAATTATGACATTCCATTTATGATGCATTACATGATGCATGATGTTTTTATGGGTTCTGTGAAAGAAATAGCTATTGTTCTAAATGGTATTCTATAATGTGTTCTGATGTGAATTAATGGGGTCCCTAATTTTGATTTCTGAGTTGTATGGGAACTTATGGATTTGAATTTGATCAACCATTGGTTCAACCCTTTAAAATTAAATTAAATTTAATTGTGATATAAATGAAATTGAGAACTAATCAAAAAATTAAATGAAAAAAATATTGTTTATAGCAGAGAACATGAACCAAAGCTGACCTTAGTAGTGGGAATTAGGCACTTTTTAGATTAATATATAATTTTCACATCACATAAATAGACTCAAGGAGAAGTAAAATGGGTATTTTATTATATGGGAAGGTATGTACATATCCTATTAAACTATATGTTATTTTGAGATAAGAATGTTGATAATGATCCTGAAATGATGTGTGTGTTTGATGTTTTATAGGAATGAAAAAATGAAATATTCTATTCACACACCAGGAGGGTTGAGATGATCATTCCCTATTGCTTGGGGGACTTGGGTAGATGCATAGTTGCGAAATGGGTTCTTGTGCTTTATGCAAACTATTTGGGGAGCACCGTGACCTTGCAGGACTACTGTAGAGCTGATGTGTGAGTTCAGGTAATATAATCCACCCACATTTTTAGGGGATGATAGAGAAAATACTATGGATTTATGGATAGAGGCCTTGATTTCTATCTTAGATCATTTATTGATGCCTCGTGAGAGTTGACTAAATATAACTATATATATGATGTGTGATTCATCCAAGAGAATGTGGGATGTCATAACTCAGACAGATCATCATCGAGAGATGGATTGGAGATTTTTTAATATATCATTTTATAACAACTTCTATTACGACACGTTTATACAAATAGATCATAATATTTCACACACCTTGTGTAGGGTTTGCAATCATTTATGGATTATTCGGCCCATTTTATAGAGATACAAGGTTTTTCACCTATTCTGATGGGAGATGAGTTATCTAAATATAAGAGATTCTTGGATTGACTTAGGTATGGGATGTAATCATAGGTTATTGTCTTTTAGAAAAATAATATCTCCAGAATAGTGAATTAAGTTCTTATAACAGAGCGTAACCTGAGATAGTCTAAGGATGAGAGATAGGGAGGATCAACATATCGATCTAGTTCTGCACCAAATGGTAGTTAGATGCATCATTTGTAGGATCCTCATAGTGATATTAGTAGTTAGACTAGTTACTCAGGTATCCATGTGATTCTCTACTAGTGCCATATTCTAGGACAGACAAGGCCATAGTGTATAAGGGACCCAATCAAGTGTCGATAATATGGAAAGATGGATCATCTACAAGGATTATCTATAATTTTTCCTATGGAATCCAGTGATTTTATGTCTTTACAGACTCTATTTTTAGGATCTAGGTCAGTACCTTCTTAGCAGGTAGGGAGCTGGAGTATATATTTCCAATCTGGCTGAGGTAGTGGTTGTGATTGTGGTCATCACACCCCATTTTTGCAGTGATAGCATGGTGGATCTTCTAATGGTATCTAGGATGTATCAAATGTTCATGGTTTAGTATAGATATATATATAGTGAAACCAACACTTGAGGAGAAGTATCCCACACCTTTTATGAATAGAGGTACTATTTTGGTAGCCTCTACTTTAGCATATTCTCTTTTCGATATTGGGGCTTTAGATAGATTTATATCAATTCCGATTTGGAGGTACATGGGATCAATGTTTTGATTTCAGATGATTTTTTGATGCTTGACAATCCGTTGCGGATTACAATGGACGATATACATTAGTTTATGGAGTTCTTCTTGAGATTGGTTTGTATGAAATCACATGGGCCCTATTTATCCTCGAGATGGTATGTTTTTACATCATTCATGGGATGCAGTGGTGGTTTCCCATTCATGATATTTTTTATTTATATCGTTATATGATGAACTTCATATAACTATAGGGTTGTTATTTTACTCATATTGGTGAATAAGATATACTAAAAAGCCGAGTTGGACCCAATAATCATGGTCTTGTTGGAATGATAGCCTAGATTGTCAGTTTATATCTATATGACCGAGGAACTAGTCAAATGGATTTTCATCTATTGTTTGATCATTTCAAGGATCTTTTCCAATAAGAATTTTCTGAATTACCTATATAGAGAGATGTAGTTTTCTCTATCAAGATAGTGATTGGAGATAAATTAATACCCATTCCTTCTTTCTAGATTGCTGCTACTAAGATAAAGGAGCTCAGGATGCTTCTAAATTATTTAGTGGATAAGGGGTTCATATGATCTAGTATCTCACCATGGGGTTATATGTTCCTTTTTTGAAAAAGGCAGACAAAAAACTCATGATATGTATGGATTACCAAATATTTAACCCGCATATGGTTATGAACAGGTATATGTAGCCGTGAAATGACGGTATCTTTGACCATGTTTGAGGAACTTTGTTATTCTCAATGATTTAATTGAGATTTAGTTATAATCATGTGCATGTTAGAACAGAATACATACTTCCCATAGCCTTTCGTATAAGGTCTTATCTATATGAGTATTTGGTTATGACATTCGGTCTTACGACCACACCTACAGACTTCATGGGACTAATTAACTAAGTGTTTCATCCTACTCTGAATTAATTTGTAGTGGTTTTCATGGTAGACATCTTAGTGGATTATCACAATCGATACGACCATGAAAAAATACCTTATAATATATTTGATACATTGAGAGAGAATCAGTTATATGATAATATCAGAAATTTCTTGTTTAGGATGGATCAGACTCACTTCTAAGGTCTCATTATTATTGAAACATGAGAAGATGTTGATGTAGAGAATGTGAGATTTGTAGTTTTCAAGAAGTATCCCATGAAATTATTTTAGGTTAAGAGTTTCAAGGGGAATCCTATTTCAATATCCAATTCATAAAAGATTTTTCACAACTAGAAGTTCCATTTATGGGAATTACTAATGCGGGTGTTAATTTTTTTTGGTTGGATTCATATGAGACAACATTTTAGGAGATTAAAGTAATATTGACATTAAAACCAATACTGAATTTTTTAGTTACAAGACAGAGATACATTTTTTACAATGATGCATCAGGTATCATGCTTTGAGTACTTATTATACATGGACATACTATCATGGAATATGGGTCTAGATATTTGAGGCCACATGTGATGAATTACCTGATGCACTATATTTATTTAACTATAGTTGTAAACATACTATGTTGTTTAAGAAATTACATTCATGGAGAGAATTTTTCAGTTTACACAAACCAAAATAGACTCAAGTATATTTTTACATAGTGTGATGTAAATCTGAGGTAGAGAAGATGGATTTAATACCTGAAGTCTTTTCATTTAGATCTCACCTCCACACATGGAAAGGTTAGTGTAGTGGTGGATGCACTATTTTGGTTGACATAGATACATGTAGTTATGTTGGCTAGTAGAAAGTGGAATCTTGTGGAATGGTTCTCTGAGATGCACATGGTGGTGCAGGATAGTCATGGAAAAAATAACCGTTCATCATTAACTATGACTTCTACCCAACTATATCGATTATGGATGTAGAAGAAATCATATTCTAAGAGCCTAGTTTTATGGGAGAGTGTGGATGGTTGGGACCCTATTTTAGGATGGACATTAGGTGAGTATGATATTCTATAAGTACATGGTTTCTTATGGGTTTCAACAGACATATGTGAGGAGAAGATGTGAGACTTTCATACTGTGAGTTGGGAAATTCATCCTAGAATCACCAAGATGTATTGTGATTTACATCACTAATACATCTGGTTGGGTATGAAGAGATATTTAGCTTGTTTTTTCATGAGGTCTTCCTCCTATTAATAGGTGATGAAAAACACTATCCCCCATCTGGAATTTTACAACAACATTCAATTTCCAAGGGGAAATGTGATGAAATCATGATGTATTTTTTGATGGTTTTATTGTGGTTACCTTCATGAAATGATTCGATGTGGTATAGTGCTTATAGGCTCAAAATGGTCACACATTTCCCACCTATTATAGTGGAAAATTCAGTATAATTGATTTGGAGGTTCTATATCCAACAGATTGTATGACCTCACGGTGCCCCGTACACTATCATTTGAAATAGAGACACCCTATTTAAGCCTTTTTTGGAATAATTTATATATGAATCATGGTATACCAGTTCTTATGAGTACAGTTTATCACAATTAGACTCATGGTCGGTCAGAAGATACAATCCAGGTTCTTTAGTACATTCAATGTGCATGCCTCCTATATTTCATGGTCTCCTAAGAGAGGCATAACCCCCAATTTTTTTTTCATATGACAATATTTTTGAGTCTACTATTCAGATGTCTCTTTAAGAGGATATATATGGTAGGCAATTTTGATAAACCCTATGTTGGATAGAGTAAGGAGAGGCATCTATTCTTAGAGATATTCTTGTGCGGGATGCCACAATGGTGGTGCATTTGATTTAGAAGTGGATGACTATTATGTACACATGATATAAATATTATTTCGATCACTGCAGATGAACTATAGAGTATGATGTTCGGGATCAAGACTTTTAACATGTTTCCATGAGTTTGGAACACTTTAGGATCATGAGATAGTAAGCTTTCACCATCGTATGTCTGGTCCTTCAATATTCTAGAGAGAATCAGGCCATTAGCTTCTCGGTGGTAGTTACCTCAACGATACCATTCCGTGCATGATTTCTTCCATATATCTCAGTTTTTACACTATTATGCAGACCCATTTCATTCCCTTCATCCAGATGAGTCTAATTTTAATGTAAAGGTCCTTTGTGGGGCATCTGATATGTATTGTGGATCATTTCATGAAGGTTCTATGAGGTCGATTGGTTCAATTATTACTGGTGATTTGAAAAAATGGCCATTTACAGGATGAAACATGAGTGTTTGTGGTTGATGTTGGAGGAAGGTTGATGAAGTTGTTATCAGATGTTTCTGACCACCCTTGAAAAGGAAATTCAGGGATGAATTACATTAATGGAGGAGTTTGTAAGAACCCATATATTTTGGGAGTTATGTATCCTTTTATTCCTATCCGATTTTAGTTTAAATAATTAAATATGCAATAATTTTAATTCCTTTGAGGTAATGGTCCATGATTTTTCGATGTTTGGGGGAATTTAGAATTTGATAACATAGGGTGCTCCCATTTCCCCATATATTGGGATGTCAAATGTGAATAGAATTGTGAATGGAAACATGATTTAAATTTTGATTTCATTTTTAATTGAATTGATTAATGGGAAGGGGTAAAATAAACATAAACCTTGGACCATTACTTTTAATGGATTGTTGAATCATGTGAGGATTTTTGTAATAAAATACCTACATGAGTAATTTATAGGTAAGACTTCTAAAATTAGGCAATGACTTGAGTCACCTTTTTCTGTTAGATGGAATTTAAATTTTCTTGATGATTACCTCAACATGTATAAATGTTCTATATTAAATGCAATTGATTAAATTGTGTTAAATGATATTGAATGGTTATATTCATTGGTGACACATGGATTCAATGACTAATTCAATGTAAGGACTCAATTGAATTCTACCTTCCCAATTCATTAGTGTAAATTGGATTCCCTAGTGGACTACCATGGATGAAATCACATGCTTGACAGTTATATGCCTGGGTGAAACATGGACTTCATATTTTTAAAAGTTACTAATTATTTGGAAACACTTTTAAGGGAAATGTGAGAACCCTCACAACATAGTGAGTATAAACACCATAATGATACTATAGACTTGATAATGAAAATATTAAGTTGGTTGGAATCAATCACCCTAAACAATTTCTATGGAAAAAATTTACCATAGATTCTAGATAATCCTTGATGTTGTATTGATAATTATATTTTTAATATTACCAAGATTTAATGTATTCCTCTTTTTTAATATTCCCCTTGTAGAATCCTCTAATAAATATGTCTTCCTTATATTAAATACAATCACATTTATCTATCATAGTGTCCACTTTGATCAATATTCATATCATTTATTCTACATATTATTTAATCCCCAGAATCTGTAGAACGTCCCCCAAAATATCCTCACCCAAGTGCATGGGAGGTTCCATATCCTGGTCTATAACCTCAGCATCTTGTCACTATGGAAAATTGAAAGACTCTATCTCTAATAGATATCCAAGAAGAAGTGTATCCTTCTTCTCTAATTGTGAAACCTCTAACTACAAAAGAATCACCTAATGATGTTCCTTGGAGTTCTATTATACATCATCTATGGGAACACCACAGATTCCAAGGTAGCCTTTTTTTGAACTGAGTGTGCTGCGGCATCCCCAAACAGGTGGGTTTTAAAATTTTTCCTCCAAAGATCGATGTAAACTAGTTGATGTCAGAGAGTATGAGCCCATTCTTAGCCGAGGACCACATGTGAAGGGTTTTAAGAAAAAAAATAAACTGTAAAATACCTGGTTTAATCCAAAGTTGCACATGATGTCTTCTAATCATTGGAAATAACTTCTCGAAGAACCTGACGTCTAAATCCTCTCGATCATCCACATATTCTTCATGGAATATGAATGAGTTTAGTTTGTCATAATCTAGGTGATAGTTCATAATTGCAATGAAACCTTCAATGCTCCAACGATCACTGCTTACCTTTCGTAGGGATTCCTGAGAGTGTGCTTTCCCCATGATCCTTGTATCCATAGACTCTCTCTCTAGATCATGGGAGAGAATAGAAGAGAGGGAAGCTCCATGAATAATTTTCTTCAATCTCCTCTCTTATTATATTTATAGTGTCATGTAATTACCTGGAATTTCCAACGCAGCTCTCAAATAATCAAGGCACTATTAAAGAAATCTTATGACTACTAAATTGAGTCATTTATATTATTATCGTTTACTTTTGATATATTAAAATATATTACATCATAATAATTATGTCTAATCGTAACCCATCATTCCCATAAATATTAATTGAACCTTGAGCAATTTAATAATCGCCAATTAACATTTTTCAAATATTTACATAAAACTCATAAACACATTTAACAAATAAATTCAATAATCATTATTCATAACATGAATAATATGAATTTATTTATTTCATTGGTGATCTTTATTCCTTGGACAAGTCCCAGACTCCCTTTCTGGGACCCACCTTGTCCAGAACACATATTCAACTGAATAGGGAAGATTCTTGAATAACCTATTGTGTGTGACCCTCTATCCCCTAATCTTAACCATAGTGAATAGTATTCACAGGCCAAGAGTGGTATCTAGAGACCAATCATGGCCCTTTAATATATAAGGATTTTCATAGCATCAACAACCAATCGACGAACACTCAGTACATAATATAATCTCTTTTTCGGTAATATCTAATATATCAAGACACACTCATTTTCCATCTCCCTTTTCTTTCTTTATTTTTTGTTGATTGAACATGATGAATTTACCAACGAGTGCCACAACCATGGCAGTATAAAGGTACTATCATCCATATCAACATGGCCAGATATATATTTCATACATAACCCAGAAGAAACAAATTCTTTCTTAGACATTAAACCAATGACATTCCATTAATGACACAGCAAACACAAACTACCTTGCCACAACTTTATTTCCACGGTATTCTTCTTGCAACAAAGGTCGAAATCCAATGAAATACATTGCTATTGATATCTAGTCAAGAAACCATTACACATGATTATAGATAGGAACATCCATTGACACATGAAATATGTTGTGTTCCGATTGGTGGCTTAGTTCTCATGATCACACTACTAGAGATCACCAAATGAAAACTTCATGAGAAGAAATATCAATGGTTATTATTCCCAAACACCTTCTATTCAACTATCTACTGTGTCCAATCAGTAAGATGTTTCTAGACCATATTACATATCTATAAAATTAATGTCATAGTATCTCAGGGTTCTCATTATTTCCTAGGAACTTCTATAAACCCTCGTCATGAAAATTTATCTATGGAAATTACCCTTTCAACAGTGGATGAAGAAAATTCTACAATATAATTATAAGATGACATAATGTATAGCTGACTGCATACATAATATGGTAATCAAATGTAGTGAATAGTTGGGTCTAGGGAAAACACTATTTAAATATTCCCACTTTAACTAGATCCATCTTGCTAACCAAACATGTTAGCTACTCAAATTATTACAATAATTTTTCTACTGAGTAAGGGTTTTTGTAACACCCCGAGCTTCCACGATACGTTTCTCATTCAATAATGCAGTAGCTTGCGTTGTACGCAACTTCGAGTTCTAAAACACCGCGACTAATCAAAGTAGCCGTTATGAATAGTAATAACAACTTTTTAAAATTATAGAAATTTTATATTTAAAAATGGACTTCTTTTTTGTATTCGGAATATCAAAATTAGGCTATGTTGAATTTTTGGTATTTTTCTGAGAACTTCTAATTTTATGAATAGTGAAAAATACTTAAAAACAACTTTTTTAATCAATATAATTTATAGTGATAAATTATACTATTTAGTGGTTTTAAATTATAATTAGAATATATTTTTACCATTTTATCCAATGGTGGTCATTAGAATTAATTTAACATTTAAATTGGACATAAACAATTGCCAATCTTTTGATATAAATTATTTCTTAAAAACACGCTATTTGTTGTGACAGCGGGAATTAATTATAAAATTAATTAATGCAACTTATATGTTTGGAATTTTGTAAAATAGACATCATTTTTTAATTCGGAATATCAATTATAGCTTAGGGTGAAATTTTGGCATTGTTCTGAAAAACTTCAATTTTTGATGAATAGTGAAACCACTAAGTGGTAGTTAAATAACTGATTTTTTGTTTAAATGAAATATTACCACTTCTGTGATTTGATTTTCAAAAATCTGACATACATGGTTTTCATTAAGAATTAAAATGTGGTTCAATTAGATTAAAATAATTTTTTTTTGTGAATAGTAACTTTTAAGTTCTTAATCGCGATTAGAGGTAATTAGTGTAGTTTAAGATACAAATAATGTTTTAATAATGTGAGATGAGCATGACACTTGTCCTACTCCTATTGGATGAGTCATGGCCGACCAAGACAACCCATGGGTCAACTTGGGGACCCCATGGAGCCACTTTAGTTGGAAAATGACATTAATATATATTTATTTAATGTTAAAATTAAATTGACACAAACATGAGTTGTTTTACTAAAACAGTTTTTAAGTGGGGTTACACAAGTCCAAATTTTGACTATAAATATTAATTAGAAAGCTAAAACGATTTCCTACATCATAGAATTTTTTTTATAATTTTTAGAAATTATATAAATTAAATTATTTATGACATCTTTATGATGCAGCGATGACCTCATTATTTAACGATTTAAATAAAATGAGAAGATAATGAAAAAGCCAAGGCATACACTTGACCAAAGCCTATGGGATGAAGATATTTCGAAACCTTATCACCTTATCCTCGAATTATATAAGTTTGGGACCTTTAGAATCCGAAAATCATTGTGAAATAATGTAACATTTCAATCATTCCAAAAGAGCCCCTCCTCTCCACTTATAAAAGGCCCCCACCTCTCCCACCTTATTCACACCATAAAGCCATTTGGCTCGGCCAAACTCTGCCCAAATACTCTCCCAACTTCCCCCTATTACTCATAGAAGCCTAACATTGGGAATAACTCTTCTCAAGGAAGCCTTTGGCTCAAATCAAAAAGAGTTACCCGATTTTGAGGTAATGTCTTCTCTAATGTTGTTTTGTTTTATTTTTCTTCTCCAACCCCATAAACTCTTTTTATTAATTTATTTTGTAACAACACCAGTATCCTAAATATACTAGGATGTTGTTATAAGAAGGATTCGAGCTACACTTACACACACCTACATCTAATGGTTAAAGAACATACGGTTTCTGTGGATGGCGAATTTCTGCCTCACGAAACGATGATTGTTCAACACTCATATAACACCTTCAAAGGTGGCCATTAAGATGTCACTATTTTTATATATGATATATAATATGTTTATTTTTTACTTTTGCTTCTGTATTTCTCATTTATGTCATACTTTATGATTTCCATTATGGGTAAAACGCGATAATTTCATTTTACGAAGTGCGGACTACCGCCCCCTCAAAGTGATTTGAATCGTTAATGCCATATGTGGGATGTATAAAGGATGGAGTAAATGGTATTATACACAATATTATACTGGAATTATATTATAAATTTATATCATTATGATTTAGTTCCATTAAATATGAAATTGAAATGAAAGTAGCGTTCATGCGTACGTACGGCTTACCGTCTCCATGAACGGTGCATTTCATTTCTTACCTCTAAATGTTACGTAATATTATAAATGAATGTATATAATGGATATATAAGATATATATGACATCTAAATCATGAATATAATTCTAGATATAATGGATATTCTACCACATGAACAACTTGTAATTATAAGAAGTTATTGTTGACTCAAGTTACCAAAGATTGACAAAACGACCGTTATTAACTTAAATAATTACATAATGTTCATAACATTGTAATAAGTGATATAAAAATGATAATGAAATTGAAAATGGTTCTTAATAAGGTAGATATTAACTCTAGTTTATTATTCATGAGGTTAAAGAATGGTTGAGTCAAGTCGGACACAAGGTAAGGGAATTTCTTAACTCAATTTCCATTCTTTGGGTTAATCTCCTACTTTCAAATTATGTCATTATATTATTATGTAATATCTTGTATTTTTACTTTATTTATGTGTACTTATAGTGAATACACATATTATATCTATTTTATTTTAAAAATGATCTTTGTATGGGACTTCGTCTCAATCTCTTTTCATTGAGGCATATTTTATTTTATACACAACTTTCTTTTATACGGTGTATAAACCCCTTTGACTTTTACGTTTATTCAAAAGGAATATTTTTATACGAAGCATTTTTATAAATGACAAAAGGGAATGTTTTTATTTCCGTACTTATGCAGCGACAACGACTTCTCTGCCGCCGTGACCATTATTTGAGTTTTGGCTTCCTCTACAAGACATCATTTTTTTAATGAAAAATAAATACAATGTTTTAACTTTCTTTTATTTTGGTATTAAAAATGGTTTTGAAAGCGTTTTTATTATATCAATATGTTGTATTGATGTCTTGTGATTGTAATGTGGAAATGTTATGTTTCCTTTATGCATGTTTTATGTGATACGATTATGTTATGGTTTATGATATGTTTAAACCTATTCATATGAGGAATGTATTGGACTTAATAAGTGACGGGTGGAGCCAGCTATAGCTCCTCGATGCATCGGTAGGTCTCATGAGACAACTAGACGTGGAATTGGCCGAGGCCCTTTCCCAATTTTATTTATGGTTTTGGCCGAGGCCTTAATCATTTTAGACGTCTTGGCCGAGGCCTTGACAAAATGTTTCAGAATGTCTGGCATTATACATTCCCTCATTATGAAAGTGGTTATTGATATTTCATGTGATTATTCGACCAGTAGAATATCCTTGTAAAGAAGTGAATGGCATTATATCATTTTACTTTTGCCATATTATGTTGATTTTCAAGTTTAAAAGGATTTTGTTTTAGTTATACATTGCCTTAAATTTTTATGTTTATTTATGAAAGCTTCCGCAATATTGTTATCCTTACTGAACATCTGAGCTCAACCCTTTCAATGTTTTAATATTTTCCAGGATGTGAAGAATAATTTTATGAATGACCTGCAGGGATAGTCCGAAGAGGATAGAAGTGTGGACTATGGAGACTATGTTATTATAGTTTTTCACTTTGTGATGTAATGTAAGACTTATGAATGTATCTAGGGTTTCCAAGGCTACTAAACTAATCGGTCATTCGAGACTTGATCTTTTGTGATCATGCCAATGTACGAAGTAATGCACCGACTCTGGGTAGCTGGGGTCGGGGCGTTACAGTTGGTATCAGAGGCAGTTTAGTACTAACCTTGGAAGCTAGATTTAGATAAACTCTGATTAGAGCACATAGCCCAAAGATAGACTTTGAGGATTAGTATAGAAGAACATCCTTGAATTTTGGTATTATAAAGATGTTATGAGTTTTCCGAGCAATACATCCCTGTCTGGATACGAGCAGGTAGAGGCGGCTCTGGCACAGATGTACCTAGGGGTAAAACCCGAAAACACCGCTTTGAGCTAGACTCGAACGGGAACTGGTGCACGACAACGGGCCTTGCTGCACTCTTGGTTACGGCACTCCCGGGGGATATGCTTAGGATAATTCTCATTTTATTTACAAACCACTATGAAGGGTTATGAGTACATACTTCCTCAAAGAAAACATTTCTTTTTATCATTATGGATTATATCTATAAATAGTTCAATTTATGTAAAGTATTTTACAAATATGGAATTATGTATTTTATTTCATAAACTAATCTAGTTTATGCCATTGTTTAGAAATGGCGCCTAGTGGAAGGAATGGAAACTGTATCAATGCACGCACTCCGTGTAGGGATTGCCCTCATGCTCAATATAATTATGGTGGAGCTAGTGATACAACTGGTGCTGATCAGCTTCTCACCGTACTGGGACAACTCATGCAGGTTATGAATAATAACCTTACTCGTATGGAGCACCCTGATCTGCAACGTGGGGGATCAATGCTAGACAGTTTCATGAGGCAACAACCACCAACCTTCAATGGGAGTACAAATACTATAGTAGCTGAGCAATGGATAAATTCCTTAGGGAAAATATTCCATGCCTTGGGGAGTATTGAAAGGGAGAATGTTGTCATGGCAGTTTACTGCCTCACTGGAGATGCCGATCAATGGTGGTCACTAATTCAAAACACAAAGGAAGATGATGAATTAAAAAACATGGAATGGCAGGAGTTTAAAGAGCTGTTCTTAGAAAAATACTTTCCTCGAGACCATCGAGCAGATATGGAAAGGCAATTTCTGAGTTTGAGGCAGAAGGAGGATGAGAATGTCGGAAAGTATGAGGCTAACTTTACAAGGATAGTGAGGCATTCTTCTAATTATATACGTAACCCAAGGAGTAATATTGATCGTTTCTTTGATGGGTTAAAACCATTTCTCCGTCGAGCTTTAGTATCACAATCCTTCTCATCATACGAAGATATTGTCTCGTGTGCTATCAAGACAGAAAAGGAATTCTCTAAGTCTTATGACAACAAAGTAAAGCAAGAGAAGAAGAGAACGGGGGAACAAGAGACAGATAAAGGGAAAAAGGGAAAGAAGGATTTTCCATTATGTGATAATTGTGGGAAGAATCACCCTGGTACTTGCCTAAAAGGAATGGGAGTTTGTTATAAATGTGGAGAAAAGGGTCACGAGGCTCGTGATTGCAAGGGAAAGAAAGAGGCTGTCAAAGTTGAATGCTACAATTTTAGAGAAATGGGTCATTATGCAAATGAATGCCCTAAGCTTCAGGGAAACTTACCTCAGAAAAGGCCAAGGGATCAAGGCCAATCTTATGCTGTGACTACAGTTGAAGCGGAATAATTAATGTATTGGTGCTTTTGGACTCAAGGATTATATTCTGGTTATAAGAATAATGTGATATATATAAAGATTGTACTGCAGTACTTTTTGATTTCAGTAAGGTTTTAATATGATTAAGGTAATAATATTTTTAGTATGTGACAATAAGAGAAACTAATCTTTGTTTGGGGAATCTGATAAATTGATTTTGGAATTAAGAGACCTTTTAGAGAAAGTCTGGACAGAGGTATTTTGGATAACTATAAAGGTTGGAGTGGATTAAGTTGAACCTTGGATAGTAAATTTAAGGTTAAAAATTTTCTGGATATTATTCTTGGAATACTATAGTTTTATGAAAAGGACAACCTGCAGGGTGGGGCATAACCCGTCGCGTCGGACAAAGCTGCAGGAATCGAACAAACAATCATAGTGTGACAGGCCTTTATTTCCTACCACTATCCTACAGGAAGTCCCTGGTTATTACAAAATAATTTTACTAATCTAAATGTTATGTGTTAACATTTGAACCTTATACAATTAGGATAAGTATAATATTTTTGAGTTTTATTATCTTTTTGAGTGAAAGATGATTTGAAGGTTGAAATTATAATTGTCAACCATAAATATATTTATACCTATCTCTTATTCAATGAATAAATTAATTATTAAACTTTATTAAAGGGATATTAAAACAAAAAAATGTGTTATCCTAATACCTTATGTCTTGTGGAACTGATGATATTTTAAATCAACATAGATTGAAGGCTTTGAGGCCCTCAATTTGACAGTTGATTGTGATTGATGACCTCAATCACTCCCTACAAATATTTACGTTTTTTCTCCAATTATATGTCTCTAATTGCCACCAATGTTCTTCTAATCGAGATCATAATTGGGTGGTGACTTTTTCATTTCCCATTCCCTCTTATTAAGGCTAAATTTTAATAATCTTATTTCCGATGTGGGTTTTCCACAAAGGTATTTTCTCTTTTCAACCTTTTATTTTCAAAGAAAAATTTCAAATTGCGAGGACGCAATTTATTGAAGGAGGGGAGAATGTAACACCCCGATCTTCGACGATACGTTTCTCATTCAATTATACAGTAGCTTGCGTTGTACGCAACTTCGAGTTCTAAAACACCGCGACTAATCAAAGTAGTCGTTATGAATAGTAATAACCACTTTTTAAAATTATCGAAATTTTATATTTCAAAATGGACTTCATTTTTGGATTCGGAATATCAAAATTAGCCTATGTTGAATTTTTGGTATTTTTCTGAGAACATCTATTTTATGAATAGTGAAAAATACTTAAAAACAACTTTTTTAATCAAAATAATTTATAGTGATAAATTATACTATTTAGTGGTTTTAAAATATAATTAGAATATATTTTTACCATTTTATCCAATGGTGGTCATTAGAATTAATTTAATATTGAAATTGGACATAAACAATTGCCAATCTTTTGATATAAATTATTTCTTAAAAACACGCTATTTGTTGTGACAGCGGGAATTAATTATAAAATTAATTAATGCAACTTATATGTTTGGAATTTTGTAAAATAGAAATCATTTTTGAATTCGGAATATCAATTATAACATAGGGTGAAATTTTGGCATTGTTCTGAAAAACTTCAATTTTTGATGAATAGTGAAACCACTAAGTGGTAGTTAAATAACTGATTTTTCGTTTAAATGAAATATTACCACTTCTGTGATTTGATTTTCAAAAATCTGACATACATGGTTGTCATTAAGAAGTAAAATGTGGTTCAATGAGATTAAAATAATTTTTTGGTGAATAGTAACTTTTAAGTTCTTAATCGCGATTAGAGGTAATTAGTGTAGTTTTAGGTACAAATAATGTTTTAATAATGTGATATGAGCATGAAACTTGTCCTACTCCTATTGTATGAGTCATGGCCGACCAAGACAACCCATGGGTCAACTTGGGGACCCCATGGAGCCACTTTAGTTGGAAAATGACATTAATATATATTTATTTAATGTTAAAATTAAATTGACACAAACATGAGTTGTTTTACTAAAACAGTTTTTAAGTGGGGTTACAAAAGTCCACATTTTGACTATAAATATTCATTAGAAAGATAAAAAGATTTACTAAATCATAGTAGTTTTTTATAATTTTTAGACATTAAATAAATTAAATTATTTATGACATCATTATGATGCAGCGATGACCTCATTATTTAACGATTTAAATAAAATGAGAAGATAATGCGAAATCCAAGGCTTACACTTGTCAAAAGCCTATGGGATGAAGAGATTTCGAAACCTTATCACCTTAGCCTCGAATTATATAAGTGTGGGTCCTTTAGAATCCGAAAAGCATTGTGAAATAATGTAACATTTCAATCTTTCCAAAAGAACCCCTCCTCTCCACTTATAAGAGGCCCCCACCTCTCCCACCTTATTCACACCATCAAGCCATTTTTCTCGGCCAACCTATGCCAAAATACTCTCCCAACATCCCCCTATTACTCCTAGAAGCCTCACTTTGGGCAGAACCTATCTCAAAGAAGCCTTTGGCTCAAATCAAAAAGAGTTACCCGATTTTGAGGTAATGTCTTCTCTAATGTTGTTTTGTTTTATTTTTCTTCTCCAACCCCCTAAACTCTTTTTATTAATTTCTTTTGTAACAACACCAGCATCATAAATATACTAGGATTTTGTTATAAGAAGGATTCGAGCTACACTTACACACACCTACATCTAATGGTTAAAGAACATACGGTTTCTGTGGATGGCGAATTTCTGCCTCACGAAACGATGATTGTTCAACACTTATATAACACCTTCAAAGGTTGCCATTAAGATGTCACTATTTTTGTATATGATATATAATATTTTTATGTTTTACTTATGATTCTGTATTTCTCATTTATGGCATACTTTATGATTTCCATTATGGGTAAAACACGATAATTTTATTTTAGGAAGTACGGACTACCGCCCCCTCAAAGTTATTTGAATCGTTAATGCCATATGTGGGATGTATAAAAGATGTAGTAAATGGTATTATACACTATATTATAATGGAATTATATTATACATTTATATCATTATGATTTAGTTCCATTAAATATGAAATTGAAATGAAAGTAGCGTTCATGCGTACGTACGACTTACCGTCTCCATGAATGGTGCATTTCATTTCTTACCTCTAAATGTTATGTAATATTATAAATGAATGTATATACTGGATATATAAGATATATATGACATCTAAATCCGGAATATCATTCTGGATATAATGGATATTCTACCACATGAACAACTTGTAATTATAAGAAATTTATTGTTGACTCAAGTTACCAAAGATCGACAAAACGACCGTTATTAACTTAAATAATTACATAATATTCATAACATTGTAATAAGTGATATAAAAAGGATAATGAAATTGAAAATGGTTCTTAATAAGGTAGATATTAACTCTAGTTTATTATTCAGGAGGTTAAAGAACGGTTGTGTCAAGTCGGACACAAGGTAAGGTAATTTCTTAACCCAATTTCCATTCTTTGGGTTAATCTCCTACTTTCAAATTATGTCATTATATTATTATGTCATATCTTGTATTTGTACTTTATTTATGTGTACTTATAGTGAATAAACATAGTATATCTATTTTATTTTAAAAATTATCTTTGTATGGGACTTCGTCTCAATCTCCTTTCATTGAGGCATATTTTATTTTATACACAACTTTCTTTTATACGGTGTATAAACCCCTTTGACTTTTACGTTTATTCAAAAGGAATCTTTTTATACAAAGCGTTTTGCTAAACGACAACAGGGAATGTTTTTCTTTCCGTACTTATGCGGCGACAATGAATTCTCCGCCGCCGTGACCATTATTTGAGTTTTGGCTTCCTCTACAAGCCATCATTTTTTTAATAAAAAATAAATTCAATGTTTTAACTTTCATTTATTTTGGCATTGAAAATGGTTTTGAAAGCGTTTTTATTATATCAATATGTTGTATTGATGTCTTGTGATTGAAATGTGGAAATGTTAAGTTTTCTTTATGCATGTTTTATGTGATACTATTATGTTATGGTTTATGATATGTTTAAACCTATTCATATGAGGAATGTATTGGACTTAATAAGTGACGGGTGGAGCCCGCTATAGCTCCTCGATGCATCGGTAGGTCTCATGAGACAACTAGATGTGGAATTGGCCGAGGCCCTTTCCCAATTTTATTTATTGTTTTGGCCGAGGCCTTAATCATTTTAGACGTCTTGGCCGAGACTTTGACAAAATGTTTCAGAATGTCTGGCATTATACATTCCCTCATTATGAAAGTGGTTATTGATATTGCATGTGATTATTCGACCAGTAGAATATCCTTATGAAGAAGTGAATGGCATTATCTCATTTTACTTTTGCCATATTATGTTGATGTTCAAGTTTAAAAGGCTTTTGTTTTAGTTATACATTGCCTTAAATTTTTATGTTTATTTATGAAAGCTTCCGCAATATTGTTATCCTTACTGAGCATCTGAGCTCACCCCTTTCAATGTTTTAATATTTTCCAGAATGTCAAGAAGTATTTTATGAATGACCTGCATGGATAGTCCGAAGAGGATAGAAGTGTGGACTATGGAAACTATGTTATTATAGTTTTTCACTTTGTGATGTAATGTAAGACTTATGAATGTATCTAGTGTTTCCAATGCTACTAAACTAATCTGTCTTTCGAGACTTGATCTTTTGTGATCATGCCAATTTACGAAGTAATGCACCGACTCTGGGTAGCTGGGGTCGGGGCATTACAGTTTTAGCTAGTGGGTCCACGATGATGCTACCTCGTGGAAATTATACTATTGCAACCTCATCTTGTAGAGTAAAAATTATCAAGAGATGGTGTCCTGAGTATATCTCTTTTGTCCACTATCATAACCTATCATATTTTCTTGTAATAATATTATAATTTACACTATGATAATGCTTTTTTCAAGAGGTATGATTCAAAGAACTAGAAATTTTTTTTGCATCTAATAACTTATTTATAACATCCTTAGAAGCTACAACATACTCGGTCTTTGTTAATATGGCTACAACTGGATGATATGATCATGACTCACCCATAGTAATTATCTTAACGACAATAGTATATCATATTTTTCTATGGATGTCTAGTTTATTCCCCTGAAAACTATGACACTTTATTCTCCATTTACAAGGTATATATCACTTCAGCATGCCAATGTTCAATTAGATAGTTATGATTGCATCCTTTATAGTGATAGTAGATATAAGTGATATTTTACTACTGTAAAATATACCCTATCAATATCAGAACTGTTACATATCATGGAATATGTGATTAATCCACCTATTTGATGTTTGGATCTCAACATATCACTTTTTTCTCTTCCCATGTCTCGGAATGTCAACCTAAAGAGATTATGTTATATGACAAATGTAACAATTTAACTCTTTAAATGTTCCAACATGTATTTTTTCAATACAATGTCACTATATGTATAATTGAATATGACCACAAAACCTATAGTTCTACCTCATTAGATCTTGTTCCCTATAACATAGGTTTCTACATTAAGTCAATCATTAGAGAATAAATTTCTTCTTGGTCTTAACTAACATTTGGACCAATGTATGTATTCCATATGTTGTCAAATATAATTTTTCTTGGAAAAAATTGGTACTCCCACTAACCATTGGTAGTCACAAGGAAATCATTTTTTTAAATTGTATATTCTATGATCATATTGCTTTAATTAGTCCTAAAATATATTTCAGTAACCTTAAAACTTTATTCACATTATATGACATGACAGACCATTCTTGTTGGGTCGTATAGACATCATCCATGATTGGTTGTCATGAAATCCTATGCTAAATAGTTTGATCATAGATATTAGTTATGATAAGTAGAATTAAAGCGGATTTAGGAATAATGGTATGGTGAAACCAATGGAGCCTTATTGGTACTGCGATTGTACCACCCATGTTTCAAATTTCATGAATATTCACCATAGTATTCAAAATAATAACCCCCATTTTACTTTGATAAACAGAATCCATTAATAGAATTTATTTGATATTATCAATTTTTTCTAATTTCCATATATTGCTTACTTATAAGAAATTTTATTCACATTGAATAATTTTTCACCATCCATAGTGAATATAAAAACCATCACCATGGTTTTATCCTTCATACATAGTTTGTATGTTTGGAACATAATATGTTCCACAAGCATTTGTGGAAATAGTTCATATTCAAACTATTTTTTAATTTTTCAGCAATGACTAAACACTAATTAATATAGCTCTGATTATCTCTAATAGAGATACACACCCTCTTATAGAATAACAGTCTATAACATCAATCTATATTTTCTATGATAGGGATTTTTATAATATCTTATGCTACCATTATAATTATTATACTAAATTCACAATGTGTTTGTCTTGAGGAATTATTGATTTTATCCAAAAATAAATTTTCATCCAAATAGAAGTCCTTATCAAATAAGGAATTTACATTATACACTAACTCATATGATATCCATTTTTTAATTTATTGTGAATATGATTGTTAGATATAGTCATTATTTTCAAATCATTTCATCAATTAAAATGGTTTTTTCTGCAAGTTTCGATGTTGATACTCTTTAAATCTTGACTCTGTAGTATAAGACATGCATCTAAGAATTATTCCACACAATATTTTATTGATCAATGTTTCAATGGTAGACTTCATCATTAATCATCCCCATTAACATCAATGTCGTGATATGGATTAGTTAATATGTGTTAAGGAATTACTTTATGCAACATTATCATGATTAATGAATGCTTTGTCGAGATGTTCTTGGGTATCCCAACCTGAAGCAACTCATATCTCCTCACCATGAAAATAATTCACTTTATAATTCCTTAATTACTTAAAGTAATATTATGATGTATATATACCTATATCTTATTCTTTGAATAGTTTATGCTTACTTGATGAACTATTTCCAAAATCATTGTGACATACCATTATTTCATAAGCATCCTTTGTACAAACTAAATATATCTATAATAAAAATAGTATTTAGCAAGTCCGATCCTAAATACCAAACATGGTATATTGATGAAATCCACTTTTTGTATTACTTGACAAAGTATTATCTTCTCAAACCAGGGTATAAGTCATACATTTATATTCATAACTAATTGCCTATTATTCATGTATTTATGAACAAATGAGTGAGTTTAACAAAAATGAAATTCATTCCCGAACCTAAATGAATGTCTCCTTTCATCCAAGGACATATGAGATTGATATCTGTGGTTATACTCAAAAATAGTTCAACACGAATATTTCACATGGAAATTAAAGATGTTGTGTACATCTCCACACTAGCCTAGGTATCAGCATTTCACAAACACTTTGAGAATGAATATAACTTCTAGAAAGGCTTACAGACTAACTTGGTTATCATATTATAATACAAATATGTTTCCAACATATTATATTTAATACCATTGTTTTAAATCTAAGACATTACAATTGATTAATATTTCTGAAGTAGAAGTTGGTAAATGATTCTATGATTCATTATATCACTTTTAAACTTCAATTGTATTGTTCTCTAACATGAAATGAAAATAACCATTATTAATACCTGATTAATTGAAGGACACCACAAATGTGCCATTACCATTAAATACCTTTGAACTTTCCACATTTCCTTTCAATTTATTATCCATAAGAATTAAAATATAATTGTATTTTATTCTTATTCCAATGGAGAACCTTTCCTAGATATGTAATAGAACATTTACTCAATACATGATCATTTTATAACTTAAAATGAATCTTGACTCAAGGGGTGAAAAAAATATGAGAAAGGGATCCATTTAAATATCATGATCAATCATTCAATTGAAACATACTTGTGTAACATATCCTTATTCATATCATTTAATTTCATTCTAATTGGAAGCATTTAAGATATGAAACTTCATATTTATATCATCCTTCTCTTGGTGGAGAAACCACAACTGATACTAGACGTTGATGGAATCAAAATGATATAACCATCCCTTGCTTTGTACATTAGTCAGCTGTCTGTAGTTTCACCCTCTCTTATTAAGGTAATTAAAATTGTTATGGAAACTAGCACTTTGAGTTTCATATATCATAGTAATATGTGAACGTGCCTGAACTATTCATGGATACTCTTGTCAGTGAAGAGATTTACGTTATCCATTAGAATATTGCGGTTTTTGAACATGTGGTATAACATTCCATTTTTTAGAAAAATGATTTTCCACAGGTGAGTGCCTTTTATCAGAATTACTGGTTTTTGTCATTTTGATTAAATATTGTAATCCTTTAATGTCTGCCACAATTTTATCAGATTCGTGGAACATTCTATGCCAGAATTAGAATACTCTTTTGCTTGAGTATTCTAGTGGAAATGATCCTAGATCTAGTCTTTGTAGTCTACAAGTTATGGCTACACCACTACCTAGAGGGCTCGAGGAAGGCTTTTGGCTGGTCTACCACTTTAACCTATGTTTCCTTGATTTTGTGAGTGATTTCCCAGAATGTAAAATCATAAATTGATATACTCAATGATTGCCTCTAAAATCACAACAAGCTAGCTATGGGTGTTTCTTTTCTGCAATTTTTGTTTTCTCAGCCCTTCACACTTATATGGATTCCCTAATAGTTAGAGGAACCCTCTTCTATTTCCTGACTGAATCCTCAAACATCCGGTTCAGTCCAAATTTGGATGACGGAAGAATGTTATTATTTAATATATCATTGATGGTTTTATTATTTTTATTTTTTTAAAATAAATCATTTTCTATTTTTATAAGAACGTATTCTATGATCACACTCACAACTGTCCATGCATTAAATAGTAAAATCATCGTATCACAAGTTCATTTTTTCTTGCATTCTTATTTATTATTGTACTATGTGATCGCACAATAAACAACCCATTTACAAATATAATAAACCGTGAAAAAACAAAATGAGTATCTGGTCATGAGATGGTACTATTGCACTATTTGTTGAGTTAATAATGGTCCAACCAGACCCTAGGTGGATGTACCTTTGGTTGTGTGGCTTGCAACTTGAATAAAAACTTTTTCCCATCCAATGCATCCAAATCCTACCAAGTGCATTGCTGTCAGTTTGAAGGAAGTGCGTCAAGCCTCATATCGTAATTATACAATAGTAATCGTACGCAATCGAGGGGGGATCGTAGAATAAAATTAATACTTTGAGAATGGGCATTCAAGCCATTATTCATATAATGACCCTTGAGACAACATAATGGCTGTCTTTTATTTAATTACACTAATTATTACAGAACAATTCAATAAATAAATAAATGGATAAAATAAATAATCAATCACCAAACGAACCTCTATCAATCTAAGTGTCATGATCAGTCATATAATCATTAAACTTGGGTATATTAATTAAATTAATAATAATAAAATAAACTTGCATTAAATAAATTATGTCGGATATATTTATTGAATTGAAATATCACTGTAATTTTAATTCAAAAAATGTGTCATTTGGTCCAGATTAATTAATTTAAAATTAAAATTAAAAATCAAATTAACTAATTAATTTAATTTAACACCAGTTAAATTAATTACTATGCATTATATATTAATAACCAAATAATGATATTTAATTGATTTTATTATTACCTAAAATTAAATTAATTATATTAATTAAATTCTAATTCAGTAAAAACATTGGGGGTCCTTTAAACATTTGGTTGGGCCTATACGAGTCGGGGAAAACATGCACATTCCTAGTCTAGGCTGTACTGACCTCAGACATTGGTGTTCTGGGATAAGGAGGTCTGCCCATGACCGTTTCAGGCAGAGTAGAACCTCCTCGACATGTTTCGGGTCAAATTTGGGCAAACCCCATATAGATGGGTTACCTCACGGTGGAGCGCAATGCACTCTGGGTTCCGAAGGAGCAGTGAGTGCTATGGGTAGGCAGTCGGGGTTTCCCTTACAATATCCAGGATGGTCCACATCAGCGGCAAGGTAGGAGGTCGGATCGGTAGGGCAGTGGGGCATGTCCAGTGAGTCAGTGGGAAACCTGCATTGGCGTAGGGTAGCCGCTGTGAGTAGCTGGAGAGTCATCGACATGGATGGGGGGAGACGAACTAGTAGGGGCCTTCGTGCTACAGGTTCAAAACATAGGTTGAGTTCATGTAGCTGAAAGAGAGCAGGAGTCCTACAAGGGGTGACATGCGCTAGTCTTCTGGTACACTGTAGTGCGATGGGGATATGTGGTCCGAGGTGTTGCCTGGCTACAGGTGGCTGGGGTGTAGTGGCTTGGGCGTCTTGCTGGCGTGCTAGAGAAGCCAATGGCTAAGGAGGAAGGTCTCTTAGAAGGGCAACATGAGGGAGGAGGGAAAGGATGAGTTGGGCGCATGTGGGGTGGAGCCCGGCTGCTTCACCTATGTAGAGGCAGACTACTTTAAGGTGCTACTTGCCACTTTGGGGATAGGGGAGAAATAGTGGAGCTGATATCAGGGTGCCGCAGTGGGTTGGGGGAAGGGGTTCGGGTTTGATGGCTGCACCTGGTTTAATGGTTGTCTAGTGGGGCAATGTTCTGCTGGCTTAGTGCACCGTGCCTACCCTCCGTGGGGGAGGCTAGTGGACATAGGGGCCCATTCACCCCCCACCCAAAACTTTTTCCATTGAATATCTAAAGCATATTAAGGCCTTAGAAATTAATAATAATATTATTATAATATTATAATATTATAAAAAGTAATATCATAATGAAATTATTATTAAAATAGAACAATTATTATAATAATAAAATTATTAGTAAAATAATATTCATCAACACTCAATGGAATGAAATATTATTCTATAAACATAGTATATGGATATTTAAATTGAGGTTCATAGATCAAAAACCTCATTTATTTAACATTGTTAAATCGAAAAAAAACATCAGATGACCGTAGAATGGATATCTGATGTCGGATTAATACACGATCTATAGTTTTGGAACAATATCGACGTCATTTATAAATGTTAATGAAAATTTAATTTATGCATTGATTAATATAAACACAAGACCTTCTGATACAACTTTTGGAATAGGGCATTCCGCGTAATTTCTAAATATGTGGGTTTTTAAATTTTTCTTCCGACGATGAACGTAAACTTGTCAACATTAGTGAATAGAATCATAATCATAGATGAGGCCCACACGGGAAGGGTTTGAAGAATAAAAATAAACCGTAAAAATAACTGGTCTAATCCAATGTTGCACACAAAATATTCTATTTGTTGGTGATATCACACCAAAGAATCTGAAGTCAAATTTATTTACATCATCCACACAAACATTAAGGAATCTTCAGAAGCTCCATTCGTTGTAATCTAGGTGCTAGCGTGGAATTACGATGATGCCTTCAATGATAAAATGATCGCCACATCGCTTCGCTAGAAATTCCCAAGAGAGAGCTTGATCCATGCTCCTTTGATTCAAATAATCTATCCCTAGATCATGGGAGAGAATTTAAGAGAAGGAAGTGCCATGAATATTGTTTGTCAATCTCTTCTCTTAATATATTTATAGTGTCATGTAATTACTCAGAAATTCATACCTGGACCTCGAATAATCAATGACTTATTAATGACATATTATGACTACTAAACTAAGTCATAAATATTATTATCATTTAGTATTAATATACTAAAATATATAACATGATAATAATTACGTCAAAACATTACACATCATTCTTGTAAATAATAATTTAACCCTGAACAATTAAATATTCTTCAAATATCATTTATCATGTATTTAATTAAAACTCATAAATTCATTTCAAAAAGTAATTCAATACAAATTATTATAAACATGAATAATTTGAATGTATATATTGCATTGGTGATCGTATTTCCTTGGATAAATCTCAGGCCTCAGTTATGGGGCGCACCATGTCCAAAACTCCTATTCAAAAGAATATGGAAGATTTTTGAACACGCTATTTTGTGTGGTCCTCTAGGCCCCTATCTAGATAGAAGTGAATAGTATTCACAGACCAGGAGTGGGATATAGCAACCAATCATTACCTATAAAGAGATATGGTTTTTCACAATAGTGACAAACATCATACAAAATATTATCCTGTAATATAATCTATTTTTCTGTAACATCTAATAAAGTACGATGCACTCACGTGTCATCACCCTTTTCATTCATTCCTGTTTATTGATATAATAAGATCGATTTACCCTCCACATTCAAGTCCATGGTCTTATGATTTTACTACCATCCATATCAACATGTCTGGATATATATTACATCCATAAACTAGAATCTACAAATCCTTTCTTGACCATTCCACCAATGACATGTCACAAATGATGCTCCTAACACAAACTACCTCACCAGAACTTCATTTCCATTGTATTAATCTTCCATCAAACTACGTCGTGAAATGAAATAATTGTTAATGTTCTCAAGACTATAGAGTATTACACATGATCAATGATTGGAACATTCAATGACCCCTCAAACATGTGGTGTTTCTGTTGGAGGGTCAGTCCTTATGATCTTACTAAATGAGATAACCATGTTTGAACATCATGAGAAGAAGTCTCAGTGCTTATGAGATCCCAATTCCAGATAGTCAAACAAATACCGTGTCCAATCAGTATTATGTATCTAGACCATAGAAAATGTCTTTACGATTAATGATATAGTGTCTTGAGGTTTTCATTGTAGAATGATAACTACTATAACTTCTCTATACAAAAATTAATCTATGGAAATTACCATTTCAATAATGGAGGCAAATAATTATAATCTCTAATGGTAATAAAACATCATGTATAGTTCACTGTATACATGATATGGTAATAAAAAGAACTGAATTGTTGGTTCTAGGGCACCCACTATTTCTACGTACTCAGCCTATGTAAGGTCCATGTCATTATCAAGGTTCTCGGTGTCTCTTATTTGATGAGACTCCCGCCACCTTTCTTTATCTCGGGCTACTATTCCATTTATTTACCACCCTTCATGGATGACTGAGTATCCATTGTCCTAGGTAGGTATGATTAGTCATTAAGTCCCTTTGATTTCGACATCTTAGTGGCAATCCACCACCCTCGGTTCCTATTTTAATTATTTACCTTATTCCTCCTTGGACTCTGTAGACTTTTTTCGTATCCTCCTATTACATTGTCATATTAGGATTGTCTTTCCCTATCAGACTCTTCATAGGATGGAAAATTGGTATTTCATTCAACCCCTCCATCATCACATAGGCCATCAAAGTAGTTGTTCATATTGAGATAGGAAATAGTTTTTCTCATATTGAACCCCTAGGTGACATTCATCTCACTACAAGCACCATGATGGAAATGGATCTCCTGGTTTAGAGGAAAAACATCATTAAAATAAGGGGTGTTGTTTCTCTCTGCATGGACCCTTCCATCAGCATGAATTCCACAACCGTTTACATTTTCAGAGTGCTCGGGTTCCTTCCCATTATCCAATCCTCTATCCATGATAATATCTGTGAAGGTTGAGAGCATTGTGGGAATGAACTAACCCTTGACCAGCTTGGATGATTTTGGAATGCCCAATTCACATTTTAATAGTGGAAATATATCACCAAATCTTGGACCAGTACGAATAACCTTTGTTTTTTCAATGATAGGTTACATGATGTGATGACACTTAAGAGACATTAGATCCAAAGGGGGGATAACAAGGGTTTCTTCATCCATCTTGGCAGCATCATTACCATAGTAGAGTTGGGATCCCCTCTTCAAATTCCACTGGTTCATTCTCCATTGAGATAGAAAGAAATAGACTGGCCTCCACCCAAATTGGTACCACACTACTTGTTTGATCCATAATATATATAGATCATATTTCCTTAGGATATTCTCTATGATATTATCAAAATTCAATTTGGAGGCGATCTAAATGAAAAAATAAAATGAAAATTTTGAACTAGTTTTTAAAACCACGGATTTTTTTATAGTGAAATTAGTCACCAACCTCAGTGAAAACATTATCGACTGGAGGATTTAATATATTCACATGCACAAAAATTAAGGGAGCAATTGGGTGGCATAAGGGGTATGATTACTCATTTATGGCTAGGATCATCATAATGAGGTTACCCAGCATCCTAAGAATATCATGATTTTTGAACAGAATTGGGAGGTTCATAATGAAAAACGAAATTGGTACATAGGGGAGGAAACAATTATAGTGGAACTTATAACTCGATTTGATAAGAATGAAGTAGGATCCTTTGTATGAATGAATCCCTTTGGACCACATGAAAATATGATTTTCATCATAGGTGAATTGAAGTGGAATGTGTTCAGGATCCAAGATCCTTACCATGATGGTGTTCTTCAAGGGATAAGTGTTGTTGATGAACCTACCCAAGAAATCAAGAGACGACCAAAAATAGAAAAAGTGAGCTACAAGGGACAGTTCACGAAATGATGAAGCTTCAATGAACTCTTAGAGTGAAATTGGATGTGATGGAGCTCCAATATTGACGTCAAGGACATGCAGGATGGTTGTTATGAATAAAATATGAAAGAGAAGAAGGATTGGGGAATGCTGATAATGATGGTAGGGTACAGTGGGTGGGCAATATGGCCATCACCACTATAACTTGTACTCCATATGGACTACCAAGGACAGAATCTTCAGGTATGGATATTATATATTGAGTGGTACAAGTATTACATATGGATTTCCATGTATGGACACATAGGTAATTTGATCATATATTCCATGGGAGACAGTTGGGATCTCAAAGTGAACATCTATGTATGGACTATAATGGAAGAGATTTTATACCACACCTAGATCAATACCTAGGTTCTATTAAGGCTCACCATGGACGGTCTTGTAGGGCGTTGGTTTTTATTATACTTGGAGCGATACCTGGATTACAAATTTAAAAATTTCAAGGATGTGATGAAGTTTATAAATGAATAATTGATGGAATGATTTATGTGAAACATATTCTATGCCAATGTACAGACTTGGATTCAGTTTTTTATAATTTATGGATATCTTGTTTAGGCATCCTTTGTTTGACAATCTTCACAGGGGACGTCGGGCTACACACCAGGTCTCAGGAATTTTTAATTAAATGATATTAAATCATTAAATGAACATTATTATAAAAAAACTAGACCTAAATATTAATATTGAAAAATAATTTCTAAATAAAATTGATGAAATTAATTGGTTCTAAAGTGAGAACCTGAACATTATAGGATGTTTACTTTTAGTACTTCGTTTACATATAGTATTACTGACTGCATTGTTTCATTTTTATATTCCCCAACTATATGGAACTACACCTTTGGTGTTTTCCTACTAGGATTATGTATCAAAAAAATTTCATTTAGCCTTTAAGTACCCAATAATACTACATGATTCCATGTATGGACAAGGGAATGGACCCCACTACATGATATTTATTTTTTCTTAAGAGTAGGGGAGCATGGGAATGAGGTGAATCGCATGAAACTACGTGGGATAATTTTTTGAAATTTTTTACATGTTATACATGTACTATAATGTGCTTTCATGTATGATTATTTTGGATATATTTTAGAGACATATGACATGTATAATCATCACTGTATATGATCTTCCTTATGATATTATTAGTTATTCCAGCAGCGTATCTATTGTTAGATTTTTATTAATGCTTCTTGTACTTGTATGTTATTGATACTCCACTATGCTACACTATGGCGATGTGGGAATTGTCCATCCATGGAAACACCTTGTCCCTCAATACTAGTCGGCAGCCTCTGGTATTTGGGGATATGTGCTTGAGGCCATGTGGCTAATCTGGACCATGACATCATTGAGTGGCATCCGAGTTTAAGACTTTAATCATTCAAACCCATAAATTTTTACAAACAAAAGTTTTGTAATTACTAATCATCTTTTGATTATATTTTATTTCAATTTAAAATATATTATTCCTTTAGTATTATCAGCTTCATGATATTATTTCAACATATCACATTGTTTGTTTATATATCACCCATTGAATTTCCCTCTATTTTTTGCTATGAAAAATATTAAGATATCCTAATGATGTATATAAATAAGTATGTAAAAAAATAAAGGTGTATATTCCTCATGTAATCCTTAACATCCTAAAAAATCACTAAATAAATCATTGAAATCATCTCCATGAAATCATGAGCTTATGAAACTAGTGGACTCATGATGAATAAATTTATTATTTCACATACCACGTTGACTACCATTATATCATGTTTATTACTCATTATTAATTAATATTATTCAATGATTTTTAAACTCTTTATTCATACATGTTTTATGGTATTGGGTAAAACTTCTAAATTAGTCATGACATGGGTTGAAACAGATTCTTCTCTCTGATTTTCTTCATCAAACATTTTAAATTAGTGCATCAAATAATTTAATTATGAACACCATGGAAAAAGAATAAAATTAGATAATATATATCCCATGTACTGATATTAGTTTCAATAAACAATATATTAACAAGAAGAGGGAACCTATGATCTAATACAAATTGTATGTGTTATAGGATATGTGAAGACACAACAATGATAGGGTGAATCATTTGTAGGAAAATTTTTCTCATATCCAAAATATTCATCTAATCATTAACTAATTTTACCTTTGAACTTATATTTCTAGTTATGAAAAATGGATCATACTTTTTCAAATGAGAACAAACCTATATCCAATGTAGATAAAATAGTAAATTTTGAATAATGGGGTTTACAATGATTAGCCATTCCAGAAAATCATAGTCCTTTTTTTTCTCAGTATTTACAATTCCAATATTCTCCACTAAAATATTTTAATCAATATAACAGGAGTTTTGATAGGTATTATCCTCTGAACAAGTCACACTATATTACACAAGTGTGTATCAATAATATTTCACATGTGAATAATGAGAAATATCTCACAGCTCCTCTTCATGTTAGCATCCGACAAAACCTTCTTCCCATTTTTCCTTATAAATGTTGAAGTATGACATCATGTATGTATAGGGATATCATTGTATGTAAAAAACATCTTCTTCTTCAAACTAAAAGATACTTATAATGACTTTGTATTTTTAGGAATAATAAATGAATCTCACCCCCTAAATATCATCCTAGATTCATAGATCATTCTGAATCTAATATCTAGAAACTCATAACTCAAATCATTAAGGAACTCGACTACATATAGATGTTCTAAATGATTCACTTCAAGTAGTACAAGATCACAAGTCTTCAATAGCACAACCAAAAGAAAATTAATTTGAAATTAACATTTCAATTACACACTGAGTATTAAATATGTTCTTTATCACTAGATAAATATAAGTATCGGCTTATTAATTCTACTTAACTATATTCTATTTTTATTATTCTTTATTTATGTATTGTAGTTTTTTCTGTTTGGTAGAATGTCATGAACCTCAATATAATAATCAAAAATCCAGTTCTAAAACACTTTCACTAAACATATGATTCGACATAAAATATGATTCCTCATAGACATGGAAATCTCAATTAAATTTATTTTATTTATATATTTCAATAATATATATTCTAAAAAAAAATTATATTATTAAAGAATTTTTACATATTATTAATAAAAAAAATGATGTCTTTTTTAACTAACAAACATTTTTCCACTATATAAAAAACTTTTATTCTATGATATATCTTAAAAATTCCCCACTAAATATCTATATATGATACACTTTTAGATATATCATAATTTCCATATATTTATAAAATAGTGAAATGACTATAATAGATTCATCTGAGATGATATTCATAATAATAGGAAACATTAGATATAAAAATAAAATATCACATGTGGTTATAGGATTAACATATTGGTATATTAATAGTATATAAGAAAAATATATCCAAAAATAATATTTCATAAATAATTGAAAAATTATTGGAATAACATAATAAATTAATTAAAATATTGGAAACATTATTCAATAAACATGATCCATGAAAGTATAATATAGTTAAGATATTAAGAATACAATTTTGGCACAAACACTAGTTTTGGGAGAATTTTATTCCTGAACCAAAATTTTATTACCCAAACATATGAGTAATGAACAAGTACTCATATATATATATATGTCATGAGATATATGTTTTTAACGAATGAATTAACGGGTTATAAAGAACCCACCCAATAATTATCTATACTTATGTGTACCACTTGAAAATAATAATTCATCATATCATAAATAACCAATGGGAAGAAGAGAGGTTTCATTACTCACCTAAAATAGAATCCTTAAAATGAAAATGGGATTCATTGATCATATCATAATTAAACCATGTAAATAAAATGAGTTTCATGTAGTTTTCATATGGAATCACATAAGGAAAACAATTAAAATTAAATAAATAATCATAACATGATATACTAGTGGAAAAGATACATGTATCTAAATTTATTCAATTGAATTATAGTTAAATACCATTCATTCAATATTATAGATAAAATTTTATTTAAACCATATAGATAATGGTTATATAGTTATGTTAAAAACATCCACCCCATAAATAACATGATATATGGAATCTTGGTAAACATTGTTCAATTACAGAAATGGAATAATATTTATTCACTAAGAAAATGAATTAAAATAAAATTTATCCCAAATCACGTTGGATGGATATGAATATTAAATGAAATGATTTATCAAATCTATGATAAAAAGTAATATTATACAATCCTTCTATATAAAGAAGGTGTATGGTAAAATTTTAAAAATAAAATTGATCAAGCATAAGATTTATCAAAGGAATATGACTTAGAAGGAAAAATGGTTTTCTAGTGTTTTAGAAAAATAAACATTGAAAATTATAAATATCCATCATCATTTAAATGATATTTAAAACAAATTATGAAACTAGGAGAGAAATAATTTATTTTAAAAACAAATAAATGTTATAGTTATTATTTAATATAAAATGAAAAGGTTGTTACAAAGTCATATTCATATGAAATAAAAAATTAAAAATATATTTTAAATTTTATTAACATTATCACAAAAAGGAAAATTTAAGAGTTCGTAAAAGATATATTTTAAAAATGTTTATGGGAAAAAATGAAAAAAAAAATACTTTTGAAAAATAAAATATAATAATAAATCATTGAAAATATATAAAAGTTATTAAAAGAAATGATGGGTGGAAGATAAAATATTTTATTTGAAAGATATAAACCCATTATCGTAATGGCCCAGAACATTCTAGCCTTTTACTTGAGGGAATTTTGGTGATGGAATTTCATAGGGAAGTATTAAGCTCTTTAGAGGTGTCTAGGAGGATAAGGGGGTTCCACATCTTGTTTTAGAAATGTTGGGGTGTAATTACTAGATTATATTCTTTAATGGTATTTTTGTAGTGTAATGAGGAACACTATAGAGTGGTGGATTGATTGGGTATATTTTCAATGATACTGTCAATTTCATAGTAACTACACCGTGGATCCATAGTTTTTAGTGTAGACCATCTTGGCAGGAGGCAGACATGGAGTAGAGACCCTAGTTATGATGTAGTGGCTCGAGGGCCAGTTTTCGGTAGTTCTTCAAATTTACAAATGATTTAACCATGGATTACGGGATACATAATAGCCATATCTGGTTCTTATGGTTCTTTAGTGCAGTCACTTTCTTGACACAATGGTCGGTGTACTCTTTTTATAACATATGATGCACACACACACACATATATATATATTCATGGTTCTAATAAGAGACATTGAAAATCTAGGTTGTGGTGTAGTAGGGAGAATCATGATACCGTATTATTTATTTTTATGAATATTGTGGAATGGTCATGTTGGTTTTTTCATGTCCCAATTTTTTATTGGCTGCATATAAATTCATAAATCCCCTTAAAAGAAACCATTCATTAAACTATTCACACATCTTAGGGGTGGAATGAGTGTGTCCTGAAAACTACATTCAACCACATTTAATTGGGATTTGAAATTTTCATTGGGGGATAGATCTATGGTGGGTTAAATGAGTTCCCCAATTGACAATTATCCTATTTTCCCATGTTTTCTCCATGTTTCTTCATCATGGATGGGCTATTATAAGGAAATTATTGTTTCATGGATGGGTTTTATAATGGGATGACATGGTTGTTTTATTCTAAACAAGTAAGATGTTCTTATTCCATGTTTTGTAAAGTGGATTCCTTCCTCATTCTGAAACCTTGTGAAGTGAATATGAAATCATCTCTCAAGGTAAGAGATCCCTTATTTCTCCTATTTTGTATCATACAAAAGGTTTTTTGTTCTTTTTTATCTATGGGATGATGGTTTCATTGTAATAATAAATATAATGATATAATTTTTCAAATTTAATGTAGAGGGAATCATTTTGAATTTTAACATAATTTTTGATATTTTTAAATTTTTTATTGTGCAGGCTCAATATACCATAAGAAATCATTGATATTGGGAGGCTTTGTTTGTGTTGATTTGACATGTTTTCTGAAACCCTTGATGTATAGTTTTTCACACCACATTGAATAAATGTTCAATCCCTTAAACATGTATAATTAACCAGATACACATAGATATATGGATTTTTTTGTAATTCCAATAATGTTTACATGCATAATTATTGGAAATCCCAGTGGTTAATTTGGAAAATGTAATGTAATATTATGAAAATTAGTGTGTATATGAATATGTGTGACATGTGAGTGAGGTGTGTATGGAAAATGTGTTTTTTATGGTGGTGTGGTTGGTATGTGATGCACATTTTTAATGTGGGGTGGTTGTGTGATGAGAAGTTGAACTGGAATGAATAAAATAGTTTTGATGTGAAATGTGGTTGTGGATATCAAATGGTGGTTATGATTGGGATTATTGTATTGGGATGTTTGGATGATTGGTTTTCTTGTGTCGAAGATTATTATGATAGATGTCAGGTATGTAATGGAATTATAGAATAATATTGAAATTTAAAAGAATGGGATGAAAGTTAATAGAATGTATTGGTTCACCAAAATGGAAAAGTTTGGAAATGTTAAATATATAAATTGGATAAATTTTAGAAATAATTTGGAAAGTGGCATGTGAGTTATTTCTTGTTGTTTAGTGATATGAATTGAGTGGTAGCAGAAAAATTGGCAATGTTGTGATGATTGGTCGTATTGTTTTTCATTTTTAATAGCGTTATTGTGAACCCATAGGAAATGAATTCATGGAATTGTATTATATAAATTTTATTTTCTTATAATTTCATCTCTCCCCCTACCCATGTTGTTTATCAGGTCCTGAAAAAAAAATTAGCGTGTTTTCCCCGATATAGAAATGGAAAGGATAAATGGATGACAAGATTTTCATCCCCAACCCCTCATCTATCAGATAATGGAATTCATAGGTTTTGATGGATAAAATAAAAACTTTCACAATCAATATGTGATTTGATGTGATGTAACAAATTATTTGGGAAATTTTTGATGTAATGAGATAGATTATTTCAGGGTTTGTGAATTGTATGAGGTGGGAATGAGGTTAATGTCTTTCATGCTCACAATACTCTAATAATCTTCTTCAGAGATGTAATGTGATTTAGTTTGATGGCCCAGGTATATTTTGGTGAGATATTATGTGATGTGATATCCTTGGTGTTTTTGGGAATGATGGGATATGATGTGATATGGTGTGGTGTTATAAGTAAGTGGTACGAGATCTAGGAAATACATCATTGGAATGTGAGATTAGAGAATCAATGTAAAAGTGGTGTAGTGTACTCAATCATCAATATTCATTATATTCTGAAACAACTAAAATGATGCATTATTTATTGATGGATTCATGGTGATATAAGATGGTTATTCAGCCTGTTTAGGTTTCATTGGTTATTTTGTTTACTCACTAGTTAATTAGTTTGAGTTTCAATTGTGCATAAGATACATTCGATGTCCTACAGAGTATAATTGTATGCTCACCAAAAATATATTAAAAAAGTTCAACTTTATATGTGGAATTCATATAGTATGTTAGATATTAATAGCTCAAAACATGATACAATTGATGTGTCAAAACATTTTCAATTTTTTGGGGTTATTATTTAGATACTTTTTTTGGTATAGGATTACATTATATATGTAATATGGGACGATTTTATTTCCATTTATCTTATGTTATGTATTGTATTTTATTTTATTGAGAATTGATACATAATATCACAATCCTATCTTTATAGACGGAAATACTCCCATTTATTAGATTCAAATACCCTCGACAGTTGTTGACAACATAGGGCCTACTAGAAGAGAGATTTTGGGTTCATTATATCTCTCCATTCATTACCGTTCTAAAAGGGGTACATTTGGAGGGAGGGGATTATGAAATAGTGGCATGATATGTATTCATGAGAGATTATATATATTTTGGAGTATGTTGTGGTGATATTTTAATGGGTTATAAAGGAAATAGTGTTACTCGATATTGGTTCCATGCTATAGGATATGGAATATTGTTGAGGACATGATATTTTAGCCCCCCCCCACATTACCCATGAATAGGACTCTAAGCCTTCAAAATTTCCATGTGAGCTGTAACTGTTTGAAGGGAAGATATCTAGAAGAGGTAAATTCATAATGATTTTATTATGTTACTATTTTAATTGGATTGTTTAGGGGATTATAAAATTTAATTCAAATGAATTAAATTAGTATTAAAAAATTTACATTTTACCAGAATAAGGAAATCATTGTTTTCCTTTCACATGGATACTAGTTATCATATTCAAGTGTCTAATTCATGGAGGTTTAACAAGCTAATAATGTTGATCATCTGAGGTTTTATATGGTTGAAAAAAATGAACAGTAGTGGATTTTGTGCATTTTCATCAAAATTATTGGGTGAAGTATGGGGGTTTAATTTATGATCTTGAGATATAGGGATGGTTGTAATATCTTGAGATCGCATTATTTTTAATTGAATCTATTTAATAGTACATGTTCTATTTCATATTTAGTCATATAGGAGGATATATGTGTTTGTTGAGGATGGTGTACCTTGGTGAGTGGAAGGAGGTTGATGTTTCATGGGTTAATGTTAAGAAAGGGTTTTGGGTAGAGTCCCTTTTGTTGACCATGATGGTTTTGAATACATAGGATATGATCACTCTTTAGTTGGAGAGTATACATATTAGGGTTCTATGAATAATTTTCAATGATATGTACTGTTTTCCTAGTGATATTTTTCAGATGAGTAGTCCTAAGCATAACATCTTGAAGAGGTACTCTCTTTTTCAATTTAGTATGCAGTTACTCCTGTATAGTTTTCATTGTATCTAAAGGATAAATTGAAGGAAAATTCTAATAATCAGATTCACTCATGATGAATTTTCCCTAAGAGGCGTACCAATTGGGTTTTTAAGAATTAGATTTCTCAATAGCAGGTTATGGGCATTGGTTCCTTCATGGTTTTGACCAGCATGGTGTCTACCTCACCATTTCCCCTTCCAAACTATTAGGTAAAGTTATTTTTGTGTTTTAATGGGGTCATAGTGTGATTTTTTATAATATTCATGGCCCTATTAATTTTCATTTTCTAGTAGTTATCTATGCATAGTTTGATAGATGCCATCAGTTTCGATGTCAATTTCAAAACCAGTTTCTTGTGAGGCTGTTTTTGTTGTAGGGAAAGATAGATTATTCTCTTATAAGTTGGATTATAGTTGATAGATGCCAGCCTCATGATGTGCTTCAGGTTTTGGGGCCTTATATTTATTATTTTCATTGTGGTGTATATATGCAAAGAGGAAGGGTAGTTGGTTGTGTTTTTTGCACATAATGCCAGTGGATGAATCATGTTGAGTCAGTAAGGTTTCCTTATTAATTTTAAATTCCTTCATGTCTGGGGAGACTTTTGATTCAATAAGGTTTCCTTATGACCTTATCATACCTTCATGTTTTGAAAATCAAAAACACCATATCTTAAGGAAAATTTCATTTTATCTTATGTTTTACATTGATAAAGAATGTTTTCCTTCCCCAAGTAAATTACCCTTACAATGTTTTTCATTGATCATTTTATACCAAAGTATAAAATTCAGTTTCATATCGAAAAACATTGGGATTATATAATACATAGATATAATGATTTTTTAGGATCCTAATTTAGACTTCAAATTATCCAAATTTAGAATCTGAAATCTTATGAGTTGTGACTCCATGTTCTCTGAATTCAGACTCTGAACTCTTATGAGTTCTGACTCCGAGTTCTCAGAATTCAGACACCAAACTCTTATGAGTTGTGACTTCACGTTCTCTGAATTATAACTCCAAACAATTATGAGTTCTGACTCCGAGTTATATGAATCTGGACTCTGAAATCTTAGGATTTCTGACTCTTAATTATAATGAATTTAGACTCTGAACTTTTTAAGTTCAGACTCCAAATTACAAGGAATTATGACTCCGAACATTGTATGTTTAGACACTGAATTCAGATGAATTCAGACTCCGAACATTGTATGTTCAGACTCTGAATTCTATTGAATTCAGACTCCGAATTCTACTAAATTCAGACTCAGAATTCTACTGAATTCACACACCAAATTTCCTCGAGATTATGGGTCCATATTTCTATAGAATCTATGTTTTAAATTCTTATCAATATAGAATCTGAATATCCTTTTATTATACACACCGAATGTGTTTTTTGTTAGACTCTGATCTATTATTCCATACATTCTAAACATTTTATTTTTTTATGTAACCATAATTTTCAAACACTTGTTTTTTGTATAAAACGATATCGTGAATTCAGTTACTAATTAACCATTATTTGAGTTACACGTCTATAGGTCCCTCCAAAATGCAAGAAAAAATATGACCATTGGAGTTGTGGCTATAAATAAGATCTCATTTGAAAGAGCTCAACATAAGTTGATCAATCTAGAGATTACAAGCTACTGATGTGATTTATAGAGAGAGAGACTTTATATATTTGTGCGTACTGAACACCTTGTTTAGATTTGCTTTGTGCGACTCCAAATTTTACTGAGTACATTTGTGGGATTCCTGGGATAGGAAGACAGAGGTTTTGACTACTATAAAGCTCAAGGACATCCTTGACGAGGAAGAGAGAGGTGTAGACTATATTGATGTTGAGGGATTACGGGGATAGCAAGATAGACTCCAATCATCATATCGAGGGCTAACCCTGGTGTGGGTAAAACATACATTCTTGAATGTATAAATCATTGGACCATAATACAAGGTTGTTGTATACCCTTCCTTTTGGGTTAAACGATTTACTACTTCTTACGTGTATTGATTCAAGTTTTTGCTTCATTTTTATTGGTGAGGAATGTATAATTATCAGATACTTCCTTATACTTGTACTCTGATTTGTAAGATTCTATATGCTTTAATGTAGAATCTTTTTCCTTGTAAAATTTTGTTATATTTCATTTTTGGAATCAATTTTTCCAGAATCAGGGATGTTTGTATAACGTATGGGTCTTGTGAATTTACCTTGTTTATCATTGCTACAAATTACCATCTTTAAAAGTTCCAATTTATTTTAAAGTGTACAATTCACCACCCACTTCTATTTTGAACATAATTAGATACTTCATTCAGTATCTATATCTATTCGATCCTGCATTTGTTATTATAGAGAATATCATTCTCTATATACCATCTCAACAATTGGTATTTGAGGTTGGTGACATTGTACCATATACCAATCCTAAAATTGGTATCATAGCAGGTCTCTGAATTACTTATATTAACATATATGTTTTCCGTGATCAGGTTTTTCATTGTTCTGATTTTTCCTTGCTGAGGATTATTTTCCGTCATTACTTAAACATACTACTAACAATTTTGGATGGAGATATTTTCTACAAGATGGCAGGAACCAATGTTGGTTCCATAGAAAATCAAAATCCAACTTCACCACATATTTTTTATTGGAATGATTATGAATATTGGAGAGATCGCATGTAGACATTTATTATCAATACTGGAGTAGACAATTTTTTCATTCTTATTGAAGGATATAAAATACCTAACAAGAAATTTAGTACATTCACAAACCATGAAAATCATGAATATCAACTGAATTATAAGGTAAAAAATATATTTATTTGTTCTATGACTAGAAATATATATCTCCAAATTTCATCTAGTGAAGCAGAAAATTGTATATGGAAGTAGCTTGAAGATACTCACTTTGGAACCTCCAAATTTATTGAAACTAGAAGATCCATTCTCAAAGAATAATGTCTTGGTTTTTTCCCTTCTATAGAACCCATATGTAAGTTTCAACAATAATTTATGACTATTGTTAACATTTTACAATATATGGGTGAGAAATGATTGGATGATGAAGCACTTGTGGAAAAGATGATAGACATCATTCCCAATGAGTGGGAATCCAAGAGAACAACTAAAAATGAGAAAAGAAAGGTTACTCAGATTTCTCTTGATGAACTTTTTGGAACTCTTCATCAACATGAGACTAGAATAAAGAGTTATGCTGACAACAATATGAAGAAGAATTGGAATGGCAACATTACTATTACAACATCTTCAAATCATAAGACATCCAGGACTCCTGAAAGAGTTACTATATCTAAATCAATGAAGGTTGTTATCCAATCTGAATCTAGTGGAAGTGAATCATTATAAAATGAATTATCCAATCTTGCTCGAAGGATGAACAAGATTGTTGGCCAGAAGAATTTTCAATCTAGATACAGTAAGATAGAAAGGAATGATAAGAAAGGCTCAGAAGTCACAAGTTATGGTTTCAAGAGAGAGGGATATATAAGACCATATAGTCATATTCGTAAAATAAATGAAATAAAGGAAAATATTTCTGAGAGAAACATGAATAATTACTACAAATCTAATGTTAAGAATGTTATGAAAGCTAATGACACCTAGAGTTCTAGTGGTGATGACTCTTTAGATGAATCATCAGAGTACAAATCTTATGGACAGAAGAAACATTGTATAATATCCAGACTACCTAATGAAAATCATTTCATAATATATAAGGTACAAAATGGTGAGTATATGATCAATGTATCGTTAAATTCTTATTTTAATGATAGTAAATACCATGAATCTTAGAATGATGAATATTCTTCTAAAGAAGATAATACTTTAACTACCTATTAAGAAGTTTGTAGGTTTTCTAGGCTTCTTGAGAATTAAAAGTTTAATGCCAACAAAAAGCATGATAAGGAAAATTCTACGATTTCTATACTTATGAAATATCAGATCATTCTAATTATCTTGATATGAAAAACCATGATTTTTGAAGTATTTAAAAAACATTGAGGAAGTAAAATCTGAGAAGGATACACTTTTTAAGGATCTAGAAAATGTAATTTCTAAGAAAAATATTTTCGAACCTAACTCTAGTTCTACAGCCAATGTTTTTGAAGACGAGAAAATTATTATTAGACTGAATTTAAACTATATTTTGAGGAAGTGTTTGTCAAACATCATCAAAGGTAAAGAAAGTTTTGATAAGATATATTTTCAAATCCGACCTCTAATGAATAATTCTATATTTGGTTATACTAATTCTAAACCAATATTTAGTAATAATTATTTTGTTCCTCGATGTGATCCTTTCTGCACAAAGTGTCTGTGTGGTGGACACTGGGAAAAAATTGTTCCTTAAACAAAACTCAGTCTCTAGGTTTTCATAAATCCCATTTTTCATAGTGAATGTGGGTGCACAAGATTTTCCATTATGAAGTTCCCAGATACAATAAAATATGGATTCTAAAATAATAATACTCTTATTTTAATGAAAATAGAGATGGGTCCAATAGCAATACCGGGTACCTAGATAGTGGGTTTTCTCGGCATATGACTGGTAACAAAAACTACTTTGAAATGATTATCAAGTCGAAAGGAGGAAAAGTAACATTCAGAGATAATTATAAGGGAGAAATTATTTGTATAGTTAACATTTTCATTCATAGAAAAACATTGATTTAAAATGTTTTATTTGTTAACGGTCTTAAGCATAACCTCATTAGCATAAGTCAATTATGTGTTGTAAGTTACCTTTTAAATTTTTGGAATTAGAAGTTTTTAGTACACAATTCCAATGAAGAGTTTATTCCTTCATCCCATAGGGATGAAAATGTTTACACACTAAACATAGAATACATTAGGAACAAAGAATTACCATGCCTTTGTCCAAAGGAAGATCATTCTTAGTTATGTAATAGAAGGTTTAGACATTGTAACCTTAGGAACCTATGCAAACTCTCTAAGAAAAATAATTTATGTATCTACCAGAGCATAGATTTGATTATTCAAATTTTTTTGATCCTTGTTAATATGGAAAGCAACATAAATTGAGTTTTAAATCAGCTGGTGATGTTACTAAAACTGATGCATTATAGTTATTGCATATAGATCATTTTTGTCCAACACAAACTAGAAGCATTAGAGGAAAATATAATCTATTGGTCTTAGTTGATGATTACACTAGATTTACATGGGTATATTTTCTAGGAAATAAATCTAATGCTTTTAATTATTTCAAAAGATTTATAGCCCAAGATAAAAATGAGAAAAACCTTCCTTTGAAAGAAATTTATAGTGATCATGGAGGAAAATTTCTAAATTCTGATTTTGAAACATTTTTTAGTAGAAAAAAAATTAATCATAACTTCTCAGCACCAAGAACACCTCAACAAAATGGTGTTATTGAAAGAAGAAATAGAATTATTTAAGTGAAAACAAGAACCTTGTTGAGTGAATATTCTATAGAATTTTTTTTTTGTGCTGAAGCTGTATGTACTTATTGTTACAATATAAATCATGTTTTGATTAGACCTTTTTTTATTAAAACTCATTATGAGTTATGGAATGGTAGAAAATCTACACATTCCCAATTCAAGGTTTTTTGTTTCAATGTATTCATTTTGAATACTAAAGATAATTTAAATAAATTCGAACCAAAATCTGATGAAGGAATTTTCTTAGGCTACTCCACAACTTCAAAGGCATATAGAGTTTTCAATAAAAACCCTTATACTATTGAAGAAATTATACTCGTCAAATTTTATGAAAATGATATTTTTGTTTTTAAAGATCCCCAACATACATATTCGGATGTGTTTCCAAAAACTTATTATCAACCTTTGTTAGATGATCCGTCTGATAATTAAATTTTCCAAGAAGAATTTTCTGAAGCATTTACCCCATAATATTTCTTACCCTATGTTGATGAACAGGTTTTACAAAACCCAAATAAGTTGTTTCTTAAGAATCATACCAGTGAAAGTATTATTGGTGTTGTAAATAAACATGTACAAACTAGATGTTCCTTAAGAAATTAAATAGAAAAACGTACATTCCATTCTTAATTAGATCCAAAAGCACTGATGAAGATTTAGGTGATGATGATTGGATAAAAGCTATGAAAGATGAGCTAAATGAATTTTAAAGGAATAATGTCTGGACCTTGGTTGAAATACCTATGGAAACTTATGTTATTGGAGTAAAATGGGTCTTTAGAAATAAATGTAATGAAAATGGAATCATTGTAAGAAATAAATCTAGATTTGTTGCAAAAGGAGATAATCAACAAGAAGGAATTGAATATGAAGAATCCTATGCTCTAGTAGCTAGACATGAATCTATTTGTATTCTACATTCCTTTTCAGCATTCGTCAATTACAAAATTTTTCAAATGGATGTGAATTCTTCTTTCCTTAAGGGTTATGTTCAAGGGGATGTTTTTATTCAACAAACTATTGGTTTTGAATATAGAAAACATCTTGAACTTGTTTTTAAACATTCCAAATATTTGTAAGCACTTAAACAATCCCCTTGAGCTTTGTATGACAGACTTATATGATTTTTGCTTCAAAATAATAATGTTAAGGAAAATGCATATCCAACCCTTTTTATAAAGAACATTAAGAAAAAAGTTTTTATTGTTAAAATTAATTTTGATGACATTATATTTTGTCCAAATCGGAAATCATTAACTGATTCTTTTGCGGATATAATCAAATATAAGTTTTAAAAGAGTTTGATGAGTGAGTTAACATTTTTCCATGGTTTTCAAATTTCTCAAAAACCATAAGGAATCTATATATCCCAACATAAGTATATTAATGATATTGTTAAAAATATGGATATGACAACACTAAGAGTGTTATTAATCCCATTGGTACCTCAAACACACTTGATCTTGATGATGTTGGGAAACCAGTATATCACACTTCATTTAGAGGTTTGATAAGAAGTTTACTTTACATGACAGCTAGTCGTCTGGACTATATGTTTTCAGTATGCTTATGTGCAAGATATCAATCCAATCTTAAGGAATCTCATTTAAATGTAGTGAAAAGAAATTATCACTACTTAATGGGAACCCTGGATTTAGGATTCTTTTATACTTCTGGAAATGATATTATTTTAAGGAGTTTTTGGGATGTTGACATTGTTGGAAGTTGAATGGATTGAAAAATTACATTCGGAACGTGCCATTTATTAGGAGATTCATTAGTTTCTTGGTTATTCAATATGTAATACCCAGGATCAATTTCCACTACTGAAGCTGAATATGTATCAGCTGGAACTTTTTGTGCTCAAGTGTTGTAGATTCAACATACACTCAATGTCTATGGTATGAGTTTTTTCAAAACATGGATTATGTGTGATAATACTAGTGTCATTTACCTTTGTAAAAACCCTACACATCACTCTGGTGCAAAACACATAGTTATTAGGTATCACTTTCATAGGGATCACAAACAAAAAGGGGATATCATTCTTCAATTTATCAGAATAAAAGATCAACTTTCTGATATTTTCACAAAATCAATTCCCTTCGATAGATTTGAATACATTAAATAGAAGTTAGGAATGATAACCACAAGGTAATCTTCCCTGTTATCATTCTGTTGAAAAAAATATCCTTATAGTAATAAACTTCACTTTAAAGGGAGAGTAAATTTTCTTGATATTTAGATCAAAATCATTCGTAATGACAATTTTTCGTAGTAATATTTTTAAAATATTTCATAATGGAAATTTCTATAGAATGATTTTCTAAATTTTCCATAATGAAGTTTTTTTTATAGTGTAAATTTTTTTATCGTCTGACAAATTTTTGTAATGAATATTTTGGCACTTAAAATTTTCATAATGAATATTTTCATAATTAACATTTTGTAATAGAGTTTTTCATATTTTTATCATAATAAAAATTTCCGGAATCTAATGTTCTTCTATATATTTTTTCCTCACTATGAATAATCATCCTAGGAATCTGAAAGGTATGTATCCTTTCTTGAGATTTCATAATCATCATTTAATTGCTTGTATTTTCTTTTGTTTTTAAATTTTTCAGATTCTCTTTTCCTTAAATCAGAATGTTATTATTTTAGGAAAAAAAAAGATCGGATCCATGATTTCCTTGTTGCTATCATATCAACTGTCATATCTGATCAGAAGGATTTTCAGACATTGGATTGAGTTTGGAAGATTAACTTCCACATCAAATTCCTATATAAAGGACCCCCCCCCCCCGATGGTTGTCCTACATCAATGTCAAAGATCCCGCATGATGAAGCTCTGCTCTTCAATTTATGACCATTCCGAACATCTAAGAGTTTTTTCAAATCCGAATGTCTATAGAAGAATTCTCTCAAAATGATATGTCTACTGTCAAGCCAATCTCAGAGTGGCATGTGTATAGAAAAATGTTGGTGAATTTTAACTTCTTTTCAATGTATGATTCAATCATCTTGAAGAACATTTTGCTGAATGTATGGGAGCGTGTTTTTGTGTCAAAGATATGGAATCAAGATTTAGTATTTCCATACTTTCTAGTTGAATTTTATGAATCAATCAGTTTCATTTTGGACGAAGGAAGATGGAAGTTTCATTCAAGAGCTATGGAAAGACTTATTCTCTATCATATACCAAGGCATCTAGTTTGGATGGTATTCCATACGAAGGGGAAGTTGAGTTTTGTTCTCATATGTTTCTAGAAGTCAAAAGAAGTTTTGTTAAGGAGAAGGCTATGGCATGACTTGGACTCACAGATGCAAAGACATTAAAGATCGCTCACTTGTCTATGAATTATCGGATTCTTGAATTATGGGTTCAAGGATTCATGATTCTGAGAAAAGTTGACAATTAATGTTTGATGGATTGTGGCATGTATGTCATTGATTTCTTGGTGATCCAAAGGAATATCAATCTCCTTTAGAATATTCTTATTACGATTGAAAATATTAAGAATTGAAACTTGAAGTCTTACATAATCATGTGTCCAGTCATTCTCTCCATGTTAATTGTTCAGTTCATAAAATATTTTAAAATTCCTTGTAGCTCTATGACAAGGAATTGAAAAGTCATGTTTGTCAGTGATGATACAATGAAGGGAATTGACATTGGTTTTTCTAAAGACTCTAGAGAATTTTATAACCTACCTGAAGAAGAAGATTAAGCTGTTCAGAAGAAACAAGAGAATGTTGACCCATTGAAAAAGGTAGGAAATAATAGGACATTGAAGGAATTAACAGAGAAAGGAAAACCCACAAAATCTATAGAAGCTCAATCCAAACATCTAAAACCTAAGAAGAAGAAAAACATATCCTGATGAGTTTGTAAAAAAGTGGAGGGATGATAAAAAAATAAGAATGTAGGGGATCCATGTTTTGGTTTGGATTATATTGAAGCCAATGATTTAAAATCAAAGACTTCTGATTAGCTTGAGAAGCAAGCTAAATAAAAAAATAAAAAGAAGAAGTTGGTTGATGTATAGAGTGTCCAATCTCTTTTGAAAGGTGCTAAAAAATCATCAGGGAATATCCTAGTACGAGAATCCTTCCGGGATGAAGCCTTACCTAAAACTCCTGGTAAGAAGATTGTAACTTTAAAAAAGGTGAATGAAAGATAAGAATAAGTAGTACAAGAATTTGAAGAAGAAGTTTAGAGTAGTGGTGGCACCATAGAGTTTATTAAGAAAGTTGAAGATTCACGTGATATGGAAATTCCATCTGACAAATTGTCAATACAAATGTCTGAAGCAGAATCATTAAAGCCCGCTACACCTAGGAACGATGATAAAGGAGAAGAAGACGCGAATGAAGAAGAAGTGAACAAGCTTTCTGAGGAAAGAAGTTTTAATCATCATTTCATTCATCCTAAGGGTGTTGAGGCAGGAGCTCAGAAAGGAGATATAGATGAAGATACAATTATTCAGCTATCTGACAGTGAACATAAATCTACAGATGTAGAAGCCATTCCAAAAACCAACAAGGGTAAACAGGTGGTTGTTGATACACCAAAAAAAGCTATTATAATGATGAAAGAAACTGGTGGATCTTCAAAGAGGAAACATGTTGAGCCAGAGAAAGATACCTCACCCACCAAAGTTTCATATTCAGAATAATAATCTATTGGACATGATTTCATTGTCCAGTCATTGAAGAAGATTGTTGGGACCATTCATATTTTTCCAAGCATTGACTGTAGATGTCAGAAGCTTCCACACACCGTGAATCAAAAATCAGATTCACTATCCATGGTGACAGATAAATGTGTTTGGATTGAGGTTGATTTCAGGAATTTCTTCATTAACTATGATTCCCACAAAAGTACTTGTATGAAAATTGTTAGCTGGTCAAAGAATATATTTGAAGATATTAGAGATCGCAATGAGTTCCAATATTGTGTCAAGGAGGCATTTGACATTGAAGATGGTAAGATCAAGGATCATATAAGCAGTGTTTAATAAAAGTTGAAACTTGAACAAAATTCTCAGATTCAAGAGGAAAAATATCTGAATGGGAAGAAGTATTTAGTTTCCCAAAGCTGAATGAGGGAAATAGATCTACTTATTAAGATAGAATATAATATTGAAAAGAAAGAGGATGTCTTTAAGGCTCAGGCATATGATTTTGAGAATCAAGAAGAAATAATCAAGGCTTTAGTGAAGAAAGAAGAGGATCAATATCAGCTCCTTATGTGAGCAGAGGAAGATCACAAGGAGCTCAAGAAGATGAAGACTATAGTCAAATAGATGATGCTGATGGAAATGGAAGGATAACATTCTTTAAATCCAATTTTTTTTTGTCTTCCATTCTATGAACCACATTTTTATATCATAATAAAATTTTTGGTTTCTTGTCTTTTGGAATATTTGAACTAATAATTTAGGTATCATAATTTTTTTTCCATTCCTTTAAATTATAGTTTTAAAATCACAAAGGAGGAGAATGAAAAAAAATACTATGTAATGAAGAAATATCCCTATGTAAGGTGGAGTTTATCCAAGGGGGAGTTTTCATCATAACGATTTATGTATGATATACAATGTTGAGTCTCATTTATGAAATCTAGAATATGATCCTTAGTGTTTTAAAGCCTAAGGGGGAGTTAGTCGAATTCATATTTTCCAACGTGATAAGGGAGATATGTTTTATTTCCAAAGTCAAAAAACATATTTTCTAAGTCCTTATATTATTTTTCGCAAGGATGGTTGTTCTTTCCATAAAGGGGGATATTGTTGAGTCAATAAGATTTCATTATGAATTTTCCATTCTTTCTTGATTGGGGATATTGTTGAGTCAATAATGTTTTTACCTGACTATACCATACCATCATGTTTTGAAAATCACAAACACCTTATCTTACGAAAAATTTCATTTTATCTTAGGTTTTACATTCATAAGGAAAATTTCCCTTCCCCAAGGAAATTTATCCTTACCATGTTTTTCACTGATATTTCTATGTCTTAGTATAAAATTAGGTTTCATATCTAAAAATGTAATGACCCGTAAAATTCAAGGGAAATTTTTTTCTTAATTTTCTTTGGGATTTTAAAATAACGCGGTTTCCGACGGCACTTGATTCTGAGGCCTGGTGTGCCCAGAATTTCTATCCGATGATTAGCTCGAGTATGTTCAGTAAATGAATGAGCAGGTTTCTCTAACTTTTGAAACGGTGCTCGGAATCTAATTTTGAGGGCACTGATGGATTCACAGTGCCGATAATTGCTTAGGAAAACCTTTTCCGGAGTTGCGTTTGCATGAGAGAAGTTGTTAAAAATTTGTGTAATGTAAAATAAAACTGAGCATAAATTTTTTTTTTCACTAAGTGGATTAATGCTTTGGGTGGAAGTTGGGGGAAACCACCCAACTTCCCATGGGAGTTTAAGAGGGTGGGGGGCCCACTCAAAACCCACCCCTTCATCTTTTTTAACCTTCCATAACCCTTCATTTAATTTGACAACATGAGTTAATTAATTGAGTGGATTAATTCAACTTTTGAATTTCAAACTTAAGTTATGTTAATAAAATCAGTGAGGTACTTATTTTATTTTGGTTGGGACTTGTTGCTTGAGAGTTTTGGGAGAAAATCTAAGGGAGGATTGAATATCTTCATCTTCTTCATCAATGAACATGAAGAATGCGAAGAATGTGAAGAATGCGAAGAACGCACCGATCTATGACGATGAAAGCCGAATCCTCGGAGATCGACTACGCGACGTCGTGTAACGCGACGCCAACGACGCCTCCTTCCGCGACGATTCTCCTTTCGCGACACCTCCTTCCACGACGGTTATTTCTGCGACGAACCTCCATTCAAGATACGCTCGAGGTAGGGGTTTTATGGATTTTTTTCATGAATTCCTTCCGTCATCTATCCTCATTCAATTAGACCGCTTGCTATCATTTAATGGGAGGGGGCCGGACCGCACAAACATGGCCGACCCTCCTACCTTATTATTTTGTGTTGTTGCGGTTCAAAGGAAAGTGACGCGGTGCCATCACACCACTTGGGAATGAGTGGCAAGGATGTGTGGCACCGTCGCGCCGCCCATTTGAATTGAACCAAGTTGCGGCGACGTCACGCCGTGCCGGAAAAATGTCCGAAGACACTGCGGCCAGAGCATGGCCGCGGCGGAGGGGCATGGCACCGTCGCGCCGCGCCGGGAAGAACAAGCCACAGATTAGGCCACGGCGGAGCAGGGGGACCGACGGCTGGTTTCGGGCCGCCGACGTCGGATCATGGGGATCGACCCTCGCCGGTCCCGTGGTGGCAGAACGCTGCCGGCCAGAGCGGGCCAGCCGGTCAGGGAGAGAGTCGTGGTTTATGACCCCGACTAGCCAGCAAAGAGTGGCCCCATTATGGGGGGGCGCGGTTACACACAGGGGGCAGCGCCCCCCCCCCCCCCCCATCCGCTGGGCCGAAACGGCTGAGCCACCGGGCCGCACCGCGCCCAGGCTGGGTCGGGCCGCACCGCAGCTGGCCGGACCCTGACCCGGGTCGGGTCGACCCGGTTCGGGACGACCAAGGGGCTCTCGGGCCGGGTCGGTCCGGGCCCGAAACCCCTACTACCAGACTTTTCGGACTATTGCCATAACATGGGAAAAGGACTTCCAATCGGCGCACCGTCAGTTGCGTAGCTATACATGGATCGAGACGGTCATTTCGGTATATTATAATCAAGGTTTCTGAGTACTTTGGGTTCGGACGGGTTGGTTCGCACACGAAACCAACCGGGCCCTCGGAGCGGAAACACTTATAATTTGAGCTTCGGACGTCCGATTGACGTGCCGTCGACTTTGTTGGATTCCTATTAGTGAGACGGACCTTTTGGCTTACTCCGCTCGAGGTTTTGATGCAGTTGGTGTATGTTCGGGTTGGTTTTGACTTAAAAACCAACCGAGCCCCTATGACGAAAAAGCCAATAACTCTCAGACCAGGCATATGATTGATGCACCGTCTATGACGTTGAGTTCCTGTTGACAATACCGAACCTTTGGATACATTGACTCCAGAATATGTGTCAGTCGATGTATCAGCTCTTCGGCTTGTGGAGCGGACCCTCCTGAACGACCTTGCTGTGTGCGGGAACCCTAGAGCTGGCTTCGACTGCGACGACGATGACGACTTTGCCTAAATCCTCCGTGGATTCGACGGCGATGACTACAACACTCAGAGATCCTACATGGATCAGTGCTACTGATCCTGTGTGGGTCAGATCCTGTGTGGTTCAGCACTCAACGGTTCTGTGTGGGCCAGTGCCTACATATCCTGTCTGGGTCTGATCCTGTGTGGGTCATTGCGGGGGTCAGTTACCTATTGATCCTGTGTGGGTCAGATCCTTTGTGGGTCCTTGCGGGGGTTAGTTACCTATCAATCCTATCTAGGTCAGTTCCTTTGTTAGTCATTGCGGGGGTTAGTACATATCGATCCTTTGTGGGCCTGACAGCTTAGATGAATCAGTGGCTATATCTGATCATCTCTATCGTCATACAATGAAGTATACCTGTGTGAGTTGAATCTTGGCTTTCAATCATTATCTTCGATAAGATTGACTTGATATCCTGTGTGGATTACGTTATTCTTTCCTGTGTGGATTGGGTTGTTGTTTCCTGTGCGGACTGGGTTGTACTTGAGCTGGGATGTTGGAGCCGAATGAGAATTGATGAATTAGGTATATGTATTGGCACATACCCAAGTAGTGTCGGATATTACATCGTGTTTGTATCTTTCCTTTTTGGATTATCCTTTGTGGATTTTGGGAGACCTTCTGGGGTCTCGGGATCCCTACAGAGTATCTTATACTCACCCCTGCACAGGCTATGCCCGCACTACGTTGTGTTGGTTGCAGACGACAGACAACGCTGATCGTGGTTGAGGCACGAGGAGAAGGTTGGTACCCAGAGGTGGATCACTGGGCGGGGCGTACTCAGAGCGGACGACTAGACCCGAGGAGGTGTGGAGGCTATCTGTACCCACCCTTCAGGTGGGACTTCCAGTGGACGGCTCGAGGCTGCGGCTTTACATTCAATTGTTGTTTTCCCTTTCCAATTGTACTTTACTTTCAGTTTGGATTTGTATTCTAGCCCTCTTACTTTTTCCACACTTACTGTTGTACCCAGTTTTTTACTTAGTGTTTACTTCTTCTTTCTTGCACTGTGGTGTTTGTTTACTTTACAATGGAAATGCATTCCCTTTTTATCTGGAATTACGCCTTGGTGCTAGTCGCCAGCCCCTGGCCTATGGAAGGCGGGCTTGGGGTAGTCACGACACGGGCCCCGAGGATGGGTCGTGACAAATTGGTATCAGAGGAGGTCGGTTCTACCGTAGAACTCAGTACTCTGATATTTTTCTATGTGAAGAAATAGTGTTAAGTGTATTGAGTGTGGTTATCAGTCCAGGGAGTCCATTGTTGGTGCGGTGGCCGACGTATCTGTACACCAGGACCCAGACTTCTGATTTCTGACTTAGTTCACGAAAACATTGATTGCATGTGTGTTTCAAGTTTTCTTTGGGATTACTTTGTGTCATCTCATTAGGTATACTGTTTGACCGTGGCGCACCTGTTTCTTTTCAGGATAGCCCCACAATGGCAGCCAGCTAGGGTTCCGAGTGTTGTGCATGACACCAGCCCACCGAGCGATGAGGCCTCGGTACATGGCCCTTTGACAGCAGAGGCACCTGCAGTACCTCTACCCACCGAGCCACCGATGCTACCAGCCCCAGCCGCTGACGGTGCCCGTCACCTTAGTGCACCGCATTAGTTTCAGCATCAGCGACCGCCCAAGTTCCATGGGGAGACGGGCCTGCAGGCAGCCGAGGACTGGCTAGAGGCAGTTTTATGAGTTTTCAGGTTTGTTAGGACACTAGCAGACCTCATGGTGATCCTCGCAGTGAGCCTCCTGCACATGGCAGTAGGGAGATGGTGTATCTTGATGATCTAGGTGCACGACGAGGCATCACTCCTCTGGATGGACTTTTAGAGGCTCTTCCACTCGGAGTTCGTCCCAGCCACCCTCCATGTGGTGCGCATCTAGGAGCTTCTACAGCTACGGCATGGCAGCTTGACGGTCGCCCAATACTCTGCGAGATTTACCGATATCTCGCGCTATTCGATAGACATGGTACGAGACCCATTCTTCCGGGCCCGGACATTTGAGCAGGGATTGAGGCATGAGATCAGGGCATCGTTGATCTCCCTCAGCATTCCGACATAGGCAGGGGTACTAGAGCGATCCTTTCTGATCGAGAGCTTCCTTGCTGAGCCTGCATCAGCGGCGAAACCTATCGCAGGGCGGTACGTAGTAGAGTCTTCTGCAGCAGGAAGTCGACGGATGATTTATGGGTCCAGGTAGACCAGACCCTCAGGCAGACGACCTTAGGATACTGGCATGGAGGTGCGGGGCACACTCATCATAACCAGTCTTAAGAGTGGAAGAGAGTGCTATGCATGCGGCGAGCAGGGCCACATGGCTCGTGACTACCCGACCCGCCATGTAGAGGAGCAGCAGATGGTTGAGGAACCACCCAGGCAGAGTCATAGGGTCGACTGTGGCGGTCCGCAGGGAGCAGCTGGACGAGGAATAGGAGCTAGCCGAGCAGTAGGTGGTGGGCGACACTTTGAGGTTCTACCACCACCACCACCACCAGGAGGTCCACCCCGACCTCAGGGGGAGAACAGCTTCAGGAAGTTGAAGCTTACGATCATGGAGCTCCAGAAGAGGGTGGAAAAGTGTGGGACTAGCTCCAGGCATAGAGGTCCTTCCCCATATTGCCTCTAGCTTTGTTGTTTTTTTCCTTGTTTTCATGTACTTTGATTTGAAGTAATAAAATATGTTTACAATAGAGATGTTTTCATTCTTGTATTTTGTATTTTAATACTAAGAGGTGCCAGTTAAAAACGATTGACTTGACCCTCACTTGCGAAATTCTTACTGGAGGAGACCAAGTGACCCCACACTGATGCCGATAGTTTGACTCAACCCTTGGAGGTGAGAGTAACGGTTGGATCTTTTGGTAGCAGTGTTGAGGCCTTACGACATCATCCATGTCATGAATTAATAAATCATGACGGGATTGACTGTATTAGGCAAGGAATGTGGTTCATCCAGGGGATGGGACCGGATTTCCCTTTTTGGCAAAGAAGAAATCTTTGCAGCTTTGCAAAATGTTAAGGAGGAAGGGGCAACTCTTCGTGTGGTTAGATAGATGTCAGGAGAGGTTCCATGAGCTAAGACAGAGATTGAACAGCGCGTCTATCATGAATATACCAGAGGAGGGGGTTGGGAATGTAGTTTACTGCAATGCATCAGGGACCAGACTCGGATGTGTCCTGATGTAGGAGCGGGCATTAATCGCCAAGGGATCACGACCGTTGAGGTAGTATGAGCAAAACTACGCTACCCATGACCTGGAGTTAGCAGCAGTGGTCTGTGCTCTAAATATATGTCGACACTATCTGATGGGAGAGCGCTTTATAGCCTGTTCTGACCATTAGAGTCTCAATTACATCTTCTCGCAGAAGGATCGGAACCTGAGACAGCAACGATGGCCCAAGTTCTTCCAAAACTATGACTTTGAGATAGTATATACAACTAGAAAGGGGAACATAGTAGCTGATGCTCTCAACAGGAGGACGAGCATTCAGCTACTTGGGGAGGTGACAGAGTAGCTAGCCGCTTTGCAGATATCCTTCATGGATAGAGATGGAGTATCCTTTGTTCAGTCGCTCACAGTCACTCATCCACTACTGTAGTGGGTCAGAGAGGCACAAAATGTGGATGCTAAATGTGAGACGCGGCGTGCACATATATCCTCAGAACATGCACCTGATGGTTTCTCTTTAGGAGGAGAGAACGACGTCCTTTTCAGAGGACGTACCGTGGTACCAGTTGCTTTCCATGAGGAGGTGCTGAGAGATTTTCACACTTCTCCTTTGACGGTACATCCTGGAGTGGCGAAGATGTTCCAGGACCTCAAATGATAGCACTGGTGGGCGGGTAAGTAGAGGGTTGTAGTAGAGTTCGTTTCTCAATACCTCACATTATAGCAGGTGAAGGTGGAGCACCAGGTACCAGCAGGCTTGGTATAGCCCTTGGAGGTCCTGGAGTGGAAGTGGGATGAGATATCTATGGACTACGGGACTGGACTTCCACTGACTTCCAGAGGTCACGACTCCATTTGGGTGATTGTCAATCGACTCACCAAGTTGGCTCACTTCTTACCCATCAGAGAGAAGGGCTCAGTGGAGATCTTGTGACATCTCTACGTTCAGGAGATTGTGCGGGTAATGGTGTGACATCATCTATCGTCTCCGATTGAGATGCTCACTTTACTTCCCGGTTTTGGAAGGGGTTGAAGGAGGCGTTCGGGACGTAGCTACGTCTGAGTACCGCATTTCACCCTCAGACAGATGGTCAGACGGAGAGAACCATTCAGACTCTCAAGGACATGCTTCTTGCATGTTTCCCTGACTTTGGTCGCAGTTGGGAGGACCACCTACCCTTGGCAGAGTTCGCATACAACAAAAACTACAACTCCACCATCGGGATGGCACCATACGATGCGTTGTACGACCGACCTTGCAGATCTAATCTGTGCTGGATAGACCTTGGGGAATCAGCACATGTGGGACAAGAGATGGTCCAGGCCATGATAGAGAATGTCCAGGTAATCCAGTAGAGGATGAGGACATCTTAGAGCTGGCAGAAGTCTTAGGCTGACAAGAGGTGGAGGCCACTAGAGTTCGAGGATGGCGACAACGTCTTCTTGCGGGTCTAACCTTGACATGGATTACAGAGATTTTGCCGTGGTGGAAAGTTGTCTCGACACTTCATCTGACCATTCCAGGTCCTCAGCAGGATTGGAGAGGTTCTTTATCGCCTGGCTCTACCACCTTAGTTGCACCTGGTTCATGACATTTTCCACGTATCATAGATGAGGAGATACGTGCATGACACGACGCATATAATTGACCATGGGGAGCTGGACATAGATGATGGGGTGTCTTTGGTAGAGGTTCCAGTGGAGATCGAGGATCGACAGGAGCGAGTCCTACGTGGATGGTCGATTCCTCTAGTGCGCATCAGATGGCACCACAGGAACCTCCAGGGGAGCATTTGGGAGAGGGAGGCTCAGATGCATGCTCAGTACCCACATTTGTTCCCCTAGTTTTTGATGTATCATTATGGGGACGTAAAGCCCTGAGGTGGGAGTAATGTAAAGACCCGTAAAATTCAAGGGAAATTTTTTTTTTCTTAATTTTCATTGGGATTTTAAAAGAATGCGGTTTCTGATGGCACTGGATTCCGAGGCCCGGTGTGCCCGGAATTTCTATCCAATGTTTACCTCGGGTACGTTCAGTGAACGAACGAGCGGGATTTTCTATGATTTGAATGGGTGCTTGGAATCAAATTCCGAGGGCACCAATGGATTCTCAACACCGATAATTTCTTAGGAACACCTTTTCTGGAGTAGCATTTGCATGAGATAAGTTGTTAAAAATTTGTGGAGGGTAAAATAAAATTGAGCATCAATTTTAATTTTCACTAAGTGGTTTAAAGCTTTGGGTGGAAGTTGGGGGAAACCACCCAACGTCCCATGGGAGGTTATGAGGGTGGTGGGGCCGACACAAACCCCACCCCTTCATCTTCATTAACCTTCAATAACTGTTCATTTAATTTGACAACATGAGTTAATTAATTGAGTGGATTAATTCAACTTTTGAATTTCAATCTTTTGTTATGTTAATAAAATAAGTGAGGTACTTTTTTTATTTTGGTTGGGACTTGTTGCTTGAGAGGTTTGGGAGAAAAGATAAGGGAGGCATGAAGATCTTCATCTTTTTCGTCGAAGAACATGAAGAACGCGAAGAATGCGAAGAACGTGAAAAACACGCCGATCTCCGACGAAGAACGACAAATCCTCAAATATCGACTACGCGACGCCGTGTACCACGACGCCAACGACACCACCTTCCGCGACGATTCCCCTTTCGTGGCACCTCCTTCCGCGACAGTTATTTACGTGACGAACCTCCTTTCAAGATACGCTCGAGGTAGGGGTTTTATGCATTTCATTTCGTGAATTACTTCCATCATCTATCCTCGTTCAATTGGAATGCTTTATATCGTTTAATGGGAGGGGTCCGGACCACAGAAACAAGGCCGACCCTCCCTTATTATTTTATGTCGTTGCGGTTCAACGAAAAGTGACGCGGTGTCATCGCACCGCGCAGGAAAAGAGGCAAGGATGCGAGACGCCATTGCACCGCGCATTTTAATCGAACCATGTCGTGGTGCCATCGTGTCGTACCAGAAAAAAACCCGAAGACACCATGGTAGGAGCGGGGCCGCGACGGAGGGGCGCGGGGCCGGCTCACCGCGCCTGACAGAACAAGCCCTGGCTTAGGCTACGACAGAGCAGGGGGACTGACCCTCGCCAGTCATGTGGTGGTAGAAAACGACCGGCCGGTCAGAGGGAGAGATGGGGCTTACAACCCCCAGCTGGCCAGTAATGAGCGGCCCCCATTATGGGGGGTCGCAGTTACACACAGGGGGCAGCTCCCCCTCCCCGCCATTCGCTCGGCCGAAATGGCCAAGCCACCTGGACGTTGGCCATGCCAGCGTGCCGGGCTGGGCCGTGGCCAGGCTGGGTCGTGCCGCGCCCCAGCTCGCCATACCCGGACCCGAGTAGGGTCGACCAGGTTCGGGCCGACCAAGGGGGTCTCGGGCCGGGTCAGTCCGGGCCCGAAACCCCCGCTACCAGACTTTTCAGTCTGTTGCCATAACATGGGATAAGGATCTTAGATCGATGCACCATCTATTGTGTATAAATCCTTGGACCGAGATGGTCGTTTCGGTATATTATACTCAAGGTTTCAGAGTACTTTGAGTTCGGCCGAGTTGGTTCGCACATGAAACCAACCGGGCCCTCGGAGCAGAGACAATTATAATTAGAGCTCCGGACATCCAATTGACGTGCCATCATCTTTTTTGGATTCATCATAGTGAGACAGACCATTTGGATTACTCCGCTCGAGGTTTGGATGCAGTTGGAGTACAGTTGGGTTGGTTTTGACGTAAAAACCAACTAGGCCCCTAGAACGGAAAAGCCAATAACTCTCAGACCGGGCGTCCGATTGATGCTCCGTATGTGACGTTTAGTTCCGGTTAATGATACGGAACTATTGGATACATAAACTATGGAATATGTGTCAATTGATGTATCAGATCTTCGGCTTGTGGAGCGGACCCTCCTGAACGAGCTTACTGTGTGCGGGAACCCTAGAGCTGGCTGCGACTGCAACGACGATGATGACTGTGCAGAAATCTTCCGTGGATTTGATGGTGACAAATTTAGAACTCAGCGATCCTACATGGATCAGTGCTACCGATAATTTGTGGGTCAGATCTTGTGTGGGTCAGCGCTCAGCGGTCCTGTGTGGGCCAGCGCCTGCAGATCCTGTGTGGGTCGGATCCTGTGTGGGTCATTGCGGGGGTTAGTTATCTATCGATCCTGTGTGGGTTAGATCCTTTTGGGGTCTTTTCGGGGGTTAGTTACCTATCTATCTTGTGTGGGTTAGATCCATTATAGGTCATTGCGGGTATTAGTACATATCGATCCTTTGTGGGTCTGACAGCTTAGATGAATCAATGGCTATATCTGATAATCTCTATCATCATATGAAGAAGTATACCTGTGTGAGCTTAATATTGACTTTCAATCCTTATCTTCGATAAGATTGACTTGATATCCTATGTGGATTATGTTATGCTATCCTGTGTGGATTGGGTTGTGGTTTCCTGTGTGGATTGGGTTGTACTTGAGCTGAAATGTTGGAGCCGAACGAGAATTGATGACTTAGGTATATGTATTGGCATATACCTAAGTACTGTCGGATGTTACTTCGTGTTTGTATCTTTCCATTGAGGATTATCCTTTGTGGATTCTGGGAGACCTTCGGGGGTCTCGGGGTCCCTACTGAGTATGTTATACTCACCCCTGCATGAGCTATGTCCGCACTACGTTGTGTTGGTTGTAGATGATAGACAGCACTGATCGTGTTTGAGGCACAAGGAGCAGGTCGGTACCCGGAGGTGGATCACTAGGCGGGGCGTACTCAGAGCGGACGACTAGACCTGAGGAGCTGTTGAGGGTATTTGTAACAACACTTCAGGTGGGACTTCCAGTGGACATCTCGAGGCTGCGGCTTTACTTTCAGTTGCTATTTTTCCTTTCTATTTGTAATTTACTTTCATTTTCGGTTTTTATTATGGCCCTCTTACTTTTTCTGCACTTACTGTTGTACCCAGTTTTTTACATAGTGTTTACTTCTGCTTTCTTACTATGTGGTGTTTTTTTACATTACAAAGGCAATGCCTTCCATTTTTATCGGGAATTACCTCTTGGTTCTAGTTTCTAGCCTCTGTCCTATGGAAGGCAGGCTTGGGGTAGTCACAGCACGAGCCCCGAGGAAGGGTCGTGACAAATTGGTATTAGAGGAGTTCGGTTCTAACGCAGAACTCAGGACTCTGTTCTTTTTCTATGTGATGTAATAGTGTTAAGAGAATTGAATGTGGATATCAGTCCACGGAGTCCAGTGTTGGTGCAGGGGCTAACGTATTCGTACACCAGGACCCAGACTTCTGATTTCCGACTTAATGCACAAAAACATTGATTGAATGTTTGTTTCAAGATTTCTTTGTGATTACATTGTGTCAGCTTATCAGGTATACTGTTTGACCATGGTGCACCTGTTTCTATTCAGGATGGCTCCACGATGGCAGCTAGCTAGGGTTCCGTGTGTTGTGCGTGACGACAGCCCACCGAGCGACGAGGCCTCGGTACAGGGCCCATTGACAGTAGAGGCACTGACGGTACCTCTACCCACCAAGCCACCGATGCTACCAGCCCCAGCTACTTACGGTGCATGTTGCCTTAGTGTACAACACGAGTTTCAGCGTCAGCGATCGTCGAGGTTCCATGAGGAGACGGACCCTCAGGAAGCCGAGGATTGGCTGGAGGCAGTTGTACGCGTTTTTAGGTTAGTGAGGACACCAACAGACCTCATGGTGATCCTCACAGCGAGCCTCCTGCACACGGCAGCAGGCAGATGGTGTAGCATGATGCACCAGTGCACGACAATGCATCACTCCTCTGGATAGACTTTGAGAGCCTCTTCCACTCAGAGTTCGTCCCAGCCATCCTCCGTGGGGTGCGCATCCAGGAGCTTCTACAGCTGCGGTAGGGCAGCTTGATGGTTGCCCAGTACTCAGCGATATTTAACGATCTCTCATGATATTCGACAGACATGGTACGTGACCAATTTGTCCAGGCCCAGACCTTTGAGCAGGGATTGAGGCATGAGATCAGGGCATCGCTGATCTCCCTCAGCATTACGACACAGGCAGGGGTACTGGAGCGAGTCCTTCGGATCGTGAACTTCCTTGCTTAGCATGAATCATCGGTGAGACCTACCGTAGGGCGGTACGTAGTAGAGTCTTCTGTAGCAGGAAGTCGACAGATGACTTATGGGTCTAGGCAGACTAGACCCTCATGTAGACGACCTTAGGATACTGTCTCAGAGGTGCGGGGCACACACAATAGAACTAGTCTTACGAGTGGAAGACAGTGCTATGCATGCGGCGGGCAGGGCCACATGGCTCGTAACTGCCAGACCCGCCATGCAGAGGAGTAGAAGACAGTTGAGGAACCACCCTAGCAGAGGCAGAGGGATGACTGTGGTGGTCTGCAGGGAGTAAGCGGACGAGGTAGAGGAGCTGTCCGAGCAGTAGGTGGTGGGCGACACTTTGATGCTCTACCACCACCACCACCACCAGGAGGTCCCCCTGACCTCAGGGGGGAGCACAACGTTAGGCAGCTGAATCTTACGATCATGGAGCTCGGGAAGTGGGTGGACAAGTGCGGTACTATCTCTTGGAATAGAGGCCTTTTCCCATAATGCCTCGGGCTTCGTTGTTTGTGTTTCCTTGTGTCCTTGTAATTTGAGTTGAAGTAATAAAATACGCTTACAATATTGACGTTTTCTTTCTTGTCTATTGTATTTTTATACTAAGAGGTGCCCATTAAAAACTGCTGACTTGACCCTCACTTGTGAGATTATTACTGGAGGAGACCCAGTGACTACACACTGATGCCGACAGTGTGACTCAACCCTTGGAGGCGAGAGTAACGGTTGGATCTCTGGGTAGCAGCATCGAGGCCTTATGATTTCATCCATGGTATGAATTAACAAATCATGACGGGATTGACTGTATTAGGCAAGGAACATGGTTCATCCAGGGGATGGGACCAGATTTCCCTTTTCGGCAAAGGATAAATCATTGTAGCATTGCAGAATGTTAAGGAGGAAGGGGAAACCCTTCGTGAAATCAGATAGATTTCAGCAGAGCTTCCAGGAGGTGAGACAGAGATTGACCAGCGCGCCTATCTTAAAGCTACCAGAGGAGGGAGTTGGGTACGTAGTTTCTGCGATACATCAGTGACCGGACTCGGATGTGTCCTAATGCAGGAGCGGGCAGTGATCGCCTAAGGATCATGACAGTTGAGGAAGTATGAGCAGAAATACAATACCCATGACCTGGAGTTAGCAACAGTAGTTTTCGCTTTTAAGATGTGTCGACACTATCTGATGGGCGAGCGCTATACAGTCTATTCTAACCATCAGAATCTGAAGTACATCATCTCGCAGAAGGACCTGAACCTGAGACAACGGCGATGGCTTGAGTTCCTCCAAATATATGACTTTGAGATAGTCTATACTCCTGGAAAGGGGAATGTAGTAGCCGATGCTCTCAGCAGGAGGATGGGAATTCAGTTACTTGGGGAGGCGATAGAGTAGCTAGCCGCTTTGCAGATATCCTTCATGGATAGAGATGGAGTAGCCTTTCTCCAGTCACTCACATTCACTCATCCACAATTGTAGCGGGTCCGAGAGGCACAGCATGGGGGCGCTGACTGTGAGACGCGGCGTGTGCAGATATCCTTAGGACATGCACCTGATGGTTTCTCTTTAGGAGGAGAGCACAACGTCATTTTCAAGGGACGTACCTTGGTACCAGTTGCTTTACGGTAGGAGGTTCTGAGATATTTTCACACTTCTCCTTTGGCGGTACATCCTGGAGTGGAGAAGAAGTACCGGGACCACATACGACAACACTGGTGGCCGGGTATGAGGAAGGTTGTAGTAGAGTTTGTTTCTCGATGCCTCTCCTGCCAGCAGGTGAAGGCAGAGCACTAGGTACCAGCAGGATTGGTATAGCCCTTGGAGGTCCCGGAGTGGAAGTGGGACGGGATATCTATAGACTACGTTACTGGACTTCCACGGACTTCCAAAGGCCACGACTCCATTTGGGTGATTGTCGACCGACACACCATGTCTGCTCACTTCTTACCCATCAGATAACAGGGCACAGTGGAGATCTTGGGACGTCTCTACGTTCAGGAGATTGTGGGCTAAATGGTGTGCCATCATCTATCGTCTCCGATCGAGATGCTCGCTTTACACCCGGCATTGGAAAGGGTTGTAGGAGGCGTTCAGGATGTAGCTACATCTGAGTACCACCTTTCACCCTCAGACAGATGGTCAGATTGAGAGGACCATTTAGACTCTCGAGGACATGATTCACGCATGTGTCCCCGACTATGGTCGTAGCTGGGAGGACCACCTACCCTTGGTGAAGTTCTCATACAATAACAACTACCACTTCACCATCGGGATGGCACCATATGAGGCGTTGTACGACCGACCTTGCAGATCTCTTCTGTGCTGGACAGACATTGGGGAATCATCACTTATGGGACCGAAGATGTTCCAGGCCATGATAGAGAATGTCCAGGTCATCCAGGAGAGGATGAGGATAGCTCAGAGCTGGTAGAAGTTTTATGCTGACAGGAGGCAGAGGCCACTAGAGTTCGAGGATGGAGACCACGTCTTCTTGCGGGTCTCACCTCGACGTGGATTACAGAGATTTGGCCATGGCGTAAAGTTGCCTTAATGCTTCATCGGACCATTCTAGGTCCTCATCAGGATTGGAAAGGTGGCTTATCGCCTGGATCTACCCCCTCAGTTACACTGGGTGCACGCCATTTTCCACGTATCTTAGTTGAGGAGATACGTGCACAGCCCGATGCATATCATTGACCCTGGGGAGATGGACATAGATGATGTGGTGACTTTTGCAGAGGTTCCAGTAAAGATCGAGGATCGACAGGAGCGGGTCCTACGTGGATGGTCGATTCCTCTAGTTCGCATTAGATGGAACCATAGGAACCTCCAAGAGAGCACTTGGGAGTGGGAGGTTCAGATGTGTGCTCAGTACCCACATTTGTTCACATAGTTTTTGATGTATCATTAATGGGACATAAAGGCCTGATGTGGGAGTAATGTAAAGACCTGTACAATTCAAGGGAAATTTTTTTCTTAATTTTCTTTGAGATTTTATAAGAACGCGGTTTCTGATGGCACTTGATTCTGAGGCCCGGTGTGCCCAGAATTTCTATCCGAAGTTTAGCTCGGGTACGTTCAGTGAACAAACAAGTGGGTTTTTCTAACTTTTGAACCGGTGCTCGGAATCGAATTCCGAGGGCACCAATGGATTCGCAGCGCCGATAATAGCTTAGGAACACCTTTTTCGGAGTTGCGTTTCCATGAGAGAAGTTTTTAAAATGTTGTGGAAGGTAAAATAAAATTGAGCATCAATTTTACTTTTCATTAAGTTGTTTAAAGCATTGGGTGGAAGTTGGGGGAAACCACCCAACATCCCATGGGAGGTTATGAGGTTGGTGGGGCCCACACGAACCCCACCCCTTCATCTTCCTTATCCTTCTTTAACAATTCATTTAATTTGACAACTTCAGTTAATTAATTGAGTGGATTAATTCAACTTTTGAATTTCAAACTTAAGTTATGTTAATAAAATAAGTGAGGAACTTATTTTATTTTGGTTGGGACTTGTTCCTTGAGAGGTTTGGGAGAAAATCTATGGGAGGCATGAAGATCTTCATCTTCTTCGTAGAAGAACATGAAGAATGTGAAAAACACGAAGAACGCGAAGAACGCTCCGATCTACGACAAAGAATGCCGAATCCACGGAGATCGACTACGTCGCATTGTGTACCGCGATCCTAATGACGCCTCTTTCCATGACGATTCTCCTTTCACGACGCCTACTTTTGCGATGGTTATGTCCGTGATGAACCTTCATTCAAGCTACGCTCGAGGTAGGGGTTTTATGCGTTTCTTTTCATGAATTCCTTCACTCATCTATCCTCGTTCAATTGGACCGCTTTCTATCGTTTAACGGGAGGGGGCCGGACCGCAGAAACACGGCCGACCCTTATCCCTTATTATTTTGTGTTGTTGCGGTTCAAAGGAATGTGACGTGGTGCTGTCACACCACGCGGGAACGAGCAAAAAGGATGCGAGGCGCCGTCGCGCCGCACATTTGATTCGAACCACGTCGTGGATCCATCGCGCCGCTCTGTAAAAAAACCCAAAGACACCACGGCCGGAGCGGGGCCACGACGGAGGTGCACGGTGCCGTCGCGCCATGCCGGACAGAACAAGCCATGGCTTAGGCTGCAGTGAGGCAGGGGGACCGGCGGCCGGTTCTGGGCCACCGGCGTCGGAGCAGGGGGACCGGCCCTCACCGGTCTCGTGGCGGCAGAACCCGGCCGGCCGGTCATGGGGCGAGCCGGGGGTTACAACCCCCAGATGGCCAGCAAAGAGCGGCCCCCATTATAGGGGGCCGCTGTTACACAAAGGGGGGCAGCACCCCCCCCCCCCTCCGTTGGCCGTGCCAGCGCGCCGGGCCAGGCTGCACCCCAGCAGGCCGGACCCGAACCCGGTTCGGGCCGACCAAGGGGGTCTTGGGCCGGGTCAGTCCGGGCCCAAAACCCCCACTACCAGACATTTCGGTATGTTGCTATAACATGGGATAAGGACCTTCTATCAACGCACCATCTGTTGCTTAGCGATCTTTGGATCGAGACGGTCGTTTCGTTATATTATACTCAAGGTTTCGGAGTACTTTGGGTTCGGCCGGGTTGGTTTGCACACGAAACCAACCGGGCCCTCGGAGCGGAAACACTTATAATTTGAGCTCCGGACGTCCGATTGACGTGCCATCGACTTTGTTAGATTTCTCTTAGTGAGCGGAACTTTTGGCTTACTCCGCTAGAGGTTTGGACACAGTTGGACTATGGTCGATTTGGTTTTGACATAAAAACCAACCTGGCCCTTGGGACGAAAAATCAAATAACTCTCAGACCGGGCGTCCTATTGACGCGTCGTCTGTGACGGTGAGTTCATATTGATGATACAGAACGTTTGGATACATCAACTCTGGACTATGTGTCAGTTGATGTATCAGCTCTTCGGCTTGTGGAGCGGACCCTCACGAACGGGCTTGCTGTGTGCGGAAACCCTAGAGCTGGCTGCGACTGCAACGACGATGATGACTGTGCAGAAATCCTCCGTGGATTCGACGGCGATGACTACAGCACTCAGCGATCCTATGTGGATCAGTGCTACCGATCCTGTGTGGGTCAAATCTTGTGTCGGTCACCGCTCAGCGGTCCTGTGTGGGCCAGCGCCTACAGATCCTGTGAGGGTCTGATCCTGTGTGTGTCATTGCGGGGGTTAGTAATCTATCGATCATGTGTGGGTCAAATCCATTGTGGGTCATTGTGGGGGTTAGTTAACTATCGATCATGTGGGGGTCAGATCCTTTATGGGTCATTGCGGGGGTTAGTACCTTTCGATCATTTGTGGGTCTGATGGCTTAGATGAATCAGTGGCTATATCTGATCATATCTATCATCCTATGAAGAAGTATACCTGTGTGAGATGAATCATGACTTTCAATCCTTATCTTCGATAATATTGAAATGATATGTTGTGTGGATTACGTTATGATTTCCTATGTGGATTGAGTTGTGGTTTCTTGTGTGGAATGGGTTTTACTTGAGCTCGGATGTTGGAGCCGAATGAGAATTGATGACTTAAGTATATGTATGGGCATATAACTAAGTAGTGTCGGATGTTACTTCGTGTTTGTATCTTTCCTTTGTGGATTATCCTTTGTGGGTTCTTGGAGACCTTTGGGGGTCTCGAGGTCCCTACTAAGTATCTTTTACTCACCCCTGCACAGGATATGCCTGCACTACGTTGTGTTGGTTGTAGATGACGGACAACGCTGATCGTGGTTGAGGCACGAGGAGCAGGTCGGTACCCAGAGGTTGATCACTAGGTGGGGCGTACTCGGAGTAGATGGCTAGACCAGAGGAGTTGTGGAGGTTATCTGTACCAACCCTTCAGGTGGGACTTCCAGTGGATGGCTCGAGGCTGCGAGTTTACTTTCAGTTGTTGTTTTCCCTTTCCAGTTGTACTTTACATTCAGTTTGGGTTTTTATTCTAGCCCTCTTACTTTTTCCGCACTTACTATTGTACCCAGTTTTTTACATAGTGTTTACTTCTACTTTCTTGGTCTGTGGTGTTTGTTATTTTACAAATTCAATGCCTTCCCTTTTTATCCGGAATTACGCCTTGGTGCTAGTCCCCTGCCCCTGACCAATGGAAGGAGGGCTTGGTGTAGTCACGACACGGGCCCCGAGGTCGGGTCTTGACAAAAAACCTCAGGATCATATAATACATAGATATAATGATTTATGTTTTCAGGATCAGAATTAAAACTCTGAATTCTATGGATTCAGACACCGAACTCTTATGGGTAATGACTCCGAGTTCTCTGAATTCAGACTCCGAACTCTATTGAGTTTGGTCTCCGAGTTCTTCGAATTCAAAATCCAAATTGTTATGAGTTATGACACCGAGTTCTCTAAATTCAGACTCTAAACACTTATGAGTTCTGACTCCGAGTTCTTTGAATTCAAATTTTGAACGCTTATGAGTTCATACATCAAATTCTATTCAATTCAGACTCTGAACATTGTACGTTCAGACTCCAAATTCTAATGAATTCAAGCTCTGAATTGTAATGAATTCAAACTTTGAATTTCTTCAAGATTCAGTCCCCAGATTTCTGATGAATTGAGGTTCTGAATTATTCAGAAGACAGATTCTGAATATCCTTGTATTTTTGAAACCAAATGTGTTTTTGGTTAAACTCTGAACTTTTATTTATAACATTCTAAATATTTGATTTTGGTTATGTATCTATATTTATTATTACACATGTTTTTGGTATAAAACAACGTCGTGCATTCAGTTACTAACTAACAATTGTTTTAGTGACACATTTATAGGTCCCTCCAAAATTTATAGAAAAATATGATTGTTGGAGGAGGGAGCCGACCATTGGAGCTATGCCTATATATAGGAGCTCATTTGAAAGTGATCAACATAAGTTGATAAATCTAGAGATTCTATGCAGGTGAAACGATAACTAGTTTGGGAGACATTATTGCTTTGTGCGTACTAAACATCTTGTTCATATTTTTATCGTGTGACTCTAAATGTTTTAGTGTACATTCAAGGGCTTCCCGGGATAAGTAAATAGAAGTGAAGACTACCTTAAAGCTTGAGGACTTCTTTACTAAGGAAGATAGAGGTGTCGACAAACATGAAGTTGAGGTCTTTCAGGGATAGTAAGACAGACTCCAATCATTATATAGAGGTCTTACCCTGGTGTGGGTAAGACATACTTTCTTGAATGTATAAATTAAGGTATATTTATCCAAGGTTGTTGGATACCCATCTCTTTGGGTTAAAGGATTTACTATTTGTGACATGTATTATTTCAAGTTTTGTGCAGCATTTTGGTTTTTGAGGAAAGTATAACTATCTTATAATTCCTTATACATGTACTCAGATTTGTATGATTATATATGATTTAAGGTATAATATTTTTCCATGTAATCTTATGTTATGTTTCATTTCCTGAATCACTTTTTCAGAATTAAGGATGTTTGTAGAACCTAAGGGTCTTGTGAATTTTCCTTGTTTATCATTGTTATACATTACCATCTTTAAAAGATCCCAAATAATTTTTTAAAGTGAACAATTCACCCCCCCCCCTCTTGTATTTTGAGCATCCTTATATACATCATTTAGTTTCTATATTATTTAGATCCTACATTTTGTATTATAGAGAATATCATTCTCCATATAACATCTCAACACACCAATGGGGAAATTGATAATTATAGGTATTATAATTTTATTAGGTGCCATTATTTTTTTATTTAGGTTATTTATACTTTTTTTTCATACTATATATTCTTTACATTGAAATTAGATTAGATATCTTCCCATTCTCTTTTTCATTACCATGTCAGTGAGAGGCCAGAAAATTTTTTTAATGTGTTTCAAGATTGTAGACTATTGATGGGTCCACGAAGATCATGTGGAAATATTATATTAACACATATGTATCTATATAATTTCATTCACATCAATAAATATTTATATTTCACATATAATGTTGTCAATAAATTCTGAAGGAGAATTGTACTATCAGATGTTGATTTCCAATGTACAGTTTAGTTTACAGAGCATTGTTATCCATTGGGAAGTAGATATGTAGGGAACAATAATTTTTTAATGTAAGGGTCATCTATAGAATCAGTGCATTGTAGTTTAGAGGATGATCTAAAGGTTTAAAATGTGTTTCTAAACATTTTTTCCCAGGAGGTAGTGTCTTGTCCACATTGATGTAATGTTGAGTCTATAATTGACTTTAATCCAAGTGATTCTCAAATTTAGATGGATACATAAGTGATGGTACCATATCAGTTATAGGAGCTAATGATTCAAGTAAATTATCTAATGTTCAAGTGTTTTATTTTACCCAATTTATCTTTATGGGGTACTATAGTGTTGTTCTCTAAGAAGGAAGTCTATAGTATTAGGCACATTATAGAATACCAGAAGATGAATCCAGTGACAATCATTAAACGTTACCATATTCTAAGAATATATGATCTTTTTGACTAGTTGAGAGGGGCTAGTTGGATTTAAATGAATGAAAAATGGTCAGGATATCACCTGTTGAGGTTAAAAGAGGATTATTCACAAAAGATTACATTTAGAATTTTTTATGGGAACATTGAGTTCATGTTCATGTCAATAGGTCTCACAAATTCACCATTTATTTTAATAGGACTCATGGAATCTATGTTCAATGAAATATTGGACCAATTATTAATTTTTTCGTTGATGATATATTTATCAATTCAATGTTAGAGGATGATCATGCCTATCATCTTAGAGTTATCTTATGGGTTCCTCGGCACACCCATCTCTATTGAAAATTTTCTAAGTCTAAGATGTTGACAAGCTATGTGAATTTATGTTGACATGTGGGGTCTCAATAGGTATTATTCAAGGTAATATTAATGATTAAGGATGTTTTCTCATGGGAAGAACACAATAATGTGGCATAGTTTCATAGCTTCCTTGGTGTAGTGTCCTATTTCCAAAGATTCACATGTGATTTATCAGCGATTGAGGCCATATTGATATCATTGACAAGGAAGGATTCAAATATTATCTGCACTAATTAGTGTTATAAAATGTTTGACTACCTTAAGGGGATATTGATTAGTTCCCTGGTTATTAAATTTCAAGAGGAAAGGGTGATGTTTGAGGTGTTTTTTGATGATTCACATATGAGCATGAGAGGTGTCTTGATGCAGTAGGAAGTAGTGATCTCTTATAGGTTTGCAACGTGACATTCCTATAAGTGTAACTATTCCACCCATGACATATAGATACTAGTAGTTCTGATTTCATTTAAGATGAAGTGACATTACCTCATTGGAGAGTGCATTATTGTCTTTACAGATCAGTACCAAATGTGGTATATCATTTCATAGCATGACCAAAATCTATGGAAGTGGAGGTGGATGATGTTTTTGTAGGAAAATGACTTCAAAATCATCAACACTATAGTAATAAGAAATTATTTTTACTGACACTATGAATAATATGTTTTGGAAGGATGTTTTTCATGCTATAACAAAATAGGCCTTTAACAGTACTATAAATGGCCTTTATCAGCACTAGAGAAGTGTTGACAACCAGAACGGGAATAAAATAACTGGTCTTTTATCAGTACTAAAACACACTAATAAAATTGTCCTTTATCCTCAATAAAAACATACTCATAAATGAAATCATTTTTCTATTCTTTTATTTAGCACCGATAAAGTGGAAAATTTTCATCGATTTTAAATGTGATGATAATGATTACCTTTGTTGGATCTTTTAAAATCTGTGAAAATGTACACCATTATCCACTCATCTAAATGAACTGATAAAGGGGAATGTCGTACTATGTTGTGATATCACACCACTACACCCAAAACACAATGAAAATAGTAAAATCATATACCAATATATAATTTAAATAAAATAAATTTTCAACACATATACAAGAAAAAAAATTATACTTTTGACATTTCCAACATTGGATTATACAATTACATAAGTATAAGTTATCACATATATTAAAAAAAACATTAATGGTCATTTATCTTTAGATCCAAACCCCTGCTTGAGAAAAATAATGCACTAGAGTAAAAAAAAAATTGTTTTTTAGTAAAAACATAGAGAAATATATTAACAGAAATTGTTAATTTTAAAAAACAATTCAACTCACACCAATTACAATATGTATCAGATTGAGTTTCGGTGGATTATTTCTTGTCACACCATTTATTTTTCATCTTCACGAATTATATAAATAGAAAATAATTAAATAAGTATAAGATAAATATGGTAAGGAAATTAATTTTGATATAGGAGATAGAATGATGAGAAAACAATTTTGGATAATTTCCCAAGTGTTAGCGATGTGATCCACATTTAAAAAATAATAATACTCATATATTGAAAAGATTAAGATGGAGCAATAATGATCAAACTATGTGTCAAACTTTTATGTGGCTGATGCTTAAACATCACAAATGACTTATGCATAATTTTCCTAAAGTATCAAAAACAATCAGAATTCATTTTCTAGGTTTTGAATACATCACTTATATTTTTTACTAAAATTCCATTTTAAAATGGAAATAAACACATGGATTTATACATGTCACGTATTTTGTTATATGAAATGAGATGAATTCATACATATCAAAAAGTAATTATCAATCATTATTTAATATTATCAAGACAATCTGAGCGTGTTTATAGGTTTTCAATTAGTGTAATGTTTTGAACTAAAATGTAATGTTTAAAATAATATTGGACACATTGAGTCAAACTAGGAACATTGGGTATCATGTATTGGTTTATCTGATTCCCACATATCCAAAATTACTTTTTGATTTATTTATAAATGTATCAAAATAATAGCAATTCATTTTCACTGGTTTGAGTATGTTAGATGTATTTTTGTTAAAATTAATGTAATATTTAAAAAATGAACACTTTGAGTAATACCAGTCACAATATGCATCAATCCAGCGTGTGAATAATTCACACACATCTAAAATGTATTATAAATCATTTTCTTAATGTATCAAACGAATCTTAATATGTTATCTTAGTTTTGAGTTTTTTACATGTCATTATTTTCTAAAATTCCATTTTAAACTCGAAAGATTAACTTTGAGTCGTATCGGTCACATCGTGTGTGAGTTTGATGTGATAATAATTCTGACCCATCAAAAATTTCTAATGAATATTTTTCCTAAATTATCCCTAATATCCAATTGTTTTTTTCATTTTTCATTGGGTGATATTTTTAAAAATGGAATATGAATATTAAAATGATCATATAAACATTGAGTCATACATGGATCGTGGTGTTTCAGATTTGGGAGTGGATAATTCATACAAGTCCAAAATCACTTATGAATCACTCTTAAAAATTATCATGTCAATTTGAGTGTGTTTTCATAGTATTTTGTGATGTAAACATTTTAAATTAAAATATAATATTTAATTGGATATCATTCAATTTGATTCATATTAGGAGCATATTGTATCAGATTTATGTGAGTATTATTCCTACACATGACAAATGACATATGGAACATTTTACTAAATTATCAGAACATTACGACTGATTTTTCTATGTTTTGTGTATTCTAATTTTCTTTTTTACTAAAATTAATGTTAACATTAAATAAATTGATGCGCTTGGAGTCATATCGGTCACACCATTCATTGAATTGATTTTCATCTTTTCCCTACTCATCTCAAATAAATTAAATATAATTTTTCTAAAGTATCAAAACAACAAGAAAATATTTTACTAGTATTGATTACATCAGTTTAATTTTTTACAAAAAACATCCAAATGAATTAAGAAACACACACTTTGAGTCATACTAGTCATATTATGTGTCAGTTTGACACGAGGAAAGTTCATACCCATCAATACCTAATTATGAATCATTATTATAAATTATAAAAAAATCAATATTTTGTTTTATTTTTTTTCAATGACTGACATGTTTTAAACAAAAATCATAATTTTAAACGGATAACTAAATGTTTCAGTTATAGTGGAAACATTTTATATTTTCTTATGTTGGGTATTCTTCCTACATGTCTTAAATGAAATATAGATCATTTTATTCATGTATCAAAACAATCAAAATGATTTTAATCAGTTTCGAGTATATTAGTTATCATTTTTAGTAAAATTATTATCCATCAAACAAATTTGCACATAGAATCAAATTGGTCATATAGTGAATTAGATTGAGATTCCACTAATTCTTATACATTAAAAATGAAATATGTATCATTTTAAAATTTGTAAAAAATTCCAAAATGTGTTTTCTGATTTTTGATAATGTCACTTTTATTTTTTCCTTAAAATGAAATTTAATAGTTCAAACACACACTTTGAGTCATACATGTCACATCTTGTGTCATAATGAAGTGATAAAAATTCATTCATGTAAAAAATAAATTATGAATTGTTTTACTAAATTATGAAAAAACCCAATTTTATTGGATCATTTTTCACTTAGTGAATCCATTTAAACTAAAATATCAATTTTATACTGACAAGTGACACTTTTAGTCATTCCAATAACATCGTGGATAATATTTAGTTTTAGTTAATTCATACCCTTCAAAAATTGCTTTTGGGTCGTTTTCATAATGTTTCATATAAATCCAAAAGTGTTTTATCTATTTATAGTATTTAATTTTTAATTTTGTTACTAAAATTAATGTCAACTTTAAATAAAAAATAGGACTTTGAGTTTTAACAGTAATAAAATTAATTAGATTATGGGGAGTCTGATTCATACACATCCCAAATTACATATGGATTATTTAAATATAGTATCAATATAATATGAAGGTGTTTTCTTAGTATTGAGTATGTCATTTCACTTTTTATTAAAACTTCTTTTTAAACTGAAAACCATAATTTGGAGTCCTACTAGTCATATCGTATGTTCATTTGATATGAGACTAATTCCTACATATCAAAATGACTTATGAATCTATTTCCCAAATTATCAAGACACGCATAGAAAGTTTTCTATACTATTAGTGAGTAACACTATTTGAATTAAAATGTCAATTTTAAAATAATAATGGAATATTTTAGTCATTATAAAGAACATCATGTATTAGATTTAGGTGTGAGTTATTTATATTTTTCCCAAATTAAATATGGATCATTTTCTAATGTATCAAAAAAATTATAATATTTTTCATAGTTATTAGTATATTAGTTTTATTATTTAAAAAAATTTATTCTAATTTTAAATAAATATAATCACTTAGAGTCATACCAGTCACACCGTGTGTCAACATGAGGTGAAACAAATTCTTGAATGTCCCAATGTATCAAAATAATCTAAACTACCAATGTTAATAGGCTTTCTATGGGGTTTCTTTGTCAAACTACAAACATTTCATACTGAGTCGATGTTCTAATCCAAAAAAGCATTTTCCAAATAAGAACATAAAATCAATATTCATTATTTTAGTTCAACAAATAATTCCCACAAAAATAACGGTAATAATTGAAGAAATAAACATGTTATCTATTTTTTGGATTGTTTCACATGGATGAATGAAATTTATTCCTTCCCAAATTATATATGAAAAAAATAATTAAGATTTAGATAATGATAAAATGAAAAATAAGATATATATTATATAAAATGATGATGAAATTAATTAAATAAATTATATGAGTTAACTTATTGATGATGGTTGTATACATTATTCACCCATTTCCTTGTTTCCATTACCTATGTTGTCATCTTGAATTCATATCTGTCACAAGAAAGAGAACTATCAAATTACCCCCCCCCCCCCCCAACATGAACACAACATCCACCAGTATAAGAAAACAATTATTATTTGAGTAATACTAAAATTATATAAATAAAATATAAATATGAAATAATAAATTTATTATATGGAAAATGTTTTCATTTTAATAACTACTTGATGGTCAATGTGATTGAGAATAGGTAGTTTCATTGCTCTTCATGCATATGTAGTGGAGGGAACATTAAGGAATGTGATAAATAACAAATATTGAGAGATGAAAATGGAATTTAGGTAGATAATTATATTTATGGTTTTGTGGATAATGGTATGAAATAAGGATAGAAATATTCCAATTTTTTTTAAAAAAATATGATTTTCCAAAAGATCTGTTAAACAATTAAAAATGTATTAGATAAAAATGGTAAGGAAATTAAATTAGAAAGATTATATAATATGTTTATTTTTATTAAATAATTAGTATGAATTCACTTTTTGAGGGATAATAAGTGTATGGATGTATTTGTTCAGAAAGGCAAAAAATATGTATAGATGTACTCTAAAAATGATCTCTGAAAATGTTATTTTAAAAATGAACTATGAAATTATTAAAAAATAATGATATATAAATGGTAAGGAATTTAATTTAAAAATAATAGATATAATTATTAAAAAAATTATTTATTTAACAAATTAGAAAGAATTCACATCTTGAAGGATATGAAGTATATGGATATTTTGGTGTAGAAACAAATGAAATATGTATATAAATATTTTAACAAAATTGAACACTACAAGGAATAATGAAACTTAAATCAAGGATTCATTATAATTTTTTTTGGCGAAATATAGAAAGTATATCGTAACATTACCTTTACATATTCCCAATGGGTTTCCTTAATTATAGTTTGTTCTTCCATAGTATTGGTAAAATCATCATTTGTAGAAAACATTTTCTATACTGTCATTCAAATAATTAATTTATATTATTTTAATATAGTATAAAAAATATATTATAATGAGAAAAAAACATTGTATATTAAAAAAACTTCCATTTCATGTGATGAACATATTGACGTATAATCTTTCCCCCCTTCCACATTAAAACTCATCTTCCTGAATTCCATTTCATCAACTATCACTACAATCTTTTCGTCAACACATTTTAAATGTAAAATAGGCACTAGAAATGTTGTATAATACAACATGTATATCTATATTATAATTGAAAAATATAACTTTTATAATAAATTGTATTTCTATATTTTGAACTATATATGTGCATCACTTCCAGCACAAGAATATCACCACTTTTTACATCATATTATGTCCATCATGTTCTTTTGTATATAACATGTAACCATTGACTACAAATTATGTGTATGAATTAACATTTTCATTTGGTCCCCAAGCTAGAAATTGATATTGTTTATAAATTTATTTCAGATGTCTAGATAACACCATATAAATCTAAAATATGAACCATCTTATAAACTATTGATTATATGTATTTGATATCCATCCTTCAGCCCTTTTTGGATTCAGAACACAATGAATTTCATTGTGGGATTCAATGTATGGATCCACATATTCACTATTATGTTAGTCATAAAGGTGTTATTTATCTCTCCCTATAAAGGTAATGCTAAAAACATATATTTTGGAAAAACATTTAACCATAAGGCATTCAATGTGATTAGAATTTGAGAGACCAATTTTGTCAACATCTAATAGGTAATTGTTAATGAATTTAATATATTATTTAACAATATATCATTTGATAATAAAACCAACCATGTGACATTGATTCTTGACATGACCATTAATGATATTTATATACCATTCTATAGGGTACATCCATATATAAGGGAAATGAAAACATATTTGAACATCTCTAATGATGGGATCCATTAGGACGACCATTATATCCAAGAATGATAATAGAAATACCATCTCTAATTCATATAATTTTAGTGAATCTTCTTTATTCGTGATTGTGAAATTTTTCAGGTATTAATCTTTACTAAATATGGATTTGAAATATATGTTGATTTGGGTTACTATTAGTTATAATTTTTTTGATGAATTCAATTGAAAAAAAACATGCATGAAATATTGTATAAAAACATAAAATTTGTATGATTTTAGTCCATATATGGTAAAATTTTTCATTAACAGAATAATATTTTTATTTAATGAAGACCCCTACGGATCAATTACACTTTTATATAAAAAGAAAAAATTGAAACTTTTTTTATTAGGACCATGTATAAGCTACTTTAATAGAAAATTATTCTATTTACCCTTCACCAGTGACAACACAACCCTTATCCCCATATCAATCATCTCTAACCTAGATATGATTACCTATTTTTCAACGACCATTTAGTAGATGAAAAAAAACATGATCAAATACATTTTCCCCACATGCATGTCATCATGAAAATGTAGTACATGTAAGAAATTCCAATACAGTCATTCAAGTAATATTGATATTTTCTTCAAACCTAAATTTTTAATGTTTTTTATAAAATGTATTCCTGAAAATAGATTCAATATATTTACTTTATCAAATATTTGATTACACATGAGTAGATATGGTGTTTCACCTTATTCAATATTCCCATCATATGTTGCCATCCTAAATCGGTATTTATGTCATCGGGGTAAACATTTATGACGTCTTAAAAACACATTATTCTAGGAATGTTCCAACTTAAAAAAATGTGTGAATTCTTCACAAATGGGACACAAAAAAATTCCTTTAATGTTATTTTCTAATAAATTTATATTAGTGAGAAATTAATTTATAACCCCATACAACATGGAACTTAATGGGAAATATTCACTTCTATGAGCATCATATATTTTGACACATGTATCCCATATCAATTTCAAATCTTCAATAAATGGTTTCAAATAGACATGAATACCAATATCTGGGTTCATTAGTCCAAATTTAAGTATATAAAACCTAATGTATTTTCACATCATTCATAACCCAAGAGGTATGTTATAATTTACCAACATGAAGGGTTGTGTACTATTATTACTACACTATATTCCAAAAGGAAGTATTCCATATCTATAAAAAGCAAGATGAATGTTTCTCACCTCATTTGAAAATTTAGGATTCTTATAATAAATATTTATTTACATAGGTATAATATATTGGAAGAAAAAGGTTCCCATATTTAATTTTTATACCTGCATTCCATGTCAATTATCTCCTAAGTTTAGAAAATCCTTATATTCTTTTAAATAATGTAATTATAGGATTGTACTATATGGATTTCTATGGACTTAATTCATTTTTTTGTATTGATCTCTTCCACACATAGGGAATTTTATGTGTGATTCATAGTCCTTTTGAATAAAATATACTATAATTTGTAAAAAATGTTTCTTTTTAGATATCATGGCCACTAAACATATAATTTTTTAAGCATAATATGTTTGACATGGTAGATTATTTCTTTGGGTACCATATCATTATGGATTCCAAGTAGTTAGGTAAACTAGTTTCACTCCATCCACTGCTAGCTTCAAAATTATATAACTTTTTTACAACACAAAATGTTGATTATTTAGTACCACCAGAGTTTAATGGTATATTAGAAAATTTATTAAACTTTTCATACAAGTTTTATCAATCATGAAGGTCATCATTAATTTTTATCTTCATTTCTTGCATGCAATCACTATTATAATTCACACTGGTATTCATATCTAATTATCAATAAACTGAAATATCATCCCAATCAGTGTGAAAATTTATTTTTTCCAATGTTTGGTCCATAATTTACTACTCTGATCTTTTCCACGATAAATTATATGATATTATAAATATTATAGAATGATTTTTATTGATTATTAAAAATATAAACACGGACAAATGATTTCAAAGGGATTGTATGAATGCTATATTTCAAACATGATGAACTTTTTTACTCCTTCATGTTATTTTCTCAAACGATTAGAGAGCATACATTTTCGATTAATATCCCTCATATTGTGTTATTAAAATATTAATTTTTATAATAAACAAATATATACACCTATGATATTCATTATTAAAGGAGAAAGTTGCAAATAATTTTAATAAGGGAAACCCCACAATTGAATGTTTCAAATAATTTTAGTATTCTTTAAAGAAAATTGATAATTTAATTTAAGAACAAAAATCCACTATTTTATGATTCATCCTCCTAATTCATTCAAAGGATAATTTTATAGACTGCTTTCATCATCATCATATTATATCCCGAACATTTATCATTGTATTTTTTTGTTCCCACTCATCTTCCATATTTTGTGGACATTCACTTATGTTTCTTGAAATACTCTAAGAATTAGTCATCCATGGGGTGTCTACTACATCGATTAGTATTGGAAACATAATAGTGGAAGGGGATGAGTCTTAGGTAGAAAATGTAAATAATAACCGTTCAACAGATTATGCTAATTAGGATGACAGTTATAAACCATTGTTTTCTCTAAAAGGGGTAATTCCTCCCATTTGTGAGAAATACACCATTAGAACTAGTTAATAACTAGTGTCCTATTTATGGTGATATTTGGAGGGAATAAACACTCTTATATGTGAATCAAGGTGTCTCAGTGGGGACATTTTATGATATATCAATCTTTGGGGACTCTATGAATAAAATATTTATTGGGGAAATTCAACTTTCAATTTGTTCAATACTCTTACTAAGACATGTCCCGACTCTATTAAATTGATCCAATAAGACTATATTAAATACCCTAATCAAATAGAAATATAATATTGATAATTAAGGAGTAATAAGACACCCAAATATGTTAATCCAGAATAATAATCTCATAGCATCCAATAGAAGAAATAAAAATGTATTGAAAAAAGGTTAATAAATGAACAGTTATTTTATATACATTCATGGTTATCAAAGATTCCTAGGGGTTGAACCAATATGTATATCTAGAATTATGTATACATAAAAAAATTTTCTAATAATTACTCCAAAATATATAAATTATTATAATCATCATTATATTTATTTGAATAAGTTATGTAACAAGCTAAAAAATTATTACATTTAATATAGATGGTATGTAAAATATTTGAAAAAATCACAAAATAAATATTTAAATTATAAATCAATAAGTAATGTAAAATTAATTTTAGGATAGGAATATACCTAACTATGATAATGGTTTTGAAAATCACAAATTTTTTTGTTGATAAATTGATTCAAGAATTATGACTAGATGGGTAGAAGAGAATAATTATTTTAATGAAGAAAAACAATAGGCTTTATAATTAATTAAACTTTTTATGGCTGTAATGGGTTATTTGGTTATTTTAGGATCATAGTAAAAAATTTTAGTCATACTGAGATAAATAATAGTAATTATAGAAGATATAAATGTTTTAATTTAAAGGGGAGATAACTCATTCTTACCAAAATATTTTATAACATTGATGAATCAACATTTGTAAAATAAGATGATGAATTTAAACAATTGAATGAATATTATCAAACATGTGTCAAATTAAATTATTTTTTATGAAGGGCTATCTAAATTTTCTAAAACCATAGATGAATGTGATGAAAGAATTATAAATGTATTATATGAAAAAGAATAGAATATAAGAGGAATATATTATTTATTTCACACTAATGGATTTATAAAAGAAACATCCTTTCATATTAGATATTAGATGTTCATCTCACATTATAGGTAAATTGATGTAATTAAATTTTTAGGAAATTCTCAAATGGATCTTATAAATTTTGAAATTGTGGATCTATAATGATAAGTTGTTTGAATTTAAAAGATGTTGGAAATAAAAGGAAATGTTGATGAATGGTATGTTTTTAGATGGATTAAAATAAATCATACATTGTGTTTATTATATTTTGGAAGAAGGTCAAAAAATGATTTTTATGAAGTATTAATGAGTTGGTTATCATTTCAAATATAGATATAATTTTGCAATGTTATAAGAAACTAGTCAAACCAAATTCTAAATTTGGTCCAGTAAAAATATTTGTTAATTGTATTTGAAAGATGAAAGTGATATGTGGTGGTTAATAATTTATCATTTCATATAATGATACATATAAATACTTACTTAAAATGTATGGGTTGAAATGTACTTTTGACGACATGATACAATTTGATAGATATTTTGTATAAGTAGATTGAGTTTATTGTTAATAATTAAAATTATAAATTAGATATTTAAATGAAAAAACCATTTTGGTGTATTCACTATAACATATATGGACCCTAAACATATAAATAAATACATTATGATAAATTTATCATTTGAGGCATTTATAATTATACTCATATAATACATATTTTTTTTATTCATATATTTATATATAATTCTCTAGAGGGGATTGAAATTTTAAGGAGTATTATTAAGGAGTTTTGTCATGTTTAAAGAATTATATATTACATTATGTGGTTTATTATACACACACATGTTATCGAGTTATAAAAAATAATTATTATTATCTTAATTATTATAGAATAGTTGATATCCATGTTCATTCCATTAGTGTTTTTATTTTTTATTACTCAATATTCCTACAAAATTATTATATTTAGGGTATTTTATATATATATATTGAAAAAATAGAAAATTTTGGTCATTTTGAAATTGATGCAAACAAAATAATAGAATTAATAAAAATATAATATTATGAATACAGTATTATCATAACCAATGATAAATTTTATAGGGGTTTACTATATTAATATGTGCATGGTTGTATACTTTGGGATACCCCTAGTGAGAGTTTAACTTTAATATGGTGTATTATACAGCTGTGGACATTTTGTGCAATTAGAGGTCTTCAAAAGTCTGCTATCATTGAACTTACTCCAAATATTTAATATCATCATTTAGATGAGATATTGTAAGATTCAGAGGAATATGTTCCTTCCCAAAATTGGCCATTTAAATGTCACAGAGATCAGTAGTTATATCAATATTTTAATTATTTATTAAAACATACCAAAAATCATCTTACATGGAAGTATGAATATATTCTTAATGTAGAGTACTTATTGAGGCCTGTTGTTGAGCTACTCTGGTGGTGACGTCTTGAATATAATAATGTCCACTATTTACCACTGGGATATACTGATGGTATTGAAATAATGATGAAAACATAACGGTATATATATTGAAAAATAAAAAATCAATGAGTGAGGAGGAGTAGAAAATAACATACCTTGGTTTGATGCTTTGAATCGTTCGAGAGATGGTAGAGATATAAACGAATCTTGAATTCATTCAAGACGTCGATTTATTTGACCCATGAATCGTTTAGTCCTTGGATTCATGCCTTGGAATTGTTCGAGCATTGATTTGAGATGGGATTCAACGAGTAGCACATACAACAGGTAGCTTCTGTGGAATTTTTGAGATTTCATGATTGGTTCACAACAGATTAGTGTTTTTAAAATTGATAAGGACACTAATATCCGCACATCAAAAAACACTACTAAAAATCCATATATCATCATTAAATTAATATGATCTAATAAAAGGAATATTTTCCATTGATTTTCTAGCACTGATATATAATGACCTTTATCAGTGCTAAAAAGCACATATGAAAACCATATTTTTCATCACAGATGATTTAGTGCTGATAAAGATGCCTTTTATTAGTGCATATTACTTACTCTTTGATAAAAGATTTATAATTATAATTATAAATAAATAATTTAAATTTATTTATATATTTATAAAATTATATTATATATATATATATTGAAGTATAGTTAATATATTCATTATATAAATATATTTAATATAATAAATTATGTATTTAAATAAATAAATATATTTATTTAAAATTATACATTTACTTTAAAAAAAATACTTATATGTTTATATCATTATATAAATATATTAAATATATAAGAATATTAATATAAAAATATGATTATATATTTATATATTTATATCATCTAATATATTTATGTAATAATATACATATTTATATTTATTTAATAAATATATATCCATATAAATATTGTGAAAATATTCTCTATTTTTAGAATGTTATTATAATTTTTGAAATATACATAAAGATATATATATATTTTTTATAATTATATAAATATTTTTAAAATGTATTTATTTATTTAGAAATATATGTATATAAATCTATAAATATAGTAAATATAATACTATTAATATATTTATTTATCAATATTTTTTAACATCATTGATGAGTATTTAATTAGAAGTTCATGCATGTTAAAATTGAGTGCAATTGAATAATTAAAAATGAATAAATGTTAAAAGTATTTTAAAATGGATATGTTTTATTAATTGAATATTAATTACTTAAATTTATGTATTATATTTAAATAAATTTGAATTCATATTCAAAATATTAAAACATAGTAAATTAATATATATAAATTAATAATATAAATTGATTAAATTCCTAAAAAAATAAAAACTAAAAAATAAATCATATTAAAAATAAATTAATACATATCTATAATAAAATAATAAATAAATAAAATATACCAATTAAAGACGTGATATATTAAATGTGTCTTGTTTTGTTGAAATTCTAAAATGAATAGAAAAATTTTAAAAAATTACATAAATATTATATGTATGTTTCCTATATATCATTTCATTAATTACATGAATATTTGTGTGTGTACGATGTAGATAAAAATTCATTAATTACGTAAATATATAATAAATATAAGAAATTTCTGATATATGTTTATTTAAAAAATAAAAAAATACTTAAATATGTTCATTGCATGTTGATGTTATTCATTTTTTAATCAAAATTTTTTCTAGTTATAAAACATCATCAAAAAATATATGAATATTTTAATCATAAATAATTTTTCTTATATAAATCATATTTATATACATACATATATATATATATATATTTTATATTAATATTTAAAATAATTATTTGATTAAAAAATAATATTTTTTTCAATTTACTTATATTTAATTATATCATTTTTAATTTTCATCATATATATATATCTATGTATTTAATAGATAATATTTATTAATATTTATATTTCAAATATATTATAAACAATTTATTAATTTTTATAAAAAATTATTTAATTAAATAAATTTATAATTTATTTTATTAAACCCATTTTTATTTATTATTTATTTCATTTTACATTATCAGTGTTAAAAGTAAAGCAATGATAAAGGGTACACAATACTTGCACTAAAAACGAATGGCTAATAAAGGATACAATATATCAGTGAAGAAAAGCACTGATCATTCGTACCTTTTATCAGTTCTGAAAATCACTATTAAAGACATCCGTTATCATCATTTGTTTTTGCTCTAATAAGATAATCATTTAGTACTGTTTTTTAACACTGATGAATGTTTGTACTGTCAAAGGCCTATTTTGTGGTAGTGTCGAAATACATGAGATTCTTGGATTATGATGGTGTCGGCATCCCTACACAAGGATATAAGGGTTATTATTGGCGGGGGTTTCTTTTTTATATTATGGTGTAGTGTTCTTTGATGAGGTATGATGAGGAGTCTCAGTGGGGAGACTCAGAGGTAGAGGTGATGTGTGATCGTGTTGGCCATGGTGATGTGTTTGAGTGGTGGATGGATGATTGTCAGAACAATATAATTTTTCAAGGTAGGCAATTTTACTTAGTATAAATTAATGATTGTGTCGTTCATAAGTTTCATATATAACCGTTTAAGGTAAACCTAGGAATATATATGATGTATTGTGGTTTTGAAATGTAATTTTGTTAGACTGGGATAAAATCGGTGGTGGATATGTTTGTGGGACGGTGTCTAGTTTCCCAATAGGTAAAGGCTAATCACAATGTTCCCATAAGTTTTTCATTCCCCTTCAATATTACCAAGTGAAAATTGGATGACATATCAATGGATTGTCTCATAAGAATACCCCAAGCTTAAGGAGTTTGGGATGTTATATAGGTAATCATGTATCAGCTCATGAAAATGGATTACATCCTAGAAATTAAGGATTCAGACACCATGGAAATCATAGAAAGGTGGTATATGGATGTTTTTTTTGCTATTTCATGATTTTTTACATCCATTGATTCTGGTCAGTATACAAATTTTACTTAATATTTCTAGAGTAAATTGTATTGTGAATTTGAAACTCAGTTATCGCTCAGCGATACATTACACCCTCGAGAAGATAAATAAGTGGACTATCTCGAAGATGAAGGATATGTTGTGGGTGTGTGTTTTAAACTTAATGGGATCTTTGGAATATCACTATCTTTTGGTTCATTTTTTTTAAAATACAGACTACCAAAAATTAATTGATATGTCCCTACTAAAACATTGTATAGTTAATAATGTAAATATCTATTGTTATGGGATTCAGTTTGATATTTTTCAATTATTAGTCCATATGAGAAATAAATCACATTAGATAGGGTTCATCTTGTCCAAAAAAGTAATTAATCCAATATTTAGTGGTATAAACCTTATTTTAATTGTAGGAGGATGCCATTAGAGTTTGACATTGGATGCCACATGTTCGTGAAGGTTTCCTATCATCATGGGAAGTATTGGTTTGCTAGGGGATTGATCTCTTACCGTGGATTCATGGGCCCTTTGAGGTGTTTGGACGTATTAGTGAGGTGGAATATAAGTTGTCACTTCTTCCAGGACATGACCATATTCATGACATATTCCATGTCTCTTAGCTCTGTTGGCATCTACAAGATGGATCTGACATCATTGACTGGGGAGAGGTGGGTGTGTAAATCATTGTTCTTTGTCTAACTGATGACCATATTCTCAATGTCCATATTACCAATGACTATATTTTCAATTACCATATTGATAATTACTCCAATTATGCATCAAACTCAACTATTCCACCGGCCTCAACATACATTTTCTTTTTATATTTATCACTTAAAGTTCTGACTATGAATATATCCAATTTTTTTAGTATTTACATGTATCCTTCCCAAAATAATCACATGAGAGCAACAATAAATATTTATTCATGTTATAAAAAATTAATTATAAGAATCATTAAATGGATCAATTTTCATTTTGTATTAACTGATTCTTGGAAATACTATAGAGACACAATATAGAGTATGTAGTTTTCATATTTTTTTTTTGCCTAATTATTCTTTTCATTTACAAAGAATCACAAATATTAAGTTACGTTTAAAAAAACATGATAACTATCCAAGAATAACCATATTATTTTCCTCATAATATAATATTCTATAAATATGATCATTCCTAAAGTAATCAACCATCTTTAACCATCGTCTTCTCAAACATGAAGATAAGTGCCACAAAAAGCATGGATCTCTATTAAATTATTGATATTTGAAAGAAAAAGTGAAAATTTTGACTCATTATAATTATTATTATATTTTGATCAATAATATTGAAATTTAAATTTTCTAATTTGATATTCCCAATATAAAAGTACAATAATCATATAAGTTACTAAAAATTTAATTTTGTTTACATCATTCTAATATCATGTCTTAAGACAACATTGTGTGACTTTATACAAGAATTAATGGTTTATGAATTGTCCCATTTTAGTCCCATAATCAATATTTTAATTATATAAACTAATTTTCCAATCAATATAATTCTCCAAATTTACCTAAATGATGAATAATAATAAAAATTCTAGATGACTCGTACACAGTAACAAATCAGGCATATGCATGTAATAATGAATGAATCATTTTACTTTTTATTAGCACATTAATCATACAAAAAAATATGTACAAATAATATTTAAATCTAATTAACATGTTTGTAGTTTATTCTGTTGCTGAATTTTTATGAAAAATAGTCAATAATTACTCATATGCTAGACTGGATGACTCAGAATTTAATCTAAGGTCCTAACCTCTTTTCCAATTTCCTTGACTAAAATTTCAAAATATTTTAAATTAACATTGAAACAATTCAAATCAACTATTGGCTTCTATAACACTAAAAACATTTTATATTAGCTCCAAATAAACATAAGAATTATTAAAATAATTCTACGTTCCTCAAAAAAAATTCACGGACTCATTAAATCATCAGAATACTCAAAATATATTTTTTCAAAAATTTAACTTACCTTTATTTAAACATTCAAATAAACATTTTGAAATATTTTACAATTGTATTTTATTCACTAATTTCATCAAGAATAATTCTTAGTAACAATGGTTTTGAATCTCTTCATTTTTCTGTTGGCATCCTTCACATTTTGAAATGTTTTAAACATGTTAATTATAGATTATACAAACATTCAAACATACATATAGTTATGAACAAAATCTGTATTCAAAACTATTCACATATACTTTATCAGGTTATATATAGTGATCCTTACACTTATATCAGTTTACATATCCATACATACCATCTCAATAAATCTTCAAATGTTCTAGGCTACTCAATAAGATTCCATCTCTCCTATATTTCATTTTTAGAATAAAATAATTTTTCTATTTCTTGTATAATTAAATCCAACTCCATCTCTATTACTATGATCCACATATTGAATATTCTTTATATTGATAACAAATATAACTCAACCAATATGTCACTTCATCCATGCACATCACATGGGGTGTTTGGTTATGTACATGGACACACCATGAGTTTTATACTGATGGTCCAATATGACATATTTATATTGTAAACATTCCATTTGGACATCATCTCCCACATTAATAAACCTGATGAACTACATGATATGATTTCATGAACTATACAATGTGTTATAGGGATTTCCAAATCCAACAACACTAAAACATCATGAATCACCTATTTCATGGAAAACCACTCCTCAATAGCCATTTTAAATCCTAAAATAGCCCAAATTTTATAATAATAACGAAAATGAGAAATGAATGGGGATGAAGAAAATAATTGGAATAATAACCCTACCTTGGGGTGAATCTGTGAAGCTGTAATGTCATATGCCATTGATTTGTAATCAGTGGCCTTTGATTCCCTATCAATCTCATTAAACTCTTCCAAAAAATACTAGTGTACCACTCTGTCTTTGTTAATCACTCTAATTGAATTAGGGGGTCCTCATATCCAAATTTTATGACTATGGGAAAATATAGTTGCATCAGAAAATAAAAAAACATAATACAAAATTAAAAATAATCAATCTTATGGTCCAACCCATGACCATGAACCAGGTCCCAAGTAGAGTTTAAATATAACATTTGTATAACCTTACATTCCTATCAAAAATATGAATTTTTAATTTTAGTATAGTTCTCTATTTAATATATATTAGTTTTTAGTCTTGCAAGAATACTTAATATTAAGTCATAATAGATATAAAATATCTTGAAAAATAAATTTGGCTCTAAATACCACTAAATAACAACCCATTTTTCCAATGGATTAATAAAAATTATGTGAATTTATCCTTGGGTAAAATATTATACACAATCAAAATATATTTTTCTATGTTATATTAAATAATTAAATATTTTATCGAAACATTTTAGGTTCTTTAGTACCATACATATTTTTATTAAGTCAAATATCACCATTATTGTCACTCCAAATTCTCATTGGTAGATTCATATATTTACCAAGATCCTACAATACCAAATTATGTAAATATATTATATAAAATCTTTGGTACCAATAATACATTCATCCACTTCACTAAAAAGTGAATTAGTTTCTTGATTCTTTATTATAAAACTAATTATATTTCTCCCAATGAAAAATTGTCCCTTAAAAATGGATTTTAATATTATCCTATCAAGTGTCCAATCAATATCATGTTATTCAATTATGATCATTTTCATTACAAATTTTAAAAAAACTTACTTATCATTCACTTTTTCATACCAAACTATCCTCCTCACAAACACTAAGTTATTTTTATTTATAATCACTTTTATAATATTGAATAAAAAAATTTAAATAATAAATATTAGGTTTTGTAACAATTAAATATAAAAAATATCCATTCATAATTCTAGAGAATTTTTACCCCATATTCTTTTCTCTATCATTTATTATATGTTTTATTCCCACCATTATAGGTTTCATTACTATTTTTTCCAATATATCATATTTCTTCTACATTTAATTATCATAATTCATTTTTGAGATACAATTTTATCCATAATTTTGACTGATGTGAAATCCAAATAGATATATAAGTTCACAAGTTATTTAAATATAAAATTTAAATTTCTTGTGATTGTAAAACTACTGACATGATTCAATTTTAATATCACCAAATATGATATCATCATCATATACCATAATCATAATTTTTTTACAATTTTTAGGGATGTGGGGAAGAAGTGAAAAAAACTATCTAAAAGCAGACAGCGGGGCTCAAAACCAATTCCTCTCATAAATCCACCACAGTGAACAAACACTAGGCATTACCCATGGGGAAGATTCAAATATAAATCAAGAATTATTATCATGTTTAAAATAATATTATATAAACTCAAAAATTTTCAACATTGTATCAAGTGTATAATATCAAGAATTTTTTTTAATAATGTATATAACATTATTTAATTTAATTAAAATTATATTTTCATCATTATCATAAAATCAACCATCTGATTTAATAGTAAGTTATTTTCTTTAAAAGGTAATGCCTTTGTCAAAAACGAGCGAAGAACAAATATTATTAAAATAATGATTTCAAGTGTCTAAAAACAGGTATCATATTACATTCATTTTCAAGAAAGGAATGATGAGCAGTGGGATGGTTTTCGAACCATTTAATGTCCTAATTGACTACCATTTTGGAAAGACCATCTGCAACTGTGTTTGCTTCTCGATAAACATGTGTGATGATATAGTTAGGATCAATAAGTGAACGGGGAAATTCCATCCAACATGTAGTAATTGGAAAAGCAAGGTAGATAATGCCATTCAAAATTTCTTGAATGATAGTCACTGAGTCACTTTCAATCCAAAGGTTATTCTGACCAAATAGTTTGACAATGTCAATAGCATGTATCAAACCCATCATCTCATCTTCAATGTAGGTGGAAATGACCCATTTACCCATGAAGCATCCAAGGATCAGACCGAGCTGGTTCCAGAAAAAAGCACCACACATGCAGGTCCACGATTTCCCCTGGAGGCGCCATCAATATTTATCATGATCTATCCTAGTAGGGGGCCCTCCGGAACTCCTCTAGTGTGTGATGCAGCGGCCATAAATTTCTTTTATTCCCTAGATGCCTCAGGCTCAAAAAGACATGCACGGTGTAGTGAAAATTTCCCTTTTGAATCGAGGAAGATTCTTGTGTGGAAATGATGATCCTCGTATGACCTACATTTTGATTAAATGAATAATTATTATGAATTATTACATTCCGATAATAACAGATCACATGGTGGAGCTCAGAAACAGAAACATATAAGAGGTTCCAAAATTTAGGAGATCCATCCATTTTTGTACACTTTTAAAGTAAATATTTGAAAGTTTCAAGACTCAACCATTTGTAGTAAAAAATCTCAAGAATATAGTTCCCGAGAGTGGAATCAGTAGCATAGGAGAGAAAGCGGTGGTAAGAATCTTCTCGGTGTTGATTACAGACTTTGAATTTAGAGTACATTTGGATGAAAAAGGATTGGAGGCAATAATTAGTTTGTACTCTCTTGGGAATAAGATCCCATATGAGGTTGAATCATGATGGTTTTATCCATGGTTTGTGAAAATGATTTAACCAATGGTAGTATAATTCATAGATACAGAATAAATGATTTTAGAAATGTTTTTAGTTGATCATTCCATTGTGAGCAGGTTTGTAAGTTAAGAAATTATTATTACGATTAAAAGAGTAGTTTTCAATAACTTTTAGAATAGTTTAATAAGGGTAATCATTTTGAGAGTCTATGATGTCTCTGATAGAGCTATTGGTATTACCAGGAGTTTTATCAAGATGAATCATGGAAATTAAAGCCCTTCCAGTCATGTTATCCAACCAAAATTTGATGGATGAGTCTCTGTATACCATCCATCTAGAGTTATTCATAATATCGGTTAACTTTTATTTTAATGAAAGTCCAGATTGATGAGTTAATGAAGTTATAATTTCCCATTTTAAGTTTCTCAAGAAACGTATTTTTGAGATAGGTAATGGCTTTAGAAGTATTGTGAAAAAGGTTCCAAGTGTGTCTTAATTGAATGGAATCATAAAATCATTTGATTTTTTATACCAATACCACCATTTTCACTGGTATTGCTACAAGTTTACCAAGGTACAGTCACAAGTATTCGTTCTAGAATTCTACCGATACTGATGAAGTTCATTATGGTAGAATTCATTTTTTAATCAATACAACAGGCCATTTCTTGACCATCAGGGATTACACAATCACGGAGACAATAGAGGATTTAACAAGGAAATTCCAACATGCCATAGAGAGATATTTACATTTCCAATATGATAGATCATTTAGAACATGGTCAACAATAGTCACAATGTGACATGATTTGGGTCTACCCCAAAATAATGGGAAATCCTAGATATGTGAAAGTGAGAATTCCTTCTTCCAGACTCAGGACACTGATAATGGTACTTTTTTTCATAGAGGGAAATTTTACCCAAAGAAGATGGAAGATTTGTTCCACATAATGGTTTGTCCCAAAACCACTTCATAGTGTGAGAGTACATTTTTAAGGATAATAATGATTCTTTTATCCTCATGAAAGAAAAGGATGGTGTCATCAGCATAAAAGAGATGAGTAGGAAACTTCACGAACCTAGATACATGTATGGGATTTAGTTTGTTTTGGCCCACCAGATGATTGGTCAGACGATAGAGTCGGTTTTCTTCTATCATGAAGAGAATGGAAGATAGGGGGTCGCCTTGCCTAACAACTTTGGTGCATTTAAAATATCACTTAGGTGAGACATTTATCATTAATGAGATAGATACTTTGATGAAGATATATCTGATTGTAGTGATAAAATATGTGTTAAAACCATAAACATGAAGGACATTGATGATAAAACTCTAGTATATGGTGTATAATGTTTTCTAATGTAATTTTTAATCTCTATGTTTCCTCCCTGTTTAATTGTATTCATGTTATTGATACACTAAGTTCCGAAGAAAAATACAGTCTTGAATGGATATTCCGTTAATATATGAAATTGGTTCAATGAGATAATTTTTTCCATGAGAGTAGAAAGTCTGTTGGCAAGGATTTTGTGATGATTTTAAAAAAAGTGTAGACAATAGAAAGGGGTCTAAACAGATGAATCTCAGAGTCATTATACACTTTTGGTATCCAGGAGAGCATCTTGGAATTTAGAGATTCAGGGAAAACTCCATTGCAGAAGAATGTTTATACAATTTTACAGCCTTCAATCTGAATCATATCCTAATAATGTTGGAAGAAACCATTGTTGATGCCATTGGAACCATGGGAACTATTAGGATTTAGACAAAAGATAGTGTCCTTTATTTCCTAATCCAATGGTGTGTTGAGAAGGGAAGAGTTTTCCTCATCATTGATCACTAGGGGAACGAACTCAGTTAGGAGGTCATTGTTTATATTAGGACCATTAAAAATGGTTTCATAGTAGGAGATGATATGATGAGTGATGTCATAATCATTGTCAAAGAGCATGTCCTCATCCATTAAATGGGTTAGTGGCCTACATGCCTTCAGGATTCTTTGAAGAGAATTGTAAATTTTTTTATTTCAATCACAATCTGTAACCCATTTAGCTTGAAACGTTTTTTCTCATATTTTTATTGAATGTGAGCATGGAGTTATGTTTGACTGCAATGTTTAGTTCTTGAGAAGGATCGGTATTGAGGTCATAGGCGGTGTTTGTGTTTTTAAGATCATTGAGACCTTTTTCAAGAAGTATGATTTCATAATTGATTTTTCTGGCTTATGTGTTGAACTAGATTTTTAAAGTCTATTTTAGATGTCTTAATTTGAGACTATAGTCAGGGACATCATCGTTACGAGACATTAAAGACTGATTGTTTAGTATGATAGGAAAGGACTAGTCATCAGAGAACCATGCATTGTTAATTCTTAAATTCATATAGGGTTTCATGTCATTGGTGGATACATTGACAAGGATGGGGTGACGGTCATATTTCAGCCTATGAATAGTAATACTAGAGATAATTTCCCATTTATCAAATGTAGGGACATTCTTGAATGATCTATACAACATAGAGGCAATTACTTTGTTTTAGTTCCTTCTATACCAAGTGATTTTATAACTAGTCAGATCGATTTATATGAGATTGGAGTCATCTATTGAGGCTTTAAATTCTCTTGTGGAAATAGAAGCGTGAGAGGGTCCAATTTTATCATTTGAGTTTAGAATGGAATTAAAATCACCCATAATAAACCAGGGTGAATTAATATTAGTTCCATGGTAAGAGGGGTGATTCCAAAGTGTTCTACTTTCTTGGAATCCTTTCATAGCATAAAAATTTGGAAGAAAATATGTGTGTCAACTATATGAAAATTTCAAGTAAAAATTATATCAGAGATGTTGTAGACACAAAATGAAATTGTCTCATGGTTAGGGATTCCTGTGAATATTTAATACAGAACATTAAATTCCGACCAAGGTCCCTTTACTAGAATTATAGTATAAATTAACTTATATTCAAAGATCCATATTTCAATAAATTTCACTAAAAAGGAATACAAAACTGAAATTCTAATTGAATATAAATGGAAACCTTTCTTTGGTGACTTTTTAAGATTATTGGTCACACAATATCTAATTATAGGGTGATTAGAAGGCATGTAATATATCCAATTGAGAATTATTGTATGAAAACAGGTAGAAATAAAAAATATAAATCTCCCTTGATGAAGATATCAGAACCTCCCAAAAAGAAAGATCAAATCTGGGAAAAAAACAGTTTAAAACACATAGGGGACACTATGTGTATAAACTCGGCAGATGTTGCTGAAGAGGAAGACACCTCTATTAAAGACCAAAGCCTTGAAGAAGATATAAAAAATCTAGTTCTAGACCCTGTCATGATATACAATGAGAAGGAATAATATTGTCAAACCTCAAGGCCTATCCTCATCCAAGATGTAGATCATATCCTTGGTATGAGGGATAAGTCACCTGAACAAGTGAATTTCAATACTTGCAACCCATATAATGGGAATCTAGATAAGTATGTTTGTCTTGAGACTTTTTCAATTCAAAATATATTGAAACACCCCATGGATTAGAGTACTGGACATATCCAAACTCCTTATCTTGTAAATGCCACTTATATTTCATAGTTAAAGATTTAATCCATCAATAAAATGATAACATAAACTCTTACCCCAAGCTCCAAGTTCATCTATTATTTACTCTAAAACTCAGTATTACACTAGACACATTTCAAAATATGGTAAACTAATGACCACCCAGAAAGACATTCTGGACATAGCACAATCCACTACTACTCAAATGACAAGAACTATTACAAAAAAAGTAGAATCTTTTATCCCTTTTAAGGGAACTACACCCACGATACATGTTCCTACATGAATCCAAAACATCAATAGTTTCACAAAAATTATAGACATCAAGAAACCTGGGGTGGATAAGGATCATTACACAGCCACCACTGTGGTTACAAATTCATTTTCTGATGGGTCTCAACCTACTATCAGTAGTGTCAATAATGATTCTACGATGTTCTGTAATGTGAAACATTCTGCTCCAAAACTTAAGGATTCAACAATACAACCTACTAAAAAAGGCTCCTTTCAATGCCTAATGAATAAAATCAAAATGAAATATGAGGAAGCAGTTTCTATTTTTCCAACTCACTCTAATACTATTAGAAATCCTGCCATTTATGGGTTTGTTGAGACAAAAAATAGGCCCTGTAATACTACTGTCATGAAACCTAAATTGGTTGATATTGGTTACAAAATATAAATACAGGAAAATAAGCCCATGTAGGTTATGAATTTCTCTATTGAGAAAATGCAATTTTGTCATGATCTGGAAAAAATCATGAAACAACACACATTTACTTAACATGTGCCAGGTACAGCTCTCTCTCTATCTATTGATTGTGAGGACTATGCTTCAAAATCTGATAACTCTGTTTTGAATCATATTTCGAATTTTTTTATGTTGTGTTATAAAAAATCTATATAAACTACTATGAGTAATCTAATATCTGAGACTGCACTAATGAAAACCACAAAATCCAGCAATTAATAGGAAATGACCTCTGATAATAGTAAAATATATTTTATATACCATATTAAAAAAATTCATCATATCAACTTGAAATATTATTCATCGTTATTTCCAAAAAAAGGACAAGATTAATTATATTGCTTCAATCCTTTTAGATGATGAAAAATATTCTTCAAAATCAATTTCATGAACTTATAATCCATTTCCCACTAGTCTATATTTATTCCTCACCACTTCTCCTTGTTAATAAATATTTTTTTAAAGACCAATGTTCTTATAATAACTTTGGGACAACTTTTTATCATTTATATCTCTCGTGTACTTAACTATTTAATTTGTTGCACCTCTTCATTTTTGATATAATCCATTAATACTTATTTTGTTTTTAATTCAAATATACTAGGTTGTAATTCATATAATAGAGAATCCCTATTAATAATTTTCATTATTCTAGTTTGAGTAGGATATTTTTTTCAACCGAGGATATTGGATTTATTGACATAAGTTGTTCCCTTTTTATTAAATGACTATATAGCTATTTTATCCCTTTTTCATTAATATTCTATCAAAATTTAATAATCCTATTATTAATGAATATTATATTATTTTTTAAAATCTAATTCATTAACAATTTTATGAATAAATTCTAATTAAAATCGTCTTGTTTTTTCTCAAATTTCTTAAAAATAATAACTACATTACTCTACTGAAAAATAATTATTTTTTCATGTTGAAAAAGTTATATACCTTACTCTTATCACAATATGCAAAACAAAATAACCTCATCCAGAGCTCCAAGAAATAAGTATTCAGTTCCATTTTTCTTTATAATAAATCATATACTATAAAAACTATAAATTGTTTTAGACTACGATTTCATCCATAACAAATTTCTTAATGTTATTCGTCCTTTCAAGAGTATAGTATGAATTTTTTGGCACCAAAATGCAACTTCTAAAACATATTGTTAATATTTTCATGACATTTCAGTCCTCGAAACTAATTTATATATTATAGTATTGATTATTTTATTTCTACATTACACAACTATATTATATTTTATATTCGAAGAAGATAGGATATCATAATTTATTCTATGTTTTTTCAACATAATTGGAAACATTAATGGAATTAAATTAACTTTCATTATTGTATCAATATATTTTATTAGTTTTCCCTATTGGATTATCAAAAAATATGAACATATTTTTCTGAAACCCATTATATCTATCTATGATTATAAAATAATAATACATGAAATTGTACTATAATAATCATTAACAATAATTTAATAACTTTTATCTTTAGTGGTTTTTAATTAAAATATAAACATATATGAGATGAATATAAAGGTGATATATATATCATTGTTTCTATGATTTAAGGGATTTATCACAATAATCCCCATGATATATATATATATATATTATTCTTTCATTGAAAACAAATACAATGTATGAAGATGTAAATTTTTTATTTATTGACTTTATCAATATTTCTCTATTATGCCTGACCTCATGTGTCATAATTTGTTTTCCTTTTAATTATTTAAATGTTTTTTTCCATTTAAAAAAACTCATAATGATTATTATGGATTAATATTCCTTTTATTAAAGTGTTTTCATGTATTGTTTTAATATAGAATAACTTTTCAATGAATAATGATTACATACCGAAAATAAAAAAGGTAACTCAGACATAAAATTTTATGAAGAAACCCGTAATAAAAAAACATTAGTATTCCTTAATTCACATCATAGAATTTCAGTTCTACACTTTAATTACTTCAACAGACCGATGGCCTTTTATTTTTATTCATTTTTTATATTCCTTCTTTTAATGGTTGAATAAGAACACTTACATGTCATGTAGGCTTCATGACATTACAAAACCCGAATGTATTATAGGAAGTCATACAGACTATAAATACATTGAACTACCTCTTCCCAGTGTCAACATCATGATTTCATCTTTTTACCTACACATGCCTATTCAACTACACTTCTCATGCATTCAACGACTCGTCCTAGGAGAAATTTTCATACCCTCTTATTCTTCCAAATATGCTAGCTCTACCCTCATGAATTCATATGCATTGAATCCTCATCTTGATCATACTTATTATATAGTTTTATTGGTATATTTAATGTTTCCCAAAGGCCTTGGGGGCCGTAATGCCTTAAAGGACTCAAGAAAAAAACTGGCGGCCTAAAAGCCCAAACAGATGAATAGTTCCAACTACAATTGTACCGAATAGTACCTACCATAGTGCCTTCTATAGTAATACAACAGTATCGTAGTAATATGTATCTTCATGAATTTGATCTCTATTCTCTCAAATTCCCATTATCATTCCTCACTAACTAGGTTAAGGCTCTTGTTTATTCTTCACCTACCATTGATTTTCAGAGTTCCATAATTCCCAAAACAAATATTTTCATCAATATATTCCTTAACATTATTTTTTAATAACTTTTTCTAGTTATATGGGATGAATGCAATGTATTTATTGTCCAATTTTGTTATCATTCCGTTAGTAAAATCACTGATGTAAATATTTATTTTTTCATTAAATAACACGAAATTTTTAGAATTTCAAGCACTATTATCGCCCACATTATGAATATTACTATTACCATCATCATCGTATATAATAGGAAACATATTATTTAAATAAATATTTTTGAAATATTCCTTTTCAAATATTTATATATTAATTCCAACTTTATAAAAAACATCTATCTATATAAATAAATGTCTTATTATCACTATTAGAAAAATTAAATAAATATCAATAAAAGTAAATTTTCATTCCATTATTAAAATAACCATTTTTATAGATTTAGTGATACAAATTTACTTCCCATATATATTATTTTTTCATTATATTAGGTCATTGTGTGACCATATTTTCCACAAAAATGAAATTTTATTAGTGAAATTTTTTTGAGACTATTTTGTTAATATGTACAACCTAGGTTTTTTGTAACGATTTCCCTTTGTTAAATAATATATATATATATAATTACAGTGTATTTTCTATATTCTATTAAGATAATTATAGTTTATTTCGAAATCAGTATTTCATAAAATGGATCAAACTACAAATACCTTATTCATTTATAATGGAACATTGCAACAACGTTACATGAAATAATGTATCTTATACAATAGAAAATTACATACCAGGAATGATTACATCCAATAGATGTGCATAAATCAAAATTACATAACAAATATAAAATAATAATATATTTAATACAATAAAATCTTTGGGATTATGTTTTCCCTTGAAGATCACTATTAGTAGATCTCAAAATATAATGAGATGGAAAAACACCAAACTAGAATGAATATTATGTAATATAAAATGAAAATTATTAGATTGATAAGTATGATTTACTGTGTTTTAATGGAAGGAATTTATAGGATATAATGGGGGAAATATTTATATTATAATGGGATATATCGTATTTAGAAATATGTTCATTAGTTATAAATGTATAAAAAATTTATTTTAATGTATTGTATTATGAATTAAAAAATTAAAATAATATAATTCATAGATAATAAAAAATTAAACCAAAAGTTAATATTTATTTAAAATGAGTACTAATGAAATTTTTCGGATTAATTTCATATTATTATTAAAGTATGATAAGTTGTATTAATATATTAAAAAGAATTATATCAATTGATGTATAAAATTAGTTGTTTTGGATATAATTAAATAATGAAAATTCTATTTTATAATTACAGTTTAAAAGAGAAAATTTTCTAATAACTACTTTTTCAAGTGTTAAGTATAATTATATTTATAAAATTAATCACAATAAAATAATTATTTAAAATTAAATTTAATGATAATATAGAATTGAAAATAAATAAAAACTGACATGATGGTTATTATGGGGAAAGTAATAAGAGTCATTACGTTTTATTCTTATAAGTTACATTTTTTAAAAAATATTTTTTTATACGATATGAGCGCTTATAATAAAAATAAATTTTATCAACTCAAAATATAAATTCTAATAAATTTTTTTTACATTTTTTTAATTCGAATATATAAATTTTAAAATAACTTCAATTTCATTTTTAATGTAAAAAAAATTAATCAATGTAAATATTAGTTACCATGGAAAATCAAATATTTTACAAAAAATTATTTTTATAAACATTAGTTAATTATTTTACAATTATCTGTTAGATGACTCCAATTTTCTTTATAAATATATAAAAGATATATTAACACACAATTAATTATTACTTTATATGAAATATGAATGAGAATAGTAAATATTTAATAATTTACTTTTCTATAAAAAAATAGTTTTTTATATCTTATTTTTTTAATTTAAAATTTATTGTTTACACATTAATAAATTGAATTAGATTAAATAGAGTAGAAATTAGCCATCATCATTTTGAAATTGGTTATGCGGGTTCATCTCATAATTTTGTTAAAAAATTAATTACCATGTTAATTACTTAATAAAGGTAAATAAGAGTAAAAATTGGTCACTTAATGTGGATTGAATTTTGTTACATTTACATGAAATTTTTTCCCTCTAAAAATACTTATGGTAAAATTGTTATTAGGTACACTAGGTCAAAAACCCAGAAAGGGGGTGAATCTAGGTATGGAAGATAAAAAACATCCACTTTTGATATTGTTTTTTTAAACTAAACTCTCTTCTCTCTCTTTCCCTTAGAATAGTGGAACTAAAATTAATGAATACAAGAGGCAGAACAATTATAAATTGATTCTCCATCACTGGGCTATGGACATGGAGCATACAATGGAAATGTCCCGATGTACCAAATCCACTAAAAGAACACTGCTATTTAAAATGTACAGAGTGGGCTCACTATACCTCCAAGATTACAAACAATCACAATTTGTAAGATCACTGCTCTCGTAACTAAAGTGTTATCGCTGCTTCATCAAAATTTCCACTCGCATGAGATGGAATTTTAGGTCCTTGAATTTTTTCTGATGAATCCATCCTTTACTTTATGAAGATGCTCTAATGATTTCCCAATTTCATCCACTAATGAATATCAATTACCTCATATGTAAAAGAAAAAAATTAAATCATTCATGCAACCCAAATTGAGTCTTTCACGCATCATTAATTCCATGCATTCAAGATTCCACTTTTTTCATGAAACACCACTTTGTCACAACATGAATTATACACATAACTCAAATCTTATGCGTAACATCCTTAACATTTCCACGAATCCCATTCATTCACACAACTCCCTTTGTGTATTTTTCTAATTATATTTTGAGCTAGGATTCAATCTATGACTTGATCATGTTGGAATAAGAGGTCACCTCTTATTTAAAGGCAATGACGACCCCTGTCACGAACCAACCCGGTTCGACCCGGAACCGGTCACCCGAGCCGGCCCGCGACATGGGCCAAAGGGCGTTCCCGGTCCCCACGGGCTGGCAACTGGTTTCGGGCATCAAAATTAAGCAGGTGGGAACGATTTGGCCCAAAGGAAAATAAACTAAACAACAGAAAATAAAAATAAAAAACAAGAAAACACTATAGGCGTGAGTATTAAAACTTAGTAGGTAGGCCCGACAAATTCTATCCCCAAAGCACATTCCAATAAATAAAGAATTTATCATTTCCAGATTTGAACTAAATTATATAAAATATGGTTTCCACACACTTTCATTTTTGAAACAAGTAACAGCCCATTGCCCTTTTTAATTTAGAACAAGTTTAATGTTGAATGAAACATGTGAATTTCATTTTTGAAACATTTTGTGTACAATTTAGAAATCCAAAATTTAGTTTTTAGTCAATAGGAGAATCACACACAACACACACTAAGGGCAATGGTAAAAGCGGCACATATGGGTCAGCAACCGAACTCGACCTCTCAATCGTCCGCCACACACAAATAAACACTAAAAGAAACATGGGTCGAACCTTGGATATCGTGAACAATCCAGAACATACTATACATGTGACTCATCCTGAAGGCATGCCCTAACTCGATGACGTCATAACACCCGAACGCTCGGCATAGCCCTGCATGGCCTAACTGAGGGGCCCAATCCCCATAGCAGCAATAACTCAGTATTCCCCTGCTATGGGGCCACTAGCCATTGCATAATCTAAACTAGTGTAGCAATCATTCTCAGAAGATTCACTCACTATGCCAGGTTTCCATGTCAACACATACAATAAAAAGGGGTGAATCCTAAGTTTCATTTTAATAATATTGTTTAGGGTTGATCTTGACATCATTGGGGTGTGAACGTTGTGTGTTTGATGTTTCACACTGGAAAGGACAAGTGTTGGCATGTGGGGACTGTCATTTGTCAGATGACCCGTTCAGGCATGTGGGTGGACCCTGGGGTGGGCCCCACGTGTCTGCGGGGGAAACTGCTAGTACCTGGTGGGCCAGGAACCGACGACCATGTTAAGGCGGGGTGGCTGCGCAGGCGTACAAGCAAGCGCAGGCAGATGACAGCAATATTGCGGGGTTGCCTTCCAGATGCGCTGCAACAATCACACAGTAACTAAAATTACACAAACACATACTGAACACCTGGAACATTTTCTTGACGGGCGGACACCCAATTTTGAAATACTGCCTGTTTGGCCTTTAAACATAATTCACGGAATTTCAACCGTACTTCTAGTTTTAAAGACAAATAATTTCTTCTAAGAAGTGTTTTGGGTTTTCTCGAGAAATGAGGTTTTGTTTTAAAATTTGTGAAGGCCCGTTTGGCACTTTAATAGAATCAATTATTTTGGAAAACCCATTCAGGGGTGATCTTTTGTGTGCGTTGATTGCCTGAGCTGTATGTGATGTTAGTGCATTGTGACTGATTGATTTACATTGTGGACGCACCCACTGTCTGCACGTTGTCTGACCACCGTACCACCTTTCGAATGCACCCCCCAAGTCTGGTGACCCCCCCATCTAGGCCACGCCACTCTTCCCACTAGCGACCAGCTTTTGGGATAGCCTCCTCTGACCAGCCCTACGGCCGGCCTCGCCCTGCCAGCGGCCCTGTCCCCCTGCCGACCTCTCTTTTGGCTGCAAAACCCCCTTTTGGTAAATATTTTATCTCCCTCCCCTTTTATGTTATTCTGTTGATATGGTTTCAATGTTTAGGGGTGAATCCTAAGTTTCATTTTAATAATATTGTTTAGGGTTGATCTTGACATCATTGGGGTGTGAACATTGTGTGTTTGAAGTTTCACACTAGAAAGGACAAGTGTTGGCTTGTGGGGACTGTTATTAGTCAGATGACCCGTTCAGGCATGTGGGTGGACTCTGGGGTGGGCCCCACGTGTCTGCGGGGGCAACTGGTGGTACCTGGTGGGCCAGGACCCGATGGCAATGTTAAAGCGGGGTGGTTGTGCAGTCACCGGGACCCGGTTGTCACATGGGGTTACCTGGAGTTTGGATCGTGGTCAGGTTAGTGGTGTTGTTGGTTGCTCTTTATTTATTCATTTTTGTTCTATTTTTATTTTCCGCTGTTTAGTTTATTTTCCTTTGGGCCAAATCGTTCCCACCTGCTTAATTTTGATGCCCGGCACTAGTTGCCAGCCCGTGGGGATCGAGAACGCCCTTCAGGCCATGTCGCGGGCCGGCTCGGGTGACCGGTTCCGGGTCGAACCGGGTTGGTTCATGACAAACCCCTATGCAGAAAACTTATATCTATCCTACAAAACACCTCCATGTGTGCAATTCCAAATTTGACATCAAATTGGGCATGCAAGACTCTATATTGAAACCACAAATTTCCCACACTTCACACCCTTTAAATGTTTCGACGTTCTGATCCTAAAACATGCCTTATGCACAAGTTTCTGAATAACATTCAATATCACACACAAAAACCAATATTTTACAAATATTCCAGATCATTTGTTCACCTTACTTTTCCAAAAACACATGTCTCCATTATGTGATTTTGAGGCTCATATTTTTTGGAAAACACTTGAAAACGACGCTACCTTGTATATGTTCATTTTGTACAACCATCACATCATTTATTCCTTTTTCATGGTTCTTTTTCAAAGTATATTATCCTCAATTTCTATTGAACATGAAAACTCACCATAAAAACCTACATTATTGTAACACCCCAAGCGTCCACTGTACGTTTCCCTTCGAATCATGCAATAGCGTGTGTTGTACGCAACCTCGAGCTCTAACACACACCACAACTAATTAAACTAGCCGTTGTGAATAGTAATACCTACTTTTTGAAATTTTATAAATTTTATTTATCAAAATGGACTTCATTTTGGGATTCAGAATATTGAAATTAGCTTATGTTGAATTTTTGGTATTTTTCTGAGAACTTCTAAATTTTTATGAATAGTGAAAAATACTTAAAAACAACTTTTTTAATAAAAAAAATTTATAGTGATAAATTATAATATTTAGTGGTTTTAAAGTATAATTAGAATATATTTTTACAATTTTATCCAATGGTGGTCATTAGAATTAATTTAACATTGAAATTGGACATAAACAATTGCCAAATTTTTGATATAAATTGTTTCTTAAAAACACGCTATTTGTTGTAACAGCGGGAATTAATTATAAAATTAATTAATAAAACTTATATGTTTGGAATTCTTTAAAATAGACATCATTTTTGAATTCGGAATATCAATTATAGCTTAGGGTGAAATTTTGGCCTTATTCTGAAAAACTTCAATTTTTGATGAATAGTGAAACCACTAAGTGGTTGTTAAAAACTGATTTTTCGTTAAAATGAAATATTACCACTTCTGTGATTTGATTTTCAAAAATCCGACATACATAGTTGTCATTAAGAAGTAAAATGTGGTTCAATGAGATTAAAATAATTTTTTGGTGAATAGTAACTTTTAAGTTCTTAATCGCGATTAGAGGTAATTAGTGTAGTTTAAGGTACAAATAATGTTTTAATAATATGAGATGAGCATGACACTTGTCCTACTCCTATTGGATGAGTCCTGGAAGACCAATACAACCCATGGGTCAACTTGGGGACCCCATGGAGCCACTTTAGTTGGAAAATGACATTAAAATATATTTATTTAATGTTAAAATTAAATTGACACAAACATGAGTTATTTTACTAAAACAGTTTTTAAGTGGGGTCACACAACTCCAACTTTTGACTATAATATTCATTAGAAATCTAAAAATATTTCCTACATCATAGTATTTTTTTATAATTTTTAGACATTAAATAAATTAAATTATTTATGACATCATTATGATGCAGCGATGACCTCATTATTTAACGATTTAAATAAAATGAGAAGATAATGCAAAATCCAAGGCTTACACTTGTCCAAAGCCTATTGGATGAGGATATTTAGAAACCTTACCACCTTATCCTCGAAGTATATATGTGTGGGACCTTTAGAATCCGAAAAGCATTGTGAAATAATGTAACATTTCAATCTTTCCAAAAGTGCCCCTCCTCTCCTCTTATAAAAGGCCCCCACCTCTACCACCTTATTCACACTTCCAAGCCTTTTGGTTCGGCCAACCCCTGCCCAAATACTCTCCAAACTTCTCTCCCTTCATCCTATAAGCTTTACTTTAGTCAGAAAGCCATCCTAAGGAGTCCTTTTGATCAAATCAAAAGGAAGAACCCGAAGAAGAGGTAACATTTTCGTCACCCTCTTTCAAGTTTCTTTCTTCTTCCACTCCCTCTTTGTTTATTATTTCAATTCTAAAATTATAACTCCAGTATCTTCTATATACGGTGATGTTATTATAAATATGGAACAACCATATTCAGTATTCTACCCATCATTTGAATGACATGTCACCATACGTGCGTACGTACGGCTTACCGTCTCCACGTCGTGGTGTAATTGTTATTCAATATATTATTATTTAGATGGGTATAATAATGATATGTAATTCATGTAAATAATAAATATAACATGATAATGATTCTGTATATATGATATACTATCCAATTATATATTATTTAAATATCAAAATAATGATATTGTCGCTCGTGCGTACGTACAGACTACCGTCTCCACGAACGCGATGAGATTCATTCTCCGTCGTATCCATTCAAGTATAATTATCATTTGATGTTTTAAAAATAATGTTTAAGGACATGATATCATTCTGGATATGAATAAGATACAACCTATCAATGAAAAACACGACTTACGTAACAAAACATATAAAAGAAAACGAGTAAGTTAACACCCGAAACAATGATAAATCTAAGATATTGTTAACAAAGCAATGTTAAAAGATCATATATGATATCATATGAATGTATATGATTCTTGTATAATTTAATAAAAGTTATTTCACCATTATACAGGAGGTTAACCTACCCCAACCAAGGAAATGTACAAGGTAAGGGTTTACTTCACAACCTCTTCATTATCAAAGGTTGTTTATACATAATTATCTACTGGGACCTTGTTATGATCCACATCCATGTTTTTTAAAAATGTATTTAAAAACATTTTTCCTATTAAATGGAAAATGGGTTAAAGTCATTTATACCTTTATATTTTTTTGAAAGTAATCTTACCGTCTTTTTCCAAACAATGTACTTTTTGACCTTTTTGACAAATTTAAGGTAAGAATGTTTTTTTAAACTTATACGGCGGGTGCGGCTATTTTCCGCCATTATAACTTCATCGAAGCTTCCCTTAAAAGCTTATAATAATATTTTCAATGTAAATGTATTATTATGGGACTTTTAAATGATTTCAAAAAAGAGAGATATTTATCTCAAATAGCTTTGATTTGATCCATGTCAACATCCTTTGATGGGTTTTAAGTTTATTTGAAATTGATTTATGATACAAAACATTCATTGTGAATTTTGTGAAACATTTGACTGTGGATGTGTTATTTTTATACCATCCATAGTTTATGGAGAAACTGTTGACATTTCGTATGCTAGTTTTAATACGAATACTTATGTTATGTGTAAACCTATTCATATGAGGAATGTATTGGATTTAATAAGTGACGGGTGGATCCCGCTATAGCTCCTCGATGCATCGGTAGGTCTCATGAGACAACTAGACGTGGAATTGGCCGAGGCCCTTTCCCAATTTGATTTATGGTTTTGGCCGAGGCCTTAATCATTTTAGACATCTTGGCCGAGTCCTTGACAAAATGTTTCAGAAGGTCTGGCATTATACATTTCCTCATCATGAAAGTGGTTATTGATATTTCATGTGATTATTCGTCTAGTAGAATATCCATGTGAGTAAGTAATGGAATTATTTTATTTTACTTTTTCCATATTATGCTGAAGTTCAAGTTCAATAAGGCTTTTGTTTTAGTTATACATTGCCTTAAATGCTTATGTTTTCTTATAAAAGCTTCCGCAATATTGTTATCCTTACTGAGCATCTGAGGTCACCCCTTTCAATGTTTAAATATTTTCCAGAATGTGAAGAAGTGTATAATGACTGACTTGCAAGAATAGTCAGTGAAGATATGAGTGTGGACTATGAAGACCATGTTATTGTAGTTTGTTTAATTTTGATGTAATGAAAGACTTATGAATGTATCTAGTGCTTCCAAGGCTACTAAACTAATCAGTATTTCGAGACTTGATCTTTTGTGATCATGCCAATGTTATGAAGTAATACACCGACTCTGGGTAGCTGGGGTCAGGGAGTTACAGTTGGTATCAAAGGCAGTTTAGTACTAACCTTGGAAGCTAGATTTAGATAAACTCTGATTAGAGCACATATCCCAAAGATAGACTTTGAGGATTAGTATAGAAGAACTTCCTAGAATTTTGGTATTGTAGAGATGTTGTGAGTTTTCCGAGCAATACATCCCTGTCTGGATACGAGCAGGTAGAGGCGGCTCTGGCATAGATGTACCTAGGGGTAAAACCCGAAAACACCGCTTTGAGCTAGACTCGAATGGGAACTGGTGCACGACAACGGGCCTTGCTGCACTCTTGGTTACGACACTCCCGGGGGATATGCTTTGGATAATTCCGATTTTCATTACAAACCACTATGAAGGGTTACAAGTATATACTTCCTCAAAGAAAACATTTTTATAATTATGGATTATATCCATAATTAGTTCAATTTATGTTAAGTGTTTTACAAGTATGGAATTATGTATTTTGATTCATGAACTAATCTCGTTTATTCCATTATTTAGAAATGGCGCCTAGTGGAAGGAATGGAAACCATATCAATGCACGCACTTCGTGTAGGGATTGCCCTCCTGCTCAGGATAAATATGGTGGAGCTAGTGATACAACTGGTGCTGATCAGCTTCTCACCGTACTGGGACAACTCACGCAGGTTATGAATAAAAACCTTACTCGTATGGAGCACCCTGATCTGCAACGTGGAGGATCAATGCTAGACCGTTTCATGAGGCAACAACCGCCAACCTTCAATGGGAGTACAAATCCTATAGTAGCTGAGCAATGGATAAATTCCTTAGAGAAAATATTCCATGCCTTGGGGAGTAGTGAAAGGGAGAATGTTGTCATGGCAGTTTACCACATCACTGGAGATGTCGATCAATGGTGGTCACTAATTCAAAACAAAAAGGAAGATGATGAATTAAAAAACATGGAATGGCAGGAGTTCAAAGAGTTGTTCTTAGAAAAATACTTTCCTTGAGACCATCGAGCGGATATGGAAAGGCAATTTCTGAGTCTGAGGCAGAAGAAGGATGAGAATGTCGCAAAGTATGAGGCTAACTTTACAAGGTTAGCAAGGTATGCTGCAGATTACATACGTAACCCAAGAAGTAAGACTGATCGTTTCTTTGATGGGTTGGAACCATTTCTCCGTCGAGCTTTAGTATCACAAACCTTCTCTTCATACGAAGGTATTGTCTCGTGCACTATCAAGACGGAAAAGGAATTCTCTCAGTCTTATGACTTTAAATCAAAGCAAGATAAGAAGAGATCTGCTGAAAACTCTGGGAAAGGAAATAAGGAAATAGGGGAGAAGGGTAGAAATGAATTTCCACCCTGTGATAATTGTGGTAGGAAGCACCCTGGTGCCTGTCTAAAAGGAAAAGGTGTATGTTACAAGTGTGGTGAAAAAGGCCACCAAGCTCATGAATTCAAGGGAAAGAAAGCGGCTGTCAACATGGAATGTTATAATTTTAGAGAGAAGGGACATTATGCAAATGAATGTCCTAAGCGTCAGGGGAACTTCCCTCAGAAGAGGCCAAGGGATCAATACCAGGCTTATGCTATCACTACTGCTGAGGTGGAAGCTCCGAAAGACATGGTGGCAGGTAATTTAATGGTTTCCTCAAGTTTAGCAAATGCATTATTTGATTCTGGATCATCGCATTGTTTCATATCTTCCCAGTTTGCTAAGAAAATTAGATATTTCCAATTTGATTTAACAAGGGAGTTGTCAGTCAAAACCCCTAAGGGAAGTATTGTTGCAACATAGTTATGTCGATTAGTTCCCATTAGAGCACCTAAATGTTCTTTACCTGCTGATCTCATCGTCACACCCATGATTGAATTTGATATAATCCTCGGTATGGATTGGTTTTCGGACCATGATGAAAAAATTTATTGTAAGAGGAAAGAGGTTACGATTCTTGATGATGATGATAAGGAACACCTTATCTTTAGAGCAGAATCATCGCCACATAATTCTTATCTAGATCCACCCCCAGTAGCTCAACTAAATTCAATTATTGGGGAGGAAGAGAAGGAAATTACTGAGGATGAGGAAAGGAATATTCAAATAGAGGATGTACCTATTGTGAGAGAATATGTTGATGTGTTTCTGGAAGATTTACCTGGACATCCTCCAGAACGAGAAGTGGAGTTTTCCATTGATTTAATTCCTGGATCAAGGCCCATATCGAAGACCCCTTATAGAATGGCCACTGTGGAATTAGTTGAACTAAAGAAACAACTAGAGTAATTGAGTAATAAGTGATTTATTTGCCCTAGTGTTTCTCCTTGGGGAGCCCCTGTTCTTTTTGTTAAGAAGAAAGATGGATCTATGAGGTTGTGCATTGATTATAGGGAGATCAATGCTATAAAAATAAAGAATAAGTATACCCTACCTCGCATTAATTATTTGTTTGAACAACTGCATGGAGCTCAATACTTTTCAAAGATTGACCTTCGGTCTGGATACCATCAGTTGTGTGTGAAGAAGGAAGACGTTCCAAAGACAGCATTTCGAACAAGGTACGGGCATTACGAGTTTACAGTAATGCCTTTTGGATTGACTAATACACCCTCTGTTTTCATGGATCTAATGAATAGAGTTTTCAAGGAATATCTTAATGACTTTGTAGTGGTATTTACTGATGATATCTTGGTATACTCCAAAAGCCACGAAGATCATGAAAATCACTTGGGCATTATCCTGACGACTCTTAGAAGACATGAATTATATGGGAAATTTAGCAAGTGGGAATTCTGGCTTCATGAGATTTCTTTTCTTTGCCATATTGTCTCTAAGGATGGAATTTCCATTGATCCTTCTAAAACCAAGGCAATCCAAGAATGGCCAGCACCGACAAGTATAACTGAGGTACGTATTTTTATTGGTTTAGCAGGTTATTATCGACGTTTCGTCCAGAATTTTGCCAGATTGGCTAACCCATTGACAAAGCTCACACGTAAAGGGATTAAATTTGTCTGGACAAAAGAGTGTGAAGAATGTTTTGAAGAACTAAAGAGAAGATTAGTCAATGCCCCTGTATTGACTCTACCATCGAGGAGTGATGGGTTTGTTATTTATAGTGATGCATCGAAGAAAGGACTCGGTTGTGTCCTTATGTAGAATGATAAGGTCATTGCCTATGCATCACGACAGCTAAAAATTCATGAGCAAAACTATCCTACTCATGATCTTGAGTTAGCAGCTGTGATATTTGCTTTAAAGATATAGAGACATTACCTCTATGGTGAAAAATGTTAGATTTATACTGATCACAAGTGTTTGAAGTATATTTTCACACAAAAAGAACTCAACATGAGGCAAAGGCGATGGCTTGAACTACTCAAGGATTATGATTGCACGATACATTACCACCCGGGGAAGGCAAACAAGGTGGCAGATGCTTTGAGTAGAAAAGACCATGGAGTTTTGAATGTGATGAGAATTGAAAGGGATCCAATTTTCTTGGATCTAGTGAAGATGGACATGGGAATAACTAGGGAAGGTGAAACATCAATGCTTTTTCAAATGGTTGCCAAACCATCATTACTAGAAAGGATTAAGAGTTCTCAGACCAGTGATGAAGAATTTCAAAAGAAGATTAAAGGTGTGAATGATGGAAGATTGAGGGAATTTGTGTATAAGGATGGAATTTTGAAATTCGGGAAGAGACTTTGTGTTCCCGATATACCTGATCTAAAAAGGGAATTGCTAGATGATGCTCATAGTTCCAACTTCTCTATACACCCTGGGAGCACCGAAATGTATAGAGATTTGAAGGAACATTTTTGGTGGGACAATATGAAGAGGGAGATTGCTGATTTTGTGTCGAGGTGTATGGTTTGTCAACAAGTGAAAGCTAGAAGGCAACATCCTGGCGGAGTACTGCAACCTCTTCCCATACCTGAGTGGAAATGGGATAATATTACGATGGACTTTGTCATGGGACTACCAAAGACTCCTAAAAGGAATGATGCAATATGGGTCATTGTTGATCAACTTACTAAGTCAGCACATTTTCTGGCTATACGGGAGGATCTACCACTTGAACGTCTAGCAAGACTATATATTAATAAAGTTGTAAGACTTCATAGAGTACCCCTATCAATTGTTTCTGATCGTGATCCTCGTTTTACTTCAAGATTCTGGAAAAGTCTTCAAAAGGCCTTGGATACTGAACTTCATTTGAGAACTGCCTATCACCCTCAAATAGATGGACAATCAGAACGGACTCTTCAAACCTTAGAAGACATGTTGAGATCATGCTCTCTTGACTTTCAGGGTATGTGGGATCAATATTTACCACTGGTAGAATTTTCCTATAACAATAGCTTCCATTCGAGTATTCAGATGGCACCATATGAAGCGTTATACGGAAAGAGATGTCGTACACCAACCTGTTGAGATGACGTTGGTGAAAGAAAACTTATAGGCCCAAAACTGGTGGAGGAAACGGCGGAAAAGGTGAAAGTAATCCAAAATGACATTAAAGCAGCTCAAAGTAGGCAGAAGAGCTATACCGATAATCGAAGGAAGGATTTGGAATTTCAAGTCGGTGATCATGTTTTCCTGAGGGTATCTCCATGGAAGGGAGTCATACGTTTTGGTAAGAAAGGTAAATTGAGTCCCAGGTACATCGGACCTTTCGAAATTCTAGAACGAATTGGGGCTGTAGCTTCCCGTTTGGCAATGACGCCAAGTCTCTCCAAAGTTCACGATGTGTTCCACGTATCTCTGTTGAGGAAATACATGCCTGACCCAACGCATGTACTCACCTATGAGGAATTAGAACTGGAACCCGATCATTCCTATTGTGAAGAGCCCGTCAGGATTCTTGATGTGAGGGAGCAGGTGCTGAGAAACCGGACGACTCGTCTGGTGAAGGTTTTGTGGAGAAATCATAAAATGGAAGAGGCAACGTGGGAACCTGAGGAATTTATGATGAAAAACCACCCGAGTCTTTTTATGCAGTAATACCCTAGAAATTGCGAGGACGCAATTATTTGAAGGAGGGGAGAATGTAACACCCCAAGCTTCCACTGTACGTTTCCCTTCGAATAATGCCATAGCGTGTGTTGTACGCAACCTCGAGCTCTAACACACACCACAACTAATTAAACTAGGCGTTGTGAATAGTAATACCTACTTTTTGAAATTTTATAAATTATATTTATCAAAATGGACTTCATTTTTGGATTCGGAATATTGAAATTAGCCTATGTTGAATTTTTGGTATTTTTCTGAGAAATTCTAAATTTTTATGAAAAGTGAAGAATACTTAAAAACAACTTTTTTAATCAAAATAATTTATAGTGATAAATTCTAATATTTAGTGGTTTTAAAGTATAATTAGAATATATTTTTACCATTTTATCCAATGGTGGTCATTAGAATTATTTTAGCATTGAAATTGGACATAAACAATTGCCAAACTTTTGATATAAATTGTTTCTTAAAAACACGCTATTTGTTGTAACAGCGGGAATTAATTATAAAATTAATTAATACAACTTATATGTTTGGAATTTTGTAAAATATACATCATTTTTTTAATTCGTAATATCAATTATATATTAGGGTGAAATTTTGGCCTTATTCTGAAAAACTGCAATTTTTGATGAATAGTGAAACCACTAAGTGGTTGTTAAAAACTGATTTTTCGTTAAAATGAAATATTACCACTTTTGTGATTTGATTTTCAAAAATTAGACATACATGGTTTTCATTGAGAAGTAAAATTTGGTTCAATGAGATTAAAATAATTTTTTGGTGAATAGTAACTTTTAAGTTCTTAATCGCGATTAGAGGTAATTAGTGTAGTTTAAGGTACAAATAATGTTTTAATAATATGAGATGAGCATGAAACTTGTCATACTCCTATTTGATGAGTCATGGCCGACCAAGACAACCCATGGGTCAACTTGGGGACCCCATGGAGCCACTTTAGTTGGAAAATGACATTAATATATATTTATTTAATGTTAAAATTTAATTGACACAAACATGAGTTATTTTACTAAAACAGTTTTTAAGTGGGGTTACACAAGTCCAAATTTTAACTATAAATATTCATTAGAAATATAAAAATATTTCCTACATCATAGTATTTTTTTTATAATTTTTAGACATTAAATACAATAAATTATTTATGACATCATTATGATGCAGTGATGACCTCATTATTTAACGATTTAAATAAAATGAGAAGATAATGCAAAATCCAAGGCTTACACTTGTCCAAAGCCTATTGGATGAGGAGATTTAGAAACCGTATCACCTTAGCCTCGAATCATATAAGTTTGGGACCTTTAGAATCCGAAAAGCATTGTGAAATAATATAACATTTCAATCTTTCCAAAAGTGCCCCTCCTCTCCTCTTATAAAAGGCTTCCAACTCTACCACCTTATTCACACTTCCAAGACTTTTGGTTCGGCCGACCCCTGCCCAAATACTCTCCCAACTTCTCTCCCTTCATCCTAGAAGCTTTACTTTAGTTAGAAAGCCATCCTAAGGAGTCCTTTTGATCAAATCAAAAGGAAGAACCCGAAGAAGAGGTAACATTTTCATCACCCTCTTTCAAGTTTCTTTCTTCTTCCACTCCCTCTTTGTTTATTATTTCAATTCTAAAATTATAACTCCATTATCTTCTATATACTTTGATGTTATTATAAATATGGAACAACCATATTCAGTATTCTACCCATCATTTGAATGACATGTCACCATACGTGCGTACGTACGGCTTACCGTCTCCACGTCATGGTGTAATTGTTATTCAATATATTATTATTTAGATGGGTATAATAATGATATGTAATTCATGTAAATAATAAATATAACATGATAATGATTCTGTATATATGATATACTATCCAATTATATATTATTTAAATATCAAAATAATGATATTGTCGCTCGTGAGTACGTACGAACTACCGTCTCCACGAACGCGATGAGATTCATTCTCCGTCATACCTATTCAAGTATAATTATCATTTGATGATTTAAAAATAATGTTTAAGGACATGATATCATTCTTTATATGAATAAGATACAACCTGTCCATGAAAAACACGACTTACGTAACAAAACATATAAAAGAAAACGAGTAAGTTAACACCCGAAACAACGATAAATCTAAGATATTGTTAACAAAGCAATGTTAAAAGATCATATATGATATCATATGAATGTATATGATTCTTGTATAATTTAATAACAATTATTTCACCATTATACATGAGGTTAAACTACCCCAACCAAGGAAAAGTACAAGGTAAGGGTTTACTTCACAACCTCTTCATTATCCAAGGTTGTTTATACATAATTATCTACTGGGACCTTGTTATGATCCACATCAATGTTTTTTAAAAATGTTTTTAAAAACATTTTTCCTATTAAATGGAAAATGGGTTAAATTCATTTATACCCTTATATGTTTTTGAAAGGAATCTTACCGTCGTTTTCCAAACAATGTACTTTTTGACCTTTTTGACAAATTTAAGGTAAGAATGTTTTTTTAAACTTATACGGCGGGTGCGGCTATTTTCCGCCATTATAACTTCATCGAAGCTTCCCTTACAAGCTTATAATAATATTTTCAAAGTAAATGTATTATTATGGGACTTTTAAATGATTTCAAAAAAGAGAGATATTTCTCTCAAATAGCTTTGATTTGATCCATGTCAACATCCTTTGATGGGTTTTAAGTTTATTTGAAATTGATTTATGATACAAAACATCCATTGAGCATTTTGTGAAACATTTGACTGTGGATGTGTTATTTTTATACCATCCATAGTTTATGGAGAAACTGTTGACATTTCGTATGCTAGTTTTAATACGAATACTTATGTTATGTGTAAACCTATTCATATGAGGAATGTATTGGACTTAATAAGTGACGGGTGGAGCCCGCTATAGCTCCTCGATGCATCGGTAGGTCTAATGAGACAACTAGACGTAGAATTGTCCGAGGCCCTTTCCCAATTTGATTTATGGTTTTGGCCGAGGCCTTAATCATTTTAGACGTCTTGGCCGAGGCCTTGACAAAATGTTTCAGAAGGTCTCTCATTATACATTTTATCATCATGAAAGTGGTTATTGATATTTCATGTGATTATTCGTCTAGTAGAATATCCATGTGAGTAAGTAATGGCATTATTTTATTTTACTTTTTCCATATTATGCTGAAGTTCATGTTCAATAAGGCTTTTGTTTTAGTTATACATTGCCTTAAATGCTTATGTTTTCTTATAAAAGCTTCCGCAATATTGTTATCCTTACTGAGCATCTGAGCTCACCCCTTTCAATGTTTAAATATTTTCCAGGATATGAAGAAGTGTATTATGACTGACTTGCAAGAATAGTCAGTGAAGATATGAGTGTGGACTATGAAGACCATGTTATTGTAGTTTGTTTAATTTTGATGTAATGAAAGACTTATGAATGTATCTAGTGTTTCCAAGGCTACTAAACTAATCGGTCTTTCGAGACTTGATCTTTTGTGATCATGCCAATGTTACAAAGTAATGCACTGACTCTGGGTAGCTGGGGTCGGGGCGTTACAATTATCAACAAACCCAACCAACCCCAAAATGATATAATGTTTCCTTGATGAATATTCCTAGAAAAATTCATAAAAACATTTTTTATTTTCCTTTAAAAACTGATCCTCCATGTGATTCTACTTTTATCCTTTACATGTCTTTCATTTCAAAAAAAATCCCTCTATTAGGCTACAAAAGAAGTTTAATTACACCATTTTAAAACCAATCAATATATTTGAAATTTCCTTTTAAATCAGACCATATTTACTGACTTATAAACTTATTCCACTATTGGATTCCCCAAGTGACAACAATTCGATCTGATTCCTCTGTTTCCAATATATTCATCAAGAGAATATTAAAACACTCAATGTGAGTATTATCCACTATTGAATTTATCTTTTCTATTTTTATCATCTAAATTATTGTAAAACAATTTTAAGAAGAATCATATAATGAAATTAATATCATTATTATATATAAATTTTCTTATATGAATGGAATAACCATTATCTATACCACTCCCCCATTCGAAAAATAAAAACCTCACTTATTCTATTTGCAAACAACCGCCTCCATGAATAATATATAACATTTTTTATAACAACCTTACATTGATTATTATTAAATGGTATTTACAAGATAAAAGTATATTTATTAAATGAATAAACTTAAATAAGGTTAGAATTAAAATTTAAACTCTTTTTTAATAAAAAAACTTTTATTTATTTTGAAATTACTTATATATGATCCCTACCAATTACACATTCATAAAGCATAACAAGAAATTACATGGACTGGAATTATGAATTTATAATTTATTATGGAGAAAAATTTCTTTTATATTAAATAATAAATGAATAATGAAATTTTCATCAAATCATGGGGATCAACATCGACATTACAAAGCATGTACGAAGCATTGAAAACTCCTAAAATCCAATAATGAGAATAAATGCTTACCAACTAAATAATACATATTTAATGATTATAATTAATGATTATAAAATTAAATTGATATAAATAATTTTTAAAATAATTTATTACATTTTTGCGTTCATTTTATTGGAGGATAAATAAGTTTAGTATAAGTCAAGAGTAAATTTAAGGGATTCGGTTAACTCAACTATTCCTGATTTGAGTTGTAATGTTTCTTATTGAGATTTTTTCATCTATGAATGGTTTTAACCATAATTGTTTTGTTATAAATACTATTATATTCCACTTTAGGGAAGAAATACCTTTACATAAAATGATTATTATAGGACAATATTTTTCCTCTTAAACGTTTGATGTTATTAATAATACTTCTCATCCAGTCTGATAAAGTCTTTATATTTCTTGCCCATATTATTTCTTCATAGAAAGATATCATATATTATTTTGAAATCAAAATATGTAGTATTTATTTTTATCATCATATTTTTAACACTTTTTACATTGTATCTTTATTACTATTTAAATGATTTGGGGTTGAATAATGATAATTTGAAATACTAAAAAGAATTTTTTATTTAAATTCAAAATATTTATCTTCCAATACTATTTAATTGAATAAAAAATTATTTTCATTGAAGTTACCATTTTTTGGATTAATTTTAATGTTGGTTTTTAATTGTTGTTCTTGTTAGCTTCTTAAAAAGAGATCTTGAATGTGGCTCGTAATGTCATCTTGTTAGAACAAGGATGAGAATGTTTTATAAAATATAATTTTAGGATTATCTATTTTTACTCTATATGTAAGGATGATATATCTCATAGAGGTTTAGTTTAACGAATAACCCTCTAAAATATTTTGTGAAATGATACTATTTGGGTGATTGAATTTTTTGTATAAACTTATTCAATTCATGAGGTTATTTTCTTTGATAATATTTGAAAATTTTAAAAAATGAATCTTACTTCCAATGTTTTTCATTATATTACATATTATTTCTTTTATTTTTAACACAATATGTATGTACTTTTATGGGTGAGTTCATATATCTTCCATGGATACACTGGTTATAGTATTATATCCCATGGTATAATGTGTGAATTTTATTCAACTTTTCTATGTTAATAATATAATCTGTATGAATCATTAATTATATATATTCATACATGATTATGAATTAATAAAAGTTATTTCTATAAAAAATCATAATACTTATAGTCTACTGAGGTGGAATATTTGTAAAAAATTCTTTATAATTTTGATATATGCCAATTTTTGAGGAAAAGATGAGTTTTATAATATTACCTAAGGTAATGTTGTTGATATTATACCATGAGACTTTCCAATAATTTGGATACTCGTAGAGAATATCCTTAGTGGTTAATAATTAAAATTTTGAGGATTAAATTTATTTACAGGGGGAGAATAGAGAACTTTGGTTTCCAGGACCAATTTTACATCCTTAAATTATATATCAAAAATTTTAATGATTCTATTTATAGTGTTAAAAAATAAATAAAATTTATTAAAAATCAGTCATAAAAGAAATGGATCTAAAAGAAAAAACATTATTTATTTTTGAAGGACCATTAGAAAATTGTAACATGAAACAATGTATTACATACCATTGAATAAAAAAAACACGAACGATTACATAAAATAAAACTGAATAAATTAAAATGGGACAATAATAAATGAAAATTATAATTTTAATACAACTAGAAGATAGCATGGATAATATTATCCATTGAAGATAAGTATTAGTAGAGAGAAACCTATAATGACAAATAAAAACATCAAATGATTAATCCTATTGGGAAATATCAAATGAATGTTATAGGAATGATATTAATTACTTAAGATGTCATAATAGAATGAATTCATAGGCTTTAACAGGGGATATAACTATTTAAAATGGTTATATGTTCATTGTGTATATGGTAATTGGAAATATTCTTTTTGGATATATATCTATCCAATAGGTTTAATGATTTTTTATATTGTTAGTAACAAAAATAAAATAATAAAACTCTCAAAATAGAATTAATTAAACAACAATATAATATTTAAGTAAAATTTTGTTTATAAAATATTGTTATTCCTTACTTATTATTGTTATTAAAGAATGATATGATGCAATTAAAAATTTTAACGAAATATTTTAATATAATTTTATTCATAAAATTAAATAGTAAGGAAATTAATAATTAATATTTATGGTATTTGGTATTGATTATTTAATAATGTCATTTTATAAGAACTATATTGCAATTTCTTGAGTATCATTATCTAAATAAAATTAATCAAAAAAAAATAATTATTTTATATGAAATTTATTTATAATATATAAAATATATAAAATTGATATGAATTCAATAGATATTAATAGACTTGTGAAAAAATACATTCATTGTATGATAAAAATATTACTTTTTTCAGAAATGGTTTTTATGCTATATAGATATTTATTATAAATTTAATTTTTATCAAATTTAAACATTTATCCTAATAAAATTATTTTAAAATATTATATTCATAATAAGTAATTTTTATTTAGTTTATTTTCAATTTAATCATAAAATATTTATCAATGTAAATATTAGTTAAAATGACAAAACTAAAATATTTCGATTAATTATTTTTAAATGATGTTGATTTTTTAGATTGATATGCATTTATGAAACCAATATTATTCATAAACATATAAAATAATATATTCTTGATATATAAATTAGTAATTAATAGGAAATTAGAATGAAAATAATAAATATTTAAAATGACATATTTATGAAAAAAAATATTTTAGTCTAAATATCTTATATCTAAATTTAAATTTAAATATTCACAACTTCAGAATTTGAATTATTTTGTATTTGGTAAATATTTTTAATCGTCACATTGATATTATGTAATAATGGTAATCAATTTTTTTTGTAAAAAGGAATTACCTTTATAAATATGTTATCATGGTTAATAAGGGTGAAAATGGGTAGCTTAAATTTTATTGAGTTTTGTGAACTTAAGAATATAGTTAGACACTTACAAAGAACATTATTAGAAAATAAATTCATTCAAACATGTCTTAGTATCGTTTATTCACCTAAATCACCTAACAATCATGTGATTCAATAATTAAGTCTGGCCTATAGTTTATTTTCCACGAAAATTACATCTTTTCACCTATAAATGGTGCTCACATACACCAACATAAAAATCATATAATATATAAAAATTCGGTTTAAAATATTACAATTTTACTTCCCCTATATCTATAATTGAATTAAATTTTTCATGAATGTTATCCATGTACTATATTTCTAACCGATCTGTCGGGAGAAGATTTTAACAATCAATGTTTGTAGTAGCCACTCATCAAATTTCATCTCTTTATTATTCCCTTCTTACATCCTACAAAAATATTCCTTTATTTTTAATATAAAAAGTTCTTTATCAATATTATTCAGAAATGTTATTAAATTAATGGAATATCCCTCATCTATCTCTGTCCCATTGATTCAAAAAAACATTAATGCCAATATTTTATGTGAAAAATGTCACATCAATGAATGACGTATTTTATTTTTTATCACCACCATAAATGGATGATTATAAGAAGGTATTTAATGTATAAAAATTATATTTATTTATTAATTAATATTAATTAGTGGGAATTTTAATATTTAAACAAATTGTTAATAAAATATCATTGGTCTATTATTATTTACCAAAATAAGCACATCCCCAATTCAAACATCATGAATCATAACCAGAACCTTTATAGAGTGGTCTAAAAAATATAAATAATTATGGATAATATATTCAAGATCCTTATATAATATATGAATGATGGACATGGTATCAAAGGAAGGGGTTATACATTAACATTACAAAGAATATTTGAATCCAGGAAAATCCCTGGCATCCAATGATAAAAATAATAAATATCCAAATAATAAATATATAATAGTAGAAATGGTTAAATAAATGAATAATGTGCTGACATAATTATTTAATTTGATATATTTATCATGTAATTAGTTGAATCACTTATATATATTTTTAGAGTAAAAAATATGGATTGTTTAAACAAAAATGTCATTTTCTGTGTTATAATTTTTCTTCTTAAACATGTTTATTCTATGCATGGTTTATTCCACCCTATGATTTTATTATAGGGTAATTTATATTATTTTTTAGGTAAAATTCCCTTTTAATTCAAATCTAATTGTGTGAAAAAAATTATTCTCATAAAATTATAATGTTTTTACGAATAAATGTTATATTCTCATATAAATTCTTTCCCTTCCATATCCATATTATTTCATCCCACTAATGTCCACATATACAATTTTAAAACAAAACGATGTATCATTCAATTTTATTTTAATATTTTTCTTTACCACTTTTCAAATAGAATAATTTTTAATTTTATAATGATTTGGGTTTCAATAATGATATTTTGAAATATTAAAAGTCATTTTTAATCATTTATCATACACACCATATTGGATGACTAAACCATTATTACATTTAAAGGTTTCATTTTAGGTTTTTATTATAAAGTGTTTTATTGAAATTGTTTTCTTGTTATCTTTTGGGAAAGTAATTTGAAAATTTCGTTTTAAAATCATCTTTTTAAAATAATAATGAAAATGTTTTATGAAGTCTATTTTTATGAATTTTTTTCCTCTCTATTCTCAATTTATATATCTCTTATAGAGTTATGTTTCATTAATACACTAATAAAAAATATAATAAAAAATTCATTTTGAATAAATAATTGGTCAAAATATTTTTATGTAGTTAATCTCTAAAGGAACTAAAACATATAATTCTAGAAAATTGTTGTCATTGTGAGATTGAATGATTAAAATGGTCAAAAAATATGTAAGTCAATATTGATTCATCTCACTTGTTTTAAAATATATTAATTAAAGAATTTTTTTTAGAATGAGATCCAATAATGTTTGTCTGTGTTACTTTATAATATGTGATACCCAAGGTACCCAAAGGGGGTAATTAGGGTTATTACTAATTAAATAATTTATTCATTAACACTCACCCATCTGTTGATATTATCGAATATTTAAAAAGATCTATATTCATTTCATAACAGTCTGAATTGAATCTATGATGAATATGAAATTAATATATTTAAAATAAATCACACAAGAACACATAATTTTTTATTATTTAGTTGTACTAGGATAAATCGATCGACCATACATTTAAAGATGTTCCCATGAATAAAATAGACTTTACACTCATTATTTAGTAGATAAAATATCTTATTCATTCTCTAATAGGAACTTCAATCTCCTCTTGGGATTTGTTGTAAATACACTTAAATAAGTAAATTTCAAAATGTTTTCAAAATCTATTATTTTATCACCCTCATATTTAAAATATATTCAATGGTTCCTCTTGATATCATTAGTATCACAATTTTACTTTGTAATGAGATATTAATAAAACAATTGTTTGTATTTGTGAGCTGACTAGATGAAAAAATATAGTGATTAATATAGAAATCAAATTAATCTATAAAATAATTCAACATGAGATACGAACTCAAAAACTCTCTCCCATTTTATATTCAAGTATATTTTTACTTTATCACTTATAATCAAATAAAAAATACACCCAATCCAATCATGTAAAAATATTTTTTCCTTATTTCTGGTTTCTTTTTTTCCTAACCATTTGTAACAAATTATCACCCTAAAAATCATAATTGATTCAATATAAAAAAAATATTAGAAAAGTGTGATACACACACCACATTTTCAACATTACCCCCAAATTTAGATTTTCACAAAAGGTTTTCATATTTTGGTAGATTTCATGGTTTTTCAAATCCACCATAAGAGAAAAAATATTTAAATTATTCAGAATGGATGTTATTCTTTAAAATGAGCTCTAACTTATAATTTGTGATTGCAATCATAGTTCTTCAAGGAGGAATCATGATACCAATGAAAAAACATCAAGATAGATATCCCATATATTTATTAATAATCATAGATTACACTTTGTTTCCTAATTTTTTTTCTCTTCCTTATTCAATATTAAAAGAATTATGCTTGTTCGATGAAAAATAAAATGCATTATCACAAAGACTGCCTCTATTACAATTCTCTATTAAAATTTCAATTTTCATAAATTTGTTTTTTGTAAAAAGGATTCTTTTTTATAAGAAATATTTTATAATTTATTCTTAATACCTCTTATGATGGAAATCCATAATATCATAGTACATATAAATTATTCCAATATACAATTTATAAAAATATAAACCTTACAAAAAACCAATAATATAAAATAAAACTTGATATATTCTTTTCTTCATTCATTGTCACTCGTGAATAATATCAGCAATCTACTGATCTCAACATTGGAGTTCATGGAGGACTCAGAACTCCAAGACCTGTCCATGGTGGCTCATTTTGGATGGAATCAACCATTGGTAGATATATTTGTCAGTTTTTTTGATTTTGAGGCATTCAACATCATGAATATTTTTGTCTGCTTGATCCCCATTACATTCTCATTGTCTTTGAAATAGTGGGTGAACGCATTATTGTATGGTCTGGAGAATCTCATGGTTCAAATGGGTTTTATGTTTCTCCTATCTACTTGTCATATGAGTTTCATATGAGTCATGATCCCCCTAAACCTTCAATTTGTATTTTTTATATCATTTACCCCTTTCATTTTAGAATCAATCAATACTTAATCTGATTGGAAACCTATTTTGATGATTCTTGGGATATTATCATTTTACTAGGGTGCTTAGTCATCCGATAACACACCGTATTTTGGTTTAGTTGGATTTCTAAATTACACTACTGGACTTGATAATAATTGATATCGAATAAGAATGTAGTTTCTAAAAATGGTATGTTTTAAATCGTGGGTTACTTTCTATTTATCCTATAATAACTATCACAATGGCCTTTCTTTTTTTTACCTAATTACAATTCACATAATTCTGATGATGGCGGTGTTTTAGGGATAATGTACCAAAATGCGTGTTTTTATTTGATGACATCCCTTGGATAGAAGTAGATGAAAAATTATTGATAGTTACACACAAATTTTTAGAGGCCATAAATGTTGAGGGAAACTGGGGTTCCTACACCGAAGTAGTGCGTTATGAATCATAATAACCTATGGGAGATAGATTGAAATAAAATCTCATTGATCCCATATCAGTGAGGTTTATGAAATTTTCACCTATTTGGAAATAGTGTAGAATACGACTAAAAAGGAAATGAGTATTACAGATATTAGGATCAGCATACAATCAGGTAAAAGAGTATTCTTCAGTAGAAATTCATTATATTTTTCATGCCTTGGTTGATGATATGTTGAATACCCTACGATTAGAGATGTATGTTCCACCTACATAAATCATTCTTCCAAATCCAGTAAAAATTTTGAATTAAAATTTTATTGGAAACATATATCGCGAAATGTAGAAAATAGTTATACCAATGTGGAAAACAAAGAAGGCTGTGGTTGGTTAGAAAAATGAAGTATGGACTTAAAACATAAAAGTAATGATATAGAATTAGAATCTCAATTTTTACCACTCTATTAACAAAATAAATAGCTAGAGTATCCATGTGGATATAGATTATAGAATGGGAAGAAATAATATTATGATTTGAGTAATTGTACAGTAAAAATAGAAAAGAACAAGACTACACAAGGATTATTCAAATCAACAAAAACCAATGGCCAATATATCAACTTTCAAGGTTAATGTTTATGATTCAATGAATAATGAGTAATTATTATTGGAAGCTTATATTCTTCATGATGCGAGAGAAATATAGAAGATTGAAAATCCAAAGGTGAAAAAACAAGCCCCTTGTGAGACGTAAAAGAGGAATATTAATCAGATAAAAAATAATACATAGATTTGGTAATGTATGGATCCTTGATTACAAATCTTCACATCATTTTCAAATAATTTCAAATGGGGGTCAACTAGGAGCATATAATTAAATCTAATCCTATTGACGGTGTGTTGATGGAGTATGAAAAGGATATATAGGATAATGTTTAAACCATTTAGATATTTTTACTCTCCAAGGAATAGATGATGGATGTGGCTTTCCCTATCAATATTTCCTAGAATCATTCAAATATAATGTTCATGTTAGTAAATCTGGTTGACCTTAATGAAGAGTAATATTATTGGATCAATAATTAGGATTATATTCTATCACATAAATACAATGAAGTGAAAATAGGTTTGGATAATTATATTCAAACATTGGTAAATATTGTTCATCATTTCAAGGATCTCATCAAGGTTGAACCAAATATGAAGGAAAAATCATTTTAATAGAGATTTTATTGGGTGAATTACACAAATATAGTTAAATGTTTCTTGAATATCAATGCTAAATAATATGTGGCTTAACATTCTATTTTGGGCCGAATATTTTGAGGGTTCTCACATTACTGACAAAAATTCGCATTATATTTTTTTATATTTTCATTCAATCAATTAACATGATTAAATGAACCATTGCTCGTTAGTTGGTTTATTTGAAATGTCATCTACACATATATATCTTGATTTTGAGTTAAAAGTCTCAATTTCTAAAGAAATACTATTTGTAAAAATAAATTAATAGGTTAAGGGATACAATATTAATTATTCTTCTAGAGGATGTATCTTTTGATGTTTTCAGACATTTCATAACACAGGGATACATATTTTTATCAATAATAATATCATTTGAAATTTCATTGGAAATAAATATTTTCTCAATTACATCCAAAGACACATCCTGAACTCCTACCAAAATTCTGAATTTAAATTCAATATTGAAGAACATCATGTTGAGGGAATTATTCTTATCATAAACATATTTCATTATACTATTATATTTCTTTCTATCATCCCAACATGATCTTCATTAAAAATTATTTTTTCATGTAAGGAATTTTTGATGCTGTTTTATTAGATTGTATTTGTCCTCTACTTAATCATCTTTGAAATCAATGGATCCTTTTTGAGTTTCGTCCAATGAATGGAGCTTATATTCAGAGGTTTTCATTATCTCATTTTTCTGTTCAATTAAAACCTTCAATTATTCTTTATCTATAGTGTGTTTATTTTTTAACAATTAATTTTTTTTCTTTATATCGTTATCTTTGATAAGGTTTTTGCATTTTTTTAAATTCTAATTGATTCATTCTTCCATTGAATTATTTATCCAACTATAGTTGTTATTTTTTATCTTATAGATCCATAATAAACACACACAAATGCACACATATATATAAATAATTCAAAATGTAACTTCATTAAATAATAAATAATATTATCATAAAAATTTCAAAGTGATATACTAGGAACATTCTATTCAAATCCTGAACTAGATTTTTCCAAAGGATAATTATCAACAAATATTATTGGAATATAACCTCTTTCATTACCATAAGAAAATAATTAATCCACATTGGATTTTTTTGTCAAGAGTGATCCTCCTAGTTCTCTTATGAAATATCATCTTGTTGTTTTCTAATTATTTGGCAGAATCTTCCCTGTTCATAAAAAAATCCTTATTCTATTACTAATCCACCTCAATAGCTTCATCAAATATGAAGTCCATGTATAAAATAATGAATCAACTTTGAAAAAAGTTCAAAGGAATTTATATCCTTGAGTTTTGACACCAATTGCATCTCCTAGTAGATTATGCAGTTATAGAAAGAGGAGGGTTGAATAAGATTGGACTAGTTTTTATAATTTTCCAATAAAATGAGAATGAAGAAAATTTCCAGCCTTCTTAACTTAATGAAAAAAATACTTCATACAACTCCAACCTATTCAAATTTCCTCGAAATAATTTAGTTGAATTTAAGATATTATGAAACTATCATAAATCAATTTCAACATAATTCTCAAGGATTTTTTAATTGATGGTAACTTCAAAGAGTATTCTAATAAATATCAACTGCATCAAAAATCTTCTCACAAATTTCTAATAAAAATTCATTATAACATTACCTTCAATATTCATAAAAAAATCAACTTCTAATAAAAATATCTATATTACACCATCTAATGACCACTTTTATGACCTATTATTTTTTCATGTATGAAACAAAATAATGGATACTCACATCATCATCACCTCAATCTTGTCAATATTTTATAGCAATTAGTGTTTTGTCCAAGCATCAAAACATTTCATTAAAATCATTAATTACATATACACATTTAAAAGATTTATATTCCTCATACTTTTATACAACATATTTTCTCTTATTAAACATCATTAACCATCATCAACAACACCTATTGATATAATTCACTTATTGAAAAAAAATACTATAATTAAAACAAATGTATTGTCTCTGTATATTTATAAATTCTATTTAATCATTGAACCCTTCATTAGATTATTAATATTTATTAATGAAACTAAAATACTTTAAATTTTTTGTAAATGGATGACACATATAAATAAGGTAAATTATAATTTTTTTGACCCATATCACTAAATATCTAACAATATATTTCTATTTTTTTAAGTGAAATAATTCACCAAGATATATATATTTCATTTAGTAAAAGACATGTTTCATTAGATCATGGAAATGTCGAGCATGGTTACCAAATTATATTATTAAAAGAGGTATTATATATCTAATCCTCCTAATAAATCATACCTTTTTCTTCTTATAATTAATTATTTTATAAAAACTATAAAATATTGATCAGAAAAAATATAACATTTTTCGTATCTTATCATATGTTGTATCTTTCAACAAAAATTCCCAAAAAAATATATCATCACCTCAATGTTCATTATGACCCCATGGCCATCTTTATGAAAAAATATTATTTAAAACCCCATTTGATACTTCACACACCAATTTCTTCATGATATTCAAAATTCAAAACCCTATAAAATTAACATCCTCGTGACATGGTTTCTACCAAATCTCTGTTTTTTAATCATCAAAAAAAATAATTACCAAATATTCTATCATAACCATGAATTCCCACTTTTTTTAAATTTCTTTATAATTAATTAATAAACCATGATATCTAAAAAACATTGAAAAATTAAACTCAAAGGTTTTTATTTATGTATATAAACCATGAACAAATCTCCCTCGTATAAGTTGTTGTTTTCAACATATTATAATGAATCATGATGTAAACCAAGATATGGTTTATACATACCATCATCTCTAAGAACATTATTTATAAAAATAGTGTCTAATAATGTTTTCGTTTTTAGACTATGATATTTTTCATGTAACGAAAACATGTTTAATACTTGTTTCCTCCAATCTAAATCAGTTGTTCTTTAATCTTCTATATTCTATAACTATGAATAGGATATAACCTTATGAATGAGAGGATATTTAGGAAATAAGGACAAGGTATTTGTGATTATGATGTTGTTTTTTCCAATTCCCTAAAATAAATTTCAATAAAAATTATAACATTAAGTACTTCCACGTTATTCCTTAATAAATAATTTATTCCATTTAAATACTCCATCAAACCCATATATTAGATCACTAATTTTATGATATATTAATCTTCTCAATAAACTTGTTCTATATTGTATCTTATTTTCTATATGTATTCCTTAAAATTCATTTTCAATAGTCACAATTTTTTATTTTTGGAAATTATTACATTCTCTCTTTATCTTCCTATATCACTATACTGTATACAATGCCACAATTACATGCATACCCTTTCTCACTTCTTGGCATTGTTTTTTTCATGAGTCTAATTCATCAACATGTATGGTCTCCATGCATGATAAGCTTATATTTTACAAAGAAAAATTCTAATTCCTTAATTATTCATACCATCCAGTATTTTTTTATTTCATAATGTATGATCCTTGCATTCTCTAGTTTATCTATTTACCAATACCTCTCCAATTCTTTCCATCATGTAGGATATGATTTCAATGTATCATATTCTCAAAATTATCTAGGTTTCAACATTATTATCTTTTCATATTCTTTCAACATACACACATTTGTTTTTATATAACACATAAAGCCATTAATTAATACCAAAACATATATTAAAACTTTGGTTTTATTATTATCTATGTTACAATTTAATTCTTGATTCTTCTATAAATCCAACTCGATAATCTAATACTATTTTCATTACTACGTAAATGTGGTTTTCTTCTAAATAATCATTAAAAAACCCCCGATAAAAAAATGGTTTTATTACCTCTTTAAATCACCCATTTGAATATAAAAATAAATGGATAAGCTTTCTAGATTTTTATTAATTGTATTCATAGAGATATAGATATATTAATCCCTTTATACCCCTTATAATTCAATTATCTAATATCTTATAATTTTGTTCATATTTTTACATATTTCATCAGGAGGGCTCAATTGAATCTATATTTTATCCACAAACATTTTCAACCACTCATATAAATGATTTTCAGTCACATCTATCAATTTCTTATATAAATTTTATGCCACACAACACTTTTATACAAGATGAATCTCTAATGTATTCACATCTACTAAAAATAAAACATTTAAATGATATATATAAAATTAATCTAAGCCTAAACTATTAAATTATTCACATATTAAATTAGAGAATAACAAATAACATCAATATATTTTGATTTACTCACTTACTTCTATAAGCGTTTGCAATATAATTATCCACATCTTGCACAAATCTTTCAATGATCTCAATATCAATTTTATAAAAACACAATAAAATAAATATTTAAAAACCATGTGTGTGATATATATGTGTTTTTCAAATTATTTTCTTCCATTTATAGGTCATTTGACTTTTAGAAATGGGGATAAACCATTCCAACTATCATCCCCAACTCTCTCTAAATTATTTCAACTCTGTCATTAATTTTATCATTTTTTGTGTCATGAAATTCTCTTATTAGTACTTTTACTTATTTTAGAAATATATAATAAACCATTCTAATTCAAGAGAAGTAAATCATGAAATTGAATGATCAAAACCATTTTTAGAGATGTCTCAGATTTCATTTTAAGGAAATCTTTTTTTGAATTATTTTCGATACCTTTTTGATAGGTTATAAATTTTGTGAATTTGGGAGGAAAATTAAGAGGTTTTTAAGGATATTTTGTTGTACACATTTGGTGGATGGTTTTCCCAAACCATGTTCCCAATCCCAGAAAATTGTGTGAACCCAAAAAGAGAGGATGCACATGGATTGAGCAGTGTTTGTCAAATCGTGCACCCCTTAAGGAAATACCATAAACTCAAGTCCTTCTAGAAGAGGCATATGGTTAAGGCACATGGGTCTTCAAACTATGTTCCACATCCCAAAAAACCATGCATGGGATTTTTATTTTCCCAAAAAATATATTTACAAAAACAAGAATCCCCAAAACTCTCCAAAATCGACCCTAACTCATACCAAGTATTTTTGTATTATTTTTAGAGCATCCCAAATGGATTAAAAGCCCTTCGGACATCTATTAATATTGAATAAAAGGGAGGGTTTATGTTTGAAAGCTGACTAGGTATGGGATTTATTCCCATTTAGATTTATCTCTCTCTCTCCCATCCTCATCCTAGATAAAAGAGGGATGTTTAACCACTATTGGATCTAGATATATATTTAGGTATGTCAGATCTTGATTCATTTAATAGTATATATAAATTTTTGATATAGATTGTTTTCTTCATTATGGAATTATGCTATCCCTTTCTAATTCTGCAGTTTTATGGGGTGATCTTTGTTAGTGAATTGAGGTAGGTGATCTATAATTCAAATCACAATGTCAGGATATCAACAATGTGTATGAAGTTATAGAATTTATATGGGATTATAAAATTTTATTTTTCATAAATTTAATTAATTAATTTCATGAATTAATAAATTAAGGGATTGTGAAGTTGAAAAAATTTTGTTTGTTGAATTGAAATAATTAATTGTTGAATTAATTATAGGGATGTGTGAATTGTTGAGTTGAAATGATTATTTTTTAAATTAATTAGATGGAAATTGGGATTGTGGGTTTTGATTAATTAATTTTTGAATTAATTAATGGTATTGAATTGGATTTATTAATTATTGAATTAATTAATTAGACTAAATTAGATTAATTGATTTTTGAAATAATTAATGGTGTTGAAGTCATTAATTAATGAGATTGATGTTATTAAATAATTGATGAATTAATTAATGGGATTTCTATGGTAAATAATTATTTAATTAATTATTGGAATGGTGTCAATATATAATAATTTATTAAGATTAATTAATTTGTTGATTAATTAACATTAAATTTTAATAAGTGTGAATTGAAATGATGAATGGTAAAAATGATATTTATGTGTAAATTGGAATGATGAATGGTAAAGATGAAATTCAGGTGTTAATTAAAATGATTAATGTTAACAATGACATTTACGTGTGAATTGAAATGTTGTATGATAACAATTACATTCATATGTGAAATTAGATTATCAATGATAACAATTAAATTCATATGTGAGATGAGTTGATGAAAGGTAACAATGATATTTAGATATATGATATCAATTAGAAAATGATTGGACTCTAGGATTGACCAAAGTAGGTATTCATATTTTAGGTGTCCTTAGGAACCCAGGGGGCTATGTGGTCAAATAAAGGGTACTTGAATAAATTTGAACTATTTTCTTTTTTTGTTTCATTTATTCATTATAAAATTCCATACACTATTTTGTGGGATATTGTTTTAAAAATCATTGGTGGTGGACTTCTAAGTTGTACTCACACCCTACTCAGGCCTCCAGATCAGTATCTGAATATATTTCACGGTTTCAAGACATAATAAAGGAAATAGACAGATGTTAGATAGATGAGTCAGGAAGAATCATGGATGAGGGAACCAATCATGGTTTGGGACCCACATAATAGTTTTCAATGATTTTATTTTTTTGGGATTTTCATATTGACACTTGACACATATTGAAATGAATTATCTACTATTTTGTTTTTGATATTGTATTTCCTATTATGTTCTTCTTGTAATGCTGGTTCTATTTTAGTTAATGGGTATATTTATTGGTTTTTTTATTTGTTTTATATTGTTGTGATAATTAGATAAAGAAGATATAATCTTCTGATGATTGATATTTGTATATCACTCTTACTCATCAAACTCGGGTATATGAGGAGTCACACTAGAGGTCACATAGAAAACTGACTTAAGGCTCTAGTGTGTAGCACATGGGTTGGGGCATCACAAAGTGGTATCATAGAAGTTTTATTTTCATTTATTTTTTATTACTATAGGGAAAAATTGAAATTATACTAGAAATATTTGTGAGATGGTAATGAGTTTGTGCATGGTAATATTTATCCTATATATAGGGAAGAACCCAAGTACCTATCGTGGGATTGTCGTTATTGTTGTTTTCCATTACGGTTGAATGTTATATCACCTAAAGTGATGCAATTTCTATGTGATTTTATTATTATTTATTTAAATTTGTGAGTATTGAATCGTTCACATGAATGGAATGAGAGTGTAGTAATCATGCATCATTCTAGGCACTCTGGATTATTTTTTGACATGCATCATTAGACACACATTGGAAAATCATGTTTGGGTAAATTGTAGGAATTGAACTATTTTACTTGATTGTGACAATTTTCAATGGAATAGGTTTTCAATATCTATTTAAAATGGAAAAATTTATTCAACATATGAAATAATGGTGTCCAATGTGAAACTTGAATAATGAGATGAGTTTAACCTTTGATAACCATGACCTTGATATAGGATGGTTAAAGGTAGCTATAACACCAGAATTTTGACTGTGTGGAATGGTTTCTAGAAACTACTAGTTGTGACTTATTTTGATTTCCTCTTATCTAAATGTGTTAACATTATGTTATGTTTAGAAAGTTATGTGTTTGTAATTATAGAGATATTCCTCCATTGTGATTCTTGTTGAGTGGAATATAGGAGGACATGGTTAGAGATTCATTTCTAGTAGTGGAGCCAAAGGAACCAGTAGTGTTGGGTCACAATGTTGGTGGGATGTTCTGAGAGAACATTTCTTGTTTTATACAATTCATGGAAAGATACCCAGGGTGGGTTGTGAAGATATTGTTCGATCTTATATGAGAGTTTCTATTACAAAAACCTCCAATTTTTACCAAAGAGGGTTGAACAGAGGAAGAAGAGTTCTCTATTGCGTCTATCCAGACAATAATTGAAAATTTAAAGAATCGGGCTGAGAAGAGAGTCATATTGGATACTTATGTTATATAAGGATTAGTGATGTTTTTGTGGGACCTTATGGATCATACAAGACTAGATAATGTTATTTCATTTAAGGACTTCATGGAGAAGTTCCTACATCAGTTCTATCATGAAAATCTAAGGAAGAAGAGATAAACTGAGTTCATGAGGTTGACTAAACAGTGTATGACTATGGTGGACTGTGTTGAATGATTTTTAAATTATCAATGATTTTCTCCAGGGATGGCAGAGGGTGAGAAAACTATAGAAATAAATTTCAAGGATGGGATTAAATGTGTTATAAAGGCACTAATTAACCTCATTTAATTAAAAAAGATAAATGAGGTGGAGGATCTGTATCTCATTGGTGAGATGAACATGCGAGGTGATTTGAATTTAGGATACACAGTTTCTGTTGGGAGATCAGGACACACATCATTCGTGGTAAGGAAGTGCCTCAATGAGAATGTTTTCCAGGGGTAGTTGGAAGAGTGTCTAGGGCGAAGGTTCGTTGTCACATTAAATTACCTTTATTATTTTCTACTTATGAGGTAGGTTAGGACACTATTTTATACTCTTAATTCAACCAATATTAGAGTAATTATTTTACGGTAGGATGTGGCATCTATAAAAGTTCTGTAAAAACCCACTACAAATGGGTAGTGACAGAAAAGATAGAAAGAATCTAAGTACATATAGGGGATATTATTCACCATATCTGTCTGAAAAAAGGTGTTCTATTGGTTGAGGTTTGAGAAGAAATGGATGTGTTTCTCCAATGATAGAGTTCTCATAACAATAGAGTGGTGTATCTCAGGGGACCTATAATGCATCATAGGGAATATGAGAACGACAGTTACAAACTATTCATCCTACACTTATGGATAGAAATGTTGAACCGTTGATAGTGAGGGTTATTTTTCTTATAACATATATCATTTCTAGTGCCTTTTTTAATATTGGTTCATATCAATGCTTTATATTCTCACAACATGTGAATTGATTGATCCAGATGATGGAATTTATGAGAAAGGTATTGATAATAGATACGACAATTGGAATAGGGTCTACTATCATCTTCTTATGAATGGGATGTTCTCTCAAGGTTGGGGAGTATCATTATCAATGATATCTTTAAATTCCTAAAATTTCTGGATTTGAACTAATTTTTGTTATGGACTGGTTAATAGCACAATAAGCCCGCATATATTTTTACCATTGGAGATTGATTTTTACGTCTTCTATGGGTGGTGATTTCATTAATCATGGGGATTGAGATATCTAGGAGGGTTTTAAGGCCATTTCATATGTAACTGGGGGAGATTAAAACCTAGGGATATAGTCAATTATTGGATGATGGGGGTGTGAAATAAGATGTCTTTTCAGCTGTATTGGATAGGTTTCAGGATGTGTTTCATAAATACTTCCTGGGGCTTCAACCCCAAAGATATGTATAATTTATTATTGAACTTATTTCAGGGGTTGATCCTGTATCTATTTGACCATTAAAAATGACCCCAACAGAGCATCAAAATATCAATACATAGCTAGAGGAGTTGTTGGATAAATTTTTTATCTGATTGAGTATGTTTTTTTGGAAATCTACTCTTGTTTTTAAAGAATCCATACCGAACTCTACGATTGAATGTTGATTACCATAAGTTGAACTGAATGAGAGTGAAGAACCAGTATCCTCTTATGTGAATCAATGATCTACATAACCATTAAAGGGGTGGGGGTGATTCTCATCAAATATTACATTGAGATCAAGGAATTATCAGTTGAGACTTAGATATTCTGATATACTAAGGATTGTATTCAGAAGCATGTATGAATATATGTGTTTTTTGTAATGTCGTTTGGGTAAGAAAACTCACCCAAAATGTTAATGCAATTTATGAATAGAATCTTTCATTTGTTCCAATATCAGTTATTTTTTATTTATTGTTGGAAATCATGGTGTACTTTAATACTCCTGAGGATCATTCCCAATATCTTGAAATCGTCCGGGGTACACTGAGAAAGCATCTTATATATGTCATGCTACCTAATTGTTAGTTATATAATGATTAGGTATACATTATTGTTCATGTCATTTCAAAGGAATATTGTCAGTGGACCTTCAAAATGTATATATAGTTGTTTATTTGGCATAGTAAATGAATATTTTTGATATATGTAGCTTTCTTATATTTGATGGATATTATTAGATGTCCATTCATGACTTTTCCCATATGTAAGAAACACTTTCGAGGATGAAAAATAATTTGGTAAAGTTTAAATGGATGGAATCATGTGAGAATTCCTTCTAGGAGTTTAATAACCACATTACATCGACACTGATATTTATCCTACCTGATTTTAGAGTGGGGTATACAATGTTTTTTATTCTTCTATGATTTTTCATTGAGAAGTGATGATCCCAAGAGATCATGTTTTGGCATATGGGTCTCAACAATTGTGGAAACATGAAAGGAACTACCATACATATAAACTTGGTATGGAAGTATTTATTTATGATTTGATGATTTGGCATCACTATCTACTGGTTGAAAATATTACAGTGTCTATGAATTACAATATATTTAAGTATTTTTTTTTCAATGAGATATAAATATCCAAAAAATGTCTATTGGTTGAGTATATTATTTCTTTTGACATGGAGTGAGCATATATTCCTAGAAAGGGGAACAATTTTCCAGATGATCTAAGAAAGAATATGTAGACAGATGTAGTTTAAGACTCTAGTTCTGAGTGGAAAATGATGACTATGCTGGCTAAGATGCTAGTTCTAGTTTATGAGAGTGAGGAGAAGATGCATATCGTGTCAGTTTTAGTGGATTCTACACTTTCAAGATGAATAATATATATATAGTATGTGGATATTTAGTGCTTGACCTTGAGAAAAATCCATGAAGGTGGGGATTCACCTTCAGATTTTACCACATATGAGGATGAAGCAATTTATTTCATGAACTGGGTTGTTGTTCCTAAAAGTATGTAGGAGGGGCTTATACAATGTTTTCATTCCTCGAGGTGGGAGGTGTATCCCTATGGGACTAATATTTACCATGACCTATGATGATATTTTTGGTGTCTAGGAATTAAAAATGAGACATCAGGGTTATTGATTTGATACTACACTTATCAACAGGGTAATACTTAGCATCAATGACCCGATGGCTAATTACTATTGTTTCCTGTTCTAGAATGGATGTGGTAGGAAATGACTTTGGACATTGTAGGGGTTCGGCCATGAATACGACCTAAGAATGACACTACATGGGTTGGTTTAGACTACTTCTCAATGATATCACGTTTTTTTCCTGTATAAGAGACTTCCATAGTGGAGTAGATGGGATATTTATATGTTTCAGAAATTATATGTTTGTATGTGGTGCCCCAGAATATTGTTTTATACCCTGACTCATGTTTTACTCTGTGTTTTTTGAAGAGAATATAAAAGCTTATGGGTATATAGGTTTTATTCAGTATAGTTTTCTACCCACAAATAGATGAGTAGTTAGAGCATACTATACCGGATCTTGATGATATTCTATAAGCATTTGTCCTATAATTTTGTGGATCTTGGGAGAATTACCAAACTTTTGTGTATTTCACCTATAACATTAGTTACAATTAAACTATTCAAATAGAACCATACGATGTTCTTTAAGCTAGGATATGAAGAACACCTATATGCTGAATTGAGGCATGTGAGTCAGAGTTGTTGGGACTGAGTCTCATATAAGAGATGTTAGAGTAGGTATAACTGATTCAAAAGCATATGGCTATTTCTCAGAGTAGACATAAGTATTATGTTGATAGATGTTGATAACCCCTAGAGTTTACGTTTGGTGATACTATATTCATAAGGGGTTTTCCTAAATTGGGTCAACATTGGATACGAAGATAGGGAATGTCGGTACCAATGTTTGTTGGACCATTTGTTGTTGTGGAGAGAATCGGGTGAGGGTCATATTGATGGGATCTCCAATAAAGATATAGTGTTATCCATAATGTTTTACATGTGTTACAAATTCAGCGGTATCACAATAACCCTTATCATGTGGTTGATGTGGATTATTTTGATAATGTGACCAATGTGTCCTTTAAAGAATATGTCATACGTGTGTTGGATTGCTATGAGATTGTGTTGTCGAGAAAGACAATGTCTATAATTCATGTATTGTGACAACTTTTTTGTGTTCAAGAGAATACAAGGGAGAGAGAAATAGTTATGAGGGATCCATGGAAATTATCATTTTACCTCATAATCATAGAGATTCATTGGAGTGCAGCTTGAGGATGAGCTGTTATAAGGTTGGGAGATTATAATATCCTAACCATTTTTTGATATGACTCAGAGTTGATTCCAGGTAAACTTTTTGCATTGTTTTGTGTACCATTTTTGGGTTGTTACTGGGGTAAATTTGGGAGTAATGTTGTGAATTTTGGATGGTGATTTTGAAGTGCATGGTTGGCACATAGTTTTCCCAACTCGTGTGCACCAGCCCCCCAATCTATGAAAACCCAAATATAAGGGATTCCATGGTGAAGGTGTGATGTTTACTAAACAAGACACCCCATACCATAAAAATATTTGTGAGTTTTAATTAACCTATAATTTAGATTCAAAATTATTTTATCCCCTAAAAAACAAGAAAATAAACCCTAACTCAGATGAATTCATTTATCTTGTTTTAGTGCCTCTCGGATGGATTATAAGCTCTCCCAACCTCCATTCATAGAGAATCTAAGGGATAATTTAAGATCTGCACATCCTAGGGTATGTGATTTCTTCCTATTCATATCTCCCTCCCTCTATCCTCATCCCAGATAAATGTGGTATGTGTACCCTTTGTTGTATAATGACCTAGATTTAGGTAACTAATATCTTGATTCATTTAATATTGGATCTGGTTTTTAAATCTTGATTGTGTTCTTAAACATGGGATTGACCTATCATTTTCAAATTGGGGACTTCTATTGGGTGATTGTTGTAAAAAAATTGAGGTATGTGTTATATAATTGAAATCTCGATGTCTTTATATTAATTAAGTTCATGTAATTGTAGAATTTCTATTGTATTATTAGAAATTGAGTTTATTTACATTAAATTAATAAATTTGGTGAATTAATTAATTAACGTATATTGAACTTGGGGATAATGAGATTGTTGAGTTGAAATAATTAATTTTTGAATTAATTATAAGGATGTTAGGATTATTGGGTTAGAATTATTGACCGTTAAATTAATTATGGGGATATCTGGATTATTAATTTTGATTAATTAACTGTAGAATTAATTAATAGGATTGAATTGGATTAATTAATTACGAAATTACTTAATAATATTAAATGAGATTAAATTATTTTTGAATTAATTAATGCGATTGATGTTATTATTTAATTTCTTAATTAATTAATGATATTTATGTGGCTATCGAATTGTAGAATTAGAAATGAAATTGATGAGGTTAATTGATTATTGAATTAATTAATGAAATGATGTGAATATTCAATTGTCGAATTTTATTAATTAATTTGTTAAATAATTAATATGATATTTTGATATCTATGAATTGAAACTATGAATGGTAAAAATAGAATTCATGCATGAATTGAAATGATCTGTGGTAACAATGAAATTCATGTGTAAATTGAAATGATGAATAATGAAAATGACATTTATGAGGGAATTGAAATGTTGAGTGATAAAAATTAAATTCATATATGAATTAATATTATGAATGGTAATAATGAAATTATGATATATTATATCCATTGTGGATAATTTGGACCCTATCAAGGGCCAAAGCAGGTATTGAGATTTCGGGTGTCTTTGGGAAATCAAGGGTTATGTGATTAAATCAGGAGTAGTTGAATAACTGTAAATTGATTACATTATTTCATTAATTTATTTGTTATAAAACTACATACACTATTCAAATGAATAATATTTTTGATACCATTTTTGTTGGTTTACTTAATTGTACTCACACTCTACACGGGCTTCTCGATCAGTACCTAAGTTGATTTCATGGTTTCATCCTAGGATAATGGATGGATGTTTATGCTTGATGACTGAGTTGGGAAAAAATATGGATGAGGGAACCATATGTGTTTCATGTTCCACTTGGTATTTGTTTGTGTCTATTTGTTTTGTTTTTTTATACTGACTATTAATATATATTGGAATGACATATCTACTTTTTATTTTTAGATATTGTATATTCTATTTTCATCATCATGTGATGTGGGTACTGTTCTAGTTATTATTTTTATTTTTTGGTTTATTTTTTTTTCTGTGTTTTGATATTTTAATAAATATTTAATAGTCTCCCCATGATCGATATTAGTATCTCACTAATACTTGACACTCTCTGACATATGAGGAGGCATTCCTAAGGTCATGTAGTGAACTGGCATGAGGCACTAGTTATTGGGTATATTTTTGGTTTATTTATTTTCCATTGTTTTGATACTTTGATAAATATAGTATCGTCTCACCATGATCAATATTAAACCCTCACTACTAGTTGATGGTCTTTAATGTATGGGAAGGAGTCCCAACGGTCATGTATCGAACCCGATTGGGGCACCGGTGTGGGGCACCCAGGATAGGGCATTACAAAAATCCACATTAGAATTTTCCACTACTCTATGAAATTATAGTTTCCATCTTTTTTCAAAGTCTAAAACAAATTAACATGTCTAATAAAATATAACATGATACCAAATGTTTTATTTCAAATTTTAATTGATACTAATTAACATTTCCTATAAGGATTTTACACATCTCAATTTCTATTATTGGTTTAATAACAATTATAATTCACTATAATTTGATTCATATAACGTTATTATTTAGATCCAGTATTATAGTATATAATAAAATTATAAAAAATTCATAGATTCTTCAATCCAGAAAATTAATTTTTGGTTTTCTATGTATTCCTCCCAGGAATTGTATCTCTCTCTTACACCTAAATTACTTCAATATAAGAAAAGATAAATAAATACATGGGGATTGGGTAACCTCCTAATAATCCTCATGTTATGGAATGTTTTTTATCGTTTAGCCATGCAGTTTCTTCTGAATCCCTTCAAGTTATTCACTATAGTTTTCCATTGAGTAATTCAAATTATTCAAAGGACATTCCAAATATTTATAATTTCCTCCTGAATGTTTTCTTAAGTACAAATAAAATGATAGATTGATCCCACTATTACATGATTATTCATTTTATTCATATTTATTGAACTATACTTGTTTTTCATCCATTTGAGAATAAAACCTTTATATTAATTTCTTACCATGTTTTGGTATTTTATAAACAACATAGGAATGTATCTTGCTTCTCCTCTCATTTATTCATTAACACAACATCAAATTTATTTATCTTTAAAAGTTATTTATCCATCATTCCATCTTGGTTTTTTCAATTAGGGTTACATTAACATCCAAAAATATATATATTTTATCCCTTTACTGAAATAATTGATGTTGTGGATATAAATCCACCAGTTCTAGATTCGCAATCCAATGGATATAATTACAATTTTTTCCAACACTATAACATTTTTAAATATAATAAATTTTTAGTCATCCTATATTTACAATCCCCTTGACATAGGATAAGATAAATCCTCATGTAATATAAATTATTTTCATATTGAAATATAATATTATATTTCCTCCATTAAAAACAAAAATAAAAATCACAAAAAACCATACATCATTTTCTAATATCATGGTTGAGATATTATATTATGTATTATCCCTTTTCTTAGATACTTGGCTTTGAAACACATATTAAAATGGTTATTAATGGATCTATAATACAATCACATTATTATCCAAGGAATTTAATGGTATTTATATCCTAACTTCATAATTATACTTCTAATATTTATTACGTCAAGATTAATACCATTATGTGATCCACTTATCGTGTCCATCATATAAGGAATCTATATCTGTATTCTCTAATTAGTACCCAAAACAATTATGATCAAAGACATTAAAATAATTATTATTTATTTTATTATCCATCACCTATATTTTAGAACTATCTTATTTACTATGTATTATTATCTCACAAATATATATGATGAAAAGAATAATGTTTTCTTATAATTGCTTCTCTATGACCATTTCACAATATATCCAATGTGAATGTTCTTCAAGGAAATCAATTTCTCTTTTTTCATTGTACTAATCCTTTTAATGGATCCTTTTATTGACATATTATTTTATTAAATATTTTATTTTCCAAAAATCATATTAATATATAATTAGAATCCACTCTTTATTGGATCTTTTAATAGATAAACATTGTACTCAGTTCATGAAGATCTTCTTTACTATTGATTGAGAATTCAAAATTATAAATTATAATTTAAATTTTGTTAATATTAAATTTATTTTATTCACTCAAATTTGTTTAGAATGTTTTTTATATTTTTATTTGAAAAAAACAAACATTCATTGTATTGTGTGAATATTGTTCAATTTTTTAAAAATTTGGAGTATTAGTATTCTTGGTTTTAATAAAAATTGAATGATTAAGTACTGATCATTCATTTAATTTTTTTAAAGTAGAGGGGATCTTATAGAAGGAATTTACATTTCAAAAAATTAATAAAATGGAATTATCACATACTATATGAGATTAAGTGGGAATTTCAGTAGAATTTTAATGTATATCCATCATATATGAATGAATAACTCAATTAGTTCCCTTATGTTGTGATGAGTAAAACATATTTTTTAGGCATATTTCTTTATGCGTAAATCAATAGAGAAGCTTCTAAATTATAACATGGACCACACTAACAAATTTGGCCAAATTCTTCACCACCACTACCACACATTCTTACCTTAGAATACATCATACTAATTATATGAAATCCCTCACATTTATGATATAGTGTTATCATCAATTTCTGTGGTGATGGAATTTAATATTAAGAAGAATACCAATGTTCTATGTATCATGATGAAGGAAGGATAACACAGATTTCATTTTTCCCAATGAAGCTTTGTGCCAAAACTGAATGCAATAAACTCATTCCAATACCATGTGGTGAGGACACTTTAGTCTATGTCCGAGATAGTATAAAATTGTCATTGTGTTGAACTATTTTTTATAAATTTGAATTTTCAAATAATTAAGATAGTTTCAATAAGACATCATTTAATTTCAGCTGAACCTATAACTATATCTTCTAGATATATAATCTATATCCAATTTTTACTTTTATGTCTTTTAACACCCCTAGTTTTAAAAATAATATTATGCTCTCTAGTTTTATTAACAAACACTGATGAGCTTTATACTAATTGGGATATATTATAAAAATATTATTATTTAAATATTACTATTATAACATAGAAATTGAATTGGTAGGTATGAATAGTATTAACCATATTATCACTTATATATAATGTATATACTCAATAAGAATATATCTACTAATAATTATAAAATAAACACTAAATTTGTTAGTATTCAATTTTTTTTTCAAGAAATGTGTTTTCTTCTTAAATGGTTTTTATATACTTTTGTGAGAGAATATAATAATTAATTTATGGTTATTAAATAAAAATTATTAAAAAAATTCATTTTTGAACTGCAATTTTCTAATTTATTTTTGACTAAATTTATTCTTTTTTATGAAATGATTGATTTTCCAAATTAATAGTTAGAAATAATGATTTTTCATTATAACATAATTTTTGTTTCATGTATTTAAAAACATAAATTTTATTTTACTGTTTTAAAAGAAATGATTGATATATTATATTACGAATAATCAAATTTTTTCATTGTATTCAATTTTTTGGTTTATTTTTCTTATAAAAACATTTTTAATCTAAAAAATGCATTTAAAAAAACAACAATTTTTCATTTCATTTTTCAATTTTATCAAAAATTAATTTATGAAACATATATAAACTGTGTATTAAAAATGGATTTCATATGATGAATTATGATGTCAAAATTTGGAAAAAATTTCTTTTTAATATTGGTTATTATAAATTGTAACCATAGTAATTTATTGTCACAGTGGTAAGTGTAAATCGGGCAATTAAGGTTTATAATGTCTAAAAAATGACCCTTATACTTTCATTTATGATATTGGGATAGGGAATTTCTTCCATTTATATCCAATTTTTAAAAATAGTGAAACATATTTCCATATTTATTTTATTTTGACAATTATTTTATTTTATATAATGAAAAGTGGATTACTTCATTATCTTTTTTTATTATGTTTAAATTTTTGACATACTGATAAAAAAGGAAATTTTATATTCTGAATGGTTTTTTATATAAATTAATTTTTACCCTGGAAATTGTTGTATTTTTTTGGAATGAAATAATTTTTTAAATTCCTACATAATAATGATACAACAATTATTCAATTAATAGAAAAATATATAAATTATTTTAAAAATGTTAATAGTAATATTAGTGGATTAAATTATTTTTTCTCGTTCCTTTTCTGGATAAAAATAACATTTTTTTGTTTTAATGGATTATATTTGAATTTTATTATTTTCATCTTGTTCTCAAAGTCAAATTAAATGAATAGTTACAAATATGAAAACAATGATGTTTTATAAAAACATATTTGATTAAATGATTTAAAATTTATTAAAGTCCAATATTAATCCATATTTTTTTATACGTTTAATAATATCATATATTGTTTATTTATGGATCAATTAACATTTTAAACTAACTAAATTGACCCATAAATAGAAAAAATGTGTTATCATAGTATTTGTTAGTAAGGGTTAATGTCGAATATAACAAATATAAAAGGTTAAAATCCTAATATAAACTTGTCCAAATTTTATTTTATGATATTATTTCAAACAATAATCATCATGTACTATAATTATATTATCTTTAAGCCTTTATTAAATAAATATTAATTTATATTATCTTTATATTTTATATTACTATGAGAGTGCCCCCCTCTTTACTTATAAAATGTCATATCCCCTCATATTTTCATCACACATAAAAATCATTTTAGTACATCCAGTCCCTCATAATTAATTTATTTAAATCCATACATATCTTTAAGATGTCTTGTTTTATGAAAAATGCAATCCTTATGGAGTTTATGGTGGAATGAAAAGGATGTTTTTCTGAAGAATATGTATAATATTTAATCAGGTGTCATAGATTTATTTCTTCATATACCTCCTTAAATGTATTATGAAACTTGATTAAATAATAAATCCATTATTGTACAAATACTAATATTTTATTATGTTAATTTCACCATGAACATTCATCTCCCCTTCCTTTAAGTGGGAAATGATATTGTTGTTCCCATGTGTGGCGGACAAACGCCTCGTGAATTGATGTAATTTATTCCATCAGGACCTATAATGACTGATGATAATGATGGATTTAATAAGTATATTTATTATTTAGGATATTTTTTTAATTATATAACAATGAATTCTTATTTAACTTTCCATTGTTACATCAATCAAAAATGGAAATGAAGTTCATGTGTACTTACGACCAACTGTCACCATGAACGGTGTAATCTATATTTTTGTCTATACATTTTATATATTTCACTATATATATAAGGAATATATATTATATTAATATCTATTATAATATTATATAGATAATTTTGACATGATTAGTGTACAATTATTGAGACCGATAAACCATGAAATACGTGAAAAACAATGAAATTAATATATGGAACAATGATTTTATTGAAGTATCTTTAACTATTTAGTGGAATGATCTTATAATAAATTAATATATGATATTATATATAGATATATATTATGGTTCTAAAATAAATTTATAATATATCTATATTTATTATACTGTAGTTTCTAATGCCTATGAAGAAAATGAGAAGTAAGGTGAGGGATCTCTATGAATCACCCATTTTCATCAGGTTGTAAAAATTATCTCTCCAAATAACATTCTCTTTCCCACTATGTCATGTATTTATTTTAAATTATATTTATATTTATATATATTTCTCTAAAAAATATAATTATCTCATTCTATCTTCCTATTATATGGTAATACATTTCATAAATCAATTTCTCAAACTCCTTCTTTCAAATCAGACCCGATTAATGGGAACTTTTTTATTCCTTATTCATTTATATAACACTCAATTAATGTTTTATTTCCAAAATAAAGATTGTATTTTGATATATGTTATAATTTATTTGATATTAACATCCTTAATATTTAATTACCACATCTCTTTTGAATATTTAAAAATTTCCTATGATTATGATATGAGAGAAGATTATGAAACCAAATCCTTTTCCAAGGGAAATTCTTATGTTTATGTATAATTATTTAAATATTTTCTTGTTACACATAATAATTAAAATGATATGATGGGTGTTAAATGATAGTGCGTCAATTCATTAGTTAATTTTACTTGTCTCATTAGAAGTTTTATATGGGGTTAGGTATTTATCCTAATCCATGTTGGGACTCATTCCACCTAGGGATGTTGCCTTAGAAGTTATCCTTGAATTATGCTTATGTCATTTTTTTATTGTTTCCTCATTTACTATGTTTCCATGATCTTATGATAACATGTTTTTTATGATATTCATCCACATTATTACTCATTATACTTATATTTTATTATATCTTGTTATACATTTGGCTCACAAATTATGCTTATTTATCATCTTTATTTCCTTAGTTGGATTTTTAGGTCACCACTTTTTCGATGTATTCCCTAGGTAATCCCATGTAATATTAGGAGCTCAAATGGGTTTATAAAATCATTATGGAGATTAAAATAAATAAATTTATTTTTATGTTTATTATTTATGTATAGAGTCTTTTGAAGACACTAGGTCTCATGATATTTTAGTTGTATTCAGTGGATATTTATGTTTAAAATCTTTTAATAATATGTGTAAAATGATTTCGCCTATATAGTTGGTATTAGAAGAATATATAGTTAATTTTTTGTATTAGGACAAGGATTATTTAGTGAAAATTCTTGGTATATTTAACCCCCCAAGCTTCCACAGTACACTTCTCTTTGAATAATATTGTAGCATGTGTTGTACGCAACTTCGAGTTCTAACACACACCACAATCAATCAAAGTATCCATTATGTATAGTAATACCAACTTTTTGAAATTTTATAAATTTTATCTCTTAAAATGGACTTCATTTTTTGATTCAGAATATCGAAATTATCCTAGGGTGAAATTTTGGTACTTTTCAGATAACATTTATATTTTGATGAATAGTGAAAATTACTAAATTTTAATTAAAAACAACTTTTTTAATCGAAATAACTAATAGTGATAAATTATGGGTTTGAGTGGTTTGAAATTATATTTAGAATATATTTTTACCATTTAATCCAATTTTGGTAATTGGACATAATTTCACACTTAAACCGGACATAAACAAGTGTCAATCTTTTGATAGTTATTATTTCTTAAAAACATGCTTTTTGTTTTAACAACGTGAATTAATTTTAAATTAATAAATGAAACATATATGTTTTGAATTTTTTTTAAATAGACTTTATTATTTAATTTAGAATATAAAAATTAACTTAGGGTAATGTTTTGGTATTTTCCTGAAAACCTTCAATTTTTGATGAATAGTGAAAAACACTGAGTTACTATTTAAAACCGGCTTTTTATTTAAATAATTTTTTATATTATTTAAATTTATTTTAGGTAATAATAGATACACAACACCTATATAAATTTAATGTAATTCACTGGAGGTAGTTTATAATAATTTTAGATATATAAAAATTTTATTGAACTTTTTCACCGCCTTTTACCCACCTCTTAGGAAAATTTGTAAATTCACATAAAACTTAATTTTACCACTTCTGTGAGTGGAATTTTGAAACTCCAAGAGACACGGTTAATATCAAGGAGTAAAATGTGGTTCAATAAGATAAAAATAATTTGTGGTGAACAATAACTTTTTACTTTTATTTACCACGGTAATAAGTAAATAAGGAAATTAAGGGTAAATATGATATTATTATTACCCTAACACATGTCCTAAATCTTTTGGATAAGTATAATTCTAGAAACAACAACCATAGGAATAAAAATTACCCTTTAGGTCCACTTGGATTATATTTGGACATTTATTATTATTTATTTCAAAGAAGAGTTAAAAGAGTTAAAATGAACATTTAATAACTAAAATTTTTTTAATATAGAGTTATACATAAGATAAATTCGATTATATTTATTAATTAGAAAGATAAAAAGTTTTCATAAATAATTTTATTTTAATTATAATTTTTATACATTAAATAATTAAATTTATTTATGACACAATGATGATACAGTAATTACCTTATTAATGAAAGAATCAAATAAATGGTAATATAAATATTAAAATAAATATAATTTCAAAGTTTTTATGAAATAAACGAATTTTCTTGGTGACTAGGGCATGTTAGGGCTGATTAAATGTATCATGTTCGAAGTAATAATGTTTTTATGACTTAAAAAAAACAAAACACCAAATAGTGTCAAAATTGACATAAAAGGGTTTTTAAAACAAATATTATATTATTAATTGATATTAAATTCCTAAAATTCTAAGGTTCGGCTAGAGGACTTTTATGATTATAGGTGTATCATTAATGGACCACTTGGGGGTCTCTTGGATGTATATAGTATGTTTATTAACCATATAATATAAAAATACAAAGAGACATTGTAAAAGTCAAACTAATTAACTAAGAGTTAATACTTATAGATAAGGTTAATATAGTGACCCAAACCTGTCTAAATTCTATTGGTTGAGTGGTTTTGCGATCCATCCCCACCATAACCTTTAAATAACCAACATTTGAGCCATTAGAAACAGAATATATATTTATTATAAATTAATACTTTATGTTTTTCCTAAAGAGACCCTCCTCCACCTTATAAAAGGACCCAACTTCTAACCATTTATTCACACCATAAAAGCCTTTTGGTTCGGCCAAACCCTACAAAAATACTCTCTAATCATCACTCACGTCAACATAGAGGCCTTATTTTGATCAGAAAGCCATCCTAAGGATCCCTTTTGATCAAATCAAAAAGAAGAACCCGAAGAAGATGTTATGTTTTCACCACCCTCTTTCAAGTTCCTTTCTTCTTCAACTTCCTCTTTCTTTGTTATTTCAATTCTAAAATAATAACTCCAGTATCTCCTATATACTGTGATGTTATTATAAATATGGTACAACCATATTCAGTATTCTATCCATCCTTTGAATGACATGTCACTATACGTGCGTACGTACAGCTTACCATCTTCACGTCGTGGTATAATTGTTATTCAATACTTTATTATTTGTATGGGTATAATAATGATGTGTATTTGATGTAAATAATAAATATAACATTATCATTATTTTTTATATAAGATATACCATCCAATTATAAATTATATTAATATCAAAAGAATGATATTTTCACTCGTGCGTACGTACGGATTTCTGTCTCCATGACGCGATGAGATTCATTTCAAGTTCACCATTAATCGAAGATTATAAAAATATATATTACTAATAAGTATGTAATATATGACATAATAATTCTACTGGAGATATATATATTAATTTATATAAGGATTTATATAGTTACATATATCTTATTCACTTACATCTGTTCAATACTATATGAAAACAGAAACCGCGCTTATACGTACGTACAGACAACCGTCCTCATAAACGGTGTTTTACATTTCATATATATTTCAATTATAAATATTTATATTCTAAATATATATGATATATTTATAATGTTTTATATTCTGGAAGTATTTAAATCATGATCTATGTGATACAACCAAGAGGAACAAGTTAAAACATGTACGATAAAGAAAGCGATTATTACCCGAAATGTTAATTTAACATGGAAATTATTTTGAAATGGGTAATATAAAGTCATAAATGAATCATGTATGATATCATAAATATTAATATGGTTTTGATATAATTTAATAACATACTACGATCTTTGCACAGGAGGTTAAAAGTACCCTCGACTAAAGGAAATTGCACGATAAGGGGTTTTCATCTCACTCCTTATCCCCGTGAGATTCATTCCATATTTCCACTATTACCTTTTGTGTGGTATATTTACTGCCCATAATTATATTTTTTGTGTAATAAACTTTAATTTATGTGTATTTACATATTCATTGTATGATACCTCTTTCATGGGTTGTATGTTTCGTATGTTACCAAACTGGTAAGGGTTAATTTCACAATCTCTTCATTATCCGAGGTTGTTTTTACATAATTATCTACTGGGACATATTTATTATCCATGTAAATGTTTTATGAAAGAGTTTTCAAAGGGATTATTTTAAGGGTCTTTTTAATAAAACATCATTTAAAATGTTTTAAATGTTTATTCTTCTAAATCATTCTCATTAATGTCCATGTCTTCAAAATGTTTTTTAAGGATTTATTTATATAGACATGAATGTTTTTAAAATGTTATTTCCTTTCAAAAGTTTAAAAGTTGTATGGGAAACTTTGATTCAAATATGTCTTTAAATGACTTCTTTTCTAAATTGTGTGACTTTTAAATGTTTTCATGAAAAGGGGTATTTCTCTCAAAGAGTTTTACAAATCAATCTCATCTATGTCAAAATTATTTAATGGATTTTAAACTTGTTTTGATGTTGATTTATCGTGATACAAATCTTCCATATTGTGTTGAAGTTTTTGTGATATATTTGACTTTGGATGTGTTATTTTTATACCATTCATGGTTTTTGGGTAAAGTATTGACATTTCTCATGCTAGTTTTAATACAAATTTTTATGTTATATTTTATGCGCTTCTTAAGATGAATGTGTTGGACTAGTTTGTTCCGGGTTGGGGACCAGTAAAAGTAAGCCCTCTAGGTTTGTGTCCGGTTATTAGAGGCACTTCGGGTTGGTTTCCGGTTATTAGAGTCACTTCGTGTTGGTTTCTGGTTATTAGAGGCACTCCAGGTTGGTGTCCAGTTATTAGAGGCACTCCGGGTTGGTGTCTGGTAATTAGATGCACTCTGGGTTGGGTTCCGGTTATAGTTATCCCCTCGGTCGTGGCACGAGGCCTTGATAAATAAATTAAAGTTCAGAATTATGCATTCCATCATTATGAATGTGGTTAGTGATATTGCATGTGATTATTCGATTAGTAGAATATCCATGTGAATAAGTAAATGGCATTATTTCATTTCATTAATACCATATTAGGCTGATGTTCAAGTTTAAAATGATTTTGATTTAGTTTTATACATTGCCTTAAATGTTTGTACTTATTTTTGAAAGTTTCTATTGTATTTCTTACCCTTACTGAGCGTTTGAGCTCACCCCTTTTCTATGTTTTATTTTTCCAAGAAATCCAAGAAGTGTATTGTGATTGATATACAGGGTTAAGCCAAGGGAATAATGGTGTTCATAAAGGATTATTTATGTTTTTTTGTATGTTATAATGTGTAATGTAACATTCATGTATGTAATCTATTTTCCAAGACTGCTAAACCGATCGGTCCTTCAGGACTTGATTCCTTGTAATATAGACAATGTATTAAAATAATACACCGACTCTGGGTAACTGGGGTCAGGGTGTTACAGTTGGTATCAGAGGAAGTTTAGAAATAACCTTGGAAACTAGATTTAGGTAAACTCTGATTAGAGCACATAGCCCTAAGATAGACTTTGAGGATTAGTAATGAAGAACATCCTAGAATTTTGGCATTGTAGAGATTTTTTTGAGTTTTCTGAGAAATAAATCCCTATCTGGATACGAGCAGGTAGAGGCAGCTCTGCACAGATGTACCTAGGGGTAAAACCCAAAAACACCGCTTTGATCTAGACTTAAACGGGAACTGGTGCACGACAACATGCCTTGCTCCACTCTTGGTTACGACACTCCCGGGGGATATGCTTAGGATAATTCTCATTTTCTTTACAAACCATTATGAAGGGCTCATGAGTATATACTTACTCAAAGAAAACATTTTTTATGATTATGGATTATATCCGTAAACTGTTCAATTTGTGTTAGGTATTTTACAAGTTTGGAATTATTCATTTCAATTCATAAACTGCCCAAGTTTATGCTATTGTATAGAAATGGCGCCCAGTAGAAGGAATGTGAACTCCAGTAATACGTATGATCCAAAAAGTAAGAAGGATCATATCTTTCATGGTCCTAAGCCAGAATTTAGAAGGGAAATAGTCTCCCACGTATTATCATCATATTAAGAAATAGTATCATGTGTTGATAAGATAAGTAAAGAATTCTCAGAGTCCTATGGCTTTGAAAGGAATCTAGAGAAGAAAAGGATGGTAGAGAGAAGGACAGATAAAGTGAAGAAGGTAAAGAAGGGTTTTCCCATATGTGATGACTGTGGGAAGAATCACCTTGTAAAATGCTAGAATGGAATGAGAGTATGTTATAAGTGTGGATAAAAAGGACACCAAGTACATGGCTGAAAGTGTAATAAAAAGGTTTCAAATGTACAATGCTTCATCTGCAAGGTGTTTGGACACTACACGAACCAATTTCCTAGTCATCAGACTTTGCCGTAAATGATGCTATTGGCTAATAATCAAGTTATGATACTACCACAAATGGAGAGGAATGACTAGTGTTCTAATGTTGTTATTTTAGAATTATTTCATTTAAGTGTTGTATCAATGATGTTCTCGAAATAAATAATGTTTGTACTGTAGTACTATTTCATTTAAGATATGCGATTTTATGGTACTAAGAAAAGTGACTCTACAGCGAGTTATTTTTTTGGAAATAACATGGTTGAAGGAAAGATAAACCATAATATGGTCCTAATATTGAGGTAGTGATTTTGGAATATGAGATGTTTGATTTGGGTAATTCAGGATGTTGCGGTGTTATAAAAAAATATATAAGGAAGGCGTTCACATGTTATTACTTGGAAAAAAGGATCCTCATTATGTTTAACATCCTTGTAAATTTTGGACTGTGAGTTTGGATAGTATTATTTTGGATAAGTCTAGAGGTTGGAATGGATTATGTTTGAAAGGTTATTTTTTGGATATTTATAAAAGGACAACACACAGACCATGTGACAACCCATCCCGTCGAACAAAGCGGCGGGAATCGAACCCCCAACCAAAGTGCGATTGGGATTTATCGCCTACCACTGGACTACGTGATGTCCCTAGATTGTATAATGTAGTTTCCTTTTTTAAAATGGTCTGATATGTGATTTATAAATTCATTATATTTGGAACCCTATACGATTAGGATAAATAGAGTATTTTTGAGCTGTATTATGTTTTGGAGTGAAAGAAGAGTTTGTGGTATAAATTTAGTAATGGATATAACTCTAATTATAAAGTAAATATATCTTTTTATGATTTTAGCCAATATCATAAATAAATTCCTCAACATTAAGAAAAGGAACATAGAACAAAAACGTTGTCCTAGATAGTACCTTAGATCATCACAAATTTATGGCTTTGTGATTGTTGGCTTTTTCATAGCCATGTCCTCTACCACTCTCCATCAGATATTGATGGTTAGATTTCTCTTTCATATCCATGTTTTCCTACATGAACCCATGTATGTGTTATTTATGGTAACCTTCATACTTACCAATCTTTTATTTAAATAGAGGCTTCATTAATCCATTTCTCGATGTGGGATTTCAACTATGATATTTTGAAATGTCAACCCCAATTTTCCAATCCCGAGCATAAATTGCAAGGACACAATTTATTGAAGGTGGGGATAATGTAACACCCCAAGCTTCTATAGTACACTTCTCTTTGAATAATACAGTAGCATGTGTTGTACGCAACTTCGCGTTCTAACACACAATATGATCAATCAAAGTAGGCATTATGAATAGTAATACCCACCATTTGAAATTTTATAAATTTTATCTCTTAAAATGTATTTTATTTTTGGATTCAGAATATCGAAATTAGCCTAGGGTGAAACTTTGGTACTTTTCGGATAACTTTCATATTTTGATGAATAGTGAAAATTACTAAATTTGAATTAAAAAAAAACGTTTTAAATCAAACTAATTAATAGTGAAAACTTATGAATTTGAGTGGTATTAAATTATATTAAGAATATATTTTTACCATTTAATCCAATTTTGGTCATGGGACATAATTTCACACTTAAACCGGACATAAACAAGTGTAAATCTTTTGATAGTTATTGTTTCGTAAAAACACGGTTTTTGTTTTAATAACGGGAATTAATTTTAAAATAAAAAATTAAACATCTATGTTTTGAATTTGTTAAAATAGACTTTATTATTGAATTCGGAATATCAAAATTATCATAGGGTATGTTTTTGGTATTTTTCTGAAAACATTCAATTTTTTATGAATAATGAAAAACACTGAGTTACTGTTTAAAACTGGCTTTTTATTTAAATAATAATTTATATTATTTAAATTTATTTTAGGTCAAAATATATACATAACACCTATATAAATTAAATTTAATTCATTGGAGGCAGATTATAACAATTTTAGATATATAAAAATTTTATTGAACTTTTTTACCGTCTTTTACCCACCTCCTAGGAAAATTTTTAAAATCACATAAAAGTTAATTTTAATGCTGATGTGAGTGGAATTTCGAAAAACCAAGATAAACGGTTAATATAAAGGAGTAAAATGTGGTTCAATAAGATGAAAATAATTTGTGGTGAATAGTAACTTTTTACTTTTATTTACCACAGTTAAAAGTAAATAGGGTAATTAAGGGTAAAAATGATATTATTATTACCCTAACACATGTCTTAATTCTTTTGGACAAGTATAATTCGACCAAAGACATCCTTAGGAATGAAATATGACCCTTTAGGTCTACTTGGATTAGATTAGGACATTTGTTATTATTTAGTTCAAAGAAGAGTTAAAAGAGTTAAAATCAAAGTTTAATAACTAAAATATTTTTAATATAGGGTTATACATTAGATAAATTCGATTATAAATATTCATTAGAAATATAAAACGGTTTTCTACATAATCGTATTTTAATTATAAATTTTAGACATTAAATAATTAAATTTATTTATGACACAATGATGATGCAGTAATTATCTTAATAATGAAAGAATCAAATAAATGGTAATATAAATATTAAAATAAATATAATTTCAAAGTTTTTATGACATCCACGAATTTTCTAGGTGACTATGAAATGTTATGGCTGATTGAATGTATCATGTTCAAAGTAATCAAGTTTTGATGACTTACAAAAAAAATAAAATACCCAATTGTGTCAAAATTGACATAAACGAGTTTTTAAAACAAATATTATATTATTAATTGATATTAAATTTCTAAAATTCTAAGGCTCGGCCAAAGGAATTTTATCATGATAGGTGTATCATTAATGGACCACTTGGGTGGTATCTTGGATGTATATAGTATGTTTATTAACCATATAATATAAAAATACAAAGAGACATTGTAAAAGTCAAACTAATTAACTAAGAGTTAATACTTAAGGATAAGGTAAATATAGTAACCCAAACCTGTCTAAATTCTATTGGTTGAGTGGTTTTGGACCCAGTCCCCCCTTTAACTTTAAATAATCAATTTTGGAGCCATTATAAACCGAATATTAATTTATTATATATTAATTCTTTAAGTTTTTTCTAAAGAGCCCCTCCTCCCCCTTATAAAAGAACCCAACTTCTAACCATTTATTCACACCATAAAAGCCTTTTGGTTCGGCCAAACCCTGAAACAATACTCTCTAAACTTCCTTAACTTCAACATAGAGGCATTATTTTATCAGAAAACGATCCTAAGGAGTCCTTTTGATCAAATCAAAAGGAAGAACCCGAAGAAGAGGTAATGTTTTCACCACCCTCTTTGAAGTTCCTTTCTTCTTCAACATCTTCTTTCTTTGTTATTTATATTCTAAAATAATAACTTCCGTATCTTCTATATACTGTGATGTCATGATAAATATGGTACAACCATATTCAGTATTCTATCCATCCTTTGAATGACATGTCACCATACGTGCGTACGTACAGCTCACCGTCTCCACATCGTGGTGTAATTGTTATTGAATACATTATTATTTGGATGGGCATAATAATGATGTGTATTTGATGTAAATAATAAATATAACATTATAAGTATTATGTATATATGATATAGCGTCCAATTATATATTATATTAATATCAAAAGATTGATATTTTCGCTCGTGCGTACGTACGGATTACCGTCTCCACAATGCGATGAGATTCATTTCAAGTTCACCATTAATCAACGATTATTCAAATATATATTACTAATAAGTATGTAATATATGGAATAATAATTCTACTGGAGATATATATATTAATATATATAATTATTTATGTAGTTACATATATCTTATTTACTTTCTTCCGTTCAATACTATATAAAAACAAAAACAACGTTTATATGTAAGTACGAACTACCGTCTTCATAAATGGTGTCTTCCATTCCATATATATTTCAATTATACATATTTATATTATATATATATATGATATATTTATCATGTTGTATATTTTTGTAGTATTTAAATCATGATCTAAGTGATACAACTACGATTAAGAAGTTAAAACACGTACGATAAAGAAAGCGATTATTACCCGAAATGGTAATTTAACATGGAAATTATTTTTAAATGGGTAATATAAAGTCATAAATGAATAATGTATGATATCAAAAATATTAATATTTTTGTTTTATAATTTAATATCATACTACGATCTTCGTATAGGAGGTTAAACGTACCCTCGACTAAAGGAAAGTGCAAGGTAAGTTTTTTTCATCTCCCTCCTTATTCCCATGAGATTCATGCCATATTGCAACTATTAACTTTTGTGTGGTTTATATACTGCCCATAATTATATTCCTTGTGTAATACACTTTAATTTATGTGTATTTACATATTCATTGTATAATACCTCTTTCGTGGGTTGTATGTTTCGTAAGTTAGCAAACTGGTAAGGGTTAATTTCACAATCTCATTATTATTTGAGGTTGTTTTTACATAAGTATCTACTAGGGAATATTTATTCTCCATGTACTTGTTTTATGAAAGAGTTTTCAAAGGGATTAATTTAAGGGACTTTTTACTAAAACATCATTTCAAATGTTTTAAATATTTATTCTTCTAAATCTTTCTCATTAATGTCCATGTCTTCAAAATGGTTTTTAAGGATTTATTTATATGGACCTGAATGTTTTTAAAATGTTAATTCCTTTCAATATTTTCAAAGTGCTATGCGACATTTTGATTCAAAAATGTCATTAAATGACTTCTTTTCTAAATTGTGTGACTTTAAAATATTTTCATGAAAAAGGGGTATTTCTCTCAAAGAGTTTTACAAATCAATCTCATCTATGTCAAAATTATTTAATGGATTTTAAACTTGTTTTGAAGTTGATTTATCATGATACAAATCATGCATATTATGTTGAAGGTTTTGTGATATATTTGGTTGTGGATGTGTTATTTTTATACCATTCATGGTTTATGGGTAAAGTGTTGACATTTCTCATGCTAGTTTTAATACAAATTTTTATGTTAAATTTCATCCTCTTATTAAGATGAATGTATTGGACTAGTATGTTATGGGTTGGGGACTGGTAAAAGTAAGCCCTCTGGGTTTGTGTCCGGTTATTAGAGGCCCTTCGGGTTGGTGTCCGGTTACTAGAGGCACTCCAGGTCGGTGTCCGGTTATTAGAGGCACTCCGTGTTGGTGTCCGGTTATTAGAGGAAATCCGAGTTGGTGTCCGGTTATTAGAGGCACTCCGGGTTAGTGTCAGATTATTAGATGCACTCTGGGTTGGGTTTCGGTTATGGTTAGCCCCTAGGCCTTGGCATGAGGCCTCGATAAAGAAATTAAAGTTCAGCATTTTTCATTCCATCATTATTAAAGTGGTTAGTGATATGTCATGTGATTATTCGATTAGTATAATATCCATGGGAATAAGTAAATGAAATTATTTCATTTAATTCTTCCATATTATGCTAAAGATCAAGTTTAAAAGGCTTTTTCTTTAGTTTTATACATTTCCTTAAATTTTTATGCTTATTTTTAAATGTTTCTGTTGTATTGCTTACCCTTACTGAGCGTTTGAGGTCACACCTTTTCTATGTTTTATTTTTCCTAGGATTTCAAGAAGTGTATTGTGATTGATATGCAGGGTTAGGCCAAGGTAATAATGGTGTTCATAAAGGATTATTTATGTTGTTTTGTATGTTATAATGTGTAATGTAACATTCATGTATGTAATCTATTTTCCAAAACTTCTAAACCAATCGGTCCTTCAGGAAATGATTCCTTGTAATAATGCCAATGTATTAAAATAATGCACCGACTCTGGGTAACTGGGGTCGGGGTGTTACAGTATACATCTAAGTATTAGGAAAAATCATTGAATTTTGGTGAGGTATAGATAAATTTGTTTCCAAAAAAATACATATGTGTTTGGATACTATAATTGGATGGATATCTATAATAGTTGTACATAGGTATAATAACATTGAACAATTGGTATTTACTAAACTGGAACCTTGTGCACATCAAATAGGTCTTTCTACACACCTGGTTTGACACTCTTGAGGGCTATGCCTTAAAATGATCACAAACTCAGTAAATATGGTTATTATGGACATGAATAGAATGTTTGGATATAAAATATAATAAGATAATTACTAGGTATTAACAAAATTGAATCCAAGAGAAACATAATTTTTTATATTTTTACCATTTATATGTTATTATTTCTAATGTTATAAGTATATGTTTAATATTCTTATTAGTTATTGATTTATCATATTTTTTCTTTTTTTAGTTAATAGAGGGAATTCAGAGAAACTATTTCAAAAACAAATGCGATGAAATGTTCTTATTTCCCTAATGATATACAAAACCATATTGGAGTGGGATCTAGGAACATCATGGATGTAATATCTTAGTTGATTCCTACTATAAATAGTAACTTCAGTCATATGGGATTTCATTCTCCTAAGAAAGAGAAAGTTGTGGTTGAGTATTATATGTGAAAAATGCCTTATTTATTTATTGTATCTTTTTATAACCATATCACATGATATGTTATTAAATATATTGATAAGATATTACTTTTCCTCAGATTCATAGAATATGAGAAAGTTGGGATGGTCATTTATCACATAGAGGGGGAATGTGATTAGTGGTGGACACTAATCATGATCATGAACTCCAAGGAATATATTGGTTACATGGAATATGACAATTTCATGAAAATAATTTTCATTTAACATTTTCATTGAACTCCCCATTGTTAAATAGAGGGACAGTTCTTCGAACTAATGGAAAAGTATAATGAATCTATTGGGTATTTGAGGAAAACATCATGAGGATTCAATGGTACACCTATAACTTCATCCTCAACATCAAATGTAAGGTGTACCACTTTTGTAGTGGACTAATTCAAATTCTATGAAAATATTTAGTGATTTTTAACATTTATTGTAATGAAGTAATTGTTTGTTGAAAGAACCCTTTATTTACTAAGGTATGAATCTTTTTTATTTTGGTATAATTCCATATTAGGGGCCTATATGTATTCACATTATGTTTGTAGATGTTATGGGGTGTATAGGGATTTTACGTTTCTCAGAACCCTGGATATTATAAAATTAGAATGGACACATGGTTAGATGAAACTGTGAGGTCCATGTCACATTGTTACCTTTAATTGGACGGTGCTGCATAGTGGAATGAATTAGGGAACATAGGTTTCTTAAATTGTGTTTCAGGGGCCGCAAGACCGTGCTAAAACCTGCAGGCCTATTTCCGAGTTTTTTTTCATGGCTGGCACGCAATTTATCTAATTGTGTGACCTAACCGCAAGAAATAACCCTTACTACATCTGATGGTGCATGGTTAGTGCATAGTTTGGTCAAGCATGTGATGTCAATTATTTAGTGATATTATGTTTTTCCCCTTAAAATAATAATAAAACCTCACCCACTCTTTCACTATCATTTCCAGTGGACAGAACCTCTTCTTCCCCATTTTTGTATCCCTATTAAGCCTAAGTTAGTATTTGATCTCGATCATCCTTCTGAAGTTTGATTAAAGCACTACTAGTATCATTGAATCCATTCAAGTAAAATCATGATTCCATCATAGTCATTAATCTTTTTAATTCTCATCGATGAAGTCATTCATGTTCTCACCCATATACCCTATTTTCAGGATGTTGGCCCATTCTTAATATCTACTCAAATCCATGCTGAACAAGGGGATGATACTAAATGTGGAGAGTCATATGTGTATAATATATGTTTTGGATAAAAGTCATTACACAATTTTTTTTTTCTGTTTTATAATATGCATCTTTGAGCTGAACACTGGTTTCACTATGTGTTTCCATAAATATAAATTACCTTAAATTGGTTTCCTTTCATAGAACCTAATGTCATATTATACCCCTTTTTATATTTATAATTGAAAACATTTTAAATAATTATCCCTTTGGGTGATCCCACTTATATTCCTATTTGAAACTTTGAGATTTTATTCTAAAAATAAATAATTGTGTGTTTTCACTTAATCCAAATGATGATACCTTGTGGATATTGATTTAATCCAGTGGCATAGAATGTCTATTTGTCTTGAAAAATATTGGCTATAATTAATTAGTTAGATGTTATTGGAAATCCCATGTCACCAAATTCTAATGGAGAATGGTTGTGATGGTTTTAAAATAAAATGAATGAATTATGATGTAATACATTGATCATATTAAATCCAATGTTTATTATTAAGAATTTTCAAGAAAATAACCCTTGTTCTATTTAAATTATTTTCATGGTATCCATTTCTTTTTTATATGGACATGGAATCCCTATAAAAATAAACTAAATGGGCATGGAGACCCCTTGTAAAAATGAATGGCCAAGACGACACAAGTATACTATTACAATAAATGCATGGAGCCCCTTATGATAATATTTCGATACGGGCATTGTGTACATTGTGATACATTCATGACATCCCTTGGGAAGCTATGTGATGTTATATGGGCATGTATTCCTTAATGTCATACTAGGCATGGCATCCCTTGTGATATTATTGTGATTATATGGAATCCCATTTAATTATTTGAATGGGAATCATGACCCATGATACTTATTTCATAGTTATTCCAACATGGGCCAATGATGTAGTGTTTTCTCGGTTTCCTTTTAGAAACAAGAACTGACCCACTTATAGTAGTTATTGTAGTTTAAATTATTGTATCTACACACTATCATATTTTATACACAACTATATATTTATAAATAGTTGGGTTGTAACATTATATGACTGTATCTGATGACCTCTTCAGTCCCCCATTGGGTACCCAAACTGACTACATGCTTGTAGATGTAGATAAGGGGAAATGGCCTCTTATTTATGTATGACCTCTTTCATGGTTTAGGTTGGAGCTGGTAGAAGATAACCTAGCCAAAGCTCTAAATGATGGAAAAAATATTAGCCTTTTTATTCTCTTTTTATTGGACTTCTTCCTATTAGTTGTATCCATGTTTTCATGCTTTATAAATATGTGAAACCCATTATCATCCTTGTATATGATTCAGTTTCTAGCAGTTAGTTGATTAATGTTGCTGATATAGTTCTATGTTCTTATCCATTATTATACTTATTCTTTTATTCAACTAAGAATTTTTCTATTCTTCTACCTTGGTTATAGAGGAATAGTATCCCCACAGACACACACCCAAGGCCCTCAATATTAATAGAAAACCTCTAGTGTTTGGGGTGATGCCCTTGAGGTCATGTGGACCACTAGACTCAGGGCACTATTGATTGTAATACGGGTATTGGACATCAAAAAGCGATATCAAAATATGGTTATTATATTTAGTTTCTATTTTGAGACAATTAATATGATATTACACATGTTTTGAAGTTTTTAAATGAGTTATGCCTAGGTGTATAAAGACAATATTCTGAGAAAATCCAAATTACCTCGAATAGAAATTGTTTTTTTACTATTTTATTATTACATTTATTTAGATTACACTGTAGTGTGATTCACTAGACATGTGGTATTATTATACATATATAGGATTATTGTTTATCCTTGGACCAATGAGTTGAGGTAAAGGAAGAATTGATCATGAAACATGTTAGGCACCATATAGAGAATTAACATGCCCATCATATTCTATTTTATATCAGAACATTGTGTCTTTGCATCGGTTATGATTTCCTTGAGTGCTTTGGTTATTATAAATATAATTTTTTTAGTAAAATATTAAATAAGGGAATTGAGAATAAATATATTTGATGCTAAGATTTTTTTTATAACCTACAATTTTATTCCTACTCATGCTATAGTAGACACCTTAATCAGCCAACTATGTAACATTGAGTCATGGACCATTGGTCTTATGTACTAGAATGGGTTATGGTATAGATTAATTTAATGACTTATTTAAATTCCTAAGGTGTACGGTTCCTTATTAATCAGATGTGTAGTACCATTTGGCTCAGACACTTAAATAGGAGATAATAATACAATTTGAATTTATAAATGAGGCCAATGTTAAATAACCTAGAGTGTGACCCTGTCCCATCATTTGTGGTGGGAAGTAGGTAATGTATTTATTGTTCTAGATACATATTTCTATCACCTAGATTGGTTATTCGAGTTGGAATAGGGGTTTGATTGTTATATATAATGTATTTTTACCTGTTCTATTTCTACATCATAGGTTTTTTCAATTATTTATTTCTATCTCAGGTGTGGGTATGGAAATTGTGGACTATTTACACCTCTGGGTCTTCCAGTTATATGCCAAGAGGGTGGTGATGACCATGCCCTTGAGGTGGTATTCCCTATGATTACATCCCTACACCCTATAGTGGAACTTCTTCATATTCCAGATATGGGAAACAATGACCATTTTTATGAGATTTCTAGTGGATTATGTATACGATTTAGGGAGCTCCATGCTTTAACCCTTCCATGGGAAATTTGACTAGAGTGTTACATCATTAGTAGCCTCCCATGTTTTTGTGTGATGGTAGACCACACGATAGAGAGTTATGGATCAATACTATCAAACCTATTTAAGATAATTTATAGACACATCTTGAGAAGAGATTGAAAATATATATGTATATGTTGAGTGGATCCACCTAATATTGGTGGGATATTCTTGATCAGGGTGGTCAGTATTATGATGTGACGTCAAGGGATTTCAAGTATATCTTTTTTGAATATTTATTTCTAGAGAATCTAATAGTTGATTATTATAGTTAATTCATGAACCTTACATAGGTATCTATCACAGTTATGCAATATTCATCTCTTTTAAAAAATCATTAGAACTTCATGCAAAACTATACCGTTGATGTCCTAGTGAAATTGAGAAACTTTTCGGTCAGTATGAAGAGTCCCATTCACTTTCAGTTAAATGTTTTTATGTTGAACAGAAATTTTGAGATAATAAACCTGATTGTTATCATCAAGTGGAACCTAATGACAGAAAACGATGTAATATAGGGTGGTTTAGAACCCATGTGATGTAGTAGTTCATCTTGTGGTTTGAAGTTGTGATTTTTTACTGCACGTGTGATCAGTAAATCCCAGTTTCTACTCAGAAATATTTGGTTCGTATATAATTAGTAAGGGAATCATGGGAATTAGAGGCCCCAATTTCCAAGATACAACATTGACTATCAAGGTTACAGTATATTTGTGTTACCTCAGTGTTTCTACAAGACATTCCCATTTCTCTCAATTTGGATTGGATTTTATAAAGCTTCAAATTTTGGATCATGTATAGTAGCACCTCAATAAGAATGTATCTAGAAAACAAGTAGATATTCAGACAGATGAGGAGGTTCTTGCCATGGTAGCCAGACACCGGATTTTCAACACCATTAGAGTGGGACTGCTACAGGAAGTTAGGTTGTAGCATCGGGTTAGGGATCATGCCATATCTATTTACTGTAGTCTATAATGGAGGAGCATGAAGCCAGGTCATATATTATAATATGTAGTATTCATGTATCTACTATTAACATTTCTATCTTATTTGATACAAGAAGATCACACTCCTTCAATTTTATTCATATTGTGGAGAGTATTGAACATAATGTCAGGTACTCAATTGGTTTAATAATGCTATATACTACTTGGGGTATATGATTAGAGAGCTTAAGTGGGTGAAAGTACTATCCTCTTGAGGTAAGAGGCCATAGTTTCTTATTTAACCTCATTGTACTCGAGATGACTTAAATTACGTCATTCTTATGATGGACTGGTCAATTCCATATCATGCTTACGTGTACTGTTATCTCCAATGGGTTTTGTTTACATACCATGTGGCAGTATGTATATTCACATAATAGTGTGTGATGTCCATGCAGGTAGATATAGACTAGAGTATCTTGGTATTGGGGAACTAACCACAAAAATTTCTAGTCAATACATTAATTATTAAGAACTAAAAAAATTGAGTTTCCACTTGTATTTAATAGATTTAGGGATGTCTTCCATAGTGAATTTTTTTTACTACATCATGAAATATTGGTAGATTTTACTATTGAGGTAGTTCATGGAGCTATAGTTGTATTCATGCAACTATATAGGATGGATACTATTTTGTTTCATGAGCTCAAGAGATAGCTAGAGGATTTAGAAGCAACATGTTTCATATGACCCAATACTTATCTATGTTCATCACTAGTCCCTTTCATAGAGTAGAAAAATGGAACAATCCAAATTTTCAGGAATTACATGAAGTAAAAAAAGATTATAGTTAAAAATTGGTACATTTATCATGCATAGAAGATCTTTTTTTAGATCATAGGAGAGATGGTATTCTCAAAGATCGACCTAAGATCGGGCTATCATCACGTTTGAGTCTGACCTTTCGATATTCCATGTATGAATTTTTGTATTCAGTAAAACTCAATTGAGTATCATGTGATATTGTTCAGTCTTATTAACATTTCTTTCATCTTAAAGGCATTTCTGACCATGATTTTTCATCCATCTTTGGATTCTCATTTCATTGAATTCATATATGACATCTTCGGGTATTCGTATAATTGAAGTGACTGTGACACTCATATTGAGATCATTTAGAATACATTGAGAGGGAACCAACTCTATGTTAATATTAGTATTTTTAACTTCTAGGTCAACAATGTTCACTTCCTAGGACACATTATCTCATAGGAAGATGTTTCAGTTTAGCTAGATAAGGTGAGAGATGTATTTACCTTGGATCATCCCAAAAACCACAATCACATTAAGAGATTCTTGGGGTTATCTGGTTAATATATTAATTTTTTAAAGGACATATCGAACCTTTATATATATTTTATTGGTCTTAAAATTTAGGTTGTAGATATTATTTGGTCATAATAATGTGAGAATGATTTCCATAGTTAAATGGAAGGATTACCTCAACACATATTCTAATACTTCTATATCTAGGAAAAAGTTGTAAAGTGGTTTGTGATACATTTGGAAATGGACTAAGAGAAGTGATAATGTAGGATAGTAGGGTTATTGTGCATGGATCTCGGTAACTAATGCCCCATTAGAAGAATGTACTAGAGAATGATCTTGAGTTTGTATTTTCTTTACATGCCATACACTGTTAGAGGAATTACATACATGGAAGTATTTTTTTGGTGTTTACTAACAACACAATACTTGGGTACAAATTTAAAAATCAAGAATTAAATATTAATCAGTGAATATGTTTAAAATATTTTATGTCATTTGTATTCAATCTAGAATATATTCTTATGAAATATAATGCCGTTTCTAATTCTATGTGTTGGAGGACTCTAACAGTGGCAGTTCAGGTGGATAGAAGTGAATGGAATCTTATGGATCTATTTTTTGAAATGTGTGTAGTGGATTTAAGAAATATTTAAGATTATATATTCTTATCATTATTAGTGAACTATTCACTTCAGGAGAGGTCAAAATATGAGGTTGTTTTTAGATCCAGAAGGATTTTTCCTATGAGAGTGCATTTATGGAGATGACCCAACTATGGATTGGACTATTGATAATTACTACATCCTGTGTATAAATGCACATATATAGGGTCCCATGGATATTATAGAAGACATATTACATGTGTTAAATGCTTCACAGTGGCTTGTACACCCGGATATCTCCAAATGTATTATGATTTGTGCCGATATTATTGGTGTCCAATAATGATGTGACATATAGTAGGTTTTATCACAAGGTATTCCACCTCTTAGCAGGTGAAGGAAAAAAATCAGTGACCTATAGAATTGCTAAAATCATTACCGATTCCAAAATAGTCATTGGGGGATACTATTATGTATTTTTTCATCATTTTAGCAATGTCCCCTCATGGTATTTACATTGTTTGGGTGGTTGTTTACATAATAACTAATGCATCCCACTACTTTCCTATCTAGGAGACATTCTATGTTGATGTATTAGGATGATTTTATGTCCATGAGATTATATAAATACATGAATTACCTCATAATATTGTTTTATATTGGGATTATTGGTTCACATTTTGATTCTATAAAGGGTTATAGAAGGTAATTGATACGTAGGAGTTTCTGAGCACAACCTTCCACCCTAAAACCATTGTTCAATCGGAATGGACTATACATGTCTTAAAGGACAGGCTCTGAGCAAGTGTCCTTGATTTCAGTGGTTATTGGGTGAATGATATATATTTCATCGAGTTAACCAACAATCAAAGTTATTATTTGATGATTTATATGGATCCTTATGAAGCCTTATATGGTAGGATAAACCATTCACCCTTATTCTAATTAATGGTAGGAGAGGTAACGCAATGGATCCTCATCTCATTCAAGAATCTTTATAGAAGGTTCAATTGATTGGGAAGCATATTTCAACATCTTAGTTTAGATTAAAATCATATTTCTATTTCCATCAATGGCATTGGGATTTTGAGGTCTAGGATCATGTATTTATACGTTTATCACCAACACAAGGGATTAAAAGGATATAGAGTCCAGTGAATTTATCTCTTCACTTCCTTAGGCCTTTTAATATCCTAGATAGAGTTGGGTCAGTACTCTATCAGTTTCAATTACCTCAGAGATACCATTCCAGGCATTATGTCTTCCACAGTTCAAAAATTCATTGATATCATGCCAACCAATCACATACTTTTGATGAGAAGGATGTTGACATTGATGCTAATTATTATTTTAAGGAGTATCCAATACACATCAATGATCATAGAATGAAGGATCATCAAGGCTGTCTTTCCCTTTAGTATGTGTTATATGAAAATATGGCCATGTACATGACGAGACATTGGAGTGGGAGGCTGATGTACATTCTCAGTGACCGGAGATGTTTCAAAAATGTTTTTCCTCCATTGGAAGTTGATCTCATGGGAACGTTTCATTAAGGGGGGATGATAGTAAAAACCTGATGTTATCATCATGTAAGGATCCTTTTTATTTTGGAGTAATTATTTCTTATCTACCTATTATGGATTCCCATAGTGGTTGTAGTCTTTTTACGGGTGTTCAGAGCATGGTTGGAGCTCGGAATTCCAACCCATATAAAAAATAAACTAGATTCATGCCTACCTATATCGATACATGGATGGATAATTGAATTAAGTAGGGAACACAATTTTCCCCAACCATGTGCTAAGGGCCGCAGACCAAACCAAAATTTCCAAACATGTTATATAGGGGTTTGTCATGGCTAGGACATGATTTCTCCAACTATTCGGCCTAAATGTGCAAAAGTAACCATCCTATAATAGGTGGTGCATGATTGACACCCAATTTGTCTAACCATGCAACAATACTATGTGATTAGTATTTATTAAATGAATTTATAGTTTTAAATTTTAATTATTATTAAAATGTAATTACCATTTAATTATTTGAATGGGAATCATGACCCATGATACTTATTTCATAGTTATTCCAACATGCGCCAATGATGTAGTGTTTTCTCGGTTTCATTTTAGAAACAAGAACTGACCCATTTATAGTAGTTATTGTAGTTCAAATTATTGTATCTACACACTATCATATTTTATACACAACTATATATTTATAAAAAGTTGGGTTGTAACATTATATGACTGTATCTGATGACCTCTGCAGTCCCCCATTGGGTACCCAAACTGACTACATGCTTGTAGATGTAGATAAGGGGAAATTGCCTCTTATTTATGTATGACCTCTTTCATGGTTTAGGTTGGAGCTGGTAGAAGATAACCTAGCCAAAGCACCAAATGATGGAAAAAATATTAGCCTTTTTATTCTCTTTTTATTGAACTTCTTCCTATTAGTTGTATCCATGTTTTCATGCTTTATAAATATGTGAAAACCATTATCATCCTTGTATATGATACAGTTTCTAGCAGTTAGTTGATTAATGTTGCTGATATAGTTCTATGTTCTTATCCATTATTATACTTATTCTTTTATTCAACTAACAATTTTTCTATTGTTCTACCTTGGTAATGGAGGAATAGTATCCCCACAGACACACACCCAAGGCCCTCAATATTAATAGAAAACCTCTAGTTTTTGGGGTGATGCACTTGAGGTCATGTGGACCACTAGACTCAGGGCACTGTTGACTGTAATACGGGTATGAGACATCAAAAAGCGATATCAAAATATGGTTATTATATTTTGTTTTTATTTTGAGACAATTAATATGATATTACACATGTTTTGATGTTTGGAAATGAGTTATGCCTAGGTGTATAAAGACAATATTCTGAGAAAATCCAAATTACCTCGAATAGAAATTGTTTTTTTTACTATTTTATTATTACATTTATTTAGATTACACTGTAGTGTGATTCACTAGACATGTGGTATTATTATACATATATAGGATTATTGTTTATCCTTGGACAAATGAGTTGAGGTAAAGGAAGAATTGATCATGAAACATGTTAGGCACCATATAGAGAATTAACATGCCCATCATATTCTATTTTATATCAGAACATTGTGTCTTTGCATCGGTTATGATTTCCTTGAGTGCTTTGGTTATTATAAATATAATTTTTTTAGTTAAATATTAAATAAGGTAATTGAGAAAAAATATATTTGATGCTAAGATTTTTTTGATAACCTACAATTTTATTCCTACTCAAGCTATAGTAGACACCTTAATCAGCCAACTATGTACCATTGAGTCATGGACCATTGGTCTTATGTACTGGAATGGGTTATGGTATAGATTAATTGAATGAAATATTTAAATTCCTAAGGTGTACGGTTCCTTATTAATCAGATGTGTAGTACCATTTGGCTCAAACATTTAAATAGGAGATAATAATACAATTTGAATTTATAAATGAGGCCAATGTTAAATAACCAAGAGTGTGACCCTGTCCCATCATTAGTGGTGGGAAGTAGGTAATGTATTTATTGTTCTAGATACATATTTCTATCACCTAGATTGGTTATTCGAGTTGGAATAGGGGTTTGATTGTTATATATAATGTATTTTTACCTGTTCTATTTCTACATCATAGGTTTTTTCAATTATTTATTTCTATCTCAGGTGTGTGTATGGAAATTGTGGACTATTTACACCTTGGGGTCTTCCAGTCATATGCCAAGAGGGTGGTGATGACCATGACCTTGAGGTGGTATTCCCTATGATTACATCCCTACACCCTATAGTGGAACTTCTTCGTATTCCAGATATGGGAAACAATGACCATTTTTTATGATATTTCTAGTGGATTATGTATACGATTTAGGGAGCTCCATTCTTTAACCCTTCCATGGGAAATTTGACTAGAGTGTTACATCATTAGTAGCTTCCCATGTTTTTGTGTGATGGTAGACCACATGATAGAGATTTATGGATCAATACAATCAAACCTATTTAAGATAATTTATAGACACATCTTGAGAAGAGATTGAAAATATATATGTATATGTTGAGTGGATCCACCTAATATTGGTGGGATATTCTTGATCAGGGTGGTCAGAATTATGATGTGACGTCAAGGGTTTTGAATTATATCTTCGTTGAATATTTATTTCTAGAGACTCTAATCGTTGATTATTATAGTTAATTCATGAACCTTACGTAGGTATCTATGACAGTTATGCACTATTCATCTCTTTTAAAAAATCATTATCACTTCATGAAAAACTATACCGTTGATGTCCTTGTGAAATTGAGAAACTTTTCGGTCAGTATGAAGAGTCCCATTCACTTTCAGTTAAATGTTTTTAAGTTGAACAGAAATTTTGAGATAATAAACCCGATTGTTATCATCAAGTGGACCCTAATGATAGAAAACGGTGTAATATAGGGTGGTTTAGAACCCATGTGATGTAGTAGATCATCTCATGGTTTGATGTTGTGATTTTTTACTGATCGTGTGATCAGTAAATCCCAGTTTCTACTCAGAAATAGTTGTGTGGTATGTCATTAGTAAGGGAAGCATGGGAATTAGAGGCCCCAATTTCCAAGATACAACATTGACTGTCAAGGTTACAGTATATTTGTGTTACCTCAGTGTTTCTACAAGACATTCCCATTTCTCTCAATTTGGATTGGATTTTATCAAGCATCAAATTTTGGATCATGTATAGTAGCACCTCAATAAGAAGATATCTAGAAAACAAGTAGATATTTAGACAGATGAGGAGGTTGTTGCCATGGTAGCCAGACACCGGATTTTCAACACCATTAGAGTGGGACTGATACAGGAAGTTAGGTTGTAGCATAGGGTTAGGGATCATGCCATATCTATTTGCTGTAGTCTATACTGGAGGAGCATGAAGCCAGGTCATATATTATAATATGTAGTATTCATGTATCTACTATTAACATTTCTATCTTATTTGATACAAGCAGATCACACTCCTTCAATTTTATTCATATTGTGGAGAGTATTGAACATAATGTCATGTACTCAATTGGTTTAATGATGCTATATAATACTTGGGGTATATGATTAGAGAGCTTAAGTGGGTGAAAGTACTATCCTCTTGAGGTGAGAGGCCATAGTTTCTTATTTAACCTCATTGTACTCGAGATGACTTAAATTACGTCATTCTTAGGATGGACTGGTCAATTCCATATCATTCTTATGTGTACTGTTATCTCCAATGGGTTTTGTTTACATACCATGTGGCAGTATGTATATTCACATAATAGTGTGGGATGTCCATGCAGGTAGATATAGACTAGAGTATCTTGGTATTGGGGAACTAACCACAAAAATTTATAGTCAATACATTAATTATTAAGAACTACAAAAATTTCAGTTTCCACTTGTAGTCAATCGATTTAGGGATGTCTTCCATAGTGAATTTTTTTTACTACATCATGAAATATAGGCAGATTTTACTATTGAGGTAGTTCAGGGAGCTATAGTTGTATTCATGCAACTATATAGGATGGATACTATTTTGTTTCATGAGCTCAAGAGATAGCTAGAGGATTTAGAAGCAACATGTTTCATATGACCCAATACTTATCTATGTTCATCACTAGTCCCTTTCATAGAGTAGAAAAATAGAACACTCCAAATTTTCAGGAATTACATGAAGTAAAAAAAATATGATAGTTAAAAATGGGTACATTTATCACGCATAGAAGATCTTTTTTTAGATCATAGGAGAGATGGTATTCTCAAAGATCGACCTAAGATCGGGCTATCAGCACGTTTGAGTCTGACCTTTCGATATTCCATGTGTGAATTTTTGTTTTCAGTAAAACTTAATTGAGTATCATGTGATATTGTTCAGTCTTATTAACATTTCTTCCATCTTAAAGGAATTTATGACCATGATTTTTCATCCATCTTTGGATTCTCATTTCATTGAATTCATATATGACATCTTCGAGTATTCGTATAATTGAAGTGACTGTGACACTCATATTGAGATCATTTAGAATACATTTAGAGGGAACCAACTCTAGGTTAATATCAGTATTTTTAACTTCTAGGTCAACAATGTTCACTTCCTAGGACACATTATCTCATAGGAAGATGTTTCAGTTTAGCTAGATAAGGTGAGAGATGTAGTTACCTAGGAGCATCCCAAAAACCACAATCACATTAAGAGATTCTTGGGGTTATCTGGTTAATATATTAATTTTTTAAAGGACTTATCGAACCTTTCTATATATTTTATTGGTCTTAAAATTTAAGTTGTAGATATTATTTGGTCATAATAATGTGATAATGATTTCCATAGTTAAATGGAAGGATTACCTCAACACATATTCTAATACTTCTATATCTAGGAAAAAGTTGTAAAGTGGTTTGTGATACATTAGGAATTGGACTAAGAGAAGTGATAATATAGGATAGTAGGGTTATTGTGCATGGATCTCGGTAACTAATGCCCCATTAGAAGAATGTACTAGAGAATGATCTTGAGTTTGTATTTGCTTTACATGCTATACACTGTTAGAGGAATTACATACATGGAAGTATTTTTTGGTGTTTACTAACAACACAGAACTTGGGTACAAATTTAAAAATCAAGAATTAAATATTAATCATTGAATATGTTTAAAATATTATATGTCATTTGTATTCAATCTAGAATATATTCTTATGAAATATAATGTCGTTTCTAATTCTATGTGTTGGAGGACTCTAACAGTGGCAGTTCAGGTGGATAGAAGTGAATGGTATCTTATGGATCTATTTTTTGAAATGTGTGTAGTGGATTTAGGAAATATTTAAGATTATATACTCTTATCATTATTAGTGAACTATTCACTTCAGGAGAGGTCAAAATATGAGGTTGTTTTTAGATCCAAAAGGATTTTTCCTATGAGAGTGCATTTATGGAGATGACCCAACTATGGATTGGACTATTGATAATTACTACATCCTGTGTATAAATGGACATTTATAGGGTCCCATGTATATTAGAGAAGACATATTACATGTGTTAAATGCTTCTCAGTGGCTTGTACACCCGAATATCTCCAAATGTATTATGATATGTGCCGATATTATTGGTGTCCAATAATGATGTGACATATAGTAGGTTTTATCACAAGGTATTCCACCTATTAGCAGGTGAAGGAAAAAAATCAGTGACCTATAGAATTGCTAAAATCATTACCGATTCCAAAATAGTCATTGGGGGATACTATTATGTATTTTTTCATCATTTTAGCAATGTCCCTTCATGGTATTGACATTGTTTGGGTGGTTGTTTACATAATAACTAATGCATGCCACTTCTTTCCTATCTAGGAGACATTCTATGTTGATGTCTTAGGATGATTTTATGTCCATGTGATTATATAAATACATGAGTTACCTCATAATATTGTTTTATATTGGGATTATTGGTTTACATTTCGATTCTATAAAGGGTTATAGAAGGTAATTGATATGTAGGTGTTTCTGAGCACAACCTTCCACCCTAAAACCATTGTTCAATCGGAATGGACTATACATGTCTTAAAGGACAGGCTCTAAGCATGTGTCCTTGATTTCAGTGGTTATTGGGTGAATGATATATATTTCATCGAGTTAACCAACAATCAAAGTTATTATTTGATGATTTATATGGATCCTTATGAAGCCTTATATGGTAGGATAAACCATTCACCCTTATTCTAATTAAAGGTAGGAGAGGTAACACAATGGATCCTCATCTCATTCAAGAATCTTTATAGAAGGTTCAATTGATTGGTAAGCATATTTCAACAGCTTAGTTTAGATTAAAATCATATTTCTATGTCCATCAATGGCCTTGGGATTTTGAGGTCTAGGATCATGTATTCATACGTTTATCACCAACACAAGGGATTAAAAGGATATAGAGTCCAGTGAATTTATCTCTTCACTTCCTTAGGCCTTTTCATATCCTAGATAGAGTTGGGTCAGTACCCTATCAGTTTCAATTACCTCAGAGGTACCATTCCAGGCATTATGTCTTCCACAGTTCAAAAATTCATTAATATCATGCCAACCAATCACATACTTTTGATGAGAAGGATGTTGATATTGATGCTAATTATTATTTTAAGGAGTATCCAATACACATAAATGATCATAGAATGAAGGATCATCAAGGTCGTCTTTCCCTTTAGTATGGGTTATATGAAAATATGGTCGTGTACATGACGAGACATTGGAGTGGGAGGCTGATGTACATTCTCAGTTACCGGAGATGTTTCAAAAATGTTTTTCCTCCATTGGAAGTTGATCTCATGGGAACTTTTCATTAAGGGGGGATGATAGTAAGAACCTGATTTTATCATCATGTAAGGATCCTTTTTATTTTGGAGTAATTATTTCTTATCTACCTGTTATGGATTCCCATAGTGGTTGTAGTGTTTTTACGGGTGTTCGGAGCATGGTTGGAGCTCGGAATTCCAACCCATATAAAAAATAAACTAGCTTCATGCCTACCTATATCGATACATGGATGGATAATTGAATTAAGTAGGGAACACAATTTTCCCCAACCATGTGCTAGGGGCCGCAGACCAAACCAAAATTTCCAAACATGTTATATAGGGGTTTCTCATGGCTAAGACATGATTTCTCCAACTATTCGGCCTAAATGTGCAAAAGTACCCATCCTATAATAGGTGGTGCATGATTGACACCCAATTTGTCTAACCATGCAACAATACTATGTGATTACTATTTATTAAATGAATTTACAGTTTTAAATTTTAATTATAATTAAACATCAACCTATCCTTCACTCACATTTCCAGTGGTCATATCCTCTTCTTCTCCCATTTTGGAGGCCTCTCAATCCCAATATGGTACTGAACCCACTCGTGTTAATGAAGTCTAATTAAATCAATGTTAGTCTCATTGGATCTGCACTAGTAATATCTTAATTCTATTTTAGTTGTTATTAATTTTTCTTCTCTTTGATTATGTTATTGTGGTGATGCACCATATATCCTATTTTCAATGAATTATTATGTGGTTTGGATATCATCCAATCTAGGCCAAACAAGAGGATTATACTTGAGGAGGAGAGTAATATGAGTACAAAGTTGGTGGTATATAAATTATTCCATATGTTTTTTGTTTAATAATATGTTCCATTGTGTTTCATGTTGGTTTCTGATTTTCTTCACCTAAATTCAATCTATCTTAAATTTGATTCCTTTAATGGAACTTAATTTAATTTTAGACCACACTTTTTATGTTTATAATAGGACAAATTTGTGGAGACAACCATTTAGATGTTACCATTTATACAATTTTTTTGGATCTCTGTGATGTTATTTCCAAAACACCTAATAATGGGTTTGAATTTAAGGTAAATAATGATACCTTTGGATATCGATTGAATGCAATTACAAATCATGTCTAAATTCCACAAAACAATTATGAACTATGACATGTATCATATTAAATCCAATGGATATTATTAATAATGTTGGGGCAGGATGTCTCATGTGCTCTAAGAATAATTTGGATTGGAACTCCATTATTTTTTATATGGTCATGATGACCCTATACAAATAAATTAAATGGGTACAGATACCCTTTGTTATAATGAATGGTCATGATGATTCATGTAATATATTTTGATATGAAAATGGTATACCTTGTGATATGAGAATGGCATCAATTGTGATACTATTGTGATGTAGGCATGGAATGCCTTATGATATGTGCATTATGTCCCTTGTGATACTATGAGATACTATAATGGCAAGGAATCCCCTAGTGTGATACATGGCATGAAATTTTTTATTATACTATTGTGCTACTAGAAAATGTGTCTATTATAGAATTGATAATATACATTGGGACCATTGATACTTATTTTAGAGTTATTCCAACATGGGTTAAATTAGGTAGTGTCATACCAGTTTCCATTTATGAACTAGAGCTGATCGATTTGCATTTGTTATTACTACATTACATATTATATAAACAAAATTCCATATTGTATACATGAATAGATTGTTATAAACATTTAGGTGGTTACCTACTGGGATTAAATCTCAAAACATATTCAGTCCATCATTGGGTACTCAAAAAGTCTATATGCTTGTTGTTGTATATAGGGGAAAATATCCTCTCATAGATGCATGAATTATTTCATGGCATAGGATAGAGCTGGTAGTAGATGACTAAGCATGATCTTGGGATGTTGGATAGAATTTTTGTCCTTTTGTAACCATTTTTATAGTTCAACTCCCATCGGTTTGTATCTATGTTTTTATGCATTAAATATACATGAAACACATTATTGTCCATATATATGATTTAGTTTCTGGTTATTAGTTGATTAATGTTTATTCCATTATTATATTAGATTATCCCTTATTATACTACTTTCAACATTTAATTAATGATTTTTCCAGTGTGAAACCTTGGTTATGATGGTATAAACTCCAAATGGACAAGCCCATCACACATGATGCTTGTCAGAAGCCTATTGCATTTGGGGAGATTCACTTGAGTCCATGTATCTCACCTTGATGGGGGGAATTATTAAGTGGAATTCTGGTCTAAGATGTCAAATTCATTGTACCATCAGGATTGAGAAAAATATTTGGGACTCAAAATATTCTAATGGGTGTAGAGATAGAAATAGCAGTGTATATTTCTCTTTTATAGGATCAATAATTAAATTTTATGTAGGAAAGAAAACCAATATACCATGTCACAAAAGTATGGGAAAAGCATACTGGAATGTATTTGAACGGAATATGGAGATACATAAATTGGGGAAAATAAGTGAATCAATATAATCAATATATAAAATAGATGAATAGAATACACCAGTGCAATAGAGGAAGATATGTTTTTGATCAACACTAATCTTTAATACAGTTTTTCAACAACAAGGAACATGAGTATTATGAATGTAAATTCCCTAAGAAATGGGTTTTTAGAGGGCATCAATGAAAACTATCTACAATGCCTAGAGAAAAAGTAAGTGAATACGATTTCAGAACTATATATGTGGATCCCAATAAAAATTTAGTGATATTTACTCTATTTATTGATTCAATAATAGTGATTGTACTTTTCAATTCTTGTTTTATGTATTCAAAATATCTTTCATGTTTGGAATAATTACTCAAACATCACCTCCAAACAAAGGGATTGAGCTTTATGTGAGAATATAAAATGGATAAATTGTTGCATCCCATGTATATAATACACCCCAATCATTTTTTTGGATTAATATCAAAGAATGTATATTATTATTTCCTTCAGTATATTTTTATTCTATATTGTGCATGGATTAAAAATATGTATATAAAAAAATATATTGTTGTTAGGGGGAGACTAGTCTTCACATTCAAGGTCATTATTTCATTCTATAAAAGTTTAAAGAGGATGATGAATCATCCTGGAATATTTTTATAATGCAAGGATAATATTACAATATGAGAAATATTATATAGATCAAATGATTAACACAATGGTTAAAATAACACTTGAATAAATTCCTATTGTGGGGGAGTATATTAATTCCTTGAAGAGTACTCTATAATTCTTCCTAACTGAGAGTTTGATCTATTAATAAACATTATAATTGGATCTCTTATAATATTAAATTATACATACTAAATAAACACTATTGAGTTTGATGAAATTAATATTTGGTACTAGAGAATCTGGAAAAGGGCTTTATACATCTGAGTGATTCACTATAGGGAGTGTAAGTCCTTTTCATCAAGAATGAGGGTGGGTCAATTCACCTTTTATTAATTGTTATGATCTCATAAAAATTATAACAAATGATCAAGTATCCCCTTACTATATGTAAAAATTGTTCAATAAACTTCATGTGGCCTAATATTTCTCTAAGGTGGACCATTAGTCAGGATATTACTAATTAAAACTAATGAAAGGGGATATATCCAAAACTCCCTTTTAGAAAATTTATGGGCACTACGTTTATTGTGATTCAATTTGGACTCTCTAATGATATAGAAATATTTATTGACATAATGAATAGAATTTTATATATAATATCCAAAAATTGATTGTATTCATTGTAGATTTTATTCTAATATAACTCGAAATCAATGAGGATTTTGAGAAGAATTTTATTAGTATTCTAATATGTTTAAAAAGGTAGAATAAATATGAAAAATGTAGTAAATGTGAGTTTTGGATGATGGAAGTATCATTATTGGGGTATTATATCACCATGAAAGATATTTCCATGGAACAATCTCAGAAAAATTTAATCAAGGATTGTCTTAGACCCACTTATCTAATATATATATATATAGTTTCTATAGACTAGCTAGGTATTAATGATGATTTCTGAGATACATAATACAAATTTTATAGCACCTAAAAAAGTTAACATATAAGGGAATAAAGTCATTATAGAATTGTGAATGTGAAGAGTTCTCTGTGTAATTGAAAAGGATTTTTATCCCTAAACTAGTGCTCATGATTCCTACATGTGGGGAACTTTTTATGGTATATAGAGATGCTTAAAACAAGGTTTTGGGTTGTGTGATAACGAAAAATGAATAATTGATAAACTTCAACACATGGTAGTTAAATGATAATGTGCATAACCATCCAACACATGATTATGAGATGGTTTTAGTGATATTTTCATTGTAATAACTGCAGAAATATATATATGGATAGTATATCCAATTACATATTGATCATAGGATTATAAAATATATTTTCACATAGAATGAGCTTAATATGTACCAGAAAAGATTGTTAAATATGATCCAGGGATATTAATGGTCAATCCATTACCATCATTGTAAAGAAAACAAATTATAAAATGAACTAACTACAAAGGATCCAAAAACATTATCAATGATGTGACTTGAGAGGGATAAAATATTAATGTACATTATGGGGATGTACATGTGAATAATAATGTATTTAATATCAACATTATTTTATCAAATTATTTCTCAACAATCCCTTCCGGAGAAGACAATGATGCTCAATGTGATGATGTGGTAATTAAGAAGAATGCAGAATCTATATGAAAAGGAAATCATCAATGTTAAAGATGACTAAGAAGAAGCTTTACGATTTGTGTCATGAAAATTTGTACCATAAAATTTTAATATAAAATAATATTTATTGAATGATGCAAATAGATAAACTTTATCTATACACCCAGGGAGCATGAAGATGTATTGTGTTATCTGAGAGAACTATAGGTGGGACAATACAAAAAATGAGATTATGAAATATACATTAAAGTATCTGATATGCCAGAAATTGAATAATGAAATGAAAAAATTATAAAGGGGATGATATAAACATTTCATATACCTCCATGGAAATGGGATAAATAAAACATGAACATTATCAGTGGTCTTATAAGGACATCAAGAGGAAAAAATACCCAATTAGTTGTGGTAGATTTTTAAACAAATACCTCTCACATAATTTCAATTTTTGAGGACTTATCACTTCATCAACATGTAAGGATATACATCATAGAGGTGGTTAGCTTCCATGGAACTCCACTATCGATTATATCTAACTGTTATTTGATATTTACATATATGTTCTAGAAGAGTCTTCTATATTCTATAGATAGTGCGTTGAATTTTATAATGACATCTCACCCCCAAAGTGATGTCCGATCTATGTAAACTATCGAAAAAATAAAAGAAACGTTGTGATCATGTTCGATAGACTTCATAGGTTTTGGGATTTGTATCTTCCTCTAGTCGATTTATCATACAATAATAGTTTTTACTCAATAATATAAATTAATACTTAATAACCCATTTATGGGATGATATGTAGAAATCCTTCATGTTGGGATTATGACTATGAAATTGAGTTATTGGGAAATTAAATGGTTGTGGAAATTGTGTAAAATGTCATGACCATTCAGTAACACGTTGGGCTATCATAGAGTTCATAGAAGAGCTATGCTAACAATCATCGATTGGAGATGGATTTTGATGTTATAGGTAAATGGTTTCTCTACATATCTTTATGGAAGAGAGTCATGAGATTTTTGAGGAAGGTAAAGATAAGTCCTATATAAATATTCCTCATTGAGATTTTCAATTGTTTTGGACCTGGGGAATATAAAATAGAACTCCCACTAACCCTGTCTCAAGTACATGACATATTACATATACATATAATGAGGAAGAATATAATAGATCCCTCATATGAACTCAATTAAGAGGCGATATAGTTGGAGAACGGTATCCATTGTGAGGAATATTTGGGGAAAACAAAAAAAACTATAGGGAAAATGTTATACAGAAAAAATTAAACTCACCTAGTCAAAGAACTACGTTGAAACAATAAACATGAAGAGGAATCATGGGAGCAAGAGGAATCTATGAAGCAGAAGCACCATCAGATATTTTCACATTACTATATAATTTGAAAATTTGATGTCAAAATTTATTATATGGGGAATAATGTAACATCTCATGTTTTTGAAAAAATTCTATTCAAGATAGCTTACATAAAACGCAACACTAATATTTAAGGTGATTTTTTATATACTATAAAAGATGCATTATTTAATTGTAATTATTATAATCTGAATGTTGAATTAGAGGGTACAAATAGAATTAACCACATTATGAAATATAAATAAATTTACTACTCAATACAAATTATTTTTTTAATTATTATAAAATAAGCACTCAATTTTTTTGAAGTCATTAAATTTTTCAGGAAATAAATTTTATTCAAAATCTGTGTTTTTTTATTTTCATATATTAATATTATATTATATTTATTTAATTCATAGAAATATTATTAGTTAAAAAAGTTATAAATTTTTAAATTATCATTTAAAATTATCTTAGATTTAATTTTTTGTATTTTTTTTGTAAAAGACTAATTTTTTAATGAATGGTGAAATATAATGTTTTTATTGATAGTTGTATTTTTTCTCTCTGAATTTAAAATGATAAATTTTATTTTAATGGTTTTATAGTAATATTTTTTATATTATATAATTTATAACCCAATTAATTTTATTGGAATCAATTTTATGGTTTAATTTTTTATAGAATCGTTTTTCTACTAAAAAATCATTTTTCTGTTGAGGAAAAAAAATTATCATTGCATTTTATTTCAAAATTTATTAATTTTTAAATCTTATATAAATTAAATATTAAAAAATGTTTTCCATATTTTTAATCAGGTCCAAAAGTTTCAAATATATATTTTTATTTTTTGTCACAATGAGTTGTAAAATTAGTAAATTTATATAACCATGGTATGTGTAAATTGAGAAATTTTGGTAAAAAATAATTTGACCAGGAATACTAAAATTACACTAAATTTTACTTTATCCTATTAGATGAATGTATTTCATAAATTTACATCTAATTATAGAACACATGGAATCTTGGTTCCATATTTATTTTCTTTTTACCATTATATTATTTATCTAAATAAAAGTCAAAAATGTCATTCACTTTGTTTTATTATCTCTATGAATTTTATATATGAAAAAATAGAATATATCTATGGTTATAAAATATTTATTTGAAATATATATATTTTTTATTTTAATATTTTTAATATTTTTAGGAATGAAATAATTACCTAAAATTCTTACGAAATATAAATACATCATTTATTTAATTAATAGTGAAAAATATAAATCATATTAAAAACATAAAAAGTAATAATTGTTTTTATTAATTTTCATGTCCCATAAATTTTTAGATAAAAATAAAATATTATAGGGTTCATAATGGAATATATTTTTATTCTAGTTTATCATGTTTTTTTCAAATTCTAATTTTATTAATAAATCCCTAAATTACATTAATGATATTTTATAACTAATAGTATTTTACTAAATGATCTAACTTTTTTTAAGAATCCAATATTCAGACAACTGATTTATATATGTTTAAAAATAACAAATATGTTATATTAATACATCGAATGTTCTTTTATAGTAACCATAGTTAGACCGTAGAGTAAAAACAACGTTTTCACGATAATTTTCAAGTAGGTTTAATGCTCGTTAAAAAAAGAGATGAAGGTAAAAAAATAATATAAACATGTCCATATTTTATTGGGTTATGGTATTTACACCAATAATCATCCAATATTCTAATAATATTATTCATTATCATTTTATTCATGAAATTAATTTATATTAATTTAATATTTCTAGTGATGCTTAGAGTTCCCTACCCCTCTGTTATAAATGTCCACCTCTTATCCTCTTCAAATTCACACATAAAAATTCTTTTATTTATTAAAATACCTTCCAAAATACATTAATAACTATTGTGTAATGTTATAGAGTTATTTTTTTGGTAATAATACAATTTTATATGGTTTAATGTGTAATGAAAAGGATGTTTTCCAAAAATAGGTATAGTCTTTAATCAAAATATTTATATTTATTTCATATTATACCACCTTAAAATATTATTCAGACATAGTGAAACAATAACACTAAAATATTAAATATATTGAGATGTTATTATTTTAATTTCACCACCCAAATTCACATCCTCTTTTGTTAAATGGGAAACAAATTCATTATTTCTGTTAATAGTGGACTACCATATCACAAAATAATGTAATTCGTTTTCATCCCCACATATCACTGCAATTTATAATTATGAAACTAATAAAAATTTATGTTATTTTTGATTTTATTATGATTTTTAATTTTTAATTAATATTTAATTTTCTTTATTTCCCTCTATTGAAAATGTAAACAACATTCATGCTTATGTAGAGGCTACCATCTCCATGAACTGATAATTTATTAATTTTTTTTCTCTACCATTGAATAATGAATCTAAATTATTATATATAATAAATATATATTATATGAAAATAATGGTAAAAATTATGTTTATTATGGAACCATGATCAATGTATAAATATTGAGACTACTAAACCCAGACATGCTCAACAAACGAAGCAACAATCACCCGAAATTGTACTTTATTAAGGAATTATTAATAAATAGGTTGTAAGATGTTATAATAAAAATATATATGTTATGATATATATATATATATAAATACTAGTATGGGTTTTAATATATTTATGATAAATATAAATTTATAATATAGTAGTTTCTAATGAATATTAACAAAACCATACTTGAGTTAATGAATCTCTTTAAACCACACTTTTTTTTAAGTTATGGACAATATCTCTCTAACATTAATTTTCTCTCCCATATATGTTATCAATTTCTTTTAAATTACACACATATTTATCTTATATATATACTTATTTCCTTATCCATTCCCTTTATGGGGAAATACTTTCCATAAATTCATATCTCATATTTTTTAATAAAAATAAAACCCAATTAAATTGAACATTAATATTCCTTGATAATTTTATTTAATTTTTATTTAATTTTTTTCATAAAAATATTATTTTGAGACCTATTATTATTTAATAAAATATTAATACATATATTATTTCTTTCTTTCTTATTTATTAATTTTTATAATAATTTTTTATGTTATTATGATAGTTTATGCAACCCATTTCATTACATGGGTAATTTTTATGATTATTATATATGATTTATTTCATTTTTTGTATCACGTAATCATTATAATTTTATGATAGATGTTCCTAGATATATCTATAATTCATTTGGTAAATTTTTTTTCTGATGAGATGTCATTTATCATTATTTAGAGTGAACGTACTTCATGATGGGACTCTTTCCACTCTGTGATATTACCTTGGTAGTTATCCTTGACTTATGTTTATGTCGTAGTTTATTTTAATAACACTTTGACTATGTTTTCCTGATATTATGGTATCATTTTCATTATATTTTTCCCCTATGTGATTACTCATTATCCTTATCTTTTAGGATATCATGTTAAACCATTGGGTATATTATACATCATTATCATGTTTATTCCCTTTATATTCTTTTTTAGGTCACCCATTTTGTATTTGTATTCTTTAGTTTATACGTTCATATTTAACGAGATCATATGGATTCAAGAGATCATTATTGTTATTATGATAAATAATTTTCATTTTCATGTTGATGCTTTGTGCACTTAGTCATTAAAATACACAAGGACTTATTATCCTTTGGTCTTATTTAGTCTATATTAATGTTAAAATTGGGTATTAATATGTGTAGAAGGATTGGGTTTCTATATTTCCAACCCAAAATTGACTTCGGTTTCAGTATATATTAAAATTTTGATAAACATTTCAACAATTATGACACTCTATTATGGGCGTCTTAGCAAGATATTATCATGCCACCATCCAACAGGTCCATTATTAGCTAACTAGTGTTATGTTAACACACAATGCATATAAATTTCTATACATTATATTGTCTATAACAAAAATCAAAAAAATTACATCCATATACATGTGATCAAACTATCTAATAGAATTAAATTTAACTTACTTTCAGGGGATATTTGGAATAATAAATTATTCCTAGATTCTGGGTATTTAAAATAGGAAATGGAAAAATAAAATTGGGTGATTCCTCCTAGTCCTGGAGAAATAAATTCAATTTATTTTTTGATAGTGTGTAATTCACTAAAAACCCATTAAAAGATAAAAAACACTATGTGGAAATAATCAAAGGCATATCATTTATTCATTAAATATTTCAATAAGACAAATATTTCTATTAAAAGAGAAGGTAATATTCAATCACGATATATTTTTTATGGAATTTGTCTACTTTCTTTTATCCTACTTACATTTTTTGAGTATAATTCCCATGGTTTTGAAACGTCGTATAGGAGAATAAATTCCTCAATAGAGATCAGTTTAAAAGATGAGATCCATGTTATGCATGAGTTCTAATATACTTATTTAATATTTATTTTAAATTATAATTTTTGTTTACATTGAGTAATCTTATTGTTAGGTTTTCTTATTCCTTCATATTATTTCATTTTTTTTATTTTTTACTATAGTATTTAAATAACTCTCCCCTCTACGTTAATCATACTTATATAATATGGATAAAAATTATATGAATGTTTATTTGATTGGTTATTTATATCATATTTTTAATACAATATCACTTTTTCAGTTACTTTTGATCACCCTATTGATATTGGTATTTTACTATGTGTTTAATGCAGAGTCCAATATTGGAGAATTGGGTAATTTCAAAATACTCCCCCCAAATATAGGAATATGTTTTATCATACAATAATAATTTCAATTGAAAAAATAACAAAATATAACAACCAGAGGAGAGTGGTAGATGATCACAGATCCTTAGTTATATGGTGTGCTTATTATTTTAATAATTATGATATCATATAATTGTCACATACTCATGTATCAATCATTGACTAATTTTCTAAAAAGTAATCTAACTTTATTTATCTTCTATTTTGTAATGGAACATGATCAAAAAAAGTACATTTTACTTATTGATTAACTTATATACATATATATAAAGTATTATCACTATGGAATATATGAATTTGAACACTTCTTGCAAAATAATCTTTGTTCAATAATATAATGTATTTTAGAATGGGATTTTAATATGTATTTGAATGTTGATAATAAAATATTATCAAATAGCTTTTACTACTATTTAATATGTGGTTCCACATTCAGGTTTAATCAACATTTTAGGAATTAATAATTTGATCCCATTTTAATTTCCTATACACTCAGTATATTATCTTTGAAAGAATATGATTGTCATGAGTAAGGGACTTTATAATTTTGAAAATCATTATTTTTCATAAAAAAATTAAATTAATAAAATCATTTGAAATTAATAATTTTCACTATTAATAATCTTTTAAAACAAGTCATAAAATCATTTTCACTCATTAAGAGATATTTTTTCACATTATATCATTAGTAAAAATAACCAAATCGTTTACCATGTATTGTAAGGTAAATTTTAGTTTAAAAATATATTGATCTAATCACTTCCTATGTTTCCTGATTCAATACTTAGTGACCCTAGAAAAACATGAATACATTCACCATGGTTTGTATCACTTTAATGCCAAGAGGAGTGGCTGAAGAAAATTTCAACTAGATAACTTTTCACTTTAATTTAAAGGAGTGGCCAATGAGTTGATTTAAAACCTACAAACTAGAGATTTTTTTAGTTGTTATGATCATTAAAGCATTTTTCATTAAATATTCCACCATTGGTCCTGAAAAACTAACTTAATGAGTAGATCTAGGGAATATATCATGTCTAAGGAGAAACACATTATGAATAATTATTTATGAACATTTGGGTGATTAATCTAAATTTAGCAATATAGGACCACTATTTTCTTGTATTTTTCTACACAGTACTACATGATAGTGATAAAAAAATTTATCGATGCATTATATTGATATGTCTTGATAGAAAAATCACAACTACTAGGTGAAGGACTAATTATATAGATAGTTCAATATTCATAATTATTAGGTGGTAGAGACAACTCTTTTGTAGGAGTTCATGTGGAAAAATCATTTGATTGTATTTCAAAAAAAAACATAAATAACTAACCACTTTCGTTAGATTGATATATCTTAAAAAATAAAATATCCAAACAACACCAGTATTGGTATGTAACCATTATTATTTTCAAATTATTTTATGAACTAACTGTTGAATTGAAGGAATAGAAATTTGTGTTTACAGATTAAATATAATTCTTTTTTAATAAAAATGCCATCAAAATTTGGATAATTATCATGAAAAAATATAATTTTTAACAACTATATAATTTTTGGCATCCATTTCAGCAGCATTTCCCTCAACGACCACCTTTATAATAAAATTTCATGAATAGATATAAACATATTTTCTAACCACTAACATTTTAATAGAATAACACCATGAATATAATGGATCTAAATATGATCCACATGTTCATAAATAACCAAATCCAAACATTATTGAGTAAAAAAATTGATAAAACAATTAAAAATTTCTGAGATTATTATAGAATTGGTTACTAAAAACCATGATTAATACCATCTCAACCACTATCAAATACAAAAAGTAATTTTAATTTCAAAATATAAATAATGGCTTATACATTTTTCCCTATTTAGAACCTCAATCGAATAATTTCGGGATGATCAATGGAAAATATGAAGAATAATATTCTATTAAGTGATAAGAATATTCTATAATTTTAACGTGATAAAAATTCTACTAAAGAGGAATATAATCCACTAAAATTTCCCTAAATAATTATCTAATTAAATTAAATTCACAAAAAAATAATTAACATATAAAATAACAATAAAATAAATACACCTACTTTATAATATCTTAAATAATTCACCAAATATTCTAAATTGTATTGAAAATTATTATCCAAGAAAAAGATACTTAATGAAAATTATATAATGAGATAGGGAGTGGATGCATCATCCTTGATAACAACCCAAACACACACCCAATGTAAATAAAAGTGGGAATTCTTAATTACTTGAATTATTGGGGAAATTTCATTTACAAATTATTTTTGTGGTGTCATATCATTCATTAATTACATGCCCCACTATATGATTTCATATTTGTAGATTTGAGAATTCAATACAACAAGTGCAATTGTTCGGTTGGAACACTATGATAATGAATTTCCAACAAGATTACTCAAATTCATTTTGGTAAGAGTTAAATAAAAATTATAACTAATTTTTTGGTTCTAAACATGGAATAAGAAATAACATAATTGAAATCACCAATAATTTTATATATAAATGTTTTTAAATAATCTTGTTCAATCATCCTTGAGCACGAAAGAAAATTAACAATGGATTTTAAGGAACATATTTTTCACATTAATATTAATGATTTAATTAAAAAACATATCAATAAGACATTTTTTTTACACATGAGGAGTCAAAATCAGATAGAGAAAATAATTCCATAAAGAAAATAATGATTTTAGGGAATAAATTGAGGTTTTATAATTTTATTAAAAATCTTGAGATTCATAAATATATGGAAAAGGAACCCTGTAATGATGTAAATGTTGAATTATTTGATGTATTTTTTAATTTAATCTCAAATGAATATAAAAATTGTAGTTTACCATCTAATAAGGAACATTAAATAGCCAAGGTATGTGATCCTAAACTATATCCTCATTAAATTCAACCACCTAAATTGGATTTAAAACCAATGACACGATATTTTAAATATGTGTTGTTAATGGAAGAAGACCTGATGAGAACAATAATTTCTAGTAACTTATCTACAAATAAAGAAGTGAAAATCATCGATATATTTAGATAAAATGTTAAATACATTAGATAGAGTTTGTCTGGTATACCAATACATAGATATAAGATATATATATATATATAATATGTTTTGGAAAAATAAATTCCAACCAAGGTGGAAACCTTATAGGAGCCTCAACCAGATAAGGATTGATATATAAAAATATGAAATTTTAAAATTGATTAAATAATGAATGATATACCCTATTTTAAATTCATAATGGTAATGTAAATTTCACATTGCCTAAAAAATTGGTTAAACTATTGTTGTAAATTAAAGGAATTACTTGATTCCCATAAGTGTCAAAAATAGTGTGTGGGGGTACATTTATTACAGAAAAATAATTTGGGTGACTAGAAAATATCGCTTATCAATATAATTTATCAAAAGGTTTATAATTAATATTTGGAAAGAAAATTAATATTTTCAATATATATTTTCAGTTTAATTTTATGCTCCCCATGCACTTGATGATTATGATAAAATAAATTTCACCTATCCTAAATGATTTTTTTCAATTATGGGATGAAATTTAGATTATGAAATTAGTTCAAAGCATTCCAACTATTTGTAGTAAAAAATTTCTCAACCCAAATTAAAGTCTTTCTTGAAATATTTCTTGATGATTTAATTCTTTTGAAAATTCATTTGGTCAATGTGTAGAAACATTGGATAATGTAATAAATTATTTATTTGAAGGTTTTTTTATCTAAAAAATTAATATTTAATTTCATGTATTATAAAATGATTTTTAAAGGACATGTGATCTCATAAAAAATAATTGAATTCGATCAATAAATAATTTAGGTGATAACTACAGTAATCAATACCTGTTGTGGGAAACAAATAAGATAATTTTTAATGAATCTTTACTACATTATAAATTACATTAAAAGGATGAAAAATTAATTTTTTATTAGTTGTGTAGGATTGTATATGTTATGATGAAAAGAACATTTTCCAAACCATATGTGATATATCAACTAGGTTTAAACAATCTATTTAAGATAAAATATGATTCTTAAACAAATTTATTGAATTTTTTTTTATAAAGGATATAATGGAGAATAAATTTTATCACATAAGCTTTAAATAAAATTATATTCAACTTGAATTAATTATACTACCACTAAAAAAATATAAAATTTTATTATATAGAAAAAAATCATCTCACGTTTCTAAAAACTAATGTTATTTTTTTCTTTGATCGTGTAATAATTATGTGTATCATGAATATGGAAGAAAAACAATAATGTTGTGATAGATGAAATTGTTTCCAAAATTTAATGTGAATATATTGGATATATGATGATCTAAGAATCATGTTCCATACCACCTGAGGAGTCAACCTCCAAATATTGAGGTTGGAATTTCATATAAGGATCTAATGAATGAATCCATCCAAGGTGAAAACTACATCTGATTAAAGGTGATGATCCCTGGTATATAGACATTGAAATATGACTTTTAACTTCTAATGTTCTTTCATATGTAAATAAAATCCAATTTTAACACAATAAGTTGAATCAAAATATTATATGTTGAATGATCCATACTTATGGAAAATATATAGTGATCAAATGATTAGGAAATTTTTTCCAAATAGTGAATTAAATTCTATACTAATCATTTATCTAAAACTATTTTATGGAATAAAGTATGGCCACCCAATTTCATGTTGTAATTTTCTACAGTCTTTCCTATACTGTAAAATCTTATTTAAATATAATCATGAATTCTATCATAAACAAACACAATTTCAATTTTAATGAATACACATAAAGAGATAAGAACCTCTTCAATGTTAACTAAACTTTTATGAAATCATTGTCATGTGGGAATTTATTTTTTGTTAACCACTTCAATATACATTGAACATTAATACATTTCACATGTTATTAACTATGTTTCAAAATATGTAAAATATAAATATATGAAAACTTTTGACTTTTCTATTATATTTTATTTTTTAGGACTAATAGGTTTTTTAGGTTTGGAATCCTCAAAGCAGTCATAATAAGTCAAGGAACTCATTTTTGTAATATAATCATTGATAAATTGAATGGTATATATGTATTGGACTACATAAAATAAACATCATACAACCCAAAAACTAGGAAGAAATATAATGTTTCGAATTGAGAGACTAAATTAATTTTTAAAATGGACTGTGAAGCCAAAAAAGAATGATTAGATCCATTGTCGGAAGAAATATTGTGGGATTATGGAATAATCTATAAAATTTTTATTAGAATGAGATCATATAATCTAGTCTGTGGTAATATTTGTCACCTTTATATAGAATTGTAATATAGGCCCTACTATGATGTGTCGAAAATGAACCTAAATATAAAGGCATCCTTATATTAGAAGATGATATATATATAAAAGGATGTGGAGACCATAGTATTAGAATTGATAACTCTGGTATTTAGAAAAATAATATGTATGGAGCATGAAAAAATTATTCATAAAGGATACTTTGAACTAAGATAAAATGTGTTGTCTATAATTATTCGTTATTATTCATTCTATGTAAAAATTTATCTAAATGACAGGGGCCATTCTTAGTTACTAATGGACAATCCATTATGGTATTAGAAATAACTGGATGATATTAGAAGTAATGAATAAATTTAAATTTTCAAAAGGTTTTTAAATATCTGGGAAAACTCTTAGAGAAACCATTGGAGGGGATTACACTCATCTGACCCTTCATCAAAAAAATCGACATGTCATCCCCATGTATAATTGGTTGATTAAACCCTATTTTATATTTTTTTATAAAATTTTCATATTTTATAAGAACTCATATATACATTTCATAAAAATAATTACTAGGGATGGTAATGTTTTGTAATTTATGAATTTTATTTAATATTTATTTATTTATGGTTTTCTTGTTTTTAATTTTTTGGAATAAAAATATATTAAACTAAAAAGATAATTTCAAAATGAGTACTAGATTATTGTGTAACATTTGAGTTATGGAAAATCATGTTTATTACTATAAAAAGATAATCTTAATTGAAAATGATTCTAAGGGATCAAATATTTGACATGAGCGCACTAGAAAATTGAACTCAATTCTAGGAAACATTTTTACTAAAATAAGGTAACAACCTAAAGAAACTAATTGAATAAAAACTTTATACTTTATATGAATGGATGTAAAATAAATACCTATAAATTGATCAAGAAATTTTATATGATAACATGTTACAAGGTAGGTGAGTAAAAAAATTATGCAATTAAAAATACATAAACATATAGGGGAACCAATTTTAAAACCCTATATTTATAGCCTAGTTATTATAAATAACATTAATGGATTCCTTCAAATTTGAATAACATATTTCGATGTTAGTTTCAATCATAGAATAAGTGAAATTCATATGCCTGATTTAGGAAAAATAATATAATTACCTATTTTTTAGAAGGGGTGAAATAATTTAGGGAATGCTTATCACAAATGAAGAATTGGTTGATGATGTATTAGAATGTTATATATGAGGTATCAAGGATATTTAAAATTAGGTAATTGATCTAGAAAATTGAAAGAGAGGGATTCATGAAGTTTTTGATTATTATTAATTTTATTCCACTAAACACCATTAAATTATCCTTGTCCATCCATTGTCTTATATTTTAGAGGAAGTATATTCATTTTGAGACGTTAAGCAAGTTATTACATTTGGAGAAGTAGCACATAAAGTGTGAGAGAATTAGAATGGGTAAAATTATTACTTATAATTTTTTAGTACTCAATTCATTTTATTCCCTAGCATATGTTTATGACGATCAATATGTGATGTTTGTAAACAATACTCCATTTCATTATACGGTGTGAAAATTGTTAAATTTGGATAAAATTGTGAGTATAATTAATAAATATCTAGAATATAATGAATGGGTTAATACTTGTCATGAATTGAATTATTTTTAGTAATGTGGAGAAAATCATAGAGAATATTTCATATAGTTATGCAAGAATAAAATATATGTCTCACATATTATGTGAGATTATGTGAGGATTTAAATATGAAATATGGAAAAAAATTATGTTAGAATAACTCTGCAAAATCCACTATTTTTTTAATAAGCAACGTATTCTACATTAAAGCCCAATATTGTGTGTTTTGAGAACTATGGAAATAACAGAAGGCCAATTCTGGATGATTCAACAACTCAGGATATGTTCTCCACCACGATTTCCTCTTGATCAAACATTAGAGTTTGTTAAACCATGGATGTAGAATGAGTTGACTTTTTGGAATACCTTTAACATCATCAAAAAGTGAAAATGGAACATAAGATCAGTTTGTCTTCCAATACTCTATTTTTTCAAAAGAATGAATAGGTTTTGTTGTTCCCAACACAATTCCACACCAATAAATAAGACAATCAACCCATTTAAATGTTGATTAGTGGGGAACATGGTGGGATTTTTATCATATATTAATAATTAATTAAAGTAGTTGAATTACTATGAAACATCAAGTATATTGGGGACCATGAATTTTAAATTAAAACAATAAAAATATATAAATTAATAATTGGTAACATTCATAATAAAATTATTTTGTGGATTCCATCTTTTTAAATTTGAAAACGATCACCAAAAAATAAAAAAAATGGTTCTTCCCTATGAGGTGTATCCCAATATTGCACTGACTCTCCCATGAATATTTGGAGGGATTCTTCAACCAAAATGAAATGATAGTATTTGAAAATAAATTATAGATAAAGGATAAGAGATTTCAGAGGATGATGTTTATTGATACTATAAATAACCCCCAAGATTTAGAATGAATGTTTATTTTAGATTCAAGGAAAAACTTATCTTTGGGGACCATTTGAGGGAAAATGGGAGGTGTCTACCCATCTTTCAGCATGTGTGTGTGACTCCATATTATTTATTGAAAGTCATTTATATGATAAAGAATATTTCAATAAAATTATGTTTCATGGATTATAATAAATTAAAAAATAAGGGAAAATCCAATGTGAAACTCTCCAAATATGCGAGTAACATCCTAAGATGGTGAGTTACATTAGAAAGTTAATGTTAAATCACATATTTACATAATATTCCACCAAAGAAAATTGAACGAGTGTTACACAACCCATTGTTTCGCGAGACGATCTCAATTTATAGTAAGTGGTTGATGTTTCAAAACTATGCTCTTAGAAATATAGATTGTCTATAAAGAGATTAGAACCAAACAGTTTTGGGAAGGAATATAGGATGTTAAATCATCGATCTCTCATTCATGTTACTATTCATGTCACAACCTCATGCAAGTCCAAAACTTCTTATGGATTTCTTCAAGTATAGAACATGTGAAAAAACATCAGTTAAGTTTTTAATCACATTGAATTATGGTAAATATGACTTCACATAGATCCTAATATTGTTTTATGTAGTTTGTGAAAGTTATATTTACATCACACAACTCTCGACTTCGTCATACACACTTATTTTTGGGGAATTATGAATCTATCATTCATGAATTATACATATAATAGATCCCATGGCACATAAAACCTCTATGTTGTGTGACAATCTAAAAATTTGTGAAAAACCCTTCAGGTTCATGACACAACATCTCTATCCACCAAACATTGTTTCATGCAATTTGACTTCTATGTTTCCCTACACCCAATCAAACCATGTTCATTTGTTTGAACCGTACCTACATGACTGGTATAATCAATACTCATGCACAAAACCATTTATCTAAGTGCATGATAAGAAACCTAATTATCTATTTCTCTTATGAATAGGAATCTGAACCTCAATAAACCTATGTATGCATAAAATGGTATGGCTCTAAAACTTTTTTTGTCCAAAAGAACATTTATAGTAGAAACATAAACCCTTTTAACAAACAAGACAAGGGGAACAATATTAAATTCCTAAATTGTGGGTGTGTGGTATCCTTGTATCTGCATCTCATTCTACCTTAATTGGAAATGTCTCGCCCTCTATAAAATCCTTTTGAAAATTCACAACTAGGATCAATGTATAACTGAGAATGAGAGGGTGTGAATTTGTGAGGTATTTTTCATTAATGTGATATTTCTTGTAAAAAAACCTTCACCACATTTAAAATGAGTATAACACTAATGAAAACATAACATTCATACATCCATAGGAACAATCTTATTTAGAAGTTTCACTACTCAATACTAGTAGCTAGTCCATGGAATGGTTTGGAAATAATATAATACCACGCAATTCATAATAAACAATTTATTTTGTGTTGATACATTAAGTAGTAAATACCCCTACACTTGTATAGAACTACAATCATTACAATAGTTCATGTAATTCTTCTATCAAGAATGATATAATATAAATATTGTAAAAAGTATATAAAACATCACTAGTTGGTTTTGAAAATGTCATTACGTGTCTTCAACAACATCAAATTTTTAATTATTCAAAATAAAATCCTTTAATTTCTTACCCAGCAGAAGGAAAGAACACATTCTCGGGACTACATTAAAAAAAATCAAATTGGTCACTCTGATTCCTCAGTGAGATTATTCAGTACATAAACTATTTAAAACAATTGATAAGGAAATTAATCTGATGAGAATATTTATTTTCTCAGAATGGTATGTTTTATTTCCTAGTTCGATCTACAAAACCTTGTACACAACCTCTTCTAACACTTATTTTAACTGAAAATCATTCCAATGAAAGCTCGGTCTTGAAACCATCCTCTACAAAACCTGTTGAAAAAACTATACTGCTCCCACTCTCTGCTGAATGTTAATAGTTCCAGAGTACATTGTACTTTTAACTCTATTTATAGGTGTGTTTGAAATATAATGGGTGGGAAACTAGATATATTTTCACACAAAACCCAATTCTATAAACTCAAATAAAACATACATTTCCGCTTCACATATGAAAACATTATTTCTTTTAAACTATTCTGGATTTTTTTCAAAACTAAATGAAACATCGCAAAGCTTCATCCCCCTTTTAATTATCAAACAATTCATTTTCTTGATTGAATTTTTCATTATAATTTTCATAATCCAATTTATAACATGTGAAATAGAAGAATTTATATTCTCATGATCCAAAAAAATTAAAATTTATCTCCCATATCCATTGTTTCAAATTCATTAAACATCAGTTGCTTCAAAAAAATTCGACTTTTCTTCATTTTTTCAAAAACACCTTATATCAACGATTTCGTATTCAATAAATCTAGTATCTGATGACTTATCAGTGTTAGTATGCATTTGATGGATTAGTATATGATTCTTTATAATGTATCAGCATCACATCTTTTGTAATGACACATTACATGATCAAAACAAAATGAAAACAAATAAAATTTTTTGTATTTGAAAATGGATGACTATATTATTGAAAATAACCAATTGATCAATATCTATAGGTCATATAATTCCTCGGTGTTCAAAACTAATAAAATATGGTTGACCTATGATAGAACTGTATATCTGATACGCTTTTGATACCAAAAAATTTTCTGATAGATCAGTATTATAACTCCTCCAATGGAATGGTCGAACATCTTTTCTGATATAATGATATCTAGTAAAACATCATTATTTTTGAAACACATATGATTGTATATTTTTTGGATGTTTTTATCTGATAAATAAGAATTCCTTATGGATAAGTTTATTATCAGTTCTATAAAACATCTTTATTCGAAAAAAACTAAATAACAACATTTATATAAAATATATGTCTGATTATTTTCACACCAGGGATTTGTGATTGGAAGACATTAACATTGTAATAATTTTTTTGATAACTCCTTCATGAATCACGACTTCATATTGATTTTTGTAACCTTGAAGTCACCAAAACTTCTTGTAAATTACAAAACATTTTCCACCCCTTTATCTCATAAACATTTGATCACATGTTTTTATTAAATTATGATGTTTTAGAAAATACAAACTAGAAAATAATCATTAGATTTAGTGTCAAATATCATTAAATACATTCATTCATTGAGAAAAAATATCACATAAATCAAAAACATCAATCAAGACAGAATATAATTTCAAACTACAACATCACCTAGAAAATAACTCAATAAAATAATATGAAGATTGATAGACATTCTTAATAACTTTTTTCCAGAGCAGTTGAGTTTAGATAATGGTTCGATCAATCACCAAACCATATAATGATAATTTATTTTGCTTAGTGACAAAAAAAATGAAAAATAAGGAAAAAACTACTTCCAGTATCAAAAAACAACTTCTAGCAAACTTGGTCCCAACAATATCCCCCTATTGATTTTATTTTCAACCAGGGTTTATAAGTCAATGAAATTTGTAATTTATTCTATTTATTACTGACAAACAATTCAATTTTTATGTGAGTAAATTCATTATATGAAATAATAATCATTGATAGAAAAACATTGTTGTCTTAAAGTAGTGTCTTGAGAATCTTCTACAACTGTGAAACCTTCAACCTCTTCATGAATTCATTCACATTCCTATAAAGAGATAATTCTTATAAATAGTCCTACATCCACATTAATAATATATTAGAACATTTCACACATTAAAATATTTAGTTCACATCTTACCTATAACTCATCCTAAATAAAAACTTCCATATAAAAGGTTTATCATATACCAATGGATTGATTTATGAAACATTATTTTTCTCCCCCTTTACACCACTATCCAATGACGAGAGAAAATAGGGGAAAGAAACAGATACCACAATTTTGGATAAAAGGAGGTTGGACCACCATGTTCAACTTTAGTTTGAAAAATGATTCTTTCAGTAATGGTTTTGTGAGATAGTTATCTAATACTTTCATTATTTAAAGATAGTCTATTTGGATTTTAGTCTTCAACAAAAGATATTTTATTAAGTGACACTTGATATCAATATGTTTTTTATGAAAATTATTCACATTATTTCTTGTAATGTTAACAAAACAATGATTATACCAACCCAAGAGAAGAGGTAAATACTCTTTAACAAGTAAATCCTAATAGTGAGTCTCTATACACATAAGTTATGTTGTAACTTGTATAATGGTAACATAAACATATTTAGGTGTGTAATGATTTAATATATTTTTTTCTTAATATTCCAATATACATAACATTCCCCAAAAAATAAAACTTCACTAATAAACAATTCACATTTTATGTGAGTGAACTTTTAAAACATTTTTTTCTCATATTCTTGTGTAGTAAAATATCATCCACATTTTTGTCAAGAACATTTTCATAAGGAAAATAAATTTTTATTCGGATTTATTTATTGAATCTTATATAACCTCTAACATCTAGATCTTATCAATTAAATATTCTATTTTCACCTCTTTGATCAAGAAATCCATGGGTTCCACCTTTGTTCTTTATAATGTATGGACTCCCAAAAAAATAAGATGTTTTTTGAACATGTAGTGTTATAATAGATCATTTATCATGGATTCATATTAGATTATTTCCTATAGAAATGTTGATTATAAATATAAATTTATATTCACATTTATTGCCTCCATAAGTAGTGATAAATTCCATGTTCATTTTATATTGTATGAACCATCTCATCTAAACATCTATTCTTACATTAAGCAACACAATTTTGTTGTGGTGTGTATGTATCACTGAACTTATTGTAAAGTTAGTGTTTTTAAGAAAACCTCTAAACTCCTCATCCTTGTATTCATCACAATTTTTGGTTCCCAACTTCTTCACAAAATTCCCACATTCCTTTTCAACTATTATCCAAAAACTCTTAATAATTTGTAGAGCATTCTATTTATGATTCAAATATATAATAATATTAATGTGAGTAAAATAATAAATAAATGAAATGAATTACTTATCTCTAAAATTTTATTTCTTTCTCTTCATCACAAAAATATCTTGATAAATAAGTATCACTGGAAGAGTTTAGGGAATTTCAAAATTCTTGTGCTCAAAAATTGTAATCTTTCCTTTATGAAGAGTTAAAGAAACAATCTCTTTTTCTAATCATATCATGAAAATAATAATCATTTTCTAACATTTTTAAAATTATCATGATTATCTAACAAATATTTACCAACATTTTATTCCACAATTTATTTTCTTCTATCATGATAAGATAACATGAATTCTAAACATCACACACAGGAAACATGTTTCTTTTATGAGTTTTCCTCTTGTAGAAATGTTTCTATCTTCTACCCTTAAAAACAATATTTTACAAAAAAATTACTTTATTTCTGTTATTAAAAATGTTTTAAAAAATAGGTTGTCTTTGAACACATTAGTAAAAATGGATTTATTGGATTCCAAAATTTCTTCCCTAATAATAGTGGCTCGAACACATTTGATTCTGAGAGATTCAACATTTTCAAAAAAAATCCTTAATTAATGACTATCACATTATTCAAAATTTTCAAATATTATTTATCTTGTTTGGAAGACCCATAAACTAAAATATATGGTGCTCACATTTTATAGGTTTAAGTGTAGTTTCCACAGCAAGACATTTTTCCTTCCCTTTATCCTACTTCACATTAAGCTATTAGTAATTGTTAACAATATGTTTTTAACAAAAAAACACCCTTTTTAATATTTATTAGATGTTAACACATTTGATACGTAGATTCCAATAGTTCGAACATGTTTCCATCTTTAAAAAAAATTATCTCAAAACTCTTCCTTTGAGAGGATTGACTCCCCCACGATCTTTTCTATCTGTAACCCATATGATAATTGTATTGTTGTTGTTTAAACCAAAACATATTTAATTTATGACTAAATCCATTATAATACTATTATTATCCATAGATATAATATTTACCTTTCATAAATCCATACTACTCATAGTATTGAATATTTTCAAAAACATTTTTTTATTTACCATCATAACATTATTATGCCCCAACCATGATGTTATCATGTAGAATATTTTTTTTCAATTAATATTTCTTCCCAAATTTATCAGAATCAAAAATAGTATAATGAAAATTTTTCAAAATGTAAAATATTAGAATCTTCTAACTTTTCCAAATTGTTATATTTTTCCACGTACAATATTTTTCTAGAATTCTTCTTTTTAGTAAACAATTCCAATTTCAATTCAGCCTTTGAAGATAAATTTTTGTTAATATAAGGATCACAACTTCTAGAATAATTTAAAAAATTTTAAAATTAAAATTTACTCCATGATCAACATTATAAAAATTTATTAAACATATTCTATATATTAATCCTTTTCATTGAACTTCACTTCAGGATGTCCATTCATATTCATTTTTGTTCAGGATAATTCTTTAGAAACAAAACTTCTTCTAGAGACATATCTTCTTATTGAAGAATATATTTTTTGATTATTTTTTGTAAGAATTGATTTAATCATAATAATTACATCTCTTTAATGTATTACAATACTTATATGGAAGTATTTCAAATCCATTTTCAGATGATACTCTAAATCATTCACTTCTTCAAAATTACTTCTTCCAAACTCATCATTATTAAATATTTCAATAAATTTATTTTCTACAAAAACATCAATATGTTTTTTTCTTCAACGTCACTATATTCCACTTCATCATCTACGGATAGAATGTATCACCTTATAGATTTGGAGAACTTTTTAAATTTTCCCTTGGAGAAGGATTTTTATTTTTGACTATATTTATTCTATTATTTTAATATCTTTCTATCATCTTGATCTCTATATTCATCATTACATTTTTGATTAAAATTCATTGAAAAATATTGAAAATATCCACATTCCAAAAAATTTAGGGTTAGTATCCCTTTATACATACCTATGCCACATTTTTCCTATATTGAAAATGAAGATAATCATTCATCAATTTTGTAACTAACACCATTTTATGTTTCAAAATCACCAATTTTTTCATCTTTGAGAATTTTCAAATATTTTCCTTTATTATAACCCTTGAAAGAAATTTCTTAATCAAAGTCTTCTTTTCATTTCATGAAATTATTTGTTCTCATTTCATATGTAATGATAGTACAATAAATTTCAACCAATGATACTGTTTTGGGATCTCTATCCTTCAAAGGTGAAACTTTGGCATCAAATTTGTCTTCAACAATTCTCAAGATATTTTCAAAAACATTTGATTTGTACAAATTCTCACCAAGAAATATAATTTTTTGAACAATATCATTCACCCATTAAAACAAGTCACCAAAATATTCAAACAAACGCATTTTATTGTATCTATTCTTCAATCTAATGATCTGTAACTTTTATTTCTTTACCTTCATGTGGCCTTCATAAATGTTTTAAACAACTTTCAGATAACGTTTGCAGTTGAAACAAAATTCATGCTAATGAATTCACATTCATTAGGGGATGAGATTAAATAAATCTCAACTCTTATATATTTTTTTAGATTCTACATATCTACATATGTAAGATTAAATGTTTCAAATATAGGAAGGAATGCATCAGTAGAATCTTCCAAAACATCATACATAATTGAAAAATGATATGCTATAATTCTATATTTCATGAAATGATATTTATTTCCATTGAATATTTCAATCCCCATTCTGTTCACAATATAAAAAAAATTCCATACATATTATCTTTAAAAAATCAGAAAAATTTAAACCAAGAGAACCTTTATTATAATGCCAACTGAAAAAGACCAACCAAAATCAATGTATCAAAAACAGAGGGAGGGTTGAATCAGTGATATGTTTTTAGTTTATTTTATAATTCAAATAAAATAATTTTTCCATCTTATTAATGAATTATAATTTTGAAGAAAACATTCAAACATCAATAATAATATAATTCTTTACAGGGATTACTATTCAATAAGATTAGAAAGTCCTTGGAATGAATCTAAAATAATCTAATACCACACAATCCAATATATAATAATCATTTTTATTAATACAGTGTGTATGAAATACACATAAAATTGATTAAAACTATGATCAATACAATAGTTCATGTGATTTCTCAATCATGAATATTGTGAAATAATTTTTGTAATAATGTTAGAAACCTTCATTTGTTGGTTTATAACATGCCACCATGCTACGTCAAAAACATCAACTTTTATAATTATTTAGAATGGAATTCTCCACCTTCTCACCAACTAGTAGGTAGAAACTTATTCCATAGACATCAAACAAGAACTCAGTCTGACAGTTCACTCTGATTCAACAATTTGTTTGTTCTATACTGGAACAAATCTAAGTTTCCAATTTTAAGTCAAATCTGATTTTTTATTTTCTCAAAACAGCCATTCTGATTTCTTGCTCGAATCAAGAAACCCCTAACCATAACATCTTCTGACACTTATTATGTTATGAAATTTTTCTAAAGAAATCTCTATTTGAGAAAATGTTTCTACTAAACCTATACCAAAAATCCATCACACCCACTATGTCCCACACGTGAATAATGAGAGAGTATGTTTCCCATTAACTGGTATTTATAGATTTTCAAGAAATGTAATGGTTGGGATCCAATTTTATTTTCTCAATCAACGAAATTCTAGAAACTCATACTTCACATACACCTCCTCTTATTCTTTAAACACTACTGTACTTTTCAAATACTCTATACACATCTAATAAAGTAATCAAACATCACATGACTAGATCCTCCATCAAATTATAAAACAGTTCTCCTGTCCGATACAATTTTTCACTTTGATTTTATAAATCTAGCTATGAACATGTTAAATAGATTACATTGCATTATGATGCTCCAGACTAGCTTGGAATTATATAACATAAATATTTTTTCTCAATCATTAGACTTCAGCTACATCATAAAATTTCATATATTCTTCATTTTTTCAAAAAATTCTCACACCAATGATACTGTATTAAATGAATTACATATTATGATGGATTGTCGATTTCAATAGGAATATGATGGATATGTCTCTAATTTCATATCATGTATCATCATCATGTATTGTTCGATGACTCTTAATGTCATCATAATACAATGAAAACAAACAAAAAAAATTCTCTATGAGAATGGATGATTAATTATTGAAATCAAAAGACTGTTCATTCTATGATCACATCAATATGATTGACATATGTAGCTTATATTATTCATCAGTATTTACAACTCATGAACTCTAGTATTCCATTAATAGAACTCTTCATTTGATTCCCTATAGATACCATACATTTTTTTAATAGATCAGTGTCTGAACTACTCTGATGTCTTGGTAGAACATCACTCTTGATGAACCAATATCTAAAAAAATTATTTATTTCTAAAACATAGCAGAGGATACATTTTGTTAATCACATATTCAAATTAATCAGATTGTCCAATGGCTCTATTGAATAACACTTTTTCAAAACCATTCACTTCATAAAAAACTAACTCCCAACCATCTGAAAAATTCAACATCTATTGATTCTACACAAATGATCCTCCATCGGAAGATGATGAATTTGTAATATATTTTCTTCCATAAAATCATTCATTTATCATTACTTTTTAATAACATTTGAACCCCTGAGATATGAATATATGTGTTGTACTTATGAAACATTTTCTCTTAGTTTCATTAAAAAATCATATATCACATGATTTTATTAGCATTTGATGTTTTAGAACATACACAACATAAAATCATAATTATATTTATTATTGAATATCTTCAAATTCATTCATATTATGATAGAACTTATAGCTCCAATTGGAAAATTCATTTCAGACACAACATGATCTTGGACCTCAACAACACCCAAAAAACATCACTAGAACAGAAAAAAACTGAACAAAATTCTTAATAACATTTCAACTAATTAGATGAGATGGGTACCCCTTTTGTGTAATAACGAAAACATACAAAGGGAGTTTAATTTTTATAATGAGAAAAAAATATAAATCAATAACCAAACACTGCGTCCAACATCTCAAAACAACATCCAGTCAACTTCTTCCCAACACCCATAACCAACGTCTGAGATATAAGTCTTTAAACTACGTTGTACTAATTCCCTTGTCATATTATGTTAAAATATAAAAAAATATCCTTATAACATGACATTATATAATATAAATACCCTCAGTTATATGTATTTTAAGCCTCATGTGGAAATCCTTCAAATCCTATTTTCATAACAATGGGATACCACATACAAGATTATTTCCCCAAACATTTAGTAGCCTATATGGATGATCATCACACAATCCCTTATCATCACTTGATTCATGATATATGTTAACTTACTACAATAAATAAAACACTATAGACCAATAATATCACATGAACATAAATTATGTAGTTGAACTATGTGTTATTTGTTCTCTGTCTTCAAATAGGATATGTAAGTTGCCTCCCTGATGTTCTATTTCGGCATCACAACATCATCAAAAATCTATATTCTTCGAGGAAGGTGACAACTAAAGACATTTAAAGAGCACCAACAAATCTCTCATCATCTTAATATGAAGTCATAGTTATACTTTGGTGTCACCATGAGATTATAACCTATATTTAGCCTAGGATATTACAAGAATATATGGGAAACGTCTGCAAATTAATTTAAACATTTGATCAAACCATATGTGATTATCAAATATGAGATAGTCTGTAATGGACTCTAAATATGTGAAATTACTTAACCTACATTTCTGCAAGTTCCCCCTCATTATACATTGGAATCGTTACCTCATGTGATGAGAAAAAAATAAATTATGTTATATTCATAAGAAGCCATGTCTGTGGGGAAGTATTTTCATTGAATGATGAGTGTCAAATACCTCATGTAAAAAATAATAAACAAGAGTCTCCATGTCATACAGGTAAAGGATAACTGGGGGAATGAGTTGTGGATGACTTAAAACCCTTGAATAATTTTCCCACTAATGTATAGTATAATACGTTGTTTTTATACCTAAAATTCATCATACATGAGATTCCATAATATATGAATGAACAAGAATATTATATATTCCCAACATTCATAGAATCCCCAGATTCTAGACAAACCCAACTCCCTCATCAGCTCCAGCCGAAGGTAGCCATCCTACAATGATAGTAAGAAAAATAATTAATCGGTGTAAACATCAATATAGAACAAGGAACATTACTTATAAACATATTTTAAATAATTTATGGATACCAATAATAGAAATTATACACCAAAGATGAATCCATGAAAGGGGGATCTATTATCCCATATTCATATTCTGATTAAAGATCCTACATTGTCAACAATAGTTGTAGAGGCATCCCACTTATGGAAATTTAGAATACATAGAAACATAGAGTGGTTGTGACCAGTCCAAGGAAGTGAAATGATCTATAAAAAAATCACCATAAGTGTTCCCCAATTTAATTTTTAGTAAAAATGGTGAACCTGATTTAAAACTCTTCTATATCATTAATAGGAATTAGATGAGTGATGGGAATCTCCAATTCTAAGCATCACCATCTATAAGCATCACCAAGAAAAATGGTAAACCTAAAATGTTTCTATTCTCCTTCTATAGGGGGTAGATGATGAATAATGGGAATTGATAGTTCTATGAATCACCATTATTGGGATTCAGAAAACAAATTGGTTAGCATGATGTGAATAACTTCTCCTTCTATTGTGGGATGATTATGAGAATTTCATGTCACTCGTAATAATCATTGTTGACCTGAACCCATTGTCCAACCTTGGGAGTATAATAGTCATTGGAAATATTTTGCATCACGTTCATTAAACAAATATAATGGATGTCCTCATAGATCATATAAGGTACAAGCTATAGGTAATGCTCAACGACCGCCACTAATAGGAATGGGGGAAGGAGAACTGATAGTGTGAAAATTCCACACAACCATGCTTCTACAACAATAGACACCTCTACATCAAAAATCAAGAACCCTCAACACATTCCCCCTATATGATCATCCCAAAAATGGTGATTTCAACCCTTATTCAGCACCATGAACAATAATGAATAATCACAACCAAATATATGTAATACAATGATTTGGAAGCTTCAACACCACTCTGGTGTTGCCGGCCTCAGGGGCTGTGTAGGGGGAAATACCTCCCCATTATGATGATGAATCATTTTTGGGATTCTCTCCTTGGAACACTCTAAAATATCACTCCCATGTGCCAATGTGGTTTGGGATGCACGGGTCACACCTACTATGACCACGACCAAGGATTTTTTAGGAGTGATCCCAACTAACTGCAAAAACTACATCGACCATATTAAATGGATAACAGGATAGATAATTCCATCCCTAATCATCTGACCTCAGTCCAAAATTCTCGGTATTGACCTCAGGGGAAGGATGATAAATATATCTGATAAAATACCTCCTTTATAGCTCGTTTATCCCTTACCACAACTAATCATGTATTTCCCTCAAAACAATAATGCATAAGAATACATCGCTTAGATTGGGATTGAGACCCCAATTATTCATCAGGCATGATGAGTAGACTCACCCTAGTATGGGTTTCCCTATAAACTATCACTATTCACCCAATGATGCAAAATTACACATTTAGGGTCCCCCTAGACATTCCATTGGCTAAAATGGAGGTAAACTCATTGTTGTACACTTTTCTTTCCCTATGATCCATCCTAAGGTACATGGATAGATTAATTCTAGATGAGTAATGAACTAGATTTTCTCAAAGGTATGACATGATTTTTTTCGTTATATACAATAGTGATTCCCTTATAATGTTTCCCAATGAATTTATGGAGGTCAAGAGGGTTTATAAGTATTGTTTTGAGCCTAGAACCCCAATATTTGTAGAAACATCCATGGTCACATGGTTATGATAAACTCTGTTGCCCAAACCATATGGTTTTTCCTAATCGCGTGGAGAATTTCAAAGGGGGTCATAGAAATTAATGGTTTCTATGAAACCATGTGATCCTATTAGAATTTCTATATAGGATAAAATGCATTTGAGATAGTGGACTTGCGCACAATTAGAAAAATTGTGTACCTAGCCTGTGTGTGGTCCCTACTAAGTAAATGAGGTCTACATTGTTTGAACATGCTTTGTAAAACCGTACAGCCAAACCATGTGACACTATCTATTTGAGTGAATTTATAACTTTACCCATAACGAAAAAATAATTCAAACCCTTTCTTTCATTCCCTCTTTTTTTGGAATATAAGAGCTCCTCCTCTCTAACTGAACAATCCCTTCATCTATGATAGTTGTTTGGATTTATCCTCAGTGTAAACTCTGATTCAAATTCATTATAAATAATTAGATATATCATTTTAACATCTCTAATATTATATCATTCATTTATCATTATTCTTACCTTGTGTTTTGCTATTTTTTTTACAAACTCATTTATCCTATTTTCAGGGTGTTAAACAGTTTTTTTAAATTCTTCCAATCTACTTGCAATTTAGAGAATATATTGGAAGAGTATTGATCCAAAACATTAAGGTATTTGATATAGATTTTTTCCCTAAAATTCATGATGTTTTAATAGCCCCTTCATTATTTGGCACATCTACTATTTATGTACGTTGCCTTAAAATGATTTCATTGATTTTAACATGATATAAGTATAGTGTCCACACATGTTAATCTATGCTAGGATGTTAAAGGATGTGAACCTCATTATTTTCTACAACATTAGGGTGTTTTGGGATGAAACACCTTTTTATATATAATTTTTTACATATCCAATCACTGCCCAAGAATTCATCTTGGCTTGTTAATGGAATTTCCCCCTTGAAGGTAATTTCCTAATTTGTCATTACGCCTTATAAGTGCTCAGTTAAACAATAGAATTTTATTACCAAAATGTGAACTATTAAATAGATTTGTTTCAATATATGTAATTGATTCCCCATTCTTATGTTAATTAAATGGGATAATTACAATGAATTTTAATTGGTGGAAATGCTACACCTAATAATTTAGGATCGATATATTTATATTTATGGATTACATCAACTGTGACACCCATTTCTATTTTGGGTATTGATCATTATGGTACTTTTGGAATGATCCCTCATGTTGTTACTATTATTATGATAATTACATTAACATTGGATGGTGAATGATGGTTACAGAACCTTTGAGCATTATTTTTCACTCTCCCGAACATCGGGTGTCAAGTATGTTGTCTCTAAACGTAATAATATTATTTGGATAATGATAATGATGTTCCACATTCCACAATATCAATTTTTAGGAATGAATAATTACCCCACCTATCTCGAATGTTGATCATGATGTCTCTTATTCATTATGATATTCATGTCATATATCCTTGATTGAGACTATAACTCGTTATATTGGATGTGTATGCTTGATTTATGCCCCGAGTATAGCCATCACCAAGTATCCAGTTATAAGACTACATACAACCTCACATACATTGATTATATAGTTGGATATAGTATATATCTATAGTATATATATTATTATAATATATATGTATCGTTATTGATTGGACTTCGAATGTCCTATTTTGAAGAACATATAGCCTCTATGTGTCCTATGGGAACCTGATATGAATGGTATTTATTTATTTTTAATTTATCATTGTTTATAACGACCCATACTTTACATACATTGTTAATAATTAAAAATTTTAGTATACTTATTACAACGTATAACTAAGCCATGAAAGGATTGTATAGGTATATTGTCTTTAGAAACTGGGAAACATAAACAACTGGTTCATAAAGCATCTACACGGTCTCCAATTTATTTCATCATATCTAGAGTCCCTTTTGGCATATCCTACTTAATAACCTTCTTCCTGGCCTAGGGAATGAAAACATACAAAAGGGTGATCTCAAATTCTCAGTAAGGGTAAACTAAAGAAATATCAATCACATCAAATTCATAAGAACATAACATTTTGGAAATCTTAACCTGCAAAAGAGATCAAAATTTCATAACATGGGATAAATCATAGAAGTGAAATGCAATCCCAATAATCATAAAATAAAACATGAAACATTTTTCCATACACACAAAATCATTGAAAATAATTTCTTAGTAGTCATCACTCATTTCCAAGACTATCATAGCAGACAAAGCCCTTTTCTGAACTGAGTTCACTCCTCGTTTAAGTCTTGTTTCACTGAACTGGTTTAAACTTCCGTTCCAGCCATGTCTATCTCATGAGATATAAATCTTTACCGAATGCATTGGAGGGAGATATATGTCCCACCCATCTCATAATGATACCATTCTTATGTGTTCCACAAAATCATAAACCATACATCATAGCATAACCCATGTAATAAAAATGAGAATCTTAAACATCATGCAATCATAACGTAATCCATATAAGATAAAATAACATCATAAAAATAATTCCATCATATCATAATCAAATCAATGAAAAAATTAGGGATAGAAACAGAACCCTATATTTTCTTAGACGGAAAATAATTTTGATAAAACAGTTGACCACCATTCTTGAGGAAAATATCCTTTCTAATTCAAAAACATTTTTCCTTTCTTAAGATGTCATACAATTTTAAATTAAAATAAGTTGATTAAAAATAAACATGAAAACTTGTAAAGGAAGCTTCTTGGAAATAATGTTGGAAAAATCCATTCATGCCATATAAGTTAAAAAAACATTCTTCTCATACTTTGGCCGGAAAAGTCAAAAAGTACCTCGTACGAAAATCAACAAAAGATTCCTATCATATCTTTTACTAAAAATTCACCGAAGGGTAAAATTGTATTTAAAAAATTGTAGGAGGATATAAATAATATTACATATTGATGAATCATGGATGTGAATGATAAATATTCCCCAGTAAATTCTGAAGTATAATCAATCTCGGATAAAAATTGAGATTGCGAGATTTTCCCTTACCTCAGGTCTGATTTGCTTCGTAAGTGTCTGAAAATCCTGTATAATGATTTAAATAATGTCATTGACTTATTCCAGAATTATAATTATTTTTAGGATATCATATATGGTCATATTATTAGCTTCTTATTAGTAATATTTCATTGCTACTTGTTATTCGGGTGTTTATTGCTTTATGTTTATATGTATGTTTTGTCGAATAAATTATTATTCCTCTTTTTAGGTTATAGAAACATTATTTCCATAATGTTATTAGTGTAATATATATCATATTTAATCATTCAATTCATTTATATAATTATTATACCATGAAGATCATGTAGAACGAGTCACATCACATCGTGGAGACGGTATTCCGTACGTACGCATGAGCGATGTTATCATTCCCATGATTTTGAAATTGTATTGTAGTGTATGTATACTATTTCAGAGTAAATATCACTTTACAATAATCATATATAGTCATTATTTACACCATTATACTCATCCACGTAAGATGGTGGTAGAAAATAGATTACACCACGGCGTGGAGATGGTATTCCGTACGTACGCAAGCGCGGTGATTTTGTTTTCCGTAGGATGGATAGATAATGAAATAGGGTTGTTTCATACATATAATAAAATATAATTATATGAGTGATACTGATGTTATTATTTCATAATGAAAAAACTAAAGAAGAATAAGAAGAAGAAGAAATAAAGTTGAAAGAATCGGTAACAGACATTACCTCTTCTTTGAAACGCCTCTTTGAGACCTCCTCTTAGGGCACTAAAATTGGTCTTTGAAGAAGAACAGGACCTCTAGGATGTTTCTAGGGAAGTGGGGAAGTGAAATGGGCAGGGTTTTTCCGAGCTTGAAGGCTCAAATTGGTGTGAGGAGGAGAGGGAGGAGGTTCCCTTTTATAAGGGAGGAGAGCGGCACCTTTGGAAAAACAAAAAATATTATTTTTTTTATAAAGACATATTCGGTTTTCAATAGCTACAAATTGATTTATTTTGAAGCTAAGGTGGGGATGGGTCGGAATCCTCTCATTCAATAGAATTTTTACAAGTTTAGGTATCTATTTGAACCTTATCATTTAGATTTAACTTTATGTTAGATAATTTAACTTTTACCATGTCTTCTTGTTTTCTTACACTATAAGGTTAATAAACTAAATATAACAATAAAAACGAACCCCATGTTGTTTATTATTAAATTATTTAAACATATATAAGACATTTGGCCGACAAATAGAATTTTATGAATAAAATAACAATTAATAATATAATATTGGTTTTAAAAACTATTTTATGTCAATTTTGACACTATTTGGTAATTTATTTTTGTGCAAATCATAACAGAATGATTAGTTCTAAAAAAGATAATTTAATTAATAATAACACGTCATATTAACATAGAAAATTATTGTAATTCATAAAAAGTCTCAAATTACATTTATTTGGGTATTTATAACATCAATTATCTCAATATTTCATTAACAATATAATTACTGCATCATCGTTATGTCATAAATAAATTAAATTATTTAATGTCTAAAAATTAAATATAAAATACCATTATGTAGTAAATCTCTTTATCTTTCTAATAAATATTTATAGGCGAATTTAACTTTTGTATAACCCTATATTAAAAATGATTTACTTATTAAACTTTGATTTTAACTATTTTAACCCTTCTTTAAATAAAATAATATTAAATGTCCTAATCAAATCCAAGTGGGCCAAAATGGTCATATTTTATTCATAAGGTTGTTTTTGGACGAATTAAAAGTATCCAATAGAATTAGGGCATATGTTAGGGTAATAATAATATCTTTTTTACCGTTAATTACCCTATTTACTTTTAACCGTGGTAAAAAAAGGAAAAACATACTATTCACCAAAAATTATTTTCATCTCATTAATCCACATTTTTCTTCCTAACCTCAACTGTGTCTCTTGGATTTTTGAAATTCCATTCACAGAAGTGGTAAAATTATGTTTTGTGTAAATTACAAATTCTCTTTGGAGGTGGGTAAAAGACGGTGAAAAGTTCAATAAAATTTTTATATATCTAAAATTATTATAAAATGACTCCAATGAATTACATTGACCTTATATAGGTATTATGTAACAATTTTGACATAAAATGAAATTAAATAAAAATAATTATTATTTAAATAAAAAGTTGGTTTTTAAATAGTAACCCAGTGTTTTCACTATTCATAAAAAATTGAATGTTTTCATAAAAATACCAAAATTTTACCCTAGGCTAATTTTGATATTCTGAATCCAAAAATGAAGTCCATTTTGAAAAATAAAATTTTCAAAATTTCAAAAAGTGGGTATTACTATTCATAACCGCTAGTTTCATTAATATTTTAATAGCATATCATTGTTTAGTGAAACTCGGTATTGCGTACGACGCAAGCTATCGAGGAAGGTCGTGATTGCGTGTAAAGCAAGACATGCTAGTGTTGTGTGTAGTGAAAGATTACTTTGATGATTTATATAACATAAAAACAAAATATTTCTCATAAAACTCTTGGGTGTTACATTCTACACGCCTTAAAATGAATTTCGCCCTCAAAATTCGTCACATTGTAACACACAGATGTGGATACCTATCCCTCATCATATCCTTAAGCTCCCATGTAGCTTCTTATAATTGTTGGTTCCTCCATAAAACTTTCACCAAGCGAGTGGTCTTCTTTCATAGGTCTTTTTTGCTACGATCTATAATCTCTATCAGCTATTCTTCATAAGAAAGATCTTGCTTCAGTGGTACAACTTCTGAGCTGAGAACATGTGAAGGATCAGGTATGTACTTTCTCAAGAGAGATTAATGGAACACATTGTGAACTTGAGAGAGATTCAGTGGAAGTTCCAATCAGTAAGAAACCTTCCCAACACGATCCAGTATTTCGAAAGTATCAGTATATCTTGGGAGAAGCTTTCCCTTCTTTCAAAATCTCATTACTCTATTCCAAGGAGATATTCGTTAGAACACTTTATCACCCACTTCAAACTCTAGTTCTTTTCTTCAGTTGTCGGAATAACTTTTCTGTCGACTCTGAGATGCTCTTATGTGTTGTTGAATATATCTGACCTTTTCTTCCATCTCATCAACAAGATCAGGTCCTAATAGATTTCTTTCCCCAACTTCATCCCATCAAGTTGGAGTTCTGAATTTCTTTCCATAGAGGGCTTCATAAGGAGCGATTTAAATACTATAGTAAAATATATTATTATAAGAAAATTCCACAAAAGGTAGGTGTTGATCCCAACCACCTTTTAAATCCATAGAGCACACTCTCAACATATCTTCTAGAGTTTGAATTGTCCTCTCAGACTGCTCGTCTGTCTGAGGATGATAAGCAGTGTTGAAACTCAACTCTGTATCCAGAGTATGCTGAAATCTTTTCCAGAACTTTGAGGTAAACCTCGGATCCCGATCAGATAGAATAGAATGTGGTACTCCATGCAATCTTACCACTTCCTTTACATATATCCTGGAAAGGTGATCTAGAGAGAAATCCTATCTAATAGCAATGAAGTGTGTAGACTTTGTAAGATGATCAACTATGACCGAGATAACATTATTGCCTATGGATGTTTTAGGAAGTCCAGTGAAAAATTCCATAGTGATGTTTTCCCATTTCCATTCGGGTATGGGTAATGGTTGTAACATCCCCTTAGTCTTCTGTCTCTCAGCTTTAACTTGCTGACAAACCAAGCATCGAGAGACATATTCAGCAACATCTCTTTTCATTCCATCCCACCAGAAGTACTCTTTTAGGTCCCTATACATCTCCGTGCTTCCAGGATGAATATAGAATGAATAACTATGAGCCTCATCCAGCATCTCCTTCTTTAATTCTGGGATGGGAGAAACACAAACCTGATTCCTGAACATTATTATCCCATCATAATCAAGGTTGAATTCAGGAACATTTCTCACCTTCTTATGTAACTATAAATCTTTTTTCTGTGCCTCTTTAATCTTCACATGTATAGATGGTTGAACATTCATTTGATAATGATACAATTTTTCCCCTTCCATTATAATTCCTAGATCCATCCTTTGTAAATCCAAAAATATTGGATCTTTTTTGATCCTCATCATGGATAAGCTAGCATAGTCTTGTAATCTTAATGTATCTGCCACCTTGTTTTCTTTTCCAGGGTGGTAATGAATTAAGCAGTCGTAATCCTTAATCATCTCCAACCATCTTCTTTGGCGCATATTCAGCTCCTTTTGTGTGAAAATATACTTTAAACTTTTATGATCAATATAAATGTCACACCTTTATCCATAAAGATAATTCCTCTAAATCATTAATGGAATGATTACTACAGCTAACTCCAAATCGTGAGTTGGGTAATTTTGCTCATGGATTTTCAACTGTCATGAGGCATAAGCTATCACCATATCATTTTGCATAAGAACACACCCCGACCCCTTCTTGGATGCATCGCTGTAGATAACAAACCTTTCTCCGATAAAAGGAAGTGTGAGTACAGGTGCACTGAATAACCTTCTTTTCAACTCCTTGAAATTCTCATTACATTCCTCCGTCCAAACAAACGTAACTCTATTTCGAGTCAACATGGTGAGTGGATTAGATAATCCTAAAAACTCTTTTACAAAACGTCAATAATATCCATCCAAACCAAGAAAAATTCAAATCTCAGTTACTGTTGTTGGTCTCGACCATCTTTCGATAACCTCTTTTTTTGCTGGATCCACAGATATCCCCTCTTTTGAGATTATGTGACCCAAAAATGCAACTTTTTTAAGCCAAAATTCACACATGGTAAATTTGGCATAAAGATTTTTCTTTCATAGGGTATTTAATAAAATTATCTAGTGATCATCATGTTCTTCCTTACTCTTTGAATAGACAAGAATATCATCTATAAAGACTACCACAAACTGATCAAGAATGTTTCTAAAGATGCTATTCATCAGATCCATGAAGATAGCAGGGGCATTGTTAAGGCCAAATGGCATCACTATAAATTCATAGTGTCCATACCTTGTACGGAAAGCCGTCATTGGTAAATCCACTATTTTGACCCTTAATTGATGATACCATGAACGAAGATCAATCTTGTAAAAGTGTTGAGCTCCGTGTAGTTGGTCAAATAAGTCATCGATGCGCGGGAGAGGATATTTGTTCTTGATGGTGATCTTGTTATGTTCTCGATAATTAATGCAGAGTCTCATTGATCCATCATTCTTCTTAACAAATAGAAAATGTTCTCCCTAATGTGATGCACTAGGGCATATGAATCCCTTATCATTATTCTCTTGGAGTTGCTTCTTCAATTCCTGCAACTCAAATGGTTCCATTCTATAAGGTGTCTTTGAAATAGGCAAAGCACCCGGTAAGAGTTCTATTGAAAACTCGACTTCACTATTTGGTGGAAGACCTGGAAATTCCTCCGGAATGACATCATCAAATTCCTGTACAATGGGAATATTCTTAATCGTGAGTTTCTCTCCAACCATTTGAGATAAATGTCCTTCATTTAGTAGAATCAAGACCAATAAGATGGACGAAACTTCCACTTGAAGGTTATGTTCATCCTTGCATCGATAGACGATCATAGACTGATCTGGAATATGTATTGTGACTTCCCTTCATTGGAAAATGATATGAGATCCATATGAAGAAATCCAATCCATGCCAAGAATCACATCAAGTTCCACTATAGGAAGGATCACAAGATTTGCAGGAAGCACGTTCCCACAAACTTCAATCAGAGAAGAATTATAAACTTTTGATGTGACTGTTGTGCCATTAGGAGTTGTCACAGCTATCTGAACATCTAATTTTTTATGTAATACGGTGATACCCTTGGAAAATTCCTCAGAAATAAAAGAGTAGGTGGATCCAGAATCAAATAAAACATTTGCTACTTTAGAGTGGTTGGAAACGGTACCTTTCACTAATTCATTATCATACTCCACATCGCTGATAGAAATTGCATGTGACATTCCTTTGACTTTAGCCTTAAGAGTTTGTTGACGTCGATCATCCTCAAAAATAATTGGATTAGGGTATTGATTGGCATAATTCCCGATTTCCTTTCACTTTTAACATTGAAGTGTAGTAGGTTCATTCTGTGTATCCCTTCTTTTGTTTGCATCATTAGACATATTTTTTCCATTATTTCGACATTCAATTGCCCGATGACCTTCTTTTCCACACTTATAACATTTTCATTTCCCCTTAAGACAATTTCCTCCATGTTTATTTCCAAACATTGAGCATAAGAGAAAACTAATTTTTTTTTCAGTGTGGTCTTTATATTTTCCTTTGAATTCCATTTTCCTCTTCTTATCAAACCCTTATGACTGATGGGTTACTCCAATCTCCATCTCAACCTTGAGAGCACATCGAACAATTTCCTCGTAGCTATTGAATTCCCTTATGGATAATGACCTTTGAAGACTTGGTTTTAAGCCACTAATGAATCGATCGATCTTACTCTCAGGTTGGATAATAATACCAGAAGCTTACCTTGCATGTCTTGTAAAATTTTCTTCATAGGAACCAACAGATTCATCATCCTTTTGCTTTAGTTCAAGAAACTCCTTCTCCATCGTTGTTTTAAGAATATGAGGTGAATACATATTGAAAAATAAGTTCTTGTCATCATCCCATTCCATGGACTCAATTTCATCCCTTTACCTCGTATTCTTAATAAGATTCCACCATTGATCATCATCACCTTCCAAACGATACACTGCTAAGATTACTTTATCATGTTCAGATCATTAAAGAACTGAAAATATCATTTAGTGGTAATGATCCATTGTTCATCCACTAATGGATTAGAAGACCCACTGAATGAATGTGGACACTGCCTCATGATGGATTCAACAGAATGTTGCCCCTTCCTTTTGTCGTTTGGAAGTCCTGCATGAATCATACCTTTAGAAATTTGTGTGAGCATGGCTACAAGATTTTGCATTCCATCTCCCATAACGTTTGGATGCCCAGGGGGATAATCATTGCATTGCCCGTCGCATTCCGCATTAACCCAGTTCCTTCGGGTTCCAGCCATTGACCAAAACAAAGAAGATTAGTGTGAGAAACACGAATTATAATAGGAAGGCCACATAATCAAGAAAAAAATATTACACTTTAGGTCTTATCATAGGTTGTTCATGACAATTTCTAAAACACTAAGACTGTGTTCTATTCTTAGACATATCCTTATGTTTCTAATTAAGTCTGTCACATCATAGTTTCCAATGGTTGACTATACCTTTACTCTGATACTATCTATAAAAACCAATACTTTACATATATTGTTAATACTTCAAAATGGAAGTACACTTATTACAACATATAAAAAAACCATGAAAAGACCGTATAGGTATAGTGTCTTTAGAAACTGGGAATCATAAACAACTGGTTCATAAAGCATCTACACTGTCTCCCATTTATTTCATTATATCTAGAGTCCCTTTTGACATATCCTACTTAATAACCTTCTTCCTGACCTGGGGAAAGGAAACATACAAAAGTGTGATCTCAAATGCTCAGTAAGGGTAAAAAAAAGAAAAATCAATCATATCATATTCATAAGAACATAACATTTTGGAAATCATAACCTGCAAAAGAGATCAAAATTGTATAACATGGGATAAATCATAGATGTGAAATGTAATCCCAATAATCAAAACATAAAACATGAAACTTTGTGCCATACACACATAATCATAGAAAATCATTTCTTAGTAGGCAAAACTCATTGCCAAGACTATCTTAGCGGATAAAGTCCTTTTCTGAACTGAGTTTACTCCTCGTTTCAGTCCTGTTTCACTAAACCAGTTTAACCTGCCGTTCCAGCCATGTCTATCTCATGAGATATAAATCTTTAACCAATTAATTGGAGGGAGATATAGGTCCCACCCATCTCATAATTATACAATTCTTATGTGTGCCACAAAATCATAAACCATACATCATAGCATAACCCATGTAATAAAAATGGGAATCTTAAACATCATGACATCATAACATAATCCATATAAGATAAAAGAACATCATAAAAATAATTCCATAATAACATAATCAAATCAATGTAAAAAATAGGGATATAAACAAAACCCTATATTATCTTATATGGAAAATAATTTTGATAAAACACTTGAACTCCATTCTCGATTAAAATATCTTTTCTACTTCAAAAACATTTTTCCTTTCTTAACATGTCAAAAAATTTAAACTAAAATAAGTTGATTAAAAATAAACTTGAAAACTTGTATTGTAAGATTCAAGAAAATAATTTTCTAAAAATACATTCATTCCATATAAGATAAAAAAACATTCTTCTCATACTTTTTCCGGAAAAGACAAAAAGTACCTCGTACGAAAAATGACAAAAGATTCCTTTGAAATATTTTTCTAAAAACTCACCAAATGGTAAAATTAGATTTAAAAAATTGTAGGAGGATTTAAATAATATTACATATTGAGGAAACATGTATGTTAATGATAAATATTCCCAAGTAAATTTTCAAGTATAAATAATCTCGGATAAAAATTAAGATTTCGAGATTTTCCCTTACCTTAGGTCTGATTGCATCGTAAGTGTCTGAACCTCTTGAATAATTATTCAAATAATGACATTGACTTATTCAAGAATCATACATATTTTTATGATATCATATATGGTAATATTTTTAGATTCTTATTAGTAATATTTAATTGCTACTTGTTATTCGTGTGTTTATTGCTTTATGTTCGTATGTGTGTTTTGTCGAATAAATTCTTATTCCTTTTTTTAGATTATAGACACCTCATTTCCATAATGGTATTAGTGTAATATATATATTATTTATTCATTAAATTCATTTATATAATCATTATGTAATGAATATCATGTAGAATAAGTTGCATCACATCGTGGAGACGGTATTCCGTACGTACGCACGATCTATGATATCGTTCCCATGATTGTGGAATTGTATTGAAGTGTATGTATACAATTTCAGAATAAATATCACTTTAAAATAATCATATATATTTATTATTTACACCAGTATACCCATCCATGTAAGGTGGTGGTGGAAAATAGATTACACAACGGCGTGGAGACGGTATTCCATACGTACGAACGAGCGATGATTTCGTTTTCCGTAGGATGGATAGATGGTGAAATAGAGTTTTTTCATGATTATAATAACATAACAGTATATTAGAGATACAGATGTTATTACTTCATAATGAAACAACTAAATAAGATAAGTAGAATGAGAAATAAAGTTGAATGAATCGGTAACGGACATTACCACTTCTTTGAAGCGCCTCTTTGAGACCTCCTCTTAGGGCACTAAAATTGGACTTTGAAAAAGACCAAGACCTATAGGATGTTTATAGGGAAGTGGGGAAGTAAAATGGACAGGGGTCGGCCGATCTTGATGGCTCAAATTGGTGTGAGGAGGAGCGGGAGGAGGTGCCCTTTTATAATGGAGGAGATGGGCAGCTTTGAAAAAACTAAAAATATTATTTTATTATAAAGTCATATTCAGTTTTTAATAGCTCCAAATTGATTTATTTCAAAGATAATATGGGGATGGGTCGAAATCCTCTCATAAAATAGAATTTAGACATGATTAGGTATCTATTTTAACCTTATCATTTTGATTTAACTTTAATTTAGATAATTTAACTTTTAATGTGTCTTCTTGTTTTCTTACACTATAAGGTTAATAAACATACTATTACAAGAATCATGAACCCAAAGTTGTTTCTTATAAATATATATAACCTTATCTATGTCATGTGGCATAACCTTAAATTTTTAGGAATAAAATAACAATTAATAATATAATATTTGTTTTAAAAACTATTTTATGTCAATTTTGACACTATTTGGTAATTGATTTTTGTGAAAATCATAACAGAAAGATTAGTTCGAAAAAATTTATTTAAATAAATACTAACATGTTATAATAATATAGAAACTTAATGGAAATAATCAAAAGTCTGAAATTACATTTATTCCGGTATTTATAACATCAATTATGTCAATATTTCATTAATAATATAATTACTGCATCATCATTTTGTCATAAATAAATTAAATTATTTAAAGTTCAAAAATAAAAAATAAAATACCATTATGTTTGAAATCGTTTTATATTTATAATTAATTTTTATAGTCGAATTTATCTTATGTATAACCCTATATTAAAACGGTTTTACTTATTAAACATTGATTTTAACTATTTTAACCCTTCTATAAATAAATTAATATTAAATGTCCTAATCTAATCCATGTGGGCCTAAATGATTATATTTTATTCGTAAGGTTGTTTTTGGTCGAATTACACTTATTTAATAGAATTAGGACATGTGTTAGGGTAATAATAATATCATTTTTACCCTTAATTACAATATTTAATTTTAACAGTGTAAAAAAAAGTAAAAAGTTACTATTCACCAAAAAAAATTCATATCATTGAACCACATGTTACTTACTAACATCAACCGTGTCTCTTGAATTTTTTAAATTCCATTCACAGAAGCGGTAAAATTACGTTTTGTGTAAATTACAAATTCTCCTAGGAGGTGGGTAAAAGACGGTGGAATGTTCAATAAAAATTTTATATATCTAAAATTCTTATAAAATGACTCCAATTAATTACTTTGAACTTATATAGGTATTATGTATCAATTTTGACCTAAAATAATATTAAATAAAATATATAATTATTTAAATAAAAATTCTGTTTTTAAATTTTATCCTAGTGTTTTCACTATTCATCAAAAATTGAATGTTTTTAGAAAAATACCAAAATTTCACCCTAGGATAATTTCGATATTCCAAATCCAAAAATGAAGTCCATTTTGAAAAAAAAATTACAAAATTTATAAAAGTGGGTATTACTATTCATAACAGCTAGTTTTAATAATATTTTAATAGCATATTGCTGTTTAGTGAAAATCTGTATTGCGTATGATGCAAGCTATCGAGTAAGGTCACGATTGCGTGTAAAGAAAGCCAAGCTAGTGTTGTGTGTAGTGAAATATTTATTTGATGATTTTTATAACATAAAATCAAAATATTTCTCATAAAATTCTTGGGTTCTACATTGTTCATTATTCATGCAAACTTCTTAGATATGCACATTGCTTGTCTTATATCTAGAGACCATTGGTGGTAGCCTACTGAGATTTTATCTCACACCCTACTCGAACTAACTTGGGTACCTAAATAAATTACTTTTTTGATTGTATGGATATTTCCAAGAACTCTACTAAAGATTCATTATTTATATTTCCTATAGTAGGTAGAATATGGGAAAAAGATTAATATATTCTTTTAATTATTGTTGAGCATTATTTTGGCATATTTTAATTTTTTTACAACATGTTGTATATGTCTATCCCATGTTCTCCCATTTTTGTATATCAGTATTCCATAAAATCTTTTTATATGAATCAACATGTTGTATTTTTTTTATTACTATAGCTAAATAGTTATTTTGGCATCCATAGTTTTTTGTCATTTCTGTTATATCATGATTATACTATGGTAAAATACAAATCCTGTCATTATATTTTATGTTTATGTATACTTCCACTACTCATTCGTTAATTATTTTATATTTTGTAAAACTCTTATCAAAGATTATAGTCTCTTCATTGTACCACCTTATGCTCTCATTGTTAGTTGGTAGCCTCTCGCTTACGGGGAGGTGTGCTTGTGGCCATATAGCACACCAGCATTGGGCCCTGATTAAGAAGACGTTAGGTCTGGATGTAACAAAGTGTTGTTAATGTTTATACTCTTTTTTATACTATATGGGTATTATATATAGGAATATGATAATTGAATTTTGTAATGAGCCTCATCCTAAGAGTAGATAACTCGCATAAAGATGAATCCCGGGTTACATCGGATGGGTTATTCTTGTTTTTTTCACCTTTTATAGTTTATATGACTTAAATGTAGGGTGACACACAGTTTTTTTGATTCTCTCACTACTGGTATTATTGATGAGATATTTCAATTACCTTGTCGAATTGAAATGAGGTCCTTCATAACATGTGTCATTATAGGCACATTATGATTTATATTCCATTCATTTATTCAAGCCATGATTATTCATGCATGCATTTTATTCATACATTTAGTAGTTCCCAATTGTCATATATTGTAATGTGATTCCATTTTATATAGATATAATATAATTTCATTAATTAAATTACCTAAAGAAATCTAAATGGGTTTTTTCTATATAGATTGGTGATTAAGAAATAATTATCTAATTAAATCATATTGTGGGTTTTGGCATACTATTTCAAAACTAAGATATATTTATTATATAAAAAACATTACAATATAAAATGAAATTAATTCCTAAAATAAAAACTGTTACCTCTAAATTGGATGCTAATTTTAAATTAAAGGTTGTTTTCCTCAATACATTTCAATTGACACTCCATATACTGGATCACTTACTATTTTATACAAGATCTATACCTCACACCATCTTTAATAGTGGGTAATTTGGAGTCACTTATGTCATTAGGGTCTGTTATGGTTGTTTTCTTTTACCAAGACCTATCTTTAGGTGAAATAAAATGGGTGTTATCATTTCATAGAAAGCCAATATTCATATCCTAATTATCTATTTTCAAATTATTCCAACTGCTAAAATATATTCTGTGGCATGCATTTTGAATTACATCACCATTCCACTATGGATGCCTTGATTCATACAACCAAATGGTTGTGATGACAATGCATCAGAGGTGATGTTGCCTAATTTACTAGGGATTCAACATGTTGTGACACCTATGGAACCACCTATTTTTCTAATATGGGAATTGATGCCCATTTCATGGAGGGTTTCTTCTACATGGTGATAATTATTTAATGGGTTGGTTGACATACCCTGACTAAGGAAGTGTTGACTCAAGATTTTCAGTAGTAGCATCCTCCCACCTGTTCAGTGTATGGTGGACCACTTAATATAGATTCTTTGCTAGTAGTCATTATTTCTAACATTCAGCATATATAGAAATCTCCATAGAAGATCGTAAAACATATATCTTATATGCTAAGATATTATATTATGATATAGTGGGATTAAATTACCCAGGATGATCGACATCGATATATGGTCTATGATGAATTCCCAACGATCTTATATGATTATTTTAGTCACATATGTTGAGGGTTGATAGGTCTTGATAGTTTATGATCCACTTGTAAGTAGCCATGCTTGTAATGTAATACTTTGGCTGTTTCACTGAGATACATAAATTTTAGCCTAATTTATCTTGTGATGACCTTATAACCCCCAGTTGATTCAGGGATGGGCTGGTATATTCCATCCAATCACATGTCAATTTATTTTGATTTACTAAAATTTTTTAGATCTTTTTCTAGGACCATATCACTAAGAGAAAAATATGGGAATTTGATTGTGGGAAGTTGGGCGATTTAGCATTTACACATACCGGTGGGTATTATAGAGGATTAAAGAGGGGTTTAGAGGTTTCTAGTAGGGGTATTGGTAGTCATACATCTCTTACTGATAGGTTTTCGATATGTCACTAGTGTGAAAAAATAGGGCATATGAAACCCCAGTTTTTATGGTATGCACTAGACTGTAGAGGTGGAAGAGGGATCAGGAATATCCAGTGCATCTATATGGCCTTCTATCAATTCGATGTGAGAAAATATCAACACATACCCCACATTTTAGAGTGGGCCAATAGTATCTCATCTAGAAGGAATCTATAATACCACTAGCCACTCAGGATGAGGTGGTAGCTGAGGCAGAGGTAATCAGACTCGTGATTTTCAATGCTAGATGAATGTGTTTTTACGGGGATTTCTGGCTGTGACATAGGGACAGAGTACATTCCAGTTACATGGATTGTAGCATATGCTGGAGGAGCAGAGTTTTGGGCCATATATTATTTTAGGTACTATTCTAGTGTCCTCTACATTAGTTTCTTTTTTATTGGACATAGGCTCACAAAATTATTTTACATCAGTAGAAATTATGGAGAGTCTAGGCCTCGAGATAGAAACGTTATGTGACATGATGATTCTCGATAACACATTAATTATAAAATCTGATAGAATTCACCATAGTAAACATCGTACCCTTGATATAGGTTGATATCTCATCATGTGGAATATTTTCATCCATTACATAATTGGGAATTGTGTAATTTTCGAGATGGACTTGTTAGTTACAAATCTATCCCACATTAACTACTATCATTAGAGGGGTTTTGTACATCATTTAGGGTAGTGTCCATGTTTATAAGGGAGATTTTGATATCTATGAAACATGATAAGTACATAATAATATTGTCATGGTAAGAATGAAAACCCATGTTTGATGTATTTTATTGGATGAGCATGGGTTACGACCCACTATGTTCACTCCTATAGTGAATCGTTTTAGGGACATCATCCATGAAGATTTTATTGGTCTACCTCTAGTGAGAGAGGTATAATTTACAATTATTATATTGTTAGGGGAAGCACAGGTCTTAATTCTTACTTATATGATGGATCTATGTATCTTCTGGAGCTTGAGAAATAGTTGTAGGATCTGGAGGTGAAAGGCTTCATATGCCCCAACACTTATCCTTGGTGTTCACCGGTCCTTTTCCCATGAAGGCTGATGCTACCCATAGGGTCGGTGTGCATTATCATCTATTAAAATATCTCAATGTAAATAATCAGTATCTACATCCATGAATTGATGCCCCTTTGATCTTCAATGATGAGTAAGGATGTTTTCAAATATTGATTTGTGGTAAGCTATCATCAATTTCATGCCAATCCATCAAACATACCATGAAAAACATTCAAGAGGAGGTATGGCCATTACGAGTACCTTTTTATGTTTATTAGTCTCACTAACGCACCTACTATCTTCATGGATCTGAGGAATCTCGTTTCAACACCTTTTTAGATTCATTCATGGTAGTATTTGTGGATGAAATCATAGTGTATTCATGTTCTCAACATGAAAATTCCATCCATCTTGAGATCATGTGGAATACACCGAGAAATAATTATTTTTATTCTATGTTAAAAAAAATCTACTTTTTGATCGATAAGGTAAACTTATTAGGTAATACATTATCAGAGTCAAATGTTTAAAAAACCCCATAGAATGTTAGATCTGTAGTTTAATGGGAGAAGCACTATAATTTATTTGAAATACTAAGTTTCATGGGGATTTTAGGATGTTACAATCACATCATCGAGGAATTATCTGGCCGGTTAGTGGTTCTTACTAGACTGACTAAAAATGGAGTGAGGTTCATCTATAGATAAGAATTCTATGAAGCCTTTTAGGAGTTGAAGAAAAGGTTGAATTTAGTGCTGATGAAATTTTTATAAATCCTGGCATGAGATATATAGTCTATTGTTAGACACCAGGTGTTGTGATGGGACCTGTTCTAATGTAGGATGAGTAAGTCATCAACTACGAGTCTCATCAGTTGAGCCCTCACAAGATGAATTACCCAATTTATGACCTTGATCTAGGTGTTTTAGTTCATGATGTACACTATTGAAGACAATATTTACGTGGAGATAATTTTTTAGTTTTCATTGATCTCAAAATCCTCAACTACGTCTATACATAACATTATCTATATATAAGGAAAATTTATGGGTATAATACATTCAATACATTGATTTAGAGCATGTATAAATGCCTAGTAATGACAATGCTGAAGTTGATGCTCTGATCTGGAAGACTGAAACACATGTTTTTCAAGAGTCCAATTGTGAATGGAAGCTGAAGGTCTTGTTTTTATAGATTCTTGATGAGGATCCGGAAGATCATATTTTGATATACTATCCCATTTAGTAGTGACATTTACCCTTATGGGATTAGGGATAATGTCGAAGAATTTTGATCCTCAAGACCTAGTCAAAATGGAATGTTTATCATATGATGATTCATGTTCTATTTGGACCATGGATGAGGATGAAACCTTAATCCTTCAAGAGTGTGTATGGGTCCTAGTAGAAATCATTGAGATTTTAATGTAGGATTTTCATGTCTCATCATGGTTTGTTAATTCTAGTTTCACTGGGATGTATCAAGACATACATTACAAGTAATTGTGGCCTGGTATGAAATGTGAAATGTCTATCTTTATCACCTAGTGCTCCATCGTATAGTTGGTGAAAAAGTATCATTACTAACTATCATGATTATTATAGCCATTTTACATTCATGAGTCTAAATTTGATGATGTTTCTTTGTAATTCAAGAATGTGTTTTCCAGGTGTCGTTAGAGAAATGATATGGTATTTGTTGTAATTGACAATTTGACGAAGGTCTCACACTTCTTACATGTTCTAGGGACCATCTTGGTAGGTGATCATGGTAGTATATATGTGATTGATGTCATACATCTTCCTAGACTTCCATGATCTAACATATCTGATTGGAATTCTCACTTCAAGTCTTGATTCATGGTGGGGTTGTAGAAGACCTTGTGTTCATAGGTGCTTTTGTGCATGGATTATCACCCATAGAATGATGGAAAGCAAAATTTTATGATTCGGGTGTTAGATGACCAACAATTTCCATGTTTCATTATTTTCATGGTTATTGGAAGAAATAGATTCCCCGTGTAGATTTCTCCAATAATAACAAATTTCAGGCTACCATTCATATGGATCATTATAAAGCATTTTATGGTAGGACTTTTCGATCCCCTATGTGCTAGTAAGAGGTAGGAGAGTTATCTATACATGGACAATTTATTGTTTATGAGAATATAGACTAGGTCCAATTGATCAAAAATTTAATGATGATATATCAATATAGACAATATTCATTTTGAAGTCAACACCGAATACCATTTTTTTTAGGTTGGATGTTGGGTTTTCTTTTGAGATTCACCCAGGTTTTCTTATTGATGTATTCAAATATAGGTTAAGGTATCACCTCGATGGGTTAGACCCTTATATGATCTAAAATATATCATACCTATGGTTTTCCAGATAACACACCCTTAAATATACTGGTCTACACATGATGTGTTTCACTTATCTCATCTCATATGTTATTATCCAAGCTGGATACTTGTATTCCTTCCTGATAAGGTTGAGTTATACATGGGTTTTTCTTTGGAAGTGTACTCAGTGTGTAATGTGGATTAGAGTGTAAAGACACCCCAATGTACATCATTCCATTTAGTATGGGTACTACAATAGCATGTCCTAGTACGATATAAAAACAAGGAATGGGAAGCTAATATATGATCCTAGTGGTTCGATCTAATTTTTAATGATACCTATTATTGCTCAAAATTTCATGACCCACCCAATGGGCCCTTTTTCATAACTACCCGAATCCTACCTCCAATAGGCCAGGGGGTTGCATCTAGCACCGAGCTAGCATATCCTACAAACGAGAGATGTTTATCATTGTAACTATACATACACACCCATTTCCATGACCAAAATTGATTAACTGAGAACATAATGTTCAAAAGCATGCATACCTCTAAGATACTGTCAGCAATGAATGAATGTATAAAAACTAAAATATAAACAAGGCCATAATTATACCCCAACAAACAGGGAATGTTAAATATCATAAATATTGTCTGTGGAAAACCCTACCTGAAGGGTAGGTACCGAAACAAATGTCTGATGTCGCAAAATAACACCTCGTCTATTATTCTTCCCCGTAAGAACCACCTTTCCCAGGACCACCAAGGACTCCATAAAAGCGTCGATTTTCTACAAAAGACATGACATGTAAGGGCACGGCCCATATAGGGGTGAGTAAAACTACACTCAATGGGGACCCTAATACCAAAACGGTATACCACTAAGAATTACTGGAAGTACACAAATAGTGAAAACACATGAAGTACACCACAATTGAAACACAAAATGTAGACGATAAAGGAAACACTTGAAGTATATTCAATACAGTCAGCTCACATAGGTATAATTATATTGCACGAAGTGAAGGATTTCAAGTTGAATTTCATAGATATCCCAGTATTTATGACACTGGACGATTCAACGGAACATGGATTATCGGTGGACCATGAAGCATTGATGGAACATGGAGAATTGATAGTTCAAGGAGCATCGATGGAGCATGGAACATTTATGGTGAACAAAGCATCAGTGGAGCACAGAGCATCCGTGGAACCTAGAGTAGTGAAGGTGTTATTGAAGTCGATGGTGTATTGAGAATCAAATGTTCAAGTAGACCCCATGATATATAGTCACATCTAGCCATATGATTCCACTCATTTTGTGCCTATTCCGGGATAACCTCCTCCTCAAACCATTAGCGCTTAATCCAAATTCACTAAAAACTAACATAAAGTGTCTCAAATTTCCCGCCTCATCTCAAGGATCCCAAAACTGAAATGGATCATCAAATGGTTACACAGTTTGAAATATATGAAAAATATAGTAAATAGGGTTTCTTCCGGTCGATGTCCGACCTGACCCATCTGGTCCACTCGACTAGACCTAACCTGGATGGTCAAGGCTGGCCCGAATCTGTCCAGTACTTTGGGCTACTTGAGTATCCAATTTCACCAAGCTTGGCCAGCTGCATGTAGGCCCACTTCATCAGTGTACTGCTCGGTCAAGCTCCTTTTTTCAACATGGCCACTATGGTCAATGTTGATGGAACTGTGTCCCAGCACCATTCTCGGTGGCTTCTGCCTTTCCGGTTCCACACAGACCCCATCCATCTGTCTGTCTCCATCCATGGTCTCCCCTCCATCGTGAGTTCCCACTGATGTAGCATCTGAGCTGCATCTTACAATAATCACAAGCACAACCTCTTACCACAACTTCTATATAACGCACATGGCCTACGTCATCGATGGATACTCATTAGTCATGGACCAGCTACACCACGGTTGTCGGCCCCTCCAGAACTCGGCCACACGTAAGGACACGTGTTTCCCTCACCACCAGCCACCGTACCGGCGGACCTCTATTCGTAGTTCTATCTTCCATAATCTTCTGTGTACCTTCTATTCTCTCATAATATAGTCACCTTGTTGTCATAGATCGCAACCTTCGCTTTTGGATCCTTGTGATTTTAATTATGAGTGCAATGATCGACCATTCACAGAGGGGTTTAAAGGTAGAAGAAATCACAAAGAACACAATAGGTTTATGGGAAGGGATTATCAACTGAAACACCCAATGATAAAATCTTGGCCTTTTTTTCTTCGGCCTGGATCAATTAATGTTATAAGGATCAAGAATAATCCAACAATATTATAATCACCATGATCGATTACCTTTAATCCCACAATAATTATCCCTCCAAAAAATGATCGAACCAAGAATCAACATGCTCGTTGGTTGGCCTATGTTCATAATTTTATTCTATGAAGGTAAAAATAAATAATAATGAGATCAACACCCAACCTTGATGTTGGATCAGTCATTCCTGAAGAAGGGGGTTCTGTGTCGTAATCGATCCTTGATCCACCCGCGTTCGTCGCCATGACAGAGCTTCCTTTTCCTTGAATAAAGGGAATTCCAGTGTTATAGTGATAAACCGTAATTACTCCTACCTGACTTATTTGAAAAAGGAAACTGCCACTACGTAAACATGCAACATCCAAATAAAAATAAAAAAAATATTTTAATGATGTTCACATCCAAAAAACAATCTTTTGATGTCAACTCATGCCAGTCGATGTTAGGCCTCACATAATGAAAAAACCCCCTTATGAAATCAAACGTGGTCTCATATTTCCAATATGTGTTACAATTTATGAGTAATTAGGATTTCATAATTTAATAATTTTTATTTAAATATTTTATTTTGGGGTTTTCCACTGGTAAATTTTTCTTTAGATGATTTGTGCTAACCAATGATAGGTCTCACATAGGGTAAATACACTACTCTGACCTCAATGGTTAACTTGAATTTTTTATTTGGGAACTCGTTTAATAGAACATTCACTATTCTATAAAATTCACTTTTGAATTCTATTATAAAATTATCATTTTTGGAAAAAATCTTATGGGAACCGTATACCTCAAAATTACAAGTCGTCTAAGTGTCTGGTATCATAATTTTCCCAATTGATTTATTCAAATAAAATCGGTTACATGTTCCTCGCCTTTGGGACTTACATCCCTGAAATCCAAAACAAGGGCTACGGAACAATATAGTGAGGGTAATGAGCATGAATATGAGCCTCCCACTACCAGTTTCTTTCTTAGAGATTATCATGCTTCCACTGAATATGCACTAGAATAATCGACTGCCTATGAAAGATCTACTACTATCGATCCACTATCACAACTAGTTACTGTGTAAAAGTCTCCCCCTCATCATTATCTAGCTATCACCAGATGATGATGTGGGATGGATCATGCATGTAACTCCTCATCTATGAAACATGGAATAATTAATTCACCTAGTTCATGTGCAGGGGTAGAGCTAGGTGGTACGCCACCTCACCAACTAAACTCAGAATCTGAAAGTGTCTGATGTATTTCAATGATAACTTGTCACCCTGGAAAAATTTCCTCAATACTCATTAATATGAGACCTTAAAGAACACATGGTATCCCTCATCAAGCTCCAATGTCCTTCTTTTTATGTCAGTATATGGATTTTTTCAGATCTTTGTAGTGTTTATCCTCTCTGGGGTGATTTTTTCCATCTCCTTTATAGTCCATAAAATTTCTACACCCATGACTACTAACTATCCTGGGTTTTCCAGCACATTGTTTACTTGTATGGGCATCCAAAAAAGTCCATGAATGGTTCCCTACCAATGGTGGAGTTATATCTACTGTTATATGAAAATTCCACTTGAGGCTAGTGGTCCTCCCAAATTAATCAAACTCAAGCATGAAAGCATGTAGCATGTCATTCGAAACATGGATGGTCCTCTCCATCTATAAATCCTTATGGGGATGAAATGTCATGATCAAGTACAACTGAGTCCAAAACAACACCAATAAACCATCCCCTAACTAGGATGTAATGTGTGCATTCCATTCTGAGTAAATAATCAATGGAATGCAGTGAATCTGTATTGTCTCCTACATGTCGAGGTGTTCCAATCTATCTACTACGCTCTTCTCATAGATCAGTAGGAAGTGGGACAACATGGTGAGTCAAGAAAAGATCACATACAAGGTACAATAACCCCTATATGTGTGTTGTAAACTCGTCACGAAATACCTTGATAGATCATCACACATCCATTATAGCACCTAAATGGGTTAAATCAAACCCAATGGAACCTATTGATCACCCTTCCCTTGCTGACATGTGAATCATTGAGATATGTACTATGCCACTACCTTCTTCATCCCCGAACACCGGAACAGATGTCGGTGGTCCTGGTAAATCATTACCACTCCTGGATATACACCCAAAGGGGATGTATGGGACTCCCTCAAGACATCCTCCCACAACATCACTAGCACTATTATGTTCCCTCTAAAGATAATGAAATGATCTCAACCACTCAAATAACCCTCAATGGAATGGTCCATGGGAATATGATCTTGTATATTCACACAGGTAGTATCTCTATGTTGTGCTGCCCTAACTCTCAGTAAGAGTGGAGGGGTAACCACCATCGACTGGATATAAGATACTTCACCTATATCCAAAAATGATATCTACAATAATTCTAACTACTTTGATTCATCATTTACTAGTTGTGAACATGATCTTCAAATGATAGCATCTACCACCACTTTCCCCTTCAATATAATATATACTATCTCAAAGATACAATCCTTGATGAACTATAAACATTGTCATTGTATAATGTTCAAATCCTTTTGAGACAAGATATTATAGAGTATAGTATAGTCAGAATAGATGGTAAACCGATCACCCATTAGGTATTGTCACCAAATCTTCAATGTCAGGACTACTACTGCCAACATCACATCATGGGTTGCGTAGTTATCCTCATGATTCCTCAATTGGAATGAACCATAGGTAATCACTACATTCCTCTATATCAAGACACAATCAAGCCCGTTCTCTAATGCATTATAGAAGACAACATACTCAACACCCTCCTTTGGTAATCTCATGAATGGAGTGCTTGTCAGCCTCTCCCTCAGCACCTAAATGTACTCATGGGACTTCTAAATCAACATAAATGGATGAACAATACATTACAATGTCATGTAGTGTTATTTTAGCCAAGAAAAGTCTTGTACAAACTTCTAATAATATAGAGATAAACTCAAGAAACTCCTCACTTATGTAAAAATCTTGGGTTGATCCCAAGAAAGAACCCCTTCAATATTCAATGGATCTACTACAAATCCAGCCACTAAAAAGATATTTCCCCGAAAGTAGAAATCAAAAATCTAGAAATGACACTTCAAGATCCTCCAATAAATCTTTTTCTCTCAGAGTGTGTCCAAGAACTCGTGATGTTTATCATGTTATCATCCGCTAATGCTGAGTACACTACGATGTAATCATTGTGTACCACAACAAAATCGTCTATATAATGATGGAATATCCTATTCCTGAGTCCCATGAACACTTCTGGTTAGTTTATCATGCCAAAAGACATCCATAAGTACACATAGAGGTCAAACCAATATCTGAATCTTGTCTTTGATATGTCCTCATCCCGTACACGAAATGGGTGAATACCATATATGAGTTCAATCTTTTAGACCCACCATGCTAACTTTACCTGATCAGAGAATACTTCAATCCTCGATAGTGGATACATTTTCATCATGGTCACCTAGTTTAGGTATCCGAAGTCCACACATAACCTCAATATCCCATCATCCATCTTGTAAAACCATACCAGGGATACCATGTGTGATACAATGGGTCTCAATAAGCCCTTTCTACGAAAGTCCTCCTGATGTATCCGAATCTCATGAAGGTCCACACAAGACATCTAATAAGAATTTTGAGATCTTATTTCCTTCCCACGGTACAGATCAATGCAGAATTCAACCAGTCTATGAGATGGAAATCCTAAAACATCATTTGGAATGACGTTCTCATAGTCATACCCCACTACTGTAAACATAGGACTATTTTCATCCATTGCACTGAGGGATGTGCTAGATAACTAGTGTGTGATTGGAACCACCCTACTACATTTGCATCTATCATATGCTATTTGGGTTTCTTTTTAACCAACAATGGAAAACCAGGTCTCATCACCAGAAACACACTACACTATGCTCCCAACATAGTCAATCTAGACAAGGACTATGGGTAACCGTTCTTTACCAAGGATGAATTAATTATTCATTGATGTTTCAACCATGAGATCCCAATTGAAACTCTTAACCCCATGAGTAAGGGAACATTATCATCACTAGTGTATGATCAATGAATATTCTATCAAAAGAGTCTATATGTTTAGGGATGGATTCAATACTTCCAGTAGAATATCAGTGTATCAAAAAAGGTTCATGGAGATAATATATTTATTGGAACATGATTTTATCAAAACTAAAACAGGGTTTCAAAACAAACTAACCATAACCTTAATCATCTCTGAAGCATCTGGGTCATAATCCTCCATCGCATGAATCATGAATTTTATTTTTTCCACCAAGTCCCTAAGAACATTATGTATGACCTGGGGGTGGTGGTGGTGGTACATCGAACATATGCAAGTATCCTACTGCTCCTCCAACTCCTCTTATGCGACGACCACATTGGGGACCACCCTATTCCTACCTTAGCCACATCCTTGGTGGTCCCCTCGACCATATTTTGATCATTCATATGGAGATTTATGAAATCTCCATGTGTCCCTGAACACTGCATGAGTGGCACTGCATGTCCTTCGACTTACTTGATTTTCCCTGGAAGCCTCACACCACTGAAAACTTGTCCTAGGGTCATCCCCTAAACTGTATGGTCCTATTGGACCCCCACATCAACTATTGGCTACTAGCTACTGACGACAAAACTAGCTAATGCCCAGTGGTAGCACTCATGCCTGGTATCTACTCCGCCAAAAATATATCTATGAGTAGAGATCACTACAATAACCCAGCATATGTTGGACTGCTAACAGATATCATGAATTCTATGATCTCTTAGCATAGTCATTGCTCGATGGTTTGAGTCCTAAACAATGCGTCTTAAACTATATCAGTGGAATAATGAGAAATATTGAAAAAAATTGGTGAGTACTGTACTACTATTTGGTTACCTATTGCATATTTAGTAGCTCCTATATATTCATGGAGTGTAACATCATAGGAAACAACTCCTCCTTGAAGATATGACTGAAGTCTTTCCAACTGTGGTTTGTCTCCTCATGTGTCTAGATCACTAATAACCACCATCTCCTCACCGATCCATGTAGAAGACTAATATCTAGGACTTCCATCTTGTCGAGAGGAATCCCAATTAGTCGGTCGACATGCATAACAACCTCTATCCAATCATTGTACACCTAGGGGTCTAGATCACCCATGAACCTGAGAGGTTGGTGCCTCTAGAACTCATGTAACACACTCGGCCTATATACATCCTCTACTAGTAACATTGGTAGTAACTACTACCCTCTGGGTGGTGGAATCAATGGTACACCAACTAGGGGTGATATCATTGGTACTAGTCCTTGTACCTATGATTCATTGATAGGAAGATGATCCTCGTGATCATGAATCAGAATCACGGCTTTGTATCTACATGGAGGCATCCTAAAATAGATCATGTTTTAAAAAATTCAATAGAGTATACCTAGTGGTCTAACACTTACTAAATAAGAACATGTGAACACACTCAATCCTATATGATATATGCACTGTTATTTTCCCTACAACCAATGTATGCATGTACCTAGTAAGAAAGAATAATTTAGAGTCTTGGTGTATGGATACGTTGACGGCCACACTAACACTATATTCTTTAGACTGAAATCCAAACTCAAAACACTCGACACCATTTACCCAAACTAATCTCACATACTCTTGGTTCATTAGGTAGAATAAAACTCCACTGATTCTACTATGTTATAAACCGTCCCCTAGGGCCCATGTCGTGACAACCACAAGACCACATATAATAGGCCAGAGGTCTGGTGACATGCATTGATTATGAATATCTAGAAAATAAGAAGAATATTCCAGTATACCATTACACACAAACCCATTTCCAACTCAAAAGTACTGGAATACAATCAATAAGTAAATAAAAATGAATTCCACTACGATTCCAAAAATAGAGTATAGTAGTACAAAAACTAAAAAGTAAATGGGTCCAGAATACAAGCCCAACCAAAACATAAAGTACAAGATCTTAAATATCATATGTTGAAAATCCTACTTGAAGGGTAAGTATATATTTTTTTCTGATGTCATTGAATCACACCACATCTTTCAAACCACTCTCCAAGAACCACCTACAATCGGTCCACCAAGGACTCCTTCAAAGTGTTGATCGACTATACAAGACACAACATGTGATGGCATAGCCTAGGTAGGGGGGAGTAAAAAATTACATAATAGGGATCCCAAAAACACAAATGTAATCCACTCTGAATTACACAATATACCCCATAATTGAAAAACATGAACTATAATAGATAGAAAACCCACAATCTACACAAAAAAAAGAAACACCTGAAGTACAATCAATAAGATCATCTAACATAGGTACATGACTATAGAACGAAGACAATGTTTTAATGTAGTATTCAATAGATATCCTAGTCTTTATGAAACTATATCTGTTTGGGGAACACAGATTATTTATATTGCATAGAGCATCGAAGAAAAATTGAGCATCAATGACACATGGATTGTCAATGGCCCCCACAGTGTGTTGTGGGCACCCAATGTAGTGATGGTTTTTGGGACATTGATGGTGGACAAATAATTGAAGGCACACATTTCATAGATGGAACACAGAGTGTTGATAGACCATGAAGCATTAATGGTTCTTGGATTGGTGATGGGTTATGCAGTCCCATAAGTCACAAAGTCATAGCTAGCTAGAGGATTCCACTCAAAGCACGCTTGTACCGATAAAAACTACTCCCCAAGATGATTTGTCATAAAAAAATCCCACTAAAAAATGAAATATATTATCTAAAAATTAATTCCTCATCTCAAGGATCCCAATGCTGCAAGAGGATCATCAAATAGACACAATGGTTGAATGATACATCCAATTCGGTAAAAAGATTCTAGTCTGCTCTGGGTCTAACCTAGTTTGGCCAACCCGACCTAGCCCGGTTTTCCCTAATCAACCCGAGACAGTCAGTCTGGACCAGCACAAACCATCCCATCCCAATGGGCTTTTAGACCATGGCCCGCTGGCTCATGCGGGCTGGCTTCGCCCTGCGCTACTTGTCAATTTGGATGACATCACGTCCTGGTCCCCTTCCCTGCAACATCCACCACCGCTAGTTCCACGCAGACCCCCGCCATGTGCCCATCACCACCCAAAGTCTCCCAACCACCATGGGATCCCCCCAATGCAGACTTTGAGATACATCACAACAATGAAACCTATTACTTTTACTCATATTCTCCATCTGCAACCTGTGTCACTGTAGGCTCCTCCTGTGGCACTGTCCCTATGGGCCGTAGATGTGTACCCCGCTAGAATCCGACCTTCCGCCAGGCCACACAGTACACTTGCTACCTTCCACCCAACCCGCAACCCACCATTCGTCGTTCCCTCCCCATTATTCACCACCTTCCAAATGTGCTCTCATTAAACCTCTTTAATGACTTAAAAAATCATGAGATTCGTTCTTGGATCATTGTGCCAGGTATCATAGGTGAAATGATCGATTGTTCACATAGGGTTTCAAAGGGAGAAGAACGTTTGAAGAATATGATAGATTTAGGGGGGAGGTATTAATAACATAATCACCCAAATTATGGATCTTGACCATGTTCCTTTGGCCTTGATCCATTCATGATAACAGTATCATGAGGAAACAAATAGTAGAATAATCACAAAGATCTATTCCCTTTAATCCATAAATAATTATCCCTCACACAAGAATGATTGAACTGTGGATCAACCTGTTCTGGGTTTGGTCGACATTCATCATTTGATTATAATAAGGGAAAAATAAATCACAAATATATGCACACCCTACATCGTGGTTAGATTAGTCATTGAAAATAAAGGGGTTCTGAGCCATCGTCGATCCTTTATCCATCAGTGTTCATCTTCCGGAGAGAGCTTCATTTTCCTTATCTCAGTGTAATTCTAAGGTAATGGAGATAACAAACAATTCCCCTAAAATAGATTATTAAAAAAGGAAACCTCTATAGTGTCTAAATGTTACATCCAAAGAAGAAGTTTTTATCAAACATTTTAATGACGTTCATGTCCAGAAACATTCATTTGCAGCGGAATCATTATGGTCAATCATTGGCCTTGCCTATAGAAAACACCCCATTACCAATGAAATAGTTGTCTCAGATTTGAAATTTGAGTTATATTTTATGAGTTAATTGGATTTAAAAAAAATTATTTAATCATTTTAATGATGGTTACACCTTTGGTAATGTTTTATAAATTTGACACGCACCGACTAATAATAAGATGCACCTTGGGTAATTCCACTACTATGTGATCATAATCTCGGCACTCATTGAAGTGTTATTTCCATTTTTCTAAAAAATGTATCATGCACCTGATATAAAATAATTATCATTTTTAATAAAAAAATTCAGGGAAATCCATGTCACGAGATTGCATGCCATCTCAACACCTGATCTAAAAAATTTTCAAAAAATTTTCTAAAAATAAAATGAGGAAAATATGAGTCATTACAGAGAATTAAAACATAGGGAATAGTTTCTATAAAGAGGGGAGGTTGTAATGACCCAATTTTTCTCAAAGGTATGTCTAATTTATTTTTAATTTAACTAACATAATTTTACCCTTATAATGTTTCCTAATGAATTGACTGATGTCACGAGGGTCTCTAGGGAAAGTTCAGAGCATGGAGCCCCAATTTATGGTGAATTGGGCTTGGTTGTGTGGTTAAGAGATACCATGTTTCCTATCCAGCAAGGTATCCCTAACCATTTGGAAAATATCAAAGGCCAATAGGGGGCCGTAGAATTTTACTACAACCATGCAATCCTAGGATCATTCTTTCATGGGTTATAGTTGTATATGAATAGTATATTTGTGCATTTCATGGACAAGGATAAGAAAAATATCATCCAAGACATTGTGGTTTCCTTCTTGGTATTCAATCTAATGGTGCATGGTTTGAAAAACCATGTGGCCAAACCATGAGACCCTATTTGTTTGGGTGAATTTATAATTACACCCTTAATTAGCATATGATCTAAACCCTTTCTTTTTTCTCCATCATTAACAGCAGGTAAGATATCCTCCACTCATGTTGATCATTCGCGTCATAAAAGATAGGTGGTTTGATTTATCCTCAATATGGACTCTTATTCAAGTAAGATTGGATGCATTGGATTTCTCTTTGAAATATCTATAATTCTTTTGCATCTATTTTCCATTATTCTTCCCTCATATTTCACTGTTTTAGTGTGAGATCATTTTCCCTATTTTCATGGAATTGGGTTGTTTTTCATAGTTCATCCAATATACATCATATAAAAAGATAACATTGGATGAGGATACATCCATTTCCATAATATGGGTGGTAAAGATGTTTTCTCTCAAATTAATGATGGTTTTATAGCATCGATGTGGTCCCACACAATGTCCTTTGTAATGTTTTTCCTTAAAATGATTCCTTTTAATCTAAATTGATATATGTAGAGTATACCCTCTAGTTTATTCAAACTATGTTTTTATATGATTTTAACCTATATAATTAAAACCCCTTTAGGGTATGCAAATATGTAAATCCTTCTTCAATTTTATTTTTTACATATCCAATCAATTCCTAAGCGTTCATATTGTCATGTAAATTTAATTTCCACTTACTGGAAATTACTTAATTGGTAATTACACCATCTATGTGCTTGGTTGAACATTGCAATGCTATTACCATTCATTTAATTGTTAAATAAATTTATTAAATTAAATATAAGTGATTTCCATAACTGATATGAATTAAATGGATTAATTCTAATGAATTGTGGTTGTTATAAAGGTCATGCCAAATGATTCCATGTTCGTTATATTTATTATTATTGATTACTGGAACTGCAAATTCAAATTATATATTCGGGACTAATGATTAAGGTATGTATGAGGCGATCCCTCACTTTATTACTATTATAATGATAATTCCATTTATATTGGTTGGTGAGTGATGGTTATGTAATTTGGTGATCATAATGTTTCACTCCCCCTTACATCATGTTTTGAGCATGACATCTCCTAATTTTAAACTATTATCTGACCTATGGGGATGATAGTACATATTCCAATAAATCTGTTACTGGTAATGAAGTCTCACCCCACCAATTTAATGTTTTGAGAATGATGTCTCACATTCATATGAGATTCTGGTCATGTACCCTTTATTTAGTGTATAGCTTGTTAAATTTGTTATGGATTCATGAGTTACAAACTAGGTCAAACCAGCACCATGTATCTAGGTATATTCCCAATTACATCCTCAGGTACTTAGAATATATAGGTGTATACAATATATAAAACTAAAATATATATTATTACTATATATATGTTCGGTTACAAATCAGACATCTACTGACCTATGCTAGAGCAAGTAGAGCTACCAGGTGTCCTATAAGAACCTGCGTTGGATGGTATTTATTTTTTCTTCATTGATCATTATTCAATGTATCATCATATTGAATAGTTGCGTACACTATTTGAATTATCTATAGACACTTTTGGTTGTATCCTACTTGGATTTTATCTCACACACTTCTTGGGCTGCCATTGGTACCCATGTAGATTAATTTAACGTAGGTATGGATCACACCAACATCCCTATTACAGAATCTTGTTTTACCTTTCTTATGTTATAGAGAATGGGAGAAGAGGACTATGCATACACTCGTCTTTCTAATTGATTATTATTTAGTACTTTTGTATTTTTGATATAGCATGTTGTATATTTATATCCCATGTTTTCCCCTTTTTGTATATCTGCATTCCATGAAATAGTTGTATATTAATTGGCATATTGGATTTGGGTTGTTATTGTAGATACTTTCTTATTTACTCTTCCGATATTTTTTATCACTTCTATTATAACATGCTCCCACTAATGTATGTTACTGGTCTTGTCATTATAGTGTATTTTTTTTTATGATTCTTCAAAAATAAATTTATTTTTTATTAGTCATTCTACTCTGATATGAAGGTATATGTCACGACCCGTCCTCGGGGCCCGTGCCGTGACTACCCCAAGCCCGCCTTCCATAGGCCAGGGGTTAGCGACTAGCACCAAGGCGTATTTCCTAGTAAAAAGGGAAGGCATTGCCTTTTTAAAGTAAAGAAACACCACAGAGAAAGCAAGTAGAAGTAAACACTATGTAAAAAGTGGGTACAACAGTAAGTGCGGAAAAGTAAGTGGGCCAGAATAAAAACCCAAACTGAAATTAAAGTACAACTAGAAAGGGAAAACAACAACTGAATGTAAAGCCACAACGTCAAGCCTTCCACTGGAATTCCCACCTAAAGGGTGGGTACAGATAACCTCCACAGTTCCTTGGGTCCAGCCGTCCACTCCGAGTACGTCCCGCCCAGTGGTCCACCTACAGGTACCATCCTGTTCCATAATCCTCAACCGCGATCAGCGCTGTCCGTCGTCTGCAACCAACACAACGTAGTGCGGGCATAGCCCGTGCAGGGGTGAGTATAAGCTACTCAGTAGGGACCCCGAGACCCTAAAAGGTCTCCCAGAATCCACAAAGGATAATCCAAAAAGGAAAGATACAATCACGAAGTAACATCTGACACTACTTAGTTATATGCCCGTACATAAACCTAAGTCATCAATTTCCAGTTCAGCTCCAACATCTGAGCCCAAAATCAATCACGTCCACCCATGATAGCACAACAAAATCCACATAGGAAATCAAGTCATGATTCACCTCACATAGGTATACTTCTTCGTATGATGATAGAGATGATCAGATGTAGCCACTGATTCATCTAAGTCTTCGGACCCACAAAGGATCGATAGGTACTAACCCCCACAGTGATCCATAGAGGATCTGACCCACACCGTATCGATAGGTAACTTATCCCCACAATGACCCACACAGGATCGGACACACACAGGATCTGTAGGCACTGGCCCACACAGGCCCGCTAGGCGCTTACCGAAACAGGTCTTGTGTGGGCCAGTGCATATAGATCTTGTGTGGGTCCGATCATGTGTGGGACATTGCGGGGGTTAGTTACCTATCGATCATGTGTGGGTCAGATCCTTTGTGGGTCATTGCGGAGGTTAGTACCTATCGATCCTTTGTGGGTCCGACGGCTTAGATGAATCAGTGGCTACATCTGATCATCTCTATCGTCATACGAAAAAGTATACCTGTGTGAGCTGAATCTTGACATTCGTTCCTATGTGGATTGTGTTGTGCTATCCTATGTTGACGTGATTGAATTTGGGCTAGGATGTTGGAGCCGTACTGGAAATTGATTACTTAGGTTTATGTATGGGCATATACCTACGTAGTGTCAACATTACTTCATGATTGTATTTTTCCTTTGTGGATTATCCTTTATGGATTCTGGGAGACCTTCAGGGGTCTTGGGGTCCCTAATGAGTTTCTTATACTCACACCTGCATGGTCTATGCCCACACTACGTTGTTTTGGTTGTAGACAATGGACAACACTGATTGTGGTTGAGGCTTGCGTAGCAGGACTATACTTGGAGGTGGACCACTGGGCTGGACATACTCAGAGTGGACGGCCGGACCCGAGGAACTGTGGAGGATATCTGTACCCACCCTTCATGTGGGACTCCCAGTGGGCGGCTCGAAGTTACGGATTTACTTTCAGTTTTTGTTTTCCATTTCTAGTTGTACTTTATTTTCAATTTGGGTTTCTATTCTGGCCCACTTACTTTTCTGCACTTACTATTGTACCCAGGTTTTACTTAGTGTTTACTTCTTCTTTCTTGCTCTGTGGTGTTTGCTTACTTTACAAAGGCAATGCCTTTCCTTTTTACTGGGAAAAACGCCTTGGTGCTAGTCACCATCCCCTGGCCTATGGAAGGCTGGCTTGGGGTAGTCATGGCACGGGCCCCGAGGACAGTTCCTGAGAAATTGGTATCAAAGAAGTTCGATTCTACTGCAGAACTCAGGACTCTAATATTTTTCTATATTAAGCAATATTGTTAAGAGTATTTCATGTGGTTATCAGTCCAGGGAGTCAAGTGTTGGTGCGGAGGCTGACGTTTCCGTACACTAGAACCCTGACTTCTGATTTCCGACTTAATGCACGAAAACATTGATTGCATGTGTGTGTCAAGTTTTCTTTGTGATTACTTTGTGTCAGCTCACCAGGTATACTGTTTGACCATGGTGCACCTGTTTCTTTTCAGGATAGCCCCAAGATGGCAGCTTGCTAGGGTTTCAATCATTTTACGTGATGACAACCCAACGAGCGACGATGCCTCAGTACAGGGCCCTTTGAAAGCAGAGGCACTGGCGGTACCTCTACCCACCGAGCCACCGATGCTACCATCCCTAGCCGCTGACGATGCACATCGCCTTAGTGCACTGCACGAGTTCCAGCATCAATGACCACCCAGGTTCCGCGGGGAGACAGACCCTCAGGTATTCGAGGATTGGCTAGAGGCAGTGGTATGAGTTTTCAGGTTAGTGAGGACACAAGCAAACCTCAGGGTGATCCTCGCAGTGAGCCTCCTGCACGCGACAGTAGGAAGTTGGTGGATCTTGATGCTCCAGGTTCATGATGATGCATATCTTCTCTGGATGGACTTTGAGAGCCTCTTCCACTCGAATTTTGTCCCAGCCACCCTCCGTGCAGTACGCATCCAGGAGCTTCTACAGATGCGGCAGGGTAGCTTGACGGTCGCCCAGTACTCGTTGAGATTTACAGATCTCTCGTGCTACTCGACGGATATGGTATGGGACCCATTCTTCTAGGCCCGAACCATTGAGTAGGGATTGAGGCATGAGATCAGGGTGTCACTGATCTCCCTTAGCATTCCGTCTCAGGAAGGGGTACTGGAGCGAGCCCTTCTCATCGAGATCTTTCTTGCTGAGTCTAAACCAGTGGTGAGACCTACCGCAGTGCGGCACGCAGCAAAATCTTCTGCAGCAGGCAATAGACGGATGACTCATGGGTCCAAGCAGACCATACCCTCAGGCAGATGACCTCAGGAAACTGGCTCAGAGGTGCTGGGCACTCAGTGCGGAGCCAGTCTTTTGAGAGGCAGACAGTGCTACGCATGCAGCAGGCAGGGCCACATGGATCGTGACTGCCCGACCCGCCATACCGAGGAGCAGCAGACGGTTGAGGGACCACCTAGGCAGAGGCAGAGGGTCAACCGTGGCGGTCCGCAGGGAGCAGGTGGACGAGGCAGAGGAGCTGTCCGAGCAGCAGGTGGTGGGCAGCGCTTTCAGGCTCTACTACCACCACCACCAGGGGGTCCACCCCAACCACAGGGAGCTGGCGGGAAGATACATGCACAACTCCAGGCAGAAGAGGGCTACAACCACGACATGCCTGATATGATTTGAGTTAATATCATTGTCTATTCCACCCTTGCTACAGTTCATATAGGCACAGGAGCGAGTCATTCGTTCATAGCCGCTTCCCTTTTTCGGAGCTCGGAGATTCCAACAGAGCCGTTGCGTCGATCCTTACAGCTAGAGACATCTATGGGAGCAGACTCGATGATTACGCACTGGTGACGGTAGTGTGAGCTTACTCTAGGAGGCGAGAGCTTCGGCTGGGATCTTCTTATAGTGGCGTCGAGTCCTTACGACTTCATCTTGGGAATAGATTGTTTGTATATAGTCCATGCTCAGATTGACTGTATTAGGTGCATGGTGTGATGTGTACGCACCGACGGGAGCAGGTTCACCTTCACCGGCGATAAGGGAGCCTTTACAGCACCGGATGGACTCTGGCAGAGGAGAGAACATCCCATCACTCAATAGTTGGCTAGCCTCATCCTAGGAGTAGTTAACGTGCGGAGTCATAGTTTTCCTGCAGTGGTGGATCAGTATGCAGACGTTTTCCCCGGTGACGTTCCAGGACTACCTCCTCATAGAGAGCTAGACTATTATATTGATCTGTACCCCAGGATAGCCCCATTATCCACTCCAGCATATCGGATGGCCCCCACTGAGCTTCGAGAGATACGGGTACAGTTGGAGGACTTGTAGGGCAAGGGATTCATCCAACCCACTGTTTCACCCTAGGCTTCCTCGATATTGTTCGCCAAGAAGGCCGATGGGAGCTTGTGACCTTGTGTCGAAAATCATTGCCTGAACAAGATAAAAGTGACGAACATGTACCCATTACCGAGGATTGATGATCTCTTCGATCAGCTCAAGGGAGCATGGTGGTTCTAGAAGATAAACCTTATATCAGGCTATCATCAGCTCAGAGGTCAGGACGAAGACGTGTAGAAGACGACCTTCAGATGTCGGTATGTCCACTACGAGTTCTTGGTTATGCCATTCGGTGTAACCAATGCTCCAGCAATGTTCATGGGCCTCATGAACAAGATATTTCATCCATACCTCGATCGATTTGTCGTGGTCTTCATCCACGACATTTTGATATACTCGACGACTGAGGAGGAGCACGCCTACCACTTGCGGGTTATACTAGACACACTCCGAGAGCACCAGCTTTATGGAATTCTCTCAATGTTTCTGTTCTGGATACGCGAGGTCCACTTCTTGGGACACGTCATCTCTGAGGCGGGAGTTGCGGTGGATCCTATGAAGATCGAGGCAGTGCTAGCTTGGAATCCACCCAGGAGCGTGACGGAGGTGCGGAGTTTCTTGGGACTAGCTGGATACTATCAGAGATTAGTGCTAGACTTCTCCAAAGTTGCAGCACCACTCTCATCTTTGACGAAGAAGGGGGAACCCTTTGTGGGGTTAGACAGATGTCAGTAGAGTTTTCAGGAGCAGATACAGAGATTGACCAACACCCCTATATTGAGGGTACTAGAGGAGGGGGTAAGGTACGTAGTCTCCTGTGATGCATCTGGGTCTGGACTCAATTTTTTCCTGATGTAGGAGCTGGAAATGATCGCCTAAGGATCATGTCAGTTGAGGCCACATGGGCAGAAATATGCTACCCATGACCTGGAGTTAGCAGTAGTGGTCTTCGCTCTGAAGATGTGGCGACACTATCTAATGGGCGAGCACTTTACAGTCTATTCTGATCATCATATTCGTAGGTACATATTCTCTTAGAAAGACCTGAACCTGAGACAGCGGTGACGGCTCGATTTCCTCCAGGAATATGACTTTGATATAGTCTATACCCCTGAAAAGGGGAACGTGGTAGCCGATGCTCTCAGCAGGAGGACGGTAATTCAGCTACTTGGGGAGGAGACAGAGCAGCTAGCCGCTTTGCAGATATCCTTTGTGGTTAGAGATGGAGCAGCCTTCCTTCAGTCCCACATAGTCACTCCTCCACTACTACAGTGGGTCAGAGAGGCACAGCGTGCGAACACTGACTGTGAGACGTGGCGTGCACAGATATCCTCAGGACAGGCACCTGATGGATTCATAGTGGGAGGAGAGCACAATGTCCTTTTTAGAGGACGTACCATGGTACCAGTTTCTTTACGGGAGGAGGTGCTGAGAGATTTTCACATTTCTCCTTTGGCGGTACATCCTGGAGTGGTGAATATGTACCAAGATCTCAGACGACAGCACTAGTGGTCAGGTATGAAGATGGTCTTGGTAGACTTCGTTTCTCGATGCCTCACCTGCCAGCAGGTGAAGGAAGATCACCAGGTACCAGCAGGCTTGGTACAGCCCTTGGAGGACCCAGAGTGGAAGTGGGACGGGATATCTATGGACTTCGTGACTGGACTTCCACACACTTCCATAGGTCACGACTCCATATGGGTTATTGTCAATCGACTCACCATGTCGGATCACTTCTTACCCATCAGATAGAAGGGCTCAGTGGGGAGATTGGGATGCCTCTACATTTGGGAGATTGTACGGCTTCACGGTGTTCCATCATCTATCATCTCTGATCGAGATGCTCGCTTAACTTCCTGGCATTGGAGGGGGTTGCAGGAGGCATTCGGGATGCAGCTACGTCTGAGTACCACCATTCACCCTCAGATAGATGGTAAGACGGAGATTACCATTCAGAATCTCGAGGAATGCTCCACGCATGTGTCCTCGACTTTGGTCGTAGCTGGGAGGACGACTTACCCTTGGCGGAGTTCGCGTACAACAACAGATACCACTCCACCATTGAGGCGGCACCATACGAGGCATTGTACGGCTGATCTTGCAGATCACACCTGTGCTGGACAGACCCTGGGGAGTCAGCCCTTGTAGGACCGAAGATGGTCCAGGCCATGACAGAGAAGGTCCAGGTCATCCAGGAGCATATGAGGATAGCTCAGAGCCAGAAGAATTCTTTCGATAACAGAAGGCGGAGGCCACAGGAGTTCGAGGATGGAGACCACGTCTTCTTGTGGGTCTCACCTCAACGTGGGTTACAGAGATTTTGCTGACATAGCAAGTTATCTCCACGCTTCATCGGACCATTCCAGGTCCTCAGTAGGATAGGTGAGATGTCTTATCACCTGGCTCTACCACCTCAGTTGCAGCGGGTGCACGACGTCTTGCACGAATCCCAACTGAGGAGATACGTGCAGGACTCGACGCATATCAGTGACCATGGGGAGCTAGACATTGATGATGGGGAAACTTTTGTAGTGGTCATGGTATAGATCAAGGATCAACAGGAGAAGGTCCTACGTGGAAGTTCGATTACTCTAGTGCGCATCAGATGGCATCACGGGAACCTATAGGAGATCACTTGGGAGCGGGAGGCTCAGATGCGTGCTCAGTACCAACATTTGTTTCCCAATTTTATGATGTATCTTTATGGGGACGTAAAGTCCTGAGGTGGTAGTGATGTAAAGAACCCTAAAAATTTTACAGTTCTTTACAGTATAACCACCACAATGTTCCACTATATACCCTCTTTGTTATTCAAAAGCCTCTAGCATATGGGGAGGTGCACGTGAGGCCATTTGACCAACCGACTCAGGGCCCTAGTTAAGCAAGCATTAGTCTAGGGTATTATAAGAGGGGACCTACACACGTCACTAAATATAACACATTTCTAAAAAATCCCCCCGAAACTCTATGGATTTCATTTGGTGACCCTCATGTTCTTAGAGGGAGAAATGGGGTCAAAACTACACTACCATCAACCTCTCAGAGTATAGAGAAACTAATAACACAAAATAATTTCTTCAAACTCCCCCATTAGAGTTAGTGGAGGATCAGATCACATGATAATTACATTCCCTGAGGTTGAGATCCCCATGGACCCTAGATCCATCTACATGTTTCTACATGTGGTGGATTAGCTTTTAAATGAAGGTGAAAACCTTCTTGAGACACAGTTGAACAATGACATACACAATCAGTAGGAGGCCACAAATACCCCATCATACAACTATATGGTTATGATGTTAGTCCTTCCTCTAGAATGTGCTCTATTATTTTAAGGATTGTTAGCTCATATTATTCCCCCTATATCAAAAAAAATAAATAATAGAGCGTGTACGATTCAATATCATCCATAGTTTTTCAACCATTTCTGATCGGTGATTGGGGTTATCATGAAAATCATTACACCAATAAAATGAGTATGCGGAAGAAAACTGGTGATATTTCATGGACATAGAAAATATAATTGTCATGTATTAGACACTCGATGGCCTTTAATTCACCATCTAGATGTTATTTACGGAGGACTACATAGTGTGCATCAGCGAAAATCCATGAGAAATATTAAACTGCATATTGGATCAATAGATGGCCTATCCATGAATCCTTAAACAACTTTATGATATCCATCTATACTTTTGGAATCTTAAAATCACCATAGTCATGGTGGTTTATCACACAGAATCATATGGGTACCTCTATAGTTTACATTGAATTTGTGTTTAGAGACTCGATATGATTCAAAAGATCATGTAAGTGGATTCCCTTCATGTGAATAATAGTGTTTAGTAAAAATAAAATTTTCCCCAATTCAGTTCCATTTCATGAAAAAAATAGGATCGTTGGACTCATATGTATGCTGATGGTGAAAGTTCCTCTCTAATCACCACCACTTCCACGAATGACATCAAGATCAATCCTATGGATGATTAGATAAATCAAAATGATGATTTGGAACATAGATATAGAATCCCTCCCTAATAATAGACACAAAATTTTGAATATCCTATAATAAGAACCCATTCATTTCATTAGAGACATATACTATGCCTTGGTACTCCCAATAATATAACGTCTCATACTTGTTGACATCATGAGAAAGGAAAGGGATTCACTGTGACATTTTTACTCTAGTAGGAATCTTCAAAAACTGAAATAGATTCTATAATGGATATTTTTTTTCATTATATTGATGGTTATAAGAGTATCATTAAAAAACTCCTCATAGTGTAGTTCTCAGAGTGAGTAAATATCTGAGGGTAATCTACCACTCTTATGACTGAGCATATGATCCATCTTGGATAGATTCCCATGTTCTAGGTGTAACATTCTACAAACCCAATTAGTGTAGATTCTAGTGGATCTAGAAACATACTATGATAAATCCCACAAGCCCCTCCTAAACATAATAAATTACCACATTTTGACCATTATCTCTTCACCTCTCAAGAAAGCAGGCCATTAAAATTACTAGTAACAACAAAACCTCACCCTAGAATCACTATAAGTGCTTTTATTACCTTCCTTGGGAATTTTTAGATGCAAAAATGATTCAATCATACCTAAAGGGTATCCTTATCTGGAATTGGGGGATCACATTCAAGCACCCCTAGGATTTGGAAATCATTTTCGACTATATTCGATTTGATATGTGATCCACTATAGTATCAGGACCACTTTACCTCATGATGTGGCCCAATTCATGGAACACTAGAGGTGTAGAAAACTAAAAATATTTTGTTTTTCGTCTAAACCATTGAGTGAACTACATTTTTTTAATAATTGTTTGTCCCCAAGATCTATTTCCTACTTGGAAGATCATTGTAGGTAGTTTCTCTACTAGTTTAGCTCCATCTTGAATAAGATCAGAATGGAAGACCTATCCAAATGCAAGTAAAGGTATGATTAGTATGTTCATAACATCATTTCTTGATGTAAGGGGGTCAAATACTCCATCTATGTGATTATCTCATAGGAATAGTTATTGGGATGGTTCATGATGACACTTGGTGATGTATTGGTCAGTACCCTCATCTACCAGATAAATATCTGTTAACTTCATGTAATCTTTAAACGATATCTGTGTTTGGATGAATCCATTAAAAGTAAAAAAGTAGTGTTTATTACTATTACAATTTCCATATAACAAGAAAAAATCCTTTGAATATATACACAACCTATGGTATACAGACTTGGGCCCTATGGTTTTTCTTTTTTTAGGTACCTCCAAATGACATAGCTCACCAAGAACAGCCTCACCGTAAGAGTACTGCTCAAGATCCTCATTTGGGAAAAGCACCCATTGTTCCATTAATATAAAAAAATAATAGGTTATATTCATTCAAGGATGTGAATGTCCAAATTTACTTCATGTGATCCATATAAAAGAACATCTCGAAGTTTCCTATATCCAGACAGACCTAAGAGGCTATATTGAAAATTCATTTCGACTACATCCCATAACATAGGATCCTTGGATACCAAATTAAAGAGTGATTAATATTTAAATATTGGACCAAATAATATGTAGACCATCCATTGATTGATTTGTGTGGTTTCCTATAGTGGGTGGATATGTCTATGTCGCCCCTGATGGTGATGATTAAGAGTTTATTAAATATTTGAATGTTCCCAATTGAGGTAAATATAATTTCAATGATTGGATAGATGAAAAAGTGATTTCTCATTCCCATAGAATTATTTTTCCCTATTAAAACACAATATCTTTTTGGAATATATATATACTCTCCAATAATCCTTTCATTATAAACACCTAACAATTCTGGGAAGTTGAGGTGTCAAATATGTGAAGAAAATTAGAGTCCCCCACCAACACCAAAACCAATTTTAACAATCTGTATATTCATTACCCAAGAATTGGGAGACGCCCCAAGAATCCATCTCATCAATTAATATTCCTCTAATGAAGAACATGAGTATAATTCTTCAATATCATCAGGCCAATGGATCATTGTATATTACTCTATTATAACTTACACCACAAATCCACTTATGAAAACCCATAGAGAGACCATCTATGGAATGGAAGGAACCACGATATAAAGAAATATTTAGGATTTGGTACATTATAAAGGATAGTTCATGACACTAAATCTATACAAAAATCCTTTTTAGTGCTTAGTGGGAGCATCCATCACATTTTTTATCATCAGGTATACCTCTATAACCAACTAAAATGATTGATCGTGTGGCTCATCCACTACATCCCATCACACATTTGTGGCCTGAGAGGGAATAATGTCTTGCATATAGTGTCTCACCTTTGTTTTGAATTAAATAAAAGAACATAGAAAATACCATCTAGGTCTTAGTTCCTTATCCAACTACACCCATTAAACTTCTTGGGAGAGAGAGTCCCTTTCTAGACAAAAATATTCCCCTTTCCTAGAAGTAATATGTGTTGCATCACCATACCAGTATACTATTGGATGTTTTTTCCATGGTTCACTCTATCTAACCAAGGAGTTATGGGAGTCCATGTGGTGTCCTATATAGTTTTATACCATGGTAGATACCTCTGATTCCTATCATGAAGATGGAGTACATCATGAAGAATTCCAACACATTATATCCTTATCTGATGAAGATGATGGTTACACTATTTAGGATAACATACACCTATTTTATGTCACAATACAATCAAATTTCATAAAAATCCATCATTTCATAGTGGAAATATGATTTGAGATAAATATCATCCCAACATGGATGATCCACAAGATAGGTTTTGTAGTAGTAGATATGGCCCACCTTTAACCTGATAATTCATGGGTATGAAAAAAATGAGTAGAAGCCACATTGAATGATTCGACTAGAGACCCAACTCAGATACAAGGTATCTAATACCGATTTAATGAATATGTCATTGTACATAGATTATAACACCCCATTTCAGATGTCATGGATCCATCTTCATGTAGTGGTCTCCTCATCATATCACAGGTGCCTAAAATACCCCCTCAACAGTCGAGTGGGGGTACTCCGCATAGATGTTTCTTCATTAATATCAATTAAATTCAAATAACAAGATATTTTTTATAACAAAAGGGATGGGAATAATCTCTAAACTCATGGGTTTGATAATATCAATTCCCCCAATGATATGACAACCACCTCAGTGGATCCCTAGGAATATTATAATGATAACTTCATCTTGTTAATCTACTTGTTGGAACCAATAAAACCAGATCCTAGGAACCATTTAATAGTCCCCATGAAGAATGAATTCTCATATATTACCATGTATTCATGAATATTAAAATAATTATTATAGATAGAAATGTCTACTCCTATTCTATACAGATATTTTTGTCCCTTATCATTGACACACAATAGTAATGTACCTTCTATGGAGTAGGACTATCTTAATAAATTCTACACATTATCTCTTTTATGACAAAAATATTGGATAATTATTTCTATAATCACATAATATTGTCTCTTCGTCTTTTAAATTCCTCGTCTCTACAGAGTGGGAAACCCTCATTGAGGATCCCACCCCTACTAAACTAGATACTAGTACCACTAAGTGGACTCTTAATCCAAGTGATTCACCTCCTACCTATGATCCTCACGTTTTCAATGAATATAATGTTTTATATGGAACCCCTCATGCCTTTAAATAATTTTTATAAACCAATATTGATGTATAGAATTTGGTAAATCTTACCACTAAGGAAGATCAAAATCCCACATTGATTGTCACAGTCTTGTCTCTAGAGAAATAATTGTGTTACATGTATTTCTTAAATCATCACCATGATATGTTCAAATAAGGATATATATAAATTTAAGGGATCAACCCCCAGGACCATATCCACCACCTTTGTCTCCCAATCTTCCACAATTGATTCAATCATGCTTCTAGAAAGATGCACCATTCACATGGTTTTGTGATTGTGTTCGAAGATGAAATGATCATCAATGAATACTTCATTAGGGATGTCCAGTATGCATTGTGGATGGACAACATCATCCTAGGTAGGAAGAAGAATGTATAGATTAAATTCTATATTGAACTTAGGGATCTTAACCACCACTACCCAAACTATTATTTACCACTCCTAGTGAAAAATATTCAATTTGACACAACTTAAATTTTCCAGGCCCTATCATTCCATGATGTGTACTCTAGTGATAATAATATCTAGATGGCTCATGATGTTGAAAAAGATACTTGTTTTAGGGAACCACAATTATATTTTTTTTACTAAGTGAAATTTTTAATATTGATGACATCTGGGGATAATTACAATGATTTCATGCACCATATATTCAGGATACTTCTAGAAACAATGGTGGAATAAAATGTGGATGATGTGGTGGTAAAATACCATTAAATAATGGACCATATCAAGGATATTGAAAATGTTTTCAACATTATATAATATTATAATTTAATTATTAATCCCTTGTTGTACATATTCAGGGTCACCTATACAATGTTCCTCGCCTTCATCGTCATGTACATAGGCATGAAAGTCGATCAAGATAATATTATGGATATGAGGGAAATATATCCCTTATGAAACCTAAGGGAGTAGTCAGTCCTACATGGACACCTAGACTATATATGATGATTCACTGGTAGTATACAAAGAAATAGTAATCCATTTTCATGGATCATGTGGAATAGTACGTCCAATTAGTGGGATGAAGAAAGATGGACCACATTTTAGGACATCATTTCGTATCAACTGAATTTTCTAGTTCTAATGTTACCTAGCCCCTAAAATCCTCTGTTAATTTATGTAACTACACAATAATATTCATTTGGTACCCTAATAGCTCAAATGAACAATAAGGTAAATTAAAAAACCTATGATACCTTATTTTCATTCTACTTGATACAAATACCATATATACTCCCATTGAGATGAGCTATCTCACCATGGTATTTTTAGTTCTTAAATTATGGAACTATCTAAAACATCATGGGATATATTTAATATCTTTTATTATTACCCAAACATACATTCTCATTCACCCCATATTTATTAGGTGATTATCACGGTGTAAAATAATTCATTAGTAGTTTGACATCCGGTTTTCCCCTAGAAATATATAAATGGACAATAACTAGGTAAAATTCCATATGGTCATTTGAACCCTAAACTAAATCCCTTGTATGTTGAATTCCCAAATGAGTTCACCAACTATATTGATTTATCCAAACCATAATAAAAAATTCAAATTGATGGTTCCACTCAGAGACTGACTGGGAGAATCCCCAAGAACCAAAAACTTAATTGAACAGTCATAGGAACTGCATTCTTCACTCTAGAACATGTTTTATTTCCAGAGTAATTTCTTTTCAAATAAATTTTTACCATCAATGAGGTTGAGTATTATACCCTTATCACCTATCTCAAGTTGGATCTTGATATTGATGTCCCCATGAACACATGAAAAGAAAAATATGAACTAGTCATCATGTATATTAAGGGTGATTTTTTAATCAAGAAGAAAGAATCATCCCATTACTAGAGAAAACTCATGATCTGGTAGCCTAGTTCCCTTCCCATCTAAAGGTGACACTTGTTCTATGATCCTGGAATGACAAATCTGATCCCTTAGAAGGACTATATGCATCTAATTCCATGATTGACCAAGACAAAATATCCATTCTTCTAGAACATCAAACAGTCATTAACCCCATAAATTTTGATTAAGAGAACCAATAGATGAACCATATGGATACAATTATTTTCTTAGTACTGTTATAGAACACACTGGTAGCAGTATAGTAAAAATAGTAAATAGCATTATTTTTTAGAATTAGTGGTGGATTTTTAAAATATCTTCGAAATGTTATGTTGTTATATATTTAGCGATGGGTTTTTAGTGATGATTTTGTTTTTCAATGATAAAATTTTTATTTAGATGTGATTTTTTCATAATTATTGTTTGTTTTCTCATTGGAGGTGGTTTACAAAAAAAGATATTTAGATGTAGTCTTCTTATTTATGGTGATTTTCTAAAAATATATATATATATATATATATATTAAATCGTCACTATATATATAAAATTTTCAAAATTTTCAGTAGTTTTAATAACCACTAATTTATTTATGGTGGTTAAGTAAACCACTTGTTATATGGTTTGAGAAAAACTAGAATTCATTATCGGCAGATCCGCAAAAAACTAATTCAAAAAATTATATACCGAAAATAAGAAAATTTAATAAATTACAAAATATTATTAAATATAATTCAAAAACATTACAATATATTATAAATACTAAAACAAAATTAAATTATATAAAATATTACAAAATTTCAGCATAAACATCATTCATTGCTACTCTACAAAGATATATGCCTTTATCCCTCCATTACCCAGTATTGTTGTTTCAAATCTCATCCTTACCCACATCCCACCCCGGGTTTCTGAATTTAATGTTGAAAAATAAACATCATTAATGATGTTATTAAATGATTAATTATTAAATTATAATTTAAATGATATTTTATTTGATAAAAATTTTATTTATGTAATGGTATAATAAAAGATTAAATTCTTTTGATCCATATAAATTTTTTTTATAAAAATTTATGTTCCCCAAAAACATTACATCCATATTATGAATGAAATATTTATAAACAATTATATATGATAGGTGATAATGAAATATATTTAAAACAATAATCAAATTCTATCATTGAATTCCTTTGATATTTTTATCTCAAATTAATTTCCAAAAACACGACCATCATTGTATTTAAATATTTTTTCAACGTAATATTAATAAAATATTGAAGTGCATTAGGATCATTAGTAACCCCAAAATTTATTTTTAGGAATTCACAATGTGGATAAATAATTAAAAATTCATGTTTTGGTATTACGCACTCTTTTACACTTAAATTAGGTTACCCTCACACAAGTTAATATTTGAAAACATCATTTTTCTACTGTAATTGGATGAATCATTGAATTTTGGTAGAATTGTATTTATTGATTACTATCACATGGTTTAACATTTAATTATAAATATATAATTTTAAACTTCCATCAATATTCTTGTAAAATAATAATAGAAATCTTTATTGAGAAAAACATATTCAAATAAATACATTTCTCTCTAAAAAATCAAATGTTAACTCAATTATCATAATTAGATAAATTAAATTCTATAATTGTGTAAATTATTTGGATAGTTTAATGTAGAATGTAAAATTTAAATTCTTGGGTTTTTTTAAATTCAATCCCAAAAAAAAATTTGTAGAATCATTTTGGAATTTTTGAATAATTAATAAGTGTTTATACTCTTAAATTTATTCTAAAGATTCATAAATATATATTTATAATAATTTTGTGTTGGAACCAATAAATTAGATAATATTCTCTATTCCTTTGTGAACTATAATCCTACTCATCGTTTAATGTTTAGATAACTCTTAATAGAGGGATACAAATAAAACATTGACTTTAATAGTTAATATGATATTTGCATATCAAAAATTGATCTCTAATGATAATAAGTTCACATTTTTTCATCTCAAGGATTATGAAATCTAATTATATTTCATCATCACCTACTGTAATAGTTCATGAGGGTCATTTTATCCCTTTCTCATTCCACAGTCCCAATGAGGTATTAGTTCTCATTTAGTAATGCATCAATTCAATTCAATACATTAACCAATTTACTACACGTTAATATATAAAATTACATGATGTACACATAAAAAATAATACAACAATCATAGTATATGAAATAATAATAACAAAAATACCCATATATGTTCGGATTATTTCATATGATTCATAAATTATATATTTTATATTAAAAGTACAAATTTTATCCTTCTAAGATATAGGTTTCTATCCTCTTTTAGGAAAAACAATTTTACATTCAGTTTCTTACCCAAATCACTTTTGATATGGATGTTTGTCTACTGAAAGTTATTGATAAATACAATAGTTCTAGAAAAATATAGTGTAAATCCTTCACCCCATGTTCACCCCCTTATTAAGGACTTCTACAAGTCACTAACCAATGTGTTCCCCTTCCTTGCATTCTATCACATCGATTGGGTGACTGATATTCACATCAGTCTGTCTTTTCCATGACCACCAACCTCACCTCCCATCAATCAATATTTTATTACATTAAATCATAATAGACTATGTCCATAGATACATGAACCTAAATAATAGAACCTGTGTTATCCATTTTCACATGCACATAAAAGGGAAAAAACCCCATTGTCCTGAATGAAATACATTAAATAGAACATCCCTTGGTCAATATTATATGACCATAAACTAAGAAACATTTGAGGCCAAATGTCTATTATTTGTAACATGATAAAGATTTAGTCAATTTCATTCCACCTAGATGGTGTTTTTTTGTCACACTGGATTACATAGCTTTCATCAGTTTGAAACACACCAATAAATATTTATAGTTCAATATGGTGTAGCCTAAAGAGTATTTAAACTATTCTCGAGAATCCTACACATTTATCTACATGTTTAATATCCTCTTGATTAGGATTAACATCCACTTTATATGTCCAAATGGGATCCCCTGAATCCATGGTGTTTAGATAAACTGCCTCACCACCCATCTAGTCCACATTCACCAAATCACCCATTTTTCAACCCTAAATGGACGCCCCTATGTAATAATTTCCTAGTTATGAATGTTATCCTTCCATAAAGGACACACATGTTGATGTATGAATTTTTGGAAATATTCTTGAAAAACACATGTTTCAATAAAGTTAAATGATTATACATAAACACCATACCTCAACACATTATTTAAAACTCCTGAAGTGACAATTTATGTCTTCCCACTCCTAATTATTATCAAGTGGAATTCCAAATCCCTAGGTGTTTTAGCCTCATGTTCCCCACACACTGATAAGGAATAAAAATCCCCTATAATAACACCATCCTTTTTTCTAATCCAATGGGTCTCATAGATGACTGATGTGATATTTTAATAAATAAAATTCATCCCCTTTCTATAAATCTCATATGAATGAGTGGTCTATTATTTTATTTTTTTTCTCTCACATCAAGGATGACTCACATGGGATTAGATTCTGATAGTTAAATTTCATTTTTATACCATATAGATTGAAAAATAGAATGCATGAAATTAAATAAAAAATAACTTATTTCCTTAAAAAACAGTGAGTAGGAGGAACTTCCACGGGCTTAAGCCTATCCGTTATTTAAAAAACATTATGGATCATCCTTATAAAGAGGTCACTCTATATCATCTAGCCTTTTCCTAGAAGTCTCGAGAGTATATCCCCACCTATCCATCTCCACTTCCACCTTCTCATCATGAAGGAAAACCTCATCAACCTAGATTTTCACTAGACTCTGTTTGAACTTGAATTTTTTAACAAACGTTATAGAAACAATCTTGCCTAAGTCACCATAAACTATTCCCTTATCTAATATATGATCTCTCCATTGGTAGTGATGGAAACCTCATGATGTTGTGTATGTACCTATAACCTATATGATCTTGTTCAGATTCCTAGAGTTCCCTAATTCCGTACTATTAATTCTTGTATCTTGTGGAGTAAATCTATTTTCATTCCACATGAAATCTCTCAACTAATAAGTCATAGTTAAAAAAATGGAGGTAATGGTAGTCCACACCTCCAGTCCCAAGGATCACAACCCAATGGTGGAGAGACCCCATCCAACTGATCAGGTCATCTCAAAGAGTGTGGGTAATGAAAATTTAGACCCTCCACAAATTACATGAATTGGACCACCTGATTATCCTCAATTACATTCAACCTATAGTCCTCAAGATCTTCATGTGGAATGGATGAGTTCTTTGTGAATTTTGTAATCATGTTTGTAGTGGGTTACACTTTTGGTCGCCTTTTGAATGAGCTGGGATCTTTGTCTAGTGGTGGGACATATTCACGGAATCGTATTTCAAAAATTTTTTATCTACAACATCATGATCCATCACCTCCTCAACTATATCCACTAGCATACTCTGTTTTCCAAATATAATGGGGTTTGTTCTCCATGATCAACCAAAAACAAATAACTCATTCTACCACTTGGCAGAACTCAAAATCCCCAATCCCCTCGGTCATTATTGGACATTGTGCCACAATGTTGAGTACTATTTTAGGAATAATAAGACTCACTAGCTTAACATGTAGGAACTTAAAAATGAATATCACCCATGAGAGAAGGGACTTACATGGCACAATGTCAGATAGAACATAAGATTCTATCACCCCTTTGATGAAAATGAAAAGGGTGGAAGCCACAATGGTTACTATGTCTACACCTAGGGATTTAAAAATAAGTTCTACCACAAGAGACACACCCATGATTTTTGGAACACCCCACCCCCCAACTGTTAGGGTTCTTACATGGTTTCATGTTTTGTAGATATACAATATAAGTGAGTAGATCAGTATGATTAGTTCAAGAAATCATAATGGAATATGAAAAAAATTTGAACGGCATTTGAATTTTACCTCAATGAGATAAAGTAATCATGATGATTATTCATCCCAATTAGTGTTCCCTAATATAAGATACTATTTCTATAAAACATGGATGAGGCTTCCAATGATTCATGAGATGAATAGAGAACTTAGTGCCTCCTATCCAGTTCTCGTGAAGAATCCGCTTCCTCTAAGGGTCCATGAGTGGATTCGGTTCTAGGACCATCTATACCAACGAATCTACCTTCCCCACCCTCAACATAAACCTCTAAGATGTCACTAGATGATTCATAATTGGATTGAACATGTTATTTATATGTAACAATAGGAACATAAGTTATATTCTAGAATAAAAATAATCATCTAGAATAATACCACGCCAAATTGGAACTCAGTAAGACAGTCATCCTCAAATGTAACTTCATTGACAACATGAGGACTTTATTTCTTGATATCAAAGACTTTAAAAACCGTTCCATTAAATTATTGTGGTCCGACCTCAGGTGACTACACATCCTAGGTCAATACATTAACTATGCTGGGATCATAAAGCTCCCCATTTCGTATGACCCAAACATAGGTGGTAAAATGATTTCCCAACCCACAACAGTGCACAAGGGTGTATATATACACTATATATGAATACCTCTCATTATATTCCACCCAATCAGTGATCCAAGAAATCCAAAACTCTATATTTGTAATATTATATTTTTATTTTCATTACCTTAATTACTCTAGTGCATAAGTTAGTTGAAAAATATCCCATACCCCACTAAGATCAAGATGGATTGTGTCTTGAGCCACCTAAACCTTGTGGCACATCTTCGTCATCGAGGCCTCCTATTTCTTTATCTGACTTTGGAGCTCCCCATCTTCTACTATAGTCGAATATGAGGGACCACACTGTCACGACCCGCCCTCGGGGTCCGTGCCGTGACTACCCCAAGCCCGCCTTCCATAGGCCAGGGGCTGGCGACTAGCACCAAGGCGTAAATCCCAGTAAAAAGGGAAGGCATTGCCTTTGAAAAGTAACCAACTCCACAGAGTAAGCAAGCGGAAAGTAAACACTAAACAAGCAGAGTACAACTGAAAGTGCGGAAAAGTAAATGGGCCAGAATACAAACCCAAACTGCAAGTAAAGTACAACTCGAAAAGGGAAAAAAACAGCAACTGTAAAGTAAAGCCGCTACTCCGAACTGTCCACCGGAAATCCCACCTGAAGGGTGGGTACAGATAGCTCCTCTGCTCCACGGGTCCCGCCGTCCGCTCCGTGCACGTCCCGCCTAGTGGTCCACCTCCGGATACCGTCCCGCTCTACAAGCCTCAGCTATGGTCAACGCTGTCCGTCGTCTGCAACCAACACAACGTAGTGCGGGCGAAGCCCGTGCAGGGGTGAGTATAAGCTACTCAGTAGGGACCCCGAGACCCCTGAAGATCTCTAAAATCCACAAAGGATAAACCACGAAGAAAAGTACAATCACGAAGTAACAACCGACACTGCTTAGGTATATGCCCATACATATACCTAAGTCATCAATTCAAAAAAAAACGCTCCAACCTCCGAGCCCAAGTATAACTCAGTCCACGCAGGAAAGTATACGTATTCCACAAAGGAAAGTAACAGGATTCAGCTCACACAGGTATACTTCTTCAGGGACGATAAAGATGATCACTGATCCATCTAAGTCGTCGGACCCACGAAGGATCGATAGGTAACTAACCCCCGCAAGACCCACACAGGATCGGGCTCACACAGAACCTGTAGGCGCTGGCTCACACAGAACCGCTGAGCGCAAGGACCCACACAGGATCGGGCTCACACAGAACCTGTAGCACTGATCCACGTAGGATCGCTGAGTGCTGTAGTCGTCGTCGTCGAATCCACACAGGATCTCTATACTGTCGTCGTCGAATCCACACAGGATCTCTGTACTGTCGTCGTCGCAGTCACAGTAGCAGTCGTAGCAGTAGAACAGTCGCAGCCAGCACTAGGGTTCCCGCACACAGCAAGCTCGTACGGAGGATCCGCTCCACGAGCCGAGAGGCTGATACATCAACTGTCACGAAGACCGAAGTTGATGTATCCAAAAGTTCCGTATCGTCATCAGGAACTCAACGCAACAGACGGCGCGTCGATCGGACGCCCGGTCTGAGAGTTATTGGCATTTTCGTCTCCGGGGCCCGGTTAGTTTTTAAGGCAAAACCAACCCGACCGTACTCCACCTGCGTCCAAACCTCGGGCGGAGTATGCCAAAAGATCCGTCTCACTAAGAGGAACACTACGTGACTGACGGCACGTCAATCGGACGTCCGTAGCTCAAGATATGAGCGTTTCCGCTCCGAAGGCCCGGTTGGTTTCGTGAACGAACCAACCCGGCCGAACTCAAAGTAAACCGAAACCTTGAGTGCGATATACCGAAACGACCGTCTCGATCCAAGGATCGCGTTGCCGCAGACGGTTCGTCATTCGGAGGTCCGAGGCTCAAGTTATGAGCCAAGAACCGAATCTGGTCCGAAACGGGGGGTCCGGGTCCGGGCCGACCCGGCCCGACCCCCCCCCTCTGGACGGCGCGGCGGCCGGCGGCGGCGGCCGGCGGCGGCGGACGGCGGCGGCGGGCCACGTGGCGGCGGCGGGCCGCGTGGCGGCGGCGGGCCGCGTGGCGGCGGCGGCCGCGTGGCGCGGCGGCGGCGGCTGGCGGACCGCGTGGCGGCGGCGGCTGGCGGACCGCGTGGCGGCGGCGGCTGGCGGACCGCGTGGCGGCGGCGGCTGGCGGACCGCGTGGCGGCGGCGGCTGGCGGACCGCGCTGGCGGCGGGGTGCCGCGGCGCATGCGGGAGGCACGCGGGGCTAAGCCCCGCGTTTCTAACAAAACGGCACGGCTTAAAGCCGTGCCTTGAAATATAAACGGCCCCCGCAGGTGGGGGCCGGCTGGACAAAAACCGGGGGGCTTTGCCCCCCTCCTTAATTGAACCGCCCCCCCCTCTTTAAGAGGGGGGTTTTGAAGAGCCGGCCGGGGGTTTAAACCCCCGGTTTTTATGATATCCGGCCGGCCTGCTGGCCGGCCGGTTTTTACCAACGGGACCGGAATTTCCGGTCCCGCCCTTGACTTCCGACGCCGGCGGCCCGGCCGCCGGTCTTTCCTTCCGCCGCGGCCCGGAACCGGCCGCGGTCTCCTCGTCTCACCGCGGCCCGGAACCGGCCGCGGTGTTCGTCGTCCGGCGCGGTGCGACGGCACCGCGCCCCTTTCGCCGTGCCAAGAATCCTCCCAACGCGGCGTGTCGGCGTCGCGGTCTTGAAATCTCTCCTCGGCGAAGCGCGACGGTAAAGCGGAAATCATAAGCATGTTCATCCGCGTGGTGCGACGGCACCACGCCTTTTGCTTCCACCCGCATGAATCAATATGAACGAAGGAGGGGGTTTCGGCCGTGTTCGTGCGGTCCGACTCCCCTCGCGTTAACAAATAACATAACTAAAAAGTCTCACGTTTAGTCATGCTAAAATCCACGATTCAGGAATGGAATAAAATAATTAATAAAAACATCCCCTACCTCGGGTTTGAGATTCAAGAAATCCTCTACGTTCCGCGGAAGACGGCGTCGCGGAAGTCGGGCGTCGCGGTCGTCGTTCGTCAAATCCGTTGACGAAGAGTTACGTCCGATGCGATACGTTGTTGGCGGATCTTCGTTTGTCGACGAAGAAGGTCCGAAGAGGAAGTAGAGGTCCGAAGATACCGGGTCTCCGAGTCGATGATCCTTGACGAAGTGTTATCGTTCTTCGTTGAGGATGAAGACGTTCTTCGTTCTTCGTCAGAGCTTGAAGATGAGAAAGCTCCCAAAGACAAACTAAGAACCCTCAATAAAATAAGATTACCTCTTATTTTATTAACACAACACAAGGGAATTTCAAAGCTTTGAAATTCAAAAAGGCATAACTCCCATAATTAAACAAGGGTAACTTAAGCCATTAAAAGGGGGGTTAAGAACGTTGAGAGAAAAAGAAAAGAAAAGGGGTTCGTGTGGGCCCCACCACACTTAATCCTCCCAAGGGAGGTTAAGTGGGTGTGGGTCCCACTTTCAACCTCCTCCGATAGGTTTTAAAAGAATAAGTTAAAATAAAAATTGTTTTACACAAATTTTATTCAACTTAACTGAAAAACCCCAAAACGTAACTTTCAACCCGCAACAAACGCAACTCCCGAAAAGGTCTCATTAAGCGAATATCGGCGCTGCGAGTTCATCGGTGCCCTCGGATTTTAATTCCGAGCACCGGATCAAAAGTTAGGAATTCCCGCTCGTCCGTTCACTGAACGTACCCGAGCCAAACTTCGGAAATTAATTCCGGGCACTCCGGGCCTCGGAATCAGGTGCCGTCTGAAATCGCGCTCTTGTAAAAATCCAAAGAAAATTAAGAAAAAAATTTCCCTTGAATTTTACGGTCTTTACATTACTCCCACCTCAGGGCTTTACGTCCCCGTAAAGATACAACAAAAACTAGGGAAACAAATGGGGGTACTGAGCACGCATCTGAGCCTCCCGCTCCCAAGTGCTCTCCTGGAGATTCCCGTGCTGCCATCTGATGCGCACAAGAGGAATCGATCGCCCACGTAGGACCCGCTCCTGTCGATCCTCTATCTCCACCGGGACCTCCGTAAAAGTCGCCCCATCGTCAACGTCAAGCTCCCCATGGTCAATGATGTGCGTCGGGTCGTGCACGTATCTCCTCAGCTGGGATACGTGAAAGACGTCATGTACCCGGTGCAACTGAGGTGGTAGAGCCAGGCGATAAGCCACCTCGCCAATCCTGCTGAGAATCTGGAAAGGTCCGATGAAGCGCGGAGATAACTTGCCGCCTCGGCCAAATCTCCGAATACCACGTCGAGGTGAGACCCGCAAGAAGACGTGGTCGCCATCCGCGAACTCCAGTGGTCTCCGCCTCCTGTCAGCATATGACTTCTGCCGGCTCTGAGCTGTCCTCATCCGCTCCTGGATGACCTGGACCTTCTCTGTCGTGGCCTGGACCATCTCCGGTCCCACTAGTGCTGACTCCCCTGGGTCTGTCCAGCACAAAGGAGATCTACATGGTCGGCCGTACAACGCCTCGTACGGTGCCATTCCGATGGTGGAGTGGTAGCTGTTGTTGTATGCGAACTCCACCAAGGGTAGGTGGTCCTCCCAGCTACGACCAAAGTCGAGGACACATGCGCGGAGCATGTCCTCGAGAGTCTGAATGGTCCTCTCCGTCTGACCATCCGTCTGAGGGTGAAAAGCCGTGCTAAGACGTAGCTGCGTCCCGAACGCCTCCTGCAACCCCTTCCAAAGCCGGGAAGTAAAGCGGGCATCACGATCGGAAACGATAGATGATGGCACGCCGTGGAGCCGCACAATCTCCTGAACGTAGAGACGTCCCAAGCTCTCCACCGAGCCCTGCTCTCTGATGGGTAAGAAGTGTGCCGACTTGGTGAGTCGGTCAACAATCACCCAGATGGAGTCGTGACCTCTGGAAGTGCGTGGAAGTCCAGTCACGAAGTCCATAGATATGCCGTCCCACTTCCACTCCGGAACCTCCAAGGGCTGTACCAAGCCTGCTGGTACCTGATGCTCTGCCTTCACCTGCTGACAGGTAAGGCATCGAGAAACGAACTCTGCTACAGCCTTCTTCATGCCCGGCCACCAATGCTGTCGTCTGAGGTCCTGGTACATCTTCGCCACTCCAGGATGTACTGCTAAAGGAGAAGTGTGAAACTCCCTCAGCACTTCCTCTCGCAATGTGACTGGTACCAAGGCACGTCCTCTGAAAAGGATGTCGTGCTCTGCTCCAAGGGAGAAACCATCAGGTGTCTGTCCCGAGGATATCTGTGCACGTCGTGTCTCACAGTCAGCGTCCCCATGCTGTGCCTCCCTGACTCGCTGCAGTAGTGGAGGAGTGACTGTGAGAGACTGAAGAAAGGCTGCTCCATCTCTATCCACGAAGGATATCTGCAAAGAGGCTAGCTGCTCCGTCGCCTCCTCAAGTAGCTGAATGCCCGTCCTCCTGCTGAGGGCATCGGCTACTACGTTTCCCTTCCCAGGAGTATAGACTATCTCAAAGTCATAGTCCTGGAGGAACTCGAGCCATCGTCGCTGTCTCAGGTTCAGGTCCTTCTGCGAGAAGATATACCTGAGACTCTGATGATCGGAAAAGACTGTAAAGCGCTCGCCCATCAGATAATGTCGCCATGTCTTCAGAGCGAAGACCACTGCTGCTAACTCCAGGTCATGGGTAGCGTAGTTCTGCTCATGCGGTCTCAACTGTCGTGATCCATAGGCGATCACTGCCCGCTCCTGCATCAGAACACATCCGAGTCCGGTCCCCGATGCATCGCAGTAGACCACGTACCCTACTCCCTCCTCAGGCAACCTCAAGATAGGTGCGCTAGTCAATCTCTGCCTCAGCTCCTCGAAGCTCTGCTGACAACTGTCTGACCACACGAAGGGTTTCCCCTTCTTCGTCAACGCTGTGAGTGATGCCGCAACTCTGGAGAAGTTCGGCACAAATCTCCGATAGTATCCAGCTAGTCCCAAGAAACTCCGAACCTCAGTCACGCTCCTGGGTGGCTCCCATGCTAACACAGCCTCAATCTTCGCGGGATCCACTGCAACTCCCGCCTCAGAGATGACGTGTCCCAAAAAGTGGACCTCACGTATCCAGAACTGGCACTTCGAGAGCTTACCATAAAGCTGGTGCTCTCGGAGTGTGTCAAGAACAACTCGCAAGTGATAGGCGTGCTCCTCCTCTGTCGTAGAGTAAATCAGAATGTCGTCGATGAAGACCACGACAAACCGATCGAGGTATGGCTGAAAGATCCTGTTCATGAGAGCCATGAACACTGCTGGAGCATTGGTTACACCGAAAGGCATAACCAAGAACTCATAGTGGCCATACCGACATCTGAAGGCCGTCTTCTGCACATCCTCGTCTCTGACTCTGAGCTGATGATAGCCTGACCTGAGGTCTATCTTCGAGAACCACCGTGCTCCCTTGAGCTGATCAAAGAGGTCATCAATCCTTGGTAGCGGATACTTGTTCCTCACTGTCACCTGGTTCAGGCGACGATAGTCAACACAAAGTCGCAAGCTCCCATCCGCCTTCTTGGCGAACAATATCGGAGAAGCCCAGGGTGAAACACTGGGTCGGATGAACCCCTTGCCCTGCAAGTCTTCCAACTGTACCCGTAGCTCTCGAAGCTCGGCGGGGGCCATCCGATATGCTGGAGTGGATATCGGGGCTGTCCCGGGGTACAAGTCAATATAAAAGTCTACCTCTCTGCGAGGAGGTAGCCCTGGAACATCGTCGGGAAAAACGTCCGCATACTGATCCACCACTGCAGGAAAACCAGGACTCCGCACGTCAACTGCTCCAAGGATAAGGCTAGCCAACTGATGAGTGATGGGCTGTCCTCTCCTCCGCGGAAGTCCATCCTGTGCTGCTAAGGCTCCCTTCTCGCCGGTGAAGGTGAACCTGCTCCCGTCGGTGCGTACACATCGCACCTTGCGCCTAAAACAGTCAATCTGTGCATGGACCGTAGACAGCCAATCCATGCCCAAGATGACGTCGTAAGGCCTCGACGCTGCTACAAGAAGATCCCAGCCGAAGCTCTCGCCTCCTAGAGTAAGCTCACACTGCCGGCACCAGTGCGTAATCGTCGAGTCTGCTCCCGTAGGAGTCTCTAGCCGTAAGGATCGAGCCAACGGCTCAGTCGGAATCTCCGAGCTCCGAACAAGGGCAGCGGCTATGAAAGAGTGACTCGCTCCTGTGTCTATAAGAACTGCAGCAAGGGTGGAATAGACACAGATAGTACCTCGAATCATCTCGGGTGCGCCGTGGTCGTAGGCCTCTGCTGCCTGGAGCTGTGCCTGTCGCTGCCCGCCAGCTCCCTGTGGTCGGGGTGGACCTCCTGGTGGTGGTGGTGGTAAAGCCTCAAAGCGTCGGCCACCACCAGCTGCTCGTCCAGCTCCTCTGCCTCGTCCGCCTCCTCCCTGCGGACCGCCACGGTCGACCCTCTGCCTCTGCCTCGGTGGTCCATCTACTGACTGCTGCTCCTCGGTACGGCGGGTCGGGCAGTCACGAGCCATATGGCCCTGTCCGCCGCATGAGTAGCACTGTCTGCCTCTCGGAAGACTGGCTCCGCGCTGTGTGCCCCGCACTGCTGAGCCAGTGCCCTGAGGTCGTCGGCCTGAAGGTCTGGTCTGTCTGGACCCCTGAGTCATCCGTCGACTGCCTGCTGCAGATGACTCTGCCACGTGCCGCCCTGCGGTGGGTCGCTGTGCTGGTGTAGACTCAGCAAGGAAGCTCTCGATCAGAAGAGCCCGCTCCAGTACTCCTGTCTGAGTCGGTATGCTGAGGGAGATCAGCGATGCCCTGATCTCGTGTCTCAAACCCTGCTCGAAGGTCCGGGCCCGGAAGAATGGGTCTCGTACCATGTCGGTCGAGTAGCGCGAGAGATCGGTAAATCTCGCCGAGTACTGGGCGACCGTCATGCTGCCCTGCCGCAGCTGTAGAAGCTCCTGGATGCGTACCGCTCGAAGGGTGGCCGGGACGAACTCAGAGCGGAAGAGGCTCTCGAAGTCCGTCCAGAGTAGAGATGCCTCATCGTGCACCTGGAGCATCAGGCTCCACCATCGTCCTGCTGCTGCGTGTAGTAGGCTCGCAGCGAGGATCACCATGAGGTCTGCTGGTGTCCTCACTAGCCTAAACACTCGAACTACTGCCTCCAGCTAGTCCTCTGCTGCCTGGGGATCCGTCTCCCCGCGAAACCTGGGCGGTCGCTGTCGCTGAAACTCATGTAGTGCGCTGAGGCGACGTGCATCGTCAGCGGCTGCTGCTGGAAGCATCGGGGGCTCGGCGGGTAAAGCTACCGCCGGTGCCACTACTGGAAAAGGGCCCTGCACCGAGGCCTCGTCGCTCGGTGGGCTGTCGTCTCGCTCGACCATCGGAACCCTAGCTGGCTGTCGTCGTGGGGCCATCCTGAAAAGGAGATCAAGAGTGCCATAGTCAGAACAGTATACCTGGTGAGCTGAATTAAGTAATCACAAAGAAAACTTGAGACTTTCATTAAGCAGATCAGTATACCCGGTGAGCTGACACAAGTAATCACAAAGAAAACTTTGAAACACACACGCAATCAATGTTTTCGTGCATTAAGTCGGAAATCAGAAGTCAGGGTCCTGGTGTATGGATACGTCGGCCGCCGCACCAACACTGGACTCCCTGGACTGATAACCACACTCAATACGCTAAACATTATTGCTTCACATAGAAAAGATCAGAGTTCGCGGTAGAACCGAACTCCTCTGATACCAATTTGTCACGACCCGCCCTCGGGGTCCGTGCCGTGACTACCCCAAGCCCGCCTTCCATAGGCCAGGGGCTGGCGACTAGCACCAAGGCGTAAATCCCAGTAAAAAGGGAAGGCATTGCCTTTGAAAAGTAACCAACTCCACAGAGTAAGCAAGCGGAAAGTAAACACTAAACAAGCAGAGTACAACTGAAAGTGCGGAAAAGTAAATGGGCCAGAATACAAACCCAAACTGCAAGTAAAGTACAACTCGAAAAGGGAAAAAAACAGCAACTGTAAAGTAAAGCCGCTACTCCGAACTGTCCACCGGAAATCCCACCTGAAGGGTGGGTACAGATAGCTCCTCTGCTCCACGGGTCCCGCCGTCCGCTCCGTGCACGTCCCGCCTAGTGGTCCACCTCCGGATACCGTCCCGCTCTACAAGCCTCAGCTATGGTCAACGCTGTCCGTCGTCTGCAACCAACACAACGTAGTGCGGGCGAAGCCCGTGCAGGGGTGAGTATAAGCTACTCAGTAGGGACCCCGAGACCCCTGAAGATCTCTAAAATCCACAAAGGATAAACCACGAAGAAAAGTACAATCACGAAGTAACAACCGACACTGCTTAGGTATATGCCCATACATATACCTAAGTCATCAATTCAAAAAAAAACGCTCCAACCTCCGAGCCCAAGTATAACTCAGTCCACGCAGGAAAGTATACGTATTCCACAAAGGAAAGTAACAGGATTCAGCTCACACAGGTATACTTCTTCAGGGACGATAAAGATGATCACTGATCCATCTAAGTCGTCGGACCCACGAAGGATCGATAGGTAACTAACCCCCGCAAGACCCACACAGGATCGGGCTCACACAGAACCTGTAGGCGCTGGCTCACACAGAACCGCTGAGCGCAAGGACCCACACAGGATCGGGCTCACACAGAACCTGTAGCACTGATCCACGTAGGATCGCTGAGTGCTGTAGTCGTCGTCGTCGAATCCACACAGGATCTCTATACTGTCGTCGTCGAATCCACACAGGATCTCTGTACTGTCGTCGTCGCAGTCACAGTAGCAGTCGTAGCAGTAGAACAGTCGCAGCCAGCACTAGGGTTCCCGCACACAGCAAGCTCGTACGGAGGATCCGCTCCACGAGCCGAGAGGCTGATACATCAACTGTCACGAAGACCGAAGTTGATGTATCCAAAAGTTCCGTATCGTCATCAGGAACTCAACGCAACAGACGGCGCGTCGATCGGACGCCCGGTCTGAGAGTTATTGGCATTTTCGTCTCCGGGGCCCGGTTAGTTTTTAAGGCAAAACCAACCCGACCGTACTCCACCTGCGTCCAAACCTCGGGCGGAGTATGCCAAAAGATCCGTCTCACTAAGAGGAACACTACGTGACTGACGGCACGTCAATCGGACGTCCGTAGCTCAAGATATGAGCGTTTCCGCTCCGAAGGCCCGGTTGGTTTCGTGAACGAACCAACCCGGCCGAACTCAAAGTAAACCGAAACCTTGAGTGCGATATACCGAAACGACCGTCTCGATCCAAGGATCGCGTTGCCGCAGACGGTTCGTCATTCGGAGGTCCGAGGCTCAAGTTATGAGCCAAGAACCGAATCTGGTCCGAAACGGGGGGTCCGGGTCCGGGCCGACCCGGCCCGACCCCCCCCCTCTGGACGGCGCGGCGGCCGGCGGCGGCGGCCGGCGGCGGCGGACGGCGGCGGCGGGCCACGTGGCGGCGGCGGGCCGCGTGGCGGCGGCGGGCCGCGTGGCGGCGGCGGCCGCGTGGCGCGGCGGCGGCGGCTGGCGGACCGCGTGGCGGCGGCGGCTGGCGGACCGCGTGGCGGCGGCGGCTGGCGGACCGCGTGGCGGCGGCGGCTGGCGGACCGCGTGGCGGCGGCGGCTGGCGGACCGCGCTGGCGGCGGGGTGCCGCGGCGCATGCGGGAGGCACGCGGGGCTAAGCCCCGCGTTTCTAACAAAACGGCACGGCTTAAAGCCGTGCCTTGAAATATAAACGGCCCCCGCAGGTGGGGGCCGGCTGGACAAAAACCGGGGGGCTTTGCCCCCCTCCTTAATTGAACCGCCCCCCCCTCTTTAAGAGGGGGGTTTTGAAGAGCCGGCCGGGGGTTTAAACCCCCGGTTTTTATGATATCCGGCCGGCCTGCTGGCCGGCCGGTTTTTACCAACGGGACCGGAATTTCCGGTCCCGCCCTTGACTTCCGACGCCGGCGGCCCGGCCGCCGGTCTTTCCTTCCGCCGCGGCCCGGAACCGGCCGCGGTCTCCTCGTCTCACCGCGGCCCGGAACCGGCCGCGGTGTTCGTCGTCCGGCGCGGTGCGACGGCACCGCGCCCCTTTCGCCGTGCCAAGAATCCTCCCAACGCGGCGTGTCGGCGTCGCGGTCTTGAAATCTCTCCTCGGCGAAGCGCGACGGTAAAGCGGAAATCATAAGCATGTTCATCCGCGTGGTGCGACGGCACCACGCCTTTTGCTTCCACCCGCATGAATCAATATGAACGAAGGAGGGGGTTTCGGCCGTGTTCGTGCGGTCCGACTCCCCTCGCGTTAACAAATAACATAACTAAAAAGTCTCACGTTTAGTCATGCTAAAATCCACGATTCAGGAATGGAATAAAATAATTAATAAAAACATCCCCTACCTCGGGTTTGAGATTCAAGAAATCCTCTACGTTCCGCGGAAGACGGCGTCGCGGAAGTCGGGCGTCGCGGTCGTCGTTCGTCAAATCCGTTGACGAAGAGTTACGTCCGATGCGATACGTTGTTGGCGGATCTTCGTTTGTCGACGAAGAAGGTCCGAAGAGGAAGTAGAGGTCCGAAGATACCGGGTCTCCGAGTCGATGATCCTTGACGAAGTGTTATCGTTCTTCGTTGAGGATGAAGACGTTCTTCGTTCTTCGTCAGAGCTTGAAGATGAGAAAGCTCCCAAAGACAAACTAAGAACCCTCAATAAAATAAGATTACCTCTTATTTTATTAACACAACACAAGGGAATTTCAAAGCTTTGAAATTCAAAAAGGCATAACTCCCATAATTAAACAAGGGTAACTTAAGCCATTAAAAGGGGGGTTAAGAACGTTGAGAGAAAAAGAAAAGAAAAGGGGTTCGTGTGGGCCCCACCACACTTAATCCTCCCAAGGGAGGTTAAGTGGGTGTGGGTCCCACTTTCAACCTCCTCCGATAGGTTTTAAAAGAATAAGTTAAAATAAAAATTGTTTTACACAAATTTTATTCAACTTAACTGAAAAACCCCAAAACGTAACTTTCAACCCGCAACAAACGCAACTCCCGAAAAGGTCTCATTAAGCGAATATCGGCGCTGCGAGTTCATCGGTGCCCTCGGATTTTAATTCCGAGCACCGGATCAAAAGTTAGGAATTCCCGCTCGTCCGTTCACTGAACGTACCCGAGCCAAACTTCGGAAATTAATTCCGGGCACTCCGGGCCTCGGAATCAGGTGCCGTCTGAAATCGCGCTCTTGTAAAAATCCAAAGAAAATTAAGAAAAAAATTTCCCTTGAATTTTACGGTCTTTACACACACCCCTATCGAAGGGGGAGGATTGACAAGTCCCCAAGATCATGTTTTTGTAACTGCTACAACCTGAGCTGTATTTTTCATTTAATGAGCACCCTAGAGCGAAATATTCCTTTCACATTATTTCTCTTGGGTAAAATTAGAGAGAGATACCTTCCACACACATATTTGAAAACATTCATTGGATTATTCCACCACCTAGTGGTTTTCATAATTTTGGATGATGTCCGCATTGGAGATAGCTAGTTGAAGCATGACCGCCTCCTTGAAATCAATGGTGGTGAACATACACTATACTTATTGAAGAGCATAATGTTTTCACTCCCCCACCAGCTACTGGATTCACTAATTCTTATGATAAAATCTTGAAGGGTTGTATGGATCATAATAATTTTTCCCATCGATCCATGTGACCAACACCCCCACCTAAAAATCCATCAGGTACTACCTCTACTCTAGTGTCCCTCGTATGTTGTAAACCGTCTCACTAGATATGTTTGGGAATGGTTGGTAATTGAAATTATCCACATTAAAAATGTCAGACACCACCCCTGTCCAATTAAGATTCACCAGTAGGACCCTAGTGTTTTTAATGATATATTGATGAAGTCCTTTATTCAAAGTGGTGATGGAATTTTGAAACCCATTCCCCCTTAAATTTTCCACAATCCATCTATTCAGGAACTAGAATTGATAAAAAATAAATCTTGGTTTTGTATCCCCTCATAAAATTCCCCATCAAGCTATAAAATATGACCCAAAATAAGATTCTTGGATTAACTATGTAATTGAATTCCATGATTTTGGAATTTGATAATGTCCAAATCCACATATCCATGCACGTTTCCCTAAAAAATGTAAAATACTTCACAAAAAGGTAGACAATAATTTATCAAATCAAACATTTTTTCCAATATTGCATTTTGTAGCCCCAGTCATCATATCAACCTTCTTCCAGCATTATCCAGTACAACTCTAGCCTACTGTAGTATTGTGCACCTAGGAATTTCTTTGACTTCTCCGACATCTTCTTAAAACATTTGTTAAATAAAAGGCATATCTATGACTTGAATAGAATGTGTTTTTGGAAGGTTATATAATAATTCCAGGTTAGTGTCAGTTGGTATAGCTAGATCTATGCTCCCACTACTGTCTAGTTTGTGTCATAGTAGGTATTATGGAATCATATTGATATACTATAAAGTGGATATCACTAATGAGGTTCAGGTACCATAGATTGATCCCCCCATCATATGGTGGAGGTATACAGTTATCTCTTCTAGATAACATCTTCTGAGCAGCTCTACAAATATCTCTAGTTAGTGATAAATGTGGAATTTAGAAGTCGAAAATGAATTTTATATCTAAATATGAAGCATCTGAGTCTTGCACTCTAGGAATGTGGAACATACCCAATATAATCGTTTCCATTAATCTATGATGTTCATCCTAAACAATAGTTTTCATTATTTATACAATCACATTTACTTGTTTAAAATGTTGGCTCCTACAATGCTTCTATAGTAGTCAGTGAACATTTTATTTATTTGTTTCTCCTCAAGGACTATCCTATTTCTACAATTAGGAATATAAGAATCCCCAACACCATAATCATTGATTTATTAGCAAGTAGTAGTGACATTACAACATTGTATCTCCATCTTTTTTGGGAAACCCAGAACCTCAATATGTTGGTCTATGAAACGGGGATATCCACATCGTTTAGAAACCCAATGTTTTTAGGGATAACATAATACTAAGAAAATATATCCTATTTCATTTTATAAAAAAATTATAATAACCTCATTTTTTGAGACAAAACATCTACCCTAAGGTATTTTATGTTTTCCATTCATTTGGGTCTGCCTGATAGTAGCAGGGGTAGGGTCGACAGTCCTAACATCTTGGTCTACTATTTTTATGTGGATTCAAATGTTCTTGATGTTTGGGTGAAGTATCTAAAGATTGTACCATGAACATGAATACTTTTTCATGAACTTCATTATGTGTCATACAACTAAATACCATATTTTTAAAATTCACAATGAAAAATAGATAACTCTATCATGTGTGGGGGATGTTTCTTACAATGAAGTTACACAATCATCACTGTTCTAAGGCATTAAAGATCATGTAAATTAGATGACTTATATTAATGAGAGAAGTATTATAAGATGTGAAATATTGGTGAACTTACATGATATCCCCTCATTCTATTTTTAATCATGGTACCCCATGGGTATCAAACATTCATAACTGATTTTCTTGACCCATACACAATGTTTTATGATAAGGTTGAATATTTCCCATAGATCAACGTTTTCCTTGAAATTAAACATTCAACTTCCACAAGAGTTCTGATTCTAATCTGTGATTTTTTTTCTAAAAATGGGTCTTGAGAATAAATATAATATATTCTTAAACTCATGGGAATAACATAGAGAAAGGAACCATTTTTTTGAAAAGTGGATGTGTGTGTGCAACATTGATCATTTAGACACAACTCCAATTTTTTGGTTCATGTCACTAGTGTGTGAAAATAAATTCCAATTTCCCCATGTTTTGTGGCCTCTTGAAAACACTAATAAATTCATAATACAATACCCAACTCTCCAACCATCCAATAAATTTCATTGGAGGATTAGTTTCACAATAATTATGATGATAAATTGATGTATTATGCCAAAATCATACTGTTTCAAAGGCATGAATGTCATGGAAATTATATTTTTTTATGCCATCGACATGTTAGGAAACTCGATTGATGTTTTTTATACAAGCACCTAGAAGGAAAATTTGTTTATAAACATTGAATTACCTCATAATGTTGGGGAAAACAAATTAAACATAATGATTGAAGATCTCATTCGTGAAATCATTTCTTTCACAATGTCATGAAACCATATGAATTATGATGGATTCCTATAAACAGGCAATTTTCATGTTATCATTCACTTATATCCTAAATTACTTTATATTCTGGTAGATATCACATTACATAGCATCCCTTAATGTATTAATGTGTTCACTCAAGCCGTATTTTCTTTACATAACTCAAGCCTTCTTGAATGTATGCCACTGTCATCTATGCTCATTCCTTGTGCTAGATCCCATGGTTCATGCAACATCAATGGTTTACCAAAATACAATGTTTCACAGAATAATAATCGTGTCACTATCACATTGTATCCTTCATGAATAAAATTTTGTTATCCATTTGAGTACTTAGGTCCCTACATCCATTCAAAATGAGTTAATTTTTGTTAACTACACACAGACAATCATTATCATCAACCCTCATTCATGAACCCTATGCTCTATGCATGGTATGGGAAACAACATTCCCTTTTTCTCCTAATAATAAGCTCACTAACCCCATGATCCCTACATGTTGCTTAAAATGTGAATTCTTTGTGCCATTTCTATCCAGAAGTGTCTATATAGTAGGCGTGTGTGCCCCATAGTCACCCCACTAAGGGGAACTTTTTATTTTCCATTTCTAGAGGGTGTATGGAATCGTCGTATCCTTCGATGATCCTACCCCAATTTGGAATGGGTATCCCTGGGTGTAATACATGAACCAATGTCTTTGTTTTTAGTCTTTAAAGATCATTGCACTAATATCTTATCTACCAAACATTAAATTATATGACAACATTCTTATAGAATGACATTAAATTATAACCTTACACCATGTGCCAAGAATTGGATTCCTCAAGAGAAAATCAAAAGAATTTGTGTGTAATGAGAACAAGATGTCTAAAATGAGATTATTTCCACAAATATCTAGGAATACCATATGCATAAGCCCCATGGAATCCCTTGTTGTCCCTCTTTTAAAGACACAAGTGTCCTTACCAAACAATGTTATGCTATATAGTCCAATCCTATCACATGATCTTAAAATTTGTATTCAAACTATGTGAGATTTGATCCCTATATTCTAATTGGGTATATAGGTCACCTCCCTGAGATTCAATACTGATATCCCAAAATCATAAAAAAACCATCTCTCCCATAAAAGGAAGAAACTCCATTCCTTCATGGAGAACCACCAAACCTCTCGTTGTCCATATCTAAGGACCTATATATACTTCGACACTTCCATGCTATGATAAAGTATATTCAAATGAGTTTGTGATTAGTATATATGAGAATATTTTACAATATACCTCAAACATGTGATGAACCCATACATGATGAGAATTTTTTGGATATTGTGAACTAGTCTCTAAATATGTGAAACACCCTCACCTAGCATTAAACCTATTACCTCTCTTAATTTATTGAAGTCGCTACCTCATGTGATAAGAATGAGATAACATCAGTGAGAAGTCATGGAATCCTATTATGATGAGAATATGTTTCATAAAATTATGAGTATCGATTCATTATTTAACACATAATAAACATGAGTCACATTATCTAACTAGTACATGATTCCCAAATCATTAAGCCATTGATTCCTTACACCTCTCGCATATGTTTCTACATAAAGAATTGATGATTCCTTGTGTTTTTCACACAATATGACTCATACATGATATTACCTCATGTTTGAGTGAGTAATACTTTGACATATTCATAACATTCCCAACATCGATGGATGTTATAAGTTCTCAATTCCCACATCATCTCAGACCAAAGTTAGACACCCTATCATGTCAAATGAAAATGTAATTAAATGATGTGCACATCAACATAGTATTGAGAATGAGATTCTTGAACATGTATTAGAAATATTAGGGGGACCAAAAATATAAAATGAACTCTAAGTAAGATCAAATATTCCATTATCCCATTCCTATCAATGATACTACAACATCGACTATAATGGTAGAGGATTATCTCAATTGGAATTCATGAATGTGGGAAAACATTGTGGGGTTATGTGTAGTCTAAGGATCCAAAAAAATCCAAAAAAATCATAATATATGAACACTCCTGTATTAGAATAAAAAAAGATATTAGGAATAATGTTATAGTAGGATCGAACACCCCAATATCCATAACTGATACACCTTTATTGTTAGGTACAAAACGGTCATAGATACCCAGAGAGAGGGGGTGCATTAGAGTATGGATTTTCTTTTATTAATTAGTCTTATACTGTTGGATCATGAATTCCTTTTTATGTGGGACACTTGAATTTTCTTATGTTTTTAGTATTCTAATTAATTTTTCTTTATCTGAGGATAATGCACTGATATAAATAATTGACGGTAAGCACATGGGCACCCAAATATTAAATAGTTAACCCTCACCGGGATACATCCAAGTAGAATACAATGAAAATTTGATGATGTATCAAATACTATATGAATCACCTAAAAAATGTTTTTTGAGATAAAACACATTAATACCCAAGATTATATCCTTTACAAGAATTCACGTTAGCTCATTACTTTCCCTAGGGTCACTCCCTGACTATATTTCCCTAGCTCACTACTAGTGGAAAGGATCACTTTAATCCTATTTCTTTACTCAATGCTCTTGCAAGGGATTCACCCATAGTTTATTGACTTGTAGGTCTTTTTATTATCACTAATTAATAAATCCTGAGTTATATATAGATTATCTACTTATGTCCCACTTTCATTCAATTGATGAATACCACTTTACACTAGTTTACTGAGAATCTTCTATCTTCTATGCATCCTTGATATGTATTGTATGCAATAGTAACACTTTTGGTGAAACATTTCAGTATCGGCTCAAATATAAAATATTTTTACACTATCATAGAATAAACTCTTGCATGAAACTTTTATACTTATTTTGAAACTCCATTTACTTGAAATTCCAGTTGAGTGAAACTCTTATGCAATTAAGAGCCATGATTTTCTCAAAGGGATGATATATGGAATTTAGGGTTGTAGTCTCTTATTTATAGACATTATTGACCTTTTGTGTGAGGTTCGTGCCCCCCATCCACCTTGCATACCATATTTCATGCTACGGTGGAAAAAAAAATTTGACATCACGTTGGGTGTATAAGTTTGTTTCACAGACAATATCCTTCTCAATTTTTCAGTTGCACGCAACTATTACTTTTTCTTGAAATCTCATCTCGAGCGCAAATTAAGATATTTCATGCCCTTATTTATTTATAAATTTTTTGATAAGGCTATCCAAAAACTTATCCTGTGCATAACATTCTGATTCACCTTTAATCTTGTGTATAACTTCTTTTATTAAAAACACCTTCTCCATTCTTCACATTATGGACCAAAAAATTTTAGAAGACACTAAGAAATGGGGCCACCCTGTATAAATATTTTTCATACCACCTCCAAAGCATCCTTTCCTTTTTCTTGGACCCTTTTCAACATCCCTTGTCAAAAATCTCTATGGAATTCCACAAAAAACCATGGAAACCATCTTTTTTGAAAAACACAATCAACAAAAAAACTCTGCAACATTACCCGGAGGGATTTTCACCCAACATTTATATTGGTTATAGATTGGATCTTGTCATCTCCACTTAATTATGTTTTTTAAATTTTAATTTTCTCATATTATTAACATTAATATGATTTGAAAAATGGTTTTTGAAGTATTCCAAATATTTTTAAAAATGAAAAATTTTAAATTTGATTAATCTTCATTTGTTATTCTTTCGTTAATGTTTTCATAATAATTTATTAATCAATTTATTATAAATAATTTATTTGCTTAATTTTGTGATGTTGAAAGATGTTTTTATCCCATATGTATATTTTTCACATATATAAATGAGTTTTATATGAAAATGTATTACCCTTATGGGAAATATGTATTATTATTACCCATAATTCAAAATTGACATTTTATATATCACACATATAAGAATATTGCAAATACCATTACATAGTGTATTGTAATATGTTATTACATTTATAAAACATGCACAAACCATGAGTTACAATTATGTAATGTGTGTTCTTCTATCATTTAAAAAAATATATAAAATCCTTGCAATACATTTATGTAAATGATTGTTGACTCATACACTATGTAAATAATGACTCATCCACATATCAAAATCCTTCTTATGTGGCCCATGAATATGGGATTATGCTTATATGATCTATGTTTATTAGAGAATTATTCTTACAAACATTCATGGTTAAAATAAAAAATATGATTACATTGAATATAGAATTTTTCACATGTGGCTCACTCTTATAGGAAATAAATCCTTCTGCTAATGAATCGTAATTGATTCTTTTTATTTCATATGTTTTCTTTTAGAAATATAAAAATATGCCTATTTTCTTTATTTTTCATATTTTTTGTTAGTATATAATATTTTTACTAGTTTTCTTGTATTCAATGGTTCAATAATTATTTATTGATTTTTTTGATCCTAAGAAAAATAATTTGAAGGTATTTTATGCATAATTAAATGAATACCAGGTCGGAAGAAGGTTGATTAATTTTTTCTTCATGTTCGGATGTTAAAAAATTTAAATATAATCTTATTGAAATATAATGATTCATTCTTCCATGATTTTTTTGTTTTCTTCCATGTACATTAATATTGATTATATTTACTATTGTATTAATTTTTTTCTCATTATTATGAGTTCCACTATACACATTGTTAATATGTTAACATAATTTTGAATAGAATACATGGGAATATTATTCATTCTCATTTATTACTGAATTTATTGTGATGAATAATCTGGGAAATTTGTATGGAGTGAAACTGATGTAGATTTTATGTTTCATATGTATTAATATGGGAATGTAAAAATGAAAAGTCTATAAAATGAAGTTTTTATTTGTAAAATTATCATTTTTATATGTTTTTATCTATGAATGAAATATATAAAGGGAGATTAATTTCAACAAAAATAGTGAATCATATGTTGAACTGTCAAGGATGCAAGAACTATAAATCTTGTTGTCATATTTTGATGGGATTCATCTTTAAACATGCATATTTCTTAATGAGAAACAGTTTTCTAATGAATTCCATGATTTTATTATTTTTTAAGTCATGTTTATACAATATTGAATTCTTTCTATATTTTCTATGAGTGGGATATTTGGATTATTTATTTGAATTTATGATAATGAAATTAGTGTTAAGTAATACCATAACATCAAAAGGTACATCGAGTTCTACCATGATCTGGTAAAATGAAGGGGTTTCAATTATGCCATCATCTTAATAAAGTAATTGTTAATTATTAATCATCATCAAAAGGATTTAACTTGGTTATGCCTTTATGTGAGAAAACGTAAGGATTGGGGTCATGTCTCCATGTTTTTAAAATACATTGTAAAAGATTTTGACTCCCATAATAAGTTACACCACTTTTGTAATGGTTGTTGTACTATGACATTGAGATTGTGAAGAGAGGACATGAGATCACATTAATATGAACCACTATAAAAATAATTGTGTTAATATTTATATTTTAAAATAAAATTTATATTAACCGTGATAGATATTTATATTTGTTTTAAATTGGTCAATCCCCCCATTAACCATTTGACCATTCTCATATTGTTACTAAATAACTTGTACGACGGAAGATCTGTGATAACATTTTTAGATCATTTATATAAAATATATTGTTTCTAAACATATCCATGACATAACCATACAATTAAATGAGAAATTTGAGATGGTAGGAAAAAAGTTATAATGATGCAAGGAAACCATAAAGACCCCAATTATTTATGTCATATATTATAGATATTGGAAATAAATAATGTAATATTTCCTTACGAAGATTATCATTAGTCATTGGAGCATTATTATAAAACCTTACAAGAACCCTAAAAATGATCCATATACCATGACTACTAATAATAACCATAATTATTTAATAAAAAAGGTAATAAATATATTATATAGTTCAATAGGATGAAATGAATTCGGTTATATATCGCTGGTGGAAATCCCACATATACCAAAATTTCATTCCTAATGGTTTGGAATAACCATTGGAATAAAGAACCTATACTATCAATTCTATGAAACATTTGGTATAAATTAATATAAATTGTTTTTACAAACAGTTTTAGTAAACCATTGGAAAAAACCCCTTCAATACAAAACAATTCATAAGAACTGTGGGGATAAACCTACCTAGAATTTTTTCGATCGCGACCCTCCTTCCCATCCATACATGACTTACCCTCAAATCGTGCCGCACTTTTACAACACTATAGCACTGCTCCCCTCTATCCTGACACCCCCTCGCCACTACTTCCATCCCAACTCCCCCTCGTTGCTTCTCTCATCCCCCACGCACTCTCTGTTGCCTCTTCATTTTATATAACTTCCCTATAAATTTTTGACTTTGAGTTTAGATAGAAGTATTTTCGATAAGTCCAGTTTGAGATTATTTTTGGATTTCTATAAAATGGATAACATGGAGCTTGGGCGGAAACCCATCGTATCTGGCAAGGTCGGGCAACTTGAACCCACAACCGAAGGGCGACTAGGGTGTATCACCTACTACTTACCCACATGATGTCCTGGATTGAATAATATAGTTTTTTAAAAGGTCTGGTAGATGAATTATATATATATTCGGAACCCTATATGAATAGTATAAATAATATATTTTTTGATCTGTTTTTTTGTGAAAGATGATTTTGTGGTAGAAATTATTTAAATAATGGAACTCTACATGTCAAGTATATATTTTTCTTCTCTTTTTCTATGAATATATATATTATTACACTTTAGGTAAGGTGTCATAAAACTAAAAATGTGTTATCCCAATTCCTTGTTTTTTGTATAACCAATGATATATTAAATCATCATAGATTGATGGCTTTGAGGCCCTCAATTATACCATTGTTTGTGACTGATGAACTCAATCACTCCCTATAAATAATTACATTTTACCTTAAATTATGTATCTCTAATTTCCACCAATGTTCTCTTAATCGAGATCGTAATTTGGTGGATACTTTTTCATTCCCCTTTTCCTCTTATTAAGACTAAATTTTATTAACCCAATTTATGATGTGGTTTTTCACACAAAGGTATTTTCTACTTTAAACATTTTATTTTCGAAGAACAATTTCAAATTTTGAGGACACAATTTATTGAAGGAGTATAGAATGTAACACCCCATGATTTCATAGTATGTTATTTCGTTAAAGTAATTCAATAACATGCACTACACACAACACCTGGTTCGAGCGCACCATAAGATTACCAAACTAGCCATTCACAAGTTGTTATGAACAGTATTAACTGAATATTGAACTACATATAATCCTCATAATTTTATAATACATATTATGAGTTTCTTAGACATAATGTAAGAACACATTCATATTTTTCAGATCAAAGAAGTATTTATTTCAAAAAATGCACTTTTACCGCCTTTTAATGATTAACCCTTTTTAAATCCGATAATTGAAACTTTTATTTATTCTATTAAAAAAATAAACTTCTTCTTTAGAATCAGAATATAAGAATTTAGTTTCAATAATTTTTTGGTGCTTTTGTGATAACATTAAAATTTGGGTGAATAGGGAAAAATACTATATATTAACTGAAAACAACTATTTTAATCAAATTAATTTATATTGTAAAAGTTTATATTTTAATGATTTTTAATTATAAATAGATTATATATTTACCATTTAATTCAATTCTGGTCATTTTATGTAATTTCACTTTGAGATAGGACATAAACAAGTGTCAATCTTTTGATAGATATTGTTTCCTAAAAATACACCATTAGGTTTTTCCAATGAGAGTTAATTTAAAATTAAAAAATGAAAATTATATGTTTTGAATTTGGAAAAATAGAATTCATTTTTGAATTTTTAATATCAAATAAATCTTAGGTATAATATTAGGTATTTTTCCGAAAACATTCAGTTTTTGATGATTAGTGAAAAATACTAAATTTTAATTAAAAACAAGTTTTTAAATAAAAATAATTTATAGTGATAAACTATACTATTTAGTTGTTTTAATGTATAATTAGATTATATTTTTACCATTTAATATAGTTATAGTCATTGGATGTAATTTCACATTTATACTGGACATAAGCAAGTGTCAATCTTTTGATAGTTATTATTTCTTAAAAACACGTTTTTTGTTTTGACAACAAGAATATATTTTAAATTAATTTCTTTCACTTCTGTGTTTTGAATATAGAAAAATATATTCCATATTTAGAATCAGGAGATCCAAATTGTGTAAATAGGTAACTTCTATTTTTAGACATTTTGAATAATTACTTCGGTAAATATTGAATTTTTCTTGGTTAAAGGGAAAATTCGGTAAATAAAAGTAAAAAAAATAATATTATAATAATATTAAATTACATAACACATGTCTAAATCCTATTGGATGGTACATTTCCGACCATGGTCATCATTGTGTGGATTTTGGGACCCCATGGAGCCACTTATTAGTGATAATGACACTTTATATTTATTAAGTTAAAGTAAATACAAAAATGGCATAAGCATATATCTTTTAGTAAAACAATTTTTACATAGGGTTACATATGTTATATCTTCAACCATAAATATTAATTATAAAGATAAAAAGACTTCCTATATAATGGTAGTTTATTTATAATTTTTAGACATTGAATAATTATTTTTATTTATGCCATAATGATGATGCAGTATTTTCCTTATTAATGAAATAATCAAATAAATGGTAAAATAAATGTTAAAATAAATAAAATTTCAATGTTTTGATGTCATCCACGAATCTTATAGGATGATATGACATGTTTGTATTTATTAAATAAATTTATTTAGAATTAATATAGTTTTTATGACTTTAGAAAAAATCAATTATTAAATAGTGTCACAATTGACATAAAAAAGTTTTTAAAATATATATTTTATTACAAATTGAAATAATATTTATAAAAACCTAAAGATCATCCAATGGACTTATATTATGATAGGTATATCATTAATGAACCACTAGGGTATCTTTTTGCAGATTATAGTAATTTTATTAACAAAATTAAATTAAAATACAAAGAGACAGGGTAAATGTCAAACTAATCAAATAAGAGTTAAATCTAAAAGATAAGGTTAAAAAATATTGGTTGAAAGGATTTAGACCCATCCCCACCTCAGCCTTTAAATAATCAACTTTTGAGCCATTATAAACTGAATAAAAATTTATTTTAAAATAATACATTATGTTTTTCTGAAGGTGCCCCTCACCCCTCTTATAAAAGGGCACCCCCTTCTCTCCAATCCACACCTTCAAACCCTTTTGGATCGGCCAAACACTACCCAAATACCCTCTAAAATGTCGCCCCAACATATTATAGTCCTTACATTTGTTATGAATCCATCCTATGGATGCCTTTTGATCATATCAATTGGAATAACCCAAAGAAGAGGTAAATATTCCATCACCCCTTTCATGTTTATTTCTTCTTTCACTTCCTCATTCTTTGTATTTTCCATTCTAAAATAATTACTCTTGTGTCTTATATATACTATGATTTTATTATAAATATGTTACAACCAAATTCATTATTCTATCCATCAAATGAATGACATGTAACCATACACGCGTGTGTACGACTTATCATCTCCATGTTGTGGTGTAATTGTTATTCAATACATTTTTATATGGATTGGTATAATAATGATGAATAATTGATATAAGTAATAAATATAACATGATAATGATTCTTTATATATGATATACCATACAATTATATGTTATTTTAATATCAAAATAATGATATTGTCGCTCGTGCATACGTACGGATTTCCTTCTCCATAAACGCGAGGAGATTCATTCCACATCCTATCCATTCAAGACTGATATTCATTACATGATTAAAAATAATATTTTATGACATGATATCATTCAGGATATTAAAATAATATTCATCTCATCCATAACAAATATGACTCACATAACATAGAATATAATGGAAAACGAATCTGTTAACACTCGAAACAACGATAATACTACGATATTATTAACAAAAAAATGATAAAATATCATATACGATATCATAATAAAGTATATGATTCCTGTATAATTTAATAACAATTGTTTCACCATTATACTTTAGTTTAACCTACCCTCAAACAAATAAAATTACAAGTTAAGGGTTAATTTCACAATCTCTTCATTATCCAAGGTTGTTTATATTTAATTATCTACTGAGACCTCTTTATCATCCACATCCACGTTTCTTGAAAATGTACTTAAAAATATTTTTACTATATTATAGACTATGGGTTAAAGTCATTTATAACATTTTTTGACTTTTTATAAGATGTCTATAAAGGAATCATTCTATCATTTTCTAAACAGGGTCCTTTTAACCTTTTCGACAAAACTAAGGTAAGAGTGTCTTTTTTAACTTATACAGATGGTGCGGCAATTTTATAGAGTAATAAAATCATCGAATCTTCCCTTAATATCTTATATGAATAATTTCAAAGTAAATTTTTTCTTTTATAATTATGTGACTTTTAAATGATTTCAAAAAAAGAGATATTTCTCTCAAATAGTTTTGATTTCTCTAATGTCAACATCATTTGATGTATTTTAAGCTTATTTGAAGTTGATTTATTATGATACAAAAAATACATATTTTATTGAAGGTTTTGTGATATTTTTTACTGTGGATGTGTTATTATTATACCATTCACGGTTTATGGAGAAAATATTGACATTTTGTATTCTAGTTTTAATACGAATGATTATGTTATGTTTAAAACTGTTCATATGAGAAATGCATTGGACTTAGTAAGTGACGGGTGGAACCCGTTATAGCTCCTCGATGCATCGATAGGTCTCATGAGACAAACTAGTGTCTTGGCACAAGGCCTTGAAAAAATCTTATTTTTAGTCTTGGCACAAGGCCTTGACTATGTGGTAATGATAGTCTAGAATTATGCATTCCTTCATGATGAAAGTGGTTATTGATATGTCATGTGTTTATTCGACTAGTAGAATATCCATGCGAATAGTAAAATGGAATTATTTCTTTTTATTTTTTCTATATTATTTTTATGTTCAAGTTTAAAAGGTTTATGTTTTAGTTATACATTTCCTGAAATGTTTATGCTTATTTATTAAAGTTTCTGCTATATTTTTATCATTACATAGCATCTGAGCTCACCCCTTTCTACCTTTTATATTTCCCAAGATGTGAAAAATTATTCTATGACTGGCTTGTAGGGATAGTCTAAGGGGATATATGGGTAGACTATGGATACTATGTTGTTTTAGTTTTTCAATTTATCATGTAATGATAGACTTATGAATGTATCTAGTGATTCCAAGGCTACTAAACTAATCGGTCATACAAGGATTGATATTTTGTGATCATGCCTATGTTATGTAATAATGCACTGACTCTAGGTAACTGGGGTTGGGGAATTATAGTTGGTATTAGAGGAAGTTTAATATAAACCTTGGAATATAGATTTAGAAAACTCTGATTAGAAAAAAATTATCCTAAGATATACATTGAAGGTTTGTATAGAAGAACTCCCTTGATTTTTGGTAATATAGAGATTTTGTGAGTTTTCTGAGTAATACATCCCTATCTGGATACGATAAGGTAGAGGTGGCTCTGGCACAAATGTACCTAGGTGTAAAACCCAAAAACACCGCTTTGAGCAAGACTCAAACGGTAACTAGGGCATGACAATAGGCCTTTCTGCACTCTTAGTTACGACAATCTCGGGGGATATTCTTAGGATAATTATCATTTTCTTTACAACCCATTATGAAGGGATTATGAGTATATAATTCCTCAAAGAAAACATCTTTGTGATTATGGATTATATCCATAAACTGTTCAATCTACGTTAGGTATTTTAGAAGATTGGAATTATTCATTGCAATTCATAAACTAACCTAGTGTATTCCATTGTATCAAAATGGTTCCCAGTAGATGGAGTGTGAACTACATCAATATGTATGATCCAAATAGTAAGAAGGATCATATCGTTCATAGTATTTTGCAAACATTTATAAGGAAAATTGTCTCCCATGTATTTTCAATATATGAAGAAATAGTATCATGTGTTAAAGAGACAAGTAAATAATTCTCTGAGTCCTATGGCTTTGAAGGGAAGCAAGAGATAAAAATGGGGGAAGAGAGAAAGATGGATAGAGGGAAGAGGGAAAAGAAGAATTTTACTATATTTGATAATTGTGGGAAGAAACACCCTAGAACATGCCTGAAATGAATGGGAGTTTGTTATAAGTGTAGAGAAAAAGGACACCATGTACATGACTGCAAGGGTTACAAAAAGAATTCAAATGTACAATACATTATCTCAAGCAGTTGGGACACTATGAGAACCAATGTCCAAATCATCAGAGTAAGCCCCAAATGATGCTATTAGATAATAATCAAGTTATGATACTACCATAGATGTGCATGAATGATTATAGTTCTTATGTTGTTATTAATGAATTTTGTAATTTGAGTGCTTTATCAACGATGTACTGGTAAAAATAATTTTGGAGTATATAAGGATTGTACTGTTGTACTATTTCATTAAGGTCTTGAGATAGTGTGGAACCAAGAAAAGTGACTCAATAGTAGGTTAAATTTTTGGAAAATATATGGTTGAGAAAAAGATAAACCATAATACGGTTCTGATACTGAGGTAGTGATTTTGGAATAATACATGTTTCATTTAGATAAATCATATTGGATATTCTTGACTACCATGAAATTGATTAATGATTTGTATATTCCATAATTGTTTGAGTTTACAACTCTTTGGATAGAAGTAGTATATCCAGTATTCTATAATGAATAAGGAAGCATGAATGTAATAAAAATGGTTTTATAGTAATTTAGGATGTTGTAGTGTTTTAAAAGAATACATGATGAAGTTTTTCAGAAGTTATTAAGTGGAAAAAAGGATCTTCATTGTGTTTAACATCCCTATAAATTTTTTCATGTGAGATTGGACTGATGTATTTTGGATAAGTCTAGTTTGAGATTTTTTTTGGATTTCAATAAAAAGGAAAACTCGGATGTCGGGCGGTAACCTGTCGCGTCTGGCAAGTCCGTGAGACCTGAACCCACAACCAATGGGCGACAAGGGTGTATCACCTACCACTGACCCACGTGATGTCCTAGATTGAATAATTTAGTTTCTATTACATGGAATGGTATATTAATTATAATTTTTTTGGAGCCCTATATGCATAGTATAAATAGAATATTTTTTTGTTCTATTATATTTTATAGTGAAAGATGTGTTTGTGGTAGAAATTTGTTAAAGGATGGAACTCTCATTGTCATGTATATATTTTTCTTCACTTATTCTATGAAAAGTTTAATATTAAACTTTATTTAAGGGATCTTAAAACAAAACATGTGCTATCCTAGTACATTATGTTTTATGGAACCATGATATATGAAATCATCATAGATTGATGTGTTCGAGGCCCTAAATTCTACAATTGTTTGTGACTGAGGACCACAATAACTCCTTACAAATATTTAAATTTCCCTCCAATTAAGTGTCTCTAATTTCCACAAATTTTCTTCTAATCGAGATCATAATTTGGTGGTTACTTTTTCATTCCGATTTTCCTCTTGTTAAGACTAAATTTTATTAACCCAATTTCCGTTGTGGGTTTTCCCATAAAGGTATTTTCTATTTTCAACCTTTTATTTTCGAAGAACAATTTGAAATTTCAAGGAAACAATTTATTGAAGGAGGGAAGAATGTAACACCTCTATATTTCGTCGTATGTTATTTTTTCAAAGTAATTCATTAACTTTCACTACACGTAACACCATGATCGAGCACACCACAAGATTACAAAACAAACCATTTAAAAGTTGTTATGAATAGTATTAACTTTATACTGAACTATATATAATACTTATACTTTTAGAATCCAAATTATGAGTTTCTTTGACATAATGTTAGAAAAAAATCATTTTTTCAGATAAAAGAAGTATTTATTTCAAAAAAATGCACTTTTACCACCTTTTAATGATGAACCCTTTTTAAATCTAATATTTTAAACTTATATATATTATATTTGACAAAATAAACTTCTTCTTTAGAATATTGATATAATATTTTAGTTTCAATAAGTTTTTGGTGCTTTTCTAATAACTTTCATATTTGGGTGAATAGTGAAAAATACTATATTTTAACTGTGAACAACATTTTTATTCTAAATAATATATACTGTTAAATTATATATTTTAATGGTTTGGATGTATTAAAATATTATATCTTTACCATTTAATCCAATGATGGTCATTTATGGAATTTCACTTCGAGATTGAACATAAACAAGTGTCAATCTTTTGATAGATATTGTTTCTTAAAAATACGTCTTTTTGTTTTGACAACGGGAATTAATATTAAATTAATAAAAGAAAATTATATGATTTTAATTTGGTAAAATAGAAATAATTTTTGAATTTGGAATATCAAAATTAACATAGGGTGATTTTTTGGTATTTTTCTAAAAACATTCAGTTTTTGATGAATAGTGAAAAATACTAAATTTTAATTAAAATCAAATTTTTTAATAAAAATAATTTATAGTGAAAAATTATACTATTGAGTGTTTTTAAAAAATAATTAGATTATATTTTTACCATTTAATACAATTTTAGTCATTGGATGTAATTTCACATTTAAACTGGACATAAGCAAATGTTAATTTTTTTATAGTTATTTCTTCATAAAAACATACTTTTTGTTTTGATGGTGAGAATTAATTTTAAAATTGATTTTTGTCACATATTTGTTTTGAATATAGAAAAATTTATTAAATATTTAGAATCATGAGGTCTAAATTGTATAAATAGGTAACTTTTATTTTTAGAAAATTTGAATAATTACATCGGTAAATATATAATTTTACCATGGTTAAATAAAAAATCCAGTAAATAAGTGTAAAAAATAATATTATAATAATATTAATTTTCCATAACACATTTCCTAACCCTATTGGATGATACATGTCCGACCATGGGCATCTTTGGGCAGATTTTTGGATCCCATGGAGCCACTTGTAAGTGATAACGACACTTTATATTAATTATGTTAATGTCAATACAGAAATGACATAAGCATATATCTTTTAGTAAAACAATGTTTACATAGGGTTATTTATGTTATCTCTTAAACCATAAATATTCATTAAAACCCAATACTATTTCTTACATAATGGTATATTATTTATAATTTTTAGATATTGAATAATTAAATTCATTTATGCCACAATGATGATGCATTATTTTCCTTATTAATGAAAGAATCAAATAAATGGTATTATAAATGTCAAAATAATTATAATTTAAAAGTTTAGATTCCATAAAAGAATTTTCTAGGTTTATATGATATGTTTGTATTGATAAAATAAATTTATTTATAATTAATAATATTTTTATGAATTTAGATAAAATCAATTATTAAATAGTGTCAAAATGGAAATAAAAATGTTTTTAAAATAAATATTATATTATTAATCTATATAATATTCATAAAAATATAAGGATAAGCCAAGGGACTAATATGATGATATTTATATCATTAATTAACCGATTTGGGTTCTCAATGTAGTTTATAGTTAGTTGTTTAACAAAATAATATAAAAATACAAAGAGTTGGGGTAAATGTCAAACTAATTAACTAAGTGTTAAATATAAAAGATAAGGTTGATATAGTGACCCAAACCTGTCTAAAACATATTGGATGAAATAATATAGACCCATACACACCTTATACTTTATATAATCAAATTTTCATCCATTATAAACCGAATATGAATTTATTATAAAATAATACTTTATGTTTTTCCTAAGGTGGCCCTCACCCCTCTTATAAAAGGGCACTCCCCCTTATTTCAAATTAACACCCTCAAAGAATTTTGAATCAGCAATCCTCTAGCCAAATACCCTCTGAACTGTATCCCTTCATCCTATATTCCTTCCTTTATATATAAATCCATCATAAGGAGCCATTTTGATCAAATCAAAAGGAACAACCCAATGCAGACGTAAATATTTCATCACCCCTTTCAAGTTCCTTTCTTCTTTCACTTCCTCTTTCATTGTTGTTTCCATTATAAAATAATAACTCCAGTATATTCTATATATTTTTATGTTATTATAATTATGGTACAATCATATTAATTATTCTATCTATCCTTTGAATGACAAGTACCCATACGTGTGTACGTACGGCTTACCGTCTCCATGTTGTGGAGTAATTGTTATTCAATACATTATTATTTGGATGGGTATAATAATGATGATTAATTGATATAAGTAGTAAATATAACATGATAATGATTCTATATATATGATATACCATCCAATTATATGTAATTTTCATTTCAAAATAATGATATTGTCGCTTGTGCATACGTACGGATTACTGTCTCCAAGAACGCGCTGAGATTCATTCCCCATCGTATCAATTTAATAAAATTTCCATTATCTGATTAAAAATAATATTTAAATACTTTATATCATTCGGGATATGAATAATATACATCCCATAAATAAAAAATATGACCCACGTAACAAATAATATCATGTAAAACGAATCTGTTAACACCCGAATCAATGATAATACTAAGATATTATTAACAACACAATGTTAAAAGATGATATATGATATCATATTAATGTATATGATTCATGTATAATTTAATAACAATTATTTCATCATTATAAAGGATATTAACTTACCATATAACATGTAAAATTACAACGTAAGGGTTAATTTTATAATCACTTCATTATCTGAGGTTGTTTATATGTAATTATCTATTGGGGCCTCTTTATCATCCACATCCATGTTTCATGAAAATTTATTTCAAAACTCTCTTACTATTTTATAGACTATTTGTTAAAGTAATTTATACCCTTTTATGACATTTTATAAGATGTTTATAATGTAATATTTTTTTCATTTTCCAAACAAGGTCCTTTTTATCCTTTTAGACATAATTAAGGTAAAAATATCTTTTATTAACTTATATGGAGGGTGCAACTATTTTTCGCCATTATAAAATCGTCGAAGCATCCCTTCAAAGAATATAAGAATATTTTCATTGTAAATTTTTACTTTTATAATAATGTGACTTTTAAATGATTTCAAAAAATGATATATTTCTCTCAAATAGTTTTGATTTCATCTCAGTCAACATCATTTGATGGACATTAAGCTTATTTGAAGTTGATTTATTATGATAAAAAAATTCCATATTGTATTGAGGGTTTTGTTATATGTTTGATTGTGGATGTGTTATTTTTATACCATTCATGGTTTATGGAGAACGTATTGACATTTCGTATGCTAGTTTTAATACGAATGTTTATGTTATGTTTATACATGTTCATATGAGGAATGAATTGGATTAGTAAGTGACAGGTGGAGCCCGTTATAGCTATTTGATGCATCGATAGGGCTCATGAGACAAACTAGTGTATTTTAACAAGGCCTTGAAAAAAAATCATATTTGTTGTCTTGGATCAAGGCCTTGACTATGTGGTTATGATAGTCTGGATTTATTCATTCCTTCATTATGATAGTGATTACTGATATTGCATGTGATTATTATACTAGTAGAATATCCATGTGAATAAGTAAATGGAATTATTTATTTTTATTTTTTCCATATTATTCTAAAGTTCATGTTTAAAAGTAATTTGTTTTAGTTATACATTCCCTTTAAAGATTAGGCTTATTTATGAAAGTTTTTGCTATATTGTTTTTCTTAGTGAGCATCTGATATCACCCCTTTTTATGTTTTATTTTGCCCAGGATGTGAAGAGGTATTTTATGACTTACCTGAAGGGATTGTCTAAGGGGATATGATCGTTGTCTATGGAGATTATGTTGTTGTTGTTTTTCACTTTTTCATTTAATATAAGGCTTATGAATGTATCTAGTGTTTCCAAGGCTAATAAACTAATCTGTCTTTTGAGACATGTCTTTTATGATCATGCCAATGTTATGTAACAATGCACCGACTCTGGGTAACTGGGGTAATGTCATTACAACTTAAATGGTTAGTAAAGCTATTAGAAGGTATTTAGGTAGGCCTGTATATGTTGACTGTGAGATTACAGTTCCTTAATCTGTTGAGTGGACTACCCAATATGGAAATCTTGACTTGGATTTCCTCAACACTTGCCTCCAATATTAAAACAATTCTATTAAGTTATAATTTTCATGATGTAATATGGTTAAGACAACTCGAAACCTTTCATAAGGGCTTCCATTATTAAATTAAGTGTCCCAACAAGGGTTGTTCAAACATATTGTTTTATTGAGTATTTCTCTTAATCAAGTAACAGAAGTCATGTTCTCACTTGATATGGAATTTGAGGGATTTTATTCAATTAAGAGTAGTTTCTCATTATCACATGATTTTTAATATTATGTGATGTTTGATAATGGGATTTACCATGTTCTGATAATGTTTACGCATGGTCTGGTTTTTATTTTATTCCATCTTTGCATGCTTATTTATTTCATAAATTATGTGATCATGACAACACATACATAATAAATAAAACAAGCAAGCAGACAGAAATAAAATTCGTTGGAATTATCATGAGCTTTTATTGGTTAACTTATCTAGAGTCTTTGAAAAGCTAACCCATACCTATGAAAAAACACATTTAACCCAATGGTTCTTGTTTTTTAGCTCCCACATATCCACCATTGTATCTTCCTATGTTTTATTCACCTCATCTTCAGATTTTGAACCGTCTCCTCGGACTTGGGAGATCCTCCATTACATGGGGTAGACATTAAAGAAACCTTGGGCATGTAGGCCCTACATTTTATTGGAAGAAGGCTTGCAGGAAAACGAATTTAAATATATTAAAATGAAACCATAAACACACAAATGGTCTTTGGTTTAGCCCATGATCATACATAGCATGCAATGACAATTACACATATTTATAATTCAAGTTCTTTTAATCATTCAATTATTTAAGATAAGTCACACTTCAATTCAATTAATTATGATCTTATAATTAATCAATACTTTATCATAAATTCCTTTCAGAATTTCCATGAGATTCTTCTCATACATATTCATTCTATGATGTCTTTATACTTTTGGAGGAAACCTGGTGAAATTAAATTTCAGGAAACTACACGGCATGTAGGCTATATTTACATGATGTGTATTTGTTTTCACCCTTTATCCAAAGAACACCCCGGAGGCTCTAGCATGTTTTCTATACATTGTAATTTTTGGAGTACACGATGTGTAGATTAATCTAACACGGTGTGTACTTCCTTGTTACGCGGTTACCGACCCTGGCAATCCCATTTACCTAGTACATGCCTTCTCCTTGTACATGGTTTCACTAGGGCCGGATCGGACTACATGGCGTGTTGATCCAGTAAACAACCCATTTATTCAGGTTTCTATGCGCCATTCAATTCTGGTCAACACGGTGTAATAAATAATTTGGCATGCTCAATTCACACATTGTGGTTTGGCGGACTAGTACCAGTTTGTTGAACCTAAGTACATGGCATGTAGTTTTTACTACACACTATGTATTCTTGTGTTTTACAGACAGAAAGAGAGGCTCCTTCGGATGAGTTCCTCATTTTTTTAATCAAAATTAATATTAAAAGGTCATTTTTTTTATGTGAATCGTGAAATGAAAAAGTAAGAACATATCATGTTCATTCCATTTTATAGAATGACTTATCTCGAATTGAATCAAATATATATGCATAAATTATCAATGGAAATTAAATAACTATTATCAATGTTGTGTCCTCCATTTTATACCAATTGAAGGTCATGGGTGCAGTAGGAGCTTGTGGGTGGAAGTGCCAACTTGTCTTTTTGTAATTAGTAATGATCAATCCTAGATCAATACAGAGATAAACACCAGACTCCACAGATCGAATCATAGAAATAGACAAGGAAGAATATTAGTCCTAGAACCACAAAGGAGGATCATCACAGGGTTATTATAATTAATTTAATTAATTGAAAATAAGTACCTTTTATGGCGTTCTTTCTTCATTGATATTTATGATCATATTCTGATATGATCCTTTATTGTGTCGCTTAAGCCAAATGTAGACTCCCTCCAGCGGTGATCCACACGTGAAATGTGTATCTATGGATGTCGACAAAGTAATATTTGGTTGCTAGCATAGGGAAACCTTTTCTTGTGTTGTCTACCTTAGATCACCTTGATTCGATGGAGGAGGATCTCTCTCTGTATTGAGATCTTTTTGGAGGTAGGAGTTCTTTCGTTCTTGAGATAATTCTCTATAATTGGTTTGCACAATGATTCATAGAAATGTGTTGGGGTTGTGAGGATTTTTATAATGGGGGTTTGAAGTTATAATGTTATGACAATAAATAAATGCATTAAATGTTTTATTTATTTCAATAACTCTTGTTGAAATCTCCCATGTTGAATGATTAATTCATTGACATGCGCCCACGCTGATTAGAATAAATATTATTTATTAAAACGATATTTTTTCCTCAAAACCCCAACTAGAAAAACTAAATGGTGTGTAATCATTAATACATTGCTTATACGTTCAATGTACGTGGCGTGTATATATTGTATCCATTTTTCATTTCCTTTCCAAAATAAAAACTACATGACATGTACATTCAATGAATAATGCATGTATATATTGTTTTTTATGATTTTATTCTTCCTCCAACATTAAAACGATTCGGGCTTCCTTGAATAATTATTAAACCACATATGGGAATAATATTAATTCTACTTGAAATACTTGGATACACATAGTGTGTGACCCTCTAGGCCTCTTTCTTGTTGGCATTAGGTGGGCTTGCCTAAAGTCTAAGATTACTGTCTTAGTATGGGTCAAGGTACTGAAGATAAAGTAGTTGACGCCGCATTGATGTTTCACCTAATATGATTGATTACTGTGTAATTTTATTACATTTTCTTAATATCTCATCAAGTAGGTTTCATGGAAGTATCATTAAACTATATTATTTATCTGTCATTCATTGAATTCCAGAAATAAACCTGTCGTGACACCATGGACATGGAATTTGAGCAACATTTATATTTCAATCAAAGGTCCCAATACATCTACTTCCATAAATATGGAAGGGAAAAATCCTTCCTTACCTTATCCATTGACAACATGTCATTTGTGACGCACCCAACGTACCCTACTTCCCACCAACTGCCTTCGTGACTATTTTCATCATCAAATCTATGTGTACGAGTCATGACATGAGTATATAATAGTCTTCTGGTCTATAGACCATTTCACATGCCTGTATATGGCAATGTCTAATGAGATCAAGACATGTGGAATTTCTACTAGTGGGTATGTTCTCATAATCACCCATCTTGGAGATTACCACGTTTGAACTTCGTGAAAGAGAGCCTCATATTCTTACAAGTACCATCATAGGACAGTTTGTATTCTATGTGTCCAATCAAAATATTTCATCCAACCGTAGAATGTTATTTAAGAATAATGTTAGAGAAATTTAATGTTCTCATAATAGTGGGGATCTTCTAGGACCTTATTAATACAAAAAATATTCTAGAGCATGATTATATAATAGTCATGCAGAACAATGAACAATATGTAAAAAGTGTATATTCATGAAATCAAAGTATAAACAACTAGTTCTCAGAACACCAAACCTAACACTTATATCATTCACATGGGAAAACAATATCATCCCTTTGACCCATCCTAGTCACTACTCACAGACCAAAATAAGTCATGTGTTAGACCACTCATATACCAATCAATATCTTATCCACTTGGATACCTAGTGACTTGGTGATTTCATTTCCAAAAAATAGCTGATGAACTAAAGAGTTATAAATTACATTTATTTTTTTAAAAATATTTAGAATTTTATGAGTCCATTAAAATTGATGGCGCATGATTCTGAGGCCTGGTATTCCCGGAATGAATTTCTGAACTTTTTTTCAGGTATGTTCAGTAAACGTGCAAATAGGTTTTTGTAACTTTTAAACCAGTGCTTGGAATTGAAATCTGAGTGAACTTTTGAACTCACATTGACGATGTTCCCTTATGGAAACGATCACCTCGATCGTAGTGGGTCATGAGAGAAAGATAAAATTTTGTTCTTTTCGTGAAAGAATAAAAAAAATGTCTAACATTTTTTAGAAACCCCCTATACATGGGTTATAGTGGTAGGGACCACCTGAGCCCAGACCTCCAATGTGAGTGATAAGAGGTGGGGAACACCTCAACTAACCCCCATTTTAAATTTAGAGGGGGGTGGGACCACAAAAACTTCTTTAATGAGAAAAAACCTCTCAACTCCTCAATATTTAATTATGCCAACAGAGTTCCATTTTATTGGTCCAAGGAAATGATCTAATTAATGGTGCCAACGTAGTACACTAATTATTCCATCCTTGTTGTTCCAAATTAATTTATTTTGATAAACATAAATTAAAAAGTTGTCTATTTCACATTTTGGTGGAATTGGAAAAGGAGAACTATTAGAGGATTAATCTCCCTAACGAAGAATGCACTCGCCAACGAGGAATGTCTTCAACGACAACGAACTGAAAATCGACGAAATGTCGACATCACCGACGTTCGTATATTCCCAATGAAATTGTCTCCTTACATGAAACCTCCATAAACAAATCTAGAAGGTAGTGTTTTTATTATGTGCGATTATGGATTTTCATGTTCTTCCCTTCTAAACAAAGAATGTAGATCCACTCTCTAACTAGTTGATCTGAAAGTGATTTCTTTTTCTGCAGGTTAGGGAATAATCATTGTCAGGGTTTGTAGAGTTTGATGTTCTTCATTCAAGGTTATTTTTGAGCCACTTGCTACCATTCAAAAGCGGATGGTGTGGGAAAAACAAACATGGTCCGACCACTCACTTGTTCTTCCTTATTGGTATGTTCCTTGCAAAAAAATAAGATGACGTTGTGCCACGACAGAGAAAGGATAGTGGTCGTCTGAACCGGTAGCCGAAGATGGCGTGGCACATGACTGCACCACGCGGAGAGGACGTCTCGCCATCAGGCCAGCCGCGGCGGACCGTCACACTGTGACTGCCCCGCTGCACCGCGGCCCATCCCAGCTCCAGCAGCCTTTACGGCCTCCCCGAAAATCGCAGCCTCCACCGCCCTGTGGAATCATCTTCCCCACATCTCTCACAAACTTTGCTGCCCCAATGGCCTCTGCCCTGCACTACGGAAGCCCAGGCCGGGCCACCCAGCATGGGCCTGACCACACAGTGCAGATCGGGCCACCCAGTGTGGGCCGAGATGGGCTAGACCTAGTGGGCCAGGCTTGACCTAGTAGGCCGGACTAGACCTAGTAGGATGGGTAGACTTGAACAGGGTCGAGTCGGCCTAGGCTGATTCAGGTCGGGTCGGACCAGACCCGGGATAGCTTCGACCCTACACGCTCTTTTGGCCATAACATTTTCATTATGTGTCCGTTTGACAAACCGTCAGTGGCGCTAAAATCCTTTGATAGGGATGGTCCATTTGGTATACCCCATGTGAGTTTTGAATAATTTTGGTGTACATTCGTGTTGGATCGAGTATGAATCCAATCAGGTTCTTGGAAAAAAAGGCTAATAACTTACGGACCGGGTGTCCAATTGACGCACTATCTGTTGCGTTGAAACCCATATGACATGGTGGTACATTGGTTTACTTATTCTTGGGACTTCATGGATGTGGTATTATCGATCAGTGGATTGAGGAGCGGACCCTTAAGGATATGAGCAAGCTTAGTGTGGGAACTCAGTAGCTGGATGTGATGTGAAGAATGAATAGCTTTCCAGTGAGGGTCAATACCGAGCGATTCTATGTGGGTTGGTCTCGCCCAAATTTACCCAAGTTTTAAGGGTCAAGCGGTCGCTTGTAGTGTAGCTTGGGTTGTCGAATCCTCAGAGACCTAAGAAGAACCTTTAGACACTCAACAAAAAGAGATGGATTTTTGGCTATGAAGTGGCCAACATGGGTTGATTTTATATTGTTTTTAATGAGAACTAAAGATCTATGTGGATTCAAATTCAGAGAAAATGAGTTGATCCTAGGTTATGGCTCGGGGTGGATTGAATGAATTCCTTTTTTTTTACAATTTTAATTTCATTAACTCGAGAAGGATTCATGAAATGAATTAAAACTAACCTCATCACTTACTGATTAAACACCTTCAAAACATATGATAATCACCTATACACTTGTAGGATCATTTTCATGAGAACTCCAAGGTAAAGGATGTAATTAGCACATGAAAGTGGGGTGAATAAATTCAATAAGGAAGAGGAAGAATAAAAATCATTGAATGAAAGAAACTCAATTAAAAGAAATTAATAACATTTAGGGCATGAGAAATAACATTCAATCCAGCCCCTTGCTACTCCCTTGGATCAACCCATAAAAGAGCTAGCCCTCCATTGATTACAAGTTCTCAACGGAAGCGGAAAGTAGACTTATGAGGGTGGAATTGAAGAAGTAAAAATAACAAAAATAACAATCACTCCACCGTTGTGTGAACAAAATCACAAGGTTTGGTGTGAATAAATTCACACCTTGAGGCAACGGTATCAAGTTGATAAGGATAAGAACATAACAAGAGAAGAGGAAGAACTTTTATTGAAGACTAAGGTGATTCGAACAACTTACATGAGAAGGAAGAACATTACAAAGGCAAATTGGCATAATAACATTACAATGAAAAGAAAGCATCCAACCTCCAAAAATCCATCACCACTACTGCCTTAAATAGGAAACAATGAATCCTTGGCCGAGCCCCCAACATCCCATGTGCCTTTAATTAATTATGTTGGGGAATTGTGGGTGGAGCATTAATGATGAGAGACTTTTCCACTTCTTGCCCCGAAGTTGCAGCCAGCTTGCATCCACCGAAAAGACGCGCCTCAAGGACCTTCTAGAAGGCCGCATTGGAGTGGGCCATAGACGACTTACATGAAGCCCCGGATGTACCCTAACACCATGTAAAATTTCAGACCAAAATAAGTTGTGGTTCGGGAGATATGATTGAAATGGTGGGATGCTTTTCTGGGCCGCAGATTCTGGCCCAAAATTAAATCTTCAACTTGGGCCACCTTAATCACCAACATTGAGGACGAATTAGCACTGCCTCCAAAAGAAGGATTTGTTCCCCTGAATGTATTCTATCCTTACATAAATTTTTGGCTTCATTGGGCCTGTATTGTGGGCCCCATAGACCGATCAGTGGGATGATATACAATCTCCCATCTCCAGAATTGTTTCCTTTAATCGCCAAATATCTCTATCATAATTTATTAATAATCCATTGATCCCTGAATAAAAAATGTTCATAATTAATTGAATATCCATTTCCTAAAAATATAAAATTAAAACATGGATATTTGCATTCTTTAAAATCAGATGAAACATTGGGCCTAAATTGGTGCACATTAGGCATGAAGTGCACAAATGATGAGAATGGGTGTTCAAAATGTAAAATGAACTAAAATGGTATTTATGAATAGAAAGGCACATGAAAACTACATATATTAGCAATGAATATTATCCTCTTACAGTGGCTAATCACACCCCCAACTTGAGTTTTGCTAGTCCCGAGCAAAATATATCTCACAAAAATGAAATTCGAATGCCATTTTCCAAAAACATTTTAATACACATTTCTCACCCAAAGATCACATACCAAACAATTATGAAACTCATCAAAATCATTTAAAACAATCTATGTCCATAAGCATATCCCAAGCCCAAGCCCATTCCTTTGTTCAAATTCATTGCCATATTTCATCCAAATTCAATTAAGCATGATGAAGTGTTGTGTGTCACAATAGACATGGGTGTTCATTTTCATTCGAGGGATAAAAGATGGAAGCGCTAGGAGCAATCAAATTTTAATAATAAGATGGGTACTCATTTTTTATTTTATATATTGTTTTTGGTTTTTTTTATTTTATTTTATTTTTTTTGCAATTTTGCCATGGTAATTGAAATTGAACTCAATCGAGTCAACCCATGTAGCAAGACTTTGCCGATGACTCCCAGGCTCAAAGACCTTAGGGCACCAAGTGAAGCTCACATACTCGGGCATCATCTCGAGCTAACTCAATCAAAAACAAATTCAAATTACCACAAATAGAAATAAAATGCCCAACTCTGGGCCAGACAACTATGGAGTCGCGATCCCCAAGTGCCGAAAGCCACACATTAGGTCAATTCATTGCTCTACGCGCAAATTATTATTATTTTTTTTTTGAATACTCATGTTAAAATTAAAATGATCGCCAATCCTATGCTATTTATTATGGGTCCCCAAGAACTCAAACTAAAACCACACAATCTAGAGGATGTGCATTGTGTGTTTTTTTTTAATGGATGAAAATATAACAGTGAAAAATCACATCGGACAACCGCACTTTCCAATAACTATGCACATGAACATAAACTTGCTTTAAAATCAGAATCAAGGCATGCAAAATTATTTGATATCCAATTTCAGAGTTTGGAATGTATGTTATCATGTTCAAGGTTAATGGCATTTTTCATTCCACACATTTTCATCTCCCCCCCCCCAACTTGGAATACACTGTCCCCAGTGTCGAAAGAATTGAAACATAGAAGTGGCAGGATAGAAGTGCAATGAAGACAATAAAAATAAAAATTATGGAATGAAGTCACCTGGTAGTTGATGTTGAAAATGCATTCCCATGTCTCCCTTCAGTTCTGGTTTATCTCCCAATGGCTTGGACGATTGTGACCAGCTTTTCCCAATGACCTATGACATGCCTTAAAAAAATATAAAAACATAAACTGATGATACATTGTCTTCGTTATATTTTCTGGGTAAGGTATTACTCAGGGATCACACCACGTGACATGGATGAATACGGTGCTCCCCTTTCATACCCATCCTTACTCATAAAAGAAGAACAGGTCAACAATCTATTTTTTTAAATACCTACAAAAAAGATAAAAATAAGATAAAATAAAATAAACTGATGATACATTGTCTTCTTTATATTTTTTGGGTAAGGTATTACTCATGGATCACACCGCGTGACACGGATGAATACGGTGCTCCCCTTTCATACCCATCCTTACTCATAAAAGAAGATCAGGTCAACAGTCTATATTTTTTTTTTAAATAACAAAATGCAGAAGAAGGAAAAAAAAACGAGTCACAAAGATTAGAAAGATGAAGACCAAGGGTTGCCTCCCGTGCAGCGCTTTTGTTTAACGTCGTTAGCCCGACATGGATCCTAAATCTATCAATTTTTTCCTGGTTCATAGGTTGGCTCTGTTAACTCTACCTCTATTTCCTGTTTATTGAATGATTCAATGAATGGTTTTAACCTATGACCATTGACCTTAAAAATGTTACCACTTGTGGGATCCTGAATCTCTACAGCCCCATGAGGGTACACATGATGCACTATGAATGGACCTGACCATCTAGACCTTAACTTTCCCGGGTGTAAATGAAGTTTTGAACTATACAAGAGCACAGGTTTTCCCAGTTCAAATTGCTTGACTTTGATATTCCTAGATTGGTAGGCTTGAACTCTAGCATTATTTATCCTTGAATTTTCATACGCCTCCATCCTAAGTTCCTCAAGTTCATTAAGATCTAACTTCCTCTTTTCTTCGGCTAAAGAAATGTCGAAATTCATTTTCTTGATTGCCCAAAATGCCTTTTGCTCAATTTCAACAGATAAATGGCATGATTTTCCATAAACCAACCTATATAGGGACATTCCTAGGATGGTTTTGAATGTTGTACGATATGCCCAAAGAGAATCCAAGAGTTTCTCAGACCAATCTTTCCTAGAGGGGTTGACAGTTTTTTCAAGAATTTTCTTAATCTCCCTATTTGCTAACTCAGCTTGACCATTGGTTTGAGGATGGTAGGCAGTGGAAACATTATGAGAAATTCCATACTTAGACATGAGTGAAGAGAATGGGCGATTACAGAAATGGGTTCCACGATCACTGATTATAGCCCTCGGAATTCCAAATCTAGAAAAGATATGCTCTTTTAGGAATCGGATCACAACTTGATGATCATTAGTCTTGGTGGGAATGGCCTCAACCCATTTTGAGACGTAATCAATAGCTAAGAGGATGTAGAGGTATCCCCGAGAGTTTGGTAAGGGACCCATGAAATCAATTCCCCAACAGTCAAAGATTTCAACCACTAATATGGGAGTGATTGGCATTGGATTCCTTTTTGTGATGGACCCTACTTGTTGACACCTAGGACAGCTTTGACAAAATGTGCAGGAGTCCCTTGAAAGGGTGGGCCAGAAAAGACCACATTGAAGAATCTTAGCAGATGTTTTCTTAGAGGAAAGTGACCTCCACATGCCTCACTATGACAGAATTTAAGGATGGACTCTTGTTCAGATTCTGGAACACACCTCCTAATGACTTGGTCAGGGCAGAACTTATAGAGGTATGGATCATCAAACACATAGTGTCTAACATCAGAAAGGAATTTCCTTCGAGCTTGAGTCCCTAAGAATTTTGGAATGACTCCTGTCACTAAGAAATTTGCTATGTCAGCATACCAAGGGCAGTCACTCACAGAGTATAAGTGTTCATCAGGAAACGAATCAGACACAGAAAGGTGAGTTGAGTTGTCTTTGAATTCCATCCTAGAGAGGTGATCAGCTACAACATTTTCAACTCCCTTTTTATCCTTGATTGTGAGGTCAAATTCTTGTAAGAGAAGGACCCACCTAATCAGTCTAGCCTTAGCATCTTGTTTTTGGAAGAGGTATTTTAGTGCAGAATGGTCAGTGAACACAGTGATGGGTGATCCTAAGAGGTAGGACCTAAACTTCTCTAAGGCAAACAAAATAGCAAGCAACTCTTTCTCAGTGGTGGTGTAGTTTATTTGTACATCATTTAAAGATTTGCTTGTATAAGCAATGACACATGGAGTTTTCTCACACCGTTGTCCTAAGACTACTCCTACAGCGAAGTCACTTGCATCACACATGAGCTCGAAAGGAAGTTTCCAATTTGGAGATTGCATGATAGGTGGAGATATAAGAGTTGACTTGAGTGTAGAGAATGATTCCTCACAGCTTTCTGTCCATAAAAATGGAGCATCTTTTACCAATAGAGCACAAAGTGGTCGAGAAATAGAGTTGAAATTCCTAATGAACCTTCTATAAAAACCAGCATGTCCTAAGAAGGACCTCACTTCCTTAACAGTTTTAGGAGAGGGAAGGTGACAAATGATGTCAACCTTAGCTTTATCAACTTCAATCCCTCTACCAGATACTAGATGACCTAGAACATGTCCTTCCCTTACCATGAAATGGCATTTTTCCCAATTTAGTATGAGATTCTTATCCTCACACCATGACAAAACCTTTTCAACATTTAGGAGGCATCCCTCAAAAGTATCCCCAAAGATGGAGAAATCATCCATGAAGACCTCTAAACAATCCCCCACCATGTACGAGAAGATTCCCATCATGCACCGCTGGAAGGTACCAGGGGCATTACATAACCCAAAGGGCATGCGCTTGAAGGCAAAAGTGCCGAATGGACAAGTGAAGGTTGTTTTTCCTTGATCCTCTAAAGAGACTTCGATTTGATTATACCCTGAGAATCCATCTAGGAAGCAGTAGAATTGATGACCCGCCACTCGCTCTAGGACTTGATCAATAAAGGGCAAGGGGAAATGGTCTTTCTTGGTACAAGAGTTGAGCTTCCTATAGTCAATACAGACTCTCCATCCACTACTAACCCTTGTTGGAAGCATCTCTCCATCATTATTGGTTATTACTGTGATTCCAGCCTTCTTTGGAACCACATGGATTGGGCTAACCCACTCACTCTCAGCTATAGTATAGATGATACCAGCTTTTAACAATTTCAAAAGTTCTTTTCTCACTACTTCCATGAGATTAGGATTGAGTCGTCGCTGAGGTTGACGACATGGCTTTGAATCGGATTCTAGAACAATTCTATGAGTCCCAATAAGTGGGCTAATCCCAGGAATATCTGATAGAGTCCATCCAATGGCTTTCTTGTGTCTCCTAAGGACATCTAGAAGCATCCTCTCATGATTGGCTTCAAGAGAGGAAGAAATGACAACAGGAAAGGATTGATTGTCCCCTAAGAACGCATACTTGAGTGATGAAGGTAAAACCTTAAATTCAAGATCAGAGTGGTTATCACTTTCCAAGAAAGGATGAGACTTTGTATTGAACTCAGTTTCTTTGTTCACATTTCTTGACAAAATTGGTTCCTTGTGAAGAGAATTTTCATCCACTAAATTAGCTAGAGTAGTTTCATGAAGGGATATGGACTCGATGTTATTGATTTCACTCATGGTATCATTGATTGGTGATTCTAGAAAATCATCAATAGAGAAATCTGAAAGAGATTCAAGCCAAGGAGACAAATTTCCCTCATGTGATAAAAGAAAATCAATCTCTTCTTGACTTAAACATCCTTCGGTAATTCCTTGATGTTCTTTGAGTTCACTATCAACACTACCCATCCAATTAACCTCATGGATCTCTTCATCATCCCCAATTTGAGAGTTTGCATTGTAGATGTTAAAGTCTAGACTCATGTTTCCAAAGGTGATGGTCATGTTCCCATTTCGGACTCGGATAACAGAGTTGATTGTTGCAAGGAAGGGACGACCAAGGATGATTGGGGTTTGCTCCCTAGGACCTAAGCTTGGGTGATTGTCAAGAACAATGAAGTCAGCTGGGTAAATGAAATTTTCAACTTTCACCAAAACATCCTTTAAGATCCCCTTTGGAACTCGAATACTACGATCAGCAAGTTGAAGAGTGACAGATGTGGGTTGGAGTTCTTCGAGCCCTAACTGACAATACATAGCATAAGGAATGAGGTTCACACTGGCTCCGAGATCACACAAGGCTTTGACAACTTTGTTCTCTCCTAGTTCAACATTTATGTAAGGGCATCCCTGGTCTTTCATCTTTGGAGGAAGGGTTCCTTGGATTGTTGTGCTAACATTTGCTGCCAGAAGGACTTGGTTCTTATGTGAGAATTTCCGTTTAAATGTGCAGAGGTCCTTAAGGTATTTTGAGTATGCAGGAATGGTTTGAATGGCATCGAGGAGTGGAATGTTCAACTTGACTTGTGAGAATATTTCCCTCAATGTTTCACTCAATTTAGGCTTGGTTTTCCCCCTCATGCGTTGAGGAAATGGGGCAGGTTGTGGGGTTGTTTTTTGAAGAGTTGTTTCCTTCACATTTTTATTAGTATCGTCAGTTTGATCTTGTGGTTCATTTAAATTTTCATCCAAGTTTGAATCTTCAGGTGGGTTCTGAATTAGTTGTTCAGGTTTCTCAATTGATTTCCCACTTCTTAAAACTGTCACAGCCTTTAGTTGTTCATGAGTTGTTTGAGTGCAACTTGTCTCCCCCCTTGGTGTTTGTTGTGGAACGGCCTGTGTTGGCATGGGTGCCTTTCCAGTTTTTATGGTTTGAAGTTCATGTTTAAGGGACGAGACTTCTGAGTTCATCCTTTCCATTTGTTTGCACAGTCGTTCAAGGATTGGGAGAGGGACAGATTGGGAAGGGGTTTGTGTTGGTTGGGTTATCCCAGGGGGATACTTTGGTTGTTGGATGGGTTGTTGGTATTGGACTGGAGGATGTTGGTATTGGACTGGTTGTGGTTGGAATTGGTTATGGTTTTGAAAATTTTGTGTAGGGTAGGGTTTTGGTCCTTGTGGTTGGCTAGGTTGTTGGTTATCTTTCCATCGGAATCCTGGGTGGTCATTATACCTTGGGTTGAATGTGTTTGGGTGTTGAGGCTTTTGAAAGTTTAGGGCATTGACTTCAGCAGGTGGTCCTCCTAAAAGAACATCCTTGATGGATGGAATGGTTGGGCAGTTGTCCGTTTTGTGGTCATGTTTGTCACAGATTGTGCAAACAAGGTCTAGAGTTTGGATTTCATTGATTTTCCTATGGTCTATCTCTTCAACCTTCCTAGAGAGTGCTGCAAGTTTCGCCCTAAGGCTTTCCTCTTCCCTAAGTGTATGCATTCCAGTAGTTCTTTGAGGCTTTTCAGAGTAAGGTGATGTTCCCCATGTTTGGTTTTGTTCAGCAAGTATTTCTAGATACTCGTAAGCATCATTTGGTGATTTGTTTTTAAAGGTCCCATTACACATCATGTCAATGAATTGTTTGTTCCCCGGGCCCAAACCTTCATAGAAAATTCTTACTTGTTCAGGAATAGAAAAACCATGGTGTGGAACCATGTTTAGGGTGTCTTTGAACCTCTCCCATGTTTCATAAAATGACTCTCCCTCTTTTTCAAAAAAATTTTGGATGCTCTTTTTTAGTGCAATGGTTCTGTGATGGGGGAAGTATTTTTTGTAAAATTCTCTTTGCAGTTGGTTCCAAGTGTGGATTGATGAAGGTCTCAGGTTGTTTAACCAATTTTTAGCTCGATCCTTTAATGAAAAAGGAAAGAGCCTCATCTTAGCAGATTCTAGTTGATGTGGGGGACACATGGTTTCAACAATGTCGTTGAACTCTTTGACATGAAGGTATGGCATTTCTGACTCCATCCCATGAAAGGTTGGAAGGTGGTTTAGGACATGGGGTTTAAATATGTAGTTGGTGTCTCCTATGAAATTGTGTCTAATGCATGAGGGGGCATTGGTCCAAGCTGGAGTGAGGTAGTCGTTCATGGTTTGATCAACTACATTCCCTAAGTTTGGAGCTTCTTGGTTTTGGTTTCCCATTTGATTCCCCCCAGGGTTTACAATTTGATTTTGTGGATGACCCTCCATTGGACTTGATCCAAGTTCTGACTTTGGGGTTTCAAGAGTATTTGAATCTGATTTAAACAATCCCCTAGGTGCACTTGACTCCCCTATCCTAGGACTATCCACCCTAACTAGTCTGTTTGAGAAATCGCGGGTGTAGGCGGACATGCGCCAAAAAAAAAGCGAGAAAGGGACAAGATAAGAGATCTTGGGTGAGAGTAGAAGAATGGGGGTGAGGAAAGAAGGTTTTTGTCTAAGGAACTTACTTGGTCCCCGGCAACGGCGCCAAAATTTGGTCTCGCCCAAATTTACCCAAGTTTTAAGGGTCAAGCGGTCGCTTGTAGTGTAGCTTGGGTTGTCGAATCCTCAGAGACCTAAGAAGAACCTTTAGACACTCAACAAAAAGAGATGGATTTTTGGCTATGAAGTGGCCAACTTAGTTTGATTTTATATTTTTTTTAAAGAGAACTAAAGATCTATGTGAATTCAAATTAAGAGAAAATGAGTTGATCGTAGGTTATGGCTCGGGGTGGATTGAATGAATTCCTTTTTTTTACAATTTTAATTTCATTAACTCGAGAAGGATTCATGAAATGAATTCAAACTAACCTCATCACATACTGATTAAACACCTTCAAAACATATGATAATCACCTATACACTTGTAGGATCATTTTCATGAGCACTCCAAGGTAAAGGATGTAATTAGCACATGAAAGTGGGGTGAATAAATTCAATAAGGAAGAGGACGAATAAAAATCATTGAATGAAAGAAACTCAATTAAAAGAAATTAATAACATTTAGGGCATGAGAAATAACATTCAATCCAGCCCCTTTCTACTCCCTTGGATCAACCCATAAAAGAGCTAGCCCTCCATTGATTACAAGTTCTCAACGGAAGCGGAAAGTAGACTTATGAGGGTGTAATTGAAGAAGTAAAAATAATAAAAATAACAATCACTCCACCGTTGTGTGAAAAAAATCACAAGGTTTGGTGTGAATAAATTCACACCTTGAGGCAACGGTATCACGGTGATAAGGATAAGAACAGAACAAGAGAAGAGGAAGAACTTTTATTGAAGACTAAGGTGATTCGAACAACTTACATGAGAAGGAAGAACATTACAAAGGCAAATTGGCATAATAACATTACAATGAAAAGAAAGCATCCAACCTCCCAAAATCCATCACCACTACTGCCTTAAATAAGAAAAAATGAAGCCTTGGCCGATCCCCCAACATCCCATTTGCCTTTAATTAATTATGTTGGGGAAAGGTGGGTGGAACATTAATGATGAGAGACTTTTCCACTTCTTGCCCCGAAGTTGCAGCCAGCTTGCATCCACCGGAAAGACGCGCCTGAACGAACTTATAGAAGGCCGAATTGGAGTGGGCCATAGAAGACTTACATGAAGCCCCGGATGTCCCCTAACACCATGTAAAATTTCAGACCAAAATAATTTGTGGTTCGGGAGATATGATTGAAATGGTGGGATGCTTTTCTGGGCCGCAGATTCTGGCCCAAAATTAAATCTTCAACTTGGGCCACCTTAATCACCAACATTTAGGACGAATTAGCACTGCCTCCAGAAGAATGCTTTGTTCCACTGAATGTCTTCTATCCTTCCATAAATTTTTGGATTCATTGGGCCTGTATTGGGGGCCCCATAGACCGATCAGTGGGATGATATACAATCTGCCTTCTCCAGAATTGTTTCCTTTAATCGCCAAATATCTCTATCATAATTTATTAATAATCCATTGATCCCTGAATAAAAAATGTTCATAATTAATTGAATATACATTTCCAAAATATATCAAATTAAAACATGGATATTTTCATTCTTTAAAATCAGATGAAACATTGGGCCTAAATTGGTGCACATTAGGCATGAAGTGCACAAATGATGAGAATGGGTGTTCAAAATGTAAAATGAACTAAAATGTTATTTATGAATAGCAAGGCACATGAAAACTACATATATTAGCAATGAATATTATCCTCTTACAGTGGATAATCATGGGTAAACACCGAGTTATCCTGTGTGCGTCAGAAATGCGTGCTCTTGTATGGGTTAGCACCTATCGATCCTACGTGGGACAGTAACGAGCGATCTTGTGTGGGTCAGCACCGAGCGATTCTCTGTGGTTCAACACGGAGTGATCTTGTGTGGGTTAGTACCTAGAGATTCTATGTGGGTCTGATAATGTGCTGGTGATGTACTAGAATCCAATATGGGTTTGACGACGTACTGACTTGGTAAAAGTATCTTTTGTGGGTCTGACGATGTACTACGATGCTCTATTGGTCTGATTCTGATTTGGGATCCTCATGGGTCTGCCTCTTAACATAGTAAGATGATTATATAGTTATATCTAATCATCTCTACTATTATACCTAAGAAATACCTGGTGTGAGCGAAGTCATTATCATTGTGTTATTATTCTATGTGGCGTACCTATGTGGTACTTACATTCGTGGAATTCCTTCCTTTGTGGAACAGTTGTGCTTTGGAATTTTTAATTGGACTTTGTATTTCCTCTTTATAGATATGGGTATACTTGATAGCTTAGGTATATGTATGGGAACATACATAATTAGGGTTATAACTAGTTTAAATGCTTTGTGGTTTATCCTTGGTGGATTTTGTAAGACCTGGAGGGTATCGCGGTCCCTACTAAGTGTCATTATACTCACCCCTACATAGGTTATGGCCACACATCATTATGTTTGGTGTATATGATGGTCAATAATGACTAGGAACAAGAGTTCTCAGACTGGAGGTAGCTTAGAGGTGGACCTTAGATGCGGCATACCTTAGAGACGACCATTCGAGAGTTGTACCTGCCCTTTTTGTAGGATCCTTGTTGGGTGATCATAGGAGTTGTTCCTTTTTTTTACTTTCATTTTCTTGTGGTTTCCAGTTGGGCTTGTATTCTTGCCCATTTTTCATTCTGTACTCACTCTATTTACTATTTAGTTTACTTGAGATGGTATCTTGTTATGTGCATGGTTGTGAGTGTTTATAGGTAATAAAGCAAAATCTTTCCTAGTTTTAGGAAATATGCCTTTGGTGCTAGTCTCCTACCCATAGCCTATGGAAGCCGAGCTTGGGGTAGTCACGACACTGGCCCCGGGGGATGGGTAATGACAAATTGGTATCAAAGCAGTCGGTTAAACCGTAGAACATAGAACTCTGAATTTTTTTAACAGAAATAGTGTTAATTGTATTGAGTGTGGTTATCAGTTTAGGGAATATAGTGGTGGTGTGACGACCGACGTATCCATACACCAGGACACTTCCATCTGATTTCTGACTTAGCGCATGAAAACACTGATTGAGTGTGTGTTTTTGATGAGTTTTCTTAGTGATCTCTTTGAGTCCGCTCACCAGGTATAACTTTTTGACCGTGACACCTGTTACTTTTCAAGATGCCTCCATACAGACAACTTGCTAGGGATCCAGATATAGTATGCACTGATAGACCACCGAGCGATGAGGCCATAGTATAGGGGCCTTCTCTAGTAGAGGCAATAGTGGAGGCACTAGCAGTACCATTAACCATTGGGCCACTAATGCAACTAGCCCCAGCAGGAGAGGGTTCATGCCAAATGAGTGTGTTGCACGAGTTCCAGCGCCAGGGGCCACCGCGGTTCCGTGGAGAGATAGACCCACTGGTAGCTAAGGATTTGCTGGTGGCCGAAGTGACAGTCTTCCACCAGGTAGGGACACAAGCTGATCTCATGGTTATCCATGATTCTATTCTACAATAGGCAGCATCAGGAAGATGGTGGAGCATAATGCTCCAGGATCATGATGAGGTGAAGCTTCTCTGGGATGATTTCTAGATCCAGTTTCGGGCAGTGATTGTTCTTGCAACACTTTGAGCAGTGCACATACATGAGATTCTTCATCTATCATAGGGCAGCATGATCGTGGCACATTACTCAATGAGGTTCACTGACCTCTCATGCTACTCCACTGATATTATGCGAGAACCATTCTTTAGGACCTATACCTTTGAGCAGGGACTCAGGCGAGAGATTAGGGCTTCGAGGATTTCTCTTAGCTTCCCGACATAGGTGGGGGTGTAAGAACAAGCCCTATTAGTGGAGAGATTCATTGATGAGAAATCACTAGTAGCGAGACCCACCATCGGACATCTTGTTGAATATTATACGATAGCTGGTAGTGGACAAATGTCATAGAGGTCCAAAAGGACCATAACTACGGGTGGACAACCACAAGATTCAGGGTCGGTTGTTTGAGGCACTCGAGGAAGAGCAAGTCATTCTAGGAGAAGGCAGTGTTATGAATTCGGCGGGCAGGGTCACATGGCTCATGAATGTCTGACTATCTATACAGATGACCAGCAGATGGTTGAAGGACCACCTAGGAAGTGACAGAGGTTCGACTGAGGAGGTCCACAGGGAGCAGGAAGACATGGAAGTGGAGTTGGCCATGCAACTAGCGGTGGGTGACGATTTGAGATGTTACCTCCACAACCACTTGGTGGTCCACCATGACCATAGGGGGCAGGAAGATAGGGGCTAGATCAACTCCAGGCAGTTGAGGCCAACAACCATGGTGCTCCAGAGATGATACAAGATACAATCTCTATTAACTCAACCCTATCATTAGTACTTATAGACACAGTTTCCAGTCATTATTTTAATACCACTAACCTCCTTCAAAGTTCAGATATTCTAATTGAGTCATTCGTTTGATCCTTACAGCTAGAGACTCCAACGAGAGTGGATTAGATGATTACGAATTGTTGTCGGCAGTGCGAGCTTACTCTAGGAGGCGAGATCATCAGGTGGGATCTCCTAGTTGTATAGTTGAGGCCTTATAAAGTCATCTTGGTTATGGAATAGTTATCTATAGTCTATACTCATTTCAAATGTATTAGGTGCTATGTGTAGTGTCTCTTCATGGATGGGACAAGGTTTACCTTCACCGGCGAGAAGGGAGCCCTTGTAGCATAGGATGGACTTACTCGGGGGAGATTGCAGTCGATCACTCATCAGTTGGATAGCCTTACCCTCAAAGCCATTGGTATGGAGAGTCTGTGTTATCCTGTAGTGGTGGACCAGTATGCAGATGTCTTCCCTGAAGATGTTCCGGGTCAACCTACTCACAGAGAGGTGGACTTTACATTGACTTGTACCCTATGATGGCATCAATATCCACACCAGCATATCAGATGGCTCCCCCGAAGCTTCATGAGCTACATGTACAGCTAGAGGACTTGCAGGGAAAGGGATTCATCTGGCCCATAGTTTCACCATGGGAAACCCCAATTTTTTTGCCAAGAAGGTAGATGGGAGCTTGAGACATTATGTTGACTATCGGCACCAGAACCAGATGACAGTGAAGAACAAGTACACACATCCAAGGATTGACAACCTCTTTGATCAGAGGAAGGGAGCATGGTTGTTCTCAAAGATAGACCTTAGATCAGTATATCACCAGCTTAGGGTATGAGATGAGGATGTGTAGAAGATGGCTTTAAGATGTTGGTACATGCATTACTAGTTCATCGTTATGCCATTAGGTGTAACCAATTCTCTATAAGTGTTCATGGGATTCATGAACAGGCTCATTCAGCCATACCTTGATCTCTTTTTAGTAGTCTTCATTGACAACATTCTGATCTACTCGAATACTATGGAGGAGAATGCCTATCATTTGAATGTAGTACTAGAAAGATTCTGAGAACAGAAGATTTATGGTATCCTCTTGATGTACTAGATCTGGATCTGATAGGTTCACTTTCTGGACATGTCATATCAGAGGCTGGAGTTGTAGTTGATCCAGCAAATATTGAGTCGGTACTTACTTGGGAGCCATCTAGGAATGTGACAGAGGTACCAAGTTTCCTGGGTTAGGCAGTACATTCTTGGGAGCCTCCAAGTAGTGTGACAGAGGTACGATGTTTCCTAGGTTTTTCTGGATACTATCAGTGGTTTGTTCCAGATTTCTACAAAGTTGCAGAAACTGGATCATGAAACCATAACTTGATCACTTTTTATTAGTCTTCATCGACGACATTATGATCTACTCGGCGACTAATGAGGAGCATTCCTATCATTTTAAGGTAGTACTATAGAGACTCTGAGAACACAAGATTTATGGTATTCTCTCGATGTGCTAGTTCTGGATCTGATAGGTCCACTATCTAGTACATTTCATATTAGAGGATGGGTTTGTAGTTGATCCAGTGAAGATTGAGGTGATACTTTCTTGGGAGCCACCCATGAGTGTGATGGAGGTATGAAGTTTCCTGTGTTTGGCTCGATACTATCTGAGGTTTATTCTAGATTTATCTAGAGTTATAGAACCATTATCAGCATTGAAGAAGAAGGGAAAACCATTCGTTTGGTCAGAGAGATATCAACCGAGTTTTCATGAGTTGAGGTGGAGGCTAACTTGTTCCCAAGTCTTGGGGATATCAGTGGAGGGCGTAGGGTACGTAGTCTACTGTGACACATCAGGGACCGGGCTTGGATGTTTCCTAATGTAGGAGCAAGCAGTGATCGCATATGGTTCTCGATAGCTGATACAACATGAGCTGAAATACGCTACCCATGAAATGAAGTAAGCTTTAGTGGTATTTTCCTTGAAAATGTGCCAATATTACTTGATGGGTTAGAATTTTACTGTATACATTGATCATAAGAGTCTCTAGCATAACTTATCTCAGTAGTACTTGAGCCTGATACAACGATGTTGTCTTGATTTCATTAAGGTATATGACTTCACGATAGTCTATACTCCTAGGAAGGGGATCCTTGTAGTAGATACAATCTGCTAGAGATCAGGTATATAGTGGCCAGGTGAGGCGAGAAAGCAGTTGGATTCATTGTAGATATCGTTCGTGGAACGTGATGGAGCAGCATTCCTTTAGTATCTCAGAGTCACGCCCCCACTTCATCAGCGAGTCAGAGAGTGGTAGCGTGGGGATACTGACTGCAAGACTCTATCTTCTCAGATATACACAGGACATGCACCTGATATATTTTCTGAATATTGGGAGCATGTCATCCACTTTAGAGGATGTACCATGGTACCAGTGTCACTTCTATAGGAAGTGTTGAGGGAGTTCCACACACCCCCTCTATAAGTACATCCAAGAGTGGCGAAGATGTACCCGGATCTCTGACAACAACATTGGTGACCGAGAATGAAGTAATAATTTGAACAGTTTGTCTCTCGGTGCTCACTTGTCTGCAAGTGAAGGTAAAACATTAGGTACCAGCATTATTGGATCATCCTTTGGAGGTCCCAGAGTGGATGTGGGATGTGATATCCATGGACATCATAATAGTGTTTCCATGTACATCATGGGATCATGACTCTATATGCGTGAACGTCAATAGAATCACCATGTGGGCCCACTTTTTACAGAACAAAGAGAAGGGTTCATTAGTGGGCATGGGTTTCCCTTATATGCTGAAAATTTTGTGGTTACATGGAGTACCCTCGACAATTGTCTCGGATCATGATGAAAATTTTACTTCCTGTCTATTGAAGGGGTTGTGGGAGGCTTTCAGAATGATGCGTTGTTGGAGCACTGCCTTCCATCCTCAGATGGATGACCAGACTGAGTGGACCATTCAGACCCTAGAGGACATGTTTTGTGTTTGTGTCCTCAACTTCGGTCATAGATGGAAGGATAAATTTCCTTTAACATAGTTTGGATACAACCACAGCTATCACTCCACCATTGGGATGGAACTTTTGGGAGCATTGTAGGGGTGACCTTGCAGATCAACTTTGTGCTGGACTAACCTAGAGGGATCAGCACTAGTGGGACCAGAGATGGTACGAGAATCCACAGAGAAAGTGAAAATCATATAGGAGTTGATGAATAATTCACAAAGCAGGCATAAGTATTATGTTGACAGGAGATGGAGACATCTAGAGTTTGAGGATGGTGATCAAATCTTTCTATGTATCCCACCACGATGAGGTTAGTGGATATTTCTCTGAGGTGGAAATTTGTCTTTGAGGTTCATTAGACCATTCATGGTCCTCTGCCGAGTTGGTGAGGTAGCTTACTTCTTAGATCTTCCACCACAGTTGCAATAGGTGCATGAAGTCTTGCACGTATCTCACCTGAGGAGATACGTGTAGTACCCTTCTCACATAATCAACCATAGAGAGCTGGGCATCACTGATGGGGAGACTTTTATAGAGGTTATTGTAGAGATTGAGGATTAATAGGACCCAGTCCTTTGCGGGTGGTCGATACCTCTGGTGTGTGTTCGTTGGCAGCACGAGAACCTCCAAAATAGCACATGGGAGCAGGAGGCTCAGATACATGCTCAATACCCCCACTTGTTTTCCTACTTTTTGAGATTCATCTTTCAGGGAAGAAAAGTCATGTGGTGGAGATAATATATAGACCTAAGAATTCCATGTATTTTTTTCAAATATATTGAATTTTAAATTTCTGTGAAAATTGAGGGAACGTGATTCTGATGCCAAGTGTGCCTGGAATGAAATTTTGAACTTTTTTAGGGATGTTCAGTAAATGCGTAGGTGGGTTTTTGTAACATTTAAACTGGATCTTGAAATTGAAATCTGTGGGCACCGTTGAATGCACAGTGTCGATAGTCCCTTATGGAGACCATCACGTCGACCGCAGTTGGTCAAGAGTGAAATATAAAATTTGGATCTTTTCGTGAATAAATTAAATAAAATAAAAATGTATAACATTTTTATTTTAGAAACCCCCTCAATATGGGTTATGGTGGTGGGGACCATGCGAGACTAAACCTCAAATGTGATTGTTAAGATGCGGGGCCACCTAAACTAACTCCCTTTATAAATTTATCAGTGGGGACCACCCTAACCCCTTTAACAATTAAAAATCTCTCAAATCCTCCAAATTTAATTATACGAACACAAATCCACTTAATTGGGATAATTAAAACACCTAATTAATGGTGCCAATGTATTACACTAATTATTCCATCCTAGTTCTGCCAACACAATTTATTTTGATTAACATAAATGAAGAAGTTGGAAATTCCACATTTTGGTGGAATTGGGAGAGGATAACTATTGGAGGAATATTCTCCCCAATGAAGAATGCTCTCCCCGATGAGGAACATCTTCAACGACAACTAAGCGACGATTGAGGAAACATTGTTGTCATCGATGTCCGTCTATTCCCAATGACATCATCTCCAACCTCGGGACCTCCATCAAAAAATATCTGACTTAGGGTTTTTATTATATGGGATTCTGGATTTCCATTTTCATACCTTCTAAACAAAGAACACTGATCAACACTTTAACTAGTTGATCCGTGGAAGATTTATTTTTTTAGGGATAGGGAATACTCATTGACGGGGGTTGTAGTGTTTGATGTTCTTCATTCATGGTATTTGTTAAGCCTCTTTATACTGCTCTAACATGGAGGGTGCGGGCCAAAAAAATATGGCTTGAACCCACCGTCGTTCATAATTATTTTTGTGTTCTTCACGAAGGATGAAAATAGCATTGTACCACAGTGGCGAACGGACATCGGCCGACAAAATTGGCCGCCGACGAAGGTTCGGTGCACGACTGCACTGCACGGTGATGATGGTTGGCCATCCGGCCAGGTGCGGTGTACCACCGCACCGCGATCGCCCTGCCGCACTGTAGCCCCCGCCGCTATGCAGCCCGTCGCGACTCCTGTGGCCCTCACAGCTCCTATGGCCCTCGTAGCTCCCGCGGCCCTCGCAGCTCCCACGACCCACGTAGACTCTGCAGCTGTCGCGCCATCCGCCTCCCCGTGGAAAATTCAGCCTTCACGGCCCTCGAGGGCTCTATGACGTCGTGCACTGCCCGCGTCCCCGGCCGCCTTGTGCCGCCCCACGGCCACCTTTGCTCTGTGGCCGTTGCCACCCCGCAACCCCCGTGGCCTCCGCCACCCCGTGGCCACCGCAACCGCCGTGGCACCCATGGCCTTCAGATCCCCGATGGCCTCCGCACTGCTCTATGCCACCCCGTGGCCCCCACGCCACCCTGAATTAACCTACGACCTTTGTGCCACACCACAGAAGCCTTGGCCAGGCCGCCCAGTGCGGGCCGGGCCAAACCAAAACTAGCCATCCAGGTTGACGTGAATCGGGTAGTGTCAGCCCCGGTCGGGTTGGGCCTGGTCGGACCAGACCCATGCCAACTATGACCCTATACGAACTTTTTGCCATATCTTTGGAACCATGTGTATGTTTGACGAACTGTCAGTGGAAATAGATACCTTGGAGAGAGATGGTCTCTTTGGTATACCCCGGTTATGTTTTGGATAATGTTGGGGTATGGTCAGGTTGGATCAAGCACAAATCCATTCTGGCCCTTGAGACTAAAAAAAGCTAATAACATACAGACTGAGCATCCAATTGGCGCACCATCTATTTCGTTGTGATCCCTATGACATGGTGGCCTATTGGGTTACTTATTCATGGGAATGCGAGGATTTTTTAGTATCAACCAGTTCCTTGAGGAGAGGACTATCCTATATACAAGAATGATTATTGTGGGAACCTAGTAGTAGGTTGTGATGCAGAGAATGAGGAGTGATCATGTGTGTGTTAGTACCAAGCGATCATGTGTGGGTCATCACCGAGCGATCCTGTGTGGGTCACCATCGTGTGATCCTCTATGGGTCAGCACTGAGCGATCCATTGTGGTTCAACACTTATCGATCATGTTTTAGTCAGCACCGAGCGATCCTGTGTTGGTCAGCACCGAGCGATCCTATGTGGGTCATCACAGAGTGATCCTATGTGGGTCAGAACCTAGAGATCATATGGGAGTCTGATTATGTACTAGAAATTTAATGTGATCCAGTGTGGGTCTGACAACATACTGAAGCGATACTAGGACCATGTGTGGGTATGATATTGTACTACGATCCTATGTGGGTCTAATTATGATTAGGGATTCTTCATGGGTATGCCTCTTAAAAAAGTAAGATGATTCACTAGTTACATCTAATCATATAATCTACTGTACCCAACAAATAACTTGTATGATATGAGTCAGTACCATTGTGGTATTCTTCTGTGTGGCGTACCTATGTGTACTCACCTTCGTGGTATTTCTTCCTTTGTGGAACAGTTGAGCATTGGGCTTTTGAGTTGGACTATGTGTTTCCCCATAATTAAGATGAGTATACATGATTACTTATGTACATGTACGGTCTTATACCTATGTAGGGTTGTCTTTATTTTTCATTCTTTTTGGTTTATTCATGGTGGATTTTGCGAGACCTTGAGGGTCTCTGGGTCCCTACTGAGTATCGCTATACTCACCCCTACACATGCTATGTCGGCACCTTATTGTGTTTGGTGCAGATGATAGGTAACACTGACTAAGGATGAGAGTACTAGGACTGGAGGTTGCTCATAGGTGGACATTATATGAGGCGTACCACATATATGACCGTTCGAGAGCTGTACCTACCCTTTATGTAGGATCCTTTTCCAGTGATCACAGGAGCTGTTCGAATTTTTTTGTACATTCAATTTCTTGTACTTTCAATGTAGGATTCTATTCTTGCCCCCTTTTCTTTCTGTACTCAGTCTGTTAACTATTTAGTTTACTTGAGTTCGTATCTTCTTGTGTGCTTGGTTGCATGTGTTTACAGGTTATAAAGGAAATTCCTTCCCAATTTTAGAAAATACACCTTTGGTGCTAGTCGTCATCCCCTAGCCTATGGAAGGTGGGCTTAGTGTAGTCACGACACTGGCCTCAAGGGACAGATCATGAAATAAAAACCTTCCATAAACCTATGTGGCTTGTGAACGCCAAATCTATTGGTCTTCTATTTTAATATATTTCCTTTCATTTACAATCCGTAGGTTCCATGACTCCCATGGAACATAGATATAATCAATAATTTTTCAATATATGACAAAATAATCATGTTAGATTTTAAGGTCATATAGAGGCTCTTAATACATTATTTATACAACTGAAAATCAAATGTTTTTCTATGTTGATAATTCAATATAAGGGAGGAATCTTCACATCTTCAAATATTTCCCTTGACTTCAAAGAAAAAAGTTGTTTCCAGTGAATTCCAAATCATGATAGTATGTTCTCATAAGACTCCATGAGATCTCCTATCATTTACCTTTGAGAAGACACACAGGGGCGTAATTAATTAATTGATATAGTCCCTACCACTTTAGCCAAGCATAGTGCCTCTTCATTGGTTGCAATATCATGTCTAGCATACTCTACCACATCATGTAACCTATATTTTTATCCTAATGTATTATTTTCAATATTCAACATGTATCATTGGTCGGAAAACACCTATTTAATCCAATAAATTTCAACACTCTCATAATTGAATGAATATTGGTGAGTCACTAATTCAATTTCATGCTGAGAGAATTGTTTTACGCAATTATTTTGATGTTGTATAGACAAACATGAAACATCCACTGCTGATATATTCAGTTAAATGTCCCTATTATCCTCCCTAATGGTGAAAACCTCCATTACCCTAGAATGAATTACATGATATTTAAAACCACTAGAGCTGAGGATATTGAACATCTACCAGAAGTGGTCCAAATGGTCCTTGAGATATTTAAAGATCCCCTCTAAGATCATTCTTTATAACTCTACACCCACATTTTACAATTTTTTTATTGAAATATAGTGTAATCTAAACCTTAGAATAGGCATAGTTAGGAAACATATATGTATTTAGAAACAAGGTGGTGAGTGAGGGACTTGTACTCGCATCCCATGGTGTGCATGTTGTATAGACGGTTTTAAGGGGAAGATAAACTGGGGCCAAAGGATCTGGGTTCTCTTTTCCATGAGGAAGAATTTCCATAAATAATCACATAAGGCTTTTTAGTCAATGTATATAAGTAATGTTTTCAAACAAATGAAAATTATGTTATCAAATGAGAGTTTAGCTTTTTTAGTTAATGTAGAAGCTTTTTTTCACCTTAAACCTGACCCAAGGGATGATAGAAATGTGTTTCTTCTCCACGCATCATTGATGGAAAGATGATGCCCCTTACACTGACCCAATATGATAAATGATAATTCTAGGTCCACCACCACCCTAATGGTGTAGAATCATAAACAAAAGGTCAGGAAATTTGATACAAACTCGATGGTATATTAAATTTCAGGATAAATGGTTACCATCTCCCCGTTATGCCTCCATCCTAGATATGCATGTCAGAAAATAGTTACATATCAGGAGATTATAAGAGTGTTCATAGTCATGTAAGATGAAAAATTATGAGGCATATTAAACCCACATCAGACATCAGGTTCAACCCTTCTTGGTCCACCATCGATTTATACTCTCCTTGGACCCTATCCAAGCTTGAGGGCATGCTGAAGGGATGGAAGGTGAATCTTTCATGGATATATATGTTTTCCCTCTTAAGGAACATGAAGAGAACCAATACAGTTAAGCAGGTCGGGATTAGATACTTATGAAATAGATGATTAAATTCAGAAAATGCACTACCTGATGAAATTGGGAGAGGTTTCTTAGCTGACTAACTCACACTACCCACTAAGAAATTGTATTGTATGATTCCCACAACACATGATACACAGTGGTGTCTAGAAATAATGTCCTAAATCTAGTTACAATCAATATTTTCATTCAATCTTTTATCTTAGGGATAGTGAAAGACTCAGGTTGGGCCCCTACCCAGTTAATTCTTAGATGATTCCCCTTCCTCCGAGTATTAGCTATATCTATGTGAGATGTTCACGAGATTTTTCATCGGAGATAGGGACATACCAAATTCACACAAGCAGTTTTTTCTCACTGTATCATTTCCAAAAATTATGTACATGATTATGATCATTATAGAAATACACTAGTCCAAACACCATGACCTTAAATTCTATGCACTCATACCTTAGGCGTTCCTAATATTCCCTAGGCTATAGAAAAAATTCTATGTTCTGTTTCCCCTTATTTATTTATTTTCCATTTATCCTCTTATTCCTTGCATCAAGACGTCAATAATTACACCCCTACACTCTAGGCTATATAACCTTATGGGTTATCCCCTTTGTTTAATGTATTGAGACCATCAACCAAGCTGTTGTTAGATCACCATTCATCTTACCACTAAATCATTCCTATATACAATTTTTATATACCCAATACAATTTCTTGAAGGTGTACCCCAAAGAGTACTTGAAAAATTCTTGAACATATTCTCCCTTGAAACATCCTTCCCATAGTCCATATCCACTAGGTGGTGCCAGAATGAATGAGTCACCACTGGACCTTAAGAACGCCTTCCCAAACAATAAAGGATATCAATTAACAATGATGTTCTTGGGTCTTATCATTGGAAGACTATACCCCATATCAGAGTGCACAAAAATATATGAAAATAAACCTATCAACATCTATGATACAAACAATAGAGCACTAATGATTGAAATTAAATAAATTGAAATTAAATGATTAAAACAAACACACACGGGTATCCCACTAGATTGGAACCATATACGAAAAAATAAATATAAAAGGAAAAAGAGTCTCAAATCCAACCTCAAGTCTCAAATCATCTCAATCACTGAAACATCTAAACTGCTCTATCATTATCATGTAACAATGAGCCTTTACCCAATTTGATCCTACATGCAATAAATCATTCATCGTGTGGACCAAAGATTCATGGCCTCCAAAGCATGGTGCGAGTACAACATAGCAAAGAACCACTAATATAGTTTGATACATAATTAGTAAATTTTTTTATGTGCATGTGATATTCATAGATAATTAAATTTATGAACTATTTATTATAAATAAATAAATTACTATTCATCTTTAGGCTCTAATGTGACAGTTGTTATTGACCACACCTACTTCATCTTGTGATGAAGTGTCTCTGATCATGTCCTGAAACTATTCCAACTAGTGTATCATTTAAAACAAATTCCTATCTTATTGGGGAAATCAAATAGCAAATTAGTATGTTCAATCACTATTTCCAAGGTGAACAACCTTAGGAATTCTAATTGTAGCAAGCCCACAACCAATTCCCCCTACGAATTCAAATACTATCAAGCACAAGGATATATTCCTAAACATCCTAGGAAGTGAACCATCATCTAGTATCATCTAATTCCAATTATCCCATGGAAATTGAGTTTGAATTTCTATATAGTCGATTCCAATGCATCTTGAGAATTCCCACATCATTAGTCACATCATCAAATCCATCGGGATTAATTATAGAAATCCATCAACATAAATGCTAAATACCAGTATCCTAAAAATTACAGACTCACCGGGATCATGGTAGAATCTCTACATCGTAATAATTTCCCTCTAATTAGGATCATGGTTGAATCCATTCATTCTATGAGTTTCTATGTTTTATTTAATTGATTTTTTATGTTTGATTGCAGTGATTTTGTGTGTGTTTTCTATGTGATTGCAGGGGATTTTAGTATTTGTGAGTTTGATTGTGTTTTAAGTGAGTTTTTCTTTTTGTTTGTAGTGAGTTTATTTGTGTTTTCAAGGTGATTGCTAGTTTTGTGTGTGTATAATGTTATTTGAATTCGATTCTTTGTAGTTTTAAATTGCCTGTGTTTTTTCGGATTCATGTGTGCTTTCAGTAGGATTGTAGGTTTTAATTTTTGTGTGATAGTAGGTTGCAGTTTTTGTGTGTTTTCAGAGTGTTTGAAGTGAGTGTTTGTTATTTATTTTCTGTTTTGGGTGAGTTTTATAGGTGTTTTCTATGTGACTGTAGGTTGTAGGTTTCCTACATGTTTCCTGACTCCTAGTGTGTTTGTGTTTGATTTCATCTTGCCTGCATGTTTCTGTGTTTTTTGATTATAGGTAGCAGGTTGAAACCCTGCATTTGATTTTATGTTTAATCCCTATTGTTAGAGATTCTGAATGGCTGGAAGTGGCTAGCTTGAGGAGTGGCAGCTATGTTTTTTCTAAGAAGAGGAAATACCAATGGTTCAATAAACCATTGGTATACATATTGAGTAGTGTATTCCCACAATATTTGAATATTTAGTATACCTATATCCCAACGGTTTCAAAGAAACCGTTGGAATAGAGTGACCTATAGGTGGTATACCAATGGTTATTAAACCATTTGTGAAAAACCATACCAACTGAGCTATGTCAACAGTTCACTAGAACATTTCCATAGGTTTATACTAATGGTTCAATGAACCATTGGTCTAGTGGTATAAACCATATAAACCTACATTTATTAACCATTGGATAAAAAACACATGGTTGCAATGATCCATTAGTATTTTTAAATTAGGGAAACTAACCCAATGGTTACAGTTGGAATTGTTGGGATATGGTTATCCCTATGACTCACATCCCAATGGTTAAGTGAACCATTTGGATAGTGTCTCTCAATAGATTTTTTTCTTTTACCAATGGTTTATAATCATTGGTATAATATTATTTTATAGTAGTGTATCTACATAAAAAACACTATATGGAATTTGGATAATATTTAATGTCAGTTATTATAGAACTAATAAAAAATAAAAAAACATTGTATGATTAGATCTAAATTTTAGTTGATTAAAATGGGCGTATTGGAAATTTTTAATCAAATTCATCACTTGTTTACTAGTATTTTTTATAGTATGAGTACCTTAAGAGAAGTAATGTATAATACACTTATAGGTGAAAGAGTACATAAGACATTATAGAATTAGTGGAATGATAAGAAAGTGAATGTTGATAAAGGTATTAACTTCATATATTATACAATCAATTAACATATTAAACCATTATGAAAATATTAATTAGAATTTAAAAATACAACAAAAGAAGAATATAAAAAAATAAACAATATTTATATGAAATAAAATTTGATTATTTCTTCTTACTCACAAGATTCTAAGATATAGTTAAATGATAGTGATGTGGTATCTCATGTTTTAAAAGGATTTAAAAAAGGAAGAAAGGATATGTGAGAAAAATTAAATAGGATTTTCCCCATGTAGATTGACAATGTCGGAGAAAATATAATATTGTATCAAATGATACTTGTAATGTTATCCGTTATGAATGTAATAGGTCATGTAAAATAATAAATGATTTCTCAATGTTAAAAATAATGGAAAATTATAAAAAGAAGAATGTAATATAATTTTTAGCTGGATGGTGTTTTACCAAGGGCTCATATTAAAATGAAGAATCTAGTTCAGAAAAAGAATTAATAAATATATTCTTGATATTTTCTAAGAATTAGTATCTGTAATCCAATTCTAAATATTATTAATATACTTATAATAAAACATCATTTTATTAATAAAATGATGAAATTTAGAGGTTTAAAATTTATGTTTTTTATATTTTTTAAGTATATAAAGAACGATAAAATAAGCATAATAATATTGTTGAAGGTAAAATGATCACTCTTAAATATAATTAGAATAAAAGGATTGTTTCATGTAGAATTAATGTTATTATATTTTCATATTTAGAATCCATTCAAAAAGTCATTAAAATTAAGGATTCAATTTCTAAAACTAATAGTTATTAATAATGAAATTTACATGTTTTTTTTATGACAATAATAAAATCAAAATTGATGTTGAATATTTGAAGACATGTCTATACATATTTATTAAAGAAATGTAATGTTAATGAAAAATGTTAAGAATTAAAAATAACCAAACGATGGTAATTTTTTTAATAATAAATTTTCTAAAATGAATAAGAAATTATTTTTCAAAATATAAAAATGTATTTTTATCCACATCCATTATTTTTAGAATTATTATGAAAGGAATTTAGGAAATTTATTGATTTTTGATATTTACACAATCTGTTATTCACACTAGATCCTATATTTCTAAATATTTTTTATCTAAATAACCGTGGAATAAAATTTTTAAATTATAATTTGTTACTAGGAATTATTTTACTAACATGATTGGACCCATGTTTGTATAGGTTCTAATGTTATCATAAATCATACTTTATCATATATTTTTCTTATGAGTATGAGAATGGAAACCTAGTACATGAATAGTGGATTTTAAAGACACATAATAAGTGAGAATTTAAATTTAAAATAATTTTAAAAATGTGATGTGGGCAATTATTTTGTTGTGATAATTCCAGAAGTAATTTTAGAGGTAATTGAAAGGTCGGAATTTAAAAATCTATTATTATTTTCAAAACATTATGCCTTGACGTAATAAAAAATAATTTGATAACTATTTATTTATTATTTGATGATTTAATTCATTTAAATGTTAAAAAATATATTTTTATAGGATTAAATGAATGATCTATCATATCATAAAAAATAATATAAAATATATTTTCTATCCATTTTTGAACATACGAACCCAAATTGTATGTGTTTATGTTTTAGTCCGTAAGGTAAAATATTATGGCCTTTAAACATCAAAATGAAAATTTTAGGTTCTTATTTAAGATATCCAAACACAATAGAGTTATTCACATTCTAGATTTAAATATGGAAAACGACAATATATGTACATTTGAATTAAATATAAAAAATATAATGACAGATTCAAATCTATCAAGTTAAAACATTAATACCTAAAACACTATTTCATGTTGATTTATTTGGACCTATATCTACTACTCATTTTAGTAATAATATGTCAATATTTTTAATTTTTTATGAATTTATTAGATTCATTTTTATTTATTTTCTATTTCCTAAATATGAAAATCTTTCAAAATTTTCATCATATTAAAAATTAATCACAAAAAATGTTATTTAATCATATCCATTTAAATTTAATGAGGAGGATAATTTTTAATTAAGGTATTTTAGAAATTACTTAAGGATAATAGTTATTATAATACATTTTTATCCCCTATTATACCATAAAATATGGAAATTTTGAAAGGAAAAATAAAATCTTATAATAAATATCTAAAACCATGATAAATAAGTTTAAAATAGTAGATACTTTTATAAATAAGAATTAAATGAATCTTTTTGTATTTCTTGTAGTGTTATTTTAGGACAAAATTTAAGGAAGAAAACATATGAACTTTAAAATAGAAATAATCATAATGTTGATTGTTTTAGAGTATTTTGAAAAAAAGTGTATATTTATAACACCAAGGATTCATTAGATATTTTTGATGAAAAATTCTTAGAAGATAAAATTTTGGTATATTAAATTTCTACTAAATCCTATTGAGTATATAATAAAATAACTATGATGTTTGAATATTATATTCAAATTAAATTTTATGAAATTTATTTAAAATATGAGAATGATAATTTTGATTTACTTGAAGATGTGTTTAGATATTTTTATTTTGGATACAGTGAACCATAAATGAAAATGAACATGGTTAGTAGGTGAGTCTCCCTCTTGAATTAAATTGGAAATTATGTAGAGACAACCATTTAGATAATTTAATTTGAAATTATTATTCAATATTTCAAACTAGAAACTATTTAAGGATTATTTATTCTCGTTATCTTTTTTTTTTAGAATTTGATCATAACAATATTGATAAATATTTAATGTATTATAATTAGGATCATTATATGGAATATGAATTAAATTATCATTCATGAAATAATGTTTAGATATTACTTGAACCCCTAAATGAAAAATAAGTTATTAGTACTAAATGGAATTTTAGAAACAAATATGATGAATCTAAATACATTCTTAGAAATAAATATTGATAAGTTTCATAAGGTTTTTCTAAAGACATAGTCGTTTATTATAATGAAATATTATAATTAGTTTCATGATTAGAGGCTATAAAATTCTAATTGACATATTTTTCTATTAATTGATTTAACTTATTTTAAATATATGTCAAAAGTTCTTTTCAAGTTGGAAATTATTTTGAAAAAGTATATATAATACAACTCGATATTTTATAAAATGACTATTTTCCCAATCATGTTTCAAATAGTTCTAAAGAATATTACGAACTCAAATAACATATAAGAGATTGGAATGAAATATTTTCTAATTTTATTTTTAAAATGGTTTTATAAAAGGAATGATTTATCATAATTTGTATAATAAGTCAAATTATAATGATATTTTAATTGTGAAAATTAAAGTATACGATATTATTTTTGTATCATCAAATAGAACATTATGTAATGAATTTCCATAATTAATTTAAATTTTATTTGAATTTAGTCTTATGGGATAGTGAAAATTTATCCTTTTACAATAATGTTTTCAATGAGAGGATTGTATTTTTGTTCATCAATATATTTTTTAAAATGATATTGTTAAAAGATTTGGGATTAATAATCTAAAATGCTAAAATTCCCCCATGATAACTCAATGCAAACTATATATTGATAAATCTAATAAATGAGTGTTAAATAAGGTTTTTAGAGGTATGATTTCAATTTTATTATATTTTAAAATTTCTTATCATAGTTTAATTTTTAGTGTATTTATTCATTAAATATTTTAATGTCGTCCTATGAAAAGTCATTTAAATATTAGAAAAAAGTCATAAATTCTGTTAGAGGTTCTTTAATTAATTGTTTATTCAATCTTATAAAAGAATAATTGAAATTTAATATATATATATATACATTTATTTTTTGGTCGATTTAAAATAGATTGATAAATCACAATTAGAATTTATCAATTTCTATGAAAAATATTTGTTTCAAGGACATATATAAGAATTTTTTTCCATTATTTATTTAATTTATAACTTAATTACAAAGTTGTAGTACGTTTTTTGGAAAATTCCACATTGAATAAATAATCAATAATTGTATTTTATTTTTATATTGATGACATATTTTTTTTATAATTTATCAACTATTTAAATTTTTATGAATCCTTTACATCATACAAGAAAAAAATATTCATGTTAGATAAAATTTAATTATAAACCATATACAAAAAGATGAAAATGGATTAGAATATTTTCCATTAGATTATAAAATATCTAATATATTTACTAAACCATTTGACTCAACCATGTTTGAGATAATTAAATTTTACCTTTCCATGGGAGAAGACTAATATTAATTTTCACGTTGAATCTATTTGAAAAATAATTAATGGAATGTGTTCTTCCTTAAATGGATTAGGGATATTCTTGAATGAAAAAATATTTATCAATTTAGTAACCTATTAATGTCAACATTATTAGTTTATAATTATTCATAATTATGACATGTTTCTATATTTTGATAGAAAGAATACTTAACCTACTTGAACATTAGTTTTTACAAACATTCACATAAAATTGTATTCTTGTATATTAAGAAAGTAAATGTATTCCATTATTTGGTTTACTAGCATGTTCATACATTATTGATTACATTTAATTCATTTAAAATGATTTATAAATTATCCGAATATCATTTACCATGTTTTTTGGATACTTGTTATATTAAAAATTCTTATATAAATGATGTAAATATTTTGGTTATAATCTTGTTATTAATTCTACAAACAATGGATTAATGTTTGATTTTATTTAAAGAGGGTGGAAAATATATTCTTTATGCGGTGTTTGTCTAATTTTTTTCACATTAACATACAATAATATTTTTTATACATTTCATGTAATGTAGAGGTAGGTAGTATCTTTTAATGTGATATTGAATAATAATTTTTATTAAATTTTCATTTAAAAGATTAATTGTCATTTTTACTTAGTTGGAATATAAATTTTATATTAACATCAATTTTTTTTAAAAATTGATATATTCACAAAAAAATTAGATAATTTTACAAAGGGTGATATTTATTTTCAAATTATATTTGGTTTTATAATTATCAAAAACAGGGATATTGTTGAGTAACTCATTTCCACTTCACATACATAAGTTTTTATATTTACAATGTACTCTTATTAGTTAGTTTGACATGAGTGAAGAAATTTTCATGAAGCATTTCCTTCTTTTAGAATTAAATAATGTTGTTAAGTTATTAAAATATTAAATTTTAATTCTCAAATTAACTTATCTTTTAGTATTTATTATTAGATTTATTATAAATAAAAAAATGAAGACTTTTTTGTTTTTGAAAAACTATTTTTAAACTAACATAATTTATTTTTACCAGTAAATACATTAGTTTTATTTAAATATATATTACCCTTGAATTTAATCAATATTAATATTACAAGGAACTTGAAATTACCTTTACATAGGTCACCCATACATGAATATTTTTTGACCTTTAGACAATGTATAGGAACTATGCACTACCATTTTAGAACATCCAAAAACCAGTAATGGCAGTTGCACAACATATGGGTATGATTGTTTCTTGTACAAAACTATTGGAATTGAGAAAATAAATTTACCTAAATTATTATTTATTCATACAGAATTTCAAAAATGACCTATTGGTTGAACAAATGTAACGACCCAATATTTTTAAATGATATCTGTTTCCTCAAAATTTGTGGTATTTTATTTTACACAAAAATAATATCTCATTAATATTTAAGTGATTCTGATAGAGTATAATGGGAAATTTGAGAATTTGGATTTAGCCATTATATGATCGTTGGTCAATATGATCATTTGAAATTATACACTTGGTAATAATTTAACATTGTAATTTTTAATTATAAGTAGAAATAAAAAGTGATAATTAATAAAGAAAGGATAAGTGATAGCCTCAACAAATAGAGTTATGTCATATGAATCCAATTTTTCAGAACTGGCGAGGGAGGTATCGTCAATGGGTTTCCAACTTGAACATTCCTAGGCCGTGATTTAATATGTTAAACTTGAACGAAATAATCTATAGGGGAAGATCAACATATTGGAAATTACAACTCTAACTTTGTTAGTTGAACCACTCTATGAATCAATAACTATCAAATGCCATACCCATAAGTCGTAAATGGGTGTTATAAGATGCTTTTTTTCAAAGCCATAGTAACATAAATTTTATTTCTATTATATAAATAAAATTTTTATCCATCAATTCCATTTTAAGTATTACTTTTCTTAAATTTGATGAATTTTATAAATTGATTGTTAATACCCAAATTGTACTTTTCATAAAGGATTTGAATATTATATAATAAACTAAGGATTTATGAATAATATTTATTTTTATAAAATATAATTATAAAAATACTATTATTTTAATAGAAATGGTAGAATAAATTTTCTATTTTATTGAACATTTTATGTGTCATAATTTTTACTATACATTTTCAACCCGATATTTTTTAATAAATAAGTTTTTTTATTTAAAAGTTAATATTCTCATAATTAGATAATTATTATGATAAAGTAATCATAGTATTTGAAATCATCTCACAGATATTAATTAAGAGTGATTTAATGAGAATTTTATAAAATACTTTATTTTTTAGTGTATAATAAAAATATTATTTGGGGTTTCTAGTATTTTTAATGGCTTCAAAATTACTTCATAATTATGTAATAATTAATTTACCACAATACATGAACTAATTTTTTTTAATTTTTTAATATCAATTATTTTAATAGATTTTAAATAATTTCCATTGCAACAAGATACTTTCCAACGTCTAAAATGGAATCATTATCACTAATAATATTATTTTCTTGAAACATTACTTTTCCATGAAAAATGAAGTAATATAAAATGATTCCCAGTTTGTTTGGTTTAAAATATCATAATATATTATCCAAATGTCCAAATCCATGGTAAAAATCATAGGCATGCCCATTTTTTCATTTTTCATAACCTAGATTTCTAAGGCCAATATTTTGAAATGATTAAACAAATCCTTCACTTTTTATATAAATACCCACCTATTTATCCATATATATTCACTCACAATACATACTCCATGGAAATTTGGTATTTGTTCTTCCCAAGCACCCCAAAATGTTTTCTGATTCCCCCTAGGTTCCATTCCTTATTATCTATGTGTAACTCATCAAGGTAAGGAAAATATCTGCTTCTATTTTCCATTCATGTTCCCATTTTTGGGTATGTCTTCCAATTTCCAAAATAAGATATATTTAACAAATTATTTTATCCCATTACTATAAAAATATTTTTTAATTAATTGTATTCCCTTATCCCATTTAATTTTTACATTTTCTAAATCCACATTTTATACTCGTAATGCAGTCAAATTTACTTCTCAAAATTTCCATCTTGCCCTCAAGAAATTATCTTTTATTTTATTCTTGTAAATAACCCAGAATCATTATTTTACAAGGGTATTAAACTAAATGTGAAATTTCTTTATTTTATTATGGTATTAATATATATTAATCCCACCTTACCTTTTCATTGGTTGAAAATTACATAATTATCATGTTATTAAACACATTTGAGACACCGTGATTTTAATATGAAACCCATTTTTTTATTCTACATGGGTTATTTATGAAATTATTTATTATGACATATGTGGATCATATTAATTACTAAATATGACGGATTTTCCCTAATAACACTCTAAAGTATTGGGTAAATAATTTTATCTCTATAGATGACATGTTTTACGATACCTTGGTAAATAACCTTTTGTAATTTTCATTTAGGACACCCGAGTGACAACCATGGTGGAATGATTTTGAATATATCATTTAAATATTGTATTCACATTAATATGTTATGATTAATAATTATTTTGTTATTTTATTCCATATTTTTTCTTGATTATCCATTAATTACCTTCCATTTGTTCTTATTGATATTCTTCATGATCACATGTAAATTATTTACCCTTACTATGCCTCATGGTCACCGCTTTCCTTTGATGTATGTCCCGGGGATATGGGATGATGAGAATTTACATAGGATAATCCCATGAGGATGTATTCAGGTGGATTTGGAATAATTTATTAATTGTTCATGTATTATGTACCATATTTACACGAAACTATACATTAAATGATCATCTTTTTGTACAATGTAAAAGAAAATATAATGTTATAAAAATGAGGGATTCCATAAAAATCACTCTTAATAAATTCATTTTCATATAATAAAGCTTATGAAATCCATTATTATCAGATAATTACAGTTACATCCATTCAGGATTATGCTTAAAATTATGTTTACATATAATATAGAATTATGAAAATGTGGTTCACTAATTTATGAAATAAAAAATTCAATGAATGAATCTAACAAATTTTTTTGGATACATTAGTTTGTTCTAAGAAATTTCATAATATTTTATATTTTATTTATTTCTCATATTTTGATCTAATTCATAATTTTTTTATTGGTTTTTAATTTATTAAATTTTCTATAATAATTTATATCCTATAAAAAATTATTATAATTTATTTTATATAGAATTATATATGTTTCATATGGGAAAATAATGTTAAATATTTCCATTGTATGTTTGGAAATTTCAAGATTCCAATATATTTTATTTAATTATGAAGATTCAGTATCTCTTGAATTAAGGGACCTTTCAAATGACTTGTATACTTATTTTATTGATTATTGTATGAAGTATTTATTCATTCTATTGAGTTCTATTTTATATCATGTTATTGTGTTAACAAATTTTTGAAGTGAATCAACAAGAATAATATTGATTATCATTTACAAAAGAATTTCATCTGAAGCATTATCATTTAAATAAAACATGAACAACTGTAAAATATTTTTTTTTGGTTTTACATTCATGCCTTATATTTTTGAAAATTTATAAATACAATGGCTAAAATATACAATTTGATGTAGAAACAATTTTTATTACTGATTTTTTTCTGCATGGAGGTATGTTGTATTAATGTTTTAATAAAATTGGTGAATGATATATAGAACTGTCAATGGAACCTGAATAGTAATTTATATGACCACTAATGTTATTATATTTGGCTGGGATGAATCATTGAAAACTCATATACACTAATGAGGTAGCAGATTCCTAGTTATTAAGTGATTTTATAGTTTCTATGTCTTTTTAATATTGTTTTTCTATCTTATATATTGTGTACTATTTTTATAAATTTTCATTAAAAAGAAGGTCTATATTATCAGGTTATAATGACCCTTTAAAAGGTTACCCGGTGTGTGCCTTGATCTGGTAAAAGTATGCAGTTTTGGTAGTTCGTTGGTCTAGATAGATGAATGTTCAGTTCTTACACTAAATAAAAATACGGTTCAAGATTGTTCCTCAATGTGAGAAAAATGTTATGTAGTGGGGTTCTACTAGATGAGAAAAATGCATTGTAAAGTGTTGTGAATCTCATCAAAAGAATGGTTGCTTTTATAGTTAGTGGAATATTGTCTTACTGATAGTGTGAAGTGTATAAAAAGGATCACTTTGACCTTAAATACAATAAAAATATTTTTTTATATACCTAATTTTAACATCAATTTAACTTAACCTAATAAATATTTATTTTTTATGATGTGATTAATTCACCCCACTTGAACCTTATATCATTCTCTTATTGGGACCAAACATTGGCTATAAGGATGATCGTTGATCCATGAATATAATACATGAAATTAATCAATCATTTTATAAATATATGAGTAATGGATTCAGTTACATATCTTTTAACTCTTATCCATACCTCTCCCATGATTTATAATGATTTTTGATGTCTAGGGAGTATCAAAGTTAAAATTTTAATGTTCAGATAGTTGTATTACTCATGGTAGTTCTAAAAGTATAAAACCATTCAATAAGTAACATTATGACTTGATCATATCACATCATATAATGTATCCTTTCAATGTATTTTTGATATACTAAATCAAAAATTAAAATTTTCCAACTATAATCATTTCATATCATTATATCATTTGATATTATATATTCTTAATTATAAATGAATGATTTCAATCAATATTATTATCGCACCTCATGAAAATTGCTGTCATATAGTAAAATAACTTTCAATTTAGGTAATATTCTTTTTAATATCTCTGTTACACTAAATTATAAAATATTTTTCGTTTTATTTGACCTAATATTGTATGATATACAATAACTTATAAAATCACAAACAAAATTTTTTAATTAGTTATACATCATTAATGTAACCTTCTAATACATAATATAAAGTAACATATGAAAATCCAAACCCAAACTCTATTGGATAAAAATATAAATATATTATAATAGTAGTCGTAGTCGAACTCAATTCCCATTAATTCATCAATTTCGTTCGACCCCAAAGGGCTTTACAGTGCTGATAAAAAATATAAATCCCAAAGTCCTTAAATGTAAGAAAATATAATCCTATAGTAAATCATCAATAATTTTTAATATACTAAGGGATGTAGTATTATATAAATAATTACATGTATCTATATACATGTATCCACTATCTGCATCACATGCCAACATTTATTTTTGTATGTTCTCATTTTCCAACACATTGACTAGGCATGTGACATGACTTTTGTAAATTGAAAATATCCTCATAAAATGTTCTCAATTCTCTGATTATAAAATATCAAGTATAATGAAAACATCACAATTTATTTATCTAATAATTGAATACATCACATGCCCCCACATCAATGTACAAAACGACATCACATGTTCCTTTCAGTTATGTCTATACGTTTCCATGGTCTCTCTCAATTGAGATTCTATATGTCATACTCATTATATGAAAGGAAAAAAGTCATCTTGGATGATCTAAAACTAATATAATGATCAAAAACAAACTCAAACACCCCCTGATTAGTTAATCCACATGGATATAGTAAGAAATATGTCAAATTACGAGGTTTATTATGCTCTCTGTCTCTCTAACCATAGATGTGGGAAAATAAAATGCATAAAAAAATCCTAGGTATACTAGGTATATGGTTAATTAAACTATCTGTGGTATACTCCAGGGGTCATCAAGTTCATAAATTTTTTTCCCCATTGACAAAATCTTGTTTCTCCACAAAAGAATACTGCTCACACTAACCTTAATATTTCATCACAACATATAATGCTCCATTATAAGCATCTATTAGGCATAACTTAAATACTAACATTAGGAGTTTAATTATCCATAAATTTTATGAAATATAAAACCTAAATATTTTAGTATATATTTTATTTTAAAAATGATATTATGTTCAATAGCATGTAGCACCAAAAAACTCATGTTTGAAAGAACCACAAAATAATATTATAAATTATCTTTATGATTGTCGAGTCTGCATAAAAATTTCCACAGTATCAAATATATATAATATATTTATTCAATAATATAAATATATAATTTAATTAATAAATTTAAAATTCATCTATTCATTGAAACATGACAAACAATAAGAATAAATTCATTTTATGCTTCAAAAATATGTTTTCATTAAAAATAGTTTTTATTAAATTCAAATGATGAAAATTATAATTAATTAATAAAAAATTTATAAATTTAATTTTATTAAATTAATATCATTTCTAAAATTAACAATTCATAATTATATTAAGTGGTATTTTTTAGAAATTTTGAAAATATTTGATTTTTTGGTGAACAGTGAAAATACCGTTTTTTTTAAATAATTTTTCTTTTATGAAATTATTACAATTTAAAAATAATTAAATACATTTTAAAAACTTTTTATCATCTAAATATATATTGAAAAGGAAAAATAATGTTTTTTAAAACATGAATTTTAATTTCGGAACCCAAGCATGACTTATGTGAATATAAGTTATATTTTATTAAAATTAAAAATATTACATTTTGAATTTAATTTTATTGTTAGAAGGGTCAATTATTTTTCTAGATTAAAATTTATAAAAAAAATAAAATTTTTAAATATTAAATTATCTTGGGAATAAACTTATTACTTTTTTTCAATGTGAAATGATATTTTATGCTTAAATTGGGCATTTTTTCAAAAAATCTAATATTCAATAATCTTTAATATTTATATTAAATGTAATTTACACCACTTATTGATTTTGAATATGATAACATAGAATAAAAATTTGGAAACAAAATGTCCAAATTTCTTAACAAGTTCCCTTTTATTTTTTTAAATAATCAAACTATCATTCTAAAAAGTTAATTTGTCACGATTAAGGTTAAATTGGGTTAAAAAGAAGTTTAACTAAGACATAATGCTTTAAAAGTCTCCATGACTTGAATTAATTTTGGTTTTCATTTTTTTAACCTAGAACATATTATCTATGGATTTCTAGTTATTTGGTTCCAATTTACATGATTATGGTATATATTAAATTTAGATCGTTTAGGTAGTTCCAAGTGTGTATATTACCTCACATTTAAAGGATGTACCCTCTCTCATCTTCATCACATATCTTAAGAAATTTATCTCCAAAAATACATAATAAAAATATTCCTATATTCCTTACATTAATTATTTATATTATTTTATTCTCCAAAGATCATCTTAATAATTATTAAATAGCAATCCAATAGTGGTACCTCAAAGAATTGGTAATCATCTTACCTGGCTTTTTAAATTTTTATTCATACTTATACATAATATAAATATATTTTATACATCCAAACATAATTAATATAGTATCATACATTTTATAAGTGTTATTATTATTGTTGGACCATGATTTTCTTACTCCATTCTATCAAAAGTTAAATGAATGTATTGCTCGTTCGTCCATGAGGAAAACCGCCTTCACGTAATGATGTCATTCATTCTCCATTACTGCCTCTCATGGATGATTATAATGATGAATTTAATAAATATATATTATTTTTTTAATATAATAATGATTTTTTATTGATAAATTTTTATCAATTTTCTTTTCTTTTCTGTTATTATAAAATGGAATTATCATTAATGCATGTATACGAACTACCATCCCCATTATAGATATATTTTATTTTAAATATATTCCTCTTATAAATGGAATTAAAATAATATATAATGAATATATATTATAATTATTAAATTAATAATATTATATACATGTTATATTATTAGTATATCCTCTCATGTTCTCACTCATTCAGTCTTTATTACCCATACTTGTTTAGGTCGGTTTTACCACCTACATGAGAGATATTATAAAGTTTATAACATGAAACCTTAAGTAATGTTGAATAATATTAATATTATAAATTAATATGATATTAATTACATGGTAATTATTTAAGAAATTATGGAACCATGAACAATTTGAAAGATAAGTACTTTTGAACTAAAACATGCAAGAAAAATGAAGAAATTATCAAATAGAAAAATGATACTAATAAAGAATAGTTAATATATGGATGGTATGGTGTTATAAGTAAACCACATATTTTTATTATAATTATTGAAATTTTATATTATAGATATATAATTGTTTTAAATTTATTACACTGGTGGTTAAATAAACTTATGAGGAAAGCTATGATTATGGTAAGGTTTTGTTTTAAAAAATCATTTTTATTCCAGAATGTTAATATTTGAAATATAATTGATTAAAATTATATTATCATTATATTTTAAACCACAAATATTTTATTCTACTAAATTTATGTATTTATTTTACATAATTTACATTTATTTTCCTCTATTCAGTACTTATATGATCATGTTTTTTTCAAGAAAAGTCCACATTATTTCCAATTTGGTTGATCATCATTTTTTCCATTTCATGTTTCTTTTAAATGATTCAAGAATGTTCATATTTATAATACAATTATTATTTGAAAAAATTTGAAACTACAATTTATTTATTTATTCATATAAAAAGGAATATTTTTTCTTGTTTTTCAAAAAAGTTGTTTTATTGGCTTTTTATAAAAGTGTGAAAAGAATATTAACTTAATGTATTTGAAATGAACGAATTTTACCAACATGATTAATTTTCATGTGATTCAAGATTATTTTAAAAGCCTCCATGCTTATTTTAAAATAAATTATTTTTCTCAATATTTTTGTATTTTTTTTTGTTTTATATGATACTTATAGAAGACTGTATTATTTTTATAAGGGATTGAAAAAAAATTGAATGTGAATTATAACTTCTCTTTTACACACAGTCACATGAAGGTGATTTTTATCATTTTTCTTCTAATTATTTATTTCAATAATAATGTGTTTTCCAAAAGAATCTCTATATATTTTTAATTTATTGTCTAATTTCATCATTTATTAATTTATGGATTTGCATTCGTTTTCTTCCTCATGGTTACAATCAATAGAATATTATTTTTCCCTAAATGTACAAATTTTATATATCATGGATTTAAATGGTACTATTTTGACAACTATTATTTTGTTTTAATATTACACTAGTTCTATGTATTTTAATATATAAATGAATATAATAAACAAATCCATTTCATTGACTGAGGAAATATTCTATATTCTTTATTCAATAAAAATATTTATTTATTTATAAGGAATTTGGAGAACAAATTATATTGTTCATTCAATATATAATGATTGAATTAAATTTGAATATAATGAGAGAATCATTATTATATAATATACCATTGATACATCAATATTTCGAATGATATAAACTAGTTTTCATGATTTTTTGGCCAAGTCTATTTGACCATCTTATAATAGTTGTGTAATTATATTATAGCATCCAATTCAATTAAAGTGTCTCTTATAAGGACATGATGTTATAATACATTATATCTTCTCTCATGACTTTATGGTAAGATAATCAATATTTGGGTTCATGAATTTTAGTTTATTTATAATTTAGTATTCATTATCCATGTGATTACATTGTTGATATTACCCGTAGTTGTACTTTGAACTCAAGTTGTTGATTGAGTCAAATGTGTTTTTATTATCTGATATTCCATTTGATTCATCCTAATTTAAACATGATTTCAACCATTATACATATCCCTTAATAAGTATTTGATCGTACACATAATGTGTTTTCATATACCAAGGATATGAAAAAAAATTATTTGAATTATTTTTACGGAATCAAGAAGGTTTTTCCTGTTGTATTTTATATTTCCAATGAAATATGGAATTTATGAATGTATACAGTTTTCTAATATTTTTAAATTTATCCATATTGGGTTTTGATATCCCTTATATATTTTACTAATGTAATAACAAAAAACTAATGATATGTTACTGGAGTTAGGTCCTTTATTGTTTGTATGAGATCATATTTAATAGGAACATTGGAAAAATAAATTTTTGTAACACATATCTAACCTGATTATGTTGGACCCCAAAACAACATGAGAGAGGAGGGGTGACTCAAGGTTTCAATATTTTCTTTTAATGTGATGGATCTTGTTCCCACATTGGTTTGAACTAGTTCAACCATTTTTATGGAATCATGTAGTAATAAAATATTCACATGCAGAGAGAAAACACAAAAATATTACTTGGTTCACCACTAAGGTAATTACATGGATTCTACACCAACTTTGTGTCAGTCATACCTATTCGTCTTTTCTTTAGCAGTTATGGAATACATATGCTTAAGCACAATCACTTAGTGCTAGGAACTCATCCTTTACATGATTTTAGAGATAGTGCACTACCTCCCTCAGAACACTTCTTTACACTCCCCCTTTCTCACTTCTTTGGGTGAAGTCTTACTCAGTTTAACGATGTGAAAGCCGCATTGGTAGATTTTTATTTTATTAATTTATAATGAATATAATGAGATTCTTCTTGCATCATTGTATTGATTTGATTCACTTTAAAACACCGATCACATAAACATGATATTCAATAGTACCTTTCTTGAAGCTCACTACCTTCATGAAGGGAAGTGCCTTCATAGAACAAATTACCTTAGTGTAGCTCAATAAGTCATCTAAAAAAACATCATCATCACAAAACACTTTTTTTATATACCATTTAATTGGTTAAGAGTACATAAGTCTTTTCATGATGCTCTAGATTGATTTTAATACTTAATTTGTGAATCTCTTCATCAATCATGAATTCAGAGTGATTGAGCAATTTCTTAAAAAAACACATTTAATGATATTGGGGTAGCCTCATATATATAGGCGCGGAACTTCATGAAGATCTTGTGCCTCTAGAACATTTTTCATGAAACTTAAAAAAACATATTCACAATGCTTCAAGGAGATTATTCATAGCTATAAAGATAACTGTAATCTCATCATGCATTCACAATGTTCCACTTCTAATAGTCATAGAGAACACCATACCACTCATAAAAGCACCATACCTTAACAAAGGCCCATCCTTTAAAAAACATAGCCATCAGAAAACTCATTACTTTATAATATTTATACTCTGTTGATTCCAAAAAACAACCTTTCATGATAATGGCCTCACAATCCAGTTTTCATCTAATTTTTTCCCAAAAAATGGGAAATGACACCACAATCAATATTATAGTTAGAATGTAATATAATACCACATTACTTTTATTCTCCATGGATAATAAATTTTATTTTGAAAAAAAACAAAAAATATACTCCCTTTCCAACATAGAATTTCCTTGGTTCCGACAAATTGTTATAATCCATTAAAATAATAGATATCTTTTACCTTTTTAGTTATTCACATTCCTTGAATTAGTATTCATTAATATTATGAGAAATCATTGCATATTCCATTATTTAGATATCGAACCTAGATAAAGGAATATAATCAACTCCCATAGTAAATGTTGAGATTTCCCTATGGAGAAATTCAATAAAACAGTGGTTGGAGCTGATTAGCTTATGGCCATATCATTGTAGTTTACTTAGGATATTATTAATAATATTTCCCATATATAGAAACCTATTGTTCCCAAATGTGACTCACATATATTTGATCCCTTCATTAGAAAGAAGACTCTATATTTTAATTTAAAAACTAATCATTTAGTAGAAAAATAATGGATTAATTCTCTAGAAAAGATATTTGGGGCCATGGAATATAATAGAAGGGAAAATTTTAATCATGAATTGTATTAATGGGAAATTATGATCAATGGTGGTCATTTACCGAGAATAAAAAAGAAGATGACGAAATAAAACATATTTAATGGATAACATTTAAGGTAATATTTACTGAGAAATAATTTTCTCAAGAGAAATGAGATGAAATATAGATGACGTTCATTGATTTCATATAAAAGGAGGAAATTTTTTTGGTATAGTATGATTATAACTTTACAATATTATCATGCTATACTGATGACTATATATGTAATTTGTGATGTAAGATTGATTATTTAATTGATGGGGTTAATATAAGTTTTCAAAAGGGATTAGTTTCAAAAAATAACTCATCATATCATGATATGTTACCATGTTCCGTTAAGACTAAAACATAATTATTTAGGTCTTATATTTTCCAATGAAATAAAGAGGAGAAAAAAGAAAATAGAGAACCATGAAAATGGAAATATAATAAAAAATATAAAAGGGATAGTGGAACATTCTACATGTGAAAATTATGGAATGAAACAACATGTTAAATATTTAACGGTAATGAGAGTTTGATAGAAAAATAGATATAAATTTTATTTTAGGGAGTTTATTTTCATTGGAAATATTTTCTATGTGGTTGGAATATATGTTGATATCTCAATGATAAATGAACATCCAATAACATCCCTCTTGGAAGAATGTAAACATTAAGGATTTGAATTCAATGTAATTGTGTTTCAATTAGAGAATTTATGATTATAATATGGTGGTATTTATCATTAAAAATATTATATGTCGATTTGAGAAAACATCCAAGGATTGTTTCAATAATTTCATATTTAATGTAATATTTGGTAAATGTGAATTTTGGGAAGATATGCTAAATTGTATCAATCAACATAATAAATAATTTTAATGAAAATGTGATATTTTTAATGAAACATTTTTCAAAACACTATATTCATTATGTTCACATTAAATTAATATTATAAGATGAGTTTTTTGTTGATATTTTTTTATTGTTTTGATTTTTGATGTTAATTTATTGGTTTATATTTTAGCTTGTGCTAACAATTTCCATTTTAAATAAGATTAACAATTTTATTCATTTTTTTGGATCTTATACTCAATGAAAAGACGTTTTTAGTGTTTTAGGAATTAAAAATCATCATGATATCACTGATTCCAATAAAATGATTAAATTGGGCCTATATATTAGTAAGGAATGATATATGTAAATCTTTCTATTTTTTTTATCCCAATTGTAAATTAATTTAAATAATTCAAGGAAACTGAAGATTAGTCTGTCAACTATTATGTCGGGAGTAAAACTAAACATCAAAGTCATGCTTTTAAAATCTATTTTGAATTTACAATTCTTATAATGGTATATTCAGAATAATTTTCTTAGTCATAACCTAAAAATTATAATTCAGGATGAAATATGTATCTAATTTTATTTTTCTTTAACATTAAATTTGGAAAAGTGGAATTAAAATTTTGATGATGAAAATTCTGTAAGGTGGGAATAATGAAATACCCTAACATTTATTATATTTTTCCTTTTAAAAATAACACATTGACCAATAACGTGTAGCATATGAAAATCCATGTTTAAAAAAACCACAAAATAATATTATAAGTAACGCATTAGATTGGAATGTATGAAGAGGAATAACCCCACGATGAAACATATATATAAGATAATTTTCCCATAATAACAATAATTAATTAATTCTATAAATTTTACATTCATATATATCTGTTTACTATAAAATTAAAAAAAAAATTCATTATCTGCTTCAAAAATATATTTTCATCTAAAATAGATTTTATTGAATTTTTCACAGACATTATGACTAATATATAATGCATTTTTATATTTTATTTGAATAAAGGAATAAGATATTTTAAATAAACCTATACATTTTATCTTCAGGTGATTTTTTAGAGATTTTTTCAGGAATAGTTGACTTTTGGGTGAATAGTCAAAATACTAATTATTCAAAATATGTTTAATTTGGTGACATTATTATGATATAATCTTGTATTAATAATTTTTAAAATCGTTAAATAAAAATAATATTTGCTTTAGGAGTTAATTAATTTACCATAAAATATTATTTTCAATTTGGGAACTCAATCATTACTTCTGTTAACATAAGTTATATTTTATTCAAATTTACAACTAGTATTGCATCATTACAATTAATGGTATAGTTTTGTGGTTTGATTATGTTTTTTAATTAATCCAAATAATTAAAAAAATTAAATATCCAAAAAAACATTTTAAAATCATCTTCTTACATTATTTCAAGGTGAAATATTTTTTAGGCATAAATTAGTTATTTTTCTAAAAATAGTTTTTCATGTCTTTGTGTATCCATGTTAAATTAATTTTTTACTCTTACTGATTCTAAATATGATAAAATGGATAAGAAAATTTAATCATCATTTCAGAAAAAATTATATGGCCCCATTTATTTTTTAGTATATAATTAGGTTATCAAGGTAAAAAGTTATTTTATTGTTATTAAGGTTCAATTTGATATAGATGGGGTTTAACTTGTTGATAAGGATTAAAATGGATGAAAAACTTCTATAAATGAGATTTTTGAGTTATTTATTACACTAAAACATATTATATATATGATCTAATTTATTTGGTTCCACTTTATATGGTTATGATATATATTATATTTTAATATTTTAAGTAATTTCAAGTGTATCCCTTTCATAACTTATAATGGAAACCCCATATCTTCAATTTGTAACCCATCATAATTCATTTACCTTATCCAAGACCTACCTAAAATAATTCGTATCATTCTTCTAGATTTTCTTGAGTATCAGGTATTATCTTATAACTATCCTATTAATGTTTAATGAGTAAGCCAAATGAGTACTCCCAAAGAAAGTATAATCATCTAAGCTGACTCTTTAAATATTATGTCTTCATTTACATGATATATATTTATTGTATCCATAAAACATAATTAATAAGTTATAATGAATTTTATGATATGTTATTATTAATATTGGGAGACCATTTTATTCCTCTATTACATATAATGTTTAATGAAAGAGTTGCTCGTGTGTGTGTGTGGGGAACGTCATGCATGTAATGATGGGATTGATTATCTGTCTACCTATCTCATGGATAGTTATAATGATATGTTTAAAAAATATATATGATTTTTATGATTTAATAATTATTCTATAGTTATAAAATATTTATCTCATTTCATATTATTTTTATCATTAGAAAATTGAATTATAATTCATGCATATGTATAGACTACCATCTCTTTGAGTGATGTATTTAATTTTTCAATATCATGATGTTAAGGGTGGTCCTAAAATTTTATATAATGAATATATATATATATGTGTGTGTTAATTATTACATGAATAAGAATCTATAACTTTTATACTAAGAAACTATTTTGGCATTTTCTTTCTCATTCAGGCTTTATAACATTCTCTTTTTTAGGTCGGTTTTACCACCTATATGAGTGATGTTAAAATGTTTATCACATGAATGATTATAAAATGATTAATACTAAACATATTTAATACCAACATTATATAAGTGACCATATCAACATTATGGATATTATGGAACCATGATCTATGTTAAATGATCAGAACAGCTGAACTAAAATAAGCATGAACTAGGAAACAGTTATCAACCAAAATGGATATTTTAATAACGAATTATTAATTTATGGGTGGTATAATATTATAATTAAAAAAATATATGTTATTATAATTATGAATTATTATTTTTATATATGTAAAATAACATTAAATTTAGTATTCAAGAGGATAAAAGAACTTACAAGGCATATCAAGCATGAGGTACGTGTTTATTGTACAGGCTAAATTTCATTCAATATTATTTATGTATAACTTTAAATTAAAGGAAATTATAATCTTTTTAAACATTAAAATACATATATTTTATTCTTTTATTTTTCTTTATGGATATTACATATTTTACATTTATTTTATGCTCTTTGATACATAATATTACCAGGAAAATATTTTTTTAAGAAAAGTGAACCTTATTTTCCCCTTGGACAACAAACATTTTCATCCATGTTAAAATTATTTTAAATATTTATAAAATGTTATTTTTTACAGTCTAATGAATAATTGAATCCATTTTCAAATACTTTTTATTTATTTTCAAATATTTAAAAATAATCTTTTTAAAAGTCTTCAGAACAAGTCATTCCTTTACTTTTTACTAAAGTGTGAAAATAGTATTGATTTTTAATATTTATGGATTTAAAAAATTTAACCATCATAATAAATGTTCTATACATTGATGATTAATTTACATGTTCCAATGGTTATTTTGAGATAAAATATTTTTTTCAATATTATAGGAATAATTAGTTTTTAAATACACTAAAAGAAATGGTTATGATTTTATTAAAGGAATGAATATATTTTTTAATGTGATTTATAAATTTAATTATCACAAATATACAAGGTGGTATCTTTTAATGATTCTAATGTATTTTAGTAATTATTAAAAACTCTTATTATAACTACAAAACATTGATTGCTGAAGAATTGATGGCCTTATTTCATTCTATATTGATATTTGGTATTGTAATCATTAACATTCTCATGATCTCATTAATATGGGAATTATTTTTTCCATTATGACCATATTTTACAGATTGGGCATTTATACAATATAATTTACACTAGATTGTGGTTGTCTTGATCGTATTCCATTTCAATATATGGTATCTATTAATTGAGTTATATTAAGAAATTAATTGCTTTTTCTAGGGAAATATTTTTTATTCTAGATAAAATTTAGATAATTGGTGGTTTAATGAATTTTGATCATTAGTTGAGATTATAATTCAATAAACGAGGAATGAATATTATGTGAAATTGACTGGTGGAGCCTGGTAGTATAATATATTCTTGATGAATCATTAGTTTTCATGATATAATTCATCTTGGCAGTATGCATAGGCCATGGATGTAAGTAAATGTCGTAGTAGTTGGGTAATTAGTGCATACCTACCAATTCAATGAATGTTACTGGGAAGATACCATAAAAATAATATTTTTTATATCTAGGTTGAGGCCTCGGTGGTAATATTGTTAATATATGAATTAAATTGTTTCATTTATGAGAATTTTTTTACCATTATCCATGTGATTGTTATGTTGAAATTATCCATGAATTTACTTTGAAATAAAAATGTTGATTGAATGACTAGTATTTTTATTATCATCTCCACTATATTTAGTGTGCCTTATTTACTCAAGATTTCTTTTGTTTGTACATGGACCTTCCTACTCAATTGATCTCAACTTTTGTTTTTTTATTTTCCCACGGATATGAAGAAGAAATCATTGAATGGTTTTGAGGGAATGAAGAAAATTTTCATTTTATGGTTTAATTCTAAATTTATTATGGAAGTCATTTATAGTTCTAGTTCTCTAAAACTACTAACAATATAGATATTTTGTGGTGAGATGCCTTGAATCTTATACAAATTTTAAAATTAAGTGTTGATTTTGCGTAAATGGAGTTAGGATCATAAATTTAAATTTATATCTATACATACAAATATATATCCAATGTGAATGAATGATAAAGTAATGTTTTCCCATAATCTTTAATTATACAGTATATATTCATGAACACATTAAAAATAATTAACAACATCACACATAAGAACTTATACAACATTTCATATTTGAAATAATGTCATATTCACCTTTTGTTTTCTACAATTTTTGGGGTTTTGTTATGTTAATTCATATATATATATAATTCCTACCACATAATTATATGATCAACTGAAAAAACCTCCATGTATACTCTTTAGGGAGTAACATTAATAATGTAATTATGTTCGAATAATAGAAATTCTACTAAATCATTTTTCTAATGTTCAACACTATAAATAAATTCATACTTCTTAGCTCTAAAAAATACAATGTTTTGATGTTAATAACATTTTTAAAATAATTAAAAGTATTAATATTTCATCATCACCATCCTTTAAACTCTTTACATCAAAAATTTCCATTCAACCCTTCTAGTAACTAATGTATCTTTTACATTACTAATTTAACTAAATACCCTAAAAAAATTTAGATACCAAGCGTAATATAACTTTTTATGGTATCTAATATAACATGTATATTTTTATTTAAAAATACATCTTAAATATATTTAGAGTATTTAGTGAAATTAAATTTTGATTTTGAGATGTGTAATATTTTATTTGTTAACTTGGAACTTCCCATGTTCATGAATACTGTCGCTAGACCCTTAAAAAGACATCCTCTTTAAATATATCATACAATAATGAAAAATATACTTTTTTTCATATAAATAGCTCTTATTTGCTTTTATTATTAACATTTAACAATAAAAATAATGTTTCGATGTCACATATGGTATTCCATGAGTTGAAAAATATGATAAAAAACAAATTATCAAATATTCCACTATTAGTAGCTGAATAATATTCCCTAATATTCATGTATAAATTATTTACACATGATAAAACTCATTTTATCATTGTCTTCATTATAAATAATGTAATATAATTTACAAAAATCATAAAACATGTGTATAATGAACTCATCTCATTCTTTTAAACAGTGTTTTCTTAAACGATCTTATAAAGATAAAATTGAGAAAAATTACAGAATTTTTTTTTAAAAAAATTGTTAATCTTGAATTGCTACATGTATCCTGGTCCCCAATACAATAAATCATTATTCCACTACTTGTTTGAAAACATCAACATATTACCTTAAAATATTCCCTCACTTATAAACACCATCATATTTACAAAACATGTAAAAGATAATGTTAAAATTATATATCCTACAAAATATAAGAAAACAATTTATAAAATTATTAACTATGGTAAACTTTTGATGATGTTTCTTGAAACAATTCGTGTATTTCATGACTTTACCCTTCCAATTGTTTTATTTTCCACGGTTAATGAAATAACCCTACAACATCTTCATTGTTATTAGGGGATCCATTGAATATTCATGACCTATTTTATTCTCTCTATAGCCAAATGTTTTACCATTGTACTTCAGCACCAACGTAATGGTACTCAAGCCAGTAAATCACATGTCATATCCAACTATCATTAATATATTGAGGCATTCATGTAATATTTTGTTTAACTCAATCATATAATAATTCTCAATAAATATTCAGATCCTTTTCTGTAGTGATTTCATAATTATTTCTCTATATAGAACGAGTCTAAGAAGTAAACCCAATCAGTCCAATTTATTGAGGACCCCAACAACATTGATAACATGAGTTGAGAATAAGTTTAATTAAACTATTTTATACCAAAATGAACAACTTTATACCTCAAACCACTCATTTATTTACAGTTCTCGATATAACATTTTTGGGTTATCTATCTTCTTGTAATAATTTATTGTCTAATGTTTTATGCAACATTGAATCCATGCTACAAATACACGAGAGTATAGACATTTTTTGAATCCATTAGATTCATATACAAGTAATATAATACAATTTCTTTAATAAAGTCACATGTAGGATTCTTATTAATTGGTTCTTATAAAAAATAGAATCACATTTTTTTCATGAGAACAATTCTTATGTTATGGAACCAGTCAATGATATTCCAATGACATAGTTTTTATTTATACAATAATGATTTCGAGGTCGATATCGATGCGGATGATGTTATTATCTACAATATAAATTATCATCATATTTGTATGAAGTTATATATATTTAATAAAATTAATCATTAAAATTCATCCCACAAAAAATGATGAACCCATTCATTATATCCATTTTATTGGATAATATATATTATTTATTAAGAAATTAGTCTTTATTTCTATTATTCTAACCAATTAGTTACATAGGTATGAAATCAACTAGATAATGTCATATATGATTCATGGATAGTTTAGAAGGTGACTATTTACCCATTGAATCATATGGATAAAAAAATTCATTCCACTAGTACAATAACTATAAATATTTCCCAAATTAGTGAAGACCAAATCTCATTGTGGTATTTGGGTACCTAAGTCTTTATGGTATACATCTTCACCATGCCTTTAACAAGATTTACAATGGGAATCCTAATTTGGAAGAACATACCCACTTGAATCATTGAGTTATTGATATATGTATTACATTTAATGAAGCATGCAAAAATTATTTTGAAGGGTATTATTTAAATGACACAACAATACAATATACAAAACATGCTTATTAAATTCATTATGTCACATGAAATATATATTATCTCATGATCTCTTCTTTTATGAATGAATGTTTCCAATGCTTCAATTTTTAGAATACAAATTCCATAAAGAAAATTAATATGTTCAATCCATATTAATGTGTTACTCGGTACACATCATATATGTATGTATTACACCGAAATGAAAATACAATCATGATTTCACATATCATAATGCATTTCATAAAAAAGGAAAATGAACATTTCAAGTAAAAGTATCATAATTATATCATATTGAAAATTACCACAAGGGTACTATTGGAGAAATTTACATCTAACACCCCTTTTCTAAAATAAGCCCCAAGCCTCCAGTCTAGTGGGAAGTCTTACCCACACCCCCATTCTCATAAGATAAATTACTCGAGATAGAATCTTATTTATCATAACTCTAATCCCTAATATGAATATTCTTTATTCAACAAATAAATACAAGTAAACAAAGATAATTACAAAGTGAGGAAAAGGTAGATGAAATACAAAATCATACTTTTTCATACCTAACATAGTATAAAAACTTTATGAGAATAAATTTATGATATAAATTAACATACATAATATATATATTTTATAAAAATTTAAAAACAAAAATATAAAAACGAATTAAAAAATAAATAGAAGTTTTATTTATTTATTAGACCTTAGATATTCAATTATTAAAAATCCATAAATAAATAATTATAATAACATTATAATGTTTTATTTAAATTCAATAATTAAATAAATATTATTAATTATATATTTACTCTCAATATGGACTCTTTTATATTAATCACAAAACAGAATTCATTTCGTGTATATTAATTTTTTATAAAATATAAACATTTTATATTTCAATTGTAGTTATGAAAACATTATAAAAAATCAAACTATAACATATTAATATTTTTTTATAATTTTAATTGTATCGTTTATAAAATTTAATTTGAGAAGGTTTAAATAAAAAATATCTCCCTTTTAATTTGAATGATTCAAATTAAATATTATGAACAATTTATAACTTTTAAATATAAACATGTTTTATTTTCTTTATTTTCATAATTTCTAATCTATTTATAAATTACGCGTATAATTTTCTAATAAAAACTTTACATATAAATTATATTAATATATATGTAATGTTTAAAATGTAAATTTAATATAAAACATAATATTTCGGAGTATTTGTTAATATATGAATTAAAAACATTTGATTAATTAACTATAAATTCATTATATTTAATTAATTTATAAAACTATTATAAATTAATGAATATCTCACAAAACTATCTAATATAAATAATACGTTTTTAATAAATTTTTAAATTCATTTTGAAATATAATATAAAGAAAAAATATTTTTTCTTCATTTATCAGGTTTTACGATATAAAAGGATTCATAGTTTTTTGATTAAATGGATTGGAGCACATAAATTATTTACACATTATTAGTCATACTATATAATAAATGATCCAATCATGAAATACGATAGGGAGTTTTATTTTATGATATTAAAATATATCTTAAAATTGATATAGTGCTCGGTGTTTTATGAAAATCACAGAAGTGTTTTTGTCGAATACGATTAGCCAATAACTAAGATAGACTATCTAAAAATAAATAATAATATACTAAATCTAATATTATGATATCCAATATATTAAGATAATAATAAATTTTAATAAAAAGAAATTTAATCATATTTTTTCACATACAATATTAAAATAATTAAAATTAGAAAAAAGGTTATTTCAAAAATGATGTCATGAATTAATCATCATGAAAATGATATAATTCCATTGATAGATTTATTATCATAGTTTAACCATTAATAAAAGTAAAAAAACTCTTATTAATACTTGAAACCTATGGTCACCATGTGTCTAAACCTAAAATCATATGAATAAGAAAAAAATAATGTGTACCTTTCAACATTTATTGCTTCAACTGATGAAAACATTTGGTGTTTAATAATGATCAGCAATGAATAATTAAATGATTATTCCATTTAGGGTGTATCCATGGATTTCACTAATTCTCCAATATGATATAATTGTATTCTTCATCATTAATGTAATGATATTATCTAAAAATTAAATGTAGATAAAGGAGTGAATCATTGGAGTAAGTGTGTATCCTCTTGAGACATCTATTATAATGAGCTTGAATTTCCATGTAACTTTTTTTAAATAAATTGGGATTTATCGAGTCGGAGAAAATTGACGGTGCGAGATTCTGAGGTCCGGAGTGCCCAGAATGAAATTCTAAACTTTTTTTCAGGTATGTTCACTAAAATGAGAGCGGGGTTTTCTTACTTTTGAATTGGTGCATGGAATCGAAATCTGAGGAAACCGTTGAACTCGCGGCACTAGTATTCTCTTATGAGAACTTTCACCTCGATGGAAGATGGTCAAGGGTGAATGTTAGTTTTTGGGTTTTTCAGGAAAGACCAAAAATGAAAATAAAAGAGTGTGAAACATTATTTTTATTTGCAACACCCATATGGGTGTTGGGAGGTGGGGTCCATTGGAACTAAACCACCTTATGGATGTTGGGATGTGGGGACCACGAGACCATAACCTCCCATGAGTGGTTATGGTGGTGGGGACCACCAGGTCCTAACCTCCCATGATATGTTATGGGGATGGGGACCACCTGAGGCCTAAACCTCTCAACTCCCCTTTTAATGAGGGAGAAACCTTTCAACATCCACATTAATGTGGAGGAGCCTCTTGAACATCCCATATATTAATTTTTATAATGCACATACCTTTAACTATGCCGACATAGTTAATTGGATTGCACCTTTTTAAATTAAGTAACAACATTTTTGGAATTTAGAATGGTTCCTAATAAATGAACCGTTATAAATTCCACGATAGTTACCTACATTCCTCCCCTGTAATATATATGGAGCTTGGGAGATGTATTTGGGACGACTTCACCATGTGACGAAGCACTGGTAAAGTGATGTGATTCCCAACACATGGAGGATTTTGCTCTCCAATGAAGAATGTGTTGTCCAACGAATAATGTGCTCCCCAATGAAGAAATATCTGCCAACAAAGAATGCTGACCTCCTTCGACCTTCATCCTCATCACTTCATCCAACGTGGGGCGCCCTCATCTATGGAGAATCGATGACTGTACTACCTTCTTGCACCAACTCCAGCAAGTGAATGAGTTAGGGGTTTAATGTTGTTTGTTTATCACTTTTCAGGTACTCCATTATTCTCTTGTGTGGGAATGGGAAGGATTAAATTACCGAAGAACATGGTTGATGTTCTTTGCTTTGTTCTTGTGAACCATATGGTACCATTCTAAATGAAGAGGGTGTGGGGCAAACAAACTTAGCTAGACCCCCTCTACCGTTATTCTTTGTGGTGTTCTTCATAATGAAGGAAGGAGATGAAGGCAAAGAAGGGAAAGATGCTGCCTCATGCGGCCACCACGACCCGCGTCGCGCCCTCGGCGATCCAGCCTCCCGGCCAAATTGGACCCGCACCCAATGGTCGGGCCACCTCTGCCGCATGAGCATCCGGTCGATCCACCCTAGTTGCACTGCCTACCGGCTGACCCACCTACCGACGGTGCCACCCCGTCATCCGCCCCCACCCCCACCCACCTCAGTCACGCCACCGGCCTCCCGAACCAGCTTGTGCCCCCCGCGACACCCCGTCTGAGCCAGCCCACGCCTGCTCACGGTGCCCCAGCCGGGCCGGGACACACCCCTTGTGGCGGCCCGACCGAGCCGTCCCACACCCCCTCATGACGCCCCTGCCGTGTCATCCTTTTCCCCTCACGGGGGCCTGAAGAGCCAGCCCGCGCCCATCCTGGTACCTCAGCTGAACTGGTAACGACCCCTTGTAGCACCCCCGCATCCGAGCCACCCCGTGACAACCATCCATGGCACCTCTTGGCCCTTTCGGGCTACTGGACCTCAAAGTGGACCGGGCCACATTACGGGCAAGGCCTAACATTATGGGTCGAGTCGGGTCGACCCGAACCGTGTCTACCCATGATAGGTCGGGCCCACTACAACCCATATACTTTATTTGGCCATAACATTGGCACCAGATGTCAGTTTGATGAACCATCAGTGGAGTTGGGAAACATGGAGTGAGATGGAACCTTTGAGTGATGCCCCACTGTGTTTTGTATTGAGATGGGATACATTCAGGTTAGGTCGATCACGAATCCAACTGGTCCCCTATGACTAAAAGGCTAATAACTAACAGACTGGGTGTTTGATTGACACGATGTCTATTATGTTGAGAACCCTATGATGTATAGGGCCTTTGTGGTACTTATTCATGGGACATCATGATAGTTGCATTATCGAACAATAGCTTGTGGATTGGATCCTCTCAGTGATGAGTAAGCAAAGTGCAGATACCTAATAGTAAGCTGAGCCCTGATGACTGCTGACCGTTTTGACTCAAAGTGACTCTACTAGCCCAATGGGGGGTGACTTGGTGTCACGGAAGACCCATGGAACTTTATAGAAAGAGTACATCAGCAGGCTACGTGGGGGAGTTCCCTTAGTGATGTGGTAGACCCATGGTGGGGAATGCGCTTGTTAATGTGGCAAATCCATGGTACTCGATAGGAGGAGTATCTCAGCAGTCCATGGTTAGTGGGAAGTGTTCTTTGTATCGTGGCATGCCCACTGAACTCGATAGAGGTGGAGTTCTCCAGCAGTCAATGTTTTGACAGTTTGACTAGGGATGTAAATTGATACTACCACTATAATAAAATCTTGGTTGAGCTGAGTATGTTTTTTATGTTTTTATCATAATTGTGATGGATCACTTGATAACTTAGGAACATGTATGGGCATATACCTATTTAAGGTTATCTATTGATTTCATAATTCGGGGTTTATCCTAGTGGGATTTTGTGAGAACATTAGGGTCTCAAGGTCCCTACTAAGTATCATTATATTCACCCCTTCATGGGCTATGCCCGCGCCATATTATGTTGGTTGCAGATGACAGACATCGCTGACTGAGGCAGAGAGTTTAAGGACTGGACGGTGCCCGGAGGTGGAAAATATGGCGTGTCAGTATGTGGAGGATATGGATAGACACTAAGTGCTGAGGAGGCTATATGTACATACCCTTCAGGTAGGAATACTAATGGATGACCAAGTAGCTTCTTCTCTTTCTTTTTCTTCATTTGTATTGTTTTTAGTTGTACTAAAATCTTTACTATAGGGTTTGAATTCTGGCCCCTTCTACTTTCAGCACTCTTTTGGTTATACAGTTTACTCAAGTTTTTATCTTGTGGTGTGTGTGTTTATAGGTTATAAAGGCAATTTCATCCTAGTTTTAGAAAATTCAGCCTTTGGTGCTAGTCGCTAACTCCTGGCTTATGAAAGCAAGGTGTGGGGTAGTCACATCTTAGGCCCTGGGGGACGAGTCGTGACAAATTGGTATCAAATGAGTTAGTTCTTCTGCAAAACATAAGACTCTGATCTTTTCCATGAAGCAATAGTGTTATGTATAGTGATTGTGGTATTCAGTTCAGGGAGTCTGGTGTTTGTGCAACGGCTGAAGTATCCATACACCAGGACCCTGACTTCTGATTTCCGACTCAGTGCATGAAAACACTGATTGCATGTATGATTTCCAATTTTTTTAAGTTAGCTCACTAGGTTAGATCACCAAGTATAACTTATTTGACCATAGTGCACCTGTTTCTTTTCAGGATTCCTCCACGCAGACAACCACTCAGGTTTCCAAGAGTTTTACCAACTGATAGCATGCTGACAGATGAGGCCTCGGTGCAGGGCCCTGTTCTAGTAGAGGCCCCAGTGAAGGCACCAGTGGTACCACTACACGTTGGGCCACTGATTGCACATTCCCTAGTAGTGGATGGTACAAACCACTTGAGCGCATTGCATGAGTTACTGCGCTAGAGTCCACCGAGGTTCAGGGGAGCGATAGACCCAAAGGCGGTTGGGGATTGGATAGAATCCATGGTGAGAGTTTTCCGATTGGTAGGGAATCCAGCCAATTTCATGCTGATTCTTACCACTAGGCTTCTATAGGCATCAACAGGAAGATGGTGGAGTTTTATGCTCCAAGGTCATGATGAGGCAACGTTTCTCTAGGCAGACATCGATATCATGTTCCAGGTAGAGTTTGTCCCATCGACTTTTCACGCATTGCGCATTCAGGAGAAACATAATATGCAGCAGGGCATCATGACTGTGGCTCAGTACTCAGTGAGGTTTAGAGAACTCTCACACTACTCCACTGATATGGTGTTGGACCCATTCTTTAGGGCCCAGAACATTGAGAAAGGACTCAGGAAAGAGATCAAGGATTTAGTGATCTCACGCAGCATCCTGAAGCAGGCATGACTATTAGAGACATCCCTCCTAGTGGATAGTTTCCTTGCTGAGTATTCTACAGTAGTGAGATCAACCACTAGTCGACACATAGCGGAGTCTTGTGGAGTTAGAATTAGATGAATTTCATAGAGTTCCAAGTGGAAAAGACCTACAGGTGGATGACCACATGACTCTGGATCGGTTGTGTGGGGAACCCAATGTGGAGACAGATATGCAAGGAGTTGGTCGTGTTACACATGTGCAGAGAAGGGTCGCATGGCTCATGACTATCTGACTAGCTTTACGAATGATCAAAAGATGGTCGAGGGACCACCCATGAATTGATAGAGATTCGATCGAGGTGATTAGTAGGGAGCTAGAAAACATGGATGAGGATTTTCTTGTGAAGCTGGCAGTGGGCGACGATTCGAGATATTAATGCCACCACCACTAGGAGGTCCACCATGACCACAGGGAGCAGGTGGGCAGGGGAGAGATCATCTCCAGTAGCTGAGTCTGACGATCATGGAACTTTGGAGATGATTTTAGGTACGATCTGTGTCTAATCCACCATAACTACAGTACTTATAGACACAGGTTCCAGTCATCTTTTTATTGTAGTTCCCTCGTTCGGAGATCAAAGATTCCGATAGAGCCATTGGTCCAATCCATATGGCTATATACACTTTCGGGAACAGTCTCCATGATTAAACACTAGTACCAACTATGTGAGCTTACACTAGTAGGTGAGAGCTTCAGCTACGTTCTCCTAGTAGCCGCATCAAGGCCTTACGACGCCATCTTTGGGATAGACTAGTTATCTATATATCATGATCAAATTAACTATATTAGGTGCAATGTGTGTTTTTTCTGCACAGATGGGACCAGTATTACCTTCAATGGGGTGAAAGGAGCCTTTGCAGCACAGGATGGACTTGCTGGGAGGAGGGTGAAGCCAATCACTAATCATTTGGCGAGCCTTACCCTTAGAGAAGTTTAAGTTGAGAGTCTGAGTTATCCAGAAGTTGTGGAATAGTACGCAGATGTCTTCCCTGATTTTGTTCCGGGTCTACCTCCTCTTAGATAGGTGGACTTTTACATTGACTTGTACCCTGGGATGACACCAATATCTACTCCAGCATATCAGATGGCTCCCATTGAGCTTCATGAGCATCAGGTATAGCTAGAGGACTTTCTCGGGAAGGGATTCATCCGGCCCTATGTTTTTCCATTAGAAGCCATGATTATGTCCGTTAAAAAGGTAGATGGGAGCTTTAGGAATTATGTTGACTATCGGTGCCTGAACCAGGTGACCGTGCAGAACAAGTAACCACTCTCGAGGATTGATGACCTCTTTGATCAGCTGAAGGAGCCCAGGGGTTCTTGAAGATAGAACTCAGATCAGGCTATCATCGGTTTAGTGTTTGAGACGAGGATGAGTAGAAGATGGATTTCGGATGTTCGTACGACCACTACAAGTTCTTGTTTATTCCATTCAGCATAACAAATGCTCCAGCAGTGTTCATGGGACTCATGAATAGTATATTCATGCCATACCTCGATTTCTTTGTCATATTCTCCTTCGACGACATTCTGATATACTCAACTAATGAGGAAGAGCATGCCTACCATTTGAGGGTAGTATTAGGCACACTCTAAGAGAACTAGCTTTATGGTAATCTCTCTAAGAGCCAGTTCTGGATCCGAGAGGTTTACATTCTAGGACATGTCATATAGGGAGATGGAGTATCAGTAGATCCAGTGAATATTGAGGAGGTACATTCTTTGGATCGAACCAAATGTTTGATGGAGGTACCGAGTTTCATGGGTTTAGGATGGATATTACTGGAGATTTGTGCTAGATTTCTCTAGAGTTGCAGCACCACTATCATCCTCGAAGAGGAAGTGGTAACCCTTCGTGTTGTCTGAGAGATACTAGTAGAGCATTCAAGAGATGAGGTAGAGGTTGAATAGTGCACCCATCTTGAGGCTTCAAGAGTAAATCATATAGTAGGTTGTCTACTGTGACGCATCAGGGGACAGACTCAGATGGGTCCTGTTGCAGTAGCGAGTGGTGATTGCATATGTCTCTCGATAGCTGAGACAAAATGAGAAGAACTATACTACACATGACCTAGAGTTATCAGTAGTGGTCTTCACCTTGATGATGTGGAAACACTATCTGATGGATGAATGTTTTACCGTGTAATTTGATTATAAAAGTATCACATATATCTTCTCTAAAATGGACCTCAACATGAGAAAGTGACATGGGCTTGAGTTCCTATAAGACTATGACTTTGAGTTAGTCTATACTCCTGGGAAGGGTAATGTTGTTGCAGATGCACTCAGTAGAAGATTTGGTATACAAATGCTTGGTGAGGTGACACAGCAGTTGGCCTCTTTGCAGATATGCTTTGTAGATAGAGACGGATCATCTTTCCTTCAGTCTCATACAGTCACTCCACCACTCATTCAGCAAGTCAGGGAGGCACAACGTGGGGACGTTGATTGAAAGACATGAAATTCATAGATATCCACATGACAGGCACCCTATTAATTTTTGGATGGTGGGGAGCACGTCATCCTCTTTAGAAGACATACCATGGTACCTATGTCAATTTAAGAGGAAGTTTTGAGGGAGTTTCAAACATACCCTCTAGAGGTACATCCAGCAGTTGCGAAGATGTACCAGGATCTCTAAGGACAACACAAGTGTCTGGGATTGAAGAAAACAACCGCATAGTTTGTTTCTCGATTCCTCACTTTTCAGCAATTGAAGACAGAGCATCATGTACCAGCAGACTTGGTTCAACATTAAGTGGTCTTACAGTGGAATTGGGATGGGATATCCATGGAATTCATGATGGGTATTCCATGAACATCTAGAGGAAATTACTCTATCTAGGTGATCATCGACCGACTCACCATGGTGTCCCACTTCCTACCTATCAAAGATCTTGGTTTAGTAGAGAGCTTGTGACGCCTCTATGTTCAGGAGATTGTGCAGTTACAAGGAGTACCCACTAAAATTGTCTCCGAGCATGATAAAAGTTTTCTTACTGGCAATGGAAGGGGTTGCATAAGGCTTTTGGAACACATCTTCATTTGAGAACCACCTTCCATCTTCAAATGGATGGTCAGTCTAAGCGGACAATTCAGACCCTCTTGGACATGCTCCGTGCTTATGTCCTCATCTTCAATCGCAGTTGGGAGGATCACATTCCTTTGGTGGATTTTACGTACAACAACAGATATCACCCCACCAATGGGATGGCTCTTTTTTTGACATTTTATGGTTGACCATGAAGATCACCTTTGTGATGGACTGACCCGGGGGAGTAGGCACTAGTGGGACAAGAGATTGTATAGGCTACCACAGAGAAGGTGCAGATCATCCCGTAGCGATTCAAGACTGCACAGAGTAGGAAGAAGTCATATAACGATAAGAGATAGAGACCTCTGGTGTTCCAGGATGGTGACCATGGCTTCCTAAAGGTCTCACCTCGACGAGGTTCACAAAGATTTGGCTGAGGAGGCAAGTTATCTCTGAGGTTCATCAGACCCTTTCAGGTCCTTAGAAGAGTAGGTGAGGTGACATACCACTTAGCTCTTCTAACTGAGTTTAACCGAGTGCTCGTCCTCTTCCACGTATCCCAGATGATGAGATATGTGCATGACCATTCTAACATCACCGACCTTGGTGAGCTAGATGTTGACAATGGGGAGACTTTTACAGAGGTTCCAGTAGAGATTGAGGATCGACATGAGTGGGTCCTTTGTGGAAGGTCGATACCTCTAGTGTGCGTTTGTTGGAAGAACGAGAACCTCCAAGATAGCACATGGGAGTGGGAGGCTCAGATGCATGGTCGGCACCACCACTTGTTTCTTTAGTTTGAGTTTTGGCTTTTGGGGATGTAAATCAATTGTTTTGGAGAATATAACGACCCATAATTTCCATGTGAATATTTTCTTAAATAAATTGGAATTTAATGAGTCCTAAAAAATTTACGGTGCATGATTCTGATGTCCGGAGTGTGTAAAATGAATTACTAAACATTTTTTAGGGTACGTTAAGTAATCATGAGAGTGGGGATTTCTATCCTTTGAACTGGTGTTCCGAATTGAAATCTGAGGGAACCGTTGAACTCGCGGTGCCAATACTCGCTTAAAGATACTTTCTACTCAACATGAGATGGTTGAGGATGAAAGTTAGTTTTCCGGATTTTTGTGAATGAATAAAAAAATAAATGTGTGTGACACTTAATTTTTATTTGAAACACCCAAGTGGGTGTTGGGAGGTGGGGTCCGCTGGAACTAAACCTCCTTGCAGAAGTTGGGATAGGGGGACCAATAGACATTAACCTCCCATGAGGTGTTATGGTGGTGAAGAACACAAGACCCTAACCTCTTATGAGAGGTTGTCATGGTTGGGACCACCCGAATACTAAACCTCTCAACTCCCCTCTTAATGAGGAGGAAATCTCTCAACTCCCTCATTAATGTGGATGAGCCTCTTTAGTTTACCTGACATTAATTGTGCCAACACACATACCTCTAGTTGTGCCAAATTTGTTAATTGGATTTCCCCTTTTTAAATTAAGTAACAATAACATTGGAATTTAGGGAGGTTCTTAATAAATGATCCATTATAAATTTCACGATCGTTACCTACCTTCCACCCTCCTATATATATAGAGCTTGGGAGGAGGATTTGGGATGACATAACCAAGCGAAGAAGTGATGGTAATCTGACATGAAATGCCACACTTGTAGGATTACGCTCTCCAACGAAGAACTTTCTCCCCAACAAAGAATGCCATGCCATCAAAGAACACATTCCTCCTTTTTCCTTCTTGCTCGGGACTTATTCCAATGCGGGGCATCTTCACCTAAGACGAATCGACGACCGTACTACCTTCTTGTTCTAATGCCAACAAGCGAATGAGGTAGGGGTTTTATGCTATTTTTTTCATATTCCATGTACTCCATTCTTCCATTGTGTGAGATTTGGAATGATTAAATTACAAAAGATTATGGTTGATGTTCTTTGTTTCGTTCTTGTGAAACATATTCTACCACTATAAATGCAGACAGTGCGGTCCAAACTAACATGGCAGGACCCCCCCCCCCCCGGTCGTTCTTCTTTGTAGTGTTATTTGGAATGACAGAAGGCGATGAAGGAGATGAAGGGAATGCCACATCCACCTGCGACCACCACAACCCACGACACCCCCACGGCGCTCAGGACTCCAAGTAGAACTGACCCCACACCCGCTGTCGGAGCCACCCCGACCGCGTCGTCTGCCGACCGAGCCACCCCGGCCGCACCGAACGACGGATGCACCCCCAACCAGCTCCAACACCCGCCAGCCACACCCCCCATCGGCCGTTCCACCCCGGCCACACCCACCGCTAGCTCAGCCGCCCCGGCCACGCTATCGGTCGTGCCACACCGGTCATGCCATCCACCGGCCGAGCTACCCCATATCACACCTCCTGTCAGCCTCTCGAACAGGAATGCACCCCTCACGGCGCCCCAACCGGGCTAGCCCGTTCCCCCTCGCGGTGCCCCGGAAAAGCTGGCATGTGCCCCTTACGGTGCCCCGTGCAAGCTGGTCCTTGCCCCTCGCGGTGCCTCGGCTGAATCCAACCTACGACCTTGCGGCACCCCCGCAGCCGAGCTTCCCCACGGCCCCTATGGGCTCTGTGGCCCCTTGTGGTCACTCGCGGCCACTGCGGCCTGCTAGACCACCCAGCAGACCGGACCACATTACGAGTCGGGCTGGGTATATCCAAACTAGGTCAACCCATCCTAGGTCAGGACAGCTTGGTCTGAACGGGTCGGATCGGACCCGGGCCCACTATGACACGTATACTTCTTTTGGCCATAACATTTTCTCCGCTCATCCATATGACGAATCGTCAGCGGTGTTGGGTCCCATGGAGTGAGATGATCACTTTGAGTGATACCCCCAAAGAGTTTTTATTGTTATGGTGTATGGTCAGGTTGGGTCAAGCACAAATCCAACAGGGCCCTTGGGACTAAAAGGCTATTAACTATCAGACCAAGCGTTTGATTGAAGCGTTGTTTGTTATGTTGAGACCCCTATGACGTGGTTGAACTTTGTGAATCATCTTAATGATACTTAGTGATAGTTGGAGTATCGACCAGTAGCTTTTGGAAAGGATCCTCATGGAGACGAGCGAGCATGGTGTGAAGACCGAGTAGCTGGTTGAGACCTGATGACTGCAGACGTTTTGACTCAGAGTGACTCTACTAGCCTAGTGGGTAGAGCCTTGGTGTCATAGTCGACCAACAGTGGGGAGTGCCTTGGTGTCATGGAAAACACACGGTAGTCAACAGTTGGAGTACCTCAGCATTCTACGAGGTGGAGCATGCTTGGTGACGCGACAAACCCATGGTGGGGAGGGCGTATAGTGACATGACAGATCCATGGTACTCGACAGGAGGAGTACCTTAGTAGTCCAAGGTTAGTGGGAAGCTTTCCCGGTATCGTGGAAGGCCCAATATACTTGATAGAGGAGGAGTTCTCCAGTAGTCGAGGTTTCAACAATGTGACTGGGGATGTAACTTGATACTACCTCTAGAATAAAATCTTGGTTGAGCTGAGCCAGTTTTTCTACGTTTTCCTCACGATTGAGATATATCTCTTGATAACTGAGTTATATGTATGGGAATTTACCTATGTAAGGTTATATATTGTTTTTTTTACTTTTTGGTTTATCCTTGTTGAATTTTGTGAGACCTTGAGGGTCTCTCGATCCCTTTTGAGTAATGTTATACTCACCCCTGCATGGGCTATGCCAGTACCATGTTTTGTTGGTTGCAGATGACAGACAATGTAGACTAAGGCTGAGAGTACAAAGATTGGATGGTCCCTAGAGGTGGACAATACAACGTGATGGTATGTGGTGGAGACAGACAGATACGAAGTGCTTCGGAGGCTATCTATACCTACCCTTCTGGTAGGAATCCCGGAGAATGACCCAATAGTTTCTTTTCTTTATTTTTATTCGGTTGTATTGTTTTCGGTTGTACTTTTACCTTTAATATTGGGCTTGTATTCGGGCCGCATTTAATTTCAACTATCATTTTTTTATACAGTTTACTCATGTTTGTTTCTTTCTATGTGTCTTTATAAAGGTTATAAAGGAAATGTATTCCCTGTTTTACAAAGTTACGCCTTTAGAGCTAGTCCCCAGCCCCTGTTCTGAGGAGGGAGGGCTTGGTGTAGTCACGACATGGGCCTCAGGGGACAGGTCGTGACACGTATGTCGATCACATGCCCCATTAACCTTAGCCATGATTCATTAATATGGGCTATGAGGACTCTCACATATCCATGTGTCTAGGACATGAAATTTATCATTTGTGTCATAAACAAATGAGTAATGGATTTTGATACACTACATGTAACTCTTAAACATGAATATATCGTGCCTTATCAATGATAGCTGGTCTATAGAGAGTATTGAACATTAATGCCTTAATATTAGGATGGATTTATTATTCATGTATGTTTCAAGAGTATCAAACTAATTGATACATTGCACTATTCCTTGATCATATCGTATGATACGATATGTCCATACAACCACTATATTATATTCTATATCCGAAATTATTACTATCCAAGGATGTTAATAAAATATCTCTATATAATAGGATATAATATAGTCCTTATAAGGAATTAATTATTTTTTAACATATGATTATCATAACTTATGTAAATTCTTATTGAACAATAGAATAACTATTACGTTAGTGTATATTCCTTTCCAAACCATCTGAAGAGACAAAAAATAATGTGAAACCCCTGAAATATATCAATCATCATCACAATTTATTTTGGGATTCACACCAATGTACTATCAAATCAGGGTCACACTCTAGTGCCATCTTAAGATCTAATGTATCATATGTAAGAACAATAATGCAATGTTTACACAAAACATATAGAACATTATCCACATTACACTATCTGATCTAAAAAATATATATATGTATTGCATATTATAGGAAAATAATTATTATAATGAAAATCACAAGTGGATTATATGTAATGGTTATGGGGACTAAAAAAATATTTATACATTTAGGAAATAAAAATTGGTGTGAGATTTTTTCTTCTACTAATAAAATTTTCCTAGGTGTTTTATTTTGGATTGTGAGATTGTCTAGTGCACCATGAATTACCGATGGCCATTTTTGGGGTGAGTTCCAATTCAATTGATGCTATCCCCATCCCTTTAATAAATTAATTATAAAATCAATTTTTATTTATATATATAATTAAATAATGATAATTATAAATAAATATATATATATATGTATATTAAATTTAAATATATTACCAAACTATAAAGTAGAGGTCATCGCAAAAAAAAATCCCAGTGCTACTTTATGTCACAATGGGAAATCCAACAATCCTAAAAAACAACCAACCTTATATTAATAAGAAAATAGAAAATCATACAAATTATGTTTTTCAAATGAATTATATTTTACAAAATTAAGAAATTTAGTAATAAAAATGGTTTTCGGCCGTATATGTGGCTTATGGAAATGGTGATGGTGTAATTTGTATCAGTGATGACGAATAAAGGGAAGAGATTTTATGACAGGAACATATGATGGGGGATGTCATGTGAGGTCCCACGAATCAAATAGGGGATTGAGATGGGGTATTCATAGTTATTGATCGGCAAAGATGGAGGAAGCGGGGGGTAGCACCAATGGTTTTTCCATGGGACCGAGATGGATGAGATTTTTTTTAATTAAATGGAAATGGAGGGTGGGGTTATGTGAGAGATAACATGGTTTACTCAAGGAATATACACCCACAAGAAATCTTATATTAAAAAAATAGTTTAAAAAATAAAATTATCCAGAATGAAGAGAGGGATTTAGTGTGTGCGGAAAGGACCTAGAGAATGGGGAAATTTGAATCCCAAACCCCATTGAAAACATGTATAATAATTAATATATTAATATTATTATTATAATAATTATAATTATAATTATTAACTCTTGTTTCTATTTCATCATTATAAAAATATGTATGATTGATGATCCTTCTCCAGCAATACAATCATGAATTTGGGATAGAAAATTCATGATCAATATGTATTAAATAATTCCAACTAGTGACGTGGGCCACAAAAAAAATCATGTACCAAGTCTTATCAATTATATGTTGAAATTACTATTTTTTGTACAATGATTTTAATAATTAAATACAATATACTGTGTATTTTTTCAAGTATGTCAAATTTCATATTTTTGTTCATCCATCCAAAGCCATTCTTGAACTGACATATTTATATTTTAAAATTATCTACCTGGGCCAATTTCATTATTCTTAAAAGACTATTAGAGTGTTATAGGGATTGATATACCCCTGATGTTGTATTGGGGTAGGGAATGGTTCCCCCTATTGATAAATAGTGGTAGATACTCCCCTGTTAAATTTAGGAATAGGTCCAATATTTATGAGGTTTGTTCTCCCCCATATACATTCTCATATAGGTCATGGTCCCCCCATTTGGGGTTTGTAACTCCCATGGAATAGGTTTCTTCTAGTGAGACATGACTCCCCCATACTATATAAAATGATTTCTTAGTAGGAGTTCATTAATCCACCATGTATTTCACAGTCGAAAATAATTTATCATCTATTTTTATAATTTAGAATTCATTTTTATATGGTTCTTTTTTTAGGTACATAGTGGAGCTTCTACATACAATTGGAAATGGGTTTTTTTAATCAAATTAAAGAAATTATCACAATCTCTACTAAATATATTAGTAGTGTTTTACCTTATTAGATGAAAAATATAATAAAAATTTCCATAATGGTCACAAAAAGAAGTAGTGGACATTATGTATAGAGGGAATTTCTATTAACCACCTCCAAACATATCAAAAATCTTTTATAACAACTATATAATAAATTATTATAAGAATATAAAAAACTCAATTATACAATAAACTAAACATATATATTCTATACATTCTTCATATATCCATACATCAAGACATCCAGAATCAAGAATAGAAAACATTGGTCAACTATAATAGCAGAAATCATATACATTTATATATATAATATGTTCAACATCCATATACCCATAATCAATTTGTCTATCCCACTGCCTAAACTACATACCACATCCCCCATAACTAGATTGATTATACAAATTATTGACCACATCATGCCATCAACTGAAAAAATAATATGTATACAATGATGAATGAATCATAATAAATAAAAATCAAATTAAAATTATTAATATTATGATACCATACAACAAAAACTATGATCCATCACGAATAACGTTTGAATTGTTCATGGATTATAATGGTCAATATACTTTGTTCTACCATCATATATCACCTACAATAAAAAATTGGACGTTTAATAAAATAAATATGAAACATAATATCTATAGAATATATTCAGGTTTTTAGTAATCATTTTTTATTTTAGTAACAGAATAGATGATATTAATTTTAACATAAAAATATAATATAATATGTTGAACACCATGAAAAATAAAATTACCTATTTAATATATGATTCAATAATTTTAACTCAAAAGGGAAAAGTAAATAACCATATAATAAATTTTTAACCGATGTGTAGTGTGCATGAAATTAATCAATATTGTTTTTAAATACTTTGATATGACAACATTTTTAATATTTTAAAAAAAATATGTTATTATTTTTAATTATTTAACATTAATCTAAAGTTATTTTCTATGGTTTTGACAGTTACATGCACGTTTTAGTGCTTTAAAACACAAAACATGAATTTATTGGTATCTCAAAAAAAATTATAACTCAAATTGATATGAAATAAGTTCTTACATTTCACTAATCAATATATATTAATTTTATTACTATTTCATATCCATAAGAAATCGATTTCTTAGTTTGGATGCCCTGACACATGTTTACAATGATTTTGATATCTTTAAAATATAATTATCGTGTATTTTTAGGAACAACTCATATCATATGGATGTTTTTTCAGACCAGACATTTCAAATACAATTCAATGGTGGTTTTCTCATGGTTTCACATCAATCCGAGGTTGTTTTCTATGGTTTTTAGTGTTAAACGTACGTTTTAGTATTTTAAAACATTAAAAATGTGTTTACAGTCATTCTAATAATACTATAACACATATAAACATTAAAATAGTTAATAAATTTTCAAAATGAATCTCAGGTCATTTTTGTTTGATTTTATGACTATATGACATCATTCATCCTGTTTTGACCCCCTAGCACATGATTTGAGCCACATTGATATCTTTTAAAACCACATCTTAAGTCATTATGAGAATTTAACATGATGGATTGTTGTGTTTTATACATGTTCATGGAGAAAATAATTCAAATGTGGTTTTATCATTATTTCACATCAATGTGAGGCTGTTTTATATGGTATTGGTCATCACAAAAATGTTTTTGTGTTTTAATACTCCAAAAACGTGTTTAAGGGCATCCCAGGAAAACCATAACTCAAATATACATGGAGTCGGTTCCTAAATTTAAAAAATAAATAAATAGTTGTTTTTTTATGATTTTATATCCATTTGACACAATTTTCATAGTTATTACCATGTAACACAATTTTTAAAGGCATTGATATCTTTTAAAACTACTTAGTCATTGCTTATAAGCACACTACATGTCATATGGATGAGTAGACAACTCACACACATAAAAAATAATCCAACAATATATTTCATGTGTTTTCACATCAATATAAGGATGTTTTCAATGATTTCTACCATCACACTTACATTTTAATATATTAAAACACTAAAAATGCATTTACGAGCATTATTGGGAAAATGTAACTCATATTGACATGGATTTTGGTCCTTGTTAGACACTAACTTTTTATGAAGATGAATCAGGATTGATTTTAGATACCTTTTTTTTAGTTTTTAGTACTTTTCATTTGGGATTTACCTTTGGCTACATCTAGGTGAATACTGAAAAAATGGAAGAACATGTGGTAGTGCATGGTTGGAGCATGATTAGGGTTTCCCATCAAACCATGAATCCCTATACAGAGGGGTTTTACATGGTTGAAACATGGTTTTTCAAAAATTTCACCTTATTAAGAGTAACTATGATGCCCTAAAATAGAGTCTCATATTTTTTGTGCACGGTTAGGGAAAACTATGATACCTTACCCAGCAAACTCTGCGTAGAACATTTTTTAACCCTAAAATTAGATTTTAAATTACCCAGTCTCCCTAATTAACTCTAATTTGACCCCCATTAGACTGTATTCCCTATATCATGTTTTTGGAGCTATCTAAATATATTACAGGACTTTGTGACCTCCTTTATTTATGATTTGAAACACATATTGATGATCATCATCCCTCCAGTTAAGTGGAACCCATCACATTTTTGTTTTGTCCCTCCTTCTTTATTAACTCATTCTTTTTGTGGGATGTTTTCCTTTGTTTTTATATATCTAGATCTAGATAAAATAGATCTTGAATTTTTCTATCGGGATTTAGGTTTATAGATCTAGATCTCTTTTTACACCATTACTCAACATGTTTTTTGGGGATTTTCATAAAGTGATCATTCATCAATGAAATGAGGTATGTGGTATATAATTATAATACAATAGTATTTATTTAAATTTTGGGGAATTAGTTATAGGATTTATCTTATATAGTTGTCAATTATGTTCATGAATTAAATTAATTGATTTTGTAAATTCATTAATTGAGGAGTTCTGAATTGGGGATTTCTAAAATTTATGGATTTGGAGATAATTAATTATTTAATTAATTATGAGATATAGTGATGATGATTAGAGATAATTCATTGATGAAGTAATTTTTTTATTGATATTTAAAATTTATATGATTAATTGTGGAATTAACTATGGGATTTTTAGTTTAGGGTTTTGAATAATTAATTGATGTATTAACTAATGTGTTTTACATACTTAACTAATTTGGGAATTAATTAATGGGGTGTATGTGATTAGTTAATTTTTGAGTAATATAAGGGAAATTTTTTATATAACTAATTGTTTAATTGGTAATTTAATTAATGAAAAGAATTAATTGTTGATTTTATTATGTGATGAATGGTAACATAGTAATTTTTTAGTTAATTAAAACCTTTTAACTTGGTCATTATCATATGTAAGGTATGAATGGTAACATGGCCATTTAGATTTGAATTAAATAATGGTAACATGGCCATTCTAGTATATGTGTTATGAATGGGAACATCATAATTTAATTGTAAATTAATGATTGGGATCAATCTAATTATACTATGAAATATTTTAATTGTAACATGGTCATTCAATTATGAAATAAATATCAATAACAATGGAATATTTAAATATAATATCACTGGGGAATACTTTGGGCTCCGAGATGATCTGAAGTAAGGATTGTGGTATGTGATTCTATGGGGACCTAGGGGTTGATGTGGTTAACGAATGATTAATTAATAATCTTATAAATACTTACATATGCATTGTAATTATAAATTTATAAAACTGAATACAATTTATTTTGACACGATAATATATTAGATGTCGTTGGTGGTGGAAACCCTAGTTGTACTAACATCATACATAGGCTTACTAATTTGTTCCTGGATAAACTTTTTGTTTTCTGGATAGGTTATGGGATAAATCCTTGAGATAGATGGATGTGTTGGGATGGAGCTTTCATGAGGTAACTAGACGTGGTTCCAAGCCTTCTATGGGATTCATTAGTGTTTTTACTTTTGAGATTTAATTTTAGACACTTTAAATGTAATTTATCATTACATATTTTACTACTATAGTTTTTTATGGTATTTTGAATTATGGGTATCACATGATATTGGTATAGTTCATGGTTATATGTTATTATGAGAATGTTAATTAATTTCCACTGTTGTATTTATATGATAAAATAGGGTATAGTCTCACAATGATAGATATATCATACCATCGAAACTAGTCATAATCCTTTAGTGTATGGGGAAGTGTGCTTGTGGTTATGTGACTGACATGTTCGGGTGGCCGATGTGTAGATCCTAGACTAGGATGTTTCAATGTTGAATTAGAGGGGTTTTATTATATTTTTCATTTCCATTATAGTTTGGGAAAGGTATATAGGATACATGGAAGATTTGGGCCGTGGTTATGATCTTTTTCATTATATTAGATAACCCATGTATTCTAGAGAACCCTAGTACCCATGGTGGGATTTTGTTATTATTGTCTACTGTTATAGTTGAATATCATTTTACCTTGGGTGACTGACTTGTTGTGTGATGTGACTATTGATGTTGATATTTTTTGATATCTGACTCATTTCTAGGATTGGAATGTGATTTTTGTTTTCAGACCTCATTCTAGGCACTCATAATTTTTTTGACATGCATCATTTTTGGCAATCATGGAAAAATGGGTTATGGGTGAGTTGTTGAAATTGAACTATTTTTCCTTTCTTGTGAAATTTAAATGAAAATGGTTCCTAACATGAATTTTTAAATATTTAAAAATGATTCAAGATGAGAATAAATGGGTTTCTAAAAGGGAATCATGAATAATGACAATGTGTTTACCAATTTTGAGAAAGACCTAGCTTTAATATTGTTAATTGTAGTGATAGTTCCATGGTTTTTTGATCATCTGGTGAGGGTTTGGGAATATTATTTTATGGATTATTTTGATTATTTATTATTTAAACAATTCGTTTTTTTGAATTGTGTCCTAAGGTGCGTATTTGGAACATTAGAGAGTATGCATCTACAGTGACTCTTGTAAAGAGGATTAATTGACTATATTCCTTGGGATGATCCTCTAGTAGGGGTACCTGAGGCACCAATTGTGTCGGGTGAAGAAAATAGGGAGTAGTTTCGAGAGAACATTGATCACTTCATGCAATTCATGGGAAGAGACCCATGGTGGGTTGTGAAAAGTATGGGTGATCTAGTAGGGAATTTCCACTTACATCACCCTCCAACATTTACTATAGAGGGTGGACCAGATGAAGCTGAGTTCATGATTGATTCTATCATGACAATATTTGACCACTTATAGGTTTCTACATAGAGGAGGGTCAAGGTGGCTGCATACATGCTAAGAGGATCAGTGAAGCATTGGTGGGGCGTTCAGGAACTGACAGGACTAGCTAATGGTATGTTATAAAAGGACTTTTTAAACAAGTTAGTGGAGAACATCATTCTCTAGAAGAAGATGCAAGAGAAATCTACTATGTTCACGAGGTTTACTCTAGGGATTATGTTAGTGAATGACAATCATGTATGTTTTATAGATTAGAAATGATTTTATCCATTATTATAAGGGGATGGCACAACTATGGAGATAAATTTTCAAGATGGCATTAAATTTGATATTAAGTCCGAGGTTAATATTTTTTTATTAAATAATTTTCTTGAGGTGATGGATTAGGCTCTAATAGTTGAGGGAAACCTAATAGAGGAAATAAGTGTAGGATGGATAGTCCTACAAGACGATGAGGTAGAGGTAGTGGACATGAATCTTTGGGGAAATATAACTCGTATTACCAAAGTAGTACACCACAAGGGAGTTAGACTACATCATAGGCAAGATGACATAGAAATATTTATGTATTACAACATACACTTGAGGATAGTGAGTCTAGAACATTGACAGTGAGAGGTACTGTTCATATAGAATCTACATTATATTGTGTTGTATTTGATACTGGTGCCTCTCATTCCATTATTTTTGTAAAAATTTTGAATGGTTTGATATAGTGGGTGGAGTTTGTGAGCTGGGATAGAACTATAGATACACAATTGGAAGTATGGGATGGAGAAATATGTTTTTGAAAAGGGTGTTCTTTCAAATTCTGTGTGTATCATTTAATGTGGGATATCTACATCTTATACATGTCAGGATTTGACCTATTTCTCAGTATGTACTAGATAGTCACATACCAAGCCAACATAGAATATTACTAGAGGAGAGTAACATTGATGTCACTTAATGGTGAACACTATAATCACCATGGAGAGTATGATATACATACAGGATGAGTAGTACCAATTACATAGCAACTGGGAGAACTCACAGCCTAGGATACTAATCTATTACTAAATGATGAAGGTGTAGAGAAGGAAGACTTTCTACCTATGGTGAAATAGTTTCAGGGTGTCTTTCTTGAATACTTCATAGCTTTGAAACAAAATATAGATGTGGAATTCACCATTGAGCTCATGTTATGGGAAAATCCAGTTTCTATTCAATCATACATAATGAAATCGATATGTATTCAAGATCTCAAGACAATGCAGGAGGATTTGGAGGATAAGGGATTTATCCATAAGAGTTTTTTGCCTTGGGGTTCACCAATGTTGTATGTAATGAAAGATAATTGGAGTTTTTGATTATGTGTTTATTAATAGAAGTTGAATTGGTTGACTGTGAAGATCTAGTATCTACATCTACATATTGATGTTTTATTTGAAAAATTCCTAAGAGATTGTGTATTATCAAAAAATGACTTGAGTTTAGAGAATCATAAAATTAGAGTCTAGACATCTGATATACCAAGTATTTCTATCAAAATAATGTACGACCTATATGAGTATTCAATAATTCTATTTGGTTTTATTAATGCACTAAAAGTGTTTATGTACTTGATGAATAGAATCATTCATTCATACATTGAATAGTTTGTTGTAGTATTTATGGATGACATCTTGGTGTACTCTAGGAATCATGAGGATCATGCCCCATATCTTGACATAATAATGAGTACATTGAGAGAGCATAATCTATATGCTAATATATTTATGTGAAAATTTTGGATTGATTAATTACACTTATTTATTCAAATCATCTTGGGGGGAGGCGTGTTAGTAGATACAGATATGGTTCAGGTAGTGGTTTCGTAGGACCAGCCCTAGAATGTGTTATATTTCCATAGATTTTGGGGATTAGCTGGATATTTCTAGAGGTTTTTCTAGCACTTTTAACATTTTGACATGCTACTTTCTAGCATGAACACAAAGGGAATAATGTATGAAAGGTCATAATCTTGTGTGACTGCCTTCCCGAAGCTGAATATGAATTTGGAATTAAAACCAATCTTGATCAAACCTGATCTATGTGAGAATTACATGGTGTTTTATGATACTACAGGGATTAGAATTGGAGCTGTGTTAATGGACTAATATTGAGTTGTGGCACGTGGATTTTGATAGTTGAGGAGTCATGAAACAAACTTCCTTATGAATGACCTCATTATGGATGTAGTGTTTATGCCATAAAATGTTGGCAACACTATCTTTTGGGTGAAAAGTTTACTATGAATACTGGTCATAAATGATTAAGGTACATCTTTTCACTGTGTGACGTGAATCTCTAGATATAGAGATGAGTTGTGTATATGATGTTATTAAATTCTTAATTATAATATACACCTCGAAAGGGAAAAAAATTTGTCGATTCCTTGAGTGGGAAAACTATGACTCAAGTGGTTCATGAGTATAGTGTGGAGTAGAAGATGATGGTATTACTGGTTGAGATGCACATTATTGTTTAGGAGAGTTATAAAAAGATAACTCTAGTATTAGTTTTAGTAGATTATACACATTTTATATAGATCCAAAACACATGGTATGAGGATCTATAATGTTTGACCATGAGGAAAAATCCTGAAGGTGGAGAACCACCTTCACATTGGAGCAAAGATGAGGATGAAATCATCTTTGAGAAGAAATGAGATATTGTGACTATGAGTATGTGGGAGGAGATGATGTGAGAATTTCATGATTACTATTGTGTGGTAAAAACCAGTGTGATCAACATTTTCCACGACCTACGATGATAGTTTTGGGGGTTGGTCATGAAAAAGGAGACAACAGGGTTCGTGACATGGTGCTACTCATGTTAGCAGATGAAGGATAAGGATCAAAAACCTGGGAGAATGATACAACCAATTCCAATTTTGGAATATATGTAAGATTATGTTTCCATGAACCTTATGGTGGGTATTCTAAGGATTCCTCAAAAGAATGAATCTATTTGGGTTATTGTGGATTGAAAGATGAAAGTGTCACATTTCATGCCCGTATGGGAGAATTTATTAGTGGATAAGAAGGTTCTTTTGTATGTTCATGATATAGTCTATCAATATGGTGTTCCATAGACTTTTGATTAAGTGTGTGACTCACATTTTACATCCCACTTCAGTAAGGGATTATAAAAAGTGTGTGGTACACATGTTTTGTTGCGTATATCTTTCCACTGACAAACAGATGGGCAGTCGGAGTGTACTATTCATGTTTATGAGGATATTCTGCAAACATGTTTTTTATTATTTAGTGGATTTTGTGGTAACCACATGAATATATTGGTGTTTTTTTATAATAATAGTTTTTAGGCATTGATATAGATGTAACCATATGAGGCACATTATAGTAGCCAATATATTTCACCTATATGATATATGGAGGCAGGTGAGTTTGAGTTTTTGGTTCTAGTCTCATGTAAGAGACATATGAATAGGTACAATTGATTAAAAAACGTATGAATTCATATTAGAGTTGAAATAACTCTTATGATGATAGAGTTCAATGACCTCTAGATTTTATAGAGTTTGATCATGTAATCCTTCATTTTTCCCCTATGTTGGGTCACTGAAATATATTGAGATAGGGTAAATTGGCAACCAAATTCATTAGACCATCTGAGGTAGTGGGAGAATCGGTCTAGTGGCATACTAATTATATATTCCAATGAAATACAGTGAAATTCACAATTTTTCTCAATTTTTACAACATTAGATGTATCTTCCCAACCCATCTCATGTACTGGAGGTGGATGATGTCGATCTTGGGATATTTTAGTCCTTTCACGATCATCTGATACATGTGTTAGATCACCGTGGAAATTTATTGTGTGGAAATACCATGTTGATAGTTTGTTTATTGTGGAAACATGGAATTGATTATGAGGAAACATGAGAAAGGTAAAGAGATATGTGGGCTTAGTCGACCAATCTTTTTGACTCAGAATCTTAGAGATGCTTGGGAGTGCAGCTCAAGGGTGAGTAGTTATGAAAATGGAAGATTTGAAGATCCTAACCATTTTTGGAGATTGCTCGGGATTGATTTCATGAAGTCTATTTTATAGTGTTGAGTAATTTTGTTTTGGGTTTTACATTGGGGTTAGTTTTGGTGAAAATTTTAAAAATGGGTGAAAAAGGGGAAATGTATTGTTGAAATGTGGCTAGGAAAAACCCTATGTCGCAGCCCAAAAAATAATGAAAACCTAGATAGTGGGGTTTATCATTGTTGGTGAATGTTTATTCAAACCTTTCACTCTCTTAGGATCAACCGGCTACCCTAATAATAAAGATGCCTAGTTTTGGCACATGTTTAGGGAAAACAGTACACCCCATCCCAAAAAACGGTGTGAGGGAATTGTTTAGACTAAAATTCTGTTATGTAATTACCCATTCTCCCATATTAACTCAAATGCGACCCCTAATCATCCTTAGTCCATATTTAATGATTTTTGAGCTCTATGAAAAGGTTTTATTCCTTCTTGACCTCTTTTCATAGTGATTCAAATCCCAAATTGAAGATCTTCATCCATCCTAGTAAGTGGATCCAATCCTGTTAGTTATTCATACCATATTCATTATTCTATACGTCTTTTGGTGGAATTTTTTTTATTTTTCTAGTTCATGATTTAGATTTTATTTATATATATCAATAATTCAGTATACAAATATTTATTATCAATTATATCATGAATTATTTAATCATTATTTAGTGTTATATATTTGGACCTCGTTCTACGCAGCTACTCTGGTGATTTGTTTGGTATTATTTAGGGCAATTGTTTTAAAAATAATAGATTTAGGTGGTCTATATTTCAAATTTAATAGTAATTAGTAAAATTGTGTGAATATAAATATATGATTAAATTAGTTATTTATAAATTTTGTTCTTGATTTAACTTAATTAATTTGGTAAATTGATTAATCGAGGAGGTGTGAATTGTGGATTTTAGAAATTATGGATTAGGATATAATTAATTGAAGAATTAATATCGAGATATAGTGATGTTGATTATAGGTAAATAATCTATAAATTAATTATTACATTTCGAGATTAATAAATGAGATAATTAATTGATTGGTTAATTTTTTATTTTTATGTTCTTAATTAATTGGGAAATTAATTATTGTAATTTATATGATTAGATAAGTATTGAGTTAACTAATGTAAATTATTGTATTAAACTAATTGTAGAATTTGAAATGTAATTGATATGGATAATTAATTATTTAATTAATTATGTGATGAATGGTAACATGGACATTTAGTTGTGAATTGAAAATGGGAACATGGTCATTCAAAATTTTAAGGTATGAATGGTAAAAATTGTCATTTAGTTTTGAATTAATGATTGATAACATGGTCATTCTAATGTATGTGCTATGAATGGTTATATAGTCATTTAGTTGTGAATTAACAAAAGTGATCATGATAATTCTATTTTGAAATGTGTGAATGGTAGCATGGAAATTTTGTATGAATTATATAATGATAACACTAGAATTTTTATATATAATATCCTTTTGAAATACATCGGGCTCTATCATGAGACGAATTAATGACTGAGGTATGTGTGACAACTATAATATAGGGGTTTTTGTTTTAAAAAAAATATTAATTGATAATGAGATAACTATTTAAGTGTGAATTATAATTATTTCTTCATACAATTTCCAAAAATTGATTTTGATTGGATATTATTTTAGACACCTTTTATAGTATCCTACTGATTAGTAATCTAGCCCTACTCAAGTTGCATAATCATTACCTGAATAAACACATTGTTTTCTGGATAGGATATGAGAAAAGACCCTGATATAGATTAATGAGTTGGGGTGGAGCTTGGATGTGGGAACATGACATGGTTCATCATCCACACGGGGAGTCTTCAGTGTATTTACTTTTGACATTCCCTTTTAGACACTAGGAATGTACTTTAGCATGGAATTGTTTTATACTATTCTTTATTATGGTATTTATGGTTTTGTTAATCACGTGATATTGGTATTATTCATGGTTATATGTTATTCTCTATTTTTATTTTTTTATACTAGAATATTGCTTTAATAAAAAAAATATAGTCTCCCCAAGATCGATATAACATACCCTCGCTGCTAGTCGGTATCCTCTAGCATATTGGGAGGATTCCTGGAGGTCATTTGATTGAATAGTTTGGGGAAATGGTGTGTGGCACCTGTTATGGTATGTTACATTACATAATTAAAAAAAATACTTATTTTCATATGATTTTACATCCATCTAGCATTATTTTCTTTGATTTTAGTCTCTTGAAACATGTTCTTAAAAATTTTATATCATTCAAAAATGCATATTGAGTCATTCTAAGCAAACCAATCGTCAAATGGGAAAGTTATTTTCCCATAAAAAAATTAATTCAACCGTAGTTTTCTCATGATTTCACAACTATATAAGGTCATTTACTATGATTCAGACAATCACACTCATGTATTAGTGTTTTAATGCACTAAAAATGCATTTACAGGAATTGAAAAAAACTATTATTCATATCGACAAGGTTCAATTCATCCTTTTTATAAATAAATATATGGTATTTTTAATATGATACCACTAACATTTGACATTGTTCTCTTATTTTTATCCCCTGGACAAATTTTTTAAATACTTTATTATCTTTTAAACATTATTATTTAGTCATTATGAGTGCACCACACAACGGTTGGACATGTGTTCTTCTCATACTCATCAAACATAATTAATTTTTTGTTAAATCAGGATTATATGTCAATATTTGTTTTTTCTATGGTTTTGACCATACGCACACATCGTAGCATTTTAAAACACTATAAATGCATTTATAGGATTCTAAAGAAAACCAAAACATGTATTGACATAATTTTAGTTACTACATTTAAAATATCAATATTTTATCTTTATTTACAATTTTACAGCCATACTATGCAATTTTCATGGTTTTCAATTCCTATAATGATTTTTTAAAGACTAATGTATTTTGAAACTATTCATTGAGTCTTTACAAAAACATCTCACATCAGATGAACATGTTTTCTACTCATGAATGTCACAAATAATTCAACTACAGTTTTCCCTTGATTTCATTTTAATATAAATTCATTTCTTTTTTCTATTGATTATTACACACACATTTTAGAATTTTAAAACAATAAAAAACATATTTACATGAATCCTTGGATTACCGAAACTCAATTTTATATGGATTTAGTTCCTATATTTCACAAATAAATATATGGTTTTCTTACTAATATTTCCTGATCGTATGACATTGTTTTCATGGTTTTGACACCCTAATACATGTTTCTAAAGAGTTTTAGAACTTTTAATACTACATATTGATCCATTCAGAGAGAACTATGCATCATATGAATTTATTTTACACACTTGCTTGTTAAAAATTATAAAAAAAAAATCTTTCCCCGATTTCAAGTCAATATGATGTTGTTTTCTTTTATTTTATGTATTTCAGGCATTTTTAGTGTTTTAAAATTCTAAAATCATGATTGCAGTATTATTCAGAAAATAGTTTCTCCAATTAATGTGGAAACAATTCTTTGACTTAAAAATTTAACCAACTATAATTTAGATTCTATTTCATGGTAATTCAATGTTTTTTAATTAGTTTTGACCCCCCGACACATGTTTTAAATGACATCTCTACCTCTTAAATCATTTTATTGTATCATTCCAAGATCACTCCATGTTTGATGGATGTTTTGTTTTATCGTACAGAAAATAAATTACTAAAATGTAGTTTTAAAATGATTCCACATTAACCTGAGGTCATTTCTAATTTTTTGGATGGTTACATCCCTGTTTTTGTGTTTTAAATCCCTAAAAATGTGATTAAGGGAATCCTAGGAAAACCTTAACTTGTATTGACATGGGTTGGATCCTAAATTTCAAAAATAAATTAATTTTAAGTGTCCTATGATTTCGTATACATCTTATGTAATTTTCATGGTTTTGACCATCTGAAAAATGTTTTTAAAAACATTGATGTCCTTTAAAAAAAGTTTTCGAGTCATTCTAAGCACACAATATGTTTGATTAACATGTTGTCTGGTCATAAAAATAAAAAATATTTAAATGGTCGGTTTCCCATGATTCCATTCCAATATGAGATCATTTTATAGGGTTTCAAACATAAAATGTATGTTTTAGAGCAATACCGTGACACCAGTTACCCAATGTCAGTGCATTATTTCATATAATTGGCATGATCACAAGAGATCATGTCCAGAAATATCGATAAGTTTAGTAGCCTTGGAACTGCTAGAAACATACATAAGTTTTACATTACATCATGATAAAAATAAAAAAAATTGTGTCCCCTTTGAACACACTCATACCCCTTAGCCTATTCGTGTAGATTAATCATGATATACATCTTCACTTCCTAGAAAAAATAAAACATATAAAGGGGTGACTTTAGATGCTCAGTAAAGATAACAACATAGAAGAGACTTTCATAAATAAACATTTACATTTAATGCAATGTATTAGAATAAAAGAGAAGCATTTTAAACTTAAATTTAAGTATAATATGGTAAATATAATAAAATAATGCCATTTTATTATTCACATGGATATTATACTTTTTTAATAATCACATTTAATATCAATAGCTAATTTCATAATTATGGAATGCATAATATCAGACATCATAAACACATTGTAAGGGCCATCTCCCAATACTACAAATATTTTTTTTTTCATTTTCTTGTTCCCAGACACTAGTCTGTCTCATGAGAACTACCGATACATAAATGAGCTATAGAGGTATCCACCCATCACTTACTATGTCCAATTCATTCCTCATATGAAAAGGTTTAATAATTATCTAAACATTCGTATTAAAACATGCATACGAAATGTCAATATTTTAACCACAAACCATGAATAGAACATCCAAAGTAAAACATTACTCATTAATTATAATATGGACGATTTTATTAAAGTAAATTAACCTCAATAATTAATAATGAACAATATTGAGATAGATTAAAATAATCATTAAAACCATTTGAGAGAAATATCCCCCTTTTCTTGAAAACATTTAAAAGTATCCCTATTTATCAAGAAGCTGTTAAAAATAGATTTTTGAATAAAAGTGTCCCATACCATTTTGACACATTTAAAAGGAATTTTAAATTTTAAAACAGTCATGTGAATAAAAATAAATCATTCAAAAAAAATTTAAAACATAGACATTAATGAGAAATATATAGAAGAATAAATATTTATAACATTTATTATGATATTTTAGTTAGAGTTCCCAACCAAAAGATAGAAAAATGAATGAAAATAATTGAATAAGTCCAAATTAAATTATATTAGTAAAATAATGGGATTCAAGATATACTATGTCAATGTTCAATATTTACATCATTTAAAAGTGAATTGGTGTATAATAACAAAGAAGACTCAATGGAATGTAAATTCAGATGAAATACCTTATAAAGACTATATATTTAGGTTAAGGATAAATCAATGACATAATTATGTGTCAAAATTATAAATACAAAAAATATGCATGGATATTTAGTGTTAATCAATAAGTGGAAATTCACACATATTCTTGTAAAAACACCACCAATGACTTGGATGTTTAACACAATGACTGAAAATTTAGTTAAGATTATACATATAAAGTTCATATCATTGACTTCAGAATTTATCAATGGAGTTATTATGTGTATCAAAAGTATACCCACAAAAAGGGGAGTGTAAATTACTACATAAATAATTAGTGATTCCACACATAATCTTAGAGTAAAATAATCAATGATGTATGCATAAAACCCAATGAGTGTGAATTGAAATTACAAATTTCCTTACCGATTTAGTAACATATAAAAAATACACCCCATGAAACAATATTAATAATGAATATTTAAATACCCCTAAATTGGTTTATATTACACAAATAATACAATAATGGACAATACATACACCACACAAAAAAATAGTGGTCATTTAGCATGAATCTCATAAGAATAAAAATTGTGATGAAACCCTCTAACCACGTTGTAATAAATCAGGTCATATGACTAAAACATAATGGCCACAAAATGAATCACATAATTCCAAGAATATATTGATAATCATGATAATATATATCAAATGGTTGTAAACAATACAACAACAAAAATAAATAAGTGGCGAACAATAGAAATGTCACCTAATTAAATGTGAGATAAGAAACACTGTAACTTGTACTTTTCCATAGGTAAGGGTACATTAAACTCTTATATAATGGTTGAATAATTTTTATTATATTATTCAAGAAACATATACATATATATGATATCATATTCGGTCTTTTAATATTACATTGTTAATAATATTTCATTAGTATCATTGTTTCGGGTGTTAACTGATTTGTTTATCTTTATATGTGTCGTTACGTAAGTCATATTTGTTATGAATAGGATGAATTTAATTTGTATCCAGAATAATATTATGTTCTTAAAAATTATTTTTAATCAGAAAATGATATTTATTATTTAATGGTTATTATGGGGAATGAATATAATTGTGTTTTTGAAGATGGTTATCTGTATGTACGCATGAGCGAAAATACAATTCTATTAATGGAGAAATCATATATAATTGGATGGTATATCATATATACAGAATAATGAAAATTTTAAGTTTATTATTTAAATCAATTTTACTCATTATAATACCCATCCAAAAATTATTTGTCCAATAACAAACTACACCACAACGTGAAGATGATAAGCCGTACTTAAGCAGGTATGGTGACTTTGTAATTCATAGGATGGATAGAATAATGACTATAATTGTCCCATATTTAAAATAACATCACAGTATGTAGAAGTTACTATATTTATTATATTGGCATGGAAATGACAAAGAAAACAGAAGTGGAATAAGATAATAACGATGAAATAGGTGATAAAATAATTACATCTTCTTCGGGTGCTTCCTTCTCATTTGATCAAAAGGGCTTCGTAGGTTCCCTTTTTGATCAAAGTAAAGAATCTTGGATGAGGTGAGGGTAATTAGGAGTATATTTGAGTAGGGGTTGGCCGAGAAAAATTGCTTTGGAGGTGTGATTTTGATAGAAGATGAAGTACCATTTTATATTGGAGGTTGGGGTCACTTTAGGAAAACCTTGAAATATTATTTTATTATACCATCAAATTTGGTTTATAATTGCTCCAAAAGGATGAATTTTGTGGATAAGGTGGGTATGGGTCAAAAACCACACATCAAATTTTATTTAGATATGTTAGTTAACCATATTAACCTTATCATTTAGATTTAATTCTTGGTTAAATAGTTTAACATTTTCAATGTCTCCTTGTATTTTTAAATTATATGGTTAATGAACATAGTATAAATTTCCAATTGAACTCCATGTGGATCCTTAATGACATATATATTATTATATAAGTCTTTTGGCCAAACCATATATTTTTAGGACAATTATATCATTTAATAATGTAGTATTTGTTTTAAGAACTCATTTATGTCAATTTTGAAATTATTTAGTATTTGGTTTTTTTGTAAGTCATAACAATTGGATTCATTCTAAATAAATAAATTTTATTAACTCTGAAATGTAATATTAAAAAAGTAATTTTTTAAATCATAATAATTATCAATTTAATTTTTTTCAAATTTATAATATCAATTATTTTAATCTTTCTTTAATAAGGTAATTAATACATCATCATTAAGACATAAATAAATTTAACTATTTAATGTCTAAAAATTATAAATAAAATACCATGATTTTGGAAATATTCTAATATTTATAATGATTATTTATTGTCAAAATTATATTATTTATAACCCTATATGAAAAAAATTTTAGTTTTTAAAATTTTAATTTAACACCTTTAATTATTTATTAAATAAAATAATAATAAATGTCCAAAACTAAAACAAGTGGACCAAAAAAATTATATTATATTCCTATGGTTGATTTTGGTCAATATAAACTTATACAATAGAATTAGTACATGTGTTAGGTTAATTATAATATTAGTTTTACCATTAATTACCCAATTTACATTTAACCGTGGTAAATAAAATTTAAAAGTCACTATTCACTGAAAAATATTTTCGTCATATTAAAACACATATTACTTACTTATGTCTACTTTGTGTCTTGGATTTTTGAAATACAATTTTGATAAGTGGTATAATTACTTTTTATGAAAATTAGGTAACGTGCCTAGAAGGTGGGTAAAAGACAATAAATATTCAATAAAATTTTATACATCTAATTTTATTATAAAATGTCTCCAATTAATTAAATTGAATGAATATAGGTATTATGTATCTATTTTGACTTAAAAAATTATATAAAATGAGTTATTATTTAAATAAAATGGTTGTTTTTAAACAATAATATAGTGGTTGTCACTATTCGTGAAAAATTGAATGTTTTTAGAAAAATACCAAAAACTAAACCTATGTAAATGTTGATATTATGAATCGAAAATTGAGGTCTATTTTACAAACTTCAAAATGTAGAAGTGGAAATTATTAATTTGAATTAATTTCTGTTGTCATAATGTAGATACGCAAAGCATTAAGTACACGGACATTACATTACTTTTGCGGAATACTTAATACATAATAAAAACAAACACACAAGTACCGTAATAGTTTAGTGTCTTTGAAACTCAGAAAAATAATATTCTAATCTTGTTGAATGATCTTCAACATCTCCAATAAAGATATTCCCTTTTTTTCATACCTAAAACCATTCATTATAACCTGGGGAAAGGAAAAAATATAAAGGGTGAGCTCAAATTCCCAGTAAGGGTAAGCATGGAGAAAACAAAACAAACCATATACATTTGAACTTCAAAACATGAACATAAAGTTTACACATCAAAATCTTGAGTTATGAAATAAATATTGGTAGTATGTAAGGAATAGGTCATAAAGAAACATTAATCATGATAAAATAGTAAGGGAATAGAAAATTTAATTGGGGAAAACCATTATGCACATGATATGATTTCCATAGTAGCTAAGGAATTACTGCCAAGACTATCATAGTGGACAAAGTCCCTTTCTGAATCGAGTTCACTCCTCATTTCAGTCCTGTAACACTGATACGGATTAACTTACCATTCCAGCCATGTCTATCTCATGAGATATAAATCTTTACCTAATGCATTGGAAGGAGATATAGGTCCCACCAATATCACAATGAAATCATTCTTACTTGTGCCACAAAATAAACATAAAAAAATCATCATAACCCGTAGAATAAAATGGGATTCATAAAAATCATCCCATCATCACATAATCCATATAAAACAAATGGATATTTCATCATCAGATAAGTGAAACAATGTAAATCATAGAGACATTATACTTGAAACATACACATATGAAATAATGTCATTTTAGATGGAAAATGGGTTTCATAAAACAGTTGAAATGAATTCATGAGGAAAATATCCATTCTTCTTCAAAAACCTTTTATTTTCACATAATTCCATGCAATCTTAAAAGAAATGTATTTTGTTGAAAATAGTCAAAAAATATTTTATTGTAATATTCATGAAAATGAGGCGTTATGAAATCGTAAAAATCTGTTCACGCCGTATAAGTTAAAAATAACATTCTTCTCGTACTTTTGTCAGAAAAGTCAAAAAGTACCTCATATGGTAAAAACAAAAAATATTCCTTACATACCATGTAGTAATAGTCAAAATGGGTAAAAAGGACATTAGACATACATGAAAACATTTTTACAAAACTTGGACATGTATGATAAATATAACCCTAGTAAATACTTACGTATAAGCAATCTCGGATAGAAACCAATTGAGATTGCAACATTATCCCTTACCTTAGGTCTGATATGCTTTGTAAGTATCCGAACCTCCTGTATAATGATATAAATAATGTCACTGAATTATTACAGAATCATATTCATTGTTATGATATCATATATGGTTCACTTATGACTTTATATTACCCGTTCTTTTCTAAATTCATGTAAAAGAAGTGTTTTGGGTAAAATCATTCCATTTATTGTCTGTGTTTTGACTTATAATTTTTAATATGATTACATAGATCATGATTACATAATTTCAGAAATTAAAATATGATTTAGATATAATATATTTTCAGAATATACAATATATATCGATAAAGGGAATGAAATACATCGTTCATGGAGACGGTAGGCCGTACGTACGCATGAACGATGTTTTCATTTCCTTATTGAATTAAATTGAATTAAGTAAATGAAATATACATATTTTCATGAATATAGTATCATTATTATGTAATAAATTTCATTATTATTTATTATATATACTTTATTATCATACATTAATTGTTATTCATTGAAAATGATTCTAATCGCGTTCTCGGAGACGGTAGTCCGTACGTATGCACGAGCGATGATATCATTCCCATGATCATGGAATTGTATTGAAGTCTTTGTATAGTATTTTATAATCATTATCAGTTTAAAATAATAGTATATAGTTATTTATTTACACCTTTATACCCATCCAAGTAAGGTGGTGGTGGAAAACAGATTACACCATAGTGTGGAGACGATAGGCCGTACGTACTCACACGCGGTGATTTTGTTTTCCATAGGATGGATAGAAGGTAAAATAGGGATGTTTCAAATATATACTAACATATCAGTATATTAGTGATACTTATGTTATTACTTAATAATGAAACAACTAAATAAGAAGAAGAATAAAAATAAATAAATTTGAAAGAATCGGTAACGGGTGTTACTTCTTCTTCGACATGCCTCTTTGGAACATCCTCTTAGGGCACATAGTCTGGTCTTTGAAGAAAACCAGGACCTCTACAAAATGTCTAGGGAAGTTGAGAAGAAAAATGGTCAGGGTTTGGCCACACTTTAATGCTCTAAATTGTGTAAATATGAGAGGGAGGAGGTGCTCTTTTATAAGGGAGGAGAGGGGCACCTTTTGGAATCCTTAAAAATATTTGATTAATATAAATTAAAAAACCACATAAAAACCACCAATAATAACTCAAATACGAATCTTAGATGATATAGGGTTGTAATCTCAACAACCAATAATATTCAGATATTTTTGGATCTTATTTTAAACCTTATCTTTTGGATTTATCCTTATTTAATCTATTTAATTTTATTTGGTGTAATAAAATTCTAAATTTTAAATGTTTATAAATAATCACTTATGTGTTGTTAATTTTCCATAATTGGATACTTTATTACATTTTAGACTATATAAATTTTAATTTATAATATTTAAATATTTCTTTGATTTTTTAACAACTTTATAATATGTAATTTTATAAAATCACAATAGTGTCAATTTTAACACTATTCATTTGATTGAATTTAAACATAAAATATACAGACGATATGTTAGAAATAAAATATTTAAAAGATTAATAACATGTCATATTTATCTATAAATTTAGTGGGGAACATTAAATTTTTCATATAATATTTATTTTAATACTTTTAAAATAATTTATTTGATATTTCAATCAATAAAATAATTTCAACATCACTATTGTGTCATAATTAATGATAAATATATCATCCCTAAAAATTATAAATAAATTTATATGATATATATAATTTTATTCTCTTTCTAGGGAATATTTATATTCGGTGTTTTATGATGTTTATCACTAAATTAAATTTATTACACTTATAAGATTTAAGAAGTGACATGTTGTCACTTTCTTTGGTTTTAATAATAATTATATTATTTCATGGTCAGAGGTCCATGAAATGAATCTAGTCTGACCCTTACGTGATATAGGTCGACTTTTATCCATCCAATAAAATTTTGGAATGTTTTAGGGTAATTTTATAATCTTATTTTTACCCTTAAATACCAGATTTACCTTTAACTGTAGGAAATAAAAATTACCGTAGTTATTATTCATAACATCAAAAAAATAAAATGAACCTATTAACATAATTTGGGCCCACTGAATTAAAATATGGAATCCATTTTTCAAAATTAAAAACACAAAATATGTAGTAATTAATTTAAAATTAATCTCGTTCTTAAGAAAACGGGTTTTAAAAGTTAAAACATTGCAAAAGAATGAAATGATTTTACCTATGAATTCAATGTAAATAAATGCTAATGACATAAATTATATTAAATGTTAATAATATATTCAATTTATTCTTAAAAATATTTTAATATTATAATTTAACCATATAAATTATTACGATGAAAAAAGTTTTTTTTAATTAAAATATTGAGTGATTTTACAATTCATTAAAATATGAACGTTATCAGAATAATATGACAAAATTATCCAAAGTAAATTTTTATATCCTGATTCCAAATAAGAATTATATTTTGTCAAATTTAACTTATAAACATGTCAAAAACTTGATTTAATGTGGGTGCACCATCAAAAGGTAGCAAAACTTCATTTTTTTAAAATATTCTAATTTTACCCGAAAAATTTATTTTGTTCACATACCATGTTCTAGAAAATGTGTAAGATGAAATAATAATGTTATAACATTAAAAATGTAGTTAATAATATTCATAACAGCTAGTTTATAATAATAATATAACCATATATCGTTGTTTAGTGAAACCCGGTATTGCGTACAACACACACTATCGAGGAAGGTCTTGATTGCGTGTAATGCAAGCCAAGTTAGGGTTGCGTATACTGCAAGATAATACGGTGTTGTGTATAGAAAAAGATAAAATTGGTGTAGCGTACAACAGAAGATATGAATGAAATTTAGAAAATAATATATCTCATAAAATCTTGGGATATTACATTCTACGCCCCATAAAATGAATTTCTCCCTCGAAGTTTGTCGGGGTTATAAATTGTTTACCACTTGAATGTTTCATTCATAAAAACCTACATCGTAAAAGGAATACTAAAACATAATTTTAAAAAGTGATGTATGAAACATAATGGTTACCCAAATTAACTCATCACTCAGTTTCCACGTAGGAGAAGATAGATGAAAATATGGATATGGAAGAGAAATCTAACTATCATGTTCTGATGGAGAGTGGTATAGAACATGGATATGAAAAATACAACATTCACAAGTCCATATATTTGTGATGATTTATGTTAGAATCTGATTCATCATATATAAGGGTACTAGGACAACATCTTTGGTTTTCCAGATAATTTCCCTAGAGTTGAAGAATTTGAATTAGAATAAATACATACTTTATTTTGATATAATGTCACAGTTGTTCATTCCTTGATCAATTTCCACTTTATCTCTTAAATAAATGAAGTTAAATTTGTCATTTGTGAAGTGGTAGCAGATCATCTGATAGAATGATGGTACATTCCTTCTGTCTCAAACAAAAGTTTAGCGATTGTTATATACATATGTCCATCTATGGTGAGATTAATCATATATCATTCAAAAAATGGTCATATAATTAATCTATTATACCGTTTAATAAAATATAACTAGTTTCTACTACAAGGGACTTCCTGTAGGCCAGTGGTAGGCGATAAAGTCATGTCTCACTTCGATAGTGGGTTCGATTCCTACAATCGAAGTCCGACACGACGAGATGTCGCACATCCTGCATGTTGTCCTTTTTCTAAAATTACATTATTATAAAATCCCTTCCAAAAATATTATATCCTTAGACAATAAAAATTTATGTCCAACATAATCCATTCCAATATTAGTCTTATCTAAAATACTTCTATCCAATCTTATAGCATAAAGAGAACGATTATTTGAAATTTCATCAAACAAGCATGTGAATACCATCATTTATCCCCCATATATCATAAAATATATCTTTTTGGTCACATTACAAACATGTTAATAAATTAATCATTTATTCTCATGAAAAATGAATACCCATTGAACCATAGTGAAAACATGAATGCTGTCAAAAGTTAACTCTTTTTACATACCAAAATCCCAATATTTCTATACACTCAAACCATGATATCACTTTGTCCTTATATCAATCATGAGCTCATGGATACAACCAAAGATATTATTTTCTCCTTATCCCTTCATTATGCTCATATCAACTTCTTTCAAAAAATATTCCAAACACTTTTCATTGTTATATGTACCATATAATTATTGAAAACCATAATTAACCAATACATAGATATTCCAATATTTTATGAAAGTACCTCAACAACATTATTCTTTAATACCAATACATAAACACTTAAATCCATCCTCTTCAATGATTTTAATGTAATATGTCCATCCTTGATTTAGAGGTAACCTCTTAGGTCCGGGCATTGAGTTGGGTAATGACAGTGTTCTCCACAAATAAGACATCTAACTCCATGACAGTCTGTCTCTCTGTGACCCTTTTCTCCACATAGATAATATCTTCCCCTCCATTTGAGGTATTCCTCAAGGTTCTTCTTCCCTTCTTTATAAATCTAAATCTTCCCTTCTCTATGTTCCTCTCCATGCGAACATGCATAAAATTCCATAGTCCTCTTTTTTGATGACCTGGTAATACAACTAAACTCCATATTATTAATCATATATCGAGATGACTGATTCGGCATAATCACAATATCTTTCTCTCTAGGCATTACTCAATTTTGTTGCTCATGGTCACCAATTTTTCCATTGGAATCAATGTTAACTGAATTCCTTCTCATTCCCTCCATTGACTAAGGCTATAAATCATAGTGTAAGAAACAATTAAAATAACGAGGAACCGCATCATCATAAAAAGTCATTTTTTGGATGTATAACATATCACACATTATTTATTCCATGATTCCATAGGTTCACCCTAGGTTATTCAAGATTGTCAACATAATTCTAGGACTGTAACCTATAGTTATACTAAACCTTAGGGACATCCCTAGACATACCTTAGAAATATCTCTAGGGATCTCAATAATGTTTTCGCATCCTAGTTTCCAAAGGTTAACTAAACATTTCCTCTGATACCAACTGTGGAGACCCTATGTTTTACGTACATGGCCATTACATTACTTTTTTGGAATACTTAACACATAATAAAATCAAACACACAAGGACCGTAATAGTTTAGTGTCTTTGGAAACTCGGAAAAATAATCTTCAATCTTGGTGAAAGATCTTCAACATCTCCCATAAAGATCTTCCCTTTTTTCATACCTAAACCCATTCATTATATCCTGGGAAAAATAAAACATATAAAGGGTGAGCTCAATTTCTCAGTAAGGGTATGATTGGAGAAAATAAAACAAACCATATACATTTGAACTTCTAAACATGAACATAATGTTTACACATCAAAATCTCGGGTTGTGAAATAAATATTGTCAGTATGTAAAGAATTGGTCATAAAGGAACATTAATCATGATAAAATAGCATGGGAATAAAAAATTTAATTTTGAAAAAACATTAATCATATGATATTATTTCCATAGTAGCCAAGGCATTACTACCAAGACCATCTTAGTGGACAAAGTCCATTTCTGAATCGAGTTCACTCCTCGTTTCAGTCCTGTAACAATGAACTGGATTAACTTACGATTCTAGCCATGTCTATCTCATGATATATAAATCTTTACCCAATGCATTAGAGGGAGACATATGTCCCACCCATCTCATAATGAAATCATTCTTACTTGTGGCACAAAATAAACATAAAAAATTCATCATAACCCAACGAATAAAATGGGTTTCATAACCATCATCCCATCATCACATAATCCATATAAAACAAATGGATATTTCATCATAAGAAAATTTAAACCATGTAAATCATTGAGACGTAATACATTAAACATACACATATGAAATAATTTCATCTTAGATGGAAAATTGTTTTGATAAAACACTTTAAATGAATTCTTGAGGAAAATATCCTTTCTTCTTCAAAATCAGTTTATTTTCACAAAATAGAATACAATATTAAAAGAAAAGTATTTTTTTGAAAATAGTCGTAAAATCCTGTAGAGTAAGTTTCATGAAAATTAGGCGTTATGAAACCGTAAAAATCCGTTCATGTCGTATAAGTTAAAAATAACATTATTCTCGTACTTTTATTGGAAAAGTCAAAAAGTACCTCGTATGGTAAACAAAACAAAATATTCCTTACATACCATGTATTAAAAGTCAAAAATTGGACAAAAGGAATTTAAAAATACATTAAAAACTTCTATATGGATGATAAATATAACCCCAGTAAATACTAACGTATAAGCATTCTCGGATAGAAAACAAATGGGATTGCAACATTATCCCTTACCTTAGGTCTGATATGCTTCGTATGAATCTGAACCTCATGTATAATGATTTATATAATTTCATTCAATTATTACAGAATCATATTCATTGTTATGATATCATATATGGTTCACTTATGACATTATATTACCCGTTCTTTTGTAAATTCATGTTAAAGTAGTGTTTTGGGTAAAATCATTTCATTTATCATCCATGTTTTGACTTTTAATTATTAATATGATTACTTAGATAATGATTACATAATTACATAATATAAAACATTATTTATATATAATATATATTCTAGAATATAAATAATATATCGATAAAGGAAAAGAAATACATCATTCATGGAGACAGTAGGTCGTACGTACACATGAACACTGTTTTCGTTTCCTTATTGAATTAAATGGAATTAAGTAAATGAAATATATATGTTAATAAATCTAGTATCATTATTATGTAATATATTTCATTAATTTTTATTATATATACTTTATAATCATACTTGAATGGTTAATCATGGAAAATGAATCTCATCGAGTTCGTGGAGATAGTAGTCCTTACGTACGTACGAACGATGATATCATTCTCATGATCATTTTATTATATTGAAGTGTTTGTATAATATTTCAGAATCATTATCACTTTACAATAATAATATATAGTTATTTATTTACAGCATTATATTCATCCAAGTAAGGTGGTGGTGGAAAACAGATTACACCACAGGGTGGAGAGTGTATTCCGTACGTATGCACGCGCGATGATTTCATTTTCCATAGGATGGATAGAACGTGAAATAGGTTGTTTCATATATACAATAACATATCAGTATATGAGTGATACTTATGTTATTACTTCATAATGAAACAACTAAAGAAGAAGAATAAGAAGAAGAAATAAATTTGAATGAATCGGTAAAGGGTATTAGCTCTTCTTCGACACGCCTCTTTTAAACATCCTCTTAGGGAACTATGATTGGTCTTTGAAGATAACCAGGAACTCTAGAATATTTATATGGAAGTTTAGAAGGGAAATTGGAAGGTTTTGGCTTAGCTTGAAGGCTCTAAATTGTGTAAAGGGGAGAGGGAGGAGGTGCCCTTTTATAAGGGAGGAGAGGGGCACCATTGGAATCCTCAGAAATATTAGTTTAATATAAATAAAATCCCCACATAAAAACTTCCAAAAATGACTCAAATCCGAAGCTTATATGATATAGGGTTTTAATCTGAACAACCAATAAAATTTAGACATGATTTGAACTTATTTTAAACAATATCATTTTGATTTATCCTTATTTAATCTATTTAATTTTATTTGTTGTAATAAAATTTAAAATATTAAATTGTTATAAATAATCACTTATGATTTGTTAATTTTCCATAATTGGATACTTTATGAAATTTTCGACAATATAATTTTTAATTTATATTTATTAAATATTTATTTTATTTTTAAACAACTTTATAATATGTATGTTTTATAAAATAACAATAGTGTAAATTTTGACACTATTCGTTTGATTGAATTTAAATAAAATATATACAGAAGATATGTTCGAACTAGAAGATTTAATAGATTAATAACATGTCATATTTATCTATAAAATTAATGGATCACATTAAATAGTTCATATAATACTTATTTTAATACTTTTAAAATAATTTATTTGATATTTCAATAAATAAAATAATTTCAACATCACTATTGTGTCACAATTAATGATAATTATTTAATCTATAAAAATTATAAATAAATTTATATGATGTAGATAATTTTATTATATTTCTAGGGACTATTTATATATGGTTTTTTATGATTTTTATTAGTAAATTAAATTTATTACACTTATTAGATTTAAGAGAGTGACATGTTGTCACTTTTTGGGTTTTAAGAATTATTATATTATTTCATAGTCAAAAGTCCATGAAATGAATATAGTCCAACCCTTAGGTGATATGGGTTGACTTTTATTTATCTAATTTGAATTTTTCAAGTGTAAGGGAAATTTTATAATCTTATTTTTACCCTTAATTACCAGATATACCTTTAACTGTAGTAAATAAAAATTACCGTAGTTACTATTCATAATATCAAAAAGTTATAAGTAACCTATTAACATTATTTGGACCCACTGAATTCAAATATGGTATCCATTTTTCAAAATTCAAAACATAGAAGTTGCAGTAATTAATTTAATATTAATCCATTTTTTAAGAAAACGAGTTTTAAAAGTTAAAAGATTGGAAAAGATTAAAATGATTTTACCTATGAATTCAATGTAAAATCAATGCTAATGACGTAAATTATATTAAATGGTAAAAATTTATTTTATTTATACTTTAAAATCATTCTATGTTATAATTTAACCATATAAATAATTTTCATTAAAAAAGTTGTTTTTAATTAAAATATATCGTGTTTTTAATATTCATTTTAATATGAAAGTTATCAGAATAATATGAAAATTTATCCAAAGTAAATTTTTATATCCCGATTCCAAAGAAGAATTTTATTTTCTCAAATTGAACTTATAAACATGTCAAAAAACTCCATTTAATGTGGGTGTGCCTCAAGAGGCGGAAAAATTGCTTTTTTTTTAATACTCAGTTTACCCGAAAAAATTATTTTGATCACATAACATGTTCTAGAAAATGTGTAAGATGAAATAATAATGTTATAACATTAAAAATGTATTAAATAATATTCATAATAGCTAGTTCATAATAATACTATAACCATATATCATTGTATAGTGAAACCCAATATTGCGTACAACACACACTATCGAGGAAGGTCGTAATTGCGTGTAATGCATGCCAAGTCAGGGTTACGTATACTGCAAGCTAACACGCTGTTACGTATAGTGAAATATAATAATGGTGTAGCATACAAAAAAATATATGAAATAAATTTAAAAAAGAATATATCTCATAAAATCTTCGGTTGTTAGACATAACCAGAAAGCAGGTTTTTGAGAGGTAAAAAATATCAAACGATTGATATGTGTTTATGTCCAGTTTAAAAGTGAAATTACATACAAGAACCAAAATTTGATTAAATAATAAAAAATATAATCTAATTTTACCGCAAAACCATCCAAATATATAATTTATCACTATAAATTTCTTTGATTATAAAATATGTTTTTAATTAAAATTTTGTATTTCTCACTATTCATGAAATTATGAAAGTTATTAGAAAAGCACTGAAATTTTATCCACACTCAAATTTTAAGACCCTCTTCTAAAGAAGATGTTCATTTCATCAAATTGAATATATAAAAGTGTCAAATATTGGATTTACATATGCTTCTCTATTAAAATGCAGTAAAATTTCATTATTTGAAGAGTACTTTTTTTATCTGAAAAATTGAATTTGTTATTGTATAATGTCTAAGAAGCACATAATATTGATTTTAAAATTACTTGTATTATATAAAATTCCAAATGATGTTAATATTATTCAAAACTGATTTTTGAATGGCTAGTTTGGTATATCATGTGTGATCGAACTCGGTGTGGCACGTACCACAAGTTATTGAATTACTTAAAAGAAAATTACTTACTATATAATCATGGGGTGTAACATTTAGTGTTTTAAAACACAAAAATAAATTATTGAGGAAACATAATAAATTTAAACTCATATTGGATTGCTGTTGATTCCTACATTTTGAAAATCAATCTATTGTCATTTCACTATGATTTTATGGCAAGAAATATTAAAAAAAAATTGGTTTTTACCCTCCAATACATGTTTTAAGGAATTTGATATCTTTTAAAACCACTTATTCAGTCATTCCAAGCATACCACACATCACATGGACATGTTCTCTACTATTACACATCACAAATAATTCAGCAATGATTTTCCCTTGATTCCACATAAATATAAGGTAAATCAATATATTATGGACCATCAAACATACGATTTAGTGTTTTAAAACACTAAAATGTATTTATAGGCATCATTTGAAAACCCTTACTTGAATTGACCTGGTAATGGTTATTATATTTTAAAATAAATCTATATGATTTTTCCTATTATTTTATGCTCATCTAGGATCTTTTTTCTTTTTTTAAACCCTAAAGCATGTTTTTAGAAACATTGATATCTTTTAAAAATATATATTGAGTTAGGGACTGAGATTAAAATTTACATCAGAATGATGAACTATGATATAAGAAATTTTATGAGGTATCATGCCCATCATCATTGTAAATATAGAAAATAAGGAATCTTCCATTGCAGTACACTACTAATCCAGTGTTTTCCTATAAGAGTCATGTTCATGCACATTTGTTTTCAATCTTCAAATTTCCTTCTGTTCTTCCCAATCAACAGAACTACTCAAACACCCACAATGTTTAGAAAAAATTGAATCTAATTTCCAATTAATAATAAATGATAGAGTAGGACTAGATTAAATTCTACATACATGATGGAGATACTCCTTCCCTAAAACGATTTCAACTACATCATTCAGGTAAAATGATGATGATTATGAAGGGTTTACATCCCCGGAATAATTAATTTTAACATGTTAATACAAAAATATTAGAAATAATTTTTAATTTTATATAAACATAATAATATTATGTTATTAAATAATTTTTTATTATTATTTAATGTTATTTATTTACTATAAAAACATAATAATGAAAAATAAATTATAATGACAAAAAATAATTCAACCCTATTAATTGGGGTTAGCTGTATGGATCAAGTTGAACCAATAGAGCTAATTGGATGCATTTTATCCATGTAGTCGACCATATTTAGTTAGTTTTAATGGTAGTTTTTTTAGAATTTATTTTATTATATTGTATTTAATAATTAAATTGAATTAAATAGTAATGAAATGTACTTTATCCAACAACTCTAGTGTATTAATTTACAAAAAAATCAACAGGATTTTAATAATCATTAATAAACCTCTCTATCTAAAAAAAAGGATGACCTTGTTTATTAGACATTATAACAATACATATACACATTAAAAATATTTAGTTATAATAAAATAATAAAATAATATTGTATAAAATTGAACCACGATTGTTCTTTTTCTAGAAAAACTATGTGATCCAACAATACAAGGAATACTTTATAATCACGATTTATAGTATTTTTTAGATAAATCTAGAAAACAAAACAGAACATTAATAAAAAATATATTTTTTTATGTTTATGTTTTTAAGATACTTTAAAATATACAATTACCTCATGAGAATAATCTATGTAAATTTCAATAAAATTTTTTCACTGCTCGTGAGACACGTCTTCAGACACTTCATCATACATTTTTTATGTGCTTAGATGTGTGTCATTATACTCATTCCATAATAAAATTTTTATGTTTCATTATTTCTCGCCCAAATGTTTCAGTTGCCATTGGCGTGAAATGGCATCAAAGAAATCAAAATTTCAAAACATCAAGAAAACAAATATAACACTTTATAATGATATTAATAATTTTACCCATTAACTTTATATTAGTTATTAATGAATATTAAAATAATATTACCTTTACATAGTTATAAAACACCTCCTTTTTTTAATATGTGGGAATATGACTTCATCAATATAAGTGTTAGGAAAGATCCCCATCTAACAAGAATGTTGACCAAGAATCAATCCCTAAATTCTGACATCATCACTATTAAGAACCCGAAACTCATTAAATGGAACAATAATTTTTTTATCTTTCAGGTCCCATACATCTATCATATTTATATTTATACCTAATATATTTTATTATCATCATCTGTTTTAAAGAACAATTAAATATATCAGGAATTGGTTTTACAATGATAAAAATAACAATAACAGAAACTCACCATATCACCTAGATGGAGGGTTGACCAACTTCTCTATCCCTATTGGTGTATCAGATGGTGGGCCACCAATATCATCTGGGGATGATGGTGGCTCATAATTATTATTTGGGATTGTGGAATGACTTAGATCCACTAATACAGACAATAGTGGCAATGTGATCAAATATGATGATTATCTAGGATATAGAAATATTTTATTTTTGACATTTCTATAATTCAAATGGTTTAGAATATATTCAATGTAAAAAAATAATAAGTGAAATATATAAAAAATAAAATAAATTAATAAAATAATTTATATATGTACAAAAAATATAAAATTATAATATAATTTTATTACCAATTATTATATTCAATTATCTTCATCTTCATTTTCATTATTATTATAAACCTCTATATTCAATGAATTATTCCTTTTCACCCTCTCTCAGAAGTTCAATTCTTTCAATATTTTTGAGTAGAAAATTTTTAATATCTTTTGCTTGATGAGGTTCACTATCACAATGTAAACAAATTTCCCTTCATCCCCCATATCATATAAGTATCACAATTTTACCTGTATAATAACGAAATGTATTTTTATTTCATCAACCACATAATGTTCCATATTTTCTTGTGAAACCAGATTAAATTAATCATGCTCTGCATGCTCACTGGTATGTATCAAGAAAGAGAAGATTGAGGAATGTAAAATGAAATGAATCCTTCATTATACCCCTCTCTATTATGACCGACGTACATTTGAGTAACACAAAGGATACTTTCACATGATTGTTTAATTTTATTATATTAATCATATTTTTATAGTATCCCACTTCTAAAATATTGAATATACCACTATTTTGAGTTCTCAAGCCTTCTTCATGATAAACTAGTACACCGCCCACGCAAACGCATGACATTATAAATAAATAGTTAATTTCAAAATTCAATTTTATATTGAAAATGTAATAATGTATAAAAATTAATGTCATGTTAAAATGAGAAAGTACAGACATGAAATTTTAAAATATTTGATGTTTTTGATACTATTGTATTAAAATAACATAGTTTAAATTATAAAAAACAATAATGAGATATGCTACTTGAAAATTGGAATGTTAAATGTAAATAAATGAGATAGAAATAATAGTAGGTACAGACATAATAATTTCAATGGAAAAACAAATGGTAATAAATGAAATATAAGTAGATAATATATGTTACTTTACGGTGTGAGAATACAACAGAAAAAAGTATCGAAACTAATGTTAATAAATTCATGCCAAATTTGTGAGTTTTTTATCTAGTGCAGATCCACACCTAAATGTTTCCTTTTCATTATAGTCCACATCTGTAGTAGGAAAAAAATTTAAAAATGAGTAAATTAAAAATCGGTTTTACTGGAAACAAAAATTTAAAAATTAGAAAATTGAAAACTTGTTTTATAGTATATTTGTCTAATATAATATGAGTATAGTTAAATGTGAATACACAATTTCTTTCTTAAAGGAAACTTTAAAATATGAAATTGCATCAAATTATAAAGATTTCTACTGTAGGAATGGTAAATTGTTCAAGCACAGGAACTCTGTAAATGCAAGAACTGGTCCAAACATCATAGAAACAAAATGTAATGTTAATGTAATGTACATTCAATATTTGAGAGAACTTACGGGTTCTTGGAGAAATGTATTTGAGATAGTTAATATTATGTGAATAAACATCATCATGAGTATAAAAGGTTAAAAAGAATTTTTTACATCCCACAGAGAAATTGAAATTAAACTACAACCTTCAAAAAAAGAGACCAACATGAACAACCAACACCGCAACACAAGGGTGACCAATTCCACCAGGTGCATGATTGTATTCCCATTATGCCACAATGTAGATTCTAGTGAACAACTATGTCCTCTGAGAGTACATGGTGGAGCTCTCCCCTTTAGTGAAAACACATCAACAACCATAAAACTACAAAATGTACTAGTTACATTAAATCAAACCAAAATTAGTAAAAAGGCTGATGAATACGTTGGAGAAACAACTTACTCCATCGATCCACTATGGCCAGAGTCATCAATCAATAGGATTTATTATTCAAAAGAAATTTTTTTTAATCATAACTATACTCCCATTAAATATGCCTATCATTTGGGTCCTCTTGAAGAGTTTAAAGTTGTACAGAAACTACTACATTATGCATTGAAAAGATGATAATACCTCATACCTGGTTCACAGGTACATTTAATTCCTAAACATCAAGGGCCAACAATTTATTATAAGTGGTATAGTCATCTCATCTATAGTCATCATTCTCAACTTTAGAAGGCTGACACCATTTCCAACTTGGCCAAAAGGAAACATCTTGTTAAGAACTTTAAGCCTTAAAATATATTCATTGGTATACAATACCATGAAGATGATTGGGTGTCCCATGAATTGTATCCTTGAAATTTTCTAGATTTCACATGAACTCAGATATGTCCAACCTCCCTATTAAGGATCTGAATAGAAAAGGTCCCGCCAACATTAAAATTACTGACTCCACAAACACACACTTTAATGTATCATTAAGCTTATCAAAAAAATTAAATGTGATACTATCTGTTCATGGTGGAGTAGCAGCCAGCCTAGTTAGGCTGGAAGTTGGCTACAAATCCTCAATGATGACCTCACTCAGCTTTAAGAGACTCCAGAGGCTAATTGGCCTTCTAAGATTTCCTTATTTTTCATCTCACTCTATTTCTGAGGAACAATCATAGATGTAGATGGGTGACCTTTATACTTTCTAGAGGAGTCAGTATTAACACTTAATCCAAAGACACCAGAACAACATCCAATGCCACTTACATAAATATTCAGAAAATAAGAAATAAATTCCTAAATTTAAGAAATGTAATACAAAAACTAAAAATGATAATTTTGAAAATAAATTTAACTGAGAATGTATAGTTGAAATAACACATACCAACTTCAAGGAAACAAACTTGGACATTAGTTTAGAACTAAAAAAATAAACATAATGATGTATTCAGTTGAAAAAAAATAGTATACAAATTTTTCCTACAAAATTAACAAGTTTCTAAAATATACAACCATTATATGTTTTTCAAATATATATATTATTTATGAAAGATAAAATAGATAGTAAATAGAAGAAAAATTTAAAATTTTATATTGTTCCTTCATAATGTTTATCTGGTGTAACCTTGCATATCTAGAGTTTGACAAAGAAGTCATGATTGTATTTTTTACATTATATTTTACTTTCATGGTGTGTAGTGAAATCAAATTATGCACAGTGGAATATAAAGTGACTGTAATGTACATTGAAAAAGCAAAAACCAAATTGGCTAAATTTCTAATTCCACAATAGTATATGGTTGATGAAAAGTGAAATTATATGATTGAATCTATTTATGAATGGTCATATACTAAAATGTGATGTATAATACATAAATATGGCTCCATTTTCAGAAATCTGTGAAACAAATTCATATGGTTGGCTGGTTTGCAAGTAGTGAAATGGTAAATACATTGTTTATAGAAATCATAAACAATAGAACACAAAAAATGGGATATGGGAGAACACACCTTTTTTCGAGCTATGGATCTATAGGGTTATTGAGGTCAGAATCTTGTATAGTAATGGTGGTAGATAGAATGAATTGAATCTGTAATTTCTGATTCCTAAATACAGATTTATTATATAACAGTAGTGAAATTTTGTATGAGTCGACATAAATAAAATAATTAGAGCAGAGCAAAGAGTTATTCCACTATGCATTTAGTCTAAGACGGTTAAAAAAAATCAATGAACCGAATAGGGAATATTCATGAATGAAACTGGAAAAATTTATATTAAATGATATAAATTAAGCATTACAAAATTTTAGGATGCTTCGAAATGTCAAAATAAATTAATGTCACCCATGAAAAAAAATTGATGATGTTTGAATGGCCAAGCTGAAGAAGCATATTCCTTAAATGTTGAACTGGAATAGGTGTTGTATAAAAATATTGTCTCAAAATATACTATTAAACTGAAATTATTAAATCTATGAAATATGGGGGAAGATATAATGAAATTGAGATGAAAATACCTTTTTTTTAGCATTGGGTCTGTAGGGTCTCAGAATACAAAAAATCGTATAAAAATGGTGGATGATTGAATGTTATGGATCCCTATTTACTGATCTGTGAATGAAAATGTATCATATTTCAGCAATAAAATTTGGTATGAACAGAGAGAAATGTGAAACATTGATATTGAATTGGACTAAATTATATTATAATGAGAAAATTTCCAATCTAAATTTATATAATTAAGATTATTTTTTTTGAAAAGATTTAAGAGAACTAATTGGTGTAAAAAATCATTAAAATGAAAAGTAGGACACTGTCAGTTATATTAAGATCCATTTGTTTCAGAGGCATCTTATCAGGGTGGTTATCAGGTTTTTTTGTTAAATTTAAAGATTCATTTGTTTGTGGGAATAGTCATAAAATAAAATATTTGAATTGAACACATATAATACCACAAACCAAAAATGGCAGGATGACACAGCTCTGAATCTGTGATTATTGTATCATCAATTCAGCTATAGTAGAAAATTGTTATTCATTTCTCTAATGCTCGAACATTGTTATGAAGCAAACCCCTCATGGGTGTTAATTTCTAACCCATAAATAACGCTTGAATTACCTATTAACCCATTTTTAGTAAATACTTATCAATGAAGAGAATAATTAACATCCGAAAGCATATATATTTTGTGAGTTAAATAAAATACACATGGAGAGTTTTCTAGTTGTTGGGTGACTATTGGAGTAGAGTAGGAAAAACCCTAGGGTTTCAAAAAACCATCTAAGTAGGTATACTGAAAATTCATAGATAAGCTAATAAAAATCAAAAAAAAGTTTCTTAAATGACCAACACAAATCAATATACACTAATATTATGAAATTGTTAAAAAAAATAATGCAGAATGATAACATATTACAGAAAATGGTCTTGAATGGACCATTTTATGTTGTGAAACTAACCTTGAAAGTACCAGTATCTGTTCTAAAACTGATCCTACGACATTTTAGCCAAACAGGGAAACCCCTATACTTTTTAATGAAATATAAAAACAAAAATTGTTTTTGAATTAAACCACATTAATATATTGTACATACCAAAAACCTTCATAATTACCCAAAATACCATTGGGGAAAGACAGAAGTCATGATTCTGAGATGATTTTCTAGGTCTGATTGCTTCTCCATCTTGATGAATCTGACCAAATAATATCTCCATTCCAAATAGCACCACATGGAAATAAATCAGACACTGATTGAAAGAAATATACATATCAAAAATTACATGAATCACTGATTACATGGAAGATGAAGAAAAATAATGTATCAATCAAATATTGATGTCAAACAACAAACAAATAAAAAAATTATGAAAATGGAAATAGAAATAATAATGAGATTCCATTACCTTGAATCAATGATACCATTACATTGTAAAGAATGAGATGGAGATAAAGATACCTGAATCAAATTAGACATGTATTGTCATTCAACTCTATTTCAATAATCATGCAATGTAGAATAAAAATAGAGATCGAGAATAATATTGCATTTGGTAGAACATGCATCGAATAATAAATTAGTGAATAAAAACCAGTTAACAAAATGAAATAGAATCCCTAGTATAGTAATGAATACATGATATCATAAATATAGTTAAAAAATTGAAATAGATTATACACATATTAGAGATCTGGTGAAAGGGGTTAAAGAAAATATAGATAAATTGGACAATGAAAATTGATTAAAAATAAGTGTTATCAAACAATTCCTAAAAAAGAATTATATAGGATAATGTAAATCATAACTTTTCCAGTTAAGATTTCGGCACTCTGTTAACATGTCAGTGTACTCACATCTTATTTCATACTTTATCCATTCCAGTTCTATTATCACATATGATCAACTGGATGTCATTTGAATCAGCAATCTTACAGTAATCCGTAAAATTGAACGATTTTATTGAGAATAATGAAAAAATGTTTCCCAAATGTATCAATGTAAAAAAAATACTCTCTCACATAAAAATGTTTATAAATTACACAGTTAAAGCTATTATTACATGGGGAACAATAAACATAGACATATTTAGTGTCACAATACAAACAAAAATATATTGTTATGATTCCAAACATGAAATAGTTTGATTATTACAAAGATTTATTACACAATACATAGTCTAAAACAGATCCATGTGTGGATGTTGAATAAAAATATGACAACAATAAGTCCCACATAATAGTCCAAAAACCATCAATCTATAAATTTTCAACTCCAAGCATGAAAACGGAAGATTATTATATAGATTGAAAACATATCATGGGTAAATTTAAATTAGTTTAGAATAACTGAATAGAAAACTAAGTAATTTTTTTGATTTTAGTAGATAATATCAAATGCAGATGAATTGATGAGTTACCCAAAGGAAAAAAAGAATAGAGGTTGTTGAATGCATGACAGAATCAGGTATATCTCCAATGAAGCTATCACAAACAGATCTGGGAACAAAATGAAGTCGAAGGGATAAAATTATGATGGGATTGGGAGAACATACATATTTAAGAGATGTAGATCAGTAGGATTGCTGAATATGTTGCTGCTGATGTTAAAGGGGTTCGTGAAGCGGTTATCACGGGACATAGTCGGTGGTTGAAAGTGGATAAGATATTAGAACAGAGTAGGTATTTAGCAGTAAATGGAAAGTACTGATAGATAGAGGAGGTGCAGATGAATGGAGGTATGGAGTCGAGGTGATGTGAAGGATTTCCGGAGTCAAGGTTCTAGATTGGTGTGAACATAGAGAGACGAAAATATGTTGACTTCTGGAGATTCATTCCGAGAGGGAGACAGATATGATGATATGCTGAGTAGCGAAGACGCAGGTGAAGATGGAGATGATGAATGGAGGTATCTTGATGGGAGGTATTCAAACACCATAGGCCACTGGAATGATTATTATAGGCATGAGGGGTTGTGAATGGAGGAAAATCAAAATAAGGAGGGGCGTCGTGGAAGATTCTGGTGGTGACACATCCGCTGGAAAATGCCTACTTTAGTACAGGTAGTAGATTTAATGAAACATGAAGCATTGAATATTATATGCATCAAATCTCTTAGCCTAACATAGAGGACCTAAATCCAAAAAATTAAAATCATTTAATATTTAAGCACAAATATAAACATGAATTGTTGACACACGCAAATATCATCAAATTTTTTTGATGTTTTCTAAAGATTTTGTATTGTCTTTTTAATTTAAATGACCATATATTTTAATGTTTTACTAAAAATTGGGAATTAATTATTCTGGAATTAAAATGATGTAAAATGAATAAATATGTTAAAAAGTTGATTTTTATTATTTATTTGAGCATTCGAAGGGAATTATTTTAATTGGGTAAAAATATATTTCCGGATACTAAAACAATATTCCTAACCAAATCCATACCATAAACCATGGAAACTCACCATATATGCAACAATCCCATGAGGGAAATGCAGCTAATCCACTATGGGAGAGTAAGCTCGAGCTGGTCAACATGTGCATAGGGGTACTAGGTTCATGAAAAGGTTGCCAAAGGGGGTCAATATAATGGGGAGTACCTCATAGACTGAATCCCACAAGGGCCGTGTGTTGTGTGTCCTATTTATATGTTGGAGTAGTGTTTCTAAGATCCCACCCAGACACAAGCACCTAAAGCATTTGATACAATTTTTACATTATAAAAAAATTTATCCCCATGTTCTACTACGATAAGGTTAAAATGACCCTAGCCATTGTTCACTTTTTACCAAAGTGGTGTAATTTTTCATCGATCCCACACATGCCTCGCTTAGACAGGTCCATCTTCCCATCTCAGCTACTTCCAATACACTAGATCACTAGCCATCATCTACACAACTAGAGAACATCCATTTTCATCTCCACCAAAAGCTTATATCAATATGGAGAACCACCTACGACATCCAAAATCAATAGGGATTATCTTTAAAAGCAAAGATGACTCCATGGAGATCATTTTCAGGTTTATCAAGCTATTTCTATGACTATATGAAGGATGATTTACTACCACCATTGTCAACCAATCATTTTCACTACCTCCACTCACACAGTCATGTTATCTCTCTCCAATCCCATCGTAGTATTTCCAAGAGCCACTTGGAACGATAAATGACCCATGAAAGGCCAATACACATATAAAGAGTCCACACTAAATTCTCCTTAGAGGATATTTTTTAAAACATGATGTATACAGTTGATTCATTTTGATAAGAATACCCTCACGGGTCATGGGGGGTATATCATGGGTCTATATAAATTTAAATAGCTTGAGATTCAGGTTGATATAGAGAATAAAGGAAGGTTAAGGCACACAGTTCCCTCAATTCCTATATAATTTGAGGTCGACTTGGCAAAAGTGGGGCACACAATTTGTATAGAAAAGAGCACCATATGCTACTTTGAATAAGAACACATGTGGATTCGATAATATATACATGCTTAAAAGAGAGTTTGACCAACATACCCCTAACATAACAAATACATCCCATTAAACTCTATATTTTTTCATTATTTCCATTCATTCTTCTACCTCTTTCTCTTCAGTAATCCATCCCTAACTGGTGAGGTAGATGCCATTGTGGTTTGGTAATGGACAGGTGACTCTAAAAATTGTTGTGATTCTTGAGTCGTATTCTTAATTAAATTTTGAATCCATTTTTTATTGAATGAAATATAAATTAAATAATTTTATAAATTAGGTTGAATGAGATTTTGTTTTAATTCAACTCTAGTATTTTAAATTTCCTTGGTCAATATTTTTTTCTCCCTCTTCTTGGATTTTGATTGCACTGATAGGGTGATATAAAATAAAGTGGAGAAGTGTTTAGTAATTTCTGAACATGCGAGGAATAATGAATTTGATAATTTGAATATTTGGGGAATTGAATTACAGATTTTGTGTTGCCTATATAATTCAATGAAGAATCATTTTCACTTTCACACAATTGCAGAAGATAAACCCAAAAAATAAATTGATTAAAATTATTCTCATAATATTAAAAATTAATCATGGTTGAAAATTAAGAAGTATTGGAAATCCATTCATCTAAAAAATCATTAAAGATAATACATTCACTCCAAGAGGGAAGTTATATCATATCAAAAGGGGAGCCAAACCTATACCCAATCACTTCTCAATCATTTAAATTTCAGAATTCATGTTCATTTTATTTCATTTATTTCATTCCTTTTTTTTATCTTTTTCAATTGTTAAACCAATATATTAACATTTATCTCTAGGGACAACATTGTTTATCACTAATACTACACCCATAAGCATAAAATAAATTGGTTTTTTCACACCCCACAATAGGCATGTGTAAAAACTACTATTGTTTCTGCAGAGAAAGTGTTAATATGGAACAAACAATTTGAATCACTACGAAGTCGAATGAGAAACTATTTTTTTTGACTTGGAGATAGAAATAAATATCATAACAAGTATTGGGAGTCTTAATCAAGAAAATAATTTTGAATAAATCAATTTAAAGGAATCTATTTAAACATAATGTGGTTATTCTAAGACATAAAACATGTAATTAATCCACAATAGTTTTCCTGGTCAAGCCCAACAATTTTTATCAAAAAAAATGTTAATCGTGGCTGAAGAGAAAAAAGATTTCAAATTACATGTATAAATGATTATTATACTATCTAAATTGAAGGAACATCTACATGGAGATACCAACCAATATATTAAATAATTCAGCCATATATACTTAGCCTTTAGAAAAATAAGAGCTAATAAAGACAAAATTTAGTGGAATTAATTCCCTTTCATGCTTGGAGGTGATGTTTCAGAATGGTTGTACAATCTACAATGATTGAGAAGAACTCAAAAGATTCTTCATGACTTAATTCATTCCCACATATAAGAGAACGAAAATAGAATATAGATTTATGTCCTATGATAATCAACTTGAGATACCCAATACAAGTACTGGTAGTGGTTCAAGGAACATTGAACCAAATCCCCATGTTAGAAAATATAGGAGCATCAATTCCTTGTGTTCTTCTACAAAGGACTGATTGACAATGATCACAACCTATTGAATTCCTCATAGATAGGGGACATTATTAGTAAGTCACCTATAGATTCCCAATATATGAATTAAAAATTTTCCTCAAAATTCTGACTAATTCAGCACTACAGGGGCAAGAATGAGAGGTATTCATGAGGTACAAACTTCTTATTCACTACATTTAGTTATAAACCATCATACAGAGATTAACAGTTTTGTATGATAATTTTATGTGAATCAATTAAGATAACCATATTCCCCCCTCAAATATGTGTTATATGTTATTCTAAAAAACATTACACTAATCAGTTTGATGATATATAGGGTATGTAGAGTCTTGTAGTTACATTATTGCCAAATCATTTTCAACCGAATCAACAATAGAGAGAAAGGAAATCCCAATAAGGATTTGGAGGTCAAAAGAACTTGTCCAGACCCCCTTTTTCAACTCATTCACCTTTCCAATAGTAATATCTTAATTCAGAACCATTTCAAAAAAATACAATCACAAATTATATAAAAAATAATCCTAAAAACCACCACCATTCCAAAATAAAATTTATGAGAAGACTTCAACTTGTGAAATAACAATTGAAGAGAAGCTGCAGAGAAAATTTACAGGATTGGAAGATAAGATAGATAAACTCACAGATCAATTTGAATTTTTAGGGAATTTTTACCTAGAATCCAGGTAACACACTAGAACATAAAATTTGGAATCCCAATGAATATTTCATTGAAATCATGACACAAAGTGGGAATGAGAGTCCACCATCTGACCATGTATGTTTGATGATTCTAAGAAACCTACTAAAACATAACCCATGCATCTAATGGAAGGGGACAAGAACATTGAAATAACCAAATAAGGTTTGAAAAGAAATGTTAAGAATATTTTATACAATTATTGTTGAGTGAAAATAATAATAATTATACACCATTCCCTTATGATATAATTTTTTCATCGAATATTTTGGAGGATTAATAGAAAAAAGATATTCAAGTGACCTTTTAGAATGTTCTGATCAACATCCCACCCATAAAATCAATCTGATATATCCCTAAATATGAAAAAAAAAATTAAGGAAATATGCACCAAAATAAGAAAACTAGATGGAAATGTGGAAACCATCATGCAAAGAATAATCTCATCCCTCATCACACCTCCAAAAACCACAAAAATGTGAATATCTTGGAACATTCTCTATTATATGCACTATTCGATCATTGAAATTTGATGATTCTTATTTTGATCTTGTTGACTCCCTTAATTTCATGTCTAATTTTGTCTTTTTATATTTAAAAATAGGTTAACTAAAACGTACAACAGTGGTTGTACAACTAGAAACTGATTCACTATCTTCCAATAAGTGCTATGGAGAAATTACTTGTAAGACTTAAATGACTAATATTTTTCATTAATTTGTACATCCTCTCCATGGAATAAGACAGTGTACTTGGGTATTCACCCATTTTTTTGGGAATACCATTCCTAATTATTCTCAAAATGATCGTCAATTTGAATTAAGGAACCCCCACCATAGAGATGAGAGCTAGAATGGTGAGCTTCAATGTTCTTAACTCCAAGTGGAACTCTTTTCCAATTATACATGATTTGACATTTTCCATGAAGAATGTATTGATCCCATTGAAGATTCAGGTATTACTCTATAATTATTATCCTTAAAAATCACATTTCTATTGAAAACACTGGGAAATAAGATAGTAGTCAAAAATCCCTAAATTATTCCATCAAAATTCAAGAAGAAATAACATTGGAAATATCTGATAATTTTATATAAGAATCTAATATGATACCCTCCACTAAAGAGATTAATTATTTTTAGTGGGAAATTTAAATTCACTCTCATGTATAGTGAAAGCTGAAAATATAGAATTAAAACACCTCCCTTGTGACTTAGAATATGTGTATCTTATTAAGGGATGTATTTTTAGGGATCATTTCCAATAATTTATTATATACATAAGAGAAAACTCTGATTGGCCTTCTAAAAATGGACTAATCCATAGGATGGAGTCTAGGAGATATACCCTAAATAAATCCCATGGTATTCTACAATATATTATTTATAAAATTGACTCCCAACATATTAGGCATCCCTATATAAGACTCAACCCCAATATCATGGATGTTGATAAAAATTAAAATGAAAAAATGTTGTAATTTTCCATCATTTTCACAATTATTGACTTCTAATGGGTCATCCAAATCCATGTGGTTCCCATAAAAATATGGTTGAACCTTGTTGAAAATCAGAATAATTAATTAATTCCAATGGGAGTTTAAAAAAATTGGAGGGTATTCAATGAATAAATATAGCTAAACTACGTCACCTAAATGGATAACTTCCTAATCCCATTCATTTATCAAAAAATATAATGGTTTACCATTAGGGAACATTAGTATTTTGTGGATTATTTTTGAGTTATTTTTAGGCCCTAATTACCCTAGAGGATAATGATAAAACAACATTAACCAATCCATTCATGAACTTTTCATACAAAAGGATTACATAAACATTATGAAATTACCAAGTTTCATTTTAGATGTGTGGGTTAATAATTTTCATAAGTCACATTTGGGACATCCTGGAGGTATTTCTCAACAACTTTACTATGTATGGAAACTCCTCTGAAAATTTCTTAAGGAATATGGATTTATTTTGAAAACATGCATTTGGAAAAATCTGGAATTGAACTTTGAAAATTGTCACATTATGTAATAAAAAGGAAAAGTTCTATGTCCTTTAATTTCACAAAAATTCATTTATGTGGACAAATATATTGTTTGAGTGATGAATTTGTTTCTATATCCTACCTGTTTGAGGAACATTAAGTCATTTTTAGGCATTTAGGAATTTATAAAAGACTCATCTTGAATTTAGTAAGATTTATCTTCCTCATTCAATATTAATTTTAATATAAGATGATTTTTTTAATTATAATTAATTGTATGATTTTGATGTTCTAAAATATAATTGGTTACACCATCATTAATGCGATCAATGAATTGGGAACATTAATATGAGTTCTTTTTTGATGCTTCAAACCAATATGTATGAGAATTTTTTTCCCAAAATAATTGATGAAAATCCATAAGTAAAAACAAATAACTCTAGAACCATGGATTCCACTCAAATCAATTAAACAACCACTAAAAAGAAGTTTCTTATATTTGAATTTTCATTAGATAAATTTAGATCATATTTACATGAAACTAAATTTATTTTTATTTTATGGTCATGCAACACTTGAGTACTGTATGAAAAAGTTTGATTTCTAACTAAGGCTGGTGATATAGTAACTAATCTTATAGAAGCTTAATATGGATATTAAGGCCCGAAAATGGAGTTGAATACTAAGTGGATGGTCACCATAGCAGGCACCCCAACATTTTTGAAACATAAATTCTAGAATTGAGTCCATAGAGTGCGAACATACCCTTAGAGCAGAATTAAATCATAGAAGATAATGTATCATGGTTTGTTGATGTAGTATATTACAAGGATACATCTTTATTACCTTATAATCTTAACACTTATCAATGTCATAAACTCATGGATAAATATCTATTATATATCTAAGATGATCTATTTTAATTGAAAAGTTAGGATGACTAATTCATAAGAATATGATTACCCATAAGTGAAATTGAATATATTTTTCAATTTTATCATACACATTATTCTAGAGGCCACTCTATACCTCAAAGAATAGTTATAAAACATTTAGAATCTGGGATTTTTTTGATGACCCTGTTTAAAAAGTATAACATTTATTGTAAAAAATGTGAAATATTTTTTTCTAAAAAGGACACTAAAACAAAAGAAATTCCATAAAGCATTATCATTTTTTGTGAAATGTTTGAAGTAAGAGGAATTTATTTAATGGGTACCTTTCCAATGTATTTTCAGAGATCATATATTTTACATGATATTGATTATGTCTCTAAATGGGAGGAATCCAATGACACCAAGACTAAAAATTCGAATTTTATGTGTGATTTTGTTAAGGGAAATATATTTGTAGTTTTGGAATGCCAAGGGCCATCATCAGCTATCTAGGGACATATTTTTTAAATAGAATAATTGGGGCTATTATTAAATAGAATGGGGTGAACCACAAGACAACTACACCATACTATTCCAAAGAAAATCTCCAGGTTGAAGTGTACAATCAGAAAATTGAAGGTTTTTTCAATAAAATGATAAATCCAAATATGAGATACTAGATCCGAAGTCTTGAAGTATCCCTATAGACATGAGTCCCTACCATTTTATTTATGGAAAAAAATTATCTAATATAATAGTTGGAACGTAAAAAACATTAATATGTTAAAAAAAGTGAAATTTTATTTTTAAAGACCTATAAAATAAAAAAATCTCAGTTATAGGAGATGGAAGAAATCAAATGGAAATATTTTGAAAATTTAATAATTTAAATAGAATGAACATAAGTGAAACATGAAAAAAAAATTCAACTAATGAAAATCCAACATGGAGACTGAGTCTTACTCTAAAATTCTATACTAATGTTAATTATATGTATTATTCATTATTGGTGGGAAATAACTTTTATTTTATCTAATATCTAACTTTTATGATCCATTTATATCACGAATGAAAGGTAAGGAAACCCATTCACTATAAATATTAAAAATCTAAAAAGGATTCATGGAAGTTAACCATAAGAATTGGTGGAGGAGATGAAACTTATCCAACCAATATACTAATTTATTCTCATGTGGTTAGGATGATCTAACTAAATTTACAAAATGATCATTCAGGGTGAAAACCAATTTTTACTATTTTCATATGAATTAGGATGTTTAGGTTTTAGTTACATCTCCCTTCAACCCGTTGACATTTGATGAATTGTTTTTTACAATGGAATTTTTTCTATTTTATAGTTATATTATGGAAGGAAGACATAAGGCATCATCAATTAGTTGAGGAATCAAACAAAATCATCATTTCAAAAATGAGTTCAGTTTTGATGTTTATCTTTTTAAGTCCATACAATTTTTTCTAAAATCTGTTGTGGGATTTAAATATAATTGCTTCCCTATGCTTCATTTATTTCCTTACCTAAATTATGTTAGAGACATGAGTTTTTTAGGAATCCGGGGATGTTTTGTTATAGATTTATATGGTATTGATATTTAATCACTGAAATGGAGAATTGAATAATTAACATGGAACATGGATATTAAAAATGACGACTTGAGATTTGAAAGTATTAGTTGATTCATTTAAATTAAATTTCCATATAAATTTTCACACTTTAAATTCCTATAATTATTGTGAATTTATTTTTTATTATTATTTATGAATTGTTTAATTTTCCAATATCAAATATCACATTCCCTATAGTATCTCTAGACCAAGTACTTCCTATTTTATCTTAAGCATATTTCCTATGTGATCATGGATAATGACACCTACTAGAACATTCATTAACACATTCCAAACATAATAAGTATGAAAAAAATATTAAAATGATTGAGGCATATTTTAAAAATACTTTTCCCATAAATACCACCTTTACATCAATCCTTGTTTAACAATAGTATCCCTGAAGGACCATGATAGGAATGATAGGCATTTCAATCCATTTTTTGCACTCATTAAATTTTCTTAGTATTTTAATTATTTAATAAAATTAATGATTGGGGATGAAGTGATTCATAGAGGAAGGATTGAAATTAATTATAATGGAAAATTTTTGGGTTCCATTTGTGGATATTGAGGATGGGTTTTGATTAATTTATTATAAATTAGTGTTTACCCTTATTGAAAAAATGAAATAATAGTAATGGGATATGGCATAGAAGATTAAAAAATCACAATTAAAAGATTGATTAATTTTATCATATGTGGATAAGTGGTGGATCTAAGATACATTCTCTGCATATAATATGAAAAAGGAAAAATGCGTAAAAGTACTATGAAAAACAAATTATAAAAGTTGGAAAATTTTTAATAAGGTGGAAAAATCATTCAATATTAATTATTTTGATCATAAAATTAATTTGAGTTTTGGGGAATAGAAGTTGCTACTATAAAGGGTATAAATTCATTATAATGTTTTTTATATCGACAATTGTAATTATGAGATAAACCTACTACTTTATCCTTAATTTTTAAACATCAAATCCTACCAACCATAACACATAGAGACATTAGAAGCTTGATTGAAAATTCATCATGATGTAATGTTTTTTATCATTACAAATTAGAGAAATTAGTTCCTTTACAAGCCTGTGGATAAGGAGAATGGTCTCATGACATGTAGATAAATCTAATTGAATTATAACGTGAGTGATGAGTGAAAATATTCAAAATAATTAGGGATCATGATTTTTCTTTCTTAATAATAATGAATTAACGATCTTCAAGGAAAGATAAACTAATTTTTGTCATATTAAAAAGGTGAAAAGTAAAATATTTGAGATGATTGTTTCTGGGACACTGAGATATTAAATTGAAATTTTATTTGATATTTTAAAATTTGATTCAACACTAATTATTGATTTATTTAATTTCATTAAAATTTTAGTATTGGTGTCATTGGTTCCCTGAAATATTTAATGTTTAGATTTTATACTTGTGGAAAATCATGGATTTGTTCTGGGGGTATTTTACACACACAAATATCATCAACATTTTTAAATGATTTACAATTATTTTTTAATGTTTCTAAATTGAAATGACCAGATATTTATTTTTTTTAATAAAATGTTGAAATTCATATTTTTTGAATTAAAATGATGTAGAATTAATGAAATTGTTAGGAATATAAATTTGTGTATTTATTTTATCATTTTTATGGAATTATATTAATCAAGTGAACATATATTTTAGGTTAAAAAAATAATATTACTATCAAAAGACTACCCAAAAACCATGGAATCATTCCATGTTCCCAATCCCATGAGGAATAACTAGCCAAGACACCATGCGAGAGAGAACTCGAGCTGGCTATCATGTGTACGAGGGAATCAAGCCCATGAAGAGGTGGCTCGAGGGGTTTCAATCCTAATTAAAGTAGTTCATGGGCCGAAGCCTACATGGGCTCAATGTGGTGCGGCCCACATGTTTGTGGGTGTAGTGTTTCAAGGAGACCTCCCTGGTGAAGGCGTCTGAAGCAGTGTCCAAATGACATTCATTATAAACCATCACTCTCCTTTATTCTATTCCAATGATGGAAAAAAGACACCAATAATTTTTCAATTTTTACCAATTTAGTATCATTTCACCTCGATCACAAACATGCCTCATTCATACAAATCCCACCACCCCTCTTTTCCACGACCGATGCTCGAGATCACCTACGACCATTGACACCACCATAGAAACTCCATTGTCACTACTACCTGAAGCTCAGATCGAGATGGATAACCACCACTGACTCCAAAAATTTCCAATTATGATCATTTTACCTTTGGACTACTTCATGTTGATCATTTCAAGAATTATTCATCCACTTCAATGGCCAGGTAATGAAATTTTCCTTATTGTCATGGTCAACCCACCATTTTTGTTATCTCTGCTTTCATTGACTTCCTCATCACTACCAATCCTAAAATAAAATTCAATGTGAAGTTTGGAACCACAATTGGCCCCCAATGGTCCCATTATCATAATGAAAATTCATACTTACACCATCGTATGTGATATTTTTTTACAACTGATGTATACTGGTGTATAATTTTAAGAGGACAACCTATGGTTGTCGTGGTTGATATATTTTTTTTTTAAAATTTAAAACACCCATGACTCAATATTATATAATGTAAAAGGTAATGATAGGCATAGAGTAACCTCTCTTCTTATATAGGCTGAGGATTTTTTGGTATAAGGGTAAGAAAAAATTGGAGAAAAATATAAACACAATCTTATTTAAAGAATAACACATACTGATTGGAGAATCCATATAAACTAAAAGAATAGGAAAACCTGTTTCCCCCTCCAATTATTGATTCTACCTATTCTAATATCTATTTTATCATTATTACCAAGCATTATTCTACTTATTTCTCTTCAATGACCCCCCTCAAATGGTGGGGTAGAAGCCTTAATTGTTGGGTGAGGGAGAGGTGGCCCAAAAAAAATTGTGATGTTTGACTCTTAGTCTTAAGGAATTTTTTATTCCAATTTTTTGTTGAATGATATTTCAATGTTTTGATTCTGAAATAAATTTTAATATGATATTATTTTTATTTAATTATGTGATTTTAAATTTTCCGGGTTAATAATTTTTGATCTCCCAATTTTTGTATTTGGATTGCACTGATTTGTCAGTTTAAAATAAAGTTGAGAAGTATTTAGGACTTGATCATTTTATCTAAAATCAATTAAATAATATTTTAGTGACTTTTAAACATGTGAGGAAAATGTTTGTGATTAATTTGAATTTTTGGGGAATTTAATTCCCAATTTTGATATTGCCTAAATAATTCAAGGTAGACACAATGTGACTTTCACAAAATAGGAGGATATTAACCCAATAATAAAAATTGTTCAAGATAATTTCAACATATTTAATCATAATCAAGTGTGAAAAGAAAGACATACTGTTAATCCATTCTTTTAACTACTAATTTTAGTAAATAGATTCATTCCAAAAGTATTGTTATGGTTTAAAAAGGGATATCCAAATATAAAACTAATAAATTATCCCTCATTTTAATTTCACAATCCAATTTCATTAATTTTTTGTCAATTAAATCATTTTATTTCTATTTTTCTACTCTAAAAACAAGATTTAAAAACTGCTTTCTGGAGACAACATTGGTTTCTTCTAATATAAAACCCATTGTGAAAAAATAAATTATTTTCCACACCCCACGATAGGCATGTTTATCTTATCTAGAAGTGAATACATATGGTGTTACATTAAATATATAAGAAATATATACACATAAATAATATAAATATGAGTATATACATACATGACAGGTGAACCATTTAAGAATATCCTTGTAATTTTTTTTGTTAATTCAATCTCATTTCGAGCATATCCCCTTATTCATAACATAGTTTATAATATCAATTATTCAATAAATGGATATGAAATTAGACTATTGAGTAGAATATATCAATGATTTTATAGTAACTCTAATTTAGTTAGTTTAAAATTAAACCCCATTCTAACTAGTCACAAAATAGTTGGAAATATTGATGACTGGTTTTCAAAATGAGAATTAGTGAATATATCTTCCACATGTCCAATACGATAGAATCTAGTTTCAATCTAATCAAAATACCTATATTATAATTTCAATAACTCTTTCATTGTATAACGTTCTTAAATAGTTCCTATTGATTGAGCTTTATTCCTCACATATAATATAAACATAACTAAGTACCTGATGACAAAAAATAAAAAACATATTTAAAATTTTACTATATTATATAATAAAACAATATTTATCAATGAAAATAAAAATAATATTAACATACCTCTCAATTGGATACATCAATCAATAGTGTACCAGTCCACCATTTTGATCTTCTTCAACAAAATGAATAGTAAAATGAATCGTGACTGTGAAAAATCATGTGGAAATAAAATATTCAAATAAAAAAGGATTAAACAAATTCATTATTAGTGTTTATCAAACATATTTTGATTTAGATTTTTTTCTATAAATTCCTCTAAAAATGGTTCAACAGATAACGAGAAGTGTAAATACTTTTTCTAGTGACGTATTACGCAATACGAATGATAATAATTGCTCCATCAGAATATGAGAGTCAACACATTTAATATATGTAAATTTCAATTTATTAAGTCAAATATCCATAGAATATTACTTCATTATCCCTCTATCTCTTTTATAATATTTAATGTTGGAAGTAATACATATTTCTCAAGATTTTTTGTTGTAAAAGTAGATATACGTATAACAATACTAAACCTGAACTCCGGAATCCAGTTATAAAATCATAATTATTACATTTCCATATTGTATATATAGTAAGGTGACCCAATTCTCTCCATAAAAAACATACAATAACAGATGGGAAATTTTTAATCCCTTTAATTCACCCGGACCTTTTATGTTTAGAGTTTCATATAATTAATACAAACTCTTAATATTATGGATTAATATAAAACTGGTTGATAAAGATGAACATCATCTACAAATATACCCATATTTTTATATTACACATTATGTCTTCATCACAATCCATATGTATCCCATCTAGAAAAAAATCAGCCAAAATATTTAAAACCTAAGAAAAATGAATCATAATAAGTTTCATATCAAATGACGAGTAAGGGTAAATGTAAGCATAAATATTTGAATGTAATATGGGATAATAAAAAGGGAATAAGGGTATGATGACATAATTAAATTCCATGAGTTTAACATATGAACAATAATACCCATCAATACATGGATAATAAAACATAACAGTAAATAATAAGGTTTTAAAAAGGGAAAGAGTCATCAACATCAATGATAGTGAGACCTGTGATATCAATATTGATCCTAAGAAACATTATAACCACATATCTATAGTAGAAAATAATTATTGGTATATTAGGACATCATATTCATAGAACACTAATAAAACCCTGACAAATTGAAATATATATTGTTAATAAACATACCCATTCCATTGAAGCATAATCTCGGTGCATCCATTTTATAAGATATATTGGGTTCACCCAACACTAATTGGGTTCACCCATTATATAAAAATATCTAGTGACTATTAATAATGTGAATAATGTTTTCATTTCATTGTTAAACTCATAAAAACAATAATTATTTATTTCCTAACTTGATTAACCCATGGAAAAGAAATGGGTTCCCTAAAAATATCATTGAAACAATATTAACCTATAGAAATGAAATGGGTTCCATATTATTCTCTTTGAAACATGATTAACCTCTAGATAATAAATGTGTTTCATCTAAATCTCTTTGAAAAATCATTAACACAAGTAAAAGTAACAAATTCTATAATAATAACTTTTAAAAATTTTTAAACCATCCAGATAAATAATGAAGATGGTATCATTAAAAAATAAAGATATTTGATCACAAGTAATATCAAGGTTTTTTGTTATTAATGAATTTAATTACCATTAAAATATCATAAAAAGAAATTTTGATGAAAATTAATTTTTTATTTTGAAAAAAACTTTTTATAACAAAAATTGACAAGGTTTTTTTAAAATTTTTTATTTGAAAAAAATGGAAACCTATAAAGTGATCCTCAAGGAATATAATGTACATTATTCCAGGAAAATATGTTCATCTCATAAGTTTTAAAAATAAACTTTCTATTTAAAAAATTTTGCGAAATAAGTCAAATGTGACATGTTTCTACAATTTTATGTATGTTTAGTTTGAATACTATAAAATAATGTAAATGAAAATCCAAAATTAAAATAAGAATATTTTCTTTTTTAAAAATATTAATTTTTAATAATTTTAGAAAACAATTTATATGGAAGATTAAGATACCTTATCTAAAATAAAAATACAATATCGGTATCACTTAAAAATGACTCTCTTTATGTTTCTTAAATATATAAGGGAGGAAATGAATATTAAGCATTGGAAAAAAATTCATAACTAAATGAGAAAAGAATATATAGAGTTAAATATAATAATATAACATTATTTACACAAAATGAAACTTCAATATAAATAATCTTGAAAGAAATGATATTGAAACATAAATACCTTTCCAAATTAAAAAGTCTTCAATTATTATCCCCATGAAGTAAAAAATCATATATTACTTTAAATTTCGTTTAAATATGTATTTTCATGATTTAAAATGTCAATGGAAAGTATATACTCCTCAAAATTGATTATAGGTTCATATCATAAAATTATGTCTCAAAGAATGAAATTTGAGATGAATAACCCTTAAAAAATTTAAACCATTGAATTTGAGAAATAATCATGGAATAATTTATGTGTTTAAAATGGAAGGAAAAATAAAACAAGTTTAAGTAAATCATGATATAATAAAATTTCATTACACACATAATCATATAATTTCAATATAAGTAAGAACAAATATAACATAATTATAAGAAATAGATTTTTGAAATTCTCTACCACTATGTAACTTTTATGTCAATTCCCCATGGATGAAATTATTTAAATTTAAGCATAAAATATCATGATTTATGATATATTAATTATATTACATGAAAAAGGTTTATTATAAACACCACTCAATATAAATAAGTGGTGAATATATTATATAAAACACTAGTAAAAGATATACTAGAAAAACCCATACCTAGAGTCCAGTATTTCCATTCAAGTTCTTCCAATAATGTGTAATAATATTATATAAATTATATGATTTATTAATAAAATTTTATATGTTTAATAACTTATAATTAAATGATTTATTTTATTCTGGTTTAATGACATTTTAAAATAATTAATCGGTTAAGTCCTCACCGGGTGTTTTGGGGACATTCGGTTAATTATTTAAAAACCGCTTTGGAGTGATGATCATTGTCAATGATTAAATTATTAAAAAATTACATAATAATAATCATGAAATAATGATAATATTTATTTAGCAATTGTACTTTTAATACCAATACCAAAAAAAGGATTAAAAAATGAACTATGTTATGATCATGGAGATAGTAGGTCATACGTACGCATGAGTAACAATTGCATTATATAATGATCATTGTGGAATGAATTTATATTTTATTTTATCTTTAAAAAGTTATCATAATATCAAAAATACAATATTATATATATATATATATCATTATTATGATGTGGTGATGCAAATAAAATCACATTACATCATGGAGGCGGTAGTCTATATGTACATGAATTGTGTTATCATTTTTTAGCATAAAAAATAAAAGGATATATTAAATTTTGAGAAGGATAAATATTTCATGGAAATAATTATGATTTAATTTTTATCACATATATTGATTATAATTATCCTTATTACCTTCCATGTAATGTGTTAGTGAAAAACAAATCACATCGCTTCATGAGGTAGTGGTCTTCTACACATACAAGTGATGTTATCGTATCCCATATGGAATGTATAGTGAGAATTTATATGTGAAATAATTAATCGATTAGTATAAATATGTAATATATATTAAATAGATACTTTAAATTCACCATTACAACAAGATGTGAGGGGTGATAATGGAAACCATATGACATTGGTTCGTGAGGTGGTAGTCCATCGTACACACGAATGATGATTTCATATACCATTTGATGGAAGAGGATATAAATTTAGGTTACACCATCAATATAATAAAATTTAATTATATATTATATATTTGTGTTATAATATGAGTATAGTTTCAGAATATATTAAGGATATGTAAGAAGAAATAAAAAATCGCATAGTTAATAATTTTACCTCTTCTTAGATAACCTTTTTATGATTTTACATAAATTATTCCAAGAATATATTAATGAAAAAAAAATATTCTAGGATTAGGTTATATATTTTTGGATATTTGTTATAGTTATTTCATAAACTAAAATGAATTTAAGGTGTGAATAATAGATGACAGGGTGTGGACTTTTATAAGGGAGGTGAGTGGCAAACTTGTGATTTTTTTTAAAAAAGGTGCACCCACATTTTATACATTCTAAATGGCCATGAAATAGATAATTATAAATATTTATACATTATAAGGACTATATAATTCTGTATAATTATTTTTGGGATATTTTTTTGTCATTTTAACTCTTATATTATTAGTTTAACCCTGGATAAACTCATCTTCACCTTAACTGAAATAAATATTATTATTATTTTCAATATTCATTATAGTCAAAAATTATGTTGACTATATTAAATTATATAAATTATAATTATACCTAATATTTAATCCATTTTTCAAAATTAAATTCATATAAGTGGTATATTTAAATTTAAAATTAAACATTCAGATTAGAGAAAATTGTGGGTGTTCAATAACTATAGTTTTCATGGAATATATGATTCCACATTAATAATATTACTAATATTAATTATTCAAATCAAAAAAAGTTAATATTTATTTATTTATAAACTATAAAATTAAATTAAAAAATTCATAATTATGTATAGTCTAAATTACTTAAAATGTAAAAAAAATATGCATTTTAAATTAATTTTCAAAAAAACCTTGTTCATTAACACACAAACCATATAATAAATACAATATTAAGATGATTCAAAAATAGTTAATGTAGGAATTCTAATTTTTCCTAGTATTATATTATAAGATTATAGGAATTATTATTTGATCTAATAACTATGATGGCATGAGATTCTGAGGCCCGATAAGGCTGAAATTAAATTTTCAAATGTTATAAATATCATTCGAAAGGAATATTCTAGAAAAATCAGAATAAATATTGAATGAAGGATTTTATTTGCAAATTTGAGCCTTTCATTGTGTTTAGAGAATGGTTTTTACCCTAGTTGAAACATAACCTTGGATCATGTTAGATTTATGTGTTTGGATTAGTCATGAGAATTTCTTTAAAATAAATAAAATAAAATAAAATAAATTATTTTATTAATTTTCCATGACCATTCATCCTCTATATATACACAACTATGAAACTATAGCATAATTTATATGAAAATCATATATATTGAGAGAATCCATTTGAGAGGATCATTTAGAGGATTGTTGGTAGACAACATCAGATCAAGATCAGAATGTGGACCATGCACCAATTGAGTTTGTGCATCTCACAAACAATGAAAATAAAGGACAATTAATTTTATGTGATTGACCAAAAATCAAGGGTAGGTGGTATAGTGGTGAAATTTCATCCTATTCTTTTATATCGGTCAAACTCAACCCTATTCCCCAAAAATAATAGACTCACAAAATGATGGTAGTTTTATTTACAAAGTATTTATTTTGTTAATTGGTTATATCCCTCTTTGTTCAACTGTTTCTTCGTCAACTGCTCAGAGACGAATGAAAAATATACAATGAATATTCCTTATACCATGTGGTTTATGGATTTATACAACATTTATTCATATGTTTATCATTTTTATTTCCATTAGACTATAGTTTAATGAATATCAAGTAATTGATTATTTTGAAACCATTCTTCAATGTAACAGATCAATACTACGGGTGCAGTTTGAGATTGAGAATGTGATCAATGTACTATGATGATGGATTTTGGTTGTAGTTTGATCAGAACTGTTTGTATAATAACATTCATCCTAGATCTAAAGAAAAAATATGGATGGTTTTAATGGATTATTTATGAATATATTCGAAGGAAAAAACATGGTGATCAGTGAAAGAAAGGGCGAAATGACTTCAGATGCATATTTTATGTAGTGATTTGCGATTGAGATGGTTTGTATGGAAACATGTGAAGTGGGTATGCAATTCAATGAGATATAATGTTAAATTACATGTAATATGGAATGAAATACTATGGGAGACCCCTAGAATGGAACTAGAATTTTTGAAAAAAGATAAGTATCACAAATTGTGTGAATCAGTCACACATTGGGTAAACCATTCTTGGTGGCTCGGCATGTTCTTCGTGAGGCACATGGACACATGCATGGATATTTGTGCGTAAACATAGAAATATATACATGTACATGGTCATGAGTACATATCGTTGCACATGATGTGTACTCGAACATTGAAATGGGCGTGGGTCATGATACACGGGTAAGACCTTGTACTGAAGGAAGACACCGTGTACTACTAGTAAATGTCATGTACTCCTTCAAAGAGGGATTGGATCCCAGGAAATATTCATATTTTAAATGTTTCATTAGGTTATAATTCCTAGATTCATTTTAGTAAGGTTTTAGTATGGAGGCAGGACCTATGCATTGGATGTTAATCCCCTCTGAGGAAAATTAGTATTGGATAAAGTTGTAGGAATCCCAAAATGAGGCCAAGAGTGAGATATTCAATCATAATATTGGGCATAGGTGGGGTTCATATTATCATCAGGACCAATACTATGTGGGAATCAATCCACTTCTTAGTGGTACAATTTTATTTGGGAAGTTGGTGTGTGCTATGGCTTGGGTGTGATACACAACTATGTATCATTATCATTATACTTCTAGTGTGTACTTATTATAGTGATACCTAACAATCATGACATTTCAAATGGAATTCAACATATTTATTTGACTTATATAGTGTGTCCTCTCAAATTATTTTTATACGGAACCTTTGGGAGTGAGTCATAGGAAGTCAATACCTTTGTGATATTACCCTGAGAATTTGTGTCTACTATGAGTATATCTAGATGTCCTTGATATATTACATTTAAATATAACTATGATGAGATGATTATTAATTTATCTTCTATATACAAAGGGATTTAAGGGTTCCCTACATGTTATTGTTATAATCACCCTTATTGGGTATTTTCCCAAGCATGCCATGTCTTATTTAGATGGACGAACATTTAAAAGAGTTTTAATGATATTTGGACCAAGTGGATCTTAGTGACATGAATAGACCAAGTTGTGTTCTTGTGGCTACATTTATATTAGTCCACACATACATTATAGGCTGGACTTTTTTTCATTTCAGTGTGATGTCATTATATTTGGAACTTTTTCTTCGTATTACTTGTTGGTGTACACTTATGTTGTGACATTAGATTTCCTCATGCAAGTTTATCATTTTTTTCCAATTCATCATTGCATGGGATTATAGATGTGTGTGTATATGTCTGTATATGTATATAGCTACCATAATATAAGTCTTACGATGTGTGTGATATGACTACTCAGTGCTTGTTTCTAGCCCCTAGCATATTAGATTCAAGCTCGGGTTAGTCGCAGCATGGGCCCCATTGGGATACGTCGTGAAAGAGTATTATTAGAGAGAACATATACCTTATGAACTCTAATTGTGAGATCATATGGGGGGAAAATTAATTTGTTTTGATTTTGTAATTTAGCCCAAGGACTTTAATTATGTTGCGGCAATAGAAATATCAATACAACATGACTCTTACAACCTACATTTTTACTCGGTACATATAAACATTGGATTTCGGGGAAACATTTGTGCATGTATCATTGAGAAATGGGTTGTGGTTTCCATTTCCTTCTTAATTCATCCCTAAAGAAATATTTAATGATTTTGGAGCATATTTTCTATTTTAGGATTCTTCCATGATGTTTTCCAAATAAGATTTTATATTAGGTTCTTAGGGATTATACCCTTAAAGATGAGGCTTTGATGCATGGGATTGTTTAGGAGGTGTTACCTATAGGTTTTGCACCAGTATTACCATCACCAATTGAGAATAATATGGTACCATAAATACACATATATTAGGTGCATTGGTTGATCACACTTCTTGAGTCTTGGTGATAGTGAACCATCAGGTTCTGATGAGATCATGACCCATAGGTGGATAAGGACAGGCTTGAGGTAGTGGTATGAGTATTCGGTATTATCATTACACCTATAGACTATATGGTGGTCTTGGAAGTGATCCTTATATGTGGATCTATACAACAATTGTGGGGTTTAGTAACCTAGTCAGTTGATGAGTCGACTCATGGATGGTTAGTGTTCAAGAACATTTTTATAAGGGAGTTTTCTCCATCTATATTGATGGTTGTTCATATTTTGTAGTTTATATATCTTGATTTGGGTGGTACGACTATGGTTGACTATTCATCATGCTTCACCAACCTCTCTTGATACTCGAACGATATAGCATCTGATCATTTATTTTAAAATCAGACCATCGAGTGAGGAATATGTAGATACTTCTAAGACATCATGTTAATACTATTCATGCCTACCTATGATGGGGTTATAGAGCTTGGTTTGGTGGTCAAGAGTTTCATGGTTGAGAAGATGGAGACAATTGGTGTTGGTAGTGTTCACATAGGATCAGTGGCTTTGAGGGTAAGGAGAATACATCAATCACAGAGACCATGACATGTGAGACATTTTAAAAGGATATCATAGGATAGTGAGCATACAGTTCATGGATCACATGATGAATCTTATTATCCAATGGAGAGTTTGTTCTACTCTTATAACAGTAGGGGAATCTCATATATGATTGTAAAACTAGCTATATAGATGATAGAGAGACAATTGATGGGAAACTAAGAAAGAGGCGGCCAGAGCAGAAAGCCGGTCTTCATGGTGGTTGACGTGACAGAGGAGCTAATAATGCTACTGGATGTCGTATATATTGTGATTAGTTACCACAACCAGCCTTATGTGGTCCCCACCAGGCTCATGGAGGTGGTGGTCAGAGATATGGCTAGCTGTAAGTGGTTGAGGATTATAAACCAGAGGCTTTGGGGATGATTCAACGATTGATCAGTTTCATTTCTACCATATAATTGTTATTGATATAAAGTTGTGTGAGTTATTTCATTAATTCGACTAATCTTGTTCAAAATTGAGAGATTCTAGTTGATCCCTAGGATCAAAACATATCCGTAGAAACTCCAAATGATGGTGACTCGGTGATCTAAAACTCTTTTCAATGGTTTGACCATAAATTTGGGTGTGAGATCTTCTTTTAAGATCATTTTGTTATAGAGATGGTGCCTTATGTAATTATTTTCTCTATGGACGGGTTACTTATAGTTCATCATGGGTAGTCTATTTTTGGGAAGAGTATATGGGTTTCCATGAAAATAAGATGAAGATTTCGTTTATAGGTGAGAAATAATCCCAGGAAAATTAGGATAGAATCATTTATTATAGGGGGTAGTCGATTAGTCATCAGTTGGCTAGTATTACCATATGTAATGTGGATGTATGGAATTTTTAGATTCATACTTTGATGTTGCTGTGTGAGGATATTTTCCTTAGGACATGTTAAGATTATCTCCCCACAATTATATATAAGTATACATTGATCTAAAACTATTTAAATACCTGATATCTATACAATCTTTTTGGATGGCCCTCGTAGATCATTTTGAGTGAAGGTGTAGTTGGAAATATTTCAGAAGAAGTGATTTGATAGAACCGATGTTTCACCGTGGGTTTTCACGACCCACCCACTAAGGCAGGTGTCGTGACTACCCCAATTCTTCCTCCCTTAGGATAGGGGTTGGAGAATAGCACAGGAAGGGAATATCCCAAAAAGGAAGGAATTGCCTCAAAACCAACACACACACACACACATGGAACACTGCGCACCATTATAACAAAAGAGAAGAAAAAGGTAAAACCACCACTAAAAACCTCTACTGAGTGTAAAAGTATGTAATGAATGTAAAAGGGGCCCAAATACAACCCCAAGAGAAATATAAGTACATAGAAAAAGGAAAATAGCTCCTAGATCATCCACAATGTTTCCTACCTGAAGGGTAGGTACAACTTGTCACTGTAGCTCTCCACGTCAATTGGTCTCCTTCGTACACCATCTTTCAATCACCTCTGAGCACCGTCAAGCCCTAACATTTCAAGACTCATTCTAGCTTTCCATATTCTTCATATGACACCACTAGTTGTGGGCAAAGACCATGTTGTGGTGAGTTTAACAATTCCGAGTAGGGACTCCGAGACCACTAATGGTCTCCCAGAATTCCACAAAAAAATTCACAAAGCATGATCACAATCACAAAATACAAATCAATAGATGGATCACACTAGGTATAACATAAATACTGATGTATAGTTGATTATTAATAAATCTAGATCATCTTATGAAATGATGATTATCTTCTACTAACCCATAGAGTATCTCTTAGTCCCAACCCACACATGATCGCTCAGTACTGGCCCACATAAGATCATTATGTGCAGACCCACACAGAATCGATCAGTGCTGACCCACACCGAATCGCTCAGTGATGACCCACACTATATCACTCGCTACGGAACAATACATGTTTTATAGGTGGTTACCCACACATGATCACTTGCTACTGACCCACACAGGATCACTCTGTGCTGACCCACATAGGATCGCCTGGAGCATACCAACACCTTTTATCTCATTGTTGACCCACACATGATTTCTAGGTGCTAACCCATATAGGATCGCTCGGTGCTACCCCAACAAAATCTCTTGGGGATGACCCAACCAACATCATGGGGTGTTTATCCAAACAAGATCACTCGGTATTGACCCACACAAGATCGATTGGTACTGACCCATATAGGATCACTTTGTGCTGACCGAAATAGGATCATTCGGTCCTAACCAACAGAGGATTGCTATTCATTTTTCTTATCACAGCTATCCAATATATTCCTATATAATGTATTCTTAATTCATATATGATCTCTTCCTCAATCCATCATAGTTATATAAAATTTCCCAATGTCCCATGAAAAAGTAACCAAATGAACCACCATGTCTTAATATTTCCAATGCAATAGATGATGCGTCAATCGGACGCCATGTCTGTAAGTTATAGATATTTTAGTGTCGAGGGCCCAGTTGGATACAAGTTCAATAAGCCCAAACATTCTCTAAAATTCACTAATACTCAACTAGAGTATCTATGGTAACTGCATAATTATATTGTTTCCATTTCTGTAGACGGTTATTCAATAGATGCTCGGGATTGGAGATACGCCCAATTTAGCGTAACTGGGCCGAAAGGGGTCTCGGTCTAGGCTGACCTAGTTGGACCGACCCAACCTAGCCTGCTGGTCCCTCCCTGAAGGGGCAGAGCTTATCCTGGTTTGTATGGGCCTAGTCTAACATTCTAGGCTACGGTATCGGCCCACTAGTCTATGGTCTCGGCCCGCTGGGCCGTGTGATCGAATCTTCCCACCCAGTTGGATGCGGCTCACCGGGTTGCAGAACCATTCTGCTAACTAGCCAGTGATAGGGGTCCGCTCCATCATGTTGCCCCTTATCTAGAACTGTGCCTTTATTTTCTGTCGTCCCATCCCATTCGGTGGGTGTCGATCACCACCTCCCTCAATCATCGTCTCCACCATGTAAGAGGAGCATCCTTGGGCCACCGGTGAATCTCCAGTGGTCCAATTTATTTCACATATGCTCCTACAGGCTTCTCAGGATGGTGCCTACATTGTCTGGCCCTTAGTTCCACCTTGAAACCATATCTTCTAGTTTCCCATGAAGAACACAAAAAAATAACGAGATTAGCGGAGGGTTTGGGCCTTGTTCGTTTTGAATGCACAAGCTGCGTTAGGATAATAACAAGGGAATAATTTTAAGAATGAACAACTCATAGACAAACAATAAAACCCCCTACTTCATGTTCATTGGAAGCTGTGGCGGATGTGTAATGAGTGTCCACATTCTATGGTGTTCTAGATGAATGAGAATGTTCACATACATTAGCGCTCGTCGTTGAATCCTCCAAAGGTCGTCGAAGCTATGTTCTTCATTGGTGGAAGATGTAGTCAACACTTTGTTAGAGGATCCTCTCTTAAGTTCCAAAAACCCCTACCCAAGCTATGTTTAAATTAAAGAAAAGAGGAGATCAACCCACCGACCAATTAATGGGGATCACTAATAAATTTAATTAATGAATTAATTAATTCGCCCAACAATGTGGTTACTCAACCAAGTGTAATCCACCATTAAATAGTCTGACAACCCAACGGTCCCCCCACTACCACAAAATAGTTAGAAAGAATGAAATAAAATAACTCGGGGAGTTATTTTATAATTTTTTTTGTAAATTCCAAAAATTAACTTCTTCGTCTAACCATTTCCATTTGAAGTTAAGCTTCACATAAGTGAATCATGGCCCTGGGATTCAACGGTGCCCTCATAATTTTTATCTGAGCATAGGTTCCAAAATAGAAATTTCTGCTCTCACATTTACGGAATGTACTATAAAAAACATAGAAAAATATTAATAGTCACACTTGACTCGTGACAGTCGAGGTTAGGCTCTACCTAATGGAAACATGCCCTCACAAACTCAATGGTCCTCTTGGATCTCTAATCCATGTTACAGTTGAGGAGTTAAAATATTTACCAATAAAATAATTGTTACATAATTATTTAATTTTCTGAAAAAATTTACTTACATTGTTGGCCCATGTCGGCCAATGTTAGGATCTTCATGAAGAAAACATACCCTCAACATCACAGAGGTGGTCTCAGAATTTTAATCTAAGTCAATATTCATGAGTTAAAATCATTTGAAAATTAAAATAATTTTATTTAATTATTTAATTATTGGTTATTCTATTTTTTCGGTTTTCTCACCGGTGTCCTCCACGGACTAAAATTAAGTCACGCCTTTCGTAAACTCACCTTCCTAAAAGCAACAGTTTCATCAGATTTTGATCCAAGAACCCATTAAATAGTTTTTCATCTTTTTCTAGAAAACATCTCACACATTCTATTTAATGCATAATTTTTTTTCAATGTATCGTTCTGGAAACTCCAGGCCTCAAAATCACATGCCTTCATTTTTATAAATCTCTTAATAATCCCATATAATAAGAAAAATTGTATAAAAATTCTGGGTCTTTACATCTTCCAAAACATATGAGTTTACATCCCGTAATGACATAATAATTCTAGGGAAAAAAATGGAGGTACTGGGCACGTATCTGAACCTCATACTGCCATGTTCTCTCATGAATGTTCCCATGTTGCTATAAAAGTTTTATTAGAGGAATCGACCACAGACGAAGGTCCCTCTCCTATGATATCCTCAATCTCCACCAAAAACAATGCAAACTTCACCCCATGATAAATTTATAGCTCTCCCTAGTCGTTAACGTGTGATGGATCATTCACATACCTCCTCAGATGCGCCTCATGGAAAACATTATGCACCCGGTGCATTTGTGGGGTAAGAGCAGGGTGGTACGCCACTTCGCTTACTCTACTAAGGATCTGGAAATTTCTGATAAACCATAGAGATAACTTGTTTCCCTGGCCAAATATCCACAATTCATGTAAGGATGAGACCCATATGAATACATGGTCTTCCTCCTCGAACTCCAATGGCATCCATTTCTAGTCGGCATAAGACTTTTTCCGGCTCTGTGCAGTCTTCATCCGCACCTGGATGTTCTGCACATTCTCAGTGGTAGCATGTACCAACTCTGGACCCAAAATTTCTAACTCCCCTATGTTTTCCTATCATAAGGGTAATCGGGAAGGTCACCTGTACAATTCCACAAACAGTGTCATGACAACCGTGGAGTTCTAACTACTGGTGTATGTGTACACCACCATGGTTAGGGGTCCTCCCAACTATCGTCAAAATCAAGGAAGAAAGAATGAAACGTGTCCTCAAGAGTTTTTGTGGTCCACTCATTCTGACCATTTTTCTAAGGATGAAATGAGGTTCTCATGCATAGATTATTCTCTAACATCTCTTGTAATCCCATCCACCACCGACATGTAAAAAGCGTTTCATGATCCAAAATGATCGTTGATGGAACAATGTGAGGCCATACAATCTCCTATACATAGAGGAATCCAAAGCCCTCAACTAATCACTACTCTAAGATGGGTATGAAGTGGTCCATCTTGGTGAGTTAGTTAATGATCACCAAATGGAATTGTGGCCCTTGGTCATATGTGGTAGCCCTATAAGGAAGTCCATGGAGAAGCCATCCCACATCCATTATAATGGGTCAAGTAATTTAGTCCAGCCTGTTGGAACCTAGTGTTGTGCCTTCACTTGTTGACAAGTTAGCAATCGTCATACGAACTCTAACATTGTTTTCATCATCCCTGGAGACTATTACTGATGTCATAGGTCTTATTACATCTTCTCCACACAAGGATATACCACCAAAGGGGATGTGTGGAACTCCATCAACATATCCTACCAGAGTATCACCCCTACAATGGTACGCCCTCTGAAAAGGATGACATGATCCCCCTTCAAAAAATAAATTAGGAGCCCATCATGAGGATATCTGAGAACATTGAGTCTCACAATGCACATCCCAAGCTGTGATTCCATGACTCGCTGAATAAGTGGGGGTGTTACTATCATAGGATGGAGGTATGCTTCTCTATCACTATCCAGGAATGATACATGCAAAGTGGCTAATTGATCTGTCTCCTCACTTAGTAATTGTAACACAGATCTCCTATTTAGTGTGTCTTCCACCACGTTGTTTTTCCCATGACTGTAGACTATCTCAATGTCATCGTCCTTAATGAACTCTAGCCATCACCATTGTCTTAGGTTTATGTCCTTCAGTAATAATATATACTTGAGACTCTTGTGATTGGAGTAGATAGTAAACTGTGCTCCCAAATATACTCTAATAACATGGTGCTCTATGGGAGCCATCGGATATGTAGTTATAAATATTGTTGATGTCTTTGGGTACATTCCACTGCATATGTTACTCCCTATATGAAGAGGTAATTCTGTAAACCGCATTTAAAAGTATTTTCCTGCACTCTTCAACTACTGTTGGGAACTAAAAACCCAAAACACTTTCTACCATGACGGTACAGCTAGCTGACTCAAGAGTGATCAGATACACCCTTCTATGCATGATATTATCCCAGACATCCTTGGATTAATTTTTCACTGACCAAGGAAACCCCCATTCCATTATTGTTGATATACCACATCCTTTTTCCAAAAACTGTCAATATGAGAATGATCTGTGGATGACTAGTCCCTACCCAAACTAAAGTCATTAGGCATCGACACTTCCACGAAGTGGTTCCAAATGAAACTATCACCTCAAGGGTCAGATCAAACTATCATCAAACGTTTTATTATCAAGTCTCCTCCCATTTTTATATATATATAAGGGTCAAGTCAATGGTTTAACAAGAAACTCTAGTACCTAAACAAGATTCATGACAAGAAGGAATGATTCATACCTATGTCTATTTATACAAAAATTAGTAGTAGACATAAATCGTACCTTTAGTCATTCTTGGAGGTCTTGGGTCACACTCCTTGACAGCATGCATCAACTCCCTTCCCAAATTCTCCTTCTCCATGAGCCTTGTGGGGATAACATTAGAGTTCTAGTTGTAACATGTCAAAATGTATACCAACTCTTGCTTCTCTCTTAGCTCCTCTTCCATGTTTTTTTCCGTGATGATTCATATGTCTCTATCAATTTCTCTTATCAAAATAGTTACACATCCAAGTCTCTAAGACTGACGTTGGTTATCTCCTTTCACACAGCTGACATTCAGTGGTTGTATCTTCTCATCCAAAGAACATTCAACCTCAATGTTTATCTCAGTCATCCTAACATAATTATGAATGCATAAAGGAATAGTTCTGACTCGGAAGTACCTAAACACATCCCTCTTGAAGGTCATATCCCTGAAGCATTGATTGTATTATTTTCAACGAGTACCTAGAATGGTATGTACCCCTTGATAAATACTCAGAAACCGAAAAGTCATCTTGTCAAAATCGTAGAAGCTCTAAGGAAAACAAACCCTTGTGATTTCATTGGAAAAGCCCCCCCTTCTCAGAAGAAGGTTCACCAGCTTTGTCCATGGAAAAGTATCCTCATTATAAGAAAGAGGTAATCTAACCCCTTCCATCACCCTGATGATCCACGTATAATGCTTGCTTCTAAGACCACCATATGATCTAATGATTACCTAGATACATGGAAAGTCAGTCACCACCTTACGGTAGTTCATATCTGCATATTAGTCATTCTCACCTCAGAACCCAAGGGGTATCGATCCCTGAAACTCATGTAAGGCACTGAGCCTATATGTATCCTCTACCGGTAGCACAAGTAGTAAATGATGACCAACAGGAAGTGGTATCACTGAGACACATCCCCAAGGTACCATCACAAGAAACTGAAACCTCATCAGTCTGTAGACCATCCTTATGGTCATGCATCAGAATCCTAGCTAGTGGTCTACGTGGTGGCATCTTGAGAGAGAATCAAGATATACCACCATTAGTAAGTTGTTATACCGGGTGAGATGATTCAAAAGAGATAAATAGAAAAAAAAATTAAAGACACATATAATTAATGTTATTATGTATTGAGTTGGAAAAAAATATTCAGGGTCCTGGTGTATGGATACAATGGTAGACACATCAACATTGTACTCCCTAGACTGAAATCTGAACTCAAAACCCATAACACTATTTCCCCCATTAAAAAATACAGACTCATGGAAAACTGACCACCGTCTGATACCATTTTTTCATGACCCATCACCCATGGCTCGTGTCGTGACTACCCCAAGCCCAAATTCCATAGGCTAGGGGTTGGATACTAGCACTCAAAAGTAATATCCCTAAATGGATAAAAATTGCCTCAAATCCTATAAACGAATAGATAGGGAACACTGCGCACAAGTATAACACAATGGAAGAAGAAAGGTACAACCACAATTTAAAACCTCAACTGAGTGTAAAAGTATGTACTGAAAGTAAAATGGGAAATAATAAAATCCCACCTAAAATGAATGTATATAAAAAAGGTAAAACAACACCTATGGTCGTTTTCCAAGTTTCTTACCATAAGGGTAGGTACAGCTCATCACCACAGCTGTCCACCTCTACCAGTCACCTCCGTACACCATCTATCAATAATCTTTGAGCATCGTCAAGCCCTGACTCTTCAAGAATCAGTCTAGTTGTCCATTGTGTGCATAAGACACACCAAGCGGTGGGATAATCCCATGCAGCGGTGAGTATAACAATACACAATAAGGACCCCCTGACCCCAGATGGTCTCCTAGAATTCTTCAAAGGAAAAGCCACAAAGAATGATCTCATTCACAAAGTAGAAATAAAAAGATATCTTACACCAGGTATAAATTAAATAAAAATGTACATGTGATTTTTTGTAATGTTGGATCATCTTAATAGTTCATGAGGTTCTACTACTGACCCCCACCTGATCGCTCAGTGCTAACCCACAATGGATCGCTCGGTGGTGACCCCCACAGGTTCGATAGGTGCCGACCAACATCAGATCACTCAGTGCTGACCCACACAAAATCACATGGTGATGACCCACACATGATATCTCTACACTATACTAGACTGGATTGCTGGGTGGTGACCCACACAGGATCGCTCGGGGCAGGCCCACACAAGATCGCTCGGTGCTGACCCACACTAGATATCAAGGTACTGACACACATAGGATTGCTCAGTGATGACCCACACAGGATCCCATGGTGGTCACCCATAGTGTATTGCTCGGTTTTTGACCCACACTGGATTGCTCGGTGCTGACCCACACAAGATCACTATGTGCTGGCCCACACAGGATCACTCGGAGTGGAGTCACACCGGATGGATTGGTGATAACCCAAACATGATCACTAGGTGCTGACCCACACATGGTCACTCTGTGATATCCCACATAGGATCGCTCATTGCTGTCCCACATAGGATCAGTCAGTGATGACCCACAACGTATCCCTTTTCTTTCTTCACACCACAACCAACTTGTGGATTCCCGCACAAAGCACACTTTATTCTGGGAGGATCCGCTCCCTAAGCAATCAGTCATATTTTTACAGGTACAGAGTCCCATGATGATGTAACCCGATATACCTACATGTAATAAGGGTTAAAACTTAATAGACGGTGTATCAATCAGATGATTGGTCTGTATGTTAGATACATATTAGTGTCGAGGGCCCAATTTGATTCGGGTTTGATCCATCCTAGTCAAACTCTAACTTTATTAAAAACTCAATTAGAGTTTTGAAAAATGATATCTTCTTTTTATCAGTTCCATCACCAAAGATGATTCAGTGAATGGACATCTGGTATAGGAGATAAGCACAATTAAGCGTAACTAGGAAAAAAGGGGTTTGGTCTGGTCATTCACGATTCGACCGACCTGGCCCAACCTGAAGGGGATTAACATTACCCAGCTCATGATGTATTGGTCTAGTCAGCTGGGCTGTGTTCTAGGTCTGATGGCATGTGGGTGCGGGCCTGACCCACCCGTTTGGGTGAGGCCCACTGGGTTGTGGAACCGTTGGGCCTATTGGCAAGGTGCGGGGGTCCACTCCCTTCCCAAATGGCTGAGCCATTTGGGTCTTTAAAGAAGCATCTCTATATGGTGATACACCACCTGGCTAGTCCCCGTGGACCAGCCTTCTATGGAACCCATGGATCGGGAGTCCGCCCTCCGCCTTGTCCCTCCTCCGCTACGTGCGAACTGGCTCTAATACTGCCAGAAATGGATGGACACCCCTTGTCTGTCATAGTTCCTTTGGGTGCTGACGTCCCTTCACGGTCAGCGGTTGTTGGAAGCTGCCTCCCTCGGTTGTCGGTGTTGCCGCACCGACAAAGATTCCATGGTATATTGGTGATTCAATGGTGGTTAGATTTTATTCTCATCTGCACCTACGAACTTCTTAGGATGGTGCCTACATTGTACGGCCCATGGTTCCACCTTGCCTCTATATCTTCCAGTTGTCCATGAGGAACACAAAAAATACCAAGATAGGTAGAGGGTCTGTTCCTTGTTCATTTGCCCTGCGCCCTACACGTTATCTTAATAAAAAGCACAACAATTCTAGAATGAACAACTCTTAGATAAACAATGAATCCCCCCTACCTCGAGTTTATTGGAAGCCATTACATATGAAGGAGTGTTGAATTTTGAGGGTGTTGCGGGTGAAGGAGAATATTCACATCCTTTTGCGCTCATCATCATATTCTCCAAACATCATCAAAACCCAATTCTATGTTGGTGGAAGACGTCGTTGTGACCTCATTAGAGGTTCCACTCTTCAGTGCCAAAAACCCATGCCCGAGATTCAATTAAATAGAATAAAAGAGGAGATCAACCCACTGCATAATTAAAAATCATCATTAATAAATTTAATTCATGAACCTATTAATTATCCAAATGGTGTTGTTACACAACCATGTGTAACTAGCCATTTAATGGTCTGAACACCCTGTGGTGCCTCCACCACCACTGAATAGTTACAAATAATGAAATAAAATAACTCGTCGAGTTAATTTTTTTGTATAGTCTAAAAGTTATATTTTTTACCCAACCCTTTCCTATTGAAGTTATGCTTCCCTTAATTGAATCCAAATGCTGCATATTCAACGGTGTGCTCGAATTTTTAATCCAAGAACCTGTTCAAAAGATAGAAATTTCCACTCGTAGATTTCCTGAACATAACTTAAAAGTGTTCAAAAATTATTAACAGTCACTGTCAACCAACACCAGTCATGGTTTGGATCTGCCTAATGGGAACAGGCCCTTAGGAACTCAATTTTACTCTCAAATTTCTAAACCAAGATACACTTTATCATTTAATAAATTTTACAATAAAATAATTTTTTCTTAATTATTTTACTTACATCCAAAAAACTAACTTCCAGTATTGGTTAACACCAACCAATGTTATGATCTTCCTAAGGAAAGAATTCCCTAAATAGCTTAGTTGTGGTATCAGATTTTTAATCTGATTCAGCCTTTGTGAGTTAAAATAATTTTAAAAATAAAATAATTTTATTTAATAATTTTATTTAAACTAATTCCATTTGGGGTATTTTCACTGGAGGCATGAGCCGAAAAAACATATGTTGTTCCTAGGGTAAACCCGCTATCCTGAACGCAACAGTTACATCATATTTCTGATCTGGGAAACCTTTTATGATTTATTCCTCATTGTAAGAAAAATTTATCAGATGTGGTATTTAAAGCTTAACATTTTTTATGACGGATCATTCTGGGAAATCCGGGCCTTGGAATCATATGCTGTCAATTTTCATAGTCTCTTAATAATTCAATATAAATGAAATATTATATTGAAATTCCATGTATTTACATGCATAGCTTTGGTATGTTTCACTAAGAAGGTGGATAATATATTAAGGAGGTTTATGTATTACCTACATCTAAAATAACTGACCATAAAATAAATATCCACTACCAATGATGGATGGCCTATTTGATTAGTTTAGAGTGGCATGATGGTTCTCAAATATTGACCTCAAATCCGTATATCATCAGTTTTGAGCTCGAGATAAGGATACATCAATGATAAACTTTAAATGTAACTACTGTCACTATGGGTACTTTTTTATTCCATTTTGTATAATAAATTCCCCATCAGTGTTCATGGGACTCATTAACTAGATCTTTCATCCTTTTTTTTACATTTTTCGTGTTGTCCTCATTTCTGATATCCTAGTGTTAAAGGAGTATGAGGAGGAGAACATGAGACACATGAGGTTGGTTATGGATGTAATCTGAGAGAAGAAAATTTTTGGGTAGCTCTTGATGTTCCATTTTTGGATTCAGGTGGTCCCCTTCCTAGGACATGATATCTTAGCAAACAGTGTTGTAGTGGACCTAATGAAGGCCAATGTAGTAATAGCATTCTAGCCAATATGGAGCGATATAGATTTATGAAGCTTACTTGGGTTTGTAAGATACTATTAGGTATTTTAAAAATAATTTTATAGTTTATTATCTCCCTAGATAGATTTGAGCTGAAATGGGTAGCCCTTTCTTTGGACAGATAGGTGTCAACATACTATCAAAGAGCATAGCCAGAAAATGAAGAGCACTACCATATTGAGATTTTAAAAGGAGGTTTTTGAGTACATTGTTTTCTTTTATGGAATAGTAAATTTTAATGGATGTTTTTTTATGTAGATAAAAGTTTTGGTTTCCTATAGATCATGATAGTTGAATCCACGTGAACAAAACAATGAAATCCATACCCTCTAGTTAGCAGTGGTAGTCTTCATGCTAGGGATGCGGAGACAGTGCATAATTGTAGAGAAATTCTCATTTATTTTTACCAGAATATTTTAAAGTATATATTATCACAAAAAGATAATAAATTTAGATAGTGGTGATGGAAGAGTTTCCTGAGGAATATTACATTGATATTGTCTATACCCTGGGAAGGGGAACCTGATAACAATTGCTCTTAGTAAAAGAACATGTTTGTAGTTATTGATTGTGGAGTCCATGTAGTTTGGATCATTGAAGTTATCATTTTAAGATGAGGATATATTAGATTACCTACAATAAATGGTTCTTACCCCTCCTCATTTATAGTGAGTCATGGAGGCATAGTTTGGTGATATTGACTATGACACCCAACATACATAGATATCAACTACACATGATTTTAATGGATTATATGAAGGTAGGGTGCATGTAAATGTTTTTAGAGGAGACATGATGGTACATGTTTCATTGGGAGTTGAGGTGTTGGTGGAGTTTCATAATTCACCATTGGCAGTACATCAAGTTGTGTAAAAGACGTACTAGGTCCTTCAGCGGTAGTTTTGGGGGCTAGGAATAAAAAGATGTGTTATAGATTTTGTATCTCGATGCCTTACTTATCAGTAAGATATGGTTAATCATTATGTAATATTAGGTTTATCTCAACCCCACAAGGTTATATAGATGAAGTGGGATTTGATAACCGTTTTCTTTATAATGGGTGTAACAGATTTATCTTGAGAACAAGATTCCATCCAGGGGATCATAGAATGACTCACCAAGTCTAACAACTTTCTAGCTATTTTAGAGAAGAGATTAGTAGATATCATAAGATACTTGTACATAGAAGAGATAGTCCAAATATATATATTTCCCAAGAATATAATTTCATACAGCGATGCTCACTTCACATCTCAATTATAGAATGGATTGTAGGAATCCTTTGGGATTTTGTTAGGATTGAGCATGACTTTCTACCCACAAACTAACAACCAGACTATGTAAACCATTCAAGTCCAAGATGAAAATCTATAAGCTTTCATATTAGTCCTTTTTAATGTCTAGTATGATCACCTACCATTAGTGGAGTTTGTGTAGAACAAGATCTACTGTTCCACCATCAATATTGAGTCATTCGAGGCCTTGTACAGGTGACCCTGCAGATCACCACTATATTTGACAGACACAAGAGATTCATGAAATATGATTCCATAGATGGTCTGAACCATGAACCAGAAAGTGTTGATAATCTAGGAGTATATGAAGACCACACAGAGCAATCGTAAGATCTATGTTGGATGACGACAATGGCCTCTGGAGTTTGATGATGGATACCATGTATTCTTGAGGGTATCACATAGACATGGATTGTGGAGTTTGACATGGATTACAATATATCTCAGAGATTAATTATCCCCATATAGATATTGTGTACAGGTTCCGGGGTGTCATTCCACTTATCTCTATAGATACAATTATAATAGATAAATGACATCTTCCACGTGTCACGAAAAACGGGGTACATGCGTGACTCTTTTCCAGTTATTGATTAGGGAGAGATGGACATCAAGGATTCAGATACCTTTGTTGAGAATATGATAGATATTGAGGTTCATTTAGTGAGAATACTCTATGGTAAATCTATTCAATTAGTGTTTATTCGATGGTAGAATAAGAATATTTAGGACTACACATTGGAGATGGAGACCTAGATGCGTGTTCAATAATTTTATCTCATTATGTAGCATTTCAGTTTAGCATTATTTGATGTAAATCCATAAGTTGGGTATAATGTAATGAATTTTATCATTCCATGTATTACTTTGAAATATTATATGGATTATTTTCAGAGCTATATGTTTAGAAGGTGTGACATTCTGAGGCCTGGTGAGACGGGAATTAATTTTGGAAATATATTATATATCATCCATGTGTAGATTTCATGAAAAAGTAGAATAACTCCTAAGAAAAGGATTTCAACAGAAATATGTTGTCATCATTGAATTTATAGCATGGGTTTTACCCGAATAACTACAAAACCATACAGCATTTCCGACGACTAGTTTTGTCTTAGTCCTGGGAAAAATTTGAAATAAATTAACTTAATGATATTAATTTATTTTGTAAACTTTTCATGACCTAGAATTTTATATAAATGAAAAATTATTCCCAAATACCCATGTTTAGATACAAAACCAAGATATTGGGATGATATATTAGAGAAGATCTATTAGAAGAACATTGGTATGTGTCATCATATTATGATCAGAACGATAATCATATGCCAACGAAGTTCATGGATCTCTCTAATGACAACAATTCTTGACCGTTCATCAACAACAATAAATCCAAACCCAAGGTAGGGTGTTTTATTTGATAGGTTACATCCTTTTCTTTTATCCTATTTGAACACGGTTCAATTCAAAAAACATAATTAATTTATGCATCCAAAATTGATTTATGTGCGATGAAATTATTTTTTTCTTTTGTTATATCCCTATTCATTTATCAATTTATTCGACAACATATCAAGGTTAAAAAAAAGAGGTAAAAGTTCATTCTTTACATCATATAATTTATGTATTTATACCATGTTTCTCTGCACATTCATAGTTAATATTTTTATTGGCCAATGGAATGGTGATTACCTAGTATTAGCCCATTTTGTGGTCAATATTTAGTGAAACATATCAATATCAATGGAGTGGATTGAGATCGAGGATGAAATCATGGTATGATGACGATAGAGTATGGTTAGTGGTAGATCAAAATATTTTGGAATCTCCCATACATCCCTGTATGATAGTGTGGCTACAGATGATCTATGTGGATGATTTCTGAAGAGATTCAATGGATCGAACAAGGTGATATTTTATAGTAAGGTTAAAACGACCTCAAATATGGGTTTTATCATAAGAAATTTGGGGGAAGTGGTGTAGCTGGAAATATTCAAATATGATCTATGTTTTTTTTTAAAATCCTAGTTTTATGACGTGTAATCTAGAATTTCACGACATGTGGGACAACCTGTGTGGTACTAGTTTTTTAGCGTAGAGATAAGTATCACCCACTATGTGGCTCGATGCTAGACCGTGAGACCCTTTCACATTTACTCAATGTGTACTTAGGATGGTATATGTACATGGACATAACTAGTCGTACATGGACACAACCAACCATACACTGACAGAGTCAAGAGTGCATGGGTTAGGACACATCGTGTACTCAGACATAAACACGGGCATGGTCCGTGATACCTAGGTTGAACTCGGTGCCAAAGGGACACACTATATACTACCAGTAAAAACCGTATACTCCTAAAAATATGGATTATACCCCTTTTCCTTTTCTACATGGTCATGTTTCATTAGGGTATCTTCGTTTGATCCATTTCCGAAAGGATTTATTATACAGTCATGTCGTATGCATTGTACAGTTATCAAATTTGAGGATCATCAATACTTAATTGAGTTCTAGGAATCCATCCATGTGTATCGATGTGAGATCCTAAATCACTATATTTACCCTTGGTGTGGTTCTAGGTACCATGGGAACATACAATATGCATGATTCAATCCATAACATAGTGGGTTAATTCAAATTGGGTTATTGGTTTTGCCCATCACCTTGGGTGTGATCCCTATCTTTGTGTCATTATCTTCAGACTTCTAGTATGTAATTATAATGGAGATACCCAAGGAGAATGAAATATTAGATACATGCCATCACTGCTATCTGAATCTTGTACGATGTTCTCATGGATGTCTGTCCAATGGAACCTTTGATCCTGAATCCTAGGTTGGGAATATGATTGTAATCTTACATTGAGATTGTGTGTCTTATATGATTATATCTACATGTTTTTGTTAAATTCCATTAACATATACCTATGATAAAATGATTATTATTCTTCATGTCATATTCTATTTGATTAGGGGTGCCGTAATTGTAACACCCCAAGCTTCCATGGTACGTTTCCTTTTGAATAATGCAATAGCTTGCATTGTACGGTATTTCAATATTCTAACACACTGTGACCAATCAAACTAGCTGTTATGAATAGTAATACCCACCTTTTGAAATTATATAAATTTTATCTTTTAAAATGGAATTCACTTTTATATTCGGAATATCGATTTTTTCCTAGGGTGAATTTTTTTGTATTTTTCTGAAAACATTCCATTTATGATGAATAGTGAAAAACACAGAGTTATTTTATAAAACCGACTTTTTATTTAAATAATTATTTATTTTATTTAAATTTATTTTAGGTCAAAAAAGATATGTAATACCTATATACGATCAATGTAATTCATTAGAGTTAGTTTATAATAATTTTAGACATATAAAAATTTTATTGAACTTTTCACCTTCTTTTACCCATCTCCTAGGAGAATTTGCAAATTCACATAACACGTAATTTTACCGCTTCTGTGAGTGTAATTTAGATAATCCAAGAGAAATTTTTAATATCAGAGAGCAAAATGTGGTTCAATAAGATAAAAATAATTTTTGGTTAATAGTAACTTTTTTACATTTATTTAACATGGTACAAATTAAATAGGGTAATTAAGGGTAAAAATGAAATTATTATTATAGTAATACATGTCATAATTCTATTGGCTACATATTATTTGACCAAAAAATACCTTTGGAATAAAATATGGACCTTTTTGGTCCACTTGGATTAGATTAGGAAATTTTTTATTATTTAATTCAAAGAAGAGTTAAAAGAGTTAAAATCAATATTTAATAACTAAAACATTATTAATATAGGGTTATACGTAAGATAAATTCAATTATAAATATTCATAAGAAAGATAAAACTATTTCCTACATAATGTTATTTTATTTATAATTTTGAGACATTAAATAATTTAATTTATTTATGTTACAAAATTGATTCCTTAATTACATAATTATTGAAATATTAAAATAATTGATATTATAAATATCCAAATATATGTAATTTTAGACTTTTGATGAATTAAAATAATTTTTTAGGTTAATATGACACATTCTTATTGGCTATATTAATTTTATTCTAAGTAATAATTCTGTTATGAATTTATCAAAAACAAAATACCCAATAGTGTCAAAATAGACATAAAAGTGTTTTTAAAACAAAAATTATATTATTAATTGATGTTATATACCTAAAAATATAAGGATCGTCCAAGAAGCTTATAAAATGATATTTGTATCATTAATTAACTACTTAGGGGTCTCTTGGATGTATATAGTATGTTTATTAACTATATAATATTAAAATACAATGAGACATGGTAAATGTCAAACTATTTAACTAAGAGTTAAATTTAAAAGATATGGTTACTATAGTAAGCTTAACTTGACTAAAATATATTGGTTGAGGGGTTTTCGAACCATCACTGCCTTAGACTTTTAATAATCTACATTGGAGCCATTAGAAACCGAATATAAATTTATTATAAATTAATACTTTGTGTTTTTTCTAAAGAGCCCGTCCTCCCCATTATAAAATGACACCACTTCTTACCAATTACTCACACAACTAAGCCTTTTGACTCATCCAACCTCTGCCCAATTAAGCTCCCTACATCCAAATCCTCCTCTTTGAAGCTTTACCTTAGGTATAAGAAACCTCAAGAGTCCATTTTGGTGCCAACCAAAGGGAGTTACCCAAATTAAAGGTAATGATTTCACATAGCTTCTTTTCTTTTATCTTACATCTCCAACCCCTAAACTCTTCTTATTATTTTAATTTGTAACAGAACCAGTATGCTAAATATACTAGGATATTTTTATGATAAATATTCTAACTAAACATACAGACACCTCCATCTAATGGGTGAAGAACATAATGTTTCTGTGGATGGAAACCAAACACCTCACGAAACGATGATTGTTCAATTATCTCTTCCCACATATCATGGTGGCCATTGTGAGGGAACTATAATTAAATATGATATTAATGATATTTAGTTTATATATAATCTTCTTTAATTCCATTTTATAGAATACCATAATGTTTTTCATGTTGTATATATATACGATAATTTCATTTGAGGAAGTGAGGACTACAGCCCCCTCAAAGTGATATGACTCGTTCATACCATACATGGAACATATAAAGGATGGTGTTAATGAAGATAAATAACATATATAAGATATTATATAGTAATATTAATACACATATGTATAAAATGGTTTTGATTCCTATTAAAATGAAAAATGAAATGGAAGTAGGGTTTTTACGTACGTACGGATTACCGTCTCCACGAATGTGATGCGATTCATTTCCCCAACCTATCCATTCAAGAATAATTTTCATTTGATGATTAAAAGTAATGTTTATGTAATTGATATCATTATGTATATGAATAATATACAACCTATCCATAACATACAAGGCTTACGTAATGAAGAATATAAATGAAAACTAATCAGTTAGCACCCAAAATGACTATTATACTATAATATTATTAACAATGAAATATTAAAAGATCCTATATGATATCACATTTATGTATATGATTCTTGTATAATTTAATAAAAATGATTTAACTATTATATGGGAGGTTAATCTACACTCTATCAAGGAAAAGTACAAGGTAAGGGTTTATTTCACAATCTCTTCATTATTCGAGGTTTGGTTATAAGTAATTATCTACTGGGGCCTCTTTATCATCCACATATATGTTTTTAAAAATTTATTTCAAAACATTATAACTATTTTACAGAATATGGGTTAAATTCATTTATACCCTTTTATGACCTTTTATAAGATGTTTATAATGGAATCATTACGACATTTTCCAAACAAGGAGCTTTTTATCCTTTTCAAAAAATTAAGATAAAAATATATTTTTTTTAAACTTATACGGCGGGTGTGGCTGCTTTCCACCATTGTAAAATCTTAGAAGCTTACCTTAAAATCTTATAAGAATATTTTCAAGGTAAATGTTTTATTTTATAATTTTGTGACTTTTAAATGATTTCAAAAAAATAGAAATTTCTCTCAAATATTTTTGATTTCATCTATGTCAACATCCTTTGATGGATTTTAATCTTTTTTGAAAATGATTTATTATGATACAAACCTTCCATATTGTATTTAAGGTTTTATGACATGTTTGACTATGGATGTGTTATTTTTATACCATTAATTCTTTATGGATAATGTATTTAATTTTTTTATTCTAGTTTTAATACGGATGTTTATGTTTTGTTTAAACCTATTCATATAAGGAATGCATTGGACTTAGTAAGTGACGGGTGGAGCCCACAATGTCTCATCCATGCATCAGTATGTCTCATGAGACAAACTAGTGTCTTGGCATGAGGCCCTGACACAATCTTATTTTTAGTCATGGCATGAGGCCTCAGATATGTGGTTATGATAGTCTGGAATTATGCATTCCGTCATTATGAAAGTGGTTATTGATATTTCATGTGATTATTCGACTACTATAAGATCCATGTGAATATGTAAATGGAATTATTTCATTTTATTTCTACCATATTATGCATAATATCAAGTTTAAAAGGCTTTTGTTTTAGTTATACATTGCCTTAAATTTTTATTCTTATTTATGAAAGATTCCGCTATATTGTTATACTTACTGGGAATTTGAGCTCACCCCTTTCTTTGATTTATTTTTTCCAGGATGTGAAGAAGTATTTTATTAATGACTTGTCGGGATAGAATAAGGGGATATGTGTGTGGAGACAAAATTCTGATATAGTTTGGACTTTATGATGTAATGTAAAATTTATGAATTTATCTAGTGATTCCAAGGCTACCAAACTAATCGTTCTTTCAAGACATGATCTTTTGTGATCATGCCATTGTTATATAATAATGCACTGACTCTGGGTAATTGGGGTTGGGGTGTTATAGTTGGTATCAAAGGATGTTTAGTACAAACATTGGAAGCTATATTTAGATAAACTCTGATTAGAGCACATTGCTAAGATAGACTTTGAGAATTAGTATAGAAGAACTTCCTAGAATTTTACTATTGTAGAGTTTTTGTGAGTTTTATGTGCAATATATCCCTATCTGGATACAAGCAGGTAGAGGCAGCTCTAGCACAGATTTACCTTGTGGTAAAACCCAAAAACCACACTTTGAGCTAGATTTGAATGAGAACTGCTGCATGACAATGGGCCTTGCTACAATATTGGTTAGGACACTCCCGAGGGATATGCTTAGGAAAATTCTCATTTTCATTACAATCCATTATGAAGGGTATATGAGTATATACATCCTCAATAAAACATTTTTTTAGGATTGTGGATTATATCCATAAATAGATCAATTTATGTTATGTGTTTTAAAAGTATGGAATTATGTATTTTGATTCATAAACTGATCTAGTTTATGACATTGTTTAGAAATGGTGCCTAGTGGAAGTTATGAAAACCGTATCAATGCATGCACTCCATGTAGGGATTTCCCTCCTGCTCAAGATAATTATAGTGGTGCTGCTGATGCAACTTGTGATGATCATCTAATCACCATACTAGGACAACTCACTTTGGTTATGAATAATAACCTTACCCGTTTGCAGAACCCTAATCTTCAGTGTGGAGGATCAATATTATATAGTTTAATGAGGAAGAAACCACCAATATTCAATGGGAGTACAAATACATTAGTAGATGAGCATCGGATAAGTTCCCTAGAGAAGATATTTCAGGCTTTGTGGAGTAGTGAAAGGAAAAAAGTTGTCATGGAAGTTTATCGCCTCACTGGAGATGCTGATTCATGGTGGCAATTGATACAAAACATGAAGGAAGATGATGTAGAATCAAATATGGAATTGAGGGAGTTCAAAGATATTTTCATAGAAAAATTAGTTCTCGTGACCATGGAGCAGATATGGAAAATAAATTTCTGAGTCTGAGGAAAAGGATAATGAGAATGTCGCAATGTATGAGGCTAACTTTACATGGTTTGTGAGGCATGCAACCGATTATATATGTAACCCAAGAAGTACGATTGATCATTTGTTTTATGGGTTAAAACCATTTCTCTATCTAGCATTAGTCTCATAATCTTTCTCGTTGTACGAAGATATCGTCTCATGTATTATCAAGACAGAAAAGGATTTCGCTATGTCCTACGACTTTAAGGCGAATAAATAGAAGAAGATATATGCTGACCACTCTGGAAATGGAAAAAAAGGGAAGAAGAGAAAAGTTTATTATACACACTACAGTAAATGTGGTAAGAAACACCCCAATACTTACTTGAAGGTAATAGGAGTCTGTTACAAGTGTGGTAAGGCCACCAAGCTCATGATTACAAGGGAAAGAGAGTTGTTGTCAACATGGAATGCTATAATTGTAGATTGATGGGACATTATGAAAATGAATGTCTTAATCATTAGGGGAACTTACATCAGAAAAGGCCAAGGGATCAAGGTCAAGCTTATTCTATCACTACTTCTGAGGTAGAAGCTCTGAATGATGTGGTGGTAGGTAATATAACGGTTTCCCCATGTTTAGAGAATGCTTTATTTGTTTTTGGATCATCTCATTGTTTTATATCTTCCCAGTTTTCTAAAGAAATTAGATATTTCCAATTTGATTTAACAAGGGAGTTTTTAGTTAAAACTATTATGGGAAGTTTCATTACAAGAATGTTTTGTGAATCAGTCCCCATTAGGGCACATAAGTGTTCATTATCAGCTGATCTCATCGTCATACCTATGATTGACTTTGATATAATTCTCGGTATGGATTGGATTTCGGACCATGATTTGAAGATTTATAGTAAGAACAAGGAGGTTATGATTTTTGATGATGATGATAAGGAACACATTATCATTAAAAAAGAATTGTCACCTGCTAATTCTTATCTAGATCTACCCCCAGTAGCTCAACTAAATTCAATTATTGGGGAGGAAGAGAATGAAATGACAATGGGTGAGGAATGGAATGTTCAAATAGAGGATTTACCTATTGTGAAAGAATATTAAGATGTGCTTTCAAATGATTTACTTGGACATCCTCCATAACAAAATTTTGAGTTTTCCATTCATTTAATTCCTAGATCAAGGCCCATATGGAAGACCCCTTATATAATGGCCACTGTGGAATTAGTTGAACTAAAGAAACAACTTGAGGAATTGAGTAATAAAGGAATTTATTCACCCTAGTGTTTATCCATGGGGAGCCCTGTTATTTTTGTTAACACTAAAGATGGATCTATGAGGTTGTGTATCGACTATAGGGAGTCCAATGCTATTACAATAAAGAATAAGTATCCCCTACCTGGCATTGATGATTTATTTGACGAACTACATAGAGCTCAATAATTTTCAAAGATTTACCTTCGATCTGGATATCATTAGTTCTGTGTGAAGAAGGAAGACATTCCGAAGACAACATTTCAAACCAGGTACGGGCATTACGAGTTTATAGTAATGCCTTTTGGGCTAACTAATGTACCCTCTATTTTCATGGATCTAATTAACAATGTTTTCAAGGAATATCTCAATGATTTTGTAGTGGTATTTATTGATAATATCATGGTATACTGCAAAATAAATGAAGATCGTGAAAATCACCTGCGCATTACTTGGAAGACTCTGAGAAGACATGAATTATATGGGAATTTTAAAAAGTGTGAATTCTGGCTTCAAGTGATTTCTATTATTGGCCATATTGTCTCTAAGGATGAAATCTCTATTGATCCTACTAAGACAAGAGCAATCCAAGAATGGCCAGCACCAACGACAATAACCAAGGTACGTAGTTTTATTGGTTTAGCAGGTTATTATCAATGATTCGTCCATAATTATGTCTGATTGGCTAACCCATTAACAAAGATCACATGTAAGGGGTTAAATTTGTGTGAAGAATGTTTTGAAGAACTAAATAGAATATTAGTTAATGTTCCTATATTGACACTGCCATCGGGGATTGATGGGTTCATTATTTATAGTGATGCATCGAAGAAAGGACATGGTTGTGTCCTTATACAGAATGATAGGGTTATTGTCTATGCATCATGACAGCTAAAAATTCATGAGAAAAACTATCATACTCATGATCTTGAGTTAGCTGCCGTAATATTTGGTTTGAAGATATAGACACAATATATCTATGTTGAGAAAATTGACATATATACAGATCACAAGAGTTTCAAGTATATTTTCTCATAGAAAGAACTCCACATGAGGAAAAGGAGATGGCTTGAACTACTCAAGTATTATGATTTCATGATACAATACCACCCGTTGAAGGAAACTAAGGTGGGAGATGCTTTTAGCAGAAAGGATCATGGAGTTTTGAACGTGATGAGAATTGAAAGGGATTCGATTTTCATCGATCTAGTGAAGATAGATATGGGAATTACCATTGAAGGTGAAACATCGATACTTTTTCAAATGGTTGCCAAACCATCATTACTATAAAGGATAAAGAGTTCTCAAACTGATGATGAGGAATTTCAAAAGTAGATTAAAGCTGTGAATAATGGGAGACTGAGTGACATTGTGTATGAAGATAGAATTTTGAAATTTGGGAATAGACATTGTGTTGTCGATATTCTTGATCTAAAAATAGAATTGTTGGATGATGCTCATAGTTCTAATTTCTCTATACACCCTGGGAGCACCAAAATATATAAAGATTTGAAAGAACATTTTTGGTGGGACAACATGAAGAGGGAGATTGCTGATTTTGTTTCAAGATGTATGGTTTTTCAATAAGTGAAAGCTGGAAGGCAACAACCTATTGGAGTCTTGCAACCTCTTCCCCTACCTGAGTGGAAATGGGATAATATTACGATGGACTTCGTCATGGGGATACCAAAGACTCCTAGAAGGAATGATAAAATTTGTGTCATTGTTGATCGTCTTACCAAGTCAGCACATTTTCTTTCTATAAGAGAAGATCTACCACTTGAACGTCTAGAAAGACTATATATTAATGAAGTTGTGAGACTTCATGGAGTACCCCTATCAATTTTCCCGATCGTGGTCCACGTTTTACTTCAAGACTATGGAAAAGTATTTAGAAATCTGTTGATATTAAACTTTGTTTCAGCACTGCCTACCACCCCCAAAATGTTGGACAATCAGAATAGGCTATTCAAACCTTAGAGGACATGTTGTGATTTAGCTCACATGACTTTCAGGGTATGTGGAATCAACATTTACCTCTGGTGGAATTTTAATAAAACAATAGCTTCCAATCATGTATTCGGATGGAACTATTTGAACCATTATACTGAATGAGATGTCGCACACCAACCTGTTGGGATGGAGATGCTGAAAGAAAACTTGTAGGCCCAGAATTGGCGGAGGAAACGATGGAAAAGTTAAAGGTAATCCAAAAGCACATCAAAGCAGCTCAAAGTAAGAAAAAGAGCTATGTCGATAATTGAAGTATGGATTTGGAATTTCATGTAGGATATCATGTTTTATATAAGGTATCTCCATGGGAGGGAGTTATACGTTTCGGTAAGAAAGGTAAATTGAGTCCCAGGTACATAAGACCTTTTGAAATTCTAGAACGAATTGGGGTTGTAGCATACCGTTTGGCAATGTCGCCAAATCCCTCCAAAGTTCACGATGTGTTCCACATATCACTGTTGAGAAAATACATGTATGACCCAACGCTTGTACTCACCTATGATGAATTAGAACTAAACATGATCTATCTTATTGCGAAGAGTCCATCAGGATTCTTGATTTAATATAACAAGTGATGAGAAACCGGATGACTCGTTTGGTAAATGTTTTATGGAGAAACCATAAGATTGAAGAAGAAACGTGGGAACCTGAGGAACTTATGATGATGAACCACCCAAGTCTATTTATGCAATAATATTCTAGAAATTTTCAGGTTGAAATTATTTGAAGGAGGGGAGAATGTAACACCCCATTCTTCCATGGTATGTTTCCATTTGTATAATTCAATAGCTTGCATTGTACGCAAATTTTGAGATTCTAACACACCGTGGCCAATCAAACTAGCTGTTATGAATAGTCATAACCACTTTTTGAAATTTTATAAATTTTATCTTTCAAAATGGACTTCATTTTTTGATTTGGAATATTGAAGTTAGCCTAGGGTGATTTTTTTTTCTGAAAACAGTCAATTTTTGATGAATAGTGAAAAACACTGACTTATTGGTTAAAACCGACTATTTATTTAAATAATTATTTATTTATTTTTAATTTATTTTAGGTCAAAATGGATTCATAATACCTATATAAGTTCAATTAAATTCATTGGAGTCAGTTTATAATAATTTTAGACATATAAAAATTTTATTGAACTTGTCACCGCCTTTTACCCATCTCCAAGAAAAATTTGAAAATTCCCATAAAACATAATTTTACCACTTCTGTGAGTGAAATTTTAAAAATCTAGGAGACACGATTAATATCATGGAGAGAAATTTGGTTTAATAAGATAATTTGATTTGGTGAATAGTAACTTTTAACTTTTATTTACCACAGTAAAAAGTAAATAGGGTAATTAAAGTTAAAAATGAAATTATTATTACCCTAACACGTGTCATAATTCTATTGGATAATTATTATTCTAGAAAAAACAACCATAGGAAGAAAATATGAACCTCTTTGGTCCAGTTGTATTAGATTAGGACATTTATTATTATTTTATTCAAAGAAGAGTTAAAAGAGTTAAAATAAATGTTTAATAACTAAAACATTTTTAATATAGGGTTATCCATAAGATAAATTTGATTATAAATATTAATTAAAAAGATCAAATGATTTCCTACATAATGGTATTTTATTTATAATTTTAGACAATAAAAAAATTTATTAATTTATGACACAATGGTGATGCAGTAATTATCTAATTAATGAAATATTAAAATAATTGATATTATAAATTTCCAAATAAATGTAATTTGAGACTATTTATGAATTCCAAAATTTTTATAGGTTAATTTGACATATTATTATTGGTTATATGAATTGTATTTGAAGTAATAATACTTTTATGTATTTATCAAAAACAAAATACCAAATAGTGTCAAAATTTACATAAAAGAGTTTTTAAAACAAATATTATATTATTAATTGATATTATATTCTGAAAAATCTAAGGATTATCCAAAAGACATATATAATTATAGTTGTATCATTATTGGACCAATTGGGGGTTTCATGGAAGTATGTATTATGTTTATTATCTATAGAATATAAAAATACAAAGAGACATGGTAAATGTAAAACTATTTAACTAAGAGTTAAATCTAATATATATGGTTACTATAGTGACAAAACCTGTCTAAAATCTATTAGTTGATTTTTTTTCGACCCATAACCACATTATAATTTTAATAATCTACTTTGGAGCCATTGGAAACCGAATATTAATTAATTATAAATTAATAATTTATGTTTTTCCTAAAGAATCCCTCCCCCCTTATAATAGGACACCACATCTAACCAATTCCTCACACCACTCAAGCATTTTTTTATCATCCAACCTATTCCAAATTAAGCTCCCTAAATCCCTATACTACTCCTAGAAGCCTTACCTTAGGGAGAAGGCACTTCAATATTCCTTTTGGTTCAAACCAAAGAGAGTTACCCAAATTAAAGGTAACGATTTTTCTTAGCTTCTTTTATTTTATTTTACTTCTCCAACCCCTAAACTCTTCGTATTATTTTCTTTTGTAAGAAAAACTGTATCCTATATATAGTAGGATATTTTTATGAGAATTATTCTAACTACACTTTCACACACCTCCATCTAAAGGGTGATGTACATAATGTTTCTCTCGATGGAAACCAAACGCCTCACGAAACGATGATTGTTCGATTATCTCCTACCACCTCTCATGGTGGCCATTATGATGGAACTATAATTAAATATGATATTAATGGTATTTATTTTATATATAAGCTTCTTTAATTCCATTTTATATCTTACCATTATTCATTTCATTTTGTATATATATACGATTATTTCATTTGAGGAAGTGCGGACTACCGCCCCCTCAAAGTGACATGACTCATTCATACCATACATGGAACGTATAAAGGATGGTGTTAGTGAACATAAGTAACATATATAAGATATTATATTGGAATAATAATATACATATTTATCAATTAGATTTTATTCCTTTTAAAATGAAAAATGAAATGGAAGTAGCATTCGTGCGTACGTATAGATTACCGTCTCCACGAACACGATGAGATTCATTTCCCCATCATATCCATTCTAGAATAATTCTATTTTGATGATTAAAATTAATGTTTAAGGACATGATATAATTCTGGATATGAATAAGATACAACCTATCAATAAAAAAAAATCTTACTTAACAAAGCTTATAAAAGAAAACGAATCAGTTAACACTAGAAACGACGATAATAGTAAAATATTATTAACAACGAAAATTTAAAAGATCATATATGATATCATAATTATTTATATGATTCTTTTATAATCTAATAACAATGATTTAACTATTATACAAGAGTTTAATCTACACTCTATCAAGTAAAGTTATAAGGTAAGTGTTTATTTCACAATCTCTTAATTATCCGAGTTGTTTCTACGTAATTATCTACTGGGACCTCTTTATCATCCACATCCATTTTTCATAAAAATATATTTCAAAACATTCTTACTATTTAACAAAATATGGGTTAAAATCATTTATACCCATGTTTGAAATTTTATAAGATGTTTATAAAGGAATATTTACGTCATTTTCCAAACAAGGACCTTTTTAACCTTTTCGACAAATTAAGGTAAGAATGTGTTTTTTTAACATATACGGCGGGTGTGGCTTTTTTCCCCCACTATAAAATCTTCGAAGATTACCTTACATTCTTATCATAATATTTTCAAAGTAAATGTTATATTTTATAATTATGTGACTTTTAAATGATTTCAAAAAAATAGATATTTCTCTCAAATAGTTTTGATTTTATCTATGTCAACATCCTTTTATAGATTTTAAGATTATTTGAAGTTGATTTATTATGATACAAAACATTCGTATTGTATTGAAGGTTTTGTGAAATGTTTTACTATGGATGTGTTATTTTTATACAATACCTGGTTTATGGAGAATGTATTTACAATTTGTATTCTAGTTTTAATACGAATGTTTATGTTATGTTTAAACCTATTCATATGAGGAATGCGTTGGACATAGTAAGTGACGGGTGGAGCCCACTATAGCTCCTCGATGCATTAGTAGGTCTCATAAGACAAACTAGTGTCTTGGAACGTGGCCTTGACAAAATCTTATTTGTAGTCTTGGCATAAGGCCTTGGCTGTGTGGTTATGACAGTCGACATTATGCATTCCATCATTATTAAAGTGGTTATTGATATTTCATGTGATTATTCGACTAGTATAATATCCATGTGAATAAGTAAATGGCGTTATTTCATTTTATTTCTACCATATTGTGCTGATTTTAATGTTTAAAAGTCTTTTGTTTTAGTTATACATTGTCTTAAATTTTTTATTCTTCTTTATGCTAGTTTCCGCTATATTGTTATCCTTACTGGGTATTTGAGCTCACCCCTTTATATGTTTTATTTTTCGCAGGATGTGAAGATGTATTTTATGAATGACCTGCAGGGATAGTATAAGGGTATATGAGTTTGGAGACAAATTGTTGATGTAGTTTTCACTTTAGGATGTAATGTAAAATATATCAATGTATCTAGTGTTTCCAAGGCTACTAGACTAATCGGTCTTTCGAGACATGATCTTTTGTGATCATGCCAATGTTATGTAATAATGCACCGACTCTGGTTAATTGGGGTCGGGGTGTTACACTAATGGTTATTGTTATACTCACCCTTACACGGGCTTTTCCCGCACACATCTTGTCTTATGAAAATCTTCGACATTTTGATGGAATCCTAAATGAACCAGGACAAAAAAGAGAATCGTGATTTAGATAGAGCAATTTTTTTCCTATAGTTACTTTAATCTCAGTCCTCACTAACATTATAGGCTCGACTAATATTCTATTTTTGTGTGGTGGGCTTGTATTTGGCCATTTTTTTCAAGTACTTGTTGTCGTGCTCAGATGGTGGGTTTAGATATATGCATGCATGGTTATCAGGTGTTTTACAATTAAATATTATATGGTATTAGCTATGTGTGTCTTTATATGTAAAATTACATAATGTTGAGGCCTTCCATGTGTGTGATTAAACTACTTAGTACTAGCCCCCAACCCTAGACTTTTTAGAGGCATGCTTCGGGTAGTCGTAGCATGGGACCCTTTGGGATGGGTCTTCATAATTAATTTGATTAAATATAACAAAATTATAATTATACTAATTGAAATCCTATTTTAAAAAAAGTTACTTTTCAATCTCTTATTTTATTAAAAATAAAATACATTTTAACAAAAATATGTATTTTTCACTATTCACTTAAAATCAATATTTTCAAAAAAAATTCAAAATTTCACACAAATAAATATTGATAATCCAATTAAAAAAATAAAATTAATTTTATTAAAAATGTTTTATATATTTTCCAAAATTTATTTATAAATTTTTTTATCAAAAATAAAAAAAATCATTTTTGATTAAAATAAATTTTTGAAGAATAAAGTTACATCAATAAAAAAATTGTTTATTTTTTTTATTAAATATTTATCAAATATATTGAGTATTATATATATATATATCTAATTAATAAATTAGTTAATATTATTTATACCTTCTAATTTAATGTATCTATTATAACTATAATATATATCCTTGTCCATTTAATCTCGGTGTTCCATGTTGAATATGCTATTGAACATAGTTTTATTTCCTAAAAACATGGGATGTTATATCCTCCCCACATTGAATAAATTGTTTACTCCAATTTTGACATTATATATATCATGAAAGGTTGGATTTCTGACAATAATTTGGTTGTAAACCCACATCATGAATAGGGTTAAAAAATACTCTTGATTAAAGAGAAGGGGAAGTATGAATGTCGTCTGGAATAATACATGCTAGGTTTCAAAATAGTTGAAAATAGGTGGGATGTAAAGATTTGGGTTTGGATGAAAATTATAAATACAAAATATTTATATAAAGTGATAGAGATCATTCATTATAAGAAGTTTAATGATGAAGAAAAATTTTACAAACACAAAACCATAATCCAAAGAGGTGCAAAAAAGGTCATTGATTTCATCAAAACTGATGGTAATGGGACCTCATTTTATTTCCAGATGTTTTTACTTGTGTAGAGGAATAAATTTTCATTCTATACTGAGAACATAAGAAAATATACTTACATTATGAGTAGAATTTCATACTTTTTTAATTTCTACAGAAATATTATCTTATTCTCTAAATGATTAGTAATAAAGATGGACTTTTCAAACCTAAATCACTAAATTCAGATTTTGAAGGACCACATAAGCAATGAATAGAAAATAATATATTCCCCCAATCTTTAGAAATTAGGAAAAAACAAAGGAGTTATCACATGGAAATATAATTACAAAAATGAATAAACCTTCATGTGATCCACTAATCATCAAAATTAAATAATAATACCCAATGTTGAAACTATATCATTCATTGATGGATAACCTTATTTACCAAATAAATATAATAACCTCAAAATCTATGAGTTTTTTAACCTCAAATGTTATCTCATAACTTTTATCTTATAATCATAAATATATGGATATCTTCTTCTAAAATAACAATAAGAACCTAATCACCCAATAACATTTCAATACTATAGTTATCTATATGATAAAACATGTGTTACCATAATGGCCTCAATATTTAAGATCATATAAACACTAAAATTTTTAATGGCCAAAAACATTTTTCAAAAAATGTAATGTAATAATTAACATTAAGCCAAATAATTACATTTACACTGACCCAGTAAAATATCTCCTAAAGTTTCATTTATTTTTTTATGATCTCATCACGTAAAATATCAAAAGTGGTGTCTAAGACTGTGAACATATTATCAACCATGATAATATAAACCAATGATGGTATCAGTAACTCTTAATATAACCTCACTTGATGAAATCCTTATTTTCTATGTTATCTAAACCATTCCTTTGATACCAACTACAACTTCCCCGAACTAGCACTCATGGATTCAGTGTTAAAATCATAAAAATTTCATTTCATGCTTTGATACTAGTTGGGTCTTGAAAAATATGCATGGAATGTGAAAATTATTTCAAGAATATGGTAAAGGTATCATCATCCCTGAAAAAAGGATTTTAAAACTATTTAAGGATGTGATGAAGAAATTGGAAAACATTATGAAAATTGCTAATTTTATGTATAGTAGTATCTATAGGCATAACACTGCTCTGCATGAAATCCAAAAAAAACTAACATCAATTTCTATCTCTCAAGAATGAAAAATTTTATGTAGTCTTATGATATCATTTTTGGTCCCCCTCAAATGAAGAAACCCCATGGTTGACATTGATGATCAGCTATCCTGGAAATAAGTTTCATTTGTGGCTCTATAAAAACCTCATAAGGTGTATTGGGGGGATAATTTTTGGATAGTTAGAGAACATGTGTTGGAGAAATTTATTCTCAAAAGGTAAAAATGTTGTATAATAGAAATTTATAATTGTAAATCACCCAACCATATGAATATCGAATTTTTTTATATATCATTCCTCAAGCCATTGGGGGATAAACTTGTTGTGAGTTATTACCCCACGTAGAAAAATTTTCTATAAAGGGGTACCCATCCGACATAGAAAAATTATATGTAGAGGAAACCCTATCCTTAATTGAAAAATGATCTATAAAATGAGGCATCCCAAGATGTTCCACTTTCTTGATTTCATTAGTTTTCTCGATTGTTTTTTTCCTACCATGCCCCCCGACATGAAATATCCTAATGGGCTTATCCTTCATATTATTTTATACAAATATCTACACCCTAAATGGGACCCTTAGTGATTTATATCTTATGAATCTCTAATCCCCAACAGGACCATGTAGAAAACCACCATGCTAGGGCCTCTTCGAATGATTTTAGATACATTTTATCGAAGTATGTGCAACACCAGAATGCCATCCTTATAACACCTTGATGTTTTTATGAAATATTATCTTTAAATAATTTTTATTATTCAGTAGCTTGCTTTGAATGCAATGATGAGTTTTAACAGAACATGATATTCCTTTATTATAATGTTACCAATATAGAATATCTGTTAGGCTATCTGAATAATAATAACTAAGTTACAAAAATGCATCATGCATCTATTGGCTATTAATTATTTATGATAAATATAAATCAATAAGATATTTGTATTTTTTTGAGTGAATTACTTTTATTAATGAAATTAATGATATATATATATATGTTTTAAATACATAATAAAAAATATTTCTTATTCATCCAATGGATATTTTAGTCATAGGGTATGAATAAAACTATATTTTATGTTTAAGAACAATTTTTAAAAGGATAATTTTTACACCTTTGAAGGGAGAACCCATTTTTAATGAATATTTTGATGCGTTAATATTTTATATATGACAACATAAAAATATTATTTTAAATTAAGCTATAATAATTTTCTTTGGATATATTTCTCATATTTTTATGATGGCATTTATCTGATGATGAATAGTAAAAATAATCTAAATTTTAAATAAAACACATTTTTTCATTGAGATAATTTATAAGGTTAAATAATAAAATTGAATGGATTAAAATTATAAATATTATATATTTTTTCCATTTAATATAATGTATGTCATTATCATTAATTTTTACATTGAATTCATACATAAAAACATTTCAATATTTGGCAGTGTTTTGTCTTTTAACACCTATTTTATTATTTCAACAACGAGAATATTTCTAAATTAATTACTACAACTTCAATGTTTTGAATTTGAAAAATTGGATTCCATATTTGCAAGCAGAAGTTAAAAAATGTTTTAATAAGTACCTTTTATTTTTGGACATTAGTAATAGTAAATTCAATAATTAGTTATTTTACATTGATTAAATGGTAAATTTGGAAAATAATAGTAAAAAATAATTAATTAATAATATAAAAAACCCTAAAAGATTTCCTAATCCAATTTAATTAGAAATATCCAATCATGGGCATCCTTGGGTCGATTTTGGGACCCCATGGATTCATGTGGATGTAAAAATAGCATTTTATAAGAATTAATTTAATGTAAAGATAATTTTTTCCTAAACAAATATCTTTTACTAAATAGATTTTAATATACGGTTATATAAATAATATCCATGCATATAATTGGTTATTAAAAACTTAAAATATTTCATAGATCTTGGTATTTTATTTATAATATTGATACATTAGATAAAGATATTAATTAATGACTCAATTATGATGTAGTGATTAACTAATAAATGAAAGATTCAAATAAATGAATTTATATATATTAAAAAAATTGTAATATTGTTATTTTAAAGCTATACATGAATTGTTTTAACTACCTTAACCAATTTTTGATCGGTCAATTCCATTGGATTAAATGAATAAGGGTTTTTATAAATTTTTAGAAAGTCATGTACGAATAGTATCCAACATTTACAAAATTCATAAATTAAAAAATTAAATAGTTTATTAAATTATATTAAGTACCAAAAAATAAATTATTCATAAAAATGGATAATATAAGTTAAAATAATTCATATATAACTTTATTTGTGTTTTTTTACTTGATATGTTAATTACAATGGCCCACAGTGTGTAAATAACGTGATATCATATAATATTGAAATGGGTAAAATAAGGGTTAAACAAAAATGATAAAGATAAAAAAAATTCCAAACTTGTCTAAATATTTTTGGATGATGTTTATTCGAACAAAAATCATCCTATCTTCGAATTAAATATGTTTTTCTCCATTTTTAATCAAAATTGAATTTATTATAAATTAATTTTTGAGTTGTTTCCTAAAGTTCCATTCTCCACTCGTATAAAAGGGCACACGTTCCATCTCATCTTCACTCCATTTTAAGCCTTAATTCGTATCCAAACCCTACCCATTTCATTTCTCAACTTACCTAGTTAAATTCTTGAGGTGATGGTCTTCTCAAAAGACCATCTCTTGCACCCTAATATGTAATATATAGGAGGCATGTTGGGGAAGAGGTAATATCTTCATCCAATTAATTCAAATTTCATTCTTCTTCTATATCCACTTAATTAGTTATTTATTTATAAATAAATAACATTAGTATTAATAATATACTAATATGTTATTATAAATATGAAAAAACCATATTTTACCTTCTATTCATTATACGAAAAATGAAATCATCGTGCATGTGTATGTACAACATACCGTCTCTATGCCATGGTGTAATCTATTTTCCACCACAACCATTCTTGAATGAGTATAATGGTGGAAATAATAACTATATATTATTATTATAACATAATACTAATTCTGAGATACTCTACACTATCCACATCAATACAATTCAATAATTATGGGAACAAGATCATCACTCGTGCGTACATACGGCTTATCGTCTCCACAGTGCTATGTGATTCATTATATTTAATATTTATTAATATATGATTATATGAATTAATTTAATGAATAAATATGATATATATTTTACTAAAACTATGATATTAATGATATAACTATAACCTAAAAATAGGAATTAGAACTTTTTCATCAAAGCATACATAAGTACAAAAAGTTGTCAATACCTGAATAATGAGTAACAATTAGATGTTGCTAACAAACAGATGAAATATGATCATACATGTTATCATAAAAGATTATGATTCTCAAATAAATATTTAAAATTATTTAAATCAATATACATGATGTTTGGATGCATATGAATGATATCAGACCTAAGTAAGGGATAACTTCTCCAATCTCATTTTTATCCGAGATTGTTTATTCGTATGTATTTACTGTGGATATATTCATCATCCAAGACCATTTCACTAAAAAAATAATAAAATGTTTAATATGATTCTATTTATATAAAATTTAATTTTTACACGATCTTTACTTTTACAACATGGTTATGAAGGAATCATTCTTAGGTTTACCATATGAGGTACTATTTGACTTTTCTGGAAAAAGTACGAGTTGAATGTTTTTTAACTTATACGGAATGAATTAATTTTTTAGCATTCCTCAAACCATATTTCCTTGAATCTTCCTCTAAATTTTGTCAATATTAATTTCAACATTGTTATTTTCTTTTAAAATATCATTTAATTTTGAGAAGAGATAACACTTTAAAAATATATATGATATTTTCCTCAGGAATTAATTTCAACAGTTTTATCAAAATTATTTTTCATGTTAAATGACATAGAGTTATGTTTATACCATTATGATTACATTGAATTGATTATATTTATGATGGAATTATTTTTATGAATCCCATTTATCTTATATTCATTATGTTATGATAACATGATTTTTAAGAATCCCATTTTATTACATGGGTTATGATATGAATAAGGATTTATGTTTTTGTGGAACACATAAGAAAGGATTAATTATGAGTTGTGTGAGACCTATATCTCCCTCCAATTCATTGGGTAATGATTTATATCTCATAGGATAAACATGGCTATAATTGAATGTAAATCTGTTTTAGTATTTCAGAGCTGGAATGAAGAGTGAAATCAGTTTAGTAATAGAATTTATCTCCTATGATAGTCATAGAAATGAGAACTAAATAATATGAAATGATTTTGTATGCTTATGTGTGTATGAAAAAACATTCATATCTTATGTTATTACTATTGTGATTACATTTCACTTTTATGATTTATCCCATGACATGATATTGTGATCATTTATATGCAGGAGAAAATATTCAAATATTATGTTCTTATGAATATGATGTGATTGTTATTTTATTTTGTTTATCATTATTGGGAATTTGATCTCCCCCTTGTATATGAATCTTTTCCCCATGAAATGAATAAGGGTATTATGTATGACATGCCTAAAATTTGTCTAGTTATGATGAAATAAATGATAGAAAATGTAGATTTTTTATCATCCATTTGTTTATGTTTCCATGTTTCTAAAGACACTATACCTATACAGTCCTATCTGGGTTTTGTTATGTGTTTTAACAAATATACATCAATTTTGTAGTGATATAAATGTATGTAATGAATAGGTTTTTATAGTTGGTATCATATGAATGGTATAGTTAACCATTTGAATCTAGTATGAGAAAGCTTTAAGGACATGTCTAAGTATAGCATACAATCCTAGTGTTTGGGAAATGACCATGATTAACCTAGGATAAAATCTAATGTGTCCCAAATTGAAATTGTATTCTTTAGTATGTGGTTTTCATATTATGATTATTGTTTCTCAAACTATTCTTCTTGGTTTTAGTCAATGGTCAGAACCCAAAGGGACCATCTTATTGATGAATGTGACCAGAAATGCAATGATTGTCCCCCTGAGCAACCAAATTTTATAGGAGCTAGAATTAAAAATCTTATAGCCATTCTCACACATTTTTTATAGATATGAATTCTTCCAGACATCTAAACAACAAAATGATGGAAAAACATTCTATTTAATCCTTCATGAGGTAGCATCCACTTTCATTCAATAGTTCTTCTGATCCATTAGTGGATGAACAGTGGATAATTACCACTAAAAAGATATATTCTGTTCTATAATGTTCTAAACAAATAAAGTCATCTTAATAGTATATCGCTTGAAATGTGAAGTTGATTAGTGGTGTAATCTTATCAAAAACACAAGCAAAATAGATGAAATTGATTCTATGGAATGGGATGAGTTCATGATCTTCTTTTTAAAAAATTTCATTCAAAATATTCTTTGAAAAAAGATGGAGATATAGTTCATCGAACATATGAATAAAGATGATGAATCCATTGGCATCTAAGAAGAAAATTTTAAAAGACTAGAAATGTATGCTTCTGTAATTTTTATCCAACCTGAGATTAATATTGATCGATTTTATAGTGGCTTAGAACCAGGTCTCCTAAGTTCCTTATCCATAAGGGACATGAATAGATATGAGGAAGTTTTTCAATCTTATCTTAAGGATGAGATATAAATTGGAGTAACCCAGCATCAATATGGGTTTGATAAGAAGTGGAAGATTGAAATAGAAAAGAAAATCTAAAGTCCACACTGAAAAGAAGATGAGTTTTACATTACTCTCAAACTGTTGTATGAACCATGGAGGGAATTTTCATAATGGGACGAGTAAATATTTTGAATGTGTAAAATATAGTCATTGGGAAATTGAATGCCATGGTGATAGGAAAAATATGTCTAATGAATTAAATAAATAAAAGGATACACATAATGCACCTCCTATAATTAAATGTTACAAGTTCAAGGAAATGGGAAATTAGCCTAATCAATGCTTTATGCCAAGGGTTATTGATGATGATAAATTTCAAAAAACTTTTAAGGCTACAGAAAAAGAAAAGACACACACAATCACTATTAGATAGGTGAAGTACCATAATGAAGTGGGGAAATGTACAAATTCCAGGAACTCTAATGTATAAAATGTTTTATTTGACTCTATATCCACCCAATTTTATATTTATGAAACTTTTTAAGGGTATCATCGTATTACCTCTCGAATTTGATGTTGAATTAGCCGTGACAACATTAAATGGAAAAAAAGTTACATCAAATGTTTTTTGTTCTTCCCCTAGAGGTGTTTGTGGGACTGTGCTTCCTAAAAATCATGTGATCCTTCCTATAGTGGAATTTATTGTTATTATGGGCGTAGATTGGATTTTATTATATTGATCTTATACCTATTTACAAGGATGGGAAGTGACATTTTATATTCCAGATCAATCTATGATTATATATCTTTGCATGGATGAATATAACTTTATCGTATAAATTTATTCTATCATATGGGTCTTGATTCAAATAAATGAATTTTATTTATCTCCAATGGTTGTGGGAAAATTCACAATTAATTATACTCCCATTGGATGAGTGTTTCATGATTTCGTTGTGGAGGAATTGTCAGGTCTTCGACGAAATCGTGAATTTGTGTTTTCAATAGAACTCATACCGCATGATATGACTATTTAAAAAAACCTTATAGAATTCCCATTATTGAGTTTTAGTAATTGAATAAGAAACTCTAATAGAATCTTGATACCTGATTTATATTCCCTATTACGTCACCTTGGGGAGCACCTATTATATTTTTAATGAATAAAGATGGATCAATGAGACTCTGCATTGATTATCGATAACTTAAGAAGATCAGGATTTAAAAAAAATCTTCTCTCATGAATTGATGACTTTTTTGACCAACTATGAAGATCTCAACACTTTTAATGATTGATATTCATTCATGATTTAATAAATTAAGGTTTAAACAAGAGGATATACCAAATATGACATTATGTACAAGGTACGGACTCTAGGAATTTATAACGATGCCTTTTGGACTCACTAATTCTATTGCTATATTCATCGATATAATGAATAGTGTCATCAAAGACTATCTTGATCGGTTTTTGTTAGTCTTTATTGATGATATTCTTGTCTATTCAATGATCAATGAAGAACATGAAGATCACATGAAAATTATACTAAAGACCCTAACAAATAAAATATGTATTCCAAATTTACCATGTGTGAATTTAGGATTTAAAATGTTACATTTTTGGGTCACATAATTTCATGAGATAGGATATCTATTGAACTATCATAAATAGAGGTTATTGAAAGATGTTTGAGATGAAAAAAATAACTGAGATCTGATGTTTTCTTGGTTTGGCTAGATATTGTTGATGTTTTGTAAAATATTTTTCATGATTATCTAATCCACTAACCAATTCAACATGGAATGAAGATAACTTCATTTGGATGGAAGAATGTGAAGAGATTTTCAATGAGATAAAAATAAGGTTAGATTGTGCACCTATGGTCACACATCCTTGTAGAGGAGAATGGTTTGTGATCTATAGTGATGAATCCATGAAGGGGTTGGGGTGTGTTCTCACGAAAAATGATACATTGATACCTTATGCCTCACGAAAATTGAAAATCCATGATCAAAATTACCCAACACAGTATTTGGAGTTAGCTGCAGTAATCATTGTATTAAGAATATAAAGGTAGTTTCATTTTGGTGAATAGTGTGATATTTATACTAAAAAAATTTAATTAAAATTTTCACACAAAATTTGTTCAATATACACCAAAGAAGATGGTGGAGTTTATTAAAGATTACCAAATCTCAATACATTACCACCCTCAGAAAGCGAACAAGGTGGAGGATGCTTTGAGTTGAAAATACCATGCTAGTTTATCCATTATGAGGATCACGAAATATCCAATATTTATAGACTTACAAAGGATGGTTCTAGAAATTTTAATTAAAGGAGAGAAATTTTATATTCCTCAAAATGAATGATCAACCACCTAAACATGTGATGATTAATGAAGAACATAATGAAGATGTAGAGTTACAAAAGAAGGTGAGATACATTCCGGAATTTAACCATGATTGTGATGAAATTATAATGTTTAGGAACCAGGTTTATGTTATTCCCTTACCATAATTAATGAATGGGATATTGGATGAGGTTCATAGTTATTCATTCTCTATTAACCCATGATGCCCAAATATATAAAGGGACCAGAATGAGTACAAATAGGGGGATAGCATGAAAAAAATTGTCACCAAATATGTCTCTCAATTATTGTTTTTTTAGAAAGTTAATTCTGAGAGATAGATTTCTAAGTGGATGTTACAACCATTACCCATAACAGAATGGAAATGAGAAAACATCACTATAGACATTGTCATCGGATATCCCAAAACATCAAAAGGAAATAATGCCCTCTGGGATATAATTGATAATCTTACAAAATCAACACACATCATTTCTATTAGAGTATATTTCTCTCTTGATCATCTTTTAAGGATATAAGGAAATGATGTGATAAGATTTTACGGAGTACCAATTTCCATGTTATCTTATCAGGATCTAAGGTTTAACTCAATGTTTTAGAGAAGTATTAGGTATGATTTATATATAGTGTTATGTTTCATAATTCCCTGACATCCTCAGACATATGGTTAGTCTAATATTGCAATTCAAAATCTAGAATACAAATTGATGGTTTTCTCTAAGGATTTAAAAGGTGACTGTGATCAACACCAACCATTGGGGGAATATTCCTAAAATAATTTCATTCCCTCATGTATTCAGATGGATTCTTATGAATCCCTCTATAAAAATAATTGAAAAACTCCATCTTTCGGGGATGATTTTGGGGAATTAAAGATATTATGACCTGGTCATGATGATGAGGTTGTAGAAAAGGTCAGATCTATTCAACAACATATAATTGAAGCACAGATGCCACATGAAATTTAAGCTCAAAACTAAAGAAAAGACAGAGTTTGAAGTGGGTCTTATAGTGTTCTTACGAATTTCTCCCTGGAAGGGAGTAATGAGATTTGAAAAGAAGTGAATGATGAGCCATAGGTATATCGGTCCTTTTGTAATACTGGATCATGTTGGGAAGGTAGCTTACTGATTAGCACTTACACTGAATCTCTATCAAGTTCATGATTAGTTCCATGTAAATCTTTTTTGAATGTACATACTTAATCCATCACATATATTATTCTTAGAATTCATACCTCTAGAGAAATATGGTTATTATGAAGAACAACCGATAGATATTCTGAATCATAATGATAAAATTCTCCAAAAGAAGGCCACACCCTTTTTTAATGTTTTATAAAGGAACCACAAATTTGACGAATTTACATGGGAACATGAGTATATGATGATGTAGAGGAATCCTTATCATTTTTTTTGCAAGTGACTAATTTTGAGGGGAAATTCATTTTAAAGGGGTAGAATGTAACTCTGTGATGTTTTTAGAAAATATTTTCATTAAATATTTGTTATTCATAAGTAGTTTACAATTCAAACAATCATGAGTTTAAAAAAATGGGATTCCCTTAATATAAAATTCCCATTATAGACTAGACATTAGGTTAGGGGGAATAATTAAAACTATCTTAGGAAAATTCATTATGAATTCATCGGCTATTAATTATTTATGAAAATTATAAATTAAATATATATTTGTATTTTTTGAGTAATTTACTTTTGGTAATGAAATTAATGAGATATATCTGTTTAATATAGCTAATAATTTTTTTTTATATTCAGCCAATGGATATTTTTCTCAAAGGGTATGAATAAAACCCTATTTTATGTATAAGAACCTTTTTAAAAGTTTGTTTTTTACAACTTTGAATGGATAAACCATTTTAAATTATGATTTAGACTCATTAATAATTTATATATGAAACCATAAACATGTTATTATGAAGAGGAAAAAAAATTACTTTGGACAAATTTCTGATATTGTTCTGATAAATTTCTTGTTTTGATGAATACTAAAAATACATTAAATTTTAATTAAAACAACATTTTCATTGAGATAATTTATATAGTTAAATTAGAATATTTAATGGTTTAAAAGTATATATATAATTTATTTTTACACTTAAATATAATATTTTTCATTATCATTAATTTGACATTGAATTCATTGGTAAAAACATTTCAAGCTTTTGAACAGTTTTAACTTTTAAAACTCGTTTTCTCATTTCAAAAATGGGATTAATTTTAAATTAATTATTGCAGCATCTATGTTTTGAATTTGGGAAAATTGATTCCATATATTCAACCATATGTTCCATATTTTGTGAACATGTACCTTTTAGTTTTGGACATTAAGAATTTTAACTTGATTAAATATTTGATGTACCATGGTTAAAAGTAATTCTTGTAAATAACGGTAATAAAATAATTAATAATATAAAACTACACTAAAATGTGTCCTAATACTATTGAATGATATATTTATGACCTTGGTCATCCTTCGGACTATTTTGGGCCCCCATGTATTCACTTTGATGTGAAAATGTTATTTTATAAGAATTAATCTAATGTAAAGATAATTATAACCTAAACAAATATCTTTTACTAAATATATTTTAATTTAGGGTTATATAACTTATTTCAATGACTATAAATTGTTTTTAAAAAGATAAAAAGTTTTCCTACTTCATGATATTTTAGTTATAATTTTTTTACATTAGATTAATATATTTATATTTGAGATAATTTTGATTTAGTGATTACCTCATGAATGAAAATTTAAAATAAATAAATTTATATATATTAAAACAAATTTAATTTGTTTATATTGATACCCACCCATGATTTTTGGATTTTCATATCATATATGGGATATTTTAATGTCTTTGTATTGATGTAATTATAGTTTTATTGATTTTTATAATGTTATGTATGAATAGTGTCCAAAATTTACATAATTCATAAGTTAAAATAGAAAATTGTTTATTAAACGATATTAAATTCCTAAAAATATATGATTCATAAAAATAGTTAATATATGTCCAAATATATCATTAATTTTTTTTGGGTCTTTTGACATGATATGATAATTTCATTAAACCACAATGTGTAAATAACATGTTATCAAAATAAGATTAAAAGGGTAAAATGATGGTTTATCCAAAATGATAAAGACAAAAAAATATTCAAAACATGTCAAGAAATTATTTTATGATGGGTATTCGAATCAAAATAATTTTAACTTTAGAATTGAATTAGTTTTTGGAAATTTTTAACAAAAAATAATTTTATAATAAATTAATCTTTTTAGAGTTTCCTAAAGTGCCCCTCTCCTCCCTTATAAAAGGGCCTCTCCTTCCACTCCTCTTCACTCCATTTTGAGCCGTCAAGCTCAGCCAAACCCTACCAATTTCATTTATAAACATCCCTAGTCATATTCTATACGTTCTTTTCTTCTCAAAAGACCAACTCTATTTCTCTAAGAAGAAATTTGAAGGAGGCATATCAAGGAAGTGGAAATCACTTCTACCAATTCATTCATATATATTTCTTCTTATACATACTATTTTGTAGTTGTTTCATTATGAAGTAATAACATTAGTATCACTAATATATTTATATGTAATTATATATATCAAAAAACCCTATTTAACATTTTATCCATCCTACGAAAACTGAAATCACCGCGTGTGCGTATATACTGCTTACCGTATCCACGACGTGGAGTAATCTATTTTTCACCACCAACATACATGGATTGGTATAATGGTGGAAATTATAACTATATATTATTGTTATAAGATGATAAAAATTATTAGATAATGAAAACCATCCACTTCAATACATTTCAATAATTATGTGAATGATATAGTCCCTCGTGTGTACGTAACACTTAACGTCTCCACAATGTGATGTGATTCGTTCTACATAATATTCATTAATAGATTATTATATATTTGAATTGAATGAATAAATATGTTATATATTATATTAATAAAATTATTTATATTATATAATAATAATTTAAAATATTTAATAAGAACTTATTTGACAAACTATACATATGAACATAAAGTAGTTCATACCCGAATAATGTGTAACAATGAAATGTTACTAACAAACAGATGAAATATGAGAATACATGTTATCATAAAGGATTATGATTCTGGAATAAATCAGTAACATTATTTAAATCATTTTACAGGAGGTTAAGATATATACAAAAGATATTGGAACAATGGTAAGGGATTACTTTTATAATCACATTTTTATCAGATATGGTTTAGTCGTATGTATTTACATGGGATATATTTATCATCATTTCACATGCTTTATAAAATTGTTTTCATATAATTTTTATTATTCTTTGATTTTATATTAATTTCATTTTTACCCCATCTTGATTTTTTCACCATGGTTTGGGAGTAATCTTTCTTACTTTTACCATATGAGGCTCTTTTTTCCTTTTGCAGCAAAAGTACGAGAAAAATGTTATTTAACATAAATAGCATGAATGGATTTTTACGCTTTCCTAAAACCTAATATTTATTAATCTTCCCCTTAATGGTTTAATTTTTACTTTCATCATAAATATTTTCTTTAAAAAATGTGGGGCATTTTTAGAAGAGAAACATTTTTTTAAAATGAATGGATATTTTCCTAAAGAATTACGTTCATTTGTTTTATCAAAATTATTTTCCATCTAAGGTGACTTGTTGTTATTATTATATCCCTATTTTAACTATTATTTGATTATGGTTATGGTGGAATTTTTTTAATGACAACCATTTATCATATATTTATTATGTTATGATGACACGATGTTAAAGAATCACATTTTATTAAAAAGGTTAAGCTATGATGACTGATTTATGTTTTTGTGGAAAATTTGATAATGGTTTCATTATGGGATGGGTGGTACATATATCTCCCTCTAACACAATGGTTAAATATTTATATCTCATGAGATATACATGGATTTAACAACAAGTAAATATGGTTTAGTAATACAGGCCTGGAATGAGGAGTAAATTTGGTTAGGTAATGGAATTTGTCCGCCCTGATTGTCTTGGAAATGAGAGTTGACTAATATGAAATGATTATATATGCTAATGTGTGTATGAAACAAAATTTCATGTCTTATTTTATGACTATTGGGAATACATTTCACTTTTATTATTTATCCCGGGTCTTGATATGGTGATATTTCTATTCATGTTAAGATTTTCAAATGTTATGTTATTGTGAATATGATATGATTTTTACTTTATATGTTTACCCTTAATGAGCATTGTAGGTCACCCTTTTATATGTTTCATTTCCCCAGGACATGAAGATGGGTATTATGAATTATATTCCAAAAATGAGTCTAGTTATGATGAAATAAACTGAAGACAATATAGTTCATTTATGAACTTGTTGTTTACGTAAAAGACACTATACCAATATAATCATATCATTTTTTTTATATGTTGTAATAAATATAATTCAATTATGATGTGATATCAATTTACGTAAAGAACGTTTCTATATAATCGTGGTCACCAAATATCATGGTAAATTAGGTTTTATTATTAACCTAATTTTCAACACAGATCCTCTGAATGTTCTCAATCGTACATTACCATGGAAATAACAATTTATCCCATAGAGGAAGTGCTAAGGGCCTCGCCATTTCAGACGGTTGGGGGGTAATTCTTTCCTTCCCCTTTGATGTGGGACAGTGTTGGAGCCTTATCTTATCCACTATGAAAGCAGTATTAGGGAATCACATCTAAATTATTCCCCAAAAGGAGGGCACACACCTCCTCCTCTTCATCTTCCCAATTTATGGAAAAATACGATGATACGGTTTCCATATGGATTTATATCTTCTGTATCCCTTACCTCGTCCAGGAACAGATAATGGATATTGTTTGGATTATATTATATTCTATTTCCACTTTTTTATCACACTGATCATGACACACATAGGCTTATTGGCTGTTTATGATCATGACAACTGCATGATAAGATATATATTTTGGATGAGAAATATTTTTAGGATCTTACTCTCACCTTTATTAAGATATCCTACACTGTTATGGGTCCTCATAGTCATGTATCCAACACACATGGTCCTCCTACTCAGTATAAGCCCCATCCATGCTATCACCACCTCAATGGGTCATATTCCCTATGCGACATACCTTCGAAGGGCCATATCATTGATGAAAATCCTTCATGAATCCTCTATAATAGTACATCCGAACACGTTTTAACTACATAGGATTTGGTTACTATATAAATTGAATTCATAGGAAGCCTCCCTGAGGTCCAAACACAACACCCCAAATTCACCCTAATGTTCTCTACACCATATCCCTATTATGTTCATATCTAACCCAGGGGTCCATATTTTTTCCTAGTCCTTTTCATTATGATCCTTATTAAGATGCATTCCCTGTAAGATCATACCATCCCCCATGGGAATCCTTATCCCTCACATTTACTTTGGGAAACTTAGGCATAAGTTCAACACTATATTTTAACTGGGCATCTTTCACATAGGTGTCCTTTCCACATAAAAGTTAACAACAAGGTTGGTCCTTGCCACATGACCGTAATAGGTATAATGTGTCCAATTAAGAATCATAGAACATTGTGGGTTTTTATTCCTTTCACAAGTATATATTGGAAGGATAATTGAGGGGCCTTATCACAACATCAAAACAACTCTTATCTCTATGGACGTTGATAAATTAAAGAGTTCCCCATTGTGTGGATTAAAACAAAAATCCTAAAAATAAATAGAAAAATAATCTCTAAATTGACCTAAAAAGGTACCATTATTAGAGAACATCAGATACATACATTTCCTTCATTAAGGAAGAACATCAAATACATATACATGATTCTATATTCAATTCATTCTAATGACCTATTATTAACCAAAGTGTGACATGACATATATATTTTGAATTTAATAAATAAATCATGAACATGTATTAAATCAAATCTATATGAGAGTCTTATATTAGATAATTATTCCCCTCAAATGGTACGATGATCCTAAACTCACATCCAATCGACCAATGTGAGTTACTAATTATCATTTTCCAAGTTCCCCAACAAACACATGACATTGGAAGGTAAGACCCTAACTCATCAAGGATATGTGATCCATTGGGTGTTTCCTATTCCATGAACAATTCCTATTTAAAACTGGCCTATCACAAATTGGTGTGAAACAAAAATAATGAACCCAATGTGTAGAATTGTGAAACACATTCAACCACCTATAATCTGACTTCCTGAACCATATGTTAATATATAGAAAATAGTTAACAAAAAGTGAAGAATTCAAGAACACATTGAACCCGTCAAAATCATTCATGGAGTAACAAATTTTCATAGAAAACAATAATGGTTAACCCGACATGAATCTTTGATCGAGATTAAGGTGCAACCCATATGTCAGGCCCCATTCTCACTCTCACCAAAATAATGCATGTAACAGCCCGAGATTTTATGAAAACTATTCTTTTTAATTTTATTAATTTCTTGTGTTGTACTCTACACCAAATGGAGCTTGCACAACACGCATCCTTGACTTGCCTTGCATTACACGCAATCACGACCTTCCTCGATAGCGTGTGTAGTATGTAATACTGAGTTTCACTAAACAACGATATGCTATTAAAATATTATTAAAACTAGCCGTTATGAATAGTAATAACCACCTTTTAAAATTTTAGAAATTTTATCTCTCAAAATGGACTTTATTTTTGGATTCGGAGTATCGAGTTTAGCCTAAGGTGAAATGTTGGTACTTTTCGGATAACTTTCACATTCTGATGAATAGTGAAAATTACTAAATTATAATTAAAAACAACTTTTTTTAATCGAAATAATTAATAGTGATAAATTATTAATTTGAGTGATTTTAAAGTATATTTAGAATATATTTTTACAATTTAATACAATGTTGGTCATTGGATGTAATTTCACATTTAAACTAGACATAAACAAGTGTGAATCTTTTGATAGATATTGTTTCTTAAAAACACGCTCTTTGTTTTAACAGCAGGATTTAATTATAAAATTAATTAATGAAACTTCTATGTTATGAATTTGGTAAAATAGACTTCATTTTTGAATTCGGAATATGAAATATAGCTTAGGATGAAATTTTGGCATTGTTCTGAAAAACATCAATTTTTGATGAATAGTGAAACTACTAAGTGGTAGTTAAAAAACTGAATTTTTCATAAAACTTAATTTTACCGCTTCTGTGAATGGAATTTCAAAAATCCGAGAGACACGGTTGATGTCAGTATGTAAAATGTGGTTCAATGAGATGAAAATAATTTTTGGTGAATAGTAACTTTTTTCTTTTATTTACCACGGTTAAAAGTAAATAGGGTAATTAAGGATAAGAATGATATTAACATTACCCTAACACATGTCCTAATTCTATTGGACAAGTGTATCTCGACCAAAAACAACCTTAAGTGTAAAATATTATCATTTAGGCCCACTTGGATTAGATTAGGACATTTATTATTATTTAATTCAAAGAAGAGTTAAAAGAGTTAAAATCAAAGTTTATTTACTAAAACATTTTTAATATAGGTTTGTACATAAGATAAATTCGATTTTAAATATTCATTAGAAAGCTAAATAGATTTCCAACATAATGGTATTTTATTTTTAATTTTTAGACATCAAATAATTTAATTTATTTATGACACAGAGATGATGCAGTAATTTTCTTATTTATGAAATATTGACATAATTGATGTTATAAAAACCAAAATAAATGTAATTTGAGAATTTTTATGAATTACACTAATTTTCTAGGTTACTATGATATTAGTTTTGATTTAATCAACTTGGTTCGAACATATAATTCTGTTATGACTTTCACAAAAATCATGTATCAAATAGTGTCAAAATTGACACAAAATAGTTTTTAAATCAAATATTATATTATTAATTGTTATTTTGTTCCTAAAAACCTAAGGTTCGGCCAAATGACTTAGCTAAGGATATATGTATTAATAATATACAATTTGTGGTTCGTTTGGCATGTTATAATAAGTGTATTAACCATATAGTGAAAGAAAACAAAAAGACACGGTAAAAGTTAAATTATTTAACTTAGAGTTAAATCTAATTGATAAGGTTAAAATAATACCCTAAACTTGTCTAAATCATATTGGTTGATAGGCTTTCAACCCCTCCCCACTTTATCTTCGAAATAAGACCCTTTGGAACCATTATAAACCGATTTTGACATTAATATAAAATAATATTTTGAGGTATTCCTAAGGTGCCCCTCTCCTCCCTTATAAAAGGACACCTCCTCCCCCTCCTCCTCACACCAATTTGAGCACTCAAGCTCGGCCAAACCCTGCCAAAATCTCTTCTCCACTTCCCTATCAACATCCTAAAGGTTCTGGTATTCCTCAAAGACCAATTTTAGTGCCCTAAGAGGAGGTCTCAAAGAGGCTCTTCAAAGAAGAGGTAATTACCGTTACCAATTGTTTCATCTTTATTTATTCTTCCACTTCTTCTTAGTAGGTTGTTTCATTATGAAGTAATAACATCAGTATCACTCATATACTGATATGTTATTATAAGTATGAAAAAACCCTATTTCACCATCTATCCATCCTACGCGAAAAGAAATCACCGCGCGTGCGTACGTACGGAATATCGTCTCCACGCCGTGGTGTAATCTATTTTCCACCACCACTTTACATGGATGGGTATAAGGGTGTAAAGAATAACTATACATAGTTATTACAACATAATATTGATTCTGATATATTGTATAATCCACTCCAATTCAATTCAATATTTATGGAAATGATATCATCGCTCGTGCGTACGTACGGACTACCCTCTCCACGACGCGATGAGATTCATTCTCCATGTTAACCATTTAAGAATGATTATAAATTATAATTAAGAAATAATAATGAAATATATGACATTATAAATCTACTGGATTAATATATATATATATATGTATGTAATCTACTTACTTCCATTCAAGACAATAAGGAAAGGAAAACAGCGTTCATGCATACGTACGGACTACCGTCTCCATGAACGGTGTTTTTCATTTCATTTATCTATCTATTATATATATATATATACTGAATATATATGATATATAAATCATATTTTATATTATGGAAGTATGTAAATCATGATATAAGTAATAATAATGTCAAGAACAACAAGTCAAAACACCTACGATAAATGAAACGATTTTACCCAAAACGCTTCTTTAACATGGAATTTACAAAAGAACGGGTAATATAATGTCACAAGTGAACCATATATGATATCATAACAATGAATATGATTCTGTAATAAGTCAATGACATTATTTAAATCATTATACAGGAGGTTCGGACACATACAAAGCAAATCGGACCTAAGGTAAGGGAAATATCACAATCTCATTTTTATCCGAGATTGTTTATTCGTAAGTATTTACTGGGGTGTATTTTATCATCCACATCCATGTTTCATCAATATGTAATATTATTTCCATCCACCGAAAATATTTTATAATCAATTTTACCCTTCAGTGAGTTTTTAGTAAAATATATGAAAGGAATCTTTTGTCATTTTTCGTACGAGGTACATTTTGACTTTTCCGACAAAAGTACGAAGAATGTTTTTTTACTTATACGGCATGAATGGATTTTTAAAACATTATTTCCAAAAAGCTTCCTTTACAAGTTTTCAAGTTTATTTTTAATTGACTTCTTTTATTTTATAATTTTACGACATGTTAAGAAAGGAAAAGTGTTTTTGAAATAGAAAGGATATTTTCCTCAGGAATGGAGTTCAAGTGTTTTATCAAAATTATTTTCCATCTAAAGTAATATAGGGTTCTATTTATATCCCTATTTTTACATTGATTTGATTATGTTATGATGGAATTGTTTTTATGAATTCTTTTATATTATATGAATTGTTTTATGATGTCACGATGTTTAAGATTCCCATTTTTATTACATGGGTTATGCAATGATGTATGATTTATGATTTTGTGGCACACATAAGAATGGTATCATTATGAGATGGGTGGGACCTATATCTCCCTCCAATTCATTGGGTAAAGATTTTATATCTCATGAGATAGACATGGCTGGAATGGTAGGTTATACCGGTTCAGTGAAACAGGACTGAAACGAGGGTTACTCGATTCAGAAAGGGACTTTGTCCACTAAGATAGTCTTGGCAATGAGTCATGACTAACAAGAAATGATTCTCTATGATTATGTGTGTATGCCACAAAGTTTCATGTTTTATCTTATGATTATTGGGATTTCATTTCACTACTATGATTTATCCCATGTTATGAAATTATGCTCTCTTTTGCAGGTTAAGATTTCCAAATGTTATGTTATTATGAATATGATGTGATTGATTTTTCTTCTGTATACCCTTACTAAGCATTTGAGCTCACCCTTTTTTGTTTTCTTTTCCCCAGGATATAAAGAAAGGTTTTAGGTAAAAAAAAGGAAGATCTTTATGGGAGATATTGAAGATCTTTCACCACGATTAGAAGATTACGTTCCGAGTTTCCAAAGACACTAAACTATTAAGATCCTTGTGTGTGTGTTTTTGTTATGTACTAAGTATTCCGCAAATGTAATGTAATGTCCATGTACGTCAAGCTTCGGGTCTCTACAGTTTGTATCAGAGGAAAGGTTTAGTCAACCTTTGGAAACTAGGATGCGAAAACGTTAGTGAAATCCCTAGAGATATTTCTACGGTATGTCTAGGGATGTCCCTAAGGATAAGTATACGTATAGGTTATAGTAATAGAACTACGCTAACGATCATAGAATTAAACCTAAGATGTTATATATTGAAGGTACTCCCCCTTTATTATGTTCTTTTCCCTAGCATGATTTTTTCCTCTCACACTATTCTTTTTTGGGTTTTAGAAAATGGCTGGAAACAAGATGATTCACGATAATGGAGGATATGATGGACAATGGAATGATATTCTTCATAATGAAATGGGATTTGGAAGTCCAAACATCATTATTATGCCGAATCAGAAATCTCATAATATGATCAATAAAGTAAAATTTGGTAAGTTTCCTGACTCGGCTAATAAGAGAAAGATGGAGTTTCATGATGATCATAGAGGAAAGAAAGTTCAATTTCCCCTATGTAAATCATGTGGGAAGAGGCATAAAGGAGAATGTTTCAAAGGAACTGGAAGATGCTTTGGGTGTGGAAAAGAAGGACACAAAGCCAGTAAGTGCAAAGGAAAAGGTTCAGTTAACACCAGGGATGAGGATAATGGTATTGCTACAACATCAACACTGGTTAAATGTTTTAAATGTGGAATGTACGGGCATTATGCAAACCGATTCCCTAAGGGAAAGTCTCATGAAGAGAATCAGTATGGTCGTATGGGAAGTATTTATGTTGATGATGATGAAGAGACTACAAATGATATGTGAGATGAAAGAATTGTTGAATCTTGGACAATGGTTTAAGAATGTAGTGGAATGATTACATGTTTATCATGTGTAATGTTGTATAAGTAATCTCATGGTACTGTAGAATAAAGAGACATGTAAGGATTGTTACACTGTTGTCTGATTAATGTTACCAGTATTCATGAAAGGTTATTCAGATATTTTTGGAATGTAGATGATATGCGCATAATGAAGGGATAAGGAGAAAATTAAATGTTTGATAGTATTCATGAGCTCATGATTGATATAAGGACTAAGTGATATCATGGTGTTAGTATATAGAATTTTGAGGATTTTGGTATGTGGAAAGAGTTAACTTTTAATAGAATTCGTGTTTTCAATAAGGTTCAATGGGTATTCAAGAGAGTACAAGATTAAGGCCTTTGAATGTTTGGAATGTGACCAACAAGATATATCTTATGATATATGGGGATCAACGATGGTATTAAATCTCTGGTAATCGTTTTCACTATGTTATGAGAATGGACTGCAGTATTATGGATAAGCCTAAATATTGGAATGGATTATGTTGGACATAAGTTAGTATTGTTTAAGGATAGAAGTTTTTTCGATATTATTGATGGGGTGTTATAGTAATATAGTTTTATAAAAAGGACAACCTGCAGGACGGGCGACAGCTCATCGCTTCGGACAAGGCTGTGGGAATTGAACCCACAACCGAAGTGCGACTGGCCTTTATCACCTACCACTGACCTACAGGAAGTCCCTGTTTAGTAGAAACTAGTGTTATTATATTAAGCAGTATGATATATGAAGTATAATCCCATTTTAGGAACCATATATGATTAATCCCACTATAGATCAACTTATGTATATAAATTTTTCTAACCTTTTGAGACAGATGGAATGACCCGTCATTCTATCACATGATCTGCTAACACTTCACGAATAACAAATTCAACTTCATTTATTTAATAGATGAAGTGGAAACTGTTAAAGGCACGAACAACAGTGAGATTGTACCAAAATAAAGTAAGTATTTATTCTAATTCAAATTCTTTAACTTTAGGGAAATGATCCTGAAAACCAAAAATGTTGTCCTACTGATCTTATATCTGATGAATCAGATGGTACCTTAGATCGTCACAAATTTATGGATTTGTGATTACTGGATTTTACATAGCCATGTTCTCTACCACTCTCCATCAGAACATGATGGTTATATTTCTCTTCCATATCCATATTTCCACCTATGTGGAAACCCAGTGATTAGTTTATTTGGGTAATCATTACATTTCATACTTTAGTTTTTAAAGCCAAGTATTGGTATTCCTTTTTACGATGTGGGTTTCTATTAAAGAATCTTTCGAATAGTAAACTATTTATAACCCCGACGAATTTCGAGGGCGAAATTCATTTTAAGGGGGGTAGAATGTAACAGCCCGAGATTTTATGAAAACTATTCTTTTTAATTTTACTAATGTCTTGTGTTGTACGCTACACCAAAAGGAGCTTGCACAACATGCATCCTTGACTTGCCTTGCATTACACGCAATCGCGACATTCCTCGATAGCGTGTGTAGTATGTAATACTGAGTTTCACTAAACAACGATATGCTATTAAAATATTATTAAAACTAGCCGTTATGAATAGTAATAACCACCTTTTCAAATTTTAGAAATTTTATCTCTCAAAATGGACTTTATTTTTGGATTCGGAGTATCGATTTTAGCCTAAGGTGAAATTTTGGTAATTTTCGGATAACTTTCATATTCTGATGAATAGTGAAAATTACTAAATTATAATTAAAAACAACTTTTTTTAATCGAAATAATTAATAGTGATAAATTATTAATTTGAGTGGTTATAAAGTATATTTAGAATATATTTTTACAATTTAATACAATGTTGGTCATTGGATGTAATTTCACATTTAAACTAGACATAAACAAGTGTCAATCTTTTGATAGATATTGTTTCTTAAAAACACGCTCTTTGTTTTAACAGCGGGATTTAATTATAAAATTAATTAATGCAACTTCTATGTTATGAATTTGGTAAAATAGACTTAATTTTTGAATTCGAAATATGAAATATAGCTTAGGGTGAAATTTTGGCATTGTTCTGAAAAACATCAATTTTTGATGAATAGTGAAACTACTAAGTGGTAGTTAAAAAACTGAATTTTTCATAAAACTTAATTTTACTGCTTCTGTGAATGGAATTTCAAAAATCCGAGAGACACGGTTGATGTCAGTATGTAAAATGTGGTTCAATGAGATGAAAATAATTTTTGGTGAATAGTAACTTTTTTCTTTTATTTACCACGGTTAAAAGTAAATAGGGTAATTAAGGGTAAGAATGATATTAACATTACCGTAACACATGTCCTAATTCTATTGGACAAGTGTATCTCGACCAAAAACAACCTTAAGTGTAAAATATTATCATTTAGGCCCACATGGATTAGATTAGGACATTTATTATTATTTAATTCAAAGAAGAGTTTAAAGAGTTAAAATCAAAGTTTATTTACTAAAACATTTTTAATATAGGGTTGTACAAAAGATAAATTCGATTTTAAATATTCATTAGAAATCTAAAAAGATTTCCTATATAATGGTATTTTATTTTTAATTTTTAGACATCAAATAATTTAATTTTTTTATGACACAGAGATGATGCAGTAATTATCTTATTTATGAAATATTGACATAATTTATGTCATAAAAACCAAAATAAATGTAATTTGAGACTTTTTAGGAATTCCACTAATTTTCTAGGTTACTATGATATTAGTGTTGATTTAATCAACTTGGTTCGAACTTATAATTCTGTTATGACTTTCACAAAAATCATGTATCAAATAGTGTCAAAATTGACACAAAATAGTTTTTAAATCAAATATTATATTATTAATTGTTATTTTATTCCTAAAAATCTAAGGTTCGGCCAAAGACTTAGCTAAGGATATATGTATTAATAATATACAATTTGGGGTTCGTTTGGCATGTTATAGTAAGTTTATTAACCATATAGTGAAAGAAAACAAAAAGACACGGTAAAAGTTAAATTATTTAACTTAGAGTTAAATCTAATTGATAAGGTTAAAATAATACCCTAAACATGTCTAAATCCTATTGGTTGATAGGATTTCGACCCCTCCCCACTTTATCTTCGAAATAAGACCCTTTGGAACCATTATAATCCGATTTTGACATTAATATAAAATAATATTTTGAGGTATTCCTAAGGTGCCCCTCTCCTCCCTTATAAAAGGACACCTTCTCCCCCTCCTCCTCACACCAATTTGAGCACTCAAGCTCGGCCAACCCCTGCCAAAATATCTTCTCCACTTCCCTAGAAACATCCTAAAGGTTCTGGTCTTCCTCAAAGACCAATTTTATGCCCTAAGAGGAGGTCTCAAAGAGGCGCTTCAAAGAAGAGGTAATTACCGTTACCAATTCTTTCATCTTTATTTCTTCTTCCACTTCTTCTTCTTAGGTTGTTTCATTATGAAGTAATAACATCTGTATCACTCATATACTGATATGTTATTATAAGTATGAAACAACCTTATTTCACCATCTATCCATCCTACGGGAAAAGAAATCACCGCGCGTGCGTACGTACAGAATACCGTCTCCACGCCGTGGTGTAATCTATTTTCCACCACCACCTTACATGGATGGGTATAAGGGTGTAAAGAATAACTATACATAGTTATTACAACATCATATTGATTCTGATATGTTGTATAATCCACTCCAATTCAATTCAATATTTATGGAAATGATATCATCGCTCGTGCGTACGTACGGACTACCGTCTCCACGACGCGATGAGATTCATTCTCCATGTTAACCATTTAAGAATGATTATAAATTATATATAAGAAATAATAATGAAATATATGACATTATAAATCTATTGGATTAATGTATATATTCATATATGTATGTCATCTACTTACTTCAATTCAAGACAATAAGGAAAGGAAAACAGCATTCATGCATACGTACGGACTACCGTCTCCATGAACGGTGTTTTTCATTTCATTTATCTATCTATTATATATATATATATACTGAATATATATGATATATAAATCATATTTTATATTCTGGAAGTATGTAAATCATGATATAAGTAATAATAATGTCAAGAACAACAAGTCAAAACACCTACGGTAAATGAAACGATTTTACCCAAAACGCTTCTTTAACATGGAATTTACAAAAGAACGGGTAATATAATGTCACAAGTGAACCATATATGATATCATAACAATGAATGTGATTCTGTAATAAGTCAATGACATTATTTAAATCATTATACAGGAGGTTCGGACACATACGAAGCAAATCGGACCTAAGGTAAGGGAAATATCACAATCTCATTTTTATCCGAGATTGTTTATTCGTAAGTATTTACTGGGGTGTATTTTATCATCCACATCCATGTTTCATCAATATGTAATATTATTTCCATCCACCGACAATATTTTATAACCAATTTTACCCTTCGGTGAGTTTTTAGTAAAAGATATGAAAGGAATCTTTTGTCATTTTTCGTACGAGGTACTTTTTGACTTTTCTGACAAAAGTACGAAGAATGTTTTTTTACTTATGCGGCATGAATGGATTTTTAAAACATTATTTCCAAAAAGCTTCCTTTACAAGTTTTCAAGTTTATTTTTAATTAACTTCTTTTATTTTATAATTTTACGACATGTTAAGAAAGGAAAAGTGTTTTTGAAGTAGAAAGGATATTTTCCTCAGGAATGGAGTTCAAGTGTTTTATCAAAATTATTTTCCATATAAAGTAATATAGGGTTCTATTTCTATCCCAATTTTTACATTGATTTGATTATGCTATGATGGAATTGTTTTTATGAATTCCTTTATATTATATGAATTGTTTTATGACGTTACGATGTTTAAGATTCCCATTTTTATTACATGGGTTATTCAATGATGTATGATTTATGATTTTGTGGCACACATAATAATGGTATCATTATGAGATGGGTGGGACCTATATCTCCCTCCAATGCATTGGGTAAAGATTTTATATCTCATGAGATAGACATGGCTGGAATGGTAGGTCATACCTGTTCAGTGAAACAGGACTGAAACGAGGGTTACTCGATTCAGAAAGGGACTTTGTCCACTAAGATAGTCTTGGCAATGAGTCATGACTAACAAGAAATGATTCTCTATGATTATGTGTGTATGCCACAAAGTTTCATGTTTTATGTTATGATTATTGGGATTTCATTTCACTACTATGATTTATCCCATGTTATGAAATTATGCTCTCTTTTGCAGGTTAAGATTTCCAAAAGTTATGTTCTTATGAATATGATGTGATTGATTTTTCTTCTGTATACCCTTACTAAGCATTTGAGATCACCCTTTTATGTTTTCTTTTCCCCAGGATATAAAGAAAGGTTTTAGGTAAAAAAAAGGAAGATCTTTATGGGAGATATTGATGATCTTTCACCACGATTAGAAGATTACGTTCCGAGTTTCCAAAGACACTAAACTATTAAGATCCTTGTGTGTGTGTTTTTGTTATGTACTAAGTATTCCGCAAATGTAATGTAATGTCCATGTACGTCAAGCTTCGGGTCTCTACAGTTGGTATCAGAGGAAAGGTTTAGTCAACCTTTGGAAACTAGGATGCGAAAACGTTAGTGAAATCCCTAGAGATATTTCTACGGTATGTCTAGGGATGTCCCTAAGGATAAGTATACGTATAGGTTATAGTACTAGAACTACGCTAACGATCATAGAATTAAACCTAAGATGTTAGATATTGAAGGTACTCCCCCTTTATTATGTTCTTTTCCCTAGCATGATTTTTGCCTCTCACACTATTCTTTTTTGGGTTTTAGAAAATGGCTGGAAACAAGATGATTCACGATAATGGAGGATATGATGGACAATGGAATGATATTCTTCATAATGAAATGGGATTTGGAAGTCCAAACATCATTATTATTCCGAATCAGCAATCTCATAATATGATCAATAAAGTAAAATTTGGTAAGTTTCCTGACTCGGCTAATAAGAGAAAGATGGAGTTTCATGATGATCATAGAGGAAAGAAAGTTCAATTTCCCCTATGTAAATCATGTGGGAAGAGGCATAAAGGAGAATGTTTCAAAGGAACTGGAAGATGCTTTGGGTGTGGAAAAGAAGGACACAAAGCCAGCAAGTGCAAAGGAAAAGGTTCAGTTAACACCAGGGATGAGGATAATGGTATTGCTACGACATCAACACTGGTTAAATGTTTTAAATGTGGAATGTACGGGCATTATGCAAACCGATTCCCTAAGGGAAAGTCTCATGAAGAGAATCAGTATGGTCGTATGGGAAGTATTTATGTTGATGATGATGAAGAGACTACAAATGATATGTGAGATGAAAGAATTGTTGAATCTTGGACAATGGTTTAAGAATGTAGTGGAATGATTACATGTTTATCATGTGTAATGTTGTATAAGTAATCTCATGGTACTGTAGAATAAAGAGACATGTAAGGATTGTTACACTATTGTCTGATTAATGTTACCAGTATTCATGAAAGGTTATTCAGATATTTTTGGAATGTAGATGATATGCGCATAATGAAGGGATAAGGAGAAAATTAAATGTTTGATAGTATTCATGAGCTCATGATTGATATAAGGACTAAGTGATATCATGGTGTTAGTATATAGAATTTTGAGGATTTTGGTATGTGGAATGAGTTAACTTTTAATAGAATTCGTGTTTTCAATAAGGTTCAATGGGTATTCAAGAGAGTACAAGTTTAAGGCCTTTGAATGTTTGGAATGTGACCAACAAGATATATCTTATGATATATGGGGATCAACGATGGTATTAAATCTCTGGTAATCGTTTTCACTATGTTATGAGAATGGACTGCAGTATTATGGATAAGCCTAAATATTTGGATGGACTATGTTGGACATAAGTTAGTATTGTTTAAGGATAGGAGTTTTTTCGATATTATTGATGGGATGTTATAGTAATATAGTTTTATAAAAATGACAACCTGCAGGACGGGCGACATCTCATCGCTTCGGACAAGGCTGTGGGAATCGAACCCACAACCGAAGTGCGACTGGCCTTTATCGCCTACCACTGACCTACAGGAAGTCCCTGTTTAGTAGAAACTAGTGTTATTATATTAAGCAGTATGATATATGAAGTATAAGCCCATTTTAGGAACCATATATGATTAATCCCACTATAGATCGACTTATGTATATAAATTTTTCTAACCTTTTGAGACAGATGGAATGACCCGTCATTCTATCACATGATCCGCTAACACTTCACGAATAACAAATTCAACTTCATTTATTTAATAGATGAAGTGGAAATTGTTAAAGGCACGAACAACAGTGAGATTGTACCAAAATAAAGTAAGTATTTATTCTAATTCAAATTCTTTAACTTTAGGGAAATGATCTTGAAAACCAAAAATGTTGTCCTAGTGATATTATATCTAATGAATCAGATGGTACCTTAGATCATCACAAATTTATGGATTTGTGATTACTGGATTTTCCATAGCCATGTTCTCTACCACTCTCCATCAGAACATGATGGTAATATTTCTCTTCCATATCCATATTTTCACCTATGTGGAAACCCAGTGATTAGTTTATTTGGGTAATCGTTACATTTCATACTTTAGTTTTTAAAGCCAAGTATTGGTATTCCTTTTTACGATGTGGGTTTCTATTAAAGAAACTTTCGAATAGTAAACTATTTATAACCCCGACGAATTTCGAGGGCGAAATTCATTTTAAGGGGGGTAGAATGTAACAGCCCGAGATTTTATGAAAACTATTCTTTTTAATTTTATTAATGTCTTGTGTTGTACGCTACACCAAAAGGAGCTTGCACAACATGCATCCTTGACTTGCCTTGCATTACACGCAATCGCGACATTCCTCGATAGCGTGTGTAGTATGTAATACTGAGTTTCACTAAACAACGATATGCTATTAAAATATTATTAAAACTAGCCGTTATGAATAGTAATAACCACCTTTTAAAATTTTAGCAATTTTATCTCTCAAAATGGACTTAATTTTTGGATTCGGAGTATCGAGTTTAGCCTAAGGTGAAATTTTGGTACTTTTCGGATAACTTTCATATTCTGATGAATAGTGAAAATTACTAAATTATAATTAAAAACAACTTTTTTTAATCGAAATAATTAATAGTGATAAATTATTAATTTGAGTGGTTTTAAAGTATATTTAGAATATATTTTTACAATTTAATACAATGTTGGTCATTGGATGTAATTTCACATTTAAACTAGACATAAACAAGTGTCAATCTTTTGATAGATATTGTTTCTTAAAAACACGCTCTTTGTTTTAACAGCGGGATTTAATTATAAAATTAATTAATGCAACTAATATGTTATGAATTTGGTAAAATAGACTTCATTTTTGAATTCGGAATATGAAATATATCTTAGGATGAAATTTTGGCATTGTTCTGAAAAACATCAATTTTTGATGAATAGTGAAACTACTAAGTGGTAGTTAAAAAACTGAATTTTTCATAAAACTTAATTTTACCGCTTCTGTGAATTGAATTTCAAAAATCCAAGAGACACGGTTGATGTCAGTATGTAAAATGTGGTTCAATGAGATGAAAATAATTTTTGGTGAATAGTAACTTTTTTCTTTTATTTACCACGGTTAAAAGTAAATAGGGTAATTAAGGGTAAGAATGATATTAACATTATCGTAACACATGTCCTAATTCTATTGGACAAGTGTATCTCGACCAAAAACAACCTTAAGTGTAAAATATTATCATTTAGGCCCACATGGATTAGATTAGGACATTTATTATTATTTAATTCAAAGAAGAGTTAAAAGAGTTAAAATCAAAGTTTATTTACTAAAACATTTTTAATATAGGGTTGTACATAAGATAAGTTCGATTTTAAATATTCATTAGAAAGCTAAAAAGATTTCCTACATAATGGTATTTTATTTTTTATTTTTAGACATCAAATAATTTAATTTATTTATGACACAGAGATGATACAGTAATTATCTTATTTATGAAATATTGACATAATTGATGTTATAAAAACCAAAATAAATGTAATTTGAGACTTTTTATGAATTCCAATAATTTTCAAGGTTACTATGATATTAATGTTGATTTAATAAACTTGGTTAGAACATATAATTCTGTTATGACTTTCACAAAAATCATGTATCAAATAGTGTCAAAATTGACACAAAATAGTTTTTAAATCAAATATTATATTATTAATTGTTATTTTATTCCTAAAAATCTAAGGTTCGGCCAAATGACTTATCTATGGATATATGTATTAATAATATACAATTTGGGGTTCGTTTGGCATGTTATAGTAAGTGTATTAACCATATAGTGAAAGAAAACAAAAAGACACGGTAAAAGTTAAATTATTTAACTTAGAGTTAAATCTAATTGATAAGGTTAAAATAATACCCTAAACTTGTCTAAATCCTATTGGTTGATAGGCTTTAGACCCCTCCCCACTTTATCTTCGAAATAAGACCCTTTGGAACCATTATAATCCGATTTTGACATTAATATAAAATAATATTTTGAGGTATTCATAAGGTGCCCCTCTCCTCCCTTATAAAAGGAAACCTTCTCCCCCTCCTCCTCACACCAATTTGAGCACTCAAGCTCGTCCAACCCCTGCCAAAATCTCTTCTCCACTTCCCTAGAAACATCCTAAAGGTTCTGGTCTTCCTCAAAGACCAATTTTAGTGCCCTAAGAGGAGGTCTCAAAAAGGCGCTTCAAAGAAGAGGTAATTACCGTTACCAATTCTTTCATCTTTATTTCTTCTTCCACTTCTTCTTCTTAGGTTGTTTCATTATGAAGTAATAACATCAGTATCACTCATATACTGATATGTTATTATAAGTATGAAACAACCCTATTTCACCATCTATCCATCCTACGGGAAAAGAAATCACCGCGCGTGCGTACGTACGGAATACCGTCTCCACGTCGTGGTGTAATCTATTTTCCACCACCACCTTACATGGATGGGTATAAGGGTGTAAAGAATAACTATACATAGTTATTACAACATCATATTGATTCTGATATATTGTATAATCCACTCCAATTCAATTCAATATTTATGGAAATGATATCATCGCTCGTGCGTACGTACGGACTACCGTCTCCACGACGCGATGATATTCATTCTCCATGTTCACCATTTAAGAATGATTATAAATTATATATAAAAAAAATAATGAAATATATGACATTATAAATCTACTGGATTAATTTATATATATATATATATGTATGTCATCTACTTACTTCCATTCAAGACAATAAGGAAAGGAAAACAGCATTCATGCATACGTACGGACTACCGTCTCCATGAACGGTGTTTTTCATTTCATTTATCTGTCTATTATATATATATATATACTGAATATATATGATATATAAATCATATTTTATATTCTGGAAGTATGTAAATCATGATATAAGTAATAATAATGTCAAGAACAACAAGTCAAAACACCTACGATAAATGAAACGATTTTACCCAAAACGCTTCTTTAACATGGAATTTACAAAACAACGGGTAATATAATGTCACAAGTGAACCATATATGATATCATAACAATGATTATGATTCTCTAATAAGTCAATGACATTATTTAAATCATTATACAGGAGGTTCGGACACATACAAAGCAAATCAGACCTAAGGTAAGGGAAATATCACAATCTCATTTTTATCCGAGATTGTTTATTAGTAAGTATTTACTGGGGTGTATTTTATCATCCACATCCATGTTTCATCAATATGTAATATTATCTCCATCCACCAACAATATTTTATAACCAATTTTACCCTTCGGTGAGTTTTTAGTAAAAGATATGAAAGGAATCTTTTGTCATTTTTCGTACGAGGTACTTTTTGACTTTTCTGACAAAAGTACGAAGAATGTTTTTTTTACTTATACGGCATGAATGGATTTTTAAAACATTATTTCCAAAAAGCTTCCTTTACAAGTTTTCAAGTTTATTTTTAATTAATTCTTTTATTTTATAATTTACGACATGTTAAGAAAGGAAAAGTGTTTTTGAAGTAGAAAGGATATTTTCCTCAGGAATGGAGTTCAAGTGTATTATCAAAATTATTTTCCATCTAAAGTAATATAGGGTTCTATTTATATCCCTATTTTTACATTGATTTTATTATGTTATGATGGAATTATTTTTATGAATTCCTTTATATTATATGAATTTTTTTATGATGTCACGATGTTTAAGATTCCCATTTTTATTACATGGGTTATGCAATGATGTATGATTTATGATTTTGTGGCACACATAAGAATGGTATCATTATGGTATGGGTGGGACCTATATCTCCCTCCAATGCATTGGGTAAAGATTTTATATCTCATGAGATAGACATGGCTGGAATGGTAGGTTATACCGGTTCAGTGAAACAGGACTGAAACGGGGGTTACTCGATTCAGAATGGGACTTTGTCCACTGAGATAGTCTTGGCAATGAGTCATGACTAACAAGAAATGATTCTCTATGATTATGTGTGTATGACACAAAGTTTCATGTTTTATGTTATGATTATTGGGATTTCATTTCACTACTATGATTTATCCCATGTTATGAAATTATGCTCTCTTTTGCAGGTTATGATTTCCAAAAGTTATGTTCTTATGAATATGATGTGATTGATTTTTCTTCTGTATACCCTTACTGAGCATTTGAGCTCACCCTTTTATGTTTTCTTTTCCCCAGGATATAAAGAAAGGTTTTAGGTTAAAAAAAGGAAGATCTTTATGGGAGATATTGAAGATCTTTCACCACGATTAGAAGATTACGTTCCGAGTTTCCAAAGACACTAAACTATTACGATCCTTGTGTGTGTGTTTTTGTTATGTACTAAGTATTCCGCAAATGTAATGTAATGTCCATGTACGTCAAGCTTCGGGTCTCTACAATGCACCCTAAAAATGGATCCAAAATGATCAATTGAACATGTTTTCATTTAATATGTTTTCTAGATAGGGTTTTATTGTTTTTGTTTATTATATCAAAAAGGAACATTAACTAGAACTCACTTCAATCCAAATGGAACCTTCACAGATCATGAAGAGGTCTACCATGACCATTTCACTAGCTGGATCTGCATCCAATAAAATGATGTTATCACCAGTCAAGATACTTCAATACTATGTGTAAAACATGATTATTCAAGAGTACCAACTCAATGGTATTATCCTACCATTGGAGGCATCAAGATAGGATTTCCAATACAAGAACCACCATCAACCATCGTCTCAACAATGACGGGTTGTCCAGAATTATAAAGAACTAGTAGCAGTCATAAACTATTTCAAGAGCCTGTCCCTAGAACACAATTACATGTTCCTCCCATACCAAGGGGTTGTTGATCAAGAGGTTATCAGTGATATCATACAAGTGACCCTAGGTTCCACCCAAGGGTCTCTTCTAGTATTCTCCAAGGCCAACACAACATGGTCGAGCATCCTCATAATAAAAAAGGAAACTTCCCCGCATGATCCTTCTTAATTCATTTACACTCAGGCCCCTTGGGTGGCTGATGGAGGGAAATTGTTGAAAAACCAAAGACATGAAAATGTTCATGTTTCTAGTGTTTAGTAGTTCAATTTCTATATAGAATATGTCCAAAAGTAAATATACTTACTTGATGAGTACAATTTCATCCTTTTAGAAATTTCCACAACAATCTTATCTTTTTCTCCAAACAATCAGTATTCAAGATGAACTTTTCAATCCTAAAGCACAAAAATTGGCTTGTAATGTACCACAAAACCGTAGAATGGTTAATAATATATTCCACCTATCTTAAATAATTAAGAGGTATAATGTTTATCATTGGTTAAGATAATATAAAAAATGAATAAACCGTTATATGATCCATTAATATTCAGAATTCAATAGTAAAAACCTATGGAGAAAATGAATCATTACATGAATGATTAACTCTATATAAAAAATAAACTCATAAATCTCAAAACAAATGAGGTTTTTAACCTCAAAGGCCATATCATAAATTTTATATTATAATCATAAAAGTATGGTGAACTTTTATTGAAATAACATTATGAAATAAATCACCAAATTACTTTTCAATATCATGGTTATCTATATAATAAATTTTTTTCCATATTTAAATCAATATCCAAGATCATATAAACTGTATTGGTTATCTATACCCTAAAAGATGTCTAAAATATTTAATGTAATCCTTAAAATTAATCCAAATATTTACATATAAATTTACCCAATAAATCATCCTCAAATGTGCCATTAATATATTTATAATATCATCACAAAAACCCTCAAATGGGTGTCTAAGACATTGTAATTTTGATCAACAATAATTTTATAGACCTCTGATTTTTTAATTACTCTTAATACAACCACACATGGATACATATTAATCATTATTGTCATCTAATCCTATTTTTTGATACCAACTATAACAACCATGAACTAGCACAGCTGGATTCAGTGTTGAAATCAAACAAATTTCATTTTTGGAATTGATACCTATTGGTTGATGAAAAATATTCATGTAATTTGAAAATTATTTCTTGAATATGGTAAATTTAGAATCATCCAAGGAAAAATGAGTTCAAAATTGTTAAAGGGAATGAAGGTGAAAATGGAAAACACTATGTGAGGATCTCATTTCTACATAGTAGTTTCATTATGTGGACTACCGCTCCACATGGAATCCCAAAAAAACAATCATCCCATTTTGGATACTACAAATAAAAAAATGTTTTGGGCCCAAGATTTCGTTTTTAGGATACCACAAATGAAGAATATCCATGTTTGATGCAAACAACTGGCTATCCTGGAAGTCATTTACATTGATGGCTCTATAAAAACTCCACAGGGAGAGATAGGGATAGAAGGTAGAGGATATGTGGGGAACTTGTGTGGGGTATATCAATTTTTAAAATGTAATCTTATCCTAACACACTAATTTAGAAATGTAAATCACTATTCAATTAACATATACAGGATCCTTTTGAGATAGCATTTAGTAAAACATAGTAGGATGGCCTCATTGCAGGTAATCACCCCACATAGAAAAAATATATACAAAGTTAACCCCATCCCACATGAAAAAAATACTCTATGGAATGAGGCATCCGGTGGTGTTCGACTATCACACTTTCATTTCTTTTCTCTAGTGTATAGTTCATCCACACCTTCACCTCTCTATGAACTGTACTAATGTACATCTCCATCAACTTCTTTTTTGTGAATCTCACAGCACTATATGGTTTCCTTCACTAATAATCTCTTACAATGAACTAATACTCATGTTCACCCCTTCACAAGAAACCATTCCAATGCCCCTTCCAAAGCATCCAGATACACATAATCAAAGTACAGGGCACAAAAAATGGTTCAAATCGAACATACATTCCCAATGTATATCAGTTCTTATTGGTAACCAAATTAAAATGGAATATCCTTGTAATGTTATTGATTGTACATTCCAATGATAATTAAGATTCTAACCTTATAGGTAGTGATAAGGGAACCCCCATTTAAGACAATGAGGATGGGGAGAATGCTTCCCATTCCCTTTGATGGGGGATAGTGCTGGATTCTTCTCTCTTACTCTCTAAAATCAGGATAATGGAATCCATCCTAAATTAAGACCCTAATAGTAGGTCACAACCCTCCTCCTATTCTTCTTCACATGTAATAAAAATAAGAGATTAGATGGTTGTGATATCCCTTTCTCTCTTCCGATGCCTCAACCTAAACCTTTGGATGGAAAAGAAGACTATGTGGTTTGATATATCTTCAGATCCCTCTTGTTTCTCACATCGAGCATGACTCAAATGGGCTTAGAGCCTAGATATAATTATAAAATATAAATGATCATATGTATGTTTTGGTATAAAATCATTCTCAGGTCATTCCTCTCATCTTCCTTGAGAGGAACTATATAGGATTTGGTCCATAAAGCCGTGTATCCAACACTCATTGGCCTCATACTTGGATAAACCCCCAACCATGTTACCACCACCTCAAAGGGCCAAATTACCTTTGAGAGAAACATTAAGATGACCATGTGCATGATGGATCACCATTGGTCCACCTCCATAGGTGTATGTCCCAACCATTTGGAACTACCTAGGATTTGATGTATGTCCAAATGGGATACATATGAATCTTCCTTTATGTCCAAACCCAACGCACCAAATTCTCCATAATGTTCTCTAGGGTATATCCCCATTAGTATCATTTCAAACCTGGAGGGATACATATTTTCAGGGACCATTTAATTAGCATCCTTTCTGGAATAAATTTTTAGCATGAAAATTTACCCCACATGGGAGACCATATATATTCTAGGTCCTATGTCTTGCTTCGGTGGAGGTCAAACACTAGCGTTTGATTTGGATTGTTCTACCTAAATGTCCTTTCAACAAGAAATTAAACCGAATGGTTTGGTCCTATTCACCTGACCTTAAAAGGTATGATGTGACCCCTAATTTGGAAATAAAAAATGTGGGTTATGATTCCATTAATAAGGATATGTAGGAAGGCCATTTAAGGGTCATAATACTATCACGAACTAGGCTGGGAAGCCATCCGACCTAACACCAGACCTGGTGTGTGGTATGGCCTAAAGGGAATTAGTGATCCATAAGATCTAGAAACTAGTTTTGGGTATCAAATATAATAAAAGTGGGAATGGTTTCAACCCAATTACCTAGATTGAAAAAACAAAAATGATGAAGTGAGTAAAAAAACCAACCACAACTGACACTAAAAATAATAAACATATGGTTTCAGTTACGAGATACAACTGGGAAAACAATAATCTAATTAAAGTCCCAAACCAAACTGCCACTGAAAAAATTTCCATCTGACATCATGGTCATCTCAATCCACTAACCAACCTTCCACATGGCCAACCTACTCCATTGTTGATAACATGAGCTAGAAAACCAAAAAAATAATCAGAGTCTACAAAATTGATCGGGTCTACTAACACCGAGAGACCCAAGTAGGGAGTGTACTAAATAACTCAATAGGCAACCACCAAAGAATCCATATGTTTCCATTCCTGAAAACATTCTATTAACACTATTTTGAAATTATATTTAGAAAATTGGTTTTCCTCACTCTAAATAAATTAATATGGTTTTCCCTTTCTCAAAACAATGCACACTGGATTTCCATTTCCAAAAATTGGTAACCATTTGAAAACCAAATCTCAAAACAAGGGATACTCGGTTGTGCTTAATATTACTAACAAATTGAAGATATGAATAATAAATTACAAAAACTACAAATGTAAAAAGATTTAGTAACATCAGGATTTCACAAAACATCCCTAGAGCGATACCTAGAAGTATTGAGTTCGGAACATGAAATCCATATATTGGTGAAGCTCCCTAGACTATAACCATATATCCTCCCTCAACTGACCAATCCTGTGGAACATCCCACCTGGCGTATCAGGAAATCCAGGGGTACTAACCCATCTAATTAGGGTTGATCACAAACTCTCACTCTATCTAATAAAGGATTCCCCAAATCCAATTGTAAAAGTATACTGTGAATTAAGAAGGCACTCACATGCGTTAATCTCTTTAACTGTCATCACCACACTTGCTTTCCCCAAAAAAGACACCACCTATATGATAACTCATATGGTAAATACCCAATAAGTGATACCACTATATATATATATATACATATTCTTATTACATCATCATGGTTCCAACTCGTCTGAAACATTATATAAACATTCAACCGTTTTTCTAATAGCACACTAGTTTTCCAAACTGAACTTTAACACTAAACACCTAAAAGAATTTATCCAATCCTTCCAAAATTCATTTCCAAAATAATGTTAAATTCAACTTTCCAATGAACTGTCCAAAAAAGTCTTTTACATCCTCAAAATCAATTACTCTTTCATGAAATTTCCAAAAACCAAGGTAAAAGCTCATAAGATAATTTATGAGTCCAAATGATCCCTTACATTACAAATACAATTTCACCCCCATAACAATTTCTATTCCAAAGTTGAAAACATACATAAAATAACCCTAGATTTCAAAATAGTCTTTCAAATAATTTAGAAACCAACACTCTGTTATAAAACACCAAATGTGACATAACATCCAATAAAATCTTAAAACCAATTTATCTTATTAGGAATTCATGAAACCATTTTACCCAAATAGAATGAAGAGGAGAAGATGAATAACCCTATTAGGAAACCAATATTCAAGGAAAGAGTTACAAATAATTACTTCATCATTTGAATCCTCATCCATGTGAGCACTCCGTTCACTCTTGGATGAACCCACATCTAATGGAATGCCTCATGTATTTTTTTCCCCAAACCATTTTTGATGAAACCACTTATTCATTCCAACTAGTACATCATACCATTTTATAAAATTATCCCATAACAATCCCAACCACAATCCTATAAATTAAATATAAAGTTTCTATAGAAAACACCACCCAAATCGTCACATTTATCTATTCAACACAAATGACATTTAATAACCACCATAAGGGTTTTCCAATATAGGAATAATTGAAGATTCACCTTGAAATCTATTTTAACAATTTCTATTACCATACAAACACCACAATAAGATAACTAAATTTATTATAAAGGTTTGAATCACGTCAAAAAATTAATTTAAAACATGCAAGCGTCATATGGAATGAATCAAAACAGAAAGTCATGGAGACACCTACCTCAACGGTGTGTGGATGCAATGAATTTCTTGAAGAAGGAATGTAAGAACCTAGTGATAAATCTGCACAACCTTGGCATCAATATAATCGAACTAAATTAGCAACCATAACCCTAGGGTTCGGCCAAGGGAAGAACACTCTAAGAAACCCAAGGAAACCAAGACAGTAGAAGAGAATGAAGAAGAAAATGGACAGTAACCCTAAAAACATAGCTTAGAATCATAGGAGGAGAACCATGTACGAGATAAGATCCAGGGGTGGGGTCTTGGGACCCCTTAGTGCAACAAAACCGAAAGAGGAGTTAGGTGTTAAATTTTGGAGTAAAGAGAGAAGTGATAGGAATGATGGATTCATGTTTTTAATGACATGGTGTGACCGCATGGTTTGACCACATGGTTTAAAAAACAGTGTGCCAACACTCTGGTAGCCACATCCCAATGGAGGACCAATTGTACTACCGAACAACACGATTTTTTAGGATATACACAAACATTGTAGTAGATTCTATCCAGATTCCAAACCTACCACCGGACTAGGACAAACAGTTTGTGCAGCCATCCACAAACTATGTGGTATATTTTGTCCCATTCCAGAAGTGGAAGCACGAGTACATGGGTTAACCACACAATTTCCAACAACTATTTGGTTCCCTTGCACATACCTACAACCCACTAAAACATTCAATATTAAAAAAATATTAATTGGATATCAATATGAGTCTCCATTGTGAAGATCCAAGATTAATAACAGAATAAAATAAAAGAGTAACTGAGGTCTTGGTGTAAAAATTCACCCCACTAAAACACTTTTTTCTACAAGAAAGTCACCCATCCAAAAGATAATTTAATCTTGAGTCCATGACCAATCAAAACTGAAAGAATTCATGAAAATCAGGGTGACCATTCTCTCCCCATGTAACACCTAACTGATACAGAAGAAACAATTTCATACGAATGAGGGGAGAACATGAGGGGATTCTCACCACCACATGAACTCCACTGGCATGGAAACTTCAACCCCAATCAACAACACCAAATCATATTAGGGGAAACCCACTACGGGGTGACCTAGCAAACTAGGCCCGTAGGAACTAACTCCATTTCTCTACAATAACCAAAAGACACCCTCACCACAAATGAAAAATAGGGAACTCCAAACATAATCTAGGCCAACATCCATAGAACATGTGATACTACACAAACACTAGAACTGTAAACATTATCCACACTAGATGAATTTACCAACACTAGAGGAAACCAATGAAGTGAACTCCAACCAAAACCAAACATAAAACTGGAAACACTATCCACCCATATCAAAAAACACAAACATATTTAAAAAAACATAACCAATACCAAACCCAAAAGAAACCCATGCTAGGGATAAATGCACATTAATAAAAACAAACAGTTTAAAATGACTCATTCAAACAAACACAACTACATGGATTGTAGTATAGAAAGTCTTTCAAAATATTACAATGAAATGATGAAATTAAAATTGCTATAGACAAAAAAAATGAAAAAATTAATTGTATATATCCCCAAATGAAAAACAAAAATCTTCCCAAGGTTTCACACACATCCATCATCTCCTAAATCTGTTCGAGCTTCACTCAGCGGCTTATGGATAGATCGCTAATTAATGAAGCATCTGCAAAGTCATAGTCAGGCTTAAGTATCCTTGACTCACAACATCTTATTTGTGAAAAATTTCCTAAAAAACATCTCTTGATGACCAAAAATGCCACAATGATGGAAAACCTTCAGAGGGTTTCCTCAATATAGCTGCAAAGGCCTGGTCTAGCCACACTGGTGGAACACAATCTAATATTATTTTGAACTGTAAGACAAAACAAATGATGATGACTCATTAGAGACAGTTCCCTCTAGAATGCACTCCTTTCTAGATGTGTAAACATCATGAACCATAAATGGCACCTGATTTCCAATTCCACAAACTATGAAAACCAACTCATCTAGGAACTCTACATCCACTGTATTCACGAAATGAAGGTCTATATAATAGAGGAACCACTTCTAGATCTCTGGATGAATACAACCTATGAAAATACAATTCTTTATCAGATCCTATGATGCCACCTCTGACGAACGGGAAACTAGGTCCTTAAAGTGGTCAACATATTTCTTCATCACCCACTTGCCTTATCGAATACTCATGAGCACATCCTTCTTCTACAATTATACATCCTTGTAGAAGAATCATTGAACAATGAAAGATTTAGAAAAATATAATGTCATCCCAACATTCATCAATGGTGGGGAAAAATATCACATTCATCCAATGATATACGTTAAAAAACTCATAAAGCTTGAACATGTAACACCCGAGACTTTTATGAGAAATATTTTGTTTTTATGTAATATAAATCATCAAAGAAATATTTCACTACACAAACACTAGTTGGCTTGTTTTACACGCAACTGCGGCCTTCCTCGATAGCTTGCGTTGTACGCAATACCGAGTTTCATTAAACAACGATATGCTATTAAAATATTATTAAAACTAGCCGTAATGAATTGTAATACCAACTTTTTGAAAAATTTTAAATTTTATTTTTCAAAATGGAATTCATTTTTGGATTCGGAATATCGAAATTATCCTAGGGAAAAATTTTGGTATTTTTCTCAAAACATTCAATTTTTGATGAATAGTGAAAACACTAGGTTACTATTTAAAACCTGACTTTTTATTTAAATAATTATTTATTTTATTTAAATTTATTTTAGGCCATAATTTATACATAATAACTATATAAGTTCAATTCAATTCATTTGAGTAATTTTATAACAATTTTAGATATATAAATTTTTTTTTGAACTTTTCACCGTCTTTTACCCACCTCCTAGGAGAATTTGGAAATTCACATAAATCTTAATTTTACCGCTTCATTGAGTGGAATTTTTAAAATATGAGAGTAATTGTTGATATCATGGAATAAAATGTGGTTCAATGAGATGAAAATAATTTTTTTTGTGAATAGTAACTTTTAACTTTTTTTACCACGGTTAAAAGTAAATAGGGTAATTAAGGCTAAAAATGATATTATTATTACCCTAACACATATCCTAATTCTATTGGATAAGTTTAATTCGACCAAAAATATCCTTAGGAATAAAATATGGCCATTTAGACCCACATGGATTAGATTAGGACATCTATTTTTAATTTATTTAAAGAAGGGTTAAAAGAGTTAAAATCAATGTTTAATAACTAAATCATTTTTAATATATAGTTATACATAAGATAAATTCGAATATAAATATTCATTAGAATGTTAAATAGATTTCATATATAATGATATTTTATTTGTAATTTATTAGAATGTTAAATAGTTTTCACAAAAATCAATTACAAAATTGTGTCAAAATTGACATAAAATAGTTTTTTTTAAAAATATGATATTATTAGTTGTTATTTTATTCCTAAAAATATATGGTTCAGAAAAATTACTTAGATAAGTTATATATATTAATAATAAACAACTTGGGGTTCTTTTGGCTTGTTATAGTAAGTTTATTAACCTCATAGAGTAAGAAAACAAGAAGACACGGTAAAAGTTAAATTATCTAACTTAAAGTTAAATCTAAATGATAAGGTTAAAATAGATACCTAAACTTGTCTAAATTCTAATGGATGAGATTATTTTGACCCATACCAACCTTAGCTTAGAAATAAATCAATTTTGAGATATTAATAACCGAATATGACTTTATAATAAAATAATATTTTTTGTTTTTCCAAAGGTGCCCCTCTCCTCCCTTATAAAAGGGCACCTCCTCCCTCTCTTCCACACAACACTTTGTGACATCAATATCGGCAAAAACCTGACAAAATATCTTCTCCACTTCCCTATAAACATCATAGAGGTCTTGGTATTATTCAAAGACCAATTTTAGTGCCCTATGATGAGGTCTCTAAGAGGCGCTTCAAATAAGAGGTAATGTCTGTTACCAATTCTTTCAACTTTATTTCTTCTTCCAATTCTTCTTCTTTAGTTGTTTAATTATGAAGTAATATCATCAGTATCACTCATATACTGATATGTTATTATAAGTATAAAACAACCCTATTTCACCATATATCCATCCTACGGAAAACGAAATCACCACGCGTGCGTACGTACGGAATACCGTCTCCACACCGTGGTGTAATCTATTTTCCACCACCACCTTACATGGATGGGTATAATGGAGTAAATAATGACTATATATGATTATTGTAAATTGTTATTGATTATGATATATTATACATACACTCCAATATATTTCCATGATCATGGGAACGATATCATCGCTCGTGCTGACATACGGAATACCGTCTCCACGATGTGATGTGACTCGTTCTACATGATCTTCATTGCATAATGATTATATAAATGAATTGAGTTAATTAATATGATATATATTACACTAATACCATTCTAGAAATGAGTTATCTATAACCAAAAAAGAAGAATAATAATTTATTCGACAAAACATGTATAAGAACAAAAAGTAATAAACACCCGAATAACAAGTAGTAATGAAATATTACTAATAAGAAGCTAATAATATAACAATATATTATATCATAAAGATAAGTATGATTATGGAATATGTCAATGGATTTATTTAAATCATTATACAGGAGTTTCGGACACTTACGAAGCAAATCAGACCTATGGTAGGGGAAAATCTCGCAATCTCAATTTTTATCCGAGATTGCTTATACTTCAGAATTTACTGGGGAATATTTATCATACACATCAATGTTTCCTAAATATGTAATATTTTTATCCTTATACAATTGTATAATTACAATTTTACCATTTGGTGAGTTTTTAGTAATATATATATGATAGGAATCTTTTGTCGTTTTTCGTACGAGGTACTTTTTGACTTATCTTGCGGAAGTATGAGAAGAATTTTTTTAACTTATACGGCATGAATGGATTCATAAAACATTATTTCCATAAAGCTTCATTTACGAGTTTTAAAGTTTATTTTTAATCAAATTCTTTTAGTTTAAAATTGTATGACATGTAATGAAATGATAAATGATTTTGATGTAGAAAGGATATTTTTCTCAAGAATGGAGTTCAAGTGTTTTATCTAAATTATTTTCCATCTAAGATAATATAGGGTTTTGTTTCTATCCCTATTTTTACATTGATATGATTATGTTATGATTGAATTATATTTATGATGTCCTTTTATCTTATATGGATTATGTTATGATGGAATGATGTTTAAGATTCCCATTTTTATTACATGGGTTATTCTATGATGTATGGTTTATGATTTTGTGGCACACATAAGAATGGTATCATTATGAGATGGGTGGGACCTATATCTCCCTACAATAAATTGGGTAAAGATTTATATATCATGAGATAGAGATGGCTGGAATGGCAGGTTAAACCGGTTCAGTGAAACAGGACTGAAACGAGGAGTGAACTCAGTTATGAAATTTACTTTGTTGGGTAAGATAGTCTTGGCAATGAGTCTTGACTAATAAGAAATGATTCCATATGATTATGTGTATATTCTACAGTGATTCATGTTATAATTTATGATTTTTTGGATTACATTTCACTACTATGATTTATCCCATGTTATGAAATTATGATCTCTTTTGCAGGTTAAGAATTCCAAAATGATATGTGCTTTTGAATATGATGTGATTGATATTTGTTTTTTTTACCCTTACTGAGAATTTGAGATCACCCATTTGTAGGTTTTTTCCCCAGGTTAGGAAGAAGGATAATAATTAATATATACCAAAAGGGACTCTAGATATGATAAAATAAAAGGGAGATAGTGTAGATGATTTATGAACCCGTTGTTTATGTTTCCCAGTTTCTAAAGACTCTATACCTATACAGTCATTTCTTTGTTTTGTTATATGTTGTAAAAAGTGTGCTTAAATTATGAATTAATAACAATGAATGTAAAGTATGGGTCTCTATAGTTGGTATCAGAGAAAAGGTATAGTCATCCTTTGGAAACTAGGATGTGAAAGCCTTAGTAAGAACCCTAAGGATAAGTCTAAGCGTAGAACACAATATTATTGTTTTAAAAATGACCATGAACAACCTATGATAAGATCTTAAGTGTGAAATTTTATTCTTGATTATGTGTTTTTCTTATTATAATTAGTGCTGCTCACATGATTCTTCTTGGTTTTAGTCAACGGCTGGAACCCGAAGGAACTGTGTTAATGCAGAATGCGATGGGAAATGCAATGATTGTCCCCCTGAGCAACCAAACGTAATGTGATCTGGAATACAAAATCTTGTATCCATGCTCACACAACTTTCTCAAGCTATGAATCATGCAAGACTTCCAAACGAGCAATGGAAGGAGCACAATTCTGTTGAATCCTCTATGAGGCAGCGTCCACCCTCATTCAGCGGGTCTACTGATATATTAGTGGATAAACAATGGATCAGTACTACTGAAAAGATATTTTCAGTTCTTCAATGTTCTGAACATGATAAAGTCATCTTAGCCGTTTATCGTTTAGAAGTTGAAGTTGATAAATGGTGGAATCATATCAAGAATACGAGGCAGAGGGATGAAATTGAGTCCATGGAATGGGACGAGTTCAAGATCTTATTTTTCAATAAGTACATCCCTCATATTCTCCAAAGAAAGATGGATAAGGAGTTTCTTGAACTGATGCAAAAGGATGATTAATCTATTGGTAGCAATGATACAAATTTTACAAGACATGCAAGGTATGCTTATGGGATTATTATCCAACCTGAGAGTAAGATCGATCGATACTTTAGTGGCTTTAAACCATGTCTTCGAAGGGCGTTAGCCATAAGGGACATCAATAGCTATGAGGAAATCATTCTATGTTCTCTCAATGTTGAGATTGAGATTGGAGTAACCCATCACTCATATGGGTTTGATAAGAAGATGAAAATGGAATTCAAAGGAATATCTAAAGAGAAAACTGAAAATAAGATGAGTTCTCCATTATGCTCAATGTTTAGAAAGAAACATGGAGGGAGTTGTCTTAAAGGGACAAGTAAATTTTTCAAATGTGGAAAGGAAGGTCATCAGTCATTTGAATGCCACAATAATGGGAAGAATATTTCTAGTGATGTGAACAAAGAAAAGGCTACACAGAGTGCACCTCCTACTCTTCAATGATACAAGTGCAAGGAAATGGGGCATTATGCCAATCAATACCCTAATCCAAGTGTTGTGGATGATGATCGACGTCAAAAAATACTTAAGGATAAAGACAATGGAAAGTCACATGCAATTTATATCAGTGATGTGGAGTATGGTAACGAAGTGGAGAAAGGTACACTTACCATCCACTCTAAAGTAGAAAATGTTTTATTTGATTCTAGATCCACCCACTCTTTTATTTCTGAAGAATTTTCTAAGTTTATCACCGTATTACCTCAACAATTGGATATTGAGTTAGCTGTGACAACCCCTAATGGCACAAAAGTCACATCAAAAGTTTATAATTCTTCACCGATTGAAGTTTGTGGGAAAGTTCTTCCTACAAATCATGTGATCCTTCCTATATTGGAATTTGATATGATTATTGGCATGAATTGGCTTTCTCTATATGGAGCTCATATCAGTTTCCAAAGAAGGGAAGTCACATTTCATATTCCAGATCAATCTATGATCGGCTATCAATGCATGGATGAACATAACCTTCCAGTTGAAATTTCTTCCGTCATATGGGTCTTGATTCCACTAAATGGAGGTTATTTATCTCAAATGGCTGGTGAGAAACTCACAATTAAGAATATTCTCATTGTGCAGGAGTTTGATGATGTCTTTCTGGAGGAATTTCTGGGTCATCCACCAAATTGTGATGTTGAGTTTTACATAGAAATCATTCACGGTGCTTTACCTATTTCAAAGACAACTTATAGAATGGCCCCAACTGAGTTGTGGGAATTGAAGAAGAAACTCCAAGAGAATCTTGATAAGGGATTCATACGCCCAAGTGCGTCTCCTTGGGGAGAAAAAGATCTGTTTGTTAAGAAGAAAGATGGATCAATGAGACTCTTCATTGATTATCAAGAACTTAACAAGATAAATATCACGAAAAAATATCCTCTCCCACGCATTGAGGACTTATTTGACCAACTACACAGAGCTCAATACTTTTCCAAGATTGATCTTCGTTCAGGGTATCATCAATTAAGGGTCAAAAGGGAGGATATACCAAAGATGGCTTTCCATACAAGGTATAGACATTATGAATTTATAGTTATGCCATTTGGTCTTACTAATGCCCATGCTATCTTCATGGATCTGATGAGTAGAGTCTTTAGAGACTATCTTGATCAGTTTGTGGTAGTCTTTATAGACAATATTCTTGTCTGTTCAAGGAGAAAGGAAGAACATGATGATCACTGGAGAATTATATTGAAGAACCTGATAAAGGATAAGCTTTATGCCAAATTTACCAAGTGAGAATTTTGGCTTCAAAAAGTTGCATTTTTGGGTCCCATAATCTCAAAAGAGGGGATATCTGTGGATCCAGCAAAAACATAGGTTATCGAAAGATGGTGGAGACCAACAACAGTAACTGAGATCCGAAGTTTTCTTAGTTTGGCTGGATATTATCGACATTTTGTGAATGATTTTTCACGATTATCTAATCCACTCACCAAGTTGACTCAGAAAGGAGTTATGTTTTTTTGGATGGAGGAATGTGAAGAAAATTTCAAGGAGTTGAAAAGAAGGTTATCCAGTGCACCTGAGCTCACACTTCCTTGTAGTGGAGAATGATTTGTGATCTATAGTGATGCATCCAAGAAGGGATTGGGGTGTGTTCTTATGCAAAACTTTATGGTGATAGTTTATTCCCCACGACAGTTGAAAATTGATGAGCAAAATTACCTAACTCATGATTTGGTGTTAGCGGCGGTAATCTTTGCATTAAAGATTTGTAGGCATTATCTTTATGGTGAAAGGTGTGATATTTACACTGATCGTAAACGTTTAAAGTATATTTTCACACAGAAGGAGCTGAATATGCGCTAAAGAAGATGGTTGGAGCTGATTAAGGATTATGACTGCTCAATTCATTACCACTCTCAGAATGATTACAAGGTGGCAGATGTAATAAGTCGACAAGAACATGCTAGCTTATCCATGATGAGGATCACAAAAGATCTAATATTAATGGATTTAAAAAGGATGGATCGTGGAATTATAATTGAAGGGGACAAATCGTATCTTTCTCAAATGAATGTTCAACCATCTATACATGTGATGATTAAAGAGGCACATAAAGAAGATGTAGAGTTACAAAAAAAGGTGAGAAATGTTCCTGAATTCAACCTTGATTGTGATTGGATAATAAGGTTCAGGAATCAGGTTTGTGTTCTTCCAATCCAAGAATTAAAGAAGGAGCTACAAGATAAGGCTCATAGTTTTTCATTCTCTATTCATCCTGGAAGCACGAATATTTATAGAGTCCTGAAAGATTAATTTTTGTGGGATGGCATGAAAATAGATGTTGCTGAATATGTCTCTCGAAGCTTGTTTTTTCAGAAAGTTAAAGCTGAGAGGCAGAAGTCTAAGGGGATGTTACAACCATTACCCATGCCAGAATGGAAATGGGAAAACATCACTATGGAATTTGTCACTGGACGTCATAAAACATCCTAATAAAATAATGATATCTGGGTCATAGTTGATCATCTTACAAAGTATGCACACTTCATTGTTATTAGAGAGGATTTCTCTCTAGATCAGCTTGCCAGGATATATGTAAAGGAAGTGGTAAGACTACATGGAGTACCACATTCCATTATATCTGATCGGGATCTGAGGTTTACCTCAAAATTCTGGTGAAGACATCAACATACTCTAGATACAGAGTTGAGTTTCAACACTGCTTATCATCCTCAGAGAGAAGGTCAGTCTGAGAGAACAATTCAAACTCTAAGAAGATATGTTAAGAACATCCTCTATAGATTTCAATGGTGGCTGGGATCAACACCTACATTTGGTGGATTTTTCTTATAATAATAGCTTTTACTCCATTATTTATATGGCTCCTTATGAATCACTCTATGAAAAGAAATGGATGACTCCAACTTGCTGGGATAAAGTTAGAGAAAGAAAGCTATTAGGACCTGATCTTGTTGATGAGATGGTAAAAAAGTTCATATCTATTCAACAACACATAAAATCTGCTCAGAGTCGAAAAAAATTTAATGCTGACAACCAAAGAAAAGACCAAGAGTTTGAAGTGGGTGATAATGTGTTCTTACATATATCTCCTTGGAAGAGAGTAATGAGATTTGCAAAGAAGGGCATGTTGAGCCCTAGGTATATCGGTCCTTTCAAAATAATGGATCATGTTGGGATGGTAGCTTACCGATTGTCGCTTCCACCGAATCTCTCTAAATTTCACGATGCGTTCCATGTATCTCTCCTGAGAAAGTACATAACTGATCATTCACATGTACTCATCTCAGAAGTTGTACCGCTAGAACAAGATCTTTCTTATGAAGAACAGCCAATAGAGATTCTCGATCATAGCGAAAAAGTCCTACGGAACAAGACCACTCGCTTGGTGAAAGTTTAATGGAAAAACCACCAATTAAAAGAAGCTATATGGGAGCTTTAGTATATGATGATGGAGAGGTATCCTCATCTATTTGTTACAAAGTGAAGAATTTCGAGGGCAAAATTCAATTTAAGTGGGGGAGAATGTAACACCCGAGACTTTTATGAGAAATATTTTGTTTTTATGTTATATAAATCATCAAAGGAATATTTCACTACACACAACACTAGTTGGCTTACATTACACGCAACTGCGGCCTTCCTCGATAGCATGTGTTGTACGCAATATCGAGTTTCACTAAAAACGATATGCTATTAAAATATTATTAAAACTAGCCGTTATGAATAGTAATTCCCACTTTTTGAAATTTTGTGAATTTTATTTTTCAAAATGGAATTCATTTTTTGATTCAGAATATCGAAATTAGCTTAGGGTGAAATTTTGATATTTTTTTGAAAACATTCAATTTTTGATGAATAGTAAAAACACTGGGTTACTATTTAAAAACCGACTTTTTATTTAAATAATTATTTATTTTATTTAATTTATTTTAGGTAAAAATTGAAACATAATTCCTATATAAGATCAATTAAATTCATTGGAGTCATTTTATAATAATATTAGATATATATTTTTTTTTTTGAACTTTTCACCGTCTTTTACCCACCTGCTAGGAGAATTTGGAAATTCACATAAAACATAATTTTACCACTTCTGTGAGTGGAATTTCGAAAATACGAGAGACATGGTTAATATAAAGGACTAAAATGTGGTTCAATGAGATGAAAATAATTTTTGGTGAGTAGTAAGTTTTTACTTTTTTTACCACGGTTAAAAGTAAATAGGATAATTAAGGGTAAAAATGATATTATTATTAACCTAACACAAGTCCTAATTCTATTGGATAAGTGTAATTCGACAATAGACAACCATAGGAATATAATATGGTAATTTAGGCCCATTTGTACTAGATTAGTACATTTATTATTAATTTATTTAATGAAGGGTTAAAATAGTTGAAATCAAAGTTTATTAACTAAAGCATTTTTAATATAGAGTTATACATAAGATAAATTCGACTAGAAATATTCCATAGAAAATAAAAATATTTTCTACATAAGGATATTTTAATTTAAATATTTAGACATCTAATAATTTAATTTATTTATGACACAATGATGATGCAGTAATTATCTTATTAATAAAATATTTACATAATTGACGTTATAAATACCTAAATAAATGTAATTTGAGACTTTTTATGAAATAAAATAATATTATATGTTAATATGACATGTTATTATGTATTTAAATATCTTTTTTTGAACTAATCTTTCTGTTTTGATTTTCACAAAAATCAATTACCAAATAGTGTCAAAATTGACATAAAATAGTTTTTAAAACAAATATTATATTATTTATTGTTATTTTATTCCTAAAAATATAATGTTCGGACAAATGACTTATATAAAGTTATATATATTAATAATAAACAACTTGGGGTTCTTTTGGCTTGTTATAGTATGTTTATTAACCTTATAGTGTAATAAAAAAAGAAGACACGGTAAAAGTTAAATTATCTAACTTATAGTTAAATCAAAATGATAAGGTTAAAATAGAGACCTAAACATTTCTAAATTTTATTGGATGATCTTATATCAACCCATCCCCACCATAGCTTCGATATAAATCAATTTGGAGCTATTAAAAATCGAATATGACTTTATAATAAAATAATATTTTTGGTTTTTCCAAAGGTGCCCCTCTCCTCCCTTATAAAAGGGCACCTCCTCCCTCTATTCCTCACACCACTTTGAGCCTTCAAGCTCAGAAAAACCCTACCAAATTCATTTCTACACTTCCCTAGAAACATCATAGAGGTCCTGGTCTTTTTGAAAGACCAATTTTAGTGCCCTAAGTGGAGTTCTCAAAGTGGCACTTTAAAGAAGAGGTAATGTTTGTTACCAATTCTTTTTACTTTATTTCTTCTTCCACTTCTTCTTCTTTAGGTCTTCCATTATTACGTAATAACATCAGTATCACTAATATACTGATATGTTATTCAAATATGAAACAACGCTATTTCACCATCTATCCATCCTACAGAAAACGAAATCACCGCGCATGCGTACGTACGGAATACCGTCTCCACATCGTGGTGTAATATATTTTCCACCACCACCTTACTTGGATAGTTATAATGGTGCATATAATGACTATATATGATTATTATAAATTTATATTGATTCTGAAATATTATACATACACTCCAATATAATTACATGATCATGGGAATGATATCAACGCTCGTGCGTACGTACGGAATACCGTCTCCATGATGTGATGCGACTCGTTCTACATGATCTTAATTGAGTAATGATTATATAAATGAATTGACTGAATGAATATGATATATATTACACAACTAAAATTATGGAAATGATTTATTTATAACAAAAGAAGAAGAATAATAATTTATTCGACAAAACACGCATAAGAACAAATGGTAATAAACACCCAAATAACAAGTAGTAATGAAATATTACTAATAAAGAGCTAATAATATAACCATATATGATATCATAAAAATAATTATGATTATGGAATAAGTCAATGACATTATTTAAATCATTATACAAGTGTTTCAGACACTTATGAAGCAAATCGGACCTACGGTAGGGAAAAATCTCGCAATCTCAATTTTTATCCGAGATTGTTTATACTTCATAATTTACTGGGGTATATTTATCATTCACATCCATGTTTCCTCAATATGTAATATTTATATCCTTATACAATTGTTTATGTAAAATTTTACCCTTCTGTGAGTTTTTAGTAAAAGATATGAATGGAATCTTTAGTCATTTTTCATACGAGGTACTTTTGGACTTTTCCGTCCAAAGTATGAGAAGAATTTTTTTTAAACATATACGACATGAATGGATTCATAGGACATTATTTACATGAATATTCTTTTACAAGTTTTCAAGTTTATATTTTATCAAATTATTTTAGTTTAAAATTGTATGACATGTTAATAATGGAAGAATGTTTTTGAAGTAGAAAGGATATTTTCCTCAAGAATGAAGTTCAAGTGTTTTAACAAAATTATTTTCCATCTAAGATAATATAGGGTTCTGTTTCTATCCCTATTTTAACATAGATTTGATTATGTTATGATGGAATTATTTTTTATGATTTCCTTTTATCTTATATGGATTATGTTATTATGGCATGATGTTTAAGATTCCCATTTTTATTACATGGGTTATGCTATGATGTATGGTTTATGGTTTTGTGGCACAGATAAGAATGGTATCATTATGATATTGGTGGGACCTATATCTCCCTCCAATGAATTGGGTTAATATTTATATCTCATGAGATAGACATGGCAGGAATGGCAGGTTAAACTGGTTTAGTGAAACAGTACTGAAATGAGTAGTGAATTCGGTTCAGAAATAGACTTTGTCTCCTAAGATAGTCTTGGAAATGAGTCTTGAGTAATAAAAATGATTCTCTTTGATTATTTGTGTATTCCACAAAGTTTCATGTTATAAGTTATGATTATTGGGATTACATTTCACTTCTATGATTTATCCCATGTTATGAAATTATGATATCTTTTGCAGGTTAATATTTCCAAAATGATATGTTCTTATGAATATGATGTGATTTATATTTCTTTTGTTTACCCTTACTGAGCATTTGAGATCACCATTTTGTATGTTTTATTTTCCCCAGGTCAGGAATACGGATATTATGAAATATATGCAAAAGGTACTCTAGATATAATAAAATAAATGGGAGATAGTGTAGATGATTTATGAACCAGTTTTTTATATTTCCCAGTTTCTAAATACTCTATACCTATAGGGTCCTTTCCTAGTTTTCTTATATGTTGTAATAAGTGTTCTTCCATTCTGATGTAATAACAATGTATGTAAAGTATGGGAAACTATAGAACTCAAATGGATTTGAGAGTTATGAGGTACTTTAAGACATGCTCTACCTCATAGAGCCACATCACTACCTCTAACAGACCATAATCCTCATGAAGGATAAAAAAATATTCAAGAATAATTTAAATTTGGTCATGAGTCGCTAGAAAATATTGTGTAACATTATTGAAATAATTTTTTAAACAACCATATGGAACAAAAAAATTGATATCAATGAGAAGCATAATAAAAAATAATACCCTGATATGATACCATAAGATCCCAAGGAAAATAAATATAGGCACAACCAAAAATCCTACTTTCAAAATATGATTTCCAAATCAGTTTAAAAACCCACCATTTTCCATGTATACATTTAAAAATACCAAAACCCACTTTTTAAACCAAATTAAATTTCCCAATTCATTTCCTCTTTCAATATAACCATCTAAAAACAAGGCAAAGGCATTGATTTAATTCACCCACACATGGTATCAAATGTATCATCACATGTGTGCCCATCCAATTCCTCTAACATAATCCAAAAACAAGTTCCCCTTGAACATTTCATACATACCAACACACACGTGACCTTCCATAAAGAGTACCAGGATCACACATATCCTTTCATTATCCAATCCAAAAATATATGTATATTTTCAAACCAAAAAATGATCTCTTTTAAAAACTATTTTACCAATTACAAAACCACTTGAAAAAATCCTTTTCAATTAGAAAAAAATTTTCATTTTAAAAATAACAATAACAGCAATGAAAACTACGATGAAACACCCCTCAAACCAAATCATTGTTATGATGAACTAGTGCCTATGCCAAACTCTTTGATATGTTAGTGGGTCTTGCCCCATGTAATCTATAGCACTATGAAGATATTGAACCAAATACATTGACATCACATGGGTTAATAATCCATGCGATGTAACAACATGACAGTAGATCTCCTCCATTATCATCCATAAATCCAAACAAAGACAAAAGACTCAAATTCTAGACCACCCCTGATAACTTCAGTATCATCATGGGTGGTGTTGATCCGGTACTAACCCAGAACCTACATCTTAATCTACTACAATCATAACATACAACAACCAGACACCCCAAATTACATCAAACTATTAAGATACAATTTTCTAATGAACTAGGTTAGGGCTCCATATGACCCCACACCCAACCTGGTCCACGTTATGGCCTGAAGGGAGTTTTTAATCCCCAAATTAAAACTACTAGAGTGGTGAATAGAAAGAAATAAATTTGGGAATGATTTTATCCCAAAAACTAGGAACAAATAATCAAAATAGAGTAGGAAGAAAAAAATAACCGCAACTAAATCACAAATAATTAAACAAACTGATTCAGTTATGGGATACACATGAAAAAAATGAAAACTAAATACAATGTCAAATAAAAATACCACTATCATGATCTCCATGTGACATCAAGGTTTCCACCGCCCACTAAATGACCATAAAAATTGACAACCTGCTCCAACAATGAGAACAAAGTCCAGAAAACTAGAACAAAAATCTAAACATTAAGAACTAGTTGTGTCTACTAACACCAAGAAGCAGAAGTCGAGTGTGAGCTAAATATTTAAGTAGTAAAGCACCAATGAATTCATATGTTTCATTTCCCAAAAACATTCCATTAATAGTAGTTTGAAAATTTAGGGTGGAAAAATGATTTTACTAATTTTAAATAAATAAAAATAGTTTTCCCTTTTTCAAAACATTTAACACCAAATTTCCATCTCCCAAATAGGTTACCATTTGAAAACCAAAATTCAAAACAAGGGATACAGAGCTATGATGATGATAAATTAGCAGTAAAATATTTGAATTAAACATTTTAAATAATAATATATAACAAAAAAATTGTGACCATGGGATTTCATTAAACATTTCTAGAGTGATCTCTAGAAATACTCAGTGTGGAACCACCTGCCGGTGTATTGGTGACGCTCTATAGTCTATAACCAACAGGATTCCCTCAAATGAATAATTCAGTGGAACATCCCTCCTAGACTCTCAGCAAATCTAGGGGGTAACCACCAATCTATTCAGGGTTGATCAATAATAATATCTCAATCCTTTAAAAATTCCCAGGAACCCATAGTAAAATTATATTGTGTAAGTAGAAGGTCATCGCATGTGTGACTCACCTTACTTGTCATCTGTTCCCTTGCCTACCCCAAACATGTACACGACCAATACGAGAAACCATAAGGGAAATACCAATTATTTAATCCCATTATATACATACATATATTTATCACATAATCAAGGTTTCAAACAGAACAACCCATTTTATAAACATTCATCCATTTGGCTAAAAACACACTTGTTTTCCAAACATGACTTCAACACTACACACCCACCTGCATTTATAAAGACATTCCAATAACCATATACAAAACCATTATTAATTCCATATTCACAAGGACATTCAAAATAAGCCTTTATATCCTCAAAATCATTTCCACATTCAGGCAATTTTTGAAAACCAAGATAAAATCTCACAAGATAGTTGTAGATACCAGCTAGTCCCTTACTTTCAAAATACAATTTCAATGCAACACCATTTCAAATCCAATGCTTAAAACATACATAATATAACCAAGTACTTATATATGTGAATTTAATCTATTTAGAGACCAATATAATTCCATAGAATAGTAAATGTGATATCACTTCCAATAAAATCATGGAATCACATTAACTTATTAAGAAACTGTGAAAATATTTTACATGAAATGAATGTAGATGATAAGATGAAGAGCCTTTTTAGGAAACTAATGTTCATAAATGAATTAAATCTAATTTAATCATCATTTGAAGGATCATCCATGCTTTCACTCTATCCACCCATGGATCTTCCCACATCCAATGTAATGCCTTAAGTAATTTCCCCCCAAACCATTTTCAATGAAACCAAATGTGCATTCCAACTAGTACAATATACCATTTTATAAAATTACTTCATAAAAATCATGACCACAATCTAATCAACAAAATAAATCATTTCTATAGAAAGCACCACCTAAATCATTCAATTTAACTATTCATCTCAAATGAAATTTAATCAACCCCATTAGGTGTTTGAATATTAATGTATAATTGAAGGATTCAACAGAAAAGATATTTATACCAATTTCTACTACTATTAAAACACAAAAATAAGATAATTGAATGTATAATAAAGTTAATAATCATGTTTAAAAATAATTGAAAACACAAACACTTCATATAGATGTAATTGAATAGAAAATTCATGGATAAACCTACCTCAACGGTGTGGGGAAGAGATGAATCACTTGAAGATGGAATTAAATACCTCAAATATCAATTTCCACATTATAGACATCAAGAAAATTGAACTAAATTATCCAAAACTAACCCTATGGTTCATCCAATTAAAGAACCCATAATGAAAACCATGGAAACCATGATAATATAATATAAAGAAGAATAAAATGGCCCAAAATCCTAAAACCATACCTCATAATTAAAGTAGGATCACCATAGAAGGGATAGGGTCCCATGGAGTTGGGTTATTGGGAACCCTTCAGGTATGAAACCAAGATTAGAGGTGGAGTTTTGATTTTGGGTTAATGAGAGGAGAGAGGGGAATGAGGGTTTCAGGTATTTAATGATCTGGAACAACCACAAGGTTTGGACGCACAGTTTACCAAAGCAAACACCAACCATGTAGGAGATTCAACCTACGGGAGGACTAACCACATGACCAAATCACATGGTTTGTGAGAACGTGTGCAAACTGTGTGGGAGCTTCTTCTAATCTTCTAGACCTATCACGTGAATAAGTTGAATGTTTTGTGTGACCGTTCTCAAATAGTGTAGTAAACTTTTTCCCATTATATATGTAGACGCATTAGTACATGGGTGGAACACATGTATTCCACTAACATTGTGGTGCCGCTGCATAGACCTATAACCCACAAAATCATAAAAATTTCAAAACATTTGACCAGGTCTCAACTAAAACCTCCATAGGAAAGCTCCAAGACTAAGAACATAATAAAGTAACAGAGTAACTGAGCTCAGGGTGTGATAGATCTCAATATCAAATCAACTCACATCTCCCTAGTTGATGATAAATTCTTGAGTCCCCAATTGTGTGGATTAAAAATAGCATCAAAATAATAAATGGAAACAATAATCTATATTTTGATCACAAAAAGATACCATTGATGGGGAACCTTGAATACATACAAGTTCCATCATTGATAAAGAACCTCAAATACATACAGATGATTTTAAATTCAATACATTCTAACAAACAATTGTCAAACAACGTGTGACCTATAATGTATATTTGATATTTAATAAAGGATTCATGAGAATTTCTTAAATCAAATCTAAAATGAAGTCCTGTAATAGCTAATAATTCTCCAGAAATTGGTGTGATGAGTCTCACCTCTCATCATCTTGACCAATATGAGTTATTATGTATCATTTACTATGTTCCCTACCAAATTCTTGCCTTTGGAATGATGGTCCATGAGTCACCATGGATGTGAGATTCATGGGGTTTTTTCTATTCCATTAACAAACCCTATTGGAATCTGACCCATCACAAATGAGCATGAAACAAAAATAGTGAACTTTATGTATAAAATTGTACAATAAATTTTACCCCCTAAAAACAATCCCCATGTGCCAATTTATTTTTGGAAACAAAAATAGTGAACCCAATGTGATGAATTGTGTAACAGATTCACCACCCACCCCTCAATAAATAATCAAGTGTTTTATTTTCAATTGAAGTAAAAATAGTGAACCTGATGTTAATTCTCAATTGAGATGAAAGTGTCATGAACATGTTTGGACACTTTCCCAATCTCAAAAAATAAAATAGGGTCAAACATTGATCCAAAACAATCAATTATGCATGTGTTTGTTTACTAAGATGCTTCTTTGATGGGGTTTTCTTGTTTTTATTTATTATATCACAAATTCACATACACCAAAACTCTCATCGATCCAAATGGTGTGTCATTATTTTAACTAAATTTATGCCCTGACCTTTGTGCATGTTGGATCTATGTCCTATACAAGGATGTAATCACTAACCTAAATCCATTAATTATAGGTTCAAAATAAATTGATTTAGAAGTTCCACCCTAATGGTACTCTCCAGACAGTAGAGGTAGAACAACATGCCCTCTAATTCGTGAATCACTGGAAACCATCAGCTCAACAATAACTAGTTTTCTAGAAATTGATGGCACTAGTAGAAATCTAAAACTATTTTGAGAGCCTATCCCCAAAAAATAATAATTGGTTCCATCCTTACGTTAGGTAATCTGATCATTAGGTCTCGAATAACATTATCTCATTGACCTTGGGGTCCCACCCAATGGCCCCTACTAGCAGTCACTATAGCCAACACTGAATGTCCTAGTATCCTCAGCATGAAGAGAACACCACCCCTACATGATTCAGACCAAGAACATAGGACTCTAGCCCCCAGGGAAGCACATATAAGGAAATAGTATAAAAATGAAGGATATGCCAATGTTCTTGTTTAGGGTGAAGAATAACTCCAAACAACTGTTGTCAAAAAAAATGAGAATATGCATATATCTTCTCATCCATATCAAGCCATCTAGTCAAATACGGTGGAAAACAATGAGAATATTATATTATATGATCATTTATCTCAAAAAATCTAGTAAAATACATTTGTAAACAATGAGTTGATGAAAATATATTCTCATGTATATCAATATATCTACTAAATTACTATAGTATTCTTAAAGAAAATTCAAATCCATGCTCATGCATATCAAGACTAGCTGTTATATATGGTGTAAAAATATGAATGATGCAAATCAAATATCAGGAATATGATGTTTCACAGTTAAATAAAGTTGAAAAATATGAAAATAATCGAATATATACTCATACCTGTCAACCAATCCAATAAAATATGGCAAAAATATATGAACATATTAAAATCTATGCTAATGAATATCAATACCACTAGTAAAATACAACAGTATTTTGTAGTTGGAATACCTCAGCTATGAACTATGGGAAGGCTCGTATTCTAGAATCAACAGTGATATATTTTTATATACCTTTTCTAGTAAATGTAATTTATCATCATGTATTGGATATGATGGAAGGTCATACAACAATTCATGACCACATCCACTAAACATTCCAAGATGTCCTCGCGTAAATGGAAATAACATAGAGTCAAAATCATGATCCTGTAACCTTGATAATAGTGACTCACCTACATAATTGGAGGGTCACTCAAAAGAATACATACATAACTACTCCCCTAGAAGAGGGATTTCATCATTATTCTCTGACAATTGGAAAATCTGATTATGTTCACATCCTCATTCAAACTGGGGTACACTATACCATTTCATGGTCTTCTCGAGGGGAGGCATGTATCCCTTCAAGAATTCTAGAAGCTCAGCATAATTATCCAAAAAAAAAAAGGATTCAACCATACCCACCCCTATTCTTGGTAATCATCATTCACATCATGTGGTTCTAGCTAACCATGGGAGAGATTCAAAAAAGAAATTCCAAATGATCTTGTTCAAAATATTGGAGCAGACTCAAGACCCTTATTTGTTAAAGGCTTGAGTTCTTGAGGCCATAAAACATCAATCAATAGAAGTCTGAGATCCTTATAATATATTACCAAATTATTTAAGTGGTATTATTAATCAGGATGGTGCACTATACCACATTGGTACCAGCAACTCTGGAGGAATTCCCCACAAAGTATACAATAAAGACCATCCTTATGGAAACAATTCAATTGATCATGAGATCTCATATCTTAATAATTTGTAAAAAATTCCTCCGGATGTCCAAATGATCAATCATTAAGGACTTCCCTTTAACTGTCCAAATATGAGAATGCCCTAATATTCTGAGGTTCATGGAAAGATGGTGTCAATCATTCCTAACACCCTATTAATGAAAGTGAAAATTCATTCTCGACCGGTAGACTGTCTGAGGAAATAGTCATACTCTGAACCACCTATAGATCATTTTCATTCTTATGATACCCCTAAAATCCCCACTTTATATGAATACTAGATGATATGTTCACATCTTGGGCTAATCAAATGGAGGAATCTCTTGCAGAAGAACAAAAATATGAATTTTGTGTGAGATGAATAATGTACAGGGATAATATACTCATCATTTTGGTTCACATCCAATTCTTAATTAAACATGTTAGAGGTATTATTATAATAGTGAATACAAAACATATGTATAATCCTTTAGAGAACTCTATGCAACTTTAGATTGAATTTAATACTACATAATGGGTATGAAGATCATTTTAATGTTTTAAAAGCTGTTTATTAACAAATTTACTTAGAATCCATTACATTGGAATATTAAAAATTATATTAAACTATAATCACAAAATTAAAAACATAAATTATATCATTTGATCATTAATTCCACACCCGGTGATCCAATTTGGGTATGTGGAAAACATGGAGCTTCAAATTTCACATCATTCTTAGGTCTGAAAAATCAACATAAGGTGAAATCCTATAATGTCATTAATCTATAGAGGATATCATAAAAGTCCTTGATCAAAAAAATAGAGCACCAAATAGGAATCAACCTTGAATAAGTCTCAAAAGTTTTGGGACTAATGAGAGAAAGCGATAAAATGAATATTGAATCAAATAATCGATTACATTATGAAGGATTATTGATTAAGGACATTCAATCATTCGGAACTATTGATTCCATCAAGAAGAAAGGGTTTCTCTTGAAAAAAATCCATTTCACCCATCTCATTCTCAAAAGAGGATACCTAATATCAAAATAATTGTGGAAGTAGTAGTAGTTTCCATTGTATGGAAGAATATCTAGACCATTGGATTGGTGAAATTTTAAAACAAAATTCACCTCGAAATATAAAAAATTAAACCATAGTCATGAATATAGAATAAATGGGGAAATCCATCCCACATGGATAAAGATATTTTTTCCTCAACCCTCTATTTAATAGAAATCAGTATTTTCTTATTTTAGGGGATCATATAGAAATGAGGTCTCCTAGTTTGTAATGTCTCATGACCTAACACCATCAAAAGGGACACATGAGATATTTCCATTTGGTTCTTCACTCATATCTACTCTTTTCAACTAGTTTGAAGAAAATTCTAGAAAGAATGAAAGAGGTCTATTAAAAGGGTCAAATAACCGTCTAATCATTTGATGTACAATAAAAATCCTATAATACATTGTGTGTCGGTGAACAACATGTTCATCACTCTTATAGATAACACTGAAGAATATGTAAAAATAAACGACCAAAGGGAGAATGGTTCGATTTAGAACATGGCCCACACAGATGTAAAAGAATTATGATTGTGCACTAAGATTCATGAATCCATCCATAAACATGGGGGATCTAGAGAATGTTCCCACATTACCCCCATCAATTTTTTTTAATGAAAAGTGTCAAAGGCTGAACGCATCCTATATTACATCAGGAAGATTTGAATCAGTCAGAATGGAATAAATAATTTCATGATATATGTGGGAAATAATAGTGATGATGATGTTAAATATATAACTACATAGAGGATATATTCCTACTGGGTATGTCCTTTAAGAAGAACCTCATCTCACCATTGCTGCTCATACCCATCAACCACAGTGGCTTCTGAAACCAACAAGACATGAGCCACAAAATCCACTCAACCCTATTCCTAGGCTATCAGTTTACCTAGACCCATCCATGTATGGATATCAATAATTCCCGCAATTAGGGAAACAACCCAAAATTATTTCAGTTAATCCTCAAAATATGTCTTTTTAAAAATGTCATCCATGCATTTTGTTGAAGCCAGCATGACATACCGAACCTAATACCACACCTATTCAATATATTTTCTATAAAAACATTCATCAAGGGCTTATCGACAACATTTAATCCTTGGAATCTTCGTTAGAGGCTATGAAGGAATGGAACATGTCGATAGAGTAAGAATATATGGCATACCCTGAATAGGTGACTGCAATCTCTATCCTTCCCAATTTCAGGATCCCTACATTTATAGTATTCAATGGATATGGGGACCCAGAGTATTATTGGACAAAATGTTTTTCTCGTTTTGTCCCATAATGTGAAACCCTATGAAAAAAATAGGAAATATAATTGAGATGCATCGTGAAAACCATACAAGGTTCATCCTTTGTATAGTAGACAATTTTCAAACTTATTCAATTTATGATGGAAAGATCCTTATTGGAAATTTTTGATTCAATTAATCTCAACACTATAAAACAAAAACATCAATTACCATTCAATATAAAAACTATGAGAGAATGATATGGTATCATATTTCATTGTCGGATGAATGGGGATGACCTATACAGTGAAAATATAGCTTACATAAGAATATTTTACTTCTCTCTTTATAGATAACCTCTATGATGAGTTCAAAATGTTTCTAATATCATTGAGATATATGGGTGGGATATCAGATCTCTCTATAGTTTCACAAAGAATTAATGATTACATACATTAAACTAAGATATAGTCTTCAATTATTCCACCGTCCATAGGGATGATAATTGGAAATGAATAGGATGCATCTATCACACTTAAGCCATCCTCTAGAAAATCTCTAATATCAAAACCCACACCATATTGTGAAATATCACATTAATTTCATCAATGAAACCATATTTATTAGGAATCGTGTTTGTGACCAAGGGCAAACAAATATTAAGCGATAAATAATATTTTTTAATCATTCAGAGATGAGAAAGTTCCTAGATACTTTTAAGCAGGATGGATAATGATTTACTCGGCATTCCAGAGCCCAAGATTCCCATCCTGGTTAGTCTTGATGATCGTCCAAATTATTTTAACTTTCACAAAATTTTGTGCAACACAATTATGGAATGACTCATTTTCAACGACATCCTAAAAAATGGTAGACTTTGGTAATGTAATGTCAGAGAAATTTCCATCATAAGTAGCGTATGTTTTTGCAATATATCCCAATGAGAGTGGTGAATAAAATAATGTTTTTTCACAATTAGAATTTTTTTAATAGATTATATGACTCGATGAAAAATAAATTGAACTCATTCCATCCACAGAGCATAGATATAGCAATCAACTATACTCCTGGCCTCTTTCACGGTGGAGAAGCCTATTTGGTCCACAGATAGTCCTCTAAAATACAATATTCTAAAAAATGTAATGGATGGAAGGGTGGGGATAAAACCAAAGAATATGGAAAATAAAAAATTCCAAAGTAGCATTTAATACACTTAGACATTATACTTTTAGTTTCAAAACTATGGGCATTACCCCACCAAATAGTACTACCATAATTTGTCATCTAGATAGAATCCTCATCTAATGAGGAATTGATCTTCAGTTCCAATAATAACATTAATTTAATGTGTCCCTTATTTGATGATGATTATGGATATGAAATTCAGTTCCTCACACATGATTTGGGAATTTTAGTAAGAGGTCACATTAGACGAGGTTATAGAGGAAGATAAAATCATGATATAAACTAAAATTCTAGCAACATCCCTACTCAGACTATCAGTGCTATGGATACTCATGGAAGATTCCATAAATGATTCCAATAGAATCATAGAAACCCCACTACATATTCCAAAATCCACCCTGACCTGACCATTTTGGAATATTGATCAGAGGGGGAACAAGTTTCCAATCACCCTTGGCATTTAGGGAGAACTATTCAGCCTAACCCACTTAGGATAGGATCATCGTCAAATCCTATTTTGAGAATCAATCCACTAATTTCAAGTACTTATTCACTAAAAGATCCTATTAAAGAGATTATCCATGTCGGCTAGAGAATATGTCTAGCCTACATGTATAAAATATTAAAGTAATTATCCAGAATGTTGGACATTTTTTCATTCTTAAATTCCCTGAGTTTATTAGAATATGTCAGGTAATCACTCATAGAAGATATATTGAGACCCAAGAGTTTTAAGAAGATTTTTCCACTACTGAGGTAAATCAAATATATATTGATCATATTGAATTCCACATGTTTATCTCCATTATAGAGAAAGATAAATATGTAGTTGAAAAAGGAATCATCAAATATATTTACATGTCTGGTCGGATAAATGGTGTTAATAAATGATGGTATTTTCCATGAAAATTGATTGGGAGTAAATATCATTCCAGTATAGACACATCATTGGTGGGGATACAGAAAGGGTCTCCTAATGTCTTCGACTGTGATTGTATAGTGTTATTAAAAAGGTGACCCAAATACCCTGGGAAAAATCAATTTCAAGGATCAGTTTGGGGACCTTGTATCCAACATTCAATTTATGATTGTTCAATAGGATACGACCTTCAATGTTTTTCTAGGAAGGTCACGGTTACATTAACATGTGAAAATACCCTGATCATATGATCAAATCCTTAAAAATATCATTAATTAAAAAATTAGTATGTTTCACACTGATAAATCCCCATTCGAATCATGTGAGTTTTATTATATCGATGCAAGATTCAATCATATGGAGGGGAAGAAACCCATTGTTGCTGGTGTCGATAGTTTCACTACCCCAAATAATCTACAAATAACACTACACAATCCATTAAAATATATCAACAAAGATTACATGTCACCCATAAATCAGTTCAAGCATATGATTCCAAATTTATGTTCATATTCAACAACCATCAGGATATCAAACATGATAACTAAGCTTGGTAGCATTCAAAAAGTCACTGAATCTCCAGAATATTGTAAACTGTTATATTAATATTCCACCATTCAATTCTATGATCTTTAAAAAGTACCATCCTCCTCAGTTGAGTAATAAGTGGTCATCATTTCACCAAGATATGATGAAGATAGTTTTTTTCTTCATCCCTAAATCCATCCGCTCTATAGTTTCAAAGAGACCCCACATTTTTAGCTGGGTAAGAGGAAGTTACTTCATCTTCTGAATGTTAAAACACTGGCTCCTCTACTAACCCAGGAGAGAATATTTCATTAACTACTTCCCCTAAGAGTATGATAGAAGTGGGTGGGGAGTAAGAGGAAGAGGATGAGGACCTGGGGGATGCACCTAGATCATTTGGGTAGGGTGTTTCTACCACCATTGATAAACTCATAGAGATAAATTATGGTATAGAAGAGGGCCCATGGCCAACCTTGTTCAATGTGGTCCTGTATTCTGAGAATAAGAGGTATATACGTCATTTATAAAACAACAGTGGGTTGAGTGTTCTTGTAAAACAAATAAATGCCATGCCTCGATCCTAAGGTGACCACTCACCACATATGCCTTCAATTGAACCAGTAGGTCTATACGAAAGTATATAGAAGGGAACATCTAACACAAAGTATAAAAATTAAATCTAAAGCTGAAAATATTATCAAATACAACATCATTTGGGATGTTCGTTATCCGAAATGCATGGCCAATAAAGTCCCTTTCAATAATAATAATGGTAAAATTAGTGTTTTCATATACTTAATGGATTTCAATTGGTGTTGTCTAAAACATGAATTCATTTTTTTGATTATAAACCTTCTGATTGATGCTTAGACTATGTATCAATCCCTTTACCACATGTATGGATACTCAGGATACAACAAAATTTCAATGACACATAAAGATGACAAAGACACCACATTTAGATCACATCAAGGATTATATTATTATCAAGTTAATCTCTATGGCTTGAAGAATGATGGAACTAAATACCATTGTTCCATTCATCACATTATTAAGCCCTTTTTATGATTTTTTTGAATGAAACATTGATAATATGGTTGATAAATTTAAATAATTCTCCAACCACTTTGTTTTCCTTAAACAAATATTGTCTAAATTCAGATAGAATAGCTATTTAATAAATCCCTTGAAATTTTATTTTGGTTTACCTTATGGAAATTTCAAGGATTTGTGGTACATCATCATTTCATCGATGTCAACCTTGAAAATATATAGGATATACATAAATTTTTACCTCCATATAACTTGAAAGAGTTAAGATAACTTCAAGTGCAGTAGTCCTACATTCATTAATTTATAGATAAACATTCAAGAATTTTTTTCCCTTAACCATGTTAATGAAAATGATGATCCATATCGGTGGACTGATGGCTTTCAGGAAGCATTAGATGATCTCATGAAATATTTTTTGTTCCCATCGGTGATGATTCTTCTTATTGATGGATGACAGATAATTTTTTATATGAAAACACTAGAGCGGTCCCTGGGTACCTTCCATGTACAAAAAATGATTTTGAAAGAATAAATAGCCTTTATTACATTTTTTAATCCATACTAAATATTGATACTCATTATTTTGATATCGAGAAGAGTTGTTGGCACTAATAATTGTGGTCAAACAACTGAAGTATTACCTAAAATATAACAAGGTCCATTGGGTATCTCATAATAAACCACTCAAATATATTCTCAGTTGTCTTATGTTGATCAGATGTCTATCTCTATGAGTGATCATCCTATTTTAGTTTTCTATTTATTTCTTTCCTTAGAAACTGGTAAATGGATTGGCATTGTTATACCTCCTTAAAGAACATCCCACAAAAAATGATGTCATGTATACATAATTACCTAATGATGATAACTTCTCTATTCAATAGGGCCCCTATAGATGGGAGATTTATCTCAATGGTGCATCTATAATCATAATTAGGATGAGTATGGAAGACCCCAATCTCAACAAATTTGGTAGGGAGTCATTCTCACTTCCCCAGAAAATATAGTTTTACCCTAATCTTTTCTATTATTCAAAGGGTTCAACAATAATAAAAAAGAATATCAGGGCCTCATCATAAGGATAGATCTCAATCTTAATGAACCATTGAATCAATTGAAGATAAACATGTATTTCAAATTGTTCATGATGTCAGTCAATGGTGATTGTGTTTTCAGAAAAGAAGATTTGATCCCCCTACTCAAATATTCTTAAGTATTTATGGTAGAATTCCCCTTAGAGATGACATTTCTCAACATATTATGGTCACAAAATTCCCAAGAGGATTCCATGGAAAATTATGCTACAACATTGTAAGATCTAGACTAGGATGAATCATTAATAGTCATTGTTCACCATCATACGGTGGTGCCTTTTTTCCTGACAACATGATGGAGGTCAATGAGGTCAATCCCATCACAAAATTGTATGATGATTTGACCAGTTCGAAGAAACCCATTATGGACTACATTCAAAATGGATTACTCCCATTAAACAGATCTAGGATTTATTAAATCCAATGATCTGAAGTTAGATTTATTATTTATGATGTCACAAATCACTAGAAGTTCCTCTATAAGCGATCCCATTATGGTATCTTTCGTTGGAGAATTTATGGTGAATATACGGCTGATATCATGAAGTAAGTGAACAATAGAGCCTATGAAACCCATTTGTCAGGGTTCAAACTCTCTCATCAAATCTAAAATCTTGGGTACATGAATACCACATTGATGTAGTATTTCCTGAAATTCACCAGAATGTTCCATTACTATAATGTACATTCCAACATCATTCATCAACCCTAGAGGTTTTTTCACACTACTAAGTTGTATTTCCCATTTTCTATATGGAGAATGGAGGTTGTGGGATAATATCCTCCAACCACAACCATTTTTTCCAAGTATATTCTCATGTAAACTGACTTCTTCTCTACGTGGGATAATGTTATACCCCACAAAGATGTTAATGTAGTGAATATTGTAAACTTATTGAGAGGCAATATATTTACTAGGATTGGAATACCTCACATGATACTGACATATAGTGGTTCTAACATTCACACTGAAGAGTTGGGAATGTTTTATCAGGAGTTTTACTTTACGTCTGGACTAGAAAAAGACCTTCAAGAACATATTAAGTATACTCCAAATGATGGGAAGATATATTCCATCAAAAATATCTTATAAAATTTAATCCAAAAGATGGTAGATATTGACTAAAATTATTAGTCAGACAAGATCATGCATGCCTTGTATCCATACAAGACAACAACCTAAACTACCACAGAAGTGATCTCATACTCATTGGTATATGGGATAATTGTGGTCCTACCTATTGATGTTCAATTTCCACCTCGTAGCATTTCAATTTGCGAGCATTTGAATGCATGAGAGTAGTCTCAAACATGGATAAAAGAATTGGAGTGACTGGTTGAGAAAAATTCCATACCTTTCAACACATGGAATTCGTTCAAAACTAGATAGCATGATATTTAATGACAATGTTTATATACAATCATTCCTCTGAGGATAATAGTTTCCGGCCATTCGAGATCCTATGATACCATGAAAGAAACATTTAAACCATGTGCCGATGTGGGAGGGACCTTAATCTATATACATGGTCCAATATAATTAAAATTAATCAATGATCTTAATTGATAGAGAGATTTTACAGCCCCTACCAGTGCAATATTTCTTATGAAATACACAGTGTAATCAGAAACAGTAGTCTGGGTTGATGAATTTATACAACATTCCATATCTTCATCACTGCATGATGTTAAACTATACAACTAGGTCCTCGTCACATGACAATAAAAGGTATGAAAAATGTTTCATCACATGATGTTAAAATATATTTTTACCATATGTGCTAAGCATAGGATGCCTTGGGAAACTTCCTCAATAATCCTCATGTCACAAATATAGGATTTCATTCATGAGATGATTTTCCAAACACCTGGACAACATTTAGGGAATTCATAACTTTTCTTTCATGTCCTTAAACCTAACATCCTATTCATATGATGATAAAATGTTCAACACCATCATGATCTCATTTTGATATATTTCATGGAAAACGTCCATTGAAAATGATGTTAAACTATAGGCTTTCACCTTGTAATAATCATTGGATACCTCATGTCACAAATGTGAGATGTTTCGATGTATGAACCTGATTGTACACAACCCCCAGTATCAGTCTTCTACCATAAAATGTTCCAGAACTATGTATTGATTCATTATCATCCCTTTAGGATATGTTCTGATTCCATGGAACCTTATACTGGGTCTAACCTCATCATCAACTCATCATGGATTCTTTTCCATTCTCCATCATTATGGTGATCCATATGGAATATGTCTTGACTGTTTTTATGGAATAGATCCCCTTTCACTCCTTTGATGTCGGTTCATTATTTACTTCTGGCCTCACAATCCCCTTTAAGATATTATCATCCTATAATGGTTGACACAATGCGATGATAAATTTTAGTATTACCCCATTGAAAACCTGGGATAACTCATGTGACTGAGTGTGAGAAGAAATAATGAAAACATCCTAAATATACTATAATAAACAGCAACATTACCCTATCCCAGAAATATAGGATTCCTCATGATATCTGTGGGATGACTCAAAGTCCTCGCCATAGAGGATTCCACCATTTTCGTCATCAGTCTTCCACCATTCCATTTTTCATAACTATGTGTGTATTGATTCTTATCCATACAGGATTCAAGTGATACCTAGATCATTTTTCCAATACCAGATGTATTTTACAAACAAAAACATCCCCTTCCCTATATATGAGATTGATCAATGTAGGAAACTTCACACTCCATGCCCAATGTCTATCTAAATGATTCTTGTGTTCTTGGACACATTCTTTCCAAATATCATAATTCATGTACTTGGAAATTATGGATCACTATAAACTCTCTTTCCATTTATAATAGAATTTTATTATCCTGAGGATTTATTTTTATGAATATGCATTAATACTCCATAGTTTGGCTTTGCAAAACCACCCAAAAAAGAGCCTGTCAACCCAAGGCATATTCCTCTTCATGAGAGACCTCTTTTATCTTTGTAATCCCGAACAACATCATGTTGAAAACCACAATTCGAACATGGTCCATGGTTAAACTTTTTGTTTTTATCCCATATCATTTCTCCTAAACTGAGAACCCCAAGATCATAGTTTACGATTTCCCTCTTCACGGTTGAGGTACGTCGAAATATTTTGTACAACTATGAATTTTATCACTTATTATTTCCATAACACAAGGTCCTAGAAATATGACCCAAAAATACAAGACACATTCATATTTTCAATAAAACATTTATCTACTTGGTTTCGAAGAATTATGTGTCGCTCAATTCTTTCCTTGGAGGGATACATAATGATACATGAATCCTACATCTCAATCAATTAGTAATTTTTTTTAAAAAAACCCCTCACAATCATATATAAAAGTCAGATCTACATAAGAGGGTCTGATATAGATTATCATCCCATCCAAGAGATCATATAGAAAAAATTAAAGGATGTTTCTCCACTTATGAATTTAATCAATGTGGGGAATCCTTCTAGAACTACATTTGGTTTGATTCTTACTTTGAAGAGATATGTAGTGATGTCCAGCTCTTATGTCTTAGGCCCAACAACAATTTTTATAAAATACCCCTTTCCTAAATATGGGTTAGAATTATGTAGGGAAGAATTTGTCTCAATTCTTGTGTTATTTTGATATGAAATAATCCTTTTATATTGAGGATCATTCATCCCACAATCCAAAATATGTGTTTGTGGATATCCAAATCTCCATTAGATTATTTTAGATATTGGGAATAGAATGTCAAATTCATAAGGAATATTTTTTTACTATGAATTGATACACCCCCAGTTAATCATTTCATGACTCTACAGAAAAGGATCTATCATAAGATGCACATTCTCCCTTAGGAGAGACCTCTTCCATCTTCAAAAGCCCAAGAAAAAATTTTGTTGTAAACTACTTTTCAAACATGGTCTGCAATAATTTATTTCCTACATTTTCCATATCGCTTCTAAAATCCAAATATTCCTGGACTACTACTTATAAATTTTTCCCTTCACCCAAGAAAATGATGGAACATTAACGGTTAGATCGGTGTGTAATAGAAAATAATTAATCTTTTTGAAAAATCCATGAAAACTTTAGGTAATTAATCATACATCCCCACAGAATAACATTAAAATATATGGCCCATGTCATTGTCATAATGCAATAAACATTATTACATCCATAAATTACCTATAATATTAAACAATAATGAATGGTCCTCTTCATAGGACCCTAAATTGTAAAATGTATTAGTCCTTGTAAAATAACATTAAACAACATGACACACTGTCAATTATATAAGATTCCTTTCCCAAATGATAGTTAGATCCATGAAAAGGTATCTGGTATTGGATTTGGAGACTCACATTATTGCAATCTCATACCAAAATGAAATATGAATTTTACCTTCCTTTATACAAGAATTTGATCTATATAAGTGTCATATCCTTTCTCAATTATTCATGGGTCATGCTTATGATTCCCAACCACTAGTTTTCATTAACAAAAATCATCAAACCCGATGGATGAAAAAAATCCACCACATATTCCTTGTGTCCAATTTCATGTGACATTAAATGATTTCCCAAATTTCCTCCTATTTCCCATGATGGTACATGAATCATGTGAGATTACAGGATCTGGAGGATCATTTTCAACATCATGAAGCTTTAACTCAAGGAACATTTATCGGTACCTCTTTCACACCTACATGAGAGATCAATCAATATAGAATTTTTGGGCACACAAAACAATGGTGGCACAAAACATTAATACCTTTTTTCCAATGTACGAGTTTGATCTGTACATTAGATTTTGAATGATGCACTATAATAAAAGGATAAGACTAGAAGGGGTTATTGTTTTTAAATTAAAAGGGGTTATAACCCCTTTTAAATACATTAGTGGAGGCTGTCGAAAAAATAAAATAATATGCCAACAACATTTTATTAGGGGAAGTTGTAGTAAACCTCTGGTAAGGAATATTTGATATCAGTCATAGTTAATATCGAATAGGTCATAACCCCCACTAATTTTGCATAAAATTGAAAAAATAGATTTATTAGAGTAGGTTCAAAAATGCTATATTTTTTTACAATTTTATAGGGGTTTAATCTACCTCTAATTTTAGATGAAAATATGATTTACAGGTCATTCAAACTGCCTCTAAGTGTACAATTTTAGGTGCGGTTGGAGACAACCGCCCCTAAAAGTTTTTATTTTATGTTTTCCATTAAAAAACCATTTAACTAAACCATTATTTACTATATAACACCCCTCTCCTCCTCTTATCCCATGGTGTGTGACCTTTTTCTCTAGTCCACCACAAAACCCTCTTATAACTAAGAATCCCCCTCCCCCTCTTATCCCACACTCCCCCACCCTTTGTCTCTACTACCACGTACCTTTTCTATGTTGCATACAGATAATCCCTTCTCCCATGTATCACCCTTTATACATGCTCTCCATTTCCATCATGTACCATATACCCTCCCACACATGCTTGGAAATTAGTGCCTTCATGGCCAGTATAAAACATCGCTTAGAGGGAATTAAACCCACATCGATCCACAACCTAATCATCTGAGATAATTCCCACTAACCACTGTGCCATATTTATTTTCAATTTATATTATAACCAAGCATATATTTTTATATTTTTTTTATTCAAATAAGTTTTTTATATAATATATTTAAATAAATTAAAATATATAACCTATATATACATTAATATAATATAAATGTATTCATTTTTTAATTATGTATTTCTTCTGTAATGTATTTAAATCTCATTGGTTAATATATATATCACAGTATATATTCAACTATATATATACACATTTATTGTTGAAAAATGTATATAAATATACAAATATATTTATACGTATATAACTACAAAATTCAAGTGTATATATATAATACACACACACAAATATATTATTTATATATATTATTTACTATATTAATATTTATATAAAATTAATTATTTTTTATATTATATATTTATATATTACCAAAATATTTTATTCAAATATATATATATATTATTTATATGTACATAGTTAAAATAATATTAATAGATATATTAAATATTTATATGAATAAAAGTATTTATATTATATATTTATATATGTATACAGTTAAATATATTTATATTATATTATATTCAGTAAAAATATAATTAATATACTATATTTTTTAATTATTTAATATATATATATATATAATATCTTATTATATATATTCATATAACTTAATATATTATTTCAATATAGATGAAATGTTATATATATTTATATATAAATATATTTTACGTATTATAAATATTTATACACAAATATTTATATTTAAATTCTATATATATATATATAATATTTTTACATATGTTTATAAATACATTTATATTTGTGTCTCTGTGTCTTTATTTATTTATATAATATTTCTAGAAACAAAATTATTATTTATATTTTTATTAATATAGTTTATTTTATATACTTATATATATATATATATCCTTGTGTGTGTTTAACAATAATGTTATTAATTATTATAATTATTACACTTATTTTTAAACTATGAAAATTATATATTAATTTTATAAATTATATATTAATATATTTTATGATTTATATTATACATATATTATATTAATTAAATTCATATTTTATCATGTATAAACATACATACATTTATATATATATAAATAAATACATTAATATTATTAGAAATATATAATCTAATTAAATGGTATTAATATTTACTATACTAATTTATAATTATTATTGTATAATATAAAATATATATATACATTATACATTATAAAATATTATTAATGTAATATATATAATATAATGATACAATATATTTTTTTTATCTTTTTATCTAAAATTTATTCTATATTATATATATTTGAATACGTAAGATAATATAAATTTATTTATACATAAATATATAATTCAAATATATTTAATATAATATATGTATAATATAAATAATAATATAATTTTGTTGTATTTACAAAAACTAATACAAATATTTTATACAGGAATAAATATATTTACAATTACATTTATATTGTTTAAACCAATTTTCATATGTGTATACATTTTTTTTATGTTAATGTATTTATTTATAGTATTTATATATGTGTGTTTAAAAAGAATTTATTTACTGTTTGATAATGTTGTTATATAATATATTCAAACACCCACACATGGACATGCAAACATATATATTAGAAAATTTGAATTTATATGATATTTATTTTGAAAAAAATTGAGGGTGTTAAAAATACCTCTAATACAATAGATTAGTTATGGTTCATTAAACCCTCTAATTTCCTAAATTACAGGTGGCTAAAAACCCCCCTCTCAACCATGGGATTAGTGGTGGTTCATGAACCCCATCTAATTTATTAAATAAGTGGGGTCCACAACCCCCTATAATATAAGAGATTAACAGTGGTTCATGAACCCCCTATAATGTCATAAATTATAGGGGTTCAAAACACCCTCTAATTTAAAAGATTAGTGGGGGTTTTGAACCCCTGCTATTTTCTTTTAAAATCAATTTTTATTATATATATATACACCCTATAAATAAAAAAAGGAATATTATATTTATATATCCTCTAAAATTCATATCCAAAATATATATATAGCACCACTAAAATACAATCGAGCATATAACACAACTAATTAATAAATTAATGATAGTTTTGATATAACCTCCTCTAAAATCCAACCAAATATTAACATAATTATGATAAACAATTTGGGGGGGGGGGGGTTTAACCCCACATAAATTATATTATAAGTGGGGGTTGTGCATAAACCCCACTACTATATATAGAAAACTAATTTAGATGTTGTTTTCTAAAGCCACCTCTAATCACCCTATTTTTTATGAGTGATGTTGTTATTTTGTGTGGATACGTGCTAAGAATAAAATGCATATCCTCATGCATATTAGTCGGGTCTAGGTATGGATTATTTTATTCATGGATTTTTCCATTTATTTCAAGTTAAATAAATTAACATGTGGACATTATGACATGTATATAAATCAACTCCATCATTATTATCTTAATTGGAAGGAAGAGATTGAATAAAGAGGCATATTATTTAGAATCAAAATTTTTTCATTCATTAGAAAACATTGTGAATGAAAACAAATAACCTTGATTCTCTCCATGACATTATTGGGAAATGAGAATAAAATAAATTGATTCAACGAATTTTAACTTGCATTATTTTAGAAATCCTCTAATGCCTAACGCAAGGAATTCATGGCCTATGCTAGACTCTTTCATTGTGCATCATCAACTTCGACTGATCAATGAATTTTCCTAATAAAGTAATTTATAACCATCCTATTATATTTTATATATTATTTCAAAAAACAATTCAATGAAAATTGTTCCTTTATTCTATCAACAAGAGACTCACATTCTGGTAGCTTTATGACCTATACAATAATCAAATTGTGAAGCTATGCTTCCTCAATAGTTAAGTGATGCATCTTAGTAGTGTTGTACTTTAAAGATTCGGTATTATTATTGGAAATAATAAACTATACTAAATCAAATTCTTGAGTGTAAAACACCTCTCAATATATAATAAATTGATCATTAAGGACATTCAAGTATTGGTAATCAAATCCACTTCTTCCTAAACAGAGGAAATGTTGGTTAAGGCTGTCTATTTTATCAGAAATATTCTCTAGATAATTATATGTTATGATGGTGTAGAAATTTATCCATGACCATTTTTGTACTACCTAATAATGGGTAAAGATACAACCTATTACCTATATTAAAGTTTTCATGCAAACCTATAATGAAAATAAGGATAAAAAATGGGCGCAACATTTACCTGAGCATCTGGAATATCATATCACAACATGACGATGTATGAATATTCCTATTAAGTAAATCTACCATTATCTACCACCACTCTAGAGGGAACTGAATTTGGAAGGAAATAAAAATTGGAATGATCCATTAACAACTCTATAACACCATTGATTCCCATAGATGTGAGGTGAATGAAAAAAAATTGAGAAGTACAGTGTGAAATGTTGAATGAAGTATTTTGTAGTGTAATAAAATTAATAACATCTAATGTATTCCTCAACCCATCTATACAAAAATTGAAAAGGTTCTCAAAGGGGATGTGTATATATTCCTTCTTGTATCGGAACTATTAATGTGTAAATATGAGCGAGAGTGGGTAAATCATGATTGATAGTTATCCACTCCCACAACAGGGCTTCTATAATCAAGGTATAGACCATTACACTAGTATAACTATCATTATATATTAATATACATCTATTCAAAAACATTGTGAGAAATCTGACCAACCCAAATTCTGGAGTTACACTTTTCTAGATCTAGTAACCCCATGTAGCATGTTGGTCTTTCTTGAGAGTGGAAAAATATGATATTGAAACACATCAAGATTATTATGTAAGATGGGTCATGGAGTGTCTACCATTCAACCTTGGACTACTAGATTGCATAAATAACTTTACACAATCACTGAATAGAATAAGTTAACATATGTGAAGGGGCAAACCTACTGATTTTTGTATTGTGAATAGTATGTCTCTCACTAATGGAGAAAGCTTTTCAGTGATTTCACGGGTGTTAATGTAGGAATTAATTCATCATACATATTTCTAGGAATGTTAATTCCTCGTAATTGGTAGATATCTCATAGGATAATACCAAATTAGACATATGGGAAATGGGAGGTGTTGGTGCATGAACAACAACGACTGATCAAATTATGTAAAACCTTGGTTAGAGATTATATAGTTATCTATGATATCCATACCGACTTATAAAAGTTGATATCCTCCAACCAATTAAAAAATTCCATGAAATTATGGGGCACCCTGAATTGCTAGGATCATTCATTAGGAATCCTCCCCCATACTAACAATCCCACATAGAGATCAACCCTCTATTGATATTACCTTATGATATTTTAAGAATTCATGGATAATATCGAATGAAATACAAAAATGATATATCATCACTATGTTGGTTACTTTGAATCCACAAGGAACCATTCAGAATGGAAACATTCTCTTGAACCCATCCAAAAAACGATGTGTCCCGCAAGGGAACTGTTCACTTGAACATGACACAAGGTCACATCAGACAATGTAGATTGAATATTTTGATCATATGGTATAATTGAATCATCATCATGATCCCAATGTTATATGGGGTAATTTTATTGGAAAATGGATAATATAAAAGCTTCGAGGAAATGATAGAATTTAGAATAATATCCTAATAAATGATATGATGTTCAGGGTCAGTTTCGACATTCCAAATAACAGAAATCCTTCTATAAATCATGAATGATTTAGTAAACAAAATAGAAAAAACTAGGTTTTTAGCATCCTTTTTATCCCAGTGACAAGAAAAATTAGAAAATATATATTCATGAAAACATAAAATACATAGTCTGGTTGACCGTGAATCACTTTAGCCGCTATGCAGACTGTGAATGGCTTCAAATACTATTTTTAAAACCATATTTTTATGTGAGAAAAATGCAACCACAATTGAGAATAAAATTTTTTTAGAGAATACTTGTTTATAGAAAATATTACATTATATGTGTGAAAGGACATTCACAAAGAAAAAGACTATGTGATGAGATTCATAGGTCATAAGCTCTGGGATGGTCTGAAAAAAGAATCTGTTCAGGTTTTGTGGATGAAAGGTGAGTCGTAAACCATTTTTATTGGAATCATTCATATTACATATCCACATGAATATTTTAAAGTATTTCAAATCGTACAAACATATTCATTAAAATCACATCCTCTTAATCCTGATCAAATTTTATTCTAAGGGAAGGCATTTTTTGGGTCCTAAAAATACTGTATTGAATGTAAAAATTCATTCGTGAATTTTTTAAGGGAAAAATAAACTCTGAAAAAATGAGTTGAAACCTGTTAAAGGGAGTAGTTTTGTAAAGGTAAAATGATATGCAATGACCTCATTTCCACATAGATTTATTTTTATGCAGACCACCACTCCACATGGAATAAAAAAAATGAACAAGACTAACGTCCCTTTTCGGAACATGAAAAAATCAGTTTTGGGACCATGAAGTCATGTTATAGCTCTTGTAAATAAAAAGACATTTGTGATGCTATGATTTCCATTTCTGGAACTCAGAAATGAATTCTTTTTTTGGGCCTATGATGTCTATACAGGGATCCCACAAATTAAGAATACTTATTGATGATGACAATTTCCTTCAATCCTAAAATATTGTAACATATGTGGATCTATAAAACCCTTTCAAGGAGATATATGTGTAAGAAAAAGGGGGTAATAATAGAATAGGTGCATGTGTAATCAATTTTCAGTACGTAAAATTATAAAATAACTCTATGTTAGAAATTGAAATCACATAACCATCCCCACACACAATATCCATTTTGGATACCATTATGTGAACCATATGCAGACGAATTCCTCGTGGGCTATCACCCCATGTAGGAAATTGATATGTGAGTGAACCCCATATTGTTTATTAAAATTCTATGCAGAGGGAACCCTAACTCGCGTAACGAAGACCTACACAGAGGGAACCCCATCCAACATGGAAAAACACTATGTGGAATGGGGAATCCTTCAGTGTTCCACTTCCCCACATTCATTGATTTATTTTACTATAGTGTTTTTCTCCACCTTGTCCCCTCCACAAACAATCCTAATGGCCTTATCTATCAACTTATTTTCATTGAATCTATATACCCTAAATGGAACCCTTCTAGAAGCATATCATGGAATGTTCTTATCCCTATGTGCACCCCTTTACAAGAGACCATTCCAAGGCCTCTTCCAAAGAAAGCTGATATGTTTGATCAGATTAAAAAGAAAACCATATTTCCCTCTCAATCATATATTCCTATGGTAAATCAGGATATTTTATTAAACTACTAAACGAGGATGATCGTTGGAATGTTCATATTCATTCATTCCCAGGGTAACATGGATTCTGACTGTGGAGGTAGTCCCAATAACCACCCCATTTTAGACAATGATGATGGGGATAATTCATTACTTTCCCATTGATGTGGGGTAATGATTGATTCTTCTCACATACTCATTGAAATTGGGATAAGAACATCCCTCATAGAGTAATCCCCTAACAAGAGGTCACACCTTTCCTTCTCTTGGTCTTCCTAAGTTATGAAAATAGGATAAGAGTTGGGCACCATATCTCTTTATCTCTTCCATAACCCCAACCTCATCAATCAATGAATTAAGATGATTGTTTGGTTTTCTAGATCTTCTTATTTTTCTTATTTCCCACACCGACCTTGACTCACATTTCCATAGAGGCTCATTACAACCAAGACATCTTCGCAACTAGATGATTTTCTCAGTACAGAATCATTTTCTAGATTATAATCCCACCATCCTTCAGAGGTCCCCTATAGGTGTGGGTCATCAAAGTCATGTATCCAACACTCATGGGCCTCTTTCTCAGTATAATCCACAAACACGTCATCGCCACCGTGAAGGTTCATATTCCTTGTGAGAATACCCATTAAAGGTTGATATCCTAGATGAGTCTCCTTTGGGTCTCCTCAATAGGTGTAAGACCCAAACCTTTTAAACTACATGGGATTTTATTCCTATCTAAATGGGATACATTGAAATCCTCCTTAGGGTCCAAACCCCCACAACCCAAATTTACATTGTTGTTCTTTGGGACAGATCCCTAGTTGGTTCAACTCGAAGCTGAAGGGATATATTCCTTCTATGACCTTTTTCATTACCATGTTAACTGGGTTACATCCTGGTAAGATCATGTCCCTCAATTGGGAGGAAATATCCCTTCCATTTCCTTTGGGTCACATCAGTGTATGTCCCACACTCAATTTTGACAAGGAATATTCCACCATGACGTCCTTTCTATAAGACATTAAATGATAGGATTTGGTCCATACCACATGAAATTAAAAGTTATAATGTGTCCCATTAAGTGGAATAAAAATATGGGGGTTCTGATTCCATTGGAAAGGATATGTATGAATCATATTATTGGGGACTGATCCAAACATAAAAACAACTCATATCTCCCTGGATGATGATAAATAATATATTTCCCCTCTATGTGACATAAAAATAGCATCATAATAACAAATTTCAAAATAATATCTTATCTCATCACCAAATGGTAGAATATATGGATAACCAAGGATACATACAGATTCCATCATCAATGAAGGACCTCATATACAAATAGATGATTATAAATTCAATACATGCTAATTATTATTTATTAAGATAAAGGTGACCTGTCATTTTTATTTTAAATTTAAAATTTATATATAAACATGTATTAAATCAAATCTATCAAAGATTCCATGAGTGTGTAATAATGAACTCACATCCTCTCGACCAATGTGATTTATTAAGTGTTATTCTCCAAGTAACGCAATGAATGCCTAACTTTTAAAATAGGTATATGATTCATCATGGATATAAGTTTAATGGAGTGTGTCTCATTCCATGAATATATACCATTAGAAACAGATACTTTTCAAATGGGAGAAAAATAAAAATGGTGACCCAGAAATGAAGAATTTTTCAACACACAGAACCCCCTACAACTTATCATCGGGTGATATATTTTCATTAGAAATAAATATATTAAACTAAATGGGAAGAAATGTGTAACACAATAAACCCCCATAATCAATAATAAGGTGCCATATTATTATTAGAAACAATACTGATAAAGGGGGCCAAATATTTTTCCACCTAAAACATACAGATTCAAAATGTAAATTTTGGATCACGTACGTTCTCTAGAACATTTTAGGTTTAGAGTTCTGTAGAATTAGTAAAAACTGATAACTTTATTGATTCATAAAAAACATGTTGATAATGATGAACTTCATCTCCCACTATACTCATATTTTCATACATCTCATCAGGTCATCATAATCATCATCCATATGTGACACATCTAGACATAATTCATTCAACCTCAAACATCATAACCTAGTGGAAATTAAAAACTAAGATGTGTTAGTTGAAATTCATTGTAAGGGTAAATAGAATCATTAAGAATTGAATTTCATTTGGGGGGATAATATGTGTATAATTATATGATGGAATAATCAAATTTCATGAGTGTAACAAAACAATATTCATACCCAACAATGACATTATCATCAAACATGAAAACATTAAATAAAGCCTTAAAAAAGGCAAGAGTCATCCGAATAAATAACCATGAGCCATGTGATATCAATAATGATCATAAGAAATATTATAATACCATATAAATAATTGATAAAACATATTTGAATCTTGGGGAAAATTATTCATGAAACACTTAGAATCCTTTATTGAACCCATACAAATGGAATAACCATATGGTCGACTTCCATTCCTAATTAAATGGTGTAATATATATGAAAACCCATTATATAAGGTATATTTGGATCACCTAGAGCTATGAAGGTGACCCCCTTATATAACAATGTCCCGTAACCATAAATAAATGACATAGAGCTTGTATTGCATCGTAAAATTAACAAAAACATTTATAATACATTCATAACATTGATTAAATCATGGAAAAACAGGGTATCATGAAAATATATTTGAGAGAATATTGACCCGTGGGAATAAAATGGGTTCTTTATTAATCCTTATCAAATATTATTAACCCATGGAAAAGAAACGGTTTCCATAACAATATTTTTAAAACATTATTAACCAATTTAAAAGAAAAGACTTCAATAACAATCACTTTGAAACAGTCATAATTAATCTAGATAACCAATGATTATAGTAACATTAAAACATATACATAGTGGACCAAAAGTAACATCAATGATTGTTGACATTGATAAATGCTAATACCATTAAAATATCATTAAAAACTTTTTTGAGGAAAATACCCATTTTAATTTTATAATTTAATTTCAAAAAAATCACAAAAAACTAGTGGAATCATTTTCATAAAAAAAATTCTGGAAAAAATAAAGGAAACATCAAGTAAAATCAGAGTAGGGAAGGATGGAAAATATATTTATGTTATATGTGTTTAAAGTAAACATTCTTTTCCAAAAAATTGTAAAATAGAGTTAAAAGTGAAATGTTTGGAAAAAATTAATAATTTTAATTTTAAAAACTATTAAAAGAATGTAAAATATCTTGTAAAATGGATTTAGGAAATATTTTTTTTTAAAATAAAATATTATAAAACATTTTAGAAAACATGGATATGGGAGATAAGGATACATGATCTAAAAGAAAAATAAAAGATGAGTATCACATAAATAATACATTCTAGATGTTTCATAAATCAATAATAGAGGAAATAGAAATTAAACATGAAAACCACAATAATAAATATAGAAGAATAGAATATATAGGTTACAATAAAAATATATCACATTATTTCCTATAAAATAAAGCATATCATAAAATATCATGAATAAATTGAGATTGTAACATAATGTATTTTCTACTTTCATAACTCATCAATCGTGAGCCCTGTGAATGAATAACATCAAAAAATACTGTAAAATAATTTACATAAGTATTTTCTTGATATAACATTTAAATTTTTATTATATACACCTCACAAATGAAAATAGTTTCATATCATATATGTATGTCTTAATGAAAGTGAATTTGAGATGAATAACCCATACCAATATCATTAAATTGAATTTGATAATTAAATAATGATTCAATTATGTGTATCAAATTTAAATCCACATAAAAATAGAAATAAAACACAATATAATTAAAATTATTTATACACATAATTAGTGAATATAAAATATAATAAATAATTAATATAACCGAATGAAAATAAATTGAGTTATTTAATTCTCTACCACTAGGTAAATTTTATTTCAAATCCCCTTAGATAAAATAATTAAAATTAATACTTAAAATTCCATGATTTATGATGGTTAGATGATATTACATGTAAAAGGGAAAGTATATTCACATCAAAATATAAATTAGTGGTGAATATATCATATGTATCAAAGAATTAAAAGTGAGGGGAATAAAACCCTTACCTTGAGTCTAGAATTTCCATGTCTGTCCTTAAACTATTGTATAATAAGATTATATCAATTATTTTATTTATTAATAAAATTTTACAGTTTTAATACCTTTTACATATATCATTTATTTTATTTATTTTTAATGATACACTGATATACTTAATTGATTAAGTCTACATCGACTGTTTTGAGGACGTTTGTTTCATTGTTACAAAACGTATTCCAAGTGTTGAACCTGGTCAATGTTTTCCTTATTTCAACATATGAAGAATAATAAAAATTACGAAATTATGATATTTATTCATAAATTATACTTTTAAACCCAATCCTGAAAAATGGTCTTTAAAAATGTATTGTGTAACAATCATGGAGAGGGAAGGCCATACGTAGGCATGAGTAACGTTTCAATTTGACTACGATCATTATGGAAAAAAGGAATATCTTAGTTTTACTATATATAATTAAAATAATATCATTAATACCATATATTTCTTTAAATATTGTTATATATATTATTAATTTTATTTTTTGATGAGAAAATAATCACAAAGCTACGTTGATGCGGTAGTCCACACGTATACAAAAGACATTATTATTTTTCTGTGTAAGAAATAAAATTATATATGATATTTTATGAATGATAAATATTCCATGAATATATTTATTATTTTATTTATATCAATAGTATTTATTAATATTTTACTTTTTACTATCCATGTAAATATGAGTGAAAAATGAATTGCTTCACTTCATGAGGGGGTCGTTCGCCGTACACACGTGTGATGTTATCATCTCCACCATGAAATGGAAAGTAAAAACTTTATATGTGATATCATAACTAAAGAGGTATAATTATGTTAGAATATAACATATATAATTTATATTTATCATTATAAAAATATGTGATTTTCGGTGATGGAAAACGAATAACATTCAATCATGAGTTAGTAGTCCTCTATACACCCGAATGATAATTTCATATCCCATTTGATAGAAAAGGATATAGAATTCTGTTCTAACATTAATATAATAACCTATAAATATATATTATATACTATTGATATCAAATTATAATAGTTTAAGATTATTTAAATGATGTGGAAGAAGATATAAAAAAATGCATATGTAAGAATTTTACCTCTTCTTGAACCACGTCGTTAGGATTATGCCTAAAGTATTCCATGAATGGATTTGATACCAAACTAATGAAATAAGGTATTATGTGAGTGAATTTTTTAATTTAATTGGAAATTAATTGGCTTATCCCAAAGGTATTGAATTTTTTTAATAATATATGATAGGGGGTGGTCTTTTATAAGTGAGGGGAGTGGCATAATTGTAATATTTGAAAGAAAAAAGTGTACCCCTATTTTTCACATTCCATAAAGATTAAAAAATGATTATTATCAATAAATATTCTTTTTATGGTCTAAATATTACCACAATGTTGTTTTTTGATATGTTTTAGGTCATTTTTAACCTTGAATTTTTAGTTTGACTCCGAATAAATCCATTTTCACCTTAAGAATTTTTTTTTTATATTTACCATATTTATTATGGTAAAAAATTAAGTTGAAATTATTAGATTACATAAATTTTTCTGCTTCAAAAAATGAAATATTTTTATTTCAAATTCATTTTATAAAATTGGAAAAAAAATTAATTTATTATTAAACATACAAGTATGATAAAAAATGCGGGTTTTCTATAAGTGTTTTTTATCGAAAAAGAATTTATATTTTCTATATGATTAATAATATTTATTTAAATAGTTCCAATTAATATTTATAGATTCATATAATATAATTTTATTACAAAAAATTCTTTATTATAGATTATCTAAATTATCAAAAATGAAAAAAACATTATTCATCTTATAATAATTTTCATATAAATCTCATTTTTAATCCCAAAAACAAAATTATATTATAATAAAATATCATATTGATTAAAAAGAATTTAATATGATTAAATATAACTACATAATAATTATATTACATTAGATAAATTTTATAAATATTGGGAATTATAAATTTCTTAATTTATAGAAATTAAAAGAAATTTGAACAAAAATCCGAATTTTTAACTATTCAATAAAAAATCAATATTTTATGAAAATTCAAAAACAAATTACAAAAATTTAATCTTGATATGAGATTTTCAAAAATCATCTTCATTATATTAAATAAATTTTCTAAAATTTTGGAAATTTATTTTTAATGTTTTTTCGTGAATGGAAAAAAATCAAATTTGAAGAAAACATATTTTTAAAGAATAAAATTAATTTACAAAAAATATTTTGATTATGTACCCAAAATTTATATATAATTAATTATGAGTAGGAAATATATATATATATATCATAATGTATTAAATACTATTCAACCTAGAAAATTTTAATGTTATGTTATAACATTTACATATATTATAGGTCGATTATGATCAGGGTTGGAAGTCAAATATTCTATCCAACATTATTTTATTTTATATATTCTAGAGGTGTTATAGAAGGATACATTCCATTCAAAATTTCCCAAAAAAACATATTGTATATTTATTGATTATAAATCCTTATGAGCATTTAGGTGACTCTTTTATTTACCCAACTCAGTATGCAATTTAAAAATTACATTATAACAAATATTCATCACAATTATCATTATGTCATGGTTATGACATTTCAAATTTAATTTAAAATAATTATGTTTTAAAAATATTATCATTTTCTTTCACTATTGAATTCCATTTTCATCATAAAAGGTACCTTGTACCCTTTTCCAAAATTCTTTATACTTGTAACATTTTATAAATTCTACAGTGACATTGCATTATTGTCCCAATATTTATGAAGAAGATATCACTTCAATTAGTTTTTCAATTCCATGTCCCCTTTTTATTTTCTCCTATTAGACATAAATTTATATGAAGTTTCACTAAATAGGTGACAATACATAAAACACCATTTTCTACAATGAGGTAATCATTAATATTCAAAATCAAAATTTCAAACTTGACAAGACAATCTAATATGAATATACAAACCATAAATGTTTCCTAGTCATGCAAACTCAATAACTATACACATTAAAGAATCATTTATTTTGAATATTATTCTTATTGAATAATCATATGTTTTTATGAAATGATCTTTTAATTATCATAATTATTTGATTAGAGATTAAAGGTATATATCATTGCGATTTATAAGAATTATCATTCCATAAATAATTATCCAAATAATGAATGAAATATTCTTCATACGCATCTATATAGGTAGATTATAAGTGATGAAAACAACTATTCATACTATATAATTAGCAATTAATATACCCAAAGGGTTAAAACCCACAGAAGACAATACTAAATGCACATTCCTAATATCCAAATAAAAATATAGATTAAATGAATAAAACACATTCAATGATGTTGGGTCATTTAGAAGTCACATCTATCCATCATTGTTGTTATCCATATCATACCAATTCATGTAATTTGTAGTCTTATATGATATGAATAATATTTTCATCTGCGGTTTTAAAAGAATGTATTGAAATACCTTTATAAAATTTTTCTCCTTACGATTATTCTTAGGGTTGTAATTATTTTCACTCCTATTGTTTCTCATTGACATTCATGAACATATATGACATCTTATGCATACTTCTTTATCAATATCTTGTCTTAAATAAAATTGAAATCATTAGTCAATACATATATATACTTTTTAATCAAATCCACATTTTTCGTGTTTTTTTATCTCATATAATGATGCAGGGATTATATATTCACTAAATTCATCATGAAGTAACACTAAAATAAATGAAACTGATTATTCAGTCATTACAAAATGACACTTGATATGATAAAACTTATATAAAAATGTAATCTTTGAATATTTGGCACACCCTTCATACAATTACTTTTTATCATTAACGAATTCATCAAACTCATTTTTTGGTCATTGATGTTCTTATCATGATTAACCTAATCTGGTCCAACTAATGGTTTTTTATTCTGTTGAAATCATGGATATTGTATCCTATAAATCCATATTCTTTATTTATCATGTTTCAAATTGATTTCTACTTTGGTAGATCACATGGTGTTTTTTGGAAGGTATAATCATTGTATTTAATTTACATAACATTCTATTCTCCACGCAAAATCCAATATACATATCAATTAAGAATTTATTTCAATATCAAGTAACCATATACTTCTTTTTTATTCAACTGTCTCTTGAATTAACAATCATGACATATAATTTTAATTCTACCATCCACCAGTTGGATTGTATTGCCATAATTTAAAAATTCCTCTAAACCCTTGGAATATTGATGTGTATTTTGAGTTAAATTAAAACAAATTATTTCCATAGTAATTATATTTCTACCCTTTTCCAAACACATTCAAATATAAACATATAAATCATTAATCAACTTGGTAAAATTAATTCTTAACATCACTTAACTTCTCATCAACTAGGGTAGTGTCTTGATTTGGCAAAACAAATATTCAACATAAAAATGATTCAATTAGACATAAAGAAAAAAATGAGTAAATATCACCCCTCATAAAGACAATTTCAGATGTCATGGAATAAGGCCACTCAGGTCAGGAGAGGGAAATAGACAGCATCAGTGTCGAGGTTATAAGGCCAGTGAAGTATGAATCATGGGCAGCCAAATGTAGAGGAAATCAGGTCAAGGTATAGGGAGGAGGAGGATGGGATAATGTGGGGAATATGTTGGGTATGGTTTCACAATATAGTGTCATAGTTACCATATAAAGTGGAAGATAATCCATAGTCTAGGGTTTTCGTCATGGGGTGAAGGGTTGTCATGGGGGGCTTGGGGATCAAGGGTGGGGATTTCATTGGGACATTTTTTAAAAATTTATAATATTTTTAAAAAACACACTTCAATATAAAAAATATAATAAATATAGAGTTTGTTATAACAAAAAGTAGCAATAATTTAAATAATAAGTATTACTCATTTTAGTAGTAGTTTTTAGAACTCATGCTAATAAACCATCGCCAAGACCACTTTTTTTATAGTGACCCAACTATTCCTCGTAGGTTTTGTGGGTTTCATATTTAGCCAGTTGGATCCTTGGATATATATTCTGATTCAAACTATAGTTGGGTATTTCAATTGGGACACCCTCTTATATCCCATGTTCTCTCTCTTACAATATACCCCAGTGGTTACAATGGTAGGTGTAAGTACTCACTTAAATGAAATCTATTATTTGGCAAGGTGTCGGTTCCCCCAAGTACTTTTAAATTGAAATAATATTATCTATGGTTAAGAATGATATAGAGTGGTACCCCCATGACTAATTATTGTGCATTTGTGAGGGGGAGAATCATCCTCTATGTTCTTGAGTTTTTTTTCTTCCCAATGGTTGTAAGGACATGTTTTTATCAACTACTTATGTAGGATTCACTTTTTGGTTGTTAGGAGTGTTTCATGAAACATTACATTATAGTATATATACTGGATATCTATTTTATCTTAATGGATATCACATGCATGTGTTTTATATAGATAAATGTATATATATAGTTATTTTTAGGTATTTTAGAAATTTATCCATTATAAATTGATATTGGATAAGGTCTACCATATTTTTAGTTATTCATACATTGTTCTAGTCACTAGAACCTAGCCAAATAGAAGATGGATTGGGTATCACACTTGGTTGATTGCTGGGTTTGGTGGAGACTTATTAGTTCAGTTCTTGATAGAGTGGTATAAAATTGAGATTGGTTAAAGGGATGTATTGGTGCCTCCTGAGTTCTAGTTCTAGGTAAGTGATGTGAAAATGATCTATGATACATTGGTTTTGTTGAAAGAAAAGGGAACGCAACCAGGATGTGGTGAATAATGCATTATAATGCTATGAATCTAATAATATATTGAATAACATTATTGATAAGAAAATTAGTTATAGGGTTCAATTGAGTATGTTAATGAATTATATAGTGATAATTTATTTTTATTTATGTCTTATATTTGTTAGCTCATCCGGATATTCTCTAATACTTATGGGTTCAACCTATTAAATGAATGGTGGTGCCTACTGATAGCTATATTATCTGTAGTGGTAGGGTCATAGTGATCATTTTCTTGTGATTTGGACTCTCATTACTATTTAGAGAGAAATGAGGTGTTTATTTTGAGGCTTTGTTGAAATACTTGATTATTTGATGATTATAAAATTTCTCCCCCCTTTAATCTAAAGATTAGTTTTCTCATAAATCAGATGATAGAGTAATCGGACTACTCAATGTCATGTGATATTTCTGGGTGATGTATTCCCAGTATTTCAAGTTCATTGATTCCAGTAGTATTTATCTCAAATGAATTGACCATGAGATTCAAACATGATCATCGAAGTGATATTGGGGTTGATAATCCACTTAAAACATTATTATTTCAGGGTGTGTGTTCCCCACATCATAAATATAGATAGGGTTGGTAACCCCCCCCCCCCCCCCCGCCCAAACACACACTACAACAACACATGGGTCATGGGTCCTCTATCTTTAGGGTTGGTACTCTGCAATATTAAACCTAATGAGGGGTTTTAGTCTTTTATTGGGGTCATTATCCCTTGACCAAAGTTTCTCCCAATGAGGTATCTGTATCCCACTACAATTCAAGTGAGATTACATATTTTTTGACATTTGTAGTTTAGATTCAAGATTGGTGGTATGGTGTTGATAGACTAGTGATATTGGTTAATCTCTCATCTGATATTTATTCTATTGCGGAGTGGTTCCCTCACCATAGTTCAGTTATTATTGTGAGTTTTAATAATGAACGATATCTCATTTTGATCTCTAGATTGATAATTTTTCCCCATGGCGATCCATCGATAGGGGTTAGTGTATTAAATTGGGATCATTCATGATGAGGATGATGAGTATAATGATTCAAAAACATGGATGAAGGATATGTTCATTCTCGTTCGCATTGGGAATCCATTATGTGGAGACCTTATCACATGGGTAGTAGTCATATTTAGATGATGATCACTATGAATGTTATCTCTTGGTGTTTGATTTGAAGGGTCTAGATCAAGAAATTCTAGATATAGCCTATAGTTTTATTTCCATCATTTTTCATAAGCACCCATATTTTTTAGCACATGTGAATGTAATTCCCTTGATATTTCATGGTTGGATGGGCTTTTAAATATCCCAGAATATTCTATAAATCAATGCAGTATAACTGACTCACTCGAGTAGAAAATATACCCATGTTTTTACCATTGGTATGAGGAATATTTAGTAGAGAGGCTATTCATAGGATTCCACTATGGTGTAGTATGGCGTAGCGGTAATATTTTTTATGATGGATGATTACCCGAAACATAATTTTATGTGGATGACTATCTTTCTTCCATTTTTTTGAAATTTATTGGATAGATTAATGACCTCATTTAATGAAAAATTTAACCTAGATGGTGTGAAGGGTGCGTCCTAAAGTAGCTGTAACGAATTATTTCACCGGTTGGTGGGAATATATTGATCTATTGTGATTGTTTCATAGGATCAATCAAATAGTTGTGGATAATATGATGGTTCATTCCCAAATGGTGTTGTTTTCAATCTTGAAGAGATGAACACTTAGTTTTTTAGAGTGGATATAGAGATTTAGTTATAATCCTGACATGTTTTTTCTTTAGGATTTATTTATAACTGTGTCGTTATGTAGTGTCCTTAGTGGTGGGATATACTATTTTTTAAGAAAATAATGGTTTGGAAAACATGAGTTCTGCTGTCAAATGTTTCTGGAAACCATGTATTGAGTTCTCTCGAAATTATGGAATCTAGATTATTATGAACAAAGTATTTGGGGAATATGAATTCTTGTATTTTTGGGTTTTTCAAGGTCTCTTAACCCTCCATAAGTTTATGATTTAAAATATTTTTTTTGGGTAGATGATAAAGCATAGTTGTAGATAGATGGTCTTGATCCTTTATAGTGTATGTGCAGTGAATGAGAGGAAGGATTTTTTGATGTAGTATGATGCTCATGTTAGGGAATTTGGTGGTCGAATTGGGTTTGTTTTGATAGTTTCAATGTGATAATCTTCACGGTATCTCTTTCAAATTTTGGGATATTTATGTACCAATGGGTAGAGCCTTTGTAGAAAGACCATATCTGACTGATATTATTTTTTTGTGGCATCGCTTCATGGTGGAGTTGAAGGGAAATCCATAGTTGGAAAATAAAGTCTTGAGATGAAAAGTATTGATGAGGTTAATGAATCGAGAGTCATGATGGTTTTGATATTTGTCTTGTGGTGCATTGAGGATGGTTGTAATTCATTAATGATGAAGAATCTCTAATGTGATGTCCCTTATGTAGTGACTAGGAAGAGATTTGTTCTCTAGATGTTTCATTTTCAGTCCTAGTGGATCCATAGACCTCCAAAACCTATAGGAGATCATGAATGGGCCAATTATTTCTCTATATAAGGTAGGTTTTATGGGATTCATGGAGATCTATTTGGGTAGTTTAATTTTCAAGGATAAAAATACTCTAAGGTGGGGTGGACATAGAGACCTTAGTGTTAATCGAATGAGTTTAAAGATCAATTCTAAGACAATGTGTCTCAAGACATATTTGTTAGTAAAATTGTAAATTTTCCACATAAAATGACATCAAAAAATTATTTAAGGGTTACATTGATATCTAAGGCACTTTTATGGAAATGATATAGCATAAAATAAATACATATCTGTGGTGTTCAATAGAGAAGTACCATTCTCAAAAAATCAATGAAACGTATATCAAGAACATTGGTTGATGGAACTAGTCTTCAACATAATTGATTAGAGAGGTCATTATAAAGAGATTATATTCCTCAATAACTATTTGTATGAGGTATTACGTTGTTTTAACATTAACTTCTTTCTCTATGGGTGCCTTGGTGTGTTTCTAGATGTTATCCTTGTACTGTAGCCTACTCCGCCAAATGTCATTAATAGAGAGGCCTAGAGTGTCACATGCTATGTTTATCCAAATATAAATTAAATAATATATTATTATATTTTGTTTAGAAAATTAAACAAATTATATTCCCCCACATGGTATAAAAATTATTTATGATTTCAAGATCACATATATTCCATCATCAGTCATTCAAGAGAAATAATGTGAGCATAATATTTAACAAATATTTATCATTTATTTAGTGAATAAAATATTTACTTATTTTTTTGAAAATAATATGTTGATATTTATTTATTTAATAAATATTCATTATTCAAGACTCGATAAATATTGATGAAGGAAGTTGCACATAGTTTAAATGTCCTGTGAGAAATAACATATATTGAATATTATTTTAATTAATAATAATTTATTTAATTCACAAGTTAATAGAATTTCAAGGAAATAATATTATATAGTTTACACATGGGGTTCCACAAATGAGTAAATAAATATTAAATATCCCTTTAAAAATATTTATGTATAATCCCAATTGGTTTTTAAATCCAATTCTATTTTTTTCCAATAGATCCAATTCATTTCTGTTGTGCACAATGACAACCAGAGAGAATCATGTCACATTGTAGAGGTGTCTCTCTATAAGAATTCTCCTAATTATAGAGGGATATCTTCTTCTACTTACCAGTCTCAAGTCTAGAGATATCAATTAGAATACATTGGAAGTGATTCTCGCGGTGATCAATGGAGAATGACGAAAGCGATAAGAATTACCGCGCAAGAAACCGAAGATTCCTATGATGATGTTTAGTGATTTTTACAGCACATGTTGATAACCACTATATATAATCGGTTCTGGATTAATACAGGAAAAAAATGGTAGAAAAAATAATATTCGTCAGATCAATCAATGAAGAAATAATTCAAGTGAGGTAATTCTTTAAATGATTATATTAATTATAGGCAATATGTAAAGATCATCTCTCTAGTTCTGGGGTGGTATCCACTATCTACGTTCTTTGATTCAATTTCATTGATCATGATGTCTATCATTGTATAGACCATGGATTTATCATTTATCATGATAAAAATCCCTGTTGGGTATGGACCATCTCTCACTTTTACTATGTCTGGATCCTACAAGGGGTATTAGAGCTACCATATAAATAATTATAATTTCTTAAATTTCATTGACTGGTTTATTAATTTGTCATTGAGTTTTTAATTCATGTTTAATTCTTATATTAATATGAATGACTATATCTTATTCTTCCTCTTTTGTTTATTGTAGATCTTATATAGTTCATTAATTTTATGGATGAAATAAAATTGGAGATCTCATCCTAAGGTGCCGAGGATTCTCGTCAGATAATAAAAGAGTGCACAGTATGTAAATAGAGTTACACATCAGGCACATGTGTTTGATGAACCATGAATTAATTTACTATTAATTCATATTGTGTTCATTGAATACATGTGGTGAATTTAATTTCTTACACCACGTGTCAACTGGGCCAGCTTGATTCATGATCAGCCGAAAAACATGTTGTGTATCCCACATACACGATGTATAGTCCCTTATGTCACTGATGAGATTTGTATTTCCATACATGACCTATTTTATTGATGACTATGTAACATGAATACCCCATTACTTGTATCCCATTGTACATTTCATGTACTCCAATTTTCCTAAGACATGGTTTATATGTCGAGTCCCTAGGAGTGTGCCTCGAATAGATAGTGAGATATTTACATGTCATGTATCTCACTTGCACATGACATTTAATTATAGCATGTTACATAGAATTAAATTTAATTTATCATACTATGTAAAACATATCGACATGTTGTTGTGTATGGTCATTAAGATGACAGGTCAGGACATGTGATGGGTTTTATTATATTTATATGTTTAATTAATTTTTATTTAATGTTCAGATCTTCATATAATGTAATAGTGTTATTGTAGTTATTACTCTACATGAATTGAAGTATAACACGTGATAAAAAATCATTTAATTTGAGTAATCATTATGGTGACAGTACATATCATGAAAGTGTGTGATAATCATTGTATGTCACTTTTCACAAGAGTAAAATGTATACTAGTAAAATATGGTTTGGAAGATTTGGAATGTTTTTCCCTGTGTTTCCTCAAAGGTACATTTATGTACACTGTTAATTTTAAATAAATTTTTTTGGTGTGTTTATATTTACGAAGAATGAGAATCTCATTTAAATTTTAAAGAAAAATAACATAAAAGATTTTTTTAACTAAATATGCAAATTAATTGACATGAACATGATATAACATAAATAATAACTACAAAGAGTTGAATTATAGTTTTATTAAATTCATAATTCATTTGAGGAATATAGATGATCATGAGCATAAACTAGACCTTCGTATGTGATTGGTTTAATTCAATTTATTATTAAATTAAATTAGTGCCATGTGTGTAATCTCTCGTCCCATTGTGTATGATCCTATGTGACCAATTTTTTCTTTTCTGAGAACTCTTTCCGATTAAATATGTTTGAGTAAAATCATATGTAATGGATATAGATCCAAAGCTATTTGGGGGAGTTCATGTATGGAGCAAAGTCGAAACCCATCCAAGAGAGATACATAGCTGGATAGATGGAAACCTGTAACACAAACTTAAATTGGTTCAAGGTTATTTCCCCTAGGTCAATGGTAAATTTATCAAACTCTATATAAACTAACCATTTGTAGAATCTCATGATCATACCACTTTATTATTATAATTTTATCATGTTTCATGGTTATTCTATTATGTATGTTTTTTCATGATCACATGAATTAATGAATTAAACATATTAGAATATAAAACTTTTATAAATTGGATTATTCATAAATATCATCTTAGTCAAGGTTAATCTCATATGTAAACCCATTTAATTTTATATATCATGTGATGTAGTTAATAATTGTAAATTTAAAGGTGAATGATAAAATACAATGGTTATATATTATGTATGTTTAGTCTTCCACTACATCGATAAAAATAAAAAAATAGTTCAATGTTCATGACCATCCAATGTTGGTGTGATTTTAATTTTTGGGGAATTATAACATGATGTTTTGGGTTGACATAACATAGTTTACAATATGGTTTAACCACCAAATCAGGACAAGGTGAAAATGAGAGGAAATGGATGATGAAATCAAACTTAAGTATTTCGAGATTTGGGAGTCCACAAAACATATCAAGGAACTATGAGTTGATGCAGTTGACATTTGGAATTCCTACTTAAAACCATTAAAGTTACTTAACCAACCAAATTTTGGGTAATCAGAAAGGGAATATGGATTTTCTCCACTAGAATATCCAAGACACGTGATATTATGAATCTAATGGTGAGCGATATTTGGGTTCTTTAAAATTATGGGAGATTAATAAATATTATATTTATTTATTTTATAAATTTTATTAGATAAAGTAATAAAACATTTGTCATTTTATTTTTAAAAAATAATAAAATTACTCCAAACTTATTATTGTGATAAATAATTTATAAGTACAACATTTTCATAGAAAAAATATTCTAAGAGTGGAAAAGGTAGTTACACAATATCCTTCTCCATGAAAGGAAAATGTATGCGTTGGAAGACCCTATTACAGATATTCCTTGTAATAAGGCTAGTGATGATGAGATAAAAATCTATGGAAAATGATTGAATGATTTTATATATATTCTATTTTTCATTCTATCATTTAGATAATGGGAGAAAAGAGAGATAAGAGATCTAAAAATCATAGTTTACAACTAATATTGGAGACTATGCACCATCTAGGCCACATGTAATTAATCATAATGGCTACATAGAATGATTTTATATCTTAGGGGTTATATTCTCAGATGTGTTGCATATAGATAACATAAATTCATCGATAGCCATGACCTTCCCCTATTTTATTCTTACATACAAAATTATAAATAAAGAGAAGAGTCTTTCAAAACATCATACATTGGTTCTCTAAGTGGATAAGGACAATGGGCGTTATAAATGCATGGTCCTTCAGGTGAATACAAAAAATAAGAAGAATGTATAGGTGTATAATATTTCTAACAAGTCAAATGCTCCCAAACACCATCCTTCTAATAATAGAATTATCCAAAGGCAAGCTAAGGAAAAGGAGGTAGTATGTTTTTCATGTGGAAATCAAGGCGAATTGAAGAGAAAGTGATCCTAGAAGAAAGGGGAAGATAAAAGTGAATCTGTTATCATGTTTAATCATTCAATATCTACATAATGGGAATTAAATAAATCTTTTAGTTCTCACATCTATATCTAAATGCATGAATATAGTAGATTGTGAAATATATCTATAGTGGATGCGGATTAGAGAGATACTATTGGTGGAAGACATGTTGCTATATCTATTTGTTACTACCACATTTCATTCACTTTATGAAGGATTTTAGTTTTGAAATATTGTTATTTTGAACCAAAAATTACAAAGAACCTAATTTTTGTGTCATTATTAGATACAGATGTGGTTTTTCATGTATGGAAGGAAAATTGGTTTCTATTATAATGAAAACATAATTTAAGGAATGGAACTTATACATTAAGATATTTTTGTATTAAATTATGATATCTAATTATTCGAAATAGATAAAGAATCATGTTAAAACTACTCATATTGAACCCAGCTATGGAGTCCCCATCTTTGTCACGTAAAAAAAGAGTTCTAAAAGCTCTGTCAAGATGGGTTTTTAGACTCAATTGAGATAAAAACACTTGAAATAATTCGTGAATGTTTATAGGGAATAATTAACAAACAGACATTTGGTGGATAGGTTGAAAGGGCCACATAGTTTCTAGGATTGGAACACATTGATGTGGGTGTAAAATTTCTAGTTGATGATAGAGGTGGTTATTCTTACTTCATAAGTTTTACAAATTACTTTAGTAGATATGGTTAGGTCTAATTGATCAGGTATAAGCCCAAGTCCTTTGAAAAAATAATAGAGATCAAGATTGGAGTAGATAATCAACTTGAAAATAATATAATGAAGCTTCGATCAAATTGAGTTGGTTAATATATTAACCAAGATTTTATCAAATATATATAAAAGATTAGGATTCTACTTCATGTTACTCCACATTACACACTGATTCGTAAAAATTCTAGTGAATGGATAAACTGTACATTGTTAGACATGGTATGGTCAATAATGATTCATGAGGATATTCCATTATCCTTTTAGGGATATGCCTTACTAATTGTGGCATAAACATTAATGTGAGTACTTACTAATGAGAAAAACTAAAATCCATGTAGGATATGGAGTGTATACAATCTCCTTTTGTCTCGTACACATGCGTGGGTTTTATTAGGAATTTTAAGGCATTCTCAAGTAACAAACTTGCACACTATGGATCAAAGTATATTTTTAGGGTATCCTAAGGAAACAAAGGGATACTACCAATACAACCAACAAAATAAAAAAAATTATCGCTAGACAATTCATTCTTCATGAGCGGGATCACTTCCTAAATCATATAGTTTGACAATTATTTAATTTGAAGATGTAGATTCCCAAGATACACAAAATTGGGTATAGGAATAGATTATATAGGTCCCTATGGAAGAATTAATTCGTAAAACACAAGTATTGTGTAGGATCACAAGAGAGGTATGAAAACCGGAGAGATATGGTTTTGTAGTCATAGTGGATGAAGACTCATTTTTCATAGATAATGATAAAACTCTATCATATAAAGATTCACTTGATATCTCAAAATATCCAACATGGAAATAATCCCGGAATTATGAAATCGACTCTTTATATCATAACCATGTATAGGTTTTGGTCGATGCTCAAGTTGTTGTAAATAATATAGGTTTAAAATTGGAATTCAAAAGAAAAATTGATATTAAAGGTAAATTGAATACCTATAAATCAAGGCAAGTAGATAAAGGGTTTAATGAAAATCAAGAAATTGACTATGGTGTAACCTTTTACCTAGTTTCCATGTTTAAATCAATTAGAATTATACTTGTTACAACATCTTACTATGACTATGAGAATTGGTTAATGGATGTCAAAACTCGATTACTTAATTAGGTCCTTTAAGAATATGTGAATATGAATAAACTAGAAGGTTTTTTTGTCTACTAGGGTGGAAAAAAGTATTTTCTAGTTGCATACCATTTATTGATTGAAGCAGGCATCTAGGTCATGGAATATTCAATTTGATGATCTATAATATAATTCATTTTCATTATGAATGATGTTGATACATGTTTTTTCAAGTGTTTTAGTGAGATTATTTTTATCCTAGATGTATATGGAGATGAAATATTACATATTTGAAATGAAATAAAAATCATACAATAGATTTAGAACTGATTAAAGAAGTGTTTCTCCAAGGTGGACTTAGGTGAAGCAGCCTATATTCTAGGGATCATTTACAGTATTGATAGATCCAATAGTATAATTGGACTATGTTAATGTACATATATTAACCAAATGCGAAATTTTCCATGGAAAAATCAAAGATGCTATTGGTTCTAGAGTCATGTGGTTTACATCATTCTAAGAAAATATGTCCTGAAACACAACAGAAGAAAGAGAGACTGAGTATGATCTCATATGATTCGGTGATAGAATCATTCATGTATTCCATGTTATGTACTAGACATGATGTTGCCTATGCATTGATCATGTTAGGCATGTATGAAGCTGATTCAAGATAATGACAATGGTCTGTAGTTAAGGTTGTCCTTATGTATCTAAGAAGAACTAAGGATATATACCTGGAATATGGGGAAGATGAGGAGACTGTCATCAGGGGATATTCTGATTCTAGATCTCAAAGAGATCAGAATGATCTGATGTTGTTCCCACGATATGTATTTTTTCCGAACAGTGAAGATGTAAGATTGAAGAGTTTAATTTAGCCAATTTTCATTGATTCTATAAAAGTTTTTAAATACATAGAGGAATTTAATACAACCAAGGATTTAATGGGATATGAACCTTTTCCCAGTGCCTTGATGTGGTACTTCGTAGCACAAATTTTATTACATTGTATTTTGATAATACAACAACAATTGGTCTTACAAAAGGGCCATGGTCACACTAACCGATATAGTATATACTCTGGAAGTTTCACCTCTTATGGAATTTTCTATCAAAGGGGTGAGTTTTTAGTAAGAAAACTACCCATGAAAAAGAATTAGTGTCTCCCTTGGATAAAGGATGATCCTAGAAGAAGCATGAATATCACTTAATAGCTTGAAGACTGAAGTTTATTAAAAGTGGGCTATTGTGAATATGGAATTCCATTGGATAATGTGACCTAGGAGAAGCCTCTTTTTACTTTATGATAACCAATATTCATAGTTTTTTATTTTAATAATACTTCTTATCACATCATGATTGTTATTCTGCATATCACATTTTGTGATAGTGTATTAATAGTAGTGTTCAGATTAAAATGTTATAGTAGTTCCCCACTATTATGAAAAACAAGATGTGGCATGACAACATTCTAAAATTGTAGTCTTATAGACAGATGATATCATTTGAGGGAAAAATGATACATACTATTAGGGGTGGAGACTCATAAGACTTTGATAGAGGTTCTAATGTTGTACGATCATGGTAATACCCAGTGTAGGATATTATGAGAATGAAACTTGTGACTAGGAAATAAACATTTATATGTGTCATTAGAGGTTATTATCTTGAGACATTTGTATTGATATTGTACATTAAAATTATTATTAAGGGGTATTATGAGTCACGTAATTTGATGTATTGATGATACCCATGATGACATATTTTCACGGTGAGGTAGGATACGTTAGGTTTGTCATGAGTAATATTTCATTAATTAATAATGTGAGAAATGATTTTTCACTTATGTTATTCAAAATATGTTGATATATGTGTCACTTTGACACAAAACTTATGGGCTAATTAAATCCATAGCCATGGTGTTCTATTGGAAAGTTAGATTTCCAACAAAATCAAAGAAAGATATATCGAGCACATAAGTTGATGGCACAAGTGTGTAACCTATTTGAAATGATATATCGTGATAAAGATAGTATATTACACAGTAGTGTCAATATATGTTATTAACATATTGCTTCATTAACTTCTTTATCTATGGGTTCTATGGCATGATGCAAGATGATAACCTTGGACTTTAGTCTGTTTCACCTAATGCCACAGAAAAAGTGTTATAGAGGGCCACAAACTAAGTGTTTCTATAATCTCAGTTAAATAATATATTATTATTTATGATTTTATAAGTTTAATAAATATTATTACCACATTTTGTTTTATTATTATTCATATTATCTTGATTTTATATATTATGTCACCAGTTATTTGAGAGAATATAATGTGGTAAAAATATTAAATATATATTTATTTGTTATTTATGGAATATAATACTTATTTATTTATTGGATAATAATGTATTGATATTTAATTATGAAATAAAAATTAATTATTCAAGGCCCTATAAATATTATTGAGGAATGAGAGACTGAGTTTAAAGGTATGATGAGGAATAATATATATTGAATATTATTTGATTAAACTATATTTAATTTTAAACAGAGGTTAACTTCATGATAAAGAAATATTATTATTGTTGTTGTTATAGAAATGGGGTTCTATAAGGAATTGGATAAATATTAAAGGAAACATGGGAAAATATTTATTTCTAAACCCAAGTAGTATTTAAACCCAGTTATACTATTTTTCTAATAGAGTGAATTCATTTGTATTATGCACAACAAGAGTTGGAGAAAATCCTGTCAATCCATACAGATCTCCCTCTTTAATAACACTCCAATCAGTGCAGGGCAATCTTCCTCCACATCCCTATCTCGAGCCTCGATAGATCAAGGAGAAATATTTAAAAGCGATTCTTGTGGCAATAAAATGCTAATGAAAAAAATGATAGGATTTGTCGTGCTTGCACCCAGAGATTCATACGATGACATTTGGATATTTGGAAGCATGGGCAGATCACCTCTAGAAGGAATATGTTCATGATTCCTAAAACAAAATGATTGAACAAACCAGATCTCTTGTAAGATCCATTAATGTATAAATAATTCACATAAGGTAATTTTTAATTGATTAAATTAATTATAAATAATATGACATTATCCACTCTTAGGTTCCATCATTTTAAAAAAATTATATTTTTTAATTCAAATCCATTGATAACAACATTTATCATTGTATATATCTTAGATATATCACTAATCAAGACAAAAAGAAAAGCACATACATTTTTACATCTAAGTAGGGATTTATTGTTTTCATTCTTCATGAACTCCAAATTGAAAATGATTATTTGAAATTATGTATTACATGTGGATGATTTGGGGAGTTAGTTTTTATTTGTTCTCATTTTAAATAAACTCTTTATAATTTTATTATTATTAATATATATATATATATATTTAATTGTATTTATTATATACATGAATTTATAAATATTTGTATATAAATATAATAATATTTATATAATTATATATATTTATATAATTGTATTTATATATATTAATTTATAATTATATATATTTATAACTATAATAAATATATTTATTATATAAATTTATTTAAAAGGTTTTTAGGGATATAGACTTATATATTTATTTAAATTAATTCATTATTTAAATATTTTTATTATAATTTTAAAATTATTTAAATATATATTAGTTTCTTTATGATTATAATTATAAGTAAATAAGTTTATATATATTTGTATATAATTATAAATATAATTATATAATTATATATATATGAATTTTTATTTATTAAAATATAAGTATGAATAATTTTAAATAAAATTAATATATTATTTATTTAAATATATTTTTTAGCATTTTAAAATTATTTTATTATATATATATATATATAATATTTTTAATTATAATTATAAATAAATGTATTTATAAATAATTGTATATAATTAAAAATATTATAAATATATTCATTATAATTATATAATTAATTAAAATAATATATATTTATTTATAATTTTAAAAATAATTTTCGTAAATTTTTTCATGAATATTTGAATTATTAAATTATATATATTATTATATCTTTTTTATAATAATTATATACAAGCATTTATCAATTAATGAAAATAAATAATTATTATTTTTAGAATATAAATATGATAATTATATATATATATATATTAATAAAAAAATTGTTAAATATTTTTTATAAGTGCTAAGGATAACTCGATAAATATCTACCTTTATTTGTGATTTATGTATAGTGTTGGGTAATACATGATCTCTTGTGGTGATGATTTTTTACCCCTTTAACTTGTTTACATTCTCCATATTTGCTTGTTTTACATACATATTTTATTTTCAATAAATTTCAGAATAATATACTAATATAAGGTTTGCACCATTTTATTATATCGCAATTGTCACCATATCAATGGACTAATCATTTCTAATTGAAAAATTCAATACCACACATTCATGGATGACAAAAAATATAAGATAACCAGTAACCATACACTAATTTGACATTGGTCAATCATGGAGGTGGAATATTAAATTAAAAACCAGTCTAATAATAAAAAAAACATCATGTACCATTATTAGTCAATCACTCTAATATATAACCCTATTTAAAATAATTTTTGTTAATTATATGTTTTAAAATATTTTTAAATTATTGTTATTTAGTTTTATTAATGACATTGTACTTATAAATGAATTTTAATATTTTAAATATAAAATTTAAATGAGTTCAGATAGTTATAAATAATATGGGGATTATTCACTCTAATTATTTTTAAAAATATATATTTAAAAAATGTTCAATATTTATAATAATTATAAAATGATCGTTACACTAAGCAATTATAAAATGTATCCTGATGTTATTTTTAACAATGGATCCATGATTTTATTTTGTATTAAAATTAAATAGGAAACATTGAATGCTACATAAGGCCCAATCAGGTCATTCTGACTCGAAAAAACAAGTAGAGTGTGGGGATCCATTTTTATGGTGCCTATATATAATTATTAAAATATTTATTTTTATATATATATATATATATTTAATTAATTTTTTTAAAACAATAAATTTCTATTTGAATTATTAAATTATAAACATTAATATATCATGTTTATAAAAATTATATACCTAAATTTTTCAATTAATACATATAAATAAATATTATTTTTTAACATTTATATGATAATTTTATAAATATTAATAATAGTTTTTATTAAAATTTTATATCAGTACTACAAAAAATGTTCGTAATGATACACCCTTTTCAGCACATTATGTTTAGTTTTGGGTTAGATTTGTTCTTTAATAGTGATGCTTTTTACCCCTTTCAATTGTATACATTTTCCATATCCCCTTGATCATTGTACATGTTTTATTTTCAATAAATTTTGGTTCATTGGACTAACCTCTGGTTTGCACTATCTTGGAATATCGCAATTCTCACTGCATAAGTAGACCAATAATTTTTTATTACAAAACTCAATTACTTATATTCACAAATGAAAACCAATCTAATACATTCATGCACCATACAATAGATGGAAATTTGTCAATAATGGGGGTGGAATATTAAATCAAAACTGATTTTGTATTCATATAATCTTCATGAACCATTATTATTCAATCAATCTATTCTAGAACACTAATTATATAAATTTTTATGATTTTTATATTTTTAAATAATAAAATTAAAAATTGGTTATTATTCATATAAAATTCATGTACAATTATTATTCCATCCTCAAGGAATCGAGTATCTCCCAACATGATTCACCCTTTATAGCTTCATATATATCAAATTATGAATATAAACAAAGGGTGAATCAAGTAGTGTAATATTCAATTCCTTGATGATAGATTTTCTCCGACTTGATAGTATACACGTTTCATCTTGAATAAAGGGTTAAAAAAGTATTGTAATACTCGATTCATTGATGATAGATTTGCATAGAGTTGAAAGTATAAAAGTATCCTCATGCCTGTATAAATTGATCTCATAGACAAAACATAAAAGACAAGCCTATTCATGATTCTAACCACAACGAAACCCCATCCTTGAAAGAAAAAGAGATCATCAAAAGGATAAATTGGGTCAGAGGTGTGACCACCTCAAGTGATGTAGGGGTGAGGGTAACATCCTTGAATTGTGAAGAAATTAGAATGACAACAAAAATGATGGAGATAAATGTGGAAATAGAGTATTGTGCGAGGACATAAGGGCTTCCTTGTCAAAGGATCCATTCCCATAGAGGATGTTGAATCCAGAAAAAATGTGACAGTAGTTATATGTGTTGATACAAGAAGAAGAGTGTTGATCCCCTCTTTATAATGATGAGAATCATCAACTATTAGAGTGATGAACCTCTATTTATAATTATGAGAATCACTATTGATATTATAGTCATCTTTTCCATCATGTCTTTCAAGATCTCTAGATGATTTTTTGGTGATAATCAAGAGACACTACAAGATACTGTAAAGGGAAATGGTTATTGCACCTAAAAAAGTATAGAAGATCCATGTCTAATAATATAATGATGGTGAATTTTATAAGAGAGGTAGGATAGTTTATGATAGTGGTAAGAGGAGGATGGGTTCATGGGTAGAAGGGGGTTAGGTCTGTTGTGTCCATCTGGGGCCATAGTCCTACAGAAATGGGTAAGAGGGGATGCTTGGGGGTGGTCATCGATGGGAGTCGAGGAGTACATTCCTATTGGAAGTGGAAACCACGAGAGTGTTATGCGATGTCCATAACAATATAAACATTATGTTCTACTATATTCATGTAGAATGTGATGTTCCATGTTAAAATGATCACTAAAGGATGCCAATGCATGGAGGCTAAATGCAATGTGGTGTTGCCATTTTAATCTCCAACATTCACCAACTTGAAAATCATGTCCCCATTCTCTCTTGTTTTTATTATATACATTACTATGTAGGCTCTTACATCCATGGTTGTCATATGAATAATGTTGTGTCCCCCATTATTGAGCAGTTCCCATGTGTGTGGGTGTTGTTGGATAATCTCTCCAATGATTTTATTATTTTCTTTTACTTACAGCCAACTAGATCAGAAAAAAATCATCATCACAACATTCCCATTTATAGACATAGTCAATGAATTTATCATGTTTATAGGAAAAATAACTCCAATTTTCATAAGTGGGCTTCGAAGGAAAGAGATATCAGACCTTATTCATCAAATGACACAACTAGACCTGGATTATTTTTCAATAGATCATCTTGAACATCTTCTTCCACAACCAGAGAATATATATTTCAGGTCATGATGAATTAATATTATACAAGGTTATTAATTGTTTCTTTAATTTTTTTGTTTTGTGATTTGAAAACAGATTTCCATGTTTGATGGATTCACCTAATATGAATTCCATGGATTTATAACTGCAAGGACCACTAGTTTTCCATTTTTATCCCCACCAAACCACAAATTCTCTAGAAAGAGCTCGATGATCTCTATAATTACAACCTTTAAACCCAGGAATAGAGGATACTCTACAATATTCATGAGATTCAACTCTGTTGGATCTGGGCTTTCCTCTATTAATGGCCATGGTAAAGTACCAGAACCTTCATTATTAGCCATTGAAAAGGGTCAATCCATGTTTTGTTCTCCTCTAGTATTTTTGTAAAAATTAGAATGCATTGAAGTGATTGTCATGAAATCATTCCCTATTCTAGTAGTTTTTTATCACACCATGGTTCTTATCACATATAACAATTTGAAGAGTGGTTTGATTGGAATCATCCCCCACATTTAGATTGTTAGGGCACCGACCGAGGATCTAGCTGACCAGCTCAGCAGCAAAGGTAATGGGGGATGTGACCATGATTTGGAATAACATGTGGCCTCATGGGATGATCAAATCTAAAATTGAAACATTGAGGTTATAGATCACATATATATCTATGAACAACATGTCACCCCTCCCCACAACTACATAGACATCATGTCTCATCAATTTGGAAGTACCATCACTTCTGGGGATTTTGGGCCCCACCTGTCTAGTGGGGATGACCATGTCAGCTTCCTTGAGGAAATGTAATATGACCTCTCCAAGATCACGCAACACAAAATACATATCTAAATTCATGGATTTATTCATCTTTATATTTGATAAAATAAATAACTAATATATATTTAATTTAGAGAATCCTATTTTTAATGTTGGAAAAATATTAGTACAATATAAATAATGATTCATAGAAATGATATATAGATGAAAAGTCATATTAAAAACAATAAAATGGGAATAAAATTTAAAATTATAAAACATTTACAAAATTTGACTATGCATATCAAGGTCTGATAGACTCATTAAAGAAAATAACTCTATGTTTTATTTCAACGATTGTACAATAGGAGCAAGTAAAAGGACTAACATGGTTGAAAATAAATGGATAGGATGATCATTCAGGTTCAAGGAAAGAATATGAATCTAATATATTCATATACATGATGTTTCTTAGGAGTCGAAGAAGGATGATCAATGAATAAACCAAGCTACTTTAATGCATAATAAAGAGATGCACATATGGAATATTAAGGGGGGAAAATAAAGCACTGAGTATGGAAATTGAAATATCACAGTGAAACTATATAGGTTCATGGATTACAATAGAAAAATTATTGATAAGGAGATACACATATGATATTTAAATTAAAAAAGTAATAAAATCGAATCTAGAGAAGATAAATTGAATTTTCAATATCGCAGGGAAACATCATTCAAAGGATGAAATATGACCAATTTTCTTCGACCTGTGAGTAATAGACTATGATAGTTAAATAGAATATATAAATATATGGACTAAATTATTGACTATAGAGCATGTGTGGAACCTGTTATGGGAATAAAATAATTGCAACTGTGAATGGATTTAATGGGAAAATTATATTTCAATGATAATTCATTTATGATAGTGTATAAACATATATAACCTGATTCCAAAATTCCAAGAGCATATAGATATTCATAATTCTACTAGTGAATATGGTATAGTAACAATGATAGGAATCACATACGTAGTATGTCAGCTATGTATATAATGAATATTGTAAATACAACATACCCACATCGAATGGGAATACATATACATCATTGTAATATAAAAGAAAAAAAACTAATGGTAAGAAATTCCATGAAAACACAACATACCAACATATGCATAAAACCTAAAAACATATGAAATATACAACATATCATTTAAGAGATACACAACATGGTAAAATAGTGTTTTCCATTATGTAAATCAGCCTTTGAGTGGTGTGAAACACTAAGGACAGAGAAAATATATTACACCGAAAACAATCACTCTGGTTGAGGGATGTCATGACACATGTAAGATACACCAAGACAATAAATTTAAATTAGAATAATAGGAAAAGATATTATGAGAAATAATAAACAATATACCACATTGTTCAGGCTTATAAAAAATTGATAAGAATCATAAAATGATTTTCTAACAAATTGTTTTATGATAAAATCAACGCTATATTTATCACTTTTAAAAGAATTTTTGGAAATATAAACTCGATTTTTGATAAAAGATACATCATCAGTTTACAAAAATATAGATAGAAATGAAATAATTTCCATGAAAAAAAAATTAACTTGAATTTTATCACCATTGCATGCAAAAATTGGAGATGGAAATAAGGAATCCTGAATCAATGAATACACGTAAGCTCATTTGAAAAAACTTTAAGGATCATTCAATACAATATCAAGTTTAAGATCATAAATAATATCGAATTTGGTAGAAAAAGCATCAAATAATGTAACAATAACATCGATATACAAATCTAGAAAAAGGGGGGTTAAAGTCACTAATAGTGTTTGGGCTATGTTGTGGTAAGGGGCACTTAGATCTATGAAGGATCCTATCAATGAATTGGAGATTTCATTTAGTGGTTTTTTGAGATTTTTTCTGGCTAAAAAATTTCTCAAAATATGTTATGAATCTGAGATATTAGATGATGACCCATTGTACCCAAGGTCGAATCCTACCCAGGGAGAATAAGTGACGAACACTAAGCTCACATAGTTATCTTACCAGAAAATGAGAAGAACATTTGGTTTGGTGGACTCATGATCACTTGGTGATGTCAATCAAAAAATGATCAATAACAATATTGGAGAAGATAGATGGGATATTAAAGAATAAATCACTAGTATTATGGTTGCTGAGAAATATGACAAAGGTGGGTTGATTGATAGATTATGGATGGACTTAGGAGACGTCAGTGGTCAGTGAGGGAATGTCTTTTGGTTGAGGTCCAAAACACAAATAAGTTATTTTAGGGACATATCTGGAAGTTTTTGAAAGTGGATGGAACAAGAAGAATGCTTATAGGGTGGACGGATTTGAAGGAGACCGTCAGATACAGGATAAAGTGGTAAGAAAAACATCAGATGAAATCGATGGGAAATCCAAGAGGAGGATATGAGAATGTCTTATTGGGAGTACGAAATTGAAGGGTGGGGATAACCAACCAATAAAATATACAATAAATTTTTTATTGAAATAGGTTTTGTTTAAAAATATGCATTTACTTCAACCGTGTGATCACATGGGTCTATAATTATTTTTTTATTTTTCCCACAAGGTTCTTTTTAAATTTGATCATTCATAAGAATATTGATCAAATCTAAATCACTAATTAATAATGGATTTTGGTTTCCTGATCCTCGTTGGAAGTTTATTTTTGAATGTTTGTTTTTCCTACTGTGCACTAGGCCACAACTCCGCAGGTCGAGCTCTGTGGTGACTTCGTGGGGGTGTAAGGGGATACATTCCCCTGATCCAGGTGTTAAAGTCCCCTGAACTTAATTTTCCAGAACTATATAATATATGACCAATTTTAGTAGATATGACCAGATGACACAGATAGGGAACTCTAACAGTGCAATTTTTGGCAGGACTAATGTATCTGGGTTGATAAACGACATTGACAGGACATTGTAGCTCCATGGAATTCCATATGTCAAACATTGTAGTATCTTATACTTGGTTGGCCATGAAATTGTAGTGATGTAGACATTCAACAATCATTTACTATTTCATAATGTAATTTTTAAGAGGATGGTGGTGTAATGCTGTGTCCTCCTTATTAACCAATTCTGGGATAGGGTTTTGTGTGCGGTTGAGATCCCTAAAACTCCATGTAATTTATTCACCTAACTATGGATAAATTTATACCACTTCGTTGATATAGGATCATTTCCTGAACTAGTTAATTATCTATGATTATGATCTTCTATGTCTTTATATCATGTTTTCCCCTTTTACTCTTCTTTGAATCGTTTTTTTCATTCATTGTTCCTCGAGTTTTCATAACAATAAATACTATGTAAGAGTGAAATACATGTTCAAAAGTTACAAAAATATTAATATAGAAAGAAAAAATTCCCAAAAAGCATTATAACTCTTAGTAAAATAACTAAAACACATATATTGATTAAATTTTGTGATAAATTATGGGAAATATAAAAAATGAAACACTATTGGGAATATAATTTTATTTTTAAACAATGATGAATAGGATGTTATAATAGATTTCATATAACTAAATTAATAAAATGAATTAAAACATTAAATTTTTGATTGAAAAATTAATAAAATTGAATTTAACCATCACACCAATTCAATATGAATCTCTTATATTTTTCAGTTAGTGTTCAGATATCAATATGAATATGGGAAAGATGAATTGTAAAAATATATTCAGCGAATGTCATGGTTTTCTATATATAAATTATAAAATAACCCACTTTGATCTCAGAAATCAGACAACAGAAACGAATGGTTTAGGATTTTTTTAATAGGAAAAAAAGAAATTACACAATTAAAAAACAATAATGGAATAAAATCATTAATTACCATTAAAAATAAAATTATAAGTATAGGTTCATTATTCATGTCTAAAAAAATCTCAATGATTAAAATTTTCATGTAAATATTATTTTGATGCTAGAAGAACCTATTAAAAGAATACTAGGGGCATCAAAAATATCTATAAAACTATTAATGATTACACAGATGTAATAAATCTATTTTATGGAAAATAAATCAATAAAATAACTCAATATTCAAATAATATATCCAGGGATGTTGTAAAATGATGGAGAACGCCTATTTGATTCATGTTAGAATGATATAGAAATCCATGGACATGATGACCATATTCTTCCACTATGATGTTGTTACCCAATAATAAGATTATAAATAATTTCAGTAATAAAGTATCATACAAAACCATCTATTATTTAAAAACAAAAATTTACCATATATTATTTTTGGATATTGTAAGGAATATTTACAAGATCATGTATTGAGAAGGCAGACGATTCAGAGCCTGGAGTTCCTGAAATAAATATTTGAAATATATTTAACATATTAAATAGAACATGCATGAATTTTTCCTAAAAAGGTGAAATAATTTCTAAATGAAGTCACAAATTAGAAATCAAAGGACTAGGTTGAGTTTATAATGCATGGTTTACTCTAGGAACGATATAAAATTTCTTGGTGTGCGTCGGTTGTTGAAAAGTCATCCCGGATGTGTAAATGAGTAAAATAATTAAATAAATTTCTTATATCATTTTTTATTGATGTGGTGAATGGTGAGTCTTTATGAAAAATACTATAATTAACTTCTAGGTTTAGCTGCATAACCCACGAGCTTTTGGGGAGAGATTTTGAGGAACTCTCTCATATGAACATCTGCTGGATCATGGATCGGTGAATGATGTGCAACATATTCGAAGGATCTCGCCAATGACTATAACAAAACATCATTATTCATTAGAGATCATTCCAAAACAAGGTATAATGTTTTATTAAATTTTATTTTTTCCTCATTCTTAATTTCAATGATGAATTTTAATCAATCAACCAATAGATTGATTCACTGATCAATCATCTTTTGGGATGTCTTTCTTTTTTTGGATTTTATAAGGATAATTTATTTGTGATCTAAATGTTATCTATTAATTTTTTGTTCTAATGAAAACTAATCAAGGTTGTTATAAAAGTTTACTGAGATCAATTTCTCTTGAATGTTCCTCTCTTTTCTCCAATGATTCTTCATTCATTGCGGGCGTTCATCATTAGGACATTGGTTCCACATATTCTAGTGAATCGATCATATTTCACCTGATTATTGGTTAAATGATGGAATATCATAGACATGGGACCAACATGACATGAAGGAGGTGTGATTATGGATGTGGTGACTAATTAGATGGTTTTTTATTCCCGAATGTTTTTATTTTTCGGGCACAATGATGAACGACGAACAAGACTGATTTCCTAACCGTCAAAGAGATAGAATCTGGAAACTAGCCTTGTCCAGGTTCCTTCGGATCAGATACTTGATTTCCAGTATTAATGTGGCTAGATTTACTAGAGATGGTAGTGTGGAAATGAGCATATGAAATAAGAAGAGTTTCTATAAAATTTTGAACCACGCGATGTGTGGGACCCTCCTAAAAGCAGAGTGAGTTTTAGAGAAAGTTAACTATCAAAAGGCATGTGGCCTTATCACATAGTGTTTGGTATTTCTATAGTGACACAATTTTTACCATAGAAGGTACATAGAAATGGGTCATAGTACATGACAAAGGGATTTTCGTGTACTCCCACACAGACTCAAATTGGATTGGTGTATATGGGAGTACCTTTGTACTACTGCATGTGAATAGTACACTAATAGAAAAGACGTCTTGTATTTTTACATAGACATGATCAAGAGATGATGAATTTACATGAGTAGGCCCTAATGGCAAGGTACATGGAGTGTAACCCTACTACAAACCGTGTACTTTCTAAAACAATGTTTGGAGTCGTTGTTGTCTATACCTTGGACAGGTTTTGTTAGGGCAAGTTCCCCATATCCATTCCCTAAGGGTTATTATGTAATCACCTAACATTCAAAGGATAGAGATCCATTTAGTTGGACATCATGGATAGAGTTGTTGGAATTATTTTGTGTCCCAAAGTGAGATCCAAAATTTATCATCGGGCACTATGTGGAGTTCTTAGTATCATTGTGGCAGACACTATGTGGGGAATGATCCTCTAGTTAATTGGATAATCCAGATTGAGTTGTTGGAATACCTTATGGGTTTGGGGTTGATCCTCATCTATGAATCGTATCACTTCAAGCCTTCAACATGTACTTATAATGGAGAGATCTAAAAAGAGCTACCTTGCAGATGTATGTCATCATTGTTATCAAACTCACGAGTCTATTCTCCGGGATGAGAACTTTGTGAAACCTTAGAGCTGAGATCCAAGGCTTGTATAATGATTATGAAATACATTTAGACTAAATGTATTTATTGAATATATATGGATAATCTTGTTATATGTGATGTAGAAAAATACATGTGTAGATATGACTCTATTTCCTTTTGTTGTATATTTCATGGTTTTGGGGTCCCTAATGGGTATTTTTATACTCACCATTGCACAGTCTTCGCCCACAGATGTCGTGTCTTGTGAGGATGATCATCTATTTGAAAAAGTATTAAATGGACTAAGACCATACTGTGCTTAGTGAGATTAGAAAGACCAATGTGTGTTCTTGTGACAACATGATTGGATTCGATTTCTCTCTTTATATGTTGAAATTGTTTTCAGACTCTTTGTGCTGAGCTTTTATTTGGACTAATTTAATATCCATTACATCCCATCCTACTATGGTTATGAGAAATAGATGTATGCATGCATGGTTGTTCAGTTGATTTAAAATTTTACAATTGTATTTTCTTGGAGATGTGTTTGTGTGTGAAATTACATAGGATAAGGCCTCCCATGTTTGTCATATGTCTTCTTAGTACTAGTCACATTCCCCTGGCCTATTGGAAATGGGATAGGGGAGTCATGACATGAACTCCATTAGGATGGGTTGTGACATATTATATGAAATATCGATTGTAAAAGACATGGAGATTTATTATTTATTTACTATAAAAACAAACCATAATCAAAAAATTGGTAAAAACTAAAAAAAAGAGAATGAACTATGCAATAGTAGAATTTACAATGCAATGAAATGTGAACATTATGACCTAAATTTTTTGACAATGATCATCGCCTTCTTATTTTCATCTTAAGAACTTGAGAAATTTAATTTACCTAAAATGTGATAAAAGAAATTAAAGAATCTAAATTTTATATTTAAAATCAAAATGCTGTCTAATTGAAAAAATATAATTCAAATAATATTTACAAACCCGCATAACATCCACAATTTCCTTTCATTAATGATAACCACCAAATTAATCTAGATAATTTATTTTTTTTATCCTCATTATTAACCAAATATAATAACTATATAGTAAAATATTCATATGAATTCATGTTATCCAAAATTATGATTATAAAGAGAAATATAATTAAAGAAGTTGTTTTGTAAACTGAACTATATATAAATTAATTCATAGTTATATATTAGTGTAAATAATAGATTTAAAATTAGGAAACTACTAACATGATGATGTAAAATTGTTACTAGAGGTTTAAAATATTAATATTCAAGTTTATAAATGTACATGGACAAAAAAATAATATATTATAAGCAACAATATAGTTTTTCTTCAAAATTGAAACTAAATGAAAATGTTTTTAACTTGTGAAATGTAACACCCCAAGACATTAAAATATTTTCCTTTTACAATTAATTTAATTTATTTCCCTAGATTTCATTATATGGAACACCATGTTATGATTAGGTTACATGAAACTTAAATTTAATCTTGCATTGCACAGAACACTGAGGTAAGAACACATTACACGAATGAATGACTTTCCTTGATGGCTTGCGTAACACACAAGATAGAGTTTTCATGAAAAATAATATACAATTACAAAAATTTTAATTTAATATAATAATATTAAATTATAAAGTTAAAAAATGGTTATGAATAATATTAATTAACATTATAAAATATATGATTTATACTAATATAAGATAAATTCATTGTTATTTAATTATTTATAAATGAAAATATAATCCAATTGAATATAAAAGGGAATTTTTTTATAAAATAATTTCTATTAGTGAATTATAATAATCAAATTTATATATTATTTTTATATGCAATCAAATATTTTTGATACACTTCTAATATAGTTATAGTCATAAGATAAAGAACAAACCCAATTTTATGTATAAAATGTTATATTTTTATAAAGGTATTTTTAACATTTTTTATGACAAATCTAATTTCAATCCAATTTTTGGAACTTTTCTTGATTTTATATTTTAAAAGAAACAATATTTTTTAATATAAAAAACATCTTTGGACAAATTTTAGGTTTTTTTGATGTTTCATTTTTTTGATGAAAAGTAAAAAAAACTAAATTTTAATTCCAAACATCTTTTTTCATCAAATTTTTATATAAGGTAAAAATAAATTTCCATTGTTTTTAACAATTAATTATATAAATTTGAAATAAATTAATTAAATTTAGTTCATTGGAATCAACTTCACTTTTAAATTATATATAAAAATATATAAAACTTTTGATCATTTTTACATTAAAAGACAGCAATGTTGCCTTGTCTTTGAGGTTAATTTTAAATTATTTTCTTCCACTTATGTGGTTGAAATTTGGAAAAATTGATTCAATATTTCTAATCAGAACAATTTAAAATTTTTAATATTATTAATTATTTATTTACTGAAATTATTATTAAAAATGATTAAATATAATTACTGTGATTAATAGAAAAATCAGCTTAACAACGGACTAAACATTAAACATAGGGCCATAAATTATCTATAAACTTGTCAAGAAGCAATGGTATGTCTGTATTTTGACCCTATAGTCCATTTTATATAAATTTTACTATTATTTGATACATTTATCATAGGAAAAACGTGACTGGGATGAAATTTTAATAAATATATATGTATGTTACTCCACCTACACTATTAAATGGTACTCACCCCTCCCACCACCTCACACCTCTCAAGACATTTTATTTCACAATATATTTTCAAATTATATCTCTAAATCCCTAATCTCATACTGGAGTTATTTTTTTGAGTAGAAATACATCCATGGAATCACCTTGGTGCAAACCAAAAGGTGTTAACCAATGAAGATTTAACAAACTTTCCCAAGATCTTTTTATTTATTTTTATTATCCACCCCCTCAAATATAATTATTACATGAATATATAATTAAATTATTTTACTAAATAGAACAATATGTTGTAATTATATGGGTTTACCTATACTTACATGTACATCCATCTTATAGGGTAATGAAGATACCAATCTCAATTATGATGAATAACCGCCTCACAGAATGATGTTGTTCATTTTTCCTTTATCACCATTCATGGTTGGGAATTATGATGTAAAATATGATTATATATGATATTTATGATATTTATAATGTCTTTATTCTTATTAAATTATTATATAATACATTCCATTGTGCATCCCATTTTGTGGGAATATGATAACATCGTTAATGGAATGTGGACTACCGCCTCCTCAAAGCGATGTGATTCACTCAAGCGATACATGAAATTTATAAAAGAATATTTTAATTAAAAATATTTAAAATAAATTACATATATATATATATATGGTATTAATTAAATTATTTTATTTCATGAAATATTGTATGCCATTTTTTATTACAATTTTCACCCACTAAAAAGTGATAACATCGGTCGTGGATGTGTGGACTACCAACTCCTCGACACGATGCGATTATATTGTCATCATAAGAATAATATATATAGTTATATAGGACTAAATAAAATTTTATATAATATATACTTATCATTCTATAATTATATAATGTTACTTACCTTCTTCTGATAAATATCATTGAAAAATTGGATCATTACTAATGAAAATGTACAACCTACTATCTCCATTATTGCGATGTTAGTTCATTTTTCATAACCATATTTCCTGATTCGTTTTGAAATTATAATTTATGTATAAATATTATAACTATTTCATGATTATTATCCAGTAAATATTTATGTAATGACCCATTTGACCATATTCGAACTACAATAGTCTTTTTAAACACATTAACCGAATTTGGTCAAAACAACCAAAATAAACTTAATTGTTTAATTAGTTTCATAAAACATTGTAATAAGTAAAGTAAAATTAATAATAAACATAAAAGTGGTTTTTAATCAAGAAACAAATTAACATATGTTTATTATTCAGGAAGATAAAAACACACGTGAAAAATCATACTCAAGTTAATGGAGTTTGTCTCATTTTAAATTCCATTGAGACTAACATGGTGTTATGAACCAATTAAATAATATATGGTGTATATACCGTCCTTTATAATGTTATATTGTGAATATAATTATTTTCAAGAAATTCTTTGTTTCATTTTAGGTTATTCCTTAATGGGGATTATGATCCAAATGATACAAAGTGGTCAGAGAATGATTGGAATAATTAGAGATTGTTTTCCTTGGGAATATTTTAATGATATTTTAATTGTATTTCCATTTTTCAGCATAATCAACCCTTTTTTATACCAATAATCCACTGGATAATTAAGCAGAAATATGTATATTTAATTAAATATAGATATTTTATACGTTAATTTTTATTTGATTTAAACTGATTATTTCACAATATAGGGAATGACTTGGACAAGAACTATATGGGTTGGGGATTTCTTAATGAAATCCCTATAGGTTGGATACCATTTAAGGTAATCCCCTTGATTCATTGAATGTTTCCTGAGATAAATTAGTTATCCAAATCAAGATAGTTTAAATTGTATTATATTGATGGTAGGGGTATCATTATCCTTGGAAACATGTCGTCTAACAATTAAGAATTGACTTTATTTTTAATTCACTTTTTATTATTATCCTTGAGATTATTATGTTGACATATCAATGGATTCATTTCATTATCATTTTATTGAGTTAATGAAATTTATTTTCAAATTCCTACCATGCCACAATTATTATGCCCTATCAAGTTATTTTAATATCAATTGTTATGAGTTATTTACCATGACTTGTGGATTTAATCACATCAGTTAACTATTACATCCATTGTACATACCCTTATAGATCATTTGAGATCACCCATAATATTTTTCTTTTACCCATGTTATGAATAATAATCCTTTGAATGAGTTTAAAGGATGCTATTTATTTCATTTTATTATGTATCATGTTTTTATTTTATTTTTTAATGTATAATGGGTATCATGTATGTAATATGGTTTTCCAAAATAGATAAATTTATTGGACCCTTAGGATTTGAATCATGCGTATATGCCAATTTTATAAAGAAATCCACTTTTTCCAAGATTCTAGTGTTATAACAGTAAATAGAAAGAGATATTTCTTATTGAACAACACAATAATTAATGGCATATGAATCTGAAAACATCAGAAAATACTTGGGAATAAAAATTCATACGTGAAATATTGTGAATAATTTAATAAGTCTTACAATGAAAATATGAAAATCGTCAATGTGGATATATAATATTTTATGAAGTATGAAATATGGAATACTTTTAATACTAATATTATACATTGATGTTAACTTTGAATGTATCTAGGTAAGATTTAGAAAAAAAACCCATGATACATATCTATAATGAGTATAATAGTAAATTTATTTATCCATCTCATGTTAATGAGAAATTTTAATATTCAGTGTCTATGTACAAAAAATTTATAATAATTTATTTTAGTGGGATTTTTTTTCTCTATACCCACAGATAATGTCATCGAAGCCTTGAAAATTGAAGAAAAGTTTGTGTTGTGAATTTGAAGGTTTGTAGGTAAGTATATATAAGGTTTTTATATATTGAATTGAGTTGGAAGGAAGTCATTATAAATATTAAATCCATTTGATGAACAATGTGGAAAAACACAAAACTATTTCATATAAATACCTATAATATTAAAAAATTTCAAACTAGTAAAATATAATTTTTTATAAATAATATATTTAGTTATATATGTTACATAAATTCCATCAGAAAATTGTCATTGATGAGAGCACAAAAAACATCCTATTGAAAATTGATCTCCAATCCTCATCAATTAAGATAAAAATTAACATTAACATTGTCAATTAGTTATCAATACAAAATAATTAAAAAACGTTCCTTAAAACTATGAAGTAGATTAGAGGATGTAAAATTACAAATGGATAAATTATTACCAACTGAAAAAACAAGAAAAAATATCATTTGATCACTAACATATAATAAATTTAGTATTGAATAAATTTCATCATGGCACTATACTTCAACAACCTTCCCTACTATGATATGTATAATATATGGCTTATAACTATAACCAATTGTGGTTAGGTGGAAATAAGTTTTTAAATTATTTTAAATTGAAAAGGAAATGTATATTGGAGAATGAAATAGATATTGATTAAATAATAGAATCTACCTGGATCAGAGTGATACATTATAGATTAGTTTGATCACACGTTCAACCACATTATTGTTTGTTTCAAATAATATTCTTTAATAAGAAAATTTCCATGGGTCCTTTTATCCAAAAAATTAAACATTAATTTAAATACATATTCACAGTGATAATATATATTTTAATAAGTGAAATTTATAAAAACTATATAGGAAAAAACATGATGGCATGAACAACAATACATAATTCTTTAACATAGTTTTTTTAACATGAATCCAATTGGGAATTTGGTTTCATTACACATTTGGAATTAATTATTTCATGATTTCAAGAATGCATTTGTCTTACTTGAAAAATGAATAATTAATAAAACCAGGACGTAGGGGCTCAAAGTAGGGAAAAATATTGAAAAATTCCCTAGAATAACCTTCCAAAATCATGTATATCAATCATATAAAGAGGGAATCACTCATGAGATTGTAAAAAAACAATATCTGATGATAGAAAAAATTAGTTAATACTTTAAGATGTAAAATTGTTCCAAATAATTGGTCATTGCATTAATGAATAATATTCAAATTTAGCTTACATTAGAATATAATTTTTTGAATTTAAAAAAAAAATATTAAACTTAAAATATAATTACGTTTAATAGTTTTCAAACAAACTAATTCCCATAAAACAGACCAGATATTAATGTGGTGATTCCTATTACAAAATATAGGTTCCTAAATGCAACAATGAAAAATATTCATAGTTATATTTCATTAGTACATTAAATTCGTATTTTCAAAAACAATTTCGAAAGATATTATATAATTATGTATAATAGTTATCTAATAACTGATTCTAATAACCTACATGGGATATTCAAGCACTCCATCACATAACAAAACTATGGTTCTTTAATGATGTAAATAATAATACTCATAGTTATCTTGCATTAAATTTATAATTTCACAAATAAATTCCAATGTTTAATATACTGTCATAATAGTTATCCAAAAAACCAATCCCAATAACACACACGAGAGGTTCAATTAGTTTACCCTATAACAAAACATAGGTACCACAATATAGTAATGAATAATATTCATAGTTATTTTTAATCAGGATATTAAATATCGACTATAAAAATATATTCCAAAAATTTGATAGATAAAAAAATAGTTTTAGAAATTCACATGGTAGTTCTATGATGTGAAAGGGGAGAGAAATACAATACAGTCTGATTATAGTGTTATGTTTCCATCATTTCATGAATTTCTACTATCATTGGACAAATAGTGAAAATGGATGTGGGCTGATGTGGGGTTTATAAAAGGATCTATTAGGAAAATCATCAATTTAATGCTTGAAATTTGTAATTGTTTTAATAATTATGATTAAAATTTAAAATGAATTTATTTCGATGTCCAATAAAAGAGAAAAAATATACATTCTGATTACTGAACTGGAAATTTTGACAATTGTGAATTATCATAAGGAGGGTGAAATCGTGAGTGTCTCTATGCATTGTGAAGAGTGGTTATTGAAAGGGACAATCAATCATTTGAAGTTTCTACCGTGATATCATCATAGGCATGGTGGGAGTAAACAAAGGCAATATTAATTGAAGCTTGATAAGGGATGATGATGGACAATTTATTAGGGAATTATTTGAGACATCATGGAGTACCATGAAGGAAGATAGAGATATAGACTTGATGTTTGAGGTAACTGACATAGGAGGAATTGAGACTTTGATAGCCACTAAGTGAATCAGGGAAGGTCATATTTACAGAAATATTTCTGAGCACTGGGTAAGGAATGGAAGGGAGATAACAGTTGATTAGTTTGGATAACAAGGTTAAGGGCTATACAGTAATGTAATGTGGATAAGGGATGAGAGAAAGGGTGATAAATGATGCCAGAACCATAGTTGAGATTCTTGGGATCTATAGAATTTGTAGGATTGATCGGAATGTCAGGCTTTCTCATTCTAGGCATGCCAAGGATTTTTTGGTGATGCCACATGTGTGAATTGAGTCAGGGAAAACTGTTTACTTTCTGAATTTTTTTATTCCTCCTTTTCGTACCTTATTCATTGAATATTAATTTCATTTTATTCTATGAGGTGATTATTTAACATAATATTTTTCAAATTTATGTGAAGTAGTGTGGTTTAGAACATAGATTTAAGGGAATCTTCATAATCCTGTAATTGGTCGATGATTGTTGTATTTGAGCTTGATTCAATGCACATTATATTTCCTAGTCAAAAAGAACATTGAATAATTATAAGGAATTTCCTTCTGTATTATCCACTTTTAAACAGAATCCATTTGTAAGGATAGGTCCTAATTATAGATTTTCTCATTCTATATTCATATTCTTGGCTCCCTTCCACTTGGGAATCATCATCACAAACTATAAGTAAGACTAACATCTCTTTAGAGGATAAGGTCATTGATAAAAGGGGTGAAAACGATTTTCATCTTAGATCCATCTCAATTAACTACAAAACAAAAATCCTCAAATTCTTGAACTAGTCATCTTTTAGTGTTTGAACATTAGTATTTATTCTATACAGAGTTAAATATAGGGATAAATCCTTCCATGGGATCATCCCCTTGATGAAAATTTCATTGATGAATGGTTATAGACATACATGGTGAATCATATATATTTTGATTTTGATTTCCAATTAAGTTTTCTCGGATTATATGAAACTATTTTCACTGAATAATTATTTACTTATCATAATCTTTATCTCATTATAATGTTCCTTAGTTAATGATGTTAAAAAAATACCTTTCATTTACTACATAGGGAAATCTACATCAGCCTCTGAGAATTCTATAAGACCAAATGGATTCCAATTTAGGATGAGATTTGTAGTGTGTTTCCCCCAACTCATAGAATATAGGCTAATGTAGATAATATATTAGATTTGTAGAGGGATATGGTCAAATTGGATTAGATAAATTTGAAGCTAAATGATCATCCACTTCTTAGTATTCCATTCAGTACATAAAAATATATATTTCTTATTTCCTCAAGGGATAAAATCAATGGAAATCTTTTCTAATACATATTTAATCCATAATTATTGTGGAATAAAAAAAAAATATTAGTTTATCATAGATTATGTCCAATATACAACATGGGGATGTAAAATCATATTTTAATTACCCCCAAATGTAACACGCTGACATTTTAATGGTAGATTATTATATTCGATAGAATAAAGGAAATAAAAAACGGATTTTATCTTTAATTTCAGGTAACACTCATATTCAATTGTTTATGAAAACCCACAATTTATATGTTTGATAGAATATTCATCACACAACACTGAATTTAAACGATCCTTGGTATAAATTATCATCATAACACAGCCATTAAATTGGTGGGTATGAATAATATTATCTAATGATATATATATATATATCTTAATAGAAATAAATTATTGGTGAATGTTTATTAAATAATCAATCATTTTTTAGTACGGTTATTTTATTCTTCAAAATTAGGTTTTCTTTAAAAATTAATTTTCTTTGATTTAATGATAAAATTTTATAATACAATTTTATAATTTAATAAAATTTATTTGATAACATTAACATAATTATTAGAATTATAATATCAGAATTTACTTTGGGTGAAATTTAGGAAATTTAATAAAATATTTATGTTTCGGTATATTATGAACATACAGATTTTTGTAAAAAGTATTTTCTTTTAAATAAATTAACTAATTTAAAAGTACCAAAACAGTTTGAATATTTTTTAAAGTAAATTATGAACTATTTAGTAATATTTAATCTAATTAATTAATTTTAATTAAATTTATTTCTTTTTTTAGTAATATATTGTTTTCAGATTTTTAAACGAGTTTTAAGAAAAAAAATTTAAAAATCTATATTATTTCCCTATTTTCATTAACTAAATTAATCCATCATTGGTAATGTTTGAATTGATATATATATAATTTATATCATTAAATATGAATTTACATTGATAAAACGATTATTTTTAGCAATTAAGATAATAAAAAATCATATTTTTTTAAATAACACTATTCAGAAAATCTTGTTGACACCCAGTGTCTGCGAGGATAATATTAAATTAGTTTTTTCCACTTTTTTTAATTTAATTTGGAAAAATTGATTCCACATTTGGAATAGTAATAATTTGTAATGCATAATAAAACCTTCTTAATTTATGACAATAATTATTAGTGAGAACATTTAAAATTAATAGAGTGATTAAGGTAATAATGAGTTCACTTAGTGGTTAAAAATAGAATAAAATGTGTTAAAATGGACCAAAACGTATAAAAACATATTTTGTAGAACTATTTCGACCATAATCCTTCTAGGTTCTATTATAGAACATTATTGGGTCCAATTTTTATTAATGAACAAGAGTGTAATTCACTCTTTCAAGAAAAATTAAAGTATACCACTCACCCCACTTATAAAATGCCACCACCTATCCTCCCATGTTGACACATTAAAACCCATATGTTTTGGCCAATACCCACCAAAATATCTACTAAAATTTATCCTATAATCCAAAAATCCTTACATTGGTCATAAATCTACCCAATAAAGGTGTTTTCTGTGAACTATATGGAGTTCCCTGAAGAGGAGGTAACGTTCATCAACAAGCATGTATTATTTCTCTCTCAACACCATTAAATTATTCTAATACAATTATGAAATAATAAAATCAGAATCATAGATATACTTATATTTTGTTATGTAATGTTTACTACCTACAACCTCACACCCCACCATAAAATGGGTTATCAAATCAACATCTGTGTGTATAGAGGACTACCACCTAGTGAAATGATGTCATTCGTTTTTCCATTACAACCTATCATGGATGGGTATGACGATGTATATGATGTTTATATATGATATTTTTTATAAAATTATACCTATGAAGTTATTATATCATATATGATATTATAAGTTCCATTCTATAAGGTATATGATTACGTTGCTCTTGTGTAAGCCTGAGTACAGCTTCATTAAGTGATGTAATTCATTTTTCACTAACCCCTTACATGAAATATAATAAGGTTAAATAGAATAAATATATGTGATAAACATGACATATTTATGATTTTAATTACATGTTTTCATTATAAAAGTATAATATATCATTTTTTTCCTTTTGACCCACATAAAACAATGATAAAGTCATTCTGAATTCACATAGTTTAGTAATAAATATTAGGTTATGGTGGAAATTTTTTAAAGGATGTAATTATACTCATAAATTAAATATTTTCCCATATTCTATTAATTTATTTGGTAAGATAATTCCTTGAATATTTGAAAAGGTTCATGAAACAAAAATCATAACATTGTACCTTCATTTATGATGAACTGATAGACTTTTTTATCATCGAAAGTTTTTGGGTTTATGGACCTTAAATTCCTTTTAGTATTCAATTTATGGACCTTACATTCCTTTTAGTATTCAATTTATGATGAATGTAATAAAGGTAATGATAATAAATATATGTGATATAAATGAAATATTTATGATATTAATATCATAATTATCATTATATTAATATAATTTATCATTTTATTTTAACATTTTCACCCATTGAAAAAAATCATAATGCTTATCGAGTATATGTGGATTACCACATCCTCGAAGTTATTTGATTCCTTTTTCCCCATCATATCACAAGAATGATATATAGAATGTTATATATAATAAAATAATGTATAATTTATTATATTATTGAATTTTGATAATGATAAAATATTACTTACCATCTTTCTATAATGATTATAAAAAAATTGAAATGTTACTCATGCATACGAACATCATCCCTTCTCCATAATCATAATGTTGGTTCATTTTTCATAACCTAATTTCGTGATGAGTTCAAAGAAACTAATTTATTAATAAATACGATAATTATATCAAGAATATTATTCATTACATTTTTAATTATTAAAATCCTTGACTATAGTCAACCCACTTAAGTCGATTTTACACACAAGACAAATATGGTCAAAACATAAAACATGAACATAATAGATTAAATAATTGTATATAATAAATTAATAAGTGAAATAAAATTACAAAAATGAAAAATATTAAACAACATTTAAATAATTAACATATGTTTATTATACATAATGATATTGACACATGTGACATGTTGGGATCAAGGTAAGAAAGTTCTCATCTGACTTTTATTTCAGTAAGATATATAGAATATTTACCACTTCATTTTTTAGTGTGGTGTATATCCCAAAATTTTTTTTATGAATATTATACTTAAATTTATAGGTATTTCCATATCCAACTCATGTTATCTCTTTCATGGAGTTACTGTTTCGAAGTGACCAAAGCGGTGAAAATTTGTTGTCTCTATTTTCCATCATTAAGATGTATGTTATGTTGTACATATATCCTCTTTTATGAGGATTATATACTAAAACATTAAATTATATATCAAAAATATCCTTATTTTATTGATAATATATGTTTCATTTAATGGTATTATTTCTAGGGGATTATGATTCAATGTTACCAAAGTGGTAAGTGTCTTACATTACAATCTAATGGTTTATTGGGATTGTTTATGATAATGCTTCCAATGATGAGACCATATGATACATCTCTCGATAAACTAATAAATTTTATTCTCCTATAGTTATTCATGATATTTACTAGTAATAGTACCATTTAATCAGTCTTTGGAACATTAAAATATTGATAATGATTTTAAGAAAATCTATCTCTATGTCTCTCTTCGGTTAGAAATATATTATCATCCATTTTTTTAATAATGCTTTCAACATTGTTTTTACCCTTTCCAAAATGAATTATTAAAGAAATTTTTATGCATTTTTTAATTTTTATTTTTTCAAAGGAATCTGCTTATCCATTTCTGAACAAGGAACTTTTCAAATCTTTTTTACTATGGAAAATGAATATTCTTTATGAAATGTACATAATTACTAGCCAACATGATCATTATTTTCTTAAAGATTCCATTAGAATTTTACATTGAAATTTTTAAAGAAAATGATTTCTTAAAATTCTGAGGATTCGTGGTTTTTCAAAAAGGATTTTCAAACAAGGATTTTATAAATGTTTTATGTTTTAAAAAATGATTTTAAAAATAAAGATGATATTATCGTCAAGATTTTTTTTGAAATAATTTAAGGGTATTTCAAATAATCAACATAAAAAATCCTTACTACTACTTATGATCTATTTGGGAAATTTTTTAATGATTCCATAATCATTTTTTATCCAGATGGATTAAGATTGATTCAAAGATATTGTTATGGGACCATTTCATTTCACCCTTCTTATGTTTCATTTTCCACAGGATATAAAAAAAATATATTTAATTATTTTGGTTTATAAGGGATTTATATGGATGATGTTGAAGACTTAATGTGAATTAATGAAATCTATATTAAGTGAGAGAAATGATCATTTATCATGGGAGCTGATTATATTGTAGTTTATTATAGTTATCTAAAACTATTAACCAAAAGTTCAAAGAGAATGCAAGTGATAAAATATTCCCCTTTTATATTGTATGTTTTGGATTGAGAGAAATCTGTCACATCCATCGGTATCAATGTTGGAAATATAAATTTACTAAATTTAGTACCAAATCCTCATGTGTGAGTTCTACGTTTTTATACCAAGTTTCCAACTAAAAATAATTTTGGTGATGTAACTATGTGGTTAGTTAATATTATCCTAAGATGTCTACATATGGGTATGATACATTGGAATTATTATTTCCAAACACATAGATTAATGTATATTGGTAATAATTTTGGGAACAAATTTTGAGGGGGGGGGGGGTTACTCTTGGTCAGGTTTGATAGAGTGAGACCCAAAATAATATTCTCAACCAAATATAATTTCTACATGGTTGTACATGGATTCATCAAGGTGTTAATATGACGTATAAAACAATAATAGAACCCCATTTAAATTTTAGACCTATATTATTACACATTATTGGAATAAAACTGATAACCATTGATGTAAAGGATCCGGTCAGTTGATCACACCATGATCCATTGTCCATTTTACCCCTTGTACCACTAGGTAAAACTAATATTGAATCAAAAATAAAAAATATTAACATCATGCTTTATTTATATATTTTGAGTTTTTAATAATTAAAAAGGGAAATTTCACACGTATTTATGTATTCATTGTAAGTGGAGGTGATTCGGAAAGCCCACAATGATGTAGAAGGAAAGTGTTTAAAACTGCATGGAATCCCATGAACACATGTAAACTATTGTGTATATTAGGAATCATAGTTTCTTAAAAAATGGATAACATTTACAAGATGATCCAAAATTAAATGTGATACAACTCATATCATGAAAAACAATCCCAATACGTTAGTCTGTTGGCCCAATCGAACAGATCTATCCTGGGAACAAAATCTAAATGAAGTTAATTTTTTCATTATTCTAACTATATCCCCAATTATTGATGTAAAATGGAACCCAAATTTTACATTGAGATAGTTAAAATTATATAAACAACTACCATATTTTTTTCAAGTTGAGATATTTTGATTATCCCACCCAAAATAAAGTCACAAGTGGTCTCTTGAAAACATGGTTCCCAAAACAACTTCAACTATGGCTATAAAAGGGGTCCATGGGAAAACCATTTGGATGTTCGACTAGGGTTAAGGTGATATCATTTTAGATAGTCAAAGGAGTCCTCTACTAATTTCTATAAGTTATAGAGGCTATGCAATGTTCTAATTCAACACCTATGGATTCCTCCCTTTTCATGGAGTTATAAACTCCATGTGATCACCCGAGGAGTAATGCGATGTAAATCCAGAGGTTCTTATATGTGATAATTGAATGAATGTTTTAATTATAGGTTTTTATATTATTTTTTCATATTATATTCTTATTTTGTTGAGTTATGTATTGTTATGTGGTACACAGCCGATATGATCATGTTTGGTTGTACTCACTCATGTGATGTTTCCAACATATTTCCCCACTTCATCTTCCACCTTTCAATTACAATGTTTGTATGGTTCATATTTTTTAATTTAACTCTCATAAACACATACATTGAAATTTTATTTCATATAATGGAGGAATATTGAAATTACATACAAACCTGGATAGTTCATCGAGTTCTTCTTATGCTTCCATGGTGAGTTTTGGATATGAATTCAAACACAAATCACCTAATCATCAATGGTATCCAGTGAATCAATGGGTCTTTAAAAATATACTATATGATTTATACTAGTATAAAATAAGTAAAATTATAGTTCAAGGTGTTAGAAAATAAGTATTAAAATATCTCTACCCTTTATCTTGAAGCAATAAAGGATGAACAACATGATAATTCCCCAGGTTGATTACACATAACCAATTATGTTAATTTATGCTTTATTTTATCAGATTACACATTCTATTGGATTTTTAAGTCATCAAACCCCATGTTTTAAAAATACTTATTCTCCTTTTATTTTCAAAATCACAAACTTTTTTTGATTAAAAATATATTTCTACATGATCAACAGGAGATAAAATTTTGGCTCCATTCTCAGGGAACCAGGATCATTTTAAGTTATTTATTTCAATTTATTTCTTTATTTTAATTGTCATTTATTACTACTTTCAATATACTAACATCCCTTTTATTGTTTTTTACACTTTTTTGTGTTTTTTTGTTTCTTCTTCTCTCTATTCCATTCTATCACTATAAATTTATGTTATTTAAAACTATATTTTCTCTTCTACATTCATTCCCCTTATGCTATTTTATTTTATACATCTTAAAACATAAAATGAATAAAAGAAGACAACAAAATCAATATATAAAAAATATTTACATAACAGAGTTTGAAAAATAAAATCTAATTGAATCTGAACTAGAAATTGAAAAGGCACATAACTCCCAAATTAGGTAATATATAGTGGGAAATTCAAGTAACACTATATAACCACTAGTGGAACCTAAATTGGTACCAACCCAATCAAAAAATAAACCATATTAAACCCCAGAAATCTTGGCTAAAAATAATCAAACCTTAGAATAACCGACCACAACCGATGTCGAGTTCCAACCCAAGTACATGCAATATCACGAGGAACCATTGAACTGGGAGAAGATATTGGGAATCATCGACCTACTTTCTAAATTTCATGGTCATCATGGTATGCACTCTCAAAAAAATCTCAATGAGTTTCACATAGTTTGTTCCATCATGAATCACCAAAATGTGTCTAAGGTCATCATTATGTTTATGGACTACTTTTTATATATTTATGGTCTATCCAAAGATTGGATATACTATTTACCTACCATAATTAGCAGCTGAAATGATGAAAAAATAATCCTTCTAGATATGTTCATCCCTGCCTCTCAAACTGAATTAATTAGAAAATATATTTGATTCATTAGAAAATCATAAGGAGATACCCTTTAGGAATATTATGAAATATTCAAATGTATTTTTCATGTTTCCCCCACCAAAAAATTAGTGACTAATTTATAATTTTGTACTTATATAAGAGACTTACTGTAACACCCTGAGTTTTTACGGACATATTTTTTTTAAATAAATTTAAATTTTCATTTATATCATGTACTACACAAATTCAATGATTCCATTCACATGAAAAACCAAAATTGTGTACATTACACGCAACAATTACGTGGCGTAAGATGCATGCAACACTGAGTGGGTGTACAATACATGCAACACTGAATTTCAAAAAAAAACTCTTTTATTGGTTTATTTATTGAAATAAAATAATTATAATATATATGTTAAACATAGTAATATTAAAATAAATGAATAATTTTCAAAAACTGTTCACAATTATTTTATTTAAAATAACATATTGATAAAAAAAGATGTGATATTTGGTAAAGTACTTATATGTTTAAAAACATCATTTTATCGACTGCACTACCTATAATAAATAAATTTATTTTATAAATATTTAGAAATTTAATTTGGAAAAATAAAAATAAAATTTAAATTTAGAATGTACAAATTATCTTATGGTGAATTTTTTGGATTCTTCTGAGAGACCACATTTTTTTGAGGAATAGTGAATAATAATACTTTTTAGTTAAAAATATCCTTTTTTTCTAAATAATTATTGATTGTAATTGATTTTATACATTTGATTTAAGTTCCAATTATATAAATTTAATTGAATTCATTATAATCAATTTCACTTTGAAATAAATATAAAATCATAAAAACATTTGAACTTCTTCAAATATTAAAACCTCGTTATTTAGTCAAGCGTGCAGGATTAGCAATGATCTTAATTTTGACGCTTCTGTGATTTTACATTAAAAATCCAAAATAAAACATTTTATTCAGTCTAATATTTTGATTCAAATAATACCATGTTAATTTTCTACAAATTTTACGAGTAAAAGTGATTAAAATTATTCATAGTTGATACGGCCAAATTATGCTTAAGTGGGGTCTAAACCTAATAACTAAGGGCCCATATGGTCTAGAAGCTTGTCCAAACACAACATTTCTGTACATAGTTCATCCATAAACCTTTAATTTTTGATTTTGGTTGGTTTTTTATGACTTTTTTAAGGAAATAACATGTTCCCACATAACATGTTTCTAATAATTCCAAGTGATTCCTTTTCCTTCCATATAAATGGCCCCCACATATAACCATTCCTGAAACCATTCAAACAATTTATTTTCATCCAATATCAACCCAAGTAACCTCCCAAAAATAATCCTTTAGATCTTGAATCCTCATTTTAGGTATAAATATTCTCAATTAATCCTCTTGTCATAAAACCAAAGTAGTTGCCTGATTAAGAGGTAACGTTTTCTCCCATGATCCTTTCCTTTATTTCCTATTTCCACCCCTCAACTATCTGTCTTCCATTATTATATGACAAAACAACATCCTACATATACTAGTTAGTTTTTATTCAATTTCTATGGCCTAAACTTACACACACATCCTTCTAATCGTTGTTGACCATGTAGTTTCAATGTACGTCGAACAACTGCCTCACGAAACGATGAATGTTCATTTCTCATTTACCATCAATCAGGGTGGCCATTATGATGGAAAATATATTTATATAAGTCATATATTATAATAAATATTTATTTAATATTATTTATTCCTCTTTAACAAAACCATATATATACATACAATTTTGTGTTAATACGATAATCTCGTTTGAGGATGTGTGGACTACCGCCCCTCAAAGCGATATGATTTGTTCACACAACACATAGAAGGTATTAAAGATGGTTTTAGTGAAATTATGTGATATATTTAATACATTTCAGTTAATGAAATAAATATATATATATATATATATATTTATATATATTTCATTTACATACTTTCTTTCAAAATGACTACAAAAATGGAAAACAATGTTCATGAATATATATAGCTTACAATATCCATAAATGGTGTATTCCATTATGTAGTTAATTATTCTATATATTATTATAATATAATTATATGGGAAATACCTGATAATTATATGATGTTCTAGATTCATGAATTTTGATATAATTATAAGGATCCAGGATATAAAATTTTTTGACACATGTGAAGAACAAAGTGGATATTATAAAGAGTGAAACCATTGTATAGGATCGTAACAAGAGTGTAATATAAGGTCCTAAATAAACCAAATATGGTATTATTGATTATAATATTCTTTTGTAAAATATTTATAATAAACATATATTTATTATAAAACAATCATTTATGAGTACAAAGAGAGTCAAGACACAAGGTGAGAGGATTTTCATCTCAAATTTAATTTTTGTGAGATAAATGTTACATTAATCAATATTTCATTTTTTTGGTTTATGTAATCTATATGATTTTATTCTATTTATATACTAATTGAATTTATGTTTATTCAAATTCACATTTGATGATAGTTCTTTAATGGAGTTTATCTTTCCAAAGTTACCAAATTGGTAAAATAGTTTTGTCTCAATTTTCCTTCTTTGAGACTCATGATTTGTTTTGCAGATAAACTCATTTTTAAGGTGTATTTAATTCCATATCATGAATATAATTATTTTCAAGATATATTAAGATTTTTTTTAATTTCATTTTCTACCAAGGATATTATGATCCCAACTCACCGTGTTATAAGATTTTATTGAGACAATCTTCTCATTTTCTCAGGATTGTTTCTATTTATGCTTACTTTGATGAAATATTATGATAAATAGTTCAAGGATTTTTCTGAGTTTCCTTATCCTCTATTTATATATTGTATCATCATTTTTAGAACCATTTTCAACTATTTTGAACTTACGAAATTTGTTAAATAAAATCTGACCACCAATCTATTTGGTCAAAAATATATTGTATTAATAAATCATGTTTTAAAAAAAAATTCAAAGGATCATTGAAGATAATTTTCAAGGAAAATTTTATTTTAAAAATGTATTATTATTTTAAAACAATAAATTATATTTTTTCAAATATATATTCAATAAAAATAATTTAAAAGGTTTTACATAATAAAAATCATTTTTCAAAGAAGTAGAGATATTTTCGTCAAGAAGTGTTTTTAGAAGATCATTCAAAATTATTTCCCATATATGAAAACATCAATTGGTGTTAATAATGGAATTATAGAGAATTATTTATTTTCTCTATTCATATTCATTCTCTCAATAGATTATGATCTTAGGGAATGATGTTTATGAAACATGTTTCTCTTTCGTGGGTAATATTCTTTTGAAACCCACTTCTTTTCACAGGTTATTATTAAGATGAAATCATTATGAAACCTGTCTATTTATATAGGTTATGATATGATTACATGTTTATGATACCCATTTCATTTATTATGTTATTATATGTTCATTTATGATCTCATGTCACATGTATGTATGATTTCATTTTGTGATAGGTGGGACCTATATCTCTCTCCAATTAATTGGTTAATGATTTATATCTCATGAGATAAAATATGGATTGAATGAGGGTTACTCAATTCTATAATATATCGCTCGAATTAGGGGTACAAAGTTCAATAATATAGGTATAGGATTAGGGTTACTCTGTTTAGTAGTTCTTGGATAGAACGAGGGATACCATATTTAGTAAAGGAATTTTTCTACTATGATGATATTAATAGTGATGACTTGGATACTACATAAATTAGTATATACTTATGTGTTGCCACAATTCCATGTATTATTCCTATTTAATGCTTTGATGGCCTATTCTCTTTTCTTTATTATGATTCATGTCCTATGAATATCCATTATATATTCCATGATATTTTTTATGCAGGGTATGATATTCTATTATAATGATAAAATTCTCATACCCTTATACTCATGTTAATAATTATATGTCTCTCATGTTTTCCAATAATTCACATTTGATCTCACCCATTTTAATGTTTCCTTCCCCAGGTTATGAATATATTTATTATTTTTGGGGTGTCTAAGAAGGGTTCTATTCAAGAACATCCTCATGGGAGATAATGTAGCTCATTTATATTCGAATGAGTATGTTTTCATGTTTTCAAAGTCACTATACTTGTATATACTTATTTATTACATTTGTATAATGTTTATATATTAAAAAAAGTTATATAATGTTAATTTTTGTAATGTTTGGTCCTCTATATTTGAAATAAGTGGAAAATTTAAGGTAATCGTTAAAAACTATGATCCTAAAATCATGGTTATAACTGTAATGACATTTCAAAGGGTAAGAATATGTTTCTGTCAAAGAATAAGAAAGTGTCATGGTATTTTTGTTAATGATAAAGTGATTGTTTTCCAAGAAATAAGTTTCTATATAGATACTACAAGTGTATGTGGCTCTAGAAGAGATGTACTTACAGGTAACAACTCTAACATGATACTCCAATATTGACTCGGGATAATCTGTTACATGGAAACAGGCCTACTACACACCTGGTTAGATTCACCCAGGGGATATGCTTTGGGAATTCACAAACTCTTCACAAAACATAATAAATAATTTAAATATCATTTGGCTATGAATGACCTAGGATGAAATTAAGGTGTCATGGACTAAGGATGTTTTCAAAAGATAGCCATCCTATTTTTGATTTTTCATGATTATACAGTTCTTTGTTATGGTAATTATTTCTTACTCTCTACTTTTGGTTTTAGTCAAAGGTTGGAACCCAAAGGATCCACGTCAATAAGAATTACAATGGAAAATGCTACATTTGTACACCTATGAAACTAAAAGCTATGGGAGATGGAATGAAACATCTTGTTTCTATGATCCTTGATATTTATCAGGATATGAATTATGGTGGACTTCCAAATGGCCATAGGAGGGAACAAAATACTATTAGGTATTTGATGGGGTGATATCCACCATCATTCAGAAGTTCTTTTGATCCACTTGTTTCTGAACAATGGATTAGTAACACTGAAATGATATTCTCTATTCTTCAGTGTGTGGAGCATGAGAAAGTCATTCTGACTATTTATCACATAGAAGGTGAGGCAGATCAGTAGTGTACTATAATCTAGAATATGTGGCAGTATTATGAGATTTAATCCCTTGTTTTGGATGAGTTAAATAAACAATTTTTGATTAATTACATTCCTCGAATTCTTCATACCAATATGGAGAAATAGTTCATTTAGTGTAAGAAAAGGGATGATGAATCCATTGGTACTGATGAGACTAATTTCACAGGACTTTTGAGGTACACTTATTGAATTATCAGCCAACCTAATATTAATGTTGAAAGGTTCTTTGGTGTATTATAGCCATGTATCAGAATGAAGTTGGAGATAAGAGACTATATTAAATATGAAAAGATTTTTAATTGTGAAATCAATTTTGGAATGGTGGTAGGAGTCAAGTATCAATATTATGGATTTAACAATAAATGGAATATAGAGTTTAATGGAATCTCTAAAAAAACATGGAGAAAATAAGATGAACTTTACTTTATGCTCTATGTGTGGGAAGAAGCATGATGTAAATATATGTATAGGGTCAAATAAATTTTTATGTTTGGAAGATAAGGCCATCAGGAAATTGATTGATGAAGATATGGAAAGATGTTGGATCAAAATGCTAGTGGAGAAAAATCCACACTTAATGCACTGACCACAATTAAATTCATCAAGTGTTTTGAGAATGGGAATTATGATTACCACTGCCCAAACCCAAGGGTTGGTGATTAGGATCTATGCCAATAACCTATTAAGATGAGGGATAAGGGGAAATATCTTGCTGTCACTATATCTGTTGGGGGTCTAATAAAAATGTGATGAGAGATGCACTTACTATTCTCCCTAGAACTGCTAATGTAATATTTGATTATGGATCTACCAACTCATTCATATTCAATGAATTTTATACGTGTGTTTTGAATTCCCCACAACAATTAGAGGTGGAATTAGTAGTAGAAACCCCTAATGGTACTATTATTTCACCTCATGTCTATGATTCCACTTCGGTAGAATATTTGAGGAATTTGCCTCCTTCAAATATTTTCATGATTCCATTAGATTAATTTGATGTCTTTTTAGAAATGGATTGAATTTATCTAAAAAAATCCCACATCAATTGTCATGAATGGGAAGTTATTTTAGATATTTAAAACCCACCAATTATCATTCCTCAATGTGAAGATATGTATGAAATCCCTATGGAGATTGCATCTAGTGTATCGGCCTTAATTCCCATTAAAGGGGTTGTTTATCTCAAATGGTTGGGAAGAATATTGAAATTCATGATATGCATGTAGTTTAGTATTTTTCAGAGGAATTTCCAAAAACATTTCCTAGACTTCCACCAAAACATGGCGTTCATTACTCTACATAACATTTATATGGCTCGACACTAATTTCAAAGACTCCTTATAGAATAGACTTGGTTGAGTTATATGAGTTAAAGAAAAAACTCCTAGAAAAACTAGATAAGGGATTCATTCGGACTTGTTTTTTACCTTGGGGTGAATTAGTTCTTTTTTGAAAAAGAAAAATGGATCAATGAGACTATGCATTGATTATTTGGAGTTGAAAAATATCATAATAAAAAACAAGTATCATCTTCCCCATATTGATGACTTGTTTGATCAACTATGTGTAGGTCAATACTTTTCAAATATTGTCCTTCGTTCTGTATTTCATAAATTGATGGTTAATATGGATGATATACCCAAGACGTCATTACATACAAGGTATAGTAAATATGAATATATATTGATTCTTTTTGGTCTTACTAATTCCACTTTTATCTTCATCGATTTAATGAATAGATTATTTTCATATTACCTCAACATGATTGTGGTAGTATTTATAGATGACATTCTTATCTATTAAATGATAAAGGAAGAGCATGAAGATCACATGGGAATTATATTGAGGATTGTAGGGAGGTAGAAGTTATATTAAAATTTTACAAAGTGTGATTTTTGGGTCAAAAAGATTCATTTTTGTGTCACATAATCTCAGAATATGGTATAGTAATATATCTGTCAAAGATGAAGGCTATTGAAAGCTAGCTTAGAACAACCACGGTGTCCGAGATCCATAGATTTTGTGGGTTTATCTAGATATTATCAATGTTTTGTAGAGAATTTATCATGACTATCTATTCTTCTGACCAAGTTAACTTGAAATGGTTTTATGTTCCTATGGATAGAAGAATGTGAGGAAAATTTCAAGGCAATGAATAAATGGTAGGTTAGTACAACTCTTATTACACTACCCTGTAGGGGGAAGGGCTCATAATCTATGTTGATGCATCTAAGATGGTATTTGGATGTTTTATTATACAACATAAAAGGTTTATATCATATGCCTCATGAAATTTGATGATTCATGATCAACATAACCCTACTCTTGATTTGAAATTAGCAGTGGTAAATTTTTCATTAAAGATATGGTGGAACTATCTTTTTCAGAAAACTGTGATATATATACCGATCATAACATTATGAAATATATATTCACACAAAATTATTTGAACATGTACTAGAGTTGATGTTTAGATTTGATAAATGATTATTATTTCTCAATTCATTTCCACCATAGGAAAGAGAACAAGGTGGTCGATTATTTGTGTCAAAAAGATCATGCTTGCTTGTCTATGATGAGGATCACAAAAGAGCGAATATTTATGGATTCGAAAAGGATGGATATGGGAATCGTGAAGTATAGAGAAAATCATATCTTTCTCGAAATAATGTTCAGTGTCTTATCTATGTGAAGTTGAAGGAGGCACATAAGAAAGATGAATATATTCACAAGAAGGTCAGAAATGTTCTAGAATTTAACCCTAACCAAGATGGAATGGAATGCTTCATGAACCATGAATGCTTTCCTACCATACTAATTTTGAAGAATGAGTTGTTAGATGAATATCATATTTATTAATTCTATATTCATCGTGGATGTGTGATGATGTATTGGGACACGAGAGAATACTTCTGGTGGAATTGCATGATGATTGATGTTGTGTAGTTTGTATCTTGGTGTTTGGTATTCCGATATGTAAAGGATGAAAGACAAAATCAAAAAAGGAGTGTTTCATCCATTACCCATCCCAAAATGGAAATGGGAAAAAATCACTATGGATTATGTCATTGGAATTCCCAAAACCACTCAAGTGTTTAAGTATATATGGGTGGTAGTTGTTCATATTACTATGTCATCACACTTCATTGCTATCAGAGAATATTTCTATCTAGATCATATTACTATAATATACATTAATGGTGTTTTAAGGTTTAATGGAGTACCACATTCCATTTTATTAGATCAAGATACAAGGTTTAACTCAATGTTCTGGTGAAGTCTTCATAAGACTCTTGATATAGAATTGAGTTTCCTCACTACTTATCATCCTCAGAATGATTTTCAGTCTGAAAGAACAAATCAAAACATAGAAGATATTTTGAGACCTTGTTCTAGGGATTTCAAATGATGTTAGGATCAACACCTTCCTCTTTTTGATTTTTCTCACAATAATATAATTCACTCAATCATTCATATGGAACCATATGAAGACCATTATAAGAATAAATGTAGATCTCTAACAAGTTTGGATGAGGTTGGAGAAAGAAAGCTATTGGGACCTAAGATTGCTGACGAAATGGTCGAGAAGGTTAGATCCATTTAAAAACATATAAATGCAGATCAATGTTGGCAGAAAAGTTATATTGATAACCATCAACAATATATAGAGATAGAATTTGGTTAAAGGGTGTTTCTACAAATCTCACCCTGATTAAATTTATGAGATTCTGGAAGAAAGGGAAACTAAGCCCTGGGTATGTAGTTATCATTGAGATTCTTGATCATATAAGAATGTTATACTATCACTTGGAACATCCTAGAGATATATCTTAAGTCCATGATGTGTTCTATGTATCTCTCCTGAGGAAGTACATACATGATCCTTCACATGTACTGAACGCAGAGGTCATACCTCTGGAGAAATAACGTTCTTATTAGGAGTAAGTGGTTAAAATTCTAGACCGATCAGAGAATGTCATTAAAAAATAGGCCACTTGACTAGTCAATGTTTTGTTGAGGAATTATCCTTTCGAAGAATCTATGAGGGATCTTGAAGAAATGATGAAGCATATGATTCCTCTTTTTTAACCAGAGTGACAAATTTCGATCGAAAAATTTATTTTACGTGGTGTACAATGTAACACCCTATGTTTATACAGAAATGTTTTTTTTGAATAAATTTTAATTTTCAATTATACCTTGCAATGAAACATTTCAAATATTCCATTCACATGAAAAAACAATCATGGTGTATGTTACACTCAACAATAACATGGTTTATGTTCTTCACAACAATGAGTTTGCGTAAGGTGCACAAAAAATGAGTTTCTACGAAACATCCCTCATTTTTTTTATAATTACTTAAATAAGATAATTATAAGATATTCACTAAACATAGTAATATGAATATTAATAAATAATTTTCATATATTGTTTATAATTGGTTTAGATAAACTAAACATATTAATAATTGAAAATAAGATTTTTGGTAATGTTTTAATATGTTTAAAAAACTCATTTTCACGAATGAACTATTTCTTATAACGAATGTAAATTTGGACACATTTAGAAATTATATTTGAACAAATAAACATAGTTTTTAAATCGGATTATATATGTTATCTTAGGGTGATTTTTTTTGTAATTTTTCTATGAAACCTCTTTTTTTGATGAATAGTGAAAATACTTTTTTTATTAAAAAATTTGTCTTTTGTCTAATGAATTATTAATTCTAAATTTTATTAAAAATAAGTGTTAAGGTAAAATTAGTTAAATATTACATCTATTAATAAAATTACTTTTATTAGAATCAATTTCACTTCAAACTAAATATAATATGATAACCAACTTTTAAATGTTTTCCAACTATAAAAATGTGTTATTTTGTCCCATCTATGGGATTAACACTAATCATAATTTTTCTACTTATGTAATTTTAAATTCAAAAATATAACATACAAATATTATTCAATATATTATTTAGCTTGAAATATGTCAATATTACTTTTTTCTAAAATGATTTTTAAAATATATTAAAATTAATCACATCAACTAATTTAAAATTAAGATTTATTATGGACTAAAACATAAAATTAAGGGACTATATTACCTAGAAACTTGAAAAACTCATTAAATGTACATATGTAGTCTATAAACCATTCATTATTGATTCTGGTTGGTTTTTATGAATTATTTTAGATTATAACATGTGTCCACCTAACATGTTTCAAAAAACTCAAAGTGAGTAATTTTCCTTCCCTATAAAAGGCCAACACATCTATCCATTACTCACACCTCTCAAACATTTTATGTTCGTAAAATATATTCCAAATTTGCATCCAAAAATTACTACCTTCTAGCATGAAGTCTCTATTTGGCCTAAATTATCTCTAATAATCGTTTTGGCACAAACCAAAAGGAGTTACTTGATTTAGAGGTAACGTCTTCTCTCAATATCCTTTTCTTTATTTTCATTCTCTACCCTCTACTCGCATTATTCCATTGTTGTGTGAAAAAAGGTATCCTAAATATAATAAGATATGTTTATGAATTTTTTTACCTAAACTGTCATGCACCTCAATCAAATTGATGTTGAACATAATGTTTCTTTGTACGGTGAATTACTACCTCGCAATACAATGATTGTTCATTTCTCCATTACCACTAATCATGTTGGGAATTATGATAGACAATATATTTATATATGAAATATATTATATATACAATTTATTTAATATTTTTTATTCCTTTTTATAAAATTCATCTAATTTATTTTTATTTATTGTTAATATGATAATCTCATTTGAGGATGTGTGGACTATCGCCCCCTCAAAGCAATGTGATTTGTTCACACACATCAAAGAATGTATTGATGATGGGATTAGTGAAATTATATGATATATATAATATATTCATGATAATAGAAAATTTTTATATATAGGAATACATATATGCATACATACATATATATATATGTGTGTGTCAGTTACAAACTCTCTTTCAATATGAGAAAAAAATGGAAAACAATGTTCAAGAGTACGTACAACCTACCTTCTCCATGAACGGTGTATTCCATTAGGTAAATCAATATTTTATAGATTGTTATAATTTATTTATACTATATATACCAGATATTTATATAATTTTATACATTTGTTAATATTTATATAAGTATAAGGATCAATGATATAACTAATTAAGACACATGCGAAGAACAAAGTGAATATTACCCGAAGTGAAACCATAACATATGATTGTAATCAAGAGGGTAATATAAGGTAAAAATTAAACCATATATGATATTATGTATAATAATATTATTATGGAAAAAATTTATAATAAACTTAAATTTATTAAAAAATATTCTCATATGAGTACGGAGAGAGGCAAAACACAAGGTAAGGGGATTTTCATCTCACCATTAATTTCAACTAGATATGTGTTATGTTGGATACTAATTAAATTTTTGTGGGGTATTTACATCCCATGATTTTTTTATATTTATGTTATACATAAATTTGTGGCTATTCTCATTCCCATTGTATTATTATTCATTCTTGTGGTTTAACTTTCAAAAGATACCAAATCAGTAAAACAATTTTGTCTCAAATTTCCTTCTTTGAGAATTATGTTTTTATGCCCCAAAAATCTTTTTTAGTGGTGTATATAATTACTTATAATAAATATTATTATTTTCATTATATATTAAGCTTCATTTAATTTTATTTTCTTGCATGGAGTGTGTGATATGAAGCCACCATGTTATCTGTGTTTCTTGAGAAATAATCCTCATTTTTTTGATATTGTTTTTATTTATGCTTAAGTTGATGACTTTTTATGATCCAACATTCAAGAATATTAATGTATTTCTTTATCATCTTCTTATTCAAGATATCCTCATTTTTTGTACCATTTTTTGACTCATTTTAACTGAAGATAATGTTCTTGGTAAAATCTAACAACCTCTCTAATTGGTGGGAAATTGAATGTTTTAGAAAATCATATTTTGACAAAAATTTTCAACAATGTTTTCAAAAAGACCCTTGAAGATAATTCTCAATGAAAATTTATTAATAATTTTTTTATTTAAAATCTTTCATTATATGTTTTCAAATATATTTTCTATGAAAATGTTTTTCAAAATGTTATTCTGTAATAAAAATAATTTTTCAAAGAAGAAAATATATTTTCCTTATAAACTGTTTTTATAATATCATTCAAAATTATTTCCCATGAATGATAAAATAAAATGGTGTTAATGATGGTTTAATGGGGAATTATTCAATGTATCTGTTAATTTTATTTCTCTGAATGAATTATGTTTTAATTTAATGATGTTTATGAGACCCTTTTCTCTTTAATTGGTTATATGCTTTTGAAACCTAATTCATTTCATTGGTTATTCTTATGAGGAAATGATTTTGAAAACTCTATATTCCAATAGTTTATGATATGTTTACATGTTTATGACACCCATTCAATTTCATGGGTTATGATATGTTCATTTAGTATCATGTGGATCATTTATGTATGATTTCATAATGTGATGGGTTAGATCTATATATCCATCCAATGCATTGGGTAAATATTTAAATATGATGAGATTAAACAGGGCTGGAATGAGGGTTGATCTGTACAGTAATATAGTGCTAGAATGATGGTTATTTAGTTTTTTAATATAGATATAGAATTTTGGACCCTCTGTTCAGTAATATAGGGATCGAATGGGGGTTACCCGGTTTTGTAATGGAATTTTTTTCAACTAAGATGGTCTTCGCGGTGATTCCATGGCTACTATAGAAATTAGTATATGCTTTTGTGTTTCCACAATTCCATAACTTATATCTATGTTATACATTCATTAACTACATTCACTATATTATGATTCATGTCCTATGATATTCCATTCCTTATATCATGATATTTTTTATGTAGGTTATGATCTACTATTTTTATGATCACATTCTCATAAGATTATTCTCATGATTATACATACAAGTATCCCATTTTTATCCTTACTAACCATTTTAGGTCATCCCTTTTTTGTTTCTTACAGCAAGTTGTGAAGATATGTATATTGTTATAGGTGTCTCAGAAAGGTCTGATTAAATAAGAACCTATTAGGAGATAATCTAGCCTAGTTATGTACTAATGTTTATGTTTCCATTCTCTCAAAGGCATTAGACTAGTAAGATATTGTAGCCTATGTTTTTATAAAGATTAAGTTGTCCTCAAAAGTTATGTAGTGTTAATATTTTTAAATATCGGGTCACTATACTTGTTCCCATGGATCGTGGTATGATAGATGTTGTAGCCAGTGGTTCCCTAGTAGATAAAACTCCTTTAGGTAATTATAATTTAATAGACAACATTGACCAAAATCAAACAATTTATTCTATAAGTGCAGTTGAACCCACTCGAGGAGCTCATGCGGTAATTAATTTATCCCTAGAACAAAAGGTATATAATAAACTTGATGATATGCATACCATTCAATGAAATTATATCAAGCACAAGTTAATTCACACTCTCTTTATGTTTCATTACAATATGGTGTTTATTCTTAAAACTCTCTTTTTTATAACTTGTGCCCACAAATTAACGATTCATCAATGTATTGTTTATAAGTATTCCATGGGAATTCATTTCAGAAAGCAACACCCTTCCTGTAAGAATGATTAAGAAAATATCCAAACCCAAGGTAGAAAGAACAACCCTATTAATATCTATGAGGCAACTCGAACTACCCTAAACAGAACTGGTATCAAGAATGAAATGGTTTGAAACCTTATTGTACTTCAACATCTTGAAATAATCATCCTCCTCTGAAATATGAACCATTCCTTGAAGATATGTGGAGAAAATCAAAACCTAGATCCTTTTGCTCCAACAAACCACACAATAAACTATTAAAGATCTATAAACTCAAGTCGGATAATTAGAAAACACCATTGTTAAGATAAATATGCAAGGTTCTATGGAACTACCATCTCAACCTATTTATAATCCAAAATACAAATGTTATTTTGGTGTATTCACACTTCATAGTAGTAAAGAAGTTTATTATTTCAATTATTCTTCCCAATAGGTATATCCACCTCTTCAAAACTCTATTTCTATACCAAAAAAATGATTCATGTATAGAAAAGAAAGACAAAATGTGTAAAAAAATTATCACAGTTGATTCCCTAGAACAATACATTCATCTTTCATTCCCCAAAATACTCCCTAAATCCAATAAAACTATTATAATGAGATTCATAATGATATAATGGATATATTTAGAAATGTTCATGTTAATATTCCATTATTGGATATAGTAATATAGATCCTTCTCTAAAACAAATTTCATAAAGATATTTTTACCCATAAAAAGAGATAGGTGGGTAATGAGTGAGTAAACCTAGGAAAGAATGGTATAGACTTAATACAACAAGAAATGCTATCCACATGAAATGATCTAGAAACATTCACTATACATTGAACCATATGGTATCCTTCTTTTATAATGTAATTTTATATTTTGGTGCTTCTAATAATGTGATTATTTACTCATTGTATACTTATCATTAGGCTGGATAACATCAACTAATGGGTGTAATCATACATATTTCCAACCTGAGCATTACAAACCTATCTAGAGTGATCAAGGTCATCCTTGTAATAGTGTAGAATCTAATCATACCTGCAAAATTTGACATTTTGGTGTTTGAAGATACCCAAACCCAAGGGCATGACCCAATCATAATAGGAAGGTCATCCCCTAAAATAATAGAGACGCCCATCAACATTCACAATGGGACACTATTCCTGGTGTTCTGTAATAAAAAGGTATGTTTTAAAAATATTGATGCTATGAAACACCATGTTGAAGAGAAATAAAATCTTCATGTCTTTTCCATGTAAGTTCTCTCTAACGAGGCACACACACATCATTCTCTCTTTAACCCATGATTTGATTCATTTTATTCTTCTTCACTCTTGGATTTTATGAATTTGGTTTCATGTTTTGAGGATTTTATGGGTTAAAAAAACTGTAAATTTTGTGATTTAATGGATGTGAATGTTCATTATGAGGTTCCCATGACTGTTGATGATTCTAAAAAATCATTTCTGTATATTATATTTCCATATAGAATAAACCTGAGTATATTGATAGTTTCATAGACCTCACTTCCCATAAATCCCCTCAATCAATCCCTAAACCACTAGTAATGTAATTAAAACCAAATCCATCTAATTTAATATATTCTTACCTTAAGGGTATTTCCCAATTTCCCATCATTGTTTCCAATATCTTCTCTCCATAATAGAAATCAAAACTGCTCAACCTTTTGAAAGTGTGTAGAAATTTGGTATGATGGACTTTGGAAGATACTCTCAGGATTATCCCATTTATTTGAATGAACCATATACCTATAGATGATGTTCTCAAACTGTAAGGTAAACTCATTTTTGGTAAAATACCACTCTCCTCGATGTTGTATAATTAGAATTCAGAAAATTGCATACTACTATGATCATTTAACCTATATCTGATAGTAAATGAGTTAGCCATGTTAAAATAGTTCATAAGAAAACTAGAATGATAATAGGGTCAACTAAGAGGAATGAATTTTTTCAAATATTCATTCAAAATATATGGGGAGTCAATATTGACTCTCATCGACTGAATCAATCTTCACTAAAGGACCACTTTCCTCTACCATTAACTGAACAAATCCTAGAAATACTGGTTGGTAAGTCCCGTTATTGTTTCCCTGATGGATATTTGATTTATTTCTGAATTGAAACATCCCCAAAGGATTAATAAAATATAACATTTACTTACCCCTTTGGAACATTTTCATATATAAGGTTTCATTTTGTTCTTTGTAATACTCTGAGTACTTTTCAGCAATGTATATTTAGTATTTTTTTGAGTAACTTTATAATTGTATGGAATTATTTATATATTATATCACAATTTATCGATCATCCTTTTATAAATTTTTGGCACAACTTGGTTATATTCTCTATCATTGCATTGAAAAAATATTTGTTATTAAATTACAAGAAATTCCATTTCATGGTTGAATGAGGGATTGTTTTCAATGATGTTATTTAAACTAAGGTAATTCAATTAGATAAGTCAGAAATTGAAATAATTTCATCCCTCACATATCCAAAATGTGTTTTTGAGTTGTGATATTTCTTGGGTCATGTAGGTTTTTACGATCAATTCCTTAAACAATTTATTAAGATCACACTTTTTCTTTTCCAGTTATTATAAAAATAATCTATGTTCTACATTGATAAAAAATTTAATGATGTATTAAATTCACTAAAAGGGAGTTTCATGTCACCTCTCATTATCCAACCACCAATGTGGGATCTCCCCTTTGAACTTAAGTGTTATTTCACAAACTTTTTAGTTGGGAAAAATTTTAAAAACATGGTTGAGAAAGTTCATAATTTCATTGTTTATGCCTCACATACCCTTGACTTTGCCCAGGTAAACTACAAAACTATTGAAAAAATGACCACTTATAAAAAAAATTCCATTGAAATATTTGGTTCATATATTCCTGGTTTAAAATTAATTGTGTTTTTTCACCATGATGCCCTTCAGTTTCTACATAAGAAAGTAGAAGAGAAGCCCCTACATATATAGTGGATGCCCATCCTCCATGAGTTTGACAGTGAGATTAGAGATATGATAGGAGTGAAAACGTGGTATCTGACCACATTTTCATGATTTAACCCCCATTGGACCACTATGTTGAATCATCCCTCCCTATTGGACAATGCTTTCCACAAGAGAACCATTGTGACGTGGTGGAACTTCATCATGGTGTGATGAAGTTGTCAATTTTAATAGAACATATAGGGTCCTCTCCCATTCCATCAGTTCACAATGTCATAGAATTGAGAATGATTATTGATTGTATTTTTTGGATGAAGCATATTTGTGGATATTCTTTAGTGACCAAGTTGTTTGTATTTGTGTCCCTGACAATGATTTCACCTCAGTTTTGAGATACTTCCACACATTGTCTTATGGGGGTGACTTTTTATCTCAATGTATAGCTCAGAAGCTCCTTGACTCAAAAATTTATTATCCAATATTGTATAGAGATTTCCATTTTTTTATGTCATGTACTTGATGTCAATTCATATGGAATATATCTAAGAAGAATAAAATTCCCAAAAACCCATATTATTTTGTGAAATCGTTGATTCATGGTACATTGACATCTAGAAGCCTTTTTGAAATTCAATTGGCATCATGTACATCATAGTACCTTTTTGATTACATTGCAAAATAGGTAGATGAAAAGGCCACTAGGACCTATGACTACCAAGAGGTTTTGATTTTGTGAGGTCCTAGATTTTCACTAGGTTTGGATTTCCATGATTCATCATTTGTGATTACAGTTCATATTTTCAGAATCACAATATAAAAAATATTCCCATTAAGTATGGGGTTTTTCATAAAGTATATACTGCATATCAACCCAAAATAATGAACATGATGAAATCTCAATTTGGGAAGTTAATCAAATCTTGGAAAAAATGGTTCAACCCAATAGTAAAATTAGAGTTTGTGCATGGATGATGGAATTTGGGCATATTGTACTAATTTTAAATTCCCCATTTGAAAGTCACGAAAAATAATTGTGTTTGGAATGGATTTTTACCTCCATGTGGAGGTATTGAACTGTGTATATTTTACTATTTAATTATGTGATATGAATCTCTTAGAAGTAGGTGAGCATAAAATGTTTAAGAATCTGAAGATGGATGAAGTTTAGATTGATGTATATGAGAACTCCCAAATCTATAAATATAAGAAAAATGTTATCCATGATGAGATGATTCATCAGTGGAAGCATAATATTGGTGATAAGGTCCTCATGTAAAATTATAGTCAAGATCTTCACCAAGATAATCTTTATTCTCGATGGCTTTATCCGTACAATACTAATAATCTTTACCCTTTGAGGGGAGTACACGTTTTGTTTGAATAGAGTTGCTAAATTATTAACTTCATTGGGAAGATACCTAAAAACAATTATAAGGATTTTAAAAAGATGTAGGTAGAGTAAATCAACCATCACAACGAACAATACCAATGAAACCCAACATGTTTTATCCTTCCTTACCACATTCGCTTATTACAAGGACATCATTGCATACTATATGTGTTGTGGTATAGGTATATTCTTGGGTTAGTTATGAATTTTCATCATCTTTCTTCTTTTTATATTTTTGGATTTCAAGATTTTATTGTTTCCTTCCCCCATTCAACCCTCAGTTTTTAGTATAATATTAATTTTTTATGAATGATTTTTTAATGGAAAGTGATTCCCACGTAATCCTAAAATTTATTGACAATTCATGATGAATTTCCTTTTTCATTTTGTTTTATCATTTTTATAAATAATATTTCATTGGTGAAAATGTGTTTTTGTATGAATTTAACATTTATGTGTGAAGTTATTTAAAATTATTTGTTTGTCGATGATATGAATGTTTTATTAATTTGAAAACTGCAATGGACCAGACCTCTCCAGCCCATTACTTTATTTAAAAGAAGGTCATGAAGTGTTCCTGAGGGTAAAATGGAATTTTCCCACACTTTTCATAATATTTTAACTACACTCCATGTATTGTGAGTACAAGCCATGTACCACCTCGCCGGGTATTCCCCGTGTTGAAGCAGTGTCCCTATCGTGTGAAATAAATGAGAACATGCCATGTATCCCATCCTACATGCAGTGTAGTGTCCCCCCGCGTATGCATTACCTTCAAACCATGTGTTGACTAGTCAACGGATGTGTGCCGTGTTGAAGTCGTGACCTTGCCGTGTGAAATTAATGAGTGAACTCCATGTAGCCCATCCTACAAGCTGTGTAGTGTCCCCCTGCTTACATGTTACGTTCAGACTGTGTGTTGACCAGTCAACGGTCGTGTTCCATGTTGATGTTGTGTCCTTTCCATGTGAAATAAATGAGTACACGCCGTGTAGCCCATACTACAGGTCGTGTAGTGTCTCCCTGCGTATGCATTACCTTCGAACCATGTGTTGACCAGTCAATGACCATGTGCCGCATTGAATGCCATGTTGGAAGTCGTGTGGAGACTGTATGAAATAGCCAAGTACACGTTGTGTACTATAAATTACATGCAGTGTACTTTAGTTTTTCTTGCCTATAAAAGGTGGGTGCCTATCCTCCTTTTCAAAGCATCCCTCTCCTCCCCATTCATTCGAGTAGAGCTCACCCAAGAGACTCCATGGCTCTTTTCTTCCTTAACATCTTCATCCGAGCTCCGATTTATGATTCGTCAGCAGCCATGAGATCGTAACGACGAGTCGGAACATCTGATCTTGGATCTCTTGCATCCCCTCGGCCTTTCCTTCCCAGCATCCACCTGAGTAGGTTTTACCGGGTTTTTTCAGAAGTGACGGATGCCGCCGGACATCTTTTAAAGTTGATCTGGGTGAGCATTGTGATCAAAACCTATTGAGGTAGGGATCTTACCTTCGTCTCTATAATTTGTGCATCATGAGGGATGGGTGTCCTCTTGCTTTCACAAGACATAGTTGAACAAGTTTAATGAAGATAATAACTGGCTTAAAGAACGGGGATAGGGAAGTTGTTATGTTTATCATTGTTTATCCTATTTTTATATTGTGAATTGAATAGGATTATGCCTACTGAAAATCACGGTCATTGGGGGCCTTTGCTTGAACAAAGAAATGCCGCCCTTTGTTTCAAGACCATTTATGGATGGAAACATTGTTGAATGTAGAAATTGGTTAATCACGTAAAGTTGGCGGATTAAATGAATAACCGGAACCCTTGTGTGATCACCCTAGTTGAACAAAACTGAAATAATAAACATGTGGGTTCTTTTTAGGGTTTATTTATGTGAAGGGGGTGTTTTGTGGGTTGTTGTAGATCGAGTTCATAGAAGGGTTGTATTTGGCTTGGTTGTGGGTTGGTGTGAATTCTATGTTGGTGATGGGAAGTGGGGCTGCGATAAATGGTATCAAGGGATGATGAAGTACGGGTTTTGGTGTGTTTGTGGTTATGGTGGTTGGCAGCGGGGCTATAGGGATGGGTTTGAATGTGAACGAACTATGGGTTGTCAATAATAAAAAAAGTGGAATAGTTAATGAATGGTGGGGCATGGTAATGGAACAGGAATAATAATCAATGGGGTTGGTTGGTTAATAAGAAGGGACTTGATTGTGTTGCTTGTGTTTTCCTAACATGATTTGTGGATGGTAGGGATATTTTTTACAAACTATTGATATGGTTGGTTGTGGATAATTTCCCAGTAGTTATGGAACTAATAAACTAATTCTGTAGAAACATGAAAACCTCAATGTGGTTGGGTTTGTTTGTTGTATGTATGCTTCGTAGTAGCAGCGTCGAGGCACGTGGTCAGTTTCTCTGTTTAGAAGCCATTGGTTGGGTTGTGTGTTTGGTATACAAATATATATATCTGTATCTTTCTGTTTTGTCACACAAAAACTATTTTTATCACTTAGTTTAACACCCCAAGCTTCCACAGTACACTTCTCTTTGAATAATACAGTAGCGTGAGTTGTACGTAACTTCGAGTTCTAACACACACCATGATCAATCAAAGTAGCCGTTATAAATATTAATACACAGTTTTTGAAATTTTATAAATTTTATCTCTTAAAATGGTATTCATTTTTGGATTCAGAATATCGAAATTAGCGTAGGGTGAAATTTTGGTACTTTTTGAATAACTTTCATATTTTGATGAATAGAGAAAATTACTAAATTTTAATTAAAAACAAATTTTTTAATCGAATTAATTAATAGTGATAAATTGTGAATTTGACTGGTTTTAAATTATATTTAGAATATATTTTTCCCATTTAATCCAATGTTGGTCGTTGGTCATAATTTCACACTTAAACCGGACATAAACAAGTGTCAATCTTTTGATAGTTATTGTTTCTTAAAAACACGATTTTTGTTTTAACAATGGGAATTTGTTTTAAATTAATAAATGAAACTTATATGTTTTGAATTTGGTAAAATAGAAATTATTATTGAATTCGTAATATCAAAATTATCGTAGGCTAATTTTTTGTTATTTTTCTAAAAACTTTTAATTTTTGATGAATAGTGAAAAACACTTAGTTACTGTTTAAAACAGGATTTTTATTTTAATAATTATTTACATTTTTTAAATTTATTTTAGGTCAAAATAGATACATAACACCTATATAAATTCAATGTAATTACTTGGGGGAAGTTTATAATAATTTTAGATATATAAAAATTTTATTGAACTTTTTCACCGTCTATTACCCACCTCCTAGGAGAATTTGTAAATTCACATAAAACATAATTTTACTGGTTCTATGAGTGGAATTTCAAAAATCCAAGAGTCAAGGTTAATATCAATGAGTGAAATGTGGTTCAATTATATAAAAATAATTTTTGGTGAATAGTAACTTTTTACTTTTATTTACCACAGTAAAAAGTAAATATGGTAATTAAGGGTAAAAATGATATTATTATTACCCAAACACATGTCCTAATTCGATTGGATAAGTATAATTCGACCAAAAGAAACCTTAGGAATAAAATATGTCCCTTTAGGTCCACATGGATTAGATTAGGACATTTATTATTATTTAATTCAAAGAAGAGTTAAAAGAGTTAAAATCAATGTTTAAAAACTAAAACATTTTTAATATAGGGTTATACATAAGATTAATTTGATTATAAATATTCAATAGAAATATAAAACGATTTCATACATAATGGTATTTTAATTATAATTTTTATACATTATATAATTAAATTTATTTATGACACAATGATGATGCAGTAATTACCTTATTAATGAATGAATCAAATAAATGGTAATATAAATATTAAAATTAATATAATTTCAAACTTTTTATGACATCCACGAATTTTCTAGGTGACTATGACATGTTAGGGCTCATTCAATGTATCATGTTCGAAGTAATCAAGTTGTGATGACTTTCAAAAAAACAAAATACCAAATAGTGTCAAAATTGACATAAAAGAGTTTTTAAAACAAATATTATATTATTAATTGATATTAAATTCCTAAAATTCTAAGGTTCGGCCAAAGTACTTGTATCATGATATTTGTATCATTAATTGACCACTTGGGGGTCTCTTGGATGTATATAGTATGTTTATTAACCATATAATATAAAAATAAAAAGAGACATTGTAAAAGTCAAACTAATTAACATAGAGCTAATACTTAAAGATAAGGTTAATATAGTGACCCAAACCTGTCAAAATTATACTGGTTGAGTGGTTTTCGACCCATACCAACCTTAACCTCTAAATAATATACTTTGGAGCCATTATAAACCGAATATGAATTTATTATAAACTAATACTTTATGTTTTTCCTAAAGAGCCCCTCCTCCCCCTTATAAAAGGACTCAACTTCTAACCATTTATTCATACATTAAAAGCATTTTGGTTCACCCAACCCCTAAAAAAATATGCTCTCAACTTCCCTAACTTCAACATAGAGGCCATATTTTGATCATAAAGGCAACCTAAGTATCCCTTTTGATCAAATCAAAAGGAAGAACCTGAAGAAGAGATAATGTTATCACCACCCTCTTTCAAGTTCCTTTCTTTTCAACTTCTTCTTTATTTTTTATTTCTATTATAAAATAATAACTACAGTATCTCATATATACTGTGATATTATTATAAATATGGTACAACCATATTCAATATTCTATCCATCCTTTGAATGAAATGACACCATACGTGCATACGTACAGCTTACTGTCTCGATGTCGTGGTGTAATTGTTATTCAAAACTTTATTATTTGGATGTGTATAATAATGATTTGTATTTGATGTAAATAATAAATATAACATTATAAGGATTATGTATATATGATATACCATCCAATTATATATTATATTAATATCAAAATAATGATATTTTCGCTCGTGCGTACGTATGGATTACCATCTCCACGTCGAGAATAGATTCATTTCAAGTTCACCATTAATTGACGATTATAAAAATATACATTACTAATAAGTATGTTATATATGAAATAATAATTCTGCTGGACATATATATATTAATATATATAAGGATTTATGTAATTACATATATCTTATTCACTTACTTCCGTTCAAAACTATATGAAAACAGAAACAACGTTTATACGTACGTACGGACTACTGTCTTCATAAACAGTGTTTTCCATTTCATAGATATGTCAAATATACATATTTATATTCTAAATATATATGATATATTAATCATGTTTTATATTCTGGAAGTATTTAAATCATGATCTAAGTGATACAACCAAGAGTAACAAGTTAAAACACGTACAATAAAGAAAGCGATTGTTACCCGAAATGTTAATTTAACATGAAAATTATTTTTAAATGGGTAATATAAAGTCATAAATGAATCATGTATGATATCATAAATATTAATATGGTTCTGGTATAATTTAATAACATACTTTGATTTTTTTACAGGAGGTTAAACATACCCTCAACTTAATTAAAGTGCAAGGTAAGGGGTTTTCATCTCACTCCTTATTCCCATGAGATTCATGCCATATTGCCACTATTACATTTTGTGTGGTGTATGTACTACCCATAATTATATTCTTTGTGTAATACACTTTAATTTATGTGTATTTACATATTCATTGTATGATACCTCTTTCATGGGTTGTATGTTTCTTAAGTTACCAAACTGGTAAGGGTTAATTTCACAATCTCTTTATTTTCCGAGGTTGTTTTTACATATGTATCTACTGGGACAGATTTATTATTCATGTATATGTTTTATGAAAGAATTTTCAAAGGGATACTTTTAAGGTAAGTTTTACTAAAACATCATTTCAAATGTTTTAAATATTTATTCTTCTAAATATTTCTTATTAATGTCCATGTCTTCAAAATGGTTTTTAAGGATTTATTTATATGGACATGAATGTTTTTAAAATGTTAATTCCTTTGAAAAGTTTCAAAGTGGTATGGGACACTTTGATTAAAAAAATTCTTTAAATGACTTATTTTTTAAATTGTGTGACTTTTAAATGATTTCATGAAAAAGGGGTATTTCTCTCAAAGAGTTTTAGAAATCAATCTCATCTATGTCAAAATTAATTAATGGATTTTAAACTTGTTTTGAAGTTGATTTATCATGATACAAATCATCCATATTGTGTTGAAGGTTTTGTGATATATTTGACTGTAGATGTTTTATTTTTATACTATTCATGGTTTATGGGTAAAATATTGACATTTCTCATGCTAGTTTTAATACAAATTTTTATGTTATATTTCATCCTCTTCTTAAGATGAATGTGTTGGACTAGTATGTTCCGGGTTGGGGACCGGTAAAAGTAAGCCCTCCGGGTTGGTGTCTGGTTATTATAGGCACTCTGGGTTGGTTTCCGGTTATAGTTAGCCCCTAGTCCTTGGAAAAAGGCCTTGAAAAAGAAATTAAAGTTCAATATTATGCATTCCATCATTATGAAAGTGGTTAGTGATATTGCATGTGATTATTCGATTAGTAGAATATGAATGTAAATAAGTAAATGGAATTATTTCATTTTATCTCTGCCATATTATGCTGAAGTTCATGTTTAAAATGCTTTTGTTTTAGTTTTATACATTTCCTTAAATGTTTATGCTTATTTTTGAAAGTTTCCATTGTATTGCTTACCCTTACTGAGCGTTTGAGCTCACCCCTTTTCTATGTTTTATTTTTCCCAGGCTTCCCAGAGGTGTATTGTGATTGATATGCAGGGTTAATCCATGGGAATAATGGTGTTCATAAAGGATTATTTATGTTGTTTTTTATGTTATAAAGTGTGATGTAACATTCATGTATGTAATCTATTTTTCTAGACTACTAAACTGATCGGTCCTTCAAGACTAGATTTATTGTAATAATGCCAATGTATAAAATAATGCACCGACTCTGGGTAACTGGGGTTGGGGTGTTACAGTTGGTATCAGAGGAAGTTTAGCAATAACATTGGAAACTAGATTTAGATAAATTCTGATTAGAGAACATATCCCTAAGATAGGCTTTGAGGATTAGTATAGAAGAACTTCCTAGAATTTTGGTAATGTAGGGATTTTTTTGAGTTTTCCGGGCAATAAATCCCTGTCTGGATACGAGCAGGTCGAGGCGGCTCTGGCACAGATGTAGCTAGGGGTAAAACCTGAAAACACCGCTTTGATCTAGACTCGAACGGGAACTAGTGCACGAAAATGGTCCTCACTGAACTCTTGGTTACGACACTCCCGGGGGATATGCTTAGGATAATTCTCATTTTCTTTACAAACCATTATGAAGGGCTCATTAGTATATACTTACTCAAAGAATACATTTTTTATGATTATGGATTATATCCATAAACTGTTCAATTTGTGTTAGGTATTTTACAAGTTTGTAATTATTCATTGCAATTCATAAACTGACCTAGTTTATGTTGTTGTATATAAATGGCGCCCAGTAGAAGTAAGGAAAACTCCAGTAATACGTATGATCCATAGAGTAAGAAGGATCATATCTTTCATGGTCCTAAACCCAAATTTAGATGGGAAATAGTCTCCCATGTATTATCATCATATGATGAAATAGTCTCATGTGTTGATAAGATATGTAAAGAATTCTCAGATTCCTATTTCTTTGAAGGGAATCTAGAGAAGAAAAGGATGGTAGAGAGAAGGACTTATAAAGGGAAGAAGGTAATGAAGGGTTTTCCCATATGTGAGGAATGAGGAAGGAATCACCTTGGAAAATGCTTGAAGGTAATGAGAGTATGTTATATGTTTGGAGAAAAAGGACAACATGTACGTGACTGCAAGTTTAATAAAAATGTTTCAAATGTACAATGCTTCAACTGCAAGGAGTTTCGACACTACGCGAACCAATGTCCATGTCATCGGACTATGCCGCAAACGATGCTATTGGATAATAATCAAGTTATGATACTACCACAGATGAAGAGGAATGACTAGTGTTCTTATGTTGTTATTTTAGAATTATTGCATTTAATTGTTGTATCAATGATGTTCTAGAAATAAATAAGGTTTGTACTGCAGCACTATTTCATTTAGGATATGAGATTTTATGGTAATAAGAAAATTAACTCTACAGTGAGTTAATTTTTTTGGAAATTACATGGTTGAAGGAAGGATAAACCTTATTATGGTCCTAATATTGAGGTAGTGATTTTGGAATAAGAGATGGTTTATTTGGTAATTCAGGATGTTGTGGTGTTATAAAAGAATATATGAGGAAGGCGTTCACATGTTATTACCCAGAAAAAAGGATCCTCATTATGTTTAACTTCCTTAAAAATTTTGGAATGTGAGTTTGGATAGTAGTTTTTTGGATAAGTCTAATAGTTGGAATGGATTATGTTTGAAAGGCTATTTTTGGATTTTTATAAAAGGACAACTCACAGACCGTGTGACAACCCGTCACGTCAGACAAAGCTGCGGGAATTGAACCCCAACCATAGTGCGATTGGGATTTATCTCCTACCACTGGACTACGCGATGTCCTTGGATTGTATAATGTATTTTCTTTTTTTAAAAGGGTCTGATACGTGAGTTTTAAATTCAATATATTTGGAACCCTATATGATTAGGATAAATAGAGTATTTTTGAGTTGTATTATGTTTTGGAGTGAAAGAAGAGTTTGTGGTAGAAATTTAGTAAGTGATAAAACTCTAATTATAAAGTAAATATATCTTTTTATGATTTTATCCAATCTCATAAATAAATTCCTCAACAATAAGAAAAGGAACTTAGAACAAAAACGTTGTCTAAGATAGTACCTTAGATCATCAAAAATTTATGGCTTTGTGATTGTTGGATTTTTCATAGCTATGTCCTCCACCACTCTCCATCAGATATTGATGGTTAGATTTCTATTTCATATCCATGTTTTCCTACATGAACCCAAGTTTGTGTTATTTTCGGTATCCTTCTTACTTACCACTCTATATTTTTAATAGAGGCCTCATTAATCCATTTTTCGATGTGGGATTTCAACTAAGAAATTTTGAAATGTCAACCCAAAGTTTCCAATACCGAGCATAAATTGCGAGGATGAAATTTATTGAAGGAGGGGAGAATGTAACACCCCATGCTTCTATAGTACACTTCTCTTTGAATAATACAGTAGCATGTGTTGTACGCAACTTCAAGTTCTAACACACACCACGATCAATCAATGTAGCCGTTATGAATAGTAATACACACTTTTTGAAATTTTATAAATTTTATCACTTAAAATGGACTTCATTTTTGGATTCATAATATCGAAATTATCCTAGGGTGAAATTTTGGTACTTTTCGGATAACTTTCCTATTTTGATGAATAGTGAAAATTACTAAATTTTAATTAAAAACAACTTTTTTAATCTAAATAATTAATAGGGATAAATTATGAATTTAAGTGGTTTTAAATTATATTTATAATATATTTTTACCATTTAATCCAATGTTGGTCATTGGAAATAATTTCACACTTAAACCGTACATAAACAAGTGCCAATCTTTTGATAGTTATTGTTTCTTAAAAACACGCTTTTTGTTTTAACAACGGAAATTAATTTTAAATTAATAAATGAAACATAAATGTTTTTAATTTGGTAAAATATAATTTATTATTGAATTCGGAATATCAACATTATCTTAGGGTATTTTTTTTTTGGTATTTTTCTAAAAACATCCAATTTTTAATAAATAGTGAAAAACACTGAGTTACTGTTTAAAACTGGATTTTTATTTAAATAATTATTTATATTATTTAAATTTATTTTAGGTCAAAATATATACATATCACCTATATAAATTCAATGTAATTAATTAGAGACAGTTTATAAAAAAAATTATATAAAACGTTTATTGAACTTTTTCACCGTCTTTTACCCACCTCCTAGTAGAATTTGTAAATTCACATAAAATTAATTTTACCACTTATGTGAGTGGAATTTTGAAAATCAAAGAGTCAAGGTTAATTTCAAGGAGTAAAATTTGGTTCAATAAGATAAAAATAAATTTTTGGTGAATAGTAACTTTTTACTTTTATTTACCACAGTAAAAAGTAAATAGGGTAATTAAGGGTAACAATGACATTATTATTACCCTAACACATGTACTAATTCTATTGGATAAGTATAATTCGACCAAAAAAACCTTAGTAATTAAATATGACCCTTTAGGTCCACTTGGATTAGATTAGGACATTTATTATTATTTAATTCAAATAAGAGTTAAAAGAGTTAAAATCAAAGTTTAATAACTAAAACATTTTTAATATAGGGTTATACATAAGATATATTAGATTATAAATATTCATTATAAATCTAAAAATATTTCCTACATAATGGTATTTTAATTATAATTTTTATACATTAAATAATTAAATTTATTTATTAGACAATGTTGATGCAGTAATTACCTTATTAATGAAAGAATCAAATAAATAGTAATATAAATATTAAAATAAATATAATTTCAAAGTTTTTATGACATCCACGAATTTTCTAAGAGACTATGAAATTTTAGGGATCTTTCAATTTATCATGTTCTATGTAATAAAGTTGTGATGAATTTCAAAAAAAAAAACAAAATACCAAATAGTGTCAAAATTGACATAAAAGAGTTTTTAAAACAAATATTATATTATTAATTGATATTAAATTCCTAAAATTCCAAGGATCTGCCAAAGGACTTGTATCATGATAGGTGTATTATTAATGGACCAATTGGGGGTCACTTGGATTTATATAGTATGTTTATTAACCATATAATATAAAAATTAAAAAAGACATTGTAAAAGTCAAACTAATTAACTAAGAGTTAATACTTAATGATAAGGTTAATATAGTGACCGAAACCTGTCAAAATACTATTGGTTTAGTGGATTTTGACCCATCCCTAGTTTAAACTTTAAATAATATACTTTTGAGCCACTAGAAATCGAATATGAATTTAATATAAATCAATACTTTATGTTTTTTCTAAAGAGCCCCTCTTTCCCCTTATAAAAGGACCCAACTTCTAACCATTTATTCACACCTCAAAAGCCTTCTGGATCAAACAACCCCTACCAAACTACACTATAAACTTCCCTCACATCAACATAGAGGCCTTAGTTTGATCATAAAGGCAACCTATGGATCTCTTTTGGTCAAATCAAAAGGAAGAACCCGAAGAAGAGGTAATGTTATCACCACCCTCATTCAAGTTCCTTTATTCTTCAACTTCTTCTTTCTTTGTTATTTCTATTATAAAATAATAAATACAGTATATCCTATATAATGTGATGATATTATAAATATGGTACAACCATATTCAGTATTCTATCCATCCTTTGAATGACATTTCACCATACGTGCGTACGTACAGCTTACCGTCTCCACGTCGTGGTGTAATTGTTATTCAATGCATTATTATTTGGATGGGTATAATAATGAAGTGTATTTGATGTAAATAATAAATATAACATTATAAGGATTCTTGTATATATGATATACCATCCAATTATATATTATATTAATATCAGAAGAATGATATTTTTTCTCGTGCATACGTATGGATTACAGTCTCCACGATGGGAAGAGATTCATTTCAAGTTCACCATTAATCGATGATTATAAAAATATATATTACTAATAAGTATGTAATATATTATATAATAATTCGGATGGAGATATATATATTAATATATTTAAGGATATATTTAGTTACATATATCTTATTCACTTACTTCCGTTCAAAACTATATGATAAGAGAAACAATGTTTATACGTACGTACGAACTACCGTCTTCATAAACCGTGTTTTCCATTTCATATATATATCAATTATAAATATTTATTTTCTAAATATATATGGTATATTTATCATGTTTTATATTCTTTAAGTATTTAAATCATGATCTATGTGATACAACCAAGAGTAACAAGTTAAAACACGTACGATAAAGAAAGCGATTATTACCCGAAATGTTAATTTAACATGGAAATTAATTTTAAATGGGTAATATAAAGTCATAAATGAATCATGTATGATATCATAAATATTAATATGGTTCTGGTTTAATTTAATAACATACTATGATTTTCGTACAAGAGGATAAACGTACCCTCAACTAATGGAAAGTGCAAGGTAAGGGGTTTTCATCTCACTCCTTATTCCCGTGACATTCATGCCATATTTCCACTCTTAACATTTGTGTGGTGTATGTACTGCCCATAATTATATTCATTTTGTAATACACTTTAATTTATATGTATTTTCATATTCATTGTATCATACCTCTTTCATGGGTTTTATGTTTCGTAAGTTACCAAACTCGTAAGGGTTAATTACACAATCTCTTTATTATCCATGGTTGTTTTTACATAAGTATCTACTGGGAAATATTTATTATCCATATAAATGTTTTATGAAAGAGTTTTAAAAGGGATTCTTTTAATGGAAGTTTTACTAAAACATCATTTAAAATGTTTTAAATATTTATTCTTCTAAATCATTCTCATTAATGTCCATGTCTTCGAAATGGTTTTTAACGATTTGTTTATATGGACATGAATTTTTTTAAAATGTTAATTCCTTTAAAAAGTTTCAAAGTGGTATGGGACACTTTGATTCAAAAATGTCATTAAATGACTTCTTTTCTAAATTGTGTGACTTTTAAATGTTTTCATGAAAAGGGGTATTTCTCTCAATGACTTTTACAAATCAATCTCATCTATGTCAAAATTATTTAATGGATTTTAAACTAGTTTTGAAGTTGATTTATCATGATACAAATCTTCCATATTGTGTTGAATGTTATGTGAAATATTTGATTATGGATATGTTATTTTTATACCATTCATGAATTGTGGGTAAAGTTTTGAAATTTCTCATGCTAGTTTTAATACAAATTTTTATGTGATATTTCATCCTCTTATTAAGAATAATGTGTTGGACTAGTATGTTCTGGGTTGGGGACCGGTAAACGTAAGCCCTCCGGGTTGGTGTCTGGTTATTATAGGCACTCCAGGATGGTGTCTGGTTATTAGAGGCACTCCAAGTTGGTGTCCGGTTATTAGAGGCACTCCGGGTTGGTGTTCAGTTATTAGATGCACTCCGGGTTGGGTTCCAGTTATAGTTATCCCCTAGGCCTTTGCACGAGGCCTTGATAAAGAAATTAAAGTTCAGCATTAAGTATTCCATCATTATGAAAGTGGATAGTGATATTGAATTTCATTATTCGATTAGTAGAATATCCATGTGAATAAGTAAATGGAATTATTTCATTAATTTCTGCCATATTATGCTGAATTTCAAGTTCAGAAGGCTTTAGTTTTAGTTTTATACATTGCCTTAAATGTTTATGCTTATTTTTGAAAGTTTCTGTTGTATTGCTTACCTTTACTGAGTGTTTGAGCTCACCCCTTTTCTATGTTTTATTTTTTCCCTTGATTCCAAGAAGTGTATTGTGATTGATATGTAGGGTTAATCCAAGGGAATAATGGTGTTCATAAAGGATTATTTATGTTGATTTGTATGTTATAAAGTTTAATGTAACATTCATGTATGTAATCTATTTTCCAAGACTACTAAACCGATCAGTCCTTCAGGACATGATTTCATGTAATAATGCCATTGTATTAAAATAATGCACTGACTCTGGGTAACTGGGGTCGGGGTGTTACAGTTGGTATCATTGGAAGTTTACCAACAACCTTGGAAACTAGATTTAGATAAACTCTGATTAGAGCACATAGCCCTAAGATAGACTTTGAGGATTAGTATAGAAAAACATACTAGAATTTTTCTATTGTAGATATTTTTTTGAGTTTTCCGAGCAATAAATCCATGTCTGGATACGAGCAGGTAGGGGTGGATCTGGCATAGATGTACCTAGGGGTGAAACCCAAAAACACCACTTTGAGCTAGACTCGAACGGGAACTGGTGCACGACAACGGGCCTTGCTGAATCCTTGGTTACGACACTCCCGGGGGATATGATTAGGATAATTATCATTTTCTATACAAACCATTATGAAGGGATCATGAGTATATACTTACTCAAAGAAAAAAAAATTATGATAATGGATTATATCAATAAACTGTTCAATTTGTGATAGGTATTTTACATGTTTGGAATTATTTATTTCAATTCATAAACTGACCTAGTTTATGTTATTGTATAGAAATGGAGCCCAGTAGAAGGAAGGTGAACTCCAATAATACGTATGATCCAAAGAGTAAGAAGGATCATATCTTTCATAGTCCTAAGCCAGAAATTAGAAGGGAAATAGTCTCCCACGTATTATCATCATATAAAGAAATATTATCATGTGTTGATAAGATAAGTAAAGAATTCTCAGAGTCTTATGGCTTTGAAGGGAATCTAGGGAAGAAAAAGATGGTAGAGGGAAGGACAGATAATGGGAAGAAGGTAAAGAAGGGTTTTCCCATATGTGATGACTGTGGAAGGAATCACCTTTGAAAATCCTTGAAGGGAATGAGAGTATGTTATAAGTGTGGAGAAAAAGGACATCAAGTACGTTACTGCAAGTGTAATAAAAATGTTTCAAATGTACAATGCTTCATCTGCAAGGAGTTTGGACACTACGCCAACCAATGGCCCAATCACCAGACTATGCTACAAATGATGATATTGGATAATAATCATGTTATAATACTACCACATATGAATAGGAATGACTAGGTATCTTATGTTGTTATTTTAGAATTATTTCATTTAATTGTTGTATCAATGATTTTTTGGAAATAAATAAGGTTTTTACTGCAGTACTATTTCATTTAGGATATAAGATTTTATGGTACTATGAAAAGTAATTCTGTAGCGAGTTATTTTTTTTTGGAAATTACATGGTTGAAGGAACGATAGACGTTAATATGGTCCTAATATTGAGGTAGTGATTTTGGAATAAGAGATGGTTGATTTTGGTAATTCAGGATGTTGCGGTGTTATAAAAGAATACATGAGGAAGGCATTCACATATTATTACATGGAAAAAAGGATCCTCGTTATGTTTAACGTCCTTGGAAATTTTGGACTGTGAGTTTGGATAGTAGTATTTTGGATAAGTCTACATGTTGGAATGGATTAAGTTTGAAAGGTTATTTTTGGATTTTTATAAAATGACAACACGCAGACTGTGTGACAACCCATCGCGTCAGAAAAAGCTGCGGGAATCAAACCCCCAACCATAGTGCGATTGGGATTTATTGCCTACCACTAGACTACGTGAAGTCCCTGGATTTTATAATGCCATTTCTTTTTTTAAAAGGGTCTGATATGTGAGTTATAAATTCATTATATTGGGAACCCTATACAATTAGGATAAAAAGAGTATTTTTGAGTTGTATTATGTTTTGGAGTGAAAGAAGAGTTTGTGGTAAAAATTTAGTAATGGATAAAACTCTAATTATAAAGTAAATATATCTTTTTATGATTTTATCCAATCTCATAAATAAATTCCTCAACATTAATAAAAGTAACTTAGAACAAAAACGTTGTCCAAGATAGTACCTTAGATCATCACAAATTTATGGCTTTGTGATTGTTGGCTTTTTTGTAGCCATGTCCTCTACCACACTCCATACGATATTGATGGTGAGATTTCTCCTTCATATCCATGTTTTCCTACATGAACCCAAGTATGTGTTATTTTCGGTAACCTTCATACTTACCACTCTTTATTTTAAATAGAGGCCTTATTAATCCATTTTTTGATGTGGGATTTCAACTAAGATATTTTGAAAATTCAACCCAAAGTTTCCAATACTGAGCATAAATTGCGAGGATGCAGTTTGTTGAAGTAGGGGAGAATTTAACTCCCCATGCTTCCATAGTACACTTCTCTTTGAATAATACAGTAGCGTGTGTTGTACGCAACTTCGAGTTCTAACACACACCACGATCAATCAATGTAGCTGTTATGAATAGTAATACCCAATTTTTGAAATTTTATAAATTTTATCTCTTAAAAATGGACTTCATTTTGGGATTTATAATATCGAAATTAGACTAGGGTGAAATTTTGGTACATTTCAGACAACTTTCATATTTTGATGAATAGTGAAAATTACTTAATTTTAATTAAAAACAACTTTTTTAATTGAAATAATTAATAGTGATAAATTATGAATTTTTGTGGTTTTAAATTATATTTAGAATATATTTTTACCATTTAATCCAATGCTAGTCATTGGACATAATTTCACATTTAAACCTGACATAAACAAGTGTCAATCTATTGATATTTATTGTTTCTTAAAAACACGCCTTTTGTTTTAACAATGAGAATTAATTTTAAATTAATAAATGAAACTTCTTATGTTTCTAATTTGGTAAAATATACTTTATTATTTAATTCGGAATATCAAAATTATATTAGGGTAATTTTTTGGAATTTTTCTGAAAACATTCAATTTTTGATGAATAGTGAAAAACACTAAGTTACTGTTTAAAACCGGCTTTTTATTTAAATAATTATTTATATTATTTAAATTTATTTTATGTCAAAATAAATACATAACACCTATATAAATTCAATATAATTCATTGGAGGCAGTTTATAATAATTTTAGATATATAAAAATTGTATTGAACTTTTTCACCGTCTTTTACCCACCTCTTAAGAGAATTTGAAAATTCACATAAAACATAATTTTACCGCTTCGGTGAGTGGAATTTCAAAAATCAGAGAGACATGGTAAATATCAAGGAGTAATATGTGGTTCAATAAGATAAAAATAATTTTTGGTGAATAATAACTTTTTACTTTTATTTACCACGATAAAAAGTAAATAGGGCAATTAAGTGTAAAAATGATATTATTATTACCCTAAAAAATATCCTAATTCTATTGGATATGTATAATTAGACCAAAAACAACATTAGGAATAAAATATGACCCTTTAGGTCCACTTGGATTAGATTAGGACATTTATTATTATTTAATTCAAAGAGGAGTTAAAAGAGTTAAAATCAAAGTTTAATAACTAAATCATTTTTAATATAGGGTTATACATAAGATAAATTCGATTATAAATATTCATTATAAAGATAAAATTATTTCCTACATAATTGTATTTTAATTATAATTTTTATACATTAAATAATTAAATTTATTTATGACACAATGATGATGCAGTAATTACATTATTAATGAATGAATCAAATAAATAGTAATACAAATATTAAAATAAGTATAATTTCAAAGTTTTGACATCCACGAATTTTCTAGGTGACTATGACATGTCAGGGTTCATTCAATGTATCCTGTTCAAAGTAATCAAGTTGTGATGACTTTCAAAAAAAACAAAATACCAAATAGTGTCAAAATTGACATAAAAGAGTTTTTAAAACAAATATTATATTATTAATTGATATTAAATTCTTAAAATTCTAAGGATCGGCAAAAAAACTTGTATCGTGATAGGTTTATTATTAATGGACCACTTGGGGGTCTCTTGTATGTATATAATAAGTTTATTTACAATATAATATAAAAATACAAAGAGACATTGTAAAAGTCAAACAAATTAACTAAGAGTTAATACTTAAAGATAAGGTTAATATAGCGACCCAAACCTATATAAATTATATTGGTTGAGTGGTTTTCAACTCCTCCCCACCTTAAACTTTAAATAATCCTCTTTTATGCCATTATAAACCGAATATTAATTTATTATAAATTAATACTTTATGTTTTTTCTAAAGAGCCCCTCCTCCCCCTTATAAAAGGACCGAAATTCTAACCATTTATTCACACCTTAAAAGCCTTTTAGTTCGTCCAACCCCTGCAAAAATACTCTCTCAACTTCCCTCAGTTCAACATAGAGGCCTTAGTTTGATCATAAAGGCAACCTATGGAGACTTTTTGATCAAATCAAAAGGAAGAACCCGAAAAAGAGGTAATGTTTTCACCACCCTCTTTCAAGTTCCTTTCTTCTTCAACTGCTTCTTTATTTGTTATTTCTATTCTAAAATAATAACTCCACTATCTCCTATATATTGTGATGTTATTATAAATTTGGTACAACCATATTCTGTATTCTATCCATCCTTTGAATGACATGTCACCATACGTGCATACGTACAACTTATCACCTCCACGTCGTGGTGTAATTGATATTCAATACATTATTATTTGGATGGGTATAATAATGATGTGTATTTGATGTAAATAATAAATATAACACTATAAGGATTCTTTATATACTATATACCATCAAATTATATATTATATTAATATCAAAAGTATGATATTTTCGCTAATCCGTACGTACAGATTACCGTCTCCACGACGGGATGAGATTCATTTCAAGTTCACCATTAATCGACGATTATAAAAATATATATTACAAATAAGTATGTAATATATGAAGCAATAATTCTACTGGAGATATATATATTAATATATATAAGGATTTATGTAGTTACATATATCTTATTCACTTACTTCCGTTCAATACTATATGAAAACAGAAACAACGTTTATACGTAGGTATGGACTACCGTCTACATAAACAGTGTTTTCCATTTCATATATATGTCAATTATACATATTTATATTATAAATATATATGATATATTTATCATGTTTTATATTCTGGAATTATTTAAATCATGATCTATGTGATACAAGCAAGAGTAACAAGTTAAAACATGTATGATAAAGAAAGTGATTATTACCTGAAATGTTAATTTAACATGGAAATTATTTTTAAATGGGTAATATAAAGTCATAAATGAATCATGTATGATATCATAAATATTAATATGGTTCTGGTATAATTTAATAACATACTATGATCTTCGTACAGGAGGTTAAACATACCCTTGACTAAAGGAAAGTGCAAGGTAAGGGGTTTTCATCTCACTCCTTATTCCCGTGAGATTCATGCCATATTGCCACTATTACCTTTTGTGTGGTGTATTTACTGCCCATAATTATATTCTTTGTGTAATACACTTTAATTTATGTGTATTTACAAATTCATTGTATGATACCTCTTTCATGTGTTGTATGTTTCGTATGTTACCAAACTAGTAAGGGTTAATTTCACAATCAATTTATTATCCGAGATTGTTTTTACATAAGTATATACTGAGACATATTTATTATCCATGTACATATTTTATGAAAGAGTATTAAAAGGTATTCATTTAATAAACTTTTTACTGAAACATAATTTCAAATGATTTAAATATTTATTCTTCTAAATCTTTCTCATTAATTTCCATGACTTCAAAATGGTTTTTAAGGATTTATGTATATGGACATGAATGTTTTTAAAATGTTAGTTCCTTTCAAAAGTTTCAAAGTGGTATGCGACACCTTGATTCAAAAATGTCTTTAAATGTCTTCTTTTCTAAATTGTTTGACTTTTAAATGTTTTTTAATGAAAAGGGGTATTTCTCTCAAGGAGTTTTACAAATCAATCTCATCTATGTCAAAAATCATTAATGGATTTTAAACTTGTTTTGATGTTTATTTATCATGATACAAATATTCCATATTGTGTTGATGGTTTTGTGATATATTTGACTATGGATGTGTTATTTTTATACCATTCATGGTTTATGGGAAAAGTATTGACATTTCTCATGCTAGTTTTAATACAAATTTTTATGTAATATTTAATCCTCTTATTATGAAGAATGTGTTGGACTAATTTGTTCCGGGTTGGGGACCGGTAAAAGTAAGCCCTCCGGGTTGGTGTCCGGTTATTAGAGGCACTCCGGGTTGGTTTCCGGTTATTAGAGGCACTCCGGTTTGATGTCCGATTATTAGAGGCACTCTGGGTTGGTGTCCGGTTATTAGATGCACTCTGGGTTGGGTTCTGGTTATAGTTAGCCCCCAAGGAGATGCTGATAAATGGTGTAATCTTATCAAGAATACGAGGCAAAGAGATGAAATTGAGTCCATGGAATGAGACGAGTTTAGGAAGTTATTTTTCAATAAGTACATCCCTCGTATTCTTCGAACAAAGATGGAGAATGAGTTTCTTGAACTGAAGTAAAAGGATGATGAATCTGTTGTTACCTATGAAGAAAAATTTACAAGACATGCAAGGTACGCTTCTGGTATTATTATCTAACCTAAGAGTAATATCGATCTATTCTTTAGTGGCTTAAAACCAAGTCTTCGAAGGGTGCTAGCCATAAGGGACTTCAATAGTTACGGGGAAATCTTTCGATGTGCTCTCAAGGTTGAAATGGAGATTGGAGTAACCCATCAGTCATATGGGTTTGATAAGAAGAGGAAAATGGAATTCAAAGGAAAATCTAAAGAGCACACCGAAAAGAAGATGAGTTTTCCCTTATGCTCAAAGTGTAGAAAGAAACATGGAGGGAGTTGTCTTAAAGGGACAATTAATTGTTTCAAATGTGGAAAAAAATGTCATTGGCCATTTGAATGACGCAATGATGGGAAGAAGATGTCTAGTGCTGCAAACAAAGAAATGGCTACACAGAGTGCACCTCCTACACTTCAATGTTACAAGTGCAAGGAAATGGGGAATTATGTTAATTAATGCCCTAATCCAAGGGTTTTTGATGATGATAGATGTCAACAAACTCTTAAGGCTAAAGACAAAGGATAGTCACATGCAATTTCTATCAGCGACGTGTAGTATGATAACCAAGTGGTGAAAGGTACACTTATCATCCACTCTAAAGTAGAAAATGTTTTATTTGATTCTGTATCCACCCACTATTTTATTTCTATAGATTTTTCTAAGGGTATCGCCATATTAACTCAACAATTAGATGTTGAGTTAGCTGTGACAACCCCTAATCGCACAATAGCCGCATCAAAAGTTTATAATTCTTCTTCGATTGAAGTTTGTGGGAAAGTGCTTCCTGCAAATCATGTGATACTTCTTATAGTGGAATTTGATGTGATTTATAACATGGATTGGATTTCTTTATATGGAGATCATTTCAATTGTCAAATAAGGGAAGTCACATTTCATATTCTAGATCAATCTATGATCGTCTATCGATGCAAGGATGAACATAACCTTCCAATGGAAATTTCTTCCATCTTATAGGTCGTGATTCCATTAATTGAATGTTATTTATCTCAAATGGTTAGAGATAAGCTCACTATTAAGAATATTTACATTGTACAGGAGTTTGATGATGTCTTTCCAGAGGAATTACCGAGTCTTCCACCAAATTTTGAAGTAGAGTTTTCAATAGAACTTGTATCAGTTGCTTTACCTATTTCAAAGAAACCTTATAGAATGACCCCAATTGAGTTGCAGGAATTGAAGAAGAAACTCTAAGAGAATATTGATAAAGGATTCATACGCCCTAGAGTGTCACCTTGGGGAGAACCTGTTCTGTTTGTTATGAAGAAAAATGGATCAATGAGACTCTGCATTGATTATCGAGAACTTAACAAGATCATGATCAAGAACAAATATCCTCTACTGCACATTGATGAATTATTTGACCAACTACACAGAGCTCAATACTATTCCAAGATTGACCTTTGTTTATGGTATCATCAACTAAGGGTCAAAAGGGAGGATATAACAAAGACGGCTTTCCGTACAAGGTATTAACACTATGAATTTATAGTGATTCCATTTGGTCTTACTAATGCCCATGCTATCTTCATGGATCTGATGAATAGAGTCTTTAGAGACTATCTTGATCAGTTTGTGGTAGTCTTTATAGATGATATTCTTTTCTATTCAAAGAGAAAGGATGAACATGAATATCACTTGAAAATTGTATTGAAGACCCTAAGAAAGGAGAATCTTTATGCCAAATTTACCAAGTCTGAATTTTGGCTTCAAAAAGTTTCATTTTTTGGTCACATAATTTTAAAAGAGGGGATATCTGTGGATCCAGCAAAAACAGAGGTTATCAAAATATAGTCTAGACCAACAATAGTAACTGAGATCCTAAGTTTTCTTGTTTTGGCTGGATATTATCGACGTTTTTTGAATGATTTTTCACGATTATCTAATCCACTCACCAGGTTGACTTGAAAAGTAGTTATGTTCGTATGGACGGAGGAATGTGAAGATAATTTCATGGAGTTGAAAAGAAGGTTATCCAGTGCACCTGTGCTCACACTGCCTTGTAGTGGAGAAAGTTTTGTGATTATAGTGATGCATCCAAGAAGGGGTTTGGGTGTGTTCTTATGAAAAATGATATGGTGACAGATTATGCCTCACGACAGTTGAAAATCCATGAGAAAAATTACCCAACTCATGATTTTGAGTTAGCTACGGTAATATTTGAATTAATGATTTGTAGGCATTATCTTTATGGAGAAAGGTGTGATATTTATACAGATCATAAAAGTTTAAAGTATATTTTCACACAAAATGAGATGAATATGCGCCAAAGAAGATGGTTGGAGAAGATTAAGGATTACGACTAATCAATTTATTACCACCTAGGAAGGCAAACAAGGTGGCAGATGGATTAAGTCGACAAGACCATGCTCGCTTATCCCTAATAAGGATCACAAAAGATCCAATATTTATGGATTTACAAAGGTTGGATCGTGGAATTATAATGGAAGGGGAAAAATTGTGTCTTTCACATATGAATGTTCAACCATCTATACATGTGATGATTAAAGAGGCATAGAAAGAAGATGTAGAGTTACAAAATATGGTGAGAAATGTTCCTAAATTCAACCTTGATTGTGATGGGATAATAACGGTCAGGAATCGGGTTTGTGTTCCTCCCATCTCCAAATTAAAGAAGGAGTTGATGGAGGAGGCTCATAGTTCTTCATTCTTTATTCATCCTGGATGAATGAAGATGTATAGGGACCTGAAATAGTACTTCTGGTAGGATGGAATGAAAAGACATGTTGCTGAATATGTCTCTCGATGCTTGGTTTGTCAGCAAGTTAAATCTGAGAGACAAAAGTCTAAGGGGATGTTACAACCATTACCCATACCCAAATGGAAATGGGAAAACATCACTATGGACTTTGTCACCATACTTCCTAAAACATCCAAAGGAAATAATGCTATCTGGGTCATAGTTGATCGTCTTACAAAGTCGGCACACTTCATTGCTATAAGAGAGTATTTCTCTCTGGATCAGCTTTCTAGGAAATATGTAAAGGAAGTGGTAAGATTGCATGGAGTACCACATTCCATTATATCTGATCGGGATCCAAGGTTTACCTCAATTTTCTGGCGAAGTCTTCATCATACTCTGGATACAGAGTTGAGTTTCAACACTGCTTATCATCCTCAAATAGAGGGTCAGTCTGAGAGGACGATTCAAACTCTACAAGATATGTTGAGAGTTTTCTCTATGGATTTCAAAGGTGGTTGGGATCAATATCTACCTTTGGTAGAATTGTCTTATAATAATAGCTTTCACTCTAGTATTCAAATGGCTCCATATGATGCTGTCTATGGAAAGATATGCAGGACTCCAACTAGCTGGGATGAAGTTGGGGAAAGAAAGGTATTAGGACCTGATCTTGTTGATGAGATGGCAGAAAAGGTCTGATCTATTCAACAACACATAAGAGCAGCTCAGAGTCGACAAAAAAGTTATGCCGACAACCGAAGAAAATACCTAGAGTTTGAAGTGGGTGATAAAGTGTTCTTATGAATATCTCCTTGGAAGAGAGTAATGAGATTTGGAAAGAAGGGAAAGCTGAGCCCTAGATATATCGATCCTTTCGAAATACTGGATCGTGTTGGGAAGGTAGCTTACCGATTGTCACTTCCATCGAGTCTCCACCAAGTTCACGATGTGTTCCATGTATCTCTCATGAGAATGTACATACCTGATCCTTCACATGTACTCAGCTCATAAGTTGTACCGCTGGAGCAAGATCTTTCTTAGGAAGAACATCGGATAGAGATTCTGGATCGTAGTGAGAAAGTCCTATGGAACAAGACCACTCGCTTGGTGAAAGTTTTATGGAGGAACCACCAATTAGAAAAAGTCACTTGGGATCTTGAGGATATGATGAGGGAGTGGTATCCTCATCCATTTGTTACAAAGTGACGAATTTCGAGGACGAAATTCAGTTTAAGGTAGGTAGAATGTAACACCCGAGAATTTTATGAGAAATATTTTGTTTTTATGTTATATAAATCATCAAAGGAATATTTCACTACACACAACACTATCTTGTCTTGATATACACGCAATGGCGACCTTCCTCGATAGCTTGTGGCGTACGCAATACTGAGTTTCACTAAACAATGATATGCTATTAAAATATTATTAAAACTAGCCGTTATGAATAGTAATACCCACTTTTTCGAATTTTGAAAATTTCATAATTCAAAATGGACTTCATTTTTGGATTTGAAATATCGAAATTAGCCTAAGGTGAATTTTTGTTTTTTTTCTGAAAACATCCAAATTTTGATGAATAGTGAAAACACTGGGTTACTCTTTAAAAAATGACTTTTTATTTAAATAATTATTTATTTTATTTATATTTATTTTAGGTAAAAATTGATATATAATACCAATATATGTTCTATGTAATTCATTGGAGTCATTTTATAATAATTTTAGATATATAAAAATTTTATCGAACTTTTCACCGTCTTATACTCTCCTCCTAGGAGAATTTGTAAATTCACATAAAACGTAATTTTACTGCTTCTGTGAGTGGAATTTCCAAAATCTGAGAGACACGGTTAATATCAAGGACTAAAATTTGGTTTAATGAGATGAATTTTTTTTTGGTGAATAGTAACTTTTTACTTTTTTACCATGGTTAAAATTAAATAGGGTAATTAAGGGTAAAAATGATATTATTATTACCCTAACACATGTCCTAATTCAATTGGATAAGTTTAATTCGACCAAAAACAACCATAGGAATAAGATGTGACCATTTAGGCCCACATGGATTAGATTAGGCCATTTATTACTAATTTATTTAAAGATGGGTTAGAATAGTTAAAATCAAAGTTTAACAACAAAATCATTTTTAATATAGGGTTATACATAAGATAAATTCGACTATAAATTACATTAAAAATATAAAAAGATTTCCTACATAATGTTATTTTATTTTTAATTTTTATACATTAAATAATTTAATTTATTTATGACAGAATGATGATGCAGTAATTATCTTATTAATGAAATATTGACATAATTGATTTTATAAATACCCAAATAAATGTAATTTGAGACTTTTTATGAATTCCACTAATTTTCTATGTTAATATGACATGTTAGTATTGATTTAATTAACTTTTATCGAACTAATCTTTCTGTTATGATTTTCACAAAAAACAATTACCAAATAGTCTAAACATTGACATAAAATAGTTTTTAAAACATATATTATATTATTAATTTTTTATTTTATTCCTAAAAATCTAAGGTTCAGAGAAATGACTTATATAAGGATATATATATTAATAATAAACAAATTGGGGTTCATTTGGTTGTTATAGTATGTTTATTAACTTTATAGTGTAAAAAAAAGAAGACACGGTAAAAGTTAAATTATCTAACTTAAAGTTAAATCTAATTGATAATGTTAAAATAGAAACATAAACTTGTCTAAATTATATTGGATGAGAGGATTTCGACCCATCCCCACCGTGGATTCGAAATAAATCAATTTGGAGCTATTAAAAACTGAATATGACTTTATAATAAAATATTTTTTTAGTTTTTCCTAAGGTGCCCCTCTCTTCCCTTATAAATGGGCACCTCCTTCCTCTCCTCCTCACACCACATTGAGCCTTTAAGCTCTGATAACCCCTACCAATTTCTCTTCTCCACTTTTATAGAAACATCCTAGAGGTCCTAGTCTTCTTCAAAGCCCAATTTTAGTGCCTTAAAAGGATGTCTCAAAGAGATGCTTCAAAGAAGAGGTAATGTCCGTTACCTATTCTTTCAACTTTATTTCTTCTTCCACTTCTTCTTATTTAGTTGTTTCATTTTTAAGTTATAACATAAGTATAACTAATATACTGATATTTTATTATAAGTATGAAACAGCATTCTTTCACCATTTATCCATCCTACAGAAAATGAAATCACCGCATGTGCGTACGTAAGGAATACCGTCTCCACACCATGGTGTGATCTATTTTCCACCACCACCTTACTTGGATGGGTATAATGGGGTAAATAATAATTATATATGATTATTGTAAAGTTATATTGATTCTTAAATAGTATACATACACTCTAATACAATTCCACGATCATGGGAACGATATCATCGCTCGTGCGTACATACAGAATACTGTCTCCACGATGTGATGTGACTCATTCTAGATGATCATAATTGCCTAATGATTATATAAATGATTTTAATTAATTAATATGATATATATTACACTAAAACCATTCTGGAAATTAGGTATCTATAACCTAAAAATAAGAATAAGAATTTATTCGACAAAACAAGCAAAAGAACAAAACGTAATAAACACATGAATAACAAGTAGTAATGAAATATTACTAATAAGAAGCTAATAATATAACCATATATGATATCATAAAAATAATTATGATTATGGAATAATTCCATAACATTATTTAAATCATTATACAGGATGTTCGGACACATATGAAGAAAATCGGACCTAAGGTAAGGGAAAATCTCACAATCTCATTTTTATCCGAGATTGTTTATACTTCAGAATTTACTGGGGAATATTTATAATCCACATCCATGTTTCATAAATATTTAATATTATTTACATCCACCTACATTTTTTTAAATCCAATTTTACCCTTTGGTGAGTTTTTAGTAAAAGATATGAAAGGAATATTTTGTCTTTTTTCGTACGAGGTACTTTTTGACTTTTCCAGCCAAAGTACGGGAAGAATGTTTTTTTTAACTTATACGACATGAATGGATTTTTTGAACTTTATTTCCAAGAAGCTTCCTTTACAAGTTTTCAATTTTATTTTTAATCAACTTCTTTTAGTTCAAAATTATATGACATGTTAAGAAAGGAAAAAGGTTTTGATGTAGAAAGGATATTTTCCTCATGAATGGAGTTCAAGTGTTTTATCAAAATGATTTTCCATCTAAGATAATATAGGGTTATGTTTATATCCCTATTTTTACATTGATTTGATTATGTTATGATGGAATTATTTTTAAGATACCCTTTTATGGATTATGTTATGATGACGAGATGTTTAAGAATCCCATTTTTATAACATGGGTTATGCTATGATGTATGGTTTATGTTTTTGTGGTACACATAAGAATGGTATCATAATGAGATGGGTGGGACCTATATCTCCCTCCAATGCATTGGGTAAAGATTTATATCTCATGAGATAGATATGACTGGAATGGAAGGTTAATCTGGTTCAGTTAAATAGGACTGAAACGAGGAGTGAACTCGGTTGAGAAACCGACTTTGTCTGCTAAGATACTCTTGGTAATGAGTCCTGACTACTTAGAAAAGATTCTCTATGATTATGTGTATATTCCACAAAGTATCATGTCTTACGTTATAATTATTGGGATTACATTTCACTACTATAATTTATCCCATGTTATGAAATTATGGTCTCTTTTGCAGGTTATGATTTCTAAAATGATATGTTCTTATGAATATGATGTGATTGATATTTCTTTTATTTACCCTTACTGAGTATTTGAGCTCACCCTTTTGTTTGTTTTCTTTTCCCCAGGTCAGGATGAATGATATTAAGTAGAATATGCCAAAAAGGACTCTAGATATGATGATATAAATGGGAGACAACGTAGATGATTTATGAACTAGTTGATTATGTTTCCCAGTTTCTAAAGACACTATACCTATACAGTCCTTTCATGGTTTTGTTATATGTTGTAATAAGTATGCTTCAATTTTGAAGTATTAACAATGTATGTAATGTATGGGTTGTTATACTTCCTCTCATTCCATGGCGTTACAAACTCCTTGTGATCACCCAGGGAGGAATGTAATGTAAATATCTATCTTCTAGTTCGTTAAAATTGAATGATATTTGTAACACATGTTTATAAAGTTGTTATTACTCAAATTAAATTATTATATTATGTAGTTATGTACTAGTATTTCTCACATGAGTGTTATGATCTTGTTTGGGGTTATTTATGTAATGTTTCACACAATGTTCACCACTTCTTCCTCCACTTTCAATTAAAATGTTATTGTGGTTCATATTAGTCAATTGAAATATCATAAACACATCCATGGACATTTAAATTCATGTAATGGTAATTGATTTAAATAACATAAAATCCTAGATAGTTTATTGAGTTCGTAGTATGTTTCCTTGGTTTGTTTCAGTTATGAAGTCGAACATAAATCTTCCAATCATCAGTGGTATCCTATATATCATTGTGTGTTTCCAAATGAACCCTACGAGGTATAATCGTATAAACACACTAAAATTAGGTTTCTCTGGGTCAAAAAATAGTTATTAAATGATCTACACACTTTATCTTTAATAAATGAGGGATGAGCATCATGAGAATTCCTCTGGTTGATCACGCTTAATTAAATCTATTAAGTTCTTATTTATTTTATCACTTTCCATTTTCTTTTGGATTCTTAAACAATAAAACCAATTATTATTCCAAAACCTTGTTCCCATATTATTTACATAATCACAACCTTATTTTCAGATTATTGATCTAATTATCTGTTGAGAGAGATGTAGGGTTCCTAATGTAAAGCAAAAATTTTATTAGAACTAAATTTCTAATTTGACGCGCTCAACAGTGTGACCATAGATGAACTCATACACCATTATTGGATTGAATTTAATTTTTATAAATTTTATACTAGTATTATGATTAAACACACAACAATTTAGATTGATGACCTATCATACATAATAATTATATGGGATGGAATGCTCATGACTCAAGTTGAATGTGTATTAACTGGTGAGATTCATTCCCCATGTCTATAGGAATGATTATTATGATATATACATAGCATTAATACTTCTATTTATTTTGGGGTAAATGATAAGAAACACAACATGATTACATGGTAATTCGGGTTGATGTTGATGTTTGAGGATACTAGGGTTTTACTAACAAACCACTCGTTGATGATCTGATAAATTTTTACCAAGAGTATACTCAGAGTTGGATTGGATTTTATCAGGGTGTAAAATTAAGGGGTCATTACTTGAATACATAAACAAAATTTAAAATCAATTAAAATCTCTAATTGTAAAAAAATTATAAATCAAATATGGATGTCGACATCAATGGGTGTGACTCTCTAATTTATGTGGATAATTCTCCAGTTGTATGGACTAATCGATAGTCCAAACACATCATACCTAGTATCAAATTAACATTCCATCATTTTAAAAAAAATTATAGAATTTAGTGTAACACCCAATGATTTTTTGAAATATATATATTTTTGTAAAAAAGTTAAAAAATTTCACAATCTACCTATATACAGAACACTGAGTTTATCATCTATTATCCACAACACTGAATTTAATCCAAATGATACATACAATTAAAATACTAATATTTTATATCATAGTTATCTACTAGACATTGGAAATATGGTTATGAATATTATTAAATAAATTATATAAATATATTATTTACACATTTATATAATATTAGTTCATTGGTGACGAATTAATTATAGATGAAAAAAAAATTAAAATAACGGATATCTATATCTGAAAAGAAATTTTTATGCACAAAAACACAGTTTACCTCCAATAAATTAAAAAAATCACTTTTTCGAATTATATTAATAAGATATATAAATTTTATATTACATCAATTATTTTTAACATTTATCTAATGTGTTTTCTAGACATGATATAAGAATAAATCAAATTTAATGCTTAAAAATTATATTTTTCTAAAAATCTATTTTCTTCCATTTGGAGACATATATTAATTTTTTTTCAATTTTAGATAATTTATTTAAAATATTAAATTAATTTTTAAAACATTATTTAAAAAATAACTTAGGGGTTTTTGTTTATAATTTTCAATGAAGATACATTTTTAGATGAATAGGGAAAAATACTCGGTTTTATTAAGAATTTCTATTAATATTAAAGAATTGAAAAACATAATAATTATTTTTAGATAACATTAAAGGTAAATATATATCAATTATAAATCTACTAATCTTTTTTAGTTCATTTTAATAATTTTCATATTAAATAGTTATAAATTAAAATTTTAATCATTTGAACTTTTTCTCTTTGGAAAACCAGCAATCTACTACGTCTGCGAGATTAATTTTAATTTACGATTTTCTATCTATGTCAATGGATTTTGGAAAAATGGATTAAATATTTGGAATCAGAATAATTCATATTATATAATAATTTTATCTTAATTTTTTAACAGTTTAAATAGTAATGATAATAAAAATTATTTTCCACATCTATGGTAAAAAATGGGTTTAATGGGGGTTAAAACGATAAGGGTTAAAAATGACCTAAAAATTGTACAATAAAAATTTTATGGACATATTTATAACTTATGTATTATATTGTATATAATTTTTATTTTTTGTATGCGTTTCATGTGCAAAATGATGGTACACATTTTTCTTTTCAAAAATTACAATTGTGCTAGTCCCCTCACTTATAAAAATCCAACCACTCTTATCTCCTCTTAACAAATTAAAAGCCATTTGTTACCAAAAATAAATACTGAAATAAAATAATTAATTAATTAATACCGTCTTTTAATACATATTTTATTCATAAATCTAACATATAATGACTTTGGATGCAAACCAAATTATGTTCTTTAAAGAAGTGGTGACATACCAAATCATATGTTTTAATTTTTTTCATCCCACAAATCCATCAATTATTATTAAAAAATGATGTTATAAAAACCTTATTAAATACAAAAAACATCCAATTTATTATGGTCATTTAATAACCTAAATCCTTTTAATTTCTATATAATGGGTTACAAGTTCATTATCCATGTCTATAAAAGACTACTACCTCATTAAATAATGTTAGTAATTTTCCATAAACACCTCTTATGAATGGATGTGATTATGTATTTATTGTTTATATATTATATTTATGATATTTTTATTATTATTTAATAGTTATATTACTAGTTACATCTTAATTTCTATTCAGTGGGAATATAATTTTGTCGTTTGTGTGTATGGTGGACTATCGTGTCGCGAAGCAATGTAATTTGTTCAATATTTACATGGGAGGTAATAAGGAATGGTTTAATGAAAATAATTGATATATGTGAGATAAAAATTATTCTAATATAAAATGATCTTATGTACCTTTCTTTCATTCTATCCATCAATAAAATGAAAAAAAATGTTCATACATACGTATGGCCTACCATCTCCATGAACGTTGTATTTAATTTTAGATCTCTAACCTTTATGGATCACAATAAATAATTTTATAATTAATATATATGATAGTTATATAATGGTTAAAATTATAGATATTATGGAACTATGATTAATGTAATAGATCCAAAAATAAAAAATCAAAACATAAATGATAAACAAAGAAGTTATTCTCTAAAACATGACATTAACATGGAATTGTTAATAAATGGATAATAAATTGTCATATGTAAATAATATATGGTATGATATATATATTTAGGTATAGTTATATAATAGTTTTGTCATACACTTATATTTATTACATAGTAGGTTCTAACATGTGTGAATTAATTCAAGAATTATGGTAAGGGATTTCAAGTCTCACTTTTATTCTCGAGAGACATATGAAAATTAACATTCTGTTAATTTATGTGGTGTATATAATTCCCATTTGACATGATATATAATTATTATAATTATTTTCATGATATTTGATGTTTCAGTGAATGTTTTTATTTATTGGGACTTATGATACAAAAGATTACTAAAGTGGTAAGGGATTTTCATCTCACATTTTACTTATACAAGACACATTCCATATTCACCACCTATATATTTTTTTTATTGTATATAATTCCCATGAATATATTTTATTATTATTTTATTTAACTTTATAGGGATTTACATATCCATTTAAGGATCTACCATTTATTGGGTTTATTGTTCACAATTTACCAAATAGGTAAGCGACTTTTGTCTCAATTTACCTTCTTTATGACATATGTTATGCACCTATATTATTTTATGAGTTATATATAAATAAAAATTGATATGTATTACCATGAATATATTTATTATATATATATATTTTTTTTTTATGTTACAATTAATTTCATTCTTCCATGGGTCTTTTCATTCAATGTTACCAAATTGTTATGGGTTTTATGTTATAGTTTCACCATTTAAAGGGATTGCTCATGATTATGCTTCCAATAATGAAATCATATTATATATATATAAAGAAAATAATATAATTTTTTATTATCTATTTATTTTTTGAGAATATATATTTTCCCTTTATTTCCCTCTTTTTATGTACTCAATATTTCAAAATATTGTTTTAATGAAAAATCATCACTATTTCACTCTTTGGTCAAAACCCCATTTTCTTCCAGAATAATTTTTCTAAGAAAATTATTTTAGCATTATTAGAATGATTTATAAAATAACTTTTTACATAAGTTTGATTTTTAATTTTTTGTGATATAAACATTTGTGTAATTTTATAAATAATTCCCCTTTGCATTTTACTAAAAAAGTGAAAGGAATTATTATTTTAAAATGTACTAAATGAATAGAATTTCCAATCATCATGATGATTATTTTCATTGATCCATAATTTATAAGTTATTAAGGTTATTTTCAATGAAAAGGATTGTAATTTTTTTTTTATTTTTATGTGTTTTATTTAAAATAAGGAAGGATATATTACTTAATAAATGTTTTAAATAATTTTTAAATATTCAATTATAATTTTTCAGATTTATTTTCTATGAAATATATTTGAAAAATATTTTTTATTTTAGAAAGTGTTTTTCAAATTTGAAATTATATTTTCCTGAATAAATGATTTAAATTAATTTACATTATTATTTTATTATTTTACAATTTTATTTTGAAAGAAAATGATGTTGAAATTTTTTAATGTTTTATAAAGACATTTTGAAAATAAAAAGGATATATTAATAACGAAATGTTTTGAGTAATCATTTAAAATAAATTTTCCTATAAGATGGCATACATTTATTTTACGGATGCTTTATTAGGGATAATATTGAATGATAACATCCTTATTCTTTCTATGGATGATTAGTGTATATGTTTATGAAATGTTTATGAAAATAATTTTATTTTCACGAGTTAGCATGCGATAATATAATGAATGTTTTTGATAGTTTTCCATGCATAATATTTATTTTCATTATGAGATGTGTGGGAAATATTTATCACCACATTGAATTGGGTAAACCTTTATAACTAATTATATTAAAATGCTAAATAATTTTATGGTCACCGTGAAATATATATAACAAGTGCATTTTGATCCACTATGTGAAAGAAGTGCATCCTTATCCACAATAAAAAAGAGTTGATGAATCTTATTCCACTATATAGATGGTATTGGTATGTAATATTGATATATGAATATTCAATATATATTTTAGTTGGTTCCACACTTTTTTGACATTATCTTATGGTTCAATATTGATTTACGATAATTTCTCACTCTTATGGTCCATTTTTTCAAAAATGACAAAGGTTTATTCCTTGAATCATGTTTACAATTTCGGACATGTTAGGTATGAAAATTTTAAGTTGTTTTCAATGTCACATACCCTTAATATTATTTTATAATTTTAAATGATCAATGATTTTTTTATATTATGATAACCCTAATAGAGCATCTAATCTCAGACTTTCTTTTGTTTTATTCCACAATTAATGAAGAAAGGTTTGGGTATGGTAGGCTTACGAGGATAAAAAAATTTGGATGTACTTTGTGAGATATGTTTTTGATATTAAATAATATTATAAAATTGTGTTTATAATCTCGGAAGAAACTAAAATATTATGGTCCCCATGTGTGTATTTTTTAAATGTACTGAATATTCATCTAAAAAGATGGGATATTTATATATTAAAATCATGGGTTTCTATAGTTGGTATCAGGAGAATGGTTATTTATCCATAAAAAACTAGGATGAAAAAACATTAATGAAATACATAGGGATATTTTTATGTATATGTATAGGGATAATTCTAAGGTTAATTCTAAGGACGATTCAAAGTACAGAAAAATGTCATGCAATTTTGGTAAAATAAAAGTGGTTTTGATGAAATTACATCTTTTTCCTAATATGATAAATTGATTTGGCTCTATCATAGAGTGACCTAGGGGTAATAACTCCAAAAATTAAAATTGATTTAGAATAATGCATCACTTGGTCCACAACAATGAGCATTTCGGCACACATGGCTTGAAAATACCGAGGGATATGATTTGGAAATTCACAATCTCATTATGAACCAACCTGAAGGATTTAAATGAAGACCATGAGTATCTTAGTTTAATATTAACGAGTCCTATATAGAAAATAATGTGTCATGATTTCGATATCTAATAAGTGGGTTTTCATGATTATGTGTTTCCCCGTATTGATTAACGTTGCTCTCACTATACTTTATGGTTTTAGATTAATGTGGGAACTAGAAACAACTGGATCAATGTTGAATGTGATAGGCAATGTGTTAGTGAGAAAATAAATTTCCTAAAACGGTACTTATGGATATTTTTATTATTCCTAATAAGTTATCATGATATATGATTACAAACTTGCACCCTAACCAACCGTCAGACTCATTGAAGAAGAAAAATATTGAATTAGTTGATTGATTGTGTTATGGAGACCAACGTAGAATGAATTCTATGCATCCTATTAGTCAAAATGAGAGAATAATATCCAATGTGAACATATTAGAGGAATGAGAATATGTTTTGAGTATCTAAGAAAATAACACAAAGATAGTAATTACTGTGGGAAAATGAAAATTTTAGTTTACAAAATATCATGATAATATTGTTTTCTATAAAGAATTATGAACTGATGAATGTATTATATTTCTAATTTATTGTCATTATGAGAATTTATGTCCTATGGTGAAAATTCTTGATTATAATCAGTAAGTTGGTACATATAATTGTTATTCCATTATTGATAAAGAGACCACAAATGACAAATGAATGGAATGCATTTTTATTGGATAAGAATATAAAGCCTAGATAATAAATTATGAATGATGTAGAATGATCAAACTGTATATATATAATAATTTATTAATTATGATATATATAAATTTTTAATTATGTATTCGAATGAATTTGTTGAATGGTTCTGATATTCTTGAAATATTATTTAATGTCATTGTGATATTTCATGGAAAACATGTGATTAAGGGAAATATAACCCTTATTATGTTCATGATCTAGAGATAATTATTTTGGGATAAATATATGATTTATATAGATAAATTAAATTATATAACACTAGTTAACATTGTTATGATTAAGGATTTATTGAAAAAATTGGTTTATGCTAGCAAATATGGAGTTTACAACTTTTTTTGGATTTAACTAATATATTCTATAATATGTTTTCCATTTAATGAATAAGTATGTATATATGTTTTCAATAAGGTAATACGGTAATTTATTTTATTAAAATGTATCAAAAGAATACACGATAAATGTATATATTTGTTTGTTATGGGAAAATTAAGATCAACTTCGTGTTATTTGAAGTATTAATAATAAGTTCATTTTGGATATGTTTTGACCTTCCTTCTAAAGTTTTTTATTTTAATATTTTCTAAGGGTCATATGGTTATTAATTTATGAATTTTTTTAATATGATAAATGGATGACGTTTTATAGAATAATGTATTAATTCACCATATAAATATTTATCCATATTGGATAACCAATACAAACTGTTTTTTAAAACTAGAGATAAAAGGAATGACTTATAATTATATTATGGGTCTTGTGATCCATTAGTGCTTCAAGCCTAAATAAATTCATCCCCATTTCTTGGATTAAGAAATTCAGTGTAAATTTAATAATGTACTACCAAAGAATTAAATTGTTCCTGTTGAGTCAAAAGTATCACTTTTTTACTTTTCCATTCATTATGTTTTGTAAATCAAAAACACTCCTAAAAATTTGTTTACTAGATTTTTATCTACCAAGTATTTTAGTATGATTTTTATAAAAATAATTACCTTTTCCATACATAGGAAAAGTTCTAATGTATTGTTATTATAAAACTATTATTCTTAATTATGATTAATTTGATTGATTATACGTCCGATTAATAAGATTTACCATAGATTTGAAAAGTAGTTAGACATTTTTCTTTTTTATCATATTGAAAGATGTCATGATAGTCAACCTAAATCAGGTATTATTACATCAGACAATCCATCATAAGGATTACCATATTGAAAAATTATAAGTACATTATAGTATCCTATTTTTATTTTCTGAATATGTACAATTATTTCTATCATATGTAATTGTTTAGCAGTGTAATGGTGATAAAATAAAATGACCCTAGGGATTTAGTTATGCCATAACATTGTGAACTGTCAATGAGCCAGCAGTCTGAGGCTAGTGAAATAAAATAAGAAATATAAACATTATATCTTCACCTATAAATAGATGGACATTTGAAGAGTTTGTAAATAATCACATTTCCCACTCAATATGTTTAATTTTTTCCCTCCTTTAACTTATCATTCCAATATATTTTTAATACATTGGAGAGTTGTAGTTCAAAAGAATCCTTATCAGAATAGTTACCTTTAGATTGAATTTTATTTTGTAATAATACATCTGATCAGTGTTATGATAATGAGATTCTTGGGATGGGATGATAATGAATCAAATACATCATATTTAGGGATTCTGTGGCTAGGAAATCAGACATTGATCATTATATAAAGGTCTTCCAAGGATAGGAAGACAAAGATCACATCGATCATCGTATTGATGTATTTTATATTTAGGAAAAATGTAACTTATAGTATTTATAAAATAATGGATACCATTAGTCATGGTTATAAAAATATTTATCTCTTAAATTTAAAATATTTTATTCTATTATTATACCTTTGAATTAATTCGTACCTTTACTGGCTATTTTATTTCTCCTTTTTATAGTTGTTTTCAACATTACATGTAAAATAATGTTATCACTAATACATATATTTAAATACTATTGGTTTTATTATTGTATTTGTGGTTATGATAAAAACATAATTTTATGCAATTAGATGAACTATGATTATTGTTCATTCATTATCATTATCAACTGATCTATAAGTCTAATAATATTACATTAAGAGGTATTGTTTTTTAATTATATTTAATTTTTTAACTATAATTTACCCTACCTCTTAAAAGTATATCCAATTAAGATAATCTTCTGATATTATAATTAGTGTCAAAGAATGTTTCTATTTCTTATATAGTTGATGAATTTTATCATTATTTATTTAATGAATGTTGTTTATATTTTGTTAAAAAAATATGTTTAAAAACTATTTTACACTAACATGTATTTGTAGAAAAGATTTTCCAATGTTTTCATATGGATGTTATGAATATTGGATCACTTTATAATATTAATCCTATTATAAAACCTATATTTTATGGGAATTCTTATGAATATTGGGGAGTTGAAATTAAATTTTTATCAATAATGGAGTTAAAATTTTAATTATGATTACTAGAAAAAATAATATTACTGATAAGAATGTTATACATTAAAAAATTCTAAGAAATTAGAATATCAAATGTACTAAAAATTTAGAAATACATTATTGTGTTCTATGAATAGGAATTTCAATAGTCATATATCATCATGCCAAGATTCCAATAGTTTTTGGATAAAATTTGAAGAAACACATTTTATTATATCCAATGTTATAGAAACAAGAAGATATATGATTACAGATGATTACGAATCCTTTGATTTTCTACCAGGTGAGACAATATTCAAGATGTAAAAAATTTTTATGACTATTAAAAATAGTTTATAGTATCTTAGGGTAAAAAGTCTTGATGATGAATTTTTTTTCAAAATGATTATCAAAATAATTCACATTGAGTGGGGGTCTGAAATAAATTTTATGGATGATAAAATAATTCTTACTAATATTAAATTTGATTATTTTAATAGTAATCTTTATGATGTACAAGATAATATTAAAAAGTGATTATGAAAAATAATAAAAAGAAAAATGGAGGAGTTTTTTTAATACAATATATATTGCACCTTCTAATGTTTAGTCATTATAGAATGTATTGAAATCCTGAAGAAAGAAGAATATTTTTTTGAAACTGATTCAAGTTCATCACCACATCTAGGAAATTTAAAATCAAGTATGACTTTATAGTGATAATACCAGATTGATTCTTACCAATAAAATCCCAACTTTTAGAAACAAATAATTGTTTCCAAAAAGTGCACTTTTTTAACTATTTGCTAAAGTGGTTTCCATGAGAAGAATTTTTTTTCTTTATGCAGATATAAATATTTATAATTTCATATGTTTTATTTTTGGGATGTGTAATTTTACCAAAAGACTAAAGTTGGTCAAATTTTGTTAACCAAAATTCTATTTTCTAACAATACCGGAACTAAGAAGTTTTAGGTTCTGAAAAACTAATATTGTTTAGGAAAAAAATCGGGCTAAAAATATATATGGTAGGTGGATAATAGTTTTTCTTGGAACATGATTGAAAATAAATATTTCTTCAAGAAGTTAAACAATATTAAATATAGAAAAGTAACTTTCAAAGATAATTCTCATTGATATTTTGTCAAAATATGTAACATTTTTCTTCTTGTAAAATCCCTTATTTATAATTTATTATTTATTATAAAGCATAAGAAAAATATTATAATCATAAGTCAATTATGTGGTGAAGGATACCTTTTAAATTTCAGAAATGATAATTTTACTCATCATAGATCATTGTATGAACTAGTTCTTTCTCTAAATAATAATGTGAATGTTTATATACTAAAATTAGAATACCGTAGGATCTACGAATTACCTTGTATTAATTAAATATAAGATCATGTTTGGTTACGAAATAGAACACTAAGAAATATTAACCTTATTAACACGGTTAATTTGACATTGAAAGGACTTGTTAAGTATCTACTAAAACATTGGTTTGACACTTCAAAATTATGCAACCCTTGTCAATTTAGTAATAAATATAAGTAATGTTTTAAGTATACTAGTTAAATCATAACTTTTGATACATTAAATTTAGTGTACATGGACTGATTTTATCTTATACAAACTAGAGGTATTGTTGGAATATATTATGTATATGTATTAGTTGATGATTACATTAGATATATTTGGGAATATTATTTATTATGAAATAAAAAAAATCAGTTATTTTAAAACATTAATAGCCAGAGTTAAAAATGAAAAAAAACACTCCTTAATAACTTTTCATAGTGATCTTGGTAGTGAATTTGGAAAATCCTTTTTCTAAATTTTTTATTAATAAAGGTGTTGAACATAAATTTTCTACACTCAGAACCACACCAAAATGGTATAGTTGAAATAAGAAATTGAATAATTCAAGACATAACATAAACCATATTGATTGAATACTTAGTTACTATTTTTCATTGCGTTGAAGAAATTATTCCTTGCTATTATACTATAAATCAAGTTATAGTTATACATTTTTTTAATAAACCTCATATGAGTTGTGAATAGGAATAAAACCAAATATTTCTTCATTCAATGTATTCAGTTTCAATGTTTTTATTTAGACTACTAATTATATTTTACATAAAATTTCTCTCAAATATGATGAAGGATTATTTTTAGGTTATTCCACTACTTGCAAGTATTATATAATTTTTACAAAAAAATAAACACACTATTGAGGATATAGTTTATGATAATATTGATGAAATTTTACCCTTTTTTTTCAAAAAACCTCAACCTACATCTTTATATGATATTTATAAAATTTATTTCCAAACATTGTCATAAAGTTCAAATTATAAGAAAAAAACTCATGAATTATTTTCTAATGATATTACTCAAAATATTTTCTACCAATTATTGAAGAAAAAAATTTTGAAAACCCGATAGGTTATATTTTTTTTTGAAATTACCCTAATAAGAGTATCATTGGTGATGTATAACAATCAGTTATAACTATAAGTTCATTACAAAATGAAATTGAACATCTATATTTATTATCCTAATTCAAACCAAATAATCCTGATAAGGTTTTATGTGACTGGTATTGGATTAATGATACAAAATATTAGATGAATGAGTTCGAAAATAATAATGTCAATAAATTATTTAAATAACCTAAAGAATCTAATTTAAATTGAGTAAAATTGATTTTTTCTGAATAAATGTGATGAAATGGTAAATATTTAGAAATAAACCTTGAATTGTGGATAATGGTTATAACCAACAAAAGGGAATAGTTTATAAAGAATCTTATACTCTGATATCAAAACCTGAATCTATTTGAATACTTCAATACTTTTCCTAATTATTTAATTTCAAACCATTTCAAATGTATGTAATGTATTTTTTCTTAATTTATATGTTTAAGAGGAATTTTATGTCAAACTAACACCTTGGTTTTAAAATAAAAACAATATAGAATACGTTCATAAACCTACCAAAACACTATATGGAGATAAACATGCCTTATATTTTTCTATGATGGGTTAACTGGATTTTGTTTATAAATTTTTTTCGGGTGTTGTAGATCCAACTATTTTTATAAAATTAGTTAATAAAAATAATTTGACTATAAAAATTTATGTTGATGACATTATATTTGGTTGATCTCAAAAATCATTATCATATTTCTTTGTGTATCCTATATAGTTTGATTTTGAAATTAGTATAATGGGTGAGTTAACATATTATATTAGTTTTTAAATTTCCCAAAAACCAGAAGTAAAACTTAAATATAAATATAAGTTTATAAAATATTTTCATAAGAAATTTGGATCTGGGAATACTAAATGTATTAGTAATTTCATTGGAACGGATAATAATATATATCTTGTTGAGGTTGAGAATTTTGTTAATCAAAATATTTTTAGATCAGTGATAGAATGATTACTTTAATTAACAATAGATAATCCATATTTAATGTTTTTAGTATACATATGTGAAGGATATCAAGAAAATATTTAAGAATCTTATATTAATGCTCTAAAATTAATTTTTCATTATAATAAAAAATCCAGGGATTTAGGCTTATTATATTCATTTAGAAATGTTTTCCAACTAATTTTTTTTGTATTCTAAATTTGGGAGATGTAGAATGGATATATAAATTTCATTCAGAACATGTTATTTCTTAGGATATTTATTAGTTTTTTGTTCATGTTATAAAAAACAATCAGTTTCACTTTCCACTATCGAAGAAAAAAATATGGAGGTTGGATGATGTAGTTCAAAAGTTTTGTGGATGAAATACATACTCACTGACTATGACATGATATATACTAAAACTCCAATTTTTTATCATAATAAAGTTATTATTTATTTAATTAATAACTTTTTATGTCATCCATGTTCTAAACACATAAATATATGTCACCATTTCATTTTGTATCACACGCTTAAAATAGATATCGTTTTATAATTCAGTAGAATTCAAGAACAACTTGTAGATATTTTTACTTAACAACTTATTTTTGATAGATTTGAATACATTAAACTGATGATAATAATGATAATTATTAATTGATCATTCCTATATACATATTGTTTACCAATCTCCTCACATTATTATACTCCATTTAATAGGTGGAGTAAATAAGATTTTTGTTTTTCAAATTTTTAGATTTTCATAATTTAAGTTTTATAAATAGTTTTTTTTTTCTAAAAAGTTTGTATCATAATGAGTTTTTTAGACTCAAAATATTATAAAAAAATTAGAGTTATGAATAAAAATTTTCATTTTTGGAATCATATTTTTTTATAAAATTTATAGAACCAAAATTTATTACAAAATATCATAATCATTTTTTCATAATAAAACTATCATAATCTGTTTCTCGTAAAAAAATATCATTAGTGGTTTTTTATAATAAAAATATTGAAATTAATTTTTAAAAATAACACTATATTAATAAAAAATGATTAATAAACTATATTAATTTTATTACTTAAAAAAAAGAATAGGTTAATCATACCAATGAAATATTCCTCTCTAAATGGTAATCATATTGGCTACCAGTTTTTACATTAATTCCATACATTAGTTTTTTTTTGTTATTATACTTTATGATTTAAAAAACATTTTTTTTAAAATAATTAAAAACAAATCCCAGTCGGAATTATTCATAATCAAATAACAGTTTTTAACACCTTGAGAGTTAAAATCAACATTAAAACAATTCATCAATTAAATTAGGTCCATCCAATCAGAAAGGGGTTAAATATTCATCATTTATTTGAATACCAAAGATAAACCATCATCTCTAGAGCCTATATAAGTTTAAGACAACCCCCGACCCACATTTGTTATCAAATTTTGTTTTTATCGATCTCTTGTACCCATCAAATCCATTAATCCGATTCCTTTTTTTTTTATGATCTTCATTCACCATTAACATTATGATTGTGATGAATGAAGACTATGAAAAATGGAATGTCTTTAGAGAACAACTTATTGAGAGATCATGGATTTATATGTTCAATACTATTCTCCAAATTATAATATATTATCATGTATGGGATAACATTTTTGAAGAGATTCTAGATAAAAATTTTGATCTATATTATCCTATTATGTATGGAGAATCTTATGGTTATGATACGTTATATAAATAAGATATTAAAGATAAATATTCATTTTCCATATTTGGAAAGAGATATAAGCTTCCATATATAATATTAGGTGACTTTCTTGGTGTTCCTTCAGATGTAAAAGCATATTAACCTTCTCAGAATTTACTAGATATACTTGCAACCATTAACAAAAATAATGCTGAAATTTTTTTCCCATTATATATGAATGTAAGAATTAGTAAACATTTTACTCTGGAAAACAAAGTAATTAATTTTTGGATTCAAGGATATCATATCCCTCAGTTGGGTGAAAAAGATACATTAATATTTTTTGATGTTTAGTCTAGAAATCTTGATAAATATGAGAAAAATAGACTCAATGATGTTTTTTGTATTATAGTGGAAAACCCATGTTTAAGATAGTTAAATTCTTATAACATCATCAGTAAGATGATTGTGAAATATATAATGGTTTTTAAATTTTAGAATTAGTGTTACCAATTCAATGAAATTTTATATTTATTGGTGAAGAAACAATTTACATAATGAAATTATTTTTTTCATGAAAATAAAAAAATTGTTTATTGAAAAAGTTGACTGTGTTTCATAAGAGCCACACCAATCAAGAAATGTTGAGGAAGGTGAGAATAAATGAAAATTTATATCTTCCCCATTTGGGAAACATAATAAAGAAAATATAATATTTGATGAAATGTTCAAGATGTTGTTGTTTTATAATTCTAAAAAGAATCCAAGGGATCCTGTGTTTAATCATGATCCTATTGGGGAAAAGACTTTAAATCTATGGGTGTATAATATTTAGAAGAATAAGGGAAAATAATGTAGGAAATGAAAAAGATAGTTGAATAATGGGTTGTATAAATCAGGTTCAAATTTTTTGAAATGTATTCTGAGTATCCTGTCCTTGTGATCTCTCATACCAATAAAGTCATTCCAGAAGCGGGAATTTTTTTAAGAGAGTAATATTATCCTTTATGATATTCCATAATGGATTATAAGGATTAGGGAAAACAATTTGTATAAGAATCAGTACCCACCATTCTTAAAAATGAATCAATTTCAAAATTAGTTGTGATGGATTTTTTTTAAACATCCAATCAATTTGAACAATATTTTGAGAATGAATATGAATATGAAGAGGAAGAAGAAATATAAGAAGAAATATAAGAAGAAGAATAAGTAATATAAGAAAAAGAATAATAATTGCTGAAGTAAAACAAAGAATATCCTAATGATGAAGAAACACATCATGATAAATGAACAAAATAAAAGGAGTTGTTATAATCAAATTCATCTTCATCAGATTTACCCTCAATGTATGAAAATTTTGTATAATCCTCATCTTAAGAATAACATAAGTAGCCAAAAAAGAAGAAGGAAATTCATCCTTAACTGAAGAAGAACAAGATCAAATTTCTCATTCAAATGATTATGAAAATGTTGAATACGATAAATATGTGGATGTTGTTAAAATATAATATGATAAGAATGTTTTAAATAATGTAAAATAGAAGGATAAGTAATTTTCCAAACCTTTTTCAGAATCATCAAGACTGAATCCCCCCAAACCATCTTTTGTTTCATCAGATACAGAGGAAACCATTGCAAAAAAAGACTTGATTATATTTTCAAATATTTGAAATGGTTAAAAGAAACCATTAAATATATTCTTAATCTTGATAAAAGGTGTAAAATTATTCAAAATAGCCTTAGTGATAAATCATAATCATCAAAATTACAATCCAAATTATCCATCTTTATTGAAGTAGAGTTAAAAAACCAAGAATATTAAAATACTCATAAAATATCATACAATAATATATGGAAGAGTTATAACCTATTGGATAATGATATGGGTGTACATGATGACTAATTTTGTTTCGTTAAATAATTTTTTTTGAAATATCGGATTCCTTCCACAAGTTATCCTCGTATATGTATAATAATGTAATAAACGATGAATAATTCTGGGATTCAAAAGATGATACAAAATAGTAGGTGAAATTCATGAAATAAAAGGTTTAGAATTTGGATATGAAGATTACTCGTCTCAGATTTTGTGATGCCAATAAAAATTCATATTTAGGAGGAGAATAGAATATATTTAGTGGAAATTGAAATCTTGATGTTTGGAGTTCAAAAGTTGTATGTTCTGGAAGAAAATATTGAAAATATACAGAAGGATCTTCATGAGTTCCAATGAATGATGGATTTTATTAAAACCCATATAAAGATAGATTAATATTTTTATTTGAATTATTCATGAATATTTTTTAAAACATTTGAATGATTTTTTATTATGAAATATGTTCCATAAAAATAATTCATGATTGATGTTTTTTCATTTATGATAGGATATATGTTCTTTAATATTATTTATGAATGATTAATTAGTTCAATTTATTGAATCTTACGATATCTTTTCTAAAATTTTAGGAAACATTTTATTCCTTATCATTGTTTTTGGTTAATCCAAAAGGGTTACAATATTTTACAAAGGGGGGAATATTTAATAATGGGGGAGAACTTTTAATAAAAGGAGAGATACTATCCTTAGTGGGAGAATTATTCCCAAGAGTAAGAATTATTTTTAAAGGAAGAGTTTTTTTAACAATTTCCATCGTATTTCAGTAGTGTAACAAACATGGAATATATAGACTTGTTTTTATCATATGGAATTATTTTTGCATTATAAATGTTAAAAAAATGATTTTTGGTATTCATCTATTCCAGAACATTATAAGACTTCAATGAAGTAGTTTTATGAAGATTTTGCATCAAACTATGAAATATGACCATTACAAAATCACCAATAAGTACCATGTCCTTTAAAGAGTTTAGATATGATTAAATTCCCAAATCAAATTGTCTAAAGTTTCATATGTTTTATAAAATCATTCTAATGTCTCTATAATACATTAAAATGTTATAGTTCTAATGAATCATTATCAGGGTTAATTCCATCAGAACTAATTTTCTTTTGTAATAAATTTTCATATCATTGTTATGATCAACGGATTGTAGGGATATGACGATGTTGATTCTAGTACATTAGAACAAGGGATTCCATAGAAATGAAGATAGACACTAATCATTGTATTGAGGGATTAGAAGGATAGGAAGAAAAAGAATATTCTTATCATTATATTGAGGTATTTCTATATAAGAAAGGTAAAAATGTACATTAAGTATAATACAGTAGATACCTTCATTCAGGGGTAACAACAACCTTTACTCGTAGAGTTAAAATATTGAATTCTATTAATATATCTTGTAAGTCATTCACTATTTTACTATCAATTGTATTTTTTATTTTTACATATATATTTTGTTGTATATGTAAATGAAATATAGTATTCTTACATATCTTTCTATACTATTTCTTTTATCAGTGTATCTCTGATTGTGATAAAAACATAATTTGATATAATTGAATCAATTATGATTCATATTATTACAATTTGTTCATAAAAAGATCTATAAGTCTAATAATACTAAATTAATGGGTATCGTCTTTTGATTATAGAAAACTTTTTAAACTATAATTCACCCCATATTTTTTGTTTAACCATATAAGCTACTCTTCAGAACCAACAGTTCCTGCGATATAAACGAATGATAATCCCTAGGTATATCATCCCATTAATAATTACTGATCATATCAGGATGGTATTATACTGATAGGAAATTACATTGAACCTCGTTTTGGTTCATGATGTGTTCCACATATATCTCTTGAGGTAGTATATACCTAATCCATCACATTTACTAAACCCACTAGTCAAACCACAAGAACATGGTCATTATTATAATAAATAACTATTGGGGATTATCGATCATATAGCGAAAAGGATATGAAACAATACCACTCACCATGCCAAATTGTTGTGGTAAATCCACCAGCTTGAGGAAGCTACATGGGAACCTGAGGATGTAATGGGGTCGAAGTATCGATATTTTTTAAAATGAAAATTTTCAATTGAGAAATTATTTTAATGGGTATAAAATGTAACAACCTAAGATTTACTGAAATATGGATATTTAAAATAAATTTAATCATGTTGATATTTTTTTACACAACACTAATTTTAGCTTTCATAACATGAAACATCATGTTTATCTTATTCTACACAGAAGATTGTGATTAATCAAATGTGGCATAATATTAAAATATTATTAAATAATATGATAGTTTTTATAGCTATTAGAATGGATAGTATGTATAGGATTAACTAAGTTATAAAAATATATGGTTTAAAAATGTATATATAATTAATTCATTGGTTCCCAGTAAATAATATACTAAAATAAAAACTATTTCATAATTATGGAAATATTTTTCTGAAAACTATTTTTTTTCAGACAAACACATTTTCCAACAAATAAATTAGACAAAAAAAATTTGGTGAATGATTTTAAACAAATTTAAAAGTGATTTATTCAATCAAATGTTTATCATTATTTTTATGTGTTTTCAACACAGGATATAAGAATAAATCCAATTTTGCACTTATAAATTGTATTTTTATAAAAATCACTTCTTTTGGTTTTTGCACTCTTATTTTTAAATTAATTGTTGTCAATTTTAGAAAAAAAATTTTGAAATTTTTTTTTTTTTTGAAATTATCATATTAAACATATCTTATGGTTAATTGTTTTGATATTTTTCTAATAAAATATAGTTTTCTATGAATAGGGAAAAATATCTGTTTTTATTAAGAATTTTCTTTTTTTAATGAATTGTATTACATTCAAATTGTTTAAATATGGTTTTTATAGAAAAAATATTTTAATTTTATATATATATATATATATTAATCTCGTATAGTTGATTTAAATTTTCATAACCCCACCCCCAAAATTTCCCCCTCTTGGGCTGATAGTTAGATAAGCGAGATGGGTACTAACTATGCCCAACCTTATATAGGCCCTATATTGACTACTATAACCGAGGGTATAAAAAAATGGATATGGTAGGAATTACCAACTATGAGAACATGTAAAAGTGAAATATAAGAGAGATAAACCAATCAAAACATACCCAAACATATATACAGAAATTCTAATAAAAAAATGAAACTCCTTATAATACTATAACTATAAAAAGGAAAACTATAAGTGCAAGAAAGGTATAGAAGACAATAACCACGAATCCCAATGATCTCCAAAAAACCATGAGCTCAAAATATCTAGACCATTCTCTATCCTAATATGGCTAACCAAAAAATAGTATATATATATATATTGGGTGAGTATAATAGTATACTATGTATGATCCTCTATTGAGTATCTCATGAAACATATCATGAAATCATGCAAAAGTAAAATGAAAAATATCGAATCAAACACATCACCTAAATAGGTATACTATGGTCCCAACCTCACCCATGAAAACACCCACCAATTATTTAATACAAGAGATAATATAATATAATAATGAAATATAGGGGGTTCATTTCTCCTACTTCCCCACTAGTTTGCTGCTCTTCCCCAAAGTCGCATGTCCCATGTCATCTCCCTCCAAAATGAGCTACCCCAAAGACACATGGGAAGATCATCATAACATGCACCTTGTTTATCACACCATAAAATAATCCCATATAAAATGACCATATATAGTAACCATGTCATTTTCGTATCCACCAAATCCCATATGACTTGTATCATACATCAGGTATTATACTTGAATTCATTATAACCCATATATAGATTATGTACATCATTCCAAAATAGCTTGTAGGATTTATACCTATAATGTTTTTGATATTAGATCCACATAAAAATTTGTGTGAAATAACCCAAATCCATCATAGCCATCTACACATATACATGTGAAAACTAATCTCTAGGCATTCCATCACATGTAACTACCAAGAGAGTAGTGTGGAGCTAAAAGAGGGTTGTCATTCATCCATCCTTCAACTGAGATATTGGGGAAAACACCCTCCCAGAATCCATAGGGTGTCAATTTTCCTAACCAACATGGAAGGGTTATCATATGAAATCATATAATATACAAAATATAATAATGATCAGAACCACACTATGTGCATAACCTAGTCTTGGACTCAATTGATGCTAACACCATTTTGACTCCCAACTTCTACTACAAATACAACATATCCTATAATAAGAAATGAATTAAAAAGAGATACATTAGATACTTTCTTCCTTTAAATCATTTTCCATCCATTAATTAATTAATTATCCATTAAATTAACCATTATATTTTTCCCACAATATATTACATTAATAGTAAGTGTAAGGTACCTTACAAAATTGAATAATACAAACTAAGTCCATGGTTTTTCAAGATTAACATCCATTTAGAATTCTAATTCCAAAAACACAAAACTGGTGGCTTGAGAATAATTTATTCATTATTAGAACCATTCCATTAACCAGGTACTCTGGAAAAATATCATAAGTTACCATTATGAGGAAACATTAAATTGGGAACATCCATCTACATTATGAAGTGGGAAAATAAATCCATAAAAAATAATATCCATATCCATCCACAATTAAATAATCTTATAAGAAAAAATATTTTTCTTGACCATCACATCAATGTGTAATCCCAACTTCATCACGTCCCATCATCTACGGTGTCATCCCCAACACCCACATGAATATCCAAATTCATCTCAACATCACAGACATCAACTATTTCCACATCATCTGGGCCTCCCCACCCACATCATATTTCCCATCAGAAGCTCATCGTTAATAAATATACAATTCCACATAAATAATTTGGATACGAAACAAATCAATTACATGGGATAAATAATATTCTTGTGGCTCAAAGCACTAAAATAGTGAATTAGTGAAATATGGGATCATTATTGGATAACTCAGGACACCTGTATATGGGTTCATAGACTTCAAGGGAAGGACTCTAGGAAATATATTCTTGAGAGAATGCGATTAGGGATGAATTAAGGGAATTATATTTTTTTCTTATTTTCCAGATATGAGAGGATCATATTTTGTAGATTGTAAAATTATTAATACCAACAATCGAATATCTCATTATATTCAATGTCGAGGGGCTTGTTTATAGTCTCAACTATCAAGGAAAAATCAATGAAATGACCAAACATGGAGAATCATCCTTTGAAGGCCATTGATTTTTTTCAAAAGGATCACATGAATATTTTCATTAAACTGGTGTAAATGCCCACGTAAGTGATTTCACGTAGCTAGAAGCACCACATGTACAAATGATGCGCATAGAAATTTCCTCTTATAATTGAATCTATCAACCAAGCCATTCTAACTGACCATGAGTTGGGATCCCACCCATACCATGAATCATGCCATCATGATGTGAAATCCTTCCCACTTCCAGTATTTAGAATCCATGAACATCCAAAATGGATCTAAGCTTTCTCTAAGCACCACAATAATTGAAAAAATGCAATGGGTTGGAATAGATTGATCAAGGAATTTATATTAGAATAACCTAAAATATATAATCCTAAAGAATAGAAAACCAACCCCATAGTGAAAACAGAATGTGGTCATCCAAACATCCACCTTGTGAGATGCCTCTCAATTATCTCATAATGGTAGGAGCTCAAGCACCATATCCGAGAAAAAATTGAAAACCATACAATAGAGAAAAATAATTCATAAACACATTCATATTAGAGATACCTCTAAAATTATAGTATATAAACAAAAATAATCAATAGCAAACCATCTGATAAAAGAAAAAGTTCATCATCCACAAAACAAACAACATTACAAGAGAAGAGCTAAAAATCAAACTTCTCAGGGTACTAAGTGCACATATTCGACTCACAATCTCCTCCATTCAACCATTTTTTGACTGGAAACATACTAAATTAATTTCATACCTGCACAATACATTCTCATGTAAATCCTGAATATCTACAAGATTCTACTTGGAGATTTCATCGTCATAAGCATTGATATCACCTCAATCGATGACAAGAGATTAATCATGAATATTAGAATAAAGCTACATCATGTGAAAAATATCATTTATCTAGATCATTTATTGGATAAGTTCAATCTAATATGACACAACTCCATCATGAGCCAATTACATGAAAGGCTTACTAAAATAGGTAGAAACATTACTCCCACGACAAAACAGTTCCATCCAATAATGGGGAGTCACCATGAGGAACATGTAACCACTAACATTGATCTCTAGAGATCCAATCCTATGATCGACCTAGGACTTCTAAAAATATTTTGTTGTATTCATCCTCCTATGAATTACCCAAACCATTTCATTCATATTATATAATTTTTCTAGCCTGAGAATTTCTAAATTTATGACCTCATTATATCACAATAAATAATGGAATGTTTTGTTGAATAATATATCAATTGATGCCCAACCAATGGTGGAGTGGAAAATATTATTTTAAGGAAATTGAATAAAGGGTAGATGTCATATCCACAACCCCACAAAATCTAGGACACAAGAGTGATATATTTCTCAAATAGTATGGATGGTCTATTTTTTGACTGTTTTTCTCTAAATGTAATGAATTTATATGGTATTTCTATGAGTTAAAATAATTTTGGAGACATATCCATACCCTTTAGGTAAAATGGGTATTCCAATCCGAGATAATCATTATTAGGACTCTGTGGAGTCACACAACCTCCTATAGATATTGTGTTGACAAAACATATATTGATCTTGAATCCCAAGTCACTATAAGGTGGGACGATTTCATAAAATGATCCACTATCACCCATATAGAATCATAGACTCCCTGATATATAATAAATTCAGTAAAAAATCCATAAATATGTACTCTTACTTTCAATGGGGAATGTCAAATAGCTGGAGAAAACCAATGAGATCACGATGCTCGACCATCACCTTCTAGCAGAAAAAACATCATGAAAAAGACCCTATAATTGCATGACTCAACCCAGGCTACCAAAACCAACCTCTAAAATTTCAGTACATCATTTTCATCTCAGAATGTACCTCTAAAAGGGTACTAACGAACTCATGTAGAACCATCTCATACAACACCAAAGGAATAAAAAACCATCCCTAGAACAACACCTAGTGTTATCTTTATTTAGACAAACCATTAGGGACATCACAAAAAAACTCTTTCTCCCAAAACAACAACCTCAAAATCCCCTAGTTGGGACTCCTACACCTACTACACCAAATATAACATCATTATAATATATAAATGAAAAATTATCCCATATCTAGTTGAATCACTGAGTGTTCTTCCATAAATCTCTAGGAATCCCTATATTCGCATACAACATCACTTTAAGACTTCTTACTATGTGCATCTACTACATCATTCCACATTCATAGAATATATAAAATATTGAAGTATTAATACTACAATAATTTCATCCACCCACAATGACACAAGTTCATGTTGTTTTAGGAGAAGAAATAACTCATTCTCTTATGTTTGGTAAAAACCAACAAATGCTCGCTGATGAGGAAATATCTTTACAAATTCAATGAAAATAGAATTTATTCCAACTCATGATCCCTGGTGGAATAAATATTCTTATATGGATGTAACAACCATGTGCCATAAGAATCAACTGACCTCAAATGAATTATACTAGAACCCAATAAAATAGTATATGCATCACATTATAAATCAAAATAAACACATTCTACTTGAAAACAAAGTGTTAGAAAACAATCCATCTTATCCATCGGGAACACAAATGTTTCCTGACACGAGTTAGTCCAATGTAATGCTTGATCCTTTCTGGTCAAATATATAAGTGGAATTTCAATCTGTGAGAAATCAGCTACGAACCTCATTTATTAGCCTATAAGAACAGAGAAACTATGTACCACTGTTAATGTCATGTGGGATTCTCAAGAAACAATCTCCTCTATAATTGAAGGATTTATACCTACTCCCTATTTACACACAAAATTCACCATGAAATGGACTTCACAATCCCTAAATTCGAACTTCCACAGATTCTTGAATATATTCTAATGATTATGAAAACACACAACACACATAGATTCTTTGTATGATCCTCTTAAAATGCACAATACAACATGATTTCATCAATAAAAACCACCATGAACATTTCCAAGAACTCTCTGTAAACTACATTCATTAACCTTGGGATCATGGTCAAAGAATTTCTCACATCTAATTATAGTAAAATGAACTCATAACTACCATGAAGAAAAATGAATGAATCATTCTGAATATCCCCATCCTTCACCCACATATGATGACATCCTAACCCAAAATCGACCTTCATGAAAAAAATTCATCTTTCAGAAAGATGAATAAATCATAAATCCACTTAATAGGATAGGTGTTATAAACTGTCACTTCGTTCAAGTGATGATAATTGATACAAATCCGCAAACTACAATTGGCCTTATTTATGGACTAAACTAGTGCAACCCAAGGTGACAAACTCGTCTGAACAAAACCTCACTACAATAGATCAATGAGTTATACTAGCATCTATATTAACTCTAAAGGATCCTTATCATATAGATACATTGATATATGAGACCCTAATTGATATAGATTGAACCCAAAATCCATCTCCCATTGATCGGGTAATCTACAACATCTTATGGATAGATATAATGGTACTCTTCAAAAACCCTTGGCAAAATTACATCTAAACCTATGATGTGATCAACATTAACATAATCATCAATGGAGACAAGGACTGTAAAAACCTTTGACCCATAGGAGGGTCCCGGTCACTAAAAAATATTGTATCTCCATTAACATCATATAACAAAACCTTCCTTCTAAAATAAATCCATGATATCCCACACCAAATACAACCAATCATTATCGAAGACTATTTCATATGTCTATATCCAAAAAAAGGAAATCTCCCCAATTGAATTGCTTCCCCATCACTACCTCACAATCACTATATACTTCATAAAAGTTATTTTGACTTCTAACTGGAATAGTAAATGAATGGTGCATTAAAAGCCTCTCTACCTCATGTCCCAGTGCCTAAAAATGGAGAGTGATACAATTAAGTGAGTAATTATTGAATTAAAAAACATATGCAAAAAGGGTACCTTGAACATTTTTTTGCTCTCCCAATTCTAGAAAAACTAATGTATAAGGTTGAACATGACCTTCTCCACAACCTCTCTTTCCCTGGTAATGACCAGCTCCATGGACACACTCTACTCTCTGATGAAAAAAGAACATATTTGAGTTGTAATATGCCTGACCTATAACTACTCTGATGAAAACAAACTAGAACACCCCAATGTTACTACATTGGCTGAAAACACCTCAATGGAGGAGCCTAAATTAGACCACCTTTAACATGTTGGAAGCTCAAAAAAGTCCATGCATTATCAACAGAAATGATCTGAGTCTCTATTAGAAAAACACATGTATTATCCCTTAGAATAGGTCTGGTGCCTTCTTCCCTATATGAAAGGAAATGATAAGGGTTGGAACCTTCCCAAAGATGACCAAAAACAGTAATTTCTATGAAATTGGGATCCCCATTCCTCATATACTCTTTGTGACGAATCCTAATGACTCCCCTCCCATAAAGAACATTTTCTAGACATTATCCTCTCAATAACCTCTTCTCATTACAATACCTCAAGATACAACTTCATTATAAACAAGGTAACTAGGAAGTATATCTATGGATAAACAAACACCACAAAATGCCTCACCCTATCCCCCTAATATTGAAATAGGTATGATTAATACCACAAAAGGGACCTAAAACTGATATGATACAGTTAAATTCTATAAGTCCATTTTCAATGGGAGAGAATCTGTTGAAAACTGGACACCTTTTCATTTGAAAAAAATTGATCTATAAAAAACTAGTCTCAGAACTTCTCCAATAAGACTATTAACTACTCACAATCCTTGATGAACAAGAACCACCACTACCTCACTTCTCCACAAAACTTTGTCCCAACCAACAAAACACAATACTCTTTCGGAGAACAAATGAGACTAAAATATATCTCAACATCATCCAACCAGGCTTCTATGAGTGAATCTAAAATAGATCCCTCATACATCAGAAGACTATATCATTAAAACTCTCAGAGTTTCCTCCTCCATCTTTCATCATCATCGACCTTTAGTCCGCGGAAATCTTCTTTTGCATCATATTGAACATCTTCATCAAGATCCTAGTGAGGATGTTGATGTTGATTCATAACTATAAAAAAATAGAGCATCTAAACATGGATTGAAAATTTAACATTAATTAATTAATTAATTATATGTTATCTCTGTAATATTTTAACATATATCATGTTCTACCTATTTAAAACAAATATCAAAGGATGAATGATTCATTGTCATTTCCTAGGTCTATACCCGATAACCAATATCACTTCATTTAGTAGTATTATTAAACATTATCTTCCATGGGTCATATCACATGGGGCCTAAATACCCGAGTATTATCCTGTATCACATGTTTACATCTCTCACAAAACTTAACTGACACTATTTCTATACCAATCAAGGAAATCAAACCTACTCATAACTCTAAAATGTATCCTATCCCATAACTCAATCCTCTGATAAAAAATTTTCATGACCCACTCCCCCCAAAATATACACCACCTAGGCTTGAAATGAGAGATGGAAGATAGTGACTACTTGAGTTCGACCTCCAATAGGCCCCAGGTTGGTGACTGGTACCGAGGGTATAATAAACATGCATTTGAGATACATTTCCATATAATAGAACATGAATAAGAGTGATATGTGAATGATGCACCAATAAAAAATTATATACGATTGTATAATAAAATCCAATGTTTAAACATGTGATTCCATATACTACTATTAAAATGAAATGAAAAATTACAATTACAAGAAAGATCAAAAATTAAGTTAACACGAATCCCAAATAGCTATTGTAAAACCACAAAAAGTAATATCTAGAAATATTTCAATCCTGATCCAAAAGACCTAAAAATAGTTTATATATACATAGGGTGATAATTATAGTATTCTTAGTCAGATTCTCTCCAAAGCCTCTCATGAAAAATAAAAATAATGAATGCTAAACACATTGAACAATAGTAAAACTAACTCATCACCTAAACTAGTATAATATGTTCCCAACCTCATAACAATTATCTACCACTAAGAATCACATACAAGATAGTATATAATATAATAATTAAACCTCAAGGTTAATTCTTGGCCACATCCCTATAGGTTTGATGCTCTTCCCCATCATCACACATCATGAACCATCTCCTTCCAAAAAAATATAAATCCCAATTACACCAAGGAATGGAATCACAATATGCACCTCATTAATCACATCATTACATCATCCCATATTACTAAACGATATATAGTATCCAAGTTTTTTACAGAGCCATTATAGACTTTATGAGGTGTATATTACGTCATCTATTATACATTAAGACAATATATTCCATACACCGAGTAAGTACCTTAACCCAATACATACTACCCACATCATACCGATAATAATCCTTTATATAATATATCTTGAGATACATGTGTGTGAAATAACCACAATACATCACATACCATTACACACACACATGGTAAAAATAACCATTGTGCATACGAGCATAAGTAAATACCAAGATAATCGAGAAGGGAAAAAGGGGGTAGTCTGCCATCAATGATCCCAAAAGGATGTTTTGGAAAAAACCTCCCATGCCATATTGTGTTTCAATATCCCTAAGTGAAATGGGATGGATGGATTATGAAATCATAAAATATACATGATATAATATACCTTACAACCAAACTGTGGGAATAACCTAGTCTTATACTCAACTGCGGCTAACATTTCTTGCACTGCTGACTACCATTGAAAGGACCAAATATCCTATAGAAACACAATCATTAAAAAGAGACACATTAATTATTTATTTACTTTTTATCATTTTACTTATTTTAATTAACTAATTATCCATTTAATTAACCATTAAGACTATTCCACATTTTATTACATAAATCATCCAGGTATGGTCCACGCCTTCTAGGAATAATCCAAGATAAGCCCATGATTTATCAATATTAATATATTTTAAATATATTAATTTGAAAAAAAATAAAACCTATAAATTAATAATTATTCATTTATTCATATATTCAATACATAAACAAGGTACTCTAAGGAAACCATCATAAGATACCACTAAGACAAAACATGAAACCAAGCCCATCTAGCTACCTCAAGTAGTGGGGAAAGGAATTTAGATAAAATAATCAACATGACCATCTTCCGTTAAAAGTATTCTTAAGTGAGAATCAAATTTCTCAGCATCACATTAGTGAGTAAGCCTAGATTGAACTTGTTCCATTATCTTTGGTGTTATCACCAACACCCACATGCATATCTTGATGCACCACGACATCATATGAATCAATGACTACCATGGCCTCCCCACCCACAACAAATCATCCATAACAGTCTCATCCATGATAACATTACTATTGTACATAAATAAATAAGAGAATAAAAGGATCCCCTACATGGATGAAATAAGCTCCATATGACTCGCTGCACCAAATCATAGAGCACATCCAATATGGGATCATCATAAGAGAAATGATGCCATCAGAAAATGGTAAAATAATTATAAGGCAAAGACTATAGAATTTTTTGTCTCATGATAACACATAAATGGAATAATGAAAGAAAATGCCATCATCTCTGAGTGGGTAGATATAAGATGACTGGATTTTTTAGAATAAAAAATATTTAATTCCTACAACGAGATCTTTCATTAAAATATACATAGAGAGGATTTTTTAAAATGTTAATCATTACAATGAAATTAAATATATAATTATCCTTTATGTATCATTCTATTAAGTCAATTGATTCAAACAGTTAAATGGATTGTATGTTTATTTTCATGAAACTAGATGAAATCACCATATAGCTGATTTGACATAGCCATAAGCACCACATTTCCAGATTCCATGAATAGTGTTTTCTCTATATATATGAATCTCTCCACTTATCGATTCTAAACTGCTATGAATTTGGCTATCACCTAATTTATGAACCACATCATTATATCATCCCACCTTTTTATAACATAAACTTTCATTCCATTACACATAACTGAGGATCTTTAAGGTTTAGTGTATTGGAAACCAGGAACATAATACATGAAAACAACATAAAGCATTCTTCTTAAACACTTGAAAGGATTCTCCTTAAGTTCATCCTAGGTTTATTACTGCATCTCATAACTTGGGGACATACATCAAAAGAAAGGGTGAGAAGAAGGCCCAGTAAGGGAAACAAGAGGAATATTTTACATGTGAACTTGATATACTTCAATAAAGACATGAAAAGAACTTTAAGGCATGAGAAAGAAATCATGACACATTTCATAACAAAATAACATTTTTCATAACTTGAAGATGTGGCTACATCATTTAACATAGAAAATCATGAACATATCACCAAGGTCCATCCCCAAGGTGTCATTTGAAAATCACCAAGGTTATTCACCAAGGTATCGTGAAAATTGTAATCTCTAGTGGTTACATCATTACCCAATGCATTGGAGCGCTATCAGGGTGCACCATTAAATTTTCCTTTATTATCATGTAAAACACATATATCATCCTAAATCATTTCATAAATAACCCATATAGCATAAAATAAGTGGGTTTCATTTCAAAATCATAACGTTTTAAAAAAACTGCTTTAAAGACATGATCCTTACGTCACCTTAAACCCAAGGAAAGGGAAAGCAGGTCTTATGTATGTAAATCCCAGAATTTAAAATAGAACATCTTGGTATATATGTGATTACCCTTTTAGAAATAAGAGCTTTGAGTATTCACTTTATAACATAAAATAATTTTCAGAAAAGAGAGAGGCATTTTGAGACGAAAATTCTGCAGCATAACGGCTATGTTTCGGGGTTTTAGAAAACATTGAAAAGAGAGGGGACATGGGTCACCCACTCATAAATGATCCATAAAACAGTAGGGGGATAGAATATAATGTATCTAAGAACATGGTAATGAAATTTTAAAGATATACCATATGAAATGAAAAAACATGGAAGTGAGACAAAACAAGATTTCTCTTATGAAAATTTGGCAGCCTAACAGCATCACTTAACTTCAATAAAAAAATGATTTGAAAAGATCAAATAGGGTCCCTCATAAAATGATCATAAGAGATCAGTATGATAGATATAGAGATCATACCCCCACATAATAAAAAGGAACTTGAAAGACTTAACATGAAAATCGAACTTGAAAAATGAGAAGGGTGAAAGAATCCCTTAAAAATTCGGCAGCCTAACGGCGTCACTTAAACTTTCATAAATCGAAATGATGAGAGTAAGAGGGGATCTATCATCATATAAACATGAAAAGGGAAGTAAGAGTAATATAAATGAACATCCTCTCACATAAGAACATGGAGCATAAAAGGAATGACATAAAAGGGATTACATGAAAATAAAGAGAGAGGTCTGATCCCTTACCTTAAAATGTGACTCTTGAAACTCAAAGGTTTGGAGCTTGAGGGATTGGGGGCACCTTGGGAGGACTCCTTGGGAGGTAAGGAGACCAGAACTTCATTGGGGGAGAGTTGGGAGTGAAAAATAAAGGAGGAAAGGGTGGGTATTTATAGGGAAAGTGAGGGGACAAGGCAATAATGGCCAAGGGACACCTCATTAGTGGTTTTGTCAAAACCATGGGCTTGCCCATGGTATTTGCCCATGGTATTGGCCACTTGATACACCTCATACCATATATTACAATTCATCATTCGACCATATTGAATATATACTTAATACATCATTTAATGATGTCATTAAACACCCGTAACTTAAAAACTATATTTTCACTATTCATCGAAAATTCAACTTTCTCAGAATAATCCCAAAATTTCACCTTAACCAAATATCAATGCTCTGATATCAAAAATAAAATCCATTTTATAAAAATATTTTTCTAAATATTTTTAATTTAATTTTTAAATAAAAACACTATTCATTAAAAATTCATTTTTTTCAGAAAAATCCCCAAAAATTACCTTAATATAATATGGATGCTCTGAGTTAAAAAATAAAGTCCTTTTTATAAAAATGATTTTCTAATTATTTTTAATTAAATTTTTAATTAAAAAACACTATTCACCCGAAAAAACTAATACTTGACTAATAATTTATTAAACCGTTATTTACCCATTTTATTGAATCACATTACTTAATCTAGGTGTCTAAATTATATTAAAAAATTCTTTGAGTGAAATTACTAATCCATTTGGTCACATTACTAATCCTAAGTGTAAAATCACTATTCATAATTTACAATTCATCAAAAATTAAGTTGATCTTATTAGACTCCAAATTCTTTTACTGAACACTTTTGTAGAAGACCATTTTTTGAAAATCATTACACATCATTAGTTATTTAGGGTTTACATAAATGTTTTAAAATATCCCTTTTTCAAAAATTCATCAATAAAATATATCCTAAAATTATCCGGACAAAAGAAAATATGCAAACATCACTAAAGGAAGATATCTCAATTTATTCACCCGAAAGGATTACACAAGGAAGCTAGGGTCTCGTCACATAGCCCCTTATAACACCAGCATAAGACCTAAGTGTAAGGTGTGCTATGGTGAGAGAATCTGAGGGTGGCTCAGATTACATTGCCCTAGTAGTAATCTCTACTAATTTAAACTTCTCCCGTAGGCATTTCCGTTCATGCTTGACATGATGGAGTTCAGCTTGGGCTTGGTCCAAAGCGAAGCCCACAGATTCTACCTCCTTCCCAAGCTCTGATAAGTGGGCTTCATAAGGGTCGAGTCTACTGGATGAATCCATCGACTACTCTTTCTGAATTAACCATTAACATCTTATTAAATCCTTAAGAGTAAGTTAATATACTGCTCAAAAATATTGGGTCATTACATTCTTCCCCCCTTAAGAAATTTCGTCCCCGAAATTTACACTTGTGGCCCAGTCGAAAAGGTGAGGGTACTTTTGCTTCATTGTTTCCTCAGGCTCCCAAGTCGCTTCTTCATATTTATGATTCCTCCATAACACTTTCACAAGGTGGGTAGTCGTGTTTCGTAGGACCTTGTCTCTACGGTCCAAGATCTCCACTGGCTGCTCCTCATATGAGAGGTCATGTTCCAGTTGTACCACCTCTGGGTTCAGTACATGCGAAGGGTCGGGTATGTACTTCCTCAAGAGAGATACATGGAAGACATCATGAACTTGAGCTAGGTTCGGTGGAAGTGCTAGACGATAGGCCACTACTCCTATGCGATCAAGGATTTCATAGGGGTCAATGTACCTAGGGCTGAGCTTCCCTTTCTTCCCAAACCGCATGACTCTCTTCCATGGAGAAATTCGAAGGAAGACTTTGTCGCCAACACCAAACTCCAAGTCCCTTCGACGATTGTCAGCATAGCTCTTCTGCCGACTCTGAGCTGCCTTTATGTGTTGTTGGATGGAATGAACCTGTTCCGTCATCTCGTGCACAAGATCAGGCCCGAGAAGCTTCCTCTCACCAGTTTTATCCCAACAAGTAGGAGTTCTACACCGCTTTCCATACAGAGCTTCATAGGGGGCCATCTGAATACTCGCATGGAAGCTGTTGTTATAGGAGAACTCCAATAATGGGAGGTGTTGATCCCATCCACCTTTAAATTCCATTGAGCATAATCTCAACATGTCTTCGAGTGTCTGAATAGTCCTTTCAGATTGGCCATCAGTTTGAGGATGATAGGCCGTACTAAAATTCAATTCAGTATTCAGAGCATGTTGAATACTTCTCCAGAATTTTGATGTGAATCTTGGGTCACGATCAGATACGATGGATAGTGGTACCCCATGCAGCCTTATCACTTCCTTCACGTATATCTTGGCAAGCTGATCCAGAGAGAAATCATCCCGAATAGAGATAAAATGGGTTGTCTTGGTGAGACGGTACCCAATAACCCATATCGCATTGTTTCCATTGGATGTTTTCGGGAGACCAGTTACAAAGTCCATAGTGATATTATCCCACTTCCATACTAGTATGGGTAGCGTTTGTAATACCACCCTTAGGAAGTTGTCGTTCTGCCCTTACTTGCTGACACACCAGGCACCTTGTAGTGTAATCAGCAATCTCCCTCTTCATGTTATCCCACCAATAATGATCACGAAGGTCTCTATACATCTTAGTGCTTCCCGGATGTAAAGAGAAAGTATAGCTATGAGCTTCATCCATCAGTTCTTTCTTTATCTTCGGAATAGATGGAACACATAGTCTTGTACAAAATTTCAATACACCTTCTTGATCAACATTGTAATCAGGGAACTTCCCATCCTTTACAGCCTCGAACTTCTCCTGCAGCAAAGGATCTTCTTTTTGAGCCTTCTTGATCTTCTCTAGTAATGAAGGTTGAGAAATCATTTGGTATAGGGTTGATGATGTCCCTTTCCTTATAATTCCCATGTCCAGTTTTACTAGATCATTAATCAAAGGATTTCCTAATATCCTCATTGTTGCCAGAACAATAGGATCTTTCCTGTTTAACGCATCCGCGACTTTATTTTCTCTTCCAGGGTGATAATGTATTGAACAATCATAGTCTTTAATAAGCTCCAACAATCTCATTTGTCTCATGTTCAATTCTTTCTGTGTGAAAATATACGTTAGACTTTGGTGGTCAGTGTATATATAACATTTCTCCCCATAAAGATAGTGCCTTCATATCTTTAGAGCAAAAACAACTGCTGCCAGCTCTAGATCATGCATAGGATAATTCTGCTCATGAATCTTCAATTGTCGAGATGCATAAGCAATTACCTTGTCATTTTGCATGAGGACGTACCCAAGCCCTTTTAGAGATGCATCACTAAAAATAACGAATCCTTCTCCGATAGAGGGTAGTGTTAACACAGGTGTACTAACAAATCTCTTCTTCAACTCTTGGAAACATTCCTCACATTCCTTTGTCCAGATGAATTTAACCCCTTTTCGAGTCAACTTGGTTAGTGGATTAGAAAGTCGTGAAAAGTTTTTCACAAACCTCCTATAATATCCTTCTAAACCAAGGAAACTACGAATCTCAGTTACTGTTGTGGGTTGAGGCCACTCCTCCACAACCATTGTCTTTACAGGGTCAACAGAGATTCCTTCATTGGTTACGATGTGCCCCAAGAAAGCCACTTGTTGTAACCAAAACTCACACTTGCTGAACTTACCAAAGAGCCTCTCCTTCCGTAGAGTTTTCAAAATAAGCCTCATATGATCTTCATGCTCCTCACGATCTTTTGAATATATCAAAATATCATAAATAAAAACTACCACAAAGTTATCAAGGTAGTCCTTAAAGACTCTATTCATCAAATCCATGAAAATAGCAGGAGCATTAGTCAAGCCGAAAGGCATAACAGTAAAATCATAATGCCCATATCTTGATCGGAAGGCAGTCTTTGTAATATCTTCCTTCTTCACCCTCAGTTGATGATAACTAGATCGAAGGTCAATCTTAGAGAAGAATTGAGCCCCACGAAGTTGGTCAAATAAATCATCAATTCTTGGAAGAGGGTGTCTGTTCTTCACTGTGATCCCGTTCAGTTCTCTATAATCAATGCATAGCTGCATTGATCCATCCTTCTTATTCACAAAGAGAACTGGTGCCCCCAAGGAGACACACTCGGTCAGATAAACCCCTTCTCCAACAAGTCTTGGAGTAGTTTCTTTAACTCTTCTAGTTCCACATTTTTCATTCTATACGGAGTCTTTGATATCGGTTGAGACCCAGGTACGAGTTCAATGGAGAAATCTACCTCTCTTTCTGGGGGAGGTCCAGGTAACTCCTCAGGAAATACATCCATGTATTCCTGAACAATCAGAACATCTTCTATTTGTATGCTCCCTTTCCCTTCTTCCTCATCACCGATTAACTCCATAAAGAAAGCTATGGGAGGTGCTTCTAGATAGGGATCAGTTCGGGATATCTCTCCTTGGAAGATAATTGTAGGTCATTTATTCAAGACTACTGAGATGTACTTACTTCTGCATTTGATCTTAGCATTATACATTGAGAGCCAGTCCATCACTAGTATAACGTCGAATTCCAACATGGGAATGACTACTAGATTTGCGATAAGATTGTGCACACTAAAGTAAACACTAGAGTCTCTAAACACTGTAGATGCAAGGATAATCCCACTTAGAGTCTTTACTGACAACTCTACATCTAGCAGTTCGGGGATTGATTCTATATTCCTTGCAAACATGGATGAAATAAAGGAATGCGTAGAACCAGAATCAAATAAAGTACTTGCTAGTTTTGAAAGGACAACAAGAGTACCTGCTACCACATCATTCGGAACTTCAACTTCAGTTGTTGTGATAGCGAAAGCACGACCTTCCTCCCTTGGCCTCTGCTGAGGTTTATGGTGATTCCCCTCCACCGCCCTCAGATTTGGACATTGATTAGCAAAGTGCCCAAGCTGTCCACACTTGAAGCATGTGACTTAGGGTAGGGCCAGAACCATCTTTCCTCTGTCGTTAGTGTTGGGAAGTTGAGTCTTTACATCACTACGTCAATTCCGAGAAATATGGCCTTCTTTTCCACACCTATAGCACTTACCACTTCCGATCAAGCAGTTCCTCGAGTGGTTATTCCCACATTTATTGCATGTGGCATGTTGCATATGCTTTCCACCTCTTTCCTGGTCAAAACTTCTTCCCAGGATTGGTTCTATAGTTCTCTTCTTCTCATTAGATTTGTGAGACCACTGTGTCTCCCCAAACTCAAGTTCAACTTTCATAGCACTTCGAACAATTTCTTCATAGCTATCATAGTCTTTGTTGGCTAGATTCTTCTGTAGGTGAGGTCGTAGTCCACCAAAGAATCTATCAACCTTCACATTAGGGTCCATGACGAAGCTTGAGGTATAACGGGAAAGCCTTGTGAAGTTCATCGCGTAAGTTCCAACTGATTCATTCTCCTTTTGCTTCAGCTCGAGAAATTCTTTCTCCATTATCGTTCTCATCGAACGAGGGAAATACTTATTAAAGAATATTCCCTGGAACTATTCCCACTCCATAGCTTCCATCTCTCCTCGTGGCTTCGTGTTTTTTATCAGTGACCACCACTGATCAGCTTCTCCCTCTAGGCGGTAAACAATAAGGGTGACTTTTTCTTGTTCCGAACAATGAAGTACAGAAAAGATCTTTTCAATGGAGCTTATCCATTGTTCCGCAACCAATGGGTCAGTAGATCCACTGAATGTTGGTGGTCGCTGACGCATGAAGGACTCAACAGAAAGTTGTTCCCTTCATGGTGAGGTCGGCCTCTCAGCTTGATTCAAGTTATTACTCATAACTTGAGTAAGTTGGTTCATCATTCGCATGAATGTTTCCATTCCGGCTTCCCTCGGAGGGCCTTCAGCACATGGTGTATTACGGTCACCATCGGCACGGTTTCTCCTATTGCCCACCATTTTCTAAAAGAATAAAACCTTAGTGAGAAACTTATTTCATTTATGAATCTTTTAACTAAGACGTCATGCTTAGACAATTATACTTCTCTATAATTCCTTCATAATGACTCATAAAAGCTTGTGATTAACCAAACATATCCCCCGGGAGTGTCGTAACCAAGAGTGCAGCAAAGCCCGTTATCGTGCACCAGTTCTCGTTCAAGTCTAGCTCAAAGCGGTGTTTTCGGGTTTTACCCCTATGTACATCTGTGCCAGAGCCGCCTCTACCTGCTCGTATCCAGACAGGGATGCATTTGTTTGATAAACCACTTACTCAATACTTACCAAAATACCAGGATGTTTTCCTATTTTTAAACTTTTCTATTGGGATCTTCTTAAAGTTTTTATATCCAAATTTTCACAAATAACGAAACCATCTTTTGATACCAACTATAGAATCCCGCCTTTTTATAACATAAACTTTCATTACATTACACATAACTGAGGATCTTTAAGGTTTAGTGTCTTGGAAACCAGGAACATAATACATGAAAACAAAATAAAGCATTCTTCTTAAACACTTGAAAGACTTATCCTTAAGTTCATCCTAGGTTCATTATTGCATCTCACAACCTGGGGACATACATCAAACGAAAGGGTGAGTAGAAGGCCCAGTAAGGGAAACAAGAGGAACATTTTACATGTGAACTTGATATACTTCAACAAGGACATGAAAAGAACTTTAAGGCATGAGAAAGAAATCATGAGGCATTTCATAACAAAATAACATTTTTCATAAATTGAAGATGTGGCTACATCATTTAACATAGACAATCATGAACATATCACCAAGGTCCATCCCCAAGGTGTCATTTGAAAATTACCAAGGTTATTCACCAAGGTATCGTGAAAATTGTAATCTCTAGTGGTTACATCATTACCCAATGCATTGGAGCGCTATCAGGGAGCACCCTTAAATTTGCCTTTATTATCATGTGAGCCACATATATCATCCTCAAACATTTCATAAATAACCTATATAGCATAAAATAAATGGGTTTCATTTCATAATCATAACGTTTTAAAAAAACTGCTTTAATGACATGATCCTTACGTCACCTTAAACCCACGGAAAGGGAAAGCGGGTCTTATGTATGTAAATCCCAGAATTTATAATATAACATTTTGGTATATATGAGAATACCCTTGTAGAAATAATATCTTTGAGTATTCACTTTATAACATAAAATAATTTTGAGAAAAGAGAGAGGCATTTTGAGACGAAAATTCTGCAGCATAACGGCTATGTTTCGGGGTTTTAGAAAACATTGAAAAGAGAGGGTAAATGGGTCACCCACTCATAAATGATCCATAAAACAGTAGGGGGACAGAATATTATGGATTTAAGAACATGGTAATGAAATTTGAAAGATATACCATATGAAATGAAAAAACGTGGAAGTGAGACAAAACAAGATTTCTCTTATGAAAATTCGGCAGCCTAACAGCGTCACTTAACTTCAATAAAAAAATGATTTGAAAAGATAAAATAGGGTCCCTCATCATATGATCATAAGAGATCAGTATGATAGATATAGAGATCATACCCCAACATAATAAAAAGGAACTTGAAAGACTTGACATGAAAATCGAACTTGAAAAATGAGAAGGGTGAAAGAATCCCTTAAAAATTCGGCAGCCTAACGGCGTCACTTAAACTTTCATAAAACGAAATGATAAGAGTAAGAGGCGATCTGTCATCATATAAACATGAAAAGGGAATTAAGAGGAATATAAAAGAACATCCTCTCACATAAGAACATGGAGCATAAAAGGAATGACATAAAAGGGATTACATGAAAAGAAAGAGAGAGGTCGGATCCCTTACCTTAAAACGTGACTCTTGAAACTCAAAGGTTTGGACCTTGAGGGCTTGGGGGAACCTTGGGAAGACTCCTTGGGAGGTAAGGAGACCAGAACATTGTTGGGGGAGAGTTGGGAGTGAAAACTAAAGGAGGAAAGGGTGGGAATTTATAGGGAAAGTGAGGGGACAAGGCAATAATGGCCAAGGGACACCTCATTAGTGGTTTTGGCAAAACCATGGGCTTGCCCATGGTATTTGCCCATGGTATTGGCCACTTGGGAAACCTCATACCTTATCTTACTATTCATTATTCGACCATATTTAATATATACTTAATACATCATTTAATGATGTCATTAAACACCCATAACTTAAAAACTATATTTTCACTATTCATCGAAAATTCAACTTTCTCAGAATAATCCCAAAATTTCACCTTAACCAAATATCAATGCTCTGATTTCAAAAATGAAATCCATTTTATAAAAATAATTTTCTAAATATTTTTAATTTAATTTTTAAATAAAAACACTATTCATCGAAAATACATTTTTTCAGAAAAATCCCCAAAAATTACCTTAATATAATATTGATGCTCTGAGTTCAAAAATAAATTCCTTTTTATAAAAATGATTTTCTAATTATTTTTAATTAAATTTTTAATTAAAAAACACTATTCACCCGAAAAAACTAATACTTGACTAATAATTTATGAAACCGTTATTTACCCATTTTATTGAATCACATTACTTAATCTAGGTGTCTCAATTATATTAAAACATTCATTGAATGAAATTACTAATCCATTTGGTCACATTACTAATCCTAAGCGTAAAATCACTATTAATAATTTAAAATTCATCAAAAATTAAGTTGATCTTATTAGACTCCAAATTCCTTACTGAACACTTTTGTAGAAGACCATTTTTCAAAAATCATTACACATCATTAGTTATTTAGGGTTTACATAAATGTTTTAAAATATCCATTTTTCAAAAATTCATCAATAAAATATATCCTAAAATTATCCGAACAAAAGAAAATCCACAAACATCACTAAAGGAAGATATCTCAATTTATTCACCCGAAAGGGTTACACAAGGAAGCTAGGGTCTTGTCACATAGCCCCTTATAACATCGGCATAAGACCTAAGTGTAAGGTGTTCTATGGTGAGATAATTTGAGGGAGGCTCAGATAACATTTCCCTAGTAGTAATCTCGACTAACTTGAACTTCTCCCGTAGGCGTTTCCGTTCAAGATTGACATGCTGGGGTTCGGCTTGGGCTTGGTCCAAAGCGAAGCCCACAGATGCTACCTCCTTCCCAAGCTCTGATAAGTGGGCTTCATAAGGGTCGAGTCTACTGGATGAAGCCATAGACTCCTCTTTCTGCATTAACCATTAACATCTTATTAAATCATTAAGAGTAAGTTAATATGCTACTCAAAAAGATTGGGTCGTTACATCTTTCTGACTTGAGATCTTTTATACTTCCATATTTTAGCATCTATGCACCTTCAAACATTCTTTACCTATCCTGTGAGAACCAAAATCATCAAAAAAAAATTCAAATTGTTGTACTATATGGATTTGATCCCTAACAAGAATCATTTTTATATTGAATTTTAACATAAAAATATTATAAACTCTTTGATATTTTATCTTTAGAAAAAATATTCCTCACGTCCACTAGATTAATTTTAAATTAAAATTTCCATCTTTTGTTTTAGGAATTTTTATGAAGGCATTCCATATTTAGAATTTTCATAATTTATATTCACTAATAATTTCAACAATCTTTTTTCCATAATGAATAGTAAAAATAATAAAAATCATTTACCATGGTTAAAGAAAAGTGAATTTAACTAGGGTTAAAGTAAAAAAGATAAGAGACAAAAATAACCTAAAACATGTTCAACACCCATATTTGGATATTATATGTTCTAGTGTTGATATTGCTTCCTTTTGGAGCTTTGTGTCTTTAAAAAAATATTGATATATAAATTTTTTCAATTATTAAAAATGTGCTACTCACCTCAATCATAATTAAGATTGTTTTTTTTTTAAAATATAATTTATAAATATAACATATAAATTATTATTTAATGGTAATTGATTTTTTGAAATTGTTTTATTTTATATCCATATTGAAAATAGAATCAATGTTCATTCGTATGTAAGACCTGCCATCTCCACAAATGGGGAATTTCATATTATATCTCTATATTTTATGGATCACTATAATACATGAATACTAAATACATATGACATTAATATGATGGTTGAAATTATATAATTAATTGAACCATGATAAAATTACGAGGACAAATAATTCAAAACATACATGGAAAACAAATTAGTTATTCGGTGAAACATGATATTATCATGGAATTGTTAATAAATTGGTAATAAAAGGTAACATGTAAATAATATATAGTATGATATATATATATATATGGTTATTTAATATATTTTTAATAATATTTTATTTTTTATACAGGACGTTCAAACATGTATGAAGGATGTTGATACTTATAGTAAGGAATTTTTAGTCTTTCATTTATTGTTAAGAGATATAAAACAATTTAACACTCATATATTTTTTATGATTTATATAATTACCTTTTAACATGTTATATCATGAATATTACAATTTTAATTATTAATAATGTTTAATTTATTGTTATACCTTATATGTGATTACAATCATAAAGATTAATAAAGCAGTAAGGGATTCATGTCACACTTTTTAATTTTGCGAGACACGTACGATATTAACCACCAATTTCTTTTATGTGGAGTATAGAATAACATGTATTAATTTTATGATATTTATACTTAAATTAATTTTTATTTACCTATATATTTTATGATATCCCTTTCATTGGGTTAACAGATTAAATGTTACAAATGTAGTAATTGATTTTTGTCTCAATTTTCAATCTTAGAGACATATGTTATACATGAATCTTCTTTTATGAGGTGTATATACAAAACCATTTTCATGTAATATAATGAATGTTCTTATTCTCATGATATTATATATTACATGAAACGTTATATTTTTATGGGCATTACAATTCAAATTTACCAAAGCAGTAGGGTATCTTTTTACAGTCTCATCATTTATCAGAATTGCTCACGAGTATTCTTAAAGTGGTGAAATTATATGATTTATCTCTCAATAAACTCATGAATTTCTTATCATACGATTATTTCATGACAATACATTTTTCAACTTCATATTACTCTCTTCATGCCCTCAATAATTCAAATGAATAATTTTATGAAAAAGTGCCTTTATTTATATCTTCTGTCGAAAACCCTTTTTCTTCATAAACCATGTTTCCTAAAAACATTTAAAAAAATGGTTTAACCTTATTTAAACGATCTATCATAGTAATTTAACAAATTTTATACTTTTAAATTTCTTTAAAAGTAATATTTTTGTCATTTTTCAAAAATTTCCACTTTCTCTTTTACTTAAAACATGAAAGAATTTTTGTATTAACATGTATGGTATGAATGAATTTTACCTCCAAAATAACGTTATTTTATTTACATATTCCATTATATGTTATCAAGGTTATTTTTAATTAAAATTATTTTAAAAAAGTTATGTTTTAAAAATATTATTTCAAAGTGAAAAGGATATTTTCCTCAAATGATGTTTTGATAGAATTTTACTTATTTATTTATATTTTTTCAAGGTTATTTTTTCGGAAATGTATTATTAAAAAAATTATGTTTTAAAATAATTTTTCGATGTAGAAATGATATTTTCGTCAACAAATGTTCTAAATTATTTTTAAATATTCTCTTATAAATTTTCATGTTTATTTTCAAATAAAATTATTTCAAAAATGATTTATATTTTAAAAAAACATTTTCAACGTGTAATGTTTTTATTCCTCAGAAAATGACCCAAGTGATATTCTAAAATGATTTTCAATATAAGATGAAATCCTTTTACGTTACTCATTATTTACTAGTGGAAATATTAATTGATATGATCCTTATTCTTTCTCTGGATGGTTAATGATTAGGATAATTATACTTTTATAATATCTATTTTATTTACCTAGGTTATGATGTGTTGATATAGAGAGTATTTTATGGTAGTTTGTAACACATAAGTATGGCATTAATTTTGGGAAGTGTGGGACCTATATCTACATTCAATGCATTGTTTATGCATTATATCTCATGATATAACAATGGGAAAAAAGTCGATGTGATTGATAAACTATGGGAAATAGGTTCCTCCTCATACACTATGGGTAAAAGGTGTGTATTAATCCTCAATGGAAAATATTTGATGAGTCTAGATATAATATGTTGATGTAATTGGTTTACATATGAACTTTTTTTCTTTATATATGATGGTTATATTTTTTTGATATGAGATTGTGGTTATGATTAATTTATGATTATTAAAAATTGTATGGGCCACATTTTAAAAAATGATAAAATTTAATTCCATGAATCATGTTTCTGATCTTTGACATGTTTGGTATGAACTTAGTATGTTTTCTTCATTCTCACATACCCTAATTCTTATCTTACTATCCCATATAATAATATATTGGAGTATCTTTTGATTAATGTTATTTAGATTCTATAATCTTCCTTTATTATGTTTCCTTCCCCAGTTTATAAAGAAATGTTGAGGTATAGTATGCCTAAGAGGTATACTATGTGACAATATCATGGTGGGTGATGATAAAGATGTTTCATGAAATTAAAATATTGTGTTTATTGTCTCAAAAGAGACTAATATATTTTGGTTCTCAATTGTGTATTTATGAAATGAATTGAATATTTATATAAATAGATTAGATATTTTTATTTTAATATCTTGTGTCCCTATATTTAGGTTTCCTTATTTTATATACATTGTAAGAGGTTACAAAACATCATTGAGAATCCTTTCCCTTTATGATATCTACATGTACCACATTGATCATGATTATCTAGAGATAACATCTCCCAATGAGGGTGAATTGGATCTTATTCCAATATACTCCTCATCAAGATCCCTAGATATATTTTCTAACAGCACAGTTATCCTGACATGACTTTTAGTTTGAGAAGATGAAATAGATTATATCATTAAAACCATTGGCAGAAACATAGTAATACTTTAAAGGGATTAAAAAATTCATGATTTGATTACATGGAATCCACTAACTAATATTGGTGATGGATAAGATTAATTAAACCAGATATTTATTGTTCTATTATTAGATAGCTTTAACTAACAAGTATTTTATTCTTCTATATCAAAAAATGATACTTTTCCGAAACAAATAGTTCTGTAGGATAAATAATGTCATGCATCCAAAATAAAATTACCTTAGAAAATATAAATGGAGTGAACTAATCAAGTAATAGGTCATTTTAATGTAACACAACCACATCTTTGAAGTTGGATAGTTTTCCAAATAGTAAAAATAGAACAAAATTATCTCATTATTGATTCTATGAAATCAAATCATATAAAAATATATGTAAAAATTTAAGACCATGGAAAAAAATACCAAGAATCATCAACATGAGTTTATCAAATAAATATATTGAAAAAATTAATATATATAAAAGGGAAATGGGTATTTAATGATGAATTGATTCCTTCTTTTAATCATTAACTAATTTGGATCATTCTATTAATTTAATTTTCTCATAATTTTCTTATTTATTATCACATAGTCCAAGATAGTTTTTTAATGGTATATTACGTATTATGGAAGTTATATTTTTTTACACAATTAGTGACAACGTTCAATTCACAATGTTAATTGATTATTCATCTGCAATGACGCAAATTACTTATTATTTTAATATTAACAATTTATAAATAGTGAGAATATTAAACTAAATAATATCTAAATAATTGAATCTATATAATCAATGAGGGCAACTTGATTTCTTGTAAATCACAATCTTAAATATATTAATATATGATGAAATGTTTGAAATATCATATAACATATTACTAATATAATATTATATTGGTATAATAGATATGAATATGTAGTTTATATTCCATCAATGTATTCTGAGGTTAACCTATTAGATAAATGATGCATTATGTTTGATTCCACACCTCCCAGACTTGTTCTCTTTGATAAGTACAGGTTGTATAGATATTCAAGGAATGTTCCACCACTATAATCCTCGGTTAGTTCCTTAGAAAATTAAGGATTATATGAAATAAAATAATTGAAATAATGAAAGGGTTTTTTCTGAGTAGTTTAATGTTTAAAAAGGGTTTGAGTACCTTTAAATTACAATAGTCTATATTTCACATAATTTATCAGAAATAATATATGTGAGGAGAAAATATTTTCTCTAACTATTTCCAAAATACATTATCAATGTTATCATAAGATGAATTTTTCTTGGTCCACAAATTCGTACTTATAATATTATCACCTTTTTCTTCTATGATTGATCTTTTTCCTAATCATTGAAAAGGGAAACATTGAAATTATAGGATTAAATTTTTTTTAGGATTCCCTTTATGATTTTTCAATTATATATGTTTTATACCAATTACAATTTTGTTTATTCGCTAAATTTTTCGAAATCTGTAAAAAAAAATGTTTCCTGAATAGAGGATCAACATTTCTTTAATCCTCCCTTTATTGATTTTCCACCTAAATAGTACCATGCCTGTTTTATTTTGTAATTTAAGGTCATTAATATTATACCAATGGTGGTAGATTACATAGATCATTGAAAAACATCGGTTTATTTTTAGGATCTTATATCTTTAACTAAAAGCTAGAAAATATTTCCCATGATGAAGGAGAGAATTAACCCAACATGAATTAAGAACACAATTGTTGATAAGAAATTTCATGGGTAAAATAGTCATAGAAATTTAGATCATTATACCTGGACGAGAATCAGAATCATAATGTAAGATCAATGAATTTGTCCCAATGACTCATGGAGTTTCACTCATGTGACATAGATAAAAAATATGAAAAAAGGCAATTATCCTAGTAGACAATATTGAACTCACATGAATTTATTGTGTAATTTTTTAAAATATATAGAGAAGAAACATTATTGACCAAATTGAGGATGTGGAATGAGAAATAATATTTACACTTTTGAAAAGGGGGTGGAAAATGAAAAAATTAATGGTTTGGGGAACTTGAAATAAAGAATTGTGAGATGATGATAAATAATCCCTGAAAATATATGATCAATTTTTAATGGGATATCCATTATATACCCATTACACAAAAAAAATCGAGGATGACCGCTGATCATATTTGAAAAATATATTCCACTATAATATTATAAAGGTTATATACACTAAATGGGTAATCACTATATGAATTATATATAATATGGGAATGGTTTAGGAAGGTCAGATATAAACCACATATTTTTTCCAATATATATGAAGATTTTGTGTTAATTCTAATCCAAAAGGATTGATGTATGTGTATAAGTGGGATATATTAATTGATGGTTGGAATGATCTAATCCAAATCTAATCAATTTGTACCATAAATGTATGTCAATTAGAGAAAATTCAGTAAGGATTTACAATTAGGTCTGATAGAGGTGATCTAAACATCAATACATATTCAGATAAATACTAATTAATCCATACATAGTTCTAAAAATTGTAGAACCATTTGTAATTATTATTTTTTCATATTTATTTTCACTGATCTGTAACATGCACATGGAGAAAAAGGATGGTTCCATATGTGAATATTATTATTTGATAGGTATTCAAAAAAATTAATAGGTCCTAAATTCTAAGATGTACTATGGGATAGAAATATTTATCTAGGCCCAATATATGTGATATTAACATCTCTATATAACTTATTAAAATTGTAATCATGGAATAAATTGTTTTTAGAAGGGGGATTCAATATTATATTGATATGAGTATATACATATATTAGATTGGTTAACTAATATAATATGATAGTTTGAATTATAAATATGATAGAATGAATAGATTCTCATGGGATAGGATAATTGATGAATCTTGATATGAACTTGAGGCGATTTCCACATTAATTTCGATCGAGGAATGGAGTAAAAATGAATTTTTTATGTGGACCTTGAAAATAACACTTATTAATTACTATATATCCCATGGAAGGTTTTATCATAGTGCATGGTCTTTAATAGAAATATTATGAAATAACACATGATGAACTCTTATGCATCTCAGGCGCTTATTTTAAGAGAACATGTCGTATGAACTAGAACATTCCAAGTAGTTAATGTTTCATACAGGATGAGAAACTTATCATGTTGTTTACGATCTTGAAACAGAGATCATATATAATATACTGCTTATGTTCATGTGATACATAAAACTTTTCATGTTGTTTTAGATTGACATGATAAGGAAATTAGGTTTTTTATTTTATGGTCTCATGAAAAGGACCATATACTATACTGTTTATGGACAGGTGGTTTAGACGACATATTATCTAGTTATAAGTCATGTGATGAGTACTATATTCACCAAATTTGAAATCAAGTAAATTAGTTTTCAAGAATCCTCACATTGGTGGGAGGTGCGATGTGATCTCTATCTGCCCTGATTAAGGAGTAATTATTTATCATCCTCCTATAGGAACCATGGAATTCTTATGGATTCCCCCAATTTTGGATAGGATTAAATACATCATTGTTGGATCTTTGAGAGTAAACCCAATCCCTTATAGATATGGTTATATATTCAAATAAATGGAAAATAAATGGTCCACATTTATGGTCCTTATGGAATCAAAACATCTTTTGAAGCTAAAACATGTGGAATAATTAATGAGTTTGAAATAGAAAACAAATGTGGTTGGCCACACTTGTGTCTTGAATGGGACTCCTATAAAGTTGTGTAGGAAGCCAAGAATGTAATTATCCATCTTTCTTGGAATCTAACAACTAGATGAATAGACATCATGGACACTCTTTAATCCATGAATTATATCATCACTTATTCTTTCCATGAATCAATCTATTTAGATGATGGGATAGATTAAAAAGTGATCTCAACTACTAAGTTGATATTTCCTAATGACATTATATAAGAGATTTTTTATTATTTTCAAGGGAATATTATAAAAAATCCAACATTATTATGGTGATGTTTGATTTTTATCAGTAATATATACTTTTCCTTTTGGGAATATTCTCAATTTTTTTTAAAGGGTTTTAGTTATGAAGAACTTAGTGGGAGAATATAAATATCTTTTATATATTAGTTTTTAATGTGTCTAAATTTCCAACGGCACTAAATGCTTTTGGATATGGAGTGAATCATAATGAAAGGTAAGGAATATTCAATTAATAAGATGTAATATTTTTGTATGTAATGTTTTGGAGACCTTTCGTGATATGAGAGAATTGTTTAGTTGTTTTTGGATACTAGGATGAGTAAACAATAGTAGGAACCCTAAGGATATTCATATGTGCATGGGTACATCCGAAGTTTTGTTAAATTAATGATATTGTGGGTTTCCTAGAAAATACATTCCTATTTTGATATTGTAATGTGGATGATGTTGTAAAACAGATGAACCTAGGGGTAACAACAATAAAATTGAATGATTGTGTATTAACTTAATATTACTCAATGTTGTATGAGTGGTCCAAATATTTCACACCAACATAGACACTCCGATGGGATTTTATTATATTAATTTATATTTTATTTATAAGATTTTATGGATTATTTGAATAGATTATGATAATGGATGATGTATGTTAAACCTAAGGTTCCATAGATTGAAAATAATTTTTTATGATTTAGACATCCTATAAATGATTTTCATGATTATGTCGTTCTTCGCTATGATTATTATTTATAAAACAATATATTTTATAGTTAATGGTTTGGACCAGAAGTAATTTTGTTAATGTTGAATATGAGGTAGAATTCAATGACTTTCTTTAAGAGGAATTGAATTTAATGGGAGTTGGAATAAAAAATATCATTTCTATGCTTACCCAAAATTCTAAAGCATTGAATCATGTTTAATATTAAAACAAGAAAAGGAGGGAAAACGTTATATTTATTTATTCATGAGGCAACTTACATCTTCTTTTAATGGGTCCCCTGATCTAATAATTTGTGAGAAATTGATCAAAACCACTGAAATGTTTTTGATCCATTGTTCAGATTGTAAAAATGTCATTTTTGTTGTTTATTATCTAGAAGGCGAAACAGTTCAAAGATGAAATCATATCAATAATATGATACACCAAATATAAATTAAATATATGAGGTGGGATAAGTTTCAAAGGCTATTTAAAAAAATATATTTCCTTTTGGTCTCCATATGAAAAAAGAGAAGGGATTCCTTGAACTGTAGAAAAAAGATGACAAATAAATTCATACTTATGAGAACAATTTTACAAAAACAATGAGGTATAACTCGTGTGCTATCTTCCAAAATTAATTAAATATTGATAAATTAATTAATGGCTTAAAACCATGTCTCTGATGGGAATTAGCCATAATATATTTCATTATCTGTGAATCAATCATTCAATGTGCGCTCAAGGTAGAAATGAACATTAAGGTCACCAAACAATCTTCTAGTTTTGATTAGAAAAAAAAGATTATATTTAATGGAAATTCTAAAAATATAAACAATGGAGGGAAAACAATGATTATACCTTTATTCAAGAATCATGGAAAGAAACATGGAGGAACATTTCTTATGGTGACTTGTAAATTCATTAAGTATAAAAAGGATGTTCATTAGAAAATTGAATATTAGAGTGATGAGAATAAATTATCTAATTATTAAAATGGATATAAATATCCACATATTTCTATTGCTACACTATAATATTTTAAATTCAAGGATTATGGGAATTATATTAACAAGTGATATAATTTGATGGTTAATGATAATGATCAACAATAACAACCTTTTAAGTCCTGGGATAATAGGAAACCTCATGTGATTACTATTGCTAATATGTGGTATGATAATATTGTATTTAAAGGTATACTTACCATCAACGATAAAATTATAATTATCTTGTTTGATTATAGACATAACCACTCATTTATCTCTACATAATAATATAAGGGTATCACATTACGATATAAAAAATTACATATTTAATTAGAATTGAAAACTCTTAATGTTATGATGATCACATATGATGTATATTATTATTACTATTTTATTAATATTTGTTGCTATTTTCTTCTTAAAAATATAATTATTCTTCCATTAGTTGAATTTGACGTTATTTTTGGGCATGGATTGGATTTATATATATAATTCCCATATGAATTATTGAGGAAGGAAAGTCAAATTTGGTAGTGAAAACCATCCTTTGATCGTGTATTAGTGTGAGGTTAAATATAAAATTCCAATGTAAATTATATCCATTTTATGGGTCTTATTTCCTATTCAAAGGGGGTATTTATCTAATATGTTTTGGTAGAAAAACAAAATAGATGATATAAATATTGTAAAAGAGTTTTTTATGTCTCTTCTGATGTGTGGTCAAGTATTACAATGAATTGTGATGTTTTTTAATCAAACTCATTCCTAATGCTACAACTATTTTAAAAAATCTATATAAGAAGACACCGATTGAGATCTAGGAAATAAGGAAGAAACACTAGGAAAATATTGATAAGAGATTCATTCAACCAAGTTTCTCACCATGGGGAGAGCCTATTTGCCTTGTTAAGAAGAAATATGGAATAATGAAACTTGATTTTGATTATTATAAACTTAATAAGATCACAATGAAGAATATATATCATTTACCTGTTATTAATTATTTATTATTATAGTTAAAGTATAAAAATAATTTTCCTACGATTGATAATTGATATGAATACTACCTATTAAAGGTTAAAAGTTAATATATACGCAATATAGCCTTCTATTTGAGGTATGGACACTATCAAATTACATTGATTCCATTTGGTCTTACTAATTTCCAGTATCTCTTCATAGATTTAATGTATAGAGTCTTCAAAATTTATATTGATCAGTTTTTGGTTGTCTGTATATATGATGTTCTAATTTATTCCAAAATTATGTAAGATAATGAAAATAATTTTATGAATGTATTGTAATGAGAATATATTTTTACAATTGAACAAGTGTGAATTCTAGAAACATAAATTTTCGTTTTTGCGTCATATAATGTAAAGAGAGGGCATATCGTTGAGTCTATGAAAGACATAAGTTACTAAGAAATGGAATAGATCAACCATGGTAACCATTATCTATATTTTCCTTGGCTTTGTTGGATAATACAAAAATATTGTGAGTATTTCTCATATCTATCTAATATAATAAAAAAGAGGACTCCTATGTGTTACGGGATCCTTTGGATAGTTGAATGTGAGGGAAAATTCAACGATCTGAAAAGATGGTTATTCAAAGCACATGTGCTTAAACTACTCTGCAGTGGAAAATGGTATATGATCAATAGTGATGCACCATAGAACACACTATGATGTATCATCATGTTTAATGATATGGTGATAAATTATGCTTCATGATATCGAAGTTTTGTGAGAAAATTTACATTAATCATTATTTGGAGATAACAATAGAAATCATTACGTTAAAGATATGGATGAATTATATTTTTGGGGAAAGGATTGAAATATAAACTAATCATAATAGATTAAATTATATATCGACCTAGAAATATTTTAATATTCACCAATGAAGATAGTTTTAGTTGATTAAATATTATGATTGATCAATACATTACCACCATGGGAAAGTGAACAAGGTGGTTAAAGCTTTGAGTTGAAAATATAATTCTAACTCATCTATGATTAGGATTAAAATGTATCGAGTATTTGTGGATTTGAATAGGATGGAATTTGAAATAATAAATGAAGGGGAGAAATATTATCCTTCCCAAATGAATGTTCAACTACCTACCCATGTGAATTTTAATGGTTCATATAATGAAGATGAAAATCTCTAAAATAATGTGGGAAATGTTCCTGAGTCTATCCTTTATTTTTATGGAACGTTGAATTTTAGGAACTTTGTATGTGTCCTATCAATATTTGAATTGAAGGAGATATTATAAGAACCTCAAATACCATAATTCTTTATTAATATTATAAGTATGAAGATTTATTATCATATGAAAGAGTATTTATGGTCAGATAACATGAATAGAGATATTAAAAAGTATTTATATTGAGTCTTGGTATGTCGATAAGTTATGTCTGGGTGACAAAATTATAGGGTATATTACAACCACTACACATACTAAAATGGAAATGATAAAACATCACTATAAATTTCATCATCATACACCCCAAATAATTTAATTTAAATAATTATATTTTGGTTATAGTAAATTATAAAAAAAATTAATCACATTTCATTACTAACCAAGAATATTTATTTGTTGATCAAAATTATAAAATATTCACTAAGTAAGTGATAAAGATATATGTAGTTTCATATTTTATTTTATCTTATCACAATCCAAATATGAACATTAGGTTTTGGTGAGGTATTTTAAAATATATTATAAATATGAATATAAATATATGTTAAATTAATAAAATACTTTAAAATGTTATAGAGGACATTTGAACACATTTGAATGATGTCGAACCTAGGGTAAGTGAATTTATTTTCAATCATTCGAGAATTGTTTTTTACAAAATTTGAAAAGAATGTTCATTCATTTTATATGGATTCAAATGATTTTCCCTCTTTCATTGTTCTTTATTGTTTTAATCCACCGTTAAAAATGATATTGGGTAATTTCCACACAAAAAAATTATTCCTTTGTATAAGCATAATATTCATTTCAAATAAGTGATTTTCCTTAAGTAATTTTTTTTATAATGCAAGTATTCATCTCTTGTGATTAAGTTCTTGTTCATGGGAAATATTTATGATCAAAGGTGGTTATGTTATAAAAAAGTATGGGTGGGTTCATGATATCCCACCAATGCATTGGGTATGTTTGATGTTGACTATAATGGTTATTCCAAGTGTAACTGCAACATTATATACGAATCATTACATGTTACGTGGATGTTGGAGAAAAGAGGAAATTTCGAATGCCCTAACATTAGTTGTGTAGAATAATATGAGAATTTGAACCCATTTGATGTCTCAAATAAATATTTGTTTGAATATCATGTTGGTCATAGTGAGGTTTTTTATATGCCTCTGCGAAACATAATATGGATGATTGGGAAGGGGTATTATCATATTTTCTTCCCATAATATCAGATCAATTGGTGAGATTATAGTCATGTGTCATTTTACTTAAAACCTTTCTTTTAAAGAATTCATGAGTGGGATTGTAATTTTTACCCAAACACACTAAGAAATACTCATTCGCAAGTTTGGGTTTGTATCAATAAATTTAAATTGCTATACTAGCACCCAAATATTTTATGGGAAATTTCATTGTCTATGGGGATTCAAATTAGGATGGAATGTAATATGGATAACCCAAGGTTTGAACACTATGTAAGAATCCTTTTGAATGTTTTCAAGTCCCAAACTCTTGTGGAATATGTGTTCCTGACCATGAGGGATGACAATATTAACATACTAATATAATATGATGAAATCCAATGTTTTTCATGAACTTTTTGTTATATGATCAATATTATTTGGAATATAATGGTGACTAGGAGTTTTATTTTTATGTTATGATGGGTCATGCTGTATTTAAAATTTGAAGGATTAAGGTAAATGACAATATTTATGTATCTGATCTAGAAAAAAGGACATTACAAGCTCTATGAATGTAGATAAGGTATGGGATATCTCCATAGAGTAGTAAGATGGGAATCCTTTCCACCCGAGCACCTATAAAATGTCTCCTGATGGTGAGGATGAAAAATTAAGGCTTCTCCTAAATTAATTGACTTGAATAATTGGGGAGAACATCTGGATAAAAGTATGAATTTTGATAATGAACCACTTCATGACAGGGATATGAAAACTGATGAGTACATCCAGTAGGAGGGAAATATACTCTCATAAGAACCTTTCCGGATTGATGTGTTTGGTTCTAATGTTATGAAAGGGGTTTTTCATGTTTAATATCAATACCTCACAAATGAGTTCAACAATAAGAACTCTCTGGCCTTAGTTCCATATGCTGGTAATCAAGAGGTTGATATGGTTGAGAAAAAGTCTAAAGGAACAGTTTTTTAGCTGTAATGCTTGAAACCTTTTTCAAACACCCTAATTGAACTTTCTTGTTCTCATGAACTAGAATATGTTGTTTTATTCTCTCATATTCCAACCCATCATGAATTGGGTGTGACAGACTATGATGGACTCACCATTCTTATTTTTGGCATTGTTCAGCGGGTGAATGCATTGATGAAAATCTCACCTACTCCACTAGGTGTGACTACAACAAAGGCTTAGTCAAATAATTTTTAGTAGCTATAGATTACTAAAACTACTCATCTAGATGATTGTTTCTCAAGGGTACCTATATCTTTGATTTCTAAGATGGTCCCTAGGGATCCACACTATTTGAAAGGATAATCATTCAATAAATTCAAACCCCTAAGTTATGTCTTTTGATATGATGATGTTGAAGACAAACCAAGCAATGAGCCGGTCATAATCTACCAAATCAATGAAGACAAATCCTTGGATATTAAATACAATCATGAAGCCACAATTATCACTATTGAAGAGTCTTTATTGACATTTATTATGGTAAAAAAATTTATAAGAATAGATAAAAACCTATAATTTGGTCTAGGTATTCATCTTTATTATTGATTTTTCATTATAAAACGAATAATAGGGAGAATGTGATTTTGTTAATGAAATGGACACAATTATCATTTCAAACTGGTTAAAAATTAGTTCATCCAACCTTTTTCTAATTTGGAGTTGAAAAGAACCGTCACAGTACAATTCCCATAAATGAGAAGCCTCCTGAATAAAAAAAACATTTTACTATAGAGTTCAGTTTCAGTAGGTGAATCCTCTAGTGAAGGGTGTTATACCATAAAATATATAAAAACTTTCCATTTTATCATATTATTCAAGTAAATAATGGGTGTCAATTTTCTAAAGAATCATAACCCATATTTCTAATCATATAGTAAACATAGTTTGACAATTGATACACATTATGGGATCTACATGGTTGATATCGTGGTGTGGTAAATAGTGACACATCTTATGTACATTAATGATCTTATTGAGGATATTTTACATGATATTGGTATATCGACTATTGGTTTTCAGTTGTGTTCAACTATGATAATAAATTGTTTTTTCATTACAATATCACTCTTCATAGAAAATAAGGATTTGCAATATTAGTCCATGGATTCCATGTATAGAATAATGGGTTTTAATTATTTAAGGGGAATCAAAACAATACATTGAAAAATATATATTTTGGGATCAAAAGAGGATCTATTGAAGTATTTATACCCCCAATAATTTTCTCCATTAATTACCAACATCATGAATAAAAACTAATTTTCAATTAGGATTATAATGAAGCACTAAATGTAGGTGATCATTAATTTGAGTCCTCTTAAATATTACAGATTATTGAAAAATGCAATTTCAAAATATTCACTAGTTTTATTGTATTTATTTTGTTTCCTCAAACATATACTACAAAACCACAAAAAAATTCCTGATGTGGCTCTAAAGGAATATTTCAATGAGAACATTTCCAAGTTGGACTACTATAGTTAAAAAAATTCCAAATTAGTTATATAATATGATCCATAGTTGGATTTATCCACCGTATTATTCACATATCATTTCAGGATATTTTTTTGTGTGGTTTTAATATGTGGTTAATCTCCCTTTGATAAGTAGATCTGATAATTTTGAGACCAAAGGGGATCATGTTTTACTAATACACACCCTTACAATCCATAAAGGTACTGACTTCATTATCATTGGTATCCATATAAATATTATTATATAAATAATACCAATCAATTTATGAGTGTAATTGGAATTTGTTTTTTGACTGAATAAATATTTCATTGCTTTTAAAAGGTAAGTTGTCTTTTAGGCAATGATGATTTAAATCCTTAATGTTGATATTGAAATGAATTTCTGTATTCTTAGTCTAAATATGAATACTTATTGTTAAACATTTATGGTATTAGAATTATTAAATGAAATCATCATCAATAATATTATCTACATTTACTTATAACTTGGCATAATGGGTCAGATGCATCCTTTTTACTACCGGTTTATAACAATAATGGTTAGTTGGTTGGCCTAGATAGTGAATATATACATGAATGTCCTTCACAAGTATTTATATGTAATTCCATGTGAATACATCTATATATTTTTTTAAAAGGAAATATATTTCATTATAACCCCCATAGATATAGCTACACTGATCAATGAGGGTTTTGTGTTCTCTTTAGTACCCATATTATCCTTCTTGAGTTCATCAATAGTGGTAAAATTTTCAGTGTCAAAAGTTGATATGCGAATAAAAGATATCTTCTTCTTCAATTTCAATATGAATGGAGATTAATTCTTCATCCTCAGTAATTTCATAATATTGAACAATGTTAATATTATCTATATAATTATATAAATTAGGTGAGACTTCATTAGGTTAGGTAGACACCAAGTGAAAATAGGTGAAGGCACATAACCCTCTTGTGTCATTTTTATGGTGCATTTTCATCTTGTTGAATCATTTTGGAAATGTTGGTCAGATATTAGTCAACTCATTATTCTAGTAAATATGATTATGGTTGAGATTAATATTCATAGGTTATGTAGAGTCCTTTTATTCTATTGATAGAGAAGACTCAAAATATACATTAGTACTTTTATTTTATTGATGGAGGTGGCTCAAAATAGACATTAATCATTCCATAATAAAAGAATAATATAGATTGATAATCTTTTCCTTTTGATTGTGAAAGTACATGGATTCCCATATATGGATTTTTTAACACAATGTGACTGCAAAAGGGAATTATCACTACCTCTATATTTTAGTATATTACATTTATATATGAGGCCTCCCGAGAATATATGAATAAAAAGGGAATTATCACTATATGGTAGCCTAATATATCCATTAATAAAATGTTTAAAGCATCGATGGTGTAAGGAGGGAACCAAAAAATGAAAATGAATGAAAGTTATTACCAATATGTCATTGAATGCAGAGTATTAGTAGACCACTCTGAACATGGTGTTAAACATAAGGTCTATGGAATGTTTTTTTAGTTTTAACTTTCCCATATATGTTTTTTAAAATTTTTTTACACCCCTGAATTGTTAAATTATAAGGGAATATATTAGTTTGTTTTTATTCTAAATGACTAATCGTATTTACCAATTTAAGATTAATTAATAATCCATTTACCATGAAGGGTCAATGAATGTTTATGATATCATGCTTTCCATATATTTACAAGGGTCTGATGTGGCCTTATATGGCTGTTTCCTAATTCTATTCCATAGAGGAGATAAATGTGTGGAACTCAGTGAATTAAATTTTATAATGGTATATTTCAGATAACCCTTATTTAATTTATAATTCTAAAGCATTTGAAAAAGTATCAATGATGGAATACCTGAGTTCCCTTGAGAGATGAAGAGTTACTAGAATTGGAATCTGTGTCAGAATAATAAGAATATGCTTCAATACATTATTTTTTTAAGATAAAGATTCATAATTTATTCCTTATTTTTTTTTAAAAAATGATTCTCCTAATACCATGTCATAATTTTGGGGTGTATTTTTTTATAAATAGGGTTGTAGTAACATCCCAATATTTCATTGTTAATGAGGTGATTTTTCTCTATCCAAAAAATTTACATGTATAATAAAATTATAATGACTGATGAATGATATAGGATTGAATTGGGGTTCCTTTTGGAGAATTTAAATGGGATTTTTCTTGATTTTTTCCACACATATTATTTTAGAAGTTACAACTGTAACGCCCCGACCCCACCTACCCAGAGTCGGTGCTTTACTTCGTAACATTGGCATGATCTCAAAAGATCAAGTCTCGAAAGACCGATTAGTTTAGTAGCCTTGGAAACACTAGATACATTCATAAATGTTACATTACATCATAAAGTGAAAAAATAAAATAACAAAGTCTCCATAGTCCACACTCATATCCTCTTCAGACTATCCCTGCAGGTCATTCATATCATACTTCTTCACATCCTGGAAAATATTAAAACATTGAAAGGGTTGAGATCAGATGCTCAGTAAGGATAACAATATTGCGGAAGCTTTCGTAAATAAACATTAACATTTAAGGAAATGTATAACTAAAAAAAGCCTTTCTAAACTTTAACTTCAGCATAATATGGAAAAAATAAATTAAATAATGCCATTTACTTACTCACATGGATATTCTACTAGTCGAATACTCACATGCAATATCAATAACCACTTTCATATTGATGGAATGCATAATGCCAGACTATCATAACCACGTAGCCAAGGCCTCGTGCAAAGACCACAAATAAGATTTTGTCAAGGCCTCATTCCAAGACACTATTTTGTCTCATGAGACCTACCGATGCATCGAGGAGCTATAGCGGGCTCCACCAGTCACTTATTAAGTCCAATGCATTCCTCGGATGAATAGGTTTTAACATATCATAAGCCATAACATAATCGTATCACATAAAACATGCGTAAAGGAAACATAAAATTTCCAAATTTCAATCAAAAGATATCAGTACAACACATTGATATAATAAAAACACTTTCAAAACCAATTTCAATACCAAAATAAAAGAAAATTAAAACATTGTATTTATATTTCATTTAAAAAAGTTATGGCTTGTAGAGGAAGCTGAAACTCAAATAATGGTCACGACAGCGGAGAAGTCATTGTCGCCGCATATGTACGGCAAGAAAACATTCCCTTTTTGTTATTTAGTAAAACACTTCTTATAAAAAAGATTCCTTTTGAATAAACATAAACGTAAAAGGGGTTTATACACCGTATAAAAGAAAGTTGTGTATAAAACAAAATATGCCTCAATGAAAGAAGATTGAGACGAAGATCCTTAAAAAGATCATTTTATTAAATAAAGTAGATCTATTGTGTGTATTCACTATAATTACAAATAAATAAAGTAAAAATACAATATAGGACATAATAATATCATGACATAATTTGAAAGTATGAGATTAACCCAAATAATGGAAATTGGGTTAAGAAATTCCCTTACCTCGTGTCCGAATTCACTCGACCGTTCTTTGATCTCCTGAATAATAAACTAGAGTTAATATCTAACTTTTTAAGAACCTTTTTCAATTTCATTATTCCTTTTATATAACTTATTACCATGTCATTAACATTATGTAATTATTTAAGTTTATAACGGTCGTTTTGTCGATCGTAGGTACTTGAGTCAAAAATAAACTTCTTATAATTAAAAGTTGGTCATGTGGTAAAATATCCATCATATCCAGAATTATATTCATGATTTAGATATCTTATATCTCATATATATATCCAGTATATACATGTATTTATAATATTCCATAACGTTTAGAGATAAGAAATGAAATGCACCGTTCATGGAGACGGTAAGCCGTACGTACGCATGAACGCTACTTTCATTTCTATTTCATATTTAATGGAATGAAATTATAATTATATAAAGGTATAATATAATTCCAGTATAATATAATATATAATACCATTTACTCCATCCTTTATACATCCCACATATGGCATTAACGATTCAAATCACTTTGAGGGGGCGGTAGTCCGCACTTCCTAAAATGAAAATATCGCGTTTACCTATAATGGAAACCATAAAGGTATGCAATAAATGATAAGTACAAAAGATTAAGTAAAACATAAACATATTATATATCATATATAAATATAGTGACATCTTAATGTCCACCTTTGAAGGTGTTATATGAGTGTTGAACAATCATCATTTCGTGAGGCAGAAATTCGCCATCCACAGAAACAGTATGTTCTTTAACCATTAGATGTAGGTGTGTGTAAGTGCAGCTCGAATAATTCTTATAACAACATCCTAGTATATTGAGTATACTGGTATTGTTACAAAAGAAATGAATAAAAAGAGTTTAGGGGGTTGGAGAAGCAAATCAAAACAAAATAACATAAGAGAACACATTACCTTAAAATCGTGTAACTCTTTTTGATTTGAGCCAAAGGCTTCCATGGGAAGAATTCTGCCCAAAGTGAGGCTTCTAGGAGTAAGGGAGGGAAGTTAGGAGGGTATTTGGGCAGATTTTGGCCGAGCCAAAAGGCTTTGAATGTGTGAGTAAGGTGGTAGTGGTGGGGGCCTTTTATAAGTGGAGAGGAGGGGCACTCTTGGAAAGTAATGAAATTTTACTTTTTTATACAATGCATTTGGGATTCTAAAGGTCCCACACTTATATAACTCAAGGATAAGGTGATAAGGGTTCGAAATCTACTCATACAATAGGATTTGGACAAGTTTAATACTTAGATTTTACATTATCCTTCCATTTTATTAAAATCGTTAATTAATGAGGTATTCACTGCATCATCATGGTGTCATAAATAATTTAATTTATTTAATATCTAAAAATTATAAAATAAATTATCATGATGTAGGAAATCGTTTTATATTTATAATGAATATTTATAGTCAAAAATATGACTTTTATAACCCCATTGAAAAATTATTTTAGTATAATTACTTATGTTTTTGACATTTTTATTTTAACTTTAAATAAAAATTATTTATGTCATTTTCCAAGAAAAGTGGCTCCATGGGGTCCCCAAGTTGACCCATGGATTTTCATGGTCGTACATGACACATCCAATAGGGGTAGGACAAGTGTAAAGGTCATTTCATATTTTTACAATACCATTTTTACCTTATATTTCACTAATTACCTTTAATCGCGATTAATTAAACTTAAAAGTGGCTATTCACCAAAAAATTATTTTAATCTCATTAAACCACATTTTACTTCCTAATTAGAACCATGAATGTCGGATTTTTTAAAATCAAATCACATAAGTGGTAATGTTTCATTTAAATGAAAAATCAGTTTTTTAACCACCACTTAGTGGTTTCACTATTCATCAAAAATTGATGTTTTTCAGAACAACGCCAAAATATCACCCTAAGCTATAATTGATATTCCGAATTCAAAAATGATTTATATTTTACAAAATTACAAACATATAAGTTTCATTAATTAATTTTATAATTAATTCCCGCTGTTACAACAAATAGCATGTTTTTAAGAAACAATATATATCAAAATATTGACAATTGTTTAAGTCTAATTTCATAGTGAAATTTATTATAATGAACACCATTGGATAAAATGGTAAAAATAAATTCTAATTATACTTTAAAACCAATAAATAGTATAATTTATCACTATAAATTATTTTGATTTAAAAAGTTGATTTTAAGTATTTTTCACTATTCATAAAAAATTGAAAGTTCTCAGAAAATTACAAAAATTTCAACTTAGGTTAACTCTGATATTACGAATACAAAAACGAAGTCCATTTGGAGAGATAAAATGTATAAAATTTCAAAAAGTAGGTATAACTATTCATAACGGCTATTATTATTGGTCGTGGTGTGTTAGAACTCAAGGTTGCGTACAACACACGATGCTCTATTATTCAAAGAGAAGCGTACCATGGAATCTTGGGGTGTTACATTCTCCCCTCCTTCAATAAATTGTGTCCTCGCAATTTGAAATTTTTCTTTGAAAATAAAAGGTTGAAAATAGAAAATACCTTTGTGGAAAACCCACATCGGAATTAAGGTTAATAAAATTTAGCCTTAATAAGAGGGAAAGGGAAATGAAAAAGTCACAACCAAATTATGATCTCGATAAAGAGAACATTGGTGGAAATTAGAGACATATAATTGGAGGCAAAATGTAAATATTTGTAGGGAGCAATTGAGGTCATCAATCACAAACAAGTATAAAATTGAGGGCCTCAAAGCCTTCAATCTATGTTGATTTAAAATATTATCAGTTCAACAAGAGATAAGGTATTAGGATAACACATTTTTGGTTATAATGTCCCTTTAATAAAGTTTAAGAATTAACTTATTCATAGAATAAGATATAGGTATATATATTTATGCTTGACAAGTAGAGTTTCAACCTTCAACTAATTTCTACCACAAACTCATCGTTCACTCTAAAAGGTAATAGAACTCAAAAATATTCTATTTATCATAATTATATAAGGTTCCAAATATTAACACATACCATTTAGATTAGAAAAACTATTTTGTAATAACCAGGGACTTCCTGTAGGCTAGTGGTAGGTAATAAAGGCCTGTTGCACTATGGTTGTGGGTTCGATTCCTGCAGCTTTGTCCGACGCGACGGGTTATGCCCCACCCTGCAGGTTGTCCTTTTCCTAAAACTATAGTATTATAATATTACAAAAATAATCTTCAGATATGCTTTAACCTTAAACAATACTATCTAAAGACAAACTTAATCCATTCCAACCTTTATAGTTATCCAAAATACCTCTATCCAGACTTTCTCTAAAATGTCCTTAAATTCCAAAATCAATTGCAACATTAGATTCCCCAAAAAATGTAAGGTTTATCTTATTTTCACATACTGAAAATATGATTACCTTCATCATATTAAAACATTAATGAAAACAACAAGTACTGTTGTACAATCCTTATATATATCACATTATTCTTATAACCAGAATATAATCCTTGAGTCCAAAAGCACCAATACATTAATTATTCCGCTTCAACTGTAGTCACGGCATAAGATTGGCCTTGATCCCTTGGCCTTTTCTGAGGTATGTTTCCCTGACGCTTAGGACATTAATTTTCATAATTCCCCATTTCTCTACAATTGTAGCATTCAACATTGATAGAATCTTTCTTTCCCTTACAATCACGAGCCTGGTGTCCTTTTTCCCCACATTTATAACAAACTCCCATTCCTTTTAGGAAAGTACCAGGGTGATTCTTCCCACAATTATTGGATAATAGAAAATCCTTCTTTCCCTTTTTCCCTTTTTCTGTCTCTTGTTCCACCGTTCTCTTCTTCTCTTGCTTTATTTTGTTGTCATAAGACATTGTGAATTCCTTTTCTATCTTGATAGAACACAAGACTATATATTCATACGTTGAGAAAGATTGTGATACTAATGCTCGATGGAGAATCGGTTTTCACCCATCAATGAAACGATCGATCTTACTTCTTGGGTTACGTATATAATCTACAGCATGCCTCGCTATTCTTGTAAAGTTAGCCTCATACATTGCGACATTCTCATCCTCTTTCTACCTCAGACTCAGAAATTGCCTTTCCATATCTGCTCAATGGTCATGTGGAAAATATTTTTCTAAGAAATTCTCTTTGAACTCCCTCCATTCCATATTCGATACTTCATCATCTTCCTTTGTGTTTTGAATCAGCGACCACCACTGATCGGAATCTCCAGTGAGGCGGTATATTGCCATGACAACCTCCTACTCCCCAAGGCGTGGAATATTTTCTCTAAGGAGTTTATCCATTGCTCAGCTACTAATGGATTTGTACCCCCATTAAATGTTGGTGGTTTTTGCCTCATGAAGCGGTCTAACATTGATCATCCACGCTGCGGATCCGGGTGCTCTATACGAGTAAGGTTATTATTCATAACCTGAGTGAGTTGTCCCTATATGGTAATAAGATTATCAGCACCAGTTGTATCTCCAGATCCACCATAATTATCTTGAGCAGGAGGGCAATCCCTACATGGAGTGCGTGCATTGATACAGTTTCCATTCCTTCCACTAGGCGCCATTTCTAAACAATTGCATAAACTATATTAGTTTATGAATCAAAATATATAATTCCATAATTGTAAGATACATAACATAAATTGAACTATTTATGGATATAATCCTTAAAAATGTTTTCTTTGAGGAAGTATATACTCATAACCCTTCATAGTGGTTTGTAAAGAAAATGAGAATTATCCTAAGCATATCCACCGGGAGTATCGTAACCAAGAGTGCAGCAAGGCCCGTTGTCATGCACCAGTTCCCGTTCGAGTCTAGCTCAAAGAGGTGTTTTCGGTTAATACCCCTAGGTACATCTGTGCCAGAACCGCCTCTACCTGCTCGTATCCAGACAGGGATTTATTGCTCAGAAAACTCACAACATCTCTATAATACCAAAATTCTAGGAAGTTCTTTTATACTAATCCTCAAAGTCTATCTTTGGGCTATGTTCTCTAATCAGAGTTTATCTAAATCTAGCTTCCAAGGTTAGTACTAAACTGCCTCTGATACCAATTGTAACGCCCCGACCCCAGCTACCCAAAGTCGATGTGTTACTTCGTAACATTGGCATGATCACAAAAGATCAAGTCTCGAAAGGCCGATTAGTTTAGTAGCCTTGGAAACACAAGATACATTCATAAATGTTACATTACATCATAAAGTGAAAAAATAAAATAACAAAGTTTCCATAGTCCACACTCATATCCTCTTCTGACTATCCCTGCAGGTCATTCATAACATACTTCTTCACATCCTAGAAAACATTAAAACATTTAAAGGGGTGAGCTCAGATGCTCAGTAAGGATAACAATATTGCGGAAGCTTTCGTAAATAAACATTAACATTTAAGGCAATGTATAACTAAAACAAAAGCCTTTTTAGACTTTAACTTCAGCATAATATGGAAAAAATAAATTAAATAATGTCATTTACTTACTCACATGGATATTTTACTAGTCGAATACTCACATGCAATATAAATAACCACTTTCATAATGATGGAATGCATAATTCCAGACTATCAAAACCCCATAGCCAAGGCCTCGTGCCAAGACCACAAATAAGATTTTGTCAAGGCCTCGTGCCAAGACACTAGATTGTCTCATGAGACCTACCGATGCATCGAGGAGCTATAGCGGGCTCCACCGGTCACTTATTAAGTCCAATGCATTCCTCATATGAACAGGTTTAAACATATCATAAACCATAACATAATCGTATCACATACATCATGCATAAAGGAAACATAACATTTCCAAATTTCAATCACAAGATATCAATACAACACAATTATATAATAAAAACACTTTCAAAACCATTTTCAATACCAAAATAAAAGAAAATTAAAACATTGTATTTATTTTTCATTTAAAAAAAGTTATGGCTTGTAGAGGAAGCCGAAACTCAAATAATGGTCACGACGGCGGAGAAGTCATTGTCGCCGCATATGTACGGCAAGAAAAATATTCCCTTTTTGTTGTTTAGTAAAACACTTCGTATAAAAAAAGGTTCCTTTTGAATAAACACAAAAGTCAAAGGGGTTTATACACTGTATAAAATAATGTTGTGTATAAAACAAAATATGCCTCAATGAAAGGAGATTGAGACGAAGATCCTTAAAAAGATCATTTTTTAAATAAAGTAGATCTATTATGTGTATTCAATATAAGTACACATAAATAAAGTAAAAAATACAATATAGGACATAATAATATCATGACATAATTTGAAAGTAGGAGTGTAATCCAAATGGAAATTGGGTTAAGAAATTCCCTTACCTCGTGTCTGAATTCAATCGACCATTCTTTGATCTCCTGAATAATAAACTAGAGTTAATCTCTACCTTCTTAAGAACCTTTTTCAATTTCATTATTCCTTTAATATCACTTATTACCATGTCATGAACATTATGTAATTATTTTAGTTTATAACGGTCGTTTGGTCGATCTTAGGTACTTGAGTCAAAAATAAACTTCTTACAATTAAAAGATGGTCATGTGGTGAAATATCCATCATATCCAGAATTATATTCATGATTTAGATATCATATATCTCATATATATATCCAGTATATACATTAATTTATAATATTCCATAACTTTTAGAGGTAAGAAATGAAATGCACCGTTCATGGAGACGGTAAGCCGTACGTACGCATGAACGCTGCTTTCATTTATTTTTCATATTTAATGGAATGAAATTATAATTATATAAAGGTATACAATAATTCCAGTATAATATAATATATAATACCATTTACTCCATCCTTTATATATCCCACATATGTCATTAACGATTCAAATCACTTTGAGGGGGCGATAGTCCGCACTTCATAAAATGAAAATATCGCATTTACCCATAATGGAAACCATAAAGTTATGAAATAAATGAAAAGTAAAGAAGCCTAAATATAACATAAACATATTATATATCATATATAAATATAGTGACATCTTAATGGCCACCTTTGAAGGTTTTATATGAGTGTTGAACAATCATCGTTTCGTGAGGCAGAAATTCACCATCCACAGAAACAGTATGTTCTTTAACCATTAGATGTTGGTGTGTGTAAGTGAAGCTCTAATAATTCTTATAACAACATCCTAGTATATTTAGGATACTGGTTTTGTTACAAAAGAAATTAATAAAAAGAGTTTAGGGGGTTGGAGAAGCAAATCAAAACAAAATAACATAAAAGAACACATTACCTTAAAATCGTGTTAATCTTTTTGATTTGAGACAAAGGCTTCCTTGGGAAGAATTATGCCCAAAGTGAGGCTTCTAGGAGTAAGGGAGGGAATTTGGGAGAGTATTTGGGCAGAGGTTGGCCGAGCCAACAGGCTATGAAAGTGTGAGAAAGGTGGTAGTGGTGGGGGCCTTCTATAAGTGGAGAGGAGGGGTTCTCTTGGAAAGTAATGAAATGTTACTTTATTATACAATGCGTTTAGAATTCTAAAGGTCCCACACTTATATAATTCTAGGATAAGGTGATAAGGGTTCGAAATATACTCATCCAATAGGCTTTGGACAAGTGTAATGCTTAGATTTTACATTATCCTTCCATTTTATTAAAATCATTAATTAATGAGGTATTCACTGCATCATCATGGTGTCATAAATAATTTAACTTATTTAATGTATAAAAATTATAAAACAATTATCATGATGTATTAAATCGTTTTAGCTTTCTAATGAATATTTATAGTTAAAAATATGACTTGTATAACCCCATTTAAGAATTGTTTTAGTAAAACAACTTATGTTTTTGACATTTTTATTTTAACTTTAAATAAAGGTTATTTATGTCATTTTCCTAGAAAAGTGGCTCCATGGGGTCCCCAAGTTGACCCATGGATTTTCTTGATTGGCCATGACACATCCAATAGAGTTAGGACAAGTTTAAAGGTCATTTCATATTTTTACAATATCATTTTTACCGTATATTTCACTAATTACCTTTAATCGCGATTAATTAAACTTAAAAGTTATTATTCACCAAAAAATTATTTTAATCCCATTGAACCACATTTTTCTTCCTAATTACAACCATGTATGTCGGATTTTTGAAAATCAAATCACAGAAGTGGTAATGTTTCATTTAAATGAAAAATCAGTTTTTTAACCCCCACTTAGTGGTTTCACTATTCATCAAAAATTGAAGTTTTTCAGAACAACGCCAAAATTTCACCCTAATCTATAATTGATATTCCAAATTCAAAAATGATGTCTATTTTAAAAAATTACAAACATATATGTTTCATTAATTAATTTTATAATTAATTCTCGTTGTTACAACAAATAGCGTGTTTTTAAGAAACAATACATATCAAAAGATTGACAATTGTTTATGTCTAATTTCAATGTGATATTAATTATAATGAACACCATTGGATAAAATGGTAAAAATATATTCTAATTATACTTTAAAACCACTCAATAGTATAATTTATCACTATAAATTATTTTGATTGAAAAAGTTTTTTTAAGTATTTTTCACTATTCATAAAAAATTGAAAGTTCTCCGAAAATTACAAAAATTTCATCTTAGGTTAACTCTGATATTCCGAATACAAAAACGAAGTCCATTTGGAGAGATAAAATTTATAAAATTTCAAAAAGTAGGTATAACTATTTATAACGGCTATTATTATTGGTCGCGGTGTGTTAGAACACAAGGTTTCGTACAACACACGATGCTCTATTATTCAAAGAGAAGCGTACCATGGAAGCTTGTGGTGTTACAACAACACCCAAAAGTCGCGGTCAGTTTTAGAAGATTCTTCCTCTACCTTTGATGACACATTCATGAGAATTGATAAACTGATCCATATCATATAGAACATATTCATTGTAATATGGTTTTGTCATTTAGATGACATTGAAAAACCATTTTTAGGATTCTTTGTTAGAGATAAATTACAATTAATGGGGTGGTACCCTCTCCCAATAACAGGTGGCATTAATTACATTAGAGTTTTTAGAACCTGAAGATCCTGCTAGGATTCCTCTTCTTTTTCATTGTGGTATTGATAATTATTTTACTATGTTTGGGATGATTGTAGAGACAAATATGATATAATAGATTATTTATAGGTAGTTCGAGTTTCAACTAGATTACTCAGTTATTCCATACTAACATCACGTGCATGACACAATGTGTTTTTGGTCATCTATTTGTCAAATTTCTATGCATTTCGGACTGAAATTTCTCTTTTCATCTATTTCCTCCACCTTAGTCAGAGTTCTAGATATACATGTTACCTATATCTTCATATTATATAAATTATATTTCACTATATCAACAATTATTTGAAGAAACTCACTGAAAAAATATAAATTATAGATGATATGGCCTTACATTTTATGATAAAGGTAGTATTTGAAATGATCTTCAAACCCCACCTCATTGAGATTTCTAATCTCCAATAGTATAAAAACATTTTTTTATTCAATTTGGGGACTAAATATCATGGTATCCATTTATTTATAAAAAATTAAACCTTTCTCTTATTATTTTCCAAAATTTATTGATTTTTTCTACTAATGAATTTCCTATGTTTATGCATTACAATGTTGGCATGGTTATTACTTACTAGGTGGATGAAATGATTTTAATCTTGAGAATTTCAGGTTTGGATCCATAATTGTCATTAGTTTAGGACCGATCGAATTAGCCTCCAACTTCTAATATTTCCTTCCCTGTGATGGTGGAGTTTTTTGTGACTTGGTTTGTTATGTCGAGTGGAATTTTACTGCTGTAGAGATATTATAGTAAACTATATGAATCCACTAGGGTAATTTTAATAGATACTAATTATTTATAGTTCATTTATAATATATTCCAAATAAATATCCAATAATCATTCCTTTGGGATATTTTTGTCCATGGAAAATATTAAACCACTAATTATAAAAATAAATTTTTTGATTAACATTTTCCTAAGGCTTAAAATTGGATTAGTTAAAAAATCCTTTTTTTCAATATTTTTGTTGAGATGATTTGATTCTGTAACTACTATATAAGGTATTATTAACTAGTGATGGATAAATTAAGTATATTATTTTACCAAAAATTGGAATGTAATTATAGTTTCTACATGAATCGTTTTTAATTCATTCAATTTTTGTTCATCATAATTATCAACATAGGACCAAATGAATGATTCTATCCAAATAGAGGAAAAATTTAGTAATTAAAAGGTATTGGGATCAAATGAATAGTGTGAAGTGACCTAAACAAACATGATGGAATGATTATAATATTGTAGTTTGAGTAATATCATTGGTTTAAGAGGCTTTACTAGAGATGGAATGGGTACTTCATTATGGGAATCACACTTAGGGAGTGTTTCATTAGAGATGATCAGAATTAATATTCTCAAATTTTTTTCTCATGGATTAATATTGGGAATAAAACCATCAAATATATAATAGTTCAGCATCTTTGAGTGGTGTGTGGGTTGTTGTTTTTTGAAATCATTTTCCATTCTTCTTGGAACAAGATTTTTGATATCGTAGAAACAAAATATTTGGATGGGATCCTAAATCAGGAAAATGATTTTATTATCAGGTATAGATTCGTTCATTCTATGCATCCATGTGAATTATATTTTGGATGAATGATTTCTAAAAATTTACTTATTTACCATTCATGTCAATCTGTAAAAAATATATAGAAATTATATAGCAAATTTACTAAAATATATCAAACAACATGAATTAGATCATTATCTGTATCATAAAAATATGGTCCCTCATGGATTTTAAAATAATAATCAATGTTTATGTCATGATTATCCTTCATTTTGACCCTTTTTTGAGGTATCAGTGGCTCCTTAGATCCTATGTGGAACTGATTTCTCATCATAGTTCATTCGGGGGATTGTGTATGAGATTGTGTAAGAAAAGTGATTCTAACTGAGAATCATAATTATTTTACTAAAAATAATCCCAATGCTACAGATGGTTATTGAATCATTAACATAAGATTCTGTAAGGGTACATCATGTGGAGTTTCCCTCATTCTTAAGAATACTAATCACCTTAGAGGGTGCTCCTATATTGTCCATTTTAACATTATAATTATAAATACATTTAACTAAACCATATTATAATGGAACCCCCCCCCCTCTCCCCTCATATCCCACATTCCTCATATTTTCTACTAGTCCACCACAAGAGCCCTCCTATAATTGAGAACCCACCCCCCCTCCCCCTCTCCCTCTCCTGTCCCACACTCCCCCCATTTTTGACTATGGTCCCACATACCACTTGTAGAGTTCCTATAGAAAAAACCCCCTCTCAAGTACCAACTTCGATACAAAATCCCCCTTTTCCTCAATTCCCACATACCCTTATCCACATTCTTGTAAATAAGTCCCCTAGTTCCCCTTATAAAACATCACTTATAGGGCATCAAACCACCACTATTTCATAACCTCGTTCCCAAAACTAATTCTCTCTAACCACTAAATCAACTTTCATTTAATGTTATATTATACCCATGCTTGTATTTATATATTTTTTATTCAAGTAAATGTTATTTTTATAATATTTATAAATATATAACATATATATACATTTCTATAAATTAATGTATTCATTTGTTTTTATTTATTTTAAAACCTCATTTAATTTTGCATAAAAAATCCATAAATAGATCGATTAGAGGTTGTTTTAACTGCCAATATTTGTTATACCAATTTAGATATGGTTTAATCCCTATATATTTTTAGATAAGGATTTTATTTAGAGGCCATTGAAACTTCCTCTAAAAGCACAATTTTAGAGGTCGTTGGAATGAACCGCCCCTAAATAGTTCATTATAGGTTTTTCTCAAAAATTCATTAAACCAAACCCACTTGTATATGAAAATCCACTCCTCTTATCCCAAGGACCCCTAACAATTTCTATACTCTATCCTGGGAACCCTCCTATACTCGAGAACCCATATCTCTCCCTCTTGTCCCACACTCCCTCACCCTTTGCCTCTAGTCCCACATACCACCCAAACACTACTCACAGATAAGCCCCTCTCCCATGTTCCAGTAAAGCCCTAGATTTTTTGTGGAATTTTTTTTATTAAATACATAGGAATTATTTGAGTCTGCACAAATTTACAGGGCTTGATTCTGAGACCGGGTGTGCACGAAATAAATTTTCGATGTTTTGTTCTAGTACGTTCAGTAAATGTACGAGCATGATTTTATAACATTTGAACCAGTGCTTGGAATTGAAATCTGAGTGCACCGTTGATCCCGCTACGCCGGTATTTTCTTAAGAAGTCTTTCACCTCAACAGTTCTTGGTCGAGAATGGATGTTAATTTTTGGATTTTATAAAATCAATAAATTAAAGTGTTCAACACTTTAACTTATTCTAGGATGTCTGGTGTGTGATGGCTGGTAGTTGGAACCTCCCCATGGGAGTTGGTGGTGGGACCGCCACACCCTAACCTCCCATGAGAGGTTATGGTGGTGGGTCCCACCTGAGCATAACCTCTCGTGAGAGGATTAAAAGTGGTGGGGACCACCCAAGGGTAAAACCTCTCAACTCTCCCTCATTAATGAGTTAGAGCCTCTTGACTCCTCTAGTTTTAATTATGCCAATGCTCATGTATTAAATTTGGTAGAACCGGGATGTTAATGAGTCTAATACAAATTTTGTGCCATCAAAATTAATAGGATTCTCACTGTATTATTTTGTAGGCATATACTTTTGTTGGAACTTTGGGAGAGAAAGAACACTTGGAGAACTTCTTCTTCCAACAAAGAACACCCCTAACCACCGAAGAATGATGAAAACCTACTTTCTTCTTCAACTGGAACAAAGGAGGGAGCGCCGTCATTGAACAACGACGATGATTCAATCCTCGGATTCTTCATTTTCGACATCAATGAATTAGCGTCCGCCCTTTCCTTGACATTATCAACAAATAATGAACTCGAGGTAGGGGATTTGAGTTTTTTTGTTCCCATTCTACGTCGTTCAATTTATGGATTGTGATTTGGTAATTGATATCACCATAACAAGGAGGGTTCAGACCTCATGAACACGGATAGAACCTCCCCCTTCGTTCTACCTCGCTTGATGATGAAAACAGCAGCGCAATGGTGCCACTAGAAGAGTGGACCACGGAAGAGAAACGGCGTCTGGCTACGGGCCGGCCGCCAAGAAACTGGTAGTGCAAGGCCACCGGGTCGCCAAAAGGGGGCGCTAGCATCATGTCTCATTGAAGAAAGGGTGTTTCGCCATCATTCCGCTTAAGGGAGGAGTGTCGTGGCCAAGGTGGGTTGCGGCGGAGGGGAGAGGCGCAACCAGGGTGGGTCGTGGCGGAGGAGCAAGGGCGGCCAGCTATGCCAGCTGTTGGAGGTGCGGAGCAGCCGACCGCTCAGCCAGCCCGGAGGAGTGAGACCCTACTGGGTCCTGCGTGAGCTAGCCCCAAGCCAGCTGGTTCCGGTTGGGTCACCATCTGAACGGATCAACCATTCAGGAGCTAGGGGTGGTATCCCCCCATGGACACAGTTGAGGTGAAACCCCCCACCCAAGGGCCACCTGGCTTTTAGGCCGGACCCATCACGGGTCGGACCCAGCATGGGCCATACCTAGCACGGGCCACCCCCTCGGGCCGAGCCGCCCACCGGCCAAGCCATGCTCAGTCCGATCTTTCCCTGCGGGCTGGGTAAGACCTGTGAAAGGGTTGGACCCACAGACCGGGTCAGACCCCCGTCTGAACCCGTTTTACCCGAATACACATTTTCACCCATATCAAGGGCTACGTGTGTCTGATCGATGAACCGTATGTGGTGACAGAAAGCTTAGAGAGAGATGATTATTTTGGAATATCCCACTTGAGGTTTGGATATAGTTGGGGTATTCTAGGGTAGGGTTGAACCAAAAATCCAACTGGGCCCCCGAAACGGAAATACCAATAACTCACAGACCGTGCATCCAATTAACGCGCCGTATATTGTGTTGAGACCCATACGACAAAGAGGAAATTTGAGATACATGTACATGGGAGGTCATGATAGATGGAGAATCAACATGTAGTTTGTGGAGCGGAACCTCTCAGAGACAAGCAAGCGGAGTACGTACCTAGTAGTTGGCTGAGACCTTACGACTACTGACCGTTCGACTCGGAGTGTTTTGACTAGTCTAGTGGGGAGCACCTTTGTGTGACGCGGAAGACCCACAGTGGGGAGCGCATTTGTGTGACGTAGAAGACCCACGGTACTCGACAGAATGAGTACCTCAGTAGGAAACAAGGGGGAGCGCCTTTGTGTGAGCATAGCAGATCCACTATACTCGACAGGAGGTGTACCGCAATAGTCCATGATAGTGGAAAGCGCCTCTGTGTGATGCAGCAGGCCCTCTTTACTAGATAGAGGAGTAGGACACCATTAGCCGAGGTTTTGATAGTGTGACTAGGGTTGTTAGTTGATACTACCCCTAGAATTAAATCCCGGATTGAGCTGAGTCAATGACATTTGTGTTTTCCTCATGATTGAGATTAATTATTAGATAATTTTGGTATATTTATGGGCATATAATGAAGTAATATTTATCCATTGAATTCATACTTGCGGTTTATCCTTGTTCGATTTTTTGAGACCTTGAGGTTCTCGGGGTCCCTACTTAGTAGCGTTATACTCACCCATGCACGGGATATTTTTGCACCTCGTTGTGTTGGTTGCAGATAAAGGACAGCGCTGACTGAGGCAGAGAGTAGTAGGACTAGACGGTGCCAAGAGGTGGACCACTCTACATGATGGTACACAGTGTGGACAGACGGATGTGGAGTGCTGAGGAGGCCATCTCTACATACAATTCAGGTAGAACCCAGAGAACAACCCAGTAGCTGCTTTATTTTTCTTCAGTTGTACTTTCGTTTCAGTTGTACTTGACCATTCCTATTGGGATTATATTCCGACCCATTTAATTTTCAGGACTCTTTTGTATACATCTTTGCTTAGAGTTTTACATCCAGCTCGTACTCTGTTGTGTGTGTTTTATTTTATAAAGGCAATTATTTCCAGTTTAGGGATTTTCTCCTTTGGTGCTAATCGCCAGCCCCTGGCGTTTGGAAGACGGGCTTGGGGTAGTCACGATATGGGCCCCGGGGGACTGGTCATGACAAATTGGTATCAGAGGAGTCAGTTCTACCACATAACATAGGACTCTGATCATTCTTTTCTGGGAAGCAAAAGAGTAAAGGGTACTAAGTGTGGTTTTCAGTTCAGGGATTCAAATGTGGGTGCGGGTGACCGACGTATCCACACACCGGGACCCTGACTATTGATTCCCGACTTAGTGCATTAAAACACTGATTGCGTGCTTGACTTTAATTTTTTTCTTAAGTTAGATCAACCTGGTCATCTCACCAGGTAGAATCTTTTGACTGTGTCACATCTGCTTATTTCAGGATGCCTGCCAGCAGAGCCCTGAGAGTTATACGCTCAGATAGACCATCGAGTGATGAGGCCTCAGTGCAGGGGCCATTTCCAATTGAGGCACCAGCGGAGGCACAAGCGGTACGACTTCTCGTTGGGCCACAAATGCCACCAGCCCTAATAGCATATGATGCATGCCGCTTGAGCACATTGAATGATTTCTAGCACTAGAGGCCACCCAGGTTCCAGGGAGATATGGACCCACAAGCGGATGAGGATTGGCTGGAGACTGTGGTGATAGTGTTCAGGCTAGTAGGGACACCAACAGACTTCATGGTGGTCCTTTCTACCATCCTCTTTTAGGCAGCAGCATGCATATGGTAGAGCCTGATGCTCCAGGTGCATGATGAGGCGACACTACTCTAGAAAAACATCAAGATCTTGTTCCAGGAAGAGTTTATCCCAGCCACCCTCATGCGGTGCGGATACAGGAGTTACTTCATCTGTATAAGGGTAGCATGACGGTGGAGTATTACTCAGCAATGTTCACTGATCTCTCGCTCTACTCCACAGATATGGTGCAAGACACATTTTTCAGGGCCCAAACCTTTGAGCAGGGACTCAAGCGAGATATCAGGGCTTCAATGATCTCCCTCAGTATCTCAACACAGGCGAGGGTGTTACAGAGATCCCTCATAGTAGAGAGTTCTCTTGCCGAGCAGTCACCAATACCGAGACCCACTACTAGTCAACATGCAGTGGAGTCTTCTGCACCAAGCAGTAGACATATGACACCGAGGTCCAAGAAAGCCAGACCCATGGGTGGACGACCTCATGACTCAGGATCTATTGTGAGGGGAACCCGGGGTAGTGACTTACCTTCCAAGAGCATGTCGTGTTACTCATTCGATGGGTAGGGTTACATGGCTCGTTACTATCTAACCCGCCATTCAGATGATCAATAGACATTTGAGGGACATCCCAGACCGAGTCATAGGTTCGATCGAGGTGTTCTACAGGGAGTAAGCGGAAGTGGCAAAGGATCTGGTCATACAACTGGCAGTGGACGATGTTACGAGGTGTTACCATCACCACAACTAGGGGGACCACCCCAACCATAGAAAGTATGTGGACAAGGGAGAACTCTACTTAAGGCAGTTGAGGAATATGATCATTGCACTCTGGAGATGTTTCAAGGTATGATCTGTGTCTTCTCTACCTTAACAGCAGTTTTTATAGACACATGTGCCGGTCATTCTTTCATTTCCACTACCCTCATTCGATGCTCGGAGATTCTGACAGGGCCGTTAGCCTGATCATTATGTCTAGAGACTCCAATGGGAGTAGACTCGATGATTATGCACTTGTGCCTATAGTGTAAGATTAAACTAGGAGGAAAGAGCTTTGGTTGGGATCTCCTCATAGCAATGTTGAGGTCTTACGATGTCATCTTGGGTATGTATTGGTCTTCTATAGTCCATTCCCAGATTGACTATATTAAGAAAAAAAGTATTCTGTTTCTGCATGGATGGGACCATGATTAACTTCACCGACGAGAAGGGAACCATTTCATCACCGAGCGGACTTACTCGAAGGAGGGTGAAGCCAATCACTCACCAGTTGGCTTGCCTTTCCCTTAGAATAGATGATGTAGTGATTCCGACTTATCCTATAGTGGTGTACTGGTAAGCAGATGTTTTTCCCTGACGATGTTCCAAGACTACCTCCATATAGAGTGGTGGACTTCTATATTAACATGTACCCCATGATGGCACAAATATCTACTCTAGCATATCAGATGGCTCCCACTGGGCTTCGCGAGATATGGGTAAATCTAGAGGACTTGCAAGAGAAGGGATTCATCTGGCCTAGTGTTTCTCCCTGGGTATCCCCGATTCTGTTCGCCAAGTAGTTGGATGAGAGCTTGGGGCTCTGGGTCAACTACCATTGCCTGAACCAAGTGACCATGAAGAATAAGTACCCACTCCCGAGGTTTGATGACCTCTTTGATTATCTCAAGGGAGCACAGTTTTTCTCGATGATAGACCTAAAATCAAGCTACACTAGCTAAGATTTCTAGATGAGGATGTGCATAAGATGACCGTCAGAGGTCGGTACAGACACTATGAGTTCCTGGTTATGCCCTTCGGTGTAACCAACACTCCAGCAGTGTTCATGTGTGTCATGAACATGAATTTTCTAGCCTTACCTCGATCACTTTATCATGATCTTAATCGATGACATAATGATCTAATTGACTACTGGGGCGGAGCATGCATACCATTTTCAGGTAGTACTTGACACACTCCGAGAGCACCAGCTTTATGGTAAGCTCTCAAAGTTCCAGTTTTGGATTCGAGAGTTTCACTTCTTGGGACATGTCATAATGGATGTTGGAGTTGCAGTAGATCCAGTGAAGATCGAAGTGGTACTTTCTTGGGAGCCACCGAGGAATGTGACAGAGGTAAGGATTTTCCTAGGCTTGGCTGGATATTGCTGGAGATTAGTTTCAGACTTCTCCCATTTTTCTGCACCACTATCAACCTTGACAAAGAAAGGGAAATCCTTTGTGTGTTCGAAGAGATGCTAGCAGAGCTTTCAGGAGCTGAGGCAGAGGCTTACTAGTTACCCTATCTTGAGACTTCTAGTGGATGGATTAGGGTACGTAGTCTACTATGACACATCAGGAACCGAACATGGGTGTGTCCTGATGCAGGAGCGAGTAGTGATCGCATATGGTTCTCAGTAGTTGAGACAACATGAGCCGAACATGGTACCCATGACCTGGAGTAAGCAGTAGTGGTATTCGCCTTGAAGATGTTGCGACACTATCTTATGGGCAAGAATTTTACAGTGTAGTCTGATCCCAAGAGTCTCAATTATATCTTCTCCCAGAAGAACCTAAACATGAGACATTGGCAATGGCTTGAGTTCCTCTAGGAATATGACATTGAGATTGTCTATATTCCTGGAAAGGGGAACGTTGTTGCTGATGCACTCAGCAGAAGATCTAATATACAACTCCGAGACAAGGTGACTAAGCAGCTGGCTGCCTTACAGATATCCTTCATATATAGAGATGGAGAATCCTATCTATAGTCTCTTACAGTCACTGCCCCATTACTTTAGTGAGTCAGGGAGGTGCAGCGTGGGGACATTGACTGTGAGACATGATGTGTTCAGTTATACATAGGGTAAGCACATGACTGATTTTCTGAATGTGGGGAGCATGTCATCCTCTACATAGGTTGTGATATGGTACCAGTAGCACTTTAGGGGGAATTGTTGAGGTAGTTCCAAACTTCCACTCTAGCGGTATATCCAGTAGTGGCAAAGATGCACCAGGATCTTCGACGACAGTTGTGGTGGCCAGGTATGAAGAAGGCAGTAGCGGAGTTTGTCTCACAGTGCCTCACTTGCCAGTAAGTGAAGGCAGAGCAATAGATTCAAACATGCTTGGTTCATCCTTTAGTGGTTACTAAGTTTATGTGGCATTGGATATGCATGTACTTCGTAAGGGTCTTCCACGTATATCAAGGAGTCATGCCTCGATTTTGGAGATTTTTGACCGAATCACCAAGTCGGCCCATTTCCTATCGATCAGAGAGGAGGGATCTGTTGAGAGCTTAGTAAGCCTCTATATACAGGATATTGTGCTATTGCATATATTAATTTAGTTTATTTTCCCTGAATATGTTGCAATGTTTACATCCGGGCTATGGAAGGGGATAGAGGTAGCTTTCGGGACACACCTATGTCTGAGCACTGCCTTCCATCCTCAGACAGATGGCCAGACCGAGCAGACCATCCATACCATTAAGGATATGCTTTGCTCATGTGTCCTCAACTTTGTTTGCATTTGGGATGATCACTTACCTTTGGAAGTGTTTTCCTACAACAAAATCTATCACTCTATCATAGGGATGGCATCATTCGAGGCGTTGTATAGGAGACCAGGAAGATCACCATTGTGCTCGACAGACCCAGTGGAGTTTGCACTAGTGGGACCAGAGATGGTGCGAGCTACCATTGAGAAAGTGAAAATCATCGAGGAGTGGATGAAGACCGCACAAAGCAAGCAGAAGTCATATGCTGACAGGAGACAGAGACCTCTGGAGTTCGAGGATGGTGACAACGTCTTTCTACGGGTCTCACCCCAACGAGGTCTACAAGATATTTGGACAAGGCAACAAGTTGTCTCTGGGATTCATCAGACTTTTCTAGGTCCTCAGTAGAGTAGGCGAGGTGGCTTACCTCTTAGCTCATGCACCTCAGTTCCACCAGGTGCACGACGTTCTCCATGTATCTCAGTTGAGAAGATACATGCACGACTCATCCCAAATCCTCGACCAAGGGGAGATTGATATCAATGACGGGGAGACTTTCATGGAGGTTCCAATGGAAATTGATGATTGATAGGAGAGAGTCCTATGTGGATGGTCAATACCTCTGGTGTGCGTACGCTAGCAACATGGGTACCTTCAGGAGAGCACATGTGAGCAAGAGGCTCAGATGTGTTCTTAGTACCTCCATTTGTTCCCTTAGTTCTAGTTGTAGTTTATGGGAACGTCAAGCCCTGAGGTGGGAAGAATTTAGAGACCCAGAATATCCATTGAACTTTCTTTCAAAAATACATGGGAATTTTACGAGTTCTTGAAATTTTACGGTGCTTGATTCCGTGGCCCGGTATGCCCAGAATCAATTTCTGATGTTTTGTTGGGATATGTTCAATAAACGTGTGAGTGGGATTTTATAAATATTGATATTGTTCACAAAATTGAAATCCGAGGGCACCGTTGATCTCGTAGCACCAGTATTAACTTATGAACCCTTTCACCTCGAATATAATTGGTCATGAATGGATGTTAGTTATTGGATTTTTTAAATTTAATAAATTAAAGTGTTCAACTCTTGTATTTATTCTATGATGTCTCGTTTGTGTTGGGTGGTAGTTGGAACCTCCCCATGGGAGTTGCTGGTGGGGCCCACCAGAGCCTGACCACCCGCAAGAGGATTAAGAGTGGTGGGGACCACATGAGGATGAAACCTCTCAACTCTCCCTCATTAATGAGGGAGAGCCTCTTGATTCTGCTAGTTTTAAATATGCCAACGCTCATGAATTAAATTTGGTGGAGCCGGGTTATTAAAGAGTCCAATTCAAATTTTGTGCCAACAAAATTAAAAGGATTCTCACACTATTATTTAGTTGGAACTTTGGGAGATAAGAACAGTTGGAGAACTTCATCTTCCATCAAAGAACTCCAGTCAGCACCGAAGAATGATGAACACCTTCTTCCTTATTCAACTAGAACAATGGAGGGAGCATCATCCTTGAAGAACGTCGATGACACCATCCTCGGCTTCTTTATTTTCGACGTCAATGAATCGATGTCTGCCCTTTCCTTGACATCATCAATGAATAACGACCCCAAGGGACAGAATTTGAGTTGTTTTTGTTCTAATTCTATGTGGTTTAATTTATGGATTGTGATTTTACGATTTATATCACCATAACAAGGAGGGTTCGGATATAATGAATATGGACCGAACCTCCTCCTTCGTTCTACCTCTCTTGTTGATGAAGGCTGCGGTGCAACGACACTACTGGAAGAGTGGACCAAGGCGGAGCAACGACGGCTGGTGATGGGCCGACCCCGAAGAAACTGGTGGCTCAAGGCCACCAAGTCGCCGAAAGGGTGTAGAACCACCGTACCGAACGGATGAAAGTGTGGGGTGCTCTCGCACCATCTGGTGGAGATGGGGGCCACCACCAGGGAGGCCGTGGTGGAAGAGCATGGCACCATCGCACCGAGCAGAAGAGGAGAACCCCAGTTAGGGCAGGCCGCAGAGGACGGGCGCGACTCTGTCGCGCCGTGCGGAGGTGCAGAACTGCTGCCAGGGCTGTAACGACTCGAGAAACCATGTTTTGAGTATTGAAAAGTTTGTTTTACAATGTCACCGTTATGTGAACAAACAATCAACTTATAAGGTAATAATAATAAAATGCATCAAATGAATGAAAACTCCTTTTATTCATATAAGTAACATCTCGGCTACAACCTCCACTGACCGAACAAGAAGATAAACTAACCAAAAATCCCAACTAAGAACACGATTAAAATAATGGGCACACCGCTTAAAACCACCAAGAGCCCAAGAATGCGGTAGGGGTTACGAGCATCAATCAGAATGAACATGAGGATGGCTGAATCCACTACAACCGTGCTGAGCACCAAGGCAATAACACCAACCATCTCTTCTTCTCTCCTTCAGTCACTTGGAGTGAGGGACGCCCCAACACCGGACCCTTTATAAGCATACTAATCCGACTGTTGAACCCAAACTGCTATAAATATGACCGTTGGTTTGTCCTATCCTCTAAGTTTTGTTTTTCACCTTTGGAAATAAGATGGATTACCCCTGGAAGGTATGGAAAATTAACTATGTAATTTGTTTTAATGACATCAATGATAACTTAATTAATTTATTTCTCGTTTTCCCAAAAATGTGATTTATGTTTCATGAAAAATAATATTATTATTCACTACACTTATATTCTTAATTTGAGCAATTAAAATTTTATGTTGTAATTATATTAAATCTGATGGGTTTTTATTTTTTCTAAATATGTGCTAACCCTTGAGTTATATATATATATATATATTGCATCAAATTAAATGATTCTTTTTCTCTAAATTAAAGGGCTAATGTTAATGCAATTGTTTATAACTTGGATAAACAGTTTTAGAAACTACGTCAAACTATGATTTCTTTTACTTATGTGTTTCTTGGTGATGATACTTATATCAACGCACTCTTATGTGTGATTGAATGTAGTTTAATTAATATTAATATTTAATTAAGAAAAATTAAGGTAATTAGTTAATAACGGAAATTAAAACACATATATATATGAAATTTTTTGATTAACCAATGTTTTTAATCATTGATCTTCATAAGGTAATAATAAGTAATTAGTAATTATGGATTAAAATAATAACAATGATAATATAATAAGGTTAATAAAAATTATTGATGTTTTAAGAATAAAATATATATATACCCATATTTATATAGTAATACGGTTTGATTGAATCAATATATACTTTTTATTGACCAATGATTTTTATTAAAATAATAAAAGTTGGTTTAATAATTGAATTCTTTAATAATAAAAAACAATTATTTAACAAATTAATAAGGATATTTTCTTAAAAAAACTCACTAAAACTGGGTTTTATAAATGCCACATCACTCCTAGGCCGTCTGATCTTCCTCCCCCGATCGCAGTCGTCCATCCCTTTTAATGTCGCATCGTTTCTGGTCGTCCGATCCTCTTCAGTTTAATCTCGGTCGTCCTCTTTTTCTCAGCTTCTTCTCCTTCCTCGAGTTTCGCGGCTTCATCTTCCGCGTGTCGTCGAACCCGTAGAGCTTAGGGTGCCTCGCTTTCTTTTTCTAGGCCGGTGAGTGGACCAGCGATGCTCATTCTTTCCATGGGTTGGCACTGACTCGCCTCAGATACCCCGGGTCGATGACTCCACGAAGAGTCCTCATCATCTTCTTCTGTTTTTTTAAGAAACCTTGGTTGCAACGAAGGCTGGAGGTTGCGCACCCGAAGCTTTTGGATCCCCGACCACCGGTCCAAATCGCTGCACCATTTCCTCTCCTCCTCTCCGAGCTAATGTAAGGGTCGAGTTCTGTTTTTAAGTTTTTTTTAAGCTTCGGTTTTTATTTGTATATATGTGTGTTATATATATCTATATATATATATTCTCTGTTTTTATACCCGGTATTCTCTTGCCTCTTTGCCATATATTCCACTCCTCCTCCCCGGACTAGGTAAGGGCATGTTTTTTTTTGTTTTTTTTTGTTGAGCTTTAGTTTAAATAAATATATATATATACAAGTTATATATATATTTTCGGTGTGTAAGAATCCGGTGCAAACCTAGACCATGAGATCTCCCTCTCAGCTTGAAGAACCGAATAGGAGTAAGGGGAAACCCTCTTCTTCGTTTCCTACCGTTTCTATAAGCTTTACATAGTTATATACACTTGTTACATAAATGTGTATAAGAATATACAGGACCATATGAACCTATCTATACTCGTCTTACCACTTCCGAGGATCGAACCTGAGTAGGGGAGGTCTTCTTGTGTTAATTTGTCACCTACTTCAGTGAATATAAAAGGTTATATGCATATACACTTCGTGCATATGTGTGTACATATATATATATTAGTATTTATACATATATATGAGATGAAACATGCATATGTACACCCTTAATTCACATGTTTATAACCCTAGATTTCTTTTTGCCTATGAAAAATGGAGTTGTGGAATAATTGCATGAACATGTAAATCATGCAATTACATGGAGAATAAACATGTATATATACATGTAATCATATAGATGTACATGTACATAAATGTGCATAAGGGTTTTATGAAAGATAATTTCATTTCTTTTTATATAAAAGAACCCTACTCGGTTTGCCAAACTTTATTTTTGTTTAATGTATAACATGGGAAATATTTTTTTTGGGTATGGTTTAATGTGGTAAACCCACGCATATGTGTAGGTATATATATCATTATGTTGACTTCAATTACAAGTTCTTTATGATGTTTGAAAAATTTACAAAGAAAATGGGTCATGTTATTTAAAGTGCTAATAAAAGAGTTTTTACACAATTATATACATGATTTCCCCAAGATAGACCTGATTATGCACATTGTATCCCCAACTGCATGTATTAAACACCCAAAATATCCATTTAACAACATATTTGTATGTTATGAATGACCATTTTTTAATTGGGTAATATGATGTTATGGAATGTTAAGTGTTTGTGTTTATTTCCTAAAAACCCATGTTTTAATTGTAAAGACAATTTCTTATGTGTACAAACTTAGCATGCATGTCTCAGTTTATTTATGATTAAACTGTCTTCAAGTTATGAATATGAAAAGGTGGTTGATTAAGAATGTATGAAACCCTATGAATGAATGACCATGTCAAGATATGTGAGGGATGTATATGACTTAAATGTGACGGGTGCGCCCAGAATTATACAGCGCTCCAATGCATTGGGTAAAGCAAGAGTCTCATGAGATGTTATGTGCGACGGTCTTCGCAGTTAGCCATGGCTTGTGCTACCATGGAAATGGGATTGGCAGTTATCCTTGACCCGTTAAGTATGTTATACGGTCTTGATGAAAGGTCTTGACAAAGTCCAGCATTATACATTCCCTCTGCATGTGATGATAATTGGTCAACCAGGGGTTAGTTCACCTAACAGGACATTCCCTAGTTGAAAAACTCCCATGACTATGAAAATGTAATTTAGGTTTCAAGAACCGTTTTTCATGTTGTAAACTATTAGAAGAACTGTATATTCTCATGAACCATGTTATGAACGTTTTCCCTGTTTAGTCACAAAATTATTTTTAGAATTTAATTAACCTTGTTTGAATATTATGCATTATCTATTCTTTATGTGTTGTGCTCTCTGATCATGTTTACTTTAAAGATTATTTCAAGTACGTACTTTTCTGTGCAAGTGGTTTTCAAAAATGTTGGATTTCATGTTTTAAGAAAGGATAATGCTTTGTTTTAGCAAATTGTTTTATTCTCTTCAAATGGACTTCCTTGAGAAAGAGTTTTCTTAAAACGTTTTTAAAACCCATTACTGGGCATATTTTCTCACCCTACGTTTTGTTTAAAATTTTTCAGGCATGGTTGGTACTAATGAAGTTTATCAGAAGCAGCTGGTTTCCTAGAATCCTGAGCCTCACGATCATCTGTAGTAATGGGACATGATATCTTATTTGTAAATGATGTAATGAAATGTTATGTATATCATGTATCATTAAGCACCCTGGGTTTGGGGGTCGCTACAGTTGGTATCAGAGGATGGGTTTAGGCAACTCTAGAAAACCAGGTGGTATAAATGTATTGTTATGACTAACTAAGTAAAAATGTTATAACTTTCAGATGGCTGATGAAAATGTACCTACCGACCCACTGTCACTTCCTACTGAGGCTCTAGAGAACATTGTATCTTTAGCTAGCCATGAGAACTTTCTAAATTATGCCCGAATTTGCGTGACGTGTAAGCACCTGTATGACGTGTCAAACTCACCTAGGGTGCTTAGTCTTCACTGGGTATTGGGGATGGATTCTCTCCTAATGATGTTGACCCAATTTCCCTCTTATGCACGTTGGGAAGGTATCACGAAGGACTCTTCCGAGTGTTCAGGACTGGCGAGGAATTTGGCACAATGCTTGATAACCCTTTTCATGAAGCTGCTACTGCCGTAGATCTCCAAGCGGCTTACCTATGCCAGATTTTGCACTACGGCTTCTGGGGCCAGTTAATGGAATTTAGAGTGTTGGAACATGAGTCCAACCGTTTGTCTCTTAGGCAAGAGTTGTATACCGATGTTTCCCAACACCATACTCCTCACACTAAACTCAAGAGGTGTCATAAATTTCCTCATGAGTTTAGTCATGTCTGTTCAGCCTGCATGTGGTTTGAAGAGTTATGAAGTTTTTCCACTCTTTTTGGTGTACGTCTAGTAAACTCAGACTTTATTATGTAAACTTTTGCATAAATGTAAGTTTCATGTTTCCCTTCATGTCTCTACCTTATCAATGTTGTTAAGATTTTCCTTTCGATTTTTGTTTTCAGATGGCTGGTCAAACGAACTTCTCATCACTACCCGATGAGTTAGTAGAAGTCATCTTGATCAGGGCATGCACGGTGGATTATCCATCCTTCCTCCACCTGCGAGGGTCCTTCCATAGTTTGCTCGATCTAGAAAATGGTCCCGAGATTCTTCGATTATGTCAAGAGGATGATGGAGTCTTTCACATCGTCGCCACTTCTCAACTCCCCTGCTATAAGCGAAGGGGAAGGTACCATGATGGCTTATTCTAGTGTTTTACTCGAGCACAAAACTTTTTTTCCAGAGCATGCTTCCTCATGGCTGCTCAGAATGGCCAACTTAGTGCAGCCTATATGTTCCATGTCTTGAATCTCAGTCTCCTCAACCACATCGTTCCTCTCAACTACCTCGAGCGTGATGTTGCCAGAAGAGTTATCAAGGAGTTTATCTACTCGGACATTTCCGAGCTTTGCACGGCACGAGCCTCCCTTTGGAAGCCCGTGTGCAGTATGCACGAACAGGAGATTAGAACATACTGTTCTAAGTGCATCTGGACTAGGGAAACAGAAGAGTTGTGTGCCAACTTTGGTATCCCGTTAACGGAGCTAGATCCACTGTTTTGGTAATGTTGTGCGGGGTTTCAGTTTTTCTTTTTATGATAGAATTGTGAGGGTTCAATTCTTTGAAGGGGGAAGTAATGTAATGACCCGAGAAACCATGTTTTGAGTTTTGAAAAGTTTGTTTTACAATGTCACCGTTAAGTGAACAAACAATCAACTTATAAGGTAATAATAATAAAATGCATCAAATTAATGAAAACTCATTTTATTCAAATAAGTAACATCTCGGCTACAACCTCCACTAACCAAACATGAATATAAACTAACCAAAAATCCCAACTAAGAACCCGATTACAATAATGGGGAGGCCACATAAAACCATCAAGAGCCCAAGAATGTGGTAGGGGTTATGGGAATCCATCAGAATGAACATGAGGATGGCCGAAGCAACTGCAACCGTGCTGAGCACCAAGGCAATCACACGAACCATCTCTTCTTCTCTCCTTCAGTCACTTGGAGTGAGGGAATCCCCGAGACCAGACCCTTTATAAGCATACTAATCTGATCGTTGAACCCAAACGACTATAAATATGACCGTTGGTTTCTCCTATCCTCTAAGTTTTGTTTTTGACCGTTGGAAATATGATGGCTTACCCCTGGAAGGTTCATAAAATTAACTATGTAATTTTCTTTAATGACATCAATGATAACTTAATTAATTTATTTCTTGTTTTCCCAAAAATGCGAATTATGTTTCATGAAAATTAATATTATTATTCACTACTCTTATTTTCTTAATTTGAGCAATTAAAATTTTATGTTGTAATTATATTAAAGATGATGGGTTTTTATTTTGTCTAAATATGTGCTAACCCTTGAGTTATATATATATATATATATATATTGATTCAAATTAAATGATTCTTTTTCTCTAAATTAAAGGGTTAATGTTAATGCAAATGTTTATAACTTGGATAAACAATTTTGGAAACTACGTCAAACTATGATTTCTTTTACTTATGTCTTTCGTGGTGATGATACTTATATCAACACACTCTTATATGTGATTGAATGTAGATTAATTGATATTAATCTTTAATTAAGAAAAATTAAGGTAATTAGTTAATAATGGAAATTAAAACATATATATATATGAAATGTTTTGATTAACCAATGTTTTTAATCATTGATCTTCATAAGGTAATAATAAGTATTTAGTAATTATGGTTTAAAATAATTATAATGATAATATAATAAGGTAAATAAAAATTATTGATGTTTTAAGAATAAAATATATATATATATACACCTATATTTATATAGTAATACATTTTGATTGAATCAATATAAAATTTTTATTGACCAATGATTATTATTAAAATAATAAAAGGTTGTTTAATAATTGAATTCATTAATAATAAAAAACAATGATTTCATAAATTAATAAGGATATTTTTTTAAAAAAAACTTGCTGAAACCGCGTTTTATAAACGCCGCATTACCCCTCGGCCGTCCAATCATCCTCCCCTGATCGCATCCATCCATCCCTTTTAATGTTGCATCATTTCTGGCCGTTCGATCCTCTTTGGTTTAATCCCAGCCATCTGCTTTTTCTCGGCTTCTTCTCCTTCCTCGTGTTGCACGGCTTCGTCTTCCTCGCGTCGTCGAACCAGTAGAGCTTAGGGTGCCTCGTTTTCTTCGTCTAAGCCGGTGAGTGGACCTGCGATGCTCCTTCTTTCCACAGGTTGGCACCGACTCGCCTCGGATACCCCGGGTCGACGACTCCACGAAGAGTCCTCCTCTTCTTCTTCCGTTTTTTTAAAAAACTTGGTTGCACCGAAGACCAGAGGTTGTGCACCCGAAGCTGTGGATCCCCGACCACCGGTCCTCGTCACTGCACCGTTTCCTCTCCTCCTCTCCGAGATAAAGTAAGGGTCGATTTCTATTTTTATGTTTTGATTAAGCTTTGGTTTATATTTGTATATATGTGTTATATATATATATATATTCTGTGTTTTTTATACCCCTTATTCTCTTGCCTCGTTGCCACATCTTCCTCTCCTCCTCTCCGGACAAGGTAAGGGCATGTTTTATTTTTTTTGGTTTTTTTGAGCTTCGTTTTATATAAATATATATATATATATAAATGTTATATATATATATACGGTTTGTAAGAATCTGGTGCAAACCCTGACCATGAGATCTTCCTCTCAGCTGGAAGAACTGAATAAGAGTAAGGGGAAACCCTCTTATTCATTTCCTACCATTTCTATAAGCTTCACATAGTTATATACACTTGTTATATAAATGTGTATAAGAATATACAGGACCATATGAACCTATTTATACCCGTCTTACCGCTTCCGAGGATCAAACCTGAGTATGAGAGGTCTTCTTGTGTTAATTTTCACCTAATTCAGTGAATATACACGGTTATATACATATACACTTCGTCCATATGTGTTTACATATATATTTATTTGTATTTATACATATATATAAGATGAAACACGCATATGTACACCCTTAATTCACATGTTTATAACCCTAAATTTTGTTTCGCCTATGAAAAATAGAGTTGTCGAATAATTGCATGAACATGTAAATCATGAAATTACATGGGGCATAAAGATGTATATGTACATGTAATAATATAGATGTACATGTACATCACTGTTCATAAGAGTTTTATGAAAGATAAGTTAATTTCTTTTTATATAAAATAACACCCCTTGGTTTGCCAAACATTATTTTTGTTTAATGTATAACTTGGGAAATTTTTTTTTGGGTATGGTTTAATGTGGTAAACCCATGCATACGTGTAGGTATATATATCATTATGTTGTCTTCAATTACATGTTCTTTATGATGTTTGCAAACTTTACAAAGAAAAGGGGTCATGTTATATAAAGTGCTAATAAAAGAGTTTTTACACAATTATATATATGATTTCCCCAAGATGGACCTGATTACGCACATTGTATCCCCAACTGCATGTATTAAACACCCAAAATATCCATTTATCAGCATATGTGCATGTTATGAATGACCATGTTTTAATTGGGTAATATGATGTTATGGAATGTTATGTGTTTGTGTTTATTTCCTTAAAACCCATGTTTTAATTGTTAAGACAATTTCTTATGTGTACGAACTTAGCATGCATGTCTCAGTTTATTTATGATTAAACTGTCTTCATGTTATGAATATGAAAAGGGGGTTGATTAACAATGTATAAAACCCTATTAATGAATGACCATGTCAAGATATGTGAGGGATGTATAGGACTAAAATGTGACGGGTGCGCCCGGAATTATATAGCGCAATATGAATGATGTGACGGGTGCGCCCGGAATTATACAGCGCTCCAATGCATTGGGTAAAGCAAGAGTCTTATGAGACATTATGTGCGATGGTCTTGGCAGTTAGCCTTGGCTTGTGCTACCATGTAAACGGTATTGGCAGTTAGCCTTGATCCATTAAGTATGTTATACGGTCTTGAAAAAAGGTCTTGACAAAGTCCAGCAATATACATTCCCTCTGCATGTGATGATAATTGGTTAACCAGGGGTTAGTTCAACTAAGAGGACATCCCCTAGTTGAAAAACTCCCATGACTATGAAAATGTAATTTAGGTGTCAAGAACTGTTTTTCATGTGGTAAACTATTAGAAGAACTGTATATTCTCATGAACCATGTTATGAACGTTTTCCCTATTTAGTCACAAAATTATTTTTAGAATTTAAGTAACCTTGTTTGAATATTATGCATTTTCTATTCTATATGTGTTGTGCTCTCTGATCATGTTTACTTTAATGGTTATTTCAAGTACGTACTTCTCTGTGCAAGTGGTTTTCAAAAATGTTGGATTTCATGTTTTAAGAAAGAATAATGCTTCATTTTAGCAATGTTTTTTATTCTCTTCAAAAGGATTTCATTGAGAAAGAGTTTTCTTAAAACGTTTTTAAAACCCCTTACTGGGCATATTTGCTCACCCTACATTTTGTTTAAAAATTTTCAGGCATGGTTGGTACTAATGAAGTTTATCAGAAGCAGCTGGTTTCCCAGAATCCTGAGCCTCACGATCTTCTGTTGTAATGGGACATGATATCTTATTTGTAACTGATGTAATGAAATGTTAAGTATATCATGTCTCATTAGGAACCCTGGGTTTGGGGGTCGCGACAAGGGTGGGCCGTAGCAGAGGATAAGAACCACGGACAGCGCGGGCCATGGCGAAGGAGAAAGGGCAGCTGGTTTGGCCGACCGCCGGAAGTGTGGAGTGGTTGGCCACTCAGCCAGCCAGGAGGAGTGGCACTGGTGCAATCTGGCACCAGTTTGGTGACCACCCGAATGACTCTGTCGTTCGGTATCTAGGGGCCACAGTATCACCCATGGACGCGGATGAGGCAGACCCACTATGGTTCGCCGGTCCATCCCCGTAGGCCAGGTCGAACCCGTGGACCAGGTCGGACCCCGGTCCAAACCCGTTTTACCTGAATACACTTTTTCACCCATATCTTGGGCTACGTTTTTCTGATCGACAAACCATCTGTGGCGATTAAAATCATAGAGAGAGATGGTTTTTTGGAATATCCCGCTTGAGGTTGTCATACAGTCGAGGTATGGTCGGGTAGGTTTGAACCTAAAATCCATCTGGGACCCCAACATGGAAATGCCTTTAACTCATAGACTGGGCGTCCAATTGATGCACCATCTGTTGTGTTGAGACCACTACGATGAGGCAGACATTTTAGATACTTCTACATGGGAATTCGTGACATTCGGAGAATTGACCAGTAGTTCATGGAGTGGATCCTCCGGGAGAAGAGTGAGCGGAGTACGGAGACCTAGTAGATGCCTAAGACCTGACGAATGTTGACCTTTTGACTCGGGGTGTTTTGACTAGTCCAGTGGGGAGCACCTCTATGTGATGAGGTAGACCCATAGTGGGAAGTCCCTCTGTGTGATGCAGCAGACCCACGGTACTCAAAAGAAGGAGTACCTCAACAGGCTATGAGGGGGAGCGCCTCTGTGTGAGTGCGGTAGACCCACGGTGGGGAGCGCCTCTGTGTGAGCGCAACAGATCCATGGTACTCGATAGGAGAAGTACCATACCAGTCCAAGATAGTGGGAAGCTCCTCTATGTGATGCGGAAGGCCCACTATACTCGATAGAGGAGGATTACACCATCAGTCGAGGTTCTGACAGTGTGACTGGGGTTGTTATTTGATACTACTCCTAGAATAAAATCCTGGTTTTAGCTGAGTCAAGGACATTTGTGTTTTACTCAGGATAGAGATGAATTATTTGATAACATTGGTATATGAATGGACATATAACGAAGTAATGGTTATCTGTTGAATTCATAATTGTGGTTTATCATTTTTTGATTTTGTGATACCATTAGTGTCTCGGGGTCCCTACTGAGTATCGTTATACTCACACCGGCACAGGCTAGGCATGCACCACGTTGTATTGGATGTAGACAACATATAGTGAAGACTGAGATAGAGAGTAGATGGACTGGATGGTACCCGGTGGTGGACCACTAAGCATGATGGTACACAGTGCAGACAGACAGGCGTGGAGTGCTTAGGAGGCCATCTGTACCTACCCTTTAGGTAGGAACCCCATAGGATGATCCAGTAGCTGTATAATTATTCTTCAGTTGTACTTGCTTTTCAATTGAACTTGTACTTTCCTGTTGGGCTTGTATTTTGGTGCCTTTTTACTTTTCACAACTCTTTTGTATACATCATTGCTTAGCTTTTTACTTGCAGCTCGTACTCTGTTTGGTGTGTTTTAGTTTATAAAGGCAATGCCCTCAATGTTTATGTATTTATCCCTTTGGTGCTAGTCGCCATCCCCTAGCCTATCTAAGGCGGGCATGGGGTAGTCACGATATGGGCCCCGGGGGATGGGTCATGATAGTACCAAACATTTTACACACTCCCCCTTTCCATCTAGCCCCACATTCCCCCCTACACATTCCGGAAAATAAGTCCCCATGTGCCCTGTAAATAATATTGCTAAAAGGGAATCGAACCGCAACCTATCCACCACCTCGTTGGCTGAGCTTATGCCCCCTGACCACAATGCCATATTTCATTTAATGTTATATTAGAACTATGCATATATTTATATATGTATTACTGTTTATTCAAATAAATGTTATTTTTAATATATATTTAATTTTATTTAAATATATAATGGATATATACATTTATATTAATTATTTTATTCGTATTTTTATAATGTATTGATTTTATAATATATTTAAATCTCATTGGACAATATATATATTACACTATATATTCAAATATATATATATATATATATGATGATATTTTTATATATACATATATAAAAATATTTATATGTACACAACTCAAAATTACCAATATATATAACATATATAAAAGTAATATATTTATAGATATTATTCACTATATTTATATGTATGTAAAATAATATATTTTCTAAATTCTATTTTTATATATTACCCAAATATTATATATATATATCATTTATATATAATTGTTTAAAATGATATATATATATATGTCATATTTAAATGAATATTAATATATATTAAATATTTTACAAAAATATTTATATGTATAAAAATATATATATTATATATTTATATATCCATAAAATTATAAAAAAATATATTATATTTTATTGAATATACATAAAATTAATATAATATATGTTAAAATTAATTATTATATATAAAAAATATTATGTTATATATATTCATATAATATAATATAATATTTCTACATAGATGAAAATTTATATATAATTATATATAAATCTATTTTACATGTTAAATCAATTTATATATATTTATATATAAAATAATAGTTTAATATATATAAATTTATATATTATCAAATATTGATAAAATTATATATTTTTTAATTTTATAATATAAATACTTTAATTAAATTTTCACTATATTATATATATATATGTATACATAATATAATATAAATGTATCTATACATAAATATACAATAAAAATGTAATTAATATAATATATTTATAATATATAACATAAAAATGTATAGTTTTTATAAAACCATATATATTTTCTTTATTTGAATAAATGTATCTACAATTACATTTATATTATGCACACCAATATTTATATACGTATACATTTTTGTTTATGTGTAGAAGTATTTATTCAATGTATTTATATAATTTCATTATATATATATATATGTTTATAATGGAATTTAATAAATTATTATAATGTGTTTATGTAATATATATATATAAACACAAACGCATGTGCACACACACATATATATTATAAAATTTGAATTTATATGAGATTCATTTTTAAAAAAAATGAGCGGTTAAAACCACCTTTAATCCAAGGGATTAGTGGTTGTTCATGAACCCCTCTAATTTCATAAGATAGAGGGGGTTCCAACCCCCCCCCCCCCCCTCAAAGGGATTAGTTGCGGTTCATGAAACCCCCACAATTATTTTCAAATTAGAGAGGGTTCAATGCCCCCCACTATTTTAAGATATTAACAGTGGTTCATGAACCCCATCTACTTTCAGAAATTAGATGGTTTCAAAACAACACCAAACATCTTAGATTACAAGGGGTTCAAAACCACATTCTAATGTCAAATATTTGAGGGGCATTAAAACCCCCTCTGATTTAAAAGATTATTGAGGGTTGTGAACCCCCATTATTTCCTTAAAAAATTCCATTATATATAAATTTCTTCTAAAATCTAAATGAATATTATATATATATTATAAAATAAAAAAAATTATTATATATATAGTTCCTCTTAAATCAAACTGAACATTTAGTGCCATGAATTATTAAACTAACGAGGATTTTGACAAAACCTCCTCTAAAATAAAACAAAATATTAAAAAAAATGCAAAAAAAATTAGAGGCTTTGTGAACCCCATCTAAATTTGATGATCAGTGGGGGTTGTGAATAACCCCTTTTATTTTATATAGTAAATTAATTTTGATGGGGTTATTCATAACCCCTCTAAGAGACCCCTCAAAATCACCCTATTTTATTTGTAGTGGTGTTCCTTGGTTTGTTGACACATGATAAGAATAAAATTGTTATCCACATGCGCTGGAGTCAGGTCATTGTTGGAATTATATTATTTATGGAATTTGTTCTTTTTACCTTTAATACAAGTTATATAAACTAATAAAAACATGTTTTTTCTAACACTAGAGTTTTCATAGCGCTAGATAAAATCACTGATAAAAACACCATTTCCCAGTGCTAAAAAACCACTATTGAAGGGGTTCCTTAATAGTGCTAAAAAGCAATATTAATGGTGGACCTTTATCATTGCTTGTAAATAAGCACTTTAAAAGCACCCCCCCCCCCTAAATTCAATTAAAAAAACACTGATAAAGTGGGTTGATCTTTATCAGTAATTCTAAAAATGTTTTTAGAAAGGGTATGTTTTAAAAAAGCATTATAAATAATATATTAATATGTAAATATATTTATATTAATATAAATATAATATATTTAATAATTTAAAAAAATAGATAAGTTTTAATAGTTATATATATATAACATAGAAGATAATTTTTAAATGGGATTATAACTCTAGAAAATACATACAAACCCAAAAATCCTGAAAAACCGATAATAGCTGTAGAAACCCTTTAAAAGCATAAAACATTAAGAAACCCAAAAACCCAAAAATATCCAAATCTTTGGATCTGGGAGACCAATTTAGCTCCAAAACTAGTCATGTATAAACTAATTATATGAGATAAAACCACATGATATTTAAATCATGCGATAGCCCTAAAAATAATTAATATATTATAATCTCAAAATAGTCAGAAATTTGAACTCAAACATCAAATGGACATAAATTTTGATCTGGGTGCCTTTTTTGGGCTTCACCGAATATCAAATCAAATCATGTGATTAAACCTATGTTATGGAGATCCAGTGATGTGCTTATAGATCTTAGGTCACATTTTTTTTTCATCCTCATAAATGCCTATAATGCCTTCAAAACTAGGTTTTTAGTCGCCGCACCCAAATTCCTTAAAACTCAAACAACTATAAATTATGATCCGAGTATACTTTTGGCTTTATACCACATATAAAATAGAATAATTCAATGATATCAACTCCAATGTGTCTCAAAAGACTCTCTATCACCTTTATCGACGAAAAAAATGGGTTTATAGTTGTTGAACCCCATTTTTCAACATTTGATGTTCTTTTAGACTTCCATAACGTTTTCTACAGTTGTCGTTTTGGGATATAACACATATCAAATGAATAAATGTGGTGTTATATATACCTTAGTGACCCATTCTGTTTCCCGATAATCATTTTTAGCATAAAAGGCCTATAAAGCCTCCAAAACTATTTTTTAGCCTCCATGCCCCAATTTGTTTTAATATTAGATGGATTTTATGCCTTGTTTAAGGGGTTATTTTTTCTATTTTTCAGTGAAAACTAAATTTATTTTCATTTAATACATTCATTTGGATATTATAGATTTTAAATTGTATCATTTTTCTAAATGTACTATTAATTATAATCAAATATATAATGATATACACAAATTTTTTATATATTTAGATATTAAAATTTTATTTTATAAATAAATAAATATAAATAACTACATATAAAATATATTTAACAATATATAAACCATATATAAATAAAATCTAATATTAATTTTATAAAATATATTTAATTATATACATTTATAAATATATATATATAAACATATATATAGATATATATATATAACATATATATATATATAAACATGTATATAATTATATATATAAATATATATATAAATATATATAAATATATGGATAAAGAATATAAAGAAAGATAATGAAATATATAGATATATCATAAAATGTAAAACAAATTAGTATAGGGGAGTGTAAAAGACAATGCATATAATCTGGATGTCTCAGGTTCGAAACTCGCTTGAGGAGGTGGTGCGGAATGGGGGTGGGATTATCCTAAGGTTGTCATGAAAATGTGGGGGAGCACTACTAAAGGGGTGGGGCGTGAAAAAAAGTATTCCCTTTATCAGAGGGGCCTTTATAATTGATTATTTTGAACTATTAAAGGGGTCATTTAACCTCATTGAAAAAGAATTGATAAAGGGGTCCTTTAACAATGCTAACGAAGAAATGATAATGGTGGATATTAACATCACTAAAAAAGAACTGATAAATTCACCCCTTATCAACTCTTTTTAGAACCGTTAAATGGGACCTTTATCAGTACTTTTTACGAGCGTTGTTAAAGCTAACCCATTAACATCACTTACATTATCATCGCTTATATAGCACTGATAAAATAATTTTACTAGCACTGTTAAAGGAATGATTTGTAGTAGTGGGACAATAATATGTGGTAATAATAACTAGTAAATAATTTAACTCTAGTATTATAATCAAAATTGCTAAGAAAATATGTTATAAAGAGACAGATGATTGAGAACCCTGATATTTCCATTCAATAGAAAAACATTTGTAGTAAAATACACACCCTGAAGTCTCTACTTGTCATTTCGGGGAAATGATAAGAAAATTTACGGATTACAATGGAGATTTACCTACCCTATTCAATAGATATGCTAACTCATTACACGATGCATTCAAGGCCTGCACTACACTAGTTCTTTGTTCCACTTCACCTTTAGATAATGGATGTATTTTACTAACAAAAGAATTTATCTTATGAATTTTCTATTTTATGGATTCTATCCTAATGTTTTTCAATGAAAATTATTCCTTTATTCTATCCATTTGTGGATCATGTTCTGACAGATTTGTATTGTGTATAGCAATCTAATTGTGAAGCTATGATTCCTAAATAGTTAAGTGATCCAATACAGTATTAGTACCCTTTAAATCTTCCACATGAGGATTATAAAGATTATAAAAGATGATATCACATTTAGAAATATAAAAATACTCTCAATAGATGATAAATATTTGAATAAGTACAGGAATGTATTGATAATATATTCCACATATGCATATGCTAAACAAATATTGATAAATGTTGTTTGTTTTGTCATTTATATTCTCAAGAGTAGTCTCTGTTATGATAGTGTAGACATGAATCCATTCTAATTTTTTTATGGTTTGATGATCTATGGAAGCACTACGGTCTAGATCCTTTTTATCTGTAGCTACGAGTATATAATTTTGGATCACATTCACTGCAAAAAGTCTTTCTCCACCTGTGATGTTGAAGGATGAAAATCCTCCTCCACCACCTCTTGTTTTATTTTAGGAACCGAGCTGATAGTATTGAAATTGATGTATGGGTTGCCTAATATTGGTCTATTAGGACCAAAATTAGTTGCGATTATAATAGTGTATGTCCAAAATTTTTCTTCAGTGCCACTCCCAACAAAAGGGTAGCTTAATGATGAAACTCCGACAAAATTATTATAATGTCTGTATGAGTGTTGTTATCATTAATAAGCATGAGAAGAGAGAATTAATAGAAAAGAACATTAAGAAGCTATTGGTTTATTATTCACCCTCCATTATAGTTTACCCCACACCCCATGAGGATAATATTCCATCGATATTTTGGCATAACCCAGTGAAAATTTAGTTATATGTTTCACAGGAGGTAGAGAGTTCCTATGAACTCCCTCTTTCATTATCTACCACTACACCAGAGGGAACTAAATTATAAATGGACTCAAAATTGCAAAGATCGTTTAACAACTCAATAACATCATCAATTCTAGAAGATATCATATGAATGACAGAAATATTCAGCATTGTATGGAGAAATGTGGAATGAGGAATTGTTGTAGTGTACTAATATTAATAACATTGAAAGTTTTTAGTCACCCTACCAATGAAAAGTTGGAATGGTCTCCATAGGCGATGTGGATATCCTCCTTCTTGTATATGACCTAGTACTCATAAATACGATAATCAGTTGGTGTGGTGATATTGATGGATTGTCACTCTTCCAACATGGACGACATCATCAAGGTATAGACTCTGACACCACTATACGCATCACACTATAGGAAAATCCATCTACTAAATAACATGGAAAAAATCCTTCCCACTGATATTTTGGAGATATATCTTGACGAGTCTGGTAGACCATATATCATGTTTTATTTCCTTTATTGTGGCCCAATACGAACATGGAACATCTAGATATTATTGATTCAAATGATTCTTGGTTTGTTGAATCATTTTCCATGGACCACAAGATTGAAAAAACTGTTTCATCCAATCACTGAATGGAATAATAGAATAGATATGAAGTGGCTATCCCAGTGATCTCTCTGTTGTGACTAGTAAACCTATCACTAATAGAAAAACGTATTCAGTGATTTTGGAGGTGTTATCTACTAGAAGGATTTAATCATACATATTTCCACGAATTTCAATTCTTCCTAATTAGTAGATATCTATTAGGAAAATCCCAACATATCTATGTGGTAAATGGAACATATTAGTGCTTGAACCCAAATTATTAATCATAATAGATAGAATCTTGGTTGGATAATATACCACAAAAAATAAATTATTTCCACCTAATAAAATTCGATAACCTCTAACCATTCAACAAATTCCATGTAATTCCATCATACCTATAATTCTGAGGCCCATTCGTTAGAAAAAATCACACCAGACCAAAAATCCAACTTATATCTCCACCCTTTATTGGGATTACCTCATGAGAGTCTAAAAATGGATGGATAATCATGAATGATAGAATACCAAGATATATCATCATTATGAGTGTTACTTTGAATCCACAGGGAACCATTCATAATGGAAACCTTCTCTTAGATCAATTTAGAAAGGACATGTCTGATTGTTGAAGTCGTCACATAAACATGATCCACATAAACCTAAATCCAAGTTGATGAAGGATTTTGATTTATTTGGGTAATTGGAGAATCATCATGAAGCTCAATGTTATACATGGTTAAATTCTCTGATAATGGATAATCTAAAATCTCTAGCAAAAGTATACACTTTAGAATAACATCTTGAGGAATGATGTGATGTAAATGTAGATTTTAAAATTCCTAGAAATATAAAACATTCAATTTATCATGGAATAATTGTCACCTAACTAGACAAATATTGTTTTTTAAAATCCATTTTTGTCATTGTGATGAGAAAAAATAAACAAATATATATTCATAAAAACATAAAATCTATAGTCTAGTAGACCATGAATCACATCAATAGTTATGAAGACTGTATTTCTTTAAAATGATATATAATAAACCATAGTGCTATATATAAATAATGTGACTGAAAAAGAAAGCATGAAATATGCATAGAATACAAGTTTTTATATGATATTTTTTTCTAAGCAGGAAAGGATGTCTACAAAAAAATCTATGCAATGATATTCGAATGTTGTTTTCTCAAGGATGTTCTGAAAAGTATCAATTCAATTTTGATAGATAAAAATGTCCATGGCACCCTTTTTATTGGTCTAGTCCCCAATAAAAATCCACATGAATACCACAATGCAATTCAAATAGGTCAAACTTATTCATCAAAATTAACGCCTCTAAATCCCACCTTGAGATACTTTTGTTGGGAGGAATTTGTTGGGTCTTGAAAACTATTCATGGAATATTAAATTTATTTCATAAATTTGGTAAGGGAATAATCTACCTGGAAAAATGGAGATGAAATTTGTTAAACGGTGTGAAGCTAAATAGGGAAAAAACAATGTGAGGATCTCATTTCTGCATACCAGTATTGCTATATAGATTACCACCCCACATGGAATACCAATAATGGAAAAGATAAATGTCCCATTTTAGATCATGAAAAATAAAAATCATCTACGGGACTATGATGTTTCTTTCAAGATTTTGAAAACAAAAAATTCATTACTGGGCCATGATATCCTTTTATGACTCCCACAAAGAAAAAATATTTTTTGTGGTTATGGCATCATTTTTTGTCTTCTTCAAATGAGGAATCCCCAATGTCTATGTGAAATTCCTTCTATCTGAGAAGCTAGTTACATTCATGGCTCTATAAAAACCCCATAGGGAGATCCGAGTGCAAGAATAAAGTGGATATGCAGAGAAAAATTATGGTGGAAATCAAATTTCAGTAGGAATACTTATCACAAAATGCTATGTTAGAAAAGGAAATCACCCAACCATATGCATAAACAATATACATTGTGGATACCATTCCATGAACCATAGGTATATGAACTTCCTGTTGGATATCCCCCTATATATAAAAATACTATGTGGAGGGAACCCCAACCCACTTATTAAAACGGGACATGGTGGGAACCCCATCCCTCATTTGAAAGAGATACACAGAGAGAATCCCATCCTGTAAGGAAAAATTTTATATGAGATGTAGAATCCTAGGGTGTTCATATTTCCTAATTTCATCACATTACTTTTGTGTAGTGTTTTCCCCTGCTTGTGCCCTCCATAAATTTTCCTAATGGAATTCTTTATCAACTTCTTTTCTGTGAATCTCTTACCCCTAAATGGTATCATTCATGAAGCATCCCACATAGAGATATAATCCCCATGTGTACCACATCACAATACACCATGCGAAGGAGACTTCAATATATTCTAGATACATGTGATTAGAGTACATGGAACACCAGTGTGAACTCTTGATTGTACATTCCTGTGGTAAATGAGTTCCTATTGGGATGATACATAAAAAGGAAGATCCATGGAATGTTCTCGATCATACAGTCCCATGATAATAAAGATTTTGACCATGGAGGTAGTTTCAAGAAACTCACTATTTTATATATTGAGGAGGGGGATCATTCTTTCCATTCCCTTTGATGGGGGGGGATGTTTTTGGTTTCGTATCTCATACTCTTTGAAGTCTATAGAATTCCATCAATCCTGGAGTAAGCCACTAATTGGAGGTCACACCCATTATCTTCGTCATTCGTGGTTATGAAAACAGAATAGGAGATGGGAAATAGATCCATTTCTATTTTTTGTATCCCCAAACACATCCAACAACTGATGAAAGATGTTGTGTGGTTTTCTGTATATACTTATTCCTCTTGTTTCTCAGACAGATCCTGAATCACATGGTCATAGAGGCAAATTATGATCTATACATCTATACAATCAGATGTATGTCACGGTAGGAAATCTTTTTCTATATATTCATCACGACATTCTTCATAGGGCCTCAAAAGGATTCGGTGCTGAATTTAATGTATCTAACACTCATGCGCCTCATACTAAGTATAATCCCAAACCATGTTATTACCACCATAAATGTCCTTATTCCTTAATAAGAAAACCTTTAAGGGTCTTTATCCTTAATTAATCACCTTCAGGCCTCCCTTATAGGTGAAATCAACAACAATTTCAAACTAAATGTGATTTCATTCCTATCTAAAAAGGATATATAGGAAGCCTCTATGAGGTCAAAACCCAACACCCAAAGTTCTCTCTACTATTATATGGCCCATATCCCCAATGAGTTCATATCAAACATAGAGGGTTAATATTCCTTTTGGGTTCTTTCCAATACGATCCTTATTGGGTAAAATTATTGGAAAGATCATATCCCCCACTTGGGAGGTCATACCCCTTCTAGATCCTTTGGACCTCTTTTATGTATGTCCCACGCTATCATTTGACTAAGAATCTTCTACCAATATGTCTTTTCTAATGACATTAAACAGAATGGTATGGTCTTTTCACATGACCTTAAATGATATAATGTGCCTCATTAAGTGGAAACAGACTATGTGGTTTCTGAATCCTTTCACAATGATACATAAGAATCCCATTTTAGGGGCCTGATCCTAACATCAAAACCACTCCCATCTCCAAAGATGATGAAAAATTTCAAAGTGCCCCCACTATGTGGCTTAAAACCAGAATCATAATAAAAAATGGAAAAGAAACTCTAATTCGATCACAAAGAAGGAAAACTGATGGAGAACATCAAATAAAAATAGATGTCTTGATTGATGAAAAACCTCATTTGAATATAGAAAATCTAAATTAAATATATTATAATGTTTTTTATTTACCTTATTGTGACATGTCATATGTATTTGGGATTTAGAAAATTATTCATGAACATGTAATAAATCAAATCTATAAGAGAGTCCTAGTGTTGGAATAATTCCACTCAAAATGGTGTGATGAGACCAACGTCCCATCCTCATGACCTATATGATTTCATAAGTTTCATTTTCCATGTTACCCATTGAACACCCTCCTTTAGAAAGCAGTTCCTTGAGTAATCCTGGATATGAGAGCTATTGGTTATTTCAGGTTCTAGGAACAAACCCTATTAGAAACTGACCTATCTCGAATGGTAATCCAAATGTGAAGAATTTTTTACCGCATTCAACCCCCCATGATAAATTTTTTCCATCAAATTTTCATCGGAAAGAAAAATAGAAAACCCAATGTGATGAATTTTGAACAACATTCACCCCCATAACTAATCATCTGGTGCCATATTTTTGTTAGAATCAATAACGATGTAGGTGACACAATTTTCATCGTAAAAAATTTACAACGTCAAAAGGCCTTGTTTGGATCACTTAAATTCTCACGGAATTTTTATTTTTAGAGTTCTAGATAATTAGGAAAAATCATAACATCATGGATTCATAAACAACATGTTTATAAATATGAACATTGTCTCCAACTATATTCATCTTTTCATATTCCACATTATTTTATCATTACCATAATCCATATTTACCCTTTCTAGAAAAAATTAATTAATCATCAATATTTATAACCTGTGGAAAATGAAAAGCTAAGAATGATGAGCTCAAATTCATAGTAAGTGTAAATGCAAGAATTAACAATTACATGTCATCAGGGATCATAAGAATAGTCTAATGGTGTGATTACATAATCAATGTACAAAACTATACCCCATAAGAATATCCATACCTATCAATGCATGATTAATAAAACATGATGACATGGTATAAGGATTTTTTAAAGTCATGATTCATCAGAATATATAATCATGAGCCAGGTGATATCAATATTGATCAAAATAAACATTATAAACCCATAAAAATAATAGATAAAAATTATTGGTGTCTTGGTAAATCATCTTAATAAAACCCTTACAAAACCCTTATAGAAACCTTAGAAATGGAATAACCAAATGTTCGACTTCCATGCACAATGAAATGGAGTGACATATTAGTAAAAACAATTTTATAAGTTATATCATGCTCACCTAGTTATATCAAGGTTCACCCATCATATATCAATTACCATAAACCCTTAATAAAGTACATTGACAATGAATTAAATCATAAAACTCATAAAAAATCATTATTCCTTTAATAAAATGATTAATCATTGAAAATATATGGGTTCTATGAAAATCTATTCAAATCAAGTTTACCCCATGGTATTTTTATTTGTTCTGTAACAATGTTTTTAAACATGATGAAGCTTTTGAAAAGAAACATGTTACATAATGAACTCTTTGAAAGATGACTGGCTCGTGGAAAAGAAAATGGTTCTATAAAATTCTTTTTAAAACAATAATAATCCATCCAGATAAATAATGAGTATTTTATCATTACAAGATATCATTAATATAGCAGTAGTAACATCAAGGGTTATTGACATTGATGAATGCAAATACAATTAAAATATCTTTAAAAATATTTCTGTGGAAAATACCCTTCTTACATTGAAAATATCTATTAAAAATTTAAAAAACATTTTTAAAATGCATTTATTTTAAAAAAAATGTTATAATCATTTAATGGAAACCTAAAAAAAATAATGGGCATGATGGTGGGAAAAACTGTTCATGTGATAAGTGCTGAAAATAAACATTATTATCAAATCATTTGGAGAAAGGGAGTTAAAAGTTACCAATTATGAAAAAAATAAGAAATTTCATTTTAAAAACTTTTGAAATAAGGATGAATAACTTGTAAAAATGGTTTGAAAAATAATTTTTTTAATAATTTTTTTTAAAACATTTTAGAATACCTTTATATGGAAGAGAAATATACCTGATCTAAATGAATAAAAATATTTAAGTATCACATACGAACAAATTTTTTGATGTTTCTTAAATCAAGAAGGAATGAATTGGAAATTAAACATGTGAAATATATTCATAACTATATTAAGATAAAATATAAGGGTTTCATGTAAATATTATCACATTATTTCCTCTAAAACAATCTTAAACATAAACAATCCTAAAAGATAGGATATTGTGACCTAAATCCTATTCCACTTTAGTAACTCATCAATTGGGAGTCCCATTATATAGTAAAATAAAATTATACATTACATATCAGGAACATAATAATTTTATTGATATAACATTTCAATGGGAAGTATATACCCATCAAAAAGGAATATAGGTGCATATCATAAATATATGTCTCCAAGAAAAATAATTTTAGATGAATAACGATTATGAAAATCATACCATTGAATTTGAGAATTAATCAATGAATAAATAATGTGTATCAAATTTAAAAAAACATAAAAAATTTTAATACAAAAAAATATAATTAATGTTCATTACACACGTAATTATAAAATATCAAATACAATAATGAGTTAATGTAACCCAATGAAAAGAAATTGAGATATTAAATTCTCTACCACTGTGTATCTTTCATGTCGAATCCCTGTGGATTAAATAATTCAAATTAAAACATAGAATAATATGAATTATAATGAATATACGATTTTACATTTAAATGGGTAAGTATACAATTCACAAAATATAAATAATTTTTGAATATAAAATATGTCTCATAGAAGTAAAAGTGAGAAGTGAAAAACCAGTACCTCATGTCCAAAATTTCCATTTATGTCATAAAAATCACGTTTAATAAGATTGTTTCAATTATTTAATTTATTAAGATAATTTTTTAATTCCATATAATTATATCATCTATATTATTTATTTTAATTACATATAAAAATACATAAAAAGTTAAGTCTATATTGGGTGTTTTGAGGACATTTAGTTCATTTTTTCCAAACGGATTCAGTGTGTTAAATTTGGTCAAATCGGTCACTATTTCAACATATAAAGAATAATAATTATTAAATAATTAAGATATTATTTCATAAATTATTCTTTTAAGACCAATCCAAAATTTTCATTAAGAAAAATATATTTCATTTTGATCTTGGAGATGGTAGGTTGTATGTACGTTTAAGTAGCGTTTCCATTTTTCAAATATAATTCTAAAAAAAGATATGTGTTATTTTTACATTCCAAAATGATCATGATTTAATAATTACCATATTTTTTTCTTTAAATATACTTATATATATAATTATTGTGATGAGATTATGAAAAAAATGACCACATCGCTTCGTTGAGGTGGTAGTCCACACATACATGAACAACGATATCGTTTTTTAATTTTAGAATGAAGCTGTTATATTATATTTTAATAATTGTAAATTTTTTATAAATATAGTTAATATTTTATTTATATCAAATATATTTATTAAGATAATCCTTATTACATTCAATGATAAGTGTTACTAAAAAACGAATCACATCGCTTCGTGAGGTGTCATCTGTCGTACACAAGAGGAATGTTATTATATCCCCCATAGAATGAATGGTAAGAAGATATATATGATATCAAAACTAAATATTTATAAATATTTTTGTAATATCATATAATTTAAATCCATCATTACAAAAATATGTGATAATCATTGATGGAAAACAAATGACCTCAGATCATGAATCCATAGTCCCCCACACACATGAATTATGATTTCATATCCTTTTTTATGGAAGTGGAGTTGGATTTATGTTATTAAATTAATATAATAAAATATAAATATATATTAGATACTTGAGATATCATATTATATTTTTTTGAATGAAATTTTAAGGAGGGTGACAAAGAAATAAAATAAACACATATAGTTATGAATTTTACCTCTTATCGGACCACCTATTTAGGATTATACTTGATGTATTCCTAGATTGGATTTATTACCCAAACAAGGAATCCTGTATCAGGGTATGTAAGTTAGGATGTTATTTGGGTAGTTATTTAATGATACAAAGGAATTTTGAGGTGTTTATAAGAGAGGATATGTGTATCATTTTTATGTGATGTGAGTGGAAGAGTCGTTATTTTTTAAAAGAGAAATTCCTACCCACATTTTTCACATGCCACAAATATAAAAAATGAATTAATATTTAGAAATAGATATTATATGGTCTAAATATGATGTAAATTATTTTTAGACATATTTATAGGTCATTTTTACCCTTTTCTTTTTAATTTAGCACCCTGTAAACCCGTTTTCACCAAAACCTTGGTAATTTATTCTTTCTATTTTAACTATTTATTATTGAAAACATTAAGTTGAAATTAGTAGCCAATATAAATTTTAATGATTCCAAATATTGAATACATTTTAAAAATTTAATTACATAAAATTAAAAAATTAATATTTAATATTAAACTCAAAGATACAATAAAAAAGAGGGTTTTCCAGAAGTGTATTTTCCATGTAAAATGTGATTTTAATTTAAATCAATGAATAATAATAATTATTTTATTATTTTAAATTTATATTAATTAATCCCAAATATATAAATATAATTTAAAAAATTCCTCATTATGGATTATCATAATTAATTAAAATGGAAAAGCATTATGCATTTTAGAATAGTTTTCAGATATTTTTTTAATACCATAAATAATATTACACAATAATACATTAAAATGTTGATTAAAAATAAAATAATTGTCTTAAATATAACTAAATAATAATTATATTAATTCAAATAATATTTAATATATAATTAAACATAAAAGTTTCTTAAAATATTGAAAAAGAAATGACATATTTACAAAAATCTGTATTTTTTACTTTTTAATGAAAAATCAATATTTTCCAAAAAATCACAAAATTTCCCCCAAATTAAATATTTAGATTTCCATTAAATAAATGATTTTAATTTTTTAAAATAAATTTTCTAAAATTTCAAAAAAATTATTATAATAGTTTTTCATGTAAACCAAAAAAAACATTTTTTAAGAAAATATATTTTTAAAGAATAACATCACTTTACTAAAATAGTATGATTATTTACTAAAAATTTATCCCAAATTTATATTGAGTAAGTAATTTATATATATATATATATATATCATAAAGTATTTAATACTGTTAATAACCAATTATTTAACAGCTTGGTTATAAATATTATATATATCGCAGGTCGTTTAAGTTTGTGGTGTCATGTCAAATATTCTATCAAAGATATTTTTATTTTCTTAAATATCATAGTGTTAAAGAAGGATACATTCCATAATAATTTTCCAAAAAACTAAACTATATATTTATTGATTAAAAAACCATATGATAATTATGGTTATCTTTTTATTGCTACTCATTATGCAATGTAAAAATTAAATTGTCACAAATATTCTTCTCAATATGAATTATATCAAGATTATGATATTCCAAATTAATATTCTAATAACAATGTTTTAAAAATATACACATTTTATTCCACTATTGTGTTATATTTTCTTTATAAATTTTACATTGTAGCCCTTTCTCACATTCATTAAACCATTACATTTTATAAATTATGTAGTAACCACCATTAATTATCCTAATATTTATGAACAATATAACCCCTTCATTTATATTCACAATTCAATATATCCTTTTTATGGTTCATTTTTATTCCTAAATTTATAATATGCATAAATAAATTTAGGATGACACATAAAACTTCACTTTATACTATGTTGTAATCATTGTGGTTCAAAATCCAAAATATAAAATGGATAAGATAATTTAATATGATAATTCCCACTGAATTAGTTTCTTATTCATAGAGACTCACTAACATTCCACTTTAAAAGAACTTTCATTTTTAATAGTTATCATATTCAATCATCATTTTTTTACACTCCATAGTTTTTTAATCCATGCAATTCTTAAGTTGAGGTTTAAGGTATATATATTTTTTATTTCCATGAATTCTATTTCTAGGAATAATAATTAAAATAATGAAATAAATATTCTCCATTCACATATATGTAGGTAGATTTTAGGGGATTAAAGAAACAATACATATTCTACATATATTTCATAGAGGACCAAAATAGTTGAAACCCTTAAAAGATATCCCCAATGGTACATTCCTAATATTTATAAGGAAAATATAAATAAAATGAATCAAACAACTTCCATGATGTAAGATCTTTTAGATGTATCATCAACCCATCATTGTTACTATCATGATAATACCACTTCATGTCGTATGTAGTCTTAGATGACATGAATAATATTTTCAATGGTTGTTTTAAAAGAAATAAATTCAATACCTTTATAGAATTTTTCTCCTTCTTTATATTCCTATTAGTTCACTGATTTTATCTCACATTATTTCTCATTAACTAACTTGAACTTTTGTGACATATTATTCTTTTTTTACAGAGTATTCTACTGAATAAATCATGAAATTCTTAAGGCATGTATGTATCTTTGTAGTATCAAATCTATGTTTTTTAACATTTCCTCCATCACATATAATGATGTAGTAATCATATATTTTATAATTCTTCAAGATCTAACTCTGAAATCATGAACACATATTTTTAAATAATTCAACATAGACACTTGATATGATACAACTTAAGTAAAATATACAACTTCGAGTATTTGGAACACCCTTCGTACATTTCTTTTTTTCATCATTAACTAATTTAAAAAACTCATATTTTGGTCCCTCGTGATCTAATAAATATTACCATACTCACGACCAAGTAATGCTTCTGTTGATCTATTGAAATCATGGATATTGTATCCTGGAAATTAAGATGCTTCATTTATCATGTTTTGAACTAAACTCTCCTTGGGTAGATCACTTTGTGTTTTTTTCTTATAGGATATTCATTTTTTGACTTTACATGGGATTTTATTTTTCCTGAAACATATAAGATATATTTCGATCGGGAAACTGTTTCAATATCTAGTACTCATATACTTCATTTATATTCATCCATTTCTTTAATTAATAATCATGGCATGTAAATTTAATTCTACCATCCATCAGTTAGTTTGTAATAGCATAATCTAATAATTCTTCAAAACCCTAGGAACATTGAGGTGTGTTTTGAAGTAAATTAAAAAAAATTGTATCCATATGTGTTGTATTTTCATGCTTCTCTCTATAAATTCAAATATAAATATATAAATTTTAAATCAAATAAGAACAATAAATTTTTAACATCAACCAACATCTTCATCACACAACGTTTTGTATTGATTTGACAAAGCCAAAATTAAAGGAAAAAATTATTCATTATGATATAAAATTTGAAACAATATAAATGAATAAATATAACCCCTCATTATAATTGGTACTTATGACATGTTTGAAGGCCAATGATGTGAGGATATGTAAATATATAGCATGGAGGTTAGGGAGATGAGTCAAGTAAATTATGAATCATGGAAGGACAGAGGTAGGGGAAATTAGGTTGAGGTAAAGGAAGGAGTAGAATGTGGTCATGGGGAGAAGAGGGTTACGATGGAGTTGGTTTCCTAGAACCAACATATGTTTACATTTTGAAAACATTTTTTTCATAGTTTTTAATATTAATAAATCTTCTTATCACATCATAATTGTTTGTCAGCATAACATAGTATGGGATAATGTCCTTAGATTAGTTTTTGTAATAAAAAGTCATAATAGTTCTGATCTATGATGTGAACCTGGATTTATTATGGAACCATTCATAAATATATTTTCTATATCTGGTAGATAAAATTCAAAGGAAAAAAATGATACAGGGTCTCATGGGTGGATACTCATAGAACATTGAGTAACCATCTCATGGTGTACAACCTTCACAATATCTAGTGTATGATATTATAAAAATGAGACTAGTCAGTAAGAAATCCAAATGTATATGTTTTGTTAGATGTTCCTATCTTAGGTTGTGTGTATTGATCATTAGACATTAATATTAATATTTTAATGTATTATGAGTCACATACTAGGAGGTATTATTGAAAAATGTGATGATATATATTCAAGGTGAGGTAAGATATGTTGGATACATCACAGGTAATATTACCTTAATGAATAATGCAGAAAGGATATGTACCTTTTATTATTTAATAGAGGTCAATATCTCATGAAATTTTATGGAAATTATATGGAGAAAAATAAATTCATGGACATTGAATTCTATAAGAAAGAATGATCCATCAAATCAAGAGAATGAGACACCAATCACATAAGTTAATGGCACCAACGTTCACCTTACATGATTAGAGATATCATGATAAGGAGATTATACTATACTGTAAGTTTCTTTAAAAGGTATTATATTATTGAGTAATTAATTTATTTCTATATGGGTGCCTCGACTTGTTTCTAGATTCTAACCTTGTACATTAGGTTGTTTGTATAATATCACTGAGAAAGGGGCCACAAGGGTCACACACTAAGTGTATCCAAAATCTCAGTTGAACAGTATAGTTTTTATTTACTGTTTAAAAGTTAGAAAAATATTATTTTCTCATATGGTTTAATAATTATTCATGTTTTTTGATCAATTATTTCCCATCACCAATTATTCAAGGGAATATAATTTGAACATAATATTTAATAAATTTTTATTTTTAATTAAGTGAATATTATATTATATTTATTTATTAGCGAATAATGTAGTGGTATTTTTTTATTAAATAAATAGTAATTATTCAAGCCCAATAAATATTGGGGAGTAATTTTAGATCATGGTTTAATGTTCTGTAACAAATAATTTATATTGAATATTATTTTATTAATTAATATTTGATTTAATTTTCATGTCATGTGTATCTCGAGGAAATATTATTATTAATATTATATTAGACATGGGGTTCCACAAGGTATTGACTAAATATTAAAGTAAACCTATGAAATTATTTATTTCTAATCCCTAGTGGTATTTAAACCCAATTATATTATTTTACCAATAAATCTAATTCAATTATTTTGTTCAGAATGACATTCGAAGAGAATCATATCAAGAACTAACGAGATCCCACTCTGAGAATGCTCCCAATAATGGGGATCAATCTTCCTCTACCTCCCACCCTATTCTCTAGAGAGATCCAGGATAGTGCCTGAGAAGTTATTCTCTTAGAGGATAATGGAAAATAATGAATGTGAAAGGATATTCTATAGTAGCACATAGAGATTCCTATGAAAATGTTTTGATATTTTTGGAACACATGTGGATAACTTATTGTGGAAACATGTTCTTTATTCCAACAACACAATGATGTTACCACATAGATCTATTTTTAGATCCATCAATGAAGAAATAATTCAGGAAAGTTAGTTATTAAATGTATTAAATTAATTATAAATTATATGTGATGATCATCTCTTTTGTTTTGACATTTTATCATTATTTATTTTCTTTAATTCAATTATATTGATCATTATGTTTATCATCATGTATATCTTTAATAAATCAGTGATCATGACAAAATAAAAATTTGGGAATGAACCATCACATGATTCCACAACACCTAGAACCTACATGTTATATCAGAGTGGTCAAATAATTAATTATAATTATTTAAAAATCATTTATTTATTTAAACATTTTTTCATTTAGTTTTCAATTCATGTTTAATCATTCCCCAAATTCAAATTATGAGAAATTATTCTTCCTCATTCATTTCTCTTATATATAATAAAATTGATTAATTTAATGAATGATATAAAATCAAAGATCTCATTTGAAGGTGATGAGGATTTTGACCAGATAATAAAAAGAACACATTAATGTAAATGGAGTTACACGTCATGTACTAGTGTTCAAAGGCCACAGACATAATTTAGAATTAATTCAAACAGTGTGCATTGAATAAAAAATGTGTATTTAATTTCCTACACCATATTTTGACCAAGTCATCTCGGTACATTGTCATCTAGAACACATGCCATGTAGACCATGTACATTGTGTGGTGACCATATAACTAGGATACCACAAACCATTTATCCCATTGTACACATCGTGTACTCTAATTTCTCTATGGTATGGTTTAAACATTGTGTCCCTAGTCAATTTCCTCAAATATATGGAGGGAGGCATACAAACTATGTACCTCTCATGTACATGTCATTTACTTAAACCAAAATTTAAAAAACTAAAACTAATTTATTATAATGTGTAAACCTTATTGACATGTTCTTACGTGAGTTCATTATTTTTATTAGAATTTTCATTTGATGGATATATATATGTCTGTGTGTGTGTGTTTAATTACTTTCTGAATAATTTTTATATCTTCATATCATGTATGAGTTATATTACAGTTATTACTCAATGTGAATTCAATAATAACACATGGCAGAAAAATCATGTAATCATGTAATCAATATGTTAGTAGTACACATCATGGAATTATGTGATCTGTCGTGTATAACATATGTCACGAGAGTAAGAAGTATAAAAGTAAAATATAGGTTGGGTATATTTGGATGGGTATTCACCAGGTTTCCTCCATGGTACATTTTTTACATAGTTAATTTTAAATAAATTTATTTAATTTGTTTAAAAATATGATGGATGAGAATATAAACGAAATTTAAATGAGAAGTAAGATAAAATATTTGATTAAATAAATAATGTATTTAATTTATATGAGGTTGATTAATCTAAAATAAGTATGATTAAGAATTGAATATTTTTTATATTATATAGATAATTTATTGAACATATTTGGATGATCATTATAATAGACCAACCCTTTTTATGTGATTGTTTTCATTTACTTTATTATTAAATTCAATTGCTAGATTATGTGTCATCTCTCGTATCATTATGCACGGGCCTATGTTCCCATGGTTTCATTCATCTAACCCATTTTCCCATAACCAATGTCTGAGTAAAATAATATGTAATGGATGAATCAACCAAGCTAGTGGATGAAGATCATGTTTATATCCTAGGAAAACCAATCCAAGAGAGTTTCATATGATGATAGGTGGAAAGCTATAACATGAACTTTAATTGGTTCTAGTTTTTTCCCTAGGTCAAAATCTAGTTTATCAATATCTAGATAATCTAACCATTAGTAAAATATCATGATCATACCACTTTATTATTATAATTAAATCAAGTTTTATGTTAATTTCATTATAGATATTTTTTCATGATCACATGAATTAATGAATTAACAAGCATGCAAGATAGATCTAAAATAAATTGGATTATGCATAAATATTACATAAGACATGAATAATCAATTATGTTAATCCACATAATATTAAAAATAACGTGACAAATATTTTTATTGAATTTTTTTTATAAAAGATGAAAATTATTGAACTATATATTAAGTAAGTATCGCCTTACACTACTTCTGTTAAAATAAAACAATAGTTCAACATTGATGACTAACCAATGTAAGGATGTTTTCAATTATTATGGAATAATAGAATTATTTTTTGGGTTGACATAACATAGTATGAATAAAGGGTTGGCTTAAAAAGCAGGAATTGGAGTAACTGAGAGGTAAGGGTTGTGGAAATCCAATTTAAGGATTTCAGGATTGGGGAATCTAATGAACACAACAACGAAGTATGAGGTCATGCAGTTGACATTTGAAATGCCTATCTAAATCAATTCAATTTACATATCCAGTGTTGTGGTTATGAGAAGGGGAATAAGGATATTATCCACTATAATGCCTAGGAAATAGGATATTCTGAATCTAATGATGGGGCTATTGGGTCTCAATAAAAGAACTCGAGATTAATAAATATAATATTTATTTATTTGTATAAATTTATCAAAAAAATTACTAATTATATTCATAGTATTTGAATAAGTATATATAAATGGACTTTAATCATATCCATGAGATCTATACATGAGAAGTACAACCTTCTCTCCATCTGAAATTTCCAAAAGTTGAAAAGTCACTAGGTTTTAACCTTCTCCTTAAAAGGAAATTGTATGTACAGGAAAAACCAATTCCTGATGCTCCTATTAATATGGATAGTGTAGAAGAGTACAAACTCTCTGAGAAACATTTGATTGATTCCAAATATGTTCAATGATTCATGTTATCAACCATGACCAATGTGGTTTTTAAGAAACATGAGTACATGGATGTATATAAAATATTATTTCACATTTGGGATCTCATTCCCGATATGGGGAGGAAAGAGAGATACCAGATCTCTATGATTTTTTAATAACTAAGCAAAGAAATTCTACTCTAGCTGGGCCTCATGTAGTCAAGCTTATTCGATACATCAAAATTTTATAAATCACAGGCATTAAAATAATGTAATATTTGTGTATAGATCTCATACATTTATCAATTCTCGATACCATATCTCATATTATTATTAATTAAAATATGGTAAAAAATGATAATATTCTTTAAAAACATCTTACTTTGATCTAGCAAGTGTATTAGGATATTGGGCATGATAAAATCAGAGTCATTATGGTTTATAAAAAAAAGAATAAGGTAAAGAAGGGAAAACACACAATAAGTCTAAACATCTCAAGCATTGTCCTTCCAAGGAGAGGATGATCCAAAAGCATGGAAAGGAATTGGGAAGAGTATTTTTTCACAGGGAAATCCAATCTATGTGAAAAGGATCTACATCCATATGAAATGGGAAGATAAAGGTGAATTTGTTATCGAGTGTAATATTTGAATATTTACAGATTGGGTACTAGTTGCTGCTTCTGGTGCTTATATCGATATGAAAATATTGGAACCCATTATATTCTGAAATATATCTAGAGGATAGATGGATTTGAGATATTCTAATGATGCAAGACTAGTTAGTGTAGCCAATTTTTACTCCCACCATGCATTTCCAACAAGAATGATTTTGTTTTTAATTATTTTTATAATATTCCAACAATTCTCAATAAAATAATTTTTTTATCAAGCCTATATGCAGATGGGTTTATTTTAATTTTTTAAATAAAATTTTATATATATATAACATGTGTTAGGCTATAAAATATTTAACTAATGGTATTTATGTAATAAATTACAGTAACACAGTAATGGAAATAGATAATGAATCATGTTCATGAAACTGATATAACACCCAGTTATAGTATCACTTTATTGGTCACGTAACCACTAATAATTTGATAATTCTCTATCCAAATTCTTATTTAGAATCAAATGAGTTAAAATCACTTGAAATATTTCATTCCCTTTTAAAATAAAAGATTACCAAATCATTATTTGGTTGAAATTTTAAAAGGGCTATAGAGATTCTAGTGTTGGTACAAAATGATGTGTGTGGACCATTTCAAGTAGAATCTATATTTCAGTATTCATAATTCTAAAATTTTACTAACGACTACTATATATATGGTTATGTCTACAAGATGAGGTATATGTATGAGTAATTTGAGAAATTAAAGAAATTACAGAATGAAGTATAGAATCAACTGAGAATGAAAATATAGAAGCTTTAATCGGATTGAGGTGGCGAATATCTTAAGCAAGATTTTATCAACATTTTATGGGAGTTATGGATTCTATCTCAACTCACTCCACCTTACACACCACAGTGGAATTATGTTAGCAAATGAAATAAGTGTTCCTTTTTATTCATGGTAAGGTTGGTAATGAGTCATGTAGATTTTCCATTATCCTTTTCGAGATATGCATTAACAACTAGGGCATACACATTAAAATGAGTGCTAACTAAATCGGAAAATGGAATTCCCTTTGAGTTATGGAGTAGAAAGAAACCTATTTTTTCACATACATGTGTATGGGGTTGTGAAGAATTTTTTGAGGCCTTATCATAAAACAAACTAGTTCCTCAGGGCACAAAGTGTATCTTTAAATGGTCAAATAATGAAATAATGAGATACTAGATAAACAAACCCTAATACAAGAAAGTGATTTTCACCAGATAAGAATTTTTTTCTTGAGAGGGAGGACATCCGAAAAAAGGATAGTGGGGGAAAGATAGAATTCAAGGAACTATACATTTTGGATAGTAAAATTTGGTACATGAATGGATTCATTAAGTCACTATGGAAGAACATGTTCCTGAAAAAAAATTGCGTAGGAGAACAAGAGATGTAAGATAACAAGGGAGATATGGCTTTGTAGTTATCAGGGATGATGACTCATGATAGGTTGAAAATGATGAACATATATACTACAAAGAGGAAGTAGAGAGATCATAATCTATCAAATATAAAGAAGACGTGAATTGTGAAATGGACTCAAAGTATCAAAGACAAGTTTCAGTTCTAGTCGCTTCCCTAATTGATGTAAATCTTGTAGTTTGAAAAAGGCAATTCAAGAGAAAACTGAACATATAAGCTAACTAAATACATACAAGGCAAGTCTAGTTTCCAAAGGGTTTATAGAATGTTATGTAATTAAATACAATGAAACCTTGTCAATAGTTTCTGTATTCAAATCCATCAAAATTATACTTTCTATAACAGCTTACCATGACTATGTGATTTGATATATGTTATTTCAACCTACATTCCTTAATGGGAACCATTAAGAAGTTGTCTATATGGCACATCCAGAAGGGTTGGTTACTTAAGGTGTTTCCAAATGTATTTTCAAGTTATAGAGATCCATTTTCGGATTTAACCCCACATTTAGGTTATAGAACATTAAATTTGATGATGCTATAAAAGAATTTGGTTTCATTAAGAATGAATGTTATTCATGTTTTTATAGACGGTTTACTGAGAATATTGTAATTATCTTAGAAGTGCATTTTGATGACTTATTACAAATTGGAAATGACATACTAGTTTGATAGTATTTTAAGGACAGGTTAAACAAAGGTTTTTCCATGATGGACATTTGTGAAGAAACCTATATTCTAGGGATCAAGATCACTATGGGTAGATCCAAGTGGCTGTTTGGACTATGTAAAAGAACATATATGGACAAGATACTAATGATATTTAGTATGGAACTATTTAAGAGAGGATTGGTTCCAATTTCACAAGGATTTTATATTTTTAAGCAAATGCATCCTATGGAACAATAAGAGAAATATATAATGAGTAATATCTCATATGCTTAATTGATAGAATCAATATTTTATGTCATGTTATATACTAGACATGATGTTTCCTATGTGTTGAGCACGATAGAACATTACCAATTCGATCTAAGAGAAAAATAATAGTCTACAATTAAAGTTGTCCTTTAGTATATGAAAATAATTATGTAAGGGTTCATGGTATATGAAGGAGATGGGGAGTAGGTCATCAGGGGTTATATGAATTCTAGTCATTATATTGATCATAATGGTCTGAGGACATTTGTAAGATATTTTTTCTGTCTCAACAGAAGAGCTGTGAGCGGGAAGAGTTCAAAGAAGCCAGTTTTTGTAGATTCTATAGTGGAGTCACAATATATAGTGTATTTTGAGGTAGAAAAGAAATTTTATAGGTTATGAAAATTTTCATGGGATATTGATGCGATACATAGAAGTAGAGACCATATCCCCTTGTATTGTAATAATTCTGCAGTGGTCGATCTATCAAAAGATCCAAGGTCACACCAACTGAGAAAGAATATACTCTGTAAGTATCACCACCTGAAGAAATTTTATCAAAGGGATGACGTTTCATTAAGTAGAGTACGCACAAAATAGTATGTAGTGGACCCCTTTACAAAAAGAATATCTTAGTATAAACATTGGTGTCATGTGAGAGCCAGCGGATAGAAGGTTGTTAGCAGTTGGCTCTAGTGAATGTTGGAGTTTGTTGGAGATGGTTCCCTAGAACCAAATTCTATTTAATTTATGATAAACTATATTCATAGTTTTTAATATTGATAAAACATCCAATAACATCATGAATGGTTTATTCATAAGATTGTATCTGATAATTTCCATAGATTAGTTGTTGCACGAAAAGGTCATATCAGTTCCAGCTATGAAGAGAACCCATAAGTACTATGACTCCATTCCTAAATATATGTTCTACAGGTGGATGATATCATTTTAGGGACACAAATGATATAGGATATCTGGGGTAGAGACTCATAGTACTTTGAATAACCTTCTCAGGGTGAACACCTTTAGTGATATCCAATGTAGAATATTATGAGAATGGGACACGTCAGTAGGAAATCCACATTTATATATGTCATGGATTATTTCTATTTGTAGAGATTTGTATTGATCATTAGACATTATGATTATTAATAATGATTATTATGTGTCACATTCTTTGATGTATTGATCATAACTGTTACGACATATGTTCATAGTGAGGTAGGATACGTTGGGGGAATCACAAGTAATATTACATTAATGAATAATGCATTAAAGGATTTGTCCCTTCCATTCATTAACTGAAGATGTTATCTCGGGGACTTTGATGAAAATGAGATAGCCTAAATAAATCCATGGTCATGGTGTTATATTTTCAAGTATGATTTGAGGAAAATCAAAATCGGATGCATCAAGAACATAGTTAAATGAAAGCTATGTGAAGCCTACTTGATTAGAGATATCATGTTAAATGGATTATATTACAATGTAAGCATATTGAATCGGTATTTTTTCATTGTAACATTAACTTATTTATCTATGAGTACCTTAGCATATTGCTTATCACTATCCTAGGACATTAGGATATTTTTCTTAATGCCATTGATGAAGATACCTATAGGGTCAAACAATATGTGTATCTAGAATCTCAGTTAAATAAAAATTATTATTTATTATTTAACAAGTTGAGTAAATATCATTCCCACACATTGTTTAATATTTATTAATGTTTTGTGGATCACATATATAATATCACAAATTTGTTCAAGAGAATATATTGTGAGCAGGATATTTAATAAATATTTAATTTCTATTTAGCGAATATAATATTGATTTTTTTATTCTTGAATAATGTCGTGATATTTTTTTTTAAATAAATGGAAAATATTCAAGGACCAAAAAATATTATTAAGGAATGAGGGAAAGAGATTAAAGGAACAATAAGATTTAATACATATTGAATATTACTTGATTTAATAATATTAAATTTAACTATCATGTTAACTACATGTAAAAGAAATAATTTTATTATTATTATGTTAGATATGGTATTCCTCAAGGGATGAAATTAACATTAAAGTGAACTTGTGAAAATATTTATTTCTAAACACAAGCTGTATTTAAGACAAATTATATTAATTTTATAACAGATCAAGTTTATTTGTGTTGTGTATAATGACAGTGAGAGAGAAACATCCCATGCCTTAGAGTGATCCCTCCCCATGAATGCCCTAAATTACAGAGTGATTTTCCTCCAACACCCACTCTCGAGTATAGAGAGATCAAGGAGAATTCCTTAGAATCGATTCTCAAAGAAATCAAAGGAAAATGATGTCGCGACAATCAATGATTTGTGGAAAACATTTAGATCATTGTTAGAGGGGATATGTTCTTGATTACTACAACACAATGACGGAATAACAGAGGTGTATTATTAGATCCATCAATGAAGAAATAATTCATGAATGGTAATTCATTGATTGATTAAATAAATTATAAATAATATGTAACGATCATCTCTCTAATTCCATCATTTTATTCATTATTTTTTTTATCATTGATTCAATTCCATTGATCACAACATTTATCATTGTGTAGTTCTCAGATTTATTACTGATCAAGAAAGAAAATCAAAGAACATATGTTTATCTATATAGGTAGTTTTTTATTTTTTTCATTCTTCCTAAATTCCAAATTAAAATTGTTGATTTGAAATTATGCATTCTATGTGGATGATTTGGGTTGTGGTTTTGTGACTATTATTCTTTTAAATATATTTATTATAATTATATATATATATAACTGTAATTACAAATATATATACTTATAAATATTTTTATATAAATATTAATATGATTATATAATTATATATATATATTAATATTTTATTATTTATAATTATAAATATAATAAACATATTTATTATTTAAATATATTTATTTTGATTTATAAATATATATATATATTTTTTTATTTAAATGTATTTTTATTTAATTATATTTGTTATGATTTTATAATTGTATAAATATATATTTATATATTTGTGATTATAATTATAAATAAACATGTTTATAAATATTGCTATAAAATTGTAAATATATTTATACAATTAAATATATTTATACAGTTATATATCTATAAATATAATTATTTATATTTATTAAAAAATAATTATATATAATTATAAATATAATAAATATATTTATTATTTAAATATATTTTTTATAATTCTATAATTTGATAAATATATATACAATTTTTTATAATCCAAATTATAAATAATTTTTTTACAAAATTTTTTATAATTATTAATATAATATATTTGTTTATTTTATTTATATAATTATCTAAATTTATTTATTTATTTAAAATTTTATAAATTATTTTTTGAAACATTATATATGTATATTTGAATTATAAAATATAAATGCGTATATTAATATAACATGTTTATATTAATTATATAAAATCATTTCATAAATTAATGTCTATTAATAAACCTAATTTTTTGAACATAAGATTGAGAATATTGTATATAATAAAAATATTATTTTAAAAACGTTTTTATCAACGCTATGAATTGTTCTGATAAAAATCCACCATTATAAGTGCATTATATTTAGTAATGGGTAAGACATGATCTACGGTAGCGATGTTTTTTACCCCTTTAACTTATTTACATTCTCTATATCCCCATGTTGTCAATTCTTAATTTATTGTCTATAAATTTTGGAACAATTGGATTGGACATGGTTCAGATCATTTGGGTATTTCACAATTGTCACTGCATCAGCGGACCAATAATTTTTTATTCCAAATTTTAATACCACATATTCAGGAATGAAAAAAATATAAGATAATTGGTCCCCCTAAACTACATGGACATTAGTCAAGCAAGGTTGAAGATTATTAAATTAAAACATATTTTAATAGTCATATAAACAATAAGTGGTATTATTATTGAAGAGCTCTAATCCAAAGCACTAATTAAAATTACTTTTATTAATTTTATATTTTCAAATAATTATAAAAATAATTATTTAGTTTGATTTATGATATTATATTTATAACTGAATTTTAAAATTTTGAGTTTAAAATTTTATTGAGTTTGGATATTTCTAAATAAAATAGTGTTGATTTCAAAATTTTATTTTGAAAACATATATAAAAAGTTTAAAATTACTAATAATTATAAATTTTTTTGGATACAAATAAATTATAAAATTTATCCGATATATATTTTAAAAAATGGATGATGATATTTTTTTATTAAAAACAACCAGAAAGTATTGAATGTTGTGTGGGGCCCAAAAATTTCTTTTTTCCCACCAAAAGAAGATTTATGGGCAAGGAGTGTTTCCATTTATGCAAGAAAAGTGGTGGTTTTAAAAGGATCCCCCTCCAAAAATATATATACATTTTCTCCTCAAACATCACAGTCAATTTCTCATAACTCGAAGACATTGGGTAATATTTCATCCTTTTAATGATGTTTCCCTATGATATTGAGGCTTCCATTTATCTTCTATGTATTTGATTTTATTTCTTTTTTCCCATTAAAATTTTATATGTGTATCTCCTTTTCAAGCATTGATATTTTGTAATAACATATCCTCTATAGCTTCTCTAAGATCTCTAAATTTTCATTACCTTTCTTAGTACTTTAGTTTTACCTTAAATTTTTAAATGTTTATCTCTTTATAAAGCATTAGTCTAGATGGGTTTTTTCACTGATTTGTTTTCATAGACTCCAATAAAACATATTATATAGGCATAAACCATTTCCATATTAATTCTATGATCTTGATTCATCATCCAATTGATTTAATTTCATCCATTGATATCCTTGGACTACATCTAATTGGGAAGTAATTGTAACTAAACATAATGTTATTTTCTTCATTGTTTCTATATTATCATAATATGCCTAGTGAAATTTTCTATATGTTTTAGAATTATAAATTTCCACATTTTTATTTTGTTTTTACTAGGTATTCTTCTATATATTATTTCTACATATCTCTATTTATGTTGTACTAATGAATTTACAACTATAAAAAATTATATTCTCTATATTACATATGTTTTATTTTATTTATTTTATAAATCAAAAAGATTAATAGATCTATAAAATTAGATATGTATGCCATATTTCATGATATGATAGAGGATTTCTTACTGATCATGGAAGATGATAACATGGTCATCCCACTGGACCGGTGGGAGATGAAAAATATTTATGTGATGGTACTTCCAAAATTATGATCCTTAATGTTTATGAAGCAGCATCGAATGGAGACATGCTATTCTTTGATATATATGTGATATGTGACCATGATGTTTTAATTTTAATTCTGGTCATCCCATAAGGCCACTCATTAGTCTACATCATTTATGTCACCCCCACTACCTTCACTGCTGAGCTGGTTACTTGGATCCTTAGTTGGTTCCCTGACAATATGATGGTGGTGGATGATTCCAATCAAACCAGTCTTCACATGGATGCAATTGGGGAGATCCTTGGTGTGATCAAAGTAGAGATCATAATGTGGAAAGAGAACATTCAATTCTATTCACTTCATTCTTATTTTAACAAAAAATCTCGAGGTGGAAAAAAATGACACTACCATTAGGTATGTTCAATCAATATCATGACGATACATTAATTTGGATGTGGGATGAGGAATGTCTAGATCAAACATAGTTGAATATCCTAAACAGTAGACATCATTCAACACTTAAACTAATTAAGAAGGCTGGTAATCTGGAGATCATCAAGATATTTTTAGTGAATATGGGAATCAATGGTTTTTCTAATGGAAAATTAACAGTCCATGTGGTGATAGAGTCTAAGAATTTGGGTTAGGGGAATACATCGATCATGGAAATCTGTTTTCAAAATAAAAAAACGTGAAAATTAGAGCAACCTTTAAAACCCATGATTAATTATAATTCATCATGACATGAAATACTTATTCTCTAGTTGTGGAATAAAATGTTCTTGGTGCTATATTTATGAAGAATCTTGATCTATTTGAGTAATTTTACAAAATAGGGATGACCCACTTTCTTTCAAATCCCACATTGATAAATTGATCTCAGTTTCCCATTCCATGAAAATTTAATTTATTATGCCAAAAATAGAGGAATGAGTGAGGAAATATTCTTCTCGATCATTCTGGATGAAAGTAATATACACAATAAACTCATTTGAGAAATTATATAATGATTTCTAGAAACCTCAGATATTCTCATTAATGGGGGTTACAACATTATACATAGAAAACCAAGGTTGTAGATCTCACAAGGTAAAGTATTCATTGAAAACAATCATGGAAGGGAATGTGAGTTTGAAGCTTTTGAATAAAGAGTATTTCAATAGAAACACCCCTATGTATTCACAATAGTGTCCACTTGGACACATTAGAAGGAAAGGGTCACACACCGATGGAAATAACACAACACTCCAATTTTTTCTCCTTCTTAAAGGTATGTACTCCCCAAATCCAAATGATTACCCCTATATCCCCACCTCCCCTTTCCCCCAGGAATGTGACTGCTGATAGTGGAAACAACTCCTACCCACATCTACCCATGACCTCATCCTCTACTTATATATGTCACAACCTATTTGCCCAATCTTATCAAAGTTAGAATCATTATAATATTAAATATGGATAATTTATAATTTTTTTAATCCATGATGACAATTTCACATTATGATATCTTATAGCATTTCAAAATTACCCACATAAATTCAACTCTAGCGCCAATCAGACATGATGGAAAATCCTAAAAGTTGATCAATAATGATTCTCATCATTATAAAGTGAGGACCACCACTCTTCATAATGACTCTAAAAAATATAAAGAGGGTAATAATACTATCTTAATTTTATCAACACTTAATGATACTTTCACATTCTTTAGTGGATTCACCATCAATAGTCCAAATGGCTCCTCCTGCATAGTGACCCTTCTCTTCAAGCATAAATCTCTATTTCCACATCTAGCTCCATCATTACTATTTTCATACTCATTTAAGAACAACATGATGTTGTTACCTTCACCCACACATCCTTTGCAGTGGATTTACTTATGATCAGATTCACCACTTTTGTCACGACCCGACCCAACGGGGCTCGAGCCGCGACTCCCCATGCCCGCCTCCAATAGGCCAGGGGCTGGCGACCAGCACCGAGTAGGCTATCACACACATGGGAGGCATTAGCCTAAGGTACCTGTACACACGCACCCTCAAACACCTCCATGCAACAGTGCAGAGATATAGAAACTGAAAAGTAAATGCATGCATACAATCTATCCCAAACCAGAGTGCAACAACAAAGTACAAAAGGGAAAAATAGGGCCCACCAAAAGAAAACTACAAAGCGCGTCCAACCTGATCTGAAGTAGGGGAACGCTGCCACAAACACCCACCGGAAATATCCCTCGGCACTGCTCCGGTAAACACCCCGGTCAACACGCTCACTACGGTCTGCCTGCTCCGGGTCCTCCTGGGACTCCGTCAAAAGGCATGTGGTCTGCACAAGACACAAACATGTGCGGAAAAAGCCCGTGTAGGGGTGAGTATAAACATACTCAGTAGGCACCCCAAAAACCCAAAACCCAAGGGAGAAATTGAAAGGCAACAGTCCTCTAAACCCAGCCAGAGGGAACCCAGATGAGAGAGAAACTCCATCTCGTGACCATCCTCGGCTAAACACCACTAGTCAGCTGAGCTCGGCTCAGGTGTATGCCCATACATACACCTTGAACAATCCAGATATACTCAGCTCACGCCACAAGGCCACAAGAGGTACTGACCTCATCACCAGCAACTGTCCCAACAAAGAGAGTACACCCCATGATCACTGTCATACCAGATGACACTCATCCGAGAGATACACTCCATCGGGTCCCAAACAAACATCTCAGACTCTCAGCCGAGAGACCACGCTCGTCGGATAACATCACTGAGGAAACATCGTAGAAAAAACATAACCACTAAACTCCTCGGATAGGGGATCGCCGCTAGGGTCCGCTAGGGGATACCAAGACCCACTCCGTTATACGTATCTCACAGATTGGGGATCACTCCCAGGGTCCGCTGGGGGATACCACGACCCGATCTGGCATATGTATTTCTCACAGATAAGGGATCACACCCAGGATCCGCTGGGGGATACCACAACCCGATCTGGCACTCGACAGAAGCTCCACACTCAGATAGAGGATCATCGTCCATATAAAGACGGTCACGACGATACCGGAACCCTATCTGGTATAACTCGCGATGTAGGGGATCGAACAGACGATGCCGCAACACTACCGAAATCACGCGCTGAGTCGTGGATTGCATAACCAACGATATCGTAACCCTACTATAAATCACATGCTGTGTAAGGGATCGTATACCCAACGATGCCACAACCCAACTGAGCATGGCCCACCGCGTAGGGGATCATATCGCCGAGGATGCCACAAACCCTATGGGGTTAACCTGCTAGATAGGGGATCGCCGCCCGTAAATAAGCGGTCACAGCGATACCAAGAACTCGATCTACGGTAAAGATGCTAGAGGATCCACTCCGGGCCCACCGGAGGGATACCACAACTCTAACTATTTAAACATCCCATAGAGAGGATCACAAACCCATACGAAGGTTGTGATACCACATGAACCCTCGTAGGAATGAACCAAGGGAGAACCCTCAACCACTGCTGGTCCAAACGTCGCTAACCCGAGCGACCCGCCACAACGCCACACTGCGCATGTCTTAGGCCAAAACTGAGGCCACCATCGCGTTCCACGCGGAAAAACACGCAGGATAGGCTGCTTACTCGCCTGAAACAGAGCACCAGTGAAAAAGGCACTATTCACCATAGCTAGCTCGTGCGGGGCCCACACAACGATCCTGAAACCCATCGAGCGGATCACACCACGGCGATCCCATTGGAAAAACAAACGGAATCGACTAATCGCTCGTCCAAAACCGACACCCGGTGAAAAAGGTACTATTCATCAAAGGCCAGCTCGGGTGGGGCCCATGCCTGGATTCCGAAACACATCAAATGGAACACACCAGTGCGTTCCTCTCGGAAAAAAACACAGGATCGACTATTCATCCGCCAAAATCGGACTCCTGGTGCAAAAGCTGCGTTTCCCCGCAAACGCCAAAACCCGGCCTCATGGGGCCTGCACCCCGGTCTCAGTCCCAACACCCGGAAACCCTCTCAAAAAGTCCTTCGTACCATCAGGGTCTCAAAGCCACTGACGGCACATCAATCAGACGCTCCGGGTAGAAGTTACAACGGCCCGGAGTCGTAAAATAATAAAATAATATTATTTTATACGACGTTTCTAGCTCCCGGGCCACGATCCCGAACCCTTAAACTCTCAAAGTGAGTTCAAAGGGTCCGTCTCGACGCATGGAGCGCGTCGCCGCAAACGGCTCGCAAATCGGAGTTACGGTTTGCGAGTTACGGGGGTTTAAAGAACCCCCGGAAAATCCTGGCCGGACCACCGCCAGCCTCGCCGGAAACCACCGCGCCGCCGCCGGATTCTGCCGTGCCGCCACCACCGCTCCCGGAAACCGCTGCCACGCCGTCTCCGGATTCCGCCATGGCCGCCGCCTGTCGTCGCCGGAAAACCAGGTTTTCGCCGGAAAACATCCGGGAGCCACCAGGAGCACCCCAGTGCTCCAAATTCAGATCCGAAACATGTTTTGGAAAGCTCGGGACACGAACTATACAACCCTTAAGAAAATTGAAAGGAAAACAACACAAAAATGGGATCCGGGATTGTAAAACTCAAACCGCCTACCTCGCGGGCGAAACGCCGACGTTCTGTCTCAAATCCGCGCTCCAGAGGTTCCGATGCGCACTCTTGGAATGTCCGCTGTCGAATTCTGATCTCGTGGGCGCTTCGTTTGCTCGATTCGGCGGAGCGACGGCGAAGAACGGTGAAGAACACCGAGAGGAACGGTAAAGGGGGGGGGCGCTGATATTTATATCAGCCGCCCGCCGGCGCCAAACCCTCCTCGGACCCGACGCCTGATGCGAACAAATGTAAGGTCACCCTAGGGTAAACGCGCTGTTTTGAACGCAACGGAGGTCTCAGATTTTCCATCCGAGGCTCCGTTCAGAAGTTATTCGAGCCGATGCTCGCACACTAACTTTGCCACTTATTGATGAAAACGCCACTGGTGGCGTTTCTCACCGTAGGCCCGCGCCCGCAATGTTTACACCCCGCCTAGGGTAAACGGCACCTTCCGGACGCAACCATGCCCTCAGATTTCCATTCTGAGCTACCGTTTATGAGATATCACACCCCTTCCACGTGCATAGTATAAAAATACTTAATATTTTTATAAAAATAATTCTGGGCACACCGGGCCTCGGAATCGCACGCCGTCTTCGTGCCTAGCTCTGGAATTATTCCTTGAAATATTACAAAGTCTGACAGGGCCAAAAACCCAAGTCACTACATCCTCCCCCCCCCCCCCCCAGAACGTTTCGTCCCTGAAAATCCCTAAGTACAAGGGAAACGATCGGACTCTCAACTGGGTCTCACACACCAGTGAGCTCACCAAAAAACACCCACACAGGGTCTTACCAACACCCTGAACAAAACTCGAGCAGTCAACAAAAGGAAAGAGTACCGCTAAACAGTGTCTGACAAACTACTGCAGTAAGTAGAAAAGACACAAGGCATACCTCTATCCATCTGCGGTGTCTCCGGGTCGACTGCCTCCAGGGCATGCAGCTGTCCTCGCCCTCAGCCACCAGCTCCCTGAGCTTGGCGTGGACCACCTGGGGGTGGGGGTGGTGGCAACTGATACTGCCTTCCACCTCCTACTGCTGCACCAGCTCCGCCGCCACGTCCGCCGCCCTGCAGACCTCCTTGCTCGAGACGCTGCCTCTGCCAAGGCGGTCCATCGACCGGCTCCCTCTCAGCAGCACGTCAGGTCAGACAATCTCTAGCAAATTGTCCCCGACCGTCGCAAGCGTAACACCGCCTCTCTTGCGACTGACCAAAACTGGTCTGTGAGCCCTGAGCCACAGATCCTCCATCCTGGGGTCGCCTCCTGAAATGTAGACCACGTCCTCACCCCTGAGTCTGTCGTCGGCTACCAGATGCCAATCTGACCAATGAAGTCTCAGCTCTCGAGTGCCCAGCACTTACAGGGGGAATATGCTCGGCCAGAAAGCTATCCACCACCAGCGCTCGCTCCAGCACCCCAGCATAGGTGGGAAGGCACAAGGAAACCAAACCTGCTCGGATGTCTCTGCGTAAGCCCTACTCGAAGGTCTGAGCCCTAAAGAATGGGTCTCGAACCATATCCAGGGATTAGTGTGATAGGTCTGTAAACTTTGTTGAGTACTCTGACACAGTCATGCTTTCCTGCCGAAGCTGCAGAAGCTCTTGGATCCGCACTGACCTCAGCGTCACCGGATTGAACTCCTCCCTAAAGAGCTGCTCAAACTCTGCCCACGTTAGCATCTCCTCATCATGGGACTGCGTCACTAAACTCCACCATCTCCCAGCAGAACCATGCAGAAGGCTCGCCGCTAGGACCACCATCTGATCTGGAGGTGTCCTCACTAGGCAGAAAACTCGGGTGACTGCCTCAAGCCAGTCATCAGCTGCCTGGGGTCTGGATCACCTTGGAACCTCAGAGGTCGCTGCCTATGGAACTCGTGCATCGCACATAGCATGCGCGCAACCTCGTCCTATACTGCCGACACAACCAGCTGCTCGACAGGTGGCGGCTCAATTGGCAGACCACCTGGAGGTGTAGCCTTAGAACTAGCACCCTGCTCCACAGCCTCTACATGGGGCGGGTCATCAGCACAATCCTGCTGCGGAACCCTCGCTGGCTGTCGTCATAGAGGCATCCTGAAATACATTCAAGATGCACCACGGTCAAAGAGTATAACTGGAGAGCATACTCAAGAAGGACAAGGAAAAACCAAAAACCCAGTCATATATGATGCATGTACCATTATGTCCCTGTGAATAGTGTACGAATGTCCCGAGTCGAAAGGCAGGTTATCAGAGTCCTGGTGTATGGATATGTCGGCCGCCGCACCAACACTAGAGTCTCTGGCCTGAAAGCCGAGCTCGAAACACACTAACACTGCCGCTATGCAACCCAAACCAAACTCACAGCTAGACCAGCTACGCTCTGAGATCCCAAAGGTGGAACCTCCTTTGATACCACTCTGTCACGACCTGACCCAACGGGGCTCGAGCCGCGACTCCCCAAGCTCGCCTCCAATAGGTCAGGGGCTGGAGACCAGCGCCGAGTAGGCTATCACACACATGGGAGGAATTATCCTAAGGTACCTGTACACACGCACCCACAAACACCTCCATACAACAGTGCAGAGATATAGAAACTGAAAAGTAAATGCATGCATACAATCTATCCCAAACCAGAGTGCAACAGCAAAGTACAAAAGGGCAAAACAGGGCCCACGAAAAGAAAACTACAAAGCGCGTCCAACCTGCTCTGAAGTAGGGGAACACTGCCACAAACACCCGCCAGAAAGCTCCCTCGACACAGCTCTGGTAAACACCCCGGTCAACTCGCTCACTAAGCTTCGCCTGCTCCGGGTCCTCTTGGGACTCCGTCAAAAGGTCTGTGGTCTGCACAAGACACAAACATGTGCGTGCAAAGCCCATGCAGGGGTGAGTATAAACATACTCAGTAGGCACCCCAAAAACCCAAAACCTAAGGGAGCAACAGAAAGGCAACAGTCCGCTCAACCCAGCCAGAGGGAACCCAGACGAGAGAGAAACTCCATCTCGTGTCCATCCTCGGCTAAACACCACTAGTCGGCTCAGCTCAGCTCAGGTGTATGCCCATATATACACCTTGAACAATCCAGATATACTCAGCTCAAGCCACAAAGCCACAAGAGGTACCGACCTCATCACCAGCAACTGTCCCAACAAGGAGAGTACACCCCATGATCACTGTCATACCAGATGACAATCATCCGAGAGATACACTCCATCGGGTCCCAAACAAACATCTCGACGCTCAGCCGAGAGACCACGCTCGTCGGATAACATCACTGAGGAAACATCGCTGAAACAGCATAACCACCAAACTCCTCGGATAGGGGATCACCGCTAGGGTCCACTAGGGGATACCAAGACCCACTCCAGTATACGTAGCTCACAGATAGGGGATCACTCCCAGGGTCCGCTAGGGGATACCACGACCCGATCTGGAATACGTAGTTCTCACAGATAGGGGATCACACCCAGGATCCGCTGGGGGATACCACAACCCGATCTGGCGCTCGATAGAAGCTCCACACTCAGATAGAGGATCATCATCCATATAAAGATGGTCACGATGATACCGGAACCCTATCTGGTATAACTCGCGATGTAGGGGATCGAACAGACGATGTCGCAACCCTACCGAAACCATGCGCTTAGTAGGGGATCGTATTCCCAACGATGCCACAACCCTACTGAGCACGGCCTACCGCATAGGGGATCATATCTCCGATGATGCAACAAACCCTTCGGGGTTAACCTACTAGATAGGGGATCGCCACCCGTAAATAAGCGGTCACAGCGATACCAAGAACCCGATCTAGGGTAAAGATGCTAGAGGATCCACTCCGGGCCCACCGAAGGGATACCACATCTCTAACTGTTTAAACATCCCATCGAGAGGATCACAAACCCATACGAAGGTTGTGATACCACACGAACCCTCGTAGGAATGAACCAAGGGAGAACCCTCTACCACTGCTAGTCCAAACGTCGCTAACCCGAGCAACCCACCACAACGCCACACTGCGCACCTCCTAGGACAAAACCAAGGCCACCATTGCGTTCCACACGGAAAAACACACAGGATAGGCTATTTACTCGCCTGAAACAGAGCACCGGAGAAAAAGGCACTATTCACCATAGCTAGCTCGTGCGGGGCCCACACAACGATCCCGAAACCCATCGAGCGGATCACACCACAGCGATCCCCTCGGAAAAACAAACGGAATCGACTAATCGCTCATCCAAAACGAACACACGGTGAAAAAGGTACTATTTACCGAAGTCCAGCTCGGGTGGGGCCCACGCCTGGATTTTGAAACACATCGAACAGAACGCACCATTGCGTTCCTCTCGGAAAAACACACAGGATCGACTATTCATCCGCCAAAATCGGACTCCTAGTGCAAAAGCTGCGTTTTCCCGCAAACGCCAAAACTCGGCCTCGTGGGGACTGCACCCCGTTCTTAGTCCCAACACCCGGAAACCACTAAAAAATTCCGTCGTACCATCTGGGTCGCAACGCCACTGATGGCACGTCAATCGGACGCTCCGGGTAGAAGTTATAACGTCCCGAAGTCGTAAAAAAATAAAATAATATTATTTTATACGACATTTCTAGCACCCGGGCCACGATCCAGAACCCTTAAACCCTCAAAGTGAGTTCAAAAGGTCCGTCTCGACGCAAGGAGCGCGTCGCAGCAAACGGCTCGCAAATAGGAGTTACGGTTTGCGAGTTACGGGGGTTTAAAGAACCCCCAGAAAATCCTTGCCGGACCACCGCCAGCCTCGCCGGAAACCACTGCGCCGCCGCCGCCACCCTCAGAAACCGCCACCGCGCCGTCGCCAGATTCTGCCATGGCCGCCGCCTGTTGTCACCGGAAAACCGGTTTTTCATCGGAAAGTTTCCGGGAGCCACCGGGAGCACCCCGGTGCTCCAAATTCAGATCCGAAACATATTTTGGAAAGCTTGGGACCCAAACTATATAACCCTTACGAAAATTTGAAGGAAAACAACACAAAAATGGGATCCGGGATTGTAAAACTCAAACCGCCTACCTCGCGGGCGAAACACCGACGTTCTGCCTCAGATCTGCTCTCCAGAGCTTCCGCTGCGCGTTCCTGGAACGTCCGCCGTCAAATTCTGAGCTCGTGGCCGCTTCGTTTGCTGGATTCGGCGGAGCGACGGCGAAGAACGGCGAAGAACGCCGAGAGGAATGGTAAAGGGGGGCGCTGATATTTATATCAGCCGCCCACCGACCCCAAACCCGCCTCGGACCCGACACCCAATGCGAACAAAAGTAAGGTCACCCCTAGGCTAAACGCGCCGTTCTGAACGCAATGACAGTCTCAGATTTTCCATCCGAGACTCCATTCAGAAGTTATTCGAGCCGACGCTCGCACACTAACTTTGCCACTTATTTACGAAAATGCCCCTGGTGGCGTTTCTCACTGCAGGCCCGCGCCCACAAAGTTTACACCCCGCCTAGGGTAAACGGCACATTCCGGATGCAACCATGCCCTCAGATTCCCGTTCTGAGCTACCGTTTATGAGATATCACACCCATGCCATGTGCATAGTATAAAAATACTTAATATTTTTATAAAATTAATTCTGGGAACACCGGGACTCGGAATCGCACGCCGTCTTCGCGCCTAGCTCTGAAATTATTCCTAGAAATATTCCAAAGTCTGACAGGGCCAAAAACCCGAGTCGCTACAATTTTGACGATGTAATTTTCTTCCATGTCTAGGGGTTTTTTAGTTGTGAGAACCCTTGGTTGTCTTACATTCTTCATTTTCCCATAGGGTCCTATTTCTACTGTAATGACGATACTTTTAGACATTAAAAACCATGAAAATATATCATCCAGGAATTGATTTTTATGCTATTTGTTTCACCCTTAGTTCACAATGATACTTTTATACTTTCAGCTTTGATAGAATTTATCCTCAAGGAATTGGGTGTTTCCCTACTTGATTCACCCGTCATTTCTTCCTATATCCCAAAAAATGAATAATTATGAAGGCTGAATCAAGATGTGTAATATTATATTCCTTGATGATTGATTTTAATGGAGATGAATGTATAAAAGTATCATCATGAATGAAGGTTGAAAAAATTAGTGTAATGATCAATTCCTTAATGATAGAATTGCATAGAGATGAGAGTATAAAAGTATTATGATGCATGTAATGTAACACCCTGAGATTTTATGAGATATATTAATTTTAATTTATTTCATATCTTATGTTGTATGCTACACCGAGATTATCTTGTGCTATACGCAAGACTGTATTAGCTTGTAGTATACGCAACGCTATTCTTGGATCGTGTTACACACAATTTCAAGTTCGTTTGATAGTATTTATTATACGTCACATTGAGTGTATATATATATATTCAATGTATAAATGAAATATGGTTGGATTGTATTATACGCAACAACCAAGGAGTATTTCACTGCACGCAACCCCGACTTGGATTACATTACACAAAATCGTGACCTTTCACAATAGTCTGTGTTGTACGCAATACTGAGTTTCACTAAACAATGATATGTTATATAAACTAGCCGTTATGAATAGTAATACCCACGTTTTGAAATTTAGTGAATTTTATCTTTCAAAATGGACTTCATTTATAGGTTTGGAATATCGAAATTATCTTAGGGTGAATTTTTGGTTTTTTTAAAACATTCAATTTTTGATGAATAGTGAAAAACACCGAGTTATAGTTTAAAACCAGATTTTTATTTAAATAATTATTTATATTATTTAAATTTATTTTATGTAAAAATTTATATATAATATCTACATATGTTCAATGTAATTCATTGGAGTCTTTTTATAATAATTTTACATATATAAAAATTTTATTGAACTTTTCACCATCTTTTACCCACCTCCTTGATGAATTTGAAAATATACATAATACATAACTTTTCCACTTCTGTGAGTGAAATTTTGAAAATCCGAGAGACACGGTTAATATCAATGAGTAAAATGTGGTTCAATAAGATAAAAATATTTTTTGGTGAATAGTAACTTTTTACTATTATTTACCACGGTTAAAAGTAAATAGGTTAATTAAGTGTAAAAATGATATTATTATTACCCTAACACATGTACTAATTCTATTGGATAAGTGTAATTAGACCAAATACAACCTTAGGGATAAACTATTAAACTTTAGGTCCACTTGGATTAGATTAGGACATTTATTATTATTTAATTTTAAGAAGAGTTAAAATAGTTAAAATCAATGTTTAATAAATAAAACATTTTTAATATAGGCATATGAATAAGATAAATTCAACTATAAATATTAATTAGAAAGCTAAATAATTTCCTAAATAATGGTATTTTATTTATAATTTTTATACTTTAAATAATTTAATTTATTTATGACACAATGATGATGCAGTAATTACCTTATTAAGGAAATATTACCATAATTGATATTATAAATACCGAAATAAATGTAATTTGAGACTTTTAATGAATTCCACTAATTTTATAGGTTAATATGATATGTTATTATTTTTTTAAGTAACGTTTTCCGAAATAATCATGCTGTTATAATTTTTACAAAAATCAATTACCAAATAGTGTCAAAATTAACATAAAATAGTTTTTTAAAAAAAATTATATTATTAGTTGTTATTTTATTCCTAAAAATCTAAGGTTCTTCAAATGACTTAGATAAGGATATATTTATTAATAATTAACCACATGGGGTTCATTTTGCTTATTATAGTGTGTTTTTTAACCATATAGTGTATGAAAACAAAAAGACACGGTAAAAGTTAAATTATTTAACTTCGTGTTAAATCTAAATGATAAGGATAAAATATTATACTATACTTGTCTAAAATCAATTGGTTGAGAGGATTTAGACCCATACCCACTTTAGCTTTGAAGTAATAAATTTGTAGCAATTATAAACCGAATATGTCTTTATTATAAAATAATATTTTATGATTTTTCACAGGTGCCCCTCTCCTCCCTTATAAAAATGGCACTCGTTCCCTCTTCTCTTCACACCTTTTTGAGCCTTGAATCTCGGCCAACCCCATCCCATTTCCCTTCTCATCTTCCCTAGAAACATTATAGAGGTTTTTGTCTCCTCAAAATACCATCCCTAGTGCCTTAAGAGGAGGCCAAGAATAGGCGTGTCATAGAAGAGGAGGTTCAAATACGTACGAAGCATATCAGACCTAAGGTAAGGGATAATTATTCCAATCTCATTCTTATCCAAGATTGTTTATTCATATGTATTTACTGGGGTTATATTTATCATCTATGTCTATGTTTTCTCATAATGTTTTCATAAAATGATTTCTATTCTTACATATATGTTTAAAGTCATTTTTACCCCTTTTTGACTTTTACTACGATGAATGGATGGAATCTTTCTTTTGTTTACCTTATGATGAGATTTTTGACTTTTCTGACAAAAGGTGGGGAACATGAATGTATTTTTACAGTTTTTATAATGCCTTATTTTCAGGAAACATACTCTACATGATTTCATGACTATTTTCAACAAAATCCTTTACTTTTAAAATTTCATGCCATTTTGGTAAAAGAAAATGATTTTGAATAAGAAAGGATATTTTCCTCAAGAATTAATTTCAAATGTTTTATCAAAACCATTTTCTATATAAGATGGAATTATTTCATATGTGTATGTTTCAAGTATAATTCATCTATTATTTACATGGTTTGATTCTTCTTATGATGAAATTGTATGCATTGGTTTTATATGGATTATGTTATGATGGGATGATGTTTATGAAACTCATTTTTATTCTTTGGGTTATAATGAATGATTTATGTTTATATTGTGGCACAAGTACTAATGATTTCATTATGGGATGGGTGGGACCAATATCTTCCTCTAATGCATTGGGTAATGATTTATATCTCATGATATAGACATGGCTGGAAGGGTAAGTTAATCCGGTTCAGTGATACAAGACTGGAACGAGGAGTGAACTCGATTCAGAATGGGAATTTGTCCACTAAGATGGTCTTGGAAGCAATGCCTTGGATACTCGGGAAATCATATAATGTGCTTAATGGTTTTACACAATTACATGTTTTCTTCCCATGATATTTTATCATGATTGATGTTCCATTATGATACATGCCTTACGTACTTCCAAGATGTATTTCATTGCTCAAGATTTTGATGTTTAGATTTTATGTTCATGTTTTTTCATTCAAATGTTTATGGATTGTTTTATGTTTTCTATCTTTACCCTTACAGAGCATTTGAGCTCACCCTTTATATGTTTTCTTTTCCCCAAGATAAAAGGAAAGGTTTTAGGTAAGAAAACAAAAGGGGAAGATCTTTATTGGAGATGCTGAAGATCTTTCAACACGATTAGAAGATTATGATCCTAGTTTCCAAATACAATAAACTATTACAGTCCTTGTGTGTTTGTTTCTTTTATGTATTAATTTTTCCACAAAAGTAATGTATTGTCCATGTACGTCAAGCTATGGGTCTCTATAGTCTGTATCACAGGAACGGTTTAGTTATCCTTTGTAAACTAGGATGTGAAAACATTAGTGAGATCTATAGAGATATTTTAAAGTATGTCTAGGGATGTCCCTAAAATTTAGTATAACTATAGGTTACAGTCCTAGAATTATTTTGACAACCTAGGGTGAACCTATGATGTCATGGATTAATGAATGTGAGATAATTTATAAATCCCATAAGTGACCTTTCATGATTATGTGGTTCTTCATTATTTTAAATGTATCGTACACAATGGTTTTTGGTTTTAGTTAATGGAGGGAACCAGATGGAATTACTTTTGACATTGAATCCAATGGATAAATTTTTGACTATGAGAAACAAAATAGCGTAATTGCTAGAGGGAAAGATATTGTGATTATGCCGAATCAGACATCACGATATATGATTAACATGGTAAACATTAGTTGTATTCCAAATTTCATCAAATAAGAGGAAGATGGAATTTTATGCATGTTTTCATGGTGATGATCATAGAGAAAGGAATATTGAGATTTCAAAATAAGGGTAGAAGAACCTTGAAGAATACATCAAATAGAGGGGGAGATGTTATCTATATGGAGAAAAGGGTCATAGAGTGACGGACTGTTATGGAGTCCAATGACTTATCTGTGGAGAACATGGGAATTACCCAACTCAATGCCCTAACCTAAGATGTAACTTCTAAATCGGGGAAGGACTTATTCCATACCAATAATTGAAGAGGATGGATTGAAGGGCTTATGTATTGGAATTAAATAATAATGTTTTTGTTGTACTTTTATAGAATATTGAAATATCTGTGTACTGGTCAAATGTGGTTTTCTATAATAATATGGTACTGGTAACCATGAAAAGTGATTCAAATATTTTGGAAAGCAGATGATATAGGAATAATGAAGGGATAAAGAGAAAATGAATTGTTTGATAGCATTCATGAGCTCATGATTGATATAAGGACTAAGTGATATCATGGTTTGAGTAAATAGAAATTTTTGGATTTTGGTATGTGGAAAGAGTTAACTTTTGATAGCATTCATGTTTTCACTAAGTTTCAATGGGTATTCATTTTTTTCAAAAGAATACATGATTAAGGTATTCACATGTTTGGAATGTGACCAACAAGATATATATTATGATATATGGGGGATAAATGATGGTATTCACATGCTTCTTATGTGACATTTCAAGTAATAATTTTTTTATACTATGAGATTCGACATATGCATTTTGGATAAGCCTAAAGAATGGAATGGATTATGTTGAACATCAGATATTATTGTTTAAGGATAGAACTTGTTTGTCGATATTATTTCTGGAATATTATAATAGTATAGTAATAGGAAAAGGACAACCCATAGGATGAGCAACTACCCGTCACATCAGAAAAGGCTATGGGAATCGAACCCACAACTGAAGTGTGACAAGCCTTTATCACATACCACTGGCCTACAAGAAGTCCATGGTTAGTATAAATTAGTTTTAATTTATTAATTGGTATTATATATGATGTATATGTCCATTTTATGAACTATATATGATTAATCTCACTATATATGGACTTATGTATATTTAATAACTTTTTCTAACTTTTTGTATGAGACAGATGGAATGACCTATCATTCCATCGCATGATCTGATAACACTTCATGAATGAAAATCTCAACTTCATTTCTTTAATAGATGAAGTGGAAATTGTTCATGGCATGAACAACGGTGAGATTGTACTGAAATAAAGTAAGTATTTCTTCTAATTCATATTCATCAACATTAGGGAAATGATCTTGAAAACAAAAAATGATGTCCTAGTTCCCTTATATCCGATGAATCAGATGGTACCATAGATCATCACAAATATATGGCTTTTTGATTGTTGTCTTTTTCATACCCATGTCCTCTACCACTCTTCATCAGAAGTTGATGGTTATATTTCTCTTCCATATCCATATTTTCACCTTTGTTTTCTTATGTGGAAACCCTGTATTGAGTTTATTTGGGTAACCGTTATGTTTCTTACATTACATTTAAAAATTAAGTTTTAGTATTCCTTTTTACAGTGTGGGTTTCTATGAAAGAAACTTTCAAGTAGTAAACCATTTATAACCCCGATTAATTTAGAGGGAGAAATTCATTTTAATGGGGGTAGAACGTAACACCGCGAGATTTTATGAGATATATTATTTTTAATTACTTTCATATCTTCTGTTGTACGCTACCCCAAGATTATCTTGTGCTATATGCAAGATCGTATTAGCTTGCAGTATATGCAACACTATTCTTGGATTGTGTTACACAAAATTTCAAGTTCGTTTGATAGTAGTTATTCTACGCAACATTGAGTGTATATATATACATATATATTCAATTTATAAATGAAATATGGTTGAATTCTGTTATACGCAACAACAGAGGAGTATTTCACTACACGCAACCTTGACATGGCTTACATTACATGAAATCACAACCTTTCATGATAGCGTGTGTTGTACGCAATACCGAGTTTCACTAAACAACGATATGTTATATAAACTAGCCATTATGAATAGTAATTCCCACTTTTTTAAATTCTAGAAATTTTATCTTTCAAAATGGACTTCATTTTTAGATTCGGAATAAAAAAATTAGCCTAGGGTGATTTTTTGGTTTTTGCTGAAAACATTCAATTTTTGATGAATAGTGAAAAACACCGAGTTATAGTTTAAAACTGAATTTTTATTTAAATAATTATTTATTTTATTTAAATTTATTTTAGGTAAAAATTGATATATAAAACCTATATATGTTCAATGTAATTCAGTGGAGTCATTTTATAATAAATTTATATATATAAAACTTTTATTGAACTTTTCACCGTCTTTTACCAACCATCTAGGAGAATTTGAAAATTTACATAAAACATAATTTTACTGCTTCTGTGAGTAGAATTTCGAAAATCCGAGAGAAACTGTTAATATCAAGGAGTAAAATGTGGTTCAATAAGATAAAAATATTTATCGGTGAATAGTAACTTTTTACTATTTTTTCCCACGTTAAATGTAAATAGGGTAATTAAGGGTAAAAATGATATTATTATTACCCTAAAACATGTCCTAATTCTATTGGATAAGTTTAATTTGACCAAAAACAACCATAGGGATTAAATATTACCCTTTAGGTCCACCTGGATTAGCTTAGGACATTTATTATTATGTTATTTAAAGAAGAGTTAAAATAGTTAAAATCAATGTTTAATAACTAAAACATTTTCAATGTAGGGTTATAAATAAAATAAATTCGACTATAAATATTCATTAGAAATATAAAAAGATTTACTACATAATGTTAATTTATTTATAATTTTTATACTTTAAATAAGTTAATTTATTTATGACACAACGATGATAGAGTAATTAACTTATTAAGGACATATTATCATAATTGATATTATAAATACCCAAATAAATGTAATTTGAGACTTTTTATGAATGAAAATAATTTTCTAGGTTAATATGATATGTTTTTATTGATTTAAGTAAAAATTTTCGAACTAATCCTACTGTTATGAGTTTCACAAAAATCAATTAACAAATAGTATCAAAATTGACATAAAATTGTTTTTAAAGCAAATATTATATTATTAATTGTTATTTTATTCCTAAAAATCTAAGGATCAGCGAATGTCTTAGATATGGATATATATATTAATTATTAACCACTTTGGGTTCGTTTGTATTGTTATTGTAATTTTATTAACAGTATAGTGTAAGAAAACAATAAGACATGGTAAAAGTTAAATTATTTAACTTAGTGTTAAATCTAAATGATAAGGTTAAAATAGTAACCTAAACATGTCTAAAATATATTGGTTGAGAGGATTGTGACCCATCCCCACTTTAGATTCGAAATAAATCAATTTTGAGCTATTATAAACCGAATATGACATTTTTATAAATAATATTTTTTGTTTTTCCAAAGGTTCCCCTCTCCACCGTTATAAAAAGGGCACCCCTTACCTCTTCTCTTCACACCATTTTGAGATTTAAAGCTCAGCCAACTCCTGACCATTTCCCTTATCATCTTCCCTAGAAAAATTATAGAGGTTATGGTCTCCTCAAAAAACCAAACGTAGTGCATTAAGAGGTGGTTAAGAAGAGGCGCGTCAAAGAAGAGGAGGTTCAGATACATAAGAAGCATATCAGACCTAAGGTAAGGGATAATTAATCCAATCCCATTCTTATCTGAGATTGTTTATTCGTAAGTATTTACTGGGGTTATATTTATCATCCAGGTACATGTTTTCTCAAAATGTTTTTATAAAATGTTTACTATTCTTACGTATATGTATAAAGTCATTTTTACACCTTTTTTGACTTTTACTAAGACGAGTGGAAGGAATCTTTCTTTTGTTTACTATACGTTGAACTTTTTAACATTTTTGACAAAATTACGAGGAGAGCATGAACATATTTTTATAGTTTTAATGACGCCTTATTTTCATGAATCATACTCTACAATATTTAATGACTATTTTTAACAAAATCATTTTCTTTTAAAATTGCATGGAATTTTGTGAAAAGAAAATGATTTTGAACAAGAAATGATGTTTTCCTAAAGAATTAATTTCAAGTGTTTAATCATAACCATTTTCCAGATAAGATGGCATTATTTCATATGTGTATGTTTCAAGTATAATTTATCTATTATTTACATGGTTTGATTATTCTTATGATGAAATTATATCCATTGGTTTTATATGGATTATGTTATGATGGTATGATGTTTATGAAACCCATTTTTATTCTTTGGTATATGATGAAAGATTTTTGTATATGTTCCAGCACAATTAAGAATGATTTCATTATGGGATGGGTGGGACCTATATCTCCCTTCAATTCAATGGGTAAAGATTTATATCTCATGAGATAGACATGGATAGAACGGTACGTTTATCCTGTTTAGTGATACAGGACTGGAACGAAGAGTGAACTCGATTCATAAAGGGACTTTGTCCACTAAGATGGTCTTGGCAGCAATTCCTTGGATACTATGGAAATCATATCATGTGTTTAATGGTTTCCCACAATTACATGTTTTCTTCCCATGATATTTTATCATGATTGATGTTCCATTATGATACATGCCTTACGTACTTCTAAGATATATGTCTTTGCTCAAGATTTTGATGTTTAGATTTTATGTTCAGATTTTTGCATTCAAATGTTTATGGATTGTTTTATGTTCTCAATGTTTACCCTTACTGAACATTTGAGCTCACCCTTTATATGTTTTATTTACCAAGTATATAATAAATGGTTTTAGGTAAGAAAACAAAAGGGGAAGATCTTTATGGGAGATGTTGAAGATCTTTCACCACGATTAGAAGATTATGATCTGAGTTTCCAAAGACATTAAACTATTATTGTCCTTGTGTGTTTGTTTTAGTTATGTATTATGTTTTCCACAAAAGTAATGTAATGTCTATGTAAGTCAAGATATGGGTCTCTACATGTAAAAATATAACTCATCAAAAAAATGTATAAGGCACATCATATCAGATTCTCACCACCAAAAAAATCTCATCCATGAAATAAAATTACATCATCAAAAGGGAGACTCTGATTAGAGGTGTGACCAACTCAAGGGATGTGAGGGTGAGGGTAACATCCTCGAGTTGTGTTGTAATGGTAATTCCAACGACAACAATGGATATGAACATGGAAATGTAGTTTTGTGCTTGGAAATATGGGCTTCCAGGCCTGAAGATCCATTCATACTGGGAATGTTGAATCATGTGGAAAATGTGGCAGTATCTATAAGGGTTTATACAAGAAATTGATATTTGAACCCCACTTTATAATGATTAGAATCATCAAGCTGGATAGTGATGAATCTCTCTTTATAACATTGAAAATAACTATTGATCTTTTTGACAGCTTTTCCATCATGTCTGGTAGGATATCAAACTAATTTTTTGGTGACAATCAGGAAACACTGCAAGTTATTATGATGGGAAATGATCATGGTAGTTAAATAAAATTTTATATGATCTTGATTAAATAATATAACGATCGTTACATTGATAATATAAGGGGGATATGTCGATACAGAGGTAAAGGGAGGATGGGGTCATGTGTAGAAGGGGGTTTGGGTTGTTATCGCAGTCATGGGCTACAATCCCTGGGAAAAGGGAAAGAGGTGATATATGGGGTAATCATTGGGAGTTAGGGAGTGTGTATCTGTTATTAGGGGAAACTACTTAATCATTGAGTGATGTCCATAACTATGTAACCATTGAGTTCCACTGTGTCTAAGTAGCCAATTTTTTTAATTCTAAAACATTAGACACCATAGGATGATAATTCTTGGAGGCTAAATGAAAAGGGGTATTGTCATCCAAATCTACTTTGTTTGCCAACTTGATCCTCAGGTTCCCATTGTAGATTTTTTTGAGCAGATACATTACCATATAGAATCTACTATCCACTAATGTCGAATAAAGAATGTTGTCACCCCAATTAGTGAGCAGTTACCAGGTGTTTGGATGCCATTGGAGAATCTATGCAATGATTTTCTTATGTCCATTACTTACGTCTGAATGGATCAGGGATAGTATATCCTCGCTATGGTCCCTTTTATAGGCATAGTCAATGAATTTTTCTTATATATATGATAACTTAGACCAATATTCCTACATAGGCTGTGAAGGAAAGATGGGTCATCCCTTGTTCATATAACTACTCATGTTGACATAGCTTCTTCGTTAATTGTGCATTCCGAACATATGATTATGTAAATAGAGAATATGTATTTAATGTCATAATGAATTAACATTAAACATGGATTGTATTGGTTCCTTCAATTTTAATGTACTATGATTTTGAAAATAGATTTACATGTTTGATTGATTATCCTGATTAAATTTATCAAGCTCTATCATCGTATAGAGAACTAATTTTCCATTGGAAGCATCACTAATCTACATATTCTCCAAAACCAGCTTGACTATTCTTCATATTCACATCCATTTCAACCAGATACAATGGAAAATCATCACTACTCATGAGATTCAAATTTGATGGATCTGGGCATTCCTCAATAAATATCATGGATAATGTACAACAATAATTATGATTAGCTAGAGAAAACTTCAGTGTTATTATTTTTTCTCCTCATGTATTTTTATTAAAATAATAAATTCAATAAGTGATTTTTAGGATCTCATTTCACATGATGATCAGTTCTTTGTCATGCCAAGGTTGCCACTATTCCTCACCATCTAAAAAGTGGTTTTCTTGACACCATCCACCATCATCAAAAGGTAAGGTCACCAATCTTGGATTTAGCTGACAACATGGCAGTGGAGGTGGTGGGGGCTATGAAAATGATGAGGACTAACGTGTGGCCTCATGGGTATGAAATTGAATCCTTGAGGTCGTAGATCATGTATAGCTCGAAGAACATCACTTCTCCCATCCATGAAGCTTAATATAAATTAGACCATCCAATGACACCAACATCTCCATGTGCACAGATTCATTCATCCTTATGTTTGATAAAATAAAAAATTAAAATTTATGTAATTTAAATAATACACTTTTTAATGATAGAAAAACATTAGTAAAACATAAATAGAGATGTGTAAAAATGATATAGAGAAGAAAATCATAGTAAAAATTAAAATTCGGTAACAAATTTAGAAATAAAAAGAATTTAAAAATTTGACTATGCATATCATGATCAAATGGAATCCGTGATGAAAATAACATTATTTAATATTTCAACTACTGCCAAATTAGAGGTAGTATAAGGACAACCATGGCTGAATGTAAATAAATGAGATGATCAATCAGGTTCATGTAATAAATATGCAGCTAATATTTGACTATACATGATGTTTATTTAGATTTGATGATGATTGATTAATGAAGGGGAAAATCTAGATCAATGCTTAATAAAGAGATGCATCTATGGAATTTTGGGGGGAAAATAATGTATATATAAATGAAATGGAAATTGAAGGATAACATGATAACTTAAGATGGTGAGTGATTAATAGAGATAAATCATTGATAAAGAGATAGACATATAAAATATTAAGGGGAAAAAGAAACAAAATAAAATTGTATGAATAGAAATGGAATGTTCAATATCCCAGGGAAACAACATTTAAATGATGAAATATTATCAGCAGTCTTCAACCAATGAGGAATATACTTAGATAGTTAGGAGAGAATATAAGTATATAAACAAAATTATTTATCATGGAGCATATATTTATCCCATTAAGGGAATATATTAATTATAATTTTGTCATTCATTAATAGGAATAGTATATTTTATCCACTATTCATCTATGATAGTGTATAAACATATACAACATGCAGCCAACATTTAACGATTATATAGAAATACAATATTTTCTAATGAATATGGTATAGTAACAATGATAGGAAACCCATATGCAGCATATAAATTTCTTATAAATCTATTACTATAAATACAACTTACCAACATTGGCTGTGAACACATATATGTCATAGTAATATAAATAAAAAAATCATTTTATGGAATTCCATCCCAACACAGCATACCAAGAAAAAAAATATCATGAAAACATATGCAACATTTAACAAATCAATTAAGGCATATACAACATTCTAAAATATGCTTCAGCATTATGTAAATCCCCCATGGAGTGGTGTGCAACATTGGGGACATAGAAAATAACTTACACAAAAAATAAATCACAATGGTTGAGGGATTACATGTCACATGTAATAAAAAACAAGGCCATAAATTTAAATTCAAATTTATAGAAAAATATATCCAAATAAATAATTAAAAATATACCAGATGATTAATGCTTATAAAAAATGAAGGGAATCATAAAATGATTTTCTCACATTTCGATCAATGAAAAAAATGGTATATTGATACATTTGAATTGAATGGTGGGAACTATCAATTATATATGTAATAAATGATTCCTCATTTATTTATTAAAGTAGAAATATAATATAAATAGTTTTCTTAATGAAAAATTACCTTGAATCATTGTTACCACTGTATGAAAATTTTGGATACGGTGATAAGGAAACCTGAATCAAAGAAGACCTATAAGCTCATTGGGAAAAATTTTAGTAATCATACTATATAATAGAAATATAGAGATAATAAATAACATCACATTTGGTAGAACATATATTAAATAATGATACATCTACATCGAGATACAAATTTAGAATAAAGGAGGTAAAAGTAGTTAATCTTATTTTGGATCTTCTTTAGTTAGGGGAATTCAAATCTGTGAAGGAGCCAATTGAATAAGTAGTCAATTGATTTAGAGGTTGTTTGATATTCATGATAGATATGGATGATCGTATAAATTTGAAATATGAGATATTGGATTCTGAACCATTGAACCCAAGGATGAATCCTAACTTGGATGAATAAGATATGAAAACCGAGATCGCTAAGTTAAACATATGGAAAATGAAAAGTTGATTTTGTTTTATGGACTCGAGAGAACATAGTGATGTCCTCGAAATAATGATTACAAGTCATATTGGATAACTTATATTGGATAATTATGTATAAATCACAAGCATTAAGGTTGTCGTAAAAGATGACAATGGTGGGAATATAGATAGAGAGCAGTTGAACTCAGGTGTCACCGATAGTTGGTGAGGGGATAACGCGTAATTAAGATCTGGATATTTAAGATGGAATTTGAGGGAAATTTTGGGAGATCAGTGCCAATAGAGGGAATGAAAAGAGGGCTTAGTAGGGGGACTGATCAGAAGGATATTGACTGATGTAGGATAAAGTGATAAGGAAACAATCATATTGAAATCAGGGTAAAATCTAAGAGTAGAGAGATGAGGGAGATGAATCTTGAGCATGGATAAAGACATGGATGTGAAATGATAACCTAAAATTACTAGATTCAATATATATATATATATATATATAATTACAGAAACATATTCTGTTCAAAAGTATACATTTAATCCACATGTACAAATGTATGGGTTTAGAATTCTTTGTTTAATTTTCATAAAAAAATTGTTTTTTGAAATGTGATAATTCATATGCATATTGAAAAATTATAAATAAAAAAAAAATTAATTTTCACATCTAATTCCTATTTATATGTTGTTTGGGCCAAATTGTTGTGGACCATACATTGCAGTAGGCCGCAACTCTGTGGGTCGAGCTCTGTGGTGAGTTTGTTGGGGGTTGAAAGGTGCAACACACCCCCTATCTGGGGGTTAAAGGCAGAAAAAACAATTTTTGGTGAAAAGTAGTAGCACTGATCGACTATAGTAAAGCTTACTGGATGACACTAACAAGGCACCGAAGTAGTGCAGACTTTGGAACACCTACTATAGTAGAGTTGACTAGCGTCAGTGAAATGGAACTGTAGCTCTAAACACATACAGCTGTTGAAAACTATTATATCTTAGACTTGTGTGGTTGCAACTCTATATAAATAAATCCTTCGATCCACCTTTTACAATTACACAACATACATTTTGTGTAGATGGAGTAATAATGATTCATCCAGCCAATAAGCCCATTTTGGGCTAGGGTTTTGTGTGTGATCTAGAATCCTAAAACACACTGTAATTTTATGATCATGAATATAGTGAAATATTGACCTCTCGGTGGATGTAGGGATCATTTCCCGAACCATGTTAATCTCTGTGTCCAAGAAATTATTCTTATTTTTTGTTTTTTCCTTTTACTCTTTGGTGAATATTGTTATCTTTTCTTTTCTATTATATTTTTTTTAACATTAAAGACTACATAATAGTGGAATATAAGTTAAAATGTGAAATAATTTTTAATAAATAAATAACACATTCTTAGAAAATGTTATAAATTATAGTGAAATAAAAAACATAAATTAATAAAATTTATTAACAAATTATGGGGAATATAGGAAATGAAACACAATTGGGAATATAATTGAATTTTTAAACAATGATAAATTGGTGTTTATTAGATATTTTGATATAATTAAATTAAACAAATGAAATAAAACATTATATAATTGATTTAATATATAGTAAATTTAAATTTTAATAGTGCCCTAATTTTTTTTGTTGTATAGATTTTCATGTATGACGATATATTGTCGATTTTAAATGAAATGGAATGAAATTCTGCATAATTTTGATAAATGTATAATTAATGGAAAAAATGAATTCTTTCCATTCAAAATTTATCTCATATATTATTTAATAAGTGTTCACATATTAATATGAATATGAGAATGATGCATTGAAAAAATATATTCACCCAATGTTGTTATTTTCTTAATATCACATATCAAATCACCCCTAATCTCATTAACCAAAAAATTAAAAGGAATGGTTTATTATTTTTGAATATTAAAGAAAGATTTGATATAAAAAATAATATAATAAAATCCACAATTACCAATACAAATAATTTTTTTATCTATTTTCATTATTCAAATCTAAAACAAATCTCAATGATTAAAAATTTTAAGTAAATATTATTTCCATGAAATATTAAACTATTGAATGAATATTGGGAAATAAAAAATATCTATAAGAAATATCAATTATTAATTTATCATAATAACATCATTTTTTGAAAAAAAAATCATGAAAACAACCCAATTTACAAGGGATCTATGCAGGGATGAGGTAAAATGATGGAGAACACCAATTTCATTCATGTCGGAAGTAAATAGATATACATGGATATAATGAAAACATTTTTTCACTATGAATCCATTACCAAATAAAAAGAATAAAATAAATTTAAATTAACAAGTATTATTCAACCCCATCTAGTATGTAACGATTTAGATTTCCATGTATTATTTTTGGATTTTGTGAGGGTTTTTTTCGAGATCAGACACTGAGACATTTTCTTATTCTTAGTGAAATGGAAGATCAATCATGGTTATGTAATAGATTTTTAACACACATCAACTTTAGAAACATATATAGGATTACTATTAAATGAATTATTAAGGATTTACAATATCATTGGTTTGAAACTTCAAAAGATTGTGACCCTTGTCAATTTGGTAAGAAACTTAATTCATATTTTAAATCTACTCGTGAAGTATTATCTTCTAATGCTTTAAATTTAGTGAACATATATTTATTTTATCCTACCTAAATAAGAGGTATTTTTGGAAAATTCTATGTATATATCTTAGTTGATTATTACACTAGATATAATTGGAGCTATTTTCTTACAAGTCAATATGAGGACATTAGTTATTAGAAATCATTTGTATCAAGAGTTAAAAATCAGAGAAACATCACCTTCTTAATATTCATAGTGATCATGGTGGAGAAGATGAAAATTATATATTTGAAACTAATTGTAGTAACATAGGTATTGAACATAACATTACAGCACCTAAAACCCCACAAAAATGGTGTAGTTGAAAGAAGAAATATATTTATTCAATATATTACTTCCACCATGATGATTGAATATCAGTTACTATTTTTTTGGGTGGAAGGAGTTATTTCTACCTATTATATTATAAATTTAGTTTTAATTAAATATTTTCTTAATAAAACCCCTTATGATTTGTGGAACGGAACAAAACCAAAATTCTTTTACTTTAAACTAATTGGTTGGAAAGTATTCATTTTTAATATAAAAGTTAATTTACATATGTTTCCCCCCAAATATGATGAAGTTCTATTTTTAGGTTATTCCACTACTAGTGAGGCTTATAAATTTTTTAACAAACATACATGCACTATTGACGAAATAGTGCATGTTAAGTTAGATGAAAATGATCGATTTGTTTTCAAACAACCTTAACCTACATCATCAAATGATATTTCTAAAATTTATTTTCAACATTATTTATAAATTTATTCTAATAAGAAAATAAAAAAAATTATTAGTTTCTAAGGCTATTACTCGTAATATTTTCTACCTATTATTAATGAACAAAAATTTGAATACCAAAGAAGTTAGATGTTTCTATGGAATCATCCTATTGAAGGTATAATTGGGGATGTAGATTAACCAGCTGGGACTAGATGTTCCAAAAGAAATGAAATTGAACATATAGATTTATTATCCTAATTTAAAAATAATAATCGAGATAATGTTTTAGGTCATGTGGTCTAGATTAAATATATATAATATGAACTCAAATTGTTTGAAATAAATAAATTATAGATTTTAGTTAAACAACCTAAAGAATCTTTTATAATTGGAGTAAGATTAGTTTTTTAGAGTAAATTTGATGAATGTTGAATAATAGTTTGAAAAATATATATACTTGTTGATAATGTTTATAAAAATCAAGAGGGAATATATTATGAATAATCTTATAATTTTGTATCAATACCTGAAGATATTCAAATAATTCTATCCTTTAAAATATTATTTAATTTCAAATAAATCAAATTGATGTAATGTGTTCTTTTATTAATGGATATGTTTGGGTGGAATATTATGTCAAACAACCATCAGGTTGTGAAAATAAAAAACATTTAGAATATGTTTATAATCTTTCCCAATCACTATATGGACTTAAATATTTTCCTATAGTCTGGTGAGATAGGTTAATTGTATTTTTATTATAAAATGATTTTGTTAAGGGAGTAATAGATTCAACACATTTTGTAAACTAAGTTAATAGAAATATTATGATTTTAAAAATATATGTTGATGAAAATATATTTGGTTCAAATAAGAATTCATTAATATATTCTTTTTCATATCTTATAATGTTTGAGTTCAAAATGAGTATAATGGGTGTGTTAACATATTTTCTAAATTTTGAAATTTGGAAAAAACATAATGAAATTTATATCTAAATATAATTATATAAATTAAAATCATAAGAAATATGGATATTAAAATACTAAATGTATTTATACTCCCATGGTTAAGTCCAATACTTTATATCTTTGTGTGATTGGTAAATTAGTTGAGAAATTTTTTTTGAGCGGTATTATAGGAAGTTTACTTCATATAACATCTAATCATCCGAATTTAATGTTTTTAGTATGCCTATGTGAAAGATATCAATAAAATACAAACGTATCTCATATTAATGATATAAAATGAATTTTTCATTCTCTTAATTGAAATATGGATTTAGGATTATTCTATTCTTCTGGAAATTATTTTGAATTACATGGATTTTTGGATACCAAATTTGGTGGATGTAGAATGCATTAAAAAATTAAATTTCAAAAATTTCATTTATTAAGATATTATTTAGTTTATTATTCTTGTAAGAAGTACCTCCTAGTATAAATTTCCACTACAAAATCCAAATATTTGGTAGTTGGATGTTGTTGTGTTCAAGTGTTTTGGGTGCAACACACACTCAATGACTATTTTATGATTTTTACTAAAACTCAAAAACATTGTAATAATAGAAGTGATATTTCATTAATTAAAAACTCATCACATAACTCACATTAAACACACATAGATATAAGAAATCATTTCCTTCTAGATCACACACTTAAAAGAGTTATAACTTTATAATTCATTAGAATTCAAGAACAGCTTGTGGATATTTCCACTAATCCTCTTAGTTTTGAATGATTTTAATATATTAAATAGAATACAAGAATGATCAGTATTAGGTGATCATTAATATATAAATCTTTTTTACCAATATCCTTACATTAATATTTCCCATTTCATTGAGGGACTAAATATGTTTTTTTCAACACTTTTAATTTTTCATTAAAAACTTTTAGTTTTATACTATTTTATTTTTTCCAAATTTATTTTAACGTGATGAGTTTTCGAGACTCAAAAATTTATAAAAAATTTAGGGTCATAATTATAAATTAGATTTTTTGGACACAAAAATTGTTATAAAATATCCAATCTGAAAATTTATAACAAACCATTGTGATCATTTTTTCTTAATAAAAGTATCATAATTAATTAATCTTAATAAAACTATCGTATTCTATTTTTCATAATAAAACTATCGAAATTAGTTTTTCATAATCAAACTATATTAATCATAATTTATTAAAAAAACAATCAGAGCCTATTAAATTTTCAAAAAACAAGATGTTTATGTTTATCATTCCAATGAAACATTACACTTAAAAAGACACTCTTATGTTATTTTAGTTTTTTCACTAATTCATTACTCTAGTTTATAATGTTCGTTGTTATTAAAAATTAGGATTAAAAAATATAGATTTATTTCAATATTGTAATATTTTTCCTAATCGTAATAATTCGTAATCCAATAAATTTTTTAAAACCATGAGTGTTATAATAAACATTGAATACTTCATATGATTAAATCATGGCCGTTAGATAAAAAATGGGTTTAATATCAATTATTGATTTGAATATTGAAGTTAAATAGTCACTTCTAACACCTACATGACTGTTGGACAACTCATATCCTACATTGGATCTCAATGTTTTTTTCTCCTGATCTTTCTCACCCATCAATTTCATCATTCCAATTCAATTTAATTTTTTCTGGTCTCCAATATTAGTTCCCATAATTATTTTTATGTAATAAGATTTAGCCAAATGGTATGTTTTCCAAGAAAATATTTTTAGTATATATTGGTTTGATATATTCAATACTTATCTCAAAAAAATAATATCTTTTCATGGTTGGGATTGTTTTTGAGGAGAGAATCTATAAACTGATTTTGGACAATATTATCTTAACATGGTTAGAGATTTATATTATTTTGTTTAGTTTGAAGAAGATTAAGGTTAACATAAATTTTCATTTTAATTTTTTTAAAGATATATCAGATTTATTATAAAATATTAGTGGAATTTCATGGTGTTTCTTTTGATGGAGAACCATATTTACATTCTCACAAGTTATCATATATACTTGGAACCTTTATGAATTATAACAATAATCATTATTTGTTCTAAATATATATTAAAGGAAAGAATGATTCACATTTGACATCCTAAAATAGTGTAATTACATTGTGGATGTAAGGATATCTTATCCATAATAAAGGTAATATAGATACATTTAATTTTTATGTTGCTTTTATTCTAGACAACTTGGTAAATATGAAGAAAATAGACTCTGTGAATTTTTTTTCATTTTGGGGAAATTATTAATATTTCCTCCATCAAGTCAAATATTATTATGTTTCCACCATTCATTAGTAATATGATTGTGAAATGTATAAGTATTTTCTAATTTGAGAATATTTCTTACCAATTCTAAGAAATTATTTCAATTATTGGTGAAGATATTATGTCTGGAATCATACTGGGTTTGATTCTAATTTAAAAAAGTTTTTTTGAAAAAGTTGATAGTGCTACATCAGAGGAAAACCCATTATGGAAAGATGAAGAAGCTATGTATAAAATAAAATATGTATAATCCCTACCTATGAAACATAATAATGAAAATATAAAGTTTGATGAAAATTTCATGAAGTGGTTGTTACATAAATCTCAAGAGAAACCATGGGATACTGATTTTTATCTTGATCCGTATGTGGTAAAGGCTTTGAAAATTCATCAATGGAACAGTTAAAAGAGGAAGAGAAAAGAAAGAACCAAAATAAAAACATTGTTTAATAATTTTTTGTTTACTTCTTGTTTAAATATGTTGAAAAGGACTCTATTTATCCTATCCTTCTGATTTATCTGACAAATCAAGGCATTTTTTTAATGAAAAATATGTTATTCCTGCCTATATTCCTTTAGTGGAAAATAATGATAAGGGAAAACAAATTGTTGAAGAACTGTTACCTACCATTATTAAGAACTAATCGGTTTCAAAATCATTTGTTTAGGGTGTTTTAGTAATATCCATACAATTAGAAGAAGATCATTAGAAAAATGAAGGAAAATAAGGATAAATAAAAGAAGAATAATAATAAATATAAGAATAAGTATAAGTCTATGTATTTGTAATATTAGAATAATAATATAAATAGGTAAAGGAAGATAAAAAAGAGGTTAATAATAAAGAAACACAGATAGATAAAGGATAAAAAGAAAAATAATCATTTAACTAACATCATCATCATTATATTTACCCTCTAAGTATGATATGGATGATGAATCCTTTTCATAATAATAATAGAAGTTATCAATAAAAGGGGAAGGAAATCCTTCCTCAAAGGAAGAAGTAAAAGATAAATATTCTCAAACAAAACTATAAAATGAATCTAAATCTGATTATGATGTAGCTGTTGTTTAAATATTAGATGATAAGAATGTTTTAAATAAATATAATGATAAAGATGAAAGAGTTTCCAAACCTGGGGTCGAACCATCAAGACTAAATCCTCCCAAACATCATTTTAATTCATCAGATTTAGAGGCAACAATTTCAATATAATATTTTGATAATATTTTCCAATATTTGAAATTGTTATAAGACACCACTCTATATTTTCCTACGCTGGAAGTAAGGTGTCAACTTATTCAAAACATATTCAGTGATAAATCAAAATTGATGAAATTAATATCCAAATTAGTCATATATATTGACGCTGAGATAAAAAAGCTTCAAGAAAATTCAATGAATCGCAAAAGATAATTCAATCAGATTGTTATGTACTCCAACCTATTAGATAATTATATTTGAGATCAAGATGAGCAATTTTTTATGTGAATAAAAAAATTATAAATAGTGGATTCCTTAAAAAACATATGCTAATATATTTCTAATCGAGTAAAGTTTGTTAATGAATTTATAAATTCAACTAATGATCATATAGAGGAAGTAATAGTATTAAAATAAAAGGTTCATTGTTTGGATGTACAGATTACTAATATATGATCATGTGAAGGAAAACTTTTCTTTCTGATGTAAGAGTATAATAAAGTATATTTAAGAGAATGAATACATTAAGAATAATGTTTAGAAGCAGAATATTCTGGAAGAGAAGATTTTAAATATTGAGAAGGATCATCAATAGTTCCATAAGATTAAGGATTTTATGAATAACCTTAAGAATAAATATTAATATTTTCCTTTGAACTTTTTCATGAATATTGTCAAAAATATTTGAATGCATCCTTATAATGAAATATTTTTCAACTGAATAATTTTTTCATAAATGTTTTCAAATTATGAATGGATATATGTTCATTCATATTATTCATGGATTATTAGTTAGTTCAATTCAGTATTTCTTATTTTTTCTTTTATATTATTTCAGGAAATCTTGGATTCATTCCAATAGATTTTTTTCAACCAAAAACCAAGATAATAATTTCTAAATGGGGATAGTATTTTATAAAGTGGTAGATGTTTTAATAAAAGTGGAGATACTATATTTAAGGGGATAATTTATCCTAAGGGGATGAAGTATTATTTATGGAAGAATTGTTATAATAATTTCCATCGTATTTAATAATATTTAAAAACTCCGGGGGAGATATATTGTAAAAAATAAATACATAGTTCTTAAAAAAAGGGGTGTAATTATTTCATGTTATTATTATTTTATGTTTTGTGGTTTATAATTTCCAAAAAGGTGGTGATTTTTTACTAAGAAGTATCAATTATTACATTTCCATTCCATAAGTTTTGAAAATTAAAAACACTCTCTTAAAAATTATTTTACATACTTTTTATATCCCAATTATTCCAATATGTTTTTTAGAAAGCATTAAATTTATAATACATATAGAAATATCTAGTGTATTACTATTATAACCATATCATTCTTCAATATAATCCACTAATTTGAGTATACATCCAATTAATTGAACTTAACAACATTTAGATAATTAGTTAGAATATCTTCATGTCTATTATAGAAATAAAATTCATGACCACCTGACTGATTCTAGAAAAAATTAAGTGAAATGACCCTCAAAAGGATTAAAATATTGAAAAATGTTAACGAAGTCCATCAGAAAAACCTAGGTTTACAATCGAAATATATAAAATTATTTTTATCATAAGGAATGACTTTAGAATTTTAGTGGTTCTAAAAAAACGATATAGAAAATTCATTTTTCCTTAACATTGTGAGATTTCTAGGAGACAGTTGACCAAGTCTACTGGAACTAATGCTGAAATATAACCGTTAGAGAATTTATTATATTTTGTAATTCATTTAAAGTGTTTGGAGATGATTACATTCACGTCCCAAACTATGAAAAGTTTTAATTGAAATTAAATCTCATTCCAATTTCTCTACAATAATTTTGAGAGTAATATTTTTAAGGAATTTTTATTGGAATTTTTTCCTTCATAACTAATTAGGTTTTTATATCATCTTTCCAATAATTTTTATGATCAAGAGATTATAGGGATAAGAAGATGGAGAATCTTTTTCATCAGATTGAGTTCTTCTAGAGCTAGAAAGATTGATGTCAATCATCTTTTAAATAGATTGTGTGGATAGGAAGATGGAGCTTATTATGTTCAACCTATTGAGGGATTTAAATAAAAATAATGAAAAAATTTATAATAATTATAAATTAATGTCTACCTTTAATCATGTTTATTGACTACCTTTAATATTATGGTTAAACGATTTTATTCATTTGATATAGATTGTATGTCATTCATACGTTTACTACCTACTATATTTCTTGTTTTTTACATGCCTATTCAAATGTTAATATAATGAAAAGTTACTTTTCATACTTATATTTCAACACTATTTGTTTTATTGGTGTATCTGTGATTATAATGAAAAAATACTTTGATATAATCAAATCAACTATGATTCCAATTCATTCACTATAATCATAGAATGATCTATATGTCTGGTAATATTACTTTAATAGGTACTGTGTTTTGATTAGTATAAATTTTTAAAATTAAAATTCAACCCCAATCATAAGTATAACTATCTAATATACTCTTATGATCCAAAAATGATTATTATTTAAAGGAAATATATTTCCTAGGTAAATCAGTTGATTCAAAATTCATGATCATATTATGATGGTATCATACTTATTGGAACATCCAATGAGAATTTATGAGTTCCATGATGTGTTCCTTGTATCTCTCTTGAGGATGTACATACTTATTCCTTCACATGTATTGAACCAAGGGTTTGTACCATTGAAGTGTGATCATTCTTCTAAGAATTAACCTGTGGATGTTGTGAACCATAGAGAAAAAGGGCTACGGGGCAAGACCACTAACCATTCAAATGTTTTTTGAAAAAACCACCAACTTGATGACACTCCATGGGATCTTAAGGATGTAATGAGGAAAAGTGTCCTTATTTAATGATATAAAAGTGATGAATTTTGATGGAGAAATTAATTTTAAGGGTGGTAGAATGTAACACCTCGAGATTTTGTGAAATATATATTTTTTCAAATTATTTTATTCATTTTGATTTTTTTCCACTGAAAAATGATTTTATGTTTCCTAACAAGCAACACCGAGATTCTAATGCATTACATGCAAGACCGAGATTAACCTAATGTGTCATACTATTAAAATATTTTTATTTAATATGAAAGTTATTTTTTAGCTCTTGGAATAGTGAGTATGTGTTTGATTAACTATAATGTAAAAATATATTATTTTAACATATAAATAAAATGAATTCCTTAGTTTCCAATTAATTAGAAAATAAAATGAAAAATATTTCATAATAAAGGAAATATTTTTTGGAAAATCTATTTTTATGAACAGAAACATGTTATACCCCTATAAATATATCAAGTCACTTTTAGAGAATGATTTTAATTAAATTTATATATGACAGATTCAGTAAAATATTTATCTTTTTCATATGGTTTTTCTATTCAAGAGATAACAATAAATCAAATATTAAATGTAATAATTGTATTTTTTTGAAAACAAATTTTGTTCCTTTTTGAGAAATTATTTTGAAATTAATTTTGTCACATTTAGATAATCTATTTAATAAAATGGAATTTATTTTTGAAAACATAATATTAAATTTAACATAGGGATAATTTTTTGTACTTTCCTATGAAGAATATTTTTTTGATAAATTGAGAAAAATAGATGTTTTGATTAATAAATTTCAATTATTTTAATGAATTTCATTACATTAAATTCATTTAAATATTTTTTTAATGGTAAAAATATTTCAATTATAAATCTATTAATCCAATTTAGGTCATTGTAATTTTCACAACCCCTCCCCGTAAAGTGTACCCATCTAGGACTGTCAACAATATAAGGGAGATGGTGACTACCTATGTCTCACCTCCAGTAGGCCCCCAGATGATGACTAAAACTGAGGGTATAATAAAAATAAATATGGGGGGTATTATCCTCTAAGAGAAAATTAAAATGAGATAGATAATATTAATAAGACAACCAACCGTTTCTCATGCATATATAATGAAATCTGAATTGAAACCATGAAATGTCATACAATACTATTAAAATATAAAGCAAAACTATAATTTCTACAAAGGTATAGATGACAATGACCACAAAGCTCAAAGAGATCCAGTAAATCCATGAACCCATAATATCCATACCGATCTATACCCTACATGGATGAACTAAAATGTATTCTATATATATTTAGGGTGAGAATAATATTATACTCTGGGTACTGAGAGAACATATAAAACTCATGTTCCTAGGTATTCTCCTCTACTCCACTCTTCCTCCCCAAGAAATAGATCAATGAATAATATTCTTGCACAAAAACTTCTTTTGGAAGTCCTATATATTTACAATATTCTCCTCGAATGTTGCATCATCATCAATATTAATATAACCCCAATCAATGAAAATAGATTCATCCTGAAAATAATAATAGTGATATGACATGTAAAAAATAACATGTATCTAGATCATTTTTAGGGGGAGTTTTATCTGATACCTCACAAGTATAACATGAGAAAACAACTTGAAAGGCCAAAAATAATATTTATAAATATTACTCCCACAACCAATCATTTTCTACCCATGATGAGGATTAACCTTTAGAAACATGTAACCACAGACATTTAAAGCAAGAGGTCCCCTCCTATTATCAACATTTGAAATTAAAAATTCTCCCGCATCCTTTATCCTCTCACGAATTACCTAAACCAACTATAAAGTTTTATAGGTTAGTTATAGCCTAATAATTGATGGATATTCACCCTTATTCTATCACAATAGGGAATGAAATGTTTCATTGTATAAATATTCAAAAGACACCATACCAATGGTGCAGTAGAAAATATTATTTTATGAAAACTCGACCAAGGGTGGATGCCAAATCCATAAACCCACAATATTCTAGAAACAAGAGAGAAAATTTCTCAATTTATCTGGATGGTCCATTTTTGGGGTCGTCTATCTCTAAATGAAATAATGTACTGTGGAATAACTGAGAGCTAAAAATATGTTAGAGACTTAACCAAACCTTTTAGGTAAAATAAGGATCTCTATCTATGATTATCATCTTAAATCTCTATCCAATACGATCATCCTCGATAAAACCTATACTAATGTTGAAACCATGATCACTATGAGGTGAAATTATTTCATAAAATGATGCACATTAACCCACATGGAATCATAGCTTCCTTAATATTTAAGTAATCTAGTAACAATGTCAACCGAGATGTCATCCCACTTCCACTGGGGAACAACTAATGGCTAGAGTAAACCACTAAGAACATGGTGACTGACCATCACCTTCTGTTAGAACAAACATTGATGAATTGTTTTTAACTGCATGATTCAACCCAGGCCACCAAAACAGGCCTCCAAAAGATCGGTACATACTATTCTTTTAGGGATGTAACTCCAAAGGTGAAATATGGAACTCATGTAGAACAATATCATACATCGCTAAAGAAAAAATACCCCATCAATGGAATAACAACCAATGATATTAATCCTCATATGAACCATCAGGTGCATCACTGAAAACAACTCGGTCACTCCAAACATCCACCTTAGGATCTCCTAGCTGGTACTCCTCCACTAGTTGCACCAAATATTACATCATTTTCATATGGAAATAAAAAACTCTCCCATTTCTAGATAAATCTCTAATTTTTATTCCATCACCCTCTAGGTATACCTAGATTCACTAAAACATAACTACATTAATTCCTTCATGGTTCATCAAATACAACATTTCCCATTCCTAGAATATATAAAATCATAAAGTCACTCTACTAATGTAATTTCATCCATCGACACTAACACAAGTTCAATTCATACTATGGAAAGGCATACCTCAAACACTTGAGTTTAGTAAATACCAAAAAATTCATGTCGATGAGTCGATGTTTCCACAAAATCATAGAAAACACAATTTATGAAAACTCAAGATCATGGCTGGAATATTTATTCTTATGAGGACGTAACATTCAAGTCTCATAAAGAACATCCATTATCCACTACATTATAACACAACCCAAGTAAAGATTCCAATCATCAAATAAAATCTCAAACTAAACACATTATACAAGAAAACAAATGATTGGATCACTAACCAACATCTCCTTCAAATACACAAAAGTTTCCTTGAATTAGTTAGTCCACAATAATTCATCATCCTTTTGGCCAAATCGATCAAAGGATTTTCAACATGGGATAAATTATCATCAATCCTCATTTAATATCCTATAAGACAATGGAATATCTATACCACATTTCTTTTAGTGGTGGAATACTATGAATAAATTCACACTATCATTGAGGGATCTATATCTACTCCCAACTAGGACACAAAATTCCCAAAGTAAATGACTTTACAAGCCCCAAACATAAACATCGACAAATTTCTGAAAATATTTCTATGATGAAGAACTCCAAAAAAAATTATGCCTTGTATGTTCCTCCTCAAATGCATAGCACAAAAGTATTTCATTAATGAAAATCACAATGAACTTATCCAAGAACTCTCTAAACACTATATTCAATCACCTTCTGAACATTGTCATAGAATTCATCACATCGAACAAAATGAAAAATGTACTCTTAATTCCCATTAAAAAAATTGAAATAAGTCTTATGAATATTCCCATACTTCAACCACATATGATGAAATATTGACAACAATTCAATCTTCAAGAAGAAAATTTCTTCTTTCAGCAGTTCGAATAAACTAAAAATCCATTGATGTGGATATGGGTCCTTCACTATCTCCCAGTTCAAGAGATGATAATATATATAAAGCTTCAAACATCCATTGTCATTATTTACTAAAAAAAATTTGTTCCCCAAGGTGACACACTCGGCTAAACAAAAACTCACTAGAACAAATCGCTGATATGTACTCGCATCTCTCGTAACTCAAAAATAGGCAACCAATATGAAGACATTGAGATATGAGTCATTAATGGATATATATTAATCCTAAACACAATCTCCCATTAAGGATGTATTACTAAAACATCATTTGGAATGTCATCAGAGTACTCTCCCACAACCATTGTAAAAATATAATTTTTAGCCTCCAATGTGGTAAAAATTAACTTGAACATCAATTAAGATAATGAAAATACACACCTATGACCTATCCAAGGGTCTCATTCACCAAAAAACAAATGTATCTTCTTCAGCATCATATAACACAATCTTATTCCAAAATTTATCCACGTTATCTCGCATCAAATACAACCAATCCATATCTTTGATTTTATCATATGGTTGTATGCATAAAAATATGAAATCTCTCCAGGAGCGGTGCTTCTACATCACTACCTTACTGTAACTATATACTTTATACAAGTTATCTTGACCTCCAACTAGAATACTAAATTTCATGGGAACAAGAATCCTCTCTACCTAATGTCCCAAACCTTGTCAAATTGATCATGATAAAAAGGTGTGTGTAACACTTGAATTTCAAAATTCATCCAAAAAAAGGAAAACAGGAAAATTTTAACTCAAACAATTTCAATATCACCAAGTGTTAAAAACACTAAAGTATAAAGCTGAAAAAAAACCTACTCTGAAACCTATTTTTTCCAGATGATGACCACCGCCATGTAAACATCTACACTTTGAGGAAAAGGAGAACCTTGGAGTTGTACACTACCTAGCCTATCTCCACTGTTCTGATCCAAAACCAGAACACCCTAACATTGTTTCCTTGGATGAAACTACCACAACAGAGGAATCTAATGTATAACACCTAGCACATGCTCGACTCTCAAAAATGCCAGGAACTCTCACCACTGATGACCATAGTTCCCATAAGAAAGGAAAATGTATAATCCTTGGAATAGGTCTGAGACCTTAGGAACGTAAATAAATGAGATTATGAGAGCAGGGTCCTACCCCCAACAAACAAGAAACTAACTATATATGAAATTTGGTAGCCTCAACCACATGTCATCATTGTGAGGAATCTTTATGACCCCACTCCCATAAAGATTTATTTTTGGGCACTATCCTCTCAATAACATTATCACTTTAAGAGACCTAAATATACATATTCAGTATAAACGTGGTGACCTATAAGTGGATCTATGCATGTAAAGCCTTTTTAAAATACCTCACCCTAGCATCCTAATATGGAAATAGGTATGACGAATATCAGAAAAGGGACCTAAAACAGATCTAAAACTCTCACGTTCTATAACTCTATTTTCAATTGGTTAGAAACTCCTAGAGACTGGCCACATTTATATTAAAATAATGCAACTCTACATAGAATTATTCTTGGAACATATCCCATGATACTACTCACTCCACATGATCCCCAATGAAAATGAACCACCACAGCCTCACTACTCCATGCATCATCGTCACACCAATGAAACCCAATGCTCCTTCTGAGCATGGATCAAACTGAAATCTATCTCAACATCATTAAACCATTATTATATGATTGAATGTGAAATATAGACCTCATAATTATATAGAATCTAGTAATGAAACTATTAGATTATCCTCCTCCATGTTACATCATCATCTACCTATACTCTACATTGATTTGTTGCATCATCCTTTTAAGAATCATCAGTATGAACCTAACATTGAAATCAACCTGGATCCATACCTACAACATGAAAAACCATTTAGAGATCCTAAAATTTGAATATTAAATAATTAACATTAATTTATTAATTCATTATATGTCTTGTATTTTATATTTTAACCTATCTCAAGGACTAACCACTGTAAACACAGGTGATAACATGAAGGATGAATGATACATTACACGGTATCTAACCTAAATCCATTTTCACTTCATTTAGTAGGCTTAGTAAACATAAATTTCCATGCATAAGATCATAGGGGGGCCTAAACACCCATGTCTAAGCCTATCTATCATGTTTACTTCTCACACTAAAATTAAATGATGTCATTTCCCTGCCAATCAATGCAATCACACTTTTTCCAAACTCTAAAATCCATCATATCCCTCAACATAAAACTTTGATACCAATTTTTCATGACCCTCTCCCCCAAAATTATACACCTCCTTGGATGGAAATGAGTGAAAGGAGATGGTGACTACTGTAGTCCTACCTCCTGTAGGCCCCGGGATGGCGACTAGCACCAAGGGTATAATGAACATGCATATGGGAGACATTACCCTCCAAGATAACTTACCGAAGAGAGAGATAAGACATATACACTAATAACAAACTATATATACATGTTTAATGATATCCAAAGTTAAAACATGAAACTCTATAAAATTATATATAAAAGAGAAGGAAAACTATTGTTAATGGAAATGTAAAAAAGGTAGTGACCCTAAATCCCAAATAGCTCCTACAAACCCACAAGAAAGTAATATCTTGATTGATCTCTAACCTACTCTAGCATACCCAAAAAATAGTTTATATATTAGTTGGGTGATAATAAAAGTATACTTAGTAGGATCCTCCCTATATACTCTCGTGAAAAAGATAAATAAATCATGTTAAAGCATGATGAACAATTTTTAAACTAACACATCACCTGAATAGGTATACTAAGCTTCAATCCTCATCATGGCTAACTCCAAACACATAAAAAAGAGAGATTATAAGGGTACCCTTCTCCCACTTCCCAATAGGTTTGCTGCTCTTCCCCAACATCACACATCCCGAGCCATATCTCTCAAAAAATTCATCCCCAAAGATAAATATGAATGGAATAATAACATCCACCTCATGCATCACATCATCACATCATATCATATTACATCACCATATATAGTAACCAATTAGTCTCTAGGATCCACCACAACCTGTATGATTTGTATCATACATCGGGTATTATACCTTAATCCATTACAACTCATACACCAAGTAAGTACCTCAATCCATCACATCCTACATGCCTAATAAAAATAATAATCCATTATATACTATATACATAGCTAAATGTGAGTGAAATAAAAATAACCCACCACATCCTTGTATATAAATATATGTAAAACTAACCATCATACATACTGGCATAATTAAAAACAAATAGAAGAGAGCAGCGCTAAATGGGGTAGTCATCCATTCAACCCCCCTATAGGATGTTCAGGAAAAAACCCTCCCATAGTTTATTGGGTGTCAATATCCCAAACCAACATGGGTAGGGTGGCCTATGAAATCACAGAATATAAAATATATAATATAGCACAAAAAAAACTATGGGAATAACGTAGTCGTAGACTCAACTGCAACTTACATTTAACTGACACTCGAATTCTATTGATAACACCAAATATCCTATGAGAACACAACCATTCAAAAGAGATACCTAAATTATGAAATAAAATTTTGTTACGTTCCTTCCATTAATTACTTAATTATACATTAAATTTACCAATAACATTGTTTCACATTACATTATATTAATCGAGCAAGTAAGGCCCATGTATTCTAAGAATAATCAAAAATGAGTCAATGATTTCTCAGTATTAACATATTTTCAATAATTACATTCCAACCACACCAAACCTATGTGTTAATAGTTATTCATTCATTAATATATTCATTCCATAAAGTAGGTGCTCGAGGAAAACCAGCATAATCTACTGCCAAGCGGAAATATGCAACTGAGCACATCCATCTACCACAAGTAGTAGGGAAAGGAATATAGATAAAAACTCAATGTGACCATATTCCTTTAAACAAATTCATATGTGATAATCCCATCATTCCATATAACAAAAATAGGTATGCCCAACTTCAACTTGTTCCTTTATCTCTCGTGTAACCCTTAACACCTACATGCATATCTTGATGCACCTCACCATCATAGGCATCAACTACTGTCGAGTCCTCCCCACCAAAATCACGTCATCCATATGAGGATTATCCACTATAACTTTACGATTGAACATAAATAAATATTAGAATATTAGGATCCCCTACATTGATGAAATAAGCACCATGTGACTCGCTACACTAAAACAAGTGGCGTGCACCTAATGGTTTCACCACAAGAGAACTCATGACATTGGTAGAAGGGCAAAAAAATTATAAGGGATGGAATTTGGGATGTCTAGTATCAATATAACACAATCAGGGGAGAATGAAGGATGTGATCTACATTTCTGAGTTAGTAGATACAGGATGAGGAGATTTTCTAAATTAAAAAATATTTAATTCCAACTACCACGTATTTCATTAAAATCCCAACCAAGTGTCTAATTTAAAGCCTTTATCAACACAAAAATTCCAAATATATAATTATCCTTGATGAATCATCCTTTTAAGGCCATTTATTCATAAAACAGAAAGGTTCTCCTGTCTGTTTTCATAAAACTAGAAAAAAATATTCATGTGTGTGATTTGATATAGTCATAAGCACCATGTAGCCCGAATTCTTGAATAGGCATTTCCCTACATAGATGAATCAGTCCACTTATATATTCTAACTACACATGAATTGGGATACCTAATCTATGAACCTCGCCATTGTGACATAAACACCTTCATGCTTCCATATTTTAGCATATATGCACCTCCATACATTATTTTGGACTCCTCCAATCACCAAAAGGATCCAAAACATGAAATGGGTTAGATTAGATATATTTGATCCATTACTTGAATCATTTAAATATTTAATTTTGATATAAAAAGATTTTAATCCTTTGAATATTTTTTATTTTGAAAAAATATTATCCTCGCATTCACAAGAATAAATTTAAATTAAATATTTCAACATTTTTTTGTAATTTAGATGACTTGATTAAATATTTTTAATCATCATAATTTATATTTACTAATACGTTCAAGATTATTATTCACTTTAATAAATAAAAAAATTGTAAAAATTAGTTTTCATCGTTAAGGGAAAATGAGTTTATTGTTGGTTAAAATAAAAATATAATTGTTAAAAATGAAAAAAAACATGTTCAACAACCATTTAATGGACATATTTCAACCTTATATATTTTATGATTGAGAATAGTCCATTCTGAAGCATTGTGTCTTGTGAAAAATGTGGATACAAATTTTTTTTTTCAAAAAATTGCAAGTCTGATACTCACCTCACTTATAATAAGGATTTTATAATAAAAATATTTTATGTATATTACATAGAAATTATTATTTAATGGCAATATATTATTTACTATTCCTTATTTTTCCCATCTAGATAATGAAAACATCATTCATTCGTACCTATGACCTATAGTCTCCAAGAATGGTCCATTTCATTTTCTATCTCTATCTTTAATGTATCACTATAATATATGGATACTAAATAAATATTATATATATATCATGGTTTAAATTATAAAGATAATATATCCATGATAAAATTAAGTGTACAAGAAAATAAATCAAAACATACATGAAAAACGAAGCATTTATTTCCCAAAACATGACATTAACATGGAATGGCTAATAAAGAGGTAATAAAAGGTAATAAGTAAATATTATATGGTATTATGTATATATATACAGTTATTTAATAAATTTTAAAAATCATATAGTTATTATAGAGGTGTTTAAAATGTGTATGACGGAAGTCATGACTTATAGAAAGGGATTTTTAATCTCCCTTTTATTTCTATGTGATATATTAAAATTCACCACTAATTTATTTTATGATGTTTTTATAAATAACATTTACCATGATAAATCATGAATATAAATCTTTTAATTATACATAATGTTTCATTTAATTTTATACCTTATTGGAGATTATGATCTAAAATATTACTAAAGTGGTAAGGTATTCATGTCACACATTTTAATTTTGCAAGACACAGATGATATTAACCAACTATTTGTTTTATGTGCTGTATATAATACCCAATTATTTATTTTATGATTATTATCCTTAAATTTATGTGGATTTATATATCCATTATAGGATATATATTTCTTGGGTTTTACTGTTCAAAAGATACAAAATTGTTAAGGGATTTTTTGTCAATTTTTCTTTTTTGAGACATATGTCATTTACCTATCATCATTTATGATGATTACATACAACCCATTTCACATGTAATATCATGAATTTATTTATTCTCATGATATTATATGTTACATTTAACAATATATTTTCATGGGTTTTACGATCTAATGTTACCAAAGTGGAATGATTTGTATGTTACAGTCTCATCGTTTATCTGGATTCCTCAGGAGTATGCCTCAAATGATGAAATAATATTATTTATCTCTCAATAAACTCATTAATTTTCACATCCTATTATTATTTCATTATAATAAATTTATCTTACACAATTGAGTAATTCATTAGTTTAATAGAATATTTTTAAGAAAAAATTTCTTTATTTATCTATTCTGTCAAAAACCCTTTTTATTCATAACTCGTGTTCCATTAAAATTTTTAAATTTTTTTATCATTTTTTAAATGATTTATTATGTACATTTAAAAAAAATAGTTTTTATTTTTTAAAAGGAATACTTATGTCATTTTCCCGACAATGCCAATTCGGATTTTATTGAAAACGTGAAAGGAAATTTTATTTTAACATTTACAACCTGAATGATGTTTCTCTTCATCTTAAACATTATTTTCATTGAATCTTCCTTTATAATTTATCAAGGTTTTTTTAATAAAAATTATTATCTAAATTTTTTCAATTTTAAATACTGATTTTTAAATTGGAAAGGATATTTTCATCATGAAATATTTTAAATATCTTATAAATAATATTTTATATATTATCATGGTTATTTATAACCAAATGAATTTTCCAAATGTTTTAGGATTTAAAAAGTATTTGTCAAAGATGAAATTATTATATAATCAATAAATGATTTATTTTATTTTAAAATCTTCTTTAAAAAAATCAATTTTATTCATAAAAATTTATTTTGATATGTTTTTTGTTAAAAAAATAGTTTTACAAAATGTAATGTCTATATTCATAATGAAATATTCCAAGGGAACTGAAAAATAATTTTCCTTCTATGATGACATATTATTATGATAAAAATTATTTAGTTGTGATAATACTGATTGATATGATCTTTATTATTTCATTGTATGATTAATTTTTATGTTAATTAAATATTTATGAATCCCATATTATATAAAAATGTAATGATGTGAGGATATGATGAATATTTTATGGTATTCTAGAACACATAAGTATGGTTTTAATTTTTAGAAATTTGGGAGATGTATCTCCGTATAATGCATTGGGTAAAGCTTCATATATCATTAGGTAACCATGGGAAACAAGTCAATGGGCTTGATACACTTTGGCACACAGGTGCCTCCTGATCCATGGTTGGAAATAGGTGCATCCTGACCCACAATAGGAAATAGGTGATGAGACTTGGTCCACTTGGTTGATGGTATTGGTAGATAACCTTTAAATATGAAATGTTTTTCTATATTTATGATGGTTCCAAACATTTAGAACATGGGATTATGGTTCATCATTTGTTTACGATGATTTCTCGAACTTATGGGTCGAGTTTGCAAAAATCAAAACGTTTTATGCCATTACTCATGTTTATTATCGATGACTTGTTGGGTATTAACATTGTATGGTTTAGTCATGATCACATACCCTTATGCTTATCTTATTATCCCATATGATCACAGAATAGTATCTCTTATGCTCACATTTATTTAGCATCTAATATAACTATTTATAAATATTATTTTCATGGTATTTAAGAAAATTTTAGTTAGGGTATTCTTAAGTTGACTACTATGTGATAATATCTTTCTGGGATATGTTAAAGATCATTCATGAAATAGAATGATTGTGTTTCTTGTCTCAAAAGACACTAAACTATTTTGTTCCTTGAGTTTTTATTTATAAAATTTATTTAATATTCATCTAAGAAGATGAGATATTTTTATATGAAATCATGGGTCTCTATATTTTTGTTTCCACATATTGTATGAATTATTAGAGGCCACACAACATAGTTAAGAACCCCTTACCTTAAGAATAAATACTAGTAGCACATCAATCAATATCCTCAAGAGAAATCATCCCCCAATAAGGGTGCTTTGGTTCTTGTTCCAATAAACTCTCCATCAATATCCCTATATACATTTTCAAAAAGCACTATTATCTTGAAATATATTTTTACTCAAGTAGATGTATCAGATATTGTTGTTGAAACCATTGGCAAAATCTGTGTAACACATTAAATTCCCTAAAAAAACTCATGATTTGATTACTTTGAATCCTTTAAGTAAACTTAACAATGTATAAGAATAAATTTAATAGGAAATTATAGTTCTAGGAGTTGTTATCATTGAATACCCATGATTCTGTTCTACTATCTCAAAATCTAAAACTATTCGTGATTAAATAATAGATCTGGAAGAAGTCCTTCAGGTATCAAAAAACACAAAATATTATAAAATAATATCAATGTGAACTACTCATGTACAAGATCATTATGGAGTAAAATAATCACTTATTTATAGTGGGATAGTTATCCAAATAGTAAAAATAGAACAACATGAGCACTATATTGTTTCTATAAAATCACAACTTATAGAAATATATCTATAAATTTAAGTAAATATCAAAAATTCCAAGAATATCCCACAGGGGTTTATCATATAAATATATTGTCAAATGTAAAAACTGATAGACAAGTTAATATATAATGATTAATTTATTATTTATATTAATCATTAACTAATTTTGATCATTCTATCAATTTAATTATTTAATAATTTTACTATTGATTATCACTTACTCTTAGTAGGTTTTTAAAAGGAAGAATCCATATAATGGAAGTTATATTTTCTTTTTTACGTAGTTAGTGAATATTTTCATTTCCATAAGTAATATTATGATTTATATATATTGATAAAAATTACTTATTAATTTAAATATTAACAATTGATAAATTTTGAAAATATTAATAAAAAATCAAAATAATTGAATCTATATAAACACTGATCAGAAATGGATTTATTATATATAGAAATCTTAAAAAAATTAATATATGATTAAATGATTGAATATTCCAATTATATCTTGAATAATGTACTCTAATACGAGTATAAGAGGGATGAATATGCATTGTATATTCCATCAATGTATTCTGAGGATAACATGTAAGATAAATGATGTAAGCGGTTTGATTCCCACCCAAACATGTTATCTTGGATATGTATAGTTTGGTTGGGTATGCAATGATTGTTCCATTACTATAATCACATGTTAGTTTCTTGGTAAATTATAGGGTAAAAGAATTAGTATTATTGAAATAATGGTGCCATTTTTTTAAGTGGGTAAATGTTCAAGGAGGGTATGAGTACCTAGAAATTACATGAGTATGAATTTCATATAAATTATTAGAAATAATATATGTGAACAAAAAAAATATGCTCAAACTATTTCCAAGATCCCTAATCCAAGTGATCATAACTTGATTTTTTTCTTGGTCAAAACATTGGTCATTAAATGAATTGCACTATTTATTCTATTTTTAATGTTTTTTCTAATACTTCAAAATGGAGACTTTGCAAGTAGAGGCATAAATTTTTATTATGTTTCCTTTTATGTTTTTTCAACTAGATAAATTTTAAACCCCTTTCTATTTTATGTTATGCACTAAATTTTTCTTAATCTATAAAAGGAAATGATTCATGCATAAATTATAAACATTATCCAAAGACTCTATTTATTTATTTTCAACCAAAATAGTACCATAACTTTTTTTATTTTATATTTTTGGTAATTAATATTAGACTAGTGGTGGTTGAATTAGCTAATCATTGAACAAATGTGGTTTTTTATTATTATCATATAGCATTAAATAAAAACTAGAGAATATATCACATTATGTGTGAGATAATTAACCCAACATGTTTGATGAACTTATGATTTATTGGATACCTCAAGGGGAAAATAATCATGAAATTTAGGGTCATACAGCCAAGGCTAGAGTATGACTCTTAATTTATTGTCAAAAAATTTGTTCTGATATTTCAGTGAGTTTATGCTTATGTGACATAGATAAAAATCATAAAAACAGATCATTCACCAAGTATAAATAGTTGAGACAATGTGAGTTTTTAGTGGAATTATTGAAAATGGATTGGGAAGAAACTTTATTAACCTAATAAGGGATGAGAAATGAGAAATAATAATTACACATTTGAAAAAGGAAAAAAATGTAGAAATTCAAGGGTTGAGGTACTTGAATTAAAGAATGGTAATATGATGAAAGATAGTCCATGAAAATATATGGAAATGTTTTAATAAAAGATCCATTATAAAACTATTAAAAAAATTGTGGATGACTAGTAATCATATTTGAGAACTGTATTCCACTATAATATTATTAAGTAAATATACACAAAATGGGTCATATCCATTGGAATAATATACAATCTAGGATTGATTTAAGAAGGTTGGATATAAAAAAATGTTTTCACGAGAATCTATGAAAATATTTTGGTAATTCAAATAAAAAAGGATTTAATTATGTGTATAAGTGAAAGATATTTAAATATGGATGGAATTTTATAACCCAAATCCAATTGAATTTTAAATGAAATGTGTGGGAATAAGATTAAATTGAGAATTACTTTACAGTTAGGATTGATATAGGTTATCAAAATATCACTAGATTTCATGAGAAATTGGAAGAAATCCAAACATAGTTCTAGAAATGGTAGAACTAATTGTGATAATGTTTTTCTCATATGGATTTTCACTAATCTATATCATGCCCATGGTGAAAATGGATGGTTACAAATGTGAATAGTATTATGGGAGAGGAATTGGAAAAATTATTAAGGGAATAAATGATATGATATAAATGGGGATTAAAATTTGTATCTGAGAAAAAGATATGTGATCTTAACATCACTATGTACCTCATAAAAATATGAATCACAAAATATATAGTATTTTGAAGGGTGGATTCTAAAGTATATTGATATGAGGATAAATATTTCATGGATTGGTCAGCTAATATAATAGGAAATCATTAAATAGTAATATGATAAAATGAATATATTTCCAAGTGAGAGAATAAGAGATGAATCCAGATATGAAGTAGATGGAATTTAAACATTAAGGTGGATTAGGGAATGAAGTGTAAATGAATTTTTGATTGAACCCTTAATAGAATATTCAAGAAACACTAAATATTCCATGGATGGTTTTATCATATTTCACGGTCTTTTTTGAAAATTAGATTGGATAATAAAGTTAAATATGATAAACTCTTATTCATATCAGGCTCTTACATGCAGAGAACATGTCGTATGAACTAGACCACTCGATTTAGTTTATGGAACATACAGGATGGGAAACCATTCATGTTGTTTCGACTATTGAAACAAAGACCATATATCATACAGTTTAATTCCATGTGGTATTGACCACATTTCATGTAGTTTTATATTCATGTGATAAGGAAACAACATCATGTATTTCAAAGTCTCTTGAAAATGCATATATGTTGTATAGTTTAAACACATGTTGTTCAGACATCATGTTATTTAGTATTATGTAATGTGATGAGTACTATATAAAACAAATGTAAAATAATGTAAATAATTTTTCAAAAAAAACTCAAATTGGTTGGTTGTGTGATATGCTCTCCAGGTATCATGATTATAAAAAATGCCATATTAGATTATACCTTATTATTGTTTCAGGGACCGTCCTTTTCCATATACAACTATTGGGGCGTCCTTCTAGGTATCATAATTTTATGTAAGGTTAATCCAAATTCTCCTTGGATGGACGAGAAGTCGTGAATCTTTTTATTAAAATATATTTATACCTGATTCTAGGGAATATCATAGAGGTTTAATTATCCCATAATTGTCTCACCAAATCATTCTAGATCATCATCCAATACTATTACCACCCACAATCTATTTATTGTTCCTAAATGTCTCTTATGAGTGAAGGAAACTCGACATCATTGTTAAATTCCTCTATAATAACATACATAAGTTAATATAGTGTCCCCTAAAATATAGTATATTAGGGGTTTGATAAGCCCAAAAAGCATTGAGAGTTAGTTCAATCCAATAGTTTTTATCAAGATCAACTATTTTTATAATAATATTTGAAAAGTTTCATTAAATTATTTTATTTTTCAATTTACAACCACATGGTAGTGGGATAAAAGATTGAATAGGATGTTATATTCTAGATCAAATGACTTCAATAGAGATGCAATGAAGTCATTTCCTTTTTTAAAGAAAAATTATTTGAGGAACTCAAAATCTAGTACTGATATTGGATTTTATGAAATTGATTATAGCATTTTTCATATTTTTTATGGGAAAAATTTAATAAAATTTAGAGAGGAAATTGGGATTAGTAAGGATGGATGTTATCATCATTTTGAATTCTATAAAATTATCCATCATAGTTGTAAAAAATTAGCAAAGTCTCCATATTTGATGAAAGATAATTCTTCCCTATTTGATTTAATACATTGGTTCTATCAAGTAATTACTATATAATTGTGATGTTATCTTATACATTAACAAATACGGGAATGACCCCTTAAATTCCCCTTTTATAATGTGATTTTTAGTCATTAAAGTTATTATTGATGAAAATATTTGTCACCCACCTATACATTTTCTCCATTTTTTCCTAGTCTTGTGGAAGAACCTAACTTTGGTGGTATTCCATTATTGGAGACATCCATATAGTTGTTGTATACATGAAAGGGGATAAGGATCCATCTTTATCGAAAATTATATTAACCTCAATAGTATCATCTGTATCCTTTTTTAGAAATAGAAATACTACCCATTGATGTGTAATTAGTATGAATGAATCATCCTTATCTGGATATGTATGATCTATGTCCAAATTATACAATATAAGAACTCAATCATTTTGGAAACATATAATGATATAAAAGATCACTTCTAATGGAAAATGAGCCATTAGTTATCTTGTATAGTAATGAAATGGATCAATACCACTTTCTTAATTGTGTATTTTCTATTGACCTATTTGATAACTAGTACAGAGTCTCTATTGACATTTAGAATGGTATCTAGTATTTATAATACTATATCCAAACCAATATTTATTGATAGGTAATCAAATTTATTGTTGATTTATCATTCTAACTGTAAAAATAGGGAAATTGGGACTTTGTTAGTGAAATAGAAACAATTAACATTTCAACCCATTTAAAACATATGGCATAAAACCTTTTTCTAATTGGTATTTGGAAAGAACGATCAATGTATTGTTCCCATTTCTGAGAAACCTCCTAAATAGGGAAATTAAATTATTATAGAGTTCCATTTCAATAGATGACACCTATATAGAAGGGTGTGCTGCCATAAAATATGTAAGAACCTTCCCTTTTATCACTTTCATCATGTAAATAATTAGTGTCAAATTGCTAGATTATGATATCCAATCATTCCAATATTGTAGTTCACATAGGGTGACCAATTATACACTTAATTGTATCCACATGGTGGATCTCATGGTGTGGTAAATACTGGCACACATAATTTACATTAAAGATCATGGAGATGAATTTTTTCATGATATCAGTATATTATACATCCGATTAAAAAAGTTTTTAACTAAGAACACAATGGTTTTTTCAATTACTACATCATTCATCATGAAAAAACAGGATCCAAGAGATCAGTACATGGTTTCCAAATAAGGGATAAGGCGTTTTTCTTCCACATGGGTCATTAAAATTAGTTGGCTAAAAATTATTTTTTGTGATCAGAAAAATATATTTGGAAGTATATATACCACCAATAGGATTCTTATTTATTCAATCTCATCATTAATGGATGTAAATTTTCAATTAGGTTTACAGTGAATCACATAATGTATATAAGCATTCACTGAATCCCTCTTAGATCATAGAGATTATAAAAAGGGAGAATTTTAAAAAAATTGTTTTATTGGATTTATTTTGATTACTTAATGATATACTAAAATACCATGAAACATTCATGATTTGACTTTAAAGGCACATTTTAATTGGTTAATTTTCATGTTTTGAAAATCTAGTCTTAAAAACCAATTTCAAATTAGTAAAATATTCTGATAACCATCATGATTTAACAACCAAATTATCCACATATCATTTTATGATATTTTCTTAGAGTGGTTTTAAGATGTGGTGAATCACACTGTGAAAAGTGGATTTGATAATTTTGACACCAAATGGAATCAATTTTTAGAAATACACCCACTTGGGAACCCAAATGGAAGTTTCGTCATCAACATTTGTATCCACGTAAATATGAATATGTAAATAATACCATTCTTTGTATGAGTGGAAGTAGAAACTGGCTGTTGAATCGATTAATAAATTACTGATTCGAGTAGGTAAGGGATCTTTAAGAAATTATTATTTATATCCCTTATGTTGACATAGCCATGGATTTATTATTCTTCATATTAGTAGAGAAAATTATGGTGAAATATTTGGGTTCTGTCACGACCCGTCCCAGTGGGGCCCGAGATGAAACTCCCCACGCCCGCCTCCAATAGGCCAGGGGCTGGTGACTAGAACCGAGTAGGCATGCTACTAACATGGGAGGCATTGCTTATAAACCTGTACACACGCACACACATCTCCAAGCCCACAAATCTGAAAAGTAAAAACTACAAAAAGAAAAGATGTATGCATACACTAAAACCCAACCACAGAGTACAACAGGGAAGTAAAGTACAGTAATGTATAACCCTAGGCCAAAAGTACAAGCCCACCAAAATGGAAGTCTGCAACAAAGTCCAACCAATAGAAAAAGGTACTGAGACTGCTAACCATTGTTGAAGGAACACACCTCGGCCGGTCTGATCTCACTGAACACCATCGGGTCCTGGTCTGCCTAGATTTCTGTCAAGGGCTCGCTCGTCTACACAAGACATGACACGTGCGGGAAAAGCCTGTGCAAGGGTGTGTATAAAAATACCCAGTAGGACACCCAAAACAACACAAAGGAAATAAAAGAAAGGAAAATACCACAAAGAAAGGTATAGTCAACTCTACATAGTATATGTCTACAGAACATATAAGAAGAATATCCAGATATTCTCATACACAAACGACCATCGCGAAAACTGCCATTAGGATCCAGCTCAAAGATTCCCCTACGCACACCATCGGGAGGACATAATCCTAGGTCTAAATAGAGAGTCACGGAGTACTCGTTCCGGGAGAACACAATCCACAAGTACCTTGTAAAAAATAAGCTCAGATGAGTATCACAGCCAAGTCATGGGGTGATTCTGACAACTCAGTCTGAGCTAATCTGCTAAGCAGAGGATCAACACCCGGGTAAAGTTGGTCACGTCGATACCAAGAACTCTACCTAGGGTTAGAGGAATGAATAGAGGATCTGGCTCTAAGTCTCACAGAGGAGATTCCAAAAACTCTATTCAAGGAGGTCTGCTGAAGGGATCATACCCTTGTATAAAGGAGTTGATGCCAGGACCTTTGGGGGATTACCAAGGGTATATAACCTAAGAACTACTCCAAGTCATATAAAAAAAGTGGCTCATGTTTTGAAGAAAAATGTACACGGTGTGTATTATGGTTACACGCCATGTTCCTTGACCCTGGGTACTGCCCATGTGAACGACTTGTGTCCTTCGTTCAAGCCGTGGAAAACCAAACTACACGACATGTAGAAAAGGTACACGACGTGTTCCTTGACCCCGAGTGCTACCCATGTAACCGGCTCGTGTCATTCGGCTTGTCGAAAGCAACTACACGGCGTGTAGAAGAAAACACACGCCGTGTTCGAGCGCATGGGGTCGCTCCGTGTATGTTGGCCATGTGCCTGTACACGGTCTCTGCCTGTGTCTGTGTTGCTTGCCCGTGTACCAGTACATGGGGTACCCTGTGTATCTGGCCAGGTCTGGCCGGGGAGGGGTATACATGGAGTGTTCGTGGCTGTGTATCCTGCCAGTTTCCGTGTATGCTCGGAGTACACGTCGGGTAACCCTACCGAGGAACACACTTCGTGTAGCCCATATTACACGGCATGTAGTCGGGAAAATTTCCAGAACCGCATCTTCCTCTGTGTGCCTCGGTCGATCTTCTGGATCTCCATTCTGTCGTCCGTTCGCCGCGAAACTCCAAGTACCGGGTCGACTCATCTCTGTGAATCCAAATTCGTGGGTTTCGGGTCTTCAATTGACACCAAAATCCAATTCGGTCCATCCGAGAAGAAATCGTCCGAAGAACGATTTCTTCCGATACGCTTCAATCTGTCCGTCGAAACCGTCATCTCACCTCCTCAAGACCGCCGCAGTGTTGATCCTTCAATTTGGGATAGTTGCGTCGCAGAAAAGATTTGAAAAGTTCCATTGTTCATCACCACATGAAGAACGCAAATCACGCTCATGAAGAACGCGAGAATTTGGGGAAGAACACACAAAAAATCGAGAGGGACAAACCTCGATCGATGTTCATGTCGATCTTGGTTCATCACCATTATGAGGTTGAATGAAACCAAACAAAATTCAAGAATCAATTCCCCAAAAATCCCCACAAAATCTCATCCCGCAAGAACGATCAATCCACGGGCTAATCTATTCGTGGATTAGTCCGCATTCATCGTGGGAATAAAAAATGGGGAAGAATTAAAATCACAACAACATCATACCTGGATTCGCTATGTTTGCAGGTGAAGATCTGCTTGCCGCGTCGTCGTCGCCATTGAAATCCGTTAAGAACGTCGCCACTGCCGCGTTGGGGGTTTCCTCCAGAGCCGCCAAGGGTTTTCAGAGTTATGGGGTTTGTATCCCTGGACCCTGTCGCAAGCCTCTATTTAAAGAGGATAAAAGAAAAAAAAAGATTTAAAATATCTCTCTACAGAAATAAAATATATTTTTTAAATATTTTATTATCGTTGCATCGAAAAACTAGATTTCACCACCGACCCGTGCCGGCCAAAGTTAGGCCTTGCCTAAGGTAAAATCACTATTCTAAATGCAACGGTGCCCTCAAATTTTTGATCTGATCACCCTTTTGGGAGTTATCCACATTATCAAGAAAAACGCACGCACACGTAATTTAATTATTAAATTAAATTCAAACACTTGTTTCGGGATCACAGGGACTCGGAACTACATGCCGTCTCAGAGCCTGGTCTCGAAATAATTCCCATGTGATATTAAAATAATACATGGAAAAATATGATACATTACAACACACCCACCATATGGGTTTTATGTCCCCGAAAATCCAAAATAACGGCTACTCAAAAAGATGTGGGCACTGCACGTGAATCTGAGCCTGCCGCTCCCACGTGCTCTACTGGAGATTCTCGTGCTGCCACCGGACACGCACCAAGGGAATAGATCATCCATAAAGGATCTTCTCCTGCTGATCCTTGATCTATACTTGGTACTCAGTAAAGGTTGCTCCATCATCAATGTCTTGCTCGCCCCAGTCGATGACGTGCGATGGATCATGCACGTTCCTCCATAGTTGCGACACATGGAAGTCATTGTGTACCCGGTCCATCTGAGTAGGTAGAGCCAAGAGATACGCCACCTCGCTAACTCTACTCAAAATCTAAAAAGGGACAATGAACCTCAGAGATAGCTTGTCGCCCTGGCCGAATCTCCGCAATCCCCATTGAGGTGAGGCCCGAAGGAACACATGGTCTCCTTCATCAAACTCCAAGGGACTCCGTCTCTGGTCGGAATAAGAATTTTGCCGACTCTGTGAAGCTTTCCTCTACTCCTGGATGACCTACACCTTCTCTGAAGTAGCTCTCACCATCTCGGGGCCCATGAGGGCTGACTCTCCTGGGTCAGTCCAGAAAAGTGGCTACCTGAAAAGTCACCCCTATAGAGCCTCAAATAGTTCCATACTAATAGTGGAATGATAAGTGTTGTTATAAAAAATTCCACCAGTGGTTGGTGATCCTCCCAGCTACGAACGAAGTCAAGAATACAAGGTTGTACCATATCCTCCAGGACCTGGATGGTCCGCTCTGTCTGACCATCATTCTAGGGATGAAACGTTGTGCTTAAGAGTAACTGAGTCCCAAAAGCTCCCTGCAATGCCTTCCACAACCGGGATGTGAAATGAGCATCATGATCTGAGACGATCGTGGATGGTACTCCATGAATCCAAACTATCTCCTTCCTGTAAAGGCATCCCAAGCTCTCTACCGAACTCTGCTCCCATATGGCAATGAAGTGGGATTCCTTGGAGAGTTGATCAACGATAACCTAGATGGAATCATGTCCCCTAGACGTGCGTGATAAAAATGTCACGAAGTCCATGGATATCCCATCCCACTTCCACTCTGGCACCTTAAGGGGCTGAGTCAAATCTGCTGGCACCTGGTGCTCAGCCTTTACTTGCTGACAAGAAAGGAACTAAGAAACAAACTCGGCCACACTCTTCTTTATTCCTGGCCACTAGAACTGACGTCAGAGGTTTTGGTACACCTTTTCCACACCTGGATGCACCGCCAAAGGGGATGTATGTAACTCCCTCAGAACCTCCTCCTACAACGTCACTGGTACTACCTTGAACCCTCTGAAAAGGACAACATGCTCCCCTCCTTCTGAATATCCATCAACAGCATCACCTACAGATATCTGAGAATGTAGAGTTTCAAAGATATCATCCTCATGTTGTGCATCCCTGACTCGCTGTTAGAGTGGAGGGGTAACAACCATCTACTGAAGGTATGCTCCCTCATCTCCATCCACGAAGGACAACTTCAAAGAGGCCAAGTGCCTTGTCACCTCATCAAGCAACTGTGAACTGGATTTCCTACTGAGACCATCTGCCACCACGTTCCCCTTCTCAGGAGTATAAACGATCTCAAAGTCGTAATATTGGAGGAACTATAGCCATATCCTCTGTCTCAAATCCGGATCCTTCTGAGAAACAATATATCTGAGACTCTTGTGATCAGAGTAGATGGTAAACCGCTCGCCCATGAGGTAGTGCCGCCACATCTTTAATCTGAAGACTATCGTTGCCAACTCAAGATCACGGGTCGCGTAGTTCTTCTCGTGTGGCCTCAACTGATGTGATCCATATGAAATCACCACTTGCCTCTACATCAGGACACAACCAAGCCCGGTTCCTAATGCGTCGCAGAACACTATGTACTCGACACCCTCCCCTGGTAATCTCAAGATCGGGGCACTCGTTAGACTCTGTCTCAACTGCTGGAAAGCCTGCTGGAATTTCTCGGTCCATACGAAAGGTTGTCCCATTCTGGTCAAAGCTGTCATGGCTGCTGCAATCCTGGAGAAATCATGGATGAATCTCCGATAGTATCCCACAATCCCAAGGATACTCCACACCTCTATCATGCTCCGGGGTGGCTCCCATGCTAGCACTACCTCCACCTTTGGTGGGTCCACTTCTACATCATCCGCTGAGATAACGTGTCCCAGAAAGTGGACCTCATGTGAAGAGATATGACACTTTGAGAGTTTCCTATACAACTGGTGCTCTCAGAGTGTGTCCAGAACCATCCTTAGGTGTCTCGTGAGCTCCTCCTCAGACGTAGAGTACACAAGGATATCATCGATGAAGACCACCACAAACTAGTCTAGATAAGGATGAATGATCTGGTTCATTATTCCCATGAAAACTTCTGGGGCGTTCTTCATTCCAAAGGGCATCACCAAGTACTCATAGTGACCGTAGCGACATCTCAAATCCGTATTCGGTATATCCTCTTCCCGTAATCGCAACTGGTGATAGCCTGATCATAGATCAACCTTCGAGAACCATCATGCACCTCTCAACTGGTCGAAGAGGTCATACATTCTCAGTAGTGGATACCGGTTCATCACGGTCACCAGATTTAAGCGCAGGTAATCCACACACAGCCTCAAGCACCTATCCACCTTCTTGGAAAACAACACTGGGGCCGCTCAGGGTGAAACACTTGGTCTCACAAATCCCTTCATATGTAGGTCATCCAGTTGCACCCTCACCTCACGATGCTCTGCAGGAGCCATTCGATAAGCTGATGCTGATATCGGGGTCGTCCCGGGTTGCAAGTCAATGTAGAAATCTATCTCCTGACGGGGAGGTAGTCTGGGGACATCCTACGGAAAGACGTCCTTGTACTCAGCCACCACTACTGGAAACTGGAAACTCATAACATCTGCCACACAAAATTCTAGGAGAGCCAACTTGTGTGAAATCGGATGTTCCCTCCTATGAACGAGTCTATCCTGTGCTTCCTGGTTCTGTCTTTCACCGACAAAAGAAAACCTTGTTCTATCACTGCGGACACACCGCACCCTTCGCCTAAAACAGTCAATCTGGGCATGAACATTGGATAACCAATCCATGCCAATAATGACATCGTAAGGCCTAGATGCTACCATCAAGAGGTTCCAACTGAAACTCTCACCTCCAAGGGTCAGGTCACACTGCATGCAAAGGTGTGTGATCTCTGAATCTTCTCCAGTCGGTGTTTCTAAGCGTAAGGGTCAAGTCAACGGCTCAACTGGAATCTCAAGGTCTCGAACAAGATAATAACCCAGAAAAGAATGAATTTCACATGTGTCTATCAATACGTCAGCCAAAGTAGAAAATACACAGATAATACCTCTAATCATTCCAGGAGTACCTGATTCATAAGCCTCTGTCGCCTGCACCAGTCCGTACCTCTGTCCGCCAGCTCCCTGAGCCTGGGGTGGACCTCCCGGGGGTGGTGGTGGTAAAGGGTCAAAACGCCGACCACCTCCAGCTGCTCTCCCAACTCCTCTGCCACATTGGCCACCTCGTGGATATGCTTGCTCCGCACATTGCCTCTGCCTTGTTGGTCCATCCACTGTTCCCAGGTCAGTAGTATGGCGGGTCGGACAATCTCGAGCAAGATGTCCCCTGCCGTCACATGACTAACATCACCTCTCTCGAGGCTTGCTGGAAGTGCCCTGTGAACTATGCACAATTGATCCCCTATCCTGGGATCTCCTCTGGAAACGTCTTCCATGCCTAGGTCCCTAACTTCAGCACCCTTCCATTGAGGTCTCTGCTCCAGCTCACCCACTACTGACAACTGTTGGATGTCCCTACTCCACCAGGAAGCTCTCGCCCACCAAAGCCTGCTTGAGCACCCCAACATAAGTAGGAATGCTCATAGGGATGATGCTAGCTCGTATATCTCTACGCTATCCCCACTCAAAAGTCTGAGCTCTGAAGTACTAATTTTTGACCATATCCATCGAGTACCGCGAGAGATTGGTAAATCTCAATGAATAGTCAGCCACTGTCATGGTTCCCTGCTGGAGCTGAAGAAGCTCCTGTATACGTACTGCTCTCAGGGTAACCGGTGAAAACTTCTCTCTGAAGAGACACTCAAACTCCGACCATGCAAGAATCTCCTCGTCGTGAGTCTGGATGACCAAACTCCACCATTGCCCTGCCGAGCCCTGTAGAAGGCTCGCTGCCAGGATCACCATCTGGTCTTCTGGTGTTCTGACCAAATGGAAATCTCTAGTCACTGCCTCAAGCCATTCCTCTAGTTCCTTAGGGTCAGGATTGCCTCGAAACCTGAGGGATCTCTATCTCTGAAACTCGTGGAGTGCGCTCAGTCGGCGCTCCTCCTCCACTGGTATAGTAGGCGCTAAACACTGCTCCACAGGGTGTGGGATAACTGGCACGCCACCTAGTGGTAGAACTGGGGGATCTGGTATGTATATCGAAGCATCATAACCGAGGGGGTCATCCTCATGATCGAGCTGCTGGATCTTAGTGGGTGCGCATCGCGGAGGCATCCTGTTCAAGAAACACGATGTATCACAGTCCGTGAGTATATCTGGAGATCTGTCTCAAGAAGGACATGGAAACCACAACCCATTTCTATATGATGCATGTACCATTATTTTCCCACATGAAACTAGTGTTTTCATGTTCCGAGTCGAAAAAGAATGTTATCAGAGTCCTGGTGTATGGATACGTCGGCCGCCGCACCAATACTGGGGTCCCTGGCTTGAGACCGAACTCAAAACACTTAACACTGTTGCCCCAAACCAACTCACAGACTCTCATTCCTAAGGTAGAATTGAACTCCTCTGATACCACTCTGTCACGACCCGTCCCAGTGGGGCCCAAGATGAAACTCCCCACGCCCACCTCCAATAGGCCAGGGGCTGGTGACTAGCACTGTGTAGGCATGCTACTAACATGGGAGGCATTTCTTATAAAACTGTACACACGCACACACATCTCCAAGCCCAAAAATCTGAAAAGTAAAAACTAGAAAATGAAAAGATGCATGCATACACTAAAATCCAACCACTAAGTACGATAGGGAAGTAAAGTACAGTAAAGTAAAACCCTGGGTCAAAAGTACAAGCCCGCCAAAAAGGGAGTCTACAACAATGTCCAACTTGTAGAAAAAGGTACTAAGACTGCAACCCATCGCCGAAGGAATACACCTTGGCCTGCCTGATCTCACTAAACACCATCCGGTCCTGGTCCGCCTAGAATCCTATCAAAGGCTCTCCCATCTGTACAAAACACGACATGTGCGGGCAAAGCCAGTGCAGGGGTGAGTATAACAATACCGAGTAGGACACCCCGAAAACCACAAAGGAAATACAACAACAGAAAATACCACAAAGAATGGTACAATCATCTCTACACAATATATTTATATGGAACATATAACAAGAATATCCAGATATAATCATACACAAATGACCATCTTGAAAACAACCACTAGGATCCAGCTTGATGATTCCACTAAGCACACCATCGGGAGGACATACTCCTAGGTCTGAAGAGAGAGGCACAAAGTACTCATTCTATGAGAACACACTCCATAAGTACCATGGGAACAAGATGCTCAGATGAGGATCATAGCCAATACATGGGGTGATTCCAACAACTCGGTCTGAGCTAATCTGCTAAGTAGAGGATTGGCGCCCAGGTAAAGATGGTCACGTCAATACCAAGAAATCTACATAGGGTTTCGGGAATGAATAGAGGATCTAGCTCTAAGTTTCACAGAGTGGATTCCAACAACTCTATTCATGGAGGACTACTGAAGGGATCATACCCCTGTATAAAGGAGTTGATGCCAGAACCTTCACGGGATTACCAAGGGTACGAACCCTAAGAACTAGTCCAAGTCACAGAAGTCAAGTGGCTCAAGCCATGAAGAAAAAGATACATGATGGGTAGTATGGTTACACGCTGTGTTCCTTGAACCTGGGTACTACCCGTTTGAACGGCCCCTGTAATTCATTCAAGCCATGAAATACCAAAATACACGGCGTGTAGAAAAGGTACACACCGTGTTTCTTGACCCCGGGTGCTGCCCGTATAACCGGCCCGTGTCACTCGGCTTTTCGAAATCAACTACACGGCGTGTAGAATAAAACACACGCCGTGTTCGAGCACCTGGGATCGCTCTGTGTTCGCTTGTCGTGTGCCCATACATGCTCTCTACATGTGTCCGTGTTGCCTGCCCGTGTACCAGTACACGGGGTACCCTGTGTATCTGGCCGGGTCTGGCCGGGGAGGGGTATACATGGCATGTCTGTGGCTGTGTATCCTGCCCGTGTCCATGTACGCCCAGATTACACGCCAGGTAACCCTATCGACGAACACAAGCAGTGTAGCCCATACTACACGGCGTGTTGTCGGGAAAATTTCTAGAACCACATCTTCCTCCACGCGCCTCGGCCGATCTTCCGAATGTCGAATCTGTTGTCTGTTCGTTGCGAAACACCAGATACTGGGTCATCTCGTCTCCGTGAAGCCGAATATATGGGTTTCAGGTCTTCAACCGACTCCAAAATCCGATTCCAGCCATCCAAACGGAAATCGTCCGAAGAACGATTTCTTCTGATCCGCTTCAATCTGTCCGTCGAAACCATCGTCGCCCGTCCTCAAGACCGCCATGGTGTTTACCTTTCAATTTTGGATCGTTGTGTCACAGAACGGATGTTCAATGATCCGTTGTTCGTCGCCCCATGAAGAACCTAAAGAACGCTCACAAAAAACGTCAGAATTTGGGGAAGAACACACAACAAATCGAGAGGGACGAACCTCGATCGATGTTCGTGCCGATCTTGGTTCGTCACCATTAGGAGTTTGAACAAAACCAAACAAAATTTAAGATTCAATTCACCAAAAATCCCCAAAAAATCCCATCCTATAAGAAAGATCGATCGACGGGATAATCTGTTCGTGGATTAGTCCGCGTTCGTCCTGGAAATCAAAAACGGGGAAGAATTAAAATCACAACCACATCCTACCTGGATTCACTAAGTTTGTCGGCGAAGATTCACTCACCGGATCATCGTCGCCGTCGAAATCTGTTAAGAACGTCGTCGCCACCTTATTGGGGGTTTCCTCTAGAGCCGCCAAGGGTTTTAAGAGTTATGGGGTTTGTAACACTGGACCCTGGCGCAAACATCTATTTAAAGAGGATAAAAGAAAAAAAAGGATTTAAAAGATCTCTCTACAGAAATAAAATATTTTTATTAAATATTTTATTACTGTTGCATCCAAAAACTAGATTTCACTACCGACCCGCGCTGGCCGATGTTAGGCCACACCTTAGGTAAAATCACTGTTATAAACACAACGGTGACCCCGTATTTCTGATCCGAGCACCCGTTCGAGAGTTATCCACTTTTTCAGGAAAAACACACACGCACGTAATTTAATTATTAAATTAAATTCAAACACTTGTTCTAGGCTCACTGGGCCTTGGAACTGCACGCCATCTCAGATCCTGGTCTCGAAATAATTCCCATATGATATTAGAATAATACATGGAAAAATCCGGGACATTACAAGTTATTATAATTTCTTAATTAAATAATACTCAATAATCTTATCTAAATTTACTTCATCCTTTTGATGGTGGGTCAGATGGATCCTTTTTACTATGGTTTTATGACCATGAATGTTAGTTAGAAGGCCTAGGTGGTGAAAAGATACATTAGGTTTCATTCTAAATATTTCTAGCTAATTCCATGTTAATATATCCCTATATTTTATATAGAATGAATAATATTTCATTATCACCTTCAGAGTTGTCACTTCTCTGATCAATGTGGGTTGTGGGTTCTATTTTTTAAAAATATATTCTTTCTTCAGTTCATCAATGATGGTATAAATTTACTTCTCAAAAGTTGGTGGGGGAATATTTGATAACTACCTCTTCAATGTCATTAGGAATGGGGAATAAGTCCTATTCATCTAGAATTTTAGAATAATGTATAGTTCTAATATAATATCTATACCCATCAAAAGTATATGAGCCTTTTTCAGGTTACGTAGACACTATAAGAATGGGTCCAAAGGAACCTAACCCACATGTGAATATTTTATGGTAATTTTCCATCTGATTGAATAATATTGGCTATTTTATCAAATATTAGTCATGTATTTATTATATTAAATATGTTTATGGTTTTGACTAATGTTCATAGGCTATAGAGTAACCTTTTCTTATATTGATAGAGGTTACTCAATATAGCCATTAATCTGTCCATCATAATAGAAGAATACGGTTTTATACTCCTTTTCATTGGATTGTAAAATTAATTGGATTCTCGTATATGGTTTTTTCACCTCAAAGCACCAGATAAAAAATAAGAATCTTTTGCTTGGATTTTAAAATTAGTTAATACATGGATGTTTTTTTATATTTCATTGATATATTATGACTTAGAAGAGGAAAAAGGTGAATTGTCACCATAAAGTACCCTTATCTATACATTAATGAAATATTTCATGCATTGATGGTGTGAGGAGGGAATTTTCACATGAAAAAGAAGGAAATGTATTCTTAAAATGTCATTGAATGTGGTGCCTTAGTATTTCTCTTTGAACTTGTTGTTTAATATAAGGTCCATGGACTGCTTTTTTGGTTTAAAAAGTCCTATGGATCTATGTTTAATTTTTTTTACCCCTGAATGGTTAAATGATAAGGGGATAGAGTATCATATTTTTATATTAAATGACTAATTTTTTGTACCAATATTAGATTAATTATTGTTACATTAATCATTAAGTCTCAATAAATTTTGATGGTATCAAGATTTCTTTATATTTACAAGGGTATGATGTGCCCTTACATGATTTTCAACTTATTACATTCCATGAAGGATATGATTGTGTGACAGTCAGTAGATTCTGATTTAGCATGGTATATTTAAACAGAACCCAAATTAATTTTTAACATTTGAGGTCTTGATAGATTCTCAATGAGGGAATCTGTGAGATCCCCAGAGAGATGAAGAGTTACTAGAAATTAATGGTGCATCATAATAATAAAAATAGGCTTTAAGAAAATATATTTATAACTTGAAAGATGTTTTGTTCTTCCTTATTATTATTGTGAAAATTATTCTCCCATTCCCAATTTAGAATTTGGTGATTTATTTATTATTATTAAATAGGGTTGTAGCAACATCCCCATATATCATGGTTCGTGAGATGATATTTCTATGACCAATCAATAAACAAGTCAAATAAGAGTGGAACAGGTGATGAAGGATTTAGGATTGAACTGGTGTTATTATTTCTCACTTTGAAGGGGATATATTTTAGTGTGTACCACATATATAAATTTAGTAGGGATAAATGTTTGAATCCAAGGTCTGTTTTGGAGTGTCTTCATCTCCCTCTATGGCCAAATTCATGAGAATTGACATACTAATCCATTTTATGTCGAACTTTTTAATTTTCATATGGTTTTTTAATATGTTTGAAATTGAAAAAACTATTTCATGATTCTTTGTTATAAGGAAATTATATTTCATGGGGTGGTACACTCTCCCAATGATGGGAAGAATAAAATACATTACAGTTTGAACAATCTTAGGATACCACTAGGCTTACTCTTAAATTTAAATATTAAATTATTATGATTTCACCATGTTTTCGAAGATTTTGGAACCAAGTATACTATCATGGTAGTTGTATAGGGATATGGGGTTTCATATGGACTACTCAGTTATTCCATAATGATTTCATTTGCAAGTATTAATGAATTTCTGGTCATGTAGTTATCAAATTGTTATGCATTTTAGTCTATAATTTATTCTATTATTTTTCCTCCACCACAGGTAGAGTTATATATATACATGTTACCTTCATCTTAGGACTATTTAATGTCTATTTCCCACTATCTATCATTATTTTAATCAATTCATTGAAAAAAATAAATGTTTATCCCTAATTTTTTAGATATAGGTAGTAGTTAAGATGATTATCCAACCCTACCTTGTTGAGTTTTCGAATCTCCCATTGTTTAAAAATATATTTATTCAAATTGAAGGTTAAATAACATAGAACCTATTTGTTTATGATATAATATTCATTTCTATTCTTATTTTCCAATTTTTAATGATCTCTTTACTTATGCACATCTTATGTGTATAAATTAGAAAGTGGGAATGTTTATTTTCTACTATGTGGATTCAATGTGTTCAATTAATAAGATTTAGGGGTTGGATCCATCAATGGAACTAGTTTAAGAGTGATTACATTAGACTTTACCTTCTATAATTTCATATCTAGTGATGGCGGTATTTTTTGTGATTTGGTTTGTTGTGTTGAATGGAATTTTATATCTATTGGGATATTATAGTAAACTGTATGAATCCACTATGGTAATTTTATAGTATGATACTTATTCATAAATAATATTGAATATTTTTCACAGAAATATCCAATAGCTATTCCTATGGGATAAGTATGTCCATTGAATAAATTAATCCACTCATTATAATAATAAATTTCAAAAATCTAATTTTCATGATGTTCAAAATTTGAGTAGTTAAAAATTATTTTTTTATCTCAAATTGTTCAGTTTAATTGATAGTGTAACTTCTATATAATTTCTTCGTAACTGGTGATAGATAAATTAGCTTTATCAATATTCTAGAAAATAGAAAATACTTTTAGTGTATTCATGAAACATTTATGTTTTTTTGAATATTTATTTTTCATAATTCCTAGCATTGGCCCACACCATGATATATGGTGTGTAACATGATGTCTTGAGTCTCTTATTACATTAAACATTGAGATATTTGGTTTTTTGGAGTTGAGTGGTGGATGGGTCAAATCCACCCACTAAAGAAAAGGTTTTCTATCCATCTTCAATTGTGTATGTTGATTTTCCCTAGAATTCATATAGAAAGTAATGAATTTTAGAAATTCTTATTACACTCTGACCTAAGATGATGTTTGATATTAGGAACATACATTAAATGGTTGTGAGTTCCTATTCAGAGCCAGTTATTGGTAACTTTTCTTGTGTGAGGCCATAGTGACATATCAAAACTAGCATAATATTCAATCACATTTGAGGAAACATTTGGAAAATAATGGTGTTGTGATCAACTGAATAGTGTGTCTTTTCATCAATTTAAATTGGTGGAATTATTATAATATATTATTTTGGGAATTATATTCTTATATAAGAGGTTTTATTAGAGGATTCATGGCTGATTAAGTCTTGGAATCACACTTATGTGGTGATTAATTGATAATTATCAACATTAATCATCCAAAAAAACAATCTTTGAATTATATTGGGTGTAAGACTATCCAATAGTAAGTAACTCAAAATATTTTTCTATTTGGTGGGTTGTGGGTTTTTCTACTTTTTATCCCTTCATTTTGGATCTAGCTTGTTGAGATGGTGGGAACTGAAGGTTTGTAGTGATCCTAGATCATGAGCATGATCTTTTTTGTCCGGTACAAATTCTATCTTCCTATACATCTTAGGGAATAATATTCTTGTTATATAATTTATCTTAATCATCTTATTTCCTTTTTATGTCATGATGTAAAACATTCATGGGAATTATATAAAAATTTTACTAATATAAATAACAGAACCTAAATTAGTTTATTAAATGTATCAAAAAAATATGGACCCTCAGTGAAATTTGAATATTAATCAATGATCATGTCATAAATCACCTTCATTTTTTATTTTTTAAGGTTTATTTGGGTTTAAATATCCTAAGAATAACATAATTCCCATGTTGGTGATTTTTTAATATGGATCATGATATTGTGTATGAAAAGTGATTCAAAGTAAATATCCTCTAACATTTCCTAAACATAATACCAATGGGGGGGGGGGGTTGGTTCATGAATAATTAACAAAGTAATTTGTGGGGTTATATGATGTGGATATTCCTCCATACTTAATAATAATGATCAGATTTTTGAATGTGAATCACTAATATTATTATTCTTTTTTTTAGTGGATTTTATAGAGGGTTTTCATTGTGGTAAAAATGTCAAAACCACTTTATAAAAGAGATTCTCCTTTGTTTTTTATTAAGTATATCATATCCCTATTCATCTAATGAGATTTTAATCAAGAGTTTAATAGATATGGAATAATTTCATGATAATATATATAACATAACGATTATATTGGTGGTGGCTATATTTTCATAGAGTTTTCTTGTCTCATGTTTGATACCTATAATAATTTTTGGGCATCTTTGTATAGGAGCATGTCTACCACTCATTTCCATCTATCGTTCCCCTTTTATGCTCCTAGAATATAATGGTTTCATTAGATAGGAATGTTGAATTTAAAAAAATAAAGGATCAGATTAATGATTTAAGGTAATGATATTATAACCTACCCTATTAGGATAAACCTATTATTCGGTGTTCATGGTGAAAGGAAACATTCATATTTCACCCCATCATCTGGTGTTTGTAAGGAAGAATAATTATTGATTTTTTTAAGGATCACCATGTGGTTTTTTATGAAATCCTTCTTTTGGTTCTCATATTTCTTGAAACTAGGGGTTCTAGGCTATTGTAGGAGATGTTAAATCAATATAGAAACATTTATTATATGATATCACGTAGTGGTTGACATATCATTCTAGTGAATGTGTTTTTATTTGAGATAACGGATCATTTTTCTTAAATTTCACCATAGGAATGGTATATATTCCTCCTTATAGATATCAAAGACTACATATTATGGGAGGGATTTTGTTCAAAACTTTATCCTTTTTTTGGGAGTGATACATCCATATAATCATATAACCGTCTCCATCTTAATTAAATGGTTCTTCAACCAGTTCCAACCATAAATGTCACATTCAGACTAATTGTATGAGAAATTGAGAATTATTATGAAGGTTCTCAACCACCTATTGGATTTCGAAATTATCGGTGGAACTGATAATTATCAATATCTCAACTCACTCGTTGATTGGGATGTCACACTTATAATTGATGGTGGAGTTCCTAGTGCATGTGACTTTGTTTTTGTAACTAAGACTTATGGGGAGGGAAACATTCAGATATTTTAGACATGGGGACTACCTTTTCTTTGAAGAGTATCACTATAACTGGGAGAATTGTTTATGAAATAATATTAGAGATTACCTTTATTATTTTTATCCTTGGTTATTAGCATGAAGAGAACCTTCATGTAGGTTGAATGTTTCAACTTGAGGAAGAACATTAATTTTGATACCATCATTGATTTAATAAGACCTTTACTATTAAAATTGTGACGAGGACAATCAGGATTATTGACTCCTTGGAAATGAAAATGGGTAAGAACAAAATATTCTCTGAATGCTTTACTATCAGAAAGAACTTCATGTTGGTATCTATAGGTAGGTTATATGTTTGGATTTATTTATTATAAAAGAGATCACCAATATAATGAGAGTCTTGGGATGGATTTTCAATATTTTTGATTCCATTGTTTTCATTATGGGGAGAAAACTCATGTCAGTTGGGTGATTCATCATATGGATAATTTTTTTTGAAATTTTCTATTAGTATGACCTTTGTGGTGGATTTTTTTACTGTTGAAAAGAAGAAATATTCAATAGGAATGTTTGGGATAACATTAAAAATTCATTTTTCTCTTGGTTTGTTAGGTGTTCAGGACCCCTATTTTGTTGAATAATTCATTCTGAGGAGTAAGTTTATAACATTATTATTTCATGGAGGACCTTCATGGTGGATTTCTTCATTACTATAGGGATGATTATTATAATGGGAATCATAGGGATTAACATTCAATGTTTATGATATATCAATTATTATCATTGTTAGGACCTTTATATAGGGAACTATGGGGAGGACATCTATACTGGAAAATATCTTAATGACTTTTAATAGGATGAAAATTGTTTGCATAAATTTTCTACTATGTGGAGGAACTTTGTTACATATATGAAATTTCTTTTTTTTATTTGATCATGGGGTGGATCTCCTTAGTTCTTTAATTTTTCTTTAACATGGGGAAAAAAACCAAGGCCAGTCATATTTTTCTACTACAAGGACCATAATAATGATGAATCATTGCGAGGATATCCATGATGGGTTCTTTGTAGAGGATATGTAGAGTTTCTTATCATACTAATATTGATATTACCTTATTAGTGGTTGTTTTCTTACTTTATAGTTGAGGGATTTCATTGAGATATCACTAATGATTACCTTGATGCTATAGTGATGTCATATCAACCTTGAGACATTGTTGGGATATAATAACAGATCTTCAAAATATTGTAAGAGATAGGGGTGTGAACCTAATATTAAACTCTGTAATATATTTCCCTTAGTGGTCCCTCATTACAGTATCCTTGTTTGGATTCTTATGTATCATTTCATCTCTTCAATAGCTTCTCGTGAAGTGAGAGTTTTATGGGGATTTTTATAACTATTCTTGATGGGATCCCTCTTAGGCATCTCCTGGGTATTAATTTAGATGTACGAGGATTATTTCCTATCCTATTGTTGATATGGAAGGTATGGATTTTCATTTATTGATGAAATACTCATTAAATCATCTAAATCCATGTCATGGGATGTTTTTCACATACTGTAATTTCTCTATAGTGTTGGAATGTTCACATTTTATTTCTCTATGTTAGTGTCATGACCCGACCCAACAGGGCTCAAGCCACAACTTCTCAAGCCCTCATCCAATATTTAAGGGGATGGAGACTATTGTTGAATAGGATATCACACCCATGGGAGGCCTTAGCCCAAGGTACCTGTATGCACACCTCCAGATGCACCTCCTAAAATAGTGCAGAGATATATAAAAAATAAAAATAAATACATGCGTACATCTATCCCACAACTAGTATACAACGTTAGTACAAAATGGAAAAATACAGGACCCGTCAAAGAAGAATATAAAATTGTCTGACCTGCAATGAGGATGGGGATTGTTATCAACACCTGCTGGTAATCATCATGGCCAAGATCCTATGTAATCCTTGGCCATTCTTGGTCTCTAAGCTTTCCCTGTTTGGGTCCTACTGACACTCCGTCGAAGGATATATGGTCTGGAAAAAACATAATATATATGTGGAAAAATCTCGTGAATGGGTGAATATAAGAAGACATATTAGGAACCCCAAAACCCCTAAAATAAAATGGATTAAAAAAATAAAACCAACAACTTGACTCAGCCATAGGGAACCCCAAATGAGAGAGAAACTTCATCTCGATACCATCCTTTGCAATACCATTTAGTTATCTCGACATCCCTAGAATTTCAATGAAAGGTCCCATGCCACAGAGACATCAAAATAAAATACCATATATAAATAGCTCTATCACCGAGTCACATGGTCCCAACCATATATTTTCCATTTTAATGACCCATTGTTCCAGCACAACACTCACAATGGTCTCATGAGATACCAACCTCATAGACACGAACAAGATCGAAGCCATCCCTAATTGCTCTCAAAACATAAGAGAGAAATTATCGATAGCTTGATGTTGATGAGCCAACCACACCATCCAGTATGGCTCTCCACCAATATATTCCACTTTATTAGTGAAACGAACAAAAAAAGCACCTAGGAAACCCTCATGGTACATGTTTGCAAGGGCATGTTTGACGAGAAATGCTATAGACGAAGTCACCTAGTGACTAAACTACCTCCAACTACTTAGGTAGGGGATCCCACCTAGTGTCTACTAGGGGAAAATAAAACCCTATATTGAACACTGTATATAGAAAGGGATATCACACAAAAACCCCAAACTAAAATATCCCACCTGTAAAAGGATCAAATCCCATGTGGTATTGGTCATGCTGATTCCAACTCTACTGAGGAAACATCACGAACCTGATCTGACAGCCTGGAGATCATATCACTCAGATAGTATATCATCAATTGAGTAATTTAGGTCCTAAGAAAACCACAAACCCCACCTGGTAACATGAAGAAACATCCTAGAGAAATCGGAAAGAAAATATATACAGACAAATATAGAGGGTCATCTCACATGGCTGAAGAAAGGTCTATCCCCTACTGGAACATCTTGGGTATAAGATCAATGCATGCTTAAATATTAGACACACTAATTCTTGGAAATATACCAAGGAAAAATGATTGGAAGTGAGGATCGTTTTGGGCCTCTCATTGTGATTTTTTCTCCATGTCCACTAAGTCTGTAGTCAATGGGTACTGAGGTAACTCACTCCGTAAAGTGGAAACATGAGCCTGCTCTCTAGAACGGTAGTGGAGACCCACTATAAGAAATGTGAGAATGATTTCTAACCTAGTAGGGGTGTTTCACAATTCTTCACGTACCCAAAGTAGCCAAAGAGTGACCACAATCTGGTGAAGATGACGTGATACTGAAACCCCTCAATGTGAAAGTACCAGGGGGACCCACTCAACCCATCAACTCCTAATGTTGTCCTCCAAGACTAAGGGTACCACACAATGAATCTAGTACTATAACTGCCAAAGACACCAGGGGGACCCACTCAACCCATCTAGTCAGTTTCACTAACCCAAGAGACCCACATGACATATCCTACAAACTGCATCTCTTAGGCCAAATCGGCAGCCACCATCGCATTCTATGTAGAAAAACACACAGGATATGCTATTTACTCTCCCAAAATAGAATATTGGTGAAAGGGGTACTATTCACCACAAGAAGCCCGAACAGGTCTTCATTGGGACCACACCTAGATCCCATAACACATGAAATGAATCTCACCATTGTGATCCCCAGGGAAAAACAAACAGGATCGACTACTTTTTCGTCCAAAACAGACACCCTGTGAAAAGGTCGTATTTTACTACAAACGCCCAAATTGGGACTTGGGAGGACCACACCATGATTTCTATTTAATCACCCCCAAATTATTCATAAAACTTAAGAATTAATTATAGGTGCAATTCTAAAGACAAAGTGCCAATCAGACATTCGTCCATGAGATATGTCTGATCCAAGGTTCACCATATAATAATAAATCTAGTATTATTATAAATAGATGTTTTGTGCCACAACATCCTGATCCCAAAAAAAATATTTCCTCAAAAATACATCAAATGGTATTCCATTTTGAAAGGGTCAAGTTTCTATATATGGCATAAAAAATGGACCCCTAGTTTTTGATTTATAGGAGTTTAAACACCCTCAGACCAAACTGGATGGGATGGTTGTCCAGCCCTCCACCATGTCGCCCTATGGCCATCACCATGAAACTACCAGAAACTAATTATTCCACCTAAAAACAATTTTCCTCCTTACTCTGGATCCCCACCTCACCGGAAAGACATCAGAGCACTGTTGTAACTTCTGTAGACCAGAGAGACCAATCTGGTGGCTAGAAAAAAATCTAAAACATATTTTTGAAACTTTAGGATGCGATCTTCATCACTATGTTGATCATTCTCAAAATAATTGAAACATTAAAATGGGGGAAGAAGATAAAAAATTAAACCTCCTACCTCATGGTTAATCTCCAAATCCTTGAAAACATATCTGCATTCTGGAGTTTCAATTTCACCATCTTGTAGCGTCCACTATTATGATTTGAGACCGACATCGCTTCATTTGTTCGATTCAACTGGTCATTCGTATAGAGTATTATGATTATGATGGTGACGCTCCTACAATGTACAAGGGGTAAGATAAAAGGGTTGAGGTTAATTTTTCATAATTTTTGTTTGAAAAAATATCCTCTTAACACCTTGACCCAATTCGCCCGGACCCGACACCCTACGTCGACCACGATAATGTTGCGCCTAGGATAAACAAGGTGTTCTGAACACAAATGAAATATCAAAAAATATATCTATGACCCTATTCAATAGTTATTTGATCTGACATCCAAAATAAATTAATTTATTTTATTTATAGAAACACCCTTAATAACTTTTTTCTATAGTATCCGTGTGCCAACAAAACTTATACCCCTCCTAGGATAAACAGCATGCTCCGGACATAACTTTGGACTCAGTTTCCTAATAAAAGATACATTTTAATATATAACTCATTTAAACTACTTTAATAGGATAAAAATACATAACATTTGTGAAAATATTATTCATGGAACACCGGGCCTAGGAACGACATGTCATCTCATCGTCTATCTCGGGAAATATATGGAGCAATATTCTAAAGTCAGACAAAGCCAAACCCGAGTCTCTAAATCCTCCTCAACATAATAATTTGAATCCATGAAAATAAAAAGGCTAGGAATGAGGGAAAGACATAGAATCACAACTAGGTATCCCTCAGCTATGAGCTGACCATAGGTTCTTGTGTTGTAATAAACATGCACTATGTGGAACCAAAACACCACATGAAATACATCTTTACAACATGGAGAAGGAACATGGTTTCCCAATTCTACACATTGGGTCTTTCAATTAGTTATGAAACCACCACCAACACACAGAACTGACCTCAAACTCATAGGTTAAAGGAACTAATCCATTGAACCTCAACACTATCTATGTCGGGAAAACCTGACTCACCCTCTTTTTCCATCCTTCCCACAAATTAAAATCCCCAACGAACCACACAATTTCCTGCTCGAATGCTCAACGTACAAGATGATACCGAGAACATGAGGGAACTAATAAACAACAAAGACCTACCTAGATTATCACAATCAGTATTGACAAACCCTCAGCTACCAACACACTACCATGCCTCATGTACACAACTCAATGGGACTAAACCATCGCACCTCGATATTTTCCACCTTGGCAGGCACTAACATTCCCACACAGTTTCCATCGCATAACAAAAACACATATTAGTGGGTGAAGGATCCCTTATCATTATATATCTGAATCTATGTCGAGTAACACAAACACTAATAGATCCATCCATGGCTCGGTCTGATATGCTTTATACATCTGAACCCTGGTAGGTGGGTCTACGCACTGCTTGATGGGTGGTGCCTCCACCAACTGTACAACAGGAAGTGAACCTACCTCCTGACCAGACCCTTACAAGGAGACATCTTCACTCATAATGTCATAAACCAAACCCATATATGGAACCCTCAGCTATTACCATCATTGAAACATCTTGAAAAAATTCAAGACACACCATGGTCAAATAGTATATCTGGGGAGCTTACTCAATTAGGATAGGAAAAACCCAAAACCCATTCCTATATTATGCATGTACCATTATTCCCCTACATCCAATTTTATAATGTATCAATTTGAAAGGTCGGTTATCAGAGTCTTAGTGTATGGATACGTCGGCTTCCACACCAATATGTGATTCCCAAGACTAAATGTTAAACTCGAAACATCATAACACAAATTATATGAATCCCATACCAAGATCACAACTTTTCCAACTATGCTCTGATGTCCTAAAGGTGGAAACACCTCTGATACCACTCTGTCATGACCTGAACAAATGGGGCACGAGCCAAAACTCCCCATGTCCTCCTCCAATAGTGCAGGGGATGGTGACTAGCATCGAGTAGGCTATAACACACATGGGTTTCCTTATCCCATAGTACATGTACACATTCACCCACTTACACATCCATAAAACAATGTATAGATATATAAAAATTGAAAAGAAATGAATTCATACATCTATCTCACAACCAGAGTACAACAACTGCACCAAAAGGGAAAATAAAAGTCCTACCAAAGAAAACTATAAATGTGTCTGATGTTATCATAATAAGGGGATCACTGACAAACACCCTCTAGTAATATCCATAAAAATGCCCCTGTGAAATCCCTGGCCAGTCTAACTCTCTAATCTCGGCCTTATCTGGGTCTAACTTGGACTCTTTCAAAGGACCTATGGACTCAACAAGACACATGAAATGTTCAAGAAAATCCCGTGGAGGGTTGAGTATAAGAATTGAGAGTTTCTGCCCCCAAAACCCAAAAATAATATGGATAAACTGAAAGAAAAAAAGTCATCTCAAACTATCCAGATGGATCCCAAATGATATTGAAGCTCCACCTTAAAAGAATCATCAACAATATCAAAATATGTTTCTTAAAATCCCTATAATGTAAACAAAATGATACAAGAAATGAAGACTCCATAAAAATACTCAGATATACTCAGCTTCATCACCATGTCTCATTGTCCGGACCATATAGTTTTTATATTAAATGACTCGTGGTTCCAACGCAACACTCACAATGGTCTCATGAGATACCAAATTCATAGATAGAAACTTGATCCAAACCATTCCTAATAGCATGAAAAATAAAATGTGGAATGTATTGATAGCTCGATGTCAATGAACCAACCACACTATCCTTGATGGAACTCTATCAATAGATTTTGCTCCACTGATGAAATGAAAAAATGTCACACATGATCAACCCTTATAGTACATGTCCATGGTAAATGCTCAACGATTAGTGCCACAAATAAATTTAGTGGATGACTGAACTACCTTCGACTCCTCATGTAGGGGATCCCACCCAGGGTCTGCTGGGGAAACTAAACCCAAGTTGAATCACCATACATATAAAGGGTTATTTCACAAAAACCAAAATCTTTTTCAATCTACATAGAAGGGAATCAAAGAATGTTTAATAGTTGTAATGCTGATTCTGTCTCTATCAAGGAAACATCACAAACCCGATCTCACACCCTGGAGATCATATCGCTCAGATAAGGGATCATTGCCTGAGTACTTTCGTTCATGATGATACCAAAACCCCCACCTCGTGACTTGAAGAAACACACCATATAATGGTGAAAGAATAGATATTGATACATTGCTAGAGGGTCATCTCACATGCCTCATTGGGGATCTATACTCTACTTGAACATACTAAGTAAAGGATTGATACCCACCTAAATATTGGACACACTAATTCTGAGAGCTCCATTAAGGAAGTAGGAAGGGACATGATGATCACTCCAAATCTCTCGGGGAAATATATGCTCCATGTTCGATGAGTCTGTAGTCAAAGAAGACTGAGAATACTCACCCCATAAAGCGAAAACATGAGCCCTCTCCCTAAAACAGTTGGGGAGCACCACTCCACTAAATGTGAACCCCTTATCTAACACGGTTCGGGAGTACCACTACACTACATGTACATAAAGCATACTATGAGGGTTCACAGTCTGGTGAAGAGGATGTGATACTGAAAACCATCAATGTGAAAGGACCAGGGGGAACCACTCAACCCAACTAGTCATAATGCCGCCATCTAAGACTAGGGGGAACCACTAAACCCATATAGTAGTAACATTGCCAAAGAGACTAGGGGGACCCAGTCAACCTAGCTATTCAGCATTGCTAACCCATGTGACCCATACTGCATCTCCTAAAAACCATGTATCTTAGGTCCAATCCCTAGAAACCATATCATTCTATGTAGGAAAATATGTAGGACATGATATTTATTCACCCAAAACGTAAATCCTGAGGAAAGGGTAATATTCTACATAACAAGACCAAACGAGTCTTCGTGGGGCCCAAGTCACAACCCCATAACAAATAAAATTTATCACGCCATTGATTTACCCATGTAAAAAACACATGAGATCGAATACTTATTTGTCCAAAATGGGATCCTATTGAAAAATCCACATTACACCGCATATACCCAAACAAGGCCTTATGGGGCCCACAACTCAATTTTGATTTCAAACCCCAATGTATGTATAAAAAATCCAAATAAATTCCTTAGTTTCAAAGACACTGGAAGCATGTCAATCAGGTGTCGGATGCATGAGATATGTCTGATCCAATGTACGCTAAATAATAAGAAAAATATTATTATTATTATAAATGAAAATTTAATGCAAAATTTTCCTGAGCCACAAAAAATAAGTCCTCAATGTTATTTATAAATGTTCACCCAGATGTAAGGGCAATGTCACTATAGACAGAGAAAAATACAGACACTTGGTTTACGTGTTACGGTGATTTAAACACCCCCAAACCAAAAAGGCTGGATCAGCCCGGCAGCCCACCCCCGTGCCACCTTATGGCCACCACTGCCTCCACTTTAACACCCCGAGCTTCCACGATACGTTTCTCATTCAATAATGCAGTAGCTTGCGTTGTACGCAACTTCGAGTTCTAAAACACCGCGACTAATCAAAGTAGTCGTTATGAATAGTAATAACCACTTTTTAAAATTACAGAAATTTTATATTTCAAAATGGACTTCATTTTTGGATTCGGAATATCAAAATTAGCCTATGTTGAATTTTTGATATTTTTCTGAGAACTTCTATTTTTATGAATAGTGAAAAATACTTAAAAACAACTTTTTTAATCAAAATAATTTATAGTGATAAATTATACTATTTAGTGGTTTTAAATTACAATAAGAATATATTTTTAACATTTTATCCAATGGTGGTCATTAGAATTAATTTTACATTGAAATTGGACATAAACAATTGCCAATCTTTTGATATAAATTCTTTCTTAAAAACACGCTATTTGTTGTGACAGCGGGAATTAATTATAAAATTAATTAATGCAACTTATATGTTTGGAATTTTGTAAAATATACATCATTTTTGAATTCGGAATATCAATTATAGCTTAGGGTGAAATTTTGGCATTGTTCTGAAAAACTTCAATTTTTGATGAATAGTGAAACCACTAAGTGGTAGTTAAATAACTGATTTTTCGTTTAAATGAAATATTACCACTTCTGTGATTTGATTTTCAAAAATATGACATACATTGATGTCATTAAGAAGTAAAATGTGGTTCAATGAGATTAAAATAATTTTTTGGTGAATAGTAACTTTTAAGTTCTTAATCGCGATTAGAGGTAATGAGTGTAGTTTAAGGTACAAATAATGTTTGAATAATGTGAGATGAGCATGACACTTGTCCTACTCCTATTGGATGAGTCATGGCCGACCAAGAAAACCCATGGGTCAACTTGGGGACCACATGGAGCCACTTTAGTTGGAAAATGACATTAATATATATTTATTTAATGTTAAAATTAAATTGACACAAACATGAGTTGTTTTACTAAAACAGTTTTTAAGTGGGGTTACACAAGTCCAAATTTTGACTATAAATATTCACTAGAAAGCTAAAATTATTTCCTACATCATAGTATTTTTTTTATAATTTTTAGACATTAAATAAATTAAATTATTTATGACATCATTATGATGCAGCGATGACCTCATTATTTAACGATTTAAATAAAATGAGAAGATAATGCAAAATCCAATGCTTACACTTGTCCAAAGCCTATGGGATTTTGAGATTTCGAAACCTTATCACCTTAGCCTCGAATTATATAAGTTTGGGACCTTTAGAATCCGAAAAGCATTGTGAAATAATGTAACATTTCAATCTTTCCAAAAGAGCCCCTCCTCTCCACTTATAAAAGGCCCCCACCTCTCCCACCTTATTCACACCTTCAAGCCATTTGGATCGGCCAACCTCTGCCCAAATACTCTCCCAACTTCCCACTCTTACTCCTATAAGCCTCACTTTGGGCAGAACTCTTCTCAAGGAAGCCTTTGGCTCAAATCAAAAAGAGTTACCCGATTTTGAGGTAATGTCTTCTCTAATGTTGTTTTGTTTTATTTTTCTTCTCCAACCAGCTAAACTCTTTTTATTCATTTCTTTTGTAACAACACTAGTATCCTAAATATACTAGGATGTTTTTATAAGAAGTATTCTAGCTACACTTACACACACCTACATATAATGGTTAAAGAACATACGGTTTCTGTGGATGGCGAATTTCTGCCTCACGAAACGATGATTGTTCAAACACTCATATAACACCTTCAAAGGTGGCCATTAAGATGTCACTATTTTTATATATGATATATAATATGTTTATGTTTTACTTATGCTTCTGTATTTCTCATTTATGTCATACTTTATGATTTCCATTTTGGGTAAAACGCGATAATTTCATTTTAGGAAGTGCGGACTACCGCCCCCTCAAAGTGATTTGAATCGTTAATGCCATATGTGGGATGTATAAAGGATGGAGTAAATGGTATTATACAATATATTATACTGGAATTATATTATAAATTTATATCATTATGATTTAGTTCCATTAAATATTTAATTGAAATGAAAGTAGCGTTCATGCGTACATACGGCTTACCGTCTCCATGAACGGTGCATTTCATTTCTTACCTCTAAATGTTACGTAATATTATAAATGAATGTATATACTGGATATATATTATATATATGACATCTAAATAATGAATATAATTCTGTAGATAATGGATATTCTACCACATAAACAACTTGTAATTATAAAAAGTTTATTGTTGACTCATGTACCAAAGATCGACAAAACGACCGTTATTAACTTAAATAATTACATAATGTTCATAACATTGTAATAAGTGATATAAAAAGGATAATGAAATTGAAAATGGTTCTTAATAAGGTAGATATTAACTCTAGTTTATTATTCAGGAGGTTAAAGAACGGTTTAGTCAAGTCGGACACAAGGTAAGGGAACTTCTTAACCCTAGTTCCATTCTTTGGGTTAATCTCCTACTTTCAAATTATGTCATGATATTATTATGTCCTATTTTGTATTTTTACTTTCTTTATGTGTACCTATAGTGAATACACATAATAGATCTATTTTATTTTAAAAATGATCTTTTTAAGGACTTTGTCTCAATCTCCTTTCATTGAGGCATATTTGGCTTTATACACAACTTTCTTTTATACAATGTATAAACCCCTTTGACTTTTACATTTATTCAAAAGGAATCTTTTTATATGAAGCGTTTTTCTAAACAAAAAAAGGGAATGTTTTTCTTTCCATACTTATGCGGCGACAACGACTTCTCCGCCTCCGTGACCATTATTTGAGTTTCGGCTTCCTCTACAAGCCATCATTTTTTTAATGAAAAATAAATACAAAGTACTAACTTTCTTTTATTTTGGTATTGAAAATGGTTTTGAAGGAATTTTTATTATATCAATGTGTTGTATTGATATCTTGTGATTGAAATGTGGAAATGTTGTGTTCCCTTTATGCATGTTTTATGTGATACGATTATGTTATGGTTTATGTTATGTTTAAACCTATTCATATGAGGAATGTATTGGACTTAATATGTGACGGGTGGAGCCCGCTATAGCTCCTCGATGCATCGGTAGGTCTCATGAGACAACTAGACGTGGAATTGGCCGAGGCCCTTTCCCAATTTGATTTATGGTTTTGGCCGAGGCCTTAATCTTTTTAGACGTCTTGGCCGAGGCCTTGACAAAATGTTTCAGAATGTCCAGCATTATACATTCCCTCATTATGAAAGTGGTTATTGATATTGCATGTGATTATTCGACCAGTAGAATATTTTTGTGAAGAAGTTAATGGAATTATCTCATTTTACTTTTGCCATATTATGTTGATGTTCAAGTTTAAAAGGCTTTTGTTTTATTTATACATTGCCTTAAATTTTTATGTTAATTTATGAAAGCTTCCGCAATATTGTTATCCTTACTGAGCATCTGAGCTCACCCCTTTCAATGTTTTAATATTTTCCAGGATGTGAAGAAGTATTTTATGAATGACCTGTAGGGATAGTCCGAAGAGGATAGAAGTGTGGACTATGGAGACTATGTTATTATAGTTTTTCACTTTGTGATGTAATGTAAGCCTTATGAATGTATCTAGTGATTCCAAGGCTACTAAACTAATCGGTCTTTCGAGACTTGATCTTTTGTGATCATGCCAATGTACGAAGTAATGCACCGACTCTGGGTAGCTGGGGTCGGGGTGTTACAGTTGGTATCAGAGGCAGTTTAGTACTAACCTTGGAAGCTAGATTTAGATAAACTCTGATTAGAGAACATAGCCCAAAGATAGACTTTGAGGATTAGTATAGAAGAACTTCCTAGAATTTTGGTATTATAGAGATGTTATGAGTTTTCCGAGCAATACATCCATGTTTGGATACGAGCAGGTAGAGGCGGATCTGGCACAGATGTACCTAGGGGTAAAACCCGAAAACACCGCTTTGAGCTAGACTTGAACGGGAACTGGTGCACGACAACAGGCCTTGCTGCACTCTTGGTTACGACACTCCCGGGGGATAAGCTTAGGATAATTCTCATTTTATTTACAAACCACTATGAAGGGTTATGAGTACATACTTCCTCAAAGAAAAAATTTCTTTTTATGATTATGGATTATATCCATAAATAGTTCAATTTATGTAAAGTGTTTAACAAGTATGGAATTATGTATCTTGATTCATAAACTAATCTAGTTTATGCCATTGTTTAGAAATGGCGCCTAGTGGAAGGAATGGAAACCGTATCAATGCACGCACTTCGTGCAGGGATTTCCCTCCTGCTCAAGATAATTATGGTGGAGCTAGTGATACAACTGGTGCCGATCAGCTTCTCACCGTACTGGGACAACTCACGCAGGTTATGAATAATAACCTTACTCATATGGAGCACCCTGATCCGCAACGTGGGGGATCAATGCTAGACCATTTCATGAGGCAACAACCATCAACCTTCAATGGGAGTACAAATCCTATAGTAGCTGAGCAATGGATAAATTCCTTAGATAAAATATTCCATGCCTTGGGGAGTAGTGAAAGGGAGAATGTTGTCATAGCAGTTTACCGCCTCACTGGAGATGCCGATCAATGGTGGCCACTAATTCAAAACACAAAAGAAGATGATGAATTAGAAAACAATGAATGGCAGGAGTTCAAAGAGCTGTTCTTAGAAAAATACTTTCCTCGAGACCATCGAGCAGATATGGAAATGCAATTTCTGAGTTTGAGGCAGAAGGAGGATGAGAATGTCGCAAAGTATGAGGCTAACTTTACAAGGTTAGAGAGGCATGCTGCCGATTATATACGTAACCCAAGGAGTAAGATTGATCATTTCTTTGATGGGTTAAAACCATTTCTCCATCGAGCATTAGTATCACAATCCTTCTCATCATACGAAGATATTGTCTCGTGTGCTATCAAGACAGAAAAGGAATTCTCTAAGTCTTATGACAACAAAGTAAAGCAAGAGAAGAAGAGAACGGGGGAACAAGAGACAGATAAAGGGAAAAAGGGAAAGAAGGATTTTCCATTATGTGATAATTGTGGGAAGAATCACCCTGGTACTTGCCTAAAAGGAATGGGAGTTTGTTATAAATGTGGAGAAAAGGGTCACCAGGCTCGTGATTGCAAGGGAAAGAAAGAGGCTGTCAAAGTTGAATTCTACAATTGTAGAGAAATGGGTCATTATGCAAATAAATGCCCTAAGCGTCAGGGAAACTTACCTCAGAAAAGGCCAAGGGATCAAGGCCAATCTTATGCTGTGACTACAGTTGAAGCGGAATAAGTAATGTATTGGTGCTTTTGGACTCAAGGATTATATTCTGGTTATAAGAATAATGTGATATATATAAAGATTGTACTGCAGTACTTTTTGATTTCAGTAAGGTTTTAATATGATTAAGGTAATCATATTTTTAGTATGTGATAATAAGAGAAACTAATCTTTGTTTGGGGAATCTGATTAATTGATTTTGGAATTAAGAGACCTTTTAGAGAAACGCTGGACAGAGGTATTTTGGATAACTATAAGGTTGGAGTGGATTAATTTGAACCTTGGATAGTAAATTTAAGGTTAAAAATTTTCTGGAGATTATTCTTGGAATACTATAGTTTTATGAAAAGGACAACCTGCAGGGTGGGGCATAACCCGTCGCGTCGGACAAAGCTATAGGAATCGAACCCACAATCATAGTGCGACAGGCCTTTATTTCCTACCAATAGCCTACAGGAAGTCCCTGGTTATTACAAAATAATTTTACTAATCTAAATGTTATGTGTTAACATTTGAACCTTGTACAATTAGGATAAGTATAATATTTTTGAGTTTTATTATCTTTTTGAGTGAAGGATTAGTTGAAGGTTGAAACTCTAATTGTCAACCATAAATATGTTTATACCTATCTCTTATTCAATGAATAAATTAATTATTAAACTTTATTAAAGGGATATTAAAACAAAAAAATGTGTTATCCTAATACCTTATGTCTTGTGGAACTGATGATATTTTAAATCAACATAGATTGAAGGATTTGAGGCCCTCAATTTGACAGTTGATTATGATTGATGACCTCAATCACTCCCTACAAATATTTACGTTTTTCCTCCAATTATATGTCCCTAATTGCCACCAATGTTCTCCTAATCGAGATCATAATTGGGTGGTGACTTTTTCATTTCCCTTTCCCTCTTATTAAGGCTAAATTTTAATAATATTATTTCCGATGTGGGTTTTCCACAAAGGTATTTTATATTTTAAACCATTTATTTTCAAAGAAAAATTTCAAATTGCGAGGATGAAATTTATTGATGGAGGGGAGAATGTAACACCCCGAGCTTCCACGATACATTTCTTATTCAATAATGCAGTAGCTTGCGTTGTACGCAACTTCGAGTTCTAAAACACCGCAACTAATCAAAGTAGCCGTTATGAATAGTAATAACCACTTTTTAAAATTATAGAAATTTTATATTTCAAAATGGACTTCATTTTTGGATTCGGAATATCAAAATTAGCCTATGTTGAATTTTTGGTATTTTTCTGAGAACTTCTATTTTTATGAATAGTGAAAAATACTTAAAAAAAACTTTTTTAATAAAAATAATTTATAGTGATAAATTATAATATTTAGTGGTTTTAAATTATAATTAGAATATATTTTTACCATTTTATCCAATGGTGGTCATTAGAATTAATTTATCATTGAAATTGGACATAAACAATTGCCAATCTTTTGATATAAATTGTTTCTTAAAAAAAGCTATTTGTTGTGACAGTGGGAATTAGTTATAAAATTAATTAATGCAACTTATATGTTTGGAATTTTGTAAAATAGACATCATTTTTTAATTCGGAATATCAATTATAGCTTAGGGTGAAATTTTGGCATTGTTCTGAAAAACTTCAATTTTTGATGAATAGTGAAACCACTAAGTGGTAGTTAAATAACTGATTTTTCATTTAAATGAAATATTACCACTTCTGTGATTTGATTTTCAAAAATCTGACATACATGGTTGTCATTAAGAAGTAAAATTTGGTTCAATGAGATTAAAATAATTTTTTGGTGAATAGTAACTTTTAAGTTCTTAATCGCAATTAGAGGTAATTAGTGTAGTTTAAGGTACAAATAATGTTTTAATAATGTGAGATGAGAATGACACTTGTACTACTCCTATTGGATGAGTCATGGCCGACCAAGAGAACCCATGGGTCAACTTGGGGACCCCATGGAACCACTTTAGTTGGAAAATGACATTAATATATATTTATTTAATGTTAAAATTAAATTGACACAAACATGAGTTGTTTTACTAAAACTGTTTTTAAGTGGGGTTACACAAGTCCAAATTTTGACTATAAATATTCATTAGAAATCTAAAAATATTTCCTACATCATAGTATTTTTTTTATAATTTTTAGACATTAAATAAATTAAATTATTTATGACATCATTATGATGCAGCGATGACCTCATTATTTAACGATTTAAATAAAATGAGAAGATAATGAAAAATCCAAGGACTACACTTGTCCAAAGCCTATGGGATGAAGAGATTTCGAAACATTATCACCTTAGCCTCGACTTATATAAGTGTGGGACCTTTAGAATCCGAAAAGCATTGTGAAATAATGTAACATTTCAATCTTTCCAAAAGAGCCCCTCCTCTCCACTTATAAAAGGCCCCCACCTCTCCCACCTTATTCACACCTTCAAGCCATTTGGCTCGGCCAAAATCTGCCCAAATACTCTCCCAACTTCCCCCTATTACTCCTAGAAGCCTCACTTTGGGATGAACTCTTCTCAAGGAAGCCTTTGGCTCAAATCAAAAATAGTTACCCGATTTTGAGGTAATGTCTTCTCTAATGTTGTTTTGTTTTATTTTTCTTCTCCATCCCCCTAAACTCTTTTTATTCATTTCTTTTGTAACAACACCAGTATACTAAATATACTAGGATGTTGTTATAAGAAGTATTCGAGCTACACTTACACACACCTACATATAATGGTTAAAGAACATACGGTTTCTGTGGATGGCGAATTTCTGCCTCACGAAACGATGATTGTTCAAACACTCATATAACACCTTAAAAGGTGGCCATTAAGAAGTCACTATTTTTATATATTATATATAATATGTTTATGTTTTACTTATGCTTCTGTATTTCTCATTTATGGCATACTTTATGATTTCCATTTTGGGTAAAACGCGATAATTTCATTTTAGGAAGTGCGGACTACCGCCCCCTCAAAGTGATTTGAATCGTTAATGCCATATGTGGGATGTATAAAGGATGGAGTAAATGGTATTATACACTGTATTATACTGGAATTATATTATACATTTATATCATTATGATTTATTTCCATTAAATATGAAATTGAAATGAAAGTAGTGTTCATGCGTACGTACGGCTTACCGTCTCCATGAACGGTGCATTTCATTTCTTACCTCTAAATGTTACGTAATATTATAAATGAATGTATATACTGGATATATATTATATATATGACATCTAAATCATGAATATAATTCTGGAGATAATGGATATTCTACCACATAAACAACTTGTAATTATAAGAAGTTTATTGTTGACTCATGTACCAAAGATCGACAAAACGACCGTTATAAACTTAAATAATTACATAATGTTCATAACATTGTAATAAGTGATATAAAAAGGATAACGAAATTGAAAATGGTTCTTAATAAGGTAGATATTAACTCTAGTTTATTATTCAGGAGGTTAAAGAATGGTTGAGTCACGTCGGACACAAGGTAAGGGAACTTCTTAACCCAACTTCCATTCTTTGGGTTAATCTCCTACTTTCAAATTATGTCATGATATTATTATGTCCTATTTTGTATTTTTACTTTCTTTATGTGTACCTATAGTGAATACACATAATAGATCTATTTTATTTTAGAAATGATCTTTTTACGGACTTTGTCTCAATCTCCTTTCATTGAGGCATATTTGGCTTTATACACAACTTTCTTTTATAAGATGTATAAACCCCTTTGACTTTTACGTTTATTCAAAAGGAATCTTTTTATATGAAGTGTTTTTCTAAATGACAAAAGGGAATGTTTTTCTTTTCATACTTATGCGGCGACAATGACTTCTCCACCTCCGTGACCATTATTTGAGTTTCGGCTTCCTCTACAAGCCATCATTTTTTTAATGAAAAATAAATACAAAGTTTTAACTTTCTTTTATTTTGGTATTGAAAATGGTTTTGAAAGCGTTTTTATTATATCAATGTGTTGTATTGATATCTTGTGATTGAAATGTGGAAATGTTGTGTTTCCTTTATGCATGTTTTATGTGATACGATTATGTTATGGTTTATGTTATGTTTAAACCTATTCATATGAGGAATGTATTGGACTTAATATGTGACGGGTGGAGCCCGCTATAGCTCCTCGATGCATCGGTAGGTCTCATGAGACAACTAGACGTGGAATTGGCCAAGGCCCTTTACCAATTTGATTTATGGTTTTGGCCGAGGCCTTAATCATTTTAGACGTCTTGGCCAAGGCCTTGACAAAATGTTTCAGAATGTCCGGCATTATACATTCCCTCATTATGAAAGTGGTTATTGATATTGCATGTGATTATTCGACCAGTAGAATATCCTTGTGAAGAAGTGAATGGCATTATCTCATTTTACTTTTGCCATATTATGTTGATGTTCAAGTTTAAAAGGCTTTTGTTTTAGTTATACATTGCCTTAAATTTTTATGTTTATTTATGAAAGCTCCCGCAATATTGTTATCCTTACTGAGCATCTGAGCTCACCCCTTTCAATGTTTTAATATTTTCCAGGATGTGAAGAAGTATTTTATAAATGACCTGCAGGGATAGTCCGAAGAGGATAGAAGTGTGGACTATGGAGACTATGTTATTATAGTTTTTCACTTTGTGATGTAATGTAAGACTTATGAATGTATCTAGTGTTTCCAAGGCTACTAAACTAATCGGTCTTTCGAGACTTGATCTTTTGTGATCATGCCAATGTACGAAGTAATGCACCAGCTCTGGGTAGCTGGGTTCGGGGCGTTACATCCACCATGAATGGTTGTGACACCTTATGTCTGGTTTGTTCCTTAATGTAATGTTTCTGTGGAATTAGTGGAAGATCTACTGACCACCAAGACCACTCTAATGGTCGAAACAATGATATGAAACCTATTTCAATAACCCCGAGACGTGATCTTTATCACTAAAATGATGATTCTCACAAAAAAGATGCATAAAAACGGTTAATGGGATAAAATCTCAAATATCCTACCTAAAAAAGAATCATCAAAACATTGGGGCCAGATCTGTGATATGGAGCTATTGTTGCACAATCCATGAGGAATTGTTGTCAATATCAAAGACTAGTAGTGCTTGGTTTTATCGATCTCAACATCCATTCATCTCAAAGAGTAGTAGGGGTTAATTATCATTCTATTTACAAGGAGAAATATATTAAGTTAGAGTTTTATTTGTTTTAATTTTTATTAAAACAAATATCTCTATAACACACCGTCACCACTCGCCCAAACCTAACACCATATGTCGATCAAGACTACGTCGCACCTAGGGTAAACTATAACACCCCAACCCCAGTTACCCAGAGTTGGTGCATTATTTTAATACATTGGAATTATTTCAAGGAATCAAGTCCTGAAGGACCGATCGGTTTAGCAGTCTTGGAAAATAGATTATATACATGAATGTTACATTAAACTTTATAACATACAAAACAACATAAACAATCCTTTATGAACACCATTATTCCCATGTCATAACCATGAATATCAATTACAATACACTTCTTGGAATCCTGGGAAAAATAAAACATAGAAAATGGGTGAGCTCAAATGCTCAATAAGGGTAAGCAATACAACATAAACTTTCAAAAATAAGCATAAACATTTAAGTAAATGTATAAAACTAAAACAAAAGCCTTTTAAACTTGAACTTCAGCATAATATTGCAGAAATAAAATGAAATAATTCCATTTACTTATTAACAGGGATATTCTACTAATCGAATAATCACATGCAATATCACTAAACACTTTCATAATGATGGAATTCATAATGCTGAACTTTAATTTCTTTATCAAGGCCTCGTGCCAAGGCCTAGGGGAAAACTATAACTGGAACCCAACCTGGAGTGCATCTAAAAACCAGACACCAACCCGGAGTGCCTCTAATAACCGAAAACCAACCCGGAGTGCCTCTAATAACCGGACACCAACCCAGAGTGCCTCTAATAACCGGACACCAACCCGGAGTGCCTCTAATAATCGTACACCATCCCAGAGGGATTACTTTTATCGGCCCCCAACCCGGAACATACTAGTCCAACACATTCATCTTATGAAGAGGATGAAATATAACATAAAAAATTGTATTAAAACTAGCATGATAAATGTCAATGCTTTACCCATAAACCATGAATGGTATAAAAATAACACATCCACAGTCAAAAATATCACAAAACCTTCAACACAATATGGAATATTTTTATCATGATAAATCAACTTCAAAACAAGTTTAAAATCCATTAATTAATTTTGACATAGATGAGATTGATTTGTAAAACACTTTGAGAGAAATACCCCTTTTTCATGAAAACATTTAAAAGTCACACAATTTAGAAAAGAATTAATTTAAAGACATTTTTGAATCAAAGTGTCCCATAAAACTTTGAAACTTTTGAAAGGAATTAACATTTTAAAAACATTCATGTCCATATAAATAAATCCTTAAAAACACTTTTGAAGACATGGACATTAATGACAAATATTTAGGAGAATAATTATTTTAAACATTTGAAATGATGTTTTAGTAAAAAGTCCCTTAAAATAATCCTGTTGAAAACTCTTCAATAAAACATGTACATTGATAATAAATATGTCCTAGTTGATACTTATGTAAAAACAACCTCGGATAATAAAGAGATTGTGAAATTAACCCTTACCAGTTTGGTAACTTACGAAACGTACAACCCATGAAAGAGGTATCATACAATGAATATGTAAATACACATAAATTAAAGTGTATTACACATAGAATATAATTATGGTCAGTACATACACCACACAAAAGTTAATAGTGGCAATATGGCATGAATCTCATGGGAATAAGGAGTGAGATGCAAACCCCTTACCTTGAACTTTCCTTTAGTCGAGGGTACATTTAACCTCATGTAAGAATATCATAGTATGTTATTAAATTATAAAAGAACCATATTAATATTTATGATATCATACATGATTAATTTATGACTTTATATTAACCATTTAAATATAATTTCCATGTTAAATTAACATTTCGGGTAATAATCGCTTTCTTTATCATACGTGTTTTAACATGTTACTCTTGGTTGTATCACTTGGATAATGATTTAAATACATCCAGAATATAATCCATGATAAATAAATCATATATATTTAGAATATAAATATGTATAATTGACATATATATGAAATAGAAAACACCATTTATGAAGACGGTAGTCCGTACGTACATATAAAGGAAGATTCAGTTTTCATATAGTATTGAACGGAAGTAAGTGAATAAGATATATGTAACTACATAAATCCTTATATATATTAATATATATATCTCTAGTAGAATTATTATGTCATATATTACATACTTATTAGTAATATATATTTTTATAATCATCGATTAATGGTGAACTTGAAATGAATCTCATCGCGTCGTGGAGACGGTAATCCGTACGTACGCACGAGCGAAAATATCATTATTTTGAGATTCATTTATATATAATTGGATGGTATATTGTATATAAGGAATCCTTATAATGTTATATTTTTTATTTACATCAAATACACATCATTATTATACCCATCCAAATAATAATGTATTGAATAACAATTACACCATGATGTGGAGACGATTAGCTGTACGTACGAACGTATGGTGACAAGTCATTCAAAGGATAGATAGAATAATGAATATGGTTGTAACATATTTATAATAACATCACAATATATAGGATATACTGGAGTTATTATTTTAGAATAGAAATTACAAAGAAAGAAGAGTTGAAGAATAAAGGAACTTGAAAGAGGGTAGTGAAAAATTACCTCTTCTCCGGGTTCTTCCTTTTGATTTGATCAAAAGGGCTTCAAAGGTTGGCTTTATGATCCAACTAAGGCCTCTATTTTGAAGTGAGGGAAGTTGAGAGATTATTTTGGCAGGGGTTGGCCGAACCAAAAGGCTTTTAAGGAGTGAATAAATGGATAGAAGTTTGGTCCTTTTATAAGGGGGAGGAGGGGCTCTTTAGGAAAAACTTAAAGTACTAATTTATAATAAATTCATATTCAGTTTCTAATGGCTCCAAATTGGATTATTTAAAAGTTATGGTGGGGATGGGTCTAAAACCACTCAACCATTATAATTTATACTGGTTTGGGTCACTATATTAACCTTATCTTTAAATATTAACTCTTAGTTAATTAGTTTGACTTTTACAATGTCTCTTTGTATTTTCATATTATATGGTTAATAAACATACTATATACAACCAAGAGACCTCCCTGTGGTCCATTGATGATACACCTATCATGATACAAGTCCTTTGGCCGAACATTAGAATTATAGGAATTTAATATCAATTAATAATATAATATTTGTTTTAAAAACTCTTTTATGTCAATTTTGACACTATTTGGTATTTTGTTTTTTTTAAAGTCATCACAACTTGATTACTTCGAACATGATATATTGAATCATCCATATCATGTCATATTCACCTAGACTATTCGTGGATGTCATAAAAACATTGAAATTATATTTATTTTAATATTTATATTACCATTTATTTGATTCTTTCATTAATAAGGTACTTACTGCATCATCATTGTGTCATAAATAAATTTAATTATATAATGTATAAAAATTATATTTAAAATACCATTATGTAGGAAAGATTTTTATCTTTCTAATAAATATTTATAATAGAAATTTTCTTATGTATAACCCTATATTAAAAATGTTTTCGTTATTAAACATTGATTTTAACTCTTTTAACTCTTCCTTGAATTAAATAATAATAAATGTCCTAGTCTAATACAAGTGGACATAAAGGGTCATATTTTATTCCTAAGGTTGTTTTCGGTCTAATTATACATATCCAATAGATTTAGGACATGTGTTAGGGTAATAATAATATCATTTTTACCATTAATTACCCTATTTACTTTTTAACGTGGAAAATAAAAGTAAAAAGTTACTATTCATCAAAAATTATTTTTATCTTATTGAACAAAATTTTACTCCTTGATATTAACCGTGTCTCTCGGATTTTTAAAATTCCACTCTAATAAATGGTAAAATTATGTTTCACGTGAATTTACAAATTCTCCTAGGAGGTGGGTAAAAGACAGTGAAAAAGTTCAAAAAAAAATTTATATATCTAAAATTATTATAAACTTCCTCCAATGAATTACATTGAATTTATATAGGTGTTATGTATCTAATTTGACCTAAAATAAATACAAAATAATAACAATAATTATTAAAATAAAAAATCCGGTTTTGAACAGCAACTCAGTGTTTTCACTATTCATCAAAAATTGAAAGTTTTCAGAAAAATACCAAAAAATGACCCGAAGAAAATTTTGATATTTTGAATTCAATAATAAAGTCTATTTTACCAAATTCAAAACAAAGAAGTTTCATTTATTAATTTAAAATTAATTCTCGTTGTTAAAACAAAAAGTGTGTTTTTAAGAAACAATAACTATCAAAAGATTGACAGTTGTTTATGTCCGGTTTAAGTGTGAAATTATGTCTAATGACCAACATTGGATTAAATGGTAAAAATATATTCTAAATATAATTTAAAACCACTCAAATTCATAATTTATCACTATTAATTATTTCGATTAAAAAAGTTGTTATTAATTAAAATATTAGTAATTTTCATTATTCATCAAAATATAATAGTTATCCGAAAAGTACCAAAATTTCACCCCTAGCTAATTTCGATATTCTGAATCCAAAAATGAAGTCCATTTTAAGAGATAAAATTTATAAAATTTCAAAAAGTGGGTATTACTATTCAAAACGGATGCTTTGATTGATCGTGGTGTGTGTTAGAACTCGAAGTTGCATACAACACACGCTACTGTATTATTCAAAGAGAAGTATATTGTGGAAGCGTGGGGTGTTACACTATTCCCTCATTCAATAAATTGTGTCCTTGCAATTTATGCTCGGTATTGGAAACTTGGGGGTGACAATTCAAAATATCATAGTTGAAATCCCAAATCGAAAAATTGATTAATGAGGCCTCTATTTAAAATAAAGAGTGGTAAGTATGAAGGTTATCGAAAATAACACATACTTGGGTTCATGTAGGAAAACATGGATATGAAAGAGAAATCTAACCATCAATATCTGATGGAGATTGGTAGAGGACAAGGCTATGAAAAATACAACAATCAAAAAGCCATAAATTTGTGATCATATAAGGTACTATCTAGGACAACGTTTTTGTTCTAAGTTACTTTTCTTAATGATGAGGAATTTATTTATGAGATTGGCTAAAATCATAAAAAGATATATTTACTTTATAATTAGAGTTTTATCCATTACTAAATTTCTACCACAAACTATTCTTTCACTCAAAAACATAATACAACTCAAAAATACTCTATTTATCCTAATCATATAGGGTTCCAAATATAATGAATTTATAACTCACATATCAGACACTTTCAAAAAACGAATCTACATTATACAATCCATTGACTTAACGTAGTCCAGTGTTAGACAATAAATCCCAATCGCACTGTGGTTGGGGGATCGATTCCTACATCTTTGTCCGACGTGATGGGTTGTCACACGGTCTGTGTGTCGCCCTTTTATAAAAATCCAAAAATAACCTTTCAAACATAATCCATTCCAACCTTTGGACTTATCCAAAATACTACTATCCAAACTCACAGTAATAAATTTACAAGGAAGTTAAACATAATGGGGATCCTTTTTTCTAGGTAATAACATGTGAACGCCTTCCTCATATATTCTTTTATAACACCGCAACATCTTGTATTACGAAAATCAACCATATCTTATTCCAAAATCTCTACCTCAATATTTGGACCATATTAAGGTTTATCTTTCCTTCAACCATGTAATTTCAAAAAAATAACTCGTTGTAGAGTCACTTTTCTTAGTACCACAAAATCTCATATCCTAAATGAAATAGTACTACAGTACAAACCTTATTTATTTCCAGAACATAATTGATACTACAATTAAATGAAATAATTCTAAAATAACAACATAAGAACACTAGTCATTCTTCTTCATCCGTGGTATTATCATAACTTGATTATTATCCAATAACATCATTTTCAGCATAGCCTGATGATAGGGACATTGGTTCGTGTAGTGTCCAAACTCCTTGCAGATGAAGCATTGTACATTTGAAACCTTTTAATTACACTTGCAGTCACGATCTATGGTGTCCTTTTTCTCTACACTTATAACATACTCTCATTCCCTTCAAGCATTTTCCATGGTGATTCATTCCATAGTAATCACATATGGGAAAACCCTTCTTTACCTTCTTCCATTTATCGGTCCTTCTCTCTACCATCCTTTTCTTCTCTGGATTCCCTTCAAAGCCATAGGACTCTGAGAATTCTTTACTTATCTTATCAACACATGATACTATTTCTCTATATAATGATAATACGTGGGAGACTATTTCCCTTCTAAATTCTAGCTTGGGACCATGAAAGATATGATCCTTCTTACTCTTTGGATCATACGTATTACTTGATTTCACCTTCCTTCTACTGGGCGCCATTTCTATACAATAGCATACACTAGGTCAGTTTATGATTTGCAATGAATAATTCCAAACATGTAAAATACCTAACACAAATTGAACAGTTTATGGATATAATCCATAATCATAAAAAATGTTTTCTTTTTGTAAGTATATACTCATAATCCCTTCATAATGGTTTGTAAAGAAAATGAGAATTATCCTAAGCATATCCCCTAGGAGTATCGTAACCAAGAGTGCAGCAAGGCCCGTTGTCGTGCACAACTTCCCGTTCTAGTCTAGATCAAAGCAGTGTTTTCGGGTTTTACCCCTAGGTACATCTGTGCCAGAACTGCCTCTACCTTCTCGTATCCAGACAGGGATTTATTGCTCGGAAAACGCAAAAAAAATATCTACAATACCAAAATTATAGGAAGTTCTTCTATACTAATCCTCAATGTCTGTCTTAGGGATATGTGCTCTAATCAGAGTTTATCTAAATCTAGTTTCCAAGGTTATTGTTAAACTTCCTCTGATACTAACTATAACACCCCGACCACAGTTACCCAGAGTCGGTGCATTATTTTAATACATTGGCATTATTACAAGGAATCAAGTCTTGAAGGACCGATCAGTTAAGCAGTGTTGGAAAATAGATTACATACATGAATGTTACATTACACTCTATAACAAACAAAAAAACATAAATAATCCTTTATGAACACCATTATGTCCTTGGATTAACCTTGCTTATCAATCACAATACACTTCTTGGAATCCTAGTAAAAATAAAACATAGAAAAGGGGTGAGATCAAACGATCAGTAAGGGTAAGAAATACAACGGAAACTTTCAAAAATAAGAATAAACATTCAAGGAAATGTATAAAACTAAAACAAAATCCTTTTAAACTTTAACTTCCTCATAATATGGAAAAAATAAAATGAAATAATTCCATTTACATATTCACATGGATATTCAACTAATCGAATAATCACATGCAATATCACTAACCACTTTCATAGTGATGGAATGCATAATGCTGAACTTTAATTTCTTTATCAAGGCCTCGTGCCAAGGCCTAGGGGATAACTATAACCAGAACGCAACCTGGAGTGCATCTAATAACCGGACACCAACCCGGAGTGCATCTAATAACCAGACACCAACCCAGTGTGCCTCTAATAACCGGACACCAACACAGAGTTCATCTAATAACCGTACACCAACCCAGAGTGCCTTTAATAACCGGACAACAACCCTGAGTTCCTCTAATAACCGAACACCAACCCGGAGGGCTTAATTTTACCAGTCCCCAACCCGAAACATACTAGTCCAACACATTCATCTATAGAAGAGGATGAAATATAACAAAAAAATTTGTATTAAAACTAGCATGAGAAATGTCAATACTTTACCCATAAACCATGAATGGTATAAAAATAACACATCCACAGTCAAATATATCACAAAACCTTCTACACTATATAGAATATTTGTATCATGATTAATCAACTTCAAAAAAAGTTTAAAATCCATTAAATAATTTTGACATAGATGACATTGATTTTTAATACTCTTTGAGAGAAATACCCATTTTTCATGAAAACATTTAAAAGTCACACAATTTAGAAAAGAAGTCATTTAAAGACATTTTTGAATCAAAGTGTCCCATACCACTTTGAATCTTTTGAAAGGAATTAAAATTTTAAAAACAATCATGTCCATATAAATAAATCCTTAAAAACATTTTTTTGAACACATGGACATTAATGAGAATGATTTAAGAAGAATAAATATTTAAAACATTTGAAATGATGTTTTAGTAAAAAGTCCTATAAAATAATCACTTTGAAAACTCTTTCATAAAACATGTACATGGATAATAAATATCTCCCATTAGATACTTATGTAAAAACAACCTCGAATAATAAAGAGATTGTGAAATTAACCCTTACCAGTTTGGTAACATACGAAACATACAACCCATGAAAGAGGTATCATACAATTAATATGTAAATACACATAAATTAAGGTGTTACATAAAGAATATAATTATGGGTAGTACATACACAAAACAAAAGGTAATAGTGGCAATATGGCATAAATCTCACGAAAATAAAGAGTGAGATGAAAACCCCTTACCTGGCACCTTTCTTTAGTCGAGGGTACATTTAACCTCCTATACGAAGATCGTAGTATGTTATTAATTTATACCAGAACCATATTAATATTGATGATATCATACATGATTCATTTATGACTTTATATTACCCATTTAAAAATAATTTCAATGTTAAATTAACATTTCGGGTAATAATCGCTTTCTTTATCGTACGTATTTTAACTTGTTACTCTTGGTTGTATCACTTAGATCATGAATTAAATATTTCCAGAATATAAAACATGATAAATATATCATATATATTTAGAATATAAACATGTATAATTGGCATATATATGAAATGGAAAACACCGTTTATGAGGACGGTAGTCCGTACGTACGTATAAATGCTTACATAAATCCTTATATATATTAATATATATATATCCAGTAGAATTATTATGTCATATATTACATACTTATTAGTAATATATATTTTTATAATTGTCGATTAATGGTGAACTTTAAATGAATCTCATCGCGTCGTGGTGACGGTAATCCGTACATATGCACGAGCAAAAATATCATTCTTTTGATATTAATATAATATATAATTGGATGGTATATCCTATATACAGAATACTTATTTATTAATTACATAAAATAAACATCATTATTATACCCATCCAAATAATAATGTATAGAATAACAATTACACCACGACATGGAGACGGTAAGTTGTACGTACGCACGTATGGTGACATGTCATTCAAAGGATGGATAGAATACTGAATATAGTTGTACTATATTTATAATAACATCACAGTATATAGGAGATACTGTAGTTATTATTTTAGAATAGAAATAACAAAGAAAGATGATGTTGAAGAAAAAAGGAACTTGAAAGAGGGTGGTGAAAACATTACCGCTTCTTCGGGTTCTTCCTTTTGATTTGATCAAAAGGGCTCCTTAGGTTGGATTTCTGATCAAACTAAGGCCTCTATGTTGAATTTTGGGATGTTGATAGAGTATTTTGGCAGGGGTTTGCTGAACCAAAAGGCTTTTAATGTGTGAATAAATGGTTAGAAGTTGGGTCCTATTATAAGGGGGAGGAGGGGCTCTTTAAGAAAAACTTAAAGTATTAATTTATAATAAATTCATATTCGGTTTCTAATGGCTCAAAAGTGGATTATTTAATGGTTAAGGTAGGGATGGGTCAAAAACCACTCAACCAATTGAATTTAGACAGGTTTGATTGACTTTATTAACCTTATCTTTAAGTATTAACTCTTAGTTAATTAGTTTGACTTTTACAATGTCTCTTCGTATTTTTATAGTATATGGTTAATAAACATACTATATACATTCAAGAGACCCCCCAAGTGGTCCATTAATGATAAACCTATCATGATACAAGTCATTTGTCTGAACCTTATAATTTTAGGCATTTAATATCAATTAATAATATAATATTTGTTTTTAAAACTCTTTTATGTCAATTTTGACACTATTAGGTATTTTGTTTTTTTAAAGTCATCCCAACTTGATTACTTCTAACATGATACATTGAATCATCCCTAACAGGTCATAGTCACCTAGAAAATTTGTGGATGTCATAAAAACTTTGAAATTATATTTATTATAATATTTAAATTACCATTTATTTGATTCATTCATTAATAAGGTAATTACTGCATCATCATTGTGTCGTAAATAAATTTAATAAATTAATGTATAAAAATTATAATTAAAATACCATTATGTACGAAATATTTTTATATTTATAATCAATATTTATAATCGAATTTATCTTATGTATAACCCTATATTAAAAATGCTTTAGTTATTAATCTTTGATTTTAACTCTTTTAAATCTTCTTTGAATTTAATAATAATAAATGTCCTAATCTAATCCAAGTGGAAATAAAGGGTCATATTTTATTCCTAAGGTTTTTTTGGTCGAATTATATGTATCCAATAGAATTAGGACATGTGTTAGGGTAATAATAATATCATTTTAACCCTTACTTACCCTATGTACTTTTTAGCGCGGTAAATAAAAGTAAAAAGTATTATTCACCAAAAAATATTTTTATCTTATTGAACCACATTTTACTTCTTGATATTAAATTAGTATCTTGTATTTTCTAAATTCCACTCACAGAAGCGGTAAAATTATGTCTTATGTGAATTTACAAATTCTCCTAGGAGGTGGGTAAAATACGGTGAAAAAGTTCAATAAAATTTTTATATATCTAAAATTATTATAAACTGCCTCCAATGAATTAAATTGAGTTTATATAGGTGTTATGTATCTATTTTGACCTAAAATAAATTTAAATAATATAAATAATTATTTAAATAAAAATCTGGTTTTAAATAGTAACTCAGTGTTTTTCACTATTCATCAAAAATTGAATGTTTTCAAAAAAATACCAAAAAATTACCCTAAGATAATTTTGATATTCCGAATTAAATAATAAATTCTATTTTACCAAATTCAAAACATAGAAGTTTAATTTATTAATTTAAAATTAATTCCCACTGTTAAAACAAAAAGCGTGTTTTTAAGAAACAATAACTATCAAAAGATTGACACTTGTTTATGTCCGGTTTAAGTGTGAAATTATGTCCAATGACCAACATTGGATTAAATAGTAAAAAAATATTCTAAATATAATTTTAAAACACTAAAATTCCTAATTTATCACTATTAATTAGTTCGATTAAAAAAGTTTATTAAATTAAAATTTTAGTAATTTTCACTATTCATCAAAATATGAATGTTATCCGAAAAATACCAAAATTTCACCCCATGCTAATTTCGATATTATGAATCCAAAAATGAAGTCCATTTTAAGAGATAAAATTTATAAAATTTTAAAAAGTGGGTATTTCAATTCATAACGGCTACTTTGATTGATCGTGGTGTGTGGTAGAACTCGAAGTTGCGTACAACACATGCAACTGTATTATTCAAAGAGAAGTGTACTGTGGAATCTTGGGGTGTTATATTCTCACCTCCTCCAATAAATTGTGTCCTCGCATTTTATGCTCGGTATTGGAATCTTGGGGTTGAAATTTCAAAATATCTTTGTTGAAATCCCACATCGAAAAATGGATTAATGAGACCTCTATTTAAAAATAAGAGTGGTAAGTATGAAGGTTATCGAAAATAACACATACTTGGGTTCATGTTGGAAAACATGGATATGAAATAGAAATTTAACCATCAATATCTGATGGTTAGTGGTAGAGGACATGGCTATGAAAAAGCCAACAATCACAAAGCCATAAATTTGTGATGATCTAAGGTACTATCTAGGACAACGTTTTTGTTCTATGTTCCTTTTCTTAATGTTGAAGAATTTATTTATGAGATTGGCTAAAATCATAAAAAGATATATTTACTTTATAATTAGAGTTTTATCCATTACTAAATTTCTACCACAAACTCTTCTTTCACTCCAAAACATAATACAACTAAAAAATACTCTATTTATCCTAATCATATAGGGTTCCAAATATAATGAATTTATAACTCACATATCAGACTTTTTTAAAAAAAGAAACTACATTAAACAATCTAGGGACTTCACGTAGTCCATTGGTAGGCAATAAATCCCAATCACACTATGTTTAGGGGTTCGATTATCGCAGCATTGTCTGACGTGACGAGATGTCACACGGTCTGTGTGTTGTCCTTTTATAAAAATCCAAAAATAACCTTTCAAAAATAATCCATTCCAAACATTAGATTTATCCAAAATACAACTATCTAACCTCACAGTCCGAAATTTACAAGGAAGTTAAACATAATGAGGATCCTTTTTTCCATGTAATAACATGTGAACACCTTCCTCATATATTCTTTTATAAGACCGCAACATCCTGAATTACCAAAATCAACCATCTATTATTCCAAAATCACTACCTCCATATTAGGATCATATTAAGGTTTATCTTCCCATAAACCGTGTAATTTCCAAAAAAAAATTACTCGTTGTAGAGTCACTTTTCTTAGTACCATAAAATCTCATATCCTAAATGAAATAGTACTGCAGTACAAACCTTATTTATTTCCATAACATCATTGGTACAACAATTAAATGAAATAATTCTAAAAGAACAACATAAGAACACTAGTCATTCCTCTTCATATGTGGTAGTATAATAACTTGATTATTATCCAATAGAATCATTTGCGGCATATTCTAATGACTAGGACATTTGTTCGCGTAGTGTCCAAACTCCTTGCAGATGAAGCATTGTACATTTGAAACATTTTTATTACACTTGATGTCACGTACTTGGTCTACTTTTTCTCCACACTTATAATATACTCTCATTACCTTCAAGCATTTTCCATGGTTATTCCTTCCACTGTCATCACATATGGGAAACCCCTACTTTACCTTCTTCCCTTTATTTTACCTTCTATCTACCATCCTTTTCTTCTCTGGATTCCCTTCAAAGCCATAGGACTCTGATAATTCCTTACTTATCTTATCAACACATGAAACAATTTCTTCATATGATGATAATACATGGGAGACTATTTCCCTTCTAAATTCTAGCTTAGGACCATGAAAGATTTTATTCTTCTTACTCTTTGGATCATATGTATTACTGGAGTTCACCTTCCTTCTATTGGGTGCCATTTCTATACAATAGCACAAACTAGGTCAGTTTATGAATTGCAATGAATAAATACAAACTTGTAAAATACCTAACACAAATTGAACATTTTATGGATATAATCCATAATCATAAGAAATGTTTTCTTTTAGTAAGTATATACTCATGATCCCTTCATAATGGTTTGTAAAGAAAACGATAATTATCCTATTCATATCCCCCGGGAGTGTCGTAACCAAGAGTGAAGTAAGGCCCATTATCGTGCACCAGTTCCCGTTCGAGACTTTCTCAAAGCAGAGTTTTCGGGTTTTACCCCTAGTTACATCTGTGCCAGAGCCGTTTCTACATGCCCGTATCCAGATAGGGATTTATTGCTCAGAAAACTCAAAAAAATCTTTACAATACCAAAATTCTAGGACGTTCTTCTATACTAATCCTCAAAGTCTATCATAGGGCTATGTGCTATAATCAAAGTTTATCTTAATCTAGTTTCCAAGGTTATTGCTAAACTTCCTCTGATACCAACTGTAACACCCCGACCCAAGTTACCCAGAGTCAGTGCATTATTTTAATACATTGGAATTATTACAAGGAATCAAGTCCTGAAGGACCAATCAGATTAGCAGTCTTGGAAAATAGATTACATACATGAATGTTACATTACACTTTATAACATACAAAACAATATAAATAATCCTTTATGAACACCGTTATTCCCTTGGATTAACCCTGCATATCAATCACAATACACTTCTTGGAATCCAGGGAAAAATAAAACATAGAAAAGGGGAGAGCACAAATGCTCAGTAATGGTAATCAATACAACAGAAACTTTCAAAAATATGAATAAACATTTAAGTCAATGTATAAAACTAAAACAAAAGACTTTTAAACATGATCTTCAGCATAATATGGAAGAAATAAAATGGAATAATGTCATTTACTTATTCACATGGATATTCTACTAATAGAATAATCGCATGCAATATCACTAACCACTTTCATAATGATTGAATGCATAATGATGAACTTTAATTTCATTATCAAGGCCTCGTTCCAAGGCCTATGGGCTAACTATAATCGGAACCCAACCCGGAGTGCATCTAATAATCGGACACCAACCCTGAGTGCCTCTAATTACTGGACACCAACCCGGAGTGCCTCTAATAACCGGACACCAACCCAGAGTGCCTCTAATAACCGGACACCAACCTGGAGTGCCTCTAATAACCGAACACCAACCCAGAGTGCCTCTAATAACCGGACCCCAACCTAGATGGCTTACTTTTACCGGTCCCCAACCTAGAACATACTAGTCCAACACATTTATCTTTAGAAGAGGATGAAATATAACATAAAAATTTGTATTAAAACTAGCATGAGAAGTATCAATACTTTTCCCATAAAACGTGAATGGTATAAAAATAACACACCCACAATCAAATATATCACAAAACCATCAACACAATATAGAAGATTTGTATCATGATAAATCAACTTCAAAAAAAGATTAAAATCCATTAAAGAATTTTGACATAGATGAGATTGATTTGTAAAACTCTTTGAGAGAAATACCCCTTTTTCATGAAAACATTTAAAAGTCACACAATTTAGAAAAGAAGTCATTTAAAGGAATTTTTGAATCAAAGTGTCCCATACCACTTTGAAATTTTTGAAAGGAATTAACATTTTAAAAACATTCATGTCCATATAAATAAATCCTTAAAAACCATTTTGAAGACATGGACATTAATGAGAATGATATAGAAGAATAAATAGTTAAAACATTTGAAATGATATTTTAGTAAAAATTCCCATAAATGAATCCCTTTTAAAAATCTTTCATAAAACATGTACATGGATAATAAATATGTCCCAGTAGATACTTATGTAAAAACAACCTCAGATAATAAAGAGATTGTGAAATTAACCCTTACCAGTTTGGTAACTTATGAAACATACAACCCATGAAAGAGGTATCATACAATGAATATGTAAATACACATAAATTAAAGTGTATTACACAAATAATACAATTATGGAGAGTACATACACCACACAAAAGGTAATAGTTGCAATATGGCATGAATCTGACGGGAATAAGGAGTGGGATGAAAAACTCTTACCTTGCACTTTCCTTTAGTCGAGGGTATGTTTAACCTCATGTATGATGATCATAGTGTGTTATTAAATTATAACAGTACCATATTAATATTTATTATATCAAACATGATTCATTTATGACTTTATATTACCCATTTTAAAATAATTTCCATGTTAAATTAACATTTCGTGTAATAATCGCTTTCTTTATCGTACAGGTTTTGACTTGTTACTCTTGGTTGTATCACTTAGATCATGATTTAAATACTTCCAGAATATAAAAAATTATTAATATATCATATATATTAGGAATATAAATATGTATAATTGAAATATATATGAAATGGAAAACACCGTTTATGAAGACGGTACTCCGTACGAACGTATAAACGATGTTTCTGTTTTCATATAGTAATGAACAGAAGTAAGTGAATAAGATATTTGTAACTACATAAATCATTATATATATTAATATATATATATCTCCAGTTTAAATATTATTTCATATATTACATACTTATTAGTAATATATATTTTTATAATTGTCGATTAATGGTGAACTTGAAATGAATCTCATCGCGTCGTGGAGACTGTAATCCGTACGTATGCACGATCGAAAATATCATTATTTTGATATTAAAATAATATATAATGGGATGGTATATCATATATACAAAATCCTTATAATGTTATATCTATTATTTACATCAAATAAACATCATTATTATACCCATCCAAATAATAATGCATTGAATAACAATTACACCACGACGTGGAGACGGTAAGCTGTACGTACGCACGTATGGTGACATGTCATTCAAAGGATATATAATAACATCACAGTATATAGTAGTTACATGAGTTATTATTTTATAATAGAAATAACAAAGTGTGAAGAAGTTGAAGAAGAAAGTAACTTGAAAGAGGGTGGTGAAAACATTACCTCTTCTTCGGGTTCTTCCTTTTGATTTGATCAAAAGGGCTCCTTAGGTTGGCTTTCTGAACAAACTAAGGCCTCTATGATGAAGTGAGGGAAGTTGATAGAGTAATTTGGCAGGGGTTGGACGAACCAAAATGTTTTTAAGGCATGAATAAATGGTTATAAGTTGGGTCCTTTTATAAGGGGGAGGAGGGGCACTTTAGGAAAAACTTAAAGTATTAATTTATAATAAATTTATATTCGGTTTCTAATGGCTACAAAGTGGTTTTTTTAGAGGTTAAGGTGGGTATGGGTCGAAAACCACTCAACTAATAGAATTTAGACAGGTTTGGGTCACTATATTAACCTTATCTTTAAGTATTAACTCTTAGTTAATTAGTTTGACTTGTACAATGTCTCTCTGTATTTTTATATTATATGGTTAATAAACATACTATATACATCCAAGAGACCCCCAAGTGGTCCATTAATGATACACCTCTCATGCTACAAGTCCTTTGGATGAACCTTAGAATTTTAGGAATTTAATGTCAATTAATAATATAATATTTGTTCTAAAAACTCTTTTTTGTCAATTTTGACACTATTTGGTATTTTGTTTTTTTGTTGAATGTCATCCCAACTTGATTACTTCGAACATGATACGTTGAATCTACCCTAATGTGTCATAGTCACCTAGAAAATTCGTGGATTTCATAAAAACTTTGAAATTATATTTACTTTAATATTTATATTACCATTTATTTGATTCTTTCATTAATAAGGTAATTACTGCATCATCATTCTGTCATAAATAAATTTAATTATTTAAGGTCTAAGAATTATAATTAAAATACCATTCTGTAGGAAATATTTTTATCTTTCTAATGAATCTTTATAATCGAATTTATCTTATGTATAACCCTATATTAAAAATGTTTTAGTTATTAAACATTGATTTTAACTCTTTTAACTCTTCTTTGAATTAAATAATAATAAATATCCTAATCTAATCCAAGTGGACCTAAAGGATAATATTTTATTCCTAAGGTTTTTTTGTCGAATTATACTTATCCAATAAAATTAGGACGTGCTTTAGGGTAATACTAATATCATTTGTACCCTTAATTACCCTATTTACTTTTTACCGTGGTAAATAAAAGTAAAAAGTTACTATTCATCGAAAATTAGTTTAATCTTACTGAACCACATTTTACTCCTTGATATAAACTGTGTCTCTTGGATTTTCGAAATTCCACTCACAGAAGCGGTAAAATTATGTTTTATGTAAATTTACAAATTCTCCTAGGAGGTGGGTAAAAGACAGTGATAAAGTTCAATAAAATTTTTATATATATAAAAGTATTATAAACTGCCTCCAATGAATTACATTGAATTAATATAGGTGATATGTATCTATTTTTACAAAAAATAAATTTAAATAATATAAATAATTATTTAAAAAAAAGCCGGTTTTAAACAGTAACTCATTGTTTTTCACTATTCCTCAAAAATTGAAAGTTTTCAGAAAAATACAAAAAAATTATCCTAAGATAATTTTGATATTATGAATTCAAATATAAAGTCTATTTTACCAAATTCAAAACATAGAAGTTTCAATTATTAATTTAAAATTAATTCCCGTTGTTAAAACAAGAAGCGTGTTTTTAAGAAACAATAACTATCAAAAGATTGACACTGGTTTATGTCCGGTTTAAGTGTGAAATTGTTTCCAATGACCAACATTGGATTAAATGGTAATAATATATTCTAAATATAATTTAAAACCACTCAAATTCATAAATTATCACTATTAATTATTTCAATTAAAATAGATTTTTTTAATTAAAATTTAGTAATTTTCACTATTCATCCAAATATGAAAGTTATTCGAAATGTAACAAAATTTCACCCTAGGCTAATTTAGATATTCTAAATCCAAAAATAAAGTCCATTTTATGAGATAAAATTTATAAAATTTCAAAAAGTGGGTATTACTATTCATAACGGCTACTTTGATTGATCGTGGTGTGTGTTAGAACTCGATGTTGCGTACAACACACGCCACTGTATTATTCAAAGAGAAGTGTACTATGGAACCTTGGGGTGTTACATATAAACAGAATTATGAACTCATCCTAGATATCAGAAATTTGATCTAAGACTCCATTAAAAATTTATTTTTTCTTACATCTAAAATAAATTAGTTTATTTTACTTAATGATAATTCTATCAATTACTTTTTCTACATCAGGCACGTGCTTTCAAATCATATATTGTACCTTTTGTAAATGGCACACATCAAACACAATCATGGCCTTAGTTTTTTTATCAAATATAAAGTTTAAGATATAACTCATTTCCACCACATGAATTGTTTAAAACTACTAAATATTTTTATAAAATATATTCTTAGCACATCAAGCCTCGAAATGGAATGTCATATCCAGGCCAATATCTAGAAATATATGTAGAAATATTCCTAAGTCAAATGAGGAGAATACTAATTCTCTATAGTAAAAATGAACACTATCTAGTCAGGGGGTGATGAAATTGTGTAGTTAATTTGTACCATGGATTTCACCACCTAGTGATGCTTTTGTTATGTTGGTGACATCATTTATCAGGGATTTGGAGTTACAAAAGTAATTGAAGTAGTAGTGTATGTCTAAGGTCTGATCAACCTATGATTTACAATATCCTATTTTTCTTGTGATGACCTCTATCCTTGTTAGTGAATTTAAATATTTGTAGCATGTTTAGTATAGAGGATATTTTAATGTGCGTGGAAAAATTATAATAACTCCATCAATATAGTATCACAAATGAGAATGCATGATCTATCATTCTCTTTCACAAGTAATGGATTTCACATTGGGTTCACCATTTTTTATTTTTTACATTATCTTATTCATATTACTGTAGACCCACATTTTAAAGCCAAAAATATTTCAAAGGGTATTAAAAGTGCTCATTTTATTACACATCAAATCCAAGAGGATGAAATGTTGACTAATCTCATTTGGGAGTTCATTTTTTAGTTCAATAATCTCATAAATTTTTAAAAATATTCATGAAATCCTTCCTTGTTACAATATCAGTTACTATTATCATGAAAATTATTTATTGAAAATGTGAATTTTTTAAAACACTATATATATGGGGAACAATATCTCACTCATGAGGATTATATTTTCTATTATTTAAATTAATATAAATGATAACTCTATAGTTTATCATTATTTTGGAAGGTGTATGGAATTTTAGAGTTGTGGTTAGAACATGAAAACTATTTCTATATATACATTTTATGTAAATAATAACCATTATAGTTTATTTCCTTTCAATGAGGCATGATACACATTTTATGGTTAGATGATAATGACAATTTCTTTTCTTTTACATGTTCTTTATCAAGGACAAAATTTTGTTCCTTTAAATCTGTGAAAAAATGACTAATGTTATACCTTTTAATTTCTTGCATCTTGAACAAATTTTTCATGTAATTGAGAGTGTTATGATTAATTCATCTTTTTATTAGTTTAATATCATTTGGAGTTAAATACATGGTGTCAGTTTTTAGGATTTCTTTTCTATGGGACATAGGATGCAATAACACTTTTTATTTTACTATAGCAGTTGATTCGGGTCATGGTGTTTGGTATTACAATAGTTCGGAGTCCCATTTTTATCCATATCCTATTTTCCTGTAACAATATATGATGTAATGATGATTTTATAGATTATATATATAAAGGTGTAGAAGAAAATTTCAAATTACATCAGATCAATAATTATTTTATTTCAACCTTATTTATTGGACTCAAGAAGGAAAAATAGATGCATGAATTGTATAGAATCAATTCAATAATCAATAGAAAGAATATCTTGATCCATGAAATGATCAATTAGTTATCCATGAAATTATATCATTGTTATCAGAGTAATATACGATTGTTTGTATATTGTGGACCAAAATGGTTTAGGAGGACACCAAAGTGAATAATTTATAAAAATCCCCAAATACTATTATTAAGGAATTACAGGATCAAAAGGTTAAGGAACATGAGTGTTCACATTGATCTAGTCATGTATATCAGGATTCCATGGATCTAATACCTTGAGATTTTGTATGTATTTCATTTGAATTATGCATGAAGTATTCTATAGGTTTCTTTAAATTAAAACTTCTCATTCAATGTCCCATAATATAGTATACCTTTATAACATACACATTATATTTGTAAGTATGAATAATATTAACCCAATTATGTATTATACAAAAAGAGGTTCATAAATTAAAATGTATCAAGTAATTCCTCCAAAATAAAAACATAAATTTTAATAAAACCATATAATGAAAAAATACCAATTTTGAGAACAAATCTATTTTTCTATATATTATGTATTATTATTTATAATAATTTTTTTGATAAAAAATAAAAATTTATTTTAATGAAATTAATTTTCAATTTAATAATAAATGACTATAAATTATTTATCTAAAGGTTACGAATGAATCAATAATCATTTAATGATAAAAGGATTTATTTTTCAGAAAACTATTTTTATTTGTGAAAAGTGTTTTTATAATAATATATTAAATAAATAATTGTTCATTAATTTTTTAAGAAATTATATTGACTATATTTTCTCGAAAATATTTTAATTTTAATTTGATATTTTTTATAGGAACAAAATGAATGTAAATTCAGTTTTTTAATTAAAAATTCATAGTTCAAAAAATTGATTTTAGTTACATTACGTGTTACTATTTTAAAATAAAAATTTTACCAATTATAGAAATTGAATTTTATAAAATTAATTCCACAATTGGAATCACAATATAAGAATTTGGTAATAATTCCACTTTCTTTTTTGGTCATAACGAATATAATAATAGTAAAAAATTGTTACCACGGTTAATGTTAATATGTGTTACCTTAGAGGGTGGTTAAAACATGAGATATGTATAAAATTTTATAACTGATACTTGGTAAAATATATCCACCATATATTATCCTTCCTTATTATTATAATCCATTTTATCCACTTCCACAAGAAATTTAAATTATATTAATTAATTAATTTAAGTAATTAAATTTATGTCATCTCCCTCACAAAAAAAGGGGCCTCATTTAATAAATTATTAACAAATATTGAGCTTTTTATCATGGCTTTTACCTAACCTAATACATTCCTAAATTAATTTACTTATATCTAGGAGAAAATTTTATTATTTTAAGATCAATCATTCAATAAATAACGTGTGATTCAAAAGGGGTCTTTCAAAGTGAGGTATAAAATTTAAACATACTCTTTCAATTTTATTTATACGTACACATTATATAAACTTGTTTCTTAAATAAATAAATTATTAAAATAATATAATAAATATAATTAGTTGTTATCATGATGAATAAAAAACTATTTACAAATTTTTTTTATCAAATGGGAAATCAATGCATTGGTTTGTGTACATGTGGACTACCGTCTCCATGTAGAAATATGATTCATTTTCCATCACCACGCCACATTAATGGATTCAATAAATATATATGATATTTATGAAATAATTATTATAATATTATTGTTAAATATTATTTATCTTTCCTTCCTTCTTTTCTTCTGAAAAAAAAGGTTGTGTGTATTTACGAACTACCATCATGAGCAACAATGTAATTCTTTTTTCTATCTATAACTTTTATGGAATATAATAAATATATATATAATTAATATATATTATATTTATATCATTATTATAATTTTTTATAATATGTAACCATGATAAATCTATAAGGACCAGAACTTCTGAAGTGAACCTTTCATGAAAAAAGAAACAATTAACACTCATAAATGAAAAATTTAACAAATAATTATTAATAAAGAGGTTTAGAAATTTTATAAGTGGAAAATATATGGTATTATATATATATATATTTGGTTATTTTAACAAATTTTAATAAATTTTAAATTATTATATACGATGTTCTATCACACACAAAGAAAGTCAGTCTTGAGGTTTCAATTTTAGATTACAATCTCATTTTCATCGGTATTGTTTATGCTTAAATTTACATAGATTAAATTATAAGATATATCTCTATAAAATATTATTTATTTTATTAGAATTTTATTATTTATATAAATTTTAGTATTTGGTTTCATTTCCTTCTCTCTATGTACCCAAAATAGTGAAATAATGTTATTATGGAAAACAATTTTTTTAATTTTTAGCCGGACATCATTTTATTCCACGTACATAATTTGATTAAAATGTTTTTAAAATTATCTGATTATTTTTAAATAATATTTTATCAATTTTTCAAATTATATAAACTATTTTAAATTGAATATTCCTATCATTTTCAAAACAAGGTTCATTATACTAATGGTGCGTACAAAATCTTATTTTTATTGTACACCACATGAATGAATTTTCCCAATATCCTGCCAAATTATTTAATTAAATATGAATCTATTATTTTCATGGATATTTTAAAATAAATTATTTTCCATAATATATTTTAAATTTTTATATTTTAAGTAACTGTTTTCATAGTGAAAAGTGTATTTTCCATGGGAAATATACCAATGATATTTTAAAGGAATTTCTAATATATGATAAATCATTTAAAGTTACATATGACTCACATGGGATATTATTCTATGATAATCTTCTTATTCATTCTCTATATGGATATTTATTTTGATGATGAAATATTGATTAAACCCAATTTATTTTCCTGCAATTAAGGAATAATGAAATGATAAATGATTTCATGATCTTATGAATTACATAAAAATGTATAATGGTTAGGTAATAGATGGGTCCATTATAGATCTCAAATTAATCAGGTAATGATTAATGTATTATGATCTCAAAGGGTACACATGAGGTTATCCAAATCCCAATATATGGTACAAAAAGGTTTTCATATTCCCAAAGTAATAACCTAGGTGGGTATCCTAAGCCTAACAGGTGATGAATATCTTGGGGGGGGGGGTTCCTTGACATAATATTTATATGGTTATGATTATACCATACTTTATACCACTCTTATATCAAATGATCATATTTCAATGTTATTTTCTCATGAATCATGTTCATTGATTGCTTTATGATTAATTACTTATGAACTACAATGATTAATTCCATCACACCTGATTATGATCTATGAATAATTTTCTTTGGTTTCAAAAAGTTAATCTCATTTTTGTGTACCTTTTTTACCATATTATGATTAATTGATCATTAATATATCTGTTATTTACCCTTAAATAGCATCATATCTCGCACTTTTTGTGTTTCCATTTCCACAGGATACTAATAAAGTTATTAAGTATTTATCTTCATCCTATGGGAATCTTGGAATTCATATAGATTCACCCAATTTCAAGTGAGATTAAATACAAAATTGATTGTGTTTCGATTGGAAACCCACGAAAATATTGATGTGGTTCTATTTTCAGAAATTCTATTTTATATTAAATAGGCTACCTTTATGGTCTTTATGGAATAACACATTATGTTGAAGTTAAAATTCCAAGAATAATTAATTTGATTGATATGGAAAAGGAATGTGGTTAGCTTAACTTGTGGCCGGAATTAAACTCTACTACTATTTTACAGGAAATTAGGATTGGAATTATCCATCATTCAGGGAATCACACTAATAGATAAAGAAAATTCATTGACTCTCTTTCATCCATGAATTATATATTTACTTATGCCTACCATTAAGAATACTATTTGGATGATATGCTAGCTAAAAAAGGGTTCTCCACTATTGAATTGGCATTGCTTAATGACATTCTAGAAGAGATTTTTTAATTCTTACAAAGAGACTATTAGAAAAAATCATACTTCACTCTATTGTAATTTTTTTTCAATAAAATTGTCTGATCATTTTGGAAAAGTTCTCAATTTTTTTGAAAAGGGTGATACATGTGAATAACATATTGGGAGACTATGTTGATATTTCATATACCAGTTTATTATGTGTCCAAATTTCCAAAGTCACTAAAAATTTATAGTTTTTGATTAGTTTGTAATGGTATTTACTGAATATTCAATTAATATGATTTAATATATATGTATGTAATTTTTAGTTCACCTTTATTGATTCCAAATAAAGGTTTATGTTTTTTTGGAAACTATGATTTGAAAAAAAATCGTAATAACCATTAGGATAAGCCTATGTATAGGGGATCAATATAATTTATGTTAATGTAATAATATTTTGGTTTTCCAAAAAAAATAAACAATTATGTTAAAAAATCATACTTTATGAATTTCCGTACACTCATGTGAGGTTTTATAAGTTTAATTTATATTTTAGTTATGAGTTTTTATGATGGATTTGAATAGATGATAACCATGGATGACCTATTTTAAACATATGGTGTCATATATTGAAAACAATGTGTCATTATTTAGTTATCCATTAAATGATTTTCATGATTAAACGGTTTCACACTATGACTGTTATTTTTTAAAAAAAATTGAAGTTAATATCTAGAAACAGAAGGAATAATGTTAATGCCGAATATTATTGACAATGAAAATATTTTATTCTAGAGTAATTGAATTTTATGGAAATTTGAATTAAAAGTATCATTTCGACGCTTACGTAACATTATAAAATTTGAATCATGTTGAGAATAAAAATGAGAAAAGGTGGAAAAATTTTCATTGAGTACTTCATGAAGAAACATATATCTTCTTTTAATGGGTCCACTGGTCCACTAATTACAGAGTAATGGATCAAAACAACTGATAATATATTTTGGGTTATCGACTGCATGGAGTGTAAAAATGTTATTTTGGTTATTTATTATCTAGAATGTGAAGCATATCAATGATGGAATCTTATCAATAACAGGAGATAACAGGGAGAATTTGAACCTGAGAGGTGAGATATGATCATAATGTTTTCATCATAAAGGACTTCCTTTTTATTGTGTATATGAAAACAACGGAGGACTTCATTGAACTAAAGAAGAAATATAATGAATCCATTTATACTTATAGAGAATATTTTAAAAAAATAAGGAGGTATGCTTCCTGTATAATCATCCAACTTAAATGAAATATTGGCCAATTATTTAGTGGATTAAAACAAATCCTCTTAAGAGAATTATCCAAAAGATATTTTATTATATATGAAGAAATCATTCATTGTGCTCTCAAAATAGAAATGGATAATAATGTCACCCATCAATATCATGATATTTAAAAGAAATAAAATATTACATCGAAATAAAATTCTAATAATAAAAATAATAATGGAAAAAATATGATTCTTCATTTATACCAGAAGTATTAAAAGAAATATAGAGGAAATTTTCATTAGGTTACTGATAAATTCATTCAGTATTGAACAGAAGGTAATCAAGAAAAATGAATCTCAGTGTTATGGGAATATGTTATCTAATGTTTCAATTTGTGACAAATATCCACCTATTTTACTAGATACACTTTATTATTTTAAATTCAAGTAGTATGGGCCTTATACTAACTAGTGATGTAATTTGAGGGTAAATGATATTGAATGAAAATAAAAGACTATTCAGTCCAGATAGATACTGAAATCTCAGGCGATCACTATTGATGATTTGTGGTATGATAAGGAAGTAGTTGAAGGTACACATACCATCAACTCTAAAACTATCAATGTCTGGTTTGACTATGGATATACCCACTCTTTTATATTTAATTAATTTTCTAAGGGTATCATATTACCACCTCAAAAATTAGATATTGAATTAGAATTGAGAACATATAATGTTATTAGGATCACATCCCAAGTTTGTTATTATTATTTGATTAATATTTTTTGGAATTTTCATCTTAAAATATCATTATTATTACTCTATTTTAATTTGATGTTATCTTTGGAAAGGATTATATTTATTTATATAAATACTATATGAATTGATGATGAAGGAAATACAAATTTGATATTCCAAACAAATTTTGGTGGTGGGTTATTGTGAGGATAAATATAAAATTCAAATGGAAAATAAATCCATTATAGGGGTATTTATTCCCTTTAAAAGGGGTAATTTATGTTAGATGATGGGGGAGAAACACATAATTGAACATATGAATATTATAAAAGAGTTTTCTTATGTCTCTTCAGATGAGTGTTCATTAACTTATTATGGATTTTTATGTTTTGTTTTCAATAATACTCATTAATAGTGCTATACGTATTTAATAAAATCCAGATAGAAAGACCCTGATTGAGTTTGAGGAATTTGGGAAGAAACTCTAGTAAAATATTTGTAAGATATTAATTCAACTAAGTGCATCACCATGAGGAGAACCTATTATTTTTTAATAATAATGATAGATCAATGAAACTCATTATTGAATATTAAGAACATACCAATATCACAATCATGAATAATTATCATTTTCCACTGATTAATGATTTTTTCTATCAATTATAAGTAGAAAAATATTTTTCTGAGATTTATATTTGATTTGGATAGTACATATTAAAGGACAAAATTGAATATATACCCAATATAGCTTTCCATATGAGGTATAGACACTATGAAATTATAGTGATTACATTTTTTCATTTTGATTCCCCTTATATATTCCTAGATTTAACGAATATAGTCTTTGAAGAATAATTTGATCAGTTTTTAGAAGTAATAATAGTTGATATTATTATATATTCCATGAGTATGTAAGAGAATGGATATCACATTAGGAATGTACTTTAGAACCTAGGAAAGGATAATATCATTAAAAAAATTGCTGTGTTTGAATATTAAATACATAATGTTAAATTTTTGAGTCATATAATCTAAAGAGAGGGTGTATCAGTGGGTCCATGAAACATAGAAGTTATTGTGAAATGGACCAGGTCAACCATGGTAACAATGATCTATTGTTTTTTTTTGGGTGGGTTGGATACTAATAACACATTTCGAGGGTTTTACCATAGCTGTATAATCTAATAACCAAGCATAATCAAAGGGGATACATGATCTGTGGGATTGATGATTGTGAGAGAAATTTCAAGGAGAAAAAAGGTTGGTCTGCGTGCATGTGCTTAAACTACCCTATTGTGGAGAAGGATTTTTGATAAATAGTGATTTGTTATAGAACTTAATAGGATGCATCCTCATGTTGAACTAAATAGTGATAATTTATGACTCATGCAATTGAACATTCATGAGAAAAATTAAATTACAAATCATTTAGAGTTAACAATAGTAATCATTAAATTAATGTTATGGAATCATTTTTCATGTGGAGAAAGGATTGACATATAAACTAATAATAAAATTTTAAATTATCTATCCACCTTGAAAATTTTAAACATACCATGAAAAAAATGGTTAGAGATGATTAAATAATTAGATCGATCAATACATTACCATCCAAGGAAAGTGAACAAGGATGTTAATGCATTGAGTTGAAAAAATAATTCTAGTTCATCTATGATTAGGATAAAAAACAAACCAATGTTTATGGATTTTAAAAGGATGAAATTTTAAATATTTTAAAAAGTGGTTAAATATTACCTAGATCAAATGACATATCAAATATCTATATATGTGAATATTAAAGAAGCATATATAGAAGATGTATATCTATAAAAGAAGGGGATAAATATCCCTGAGTCTAACCTTTTTTTATGGAATGATAATGTTTAGTAAGTCAGTATGTGTCCCATTAATATCTCAATTGAAGAATTACCTATTCAAATAATCTCATATCTCATTATTCTCTATTAATACTATAATTATGATAATTTAAAGAGATATGTAAGGGTATTTATGGTCGGTTAACCTTAATAGAGATATTATAGAGTATGTATCTTGATTATTGGTATGTAAATAAGTTATCTGTGGGGGAAATTAGTATATGGTATATTACAACCATTACCCATACTAGAATGGAAATGTGAAAACATCACAATAGATTTCATCATTAGACTCCAATAAAAATTTAATGTCCATGATTATTTTTGGGATGTAGTGAATCGTACTAAAAATTCATAGCATTTCATTTCTATTAGATAATATTTATTTTTTGATCAATATTATCATAGATAACATAAGGAAATGATAAGGTTACTCAGGTTACCAAATTTTATTATATCAGATCAAGATCCAATATTTACCTAGATGTTTTGGTGAAGTCAAATATAAGGTATTATAAAAAAAATATAGTTTCTTAATAAAGTAGTTATAATATTAAAACTATTATATTGGAGGTTTGAACACATTTCATTGAATTAAAACATAAGGTAATGGAATTTCTTTCCAATATTAATTGATATCTTTTTAAGAAAATTGAAAATCACGTTTCTAATATTTTTAAAGATGGACATATTTTTTCCACTTTTATGAAGCCTTATTATTTTTAAGCCTCATTTAAAAAGATTGATGTTATTTTTACAAAAAAAATTTACTTTTTATATGAATATTATTACTTTGAAATATGTGATTTACATCAAGAAATTTTTTTAGGATGCATTTATTCATATTTTATTTTCTCTTCTGGTTCATTAAAATTGTTTATAATGATAGGTTGTTACCTTATAAACCAAATATGTGTGGGTCAATTATATCCATCCTATGAATTAGTTATGTTTGATGTTTTCCATAATGGTTATTCCAACTAGAAGTATGGCAGTTACCTCATAAGGAAGATGCAAGGGATACATTTTAACGTAGTCGTATGGGTTATAAATCATATGGTATCCATGATGGATAAAATCATATGTAAGTATGGTAAGAAAATTCTTCCCCAAGATACCTAAATTTGTTTTATTATTTATATGTTTTATTTAAACCTCATGTTTTCAAAAGGTATGTATATATTAGTTTTATGGGTAAGAATTATATGTTTCATGTGTTTATAGGTATTCATGGACTAATTGTTTCTTTCCTACTTTTTATGTCCCTTGATTACTTTTCCGTTCTCATCCAAAGTTTTAAATTAATTTTCACATGGTTCATGGTTGGGTTAAATAAAATAAGACTCTATGCTAAATATTGTAAATATTTTTCATGAAAATAAATCTTATTTTATTTTTAATGATTTTTTTTATTATGAGATAAATGGATACTATTTTAGTACCATCCAATTTTTATTCATATGGCTTGTTATGTATAAATTGTTACCTAATTATCTAAAACTATAAACTCAAAATGATATTTTGGAATGTATGAAAGTGAATTTTAGTTGAATTATTTATATTATTTAATTTTAAGACTAGGTGTATATATTGTATTCTAGATAAAATTTACACTATTTTGATTCATAGAAGTTAGTGTTATTTTCATCAAAATCATTTGGGGAACTCAAAAACATTTAATGATATTGGAATTTGTGAAAATTATTATATCATTATTTTGAATTGCTTTTTGGAAAATATTTCATACAATTTAGAGATAATGTTGGTGGTAGTAAAGATGGATTTAATTAAACATATGAATTCTATACAATTATCCATCAACGATTTCATTAAATATTAAAGTCTACTGACTTAGGGAAAGACCATGGTCCTTATTTAATGTAATCCATAGGTTCTAGAGAAGAATTTATCTATAATAGTGGTAGAATCTTATCCATTAATATGTGTGTTAATGACCCCATAAATTCCAAAGTTTTTAAAGAAATATTATAAATTATCGTTATCATTGAGGAAAGAATTATTCACACAGCTATAAACTTTCTCTCATTTTACATCTCTTGTGGAAGAACATCTTTTTGGTGTTATTAAAATATTATAGACTTCCATCCAGTTTTTGTATCCATTTACGGGGATGTGGATCAATATTGAATCGAAATATCATGAACCTCATTAATATAATCTATATTCTTTCTGAGAAATATAAACAGTAATCTTTGATGTATAATTTGGATCATTGTCTCATACAAATCTAGATCCATATGATTTGTGTGAAAATTATCCAATAATTCAACTCAAGAAATGTTTGAACATATAAAAAAAATATAATACCATTTTTAGGTTAATTTGAGCCATCAGTTGTTAGGTATAGTTAGTAAATGGTTCCAACACCTCTTTCTTTATTGTGTATCGTATGTTGACCTATTTGACCAATAGGATGGAGTCTCTTTTGAAGATCAGTAATGTAAATAGTATTTATATGACTAGATCCAAATATATAATGAGGGATTTGTATTTATCTTCATTATTGATTTATCATTCTAATAAGAAAAATATAGAAACAATTAATTTTATACTGAAATGGACACAATTTCCATTTGGAATTGCCTAAAACCTAGGTCATCTATGATTTTTCTAATTCATTTTATAAAAGAATCTATATATTATATATTCCCTAATTATAAGCCTCCTAAATAAAGAAAAAAATATTAAAGAGTTCCAAGTCAATATTTGATTCCTCCATTGAAGGGTGTGCTACCAAAAAATCTATAAACACATTCACATTTATCACTTTATTCAAGTAAATAATGAGTGTAAAATCTCTAAAGGATGATAACCCATATTTCTAATCATAGAGAAAACATAGGTTGACCAATGATACACTTTATAGGATCCACATAGTGGATCCCAATGTTTTGTAAATAGTGACACATCTTATGTAATTTAATGATCAAGGTGAGGATTTTTTTCTTGATATTGGTATATCAACTCATACTTTCCAATAGTTTTAAACTAAGATAATAAAGGTTTTTTCCATTCCAAAATATTTATTATTGAAAAAATGGTCTCCATTTGATAATTCCATGGTTTCAAAAAAATAGTATAAGATGAGTTCCTTCTACAAGGGGAATCAAAACTAGAGGTCGAAAAATATATTTCTTTCAATAAGAAAAGGATCTATGGATGTATTTTAACCACTAATCGGTTTCTAATTTATTCATCAACATCATGAGTGGAAATTAATTTTTGATTATTTTTCATTGTAGCACTCAATATTAGTGATCATTCAATAATTTTATATTAAATATTATTAATTATGAAAAGGGTGAATTTAAATTTTTTCCTTAGTTCTATTGGGTTTTCTTGATGCCACAAATATAGTCTAAAACCCAAGAAAAATTCATAATGTGGCCCCAAAGGAACATTTCAATGTGATCATTTTCATGGTTTGAAACATTACCGTAAAAACCACATTCAAATTACTAAAAATATATGTTCACTTGTTTGATTTAACTACAATATTATCCATGTATAATTTTATAATATTTTTCAAGAGGGGTTTTAAGATGTGCTAAATCACCCTCTATTAAGTGGATTTAAAAATTTTGAGACAAAAACGAATGAATTTTTAGTAATACACACCATTGGGAACTATAAATGTTGTGACATCATCATATTTTGTATCCATATAAAATATTACCAAAGAAATAATACTTATCCATGTGTGAGTGGTATTGGAAACCGGTAAATGAATTAATCAAAATTTTAGTTATTATAATAGGGAAGCTGTATTTTAGGCAATGATAATTTAAATCACTAATGTTGATATAGACTTTGATTTTTCTATTATTATTCTGAATAGGAATAATGAAGCTGAAATATTTTGTGTATTAGAATTTCTAAATGAAATCAACCTCGATAATCGTATAAACATTTACTTCTACCCTATAATAGTTGATCAGATTCATCCTTTTTACATCTAGATTATAACCATTATGTTTAGATGGATGGCTAATGAGGGGAATAGATACATGAGGGTCGAGTACAAGTATTTCTATATAATTCCATATGAATACATCCCTATATTTCATATAAATTAAAATATATTTCTTTATCTCCCTCATCGATATAGCTATGTTGATCAATGTGGGATGTGGTTTCCCTTCAGTGCCCATATTCTCCTGCATGACTTCATCAATGGTTGTTGAAATTTTTACCTAAAAAGTTGGTAGGGGAATATATGATATATTATTATTTATTTTCATTAGTAATGGGGATTAAGACATCTTCTTTTGTAATTTCATAATACTGAATTGTGGTAATATAATCTCTATAATCATCTAATGTATGTGAGACTTCATTATGTTAGGTAGACACCACGTTAATGGATGTGAAGGCCCCAAACCATAATGTGCCTTTTTTGTGGGGGAATTTCCATCTAATTGAATCATCTTGGATGTGTTGATCAAATATTATTCAACATTTAATTCTTGAAAATTTTCTTATGGTTGATATTAACATTCATAGGTTATGTAGAGACCATTTCAAATATTTATGGAGGTGACTCAAAATAGACAATAGTATTTTAATCATAAGGGAATAATATGGTTTTATAATCCCTTCCTTTGGATTATAAAATTACATGGATTAGAAAATATGGATTTTTAACCTCAATGTGACTGATAAAAAAACTTTTATTATTATTAAATGGGTAATTACCTATATATTTTTTAAAATTTCATTGATATATTAACCCTTATAAGAATAAAAGAATCAAAAGTTGAATTGTCACCATAGATTACACTTTAATATCCATTAATGAAAAATTTAATGAATTGATGGTGTGATGAGGGAACCAAACCATGAAAATGAAAGATTGATCAGACCAGTATATCACTGATGGTGGTGTCTTAGTAGACCGCTACTAACATGTTGTTCAATATAATGTCTCTATACTGTTTTTTCATTTTTAACATACTCATAGAATTGTTTTTATTTTTTTTTTATCCCCTGAGTTGTTAAATGATAAGGGGATAGTGTAGATTCTTTTTATACTAAAGTACTATGTTTCTAAACAAATATTATATTAATTACAATTCCATTTTCGATTATGGCTCAATGAATGATGGTGGTATCAATATTTTAATATTTTTACAAGGGTCTTATGTGTCCTTATATGGGTGTTTCCTGATTATATTCCATGAAGGATATGACTTTGTAGAACATTAAGTATTCCATTTTAGCATGGTATATTTCAACTAGATCCAATTTAAATTCAAATTCATTTTTTCTTGACAAATTCCTAATGAGGAAATCCTTCAGTTCCCTAGAGAGAGGAAGAGTCACCAGAATTGATAGCTATGCCAGAATAATAAGACGATGCTTCAATACATTATATTTATAAGATGAAAGATTTTTCTTTCATCCTTTTTTTTAGTTGTGACAATTATTTATCCCATACCAAACTCAAAACATTCGGGTGTATTTTTTATTTATATGTATGGTTGTAGTGACATCCCCATATATCATAGTTAATGATGTTATTTTTCTCTGACCAATCTATTTACAAGTCTTATAAGATTGGAATGGGTGATAAAGTATTTAAGATTGAACTATTGTTTCTATTAGATACATTGAAGTGGATTTATCTTGATGTGTACAATGTATATGATTTTACTCGGGATAACACCGAGAATCTAATGTATTTTTTGAAGTTTATTCCTCTACCTATATGGAAACATTTGTGAGAATTGACATACTGATCCATTTATTATGAAACATATACATTATCATATTGTTTTTTATTGTTGAAATTTAAAAACCTATGTTAGGATTCATTGTTAGAGGGAAATTATATTTCATTTGTTGTTACCCTCTCCAAATGATGAGTGACATAATATCCAATAGATTTTGGACAATCCTAAAATCCAACTTGGTTTTCTATACTTTTCCTTGATGCATTGATATTTATTTAACTATTTTTTAGACAAATATGGATCCAAATATTATATAATATATTTATTTGACGAATTTGGTGTTTCAAATGGAGGAATTAGTTATTCCATAATGACTTCATGTACATGAATGAATGAATTTTTTGCCATCAAATTTTCAAATTTCTATGAATTTTAGTCTAGAATATATTTTTATTCGTTTTACTCCACATCAGGTAGAGTTATGGATATAGATGTTACTTTTATCTTAAGACAATATAAATTCTATAGATCTCTATCTACCATTATTTGATGCAATTCATTGAGAATAAAATAAAATATAAATGATATTCCCTCACATTTTAATATAATGGTAGTAGTTAGGATGATCATTCAACCCTACCTCATTGAGTTTTCTAATCCCTCATATCATAAAAATGATTTTATTAAAATTTTGAATTAAATACCATGGTACCTATTTTTTAAAAAAAGTAATACACTTTTATCATATTAATAATAAAATTTTAATGATTTTTCCACTTTATCATATCCAATGTGTATGCATTGGGATGTGGGCATGGTTATTATTTACTAGATGGATGCAATGTGTGGAATTGAGAACATTTAGGGTTTAGATCCATCATTGTAATAGTGTTATTAGTGATATAATTGACCTCCACCTTCTCAAATTTCATTTTCGGTGATGTTGGTGTTTTTTTTGTGATTTGGTTTGTTGTGTTCAATTGAATTATATAGATTTTGGGATATTATAGTAAACTATTTGAATACACTTGGGTAATTTTACAGGATTAATATAATTTTCTGTTCATCTTGAATATTTTCCACACAATAATCCAATTAATATTCCAATATTATATTTATGTCCATGGAATAAATTAAATCATTCATTCTGATAATAAATTTTATGATTCTCATTTTCATGATGTTTAAAATTAAATTATTTAAAAATTATTTTTCTCTATATTGTAGTTGAGATGAGTTGATAGTGGAACTTCCGTATATGGTCTTCTTAACTGGTGATGGATCAATTAACTATATTATTGTACCATAAAATAGAGATTACATGTAGTTTCTTGAGGAAATATTTTTGTTCATTTTTGTTTATTTTTATTTTTGGAAGTTACCAGCATTGGGATGTACCATTATATATGGTGTGTAATATGATTGTACGATTATCCCATTACATTATGCCATTAGATATTTGTGTTACTAAAGATGAGTGGTGGAGGGGTCAAATCCACCCACTCAAGATATGGGATTCATTCCATCTTCTCTAGTGTAGGATTATTTTCATTTGAATTCATCCAGCTAGTAATAGATTTTTGAAATTCTTATCATACTATCACCCAAGATGATGTTTGAGATGGGGAACACACTGAGATATATGTGTTTGGCTCGTCAGAGCTAGTGGTTGGTCACTTACCTATGTGAGGAACTAGTGACTTATCTGAACATGCAGATTATACTATCCTTATAGAGGAAACATTAGGTAATAAAATGGTGTTGTAATCTAATGAATAGTGTGGTGTGACCTAAAATTCACTTTATGAAATTATTATAATATTTTTGGATGATAAATATCTTACTTTATCATAGGAATTATTAGAGGTTTCATGGGTGTTTCAGTATGAATCGCATTTAGGGGATGTTTCCTTCAACATTATCAAAAAAAATATTCTCAAATTTATTTATAATCTATTAATATTGGGAATAAAACTATCCAATATATAGGATCTCAAAATCATAGAGTAGTGGGTGGGTTTTAGTTTTATTAACAATTTTTCACTTCTCCTTGGTACTAGGTTGTTGAGCTGGTAGAAACAAAATGTTTGGATGGGATCCAAGATCGTGAGAAATTTTTAATTTCCAGGTAGAGATTCCTTCTTTATATACATCTATGTGAATTAAATTATTGAAAGATGACTTATTCTAATAATCTAATTTATAATTCATGTCATGGTGTACGAAATTAATGGGAATTAAATAAAAACATTTACTAACATAAATCACACAATAGAAATTAAATGAATATCAGTACTAGAAAAATATAGACCCTCATTTACCGTAGAATATTAATCAATGTCCATGTCACAATTCCAATTCATTTTTTCATTTTTGGAGGTTTATTTGTGATTAAACATCCTATGAGGAATTGATTCCCCATTTTGGTGCTTTTGTTGAGATGGAGCATGATATTGTGTTTGAATAGTAATTCTTTGTGAATATATTCTAACTTTTAATAAAAATATGTCCAATAGTGGGGTTGGTTCATGAATTATTAACATTGCAATATCAGAGGGTACATCATGTTGAGTTTCCACCATCCTTAAGAATGCTGATCTTTTTAGTGGGTGTTCCTTTATTGTTCATTTTAGGTTTTTTCAAAAAATTCTTTTAACTGAATTCTCATATACCTGAGGAACCCCCTATCCCACTCTTATCCCATGGTCCCCTTCCTTTTCCCATAGACCACCCCGAGAACCCTATGGTACTGGAGAACCCCCCCCCCCCCCCCCGCCTATCCTATACACCCCCACCCTTTGCCTCCAGTCCCACATACATCTTGTGAATTCCCACAGATAAGCACCTCTCCTATGTACAACCCTCTTTACATGCTCCCCCTTTCCCTCTAGTCCCACATACTCTCTTTTACATTCCTATAATTAAATCCCCATGTTCCACGTATTAGAAATAAATTAGTGTTAATCTAACCACCACTGATTCACAACCTTATCCACTAAGCTACTACCCGCAGACCACAATGTCATATTTCTTTTAATGTAATGTTATACCAATGTATATATATATATTACTATTTATTGAAATGTATGTTATTTTTATAATATATTAAAATAAATGTAAATATATAACCTATTTATACATTTATAAAAATTAATGTATTCATGTTTTTACTGTTTATTTATTTTATATCACCCTCTATTTTTGCAAAAAAATATGAGAAATAGCTCAATTAAAGGCATTTTGAACAACTGATAATTTCTGTATAATTTTAGAGGGGGTTTAAAACCCATCTAATTTTATGTAAATATTTTATTTAGAGGCATTTGGAACAGCCTATAAATGCACAATTTTAGAGGATGTTGGAGAGAACAAGAAATAAAACTACTCATTTAAGTTTTTCTCTAAAAAATACATTTAATTAACACTCTTCTACCTGAGAAACCCCCTCTCCCCCTCGAGTCCCACGATCCCCCACCATTTCCTCTGGTCCGACCCAAGAACCCTCATATACTCAACAACCCAACTCTTCCCATCATGTCCCACAATCCCCTACCCTTTGCCTCTGGTCCCACATACCTCTTATATACTACCATTATATAAGCCCCTCTCCCCAATACAATCCTTTGTACAATCTCCCCAATTTCCCTCTGGTCCCACATACCCTCCCGCACATGACTGAAATAAGTCCCCATGTGCCCTGTATAAAGCATTGCTTAGAGGGAATCTAACCAACACTGATCCACAACCTCATTCGTCGAGCTAATTCCCTTTACCACTATGCCATATTTTGTTTAATGTTTTATTATACCCATGAATATATTTATATATATTGTATTTTTTGTTCAAATAAATTTTATTTCTATAATATATTTAAGTACTTTTAAATATATAATGGATATTTGCATTTATATAAATTAATGTATTCTTGTTTTTATTAGATATTTCATTTATAATATATTAAAATCTCATAAGTCAATATATACGTCACACTAAATATTCAAATAAATAAATAAATATATTCACATTATTTTGAGGAATAAAATATACCTAATAAAATATATATACGTATAAAACTCTAAAATAAATATATATATATATATATCATATATATATATATGAATATAAATATATTTTATAAATACATTTATATGTATACAAATATATATATATATATATGTATGCTTATAATTTGATATATTTGTATTGCATTATATTTTATGTACATAAAATTAATTTAATAAAAGTTAAAATTAACTATTATATATATAATATTATGTTATATATGTTAATATAATATAATATAATATAATATTTTTATATAGATGAAATGTTATGACTATTTATATGTTAATATATTTTATATATTAAATATATTAATTCTTATATATATATATATAGTTATAAAATGTATACAAATATATATTTAATATATTTATACATATATTTTTAAATTTATTTATATTTGTGTGTGTGTCTATATTTAAATATTTATTTAATATTTATAGATATAATAGAATTATAATATATATATTTATATAATTTTATTATATACAAATATATGTATATCTGTGTGTATGTCTGTCAAAATATTATTAATTTTTATTATTATTACAATAATTTTTTTAAAAACTATGAAAATTATATATTGGTTTTATAAATATTATATTTATATATTTTACGATTTATATTATACATATATTATATTAAATAAATCTTAATTATATCATGTAGAAACGTATATATATATATAATCAAAATTAAATACATTCATATGATTATAAATATATAATATTATTAAATGATATATATATTTACAAAATTAATTTATAATTAATTTGGTATACTGTAATATATATAAAATAATTATATAATATATAAAATTTTATATAATATAAAATATTTAAAATAATATAAATATATATATTATATTTATTCAATATTACATATATTTGTATACATAATATTTTATAATTTTATCTATACAATAAAAATGTATTTAATATAATATATATTGAATATAAATCATAATATAAATTTATAGTACTTATAAAACATTATGTATATATATATATATTACTTGAATAAATGAATTTTAAAAAACATTTAACTTATGTATACCATTATTTATAAATGAATAAGTTTTTATTTATATATATAAGCATTTATTTGAAGTATTTATATAATGTCTATATATGTGTGTGTGTGTGTGTGTGTGGGTATAATGTATTTAAATATATATTGATAATATGTTTGAAATATATATACACACACACATATGCACATGCCCACTTATATATTATTAAATTTGAAATTATATGAGATTTATTTTTAAAAAAAATTAAGGGGTTAAAACCATCTCTAATTCAAGGGGTTAGTGGGGGATCGTGAACCCCTATGATGTCATAAATTATAGGGGTTCCAAAACCCCCTAAAAAAGGGATTAGTGGATGTTCTTAAACCTTGCAATTTTCATAAATTAGTGGGGGTTCACTACCCCCTCTATTATAAGGGAATAAAAGTTGTTCATGAACCCCCAACTCTAATTTTTTAAAGTATATGGGTTCAAAACCCCCTCTAGTTTCATAAATTAAAAGTTTTTTAAAAACCTCTCTAATGTCATTAATTATAGGGGGTTCAAAACCCCCAATAATAAAGAGATTAGTGAGAGTTGTGAACCCCCACTATTTCCTTTAAAAAAATAAATTCCATTATACATATATATCCTCTAAAATACAAATGAATATTATATATATATAGCCACCAATATCCAAAAAAAATATTATCAATATTGTGCCTATAAAATCCAACTGAACATTTAGAGCCACTAATTAATTAATTAATTAATGTATTGACATAATTGCCTAAAAAATAAAACCAAATTTTAACAAATGAATGCTAAAACTTTTACTGTGGTTTGTGAACCCCCCCCCCCTGAATTCAAAGATTAGTGAGGGTCTTCATAATACCTTCTAATTTATACCAAAAATTAGTTTAGTTAGTGTTGTGAAAACCCCCTAATAGTTGCCCTATTTTTTTCTTAGTGATGTTTTTTGGTTTGTCGACACATGTTAAGAATAAAATTCTTATCCACATGCACATGAGTCTTTACTATGTTGAGATTCTATTATTCATGGAATTTCTTATTGTTCCTTTTATTGAATGATGGATACACAACTAAAAAACTGGTATTATACTGCTTTAAGGTTTTAATAGTGTTAGCTAAAATCACTATTAAAACCCCTCATTCTCTGCACTAGAAAAATCATTCTTAAAGGGGGTCTTTAACAATGCTAAAAAAGCGTTGTTAATGGGGGGGGGGTTATCCATGCTTGTAAGAAATCACTAATAAAGGCCCGCCACTTATCAGTCCATTTAAAAAAGTAATGATAAAGGGGATGACTTTATCAGTGTTTCAAAAAGATCATTGAAAAATTGTATATTTAAAAAAACATTAAAAACATTATATTTTTACATATTTATATCGAGATAAATATAATATATATTTTTTAAATTTGTATTAGAGATGGATAAAAAGTAATATACACATGAAATATAATATATTTAGTGAAATTGGATTATAACTATAGAAAATCCCTACATACCTAAAAAATCCAAAAAAATGATAATAACTCTAGAAAACCTTAATGCCCATAAAAACGGTAAAAAGCCCTAAAACCCTGAAACATCTATTTATTTTGATATGGAAGACCCTTTCAACACCATAACAAGTAAAATTGAATCTCGTGAAATGATATAAAACCAGATGAGATTTAAATCTAGTGATAATCAAAGAAATATAATATATAACTTTCACGAAAAAATAAAAAAATCGAACTCAAACTTCAAACAACCATAACATTAAATTTGGATGACTGTTTGGTCTCCACCACAAATCAAATAAAATCTTGTGATGATAACTTTGTCATAGTGGGCCAATGAAGAGCTTTTAAGGCTTAGGTCATATGTTTTAACAACAATAAAGGTTAGAAAGGCCTCTGAAATAGGGGTTTTAGTCACTATTCCTTGATTCATTAAAATTTAAATTGATACAAATTCTGATCTGGGTGTACGTTAGGACTATAACAAATATTAAATCAAATATTGCGATGATATCTTCACCGAAGGGACTGAAAGGAACCCACAACCTCATTTATCACGGATAAAACTGAGATTATAATCGTTGTAACCCCACTTTTTTTACATTCGTTGGCCTTTCAAACTGGCATAACTTCTAAATGTATTATTATTTATAATCAAATATATATCAATATATTCAATTAATTATAGATATAAAAATAATATTTTAATTTTATAAATAAATAATTAATCATATTTAAATAAATAATATATTTCTCCACATTTAAAACATATCTAAATAAAAATTCATATCTGTTTTAAAAAATATAAATAAATAAATAGGTATTTTATTATATATATATATATAGACATATATAAATATATATATATATATATACATATATAAACACATACATATATATATATATAAGCATACATATATAAACATAGAGATATATATATATAAACATTTATATAAATATAGGGTAAAATAATTAATGAAATATATATAAATACATACATATATCATAAAATATAAAACAAAATAATTTAGGGGAGTGGAAAAGGCATTAGTGTATACGCTTGAAGTCTCGGGTTCGAAAATCACGAGATACTAGGGCACATGTTGGAAACTAGGATTATGTAAAGCACTAATAATGGGGTAGGGGATGAACTGAAATGGGTGGGAAGCACTAATTAAGGGGGGTATGAAAAAAATTAAAACCCTTTATCAGTGATGCCTTTATTAGTTTTTTAGCACTATTAATGGTTCCCATTAATAGTGATAATAACACTATTAAAGGGGGGCTTTAACATGTATAAAAATCACTGATAAATACCCATTTAGTTTCACTTTTTTAGTGCGGTTAAAGTGAGCAATTATCGGCACTTTTTATGAGCACTATTAAATTCATCCCTTTAACATATCATACATTACTAGTTCTTGTATAGCGCTAATAAAGATCTTTTACTGGAACTGTTAATGGCCTAATTTTTAGTAGTGATACACTAATATTTGGTCATTCTAACAAGTAAATGTGTCAACTCGAGAATTACAATTAATACTAGAAGATAAATATGGAACAAAGAGATAGATGATTGAGAACTTCATGATTTCTATCCAATTGAAAACAATTTTGGAGGAACATCCAAACCCTAAAGTCTCTCATTGGAATTATTGGGAAATGAGGGAGAAAATTATTAAAATGGATTTTTCCTTCTTTATTCAATAGATCTTCTAACGCATTATGTGAGGCATTCAGGGAATGTTCCAGACTAGTTCATTATCCTTTTTCAGCTTCAGATAATTGATGAATATTTATATCAAATTAATTTACCTTCTTCATTTTTTGATTGGTGGATTGTATCCCTATATATTTTGATGAAAATTGTAACCTTATTCTACACATGTGAGACTCATATTCTCACATTTTTGCGTTTTGTACAACAATCCAATTTTGAAGCTATGATTCCTTAGTATTTATGTGATCAAGATAAGTATCAGTATGATTTAAAGCTTCCACATGACAAATATAATGATTAAATAGGATGATATTACATTCATGATTATATAATGTATGTCAAGAGATGAGAAATCGATGAATAAGGACCTGAATTTGTCGATACTCAAATCCACCTATGGTTAAGCTTAAAAATATTTGATGAATGATGTTTGTTTTATTAGTTCTATTCTCTAGGGGAGTCTCGGTTTTGATAGGGAGGGCATGGAGCCAAGCCCAGTTTTTTTATGTCTTGATGTTTCATGGAATCAAAATAGTCTAGATAATTTTTACATAATGCTATGGGTATATAATTCGATATCACATTCACTCCAAACATGATTGATCCAAATTGTGACATTGAATGTGGGATATCCCCCATCACTACCTCTTGTTTAATCTTAAAGAACTGATAAAATAGGTTTGGAATTGATCGACAGGATTCCTAATATTGTTCCATTGGGGCCGACATCAGTAGACCTTAAAATAGGGCTGGTCAGAAATGTGGGTTCATCACCACTCCCAAAAAATGGATAACATAATGATGAAACACACCTAGAATGTTTATAATAGCATGATGAGTGTTTTTCTCTTTAATAAGCTAGAGAAGATATAATGTGTAACACCCCAGGTAAATAAAGAATATGACATTTCATATTTATCCATATTTGTGAATAAAATATTTAAATGACTTTAAATGGGACGCTATGCTGGATGGCGTACCCAACACGCAACAACGAGTTTCTTGGGAATCTTACGTTGCACTCTAATAATAAAATAATATTATTTTAAATGGTAGTTAACATGTAGCCGTTGTAATGGCGGGAATGGATAGAAATAACTAAAATATTATTATATATGTTTTTAAATGTTTTTACATTTATTCAATAAAAGATAAAGGCTTAAAATACAGAACGAATTCAATTTTAGGCGTATATGCCCTAGTTTTCACTAAAGGTTCACTTATCGCCTTTTGATGGAGAACTGTCATTAAATATAGTTTTGATCACACTTATACATTCTTTTGGACAAAATAAAACTCTTATTTAGAATCGGGACATTAAATTTTACTTTGTGTAAATTTTTGGTATTTTTCTGATGAAGTTCATTTTTTTAATGAATAGTGTAAAATGTTGTATTTTAATTCAAACCCTCTTTTTAATACAATTTATTTATATGATTAGATTATCTTTTTAATTGGTTTTAAAGTGAAATTAGAAAATATTTTTACCATTAAATCCAATAGTGGTCGTTGAAATCAATTTCACTTTGAAATCGGACTTAAACTAGTGTTAATCTTTTGATACTTATTGTTTCATAAAAACACGCTATTTGCTCTGACAGCGGGAATTAATTATTAAATTAATTAATGTTACTTATATGTTTAGAATTTTGTAAAATAGACTTCATTTTTGAATTCGGAATATCAAATATTGCTTAGGTTGAATTTTTGGTAATTTTCTGAAAAACTTCAATTTTTTATGAATAGTGAAACCACTAAGTAGTACTTATAAAGACTGATTTTCCGTTTAAATGAAATTTTTCAATCATTGTGTTTTGAATTTCAAAAATCCGACATACATGGTTGTCATTAATAAGTAAAATGTGGTTCAATGGGATAAAAAAAAAATTTTGGTGAATAGTAACTTATTAAGTTCTTAATCGCGATTAGTGGTAATTAGGGTAGTTTAAGGTATAAATAATGCTTTAATAATATAAAGTGACCTATACACATGTCCCAACCTTATTGTTTGTGTCACGGCCGACCAAGACAAGCCATGGGTCAACTTGGGGACCCCATGGGGACACTTTGGTTGGGAAATGACATAAATACCTTTTTATTTAATGTTAAAATTAAATTGACACAAACAAGAGTTGTTTTACTAAAACAATTTTTAAGTAGGGTTACACAGGTCCACATTTTGATTATAAATAGTCATTGGAAAGATAAACAGATTTCCTACATCATAGTATTTGTTTTATAATTTTTATACATTAAATAAATTAAATTATTTTTGACATAATAATGATTCAGTGATGACATCATTATTTGACGATTTAAATAAAATGGAAAGATAATGTAAAATCTATGAACAAAACATGTCCAAAACCAATTGGATGAGTGTATTTCGAACCCTTATCACCTTATCCACGAATTATATCAATGTGGGACCTTTTAAAACCGAAAAACATTTTCAAATAAAGTAATATTTCTTTACTTTCCAAAAGTGCCCCTCCTCTCCTCTTATAAAAGGCCCCCACCTCTACCTCATTTCACACACTCCTCAAGACTTTGGCTCGACCAAACCCTGACCATTTACTCTCTCCACATCCCTCTCCTCATCCTAGAGGATTCCATTTGTGCAGAATCCTTTCAAAGGAAGCCTTTAGTCTCAAATCAAAAGGAGTTACACTTTTAAAGGTAATTCATTCTCTCTTGTTCATTTGTTTTATTTTGCTTCTCCAACCCTCTAAACTCTTTTTATTTACTTATTTTGTAACAACAACAGTATCTTAAATATACTAGGATGTTGTTATAAGATTTATTTGAGATACACTTTCACACAACTACATCAAATGGTTAAAGAACATACGGTTTCCGTGGATGGAGAAATTCTGCCTCCCGAAACGATGATTGTTCAATACTCATTTAACACCTTCAAAGGTGGCCATTATGATGTCACTATTTTTATATATGATATATAATATGTTTATGTTTTCTTTAAGCTTCTGTATTTTTCATTTTTGTCATACCTTCATGGTTTCCATTATGGGTAAACACGATATCTTCATTTAAGGAAGTGCGGACTACCACCCCCTCAAAGTGATGTGATTCGTTAATGCCATATGTGGGACGTGTAAAGGATGGATTTAAAGTTATTATATATGATGTTATACTGGAATTATAATATAACTTTATATCATTATTATTTCTTTCCATTAAAGTATGAGATAGAAATGAATGTAGCGTTCATGCGTACGTACGGCTTACCGTCTCCATGAACGGTGCATTTCATTTCTTATCCCCAAATGTAATTTCCTATTAAAAGTACATGTATATAATGGATAAATATAATTAATGATATATCTAAATGATGTATATAATTCTGGAATTAAAATATACATACCTCTCATTTAGTTTTAATTCCATTAATATGACAACGAAATGAAAGTAGCGTTCATGCGTACGTACGGCTTACCGTCTCCATGAACGGTGCATTTCATTTCTTACCTCAAAATGATTATGTAATGTTATAAATACATGTATATTCTGGATATATATGATACATATTATATCCAAATCAGGAATTTCATTCTGGATATAAAGAACCTTTGACCACACGAACAACATGTAATTGTAAGAAGTCCACTTTCGACTTAAGAACCAAATATCGACAAAACAAACATGATTAACTTAAATGATTAAATAATGTTTATAACATGGTAATAAGTGATATAAAAGGAATAATTAACTTTAAAAAGGTTCTTAAGGAAGTATAAATTAACTCAAGTTTATTATTCAGGAGATTAAAGAACGATCGAGTCATGTCGGACCCGAGGTAAGGGATCCTACAACTCTCTTTCTTTTTAAGTACACTCTTTTATGTCATTTCTTTTAAGCTCAACTTTCTTATGATTGAGATGTTCTTTTATATTAATCTTACTTTAATTTTTATGTTCATGTGATGAGAGACCCTATTCTCTCTCATCAATCCATTTTGGATGTTTTGAGTGGCGCCGATAGGCTGTCGAATTTTCGTAAGAGATCTATCATCTCTCTTTCTTTTAAAGTACTCTCCTTTATGTCACTTCTTTTAAGCTCCTATTTGTTATGTTAGGGGATGTTCTTTTATATTCCTCTTTCTGTAAACATTATTTTGATGTAATGAGAGACCCTATTTCCTCTCATCAATCCATTTTGGAAGTTTTATGTGGCGTCGTTAGGCTGCAGAGTTTTCGTAAGAGATTTTTCATCTCACTTTTATTCCCGTGAGATTTATGCTACATTTGCCACAATTTCCATTGAGTGGTTTATGTACTGCCCACTATTACAATCCTATTGTAATATAATTCAATTTATGGGTATTTACATATTCATTGTATGACACTTCTTCAATGGGGTGTACTTTTCAAAAGTTACCCAAGTCGGTAAGGGAACCTTTCACCCTCTTTTTTTTAAAAGACTTATTTTGTTGGGTCTTTTAATTTACATATTGTTATGTTGGGATATGTTCTCATATATCCTTATTGATGTAAATTTTATGTCCAAGTGATGAGATACCCTTTTTTTATCTCTCATCTACTCATATTGATGTGACGCCGTTAGGCTGTCAAGGGAACTTCTTAACCCAATTTCGATTTCATTGGGTTTAACATGTTGTTATTGAATAGGTAATCCTTTGAATATGTGTGAATTACCTTTGATTATTTTACACCTAATATCCACTTATATTTGGTGTATTCATTTGTCACACATAATTATGTAATTGATTTATCCTTAAACCAAGGATATCGTCTTTGTAAGGGACTTCGTCTCAATCTCCTTTCATTGAGGCATATTTCGTTTTATACACAACTTTCTTTTATGCGGTGTATAAACCCCTTTGACTTTTACTTTTATACAAAAGGAATCTTTTTCTACGAAGCATTTTACAAAACGACAAAAAGGAATGTTTCTTTTAACGTACGTGGCGACAACGACCTTTTCTGCCGCCGCGAGTATTATTTGGTCTTTGGCTTCCTCAACAAGCCATAATGTTTTTAGAATAAAATAAATACCATATACTCTTTTATGTATTTTGGTATTGAAAATGGTTTTGAAAAAAGTATTCTATTATGTCAATATATTTATGATATATAGTGATTGAAATGTGGAAATGTTATCATTCCTTTATATTGGTTTTATGTTTTATGATTTTATATTGGTACTTGGACATTTTAACGGGTGGTTACGTTATAAACCATATGACGGGTGGTGTCGTGAATACCAGGACGGGTGGTTACGTTATAACCTCCAATGCATTGGGTATGGAAGTCGGCCGTATGGCTATTCCATTAAGTATGTATGGAAATTGGCCATATGGATATTCCATTAAGTGATATGTGTGGAAGTCGACCGTATAGTTATTCCACTTAAGTATGTTTATGTCCCAAGTTACCTTTATATATGTTATGTGTTCTTTATATGGGTTTTATGGTAATCCTTTGGTTACAAAAAGGTAAGTAATGATACTTTTTTTTCCAGTGAAAAGTTTTTACTACTTCATGAAGGTGGAAAGTATTACATTGATAAAGTATTCATGGTTTACTTGTTGTTTTGAAAAACTAACAGTTTTCATTCTTTGTGTATCCCTTACTGAGCTTCTTATGCTCATCCCAAGTTTTTTGAAATGTTTTTCACAGGACGTAGCATGGAATAGGGTCAAGGATGGGATCAAGGGAAAGTCATGCTACCTAAAACATGGAACTATAAATGCTTCTTTTAAAGGGTTCTTATTTTATGGAAATTTAGTAGAAGAGACTACTTTGTAATCTTTTGAGATGTAATAGTTATGTCCTAATTTTCTAAAACTCTAAACCTGAAAAGATCCTCAATGTGAATTACTCATTTAATTCAATATTAAGTAAGCTTTAAGGTTGGGGCCTTATAGTTGGTATCAAAGGTCGGTTTACATAACTTTAGAGGTTAGGGTATTCTTTAAGCATAAGTGACATTACCATAATGGTTAGGATTTCAGAAAGAGTCCTAGTTTTAGATAAAGTGAATGAGTAAGTGTATCTTAGTGTTTACATTCCTCATTAGTACATGATGGTTTTGTTGATATACTCACACTGACATTTCTATTTTTAGTGAATGGATGGATCTAGCAGGCACCAAAGAGACAACAGGTTTGAAGGAAACTGTGGTGGTTCTCTGATTAAGATACTAGATAAAATGGAGGATTCAATGAGGAAACTCGTGGTTTTTCTAAACCAAATATCAAGGAGTCATGATCAACCACTTCAACCTTGGTGAGTTCTCTAATGCATCATGTACGAGATGGTGAACTCGGTGTGGAAATTCAGGTAATAATTATTAAGGTAACCATTAGGGTTTATATGATACTTAATTTTTAGGTAATTATGGGTTACTCTATGATATGATGGAAAATGAAAGGAATGAGATAAACTTGAGGTTAAAATATGTTATGATTATTTTGAAGATTTTATCTCATTTTGGGGAATGTTTTAAGAATTATATAGTTTTGGAAAAAGGACAACACGCAGACCCTGTGACAACCCGTCGCGTCGGACAAAGCTGCGGGAATTGAACCCACAACCAAAGTGCGACTGGTATTTATCACCTACCACTGGACTACGTGAAGTCCCTGGTTAGTTTGACTGATTCTTTCTGGTTATATGATTTTATGAATTAAGAGTAAGATGATTTTGGGTTATTTATGAAAATGATTAACCTATCATGGAGGATATGTGATTAGGTTAATTACCTTTCAATACGGGACATTAGGAGCAAACTGATGTTGTTTGGAGATAAATGTTACGATTTAACTTGGAAGACTATGTGACTAAATCTTTAAAACGTTTGGGTTTCAATCTTATATTGGATTACTTTGAAGAATTTTAGGGACAAATTGATTATAGAATGGTCCTTGTTGAACTTTGGGTTTTGTTGGACAAATTTCGGAGATTAAGAATAGATTTTCTTTTTATAAAGGGTTATCCTTTTCTGGATTATCTGATCTTGTACTAGCCTTTTTGGTTTTGGTTTTGATTAAAGTCCAAAGACATGGGAAGTATATAGTTCTATTTTGTGGATTAGGTGATTCTCTAGAAGTTGATTATAGTACTCTTAATGTAAACAAGTCTTCCTAAATACTCATCTTTTGGAGAAAATATGAGTTTGTGTAAGGAATATAATAAAATTTGAAAGTCAATATGATAAGTGATTATGTTTCCTTATGAATAAATTCCTCAATAAAAAGTAACTTAAAACAAAAATGTTGTCTATTAACTTTTCTTACTGGGGAATCAAATACCGTTTAACCCATCACAAGTTTGTGATTTTCTCGTGGTTAACTTTCTCCTAAACATGTTTTCTATCACTCTCCATCAGAACATGACCCTTTGTTTATTCCTCCATGTACATATTTTCATACTTGGAATCCTCGTATGGGTTAACTCGGGTGACCTTTGTACTTATCTTTCTTTATCTTAAAGTGTTTGTTTTACCGACTTTTGTTCCGATGTGGGACTTTCAAGGATGTTTCCAAGCCCAATTTTAAAATTGCGAGGATGCAATTCCCAAAAGGGGGGAAAGTTGTAACACCCCAGGTAAATAAAGAATAAGACATTTCATATTTATCCATATTTTTGAATAAAATATTTAAATGACTTTAAAGGGGACGCTATGCTCGATGGCGTACCCAACACGCAACAACGAGTTTCTTGGGAATCTTACGTTGCACTCTAATAATAAAATAATATTATTTTAAATGGTAGTTAACATGTAGCCGTTGTAATGGCGGGAATGGATAGAAATAACTAAAATATGATTATATATGTTTTTAAATGTTTTTACATTTATCCAATAAAAGATAAAGGCTTAAAATACAGAAAGAATTCAATTTTAGGCGTATATGCCCTAGTTTTCACTAAAGGTTCACTTATCGCCTTTTGATGGATAACTATCATTAAATATAGTTTTGATCACTCTTATACATTCTTTTGGACCAAATAAAACTCTTCTTTAGAATCGGGACATTAAATTTTACTTTGTGTAAATTTTTGGTATTTTTCTGATAAAGTTCATTTTTGTAATGAATAGTGTAAAATGTTGTATTTTAATTCAAAACCTCTTTTTAATATAATTTATTTATATGATTAGATTATCATTTGAATTGGTTTTAAAGTGAAATTAGAAAATATTCTTACCATTAAATCCAATAGTGGTTGTTGGAATCAATTTCACTTTGAAATCGGACTTAAACTAGTGTTAATCTTTTGATACTTATTGTTTCATAAAAACACGTTATTTGCTCTGACAGCGGGAATTAATTATTAAATTAATTAATGTGACTTATATGTTTTGAATTTTGTAAAATAGACTTCATTTTTGAATTCGGAATATCAAATATAGCTTAGGGTGAATTTTTGGTAATTTTTTGAAAAACTTCAATTTTTGATGAATAGTGAAACCACTAAGTGGTACTTATAAAGACTGATTTTCTGTTTAAATGAAATTTTGCAATCATTGCGTTTTGAATTTCAAAAATCCGACATACATGGTTGTCATTAAGAAGTAAAATGAGGTTCAATGGGATAAAAATAATTTTTCGGTGAATAGTAACTTATTAAGTTCTTAATCGCGATTAGTGGTAATTAGGGTAGTTTAAGGTATAAATAATGCTTTAATAATATAAAGTGACCTAGAAACATGTCCCAACATTATTGGTTGTGTCATGGCCGACCAAGACAAGGCATGGGTCAACTTGGGGACCCCATGGAGACACTTTGGTTGGGAAATGACATAAATAACTTTTTATTTAATGTTAAAATTAAATTGACACAAACATGAGTTGTTTTACTAAAACAATTTTTAAGTAGGGTTACACAGGTCCAAATTTTGATTATAAATATTCATTCGAAAGATAAACAGATTTCCTACATCATAGTTTTTTTTTATAATTTTAGACATTAAATAAATTAAATTATGTATGACATAATAATGATGCAGTGATGACATCATTATTTGACGATTTAAATAAAATGGAAAGATAATGGACAATCTATGAACTACACATGTCCAAAACCAATTGGATGAGTTTATTTCGAACCCTTATCACCTTATCCACGAATTATATCAATGTGGGACCTTTTAAAACAGAAACACATTTTCAAATAAAGTAATATTTCTTTACTTTCCAAAAGTGCCCCTCCTCTCCTCTTATAAAAGGCCCCCAACTCTACCTCATTTCACACACTCCCCAAGCCTTTGGCTCGGCCAACCCCTGCCCATTTACTCTCTCCACATCCCTCTCCTCATCCTAGAGGATTCCCTTTGGGCAGAATCTTTTCAAAGGAAGCCTTTAGGCTCAAATCAAAAGGAGTTACACTTTTAAAGGTAATTCATTCTCTCTTGTTCATTTGTTTTATTTTGCTTCTCCAACCCTCTAAACTCTTTTTATTTACTTCTTTTGTAACAACACCAGTATCTTAAATATACTAGGATGTTGTTATAAGATTTATTTGAGCTACACTCTCACACAACTACATCAAATGGTTAAAGAACATACAGTTTCCGTGGATGGAGAAATTCTGCCTCCCGAAACGATGATTGTTCAATACTCATTTAACACCTTTAAAGGTGGCCATTATGATGTCACTATTTTTATATATGATATATAATATGTTTATGTTTTCTTTAAGCTTCTGTATTTTTCATTTTTGGCATACCTTCATGGTTTCCATTATGGGTAAACACGATATCTTCATTTAAGGAAGTGCGGACTACCGCCCCCTCAAAGTGATGTGATTCGTTAATGCCATATGTGGGACGTGTAAAGGATGGATTTAAAGTAATTATATATGATGTTATACTGGAATTATAATATACATCTATATCATTATTATTTCTTTCCATTAAAGTATGAGATAGAAATGAAAGCAGCGTTCATGCGTACGTACGGCTTACCGTCTCCATGAACGGTGCATTTCATTTCTTATCCCCAAATGTAATGTCCTATTAAAAGTACATGTATATAATGGATATATATAATTAATGATATATCTAAATTATGAATATAATTCTGGAATTAAAATATACATACCTCTCATTTAGTTTTAATTCCATTAATATGACAAAGAAATGAAAGTAGCGTTCATGTGTACGTACGGTTTACCGTCTCCATGAACGGTGCATTTCATTTCTTACCTCTAAATGATTATGTAATGTTATAAATACATGTATATGCTGGATATATATGATACATATTATATCCAAATCAGGAATTTCATTCTGGATATAAAGAACCTTTGACCACACGAACAACATGTAATTGTAAGAAGTCCACTTTCGACTTAAGAACCAAATATCGACAAAACAAACATGATTAACTTAAATGATTAAATAATGTTTATAACATGGTAATAAGTGATATAAAAGTAATAATGAAATTTAAAAAGGTTCTTAAGGAAGTATAAATTAACTCAAGTTTATTATTCAGGAGATTAAAGAACGATCGAGTCAAGTCGGACCCGATGTAAGGGATCCTACAACTCTCTTTCTTTTTAAGTACACTCTTTTATGTCATTTCTTTTATGCTCATTTTTCTTATGATTGGGATGTTCTTTTATATTAATCTTACTTTAATTTTTATGTTCATGTGATGAGACACCCTATTCTCTCTCATCAATCCATTTTGGAAGTTTTGAGTGGCGCCGATAGGCTGTCGAATTTTCGTAAGATATCTAACCTCTCTCTTTCTTTTAAAGTACTCTCCTTTATGTCACTTCTTTTAAGCTCCTATTTGTTATGTTGGGGGATGTTCTTTTATATTCCTCTTTCTGTAAAAATTATGTTGATGTAATGAGAGACCCTATTTCCTCTCATCAATCCATTTTGGAAGTTTCAAGTGGCGCCGTTAGGCTGCCGAGTTTTCGTAAGAGATTTTTCATCTCACTTTTATTCCCGTGAGATTTATGCTACATTTGCCACAATTTCCATTGAGTGGTTTATGTACTGCCCACTATTTCAATCCTATTTTAATATAATTCCATTTATGGGTATTTACATATTCATTGTATGAAACTTCTTCAATGGGGTGTACTTTTCAAAAGTTACCCAAGTCGGTAAGGGAACCTTTCACCCTCTTTTTTTTAAAAGACTTATTTTGTTGGGTCTTTTAATTTACATATTATTATGTTGGGATATGTTCTCATATATCCTTATTGATGTAAATTTTATGTCCAAGTGATGAGATAGCGTTTTTTTATCTCTCATCAACTCATTTTGATGTGACGTTGTTAGGCTGTCAAGGGAACTTCTTAACCCAATTTCGATTTCATTGGGTTCAACATGTTGTTATTGAATAGGTAATCCTTTGAATATGTGTGAATGACCTTTGATTATTTTACACCTAATATCCACTTATATTTGGTGTATTCATTTGTCACACATAATTATGTAATTGATTTATCCTTAAACCAAGGATACCGTCTTTGTAAGGGACTTCGTCTCAATCTCCTTTCATTGAGGAATATTTCGTTTTATACACAACTTTCTTTTATGCGGTGTATAAACCCCTTTTACATTTACTTTTATACAAAAGGAATCTTTTTCTACGAAGCGTTTTACAAAACGACAAAAAGGAATGTTTCTTTTAACATACGTGGCGACAACAACCTTTTCTGCCGCCGCGAGTATTATTTGGTCTTTGGCTTCCTCAACAAGCCGTAATGTTTTTAGAATAAAATAAATACCATATACTCTTTTATGTATTTTGGTATTGAAAATGGTTTTGAAAAAAGTATTCTATTATGTCAATATATTTATGATATATAGTTATTGAAATGTGGAAATGTTATCATTCCTTTATATTGGTTTTATGTTTTATGATTTTATATTGGTACTTGGACATTTTAACGGGTGGTTACGTTATAAACCATATGACGGGTGGTGCCGTGAATACCAGGACAGGTGGTTACGTTATAACCTTCGATGCATTGGGTATGGAAGTCGGACGTATGGCTATTCTATTAAGTATGTATGGAAATTGGCCATATGGCTATTCCATTAAGTGATATGTGTGGAAGTCGACCTTATGGTTATTCCACTTAAGTATGTTTATGTCCCAAGTTACCTTTATATATGTTATGTGTTCTTTATATGGGTTTTATGGTAATCCTTTGGTTACAAAAAGGTATGTAATGATATTTTTTTTCAGTGAAAAGTTTTTACTACTTCATGAAGGTGAAATGTATTACATTAATAAAGTATTCATGGTTTACTTGTTGTTTTGAAAAACTAACAGTTTTCATTCTTTGTGTATCCCTTACTGAGCTTCTTATGCTCATCCCAAGTTTTTTGAAATGTTTTTCACAGGACATAGCATGGAATAGGGTCAAGGATGGGATCAAGGGAAAGTCATGCTACCTAAAACATGGAACTATAAATGTTTCTTTTAAAGGGTTTTTATTTTATGGAAATTTAGTAGAAGCGACTACTTTGTAATCTTTTGAGATGTAATAGTTATGTCCAAATTTTCTAAAACTCTAAACCTGAAAAGATCCTCAATGTGAATTACTCATTTAATTCAATATTAAGTAAGCTTTAAGGCTGGGGCCTTATATAATGAATAGAAAAAAACTAGAAGAATCCAACAGTTTATACACCTGCCATACTTTTTTCCCCAACACCCCATCCGGATAATATTCCATCCCCATTATGGCATTAACCCCTGACAATTTAGTGGGATATTTCACAGGAGGTGGAGAAATTTTGATATCATAATCCTCATCTATCATAATACACCATTCTTAACAATGGATAACCAGGTGTGATAACTTTTTAATCCTGATTGTGGGTAAATATGTACCTTTTTACAAACATCTGAATTTTCCTTAAACCATATAGGGATCATAATGCTCGTAAATGTTCACTTCACCTACTAGAGCTTCATGAATTCCATCTCAGAATGAGATGATTTCAGATCATTCCCCTAAGTTCCCTATAACATTATCTACCACAACTGTAAAGTTTTATGAATAAATAAGGGACAAAAAATAGGAAGGATACTTTTACAACTCAATTACACCATTGAAGCGCAGAGATGTCAGGTGAATGATATAAATATCGTGTAGTGCAGGCAGAAATGTGGAATGGTGGATTATTTTACTATAATGATATTCATAAAATAAAAAATGTTCTATCACTCTACCATACTAAAATTGAAATGTTCTACAAAGAAGATGTGGATATCTTTGTTCCTCTATATAACCTAGAAACATATAAATATGAGAAAGTGTGTGTACAATTAGATTGATGGTTTGTCACTCCGCCAAAATTGATATGACCAAAAAGTATATAATCTGACACAATTATAATTATCATGATATGGGAAGATCAAGATACTCAAAAACATGGAAAATATCCCACAAACCCAAATTAAAGAGAAACATTTGGATTGATCCGGTAACTGCATATAGCATGTTGGCCATCCTCAAGAGTGTCACAATGAAAACTTGAACACCTTGAGATGGCTAATTTAGTTGAGTCATGGTGTTTCAAAATCTATCCATGGACTACTATCTCATAGAAATAGAATTATCGAATCATATAATGGTATAATTGAATAGATGTGAAGGGGCTAACCAAGTGATTTTTGTCTTGTGACTAGAAAGCCACTCGCTAATGGAGAAACATGAAAATTCTTTACTTGGTCACACTTTCTAGAAGAAATTAATCATATATATTTATATTAAAGGTTATTCCTATTAATTATAAGATATCTCATACGCTAATCCTTACATTTTCCAGGTGGTAAAGGGAAGGTGTTGGTACATGAAAACCAAAAATTGATGAATTTAGTTAACATCTCTTTTGGAGAATATACCACGAACTAAGAAATCCATGTCACTTGATAAAAGCCGATAACCTCCAACCATTCATGAAATTCCACACAATTCTATATCACCCCATTTTCCCAGGCCCATTCACTGGAAAAACTCTATCTAGACCAAAAATCACACATAGCGCTCAACCCTCCATTGGGATGACCTCATGAGAGTTTAAAAATGAATGGATAATCCTTAATGATAGAATATAAATATACAACATCATTATTCTTGTTACATTGAGTCAATAGGGAACATTCAGAATGGAAACCTTCTCTTCACCTGATTTCGAATGGATGTGTCCAATGGCAGAAATGTTAACATGAACATGATCCAAGGATGCCTCAAACCATGTAGATGGAAGATTTTGATCAGCTGGTGGAATTGGAGCGTCATCTTGAATCCCAAATATTTACAAGGGTAATTTTTGGAATGATGGATAATATAAAATCATTAGAGAAAGGAGACACTTCATAATATCATCCTGAGGAATCAAATGATATTTAAGGCTGGTTTAGACATTCCTAAAAAAGTAAATACTTTCATTTATCACTATATAAGTATTCACAAAACTAGAAAAATGTTTTTTTGGGAATCCATTTTATCCCAGGGATAGGAAAAATAATCAAATATATATTCATGAAAACATAAAAGACATTATATTATCATCCACTAATCACTTCAGTTTTTATGAGGACTTCAAGGTGTTATAAACTATGATGCGAAAAACCATATTTCTATAATATAATAGTATGAATGAAAAAGAGAATATGTAATTTTCATTGAGTACTATTTTGATATGATATTTGTTTCTATAAAATAAAGGATGCCCATAATGAAAACATTATGTGATGGTAATCAAAATATATAAGCTCAGGTATGGTCTAAAAAGCATCATATCACGTTTGGTAGATGAAAATTGAGTGTGAAGCTCTTTCTATAAGTGTGGTCCCCATTACAGATCCACATGAATATAGAAAATCAATTCATATAGGACTAACTTATTTATCAAAATCAAAACTTCTTAATGTTGATAAAAGATTATTTAGATGGGAAGCATTTGTTGTGTGTTGAAAACTCTTCATGGAATGGGAAAATTATTTCATGAATTAGGTAAGGGAAGAATCAAACTAGGAAAAGGAGTTAAAAATTGTTAATGGTCATAAATCCTAAAAGGGAAAAATAGTGGGAGGATCACATTTCCATATAAGAGTAAATCTATATAGACCACCTCTTTACATGGAATCACAAAAACAAAAAATACTAATGTCTATTTTTGGATCATGAAAATAAAACATCATTTATGAGGCCATGATGTCCCATTTCGGCTATTAAAATAAAAAAATAATTTTCGGGGCCATAATGTCTCCATGGGGCTCCTAGAAATGTGAAATATTTTTTAGTCCTATGACTTCATTTTTGGGCTCCAACAAATGTAGAATCCCCATGGTCGATGAGAATTTCCTACTATACCAGAAGATAGTTACATTTGTGGCTCTACAAAAACCACGTAGGGGTATCTAAATGGAATAAGATGAAGAATTAATAGAGAAAATGATTGGGAGAAATCAATATACAAAAGGTAAACATATATCATGATTCTATGTTAGAAATGGAAAACTCTAAACTATATGCATACCTATAATCATTTAAAGATACCATTCTTTGAACCATTGGTAGATGAACTCCTAGCAGAATATCACCCAGTGGAAAAAAATAATATGTGGATTGAACCCCATCCGTCATAGTTAAACATGATATGGAGGGAACCCCATCATGTATAGAAAAGAGCTACATGGAGGGAACTCTGCCCTATATGAAAAAATGCTATGTTGAATTGGGAATCCTAGGGTGTTATGTTTTTCAACTTTTATTAAATTTCATTGGTGTAGTTTTTGGACCCACCATGGCCCCACCATGAAATTTCTTAATGGACTTCTCCATTAACTTATATTATGTGAATCTATAATCCCTAAATTTCCCCATTTTCAAATCATCTTTAACAATGATATAATCCCCATTTTGTCCCCTCCATGAGCCACCATGCCAAGGCCTCTTCCAATGCTTCCAGATATATGTCATCAGATTATTGGGAACAGTAGTGGGTGCTCTTGATTGTAAATTACTATGGTAAATGAGTTCCTATTATAAACTTACATATCAAGGTAGATACTGGTAATTTTCTCAGTCCTAAGTTTTCATGTTAATAGGGTTTCGATATTGGAGTTAGTGCCATGGAACTCCCTATTTAAGACAATTTTGAGGGGGTGATATTGGTAATTTCCTTTGATAAGGGATGATGCTAGATTATTATTACATCCACTCTAAAATAAATAGAATTCATGCCTCCAGATGTATGCCTCCAAAGAAAGGTCAGACCCTTCCTCCCCTTCGTCTAACGGGTTTATGAAAAATAAGAGAGGATATGGGAAATATAATCCTTTCTCTATGATTTACCCTCAACCTCATCGGCCAGTGCATGAATAACTTTGTGTGGCTTTATAGATCTTTTTATTCCTCTTTCTTCTCACATTGATCATGTCTCACGTGGGGTTAGAGGCTAGTAAGGATCATGACATCTGCATAATCAAATGTATGTCACAGTAGAGAATCCTATTATGGATCTTCTTATCTCCTTCCTTCGGAGGGCCTCCATAGTTTTGGGTCCTCAAATTCTTGTATCCAACACTCATTGGGCTCTCACTTAGTATAATCTCCAACCATGTTATGACAACCTGAAATTATATATTACCTCTAAGAGAAACCTTCAATGGTCAATATCCATGAGGAAGAACCTTCAAGTCTCCTCCATAGGTGTAAGACCCAACCCTTTCAGACAATTTGGGACATGATTACTATCTAAATGGGATACGTATGAATCCTCCCTGAGGTCCAAACCTATCACCCCATGTTCACCCTAATATTATAAGGGCCATTACCCTAGTAGATTCTTATCCAACCTACAGGGTTATATTTCTTCTGGGTTCTTTTCATTAACATCCTTATTGGGAATCATTTTTGGTAATACTGTGCCCCCCACCTTGGAGGACATATCCATTCTATATCCTTTTGTCCACTTCAATGTTTATCTCATACTAGGTTTTTACATGGCATGCACGATCTAAACATCATTTCTGAATGATGTTAAACATCGAGGTTTGGTATTTTTCGCATGACCATAAAGGGTGTAATGTGTCATGTTAAGTAGCACCATACTATGTGGTCTCTAATACAATTTAAAAAATTACATAGGAGTTAAATTTAAGGGCCTTGACATCAACATCAAAAAAAATTCCATATCTATAGATGATGATAAATTCCAATATTCCCCACTATGTGGCGTAAAAATAGTATTAAAAATATATATATGAAATGAATCTCTAATTCAATCACAAATGTGTTCAATCGAGGGAGAACCTCATATACATACTGATGTCTTCATTGATGAAGAACCTCAAATACATATAGAATATTCTAAATTAAATACATTCAAATGATTATTTATAACCCAAAGGTGACCAATCATTTATATTTGGGATTTAAAAAAGGTTTCATGAACATGTATTAAATAAAAGTTTTTAGAGACTCATAGAGTATGAAATAATCCCCCCAAAATGGTGTGATGGGCCCGACCTCTCAACCTATAGAATAATTTTAATTCTTAAGTGTCACTTTCTATATTCCCCAATAAATAGATACCTTTAGAAAGTAGGTCCATGCGACATAACATATATGAGAGATATTAGGTGTTTATAGTTCCATGAACTATCTCAAATGGGTGCAAAACAATTATGGACAACTCCGTGTGAATAATTATCAAACACATTAAACCCCACATAATAAATCATCATGAGAAAATTTTCTTCAAAAAATGGTGAGCCCAATGTGACGAATTGTGAAACCCATTCAACCCCCATAATAAATCGTTAGGTGAAATATTTTAGTTATAAATAATACTGATGTTGGTGACCCAATTTTCACCATCTATAACATAAAACATCAAATGCTAAATATTGGATCACTTAAATTCTCATAGAACTTTTAGGATTATAGTTTTATATAATTAGGAAATTCTCTTAACATCATTTATTCATAAACAATTTATTTTTAATGATGAACATCATATCCCGCTATACTCATCTTTTCATATTTCACATTATGACATCATTATAAACATCCATATGTAACCCATCTAGAAAAAATTCATTCAAACTAAATATTTATACTTTTGGAAAATGAAAAAATAAGAAGGTAAAGGTAAAATGATTAGTAAGGGTAAATTTTATAATTAATAATTGAATCTCATTAGGGTGAAAAAAAGAGTATATAGGTGTGAGGACAAAATCAATGTTCATGATTATAACATAAGAAAATTCATACCAATCTATATAGGGATCATCAAACTGATAAAATGGAATAATGCTTTCAAAAAGGCAAGATCCACCATAATAAATAACTATGAGCCATGAAATATTAATAATTATCATAAGAAATATAATAAACCCATATAATGTATAGATAAAAAATATTGGTATCTTGGGACATCATCTTCCTAGATAACATAAAAATCCTTATAGAACCCTTGCAAATGTTATAACCACCCTGTTGACATATATTCTCAATACAATGGAGTATTATCTAGGAACACCCATTGTATAAGCAATATCAGGCTCACATGGAGTTATATGGGTACCCCCATTATATAAAAATGTCCAAGAACCAATCATAAATTACATAGAGCTTGCATTACATCGTAAAACTCATAAAAATCATTATTCATTACATAACATGATTAAATCATGGATATGAAATGGGTTCCATGAAAATATAGTTGAAACAAGATTAACCTAAGGAAATGAAACATGTTCCCTAACAATCTCATTGAAACTTGATTAACCCATAGAAAAGAAACAGGTTTTATAACAACCTCTTTGAAACAATAATGACTAGTGGAAATGAAATGGGTTGCATAAAAATCTATTTGAAACAATCATAATCCTTCTAGAGAAATAATTGGTATGATATCATTAAAAATTATCATCAATGGAGCATAAGTAATATCAAGGTTTGTTGACATTGATGAATCTAATTACCATTGAAATATCCTTTAAAATATTTTTGAATAAAATACCTTTTTTACTTTGATAATCAATATAAAAAAGTTCACAATTTTTTTTAAAATTCATTTCTATGAAAACAACATTGTAAACATTTAAATTATATTTCATGTAAAATGATGGGCATGGCGGTGGCGAAATACATTCAAGGTATATGAGTTGAAAAAAAAAATTCTTATCAAAATATTTTGAAAAAGGGAATAAAAAGAAACCCATTTGGAAATGATTGAGAAATTTTATTTTAAAACCTTTTAAAAGAAGGAAAACTATTACTTAAAATTTATTTAATAAATAATTTTTTGAAAAGTATATTTTAGATAACATTTTATAAAACATGTATATGAAATAGAAATATATCTAATCTAGAATAAAAATATAAGATCAGTATAACATATGAATGATTTTTTATTGTGTTCCTTATATAAATAATTGGGGGATTGAAAATTAAATATTTTATCCACATTCATTACTAGAGTAGAATAAAATAAAAGGAGTACAATAAAATTTTATCACATTACTTCCTCAAAAATAATTTTGAACATAATCAATCCTGAAATAAATGAGATTGTGACATAAATATGTTTTATACATTGTTAACTATTAAATCATGATCCCCATGAAATAATAACATTGAATTATACTTTAAATTTCATGAGAATAAGTATTTTGTTAAAATAACATGTCAATAGGAAGTATATACAACTAAATAAGTAATATAGGTGCATATCATAAATGTATGTCTCAATGAAATAGTGTTTTATAGGAATAACCCTTATCAAAATCATACCATTGAATTTGAGAATTAATCAAGGAATATAATATGTGTATCAAATTGAAAACAACATAAAAAATGAAAATAAAATTTAATATATTATAAATTAATTACACACATAATTATTAAATATAAAATAAACAATGAATTAACATAACCCAATGATAATAATTTTAGATATGAAATTATCTACCACGAGGTAACATTAAGGTAAAATCCCCTTAGATGAAATAATTCAAAATAAAACATAAAATACTTTTATTTATGATGGATTAAGGATATTTAATGTATAATGGGAAGTACGTACACCACCACCAAATATAAATAATATGTGAATATAGAATATGTCTCACGGAAGTGAAAGAGAGACAAGAAAACCCTTACCTCGAGTCCATAATTTCTGAGATTATCCATAAACTCCAATATAATTATATTACATAAATTATTATATTTTATAATAAAATTTTCCAATTTTAATACCTTATAATTATATATTTTATTTTATATATTTTTGACGATATATTCAAATACCTTTCTATTAAATCAATATTATGTGTTTTGAGACGTTTTGTTCATTATTTCGAAATGGTTTCAGTGAGTTAAACTTGGTCAAAAAGGTAATTATTTCAACATATCCAAAATAATATAAATTAAAAAATGATCATATTTATTCATAAATTATACTTTTAAAACAAATCATGAATAATGGTTATGATTTGTTTTTGGATTTCAATCATGGAGATGGTAACTCGTGTGTACGCATGAGTAACGTTGAAATTTTTAAATGATCATTATGAAAAAAAGGTATGTTTAATTTTAAAATTATAAAATGATAATAATATCATAAATTCTATATTTTTTTCCTTTAATATTATTATATATATCATTATTTTGATTTGGTGATGAAAAAATAATCGCATTGCTTTGTCGATGTGGTAGTCCACATGTACATGAATGATTTTATCATTTTTCAGTGTAAGAAAGAAAATGATAAATATTTTTTTAATAATGATAAATATTTCATTAGTATTTTTATAATATTTTTATATCACATATTTTTTTATTATTACCATTATTACCTTTCATTTAAAGCGTTTGTGAAAAATGAATCATATTGCTTCGCGAGGTGGTCATTTTCTGTACACACGTGTGATGTATAATATCCCCCACAAGAATGTGAAGTAAGAAGTTGTAGGATATATAATAACTCAATAGTTATAAATTTGTTAAAAATTTCAGATATATACATTAAATTAATTCTTACAATAATATGTGATAATCAATGATGGTAAACAAATGACATCGGATAAGGTGGATGCAGTCCTTCATACACACAAATGATGATTTCATGTCCTTATTTATGGAAGAGGAAATGAATTGAGATTATTAAATTAATATAATAAAATTAAAATATATATTAGATACCATAATTATCATATGATCATATTTTAAAAATATTTTAAGAAGGTGGAAGACGAAATAAAACAAAAAATTCATAGTCTGGTAATTTACCTCTTCTCGGACCACCTCTTTAGGATAACACATAAAATAGTCCAAAAATAGATTTATTACCCAAAAAAAGATTCTAGTATTTGTGGAAAGTATTATGGATGTTTTTTTGGTAGGTATGGGATGATAGAAAAGTCTTTTAATGTGTTAAAAAGACACGAGAGGGGTGTACTTTTATAAATGAGTTGTGTGGAACAATTTTGATTTTTAAAAGAGAAATGTGCACCCACATTTTTTAGGAGAAAAAAGGACCCCGAATAGATTATTATAGAAAAATATACGTTATTAAAGTCTAACTATGAACATATTGTAGTTTATAGACATTTTTTTGTCATTTTAACCCTTATCATTTATATTTAACCCCCAGTAAATCTGTTTTCACCATAACCATTGTAATTTATATTATTGGATATCACTAATCATTTTAGTAACAAAATTAGTAGAACATATTAAAAAATTTAAATTCTTTTTATTTAAAATATTAAATACCTTTTTAAAATTATATTCATAAAATTGTGTAAAATAATTTTAATATTAAACTCATAGATATGATATACAATTGGGATTTCAAGATGTGTAGTTTTAATGAAAAAGACTATTTTATATTAACTCTATGACTAATAATAATTTTTTTATTAATTTAAATTAATATTAATTGATTCATGATATATAATTTTAGCTAAAAACATTATTCACTATGTATTATTTAAATTAAATAAAATATAAAAACATTATGCATTTTAAAATTGTTTTAAGATAACTCTTATTTTTAAAGACAAAATAAACTTACATTAAAGTATAATATCAAGTTGATTAAATAGAAAATAATTGGATTAAATATAACTAAATACTACTTATATTACATTAAATAATATTATCAATATAATGGGACTTTAAAATATTTTAATTTATTGAAAATAAGTGACATTTTTAGAATAATCACCATTTTTATAATTGTCGACATTTTTCACTATTAATTGAAAAAATAAAATTTCTGTAAAACCACAAAATTTCACCTAAAATAAATTTTTATATTCAAATATCATAAATGATGTTAATTTTATTAAATACATTTTCTAAATTTTCAAAAACATATTATAAAATGTTTTCATGAAAGTAAAAAAACATTTTTGAAAAACAAATATTTTTGAATAATAACATTGTTTTATTTAAAAAATACCTAATTATGTTCTAAAAATTAACCAATAATTTATATTGAGTCAGAAATTTATATATATATATATCATAAATTTTTTAATATTAGTCATACCCACTAATTTAATCTCTAGGTTAGAATATTTATATATATCGTGGGGCGTTTAAGATTGGTGTTGCATGTAGAATGTGATATCGGACATAATATACTTTTCTAAATTCTTGAGGTGTTTTAGAACGATACATCCCATTCTAGTTTTCCCAAAAAAACAAACATTGTATTCATTTATTACAAATCCTTATGATCATTAAGGTGATCTTTTGATTTACCTACCTCATTATGCATTTTAAAATTGACAATGTCACAAACATTATTCTCAATATGCATTATGTCGATATTATGATATATCAAATTATACTTCCAATAAGGAAGTTTAAAAAATAAAATCATTTTCATCCATTGTTTTGTTCTAGATGATTTACAAATTATACCTCACACTCTTTTCCCACATTCTTTAAACTAATTGAATTTTTTAAATTCTATAGTGACACCCATTAATTGTTCTAATAATTCTACAGTAGATAACAGCTTCATTAACTCTCTAAATTCAATGTATCTTTTTAATTGTTCCTTTTTTAAACTAAATTTATAAGAATCGTTAATAATTCTATGATGACACATAAAACACTATTTTCTACAATGATAAAATCATTGACGTTCAAAATCAAAACTATAAACTGGACAAGGCAATCTAATAGCAGTTTTCCTACTGAATAAGTTTCATATTTTTTCATGGAAAATCACTAAATACCCCCATTAAAGTATTATTAATTTTAAATAGTTTTCCAATTTAATCATCATATGTTTCCATGCCATCATTTTATAATTCTCATATTTTTTTATTAGAGGTTAAAAGAATATATCTTTCTCATTTCAGGGGACATTATTTCTAGGAATATTCTTCCAAATAAAAAAATAAATATTCTTCAGACACATTTATAGAGGTAGAATAGAGGGGATGAAAAAAACTATCCATCTTCTACAAATATTAATTAAAGTACCAAAATGATTAAAACCCTTAAAAGATAATCCTAAACATTAATTCCTAATATTTTGAAGAAAAATCTAGAAAAAAATGAATCAAAAACCTTCCATGAGGTTGGATCATTTTTGGGTCTCATCAATCCATCAGTGTAACTATCTTTATCATTTTGTATACTATATTAGATGAAAATAATAATCTTCAAATGTATTTTTTCAATGAAAAGTAAAGAAATATCTTTATAGGTGTTTTATCCTTCTACTTATTCTTAATGTTGCATTGATTTTCTAATACATTGTTTCTCATTGACTTCCATTATCATTTATGAAATATTATGAATTCTTAATTATCAAAATATTCCCCTAAATGTAGAATTCAAACATTAATGAATGCATGTGTCTTTTAATAATCAAATATATGTTTTTTTGATGATTTTATTCATCTCATATAATGATGAAGGGATCAAATATTCAATATGATCATCCATAAATAACTCTAAAATCATAGAAACTAATTTTTTAGTAAATCCACAATGACAGTCGATATGATACAACATAATTAAAAACCAAAAATTTGAATATTTGGAACACACGTTATACAGTTCTTTCTTTTCATCTTTAAAAAATTTATAAAGCTTCTTTTCTGGTCACTGGTGTTCTATAGAATATTTACCAGCTTAACACCAACAAAAGGTTCTATTGATCTATTAAAATCATGGATATTTTATCCTATAAATTCATAATTCATCATTTATCATGTTTTGAACTTAACTCTCCTTTGGTAGATATCATTTTGATTTTCTGATAGTATAGTCACTGTTTTTGTCTTTATATAGCATTATATTTTCAATTACAAGTCAGACATTCATATCAATTAAGAAAAAATTTCAATATAAATTACTCATATACTTTATTTCTATTTATCCATCACTATAATTCACAATCCTGAAACATACATTTTATTCTACCATCCACTGATTGCTCTGTAATTGCATGATCAAAATTTTTTCCAAACCATTGGCATACTAAGGTGTTTTTTAAGTAAATTAACAAAATATCTATAAGAAATTGATTTCCACTCTTCTTCCTAGACATTCAATTATAAAAATATAAATTTTTAATCAAACATGAAAAATCAATTTTTGACATCACTTAACTTGTTTATCAACCAGGGTAGTTTCATGATTCAAAAAAAAAAACAAAAATTCAACATTTATGTAATTATATTTGATATAATAATATAAAAAACATAATTTTATAAATATTAGACCTAATAATAATGTGGTTAGATTTCATAGAAAAGTTCAATGTGGTGAGGAGAGGGAAACATAAAACGTGGTGGTTAGGGAGATGAGTCTAGGTGGTTATGAACCACATAAGGATAGAGGTAGGGAAAATCAAGCTGAGTTATAGAGATGAGGAAGATCGGGCCCTGGGGAGAAGAGGGTTTTGTTGGAGTTGGTTCCTTATAAAAAACTTATGTGTAAATTATGATAGATATATTCATTGTTTTGAAAATTAATAAAACATATTATCGCATCATGATTGTTCCTTTGAAAAACATAATAATTGATAATTTCATAAGAGTAATTTTCGAACAAAATGGTCATAGCAGTTCATCAGTATGATGAGAACACGAAAGTGATATTACACCATTCATAAATATATTCTTTATTTATGGATGATATAATTTGATTGAAAAATGATACATGCTATCAATGGTGAAGTCTCATTGGACTTTGAGGTACTTTCTCTTGATGTACATCATTGGTAATATATATTGTATGATATTATATGAACAAAACTCATTAGTAAGAAATCCACATTTATATGTATCATTAGATGTTCATATCTAAAAATATTTGTATTTATCCTTAGGAATTTTTATTGATATTAATGAGTTTTATTATTTGGATTTTTGGATGTATTGAGAATAATTATGATGATACAAGTTGATAGTGAGGTAGGATACATTGGGTGTGTCACAAGTAATATTTCATTAATGAATAATGTGATAAATTATTTTTCCCTTAAAATCTTTAATATAAGTTTATATCATAGTTTCTTTTACGGAAATTATATAGCCTAAAATAAATCCATGTTCTTGGTGTTCTATAGGTATGTACGATTTCCATAAAATCAATGAAATAGACCACTAGCACATGGGTTGATGTCACCAGCATGCCACATTCTTAATTATAGATTTAGTGGAAATGTGATTATATTACACATTAATAATTATTATGAGGTATTATGTTGTTGTGGCATTAACGTCTTTCTCTATCAGTGTATTGGTGTGTTTCAAGATGCTATACATTTACTTTAGGATGCTTCATAAAATTCCACTAAGAAAGAGGCCTCAAGGTTTAAACTATAAGGGTCTACAGAATATAAGTTAAATAATATGTTATTATTTATTATTTAATATGTTGAACTAATATTATTCTCTCACATGGTTCAATAATTCTTCATGTATGTTTGATCACATATATTCCATCACCAGTTATTCAACAGAATATAACGTGGGAAAAATATTTGGTAAATATTTATTTGTAATTTAGTGAATATTATATTTATTTATTTATTAATGAAAAATGCAATGATATTTTTTATCAAATAAATAGTCATTATTCATGGCCTGATAAATATTGTGGTGTAATGGCACACTGAGTTTAATGGTTCAGTGAGTAAAAATATATATTGAAAACTATTTGATTGAATAATATATATTGAAAACTATTTGATTAAATAATATTTAAATTAATTTTCTAGTTAAGCGAATGTCAGTGAAGTGATAATATTATTATTATTTTAGGTACGGGGTTCTACAATGTATTAAATAAATATTAAAGGGAACATTTGAAAATAGGTATTTCTAAACCCTAGCAGTATTTAAAACCAATTATATTTTTTCCCAATAGAGAAAATTCATTTATATTATGCCCAACGACAGTCAGAGAGAATCCTCTCATGATCTAGAGAGATCTATCACCATGAACACTCCAAATAATGTAGAAAAATCATCCCCCACCGCCCAATCTTGAGTCAAGAGAGATTTAAAAGAATGCATTGGAAACGATTCTCATGGTCGTCAAAGGAGAATTATCCAAGTGATAAGATATATCATTATAGTATTCGGATATTCCAATAAAAACATTTTGAGACTTTGGGAAAATCTATGGATAACTGCTAGAGGGAATCTATTCTGGATTCCTACAACACAATGACATTACTGCACATATCTGCTTCCAAATCCATCAATGAATAAATAATTCCGGAAATATAATTCCTTAATTTATTAAATAAATTATAAATAATATATTTGATTCTCTCTCTAGTTCTAGAATTTTATCCATTTTTTATTATTTGATTCAAGTCTGTTGATCATGACATTTAATGTTGTGTAGATCTCGAATTGATCATCAATCACGAAAAAAATGTTAGCAACAACCCATCACACACTTCCATTGCAGCTAGAACCTAAATGTTGTATCAAAGTGGAAAAATAATTATTTACCATTATATAATGATAATTGATTGATTTAAATAATTTCCATTTAGTTTTCAAATTATGAATAATAATTATTCTAATATAAATTGTGAGATTTACTTATTCATATTTTATCTATCATAGATCTAATCAAATTGATTAATTTTATGAATAAAATAAAATAAAATATCTGATTCAGTGGTGTTATGGATTATGTTTAGAAAACACAAGAGTACACATCATTTAAATGGAGTTACATGTTGTGTACTAGTGCTCAATGTAGAAGGAATTAATTCAAAATTAACTCAAATTTAGTGCATTGAATACACATGATGAATTTAATTTCTAATAGAACGTGTTGCCCAAGACATCATGGCACATGATAAGCTGGAAGAAATGCTTTTTATCCCATGTACATGGTGTATATTATTTTATGTCTTAGATGAGGCATTATGTTTTTATGAAAGGTGTATTCAATGAGAAATGTACACACTATGAGAAATGTACACACTATGTATCTCTCCTGTACATGATCTGTAGTTACACAAAATTATACAGAATTAAAATTAATATATTATAATATGTAAACCATATTGACATGTTCTTGTTTGTAGTCATTATGTTTATAAGACCTTCCATGTGATTGGATTTAACACACACACACATATATATATATATATATCATAATCATTAATTAATTTCTGTATAATGTTCATATTTTCATAACATGTATGAGTCGTTTTACTTTTATTTATCTATGTGCATTAAATCATAACACATGAAAAAAAAATCATGTAATTCAGGTAATCATTAAGCTGATAGTACACATCTTGAATGTTTCTGATAAGTTATGTATGGCATATATCACAAGAGTAAACAGTATAGAAGTAAAATAAATGTTGGGTATATTCAAATAGGTATTCCTTGTGTTGCCTCCAAGGTACTTTTATATACACCATTAATATTAAAAAAATAATTTATATTTAAAAAAATTATGGCAGAGGAAAATCCAAAGTAAATTTATATGATAATTAAGATAAATGAATTTAAAAAATAAATAATATAATGATTTGATTTGAGGGTGAACTACTAAAAACCATTGTATATGATTGGTTTCATTAAATTTATTATTAAATTAAATTGGTCACATGTGTTTCACCTCTCATCCCATTGTTTATGGGCCTTCATGCCCATGGTTTCTTTTATGTAAACCCTTTTTACCCACACATTTGTGTGAGTAAAATCATATCTAATGGTTGGATCTCATGATCTAGTGGAGGGAGTTTGATTTTGGAGATGAGGTGAAACCAATCCATGAGTGATACATAGTTGGATAGGTGGAAAGTTGTAACACAAACCTTAATTGGTTCAAGTTGTTTTCCCCCTAGGTCAATGATTAGTTTATCCACCACTAGATAAACTAACCATTAGTAAAATCTTATGATCATGCCTCTTTCTTATTCTAATTCTTTCATGTTTCATGGATATTTCTTTAGGGATGTTTTTTTCTTGATCACATGAATTAATGAATTAAAAATCATGCAAGATATAACTAAAATAAATTAGATTATGTGTAAATAATAACTAATATGTGGTTAATAACTTAGGTAAATAAACATAATATTAAAAATAATGTGACAAGGATAATAATTGGGAAATAATGAATAAAAGATGAAATTTCTCAATTATATATTAAGTCGTTATATCCTTCCACAAAATCAGTTAAAGCAAACCATAGTTCAATGTTCTTGACCATACAATGTTGGTGTGATTTCAATTATCGTGTAATTCTAACATGATTTTTTGGGTTGACTTGAATTTGTTCACATCATGGGTTGACTTCCAAAGTAGGATGTGGTTTAACTTAGCGATAAGGGTTGAGAAAATCCAATTTAAGGATTTCATGATTGGGAAGTCCACTCAACAGATCAAGGAGTTGTGAGTTAATATAGTTGAAATTTTTAATTCCAATCTAAAACCATTTATGTTACAAAACCAAATTTTGCGAATTGAAAAGGGTCATATGGATTCTTACTACTATAATGTCCTTGAATCATGATATTATGAATCCAATGGTGATGGATATTAGCCTTCAATAAAATAGAGGGAGATTTATAAGTATATTATTTAATTATTTTTCTAAATTTTATAAGATATTTTAATTAATTTTTTTTCATATTATTTGTATAAATATAAATAAAATTACTTCAAACCTATCAATGTTATGAAGACAAGAGAAGAAAAACTATCGACTATAAAAAAATTCCAAGAGTGGAAAAGGAAATTACATGTTATCCTTCTGCATGAAAGGTAAGTGTGGGTGCTGGTAGAACCTATTCCTGATACGCCATGTAGTAAGGCTATTGATTAAGAGTTCAAAATCTTTGATAATTATTTGAACAAATCAAATATTTTTTAATTTTTTACACTATTATATATGACCAATGATATTTTTAAGTGAAATGAGGATATGGATGCATATAGCATGATCTATCACCTGGGTATCTCTATTAAGATAAGGAGAGACAGTAGAGATATGAGATCTCCAATTCATTGTTTACAGGTATGATTGGAGGGTCTATGCCAGGTAGGCCTCTTTTAGTTTGGAATATTAGTTTCATCGAATGCTTAGACATCATAGGGATTAAACTCCCATATGAGTTTCTTATAGATCTCAAACATTCAACATTTCCCAAAACATTATCTAATCTTATTGTTAAATATAATATGATCAATAACTAGAATAATATTAAATAACATATTACATTGAATCTCTGACTGAATAAGAACACGGGACATGATAAACTCATAGTCCTTATGGTGAAAAAGAAAATAAATAACAAGGAAAAGGGGGCCATAACTAACAACATGTATATATATCTCTTGCACCATCCTTCCCATATGAGTAAGATCTAAAATAAGGGAACTGAAATAAATGTAGAATGTTTTTTATGTGGAAATTTGGGCCACTGGAAGAGGAACTTCACCCATAAGAAGGGGGAAGCTAAAGGTGAATTTTTTATCGAGTGTAATATTTCAATATATACAAATCTGGAATTAGATACAACTTTTGGTGATTAAATCAATATCAAAATATAGAAACCAAGTAGATTATAAAATATTTCTAGAGGACAGTTGGATTTGTGTTCTTTTAATGGTGTGAGACTATCTAATATAACCATCAGTGAATACCACCTTTCATTGCTAACATGAATGATTTTGGTTTTAAAATATTTTTGTTATGTAACGACAGTTACCACGAACATATTTTTTTATCATTCCTAGAAGTAGATGGGTTTATGCATTAGTTTGGAAATAAAAGTCTTTTTTATAAATAGAAAATATGTTATAATGTGACACATTTAAATAATGGACTTTATATATTAAATTATGAAAACCAAGTACTGGAAATAGATAGCAAATCAACTTCACATGGCTCATATAAAACCTCATTATTTTATCACTATCTTGGTCACATGAAAAAGATGCATTTGACAAAGACCTATCAAGATGGTTATTTAGACTCATTTAAGATAAATCCACTTGAAATATTTCATGCATGTTTACAAGTAAAACTAACAAAAACATCATTCAGTGGAATGGTTGAAATGGATTCATAGAATCTATGATTGGTAAACACTGATGCATGTTCACCCTTTTTAATAGAATATTGAAGTGGGTATTCATTCTTCGTTACATTTACTGATAAATTTAGTATATATAGTTATTCTTACTTGATGAGGAATAATTCTGAGTCCTTTGAGAAATTCAAGGAATTCAAAAATGATGTATAGATTCAACATGGAAATAATTCAAGGAATCTTTGATCAGATTGATTTGGTTAATATCTAAACCAAGAGTTTATTCGGTTTCTTTAGTTGTTTCGGATTATATCTCAAATCACTCTACCATACACACCATTGGATAATGATGTCAGTGAAAGAAGGAGTTGTACCTTATTATACATGTTAACGTTGATAATGAGTCAAATAGATATTTGATTTTTCTTCTATAAATATTAAATACAAAATGTGGCATAAAAATTACACTGAGATCCAAATAAAGTGGAAAATAGAATTTTATTTGACTTATGTAGTGGAAATAACCCTATTTTTGGAATACACAAGTATGGTGATGCAATGACTTTTATAAGGCCTTCACAAGAAACGTACTAGCATCCCATGGAACAAATACTATCCTTACTAGGTTCCACAAAGAAACAAATGGATATTAATTATTCCACCCCTCAAACAAGAAAGTGAATATCTCCAGATAAGCCATAATTATAGAGAGGGAAAAATCCTCAAAATGGATAGTGGGTGAAATATTAACTTAGATGAAGTTTATGATCCATATACAAAAAAGTTCATACAAAAATATATTCCATATGTCCTTTTGGATGAAGTAATTCCTGAAACACAAGTACTGTTTAGGAATAAAAGAGAGGTAAAACAACCAAATTGATATGGTTTTCTAGTCACTAGGGATAGAGAATTAGTATTGGTGGATAATGATGAACATATATCCTACAAAGTGGTTTTAAAAAGATCAAAATCTAAAATATGGTATGAATCCATGGATTTTGAAATGGATTCCATGTATCATAACCACATTTGGGTTCTGGTAAATTCCCTATTTAATGTAAAGCCTATAGTGTGAAAATGGGTATTCAAGAGATAACGATAAATTGAAGGTAATTAAATACCTATAAAGGAACTAAAATGGAAAAAGGGTTTAAAAATATTTAAGCAATTGATTATGATGAATCCTTTTTACCAATTTCCATGTTAAAATCCCTTCTATTTCTATTTTCTATAAGAGTTTAACATGACAATGAGATTTGATAGATGTATGTCAATGCTGAATTCTTTAATGGGAACCAATAGGAAGATGTATCTATGACATAACCTGAAAGGGTTTCTGACTCCATGTGGTCCCAAAACTATTTTCATGTTTTAGATAACTATTTATGGATTGAAGCAAGCGTCGAGGTCAGGGAACATTAGATTCAATGAAGTTATAAAAGAATTTGGTTTCAGTATGAATGAATGTGATCTATTAGTTTACAAGAGGATTAGTGAGAATTCATTCATTATCATAGATTTAAATGTTAATGATATATTACATATAAAAAATTACATAACCTTCATATAGTCTATTAAGGAATGGATGAACACATGTTTCTCCATTAGGGACTTAGGCGAAGAAGCCTATATTATAGGGATCAAGATAAATCGTGATAGATCCTATAGGTTGTTTGGAATAATTAAAAGTACATATATTGACTAGATAATAAATATATTTAGTATAAAAAATCCAATATTGGATTGGTTCCAATGTCACATAGTTTAATTATTTTTTTAAAAATGTTTCATCAGTCACAACAGTATAAAAGGATAACATGTAATATCTCATTTGCTTCAATGATGGGATGAATCATATATGGTATGTTATGTTCTATAAATGATGTTTCCCGTGTGAAATGTATGGTAGGTACTTATGAAGCACATCCAAGAGAACAACATTAGCCTATTGTTAAGGATGTACTTTATTATCTGAGAGGAACTAAATATATGTTCTTGGTATATAGAGGAGACAATGAGCTAGTCATCAGGGGTTATACTGATTCTAGTTTTTAGAAAAATCAGAATGATATAAATCCACAATCAATATATGTTTTCTTTCTCAATTTAGGAGCTTTTAGCGGGAAGTGTTCAAAGTATATAGTTGTCACAGTTTCTATAGTGGAGTCCGATAATATAAAAGATTCTAACGTAGCCAATGAATCGGTTTAGATACAAAACATTGTGCTGGATCATGATGTGTTACCCAACATTATAGAATTTTTTACAATGTATTGTGATAGTACTACTGTGGTGGATCTTGAAAAAGAGCCTTGGTCATAGAAATAGACATAAAATATACTCTGTAAGTGTCACTACTAGAGGGAATTTTTTCAAAGGGATAAATTTTTAGTATGAAGTGTACCACCAAAAGTAAATTTGATTGAATCATTGACAAAAAGAATATCTCAGCAAAAGAATGACTATCATGTTGGAGCTTCCAGAATAAATCTTGATATTAGTTGTCTGTAGTCAAAGTTGGATTATATGGGAGTTGGTGCACTAGAACTAAATTCTTTGTAATTTATGAAAACTTGTATTCATTTTTTTTAATATTGATAAAACAACTTATCACATAATGATTGTTCTTATGTGTAACATAGTATGTGATAATGTCCTTAGAGTAGTTGACCCACTAAAAGGTCATAGAAGTTACCAACTATGAAAATAACCTAGAATTATTGTTACCCCATTCTTAAATTTATGTTTTATATCTTGATGATAAAATTTGAGGGACATAATTGATATAGGCTATTAGTATTGGAGACTCATAGTACTTTGAGGAATGATCTCATGGTGAACAATCCTGGTAATAACCAGTGTAATATATTATGAGAATGAGACTCATTGGTAGGAAATCTACATTTATGTGTCATTTGATGTTTCTATAAGTTTCCATGTGTATTAACCCTTATACATTAAGATTATTATTAATGAGTATTATGAGTTGCATACTTTGATGTATTGAAAAAAATTGTGAGAACATATTCAAAACGAGGTAGGATATATTTGGTGCGTCATGAGTAATTTTGAATTAATCAATAATGTGAGAAAAGATTTGACCGTTCTATTCTTTAATAGAAGTAGATATCTGAGGACCTTTAATGAAAATGATATAGCTTAAATAGATCCATGGACATGGTGTAGTATTGGAATGTACGATTTCAAAAAAAATCAAACAAATTGATACTGAACACATAGGTTAATGACCCTAGTTTGAAACCTACTTGATTAGAGATATCATGATAAAAATATTATGTTACACAGTTAGCAATTGTATGAGGTATTATTTTATTTAGGTACTAACTTCTTTCACTATGGGCACCTCGGCATGTTTCTAAATGATATCATTGGACATTAGGTTGTTTTGGCTAATTCCTTTGAGGAAGAGACCTAGAGGTTCCAACACTAATAGTATCCAGAATCTATGTTAAATAATATATTATTATTTATTATTTAACAAGTTGAATAAATATTTTTCCCATTGTGGTTTAATAATTATTCATGTTTTTTTTGATCACATATATTTTGTCACCAGTTTTTTGAGAGAATATATTGTGAGAAGAATATTTAAAAAATATTTTTTTATTTAGTAAATATGCTATTTATTTTTTAATTTCTGAATAATGATGTGATATTTATTTATTAAAAAATAGTCATTATTCAAGGCCCGATAAATATTTTCATGGAATTGCTGACATTTTTTAATAGTCTGATAGGAAATAACATATATTGAATATTATATTATTAAATAATATTTAATTTAATTTCCATGTTAAGAACATGTAATGGAAAAAATAATATAATTATTTTAGATTTGGGGATCTATAAAGGATTAAATAAAAATTAAAGGGAAATTGTAAAGATATTTATTTCTAAGCACTAGTGGTATTTAAAACCAATTAAATTATTTTTCCAACAGATCCAATTCAATTTTGTTGTTCACAATGACAGTTAGAGAGAATCATTTCAAGACTTAGAGAGCTCCCTCTCCAAGAATTCCCCCAAGAATAGAGAGCGATCTTCCTCCACCTACCACTCTCGAGTCTAGATACATCATGGAGAATTATTTGAAATTGATTCTTGTGGTTATCAAATGTGAACAACATAATTGATATGATCTTCTCCACTTGCACCCATAGATTCCAACAATGGCATTTAGAGATTTGTGGAACACATGTATCACAATTATAGGATATTTTATAGACATTTCTACACCACAATGATGGTTTAACATAAATCAATTATCATATCCATCAATGAATAAATAATTCATGTAAGATAATTCTTTAGTTGATTAACTGAATTATAAATAATATGTGATGATCATATCTCATCTTCCAACATTTTATTCAATGACTCTTTTGTTTCACTCAGTTCTATTGATCATGACATTTATCATCATTATGATCTTAAATTGATTACCGATCATGAAAAAAGTCAAAGAACTGATGATTCTCCATCTTGGTAGTGCTCTATTTTTTTCATTCTTCTTGAATTTCAAAATGAAATTATTGATTTGAATTTAAACAATCAATGAAGATGATTTGACGTGTCAATTTTGTGATTTTTCTACTTTTAAATATATTTATTATAATTTTATAATTATATATATATATATATTAATTTACTTATAATTCTAATTATAAATATATATATTTACTAATATTTATATATAAACATAAGTATATTTATATATTTATAGATAAATACATAACTATATATATTTATATATTATTATATAATTATAAATAATTAAAAATATAAAAAATATATTTATTAATAAAGTATATTTATTATTATTTTATAATTGTTTAGATATATATATTTAAAGGAATTTATTATTTAAATTTATTATTTATAATTTTATAATTATTTAAATATATATTTCTATATTTTTATTATTATTATTAAAAAACATGTTTATAAATTTTTTTATATAATTATATTTATATATATGTAATTATATATATTTTTTATAATATATTTATATATAATTATAAATATAATAAATATATTTCTTATTTAAATATTTCTTTATGATTACATAATTATTTAAATATATATAAATATATTTATTTACAATTCTAATTATAAATAAATATGTTTATAAATATTTGAATATAATTATAGATATAATAAATATATTTATTTTAATTATATAATTATTTAAATATATATATTTACTTATTTATTTGTAATTTTATAAATTATTTTATTTAAACCAAATATATATATATATATATTAATTATAAAAATATATTTATTAATATATCGTATTTATATTAATTATAAACATGCATTTTTTAAATTAGTGTATATAAATTAAAATTATATTTTTAATATAAATATGATAAATTTATATATATTAATAATTTTATTTTTAAAATGTTTGTATCAGTGTTATGAATAGTGATGGTAAAGATATACCTTTTTCGATGCTTTATGTTTAGTGTTGGGTAAGACATGATCTATGACACCAATGTTTTTTACCCCTTTCACTTATATACATTCTCCATATCCCCCTACTCTGCATACATATTTTATTGTCAATAAATTTTGAAATAATGGGCTACCCCAAGGTTCACACTATTGTGGTATATTGAAATTTTCACTGAATTAGTAGACCAATTTTTTTAGATTCCATAAGTCAATACCACATATATGGAAACAAAAAGTATCAAAATTTTATGGGCTCTCTTTTTCTACCCATTCTCTTCAACTCTATCTCATTCCTAACTATGCTCACAATTTAACAATTGAGTTCTTCTTATTATTTGATTTCCCACAAAGGGATGTGGCTCGATGATGAGGTGAAAGAGGAATGATGGAGGGCTCGGGACGGAGTAAGGCCTGACACGAGGTGATCATGGTCAGACATGGTGGTGGAGTGGTGGTATGTTAGGTGGGGCAGTTGGACGGTGAGGAGGTGATAGGTCTTGGGGTTCAATAATGGAAATATTACCTATACCATCAATTTGGAACTGTTGGTATAGGTCCCCAAACCATTGGTATAGTTTACACTAATAGGTTGGATATTTGTTTGGTGATTTGGTGTGGGGATAGACATATCCCAACGGTTTCCCCCAAACTGATGGGATAGATCTATCCCCACACCAAATCACCCATCGGCTTCCCAAGCCATTTGTACAGGTAAATTTTAAAAGAACTTTGTATTGGAGGTTTGAACCCATAACTTGTAGGTTATGAATCAATGAATTTTACACTATACCACTGTTAACAATGTGAATATAATTTGATAAATATATATATATATATATATATATATATAATTTATATATGTATTTATATGATTATATTTGACAAAATAATTCCAAAAAAATAAGGGTACCAATCCCAATGGTTCTTGAAACCATTAGGCTAGGTACCCACCCTTTCCCAATGGTTTTTCCAAACCATTGGGAATAGGGGTACCAAAGTGGGATTTTCCCATGGGCTTGAAAATACTGTTGGGAAAGACAAACACATTCACAATGGTTGTTTCCAAACCATTGGGAAAACACGTCCCAAAGTTGTATTTTCTGAATGGTTTGAAAAAACCATTGGGGAAGCCGTACACTTTCCCAATAGTTTTTGGGAAAACAAGTACCAAAGTGGTCTTTTCCTATCTATTTAGAAAAACTATTGGGAAATCCATTCCCTTTACCAATGGTGTTTTCTAACCATTGGGAAAAGTTCTCCCAAAGTGGGATTTTTCCAATGGTTTGGGAAAAAAGTCTAGAAATCCATACCTTTTCCCTACATTTTTTGAAAATCGTTGGGAAATGTGGTTTCAATGTGGGATTTTCCCAACAGTTTGGAAAAAGGGGACCTATATAGATGGTTTTTAAAAACCATTGGTCTAGATTCATTGGTATATGTAGGATTTAATGTAGTGGTGGTCGTGGTTCTCAGGTTGGTGTGTATAGAGGAAGGGGGAAGCACGTAGGTTTTTAAATTCCCACATCTCACTCCATATTCTCCTCTCTACTAGACATTAATCTATCTTCTTTTTCTTTCCAAGAACAAATGTTCATTCTTGCAAATCTTGCTTCAACAGATTTCCTTGTCCGCTATCAAGGTCACTATTTCTCCCATGTCAGTTACCTCAAAGGAAAATTCTATATATTCATCGTCAATCATGGTACTCAAAGACACCTCAACCAATTCCCTTATAGAATTAGGATGAAATTATTAGTCCCTCTTTTTACACCCACCACACATACAGTGACCACTAATTACAAACACTAAATCATTGATGAATTGATATTGTTTCCTAAATTTTCAGTCTGTAATCATTAAGACATTATAAATTTAACATCCATTAATCCACCTCATAGTTTTGAGAAACATTGTTATAATTATTTTTTATGAAGTAATTGAGAGTGTTAATTTTTAGGTTACTACAAAATGGTGAGGATTCAAGACCAATTTTTGATAAGGTGTTTTCTTTTTTCCTTATTCAATGGTATTTTAAGTGTTCTTCATTCTTCTCATGGTTCTCGTATTTTGAACGACTGCCTTCCAACTCAATTCCATCTTTAATAGCCTTAATGCTACTATCCAACACACCTTCAAATTCTTAAAAATTTGTGAGACATCCACGCCTTTGTCTATGTATATAGTGACTAACATCCCTATAATTATAAATAAGTATAATATTTTATACATGTAAATTACATACTACAATTTCACATTAACAACATACTACTTAATACATTTAATAATATACTCATTATTGTCATGAATCATTTATTGTTTTCTGAAACTAACATTGATATGTTAAAAGTTAACAACAGTGTGCAATATTTATATAAAAATTGTTATATATTTCTTATTTCATAAAATATTATATGTTCACATTGTGGATCACCATAGTTGTATAGTACACCTTATTAATTTATTCCAAATATTTCACCCCTGATTTTTGATATATTGTTCATTCTAATATATTATATTTGAATCCATTTATATTAACACACTTGAATGTTGATCTTTTAAAATATTGTAATAATTTATGTTTTTTGAGTCACTTGTGTCAAAATATTACAACTATTATTTACACTAAAAATAAACAATGATTTGTTGTATATATATTTAAGTTTACAAAACAACTTCATCTAATTTTTTATCCTCATAATCACAATTATTGATAACAATATTACTTATCCATATTTAACTATATAGTTTTTATATTTTTATAATTATAAGGATTAAAAAAATAAGGAATCTATTTGAAAATAGTGATTGCTAATATTTCAAAGAAAATATGATGGTTCTGCAATTTTGTAATTCTTTTATTTATATTTTTAAATTTAGTATTCAATTTACATTTAAATTTAAATTATAGATTATTTAACTTCCATTATCTTATAATAGTTAATCTAATGTCTTATTTTTTCACATAAAAATATGAATGTGAAGAAGATTCCCCTATTTTTTCAGTTATAAAGTTCACATTTCATTACATTACCAATTATACCATTGCATTGTTTATTAACTACTTTTGTTAGTTTTTACCAAATTTTTCATTTAAATCTATTTTTATATTACATAACTATTTACTCTCTTCCTCTTTACCATCACATATTTACTATACTAAATTGGGTTGAGTGATACATGTTAATTGGAATTAATTTAATCATGATATTTGTTAATGTGTTTATTATAGGATAATGTGATCATCATGTCCATGGATATTTATTTCCTTTCATCCTGGATCAAATAGTTGTTCTCCATCATTTTACCACATCCCTACATAGAATTCGTGAAAATTGAGTTGTTTTCTTGAATTTTTTTCCCTAAAAGAATATTATTACACTAGAGTATTCATTGATATTTCTTCTAGATATTTTTGAAGCCCAAAGTATTCTTTTAATAGGTTCATATTGCTTGAAAATATGATTAGCATAATTTTTTTAATTATTGATATTTTTTTAGAAATTCATATTGACATTATCTTTAAAAAATTATTTGTAATAATAATGGCTAAAAATATTCCTTTATTCATTTTTTATATTCGTGTAATTTCATTATTTCCTTTTTAAAAATTCTAAAGAATTCCTTTCTATTGTTAGATTTTTGATATCAAGTGGGATTATTTAATAAGTGATATAAATAAAACTATCACATTAGGTGAATATATTTTTATATTGTGTCATTGTCATATTCATATTAATATTCGAAAGCTTCCCTAAAAATACCAGAGTTCAATATTGAGTTGAATGAATTTTTTTCATTATGTTTTTATTTTTTAAAAATTATACATCCTTTTCTGTCATTTTTATTTAAAATCAACAACATATATTCATATGTAAACAATATACTAAACTATAAAATTTTGCGGTGATAATTAAATTCAAATTTATTACTTTTTAATCAATAATTTAATGTCATAGTTCCTTTTTATAATTTAATTACATATCTAAAAATCACCAATTGATAATTTTTCAACAATGAAATTATATTCTAGATCGGGTCTCATTTCTTATATTTCATAATATTTAGGATGAAATTTTATTGATATATTCTTTAATTATTTCCCTAAAATTTATAATATTTCTTAAGAATCTTTTATTTATATATTAATAATTTTGTTACATTGGATACAATATTCAACCATTTTTTAGAATTTATTTGTGATTTATATTTGTACAATATTTATATGAATGATCAAATTTCAAAAAAATAATCTTTTGGGAAAATTAAACAAACAATTATAGACCTATACTATCGCACGGGCTGAGTACTAGTATAATTTAAAACATAAATTGTTCATATCATTATATATATATATATATATATTGAATCTATATTCTTCTCCCATGTGATCACACAGGTAGAGTACTAGTATTCTATTAGGTAGTCTTCCTAGGTCCTAAAATGATATTCCACTCCCATGTGATCACATATATAGAGTAATAGTATTCGTTTGGGTAGTCTTAATTAATCCTCACTCAATATTCGACTACCGCATATCCTACCATTTTTATTTTCTCCTAATTTCCATTTGGAGGTTTGCTTCCCGCTTTATCCTACGACCTACAGGCTCCTTATGATCCCCCACTACGAATTCATCCCAATTGTATGTTGTATATGTTTTTATGTTGTATGTGTTTGTTGGAGTGCTGTGATGGCATGCAATTCCTTAAAAATAGTAGTGTGTATTATATATTACAATAATTTATATATGTCCCCATTCAATGTTGGTACGTTGTATTTATAGTATTCATTATTTACGTATAGTATTTCATCCTCTAAATGACATCAATACTTATCATATGTTTTCAATACTTTTGTTCGTATATTTATATTTTCTCTTCAACTACCCCAATCTATTCCTCTCACGTCAAAGACCATTGGTAATATTATATCCCCTGAATGTTGTTTCCCTACGATATTGAATCTTATATTTATGTTCTATTTTTTTCTTCTTCCTTGGAAAATATAATATTTTTATATCCTTACCCAGAATTGGTATCTTATAATCACTCTTCCTTTTTAGTTTCCCTATGATCTCTAAATTTACATTTCCATTCTATATACTTTATAATTTCCCCTAAATTTTCATAATTGCATCTATTTATTATGCATTGATATATATTGTTTACTTCATTGACATATTTTCATCAACTCCAATGAAACATAATGAATAGGCATATATAATTTCCATATTAATTCCAGAATCTCTATTGATCATCCAATCTGTTTAGTTTCAACCATAGAAGTCCTTGTATAACTACTACTTGGGAAGCAATTATTATAAAACATACAATTATTTTCTACAATTATTCCATAGGACCCTTACTTTTGTAGTATAATTTCCTAATTTTTTTATAAATATTAATTTTATCATTTTTTGGTTTTTAATCTTACTTTTCGTCTATATATTACTTCTACACATATCTATTTATGTTGTACGAATATTTTTCCAACATTAAAAAAATAGATTCTTAAAATAACATCTGTTTTAATTTTTTTTATTCTACTAAACAGAAATATGAATAGATCCACAAATTTGGGAGATATATTCCACATTACATAATTACAAGGTTTATCAATTTTAGATTCATAAGGATGTTAATGTGGTTGTACACATGGGATTTGTGGGGTCCAAAATATCCATTGGTGATAGCACATCTAAATTGATGAGACTTGATGTTTATAAAGCTGCGTGGAGGGATGATATGCTACTCATAGAGCTGTATGTGATCCATAAACACTATTTTTAAATTTAAAATATGCTCATCCCATGATGCGGCACATTATTCCACATCTCTATTGTCGCCCCCACTTTCTTCGATGTTGATCTGGTCAGCTAGATCCTCGGTTAGTTCCATATACATCTGAGGGTGGTGGATGATTCCAATGAAATAAGTCTTTAGTGTAGATGAGTGGAGATAACCTTGGCATGATCAAATCACTAATAAGTATGGGAAAAGAGCACATACAAATCCCTTTTCCACTTTTTTTAAAAAAAAATACTTGATGTTAAAAAAAACACGACACATTAGTTGGCTATAGCTAATAATGATGGTGGAAATACATTAGCTAGGATGTTGGATGAGGAATGTTATGATCCAATGAAGTTGAATCTCCTTAATAGTGAATAAGAGTTGTCATTGTATTTGGTTGTGAAGCTTAGGAATTTGGTGATTATCAAGATCTATTTAGAGAATTTGGGGATTGGTGATGCAACTAATGGAAAATTTGTGGTACATGCAGTGTTATTTCCTAGGAAATCAATTAGGTGAATCCATCAAACATGGAAAATTTTTTTCAAAATAAAAAATCCTCAAAATCATAACTATATTTAAAATCCACATTTAATTTTATTTCATCATTGAATGAAACAAATATTATTTGGGTGCAGAAGAAAATTTTCTTGATTCTGTATTGATGAAGATGGAAGATCAATTTGAGTCATTTGATGAATAATGGATGAGCCCTCTTTCATCACAACCCACACATGTAAACTGGTCATTGATTCTATATAAATGAAAAATTCATTAACTATGCCTATACAAGTGACAATTGTGAGGAAATGTTTTAATCGAAACATTCATCCTGAAGTAAAGGTCACAACAAAATTATTGGAGAAATTATCCAACAATTCGCAAACACTATAGAACTTATCTTTAATGGGGGTCACAGCATTCATCACATGGAATCCATTACTAGAAATACCATATGGTAAATTATTCACTTAAAAGAAGTGGGGAAGTGAATGTGAGGCTGAAGATTGTGAAAAAAGGTTATTTGTATGGAAACGCCCCTTTTTATTTAGACTCCAAGCCTCAACATCCTTTTATGGTGATCATTTTAAGATGGATTAACTTTGTCCCCTTAGGAATAGGGGAACATAATGGTTACCTAGCTATGAAATTCAAAAAGAAACTCTAGTGATTTCCCCTTCCGAAAGGTATGTACTCTCCAACTCCTAATGATGCCCTCCTACACCACCTCTTCCCCTTTTCCTAAGGATTTCAACCACTAACGGTGATGAAAACCCATCCCACCTCTACCAAAGACCCTATCCGCTTCATACCTCTATATAAACCTATTCCTAATGACATATAAAATTCAGAATCATTATATTATTAAATTAGGATCGTTTATAATTTTCTTCAACTACTATGCCAATTTCACTTTATTATATCTTCATCATTTCAATATTTCCACCATGAAATGAGGTCAATATCTTTCCAGATATGATGGAAAATTCAATAGGTGGATCAAATTGATTCTCATCATTATAAATATAGGCTCATCAGTCTCCTTCATATTAATTCATAGAGTTATAAAGAGAGTATCAACACCACCTACTTGTGTCAGCTGTTATAGATATTATCATATTGCCAGTGGGTTTGCATTCCTTAGTGGTAATGGCTCCTCCAACATGGGGAACCTTCTGACCAATCACAAAACTATTTTTCCACATTCATCAATATCCTTATTATCTTCATTCTCATTTAAGAACAACTCATTTATGTTGACCTCTCTCACACATCCCAGGAGATGGTTGCACCTCAGATCAGATTCTCTCTTATGATGATGTCTTTTACATTAATGGTTAAGGTTTTTTTGGTTGTGAGAAACCTAAACTAGCTTACCTTCCGAATTTTCATGATGGGTATTCTTTATTAAGAAATGATGATACATTAATACATTCAACATTAAGAACATATATCATTGAGGAATCAAGTATTAAGATACTTGATTCACCCTTTGTTCATGATGATACTTGTACACTATCAACTATCGAAAAATCCATCCTTTACGAGTCAATTATTCCCCTACTAGATTCACCCTTTGTTGCATCATGTATCCCAAATAATGAATAGAAAAAAGGGTGAATCAAGTAGCATAATATTCAATTCCTTAATGATATATTTTCTCAGATTTGAAAGTATGAAAGTACCATCATGAATGAAGGGAAAAACAAGTACTATAATACTTTCTTCTGTAAAGATAAATTTTCATTGATTTGATGTCATAAATTCTTATAATTCATATTTAAATATAACTCATTTAAAAAATGAGGAATAAAAAAAAGAATAGTTTTTACACAACCATAAAACCCCATCCATGAAAGAAAAATGCATCATTACATGGTAAACATCGAAAATAGATGTAACCACCTCAAGGGATGTGTGGGTTGGGGTAACATCCTCGATTTTTCTACATTGACAATGACAACAATAATTATGGATTTAAACATGGAAATGATGTTTTTTTCTTGGACAGAAAGGGCCACCATGCCAGAAGATCCATTACCACTAGGGATGGGGAATCTTTTCGAAAATGTGACAATTGATATAAGGGATGATAAAAGTTGGAGGTTGTTGATCCTCTCTTTAAAATGATGAGAATCATCAAGCAGGAGAATGGTGATCCTATCTTTATAATGCTAAGAATCACTATTGATATACTTAAAAGATTTTAGATTTTGTCTGGAAGGATCAACTATAGATTTTAAGGTGATAACCATGAGACACTATAAGGTGTTATAAATATAATTTTTCATAGTAGTAAAAAAATTTATACAGAATCCTGATTTGATAATTTTATGATGGCGACTTTGATAAGAGAGGGTAAATAGGTCAAGAGAGAGGTAATAATTGGATGTGGTGATGGGTAGAAGGGGATACAGTTGTTTCCATCTTGAGGGGCTGTAGTACCTAGGAAAATGTGAAGAGGATATGCATGAGGGTCATTGTAGGGTGTTGTAGTTTAAATACTTATCAAAATGATAAACCACTAAATCATCATGTGACATCCATAACTATGTGACCATTTCATTTCACTATGTTCAATTAGGATGTGTTTCTCTACGTTAAAATGATAACCACTAAATGATTATGATTCTTGTAGTCTAAAGGAGAAAGGATGTTTCCATACAAATATACTTCATTTTCAAACTTGAACTTCATCTTCCCATTCTTTCTTGTTTTTAGAAGATAATTTACCATCTGTGATCTTCCAGCCACAACTATCATATGAAGAATGTTGCAACCCCCATTAGATAGCAGGTCTCAGGTGTTTGGATGTTGTCGAATAATTTCTCCAATGACTTTCATGTTTCTTTTAAATGAAACCAAATATATTAGTAGAAATACATCCTCACTATTGTCCCTTTTATATGAATAGATAATGAATCATCATGTATATATGAAAATAAGACAAGTTTGCAAGTGTGGGTTGCGAAGGAATGAGGAGACATCCCCTATTTATCAAATGACTCATGTAGAACAGGCATATTCATCAATATAGCAACAAAAAAATCTTATTCCCCTACTATATAATATATATTTATTATCACAGTGAATTAAAATTAGAAATGGGTTTTTAATTTTGCCTAATTTTTTATGTTTTGTGATTTTGAAAACAAATTTCCATGTTTTATGGATTCACCTAATATAATTTTTAAGGATCTATCTGAACATGGAACACTAATTTTACAATGGAAGCATAATAGATACCCAAATTTCTTGAAAGATCTCGATGATCTCTAGATTCCCATCCTTTGCAGTGAGGTACAATAGTGGATCTTCACTATTCAAGAGATTCAACAATGTCGCATTTGAACATTCCTCACCCAATATCCTGGTTGATATACCGCCTCCATCATTATTAGAAAAAGAAAAGGAATGTTCTGTTGTTTGTTCTCAATGATTATTTTGGTTTAAATAAGAAAGAAATCAAGTTCTTTGCAGATTACTTTTACATATGATGATTAGTGCATTTATCATGCCAATGATCTTTCAACACATCACCATTCAAATAGTGGTTTGATCTACATCATCCATTATCGTCAGAAGGTCAGGGAAGCGATTGATGATCTTGCTGACCAGCTTGCTAGTAGAGTTGGTGGCAGAAACAATAGTGATGCAGACTAACGTGTGGCCTCAAGGGATGAACATGTCAAAAATTGAAACTTTGAGGTCACATAACACATATATAATTATGAACAACATGTTTCTCCTCGACACATCTTCATAATCTTTAGGTCTCATCAATGTTAAGGTATCATCACTTCTAGGGATTTTTTCCCTCACTATTCTAGTGCAAATCAACTCATCAGTGTCCATGGTGATCTTTAATATATCCTATCTCAAATCATGAAATGAAACATATATATATAGATTCATGAATTTATTCAACATTTTATTTGATAAAATTAAAAATTAAAATATATTTAATTTAGAGACTCAAATTTTTTAATGATGAAAAAATATTAGTAAAACATAAATAGAGATGTGTGGAAATGATATACATAATAAAATTTTAAGAAAAAAAATGGGAACGAATTTATAATTATAAATCATTTAGAAACTTTTACTATGCTTATCAGGGTCTGATGGAATCATTGAAGAAAATAACTGTATTTTTTATTGCAACTACTACCCAATTGGAGTTAGTCCAAGGAATACCATGGTTTAATGTAAACAGATTTGGATAATCAATTGTATTCGTGGAATGAATATGAAGCTAATATATTCGTATACATGATGTTTTCTTAGAGTCAATGAAGGAAGATCACTGAATGAAGAAAGCTATATCAATGATGAATAAAGGAATTCATGTATAGATTTTTAAGGTAAAAAAATAAATTATAGACAATGGAAATGAAATTTGAAAGGTCACTGGGAATCTATAGGGGATGATTGATTACCATATATCAATGCTTTATTAGGGGATTCACGTATGAAATTTATGTAAAACAAAAGAAATAATGTCAAATGATGAGAAGATAAATGGAAATTTCAATATAACAGTGAGTCAACATTTAGAGGATCAAATATTAAAAAAGGTCTTTAACATGTGAGGAATAGACTGAGATAGTTGAGGAGAACATATAAATATGTGAACAAATGTATCGACCATGGATCTTGTTTTGAATCTATTAAGTAAAAAATAATTGCAATTGTGTCATGATTTAATGGGAAAAAATATATTTCAATAACTATTCATTCATGATAGTGTATAAACATATATAACATACTACTAACATTTTAAGAGAATATATATATATATAATTCACCCAGAAAATTTGTTATGGAAAAAATGATATGAAAAACATATGAATCATGTCAACATCATTTGAAATTAATACAATAAATACAACATACAAACATTGAATGAAACCCCAGATCATCAAGGTAACGTAAAATATATCATACTAATGTTAGGGAATTCCATTCCCAAAAAAGAAATACATGCAACATGAAAAAATATTCTATATAAAACATCTCTATTAGGACATACATATCATGCTCGAATATGGATTTCCATTTTGTAAATCACCTGATGAGAGGTGTGAAACACCGGGGACATAAAAAAGAAAAGAACATACAATGAAAAAATATCACTATGGTTGGGGGATTTCATGTCTTGTGTACGTAAAACTAGATCCATAAATTAAAATTAAAATTAATATAAAAATAAATTTGGAGAAATAAGAAACAATACAATGTTTGTTTCAGGCTTATAAAAAATGACAAGAATCAAAAAATGATTTTTTGACCTTTTGATCTTTGAAAAAAAACATTGATATATTGATACCTCTGGAAAACATGGTTGGAAGTATCGATTATATTATTTATAAAAGTGACATATTATATTTATATAAAAAATAGAATAGAAATAATTGTCTTGATGAAAAAGTAACTTGAATCTTTGTTACCATTGCATTAAAAAATGGATATGGTGATAAGGAAACCTAAATTAAGGAATTCATGTAAGATCATTGAGTAATTTTTTAATGATCATGAAATAAAATATCAGAGTAGTTATCATTAATATTATCAAAATTTGTAGAACATGTATCAAATAATTAAACAACAATATCAAGATACAAATCTAGAATAAGGGGTGTCAAAGTTTCTAATCGTATTTGGGAAGTAAGGGGAACCATATCAATGAAAGAGCTTATTTAAGAATTTGATGATTGATTTGGAGGTTGTTCAAGATTGATATTGGATTAGGATGTTCTAAAATATTTTTAAGAATCTATGATGTTGGATGTCGACCTGTTGAACCCTAGGAAGAATCCTCCCCATGTTGAATAAGTAACGAATCAAAATTCACTAAGTTTACTTGATGGAAAGTGTGTACCATATCTGGTTAGGAGGAATTGAGAGAAATTATTGATGTCGATCGACGGATGATTGAGAACCCAATTGGAGAATATAGTTTGGATCTTGAAGAATAAATCACCAGTATTAAGGTTGTTGAGAATTATAGTGAAGGTGGGTGGATTGATATAGAATGGCTGACCACAGGTGTCACTGGTGGTCAGGGAGGGGATGAGGCCAAATTGTGTTTTGGATAACAGAGATAAAATGTTAGAGATATATAGGTAGGGATGTTCCCATAGAGGGAATAGAAATAATTCGTAGTGAGGGGACTGATCAGAAGGAGAGAGTTAGATGTTGGATAAAGTGACAAGGAACTGTTCGACATAAATTGGGAAAAATCCGAGAGGATAGAGATGAAGGAGTGGAATGTTGAGCAGGTATAATGACACAAAAGAGCATGTATAACCTAACTTTAATAGGTATGATATATATATATAATCATTGAAATAGGTTATGTTTAAAATTTTACTTGTATTCCATCCATGAAATCGCATTGGTCTATATTTTTTTTATTTTCATAATAGTTTTTTGAAATTAGATCATTCATAAGTATATTGTAAAAATATAAATCCCAAATAAATGTTTGATTGGTGTTGTCCAATACTCTTGGGATATTTTTTGTGTCCATTTCTTGTGGCCCATACTGCACATTAGGTTGCAACATCATGGTTCGAGCTCTGCAGTGATTTTATTGGGGTTGTAGGGGCAACGCTCCCCTACACTGGGGGTTCGGAGGCCCTGAATCAAAATTTAGGGCATTGTAGAAAATATGACTGACAATAGATAATTTGACCAGATGACACTGACAGGGCACTATAGTAGTGCAGACATTGGAAATACTACTATAGTAGTGTTATCTGAAGACACCAATAGGGAACTATAGCACTATAGACTTCTAGCTACCGGACATTGTAGTATCTTGGATATAGGGGGGAAAGACACAATAGTGATGCAGACTCCTATGAAAATTTTACTATTGCACAACACACTTTCTATTTAGTTGGTTGAATAATATTTTTTCCTCTCTATTAGCCCATTTTTGGGCTTGATTTTTGTGTGATTGAGAACCTTGAAACTCCTTGTAATTTAGTGCACATGACTATAGTGAAAATTGTGTCTCTTTGTGGATGTAGGGATCAGATCCTAAACCGTTTAAATATTGATGTCCAATATCTTATTCATATTTTTATTTCTTCTTTTTCTCTTCTATGAATCATATTTTTCAGTTCAATTCTATCTTTATTTCTATAATAATAAACCGTACATAAGAGTGGAATACAAGATCAAAAGTATCAAAATTATTAATATCGAATGAAAAAATGCATGAAAAATAATATAAATATTAGGTAAATTACTAAAAAACATATATCAATAAAATTTGATGATAAATATTGGGGAATATATGCAATTCGACATGGTTGGGAATATAATTGCATTTTTAAACTATGATAAATTGGTGGTTTTATGGATTTTGATATAATTTAATTAAAAAAATGAACTATTACATTAAAATATTAATTTGAGAATTTAATAAATTTTAATTTAACTATCACCCCAATTTTTCTTTTGTTATATATTTTTATGTATGATGACATGTTTTTGACATTCCTGAAAAATGGAAGGAAAGGCTGTATAATTTTATCAAAAATGTAATATAAATTAAAAAATGCATCCATTAAATTAAAAATTGATCACTTATATTTTTCTTATAGTGTTCACATATCAATATGATTATGAGAAAGATTTAATATAAAATGATATTCACCAAATTCCATTGTTTTCATTAAATCACTTATCAAATCATCCCACGTGATATTAGAAATATTAAAATATAAATGAATGGTTTAGGATTTTATAATAGGAAATAGAAAATTTTCACAAATAAAAAAATAATAAAGAAAAAAAATAGTAATGAACACTAAAAATAAAATTTCAAAGGTAAGTTCATTATTTTTATCTAAAAAAATCTCAATGATTAGGAATTTTAAATTTACTATATTTTTAGGAATCGTGAACCTTTTAAAAGAATATTAGGTGTATCAAAAAAATGTAAATTAAATATCAATGATAAATTCGGTGTAATAACATTCATTTATGGAAAAAATTCAAGAAAACAACTCAATTTTCCATGATTTTTTGTAGTGATGAGGTAAATTGATGGAGAACACCAATTTGATTCATGATTGAATGAAATAAATATCCATTGACCAAATGAACACATTATTCCACTATAAATACATTACCCACTAACCATATTAAAATAAATTTCAATTAACATGCATCATTCAAACCCATATAGTATGTAATGTCTCAGATATTCTATGTATTATTTTTTATGTTCTATAGATTATTTTTGAGATCAGGCATTGAGATGGAATGCTATTCGGAGACTGAGTGTGCCTAGAATAAATGTTTTAAATATAATAAATATATTTAATAGAACTCACATAATGTTTTACTAAAAAGGTGAAATAAATTCTAAACAAAGGCTCAAATCAAAAATCTGAGGGCATCGTTGAGTTATGAATGTTGGGTTTACCCTAGGCAATACATGAAGTATGTTGGTATGTTTATTTTGGGGTAAAATTCTCTCTGGTGTGAAAATGAGTAAAATAATTAAATTAATTATTTTATATCTTTTTCATTAATGTAGATAATGATGAGTATTTAAGTATGCTTCTTATGAATAAATTCCACGGTTATTTTGAATACCCTGGAGCTATTAGAGAGTGCTTTGGAGGATCTCCTTCAATTAAACATCCACTGGATCTTGGATCAGTGACTGACATGCAACAAAATCTAAGGATCTCACCAATGATTATGATAATGCATCATTATTTATCACTGATCAATCCAAATAAAGTTAGGATTTTAGTTTTCCCCAGATTATTTCCCCATTTTTAATTTATTTGATGAAATTGAATCAATCAACCAATGAATTGATTCACAGATCTATCTTCTTGTGGGATGGGTTAACATGGGGGGATATTATCAAAATGATTTTTTTTGATTTAATTGTTTTCTAATTATTCATCACCCTATCATAAATTAATTAAGGTCAACAAGATCATCAACCAAGGACAATAACTCTTTATCGTTCTAGTACTTTTCTCCCCCGAGTCATGGTTCATTGTTGGTGATCATTGTATGCCTCCTGGTTAGAAATATGCCAATTAATCAATCATTAAGAACCTATTTCATGGCACATCTATCCAATATCACTGATCTAGGATCTGCACGACATGATGGTGGAGTGATTATGGAAGCAATGATAGATCATATGGGGTTTGATACCCAATTTTGTGTTCTTTGGGGTGCAATGAAGAATGAAGAACGAGACTGATTTACAAACAGATTGAAAGGAATGAATTTGGAAAATAATTGTGCAGCGGTTCTTTAATATTGGATAATTGATTTACGACATGAATGAGGATAGGTTTCCAAGTGATGGTAAAGCAGGTGTGAGTGGAAGAATGAACCATCATTTCTAAAAAAACAAGAACCACATAGTGTGTGCCCCCTCCTAGTGGCATCTAGGGTTTCAGATAAGTTATATATCCCACGAAATGTGATCCTATCCCAATATTTATGGTCTCTATATGGTGACTCTGTGTGTACCTTAGAGGATACATAGACATGCGACGGAGTAAACAAGAATGGGAATGTCATGTACTCCCACATAGACATGGCTTGTCATGGTGTACATGGTAATATTACACAAACAACTAACATGCCATGTACTATTACACGCACACAAACAAAAGACATGATCTATATACAAGGGAAGGACCTGGGGATAGGGGACACATTTTGAAACCCTACTACACATCATTTACTTTCTAAAACATGGTTTTGATCTGTTTTTTATGTATCTTATAGTCATTTTGTTGGATACATTCCCCATATACATTCCCTGAGTTTTAGTATGAAATCACCTCCCACACATAGGACAATGATTTCGTCAATGTCAATTCTTGGAATGCATTCATGAAATCCTTATGTGAGACCTCGAGTGAGATCCTATATTAATCTTAGTCCTTTAGTTTGAGTTCATGGTATATTTGTGAAAAACACTATACGAACATTGATCCTCTACTTAGCAGGTTAATATAGATTGAGTTTTTGGTATACCCTATGCTATTGTGTGTGATCCTCTCATTTGTATATTATCTCATCAGATATTCCACATGTACTTCTCAGGGAGAGGACCAATTTTCACTACCTCTCATACAAACATCATCAATGTTATGAGTCTTAGGAGTGTGTTCTTCTGGACGAGTGCTTTGTAGAACTTTATAGCTGGGGTCTTGGAATGGTATTATGGTTGTGAATTAACTCTATACTATATGTCATTGTTGCATATATCTGGATAGTATTGTTATATGTGACATAGATATATACCCATATAGTAATAACTATATTTCCTTTGTTGTATGCTTCATTGTTTTGGGGTTTCCTACAGAGTATTGTTATACTAACCACTACATGGGCTTTTCTCATATGTGTCATGTATTGAGAAAAAGATTGTCCTTTTAACAAGGTCCTAGATGGACTAGTGTTAGACAGTTCTTAAGGAGACAAGATAGATCGACATGTGTTCCTACTACATCTTGATAGCAGTCCCTATAAGTATTTATAGGTTAGCCTTGTTTTTTGACTCTTTAGGGTGAGCTTGTAATTCCAAATTTTACTTTCCTTTTCATTCCATTGTACTTTGGTTGTGGGATTTAGATGTATGGGTGCATGTTTGTTCAATTGTCTTTACATTTCAATATTATATTGTATTTGAGATGTGTGTCTGTGTGTGTGTACGTACTTAGGCTAATCCCTCCCACGTAAGTGACATGCCAACTTGGTGTTAGTTATTAGTCCCTGTCCTATTAAAGGTGGTCTATGGGAGTTACTACACATGGACAATTTGGATGGGTCATGACATATAATAGTAAATATTCAATGAAAATGGGTTTTAAATATTTATATAACTCCAAAAATACTTTAATGAAAAAATGGTAAAATCCATCCAAAATCATAATGAACAATGAAATGATAGAATTGAAAATGAAATGAAATGTGAACTATATAAACCAAAAATTTAAAAAAATCATTCTAATTTTCATGTGAAGAAATTGAGACATTTTATTTACCATAAATATGATAATGGAAGTTATAGAATCCTTACATTAAATTTAAAAGTAATATGAAGACTAATTTCAAAAATATAATTCAAAAAACATTTACAAACTTGCATATCTAGCATATTTTCCATACAATATTTATAACCACAATTGTAAACAATATTCCTTATTTTTATCATCCTTATAACTATACAAATGTACTTAATATATTGTTAAATATGAATATTTAATATTTTTATCAATAATAGTGATTATGTGGTGAACGATATTAAATGAAGATGTTTTGTAATCCAAACTACATATACATTAATTCATATTTATGTATTAGTGTAAATAAAAGATGTAAAATTAAGACACTACTAACCCGATGAAATACAATTTTACCATTGTTTTAAAATCATAACATTCATGTGTATTAATGTACATGGATTAAAAAAATAATAGATTTTAATTAACTATATATTATTCCATTAAATTTTTATTTAAATATAAACATTGAACATATGGAATGTAACACTGCAAGAAATTAAAATATTTCCATTTGCATATAAATTTTATTTCTTTTCCTATATTTCATTATAAGAAAAAAATGTTAATCATATATTACATGCAACATAAAGTTTTTCTTGCAATACATGGAACACCAAGGTTGGCTTTTGTTAAACACAAGACTGACTTTCCTCTATGGATTTATTTACATGAAAAACTGAGTTTTATTGAACAAAACTATATTATTAAAAATATTATTTTTTTAATATAATAATATATATCCTAGTAATTAAAATTTCAGTTATAAATAGTTTTAACAAACTTATAAAAATATATTATTAACACAAATATAAGATGAATTCATTGGTTTCCAATTAACTAGAAATGAAAATATAAACCAATTGAATAAAAAGGAAATATTTTTATTTTTAAAAATGAATTAATATTAATGAAATTAATATATTATATGTATATCAAATCAAATATTTTTTATACTCATGAAATAGATTTATAGGCATAATATAAATAATAACCGACATTTTATAAATATAAACTATTTTTTTAATAAAGGTAGTTTTACAAACTTTCAAGGAATATTCTATTTTAATTAATTTTTTTTGACAAATTTATTGATTTAAAATCTTAAAGAGAACATCATTTTTAGAAGAGGATTATAAATATTAACTTATTTTTAATTTTGGTTTTTTTTATGTTTCATTTTTTGATGAAAAGTTATAAATACTGAATTTATATTCAATAATTCTTTTTCCTATAATTTATATATGATGCAAAATTATATTGTAAATTAGTTTTAAGGTTTAATTAAATTAATAGTACATCAATTAATTAAATTTAATTTATTGGACAAAATTTCAATTTGAAATTGGACATAAAAATATATAAATCTTTTGAACATTTTTACTTTAAAAAACAACAGTATTGTCCCATCTATATAACTAATTTTAAGTAATTTTAAAACACTTCTGTGATTGGAATTTTTAAAAATGGATTCAATATTTGAAATCATAAAAATTTTAATATCTAATATGGTTAAATTAGTTTTTGATGAAAATTATTAGGGAAAATGATTAAAATTAATTACAACTATTAAGAAAAAAATCAGCTTAACAAAGAAAAAACCATAAACATAATATTGTAAGAATTATTAAGGAATTATGTGTGGTTAATATGATAACTGATAATGTACTGGTATGTGTCCTATTAAATTGGATTTCTGTTTCTATTTTTTAGATAATAGATAGGATGAAGATCTTTATGTATGGGGATATAATTGGACAAGAATTTTATCTTTCAATGTACTACAGATTTTTTGAGATCACAGTAGACTCTAGGTTTTAGGATGTTGTTGAAATTGTTAAAAATCATTTTTGGGAGGATAAAAAACATGGAAAGAAGTATGAATTTGAAGTATTACTTGTAAATGTGGTGTACTTTGAAAAATTATTATTTTTTCCTATTATTAATGGTTGATATATTTTATTTAGTTGATCATGAACCTTTATAGGTTCAACTGGTTGATTTTAAAATTAAAAAACTCATAAAATAAAAGATATCACTAATTATCCCAACCCCAATTTGTGATCCAATACAACACAAACAAGGGGTATCATAGGAGGTTCCCTCTTAATATCTCATTTCATTCAATTATTTTTTAATAGATTTTATGTACTGATAATTTTTTAAATTAATTGATCAATTTTAGTTAGAGAAAAAAAAATGTTACACCTATAATTAAAAATATGATGATTTGTGTTTCGACAATGAAAAATTTGATGAAACAAGATTATTGGAAGCTAAAAAAGATTCTAAACATAAATAGAGTGACTTGACTCACTGAAGGGAATAGTAGTTGTACAACATGTAATAATTCTATTGATTATGATTTTCTAATAAATATTGTTCACCTAGTGATGATGATACATTAATTAATGACATTAATTATGATATTAAAGAGACTCTGATGAATGTTTCCAAATAAGTAGTAAATTATTTTTCTATAACTATCATGTGAATTTATGATGAGAAATTATGGCTAAAATAATTAACTTTCGAAATGGAAGACGCATTTATTAAAAAGGTTTGAATATGAAACACTATAAAAAAAACTAGTTGGAGTAAAAGAATAATAAATCTCTATTACTATAAAAATATACTGTGTAACAATTAAATAATTTCAATGAAATTATTGTGATACAAATATCTCTAATAATGTTAATATAGAATCATTACATGTAGATGAAAAATGTAATAACATATATGTGGATGGAAAAGATGAATAGTTAGTGTTAAAATAAAATATGAAAATGTATGTTGAAAATTTACTAAAACATAATAAAAATACATGAATAAAAAAATAAGTTAAAGGAGGATATAGAGGATACTCTATGATCATTAAATTTGTGATGAACTACCAAAATATGAAGTGTTTTTGGTTATAGATGAGATTGAATATTGAATAATCATTACTCACTATAGGATCCAAACATTATCAAAAAATAGATGATTCCACACAAGTTTTTGTTGATAGCAATTACTTTAGGGAAAACAAATTTAGTGGATAGAAGATAATGATAACATATTATAATCAAATGGAAATATCCTCCCTAAAAAATGAATCCCATGACCCAAAAAAATGTGCTTGTACTATTGTTTTTAAATCATTGGTATAGGTATTAAACCAAACTATTGTAAAGTATAGATTTTAAATAATATAGATAAAACCACCAGAACATCATGGGATGATTAGAGAATATGTATAAAGAGTTATTCAACATGTAGTTTCCTAAATTTTTTCTTATCCACACAAATATTGAATCGTATAGAACCTGTAAAGTCTAGATAGATTTCACTAGAAATAACATAATGAGGTTCCATGGTTATTGTTGTATTTACTGAAATTTTATACATGAAGCACTGGGATAATTTTATAACACATCATTTCCATAAAGTCATATAAATATTTAATAAATCCAGAGACAATATAATGATAGGATAACATATTATGAGATAAATAAGAATGAAAATATTTTAAACTGTGGAAACCTATAGAAAGATGGTGTCTTATCTGATAGTTATAAGAAATCTATACATGTTCCACACAACTAAATAGATACTTTATATAAATAATATAATATATTTTTTAACAAATAGAATTAATATGAACATCATATTATCAATTGAAAATAGTATAAAACAAGGTTTCCCAAAAAAACTGAGAATGGAATGAAATAATGAAGTAGGTTGTAAGAAATCATTTAATATATGTTTTATATTTTTTCACAAATTAATTCACCATTTTTAGTTTAATCATGAATACATCATGTGATAAATTATAATTAATTTATGAGGAATTTTAAGGGTTCCACTTATAGATAGAAAGGGGATATGTTATGAATGAAGTATGTCAAACTAATGAATAGGAAATGAGTTCATCCCTTGAGGGGGAGATCCATTATAAAGTAAGTATTCAAACCCAGAATTTCAATAAAACATGATGAAATATAGAAATAATATATGAAAATCACACATTAATCGATTTTTTTATTAAATATATATTTCCAATGGGAGCTCTGTTTTCATAAAATATGTGATAATGGGGGGACTTATTTCAAGTACATGAAATCTTTAATGGTGTGTTGATATATGTGAAAGAGACACATGAAAATTTTATTTCAAACAAAACTGATGTTGAGAAATAATATATTGTCTAAGAATGTTATAACATTATTAGTTTTTATTGACACCAAAGATAACCTTGGTTATATATATATATTTCTAAAATGGGATAGTCACGTAGTCTTACATATTGTTTATCAATGACTCTTAACTAAGGAACTATGTGACATCATATATATCCTAAAATATTTATAAGGGGTTATATGTTTGTGAGAATATGAGGTTAAAAGACACCATTCTATGACATTTTAATTGGTTGTCAGTAATGGCAGAACAAAAGGCAAGAAGATGACAAAATAAAAACATGTATTAACATATTGGGATTGTGGATGGTATTGAAAACATATATAAATGGGGGCTTTGGTACTGTTGTATTTGATTCTATTTTTTCCATAAGAGAATTATATTTTTATTCCATCATTGTTCTAGATGAGATAAATACTAATTTATAGAAGATTATTGATAGAGGTATGTGAGTTAAATTCACATACCATAAGGTGTTTGCAGAATAAAATGCACAAAATGAGCAATTGGAATGAGACCACATCTTGGTGTTCTCTATGGTGAGGTTATATATCACCTATCCAACATGATTAATACCAACATGTGTGAAATTATGGTCATGGTTTGGGGAAGAAGCACTAATTAAATATTATTTCGAATAATCAAACATGGTATGTCTTATACTGTAGAGGTTGGTGTGGTGCTTATGATAATCACTATGTAGCACAGGGAATGAAAAACGGATATAGAGAATCCTTTGATTTCTATTATGATCATTCGTGAAAAACAACCAAGGATTCCTCGTCATTCTATATTAAAGGACATGTTAAAATGTAACACATAAAATTTGAGATAATTGATTATTAAGATTCTTGAATAGTAATTCAATGTCTCAATAATCATGGTATTTTGTTTTGGGCCATTATTATAGAATGATTTGAAGTATTTTTCTTGAAAAAATTAATTGAATTATGTGGTTATATAATTCACATTGTAAGGGGAAAATGTTGATACATGAAGTAGTTAGTGATTGACTGCAATAATGCATTTCGTTAGAGTTATTGAGGGGTTTAGGTGACTTTTTTGATGACTCGTAATCCATTTAATGGTGTCTAGTTTAATTATATTTTTGTTTCTATATTCTAGAAAATATAATTGATACCTTTAGTGGAGGAGTAACATGAAATTTTTCTTACCAATATAAAAACTATGAGGGAATATGATAAACTATATATCGATCTATGAAGAAGAAGTTCAAAATCCCAGATTTTTTGAAGGACATCTACATGAGTATTTGATGATTATAGAGATCTTTATCAAATCAGATCAATAAATATTTTTATTTATTATTGACTTACTACTGGTGCAACACCCCTAAATTCTAATGTATGAACATTGTATTTAGTAATGTGTAAGAAATGAAACACCCAACATGTAAGGGAATATAATATCAAGAGGATTTATAGTATATTTACTATTATAAATAGATTCAATATAATATATATATTTAAATACATGTAACCTTTATTTTGTTTTAGGAATCACCAGATGAGATTCATTAATATCTTGTAATACATGCCCCACTAAGTTAGCTTTCACAATACGCAATACATTGTTTTAGCAAACACCAATGTAAAATTAAAATATTATTATTTAATATAATAATATATTACCTAGATATTAAATTGATAGTTGTGAATAGGATAAATTAACTTATAATAATATATGGTACAATTCATTAGGTAAAAATTAATTATAAATGAAAATATTACACAATTGAATATAAATGGAATGTTTTTATAAAAAATGTATTTTTATGCCCACAAAGTCATTTTATCCTGATAAATTAAATTAATCGAAATTTGTGACCAGTGTTAATTTAATATATATATATATATTATTAAAAAAAATTACATTTATATCATTTATTTTATAAGTATAAGAAAATAATAAATCCAGTTTTAGGCTTAAAAACATTTCTAAAAGGAGTGTTTTACCATGATTTAATAGATAACCTATTTTAAATCCAATTGTTTTTACTTTTATTGATTTTATATGTCAAACAAAACTCCGTATTTTAAATAATAACATAAAAATTATCTTAAGGTTAATTTTTGGTATTATTTTGTGATGTTTTATTTTTTGATGAATAGTTAAAAATACTGATTTTTAGTTAAAAACTGCTTTTTTGTTTAATTTTATTATTATGATGAAATATATTTTTAGTTAAGTTTAATGTTTAATTAGATTAATTTTATATAATTTAATCCAATAATATTTATTTTAATCTATTTCACTTTTATATTTCATATAAAAACAATCCAATTTTTTTTATCATTTTTTACATTAAAAACCCACTTTGTTGCCGAGTCCTCGAGATTAAACATGAATTAATTTCATACAATAGTGTTATTTTAATTTTAAAAAATGTATTCCATAATTGAAATAGTAATTATTTTTAATTTTTTATTTGGTCAACTTAATTTTAGATCATAAATATTAGTGAAATTTATTAAAATAAATTACAATGATTAAGAGTAAAATTAGCTTAACAAAGGACTAAACAGTAAACATATTACTCCAAATGACCAAGATACTTGTCCAAAATCCATTTTATGGACATATTTAGACCCTGAAATAACTTTTATATAATTGTTTTATTATTGGATCCACATTAAATGTAAAAAACATGTATGGAATTCCCTTTTCCAAAATATACCAGTGTGCCACTCCTTCTCCACTATGAAAAGGATCTCAAGCCTCCTACTACCTCACACCTCTCAAGACACTTTAGATCGACCAATGTCATCCTGAATTTCTCCTTAACATACCTACCATCATCTTAAAAGCCTCACATTTGGTATAAGTCCATCCAAGGAATCATGTCTTCGAAAACCACTATGAGTTACTCAAAGAAGAGGTATCATCCATCCTCACTCTCATTAGTTTGAATTTAATTACCCACCCATTAAACTCTTATTTACACATAATTTAGTAATAAAATAATTATCCAAAATATACATGGATTTTGTTATATAAATTTTTATACCTTAACTTACACACACTTCCATGTAATGGGTAATGAACTTATAGTTTGTGTATAAAGAACTACTGCCTCGCTAAATGTTGATTATTCATTTTTCCTTTACCACATTCCATGGTTGTGAATTTTGATGGACATTAAATTTATATATGATTTATATGATATTAATTATGTATTTATTCTTCTATAATTCCTAAATAACAAATATTTTTATTCTTACCATTTTTAGTATATACTATAACATCGTTTATGGAATTGTGGACTACCACCTCCACAAATGATGTGATTCATTAATTGTATACATGGAAAGTATTATGGATGATTATAATAAACCTATAAGAAATTAATATTATTCTTGAATTATAATATATATATTTATCATGTAGTTATCAATCATTTAATATTTAAAATAAATGAAAGTAGCATTTAGGTGTACCTATGGCATGCCTTCTCCGTGAACAGTGCAATTCATTTATTATATCCAAATATTATGGATTATTATAAATACATGTGTACTTAATATATATATATATGATAATAAAATAATTTTTTACCTTCTATATATTATTAAATAATATTATATTTAACAGGAACAATAAATAACAATTCAAAACATACTTGAGAAACTAGGAAATTAACAACAAAAATAGTGAAAATAAAAAATGAATGATAAAAAATGTGTATTAAGATACTATAATATGATCATATATGATATCACAAATATTAATATAGTTCTTCAAAAAGAATTTAACACTCATAAAACCATTATACTGTAGGATAAAGGAATATCACCCAAATGGAAACACAATGTAAGGGATTTTGTTTCAATTTACATTATAGTAAGGCTTATTAGTTGTTATGGACCAATTCACATTTATATGGTGTATAAACTACCCTTAATAATTCTATATAATAAATATTCTTATTTTCATGATATTTTAAATTTCATTTAATGTTATTCCTTAATAGGAATTATGATTCCTATGACTCAATGTGGTATGAGAAGCATTGGAATGTTTAATAATTATTATTCTCAAGAATGTTTTAATGATTATTAAATGGTATTTACATTAATCAAAATCAACAACCCTTTTTGATAATTATCCACCACTAGGGAATTTTTTAAAAAAAATAATATTTATTTAATTAAAATATCTTATTATTTTGAACATATTTTATTAATCATATCAATTATACTACATACAAGGAATGAATTGGATAGCATATGTGATTGGTGAGGCCTACTATAGACCCCTAATACATCAGTAATATCCTAAGATGAATCAGTTTTCCAAATAAAAATAGTTTAAACTATATTATCTTTATGGTAGAGTTATTAGGTGCCTAAAAAATTTGACGTCAATTATTAAAGCATTTCCTTTATTGATAATTCAGTTATTATTATTTATCCATGAGTTTTTATTGTTGTATATATATATTCATTCTATTCTCATTTTATTGATTAAATGGATGTTTTTCAGTTTCTTACACTTCTATATTCACATTTTTTTATCTATTTATTTTAATGGAATTAGTAATTAGATACTTACCTTAATGTGTTGATTATTACCATTAATTCACTATTTCTTCTGCTTTACATAACCTTAGAGTGTATTTGAGATCAAACTTATTATGTTTTCTTTCTTTAGGTTATGAATAACAAATCCTTTAATATGTTTTCAATTATTAAATACATCCCATTTTATTTTATTTCATTATATATTTTCTTTTCCAAATTTATTATGGGTATCATGTCTGTAATTTTGTTCCCAAAATGGCTAAACATATCAGCCCTTTGGGATTTTATTCATTGTAAACATGATATTTTTATATTATAAAGCATCGTATCTAGTCTTATATGGTTGGGTAATTGTAGTTTGCATTAAATTAGGATTAGAAAATTCCTTGGAAACCATATTTAGAAAACTTATATCAGGGAACATAAATCTATTATTGACATTGAGGATCATTATAAGAGAATATCATAGAATTTGGGTTAGTTATAGATTATGAGGGCATTCCATGAAATAAATCCATTTCTGGATACTATATATGGATGTGGGTCTGGAATATATGTACATCGGAGTAACATCTCTGACTTGGTGTGTCGGGCCTTACTCAGCATGACCTCGTACACAGAAATGGGCATTATTGGGCACTTGTTTTGAAACTCCCACGAATATTATTAAGTTAATTAACATTCTATTTACCTAACACTAATAATCATTTAAAAATAAATATATCCTCAAATAAACCATTATTATGATGATTATATTATCTATGAATAAATTTTCAATTTATGTTAATTATTTTACAAGTCTTGGTGTTATAAATTCTTTTCTATAATGTATGAACTAATTTATTCAATGTAGTAAAATAGAAATGGAATATAGACGAAGTATTGTAAACATCACCAATTTACATGATCCAAATAGTAAAAAGTATAATAACATTTATTTCCATATGCTAATATTTTTAATGGAAATAATCTCCCAAGCAATCTCATTATTTGGGGGCATGGTATCATTTCATAATGATATGGGTGAAGAATTTTCAACATCCAATGGTTTCAAATGAAATTAAGAAAAGTTGAGGATGGAAGTTTAAAAGATGTATTAAGTGAATAAGGGAAATTAGAATTTTCTGACATGTGATAATTGTTTAAGTAAACACCTTGGTACTTTCATGATGAGAATGGTAGTTTTTTATATTTGTAGATAGAGAGTCCACCTATGTCATGGTTTTTAGGTAAGATAATAAAATATTAATGTGAAATAAATTTACAATAAATAGATGGGACACTCTAAAAATAAATGTCTCAAGTGTCAATGGAATAAACCCCAAATTAGTATGTTAGAAATTTTTTGAAATAAATGGTTTATTGAAAGATAATTCTCAATATGTTTATAATGATGAGATAATGTTTCTTGGATAATGAATATATTGATTTGGATATGTGATGAACAACTTGGAGGAGATTAATGACATGTTAAAAAATTGTTTTAGGATATCATTAATGAAGTTTAAAAAAGATTTGGTTTTATGGAATATATCCAATAACATTTTTTAATTAATTAACAAATAAGAATGAATGTTTCAAATTAGATTTTATGGTAATTCAGGTTATTAAAATATTTCAAGAGAATACATGATGAAGGTATTCACATGTTTAGATGTAAAAATATAAATTGAATTCTTGATGATTAAATTTTAATGATTATTTCTTTTTAAAAACTTAGTAACCATCTCTCTAAAGTGTTGGATCATAATCTTATAGAATGGTTAACTATTTATGAAATTATTTATGTTTTAATTTGGATGTAGTTTTGGAGATTGATAAATTACAACACCCAATGATGAAACTTATGTTAACAGTTAAAATAGAAATAGTTCAATTTCCAATTAATGGGAAAGATATTATTTATTGAAATGTATATTTACTTACACTCATAGTGGGTAAAAGAATTTTCATACTCTAGGAAAAGGGTCTTGACACAAAATATTAATATTATCTCCATTTTTAATTATATCAAAAACCTTTATATGTGCCTATAGTTTATGTTTTTTTGTTCCATAACTTTCTTATGAACATGTTTAATTTCACTCTCCATCAGAACATGATTTTTTTATTTCTCTTCAATATCCGTGTTTTCTCTAATGTTCTCTTACTCAGAAGCTGAGTTTTGTGGTGTCATTTGCATTTCCATTTCCCTCTTATTAATAATATATGATACTGACCATATTTATGATGTATTTTTTTTAATAATACTCTTTTAAAATGTCAAACCCTCAATTTTTGAGATCATGTTCAAATTGTGAGTATGCAATTTAATTAGTGTGGGTAGAAGGTGATGATCATAAATTATAATATTAGAACATTGTACTTAATAGAGTGTAAGACATGTAACACCAAGAACATAAAGGAATATAATATCTCAATATGTTTTAGTATATTTAATATTAGGAATACATTCAATATATTCTATATATTTCAATACACTCAACATTTATTTTAACTATTATTCATGTGACTAGTTTCTTCGATTTATTGCAATGCATGCAATACTTGGTTAGCATGCGATATACACAATGGTGAGTTTTACAAAACAATAAGATATTATTAAAATATTTTTATTTAATATAATAAGATATAACCTAGCAATTTAATTGATAGATATGAATTTTATTAACTAAATTATGATAATATATTATTTAATTCATTATTTAAAAATTAATTTGAAATTAAAATAAGAACCAATTCAATATCAATAGAATGTTTTTATAAAAAACTATTTTTATGCTCACAAAATGGTGTTTTCCTAATAAATTAAATTAATTAAAAAATTTAAGTGATATTAATTTATTTTATATATATATATATATATCATATATTCAATCTGATCTTCATTATATTCGTCTAATAAATTTTATATGTATTCGATAATAAAAAATCGAGTTTTTTGGTTAAAAATGATTTTTTCTACTAAGGAAATTTTGCCAAATTTTAAAGAAGAACCACAATTAATTCCATTTTTTTGAAATTTTACCGATTTTATATGTAAAAAACTTCATATTTTATTGAATAATATAAAATTTTTATTTGGTTGAATTTTTTGAATTTTTCTCTGATGTTTCATTTTTTAATGAATACTAAAAATACTGAATTTTATTTCAAAACTGTGTTTTCATATAATTTAATTATAAGGTTAAATTATATTTTTAATATCTTTTAAAGTTTAATTAGAAAAATTTTACATCCATTATTTCAATATAGGTCATTGAAATCAATTTTCCTTTTAAATTGTATATAAAAACACTCCAGAATTTTGAACACTTTTAATTTAAAAACCTGGTTTTCATCTTATCAGTGGGATTAAATTTAAATTTATTTCTAAAATATTTGTTATTTAAATTTTGAAAAATTTGTTAAATATTTGGAATCATAATAATTTCAAATTTTCCTATTATTTAAACATAATTATTTACCAAACATATTAGTGAAATTGATTAAAATTAATTATAATAATTAATAGAATCATTTGCTTATCAATGTACAAAACCGTAAATGTAAGACCCAAAATGACCTAAAATGTGTCTAAAATATAATTTATGGAAATATTAATAACTTAACCTCCCTTTTATATATTTTATATTATTATTGGATCATCTTTCAATGGGATAACATAGGAGAAATTCCCTTTTCCAAAATTTACAAGAGTGCCACTCATGTACTATAAAAAATAATTCATGCCTCCCACTTCCTCACAAATATAAAGACACATTGGATCGACCATGACCTGAAAAAATAGTAACTAAAAATTCCTCCCCTATTTCATTAATCATTCCCTTGTTCATAAATCCATCCAATTAATCCATTTGGGGAAAATTAAAATGAATTACCAAAATAAGACTTATCATCCTTCCTCATGCTCTTTAGTTTTAATTTCATTCTCAACCACATCAATCCTATGTATTAAATTTTTTAATAATAAAAAATGTATCCTTAAATTTTTTTGATTTTTTATGTTAAGTATTATTCCAGCACTTACACACACATTCATCTAATGGGTAATCCATATACAATTCGTGTTTAGAAAACTATCTCCTCACGAAATGATGACTGTTCGTTTTTTACTTCACCACCTTTCTTGGTTGGGAATTATGATGAAAAATATATTTATATATGGTATATAATATGTATTTAATCTTATTTAATTATTTTATAACACATACCATTTTAAATTTTATTTTTTTTAAATATGATCACATCATTTGTGAATGTGTGGACTACCACCTCCTCCAAGTGATGTGATTCGTTCATGGTTCACATGGAATGTATTTGGGATTATTTTAATAATACTATGTGAAATTTATAAAATTAATATTATAATTTAATAATAAAATACTAATTTATAATTTTTTTCACTATTTTAATATTTTAATGAAATGAAAGTATCATGCATGCATACCTACGACCTACCATCTCTATAAACAATGTATTTCATTTAATATCTCCTTGTATAATGGATTAATATAAATAATTATTTAGTGAATAAATATTTTTATCAAATAATGTTTTAAATTATTTAGATGATTAAATCATGATCAGATTATTAGAAACAACAAATAAAATTCCAAACTATCTTGAGAAACTAGGCAATTAACACCCAAAATAGTGAAAATAATGAAAGAATGTTAAAAAATGGGTAACAAGATATTATAAGATGATTATATATGATATCATAAATATTAATATGGTTCTTTACTAGGTTATTAACTCTATTGAAACCATTATATATGAGATTAATGGATGATCACTGAAAAGGAAACACATGGTAAGGGATTTCGTCACAATTTACATTCCATTGAGACGTATTTGTGGTTATTCACTAATTCACTTTTATATGATGTTTGTATTTCCATATAAATTGTTATATCATGAATATAATTATTCCTATGATATTTTAATTTTCATTTAATTAAATTAATTCATGGGGATTATAAATAAAATGTTTCCTAGTAGTATGGAACACTTTGTAATTATTAATAATTATTATTATCAAGAATATTTTAGTGATATTTAAATGGTATTTCCATTAATCAATATCAAAAAACCTTGATGGTATGTACCATTAATTGGGAAATTATTTATACCATAATATTAATTATTCAATATGGATATTTTATGATAATTCATGTTGATTATTAATTTAATCGATTATTCAACATATGATGAATGCATTGGATTTCATATGTGATAGGTGTGGCCCTCTATAAATCTTCGATGCATCGATGCTCTCATTGAGAAAAATAAGTTGGCCAAATCAAAATAGTATAAATTGTGTTATCTTGATGATTAATTTATCATGTTTCTTAGAAACAAGAATTCCATTATATAATCACTACCTTAATTAATAATTTAATTATTATTATTCATCCATGATACTTTTTCATTGAAAAATATATCGATGCAATATATTCTTAGTTTATTGATTACATGTCATGTTTTTGTTTTCTTACCTTTCCATATTGATATTTTCTTATCTTTCTATTTGAATTGAATGAGTTATTAGTAACTTACCTTTCCATGTTGATTATTCTCATCAATTAATTATTGATTCCTCTTTAAAAATCCTTAATGATCATTTTATATCACCCATAATATATTTCATTAACCCTTGTAATGAATAATAAATATTTGAATAAAATTTCTATGGCACATTTCATCTCATTTTATTTTATTTCATGAATTATTTTCTCTTCCCAATGTATTATGGGAATCTTGTATGTTATATGTATTTTCAAAACGTCTTGAATGATCAGTCCTTTGAGAATTTATTCCTTGAAATCATGAAAATTTAATAATGTAATACACCAGATCTGGGCTTTTGGGTTGGTTTGTTACAACTAGAAACCATTGAAGACCATGAAGAATAGTGCATGTCCATTTTTATTGATTCTTCATCAACTAGAGGATGATTGAATTTCCAAGTGGTATAGGATCATCCATAGAGAGGAAGATGACCTTTCATTGTTGTATTATAATTTAAAAAGTGTGCTATATCCCATTATAGACTAGAAGGGGAGAGTTAATAGAAGAATCTATATTGTAATACATTTTTGATGTAGTTTAGAATCAATGGTATGGTTAAACATCATAAAACTAAGTAGTCATGGGAAGTTAAACATTGTAAATATCATGTTCCTTGATATATATTTATTTCTCTATATGAGGAATGTTGGGGAATTTTTTTTGTTAGGATCAATAAATTTCATAGGTTATAGAGGTTTTGTTTAAAAGGGAAAATCTCATAAAATAAAATGGATCACTTATTGACCCCTACCTTTCGAGATGCACCAATAGGATCCTAATTTATTCCAAATATCAAGTCATGCCATGCTTGCTGACATGGAATATACTATTACATGATATGTTCGTCACAAATGGTTTCTAAGGATGTACATAGGGAAACCCCAAGTCATGTTCAAACAAACCAACATGGAATTTCCATTTCGATGACATGATGTGTGGACATCATCCCTCTCATTTTTTGTAACAAATAAAAAATAATTTGTTTTTCTCTATCTACATGTAATTTGATTAGGATTTCGATATGAAAAGGAACTAAAAAATCATTAATCACCTACCTCACAATAAATAAATCTTTAATGGTCTTCATTTATCCAATAGTGTCTAAAATATCATAATTTAAATTGAAAATTGAAAATAAATGGCAGTAAGGTAAAAATATATATGTTTACCCCAGCTATTAGTGAGTTGCTTAATCTTTGAGGCCTCACATCAAAAAATATATATTATCTTGTCATTATGCTCAAATCCAACTATAATTAGCCCCTTGAATGAAGCATTGAATACATCCTCATCACCCTTATGCTCATAATGTTTATTAAGGGAGTCTATACTCCACCTCATGTAAATTAGAGAGAAAATATGGGGTGGGAAAAATTAAAAAAAAATAAAAATAAAAATCTACATAAAAGGCATAACTCATGACCCAAAACTCAAAAATATTTTACTCCTCTCATGGGTAAAACTATCCATTTTGAAATGTTTGAGTGTATGAGAATAATTAATATTTATCTAATAAATTTAAAATATCCAAAAAATATGCTTGTATAGTAATTTAATCAAATTATATTCCAATTGTAAACATATTATCTAGAGATCAATGGAACCATAAAAAAATTCTACCACATATGCTAGGGTAAATTAAAAATTTACCCCTCATTATTACTCGAGACTATTACAATATTATGAGGACTAAAATATCATTTTAAGAAAATAAACATGTGAAAAAAATCTCCTTGAGATGTTTTATCAGTTCAAATAATGAACTAAATACCAATTATTAAAATAACGACTAATTTAGGAATAAAATTACTATTTATCCCGAGTTTTATAACCCAATACAATAGGGGTCATTATATACCCTCAACCATAAAATTTAATATCCTTAAGAAGTAACAGTAGTCCTACATTCATTATTCTCGACACACCTGGGCCATTAGTTCACAACCAAATAATCAGGTCCTCTCTTGAAATGTTAAAAAATACTCCACTCTAAAATTCCTAGAAAAAGGCACTCTATAAATCAAAATACAATTTTCGTTGTGATCATTGTTAATAAACACCAATATAGTACTCAAACACACCCTTTTCTCTCAAGATATCAAATATTCATTAAATAATACATCATTATGATTATGTTGCTTCCCACTATATTACACTACTTATAAAGGATTATTACATGTCATACTGCACCCAACCATAGGAATATCCACCAATAAAATTAAAATTTTACCAACCCATAAACACGCAAACTATATTTTCCACCAAACCACAACCAATATCCTTCAAATCATTTTCTACACTTCCACTGGTCTTCTTTTCCAAAAAAAAAATCATTATACTCTCTAATATGATATCACATCTCTTGATCACAATACCATAATTTCCAAAGTCATCAAAAGATCATAAAATCACTAATATTAGATTTCCATCCTAAACTCTATTTAATTACATGGTTGGGATCTCAACTACCAAAACCAGTCATCATACTCTCACCCTGAGAATAGATGCATATTAGATTCATATCTCTCTTGGATCACATCATATTTCATTTTTATCAAGGTGCCCATATTTAATCCATAATTCTACCACTACAAACCCAAAATCTGGAACCCCCCCCTAAGAAAATAATAAAAAATATTCTCTCTTTCCCTTGGAATTATGGTCCCATGCTGACCATCCACCAAATTGATTCACCATATCCACAATCATTCCCCCATGAGAGTCTTACCCATAGAGCCAATTCAATAATCTCCAAAATATGAGTATCATCATAATCAATATATATAGGAAAAAAATAGACTCTAAGTCCCATTCTATATTCATAAATTCTAAAATCGATAGGATATTTCCATCCCACTCATACCCATGTTCAAACATAAAAAACTAATTACTCCACATTTTTTGGATCACCAAAAAATTCATTCTCAATAATTACCAATATTGTATACATGGTGATGTCCAGATAATACTTATACAATGTTGATCTCTCTGCCATATGTAATCACTTACATATTTTTTTAATGGAAATATCTAATGGGTTTCATGATTACTCATGTGTCTCTCCTCTTGATCCATACTCACCCATCTTGTCAATTCTTGTCATGTCATGTCACAAGCTCCAATCATTCTTAGCATGGTACACCAATCCATCGAAAATATCACATTATGTATCAGATGGAACACGTACCCTTCTCTTCCAAACCCCATACCTTCATTCCCATATGTATCTCAACAATCCCATCGGTACACATATCCTAATATAACAAAAAGTCACACCTCATCACTACACACATCCAATGTACAATCATGTACAACACCCCCTATCTACAGACTCTCCATTGATTAGTCAAAATATAAAATTTATTCATCACCACCCCATCATCACACCTCTTGAGTTCTCCAAAAACCCAATCAATTCTCTATAGACCCATAATTATCCATCACACTAATAAAAAACAAAAAATCAGTACTTTTAACCTCATACAAACATTCCTTTATGCATCAAGTATTTTTTTGAAATATATGACATCACCCACTGTCTTCATCCAGATTCCATGTTAATATCTATGAACTATGTTTCTTATTTGTACCACTATCCAACTAAATATAATATAAATAAAACATGTTAATGATACTATATAACCTAGTTTCTCAAACCAAATCCCACTCCCTTGATTCATCCATCACAAAACGAAGGATCATGAACCTAAATCACATACCATTTAACAATAGAAGATATTATTACCTAGTCAGAGGAATATGTATGAACTTTTTATAATTATTCTAAAGACTCTCCCTTAAGAAAAGGCCTACCACACTATCACCTACCATCAAAGCATATCAGGCGACCCAAGAATAACATAAATTAATATAATGACATTCTACAAATATATTCAACGCACAACACTTCTATTTAATATTGGGGACTGTAAAGGTATCTTTTATTTGGAGACATAATACATAATAAACTTATTTCATAATATATATTTAAAATATTCCTTAAAATATTCATATTGGTAACCTTATAAGAATTTCATACATAGAACCTTCCATAAAAACTAGGAAAGGAAAATATAATATATGATGATCTTGAAGCTCTATAAGGGTAAACATGAGGGGCACAAATCATAAGAGAATAAAATGAATATAAGGCTGTGATAACATAATCATGTTCATGTTCCCAGTGTAAAATATTTATACCTAGAAAATCATAGATAATAAACCCCGAAATCATTCCATATCCAGAAGCATGATCAATAAGTTTCTAAATATTCTAATAATAATTCAAGTCATAACATAGGGATGTTTAATTATAAGAATAAAATTTTATTGTTTCTGATGATTTCTGTTGGGGCTTCACATTTTTTCTTTGCCTTGTGTTGACAGACTACTTATTTCCCTACATTAAATCCTTATAAAGGTGGGAGGCTTCCATAACATTAATCGGAAATGTAAAATCATTAATCAAAACAAGTTGATTTGATGTTGGTTCATCCATTTATGGATTCCACCTTGTAAATTGTATCATTGTCTGGCTCGCATAGATATATTTAAATCATGTTCATGAAACATGCTCTTAGTTCCATATCAAGGTGGACACCATTTTATTACACAACTTTGGTCTCAACATAATATAAACCTTTAGTGATATTAGATTGTAACATTAGAAATTTCTATGAATATATACACATTGAGTTTGTTTGTAACCAAGAAAATCATTCTATTTTGAGGTGAAACTCTTTTATGAGGCATATTGAAATTAAAACGGAAGGTATTCTATTTTTTTCATGAGGTTGTTGAAACAATGGGAATAAGTGTTATAAGGAATTTTACCACAAGAATACAATGTTTATTGTATGCGGAAGATGTTTTGAATCTTGTGGGTTCATAGGTTTAGGGTCTTTTGGGGGAAATAACATAGGTTTAGCATATTGTGTGGATAGTTTAGTACATGTTTTAACATCTTGTGGGGATTGGTTAGTCACTATTATAATGTCACGTGGGGGAACGTCAGAGTTTTAATGTCTAGTGGGGATAGGTTGGTCTTATGTTTATATTCCAATGGGGATAGGTTAGGTGGTTTAACATCATGTGGGTACATATTTCTCATATTTTTAACATCTTTTTGGGATAGGGGCATAGGTTTACTATCTTTTGGGGAAATTTTGGTAATATTTTTAATGTAATGTTGGATATTTGTTTCACAATTTTATTGTTTTTTAGGATAGGTTGGATATAGGTTTAACAACATGTGGGGACTGGTTGTTCATAGGATTAATATCCTATGTGGATAAAATGTTGAGAGGGTTAATTTCATGTTGATAAATGTTAGTGTTTAATTGTCCCCCAAGGGGAGAAGATGATCACACCTGAAGGGTTCTGTTTAGTGTGTCACTAGGGAGAATATGATCACAATCGAATGATTTGGAAGAGTACTAGGTAATTCAGATTTAACCTCATGGAACCTCCCCTAATGTGTTGTTATTTGAGGATTGATCCTTAGGGAGGTGTCTTACATACCCCATCAGTAAATAGGGAAAAAACCTAAATATTTTAATGCCACTATTTGTGGTAATGTGATATGATTATTCCATGTAGTTTAAAATAATGTTGAAAGGATGCTCATGTTTTGGAAGGATTATAAATGAGGGAGTGTGTGGGGATTACACATATATGGTATTCCCATTAGTGAAGGATATATGGTAAAATACCCAGGACAAGGAGGAGTAGAATCCCATGATGATCATATATGGGGTAGCCCATGATCATCACATGGGGTAACACTACTGTTTAACATCATGTGTTGTGTATGGATTCATGTAATTTAAATTTATACAAATATGACATGGAGATATAAATTTTTTAATTATATATCTCAGATGTGGTGGTGGTTACCCCATGGGATCCCATTTCCATTTGGGAGAGGATGATCTAAAAAACATCTCTACTAGGAATTTTTTCCTATTTTCTATTATTATTCAACCATTAGGGACTACATTCCCTCAAATCATGAACATATAGGTGTATCATGGAATATATAATGTTTTAGTGGAGTTTAAATAAGGGGTTCTGATGTTGGTTACATATTATTTGAGGAAATAGTCATTACGAATCATATTATTTGGATAAAAATCTTGGGTAATGTCCTGGTATTCACTAGAAGTAATGTAGGAAGACAAAATAGTTGATGTTACCAGTCACATGGATATTTTGGGAGTGGTTGAACAAGTTGTATATTTGTATGGGTCCTAGGAATTCAACTTTCACAAAAGGGTATTTGTTGAATGGAGGAACCATGGGGTGGATTTGAGGATGGGTTTCACAAAATTTGTGGATATTTTAATGTTATATAATTCAAAAATTCTATCGGTCTCACGAATGAGAATGTTTTGGGAGACCATATGACCCTACCTCAGAGTGAATTCTTAGTTCCCATGATGTTGGTTTAATGAATGATATTTAGTTCCTCAAACCCCAAGATCCACAAAGGGATTACTTCTTATACGAAGGACATGAACCATTATTAAATTCATCACCACCATGGTTTGAGCTTCTCATAATCCAATGGGAGGTATTTTCTTGAAGGATCACTAACATTGAAAATCCAACACCTCTCTTTCTTTTAATGCTTTATAGTTTCACAAATTCAGATATTTTTTGAAATCCAAAAGTTCGCATCATCCCAAAAGGAAAACATTGGGAGATATATTTCTAACATCATATGAAATGGTATCGATTTAACCAAATATGGAGTCTTTCTTAGTATATAATGATATTTTTGTGGATGGTGTTCCATGAACTAGTCATACATTGTGCGGAGGTTACTACCTCAACCTTTATGTGATTGATTGACTTTAAATTAAATAATTAAATTATGTGGATGTTAACTCCTCAAGATCTATGGAATTAGAGACTTTTATGAACTAGAGTTTTGTTTCACAGAGGTTATTGTGTCATGCTTCCTGAGTCCAATTATTACCATGAACCAAAGTTGTTCGTAATGTTTTTGACCTTCATGAACCACTCCCTTAATTTTATTTTGAGTTGTTCTGGACAAAATTTATTTCAAACATTCCGTGAACCCCTTCATATATACCATGATATGTCTATTTTGACACCCTCAAATCCCCCCCTTAGAATTCGATATTATGATAGAAGGGAGGGTTGGATTCTAAGAGAAAATCACTGAAAATTAGAAATTGGAAATTAAAATTTTTGTAACTTGGTCTAAACATATTCCTATAAATAGGGGTGTGGGTCACTAAGTAGATCCTAAACATTTTGAGAAAGACAGTACCATTATATATTTTCATGATACTGAATAACATCATGATCATTTTGTAATTTTGATACTTAATCCTAGTGAAAATAACATATTTCTCCAACAATGTATGATGAACAAACCATTGTGGTCCTACAACTTAGGAAAACATTCCCATCAAAAATCGATCTTCATGAACCAATTCCAAAAAATTTATATTTCTCATCTAATATGATTGCCAAATGATCTAATACTTTTTTTGATCAGCGAAAGGAGAATTTATTAATATCCAAACTAGAGATATTGTTGTGATCGAGTTGGATAATCGTAAACTAATGTAATTACTGAATAAGGCTCAAAAGGGGGATACGTTATTAAATTTGATACCTTTGTATAGTATTGGGATAAGGGTAAATGTTTTAATCCCTAGTGTTGATCCAGATAATCCTACTCACTAGTTTAAGATCATTCCTAGACAATAGCAGTGGAACATGGCTATTGGATTCCACATTATTAAGGACCACACATCTATTACCACTCATACAGAATGGAACCACGTGAACAAATTCTTTAGGGATGCATTGGTGATAGAGTATTCTTACCCTCAGTGTGAGAAAATTCTTATGGTGGCTCTGAAAAAAATCATCTCAATAGATGGACTGAGGTATGTGACTTTTTTTAGGGTGGAATCTTCATGGACAAATGTGTATGGGAATACTAGGTATGCCAATCGTATAAAAATTCTAATTTAGAGTTAAATATAGTTGGGATCAATGAGGTGGCATTGTTTTCATAGTTGAACATCAACTATTATCAATAATTCATTCTAGATCTTCTGAGAATGTGGTAATCAAGGGCTTACAAATTCCACACACATCGTGGGGAGGTCATCATTTTTTAGGGAACCTCTACCACATTAGAGGGATCTCCGTCGTAGGAAATATTTTTAATGAGTTCCTCTTAGATCAGTGTAATGAATTAATGTTTTTAAATGGAAATTCTTTTGTTATAAATATTTCATAGAATCACATGAAAACACAAAATAATGCACTACTAAGTGCTAAGTTAAATTGAAACATGTGTTTTCCCTTTGGTGTTTGGAATTTCGAAAATCTAAGATACACGGTGTCAACCAGTATGTTATTTGGAGTCCGATATGAAAAAAATTGTTTTTGGTGAATAGTGACATAACCTTGTGCATTGTAACATACACTTAGAAATTGTTATATAACAAAATGAATAGTAACCTTACCTATGATAGAATAAAAATAATATTCCAGTGAAAGTATGATGTACCAATATTTTAGAATAAGTAAATGAATGTTTAAAAACTAGATTCTAATAATAAATTATGAGTTTAATTAAATATTAAATAAATCATATATTAAAAATTATTTTTGTATGGACATTATTTTTGGATTATGCATGTCGAAAAATGGTTAGGGTGAATTTTTTGTATATTTCTAAAATACTGGAATTTTTTATGAATAGTAAAATATTAGATTTTATAATAAATGTTAAATAATAGATTTATTGAGTCATTGATGATGATCTACTTATTTAAGCCCAATTGGTTCAAATTCACATGCACCTATTACTAGTCCTGGTCATGGAATCATAAATATTTCTATTCTTGAGGTAAATTAATAAACTAATGATTAAATAATTATGAAAACCCTCCTACCCTAAACTATAAATATAACCCCATCTTACCTCTTCTCTTCACTCCTCTCAATCATTAGGCCATGCCAATATTCTGCCAAAAATATATACCCAAGATCCTCCCCCACGTAAGAACTCCCATAGTCACTTCAATATACCAACACCTCTCCCCATAAGAGGTTCTCAAAGGAGGAAGTCTCAAGAGGTAAATTCCTCTTTCCAATTCCTTCATTTCTTTTAAGTTCTTTTCATTTCGTTTTCTTCCTCACCTCCATTCACCCAAATGGTATGATTACTACCGTAATATACATGTACTGGATTGATAATATTTTTATGGAATAACTCATTATCTTCTCTCATTTCTCTATATTCTATTTGAATAAAATGAAAGCACCATTCGAGATGTGCTAATTTACAACATTCAAAGACAGTGGTTTGTCAATTTCTATTATCATCATTAATTCTTGTCATGAATCCATTTGTGTTATGGTTGAACTATATTATTATATATGTAATAAATCCCTTTTATTCTTCTTTAATCTGTTTGTTCTAATGGTATTATGTTATAAAGAAATACATGTTCGTTGTAATCAAAACCCACCTGATTAACAAAACAGTTATCATGAAGGTAGTATATATTAATTCAACTTCACTCTAATAATCCAAATTAAATTTAAAACCATGTAATATCATGGATGTTCAATAATATAATTCAACATCAATTATAGACTACCACTTTCACCTTTGAAGTGTATCCAAACATGAATATAAACGAACTGGTCATTGAAAACCAAGTAAGCAAACGTGCCTGAATAATGAAATTGAACAATATAAACAATCAAAAAGGTATTGAATGAACCAAAAATGGTTATAATAAAAAAATTAAATATAGAATATGTTCTATATTTATTCATAAATAAACCTAATTTGTTTATTCAGGTCATTAATAACACATGGAGAACACCAACAGATATAAGGTATGGGATCTACTTTATTTCTCTCTTAATAAATATTATACTTTGCACTATACCTTTTTATGTGTAATCCCAAATTATGGGGTAGGTTTTAGAACCTCCCCCATATGGAAATAATGATATATATGTGATGATTAACCCATTTTCTCTCTCCTCAATCCCTCTTAGGTACACCTGACATCATGACGATAAACTGTAACGAATTCTACCTGAACATTCATTGTTCTTCCGGGTAGCCTTATCATTCTTTATATCAAAAAGGAGTTATCTTATCTTTTTATGAACATATTATAAATTCTGTTTAGTTGTAGAAAATTCATTTATTAATAGCCATTCATCACGCTCTTTTTGGGTATATATATGTTTTAAAAATATTCCCTCCTTAGAACTTTTGGATAAGAAAACCCATTTTAATGGAAAATCCTGAATTTTTTACCCAAATTCAAGTGAAAAATATCCTCTATTTTAACACAATATTGTATTTATAAAATCAATGTTTTTATTATTAAAACCATCATGGTTCAATTATGGTTTTATATAAAGTATTGTCATATTTTATAATTTAAAGGCTCTATAGTATTTTCCTAAAAACTGTAAAAAAATTAATAATTCTAATGTTTCTCAAATACATATCTCTATGTTTTCACTTCTGATTGATGCCAAGTAACATTTTATAGGACTATTTTACATTATGAACGTCCATGAATAATCTACATCCTTACTTTGATGGACGCTTTCATGATACATCCATTTATTTTGTTTTATTTCACGATTATGGTACCGAATTCTTTCCCTAGGAACTATTATATTTATGTATGGTTGATTTTGTATAATTATTTAAGGGGAAAGAATATTCATGAAAACTTTTTGATGGGTGAACCCAGATAGTGCTTCAATTAATTGGGTAATGTAAAGTCTCATGAGATGTGATGTGAAACAGGATTGGAAGTTATCCTTGACCCATACTAAAATGGTAATTGGGATTGGTGGTTAGCCTTAACCCGTACTAAAATGGGAATCATGATGGGTGGTAATCAATGAACCATACTAAAGATATGATTTATGATTCTTTCACATATTTATTATTCCATGGTTATATTATCCCTTGAATATATGATATGATTTTATAAGTTCCATGATTTGGATATCATTATGTCATGCCTCCTAGAACATGTTCATAAGATTTATTCATATGTTCATTCCCGTACTGGGATTTTTAGCTCATCCATTTGTTTATGTCTTCCTTAGGGTACCCTGTGCATAATTAAAAGCTCAAAGGATGTTAGAATATTTTTATGGAGATTAAATAAAGAATTATTTTTCTATGTTTATGTTTTATGTACCTAGTCTTCGAAGACAAAATATTTAATTATCCTTGTCTTGTACTAGGATGTATAATTATGCTTAAAATCATGTAAGGTTTTGTTTAAATGGTTAGGGTCGCTACAGTTGGTATCATAGAATGGTCTAGTTATTTTGTGAGATTATTAATAGATAACCTTATCCAGATCCTTAAGGATTATACTATGTATAAGAAAACATCCCTAAATTTTGGTGAGTATTGAGTAAGTGGTTTATCTAGAAAATGCATTCCTAACTAGATACGAGTAGGTAGAGGTGGATTTAGAAAGATGTGTCTAGGGGTAAAACCTGAAAACACTACTTTAACCTAGAATCAAATTGGAATTGGTTCACAACAACGGGCCTTGCTGAATTATTTGTTATGAAACTCTTGGGGGATATGCATTGGTAGATTCATGAGCATGATAAAAACAATTACTAAGGGACAAAGAAAATCTGATAAGAATATTTGTTAAGAAATATATCATGGATAACGTATATTTAAACATGAGGAATTACAATATTTGATATACTTATCCTTGACAAGTTTATCCTTTTATGTTCAAAGTTTCCTTTTATGCTCAATAGCTAAGTATTCAATCCCTCTAATTAATCATTATTTTCTTAGCTAATGGAGGTAAATAGAAGAACACATTCCAACAACCAATGTGATAAGAAATTTAAATATTTCCCTAATGATTAGCATGATATTATGGGATAGGGTGCTCAAAACATCATGACAGAACTTGATCAATGGGATCGAGTTAGGAATAATAACATCAATCATGCGGAATACCCTCCTCCTCCATGGAAAGAGCAATTTGTCATAGACTCCTTCATGCAGAAAAGGCCTCCCATGTTCAGAGGACCTTATGATCCCATCCCCATGGAATAGTGTATTAACTACCTTGAGAAGATATTATCCATTCTATGGGGCTCAGAATAAGAGAAAGTTGTATTGGTGGTATATCATTTTGATAAGGAAGAAGATCAATGGGGGACAATAATCAAGAATACAATGTCCCAAGAGAAAATTGATTCCACGGACTAGGAGGAATTCAACATAATGTTTTTAATATATATATTCCCCTAACCCTCCATCTTAATATGGAAAGAGAGTTCCTTGAACTCAAGCAGAACGAAGATGATTTCATCGGGATATATGAAGTGAACTCAACATGTCTTTTACGGTACGCCTCTATATTTTTTATGAATACCGAAATCAAGGTGGATAAATTCATTAACAGACTAAAGCTGATTCTACAAAAATTGTAGGTGATTAAAGACTTAGATAGTCATGAGGATATAGTATGTTGTTCCCTTAAGGTTGAAATAGAGATTGTAAACACACAGTTGTCTCATGGGCCTAGAGACATGAAGAGGATAATGGAGAACTATATGGGTGGTTTATCAAAAAAATCTCATGATAGAATAATGTTTGAGTTTTCCCCTTGTAAAAGTGGTGGGAAGAAGTATCCTGGTAACTATCTGAAGGGAACCAAGAATTGCTGCAAATGTGGAATGTTTGGTTATCTGGCCAAGAACTGAAGGGATATGGAAAATCCCACTAATGTTGAAGAAGAAATGAAGGTTCAGATCAAGACTCAACTTTTAGTGAAGTGTTACAACTGCAAGAAGCATGGTCTTTATGCATGAAATTTCCCTAAGTCAAGGTTTGTCAGAGGAAATGAGCAACAACCACCAAGGAAACAAGTAAGGGCTTATGTTATCACTATTGCTGAGGTAGATCCAAACTAATATGCATTGACATATATGTTAATTATTTATTCAATAATAGATAATATTCTATATGATTATGGTTCTATACATTCATTCATAACTTGAATGTTTAGTTGAACTATTCAAACCCCACCTCAAAATTTGGAGGAAACGTTATCCGTGAGAACTAAAAATGGGTTAATTATTGCATCCATGGTTTATAACTCCTCCCCAATTAATGTTTGTGGAATTAACCTCCCAGAAAATCTCATCATACTTCCTTTAGTGGAGTTTGACATAATCTTGGGTATAGATTGGCTATATTTATACAAATCCAACATTAACTATCAGGAAAGGGAGATCACTCTTCCCATCCCAAAGAATCCTTTTTTTATTTACAAGTGTAAAGAATAAGATGAAACTTGTTTAAAATTTTCCTCTCATGTGTGGATATTGTTGTCTTATGAGTAGGCATGTCCTGCTCAAATGATGGAGACAAAAGAGAGAATCATGCTTGAAGACATACCCATTGTGTAGGATTACATTAATGTATCCCTTAAAGAGTTTCCTAGTCTTCCTCTTAAATAATAGTTTTAGTTCTCAATTTAACTTATCCTTGGATCTCTGCCTATCACAAAGACACCTTATAGAATGGCCACCGTAGAGCTGGAAGAGTATAAGAAGCCGTTACAGGAGAATATGGAGAAGGGTTTTACACACATGAGTGCTTCACCATGGGGTATGCCAGTCCTCTTCATCAAGATGAAGTATGGATCAATGGACCTATACATTGATTCTTGTGTGCTCAATAAAATCACAATAATGAAAAAGTATCCCCATTCATGGGAAGATGACTTCTTCGATCAACTTCTTGGGGCTAGTTATTTCTCAAAGGTGGACCTTCGGTTTGGATATCACTAATTAAAGGCAAGGAAGCAAGATATTCCCAACACTTCCTTTCGAATCAGGTATGGACACAATGAGTTCATAGTGATTCCCTTTGGACTCACTAATGTTCCAAAAAATTTCATTTATTTAATTAATATAGCCTTTAGTGATTACCCTGACAAATTTGTGGTATTCTTTATTGATGATATTCTAATATACTCCAAGAGCAGGGAGGGACATTAGGAGAATTTGAATACAATGTTAAAGACTTTTTGAAGGGAAACGTTGTATGAAAAGTACAGTACAAGTGAGTTCTAGATGGAGGAAGTATAATTCCTGGGGCATGTTATCACCATAAATGGGATATCTATAGACCCTTCCAAGACAAAGGAAATTTAGGAGTGGCCGAAACCAACATCTGTAATAGAGATCCGTAACTTTTTCAGTCTTGATGGGTATTATTGACAATTTGTGAATAATGATTCATGATTGTAGAACCCAATGTCGAAGCTATGACAGAAAGGGAGTAATGTTTTTCTGGACTGCCGAATGTGAAAATTTTTACTTGGAGTTGAAAAGAGTCTTATCACTACTGTAGTACTCACACTCACAACATGTGGAGAACTCTTTTTGGTGTAACTGATGCTTCTAAGAAGATTTTAGGTTTGTTTCTAATGAAATATGATAATTTGATAGCCTATTCCCCAAGGAAACTAAAAATCCAAGAGAAAAACTATCCTATGCATGATCTGGGGTTGGAAGCTGTAATCTTTGTGTTGAAAATCTAGTGGTATTATCTCTATGGGGATAATTGTGAGATATATACTGACCACAAGAGTCTCGGATATATATTAACAAAAAAGGCCTTAATATGATCCATCAAATATGGATAGATCTCATTGAGGATTATGACTTCTCAATCCACTACCTTCTAGGTAAGGCAATCAAGGTGTTGGATGATCTAAGTAGAAGGGATCCTACATCATTATAAATGATTAGAATTGGAAAGCATCTGATATTTTTAAAATTGAAAAGGATCGGAAGGGGAATAATTACGTTAAGAACATCATTAATCCTTTATCAAATCATTTCTCAACTATCCCTCTTAGATACAATAAACGATGCTCAAAGAAAAGATGTGGAAATTCAGAAAATGGATGAAGCTATCATAAATGGGAAATCCTCTGATATTAAAATTGATGAGGTAGGAGTGCTATGATTTCTATAACGATTATGTATACCATCTTATCTAGATATAAAGAAGGTGCTTCTGAATGATGCACATAGCTCAACCTTCTCTATCTACCCAGGGCGCACAAAGATGTATCGAGATCTCTGAGAAAACTTTTTGTGGGACAATATGAAAAAGGATATAGGTGAATATACATAACAGTTCCTAGTATATTAGTGAGTTAAGTCTAAGAAAAAAATGTCTAAGGGGATGATGCAACCACTACCCATACCATCTTGGATGTGTGAGAAAATTACCATCGACTTTTTCACTGGACATTCTGAGACATCCAAAGGAAACAATGCTATATGTGTCATTGTGGTTCGTCTTACAAAGACAGCTCACTTTACCGTGATTCAAGAGGACTTCTCATTGGATTAACTTAAACAAATTTACATCAATGAAGTGGTAAGTCTGCATGGAGTACCTTAATCTATTGTATCTAATCATGATCCAAGATTCACCTCTATGTTCTGGAAAAGTCTTCAACATGCTCTAAGAACTGAACTGAACAACAATATGACCTATCATCCTCAAACTGATGGCCAATGTGAGTGAATTATTTAGACACTGGAAGAATTGTTTAGAGAATGTTCTATGGAATTCAAAGGAGGATGGGTCCAACATCTTCATTGGTGGAATTATCCTACAATAACAGTTTCCACTCGATCATCTGAATGACATCATATGAATCCCATTATAAGAAAAGGTGAAGAACACCGTCGTGTTGGGATGATGTCATTGATAATAAATGTAACGACCCAATTTTTTTAAATAGAAATTCATTTATTATAAATATGTCATAAAATCACATGAAACCACAACATAATGAACTATTATGTGCTAATTGATTATTAATCCTACGTTGTCACTTATGTTCTTTGAATTTCTACAATATGACATACATGGTTACAACAAGTATGTTATTTGGTGTCTAATGATAAAAACATCATTTTTGGTTAGTAGTTACCAACCCTTATAAATAGTAACATAACCTTAGGAATAGTAATATACCCTAATGAATATTAACCTTACCTATGATAGCATAAAAATAATATTCATGTGAATGTATAATGTACCTTTAGATTAGAATAATTTACTAAATGTTGTAAACCTGGTTTTTAATCATAAATTATGAGTTTAAATAAATATTAAATGAATCGTACCAAGACATTTATTTTTCAAAAATGGACATCATTTTTGGTTTCAAAACACAGAAAAATGGTTAGGGTGAATTTTTTGGATTTTTCTAAAATAATTGAATTTTTTATAAATAGTAAAATACGGCAATTTATGATAAATGAAAGATAAGGGAATAATTGATTCATTAATGATGATCTACTTACGTAAGACCAATTTTTTCAAAGTCACATGAATTTATTACTATTATTGGTCTTGGTTTTATCAATATTTCTATTATTGAGGTAAACTAATAAACTAATGGTTAAACGATTATGAAACCCTCCTCCCCTCCGCTATAAATACAACCCATTCTTACCACATCTCTTCACTCCTCTCAAGCCAAGTGACTTGCCAATATTCAGACCAAATTTATCCCCCAGTTCCTCCCCCATTTCCAAATTCCCCTACTCTCATCAATATACCAAAACCACACTCCTTAAAATGTTCTCAAAGAGGAATTATTAAGAGGTAAATTCTTTTTTCCAATTCCTTCATTTCTTTTAAGTTCATTTATTATTGTTTATTTCTTCACCTCCCTCCACCAAAATGGTATGATAAATCCAGTACCTTATATGTAATGTAATTCTATTATGCTAATGGGATACTTCATTATCATCTCTCCTTTCCCCATTTTTTATTTTAAAGATATGAAATCACCATTTGAGATGTGCTAATTTAACACATTCTGGTATAATGGTTTGTCAATTTCTATAATCATAATTAATTGTGGTCAAGAAACATTTTATGTTATGGTTGAACCATATTATTATATATGTAATATATCCTTTCTATTCTATTGTAATCCTTTTATACTAATAGTATTATTTTATAATGAAAAACATGTTTGTTGTAATCAAAACCCACAGATTAACAAAACGGTTATCAGGAAGGTTGTATATAATAATTCGAATTCAATCTAATTAACCAAATTTAATTGGAAACCATGTAAACTCCAAGATGTTCAATAATATTTCATAACTTCAATTATGTATAACCAATTTCAAAATTCATGTGTATCCAAACATGAATATAAGTGAACTGGTCATTAAAACCAAGTAAGCAAACGAGCCCAAACAATTAAATTGAATCTTATAACCAATAAAAAATGACATTAATGAAACAAAAAGGGTTATAATAAATAAATTAAATATTGGATAAGTTCAGGATTTTATAATTAATATTCTTAATTTTTTTATTCGGTTCATTAATAACAAGTGGAGAAAACCATCAGATTTAATGAAAGGGATTTTCTCTATTTGTCTCTTAATCTAGATTGTCCTCTACGCTATGCCTTTTTATGTGTAAAACCAAATGATGGTGTATGTTTTTCCACCTCATCCATAAATCCCTCATGGTTTATAAGTGATGATAAAACTCTTTTCATTCTCATTAATCTCTCTTTGGTACACTCAATAATATGTCGACAACCGTAACGAATTCTACCCTAACATTCATCGTTCATTCAGGTAGCCTTATCTTTTATTATGTCAAAAAGGAGTTATCTTATATTTTTATGCACATCTTCAAAATTATGTTTATTTTTAAGAAAATAATTTATGAAGACCCTTTCATCACTCTCTTTTTGGGATATACACGTTTTTAAAAGATTCCCTCCTTAGAATGTTCCGATAAAAACTCCATTTTAAGGGAATATCCCGAATTTTTTACACAATTTCTTATGAAATATTTTCACTATTTTAGTAAAACATTGTATCTATAAAATCAATATTTTAATTATGAAAAAAATCTTAGTTAAATTCTTGTTTTATATAAAATATTTCCCTTTTTTCTATTTTAAAGGCTCAATAGTGTTTTCCTTAAAACCAAAAAAAATGTCTTAATGCTAATGTTTTTGCAAATAAATTTACTATATTTTGTCACTTATGTTTGAAACCACATACCATGTTATATGACTTTTTTACCTTAATAACGTCCATGTATGTTCTAATGTTTTTCTTTCATGGACACTTTCATGATATGTCCATTGGTTATGCTTTATGTCATGATTGTGGTACCCAATTCATTAATTAGGAACCATTATGTTTATATACGCTAGATTATATATGATTATTTATATGGCATGAATATTCAAAACAATGTTGAGATGGGTGCTCCCAAATAGAACCCCAATGCATTCGGTAATGTTATGTCTCATGAGATGTGATGTGAAATGGGATTGGTGGTTTTCCTTGACCCATACAATAATGGGAAATGGGATTGGTGGTTAGACTTAACCCATACTAAAGAAATGTTTTTTGATTCTTCCACATCTATGTGATTCCATGTTTATATCATCCCATTCCTATATGATATGATTTTATATGTTCCATTCTTTGGATATCATTATGCCATGCCTCCTAACTCATATGCTTATGATTTATTCTTATATTCATTTCTTTACTAGACTTTTTAGCTCATCCCTTTATTTATGTCTTCCCCGAGGTACCCTATGAAGATGTAAGGTCTCAAAGGAAGTTAGGATCTTTAAATGTATTATGTTTTATGTAACTAGTCTTCAAATATATTTGACTTAATAATCGTTATCTAGTACTCTAATGTATAATTATTCATAAAATCATGTAATGTTTTGTGTAAAAGGATATGGTCACTACAATGAGCATGTTTAGAATGACTTGGAGCGTATTCAAGGGATCTAAAGGGTGTTTCTATTCCTGTTCTAAGGGGAATGTGACAAAAAACCAAGAATGAAGGACATTTATTCCATGTAATAGTTCCATTATTTTATATATGAACCCACCAAAATACTACTTGGAGGAAACATCATTATTTTATGGAGACTCAATGAGGAAAGGTGAAATCATTTTGGAAGATTATGGGGATGAACCAGTGTCAATAGTGGGTCTATTACATTAATCATGAGGATACCATGGTAAGGATGGACGGATTTATTATCATGGTTATTTGTGGGTGGATTCTCCAAATTTGATATGTTCACATGGGGGTTAAGCCGATAACCCACATCACAGAAGCGGTGATGGTGATGAGGTAGTGAATCAAGATAGTACTCCATGTCTTGGCCAAGTTTTATAAGGTGTTGCACCACATTAGCTATGGGAAAACCCCCATCCATGTGTGTAGATCCATATTATTTTTTATATTATTGTATTTTTTTTAAATAGGGGGATATGAGAATATGATCTACATCTCCCCACATAGAAAAAATTTTTATCTTCCAATCCACAATATCACTGGGTTTCTTCCTCTTCACATAGGATCAATGGATGTTATAGAAAGGATCTAACTCATGGACTGGTTAATTCTCGATCTATTTCCTATTCTGATTGGAATGGTTATTACCAATGACATTGGGACCATTGAGTAGTGGTTATACCCAATGTCTTATAGAGGTGTGTTTTTAGTTGTGAGGGTGGACTGTAAGGTTATTTTCAAGTCAAACTCTCCATAATTCTTTACACGGTAGTTTGGGAGAATCTAATCTTTGACCTCAATGTTATATGTGGTTACATAGTGAGATCCACCACACAATACATATGACAAAATGTTGCATGTTTTTGTTGGATATGGAATGGGTGAAGAGATTTATCTCTACCTACCACCACCTATGGGATTATTCATGATTATAAATTGTGTTGGGAGGGAATGAAAATTTTCTGAATGATGAGAAGGCTGTTGACTCAGAAGGATGTGGTAGGTTTCATATGACTACATGGTTGCAGATAGCATTGAACATGGAATTTTGAAAAGGAAGAGTTTGTATAATAGGATGAAAAGTGGGTGAGAAGTCGGTAAGTCCTGGAATTGCATACGTGTATTCCATAGTGAGTGGGGCATCAATTGGATCACCACTTCTAGGAATGTGAATACATGAGGAAGGGAGGCCCTCTAGTGTAGTTCTGAGGGAATATGACCAAGTTCTAGGGAATAAGTTGTGTTGCCCATACATTCCTAGTGAAATTGTTTTCCCTAACACTTGGGAGAGTTAGTGTATAAATAAGAAAATCACCACATTTAACGTTATATGAAATCATCGCCACTTTGATGGAATATTCCTTACTGGGTCGGGTCATGTGATGGAAATTTTCCTTGTTCCTTCAGTCGAGGAAATGTAATGTATGATAGATCTGGAAAACTTGATCTACACTCATAGTATCGTGAATACCTTGGCTGACTCTGTAATCATTCTACTAGGAAGTCCTTCTCCCCCAAATACTCCAATGAGAAAAATGGATACCAATCCATCCATGTTAAATGGAAGGGATAAGGAATAGTTAGTGGGGAGTAACACTTAATAAAATTTCCTAGGAGAGGGTACCCACTTATGATCTTTTAAATACTATGAAAATGTATATTTTAACCTCTTTCCATCCCTTGAGTTATTTTATAACTCTATTAACATTTGTAAGAATTAAATATCAGTGAGGAATGGGATATTCATGATGAAATATAAATACGGAACAGGAGAGTCACAAACCATGAATTGACAAGATCCAGGTATCCACCTGGCATTGCAGTCAAAAGTGGCTCAACATCTATTAATGTAGATACCTATAACTAGGGTGACAGACTGGCTTCTGAAAACTGGGGGGCTTCCTATGAACCTCTTTGAGTTTCTAGTTGTACTATACCATTCCTCTATTCGTTTTATCATTTTTTACATTTTATATCCTATTTTCCTCTCTATGGGATTTCTAAATAATACATACATAAATGGATGTCCAATCTATATTTGAAGCATAGCCATCTATGGTGATGCTCATGTTTGGGGATGTAATGACATATATGGTTGTTCCTTTGTAAAAGGTGTTCTATAATGAAATAGTAGTTAGTGTATCCATATATGTGATATAGGTGATGGATTCTAGAGATAATGGCTCAATGGATGAGGTGGAAATAATTCTGAAATTCAAGATGATCAGAGAGACTATAATGTCTATGACTATCTCAGAAGTGTCTCCAGTGGAGGTTACAAGAGATGAGGCCTCAAATAAGTGTGGTTATATCAATGAACTATCTTAGGTATATGAGGGTGTTGTGGTGGATTAGCCTACATCAAAATAACCACATAAGGTAACTGGGGATTCCATTATAATTGTGGGATATGATATTGATGTTCATTCCCTAGAACTATGGATTAACCTATATAAGGACCTTCCTACAGATGACCCTGCCACTGATGTGCTGGTAGTCCTCCCCCAGTATGATTCTATTCCACTTAATTAAAATAAATGATTATGGCTCAAACATTGTTTACAAAAATGGTATCCTTGGATGTAAGGCATGGAAGATTGTGTGTGACTTCATCAATCTTACTCCACTAGATGATATACAAAATCGGGTGGGATATCTCCTCCACAGGTTAGTCTTACTATGGACCGACGGGGTGTATTCATGAAGCCATTATATACTAGCTCAATACATTCTCATTTAATAGGTATATATTGAGTGGTATGAGTGTGATGTATCCAAGAATAAGAATATGGTTTTGGGTACCCAAGCTCATCATAAAGATAAATACGATAGTTCTCATTTTGAAGAGTAGAAAAAAGATCTTTTATATGTCTTTACTACTCAATCGGAGATCATCGGGAAACAGAGGGCTTGGTTGATGGAGGATGAGGTTATGGAAACTAAGGTGATGTATAATGACATGACTGAAGCCTGGAATGGATCTGTAACAACCCCAAGACCACCTCCATAGACTAGGGGATAGAAACATGTTCCAAAGCAACAACAAACTCAGGGATGCCTTTTCCTGAAGCACGTTCATGTACACATATCCCACTCATTCAAAAAGTTCTTAGGAAAAGTAGAAAAACTAAAAAATATATGATTTAAAATGAACATGCCTGAACCTCTATATGGTAAAAGAGTATGGTAGTGTCAACTGAAAAGTAAAGTGGAAAAAATACACAACAAAACCAAAAACATGTCCCAACCTGAAGTAAACTGAAAAATACTATCAACTAAAAGAGTAACCCTCATGAATACTAGCTGAAACCATTTAACATGGTCCATGCGGCCTGTATAACTAAGCTCATATGAGATAATGATGGAAATTACCCCCTTCTTCATGAAACAAGACACAGTTTGATAAAATCTCATGCAGGGGTGAGTATATACATACCTAGTTAGACTCCCCGAATAGGTGAAGGTGGAGCAGTATGATATACAATTAAATAGAAATCCACATAGAGAGAAATGTATGGTAAATTTGAATAGAAAGAGTATAGACAAACTCAACAATAGAGGGAAAGTATACTCATCCAAAAACAAGGAGATTGAAACAGTTAGTAGATGAACTCCATGTCGAGTATTTTCTATCTATAGTTGTAGAGTACACTCATCAAACCATGAGAAGCTAGACACAGAAATTGTGTGGAATACCCCACACATTTGCACCTTTCCTCTAATGAGATTAAGCAAGACCCATGGAGTGGGTACTATATTAGGATACCTACATACATACAAACACACACACACACACATAGGCACACACGCACATATATATATGCTCATTCAAAGAAACCCAAAAGAGAGAGTAAGGGGATCTCCATCTTATAGCTCAGCCCATGAAAGTGAGTATCCAATAGTTCCATGTAAAACATTTTCTACTCTCAACACCTCATACATATACCAAGGAGGAAAAACCCAAAGGGGCACAAATCACTACACCTCAATACAATCCACATTGGACGGAACTGACTTGACCACATGGTTTTGGATCACCTCGGAAGAGAAAATCCTTATGGGGAAATATCCCCACATCCTCGGGAGTCCAAAGCTTAGTTGAACCATTCCTCACAACTATGCCACACAATAGAGGGACTTCACTAGTTGTCACTAAGAAAATCCACCTCCCATTCCTACTAGAGGGTTCCACATGAGATAGTCACTAGGGAACACCACTACCCAAACACTACTCATGGGTATGCCCGGTGAGTCATCAGGTGGATCTCGCAACCAATCCCACATGGAGGAACATGCCAAGAAGGACATTAGGTAATAAACTACCCAACCTAATTAGAGGGTCATCTTGTTACGTCAGGGAACTCCGCCACACAGATCCTACTAGATGGTAACTCAGAATCATCAGGGACTACACTACCAGCCCAACAAGAGGGTTAGCCCAGAATGTCTTGGAACTCCACTACCCAGATTCTAATGGAGGGTAACTCGAAATAATCGGGGACTACACTACACAACCTGAATAGAGGGTCATCCTAGAATCATTAAGTACTACACAGCACTGCCCAGCTAGTGGGTCATCTCGAAATAGCTCTGATAAGACTTTATGATCACTGCCATCATCGGCTATCATCTTTGAGCATGAAAACTTCTAACATTTATGTCATATCATTAAGGCCTTTTATGAGGAAATCGTCATCTTATATGAAGAAAAACACTTTGGATAGGCATCTCACAGGCCTAAATATGAGTCCAAACAAAGGCAATACGAGGTCTTAAAGATCGCTCAGAAGAGCCCAAGAAGAGAACCACATGTAAATGGCCCCATAGTGTGTGGTCCTCATCCACTGCATAGTCATGTCTTCTGCCAGGTATATGGGTCCCTTCCATGCAGGGTTACACACTATGTAGATGGACTACATGGCATGTCCTACCTATATAGGGACTGGGACATGTCCACTGGTCTAGTGGTCTATCAAAATAGTTTATTCATAACAGGAATGGGATACACAACATGTAAATGGGGAATATTTCGTGTCCTCTATAACTACGACGAAACCCTAGCATCACCACTGAGGGAGGCTACATGTTGTGTGTTCCTCTTGGTTCACGGGGTTTAGACGGGTTTTTTTAAAAACACTATGGTTTCTCCAATTTTGACCAGCACTTCCAAATCCAATCCAACCATGGAAAAGGATTCCTAAATCTTATCCTAAATTTTTTAATCTCTCCAAGGATCATAGGATTTCAACATATTTCATCACCAATAGGGCTCATTCGGAAATAAGGGTTTGTTTGGATCTTCTGCATGCCACAACATCTTCTATCTTCAACAGACTGTCCCTAAGCCAGATGATTATTCATCTTAACATCATGTTGGTTATAGATATATGACTTTCTCATGATTCCATCTTTTATTTTTGGAAAAATATTCCCAGAATAGGAGTGCCCGATTAGGTTTAGGACGCTGAGAAATTTCTTATCAAGTAACCAAAGGGTTCTACTGGTGAATAATGTGAAAATTTGAGTGATAAAAGAACTATAAGAAAGGTTTTGGATTGTTGGCCATGTTTTATTGGCCAATTGAACAAGAATGGGCTTCTAGGTTAGATGACAAATTAATAAATAGTATGTTTTTAGCAATTGGGATCATGAAAAGGGGGTTCAAATTCAAGAATCAATATTCAATATGCTCAAACATTAAATCCATTGCATATAAACAAAAAATAAGAGTCTTAACTATTCTTGGATTGATCATTGGTGAATAAAGTGCTTGACAATAGGTTTCAAAGGAGGTTCTATGTTTGATGCACATTGATCTACCCTGAATCATAGGTTCTTCATTCTTCGTTCCTTGTTCTTTATTCTCCACAGAAGAGGGAAAAAATGGAGAAACAGTTAGCAAAGATCAGGGTTATTATAAACCTCGAAAATCTATTTAGAGAGATATTTTAAGATCCTCACATAATTAATCAAGAATTTAATTAATTAAGTAAATAAATAATTTAACCACATAAACATACCGCCAATGATTGATGGGTCGGAATGTCCCATGTCGACTTAATTTACATCGTGCCTTAGGAAAAAACCATGTTTCATAACCAAGCACGGTCACAGATTTCTGATCTGATCACCCATTTATGAGTTCTACCAATTTCTATAGTTATTCGCTAAAGCACAATATATTATATATTTAATATTATTATTGATTTAATTATAGGAACATCGAGACTCAGAATCACATGTTGTCTTAGCACCATGCTCTATGAAAATATTTAGAAATATTTCAACATATTACAAAGAAAAAACCAGATCACTGAGTCAATCCTCAAATAAGATTTTTTTCCATAAAAAGAAAATCTAATCCAAAATTTAGGATACAGAGCCTGCATCCGACTCTCCCACTCCTTGGTACTATCCTACACGTTTCTATGATACTACATCACATTGACCAAAGAGTTGGATTGTCCTTGCATGGCCTACTCATATCGGTCCTAGATCACCATTGGGTGTTCCACAAAAGGGGATCCCTCCTTCATGTCTATATTTCCCTTGACAATGATGTGTGTCTGTTCATGCATGTATCTCATCTGCTATAACATGTGAAAAATATCCTGCACCCATGGATAGGGGAATGGAAACAAGGTCGACCCTCTGCATAATATCGAATGGCCTTATTAACCTCAAGGATATAATTCCACCCAAACTGTGCCTTCACATCCCATGTTTTGAGGAGAATATCAAGAATAAAATGTCTCTTAGCCCAAAATTCAATGTCATATAATAGCAATCTTCATAGGACTTCTATCTACTCCAGGTCATCTTCAACCATTCATGAATGATTTTTACTTTCTTCAATGTTACCTGCACAAAATTTGGGCCCCTAAGAGAGGACTCTCCAATCTATATACAACAAAAGGGTGTCCTACAAGGTCTACCATAAATGTCCTTGAAATTTTCCCAGATGATGGTGGAGTGTTATCTGTTGATGTATGCAAACTCCACTAAGGGATGGTGATCATCCCACCCCCCCCCCCCCCTCGAAATCCAACATGCAGGCCCTTGGCATATCCTCTAGCATCTTTATAGTTCACTCGGTCTAACCATCGGTCTAGAGGTGAATGGTTTTACTCATTTGAATGGGGATCGTAAATGCCTCTAAAAAGCCTCTCCACAATCATGACATAAACTAAGAGTCATGAATCGAGTCAATCATTTGGGGTATCCTGCAAAGTCGGATGATCCCTAATACATATAGTTTCCCCAAAATCTCAATCAAACTTTTCTTCTTGATGGCAAGTAAGTGCGGAGACATCATGTGTCATTCTACTATCACATTGATGGCATCCTATCCATTTACTATGAATGGAATCCCCATAATCAAATACAAGGATATTCCATCTCATTTCCACTCTGGATTATCAAGATGCAATAGAAAATATTTCAGAACCTAAGTCGTAGCCTCCACATCTTGATGGGTTAGGCATTTTGAGATGAACTGAGTTATGCTTCATTTCATGTTGGACCCCCAAAAATACCTCTCATGATCCTTGTGCATGTTCCACACACCAGGATTTATAGCTAAGGGAGATGTGTGAAACTCCCATAACAACTCTCCACACAATGTGATTGGAACCACTATTCTCTCTAGGAATAAGATCTTGCAATTTCCTCTTTTAGAATACCCATCAGGTGTGTTACTTATGGATATATGATCATTTAGAACATTTTATTCAATGTCCCCCAATTAAGACTCTTCCACAAACATCAGGAGTAATGGTGTCAACACCTTTGACTATAAAAATTTTTTACCCCACTACTCCACCAAGGTCGTCTTCAGGGAAGCTAGCTGTTCTAAAGCATCCATCAATAGGATAGTCAGGGACAACATTCTACATGAATATAATACTACAGTGTCCTTCCACATACTATAGACAATATCAAAGTTGTTGTGTTATAGGAACTCTGACTAGCATTACTACCTCAAGATAAAGTATCTCTGATTAAAGACGTACCTATGACTCTGGTGGTCTTTGTAAACAACAATGTTCTCTCCAAGAAGGTTGTTCCTCTAAATACTCATGTAAAAACTACAAAAAAATATCTAGATAATGAGTCATATAATTATAATCTTGGGTCCTCAACTACCTCGAATGTTATGTGATGACCACATTTCCATTCATCAACACAAATCCAATCCTAACTCTTCAGGAATCATAATACAATATGAACTAAACTCCTTCCTCCAATAGCCTCAAAATTGCATCTCTCATCAACCTCTACCTAAGAATCTCAACGGAATTATGGAACTACTTAGACAAGGTATATGGATGTCACTTACATATAAGGGTAGTCAAAGAGAATATTATTCTGTAGAAGTTTGGGAAAAATCACTTACAGTAACATGCCATGCCATGAAATCTCGAAACCTCTAAAACATTATTGGTTGGTTCCCAAGAAATCACCTGTTTGGTCCTTTCTATATCCATGGATAGACCTTGTTTGGAAATTAAATTCCCTATAATATGAACCTCATGTATCCAAAAATAGAATTTTGTGTTCTTTCAATAAATCTAGTGCTCCCAATTTAAGTCAAGGACCATCTTCCAGTGCTCTGCATGATCCTCCACTATCACAAAGTGTATGTGTATTTCATCAATGAATACAATGAAAAAAAGTTCCAATTAATGAAGGAAGATGTGGTTTATCAAATCCAAGAAAATGCTGGGGGAATTTGTCTCACTGAAAGGAATCACTAGGAACCCGTAGAGTCTATATCAACATTGAAAAGACAACTTCAAAACAACATCCTCTTGAACCCACAAATTGGGATAATTGAACCTTAGATCGATCATGGAAAACCATTTCAAACCTCATAGTTGATAAAAGTGGACATCAATCCTTGGCAAGGGGAACTTCTTCTTTATCATGGTTGGATTTTTTTTATTATAATCCACATAAATCCATAGGGTCACATATACCTTCTTCATAAATTGAACTAGAGCTGCCCAAGGGGACACATTATGTCTGATGAAACCTTTCTCTTGAAGGCCCTCTAAATACTACCATAGCTCCAAGAGCATTGTGGGTTCCATCCAATATATCGTAGAATATATTGGAGTAGTACCTATTTTCAAGCATATCAAAAAATCAAACTCCCACATTTGAGGTAATCTTGGAACATGCACCAGAAAGGCGTCCATATAATCATCCAAAAATTATGAAATCTAGACGCATAAATATTTCATTACACCAAGTTTATTACTAACTAGATTATGGGTTATAGGTTGTAACCCCTTCATCACAACACTCATTCATCCAGCTATGAGGTCACCCACGCTGAAAATCGAGAAAATTATCCAATCAGTTTGTATACATTGTACTAGTCTACGGTGATAGTTAATATGGGCTCAAACCCTGGAAATCAAATCCATGCCAAACATAATATCATAGGGTTTCATCGTGATGACCTATAGGTCCCATGTGAACCTCTCTCATCCAAATGATATTTCACACATCTGGTAGATGAATGATATGGAGGAAACATTCTCTATAAGAACCTCAGGGTATTGTTGTTGTGCTATCATCTCTATTGGGAGTTTCACCTTCCCCGCCAATTGTCAAGAGATAAAATAATGTATCTCACATGTGTCTACTAATACCGTGGAAAAATTAGAGTAAACACAAATGGTACATCAAATCATCTCGTGAACTTTAGGATCAGGAATGTCAGAAACCTACAGCTCCCTGTGGCCCCAGCAGCCAACTCCCTATGCTTGATGTGGGTCTCCTAGTAGTGGTGTTGGACGTACCTCATATAATCATCTGCACCTATAGCTCCTCATACTACTATTCCAGCTCCAGCTCTCTAAGGACCACCCTATCCCTGTCTGAGAGATACCTATTCCTGGAGTAGTTTATGTTGTGGCAGTCTTTCCGCAGCCTATCTGGGATGCTCAAATAACCTGGTCAGGAAGTCCCATTCCATGTGACATATTCCAACACAAGTACAACAATGTACCTTTCCAAGATGCTCTGGTACTCTACAATGACCCTATATGGATTGACTATAGCCCTGGTTTTTCTCATGAAAGGGTCTCCTATTACGAGATCTTTGAATTGGCATGCTACTGCAAATGTCTCAGCTCTGTCACACCAACCACCATATCTATCTATTTGGAATCCCTCATTTTGTAATCTCTTAGTATGGATTTCCCACTCCAGCACCCTGACATAGGTGGGGATATATAAGGGAACCACACTTTCCTGAATATCTCTACAGAGTCCCTACTCAAACTTATGTGGAAATAAGTAGCCATATATGATCATACCAAGGAAGTATCACATAAGGTCTGTAAACCTCACTGCGTAATCTGCCATTATCGTCCCTCCCATCTAAAGCATCGGACGCTCCTAAATCTGAATGGAACATAAGAAGGGGTAGTACTCCTCATGAAATAGTTATTTTAATTCATCCCATGATAGTGTCAACTCATCATGCAACTGATTAACTAATCTTCCCCAATGACCAACTACTCCATGGAAAAGACTAGCTACCAAAGCCATCATATTATCTGCAAGTGTCTGAACAATCCTGAAGACATAGAACAACAACTCCAACCAATACTATATTGGATAAGGATCTGGATCATTACAGAACCATATTAGTCTCTTTAACTGGAACTCACAGAGGGCGCTCATTTTGTGAACATCCTCAGCCTGCTATGCTGGGACTATCTTCTATTCAATTGATCTGGTTTCCACTACCTACTTACCAGGCAGAAGGAGTTCATATGATGGACCTAGAACTAAGGCCTTGTCACTCATGTCATCATTGTCATAAACCAAAGTAGGTATCCAGTATGACTATCATAAAAGAGGCATACTAAAAGTTATCAAGGAGTAGCACAATCAGATTAGAATATATGTATATTTATGTAAAGACAACAAAGAGCTTACTCAAGAAGGAAATTCAAATACTCAATCAAATATGATAAATGTACCATTGTTCCCTATTGAAAATGTATCGGGGTTCCGAGTCGACAATTGGTTAATCAGGGTCTTGTTGAATGGGTACATCGACTTCCCACACCATCACTAGACTCCCTATATTGAGAGCTGCTATAAAGATACATTGAAACTATTTCTCTAAACCCAACCTATACCTTTTTAGGGAAACATCTGATCTACATTCAAAGAATCAAACCACCTCTGATACCACTCTATCACGACCTGTCCCAAGTCCAGGATCATGCCACAACTACCCCAATCCTACCTTCATCGGCCAAGGGTTGGAAACAAGATCCAAATTCACAACATACTCATGGAGGCATTTTCCAAGAACTTGTACTGGAACACACATCCCACTCAATGAAAAAGAATAGTGGAAAAATAGAAAAAGTGAAATCTACTATAAAGTAAAATGAACATTCATGAACCTCTACATGGTACAAGACTATAATAGTGTGAACTAAAAAGTAAAATGTAAAAAATACATGCCCAAACCATAAACCAATCCCATCCCGAATAAAACTACAAAAGATTAATTGTTGAGATATCCCCACTCCTGAATCCCAACTCTGACCATCGTATATGGTCCGCACAGCCCGTATCCCTAATATCCTCTATGATCCCAATCGATCTGTACACCATCTCCAAAATACATGACACATGTTGGGATAATCCCATACAGGGGTGAGTATATACATACCCAGAGGATGCCCCAAAAAATGATGGGGTAAGTAATAGATACACTAAAAAGGAAAGAAATCGGGAGACAATGTATGGTAAAAGTGAACGGAAACAGAATAGATAAACCCAATAAGAGAGTGAAAGTAGACTCATCCAATCACAAGGATCTATAAATAGTTAGGATATAAACTCATCAATTATTCTTTACTATCTATATTCATATAGTAGACTCGTCCAACCACAAGAAGAAAGACATGGAAAGCATGTGGCATACCATGTTGATCTCTGAATCTCCTTTAAGGAGAGTTACTAAGACCCAAGGAGTGGGTACTATAATAGGATATATATATATATATATATATATTCTCAGTCAAATATAATTTAATGAGAGAGTAATGGGATCTATATCTCACTGCTTATCCCAAGAAAGTATGTAGCCAATAGTTCGATGTAAAACCATTTGTGACACCCAGCACCTCATACATCTACCGAAGAGGTACAAGTCAATGGAGCTCAAAATTCTGCTCCTAAAAATTATACACATTTGATGGAACTGACTCACCTATATTATTTTAGATCGCATCACAAGAATGAGTCTTAGTGGGGAAAGTGCTACTCTTCCTTGTGAGTCCAAAGGTATGTTGAAAAACACTACGCCAATGTTCCAAATTATTGATGGACTTATCTCATAGTAATGGAGGAAAGACTCTTGCCAATAATACTAGAGGGTGCCACTCAGGATAGTCATTGAGGAATGCCACTTCCTAGACACTACTGGAGAGTTATCCCGGTGGGTCATTAGGGGGACACCATTGCCCAACCCAGAAGGAGGGTCACACCTGGAAGGTCATCAGGGAATACACTACCCATCCTAGCTAGAGGGTCTTCCAAGAACATCGAGTAACTCTTCTTCCGAGATCATATTGGATGGAAACTCATAATTATTAGGGGCTGTACTGCCCACCCTAGTTGGAGGGTCAGTCCAGAATGTCGAGGAACTCCACTACCCAGATCTTACTAGAGGGAAACTCAGAATCATTGGGGACTACACTACTCATCTAAGCTAGATGGTTAGACCGAAATCATTAGGTTCTACGCTACCTATCTCATCTTCAGGGTCATCCCAGAACATCTTTGGTAAGCATGTCTGGTTGTTGTCTTAATCATGTTCCATCTTTATTCGTGCCAACTTGAAACATTCATGTTGTATATCTAAGGCTTCTTTTAAAGAAAAAAATCACATTATATGTGAAAAAAACCAGTATAGGCATCTAGTGGCCCAATATACGAGTCCATATTAAGGAGATAAGGGGTTTGAATAACACTAAGAAGAGCCCAAGCAGAACATGTCTCATAAGGGGAACTCATGGTGTGTGGCCCTTAATGACTTTTTGGCCATGTCTTTTTCCATTACATTGTTCTCATTTCTGTAGGGTTACACACCGTTTAGGTGGACAACATGGTGTGCCCCACCTATCCAACGATCATTCCATTTCTATTGGCCATGTGGTCATTCACACGAATTTTCCACATGGTAGGGGGAAACACGACATGTCATGGGGGTACATGATGTGTCCCCATTAACTAAAATGAAACCATAGATTTGTTGTATATTGAAGTTACTTGTCATGTGTTCTTCATGGTACACGGTGTATAGTCACGTTTTTACTTGAACCCTGAGTTTTCTCTAATTTTCTGCTACCACTTCCATATCTACTCCAACTTCGACCAAGGATGCCTTAATCTTCTCTGAAAATTCCCAATATTATTAAATATCATTGAATTTCATCATCTTTCTTAAAAAATTGGCCTTATTAAAAAATGAGATTTGGGATTCATCTTCTGCACATCGCCGCATATTTGATACTCATTGTATTGTCACCAAGCCTACCAAGTATTCATCCTTCAATCGTGTTGTTTCATGATCTAAACCATTCTCATTATTACATCATCATTGGACAAATCTTTCCCAAATCCTAGTTGCCAATCAAATTCAAGTCGCCTGAAAATTGTCAATCAGGGAACCAAAGGGTTGTGATGGTGAATAACACAATTATTAGAGGGAGAAAAGCACCATAAGTTTGTTTTTGGATCATTTTATGAGAATTAATATAAAAAAAATTCAATAATGGGCTTTTTATATATGAAAAATTAATAAACTATTTTTTTTTTTGAAATTGGGATCTTGTAAATGGGGTACATATTGAGGAATGAATGTTTAACATGCTCAAACATTTAATCTAAGGCGTAAAAACAAAAAATACAAATACTACCTCCATTTGGTTCTTTTTTTGGTGAAGAACAGGCTTTTTAATGGGTTCATGATGAGACAATTCATTCATTGTGCTTCGATCCGCCCTGAATCAGAGGTTCGTCATTCTTTGTCACTTGTTGTTTGTTCAGCAATACAGTGGAGAAGAAGGTAAGAACTATTGGAAGAGGTTAAGGTAATTATCCCCTTGTAAAATCTCGACAATGAGATATTTAAATATCATAACATAATTAATCTTTTATTTGATTAATTAAATAAATTAACTATTTAACAACTTATATGCACCTCTATGAGAAGGGGGTCATGACATCCTATGCCGGATCATTTTATCTCATGACTATGTAAAACTCAATGTTCCATACCCATCCATGGTCTTTGATTTATGATCTAATCACTAGTTTAAAAGGTATACTAATTTCTTTATTTATTCATGCATGCATAATATAAAATATATTTATTATTTTTATAGATTTAATTATAGGTACACGAGGACTCGAAATAGAAAATATTCTCAGTGCCTAGCTATTGAAAGATATTTATAGAGAATTTAAAGTATTATAGGGGGAAAACCATGTCTATGGATGTCATATTCGGTGGTCAATTTCCATGATGAGTAGGATTGAGTGTGAAATGGGGCTGAATAATTTTTACCTTCTATTGATTAAGTGGATAGAAATCTAGAGGAGAAGTAGTGGACCATAGAATCTAATTGATTGAGGTTAGCTAATATCAAGTGCTTGGTCACTAGGTTTTATTATTAAGGAATCATATATTATAATAAAATAAATGGGAGTATATAACCATTGGATGAATCACTCAAACATTTTTATGGATTGTTTAAAATTTCCTATTTTTCTAAATGAATCCATTCTTTTTTTGTTATATATCATTAGTTTTTATAGGAAAACAAAAAATTGAATCTTTAAGACCTCATGTTTCATTCTTATTGTGGGAAATAATGGAAAAACAAAATATTACTCATTTATTTGAGAACACCAAACAAGTTTCCAACACATGGGGTACAAGCTCATTTACTAACCAACAAGAGCATCCCAACTGAGAGTGTTTTGGTTGTTTCTTGAGACACTCTAGACAACCAACTAATATTCTTGACATTCACATGTTCTAAAATATGGTAATGATAATGAAATTTAATTCGACTTAAAAATGGTTTGTGATGAAGGGAGTAAATCATGATCCCAAAGATCTATAACACAAAGGGGGTGTCATGGTGATATATGATAACTACTAACCATGTTCAAAATTTATAATCCATTAAATTTTTTTCATGGATGGAGAAAAAAATATGGATTGACCATTAACCATGTTCAAAACATGGGAGCCCTCAAAATGTAGTTGGGGTCATTTAGGTCATGTTCCCAGGATGATAAGTGAGATAATTTGGACATGCACCATTTCTTTTAAGGGGATCCTCTTTATACATAAAGGATGAAGTAGATCAAAATCATGGATGAAATATATAATGGGGAGGAACTGATGGATTGTTAAGAATGGTGTTCAAAAATACTAGAATTAGTACATCGTTCCTTCGGTCACAATGGGAAGGTATATTAGTCTATTAAAATTTCATACACAAATTTCATGGGGAGAATTGTCTCAGGTTTTGATGAATAGTCAGGGAACATGAATGATGTGGTAGGTGACCTATACTTAAGGGGGAATAGGATTCTCAGAAGAGGGTCAAAAATGATTCATATTTATATGTTATGTAATTATGATAAGAATATAAATGTTATATATTGAGGATGGTGTAAATTTAGTTGTTCATCATATAGTAAAGTTGATGGGAATGTAATTAAATTCCATACAATAATAATGAATGGATTTTAGTTTAATGTATTGTGGTCAAGATGATGTGATCCAACTTGAATAAATCATGTTTGATCACGAAAATGTAGTGAATTAATAGAAAGAATATTGGTTATCACCTCATAATGAAGATTGTGAGGCATTGGGAGATGAAATTTCCCTATAATTTTTCATCAGAAAATATGGTACAATGAGTATAACAATGTTTTTTTTTCAGAGTCCAAGGTGATTTCTGCATGATTTTTAACATTTTTATCAAACCCTTAATTTTATCCAGGTCATGATACTTAAAAAGCATGCAAGTGTCTGACTTTTCGTAATTTTACCTTATGGATTTTAATCCTCACATTAATTTGGGCTTCATTCCTTGTGTATTTTATGGTCATATCATTTGGAGAAAAAAATCTAAATAGTTTAAGGTCATAATACCTGAACCAGAGGATACAAATTGTTTAATATCATAATTCTTAGACCCTGGGCTGAAAATTGTTTAATTTTATAATTCTTGGACCTATTGATGTAGATAATTTAAGGATATCATTCTTATAAAAAGTGGTGTAATTTATCAAAGGAGTATGTTATCTATAGAGGAGTGGTAACTTGATGTGAATTGAGGTCCATAGAGACCCAACGACACATAGATCTTTCTTGAGATAACATCAAAACCAATTTATATCATCAAGTTTAGTCTTGTAATCCAAGTATAAGGTCACATGGTTTGAATTAAAATATGTGGAATGACTTCAATGTACATGAATGGAATGGAAGAGTGAAAATTTCACATTAATTTTGTGCCAATGTGGTCCAGCACCACATGAAATATTGCCAAAGTGACATGAAGATATAGAAAATTCATGATGATTGGACATGGGATCCCAGTTTAAGGTCATAGTTTTTGGACCAAAATATTGAACCCATGTTTCTCATACGTACTTAGGAAAACTCCTCCCAAAATACGAAACACATATGATCTATTATTTAAATGAGAAACTAGGAGAGATATATAATTCCTATTATTTTCAAGTGTTCCAAAATACATGGGGAAAAGGTGATCAAACTAGGAAATTCACACTTGGTAGATTTTGACTTCTAATATTTGGGTAAAAAATGAGGAATGGCCAATGGGTGAAGAAAAAATATTGATCATTTTTTAAAAAAATATTCAACATTCACTCAAGAAAATGATTGTGTGAAAAAATGCTAGATTGAATACTGACCGGGTTCGAAACATGGGAGCCCCCATCTGTTATCGAGGATCCTTTTTGGCATGATCCTAGGACAGTATCAAAGAGAATGTATAAATTTATCATTTACAATATGATTCAACTTCACATTAGGGGGAATATTATTATCCAAACTGAATCAATCACAAAATTTGGTCAGGGATATGGGGAACATCTTAGAGGGAATGTAGAGTGCCATGGGGGTCACCTGACTATGTTCCGAGGAAAACTGAATGAAATCATGGGTTTTTAAAAATAAATCATGACCCAAAGATTAAGGATCCAAAAAATTTCGATGGAAGAACATTTAGGTGATGACCATGTTTTGTAGTTAGACTCAGAAATTTAGAGTCACACTCTCTTACTTATATCTTTTTTATAGTTATTTTTATACCATGACCTCATTTATCTATAGATGGGCGTGTATTTTTACACTTATACATTTTTAACATCTTTCTCCACTTTAATGTATTTTTTGAAGGATATAGCATGTATTTTTATACTCTCTATAGGATTAAGTATTTTTATCAATGCACTCTTCCATGGAGGTGGACGTGTGTGTGTGTGTGTGTGTGTGAGTACTTTAGGATAAGGCCTTTCATTTCAATGATATGAATTCATAGTGCTATTCAACATCCAAGGATTATTTTAGGTTTCTTTAGGATATCACTCTCATCTCCCTAATGGCTTAGGTTGTGCCATGATGGGTTGAGTCCTGATATTGGTGGTAGTGGACGATGTTAATTCCAAGAGATTTCTGTTGTTGGTACCATCTCTATCTCGATTTTTAGGTTGGTTCTTTGAGGGATATTTTTTCATGTTTTTTTCATGGTACATTTCTGTTTTTACTAGTTATTTATTTTCATCCATATTGGATTTCTCCATCATTTTTATCTATATACAGTAGTTAGTTCCTTTTTATTCCACTACATAATTAAGTTATGTGTGGTGGATATTATTTCATATATGTTAATTAGGATACAACCTTCCATCATGTGAAATATGTCTACTCCATTCAAGTCATCAGCACATATCCTATTAGATTAATTCTTGGGGGGGAATTCATAGATTACAGTTACCCAAGAGGGGTCTTAGGGGGTTGGGTGCTATCTCCTCTCCCAAATATACCATACATATTTTCATGAGATATCAGGAATGCAGCTTCATCAGATAAAGTATTCCAAATATATGTGATGGTATAAGGTGATATAGTGGGGGACCTATTTGGTCATATCAAAATAAAATAATACTATAAATAACTAATCAATATCTATAAAAAAAATAAATTTATGCAAAAAAAACTAAGTGTATCCACACTATTAAAAATGAATGTGAAAGAATATTGTTATATAACCTAAATAATCACCCAATAAGATGATTAAATATGAAAATAGAAAATAAAAATAAAAAAATGATTAAATATTTTTATCCCCTAGCATCACCTCAACCACAGTCTTCAATAACATCATGTATCCCCAGCCCGATCAATTATTGATCTAGTTACCAACCCTAAATTAGATGCAAGATTTTCACATGAAATAAGATGCCCATGCAAGGTGTGACAAAAATATCTCAGTAGGGTCTCACCAAGTAATTCTAATATACAGTGTGTATATTTTTTTTCCATATATGATTTTATATAAATAATAAAAAAGTGTGAAATAATAATAAATAACCATACTTGATCCATGGGATCTAATGTGACACCACAGGTATACATGATTCATCCAGTGTTGCATCTCCTTATGTTTGAAGTATGCTCATTATGGGGTATGTGGCCACACCATAGAATCAATAGTCATTATATAATCTTGGGGTGTCACCATACATAGGAATTATTAGTATAAATGTCATCTAAATCCCTGAGAAACTCTCCTTTACCAAGAATCACGTATCATCTCCTTTGAAACCCATTAGAAAACTCATCCCATCCTAAATTCATGTAACATTTCATTAGGAACCTAGAAAAAAACTCTCCCTACATTAGAATATTATATGAAATCATTTGGAACCATGGATAAAACTCTTTATTCCATGGAATCATATATTGTATCATCAGAAACCTAAAGGAAGTCCCAATCCACACCCTGAAAGAAAACATAAATCACATATTTAATAATATGGGGTGACACCCACTCTCTATACTATAATAATATCATATATCACATCATTATGAATATTAAGGAATAACCATACTATTCCTCTAAAAAATGTCATATTTCATATAATAAGAGACCCAGGGGAATACCCACTCTCCACCCAAGAAACATATCCTAAAAACCTAAGGGGTCACAATTCACCTTGGAACCATGAATATATATACATCACATACCTATATATATCAGATATAATTTGTGGAATATCCTCTTCTAAGGCCTCGCATCATACAACATTATTGGACAGTCACCCAAACACACCACACAAACCCAAAAATGGTATTTCAATAGCACAACCAAGAGGTATCACTCAATACTAATATGACACCTTGAATAATTTCCCCTTATCTAACTAGCCTCATAAGCCAGTCCCATTATGAGTACACTAGTCACAAAATAATACTACACTAAAACCATCAAAATTATCATATTTTCTAAATGAACTTCCCCTAGATTCGTTCTCAATCCATTTCCTGGAGGGAACCCTCAGATAATACCACATCCATACCCTAAACATCATACAAATGTCCTGTGATAGGAATAAGTTACCCACCATCATGTTCTATGTAGAAATACACTTAGAATGAAACACTAAAATATATAACTCTATTTCCAGGGTTAAAATCAAGAAAACCCTCTATAAGGGTAAGGTGAAAGATTTTGACCATAGTGTACAAGACATGTACACCCAACACCCAACTCTGAGAATTCACATTTTACCATATCGATGTGTTTTTACCAAATAAAAAATGTTTCCCAAAGACGTGGGAAATGTAAAATATACATGAGTTATCGATTCAAGTACCCTTTCTCAAAAAATTTCATGCATATCAACTTGTCTTGTACTATTACATGCTATTGCAAGTTCCACATGATCTATACTGACAAGAAAAAAAGGGGGGGAATCAAGTGTGATTAAATTTTCTCCAAACACCCAAATCTTCATTTAAGCCTTAACCCCTTTTTTCATTTAACATAATTTTATAATTAATAAAAAACAGTCTTTATTGTTTAACCATGTATACACTTATATGAAATGAAGGTAAAGTACAAAAAAATTAGATGGTTTTTTATAAGATTTGGCCCCTCCTAGAAATCCTAGTCCTTATTGTTCATTGAAATTCTAATTTATACATTATCCACTAAAATATTCTCATCAATACAAGTCTATTTTGGTGAGGAACTATCCTACAACCAAATCACACTATATTACAAAATATTATTTCCATAATATTACACATGTGGGAAATGAGCTTCATCACACAACTCCATGCCATAATCCCACCAGTTTTTATTCTCAGTACCCCTTACCCATATTGAGGCAGATCACTAGGTCTACATAGTGATATCACTATATCCAATCAATGATTTACTTCCACAAATTCATAGTGTCTAATGTTTTTGATCTTTTGGAACATAACACACTAGTCATTGTGGATTGAGTTTTCCCTTGCACACTAAGTGAATATCCTTATACATTTACTATTACTTATCATTCTTCATCAATTTCTCTTATTTTATTCAAAACCATAAATATTTTTTTATTTGAAATATTTATGGAAAATTATTATTATTCATTTATAGAAATTTTATTTTTTTAGCTTCAATGTTCATCCTTACAATAATATTCAATGACTTATCATTATTATTTTTCCTCGAGAGAACATATTATCTCCCAACCAACTCAAAATCACAACTCCAAAAAGTTATATCTAATCATATTATATTTTCATCCCTAATGATATTTAGTTTCTCATGCAGCTATATTAAATCATCCTTTTATTTTTAATGTCCATAAATTAAACTCAAGGATAAAAATCATCTCCAAAAAAAGTTAATATAAAATACCCAGTTATTGGTTTCTTACAATTATGATTGTTATGCTCACCAAATCATTCATCAGTACCATTTTCCTACATTCTAAATAAATTTCAAAAAATATCATTTATTTTATTTTTATCTTATATTATCCAAATTGTGTTTAATTTTTGTTTATGTAGCATTCTACAACCTTCTTCTCAAAATCATCTCATAATAGCTAAAATAAATGTCACTCAAAGCTATATAAAATACAAATCTACAATGTGAATGGAGCATAGTTCATCTAATCCTGATTACATCCATGAAATATTGAAAAGACTCCAATAGTATTCTATAGTTTTTAGATATCATCTTACCCCACTTATTCTTCTCATTCATCTTAAATCATGTATATTTTGTGATGATTGAAAACATGTGAGAACATCCCATACAATATGATATTTTCTTCCATGGAATATAATATTATGGAAATATCATTATTCTCATTGAACACTTCAGGATTTTATATTATCCTTCGAAACCGTGATGACTAGCTTATCGCTCAAATTTTTTGGCACACAATTAATATATTGAAATTTTAAAATTATAATAATAACTTTGGTATCATAATAATTACTCATCAATTTTGGTCACCAATATTGAATTTCAAATATTTTAATTTGAAATTCAAAATATAAATGTTCAATGATCTTAACAATTCCCTATAAAATAAATTTCATCAAATCATTGCTTTATCATGTCTTAAGATAACATCATGATGTTTTGGACACGAATTCATATCTTAATCATCGTCTCTTTTTAATAACTTACTCAAAATTTCCAATACAGAAACCCACTTTTCAATATCTAGAAATATCAAACTATTCCCATGAATTGAATAACATGTAGACTACATTTGAATCATGCATATTGAATAATTGAAAATATATAGATTTATATGATTCATACACTATAGGAAATTACTCGTACAAAGGCTTAAATGACTCGTACTCAGTCTATAATATGAGTGAATAACTCATATTAAATCTATAAACCACTCATATGCATATGATATTGATTCGTATGAAGATCATGTATTTGTAAAATTTATATGAGAGGGAGTCCGAAAGAACTCACATGTTGCACTGGAAGACCCATATATAAATCTCAAGACTTAACTATTTTTCCAGTTTCCAGAAATGAAATTTTTGAATACTTCAAATATTTTAAGAATCATTTTAATAAAAACTGGGATTCTCCAATAAATAAAATTAAATAAAAATTAATCCAATTAAATAATATAATTACTATAATAATTCCAAATTCCTAGTTATCAAGATACTTTAACACATGTAAATACTCAAATTAGAGGATTTAAAAAAGTTCAATGACCATTCATTTCAACCATCAAATAAAACTGTTAAAAAATTTATCCAAGTGCAGTTTTTTCAATAATTTCTCCATAATTAAAGTGCATCATCACATGGATGGATTCTCCTTAAATTTTAAATAGATTCTTTTTCATTCTAAAATTGTTTCAAACCTTTTAAAATTAAATATTTAAATTTTTATAAGATATACATGGTTGAATAAGTAACTAATCAATTCTTACCAATTAACTTTTTTGTAACCTATTTTATATAGTGCTATGATCATTTGTAGTACTCTTATGATCTAGACATACCAACTGAAGAAATTATCACATGCTCATTTCTACTCTCTAAGAATCAGTCTCTTATAAAATTCATTTCCACCATAAAACAATAAATCATTTTCATGTCTTGAGGATCCTAAATTCAACTCCATTCTTCTATACAAGAAAATAGAATTATTTATATTGATGAAAAATATAAATCAACCAATAATTCACTTCAATCGACCATTTTGGATTTTTTATAAATCCCAAATCTCTTGGTTAACATCAAAATTCAATGTAATTATTATCCAAATAATTAGAAATAAAAAAGGTAGTAAAATTATATTTCCCCTTATTAATACTATGACTACATGAGAAGGGTTTTCATGTCCAACTAATTTTTCTTATATTAATAATGACTTCATTTATACATTTTCTCTTGAAATTTCACTATGTGAAATTTTTTCCATGAGATGAAGTTAATAGAATACGATTTATGGAAATATGACACAAATAGTCAAACTCTCAGTTTACTTGGGATAACCAAATATATAAAGCATGTGAGTCAAATATTGAAAACTTTGTTATCTATTTGTAAAACATAATGTGATTCCAAATCAAAATATTCCATGTTTAGTGAATTCTCAAATAGGATTGTAATATTTTTTTATTATACTCACATTAAAAAACAAATAAAAACATTCAGGTGTAAAATATTTTCCCCCGTTTGTTTTAAAATATCTACCTTATAATAATAGTATTTAAAATGATCCAAAAAAGAGATTAAAAATGAAATTCATTATTAAATCATCAGTTTTTGAAGTGGAATTCTAGAAATTCATATTCAACAAGAATAAGTATTTCATTTAAAACGTCACACTTTATACCCCCCACTCCAAATGAATTATCTTAATCCTTATTCACCTCTGATTCCCTAAATTTTAATAGAATTATGTGGATATTGGACTAAGGAGAGTCATTATTAACACTTTGGTTTGAGAAGTATGGTTCATATATATTTTTAAACATTATTACTTACATACATGATACTATAAAATGGTTAGCATTATCCATGATTTCATTTGTATTGTTTTTCCAAAATCTAAACATGTTTGGGAAGCATGGGATTATTATTGATTTCATCTTTCTTCTTAGCTGGAATGGGTTTCCTAAATTTATTAAATATACATGTTTCTTTATTTTCCACTTGCACAATATTCTTATCATTTTCCAGCTGATCTAAAGATATGGTTAATAAATATTTTTGTTCATTCAGAACCTTCATCTTTGGTGTGGATTCCTTCTTTTCATTATTAATTTTAGAACATGATCACACTGGTTCTTTTCATTTATCATTCTATAATTATCCTATTTTTGTAATCTATGTTATACACTTTTAATTAATGTTTTCCACCATCATTCACCTTCAGTGAACATATTCATCATCCTTTGCATTCAATTTCTATCAAACCTATCATACTATTCACTATGAGTGTCAACCCCCAAGCCAATCACTTTACATATCTCTTGGATTGACTCATGTCTTTGAGATTCTATATTTCTCACTACATACTGGTATTTCATGGACAAATATATTCCATGTTATGGTGTATCTTAACACATTAGTATAATATATTCCTTTTTGGTTTAATATCCTTTCCAACATTATTTATTGACTTTGTAGGAGTACTTGATTCAGAATTATTTTGAGAGAGTCTTAATGTATACTTATCTATTTTCTATTATTTTTACAACTTTTTAGGTCATTTTTACTCAAGGGCACAAAATTAATTCCATATTTGTTTATACCAATATTAGTTAAATGATTTACCACTTCCCTTACAATACTCAAAGAAATTAATTGAATAATTATGTCTATTTTTGAGAGGGATGTTATACTTTTTCAGTGGATGATATTTTCCTTTTATTTTCCTTTTAATCTATATAACTTATATAATTATCAATGTTTTATATAATAACATATTTCACACCAATTTATCTATTTCTTTTCAATCTAATATCATTAGTAACAAATTCTAACAAATATATTTCTTTTATATGTTGGTGAATTATGTGTAAATATGAAACATTATTGATTTTAGGTTGGAACCCAATATTTTTAGACTCATATTGAGGAAAATATCTATTATATATTCCCATATTAATTCTGGATATATTATTTGTTTTATTATAATATATTATCTTGAACGTTTGTGTAGTTTTTTAAAAAATTTCATCACTTTTTAGTAAAAAAGATTTAGTGCAATCAAAATTAACTAAACAATTGGCTATATTTTTTGCATGAGTTGGTTATGGGATATTCTACAGATGATCCCTATACCTTATTTCCAGAAAAAATATTATTATTTATGTCATGAAACCCTTAAATATATTTTTTATCATTACTTATATTCTCAGAAGATTGGGAATATCATGATTTTATATCTTTTAGATTTTTCAATTTTACATTCATCTCTAAGAACATCTTATTTATAGTATACTTCCCAACATCAATTGAACTCAATCATTCCTCACATTTTATTTTTATCCACAAAACTATATCCTCATGAAATTTTTTTATTACATGTAATGAATTTTCAAAATATTTGACCATATTTTCCTTCTCATTTAGCTATGAAAAATTAAAATTCATTGAAACATGAGTAACTTATCCAATGAATTGATCACTTATTTGAAAACATTAATTTAAAACCAAGTTAATTATTTATGAAAGGATCCTTTACATTCTATAATTTTTTATTTTATATGTTTAAATATGGACTAATAATAATTTCATTGAGTTCATGGTTGTTTTGGGGGTGTTCGGGGATAGTTCAGATCTCGGAACCCCGATTTTGTGTTGAAAAAGAACTAGTGCATGACTAAAAAAATGTACAGGGTAGGCCATATTGTTAGTTATAAACATGAAAGGATGTATTGAGATTATTAATGGATATCATGGTTTGTTAAAATGTTTTATATGATGCACACAAACATGTAGGAATGTCTACGATTTTAACAGACATGTTTTTTACATATTGCATACGATTAGTCAAATTGTGCCTAAAAACCATGCATGGTGACCTTCCCAATAGTTAAATAGGAATGGTCGGTGCACGGTTTGTCCAACCATGTTGAAAATCCTTTTGAACCAGTAATTTAGGTGATTTTACCAATTTTTTCCTCTATGATCTTATAAATTTCAACCATATTTTCATTTCCTTCTACAGAAAATAACTCATTTAAGAGATCTTCTTTGATGACTATCCAAGGAAGAGTGAGCTATCCTGCATCTAATCGTGGATTCCAGAATTGTTAATCTTTTTGGATCATCATCAATGATTTCTCGATTCCTTTTTTCCATTCCTCATTTTTTATTTTATTGTTTGTGTTATTTCTGTGACATCAAATTTTCCCTATCTATAGGTTGTTCATACCTTCTTTGATTATCTTCCAATATGAGTCAAATCAAGAGCTAATATTATATGATCTATCCCCTATGAACCAATAGTATGTGGTATCATTCCTTCTATTTAAATTTTATGTTTTTATATATGTCTATGTACTTTTCACACAATTTTTGGAGAGATGCATTGAACAGATTTTAAATACTTGATTTATATTGATAGGCACAACTTATATAATGAAATAGATCCCCAGTGAATGTGTATTAGTTGTGGGAATTGATTTAGAACCACGGCGTTAGTAGGATGATAATTAATTGGACCACAAAGGGGTGTAATTTTCTATTGGATGCCTTATGGTGTGCCCTTTTTCCCATTCATTGGGATGTCAAAAGTGAATTGAATTGTGAATTGGAATGTGATTTGAATGTTGATATCAATTGTAATTTAATTGACTAATGAGAAGTGAAGAAATGACCCTGACCCATGTCCCTTTTCTTGTAATGGCTTATTTAACCATGTGAGGCTTGTTGTAATAAAAAGAGCATGTGAGTACTTGAGAGGTATGCATTCTTGGATTTTTTTTAAATTATGTCACCATTTTAGAAGAGATTGAATATAAATGTTCTTAGGGATGACAATGAATGTATTAAATGAAAATTATTAAATGAAATTGATTAAATGGTATTAAAAGATATTGAATGGTTATATTACTTGGTTGACATAGGGATTCAATGATGAATACCATGGAAGAAATAAATTAGAGTCTACCTTTCCTATACTCATGTGACACATGGAATCCCAAATGAAATACCAAGGATGGACTAAGAGGCTTGATATTTATATGACATGGTGACACATTAACTTCTTATGGGCTACCAAGGATGGACAGTTAGGGACTGGCAATTAAATGTTGAGGAATTCATGGATTCCATATGGATTTCCAACGACATACAAAAAGATAATTTGATCATATAATCCAAGGGTGATAATTGGGCTCCCATAGTGGATGTAACAACCCGATATTTTATGATAAGTATTATTTTAAATTTATATGATGTCATGTGTTTTATGATACAACAATATTATCTTGTGTTATACGCAACACTGTATTAGTTTGAAGTATATGCAACACTATTCTTAAATTGTGTTACAAACAATTTCAAGTTCGTTTTATAATAGTCATTCTATGAAACATTGAGTGTATATATATATATATTCAATGTATAAATGAAAAATGGTTGGATTTTGTTATAACTATACAAAAAAGGAGTCTTGCACAACACGCAACCCTGACTTGGCTTGCATTACATGCAAACACGACCTTCCTCGATAGCGTGTGTTGTATGCAATACCAGGTTTCACTAAACGACGATATATTGTTATAATATTAATATGGACTAGCAGTTATGAATATTATTAACTAAATTTTGAATTTTATAACATTATTAATCGTATTTTATATTTTCTAAAACATTTTATGTGAACAAAATAAATTTTTCGGGTAAAATAAGTATTTTTCAAAAAATGCAGTTTCGTCGCCTTTTGATGGCGCACCCACATTAAATCTAGTTATTAACATGTTTATAAGTTAAATTTTACAAAATTAACTTCTTCTTTTGAATCAGGATATAAAAATTTACATTGGATAATGTTTTGATATTTTTCTAACAACTTTCATATTTTAATGAATAGTAAAAACATGCTATATTTTTATTAAAAACAACTTTTTTCATCGTAATAATTTATATGGATAAAATATAATATTGAATGTTTTTAAAATATAAATAGAATATATTTTTACCATCTATTATAATATATGCCATCAGCATTGATTTTACCTTGAATTCTTAGGTTAAACCAATTAACTCTTTTGCAATGTTTTAAACAAAAACCCGTTTTCTTTCGACAACAGGATTAGTTTTAATTTAATTTCTACAACTTTTTTTATTTAATTTTGAAAAATGGATTCCATATTTGGAATCAGTGGGTCCAAATTATGTTAATAAGCTACTTTTTATTTTTTGGGCATTATGAATAGTAACTACTGTAAATTTTATTTACCATAGTTAAATGTAAATCAGGTAATTAAGGGTAAATATAAGATTATGAAATTACACTAACACCTGAAAAAATAATATTGGAAGACCAAAAGGCGACCCATATCACCTAAGGATCGTATTAGATTCATTTAATGGACTTTTTTCCATGAAAATAATTTAATTATTATTAAAACCAAAGAAAGTGACAACATGTCACATTATTAAATCTTATAAGTATAATAGTTTTAGTTTAGTTATAAACTTAATGAAACTTAAGATATAAATATTATCCGGAAATCTAATAACATTATCTACATCATATGAATTTATTTAGAATTTTTAGGGATTAAATAATTATCATTAAAGTTGACATAGTAGTGATGTTGAACTTATTTTATTAAGAGAAATATCAAATAAATGGTTTTAAAATATTAAAATAAATATTATGTGAATTATTTAATGTGATCCACTAATTTTTTAGATAAATATGACACGTTATGAATCTATTAAATCTTTTATTTAGAACATATATTCTTTATATTGTTTATTTAAATTCAAATAAATGAATAATGTCAAAATTGACACTATTGTTATTTTATAAAAATAACATATTATAAAATTGTTTAAAAATAAAAAAAATATTTAAAAAGTATAAATTAAAATTTATATGGTCGAAAATATCATAAATTTTCAAATTATGGAAAATTCAAAACACATATGTAATTATTTATAATAATTTAAAATTTAAAATATTATTACCACACATAAAATTAAATTGATAAATAAGGATAAATTAAGTTGTAAATGTTTAAAATAAATTCCTAACATGTCTAAATTTTATTTTTTGATTATATTACAACCCTATATCATCTAATCGTCAGATATGAGTTGTTTTGGTAGTTATTATGTGGGGATGGGATTTAATATAAACTAATATTTTTTATATTTCCGAAGGTGCCCCTCTCCTCCCTTATAAAAGGGCACCTCCTCCCTATCCTCCTCACACCAATTTGAGCAATCAAGATCGGCCAACCCCTACCAAATTCTCGTCTCCACTTACCTAGGAACATCCTAGAGGTCCTTGTCTTCTTCAAAGTCCAATTTTAGTTCCCTAAGTCAAATTTTAAAGGAGGCACTTCGAGAAAGAGGTAATACCTTCTACCGTTTTCTTCAAGTTCCATTCTTCTTCTACTCCCTCTTATTTATATGTTTCATTATGAGGTAATAAAATCAGTATCCCTAATATACTGATATGTTATTATAAATATGAAACAACCCTATTTCACCTATTATCCATCCTACGGAAAACAAAATCACCGCGTGTGCGTACGTATGGAATATCGTCTCCACGACGTGGTCTAATCTGTTTTTCCACCAACAACATACATGGATGGGTATAATGGTCTAAAAAATAACTATATATGGTTATTATAACATAATACGGATTCTGATATATTATACCATCCTCTCCAATTCTATTCAATAATTATGGTAACGATATCATCGCTCGTGCGTACGTATGAATTACCGTCTCCACGACGCGATGAGATTCATTCTCCGTGTTAACCATACAAGAATGACTATAAAGTTTATATAATGAATAATAATGAAATATATGAAATAATAATTCTACTGGAATTATGTATATATATATATGTATTCCATCTATTTAGATTGATTCAATTCAATAAGGAAACGAAAACAGCGTTCGTGCGTACGTATGGCCTACCATCTCCATAAACGGTGTATTTCATTCCTTTTATTGATCTATAATATATATATATATATATATATGATGAATATATATTATATATAAATCATGTTTTACATTCTGGAATTCTTTAAATCAGTATATAAGTAATAATATCAAAAACGACAAGTCAAAACACATACTATAAATGAAATGATTTTACCCAAAATGATGCTTTAACATGGAATTTACAAAAGAACAGGTAATATAAAGTCATAAGTGAAACATATATGATATTATAACAATAAATATGATTATGTAATAAGTCACCGACTTTATTTAAATCATTATACAGGAGTTTTGGATCCATACGAAGCATATTGGACCTATGGTAAGGGATAACTTTTCCAATATCGTTCTATCCGAGATTGTTTATTCGTAAGTATTTACTAGGGTTATTGTTCTCATCCCTTTCCATGTTTCCTAAAAATGGTGTAATTTTTGTTTACTGTCCTTTTTACCCATTTATGACTTTTACTACATGGTATGTATGGAATATTTCTTTTACGACGTAATTTTTGACTTTTCTGGCAAAAGTATGATAAGAATTTTTTTTTAACTTATACAGAACGAATGGATTTTTACAGTTTTATAAAGACTTATTTTCATGAAGCTTCCTCCAAAATAATTCATGACTATTTCAAAAATATCCTTTTCTTTTAAAATTTCATGACATTTTGTGAAAATAAAATGATTTAGAAAGGATATTTTCCTCAAGAATTGATTTCAAGTGTTTTATCAAAACCAGTTTTTCATCTAAGATGACATTATTTCATATGTGTATGTTTCAGGTATAATGTCTCTATGATTTACAGGGTTTCACTTTTCAGATTATGAAATGATATCCATTTCTTTTATATGGATTACGTGATGATGGGATGATGTTTATGAAACCCATTTTATTTACTGGGTTATTATGAATGATGTATGTTTATTTTGTGGCAAAAGTAAGAATGATTTCATTATAAGATGGGTGGGACCTATATCTCCCTACAATTCATTGGGTAAATATTTATATCTCATGAGATTGACATGGCTGAAATGGAAAGTAAATTCGGATCAGTAATACAGGGCTGGAATGGCAAGTAAACTCAGTTCTGTAAGGGACTTTGTCCACTAAGATGGTCTTGGCAGCAATGCCTTGGCTACTATGTAAATCATATCATGTGCTTAACTGTTTCCACAATTACATGTTTTATTCCCATGCTATTTTATCATGAATAATGTTTCTTTATGATATATGCCTTATGTACTGACAAGTTTTATGTCATTGCTCAAGATTTTGATGTTTAGATTTTATGATCATGTTTTTTTACATTTAAATGTCTAAGGATTGTTTTATGTTATCTATGCTTACCATTACTAAGCATTTGATCTCACCCTTTATATTTTTTATTTTCCCCGGGATTTATAGAAATTTTTTAGGTAATAAAAAAAGGAAGATAATTAATGTAGATGTTAACGATCTTTCACCATAATTAGAAGATTATATTCCGAGTTTCCAAATACACTAAACTATTACGATCTCTGTGTGTCTGTTTTTGTTACGTATTAAGTATTCTGCAAAAGTAATGTAATGTCCATGTACGTTAAGTTTCGGGTCACTACAGTTGGTATCAGATGAAAGATTTGTTAACCTTTGGAATCTAGGATGCGAAAACTTTTGTCAAATCCCTAGAGATATTTCTAAGGTATGTCTAGGGATGTACCTAAGGTTAAGTATACGTACAGGTTATAGTCCTAGAATTGCGCTAACGATCTTAGAATTAATCCTAAGATGTTAGATATTGAATTTACTCCCCCTTTATTATTTTATTTTCCCTAGCATGGTATTTCTCTCCCAGACTATTATTTTTGGGTTTTAGATGATGGATGGAAATCGATGTAACCGTGTTGAGAAATGTAATGGACAATGCAATGATTGTCCTCCTGACCAAACCAATGTCATGGGAGATGGAGTGCACAATCTTATTTCTATACTTACACATGCTATGAATCATTCTAGAATTCAAAATGAGCAGATAAAGGAGAAACATTCTGTTGAATCCTTCATGAGGTAGCGTCCACATTCATTCGGTGGGTCTTCTGATCCCTTAGTGGCTGAACAATGGATCAGTAGTACTGAAAAGATATTTTCAGTTCTACAATGTTCTGAACATGATAAAGTCATAATAGCAGTATATCATTTGGAAGGTGAAGCTGATTAATGGTGGAATCTTTTCAAGAATATGAGGCAAAGAGATGAAATTGATTCCATGGAATTGGATGAGTTCAAGAACTTTTTTTCATTAAGTACTTCCCTCGTATTCTTTAAACAAAGATGGAGATGGAGTTTCTTGAACTAAAGCAAAAGGATGATGAATCTGTTGGTATATACGAATCGAATTTTACAAGGCCTACACGGTATGCATCTGGCTTTATCATCCAACCTAAAAGTAAAGTTGGTCGATTCTTTAGTGGCTTCAAACCAAGTCTTCGAAGGGCATTAGCTATAAGAAACATCAGTAGCTATGAATGAATTGTGCATTTTTCTATCAAGGTAGAACTGGAAGTTGGTGTAACAGATCCATCTCATGGTTTTAACAAGAAACGAAAGATGGAGTTCAAGGAGAAATCTCAGAACAATGGTGAAAAGAAGATGAATGTTTCTTTATGCTCAATGTGTGGAAAGAAGCATGGTGGAGATTTCCTAAAGGGTACTAGAACATGTTTTAAGTGTGGAAAATAAGGTCATCGAGCAGTTGATTGTCGAAGTAATGGGAAAAAGGTTTCTAACGATGTGCATAGATAAAATACTACAGAGAACTCTCCACCAACACTTAAATTCGTCAAATTCAAGGAAATAGGTCCTTATGCTAATAAATGCCCTAATCCACGGGTTAATGATGATCAACATGAGAAACCTCTTAAGGAAAAGGATAAAGGGTCGTCTCATGCGATCACTATTTGTGATGTTGAGTATGAAAATGATGTCGGGTAATGATTAAGTGTTTATGTAATGAGATTTCAATCTAGTATCATCGAATCTCATTTATGGTATTATGGAATTTTGTAATATCTATGTATCGGTTTTCAATAATTATATTGTACTGGTAACCATGAAAATGTGATTGAAATATTTTTGGAAAGCAGATGAAATGTGCATAATGAATGGATAAGGGGAAAATAATATGATATTAATCATGAGCTCATGACTAAAATAATGACAAAGTGATATCATGGTTTGAGTATATAGAAATTATGGGATTCTGGTATGTGGAAAGAGCTAACTTTTGACAGAATTCATGTTTTCACTAAGGTTAAATGGGTATTCATTTTTCAATAGAATACATGATTAAGGTATTCACATGATTAGAATGTGATCAACAAGATATATCGGGGACAAAATATGGTATTCACATGCTCGGTAGATGGAATTTCTAGCAATTGTTTTCTTTATAATATAAAATTGAACATAAGTATTTTGGATAAGCCTGAAGATTTGAAATGGATTATGTTTAACATAAGTTAGTTTATGGCCAGAACTATTTTTTATATTATCGATGGAATGTCATAATGATGTAATTTTAGAAAAAAGAAAACTTGCAAGACGGGAAAAAACCCGTCGCATCAGACAAGGGTGTGGGAATCGAACCCACAATCGAAGTGAAATAGGCTTTTATCACCTACCACTTGCCTACAAGAAGTCTCTGGTTAGTAGAAACTAGTTTTATTTTATTAGTCTATATGATAGATAAAGTATAAGTCCATTTTTGTAACCATATACGATTAATCTCACCATATGATGGACTTATAACTTTTTCTAACATTTGAATTGAAATAGATGGAATGACCCATCATTTTATCACATGATCTGCTAAAACATCACAAATAAAAAATTCAACTTCATTTCATTAAGAGATGAAGTGGAAATTGTTCAAATCACGAACAATAGTGAGATTCTACCAAAATCATGTAAGTATTTCTTTTAATTAATCAACTTTAGGGAAATGATCTTGAAAACCAAAAATGTTGTCCTAGTGCCCTTATATCTGATTAATCAGATGGTACCTTAGATCATCACAAATCTATGGCTTTGTGATTATTGGCTTTTTCATAGCCATGTTCTCTACCACTCTCCATCAGATCATGATGGCTAGATTTCTCTTCCATATCCATATTTTCAACTATGTTCTCCTATGTAGAAACTCAGTGATTAGTTAATTTGGGTAACCTTTACGTTTCATACATTATTTTCTTAATGTTATGTTTTGGTATTTCATTTCATGATGTGGGATTCAATTAAAGAAACTTTCAAGTAGAAAACCATGTATAACCCCGATTAATTTCGAGGGCGAAATTCATTTTAAAGGGGGTAGAATGTAACAACCCGATATTTTATGATAAGTATTCTTTTTAATTTATTTGATGTCATGTGTTTTATGCTACAACAAGATTATCTTGTGCTATACGCAACACTGTATTAGCTTGAAATATGCAACACTATTCTTAGATTGTGTTACACACAATTTCAAGTTCGTTTTATAATAGTCATTCTTCACAACATTGAGTGTATATATATATATATTCAATGTATAAATGAAAAATGGTTGGATTTTGTTATAAATAAACAACAAATGAGTCTTGCACAACACGTAACCTTGACTTGGCTTTCATGACACGCAGTCACGATCTTCCTCGATAGCATGTGTTGTACGCAATACCAGGTTTCACTAAACGACGATATATTATTATAATATTATAATTGACTAGCCGTTATGAATATTATTAACTAAATTTTGAATTTTATAACATTATTATTCATATTTTAAATTTTAGAAAACATTTTATGTGAACAGAATAAATTTTTCTGGTAAAATAAGTATTTTTTAAAAAATGCAGTTTTGCCGCCTTTTGATGGCGCACCCACATTTAATCTAGTTATTTACATGTTTATAAGTTAAATTTTACAATAATAACTTCTTCATTTGAACCAGGATATAAAAATTTACATTGGATAATGTTTTGATATTTTTCTGATAACTTTCATATTTTAATGAATAGTAAAAACACGCTATATTTTAATAAAAACAACTTTTTTTCATCATAAAAATTTATATGGTTAAATTATAATATTCAATGGTTTTAAAGTATAAATAGAATATATTTTTACCATTTAATATAATTTATGTCATTATCAATGATTTTACCTTGAATTCGTAGGTTAAATCAATTCAATCTTTTGCAATGTTTTAAACAAAAACCCGTTTTCTTTCGACAACGGGATTAATTTTAATTTAATTTATGAAACTTCTGTGTATTGAATTTGGAAAAATGGATTCCATATTTTGAATCAGTGGTACCAAATTATGTTAATAAGATACTTTTTATTTTTTGGGCATTATGAATATTAACTACGGTAAATTTTATTTACCATAGTTAAAGGTAAATAGGGTAATTAAGGGTAAATATAAGATTATAAAATTACCATAACACCTGAAAAAATCCTATTGGATGAATAAATGTAGATCCATATCACCTAAGAGTCTGATTAGATTCATTTAATGGACTTTTGTCCATGAAAAAAATTTAATTATTATTAAAATCAAAGAAAGTGACAACATGTCACTTTCTTAAATCTTATAAGTATAATAATTTTAATTTAGTTATAAACTTAATGAAACATCGGATATAAATAGTCTCCAAGAAGATAATACAATTATCTACATCATATTAATTTATTTAGAATTTTTAGGGATTAAATAATTATCATTAAAGGTGACAAAATTATGATATTGAAATTATTTTATTAAGAGAAATATCTAATAAATGCTTTTACAAATATTAAAATAAATATAATATGAACTCTTTAATGTTCTCCACTAATTTTATAGATAAATATGAGATGTTATGAATCTATTAAATATTTTATTTCGAACATATCCTTTTTATATTGTTTATTTAAATTCAAATAAAATAATAATGTCAAAATTGACACTATTGTTATTTTATTAAAACAACATATTATAAAATTGTTTAAATATCACAAAATATTTAAAAATTCTAAATTAAAATTTATATGGTCTATAATGTCATAAAGTGTAAAATTAAGGAAAATTCACAACACATATGTAATTATATTTAATAATTTAGAATTTAGAATATTATTACCACAAATAAAATTAAATTGATAAATTAGGATAAATCAAGTTTAGAATGTTTAAAATAAATTCCTAACATGTATAAATTTTGTTGGTTGATGATATTACAACCCTAGCTCATATAATATTTGGATATGAGTCATTTTGTATGTTTTTATGTGGGGTTGGGATTTAATATAAACTAATATTTTTTATATTTCCAAAGGTGCCCCTCTCCTCCCTTATAAAAGGGCACCTCATCCCTCTCCTCCTCACACCAATTTTACCCTTCAAGCTCGGACAAACCCTACCAAATTCTCTTCTCCTCTTACATAGAAACATCCTAGAGGTTATGGTATTCTTAAAAGACCATTTTTAGTTCCCTAAGAGAAAGTTTAAAGGAGGCACTTCGAGAAAGAGGTAATACCTTCTACCATTTTCTTGAAGTTCCATTATTCCTCTACTCCCTCTTCATTAGTTGTTTCATTATGAAGTAATAACATATTTATCCCTCATATACTTATATTTTATTATAAATATTAAACAACCCTATTTCACCTTCTATCCATCCTACGGAAAACAAAATCACCGCGCGTCCGTACATACAGAATACCGTCTCCACGTCGTGGTGTAATCAGTTTTTCCACCAACACCTTACATGGATGGGTATAATGGTGTAATGAATAACTAGATATAATTATTATAACATCATACTGATTCTGATATATTATTCCATCCACTAAAATTCTATTCAATAATTTTGGGAATGATATCATCGCTCGTGCGTACATACGGATTACCGTCTCCACGACGCGATGAGATTCATTCTCCATGTTAACCATACATGAATGATTATAAAGTTAATATAATGAATAATAAAGAAATATATCAAATAATAATTATACTGGATTTATGTATATATATGTATGTCATCTATTTAGTTTCATTCAATTCAATAAAGAAACGAAAACAGCGTTCATGCGTACGTACGACCTACCGTCTCCATGAATGGTGTATTTCATTCCTTTTATCGATCTATAATATATATGTATATGATGAATATATGTTATATATAAATCATGTTTTACATTATGGAATTAGTTAAATCAGGATATAAGTTATAATATCAAGAATGACAAGTCGAAACACATACGATAAATGAAATGAGTTTACCCAAAACGCTGCTTTAACAAGGAATTTACAAATGAACCAGTAATATAAAGTCATAAGTGAAACATATATGATATCATAATAATAAATATGATTATATAATAAGTCAATGACATTATTTAAATCATTATACAGGAGGTTCGGATCCATACGAAGCATATCGGACCTAAGGTAAGGGATAACTTTTCCAATCTCGTTCTTATCTGCGATTGTTTATTCGTAAGTATTTACTAGGGTTATTGTTACCATCCATGTCCATGTTTCCTAAAAATGGTTTCATGTATGTTTAATGTCCTTTTTACCCATTTATGACTTTTACTACATGGTATGTATGGAATACTTCTTTTACGAGGTACATTTTGACTTTTCCGGCAAAAGTACGAGAAGAATGTTTTTTAACTTATACAGAACGAATGGATTTTTACGATTTTATAAAGCTTCATTTTCAGGAAGCTTCCTCCAAAATATTTCAGGAATATTTCAAAAAAATCCTTTTCTTTTAAAATTCCAGGACATTTTTTGAAATTAAAATGATTTATAAATGATATTTTCCTCAAGAATTGATTTCAAGTGTTTTATCAAATCGAGTTTTCATCTAAGATGACATTATTTCATATGTGTATGTTTCAAGTATAATATATCTATGATTTACATGGTTTCAATTTTCTTATTATGAAATGATATCCATTTCTTTTATATGGATTACGTGATGATGGGATGATGTTTATGAAACCCATTTTATTTATTGGGTTATTATGAATGATGTATGTTTATTTTGTGGCACAAGTAATAATGATTTCATTAAGAGATAGGTGGGACCTATATCTCACTCCAATGCATTGGGTAAAGATTTATATCTCATGTGATAGACATGGCTGAAATGTAAAGTAAATCCGGTTCAGTAATACAGGGCTGGAACGGCAAATAATCCCAGTTCAGTAAGGGACTGTGTCCACTAAGATGGTCTTGGAAGCAATGCCTTGGATACTATGGAAATCATATCATGTGCTTAATGGTTTCCACAATTACATGTTTTATTCCCATGCTATTTTATCATGATTAATGTTTCTTTATGATCTATGCCTTATGTACTTACATGTTTTATGTCATTTATCTAGATTTTGATGTTTAGATTTTATGCTCATGTTTTTTTACATTCAAATGTCTAAGGATTGTTTTACGTTCTCTATGCTTACCCTTACTGAGCATTTGAGCTCACCCTTTATATTTTTTTTCTTTTCCCCAGGATTTAAAGAAAGGTTTATGTAATAAAACAAAAAAGGAAGATCATTAATGGAGATGTTAATTATCTTTCACCGTGATTAGAAGATTATATTCTGCGTTTCCAAAGACACTAAACTATTACGATCTCTGTGTGTCTGTTTTTGTTATTTATTAAGTATTCCGAAAAAGTAATGTAATGTTTATGTACGTCAAGTTTCAGGTCTCTACAGTAGACCTATATAGATACACTCTAATTGAGGATATGTTATACCACACCTAGAGTGATACCTAGGTTCTAGTGAGGATTTCCATGGATGGGCTTGTAGGGTGTTGGTTAATATTTTAATTGGAGTGATACCTAGAATCCATATTAGGAATGCCAAGGATAGAAACATGTACATGAATGAATAATGGATTGAATGATTTATATGATGTGTATACCAAGCCAAATACCAATAGTGGATTTAGTACTTGTTTATACGTTTTGGATGGATTTTTTAGGCATCCATTATTTACCTATCATCATGAGGATTCTAAGTTACACACTGGGTCTTGAGAATTAATAATTAATTTATATTGAATCATTAAATGATATTGATTATAAATGACACAATCTAGACTCTTAATTATGATACATAATTTCTAAATGAAATTGATGAAATGAATTGATTATAAAGTGAGAACCTGAACTTTATAATATTATTTCTTTCAGTACTTCCCTTAGTCATTATATTACTTCATGCACACTGTGAATGCTATATATTCGCAAACATTATGGAACTAGACCATGGGTCATTTTTTACATGAATTATGTCTTACAACCTATTCGGTCTACCATTGGGTACCTGAACAGACTATATGACTTCATGTAAGAGTAATAGAAAGTTCCATACTCTTGTTTATTGATTGCTACTTAGAGGTAGGGGAGCACCGGACTAAGCTGAGGCTCTTGATTCTAGAGGGTATAAATTTTATCATTTTTCCTTTTGATTAATGTATTTAAATGTGGGTATATTTATACATTTATTGGTTGTTTTTTAGAGACATATAACCTATTTTGACATCATTGATTATGATATTCATTTTGATATTGTTATATATTCCCGTTGTGTATATATTTTATGGTTGTTATTACAACATATGTTACTTATATTTCATTGTTATTCCACTATTCTACTCTCTCGTGATTTGTAGTCTTCCCATAAACACACATAGTCTCTCACTTCTAGTAGGCAGCCTCTGGCGATTGGGGAGATATGATTGAGGTCTTGTGGCCAACTAGGATTAGGGAAGTGTGGAGTGGCATGTGGGTACAGGACATTACATAAATGTAATATCACATTATTCACTGGTTTTTTATATTATTTTTATAAAATATATAGTGAATTGGAAAGAATATGAATTTGTTAATGAGTTGTTCCTAGGTGTTTCTAACACATGTAGAGGAAAAGAAAAATTTCATCAAATGAAAATGTCAATTTTCTATATTTTGACTATTATAGTTCTTTTGATTCAACCATTGGGTGATATACTTGAATTGTGTTTTTAATATTGATACAATTGTGGGTTCTATTTTTATGTGGCCCTATTTGATGAGGGTGTTCCATCTGATTTATTATTTTAGTAACTCTAAATGAATCACATTCCTGGAATTATGACAAGCCATTTAGGATGCATTACTTGATACATGATATTGTGATAGGTTCCATGATAAAAATATTAGTTGTTGTTAAAGGTATTCTATAATCTATTATCATTTATATTACACATGAACCATATTTTGATTCATGTGGTGTATGTGAACATATCAACTAGAATTTGATTAACCATTTTTTCAACCGTATATAAATTAAATTTAATGTAATTGTGAAATAAATGAAATGGAAAATTAATCTAAAAATGAAATGAAAAATGACTTATTTATAGTAGATAACTTGACCCAGAATTGAGCTTATTAGTGGGAAGTAGGAAGTGTCATTGTCTTTTATATATGATTTAAACATCACCCAGACTAGAATCAAGGAGCAAGAAAATGGGTGTGTTAATATATAAACTAGTAGAAAAATGGGTTTTAAGGTCATCAATTTGACATCGGTTTCTTATAAACTGACTTAAAATTTGTATTCGGAGTATTTTTGGCATCTATTTTTTAAAAATCAATTACAGAAACTAAGAAAAATTATTTTGGTGTTAGTTTTTATGAAAACCGACACAAAAAATCTAAAAAAAGTACATTGTTTTGGAGAATTCCCAAATCTTCGATTTGACTGGTCATGGAACAAAAATGGAGTTACAGATATAATTTTTGGGTTATTGGAAGTTGATCTTCTAAGAGAATATTTAAAGATTCCCAACTTTCAAAGTCCATAACATTTAATCTGTAACTCCATATTACCTCCATGACTATTCAAATAGATGCATAAGGAATTCTCTAAAAACATAGTAATTTATATAACTTTTAGAGTCTGTTTTCCTAAAAACTGATGCCAAAACATTTTGTTTAGTTTCTCGCATCGATTGATTTAAAAAACGATGTGATAGGTTTTTTTATTTTTCATGTCGGTTTCTTTAAAAATAGATGTCAAAGTTATTTATTTTATTTCGTGTTTTTTTCTTTAAAAATAGGCGCAAACCTTTTTTTAAAATATTTAGCATCAGTTTATTTGAAAACTGAGGCCATAAATTTTTTTTACTCATTGGTGTGAGTTTATTTAAAAACCGATGCAAAAAATTATACTGATTGGCATTTTTTGCAACAATTTTCTAAAAAAACTGATACCAAAAGACCAATGTAAATCGTTTTTTGCGTCGGATTCAAACAAAACAAATGCCAAAGAGTTTTCCCCAATACGTGGGATTAAAATTACTATTTTTTCACATCGCACATTTAACATTTTAAAATCCCACCTACATTTTCATACAAAGTATAAAATATTTTCATTTACTATATATAAATCCATTTCTCCTACGTTCATCATTCTCAACCTCTTCAATTCAATCATGTTTTCAATGTGACCTCAATCGTTAATTTGAACAGTGTACCTGTTCTATTAATTTATTTTCATTATTATTTCTGCCCTTCATTTCTAATCAACTAGATTAGATTTATTATAATTATGATTTACTTGTATTATCAAGTTACAAATATAAATCACTCAGATGATATTTACCAACCATGGTGTATATTTAATTATTTATCATCATTTTCCTTATCACATGAGTTCTACACTAAATATAAGAGATATGATGATAAAAAACACATCATTTCAATCGAAGCTCCAAACCCCATTGAAATATGTTTTATTTATTATGTTTATTTTATATCATGGTGTATGTGATTTTAATTCGTGTTTATCATGTTTTCATTAAGAGGAGTTGTATCAATCCAAACATTTACAGGTTCAACTTCCGACGACAAAAACATCTGATCCGTAACTCCATTTTAGTTCCACGACAAGTCAAATCGAATCTTAGGAAATTTTCTATAACATTTAATAAACTTTTTTACTTTCAGGCGTCCATTTTTGAAAAAACCCAACCCAATTTTTTTTCATTTATGTTGTCGGTTTTTTTAGATAACCATTGCCAAAACTATTTTTACATCATTTTGGCGTAGGATTTTTTTGAAAATATGATGCCTAAAATGATGCAAATGATTTTTTTGTAGTCATTTTTATTCAAAAAGGATGCTAAAAATGAATGAATTTATTTCTTGGGTCGGTTTAAAAAATATAACGGAAAATGTCATATTTGTTACATCGAAAACTTCTAGGATGGTTAAAAACTGACGTCGAAAATAAAAAAATCAATGATAAAAACCATTTTTCTACTTGTGATAGGAATTATTGTACCTATCCTATTAATTTATCTGTGATTTTGATATTTTAATATTTATAATGATCATGATCTAATGAATGTGTTTTTAAATATAGAGGCATTGCACCATGAGGACCTCTAGTCATACACTAGGAGGGTCGATATGAACATTCCTTATATGTAAGATGCCTTGGGACGAGGAATAGTTCCATAATGGGTTCCTGTGCTTTATGAAGACTAATAAAATTGTACAGAGTCCCACCATAACTATTGCATAGGTGATGAGTGAAATCTAGTAGAAGCATCGACCCACATTATTTAGGGATGGAAGACCACATACTGTGGTTTCATGGCTAGAGGCCTTTCTATATATTTTCATTCATTTATAGATTCCTCATGAGAGGTGGATAAAGGTCAGTACATATATGATGTGTGATTCATCCAAGAGTATGAGGGAAATTATAACTCATATAGATCATCATCAGAAGATGGATATGAAGGATTTTAATATGGCCTTTTATGACTACTTGTATCTTAAGACATTGATAGACGGTATATCCTGAGAGTTTGTGCACTTGTATCAGTACATGTTATCAGTTATGTATTATTCAGACCATTTTATAGAGCTCTGTCACTTATGGACTATTTAGATGGGTGATGATTAATCAAAATCTATGAGATTAATGGATGGTCGTAGGTATGACATCTAATCTTATGTTAGTTTCCTTTAGCTAACTACCATCTCTAGAATATTGAATTAAGTTATAATCATAAAGCATAACATGGGAGAGTCTAGTGTTGATATCAATGGAGGATCAACATCTCGATATAGTATTTCATCAAATGGTAGTGAGAAGAAACATTTAAAGGTTCCATATAGTTATATTAGTTGTTAGACCATTTACTAAAGTATCTAGGTGAGGTGTTACCAATGTCATTTTCCATGATATATGAGGCCACAATGTATCGGGGACCCAGTGAAGTGTTGATACTATGGATATATGGTTTATCTACAATGATTCTCTAAAACATTTCCTCTTACATCAAGTGATAGAGCGTGTGAACTAACTCCATTTTTAGGATATAGTTTAGTAAATTCTCATTAAGAATAGAGTTGTAGTATAGATAACCAATCTGGATGAGGTGGTGGTTGTGGTTCTGGTCGTCACACCTCGATTTTATAGTGATAGAAAGTTAAATCTTCTCAGGGTAGCCAAGAAGTATCATAGAGTCGTCTTTCAGGCTAGATATATAACGCGAAACCAACAATTCAGGAGAAGTATCCCAAACCGACTATGACGGTAGATATTATTTTGGTATATTCTAATCTCGAATATTCTCTTTTTGATATAAGGTATTCAAATAGCTTTATATATATTCCCATTGTGGTGATACTTGGGATTATAATTCAGTCCTCTAATGATTTTATGATGCTTGACACTTATTTGGGAATTAGAATAGAGGATAAACATCAGTGTAGGGAGTTCCCCTTGATATTGGTTGGTATCACATCATATGGGTCCTCTTTGTCCAATAGATGGCTTGTTTTTACGTCATTATTAGGTTGGAATGGTTGTATCCCTTCCATGATATTTTTTTATTTATATCTTTGAAGGCTGACCTTCACATCAATAGAGTGAGGTGAGTTTATTCACAATGGCGAATAAGATGTACAAGCACGTTGATATGGACCCAATAATCATGGGCTAGGTAGAATGATAGACTGGATTTTGTGTTTATATCTGGAGGACCAGGGGACACATTAGATATATTTTCATGCAGTGGTTGATCATTTCATGGAAATTTTCATAGAATACATTTTAGGATTACCTATAGTGACATAAGAGTTTTTTATACTGATATAGTGTTATGAGCTGCATTAGAAACCATTCCTCCTTACATGATGGGTACTACTGAGATGCAAGAGCTCAACAAGCATCTAGGGGATTTAGAGTAAAAGGGGATTATCTGATCTAATATTTCTCCCAGAGGTTCTTCAGTCCTTTTAAAAAAAAAGAAGTCAGAACCCTCATAATATGTATGGATTACTAGATATTTAACAATTATATAGATAAGAAAAGATATCCTCGATAATTGATAGATGATCTCCCTGGCCATCTTTGAGGTTCCCGGTTATTATCAATATTTTATTTCTGAACTAGTTATCATCATGTTCATTTTAGACCATCATATAAACCTTGCACAACCTCTCATAGAGGGTATAGTGTATTTGAGTATTTGGTTATGTTGTTTGGTCTTATGAATGCAGAAACTATATTTATGGGACTAATGAATCAAGTGTTCCATCCTTATCTATATTCATTTTTAGTGGTTTTTAGGGATGAAATCTTGGTGGGTTTTCACAATCAACCCAAACATGAAAAACACCATTAGATCATATTGGATACATTAAGATATTATCAATAATATGATAATCTCATAAAGTTCCACTTCTTGATGGATCAAATTCACTTGCTATGTCACATTACCATAGAGATAGGAGTATAAGACGACATATAGAATGTGACTGTTGTTGTTTCCTGGGAGTATCCCAAGAACTTATTTGAGGTGAAGAGTTTCTTGTGGTTATCCAATTTCAATAGACATTTCATAAAATACTTATCACACATAGTAGTGTCACTTACAGGCATGAAAAATAAGGGTGGGATGTTTTTTGGTCAAATTACTATGAGACATCCTATTATGAGATGAAAGGGTGATTGAAGTTAGCACTGATACAGATTTTTTCATATCCAAGATGGAGTTACACTATTTACTACAATGAATTAGGTATCATTATTAGATTAGTTATTATAATGGAGTTATAGTCGTGACATATGTTCCATGGTAGTGTAGGTAATATGGGATGAATTACCTAACACATAATATTTAGTTAAATATTGTTTTTCACATATTGTGTTGTTGAATGCATTACTTACATGGAGAGAATTGTTTTGGTTTACAAGGAACACAAAATCCTCAAGTATACTTTTACATAGTGTGATCAAAATCTGAAGCAGTAAAGTTGGATTGAATAACTTCATCCTTTTGATTTTGATCTTTCCTACATGTATGGTAAGGGAAATGCAGTGTCTGATGCACTAATTAGGTGGAATCTGATACATGAAGTTCAGTAGGCAAGTAGTGAGTGGAAACACATGGAATTTTTCTATGAGATTCCCTTAAACGTACATGCTAGTCATGCACAAATTTTTCATTCATCATTAACTAGGACTTCTACCCTACTGGATCGATTATTGATGTGGAAGCTAACATGATTGGAGAGCCTATTCCTACGGGAGAGTGTGGAAGTTGATGAACCTGTGTTAAGATTCACTGTAGGCGAGTATGAGATTCTATATGTACATGGTTTCACATGGGTTTCAATAGACATGCATGAGAAGATGTGATAATTTCATGGTATGGGTTGGGCAATGCAACCTTTAATCCCCATGAGGTATCATCATTTACATCACTAATATGTTTGTCTGGGTATGGAAATATAAGTAGCTATTTTTTCGTTAGATGTTCCACCTGTCAATAAGTGATGGAAATACACTTGCGGCCATCCAAACATTCGCAACATTATACCATTATAAGCTGGAAATGGGATGCAATCATAATAAATTTTTTTATAGGATTATTGAGGCAACCTTGAGGTAATGATTCCATATGATTTTTGGTTTATAGGATCATAATTTTTACTCATTTCCAACCTATTAAAGAGAAATTATCAGTATATGAGCTTCAATGGTTGTATATCTGTGAGATAGTTTGACTTCTTGGGGTCCCGTATACTATCGTTTTAAAGAGGGATTCTCAATTTACATCATATTTCAGGAATAGTTAATAGAGGGAATTGAGTATACAAGTTCTTCTCATCACAATATACCACCCTCAAATAGATGTCCTCTTAGAAGATATGATACAAGTCCCTGAGAAAATTCTACATTCATGGGTCCTATATTTCAGGGGCTCCTAGAAGAGGCATATACCCCTAGTTTAATTCTCCTATAACAATAGATTTAATAATACTATTCAGATGTCTCTTTATGTGGATATGTTTTATTGGACATTATGGTCAATCTTGTGTTGGTTAGAGGAAGGAGAGGTAAATATTCTTAGACCACTTCTTATTTGTGAGGCCACAAAGTAGGTATAGTTGATTTAAAAGTAGATGGAAACTATGCAGTCTTTATAGAAATATTATGTGGATTTCTGTATATGCACTATAGAGTTTCAAGTATTGGATTGTGTATTTTAGCACAGTTCATTGAGGTGGGGACACTAAAGTATCGTGAGACTGGGTAAGATTTCACCATAGTATATCGGGTTGTTTGGGATTCTAGAGAGAGTCGAGCCAATAGCCTATCAGTTTAAGTTACCTCAGAGGTACCATGACAAGCATAGTATCTTCAATGTGTCTCATTTTTTCCACTATTATCTAGATCCATGTCATGCATTTCATTCATAAGAAGTTGATTTGTTGGTAGATGCGTCCTTTGAAGAGCATCTGATTTGTATTAAAGATCATAGCATGAATGTTCTCGGAGGTAAGTCAGTTTCATTAGTATGGGTGATATGGAAACATGACAGTGTTTAGGATGTGACCTGGGAGTGGGAGGCTGATTTCTGAGCATAGTGGATGATGTTGTTCTCTGGAGTTTTTACCACCCTTGAAAAGTGAATTTGGGTACAAATTGCTTTAAGGTAGGATTATGTAAGAACCATTTTTATAATGAGGCATGGATCCTTTAATTTTTTTCATTTTTTATTTAAATGTTTAAATATATAATATTAGGAATTCATTGGTGTTCACAGGTGTTTTGGAGGTATTCAGGGATTGATCAGAGCTTGAAACCAATCTTTTATGTTGAAAAGATCTTGGTTCATTGTTAAAAAAACACTTTAGGGCAAGCTACATGGTTAGTTCTAAATATTATAGTCTTAAGAATGATTATGAAGATCTCACATGGTTTTGATAAACCTTGTGACTTGAGGGTGACTCTCATGTGGGAAATTCTGAAATTTAGACATACAAGTTTGTCATGGTTTGTGCATAGTTTGTCAAACCATTTGTAAAAACCATGTGGGGTGACCTTCTCTATAGTTAAGTGTGCACAGTTGGCATATGGTTTTTTCCAACATGGGGCTGAACCATGAAACATAGAAATTTGGGTGATTCTACCAAAATTACCCTCTTTAATCTTATAAATTTCAAACTAATTATTATTCCTCCTATAGAAAATATCTAATTTGAGGACCCTTATTTTATGAAACCCATAAAAAGTGGGATATATCATCAATTTTATCTCATATTCATGTGTCTCTCATCTCACTAGATCAGAATCCATGAGTTCTCAATTCCTTTTGTTTATTTCATCTTTTTATTTGGTATTAGATGCGCTTTTTAGGTGAAAGGTAATTTATGCAATTTATAGATTCTTTATCCACTCTTCAATTTGATCCCATTTTAATTCGAATCTGATGCTGATACTATAAAAAATATCTGATAAGAACTTGTAGTTGGTTTTATCATGACATTCATTTAAATTATAATTATTTATATATGTCATTGTACCATGCTCCAAACTCTTGAAGCGATTCCTTGAAATGCATTTAAATCCTTGAATTAAATTTATTATCATGGCCTATGTAATTAAATTTCCCATCAATGAATCATTATAGGTTGTGGAACTTGAATTAGAACCACCTATTGGGAGGGATGATAATGATTGGACCACCATGGGTGGAATTTGTAATTTTATTTCTTAGGTTGTTCCCATTTCCCCTTGTTTTGGGATTTCAAATATGAATAGAATTAGGAAATGTCATTTGAGTGTAATTTTGATATCAAATTTAATTTAACTCATTAAAGGGATGGGATGAAATGATCGTGAACCTTAGTGATTTCCTTTAAATGGATTGTTTAAGCATTAGAGACTTGTAGAAATAAAATTCCCACATGATTATTTGAGAAGAAAGCCTTCATAGATTACTCGATGACTTGAGTCACATTTTTTGGTTTGATAGAATTTGAATTTTCTTTCTGATTACCATGAATTGTTTATATGATTGTGATGAAATTTAATTGATTAAATGGTATTGAATGATATTGAATGGTTATATTCCTTGAGTCAAACATGGATTTAATGACTAATACCATGGAAGGACTCAATTGGCATCTACCATGCCTATGCTTGAGTGAAACATGGACTCCCCTATAGACGACCAAGGGTGAATGTAGAGGCTGGACAGGGATATGCCTGAGTGAAACTTAGAATCCATATCCTTGGAAGTATCTTTTAATATTGAATCACTTTTAATGTAAATGTGAGAACCCTCATAACATATCTAGATCAAACACTAAAAGAAACAATATACTTGATAAAGAAAATACTATGTCAGTTGGAATCAATCACCTTAAACTATTTACAAGTAAAATAATCTACCTATGATTTTGGATCATCCTTTATGTTTTCTTTATAATGATACACCAAATAGTCCAAGGATTTTATGTAATAATATTTCTTCAAAATCCCCATGTTGAAGCCTCTAATCAATATATGGTATTTCTTGTCAATCCACTCACAATTTTCCTTAGTATATTTCATTCAGAGAAATATTACAATAATTTTATCAACATCTTCCTTAGTTTCCTTAATATGTAGAACATTTTCCACTATCTCTTCACTCAAGTATATGAGAAATTCCATATTCTGGACTACAACATCAGCTTCCTGGCACTAAGGGAAATCTAGAGACACTGCCTCTCACAGCTGTCCAAATGGTAGTGTATCCTCCTTATCAAAATTAGTATCCTCTAACTATAGAAGAATATCCCCATAATGATCCCATGTCATTTATTTTACTTCCCCATGAGTAACCTCTAATGCTTCTGAGGTAGCCATAGACTGTGTAATCTACTTGTTGTTCTCTAGGGATCTGGTGTCTCATATTTGGTGATCCTCCCTACCACCTTCCACTATCTAGGGATCCTATTACTTGAATTTACCACTATTTTTTACTAACAAAGTCTCCATTAAACTTGGTAGGTTTGAGTAGTCTTTACATCCAGTTTATTTCTAATTCTTAGTGGCAATGAAGCTGCTCAGGTCCCTATTTTCTTTATTTTCCTTCTTCCTCCTTAGAATGTGCAGAATATTACCATACCATCAAGTTGCATTGTCATATAAGGTTTGTATTTCATCCTCAGACTCTTCTTCTAAAGGACAATAGGTATTGAATTCAAACCCTCGAACATCAATCAGGCTGTCAAAGTCATTGTTCTTATTGAGACAAGATATCGTCCTCGAATTGGAGCCCTGAGTGACATTCATCTAACTATAGGCACCATGAAGGATAGGTCTCTTCTGGTTCGGATGAAAAGCATCATTAAAATTGTTATTGTTTTTTCTCTCATCAAGGGTGATTCCATCAGCTTAAAATACACAATCAATGAAATTTTTAGAGTTATCGGGTTTTTACCGATTCCCCAATCCTCCATAATTGATAATATTAGTGATGGTAGGAAGCACCATTGGATTGGACTCACAATAGACCATATAAAATGATTTGGGAAATCTTAAATCATGTTTTAATAGTGAAAATTTATGTTCTATTATTTGATCAGTAAGAATAGCCTTTTTCTCCGCAATGAAAGGTTCACGGATGTGAGAAAACTAAGTAGAGTCCAGCTCCAAAGGGGGAATAATAAGGGATGATTTATCCAATTTGGTAGAAGCATTACCAGAGGAGATTCAGGTTCCCCCCTCAAACACCACAGCGTCATTCTCCTTCAAGATATAATGAAATGTTTTAGCCTCCAGTCAAATTATGATATCAAAACTTTTATGATTCAGAGTACGAGTTGGAAATATTCCCTTTGGAGCTAAGCTATGATATGATTGGAAGTCAATTTAGAGATAACCAAGACGATAACATGAAATAAAAAAGTCAAACTAGTTTTCAAAAAGCACTGATTATTTATAGTGAAACTCATCACCAACCTCAATGTGTACAATATATACTAGAGGCTTTGGGATATCAGCTTCCACAAAAATTGAGTGAAAAATAAGGTGTCATAAAGAGTGAAATTTCTTGTCGAAGGGTAGGAACCTTCCGATGAGGTTACCCAAGATCTACAAAATAGAATGATTTTGAAAGGGAAGGAAACAATTTTCAAAGCTAAACCAAATTGGTATAGTGGGGTGGTTGCAGTTCCAGTGGAATTCATAACTCCTTCTAAGAAGAATAAAGTGAGGGCCTTTGAAAGAATGAATCCCTTTGGACTATATGGAAGGAGGATCATATGTAAAGGTGATGTAAAGATGAAATTGATGAGGATACATGATCTCAACCATGATGTGGTTCTTCAGGGGTCATGCACTATTGAATAACCTATCAATGTAGTCGAGGGATTCCTAGAAATGGCCAAAGCATACTACAAGGTTCAACCCATGGAGGGACGAGGCTTCCAAGAACTCCTAGAGAGAAATTGAAAGTATTGGAGATCCTCTATGGAGGGTATGGATTTTCGGGCTAAGGTGTATGTCAGGGAAATCTAGGAGAGAAGAAGGATTGGTGAATGTGTAGAATGCCAGCAAAGAGTGGGGGTGGGTGGAATGAACATAACCGCTACAACTTGGACTCCATATGGACTACCAAGGATGGACTCTTAGGAAATAACTATTATATATTGAGTGATTCTTGGATTTTAAATAGATTTAAAAGGAAGGAATCAAATTGAATTTGATCATATATTCCATATGTAATACTTGGGCTCCATTAGTGGACCTCCAATGAAAGACTCTAATTGAAGAGATGATATTCCACACCTAATGAAATACCTATGTTCTATTGAGGATCTCCATGGATGGTCTTGTAAGGTGTTAGTTTATATTATATATGGAGAGATACATGTATTTCAAATTTTCAATTTCAAATATAGGATGAGGTTTATAGATGAGTAATAGAAGGAATGTGTTATATGAAAACACTTCCATTCCAATGCACAATATTAGATTTTTTATTTTTTTATAATTTATAGATATATTGTTTAGGAATCCATTGTTTACCAATCTTCATTGGGGATGTCGGGCTTCACACCCGGACTCAAGACATAATAATTTAATGATATTGAATAATTAAATGAACATGATTATAAATGAAATTATTTGGTTATAATGTGAGAACCTGAACATTATAGGATGTTTAATGTCAGTACTTCCATTACATGTTGTATTTTTTGACAGCACAATTTGAATTTTTTATATTCACTAAATTGATGGGACTAGAACATGGGTAGTTTCATTCTAGGATTATGTATCACACCTTGTTCTGGAAGCCTTTGGGTAACCGAAAAAACAACATGAATTCATGTATGGATAAGGATAAGAACCCCACTATGGGATATTGATTGTTTCAAAGGAGTAGGGGAATGCTGGACCGAGCAGAATCTAAAGGTGATGGCTAGGATACTTTTTGGTATTTTTTAACTTTTATTAATGTATTTAAATGTTCTACCACGTATTCCTATTTTGACTATTCTTTGAGACATATGACATGTATCATCAACATTGTATATAAGCTTCCTTTTGATATTGTTATCTATTCCTGCTGTGTATCTATTGTTTGATTTTTATTACTAACTCCAAAACTTTTATGTTATTGATATTACACTGTGCTAATATTTGGTGATGAGGGAATTTTCTTCTCGTGGACACACCTAGGCCCTTGATACTAGTTAGTAGCCTTTAGAATTTGGGAAGATGTACTTGTGTCCATGTGGTCAATCTGGTTCAGGGCACCGTTGAGTGGCATCTGAGTTTAGGATGTTAATCATTATCAAACATAAATTTTTCAAACAAAAAATTATTTGTAATTGTTCATCAACATTATAATATTTTTTATTTCAAAGTAAACGAGATTATTCCTTTACATTTATCATTTTTTTAATATTATTTCATCATATCACTTTGTTTGATAAAATATAGCCCATAATATTACCTCCTCTTTATAGCAATGAAATATAATCTTATATCCCATTGATGTATAAACAGATATAAGTAAAAAAGTAATTATGGGTATTATACATGTAATCCTTATCATATTAAAAATCCTTAAATGAATAATTGAAATTATCTCCATCAAATCTTGAGTTTGGGTGACTAGAGGACTCGTGTTCATGAAATTTATAATTTCACATACCGCTTTGAATCCATTTTGATCATGGTTATTCATCATTATTCATGGAGAAAATTCATTTATTTTTATTCTATTTATTTTTCATGTTTTTAAGGTGTTGTATAAAACCTAAAAATATTTCATGATAGAGAGAGAAATAGATTCCTCCAATGGAGGTTCTTCATATAAAATTTTAAATCTACACATCAAATAATATCATTAATAATATCATGAAAAAAATTCTAAATCTGTCATATATATCTATTACATTGATATTAGATTGAATAAATGATATAGATACAGTAAGAGGGAATATGTGCTCTGATACAATATTTTTGTGTTATAGGATATGTATAGACACACTAGAGAGGGGGTGAATCATATATGGAAAAAATTTTAAAATACCAAAAATTCTTCTAATAAATAACTAATTTTCTATTTGATATAATTTTATATTTAGGTCAAATGGATCAATCTTGTTCAACAAATAATACACCTATATGCAATGTTGGAAAAATATTAGACTTTGAATAAGTGTTTGAACATTTTTTTAGTCATTATGGGGAATCCTACTTCTAATTGTTATCAGGATTTACCATTAAATTATTATCCACAAAAGTATTTTATTCAATATAAGCGGAGTTTGGATAATTATTATCACATGACCAAGACCCACCATATTACACAACTATGTATCCGTAATATTACACATGTGAACAATGAGAAATATCTCATAACTCCTCTTTAATTGGGAATCATGGTTATTATTCATCCCATTTATCTATATACATGTTGAAATAGGACATCAAGTATGTATAGGGATGCCATTATATCTAAAAACATATTATTCATCCTTAAAATCCTAGTGACTTGGACTGCCTTTGTATATTTGTGAATAAAAAATGAAACTTGGCCTCTGATTATCATTCTAGCTTCATTGATCATTCTGAATATAATATCTAGAAACTTAGAACTGAAAATTTCAAGGAACGAGACTACCTATAGATGTTATATAGGATTCAATTCATGACATACATGCCCACTAGTCCTCAATAACATAGAATAAATAATATTACTTAGAAAATAACCTTTCAATTACACACTAAGTATCAGATATTCTCTTTCTCACTACTTGAAAATATTTATAGGCCTAGGAATTCTACATATTGTTATTCTATTTATATTCTCCTTTATTTATGTCTTTTTGTTTTTTAATTTGTCATAGTATAAATTACCTTAAAACAAAAATACCAGATATAGTGCTACAATACTTTCTTTAAACATTGGATTTGATACCAACTATGATGCCTCAAATACATGCTCATCTCAATTACATTTTTATTATTTTATATTTCATTAAAATAAATTCTAAAAATATATTAGGTTTATATAGGATGAATTAATAACCAAAAAACTCATGTCATTTTAAATTAATATTCATTTTCCCACATTATATGTAAAATCTAAATCCATGATAAGTCTTAAACATCTTCCACTAAATCTCTATATATGATAAAATTTTAGATATCTCATACTTTTCTTATCATCATAACAAAGTGAAATTAATAAAATAGACTAAGGATATATGATATTCTCAATAATAATAAACGTTATAGGTAAAAATAAAATATCATAAGTGGGAATAGGATGAGAATATGGGTATAATAAAAATATATAAGGAAAATATATCCAAAAATCATATATCATAAATCATTGAAAAATGTATGGAATAACTCAAGAAATTAATCAAAAAAATTGTATCATTATTCAATAAAAATGATCCATGTGAGTATAATATAATTATGAGACTAAACATAAAATTGTGGCATAATCACTAGTATAGGGAACATTTCTTTAATTCATCGAACCATTATTACCAAAACTTATGAGTAATGAAAACACACTCATATATATATATATATATATCATGAGATATAAACTTTTAACCTATGTATTAGAGGGTGATATAATACCACACCCATTATTTATCTATACTTATGTGTGTCACATGAAAAAAATGATTCATCATATCATAAATAACCCATGGAAGGATAATGGTTTTCATTCCTCACATAATAAAGAATCCATAAAATGAAAATGTTTTTAATTCATTAAATCATAATTAACCCATGTATATAAAATGGGTTTCATGTACTTTTAAACTGGAATCATGATAGGAAGACATTCAAAATTCATCCAATTATCATGACATGATATACTAGTGGGAAATATATAGGTATCAAAATATATTAAATAACATTCTAGGTAAATAACATTATATCATGATTATAGAGAAAATGGGATTTACACTATATATATAATTGTTATATGGTTATGTTATGAACCCCCCCCCCAATCACATGATATATGGAATATAGATAAACTCGGTTCAATTAGTGAAATGGAGGAAAAATTTTTCACTGAGTAAAGGCATTGGAATAAAAGTTATTCCTACTCATGGTGGATTTCTATGAATGATAAAGAAAATTATGGAACATATCTTTGTTAATAATTAATATTACATAATACATATCGATAAATAAGGTGGATAGAAAAATTTAAAAAATATCCGTTATGATATATAATATTTTTCAACGGAACATGATTTAAGAGAAAATAATGTTTTTAAGGAGTTTCAAAAAAAATGGAAATAAAATATTTCCATCATATAAAAAATGATTTTTTAAAGAATAAATTTATAAAACTATTAAAGATATCATTTATTTTAAAATCTAATAAAATGTGGAGTTAATGTTTAAAATAAAATGAAAAAGCTGGTATAAATAAATTTTCATATGAAAGAAAAACATAAAAATAAATTTTAAAAAACATTCTTAACATTATCACACAATGGAAAAGTTACGTGTGCTTTAAAAATATATTTTACAAATTTTATGTAAAATTATTGAAAAACATTTACTTTTGAAAAATAAAAATCAATAAGGGATACTTGAAAATATATTAATGTTATTAAAATAAATTATGGTTGGATGATAAAATATTTGATTTTAAGGATATAAAACCTTTATGGTAATGGCTCAGACCTCACAACCAATTTCTTTGTGGTAATTTTAGTGATAGTGGTTTTAGGGGGAAGTCCTATGCTAATTAGAGGTGTTCAGGAGGAGAAGGGGGTTCCAATTCATATTCTGGAAAGGTTTTTGTGTAATTCCTAGAGCATGTCTTTTAATTTAGTTGTTGTAGTGTATGGATGAATGATATGGTGTGGTGGCCTGACTGGCGCCTTTTTAAGTGATACAATGAATTTGGGGGTAGCAACACTATGGAGCTGTTGTTATGGTGTATAACCTCTTGGAAAGTGGAAGATATAGAGTAGAGACCTTAATTATGATGTAATGACCCATGGGTAAGTTTTTAGTAGTTCGTTAAATTTATAAACCATTGTACCATGGATTAGAGGTTGCGGAATAAACCATTTTGATTCTTAGGGTTATCAAAACCAACCGTTATTTAGACAACCATCCCAACTTTAAGGTCGAATAAGTGTGTCTGAAAAGTACATTCAGCCACATTTTAGTCTATTTTGAACTTGGATTTGTAGGATATATTCATGGTGGTTTCAATGAGTTTTCTGGTTGACATTTATCCTATTTTCCCTTGTTTTATTCATGTTTCATTCTCTATGGGGGGGTTTTTATAAGGTAATTATTGTTTTCGAAGTGGTTTTTCTAATGGGATAAAGTGGTTGTTATGTTCTAAATTGGTAAGATGTTATTATTCCATGTGGTGTTTAATGGTGTCTTTCCTCTTTGTCTAACCTTGTGCAGTGAATATGAATTCTTCATTTGAGGTATGGGATCCCTTATTTCTAAAATATTGTATCATACATGATATTTTTTACTCTTTTTTATATTTTGTAATATTATTTCCACTAAAATAATAAAATATAATTATATATTTATTCCAATTTAACGGTAATGGAATCATTTTCATTATTTTACATCTTTTTTGATATTGTGATATTTTGATTGAGAATTCTCATTGTTCTATGTAAAATAATGGCTATTAGGAGCCTCTGTTTGTGCTTATTTGACATGTTTTATATATCCCTTGATGGATGATTTTTTTTAAAACACATTGAATAAATGGTTTATCCCGTAAACATGGTTATTTAATTAGTTACACAAAGATATATGGATTGTGTGATAATGCCACTAAAATTAACATGTCTAATTGCTGGAATTCCTTGTGATAAATATTGAAAATTTAATGTGATGATGTGAATATTATTGTGGTATATGAATATGTGTGATATGTGATTACAATGTTTGGGTATGATGTGTTGTGTTGTGGTAGTGTAGTGGGGTGGTAATGCACATTTTTAATGTGGGTTGGTTATGTGATGAAAATTAGTATTAGAGGGTATAAAATAGTTTTCATGTAGAAAGTGGTTATGGCTATGAAATGGTGGATTATTTCAGGCTTTATGGAATGGGAAGTTGGGATGTTTGGTTTCTTATGTAGAATTGTAATGTGATAGATGTCTAGTTAGTAATGGAATTAAATGATAATATTGAAATTGAAACAAATGGACTGGATGTTAATATAATGGATTGGTTCACCTAAATGGAATATGTTAGTAATGTGAAATATATAAATTGGATAAAATTGAGAATGAAGATGAAAAGTGGCATGTTAATTACGCCTTGTTGTGTGGTGATTTGAATTGATTGGTGGTAGAAAAATTGGTGGTGTTGTGGGAATTGGTGGTAACATTTTTTATTTTTAATAGTGTTTTTGTGAACCCATAGGATTGGATTTCATGCTTTGATATTATATTCATTATATTTTCATATGATTTAAATTCTCACCCAACACATGTTGTTCATCCTATTTAAACAACCAAATGTTTTTCGGGTGTTTTCCTCAATATCCCAATGGTGAGGTTATATGGATGACCACATACCCATTCCCACCCCCTCGTCATGGAGATAATGAAATTCATGGTTTGTGAAGGGCATAATCCAAAATTTAACATTCAATATTTGTAGTGATGTGATGTTATGTTATGTAACAAGATTCTTTGGGAAATATGTGATGTTATGAGATGGATTTTTGTGGTGTCTGTGCATGTTTGGAGGAGGGCATGAGGTTGATGTCAATTATGTCCACTATACCCTACTAAATTGCTTGTGTTATTTGATGTGATGTACCTTGAAGGCCTGTGAATCTTTAGGTGAGATTTTATGTGATGTGAAATCCTTTTTATTTGTAGGGAATATGGGATAGGATGTGATGTGGTGTGGTGTGGTGTTATAGAGATGTTTTCTGAGAACCAAAACATACATCATTGGAATGTGAGGGGAGATAATCGTTGGAAAATTGGTTTAGAGTACCATGTAATCTGTATTCTTTATATTATAAAATTACTAATTTATTACATTAATTATTGAGTGATTTATAGTGAGATATGATGGTTAGTTGGTCTCTTTGGGTTTCATTGGTTTTTTTTACTCACTAGTTAACTAGAATAAATTTCAAATGTGCATGAGAGATAGTGGATTTCTTATATAGTATACTTGCATGCTCAACTAAAATATATAAAATAATTTTCATCATTATAGGAGGATTAAATATACTATGTTAGACATTAATTTCTCCAAACATGAGATAGATAATGTTTCAAAAACATAGCTATTCTTTTGGGTAATTATTTAGAGACTTTTATCTATATTATATTATGTTATATGTTTAATATGGGGTGATTTTTTTATTTATCATATGTTATGTCTTGTATTTTATGGATCATTGATATCCAATATCCCAATCCAGTTTTTATAGAGGTTAATCCTTCCATTATTGAGATTCTAATAACCTCGTCAGTAGATTCCATCCCAGAGCCAAATTGAGCAAGATTTTGGGTCCATTACATCTCTTCCTTTATTACCATCCCTAGAGGGGTACCTTTGGTGGGAGGTGGTATGATATAGTTGTATGAGAGTTATTCATGAATGATATGATAGATTTTTTAGTTAGGTAAGATGAGGTTTTCATTGTTTGGCATGGAAATAATGTCAGTTGATCTTGGTTTCATGATATAGCATAAGGAATATTGGTGATGACATGAAATTTTAGCCCCACCCCACACCCCCACCCCCAACCCCACCCCACGTGATCCTATAATAGGACTCTAATTCTACCAAATGGTCAAGTGAGGCGACACCTCTAATAGGGTAAATACCTCTAAGAGGTACATGCATCATGATTTAATTATTTTTCTCTTTATATTTGGTGGTTTTGGGGATATTTAAAATGAATTAAAAAGAATTGAATGAATCTTAAAAAAATTCATTCAACCAAAATAAGTAAATACTTGTTTTCCATTAACATATGGATATAGGTTATCATATTCATGTCTTTCATGAAGTGGAGGTTTAGCAGGATAATATTGTTGATCATATGAGGTTAGTTTTAGTTGAGGTGGATGATGAATAGAATAACAAGTTATGTATTTTTATCAAAAGTATTGGGGGAAGAATGAGGTTTTCATTTGTGATATAGTGATAAATAGATAGTTATAGTATCATGATATAACATTCATTTTGATTCAATACTTATAAAAGTATTGTTTCCCATTGTTAGTTAGTTATATGTGAGGATATGTGTGTAAGTTTTGGATGTTGTACATTGGTCATTTTAAGGAGGTAGATGTTTCATGGGTTAACATTCAGAAATAGTTTTGGGTAGAGTTCCTTATGATGAACATTAAGGTATTGAAAACATAATATATAATAACTATTCAGTAGGTGAGTATACATATTAAGGTTATAGGAATCATGTTCATGTATTTTTTGTGTTTTTGTGTGGAAATTATTCCAAATGAGGTGTCCTAAGAATAACATCTTAAAGAGGAAATCTCTTCTTCAATCCAGTAAGCAGTTACTCGTCTAAGGTTTTCAATGTATCTCGAGGATAAATTGAAGTAAAATTTGATTGATTGGATTTAATCATGATGTTTTATTCATTGATAGGGGTAACAGTAGGGTTACGTGGGGATTAGAGTTCTCAGTAGTTGGTTTTAGGCAATGGTTCCTTAAGGTTTTGACTAGCATACAGTCTATCTCAACAGCTTCCTTTTCGAACTATTAGGGAATTGGTTTTTTTCTAGGATATTAATGATAGTGTGATTTTTATATTAAATTCATGGACATATTCAGTATCATTTCCCAGTGGTTCTTTAAGTAGAGCCTGATAAAGGCCACCAAACTCAGTGCCAATTTAATGAAAAATATCTAGAGAGGCTATATTTTTATTTGGGGGATATGGATTATTCCCTTACAAGTGTGGGTGGAATATGAATAGGTTATTCTCATGATGTTTCTCATGTTTTTTGGACCTCATATTAATCATTTTCATATAGGTTTCCATCAGTAAAAATCCATAACAGTTGGGTGTTCTCATTTGCACAAAATGTTGGTGGATGCACTAAAGGGAACATTGATCATTAAAATTAAAACAAGTTTATCATGTACCATTATTTTTTTTATTTACAAGCATAATATTCCATTTTTTACCCTATATATTCCTTACTATGAAACTAGAATTAGATATTCGTATCATGTCCCTATTGTTTACCTTCCCAGTCAGAGTCCATACCAGCTTCTACAATGTGTGATGGGTTTTTATACTAATCATGGGTTTACATATATCATTTGAGAATATTTTTTTACTATATATGATGCTATAAAATTCTATTCAATTATCATATTTTTTTATTTCATGCATTATTTTATTGAAAAATTCAGTAGGAGAGTCGTACTGTCAGATGTTGACGGCTAACATGCAGTTTTCTTTAGAAAAAATAGTTATCATTTTAGAAGAAGACATGTGGATGAAAATCATTATTTAATGGAAGAATTTTATATCAAATCATTGTATTCTAGGATATAATAATCCCCCAAGGTTTTAAAATATATTATAAACATTTTTCTCAATGATGTTTTGTCATGTCCACATTGATGTAATGTTGAGTTTGGAGTAGACTTGAAGCCAATGACTCTATGATTTTTATGGCTCCATAATAGATGGAACCTTATGAGTTAGAGTATCTAATGATTCATATAGATGATCTATTGTAGAAGTGTTTTATTTGAACCGGTATGTCTCCATGGGGTGCTCTATAGGTTTTCTCCATGAAGGAAAATTTTAGTTTGAGGCAATTTATAGACAACCAGAAGTGGAATTGGGTAACAATAAATAATTGTTACTCTCCTATGAGGATAAATGATATTTTTTAATAGATTAGAGGGGATAGTTTGTTTTTTTAGAATGAACTTTGGTTTAGTTATCCCCATAAGAGGGTGAATGAGGATGATGTTCCAAATATTAGCATTAGATGTCGGTATGGGAACTTCGAGTTCATGTTCATGTCATTCAATCTAAAAAATTCACCATTTCTGTTCATGGGACTCATGAACATTGTGTACCAAAAATTCTTATACCAATTCATAATATTTTTCATCCATGATATATTTATATATTTTATGTAATAGGATGAGCATGACTATCATGTCATTGCAATCTTATAGGTTCCTCTACACCACCATCTCTATGGAGAATTTTCTAAGTGTAAGGTCCTATAATGATATGTGAATTTCATTGGACATGTGGTGTCTCAATAGAGTGTAGTCATGGGAATATTAAATATTAAATATTTGTTTCAATGATATTCACAAAATAATTTGGAAAAGGTTTATAGCTTACATGGTGTTATGGGTTATTTCTTGAGGTTCACATATGATTTATCTTGGATTGGGGCCCTATTGATATGCTTGGACAAAGAAAGATTATGATTTTATCTAGACTAATCAGTGTCATAGAATGTTTGACTACCTTTTGGGGATGTTGATCAGTTTTGTGTTACCTCGATTTATAGAGGAAATGGTGATGTCTGAGGTGTTTTGTTACTCATCCCATAGGGGCTTGGGATACGTCTTGATGTAGTAGAAAGTAGTAATATCTTATGGGTGTAGGAAGTTACATCCCCCTATGTGTAACTATTACGCACATGATTTATAGATACTATAAGTTCTTTTGTCATTGAATATGTGGAGATATTACCTTAATGGAGAGTGCTCTGATATCTTTATAGATCACAACAGTATGAGGTTTATCATTTCATATCAAGACCATAATCTATGGTATTCGAGGTGCGTGATGATTCTCTAGGAAAATGACATTAAAATTTTATAAACTATATGAAAAGTAAGTGTTGTGTCTGAGGCTATGAAAAATAAATTTTGGAAGGATGTTTATTACACTATAACAAAATAGGCCAATAACAGTGCCAAAAATGTCTTTTATCAGTGCTATAGAAGTGCTGACAACTAGAACAACATTAAAATCCTTGGTCTTTTATTACTGCTAAAAATGTGCAGAAAAAGTGATCCTTTATCCTCACTAAATATTTTATGATAAATGAAAACATTTATTAGTGATTTTATTTAGTGATAAAAAAGGTAACCTTTATTAGATCATTTAAAAGCACTAAAAATGACACCATTACTAGCACTTATAAAATCACTGATGAAGGGGACTATTTTAGTATGTTGTAACAACACACCGCAACACCCAAAACACAATTAAATCATTTAAATCATTTACCAGTATTGAATTCAAATAAAATAAAATTTTCTAAAAATATAAAAGAAAAAACACTATATTATAGACATTTCAAACATTGGTTTATAAAATTACATAAGTATAAATTATCACGTTCATTCATAACCATTTATGTTCATTTATATTTAGATCCTAACTCCTTGAAAAAAATAATGCACCCATATATAAAAAATTTCTTCTTTTAGTAATAATATAATTAAATATATTAATAAAAAGTGTTAATTATAAACTGAGCATCAAGTCATATCAAGAACACTATGTATCATATTGAGTTTTAATTGATCATTTCACGTCCCAAAATTTTATTTTCATATTCAAAACATATATATATGAAAAATAAATACATTGGTTTAAAATTAATATTATTATTAAATTAATTAATTAATAGAAGATAGAATGATAATAAATAAATCAAGTCTTGTATCCTCTGTTTTACCAATGTGATGCACATTTTAAACTAAAATAATACATATTTATTGAAAAATTAATTTGGATTAATAAAGATCACACTATGTGTTATATTAAGGTGTGGATGATTTTTACTCATCCCAAATGAATTATTCATCATTATCCAAAAGTATCAAAACAATCTGAATTCTTTTTATTGGTTTTGAGTACATCACTTATCTTTTTTGCTGAAATGACATTTTAAACTAGAAACATTAACTTTATCTCATACTAGTCACATCATGGGTTAGTTTCACATGAGGAAAATTCAGACACATCACAAATTACATAGGAATTGTTATCCTCTATTATCATGAAAATAAGTGATTGTTTTCTTGGTTTTTAGTGAGTGGTATTTTTTTATCTAAAATGTAATGTTTTAAATAATAATGATCACTTTGGATCATACTGGGAACATTGTGTATCATATTGTGGTTTTTCTGATTCGCACACGTAAAAAATGACATATGATTTTTTTTCCAAATGTATCAAAAAATATGAATGCATTTTCTCAATTTTGACTATTTCTGTGGCCTTTTTTACTAAAATTAATGTCATAACTAAATAAAAAAGACACACATTGAGTAATACCAGTCACACAACACATTGAACTGAGGTTTCTATATTTTATACACATCTAAAATATATTATAGATAATTTCCCTAAAGATTCAAAACAACCTTAATTTGTTTTCATTGTTCTAAGTACATCAGTTGTTTATTTTTCTAAAATGTCCTTTTAAACTGGAAACACACAATTAGAGTCATATCAGTCACATTATGTGTTTGTTTGAAGTGAGAATAATTCATTCTCATCAAAAAATTTCGATAAATATTTTTCCTAAATTATCAAGACAATCCAATTGAATTTGATTAATTTTCATTGAGTGACATTTTTTGAACTTAAATAACAATTTTTAAATGATAAGAAGAAATTTGAGTCATACCAGGAATATAAAGTATCATATTGATGTGTGGATAATTCATATAAGTGAAAAATGAAATATAAATCCTTGTTATAAATTATCATGATAATTTGATCGTGTTTTTTTAGTTTTCATTGAGTGAGATTTTTTAAAATTAAATGAAAATTTTAAACTGAAATCAAACACGTTGATTCATACCGGAAACATCTTATATCAGAGTGAGGTCAGGAAAATTACAACATGTCACAAATGATATAGGGAATATTTTCATAAAATATCAAAATAAAATAAATGATATTTCTTAGATTTTTTTATTTCAATTTTCTTTTTTTTCTAAAATTATTGCCAACTTCAAATAAAAATATGCAATTGGAGTCATATCAGTCACACCAGTAACTGGATGGACATGCGGAAAATTCCTACCTATCTGAAATCACTTATAGATAAATTTTCTTACGTATCAAAACAACCTTCATTTTTTATTGGTTTTGATTACATCACTTTTATCTTTTACTAAAATTCCATTTTAAATTTGAAACACACACATTGAGTCACACTAGTAACCCCCTAAGTTGATTTGATATGATACTAGTTCGAACATATCAAATATTACTTGTGAATCAATATTCTAAATTATTAATACAATAAGTGTATGATTTAATTTTTTTATGAGGGATATGTTTTAATGTATTATGTAAATTTTAAACTGATAAAGGAAAATTTGAGTCATAAAAGATACATTTTTTTATTGAATTCAGATGATAATAATTCATACATGTCATAAATGAACTATGATACATTATCCTAATGTTCCAAAACAATCCAAATGGGTTTTCTCAGTGTTGAGAATATTAGTTTTCTTTTTTACAAAAATCATTGTCCATTTTAAATAAAAAGATACAAATTGAATCATATTGGTCACACCATGCATTAGAAATATATTTAACTATATATTATAAATCACAAATAAAATATGTATCATTTTACTAACATGTCAAAAAATATCCAATTGTGTTTGCTCAATTTTTGAGTATGCCACTATAATTTTTAACTATAATGTCATCTTAAATTTGAAAAAAAACTTCAAGTCAAACATGTCACATCATGTGTAAAAATTATTTGAGACAAATTCCTTAACATAAAAAATTACATATGAATCATTTTCCTAAATTATCAAAAAAATAAATTTTGTTTGCTCGTTTTTCAGTGAGTGAAACTTTTTAAACTAAAATTTAAATTTTAAGCTGATAATAGATTTCTTGAGTCATACCAAAGACATCATGTATCATATCTAGTTGTAGTTAATTCCAACTATTCAAAAATTTATTATGTATAATTTTCAAAAACTATCAAAACAATCTGAATGTGTTTTCTCAATTTTGAGTATGTCAATTTTCCTTTTTACCAAAATTACTTACATCTTTAAATAAAAAGATAGACTGGGAGTCATACCAGTAACACCATGCATTAGATTAAGGTGAGGCTGATTACTACACATCCCAAATTACATATGGATTATTTAAATATATTATCAAAATAATATGAATGTGTTTTATCAGGTTTGCGTATGATATTTGACTTTTTTACAAAAATGTCATTTTAAACTAGAAACATGAATTTTGGGTCATACTGGTCATATTTTATGTTGTTTTGACTTGAGACCAATTCATATATTTCAAAAATGACTTATAATTCATTTTCAAAAATTATCAACATAATCTAATAAAATTTTCTAGGTTTCCCATGAGTGACACTTTCTAAATTAAAATTTTAATTTTAAACTATCAATAGAAACATTGAGTCATTACTAGGAAAATCATGTATCAGATTATTGTGTAAATAATTTCTATAAGTCAAAAATGACATATGGATAATTTTTATAAAGAATAAAAAAAATTTAAATTTGTTTTCATAGTTTTGATTATGTCAGTTGTCATTTTTTAGAAAATTATTGTCAATTTTAAATTAAAAGAAGCATTTGGAGTCATACCGGACACACAATGTGTCAAATTGAGATGTATCTGATTCTTACAAATCCCAATGTATCAAATTAATCTTAATGAACCGTGTTACTATGGTTTCCTATGGGTTTCTTTTTCAAACTAGCAATATTGTATATTGAGTCGATGTTCTTAGCTTGAAAACCTTTTTTCGGCTAAGAACATCAACTCAATATTTAGTGTTTCATTTCAACAATGATATACAATGGAAAGCATGGTAACATGGGATTAAATACACATGTTATCTATTTATTATATTTTTTCAAATTTCTCAAAACATAATATGACTTTCTAGAAGATATATGAAAAAACTAAATAAGTATTATGTAAAGATAAAATGTAAATTAACTTACAAATAGTAGATAAAATTATGACGAAATTAAGTAAATAAGTAGTATAGGTTGACTTATTCATGATGTTTGTATACATTCTTCACCCATTTCCATGTTTTCATTACCTCAGTTGTTGTCTTAATGTCCTATCTATCACAAGCTTGAGAAGCTTCAAACAAACCACCCCAACTCGAACAAAAGAATACACTAGTATAAGAAGACATTTATTATTTGATTAATACTAAAAATAAATAAATAATAAATAAATAAATAATAATAAAAATTAAATTATATGGAAAACATTTTTGTTGTGAAAACAACATGATGACCTCCGTGATTGAGCATAGGTAGTTTTGATTCTCATAATGCATAGGCAGTGGAGGGAATGTTAAAGAAAGATATAAATTTCAACACATTATAGGTGAAAATGTTTTTGACGGAGAATAATTATTTGGAATTTTTGGTTTAGAATGGAATTAAATATGGATATAAATATTCTAAAATAAATAAATTGTAAAAATATGAATTACTTAAATATCAATGAAACATCTAAATATGTATTAGATAAAAATGGTAAGGAAATTAACATACAACTAGTAGATGAAATGATGAAAGAAATTATAAATTAAGTAGTATTAATTCTTATTTTGATTGAGAAGAATTATTTGGATGTATTGGTTAATAAAAGCAAGAAATATTGATTGAGATATTCTAAAAATGAACATTGAAAATGTGACATCCCAAAAGATCTATGAAAAAAATAAATATGTATGAGATGAAATTTATAAGGAAGTTAAAATAAAAATAATAGATAAAATGATTATAAAATTTATTAAATAAGTAAAATGAATTCACCTTTTGATGGATAAGAAGGTTTTAGAAGTTTTGGGGCAGAAACAAATGAACGATGGATAGAAATATCCTAAAATAAATGAACTCTTCAAGGAATTATGAAAATTAAATCATGAATTCATTATATATTTTTTTGGTAAAATAAATAATTAATATCATAATATTACCTTTACACCTTACCAAAGGTATTCCATCATTATAGTTTGGCCTTCTATTGGATTGGTAACATCATCTTGTGTCGAAAAAAATTTCTACACGGGTAGTCAATCATTTAATTTAGATTATTTTAATATAGAAGAGAAACACTAATATATTGAGGGAAAACACTGTATATTAAAATTATTTTAACCATATTATTGATCTCTCTTTAATTTTTTATGGTTTTACATATTTGTATCCTCTGTTGAGAATCCAAATAATATCTTTGGGGCCCTTTATAATATATATGAAATTGTCTACTTTGGGACTAGCAAGAAAAAATTGTGATCTCCCAATGAATTATCTGTCATTGATTAAATTTTCATATGACACGATATTTATTTATTCATCAGTAGGACAATACTAAAATCCTTGTTTCCTAGATCTAAGGCATAAAATACATCCATTTCATGTGATTCCATTATGAACAGATCATCTTTTTCTTCATCCATGGTGAAATTTACCACCATGAAGCCCAGTTCATCAACTAGCACTACACTATTATTTTCAACCCATTTGCAACGGAAAATTGTCCCTTTTAATGTTGTATAATAAAACACGTATATCTGTTCTATAATTACACAATATGAAATTTCCTCATAAAATTCATTTCTATATTTTGAAATATATATATGTATCAATTCTTCCACAAGCATAACACCACATTCTTTCATCATGCTACAGAAATCATGTACTTTTTTATAAAAAAATATAACTGTCGATTACAAAATGAGTGTAATAAATAATATTTTCATTTAGTCCCCTGGCTAGAAATTAAAGTTGATCAGTAATTAAATTCAAATTTTGGGATAAATCCATATAAATTTGATATCTCTACCATCCTATAAAATTTTTATTATGGGATTTTAATATTCATCATTAATCCCTTGTTGGATTTAAATCTCTATGAATATAATTGGGGTATTCAATATAGGAATCACCATCTTTACTATTATGTAAATTGTAACGGTTTTATTTTTCTCACTCTATAATGGTAATTGTAATAACATATTTACTAGAAAAGCTTTTCCCATAAGGCATCTGATATAATTAGAATTTGGGAGACCAATGTTGTCAATGTCTAATAGGTAATTAGTTAATAATTAAATATATTGTTTGACAATATATCATTCCGTAATAAAACCTTCTCGATGACTAAGATTATTAACATACCCTTTCAAAATATTTATATACCATTCAATGGGGTACATCCATCAATAATAGTCATGACTACATTTTTGAACATCTCCAATGAACTGATCCACTAGGTGGACTGTTATATCATAGAATGATGGTGTTTAGAACATCTCTAATTCACATAATATGACTCCAATATCCTTATTAATGATTGAGAAATTCATCGGGTCTGAAACATTAGTATATATAGATTTTAAAAATAAGAAGATTTTGGTTAATGTAAGCTGTACATTTTTCGTAAGAATGAAAAGGTATAAAACAAGCAACAAATCGTGTATCAAAAAATTAAATTTTTATGATTTTATTCATTATAATATCTAATTATTCATTAACACAACATTCTTTTCATTTTATGAATACCCCGATAGATCTTACACACTTTTAACTAAAATGAAAAACTATAATTTTTCCTGTCTGGATAAAGTGTAAGCTACTATATGAATAAAATTATTTCCTTTCATCTTCTCTGGTTACAACTCTACCCTTATCCCCATGTTAATTTTCTCAATCCTAGCTATGATTCTATATTTTTTTAGAAAGTTTTAGTAACATTAAAATAACACTATCAAATATATTATTGTTTTCACATGCATTCCATCAAGAAAATCTATGACGTACAAACAATTCCAATATAGTAATTCAATGGAAAAAAAATATTCTTCACACTATATTTCCTTATATTTTTAGAAAAACGTTTCCTGAAAACTATGTCAATATATTTTACTTTGTCAAATAGTTGGTATCCCATTATTGGATATGGTGCTTTACCTTGTTCGATATATCCATCAAATATTTCATCCAAAATTGGTATTTATGTCATCGAGTTAAAAATTTACGATGCCTTGCAAATGCATTATTTGAGGAATGTTCCAACTGAACTAGGTGTTTTAATTCTTCACAAATGGGACACCCCAACATTACTTTAATTTTATTACGTGATAAATTTCTACATGTGAAAAGGTCATTTGTCATCTCAAACATCATGGACCTTAATATGAATTATTAAGTTCTATGACTGTTATAAATTGTGACACTTGCATCACATATAAACTTCAGATCTTTGATCAATGGATCCAAACAAACATAAATCTCATTACCAGGTTCCTTTAGTCTAGATATAATTAGATACAATAGAATGTACTTTCACATCAATAATAACCCAAGAGGGAAGTTATAATTTACCAACATGATGGGCCATGTACTGTTATTACTACACCGTACACCAAAGGATTTATTTTATCAGTAGAAAACACAGGACGAATGTTTCTCGCTTCATTTAAAAATTGAAGATATTTATAATAAATTTTCATTAACTTAGATGAATCTTACAGAAGACATTGGATTCCATATTTAATTCCTATATCTTCATGCCATGTCAATTATCTCGTAGTTTTAGGAAATCCATATAGTCTTCTAAATTGTGGAATGATAGCAGTGTACTATATAGATTTATAATGACTTGATTCATTTTTCTTGTATTGATATCTACCACAATTATGAAATTTTATGTGTGATCTGTGGTCCTTGTGAAAAAATATACAATCATTTAGAAAAATATGTTTCATTATAGAGACCATTCTCACTGAATGATGATTTTTTTTCATTATATGTTCGATATGGTAGTTCATTGTTTCTGGTACCATATCATTCTAGATACAAAGTAGATCTGAAAAGCTAGTGTCACTCCATTTTCTACAAGATTTAAAATTATATAACTTCAAAATAATTGAAATATTTATGTATTTACTACAATGAGTATGGCATGGTATCTTATAACATCAATTTAAATTATCAATCAAGGTTGTAAAATGATGATGGTTATATTAAATTTTCATTGTTATTTCTTCCCTGAGATCTCCATCTTCATATACACTAATATTATTATCAAATGATCCATAAACTACAGTATCATCTCAATCGTTGTGCATGTTTAGTTTTCTCACATGTTTAGTACAATGTTTATTGGTGTGATCTATTTCGGGATAAATAATATGTTCTTTGAACTATTCGAGACTATTTTTTCTTGAATTACAACAACATAAACATAAATAATGGATTTAAAAATGTTCATATGCATGATCTATTGCAAACATGATGAAATTTTTAACTCAATCTCTAAACACTTTTATCAAAAAAATTAGTGGGAATCCATTATCAATTCATATCAATCCTATTGGGGTAATAAAATAATCATTTTTATAATAAAAAATAAATACACCTAATATATTCCTTATCAAAGGAAAAATATATAGATAATTCTAATACGATATATTGAACATTTTATTATTTGAAATAATTTCAATATTTATTAAAGAAAATTGATAATTGAATTTAGGAAAAATCATTCTCCACTATGGTATGTTTTATCCTCTTAATTCATTTAGATTTGAATGTTATATACAATTTTCTTCATCATCATCTCACCTCTTGAAATTTTAACGTTGCATTTTTTGTTTCGCGCCCACATTCGATCTCCTCTGAACATGCACATATGTTGATTCAAATACTCTAAGAAGTAGTCACCCATAGGGTGACTACTGCTCAGGGTAGAATGGGAAATAATAAATAGTATTTGGATGAGTCTCAAGCAAAAAAATGAAAAAACAATTGTTTGTGAGAATGAGCTGATTAGGATGACAATTGTACACCATTGTGTTCTCTAAAAGGGGTAGTACCTCCCATTTGTGAGAATAACACAATTTTCACTAGTTATTAACTCATTTCCTAATGAAGGTATGATTTTTGGGGTTTACACATTCTTATATGTGATTCAAGGGGTGTCGGTAGGGACATGTTATTATATATCAATCCTCATGGCCTCTATGATTTCAATTTTTATAGGGGAAATACTAATTTTATTACGATAAATCCACTAACTAATACACATCTTAACTATATAAAAGTTATCCACCATTCCTTCCTTGAATCCCTTAAACAAATTAAAATATAATATGGACATTTAATGACTAATAAAAACCCAAATATGATAAACAAGAATAATAAACTCTCATTCCATCAAATAGAAAGTATTAGAATTTATTAACAAAAAACAATTAATAAATAATGTGTCATTTAATATAGATGAATTACAATCATATACTTCTAGGGGTGAAACCAATATATATACCTTAAATTAGAAACACATTAAAAAAATATTTAATAATATTTCTTACATATATAATATTTTATAAACTCCATTATGTTTTTTGGAACAAGTGATGTGACAAAAAAAGGAATTTTTAAATTTATTATTTATTATATATCAAATATTTGAAAAAATGTTATAATTATAATTTTAATTAGAAATAAATAAGGAATGGAAAAATAATTTTAGGAATGGAAATATACCAAAAAATGATAAAGGTTCTAATCATATCAAAATTATTTGTTGATATATTGATTCCAGGATTATATCTAGATGGATTGAAAAGGATAATTATTTTCCAGAAGTAAGAGAGTATTCATTATAAGAAAATTTCATTTTCATGGAAATTATGGGTTCTAGGGAGATTTTGGTCACATATATAAAATTTTAATCATAATGAGATAAATAATAGTAATTAGGGAAGATGTAGAGGTTTTAATTTAAATGGTAGATAAATCACTCTTACACAAATAGATTCAAAATGTGTTGGGTCTTAAAATGTTAAATAGGATGATAAATTTACACAATTGGTTGAAATATGTTGATAATGTGAAAAATTAAATAATTGTATAAAGGATTTTTAAAATTTTATAAAATCATAGATGAATGTGAAGTAAGAATTAATAATGTATTATATGAAAAATAATGGACTGTAGGAGGAATATATTCATGATTCCAAACTAATGTATTTACAAAAGAAACATCCTTTCATATTAGATAGAAGATGATTACCTCACATGATAGTAAATTGATTCAGTTTATGATTTTTGAAAAGTTCAAATGGTACTTATTATTTTAGAAATGGTGGATCTCTTAAGATAAGTTTTTTCATTTAAAAGATTTTGAAAATAAAAGGAAATGTTAAATAATGATCTATTTTAGATGGATTAAAGTAAATAATACATAATAATTATTAGATTTATGATGAATGAAATGAATTTATTTTTAAGAATTATTAATGAGTGGGTTATCATTTCAACGATGGATATATTTATACAAAGGTATAGAAAACTACCAAAATCGTATTCTAATTTGGGGTTGGTAAAAATATAAGGTAATTCTTGATTGAAAGAGGAAATTGATTTGTGGTAGTGAATAATTTTTCATATTATATACTGATAAATTTAAATACTTACTTAAAAAGTGTGGGTTTAGAAGTAATTTTGATTACATGATAAAAATGAAAGTTATTTTTTATTAAAAAAATGGGGAAATAGTTAATAATTAAAATAATAAATGAAAGATTTTAATGAAACAGCCCTTGGGGTTTATTCACAATGATATATTTGTACACTCAAGGTATTAGTCAATACGTTGTGATAATTATTTCATTTCACACATTTATAATTATACTTAGATAATATATATTAGTTCTTATTTATATATATATAATTCTCGAAAGGGGATTACAATTTTTAGAAGAAGTATTAATAATGAGTTTCATTATGTGGTAAAGAAATTTATATTATATTATGGGGTTGAGTATAGACAAACATGTTATCAGGTGGTAGAAAATTGTATTTATAATCCTCATTAGTATAGAATAGTTGATGGACATGGTCTTTCCCTTAGAGGTTTTATTTTGGATCACTCGGTATTCCAACCACTTTATTATATTTCTGTTATTTAATATATTTTTTTGAAAAAATGAAAAATTTTGGTGATTTTCAAATTTATTCAAACAAAATAACAAAAATAGTCAAAATATATGATTATGAATATTGTATTATCTGAAACAATTATTAAAACATTGGGGTGTTCTTATTTTTATATGGGAATACTCGTGAACTTTGGGATACCCCTTTTTATATTTCCTCTTGAAGATGATTTTTTATTTGGTTGTGGACATTTTTTGAAACTAGCGATCTTTAAAAGTGATCTCTCCCTAAACTTGTAACCAAGTTTAAATTTGAATATTTGGATGTGATTTTATAAGGTTTGAATGAATATGGTTATTACATATGTTGGTCTTTTAAATGTCACAATGATCACTGGTTATATCTGACTTTTCATTCTTTATCAAAAAATACCAACAATCATCGTAAATGGAAGTAGAAATATATTCCTACTATTGGGTAGCTCTTGAGGCATGTTTTTGAGGTTCTATACTGGCGATGGCTCAAATATATTAGAGTCCAATATTGACCACTATGGTATACTGATGGTAATGAATGAATGGTGCTAAGAAAATGAAAATATGTATCGGAAAATAAAAAATAAATGATTGAGGAGGAGGAGAAAATAACATACCTTGGATTGAAGATTCGAATCATCCAAGAGAAGGTATAGATATCTCCAAAGCATGAATTTGTTCTATCCTTGGATTCTATTGACCCATGAATCATTCAGGCCTTGGATTTGAGCATTGGAATTGTTCGATCATTGATTCAAGCATAGATTCAATGAGGAGCGCTAGAAACAAGTATCTTCTATGGAATGCGTCAGATATCATGACTGGTTCACGATAGCTTAGGGATTTTTAAACTGATTGGGACACCTTTTTCAGCACTTCCAAAAAAACCATGATAAAATACATTTTATCCGCACAAAATTAATAAGAGATGATAAAAGGAATAATTATTTGTACTTTTTCTAGTACTGATAAATAAAGATCATTATCAATGCTAAAAAAGCGCTTATAAAAGTCATCTTTGGCCACACGATAGTTCTAGTGCTGATATAGATTCCTTTTATCAGTGTTTATTACTTAAGCTTGGATAAAGGATATATAATTATTTTTATAAAAAATTGTAAATATAATTATATATATATATAATAAATATATATAAATATAAATATAGATAATATATTCATTATTTAAATGTATATATTATAGATTTTTATTTATATAAAAAAATATATTTATAATTTTATAATTACATTTAAAAATATATCTATATATTTAAATCATTATATATATATATTGACTAAATATATATAAACATTAATATAGTAAATATAATTATTTATTTATATATTTATATCAATATATATATTTATATAATTATATATATATAATAAAAAAATTCAATATAAATATATTAATAATATTCACTTTTTAAATAAATTTATTATAAATTTATATTAATTTAAATATATATAATTTTATATTTATAAATGTATAAATAGTTTTAAAAAAATTTATTTATTTATAAATATAAGTATATAAATGCATAAATATAGTAAATATATATTTATTAATATATTTATTAATAAATATTTATTTAATAATATACTTTTATCATTTTTAAGTTATATTTAATCATATGTGTGTGCATGTAAAAATTGAGTGAAAATGAATAAATAAAAATGAATAAAATTTAAAAACATTAACAGTATGGATAACTTTTATTAACTAAATATTAATTATTAAATATTAAGTATTATATCTAAATAAATATGAATAATTATTTAAAATATTAAAACATATTAAATAAATATATATAAATAAATAATAGAAATTGATTAAATTCCCAATAAAATAAAAAATAAAACATATTAAAAATGAATTAATACAGAACTTCTATAAAATTAAAAATAAATAAACAAAATATACAGATTAAAGACATGATATATTAAATGGGTCATGTTATATTGAAATTATATAATTATTACTATAACTTTTATAAATTACATAAATATTATGTGTATGTGTTTTTATATAAGATTTCATTAATTACCTAAATATTTGTGTATGTTTGTTGTATATAAAAATTCATTAATTGTGTAAATGTGAAATAAATATAATAAACTTTTGATATTTTTTAATTTGAAAAATAAAATGACTTTTAATTATGTTTATTATATAATGAAATTAGTCATTTTTTAAAATTCATATTAATTTTTAATTATAAATCATCTTAAATATATATATTACTATTTTAGACAATAAACATTTTATTATTATATAAATCATATTTATATAAATTCAAATATATCTATATATTAAATATATACTATTTATTAATATTAGAAATAATCATTTAATTAATATATTGTTTAATATTTTTCTCAATTAACATATTTTTATTTTTTACTCATTTAGTTTTAATATTACATCTATCTTTATATTTAATATATAAAATTTATTAGTATTTATAATTTATATAGAGTATAATCTATTTATTCATTTTTATCAATAATTATTTAATTAATTAATTTTATTAAGATTTTTTAATAAACCCATTTATTTTTTATTTATTTCATTTTAAATTATCGGTGATAATAATATAGAACTAATAAAGGGTACCCTTTATCAACACTAAAAATAAAGGTCTGGTAAAGGTTACACATTATCAGTGATAAAAAAGCACTAATAAAGCTTACCTATTATCAGCACTAAACAAATCACTATTAAAGGTAGCCTTTATCAGCATTTTTTAATACTGATAATGAAATTATTTATCAGTTCTTTTTGTTAGTGCTGATAAATGCCAGTATTATTAAATTCCTATTTTATTGTAGTGTTGGGAGTCTCAATATGCTGGGAATGTGATGGATGAGTCGGCAGTCCTACACTGGGATACAACGGTTGTTTATGGTGGGGGTTTCTTTTTTCATATAATGGTATAGTATTCGCTAATTCAGTTTGTGGACGAGTGTTAGTGTGGAGACTCTAAGGTAGAGGTGATGTGTGATCATGTTAGCCATGGTGATGCTTCAGAGGGATGAACGAATGGTGGAATGAACCATATGGTTTTTCATGGTAGGCCATTTTTTCTAGTAGAATTGCATGTGTGAGTCCTTCATGAGTTACATATATCACCTTTGAAGGTACACCTGGGAGTTTATATGATGTATTATTTGATTGGGAATGTAATTGTGTTGGATAGGGATGAAATGAGTGGTGGTAGAGTTTGTGGGATCGTGTAACAACCAGAGATTTTATGAGAATTATTCTTTTTAATTTCTTTGATGTCTTTTGTTGAATGATACACCAAGATTATCTTGCGCTATACGCAAAACTATATTATCTTGCAATATACGCAACACTATTCTTGGCTCGTGTTACACACAATTTCATTTTCATTTTGTGAAATTATTTTAAGCAACATTAAGTATAGATTTTGTTTAATGTATAAATGAAATATGTTTTGATTATGTTATACGCAACATTGAGTGTATATATATATATTTATAGATTCAATGTATAAATGAATTACGGTTGGATTCTATTATACGCAACAACAAAAGATTCTTGCACTACACGGAACCCTAACTTGGCTTAAATTACACACAATCGCGACCTTGCACGATAGCATGTGTAGTACGCAATACGGAGTTTCACTAAACGAGATATAATTATAATATTATTATGAACTTGCCATTATGAATAGTAATACCCACTTTTTGAAATTTTATAAATTTTATCATTCAAAATGGACTTCATTTTTGGATTCAGAATATCGAAAATAGCCTAGGGTGAAGTTTTGGTATTTTTCTGAAAACAATCAATTATTTATGAATAGTGAAAACACTACGTTACTATTTAAAAACCGACTTTTTATTTAATTAATTAATTATTTTATTTAAATTTATTTTAGGTCAAAATTGATACATAATACATTTATATGTTCAATGTAATTAATTGGAGTCATTTTATTATAATTTTAGATATATAAAAATTTTATTGAACTTTTCACCGTCTTTTACCAACCTCCTAAAAGAATTTGGACATTCACATAAAACTTAATTTTACTAATTTTGTGAGTGGAATTTCAAAAATATGAGAGACACGGTTTATATTAAGGACTAAAATGTGGTCCAATGGGTTTTAAAATAATTTTTGGTGAACAGTAACTTTTTACTTTTTTTAACCACGGTTAAAAGTAAATGGGGTAATTAAGGGTAAAAATGATATTATTATTACCCTAAAACATGTCCTAATTCTGTTGGATAAGTGTAATCAAACCAAAAACAATCTTATGAATAAAATATGACCATTTAAGTCCACTTTGATTAGATTAGGACATTTATTATTAATTTTTTTAAAGAAGGGTTAAAATAGTTAAAATCAATGTTTAATAACTAAAACATTTTTAATACAGGGTTATACATATGATAAATTCAACTATAAATATTAATTAGAAATATAAAAATATTTCCTACATAATGTTATTTTATTTTTTATTTTTAGACATTAAATAATGTATTTTATTTATGACACAATGATGATGCAATAATTATCTTATTAATGAAATATTGACATAATTAATGTTATAAATACCCAAATAAATGTAATTTGACACTATTATTAATTAAACTAATTTTATAGGTTACTATGACATGGTAGTATTGATTTAATTAAAAGTTTTCGATCTAGTCATTCTGTTATGATTTTTCACAAAAATCAATTAAAAAATATGTCAAAGTTGACATAAAATAGTTTTTAAAACAAATGTTATTTTATTAATTGTTATTTTATTCCTAAAAATATAATGATAGGCCAAATGACTTATAGAAGGTTATATATATTAATAATAAACATCTTGGGGTTCTTTTGTCTTGTTATAGTATGTTTATTAACCTTATAGTGTAAGAAAACAAGAAGACACGGTAAAAGTAAAATTATTTAACCTAAATCTAAATTATAAGGTTATAATAGAAACCTAAACTTGTTTAAATTCTATTGTATGAGTGTATTTCGACCCATACCCACCTTAGATTCGAATTAATTCAATTTGGAGCTATTATAAACCTAATATGACTTTATTATAAATAATATTTTGAGTTATTCCAAAGTTGCCCCTCTACTCCCTTATAAAAAGGGCACCCCTTCCCTCTTCTCTTCACACCATTTTGAGCCTTGATGCTCGGCCAAAACCTTCCCACTTCTCTTATAAAATTTTATAGAAATATTTTGGAGGTTCTTGTCTTCACAAAAGACCAACTCTACTTCCTTAAGAGAAGGCTTAAAGGAGGTGCGTCGAAGAAGAGGTAATCTCTTCTTTCGATTCTCTCAAGTTTCTTTCTTCTTCAACTTCTTCTTATTTAGTTGTTTCATTATAAAGTAATAACATAATTATTACTCATATAATTATATGTTATAATGAATATTAAATAACCATATTTTACCTTCTATCCATCCTACGGAAAATGAATTCACCACACGTGCGTACGTACGGAACACCATCTCCACACCGTGGTGCAATCAGTTTTTCCACCACCACCTTACATGGATTGATATAATGGCGTAAATTAATAACTATATATGGTTACTGTAAAGTGATATTTCTTCTTTAATATTATACATACACTTCACTACAATTCCATGATCATGGGAATGATATCATTGCTCGTGCGTACGTATGGACTACCGTCTCCATAAATGCGATGAGATTTATTTTCCATGATTAACCATTCAAGAATGATTATAAAGTATATATAATGAATAATAATGAAATATATGACATAATGAAGCTACTGGATTTATTTATACATACATATATATATATATGTCATCTACTTACTTCTATTCAAGTCAATAAAGAAAGGAGAACATCGTTCATGCGTACGTACGGCCTACCGTCTCCATGAACGGTGTGTTTCATTTCATTTATCTATCTATTATATATATATATATATACTAAATATATATGATATATAAATCATTTTTTACATTCTTTATGTAATTAAATCATGATATAATTAATAATAATATCAAGAACAACAAGTCCAAACACGTACGATAAATGAAACAAATTTACCCAAAACACTACTTTAACAAGGAATTGACAAACTAACGGGTAATATAAATACCTAATTGAACCATATAGTATATAATAACAATGAATTTGATTTTTTAATAAGTCAATGACATTATTTGAATCATTATACAGGAGGTTCGAATACATACGAATCAAATCGGACATAAGGTAAGGGATAACTTTTCCAATCTCGTTTTTATCAGAGATTGTTTATTCCTACGTATTCAATGGGGTTATTTTTATCATCCATGTACCTGTTTTCTAAAAATGGTTTCATGTATGTTTAATGTCCTTTTTACCCATTTTTGACTTTTACTACATGGTATTTAAGGAATCTTTCTTTTGTTTACGTTACATGCAACTTTTTGACTTTCCGGCAAAAGTACAAGAAGAATGTTTTTTAACTTATATGGCATGAAAGGATTTATACGGTTTTATAAAGCCTTATTTTCATGAACCTTACTCCAAATTATTTCATGACTATTTTCAACAAAATCACTTTCTTTTAAAAATTGCATGATATTTTGTGAAAAGAAATTGATTTTGAAGAAGAAAGGATATTTTCCTCAAGAATTCATTTCAATGGTTTTATCAAAACCAATTTCCATCTAAGATGACATTATTTTATATGTGTATGTTTAAAGTATAATGTCTCTATGATTTAAATGGTTTTACTTTTATTATGATGAAATATCCATTTGTTTTATATGGATTATGTGATAATGGGATGATGTTTATGAAACCCATTTTATTCTTTGGGTTATGATGAATGTTTCAAGTTTATTTTGTGGCACAAGTAAGAATGATTTCATTATTTGATGGGTGGGACCTATGTATTCCTCCAATGCATTGGGTAATGATTTATATCTCATGAGATAGACATGGCTGGAACAGTAAGTTAATCTGGTTCAGTGATACAGGACTGGAATGAGGAGTGAACTAGATTCAGAAAGGGACTTTGTCCACTAAGATGGCCTTAGCAGTAATGCCTTGGCTACTATGGAAATCATATCAAGTGCTTAATGGTTTAACAAAATTACATGTTTTATTCCCATGCTATTTTATCATGATTGATGTTCCTTTATGATATATGCCTTTTGTACTTCCAAGATTTATGTCATTGCTCATGATTTTGATTTTTAGATTTTATGTTCATGTTTTTTTTCATTTAAATGTTTATGGATAGTTTTATGTTCTCTATGCTTACCATTACTGAGCATTTGAGCTCACCCATTATATGTTTTCTTTTCCCCAGGATTTAAAGAAAGGATTTAGCTAATAAAACAAAAGGGGAAGATATTTATAGGAGATGTTGAAGATCTTTCACCATGATTAGAAGATTCTTTTTCCGTGTTTCCAAAGACACTAAACTATTACAGTCCCTGTGCGTCTGTTTTTGTTATGTATCATGTATTCTGCAAAAATAATGTAATGTCCATGTACGTCAAGCTTTGGGTCTCTACAGTTGGTATCAGAGGAAAGGTTTAGTTAACATTTGGAAACTAGGATGTGAAAACTTTAGTGATATCCCTAGAGATATTTCTAAGGTATGTCTAGGAATATCCCTAAGTTTAAGTATAAGTATAGGTTATAGTCCTAGAATTATGATAACGACCATGAATAACCAAGGATTAAACCTATGATGTTAGAGATTGAAAGTACTCCCCTTGATTATTTTGTTTTTCTAGAATGATTTATGCCTCTCACACAATTCTTTTTGGGTTTTAGAAAATGGTTGGAAACCAGAAGATTCATGTTAATGAAGAATATAATGGAAAATGGAAAGATATTCTTCATGATCAAGAAAATGAAATGGGATTTGGAAGGAGAAACATCATTATTATTCCTAATAAGCAATCTCACAATATGATATAATCTCAACTTTGGTAAGTTTCCTGACTTAGTTGATAAGAGAAAGATGGAGTTTCATGATGATCATAGAGGAAAGAAAGTTCAATTCCCTCATGTAAATCATGTGGGAAGAGGCATCAAGGAGAATGTTTCAAATGAACTGGAAGATTCTTTTGGTGTGGAAAAGAAGGACACAAATCTAGTAAGTGCAAAGAAAAAGGTTCAGTTAACACCATGGATAAAGATAATGGTATTTCTAGGAGATCAACAATGATTAGATGTTTTAAATGTGGAATGTATGAGAATTATTCAAACCAATTCCCTAAAGGAAAATCTCATTAAGAGAATCAGCATGGTTATGTGGGTAGTATTTATGTGGATGATGATGAGGATACTATAAATGATATATGAGATGAAAGAAGTGTTGAAACTTGGTCAATGGTTTAAGAAGGTAGTGGAATGATTGTTTGTTTATCAAGAGTGATGATGTATAGGTAATTTAATGGTACTATGGAATAAAGAAACATCTATGGATTTTTACAATATTGTTTTTCCTAATGTACATGAAAGTATATGTTAAATAGTAATAGCAACCATGAAAGGATATTCAGATATTTTTTTAAAGAAGATGATATGCACATAATGAATGGATAAGGAGGAAATAATATGTTTGATAGTATTCATGAGCTCATGATTGATATAAGGACTAAGTGATATCATGGTTTGAGTATATATAATTTTGATGATTTTGGTATATGGAAAGTGTTAACTTTTAACTCCATTCTTGTTTTAACTAAGGTTCAATGGGTATTCATTTTTCAAGAGAATACATGATTAAGGCCTTATAATGTTTGGAATGTGATCAACAAGATATATCTTATGATATATGGGGACCAACGATGGTATTAACAAGCTTGTTATTTGAAATCTCTGGTAATCATTTTCATTATAATACGAGATTGGACGAAAGTATTTTGGATAAGCCTAAAGATTGGAATGGATTATGTTGGACATATTTTAGTATTGTTTAAGGCTATAACTTTTTCAATATTATTGATGGAAAGTTATAATAATGTATTTTTAGAAAAAAAGGACAACTTGTAGGACAGGCGACAACCCGTCACATCGGACAAGGATGTGGGAATCAAACCCACAACCGAAGTGCGATAGGCCTTTATTTCCTATAACTAGCCTACAGGAAGTCCCTGGTTAGTAGATACTAGATTTATTTTATTATGCAGAATGATAGATGAAGTATAAGTCCATTTTGGAACCATATCTGATTAATCTCACCATAGATGGACTTATGTATATAACTTTTTCTAAATTATGTCTGAGATAGATGGAATGACCTATCATTCTATCGCATGATCTGCTAAAACTTTGCAAAAGAAAAATTCAACAAAATTTTAAAAGAGATGATGTGGAAAGTGATCAAGGCACGAATAACGGTGAGATTTTACCAAAATAAATTAAGTATTTCTTCTAATTCAAATTCTTCAACTTTAGGGGAATGATCTTGAAAACCAAAAAAGTTGTCCTAGTGCCCTTATATGCGATGAATCATATGGTACCTTAGATCATCACAAAAATATGGCTTTGTGATTGTTGGTAATTTCATATCCATGTTCTCTACCACTCTCCATCAGAACATGACGGTTAGATTTCTCTTTCGTATCGATATTTTCTCCTATGTTCTCCTACGTGGAAACCAAGTGATTAGTTAATTTGGGTACCTGTTACATTTCATACATTAGTTTTTAAAGATAAGTTTTGGTATTCCTTTTTACGATGTGGGTTTCTATTAAAGAATCTTTCAAGTAGAAAACAATTTATAACCTCGACGAATTTCGAGGGTGAAATTCATTTTAAGGGGGTTAGAATGTAAAAACCGAAGATTTTTTGAGAATTATTCTTTTTAATTTCTTTGATGTCTTTTGTTGTACGCTACACCAAGATTATCTTGTGCTATACGCAAAACCGTATTAGCTTGCAATATACACAACACTATTTTTGGCTCGTGTTATAAAAAATTTCAGGTTTGTTTTGTGAAAATTATTTTACGCAATATTAACTATAGATTTTTTTTAATGTATAAATGAAATAAGTTTTGATTATGTTATATGCAACATTGAGTTATATATATATATATATATTCAATGTATAAATGAAATATGGTTGGATTTGGATTACGCAACAACAAATGAGTCTTGCACTACACGCAACCCTAACTTGGCTTACATTACATGCAATCGCGACCTTCCTCGATAGCGTGTGTAGCACGCAATACCGAGTTTCATTAAATGGGATATTATTATAATATTATAATGAACTAGCCATTATGAATAGTAATAACCACTTTTTGAAATTTTATAAAATTTATCTTTCAAAATGGTCTTCATTTTTGGATTCGGAATATCGAAATTATCCTAGGGTGAATTTTTGGTATTTTTCTGAAAACATTCAATTTTTGATGAATAGTGAAAACACTAGGTTACTATTTAAAAACAGACTTTTTATTCAAATAATTATTTATTTTATTTAATTTTATTTTGGGTCAAAATTTATACATAATACCTATATAATTTCAATGTAATTCGTTGCAGTCATTTTTTTTATAATTTTAGATATATAAAAATTTTATTGAACTTTTCACCGTCTTTTACCCACCTCCTAGGAGAATTTGGATATTCACATAAAACCTAATTTTACCACTTCTGTGACTGGAATTTCAAAAAACCGAGAGACACGGTTAATATCAAGGACTAAAATGTGCTTCAATGAGATGAAAATAATTTTTGGTAAATATAAACTTTTTACTTTTTTAACCACGGTTAAAAGTAAATACGGTAATTAAGGATAAAATGATATTATTATTACCCTAACAGATGTCCTAATTCTATTGGATAAGTGTAATTCGACCAAAACAACTTTATGAATAAAATATGACCATTTAGGTCCACTTGGATTCGATTAGGACATTTATTATCAATTTATTTAAAGAATGTATAAAATAGTTAAAATCAATGTTTAATTACTAGAACATTTTTAATATAGGGTTATACATAAGATAAATTCGACTATAAATATTCATTAGAAAGATAAAAATATTACATATATAATGGTATTTTATTTATGATTTTTATACATTAAATAATTTAATTTATTTATGACACAATAATGATGTAGTAATTATCTTATTAATGAAATATTGACATATTTAATGTTATAAATACCCAAATAAATGTAATTTGAGAATTTTTATGAATTACACTAATTTTTTAGGTTAATATTACATGTTAGTATTGATTAAATTAACTTTTTTAGAACTATTCATTCTGTTATGATTTTCACAAAATTCAATTACCAAATAGTTTCAAAGTTGACATAAAATAGTTTTTTTTAAATATTATATTATTAATTTTTTTATTCCTAAAAATATAAGGTTCGGCCAAATGAATTAGATAAGGTTATATATATAAATAATAAACAACATGGGGTTGTTTTGTCTTTCTATAGTATGATTATTATCCTAATAGTGTAAGAAAACAAGAAGACATGGTAAAAGTAAAATTATTTAACTTAAATCTAGACGATATGGTCAAAATAGAAAACTAAACTTGTCTAAATTATATTTGATGAGAGGCTTTCAACCCATAAAAACCTTATCTTTGAAGTAAATAAATTTAGAGCTATTATAAACTAAATATTACTTTATTATAAAATAATATTTTGAGTTTTTCCAATGGTTCCCCTCTCCTCCCTTATAAAAAGGGACCCCTTCCCTCTTCTCTTCACACCCTTTTGAGCCTTAAAGCACGGCCAAAACCTGCCCATTTCTCTTCTCCATTTCCCTAGAAACATTCTGGAGGTTCTTGTCTCCTCAAATGTCAAACTCTACTTCCTTAATAGAAGGATTAAAGGAGGTGCATCGAATAAGAGGTAATCTCTTCTTTCGATTCTCTCAAGTTTCTTTCTTCTTCAACTTATTATTATTTAGTTGTTTCATTATAAAGTAATAATATCAGTATCAGTCATATACTGATATGTTATTATGAATATGAGACAGCCTTATTTCACCTTCTATCCATGCTACGGAAAACGCAATCACCATGCGTGCGTACGTACGGAACATCGTCTCCACACCGTGGTGTAATCAGTTTTTCCACCACCACATTAAATGGATTGGTATAATGGAGTAAATAAATAACTATATATGATTATTTTAAAGCGATATTGATTCTGTAATATTATACATACACATCAATACAATTCCACGATCAAGGTAATGATATCATTGCTTCTGCGTACATATGGACTATCGTCTCCATGAATGCGATGAGATTTATTTTCCATGATTAACCATTAAAGAATGATTATAGAGTATATATAATAAATAATAATGAAATATATGACATAATGAAGCTACTGGATTTATGTATACATATATATATATGTCATCTACTTACTTCCATTCAAGTAAGTAAATAAAGGAAAACAGTGTTCATGCGTACTTACGGCCTACCGTCTCCATGAACGATGTGTTTCATTTCATTTATCTATCTATTTTATATATATATATATACTGAATATATATGATATATAAATCATGTTTTAAATTATTTATGTAAGTAAATCATGATATAATTAATAATAATATCAAGAACAACAAGTCCAAATACATACGATAAATGAAATAAATTTACCCAAAACACTACTTTTACATGGAATTGACAAATGAATGGGTAATATAAATACCTAATTGAACCATATATTATATAATAACAATTAATATAATTTTTTAATAAATCAATTAAATTATTTATATCATTATACAGGAGGTTTGAATACATACGAAGCATATCAGACATAAGGTAAGGGATAACTTATCCAATCCCGTTTTTTCCTGAGATTGTTTATTCATACGTATTCACTGGGGTTATATTTATCATCCATGTTCCTGTTTTATAAAAATGGTTTCATGTATGTTTAAAGACCTTTTTACCAATTTTTTACTTTTACGACACGGTATGTAAGGAATATTTCTTTTTTTATGTGACGAGCAACTTTTTGACTTTTCTGGCAAAAGTACAAGAAGAATGTTTTTTAACTTATACGGCATGAAAGGATTTATATGGTTTTATAAAGCCTTATTTTCATGAACCTTCCTCCAAAATATTTATTGACTCTTTTCAACAAAATATCTTTCTTTTAAAAATTTCATGACATTTTGTGAAAAGAAATTGATTTTGAAGAAAAAAGGATATTTTCCTCAAGAATTCATTTCAAATGTTTTATCAAAACCATTTTCTATATAAGATTACATTATTTCATATGTGTATGTTTAAATTATAATGTATCTCTGATTTACATGGTTTCACTTTTCATATGATGAAATATCCATTTGTTTTATATGAATTATGTGATGATGGGATGATGTTTATGAAACCCATTTTATTCTTTGGGTTATGATGATTGTTTCAAGTTTATTTTGTGGCACAAGTAAGAATGATTTCATTATGAGATAGGTGGAACCTATATCTCCCTCCAATTCATTGGGTAAAGATTTATATCTCATGAGATAGACATGGCTGTAACGGTCAGTTAATCTGGTTCAGTGATACAGGACTGGAATGAGGAGTGAACTCGATTCCGAAAGGGACTTTCTCCACTAAGATGTCCTTCGCAGTAATTCCTTGCTTACTATCGAAATCATATCAAGTGCTTAATGGTTTTACACAATTACATGTTTTATTCCCATGCTATTTTATCATGATTGGTGTTCCATTATGATATATTCCTTTTGTACTTCCATGATTTATGTTGTTGCTCATGATTTTGATGTTTAGATTTTATGTTCAAGTTTTTTTTGCATTTAAATGTTTATGGATTGTTTTATGTTCTCTATGATTACACTTACTGAGCATTTGAGATCCCCCTTTATATGTTTTATTTTCCCCAGGATTTAAAGAAAGGATTTAGGAAAGAAAACCAAGGGGTAAGTTATTTATGGGAGATGTTGAAGATCTTTCACCATGATTAGAAGATTATTTTTCCAAGTTTCCAAAGACAGTAAACTATTACAGTCCTTGTGTGTCTGTTTTCGATATGTATCAAGTATTCTGTAAAATTATTGTAATGAAAATGTACGTCAAGATTTGGGTCTCTACAGATTGTGTCTGTTTTTCCAATAGGTAAAGGCTGAGCACAATGTTCCTTTTGTTTTTTTATACCCCTTGGATATTCCCAAGTGAAAATTGGATGACATCCCAATGGATTTCATCATAGGGTTACCCCCCAGATTAAGGAGTTTGTGATGTTATCAAGGTAATCAATAATCAGTTCTTCAAAATAGCATACATCCAAGAAATCAAGGATACTGAAACCATGGATATCATATCAAGGAGGTATGTGGATGAGGTGGTTCTTTTCCATGATGTTTTGTGGTCCATTGTCTCTGATCAATATGCACATTTTATCTCATGATCCAAGAGCCAATTTTAGTATGATTTTGTAAATATTTTTTGGATCAGTGATACTTTCCACCCTCAAAAAGATAAACAAGAGTAGATGACTATCCAGATGCTGAAGGATATGTTGTGGGAGTGTATCATAGACTTCAATGGTTCTTGGGAATAAAAATTTACTTTTTTTTTGTGTTATTTTAATACCATCTACCACTCCTTAATTGGAATGGCCATGCTTGAGGCTTGTACATTTAATATTGTCATTCTTCATTATGGTGGGATTAGGTTGGAGATTTTTCAGTTAATAGTCCGGATGATGTATAAATCACATTATAGGGGGTTCATCTTGTTCAAAATAGTATGGAAGTAGTACTAGAGTTGTATAAATCTTATGAAAATTGTAGCAGGAGGCCCGTAAAGATTGACATTGAATGCCACATGTTCTTTATGTTGTCCCCTCGACATGGGAAGAAGTGGATTGGTAGGGGAGTGATCTCTCACCTTGTATTCTGGGGCGTTTTATGGTTTGGGGGAATGTTGGATAGGTGGAATGTCGGTTCACACTTCTATCAAGACATGAGTAGATTAATGAAATATTCCATGTTTATCATCTCCAATGGTATCTTCATGATGAATCCCACATCATTCACTAGGGAGAGCTGGGGGACTTCACCAAAGTTCTTTTGACTAACTAATGACATATTCTCAATGGCCATATGTTCAATGACTATATTTCAAATGTCCATATTCTTAAAGACTTCCATGATGCAGCCAAAGGAACTATGCCACATGCCTCAAAATACCTATTAATTTATATTTATCTCATACTTTTCTAACTATTAATATATCCCGTTTTTTATATTAGTTATAAGTATCCTACTTAAAATAATCCCATGAGAGCCATAATAAATATTTATTCATGTTGCAAAAAATAAATGCGAAGAATCATGAAATAGATTATCTCTCATTTTCGATGGATTGATTCCAAGAAATATTATATAGAAACTATATTGAGTCTATAGTTTTCATATATATGCTCAGCCCTATTCTTCATCTCATTAAGCATGAATCACAAATCATTTCACATGTTTAAAAACAGATGATAACTGTCCACGAGTCACTGGATTTGATTCTTAATAATATAATATTATATAAATAAAATCATTCTCAGATAACCCATCCATCATTTATCTTCTCTTACTCAACCATTAAAATCAGTGTCTAAATAAAATATCCTGAATCACTATTAATTTTGTGATATTTTGAAGATATAATTTCAAATTTGGAAACATCATAATTCCTTTTCTGTTTTGATCAATAAAATTATATTTCAAATATCCAAATTTAAAATTCCAAATATATTGGTACAATAATCCTATTAATTAGTAATCATTTAATTTTCTTCAAATCATACTCATATGACGTCTTAAGAAAAAATTATGTTCTTTTGGAAATGAATTCATAGATTATGAATTTTCCCCTTTTAGTCTTCTCTACCGAATTTTAATTTTGGAAATCATTTTTCAATCTATGGAATTATCAAAATTTACATAAATGATGAATAATAGAAATACTATATATGAATCTTACATTATATAAAATCACTCCTATTCATGTCATAATGATTCAATCATAGTCCATTATATAGCACAGAAATCATACAAAAACAATGTATAACTCATATTTATATCACATTTACATTTATGTGGTCATTTTGTTTCCGAATTTCCATTCAAGAGAGGTAGAAATTACTCATACTGTAGACTGGATGACTCATACATAGATTTCAAGGCCTAACAATAATTTCAATTTCTAGCACTAAAATTTTAGAATATTTAAAATTAATTATGAATCAGTTCCGAACAACTCTAGGATTATCTAACATTAAAACATCTTAGAAAAACACTAATTAAATGTAAGAATTATGTAATTAATTCTATGTTCTAAAAAATAGTTTCCCATACCCTTTAGATCATGTGAATACTCAAAATAGATTATTTCAATTTGTTCACATCCCTTTCTTTTCAAAATTTAAATCAACCTTTTTAAATCATTATCCAAGTATAGTTTATTCACTGATTTCATCAGGCTTAATTCTCAATAACATGTGTATTGAATCTCTATATTTTTCATCTAGATTTATTCCCATATTGAAAAGTTTTAAACTTGTTAAATATAGATTATACAATTTTTTGACTTAAAAATATTCAAAAAAAATACTTCTATATTCACAACACTTCACATCAAATGTAACATGTTATAGATAGTGACCATTCCACTTGTATCACTTTACATAGCCATACATACCATCTCAATAAATCGTCAAATGTTCTAGGCTACTCAACAAGCTTTTATCTCTCTGAAATTATTTTTCTAGAATAAAATAATTACATTGTTTCATGTATAATGGAATCCAACTCGATCTCTATTCAAAAGTTCCACACAATAAATTTTCATTATATTTATAATAAATACATCTCAACCCATATGTCACTTAATTTATGTAAATCATAGAGGGTGTTTGGACATGTACTTGGACAACCTTAAGTTTCATAGTAATGGTCCTATATGACATATGTATATGGTAAACATTCCATGTGCACATCATCTCCAAACATCATAACACTGATGAACTACATGATAAGATTTCATGAACTATACAATGTGTTATTCGGATTTCTAAATGCAAAATCACAAAAAACATCATGAATCACTTATTTCCGTGAAAATCACCCAACAATAGTCTTTTGTTATCCTAAAATAGCTCAAATTTCACAAAAATAAGGAAAATGGAAATTAAATGGGGATGAGAAAAATAATTAAAATAATGACCCCGCCTTGCAGTGAATCAGTGAAGCTTTAAGGTCACGTATTCTAATGATTTGTACTCAACTATCATGGTGTCCCTATCTATCTCGTTCAACAAATCTGAAAAATAACAGTGTGCATCTCTATATTGGTTATAGTCTTTAAATGAATTATGTTATTCTCATATCCATCTCATATGACAGAGGGATAATATATTGAGAGAAGAAAATAAAAAAATATGAAATAAATTAAAAATCCTTGTTAATGATTAACCCATGACCTGGAACTAGATCCCATGTAGAGTTTATATATATCATAGGTATATCCTATCATTCCCAACTCCAATGAGAATTTTGAATTTTAATATGGTTCTCTGTTTAAGAGATATTAGTGTTCAATCATGCAAGAATACTTAATATTTATTCTTATTAAATGTAAAATATCCTAAAACATACATTTGGCTCATAATTTCACTACATTACTACCCATGGTTAAAAATATCATCTTCTGATCAATGGAACCCTCAGAAAATTTTACCAAGATCATTTTCTTGGGGAAATTTCTCTCTTACATCTCATAAGGATACAAGGATCTGAAATTCACCCAACCACCAAAAAAATGTATTTCCACCCTCTAACCAAATCCAAAAACATATACTTTAGATTTTCCAACTCTTATAATCCAAATCTAAATCTTAATTCATGAAATATTACCTACCCTTGGACTGAAAATTCAAATATCCCATTATTGTTTCAACTCATAATGGCGTGAGTCCTTATAAGAAACATAGGATATTAGATTTCACCAAAAAACAACATTATGAACTTCTAATTCAATACTCCATAGATATTATAATTTCATATATTCAAAAAAAATTAGATCACCTATTATTTAATATCATTGTTAATTTAATTTTTTTTATTTCCTTATTGAATTTTATATGATAAGTATTCAAATTACTTAATATGATTTTAACAAAAATAATCTTACATAGCTATGGGTTACTATTATGATACTCTAAATCTTTCATATGTGAGATTTAGAAAAGTTTATTTACTCTTAAGAACATCACATATGTATCAGCAAGACTTATAAAACAACATCAAAATCCATGTATCACTCAATTTATTTCACATCCAATGAATAAACTCTTATGAAGTTTGTTTAATGTTAAAATATCAAAAATTTAAATTTTCATTTATGAATTCATGAATAATTGGAATTTTTTTACTATTAATTTAACTTATTTTTATAATTTATTCATATGAATGTCATTCATTTTAGAAGAATCACATAGAAATCTTAAAAATAATTCTTACATTGAAAGTTAATCTTTTTAAAAAAATTATAAATGCATTGAAATATTACTGTTTATTCTCATGATTATCTTATAAATTTCAAATAATTCTTAATAATCACATATAAATATTAAAAAAATCATTTTCTTAGGCATTAACTCACTAATTCAAAAAATATTTCACTGTATATTTTATTTTCAATTTTCTATGTCATATAATATAAAAATTATAATTCAAAATCCATATATTTCATTTTATAGTTCTTTCAATCTTTGTTCTATGAAGTTATCTTATTTTTTATCTTTTATCCTATGACTTAACAAAAAATCTTCTTTTGATAAGTTAATGTTTGTTAAAAATACATATTTTCACAATTTGATATAATAATTATAAGGGTAAACATAAATGATTTCATTAAGAAGATACATTCAATAAAAAATTTGTATTTATAGACATATAGAAGATCAAATGATCGAAGGATCTATGTGAGATACAAGAGAATATTGAATGTAAAACCTACATTTTATTTTTGACTAAATTATTCTCAACACATTATCCTTCATGTTGTAATGTATCCCTATACCGTTTGGTATTCTTCAAAAAAATTCATTCCTTTAATTATTATAGATCCAATGGATTAAATATCCCCCTTAATGTATAAAAAAAATCATCCAAATAAGACTGAATGGAAAAATTAGAAATAAGGATGACTTTTAATTATCTTTATATTCAAGAATGTTGTTTAACACCATGGTTTAACCTCAAATCCATATTTCGAATGGATTAATAATAAAATTTGTGATACGTTCATTTGATCAAATATTCTACACCTTCGAAATATATTTTTCTATGTTATATTTAAGAATGTTATATTTTATCACAATATATTAGGTTTCTGAGAACCATACTTTTTTTATTAAGACAAATAACCCCATTATTGTCACTCAAAATTATCATTTATACATTTATATATTTAACAAGATCCTATATTAGCAATTCATTAAAATTTATGATATAAAATCCATTTTAGCTATAATATATTCATCCACTTCTGTGTTAATTGTTTAAGTTTCTTGATACTTTTTTATCACACAAATTATAATTTTTTGAATAAAACATTTACCTCTAATAATAAATTTTATTTCTATCACATAATATATAAAATCAATATCATTTTATTCAATTATGTCATTTTTTTTAAAAATTTTAAAAAAACTATACTAATTATTTTATTTTTCATACAAAAAATATCCTCTTAAAAAACTAAGATTTATTATTTATAATCACTTGGAAAATTTTCTATAAAACATGTTAAATAAATAATAATATGTTTTGTTTCTATCCAATTAAAAATATTAACAATCATCATTCTATAAATTGTTGAATCCACTTTCTTTTTTATACCATTTAATCCATGTTTATTTCCCACCATTATAGGTTTAATTACTATTTTTATTTAAATAACATATTTTTTCTATATTTCATTATAATAATTCCATTTTGAAATAAAATTTATCCATAATTATGATTAAATTGAGATAAAACTAGATTTATAAGTTCTCCAATAATTGAAATCTCAAATTGTAAATTATTGTGATTATAAAACTACTGATATGAATCAATTTTAATTTCACCAAATCTGATATCATCGTTATATGACAACATCATAAACTTTTCCCCAAATGTTTACTTCATATATTTATTATGATTTATACCATATCATAATAACTCAAACTTCTCCATAAATGTATCAAGAATTGAATATCAAGCATGGTTCTCTTGTTTAGGACTATATATAATTTTATTTTACAGAGAAAATATTCTTTTTTCATCATCAATATAAAATATACCTTGTCATTTAATAAAAACCTATATTTTATAAACTATGTTAAATAAATATTCACATATGTTTGAAATATTTTGTATTTTTTTTTGGATAAAAAATTATAAGATTAAATATATTTCTTTAAACCTTTTAGATTTTGTAAAATATTCCTTAAAATCAATGACATTAGTTTATAATCCATTTTCCACTACTCTAGTTTTATTCCTCACCACTTATTCTTGTTAAGAAATATTTCTTTTAAAGACCAATGTTCTTACAATAACATTGTATCCATTTTTTATCTTTTATATCTATCGTGTTCTATACTATTCAATTTGATCCTCCTCTTCATTTGTGATGTTAACCTATTACCCTTATTCTGATTCTAATTCGAAGATACTATGATTTACATGGGATAATGGATAATCCCTATAAATAATTATCTTTATTATATTTTGAGTAGGATATGTTTTTCAAAAAAGAATATTCTATTTATTAACTAAAGTTCTCCCCTTTTTCTTCCCAACCTATATAGACATTTTATCCATTTTTCCTTCATATTCTACCAAAATTTCATAATCATATTCTTAAAGAATATACTATCATTTTTTAACATCTATGACAATGTTGATTTCATTATTAAATTTTGATTAAAATAGAATTCGTTTGTTTTCAAAATCCTAAATAATAATATCTTCATCACTATATTCAAAAATAATTTTGTTCCTATTATTGAAACATTTATATACCTTTCTCTTTTTACAATATCCTAGAAATATCCCCTAATAAAGAGCACACCAAAACATCTATTCAGTTCCATTTCAATTTATAATTAATCATATACTTGTAAAAACAATAAATAGTTTTTTATTTGGATTTCATCTATAACAAATTTCATAAGGTCCTCTCACATTTATATAACAAAGTATGAATTAGTTTTTAACACAAAAGGTATCTTCTACAAATTATTTCTAATAGTTTATTAATAATTCACTTCAAGTTAATAATGAATATGTGATATTATTCATTATGTTATTTCTATATAATAAAATTATATTCTATTTTGAGTTCCTAAATAATTAGACATCATATTTTATTCTATGTTTATCAAGATAATTTTAAACATTAATTAAATTAAATTAATTACCATTATCAGAACTCTATATTTTAATTTTTTTATCACATGGATTTTCAAAAAAAAACAATAATTTAATTAGCTGAAACCAATTATATCAATCTATTATTGTAAAAAAATAATAGATGAAATTATACTATAATAATAATAAATAATAATTTGATATCATTTTTCTTTGGTCCTTTTTTTGTTTTCTAAATATACACATCTCTGTGAAAAATAAAAATGTGATATATATCTCTTTGTTTCTATGTTTGAGTCGATTTATTACAAGAATACCCTTTATTTTTATATCAAAATTTTATCCTATTTAATACTAATAATGTTTATGAAAACTTCAAATTCTTTTATAGAGTTTATCAATATTTCCAAATTGTTCCTGACCTCATGGGACATAATTTCTTTCCTCATCAATAGTTAAAAACAAATTTCCTTTTTAATGACCTAATAAGATTATAATGGATAATTATTCCTTATATTTATGAGATTCCATATTCCTTATAATATATAATTACTTCTCATTTATTAATAAAACCATATCTAAAATAAAAAGTTAACTCAGATTTAAAATATTATGATGCAACCCGTAATAAAAAAACATTATTATTCATTAATTCATTTCCTATAATTTCATTTCTTCACCTTCCATTAGATAAATGGGCCAAATTCCTAATCTGTTTATTCATTTCTTATAATCCCCATTTTAAGGGTTGAAGTGGAACCCATAAATGGCCAATAGGGTTCATTAAATTACATGACCTGAAGGACATAGATTAATCTATCCAGACTATAAATACATTGAACTACCCATCCATATTGTCAAAATCACGATTTTACCTCTCCACGTTCACATGGATGTTCTTCTAGGATTTCCAAGAATGCACAATCTAGTCCCTATGGAAATATTTATACCCTCTCCTTCTTCGAAATCTGTTGGCTCTACTCTAGTGAATGCACCTACTCTGAATCCCCATATAAGGACTACTCTTTGTAGAGTCTACCTTGTCCATTTAAGCCCAAATTCATGTGTTCTAAAGGACTTTAAGTTTCCTGAAGTAAATGGGTGGCCCAAAGGCACTAAAGGACTCAAGAACCATACTGATGGCCTAAAATCCCAAATTGATGAATAATTCTGACTACAACAGTACTAAATTGTACCTGCAACAGTACCCACTGTAGTTATTTCTATAGTAATACTATAGTAACCCAAAAAAATATGACTCTTCCCAGATTTGATCTCCGGTCACTTGGAGGCACATTAGGAGTCCTCACCAACTGGGATTAGGATTTTGTGCATTCTTCACCTTCCATTGATTTTTAGAGTTCCATAATTCCCAAGACAAAAATATTCAACAATATGTTCCTTCACATTCTTTTGAAATAACATTTTTCCAGCCATATGGGACGAATTCATAGTATTGAGTATCCAATGGTTATTTTTTTCATTCCATCAGTAAAATTATTTATGTAAATATTTCTTTTTTTAATGAAACAACATGAGAATTTTGTGTATTTCAAGCACTATTATCACCCACTCTATGAATTTTACTATTAACATCATCATTATATATAATAAAAAATGTTATTTCAATCAATATTTTAGGGATATTCCTTCAATAAAAATTAAATAATAATTCCAACTTTAGAAAAAATTCATTTATCCAAATAATTAAATGTCTTATTGTCAATGTAATAACACTTAATGAAATATCCATTAAACAAAATTTTTTATTTCATTAGAAAAATAGTCATTATTTTCTTTGATTTATGGATACAACATTACTTATCATATACATTAATGTTTCATTATATTATTTCATTGTTGTTGGGACCAAGTTGGCTAGATAAGGTGTTGTCTTTGGTTGTCAAAGTAGATAAATCATTTATCTTTATAAAAGTTCATGGAAACTTTGATGATGCTTTTCTGATTTGTATTTCACAAATATCATAAGTTTGGAGAACATGTGATATAATCCTTATGAAGGATAAGGGGAGTAAAGAAGTGTTTTTTGAAAGGGAAATAAATTAGAACGCAATTCAAAAAGTAGAATTCAATTGTATGTTGCGTGAAAGTTATATTTCTATATCATCACACAAAAATATGACAAAGGAAAAAAGTGGAGCGCATGTTAAAGAGTGGAACACAACTAGAATGTGGCGTGCAAGTATAACTGACGTCCATGTGTATGTTTCATGAAAGTAATATTACAAGACCATCACATAAAAATATGAAAAAGAAAGAATGTGACGTGCAAGTTAAATAGTGGCATGCAAGAAGGTTTGGGTACAGAAGTCATGGATTAGTGTGCAGGTCATGGAGTGACGAGCAATATGAGTTTCATGCATCATGCGTTGGGAGACCAAATTGCATATAAATAGATGAACACCCTCTTCATTTCGAAATGATAAGCACTTAAGAGAAAATTTGAGCTTTGATCAGGCAAGTAGTAGAAAGTGGCCCCCTAGCGGAATTGTCACGCAATTTGTGTGTTATGCTTTAATGTGGCACACAAGTTGTAAGATACACAAAAGCAGGGAGTTGGGTGCAATAAATGTGTTGTGTTTAAGCCCAAAGTGTCATGAAAATTGTGATTTGTGCGCAATTGTGGCATGAAAGTAATTTTTTGTGCATAAGTAGGGAGGCGTGCAAGAAGAGAAGCGTGCAATAAAGGAGGCATGCAAGCAGGGAGGCGCGCTAGCAGGGTGGTGTGTGAGCAGGGAGGCATTCAAGTAGGGGGGCACGCATGTTGGGAGTGATGCATAGGTTGTTTTCACCAGGACGTTATTACCATCTTCTGAACAAGAATGTGAATAATTGTTTTGAGTGTTTTCATTTATGAATGTTCGTCAAGAAGCATAAGAAACATTGCATTACCCTATTTGTGCTAAGAGGGATCACACACACTATTGGATTGTTTCAAAAGTGCTACACGAGTGTAAGGGAATATCCTACTCATTGTATTCAACATGAAAGGAATATTTTCTAGTGTATTGTGTGGTATTATATTGTTTCCATACCATACCAAGTACGTAACTACTCTTTTTGAGTAGTGAACCTTATAAATATTGTGTTCCTGTGGTTGTGTGAGTTCATAATATAAGGAACACTTTAACATGAGGCAAAAAAAATCAAAACAAAGTTAACATAAAAATATTTAATTGATTCACCACATCCCCCTCTTAGTGATACTTGAATCTTACCTGAGAACTTCAATGGTTTAACCATATAATCAATAAAAATGAGATTTTATTAGTGAAATTATTCTATCCTCATTTGGTTAATATGTAACACTTATGTTATTTTACTCATTTTCCTTCATTAAATATATATATATATATATAATTATAATTTATGATTCTCAGTTCTATCCAAATAATTATAATTTATTAAGAAATGAGTCATTCAATAAATGAATCAAACTAAAAATAAATTATTCATTCATAAGGGAACATTTAAACAATGTAACATAAAATAGTATATTATATTAAATGGAATATTACATACCATGAATGATTATATCCCTTAGAAGTGCATAAATAAAAATGACATAATAAATAGAACACAAAATCATTAAAACTATATAATATTAGGGATTATGTTTTTTATTATGGATTACTATTATTAGAACTAAACATATAATTAAAAATAATAACACCAAAGAAGAATGAATATTATGGAATATAAAATGAAAATTAATAATATGTTAATTATGATTTTCTACTTTAGATTGGAAGAAATTTATAAGATGTAATGGGGGTAACATTTATATTATAAAGGGATATATGGTCATTGAAAATATTTTCAAAGGATATAAAGGTATAAAATAGTTATATTAATGTATTGTATTGTTAGTAAGAAAATTAAAATAATATAATTCAAAAATAATAAACAATGAAACAAAAAGTTAATATTAAATTAAAATGATTATTCATGGAATTATTTTTATCCATTGCCTATTAGAATTGAAGTATGATATTATGTCTGAATAAATATAAAGAAAATTTTAATATCAATCAATGGATAAAATTAATTTTTTTGGATATAAATAATTAATGATAATTCTATTAACTAATGTCTATTTAAAAGTGAAATTTTTAAATGAATTGTTTTTTAAAGTGTTGTGTATCATTATATTAAAAAAATTTCATAGTAAAATAATAATTTAAAATTTAATTATATTATAATTTTTAATTTAAAAGAATTTAAATTTCATCCAACAATTTTTACAATGAAATTAAAAAGAAATAATTCAGTTTATTGCTAAAAAGTTACTTTTTAATAAAATTGTTTTTATAAGATATGAGTGCTTATTATAAAATTAATTTTAATAAAATAAAAATATTGATTATAATAAATTGATTTACCTTTTTAAAATTGGAATATCCAAATTTTTTAATAACTCTATTTCCCTTTTTAATGAAAAAATAATTAATCAAAGTAAATATTAGTTTCCACAATAAAACAACTATTTTTTTTAAAAATTATTTTTTAAAAAACTATGTAATTATTTAACTATTATATTTTTGATGAATCTAATATTATATTTAAAAATATGAATAATTATTAACACTAAATTAATTATTAATTTTTATTAAATAAGTATGAGAACAATTATTATTAAAACGTCATTTTTCTACCACAAAAAAAAATAGTTTTTTTATCTTATTTCTAAAATTTAAATGTTAATTTTATCACATTTACAAATTGAATTATATTAAATAGATTCAAAATTAAGAATAATCATTTTGAAATCGGTTAATCAGGTTCATCTCATATTTTTAGAAAAAAAATAATTACCATAGTAAATATTTAATCAAGCTAAATTAGGGTTAAAATGGGACACTAAATGTTGATTGAATTTTGTAATGTTAACATGAAAGTTATTTCTTATAAAATAAAATTATAATGTTAAAAATTAATAAACACATTTCTTATTGACCTTTACTAACCTAACTCCCATGTCATTCCATCATTATCATTTACAAATCATTTATTTCCAAAAAAAGTCCCTATTTTGGCTATAAATGGAGATAAATTCCACACTCTTCAAACCACTCTATTAAATTGAAATTCACTTTAAAATATGGAAATTTTCTTCGAACTATATACCTATTCCACTATTGGATTTCCTGTGATAGAATAAAATGATTTGAGTCCTCCATTTCCACAGGATCCATCGAGAGAATATTTAAACACTCAATGGGAGTATTATCCACTCAAAAACATTTTCTTCCCTATTTTTATAATCTTTAATCCCCTAAAAATATTATAAAAAATATAATATAATGACATAAATATCATTATTATGCATAAATTTTATTATATTAATGGAATAACCCTTTTCTATATCACTCCCCCATTCAAAAAATGAAAACATCACTAGTGTTATATACGAACGAAAGCCTCTATGACTAATATATATCATTGATTATAATCACTATTCATGGAGTATTATTATAAGGAATTTAAAATATAAAATGATATTTATGAAATTAATAACATTATATAAGTTTAATGTTAATATTTAAAATCATTATTAATAAACTACCTTTTTTCCCTTAAAAATTACTTAAATATAATCACCATCAATTCTATATTTTTGAATAATAATAAAAAATTATAAGGAATAGAATTAAAAATTTATAAATTATTACAAATAATATATTAATGTTTCTTAAATAATCAATGAATAATGAACTTGTCATCAAATCATAGGGATCGACATCGACATTACAAAGCATGTGCGAAATATTGAATGTCCCTAACATCGAATATTAATAATAATAGATAAACAACAAAAAAATATATAATAAATGATTATAATTAATGATTATAAAAGTAAATTTATATAAATAATTTTGTAAATAATTTATTAGTTTTTCGTGTTTATTATACTAGAGGTTTAATAAATACATTAGAACTCAAGAGTAAAGGTAAATGATTTGGTTAACTCAAATATTTTTTATTTGAGTTATAATGTTTCTTGTTAATCTTTTTTCATCTATGAATGGTTTCTTCCAATTATGATTTTATTATATATAAAATTATATTCATCTTTAATATAAAATTACCTTTTAATTCAATTATTCTTTAATTATAATATTTTTTCTCATAAAAGTATAGTTTTTTAAGAATATCTCCCATCCCCTATGATAAGACCTTATTATTCCATGACCATATCATTTTGTCATGAAAATGTTATCATTTGTTAATTTGAAATCCAAATAAGTATTATTTTCTTTTATCATTATAGTTATCATCAAAAATATTTAAATAATATAATGAATATGATTTAAATGATGTGGGTTTAAAAAAATGTAATTTCAAATATTAAAAAATTGATTTTAAATTAAAATATTTTATCCACCAACCCACATTTTTTGAATAAAGAAATATTTTCATTAAAGGCCCCATTTTATTGATTGATTTTAAAGTGGGGTTTAAAATTTTTCCCCCTTGTTACCTTCAAAAAAAGAACTTTCTAAAGTGAATCGTAACTTATTCATTTTAAAACAAGGTGGAAAATTATTTATAAAAACTTTTTTAATGATTTATTTATAATATATATTCAGAAGATATATTTCTTAGGGTTTATGTTTCATGGATAACCCTTTAAATGATTTTATGAAATGAGCATTTTTTGGAGATTGAATTTTTTGTATCAGCTTAATCAGTTGTAGAGGATGTTCTATTTGATACTATTTTTAAATGTTGCAAAACCCATTTTACATCCATGGGTTTTCATAATATTATACATGATTTATTTTATATTTAACACAATATGTATGTTTGTTTATCTGTGATTTCTTATATCATAAATGGATGAATTGAATATGGCTTTATATCTCATGGGATAATGAATGAATCAGACTGATTTTTGTCATGTTAACAACATAATGTGTATAAATCATTACATTTATGTATGTTTACAAGATTATGCACTAATGAAAGGTATTCATCTATAATCTCATAATAATTATAGTTTAATAAGGTGGAATATTTGGAACAAATCATTTAGAATTTTGATATTTGTCAATTGTTTATTAAAAGATGAGTTTAATAGTCTTACATGAGATATTGTTGTTGATATTATACCATGAGACTTTCAAGTCATATGTATCACCATCGTTAATTCCCTTAGTGGGTAATAATAACAATTTTAAGGATTAAATTTATTTTAGGGGGATAATAGAGAACCTTGGGGTTTAGGACCCATTATACCTCTTCAAATTAAATATCTATAATTATAATGTTTGTATTTATATTTGGTCCAAATAAATAAAATTAATATAAAAATGAGTCATATAAGATATGAATCAAGATAACAAACTATTTATTCATTGTTCATGTATAATTAAATCTATTTTAAATGAAAAATTGTATTACAAACTACGAAATATTAAATGTCACAAATGATTACATCCATTAAAATTGCATAAATTAAAATGGGACAATAAATAATGAAAATAATAATTTCATTACAACTAGAAAAAACCTTGGATAATATTCTCTCATGAGGATAAGTTTTAGTATAACAAAACCAGTATTGAGAAAGAAAAACATCAAAGGATTAATAATTTTTTGAAATCTCAAATAAATGTTAAAGGAATTATAAGTATAACTTATGATGTTATAATAAAACAAATTAGTAGGATGTAATAGGGGATATAGATATGTTAAATGGGTTTATGTTAATTGTAAATATTTTAAAACCCAATCTTCCATAGTACATTTCCCTTTGAAGAATGCAATAGCTTGCATTGTATGCAACTTCAAGATTCTAACACACCACGACCAATCAAACTAGTTGTTATGAATTGTAATAACTTCATTTTTAATTTTTAATTAATTTTAATTTTAATAATGGACTGAATTTTTGAATTAGGAATATCAAAATTAGCTTGGGGTAAATTTTTGGTATTTTTCTGAAAACATTTAATTTTTGATGAATTGTGAAAAACACAGCATTATTGGTTAAAACCGACTTTTTATTTAAATAATTATTTATTTTATATAATTTTATTTTATGTCAAAATATATATATAATACCCATATAAGTTCAATTTAATTCATTGAAGTCATTCTGTAATATCTTCAGATATATAAAAATTTTATTGAACTTTTTACCATCTTTTACCCACCACCTCGTAGCATTTGATAATTTTCATAAAACATAATTTTACCACTTCTATGAGTTGAATTTAAAAAATCTGAGAGACATGGTTAATTTAAGTATATAAAATTTGGTTCAATAAGATGACAATAATTTTTTGTGAACATTAACTTTTGAATTTTATTTACCACGGTTAAAAGTGAATAGGGTAATTAAGGGTAAAAATGATATCATAATTATCCTAACACATGTACTAATTCTATTGGATAAGTTTAATTCGACAAAAAACAAACATAGGAGTAAAATATGATCCTATGGGGTCCATTTAAATGGGTTTAGGACATTTATTATTATTTTATTTAAAGAAGAGTTAAAAGTGTAAAATTCAATTTTTTATAACAAACCATTTTTATTATAAGGTTATACATAAGATAAATTCGACAATAAATACTCATTATATAGGTGAAAAAAATTCATACATAATTGATTTTTATTTAAAATTTTTAGACATTAAATAATTTAATTTATTTATGACACAATGATGATGCAGTAATAACATTATTAATGAATGATTTAAATAATTGATATTATAAATATCCAAATAAATGAAAATTGAGAATTTTGATGAATTTCACTAATTTTATATGTTAATATGATATTGTAGGCTTGGTTAAACAAATTTTACATAGTGTGATAATGTTTTTGTAGCATTCAATAAAATCTAATACTAAATATTGTCAAAATTAAAATAATTGAGTTTTTAAAACAAATACTATATTATTAATTTATATAATATTCCTAAAAATCTATGTTTCGGACAATAGATTTAGATAATTTAATATATATTAATACTGAACCACATGGGGTTCTATTGTCTTGTTATAGTATGTTTATTAACCATATAATATAACAATACACAGAGACATGGTAATTGTCAAACTATTTAACAAAGAGTAAATTCTAAAAGATATGGTTAATATGATGAAATAAACCATTATAAAACCTATTGGTTGAGTGGTTTTGGACCGATCCCAACATTATCTTCGAAATAATTTATTTTAGAGCCATTATAATACCGAAATTGATTTTATTATAAAATAATTATTCAATCTTTTCTAAAAGTGACATGCACCTCTCTTATAAATGGGAACTTCTCCTTCTCTTAATTTCACAGTACCAAAGCCATTTGGATCAGCCAAAACCTACCCAAATATATTCCCAACATTACTCAATTCAAAATAGAATCCTTAATTTGATAATAAATCCAACCTACGGAGCCCTTTTGATCAACTCAAAAGGAAACTCCTGAAGTAGAGGTAATAATTTCACCACCCTCTTTCAAGTTCTTTTCTTCTTCCACTTCCTCTTTATTTATTGTTTACAAACAAAAATAATAAATCCAATACCTTATACATAAATTTATGTTATTATAAATATTGTTCAACCATATTCATTATTCTATCCATTCTACAAATGACAAAGTCACTATACGTGCGTACGTTTGGCTTACTGTGTCCACGTCATGGTGTAGTTTGTTATTCAAACACTTCATTATATGAATGAGCATATTAATGAGTATAATCGTTGTAAATAATAAATATAACATGATAATGATTCTGTATGTATGATATAATATCCAATTATATACGATTACTCCATAAATATAATGATATTATCGCTCGTGCATACGTAAGGATAACCGTCTCCAAGAAAGCGATGAGATTCATTCCCCATCATAATCATTCAAGAATAATTTTCATTTTATGATTCAAAATAATTATTATGAGAATAATATAATTATTTATATGAATCAAATACATCATATTGGTAATGACCCGCCAATTCCCATTGGCATGAGAGTGCAACGAGTCATTACTTATCCTTAAGAAACATCCCCTACGTGCCAAAGGCGGGAAATAAAAGTCGAAGGGTTTCAAATATAAGTGGTGGATGATTTAACCTTTAAGAAATAAACCCATAAACCACCCATAACCAAACATTCACTATATGATGCATTATCAAATGAAAGACCAACTAAAGAAACTTCATTTTTTTCAAACCACATCAGAGTACACAAAAACAGAAGACCAAACCATGTATCAAAGTGCACAACATATAAACAACTCAAGACTCTCAAAGGACACTACGACTCTGTGCTCCACAAGCTCCAAGCTCCATAGCATCTCCCGACAATCACCATGATCCACTAGCAACACGATGCTTTACCTATACCTGTGTCCCGGAACACGACATCTGCAAAAACACAAACGTGCCAAAGTAGGGGTGAGTATAAGACTCAGTAGGTTTTCCTCAATTACTTCCCTAATCACGCCACTAGGATAGAAGAGTTAGCAGCAATTATATAAAAAAATTTATATAAAACATTTTTTCAAAAGAAGTTATAACTAAATATAAGCAAGATTCCAAAACCATTTGTAACCAAAAACATCCAAGAGAAATTGAAACTAGTTTTCCAACAAGTCATTTATCGGGAAAAATAACAAATCCAACTTTAGAACCATTTCACAAACACCCCGTTTTGGAAACCCAACCATTTCACAAACCCGTGAAATCAACTATGCATGCTTCGTTATGACAATTCCATACTCATGAGCAGTCTCTCGTCGATCTACCAAGTCTTCACAAGGTAATTATTTCCCATGTTCCCTTACACCATTGGCACCGAGCACAAGGTCATCTTTCAACCATGCCACGTACAATTAGTTACCAAGTTCCAGTACACCTTCAGCACCGAGCACCCGGTCATATTTCAATCAAGCCACGTACAAGATGTTACCATGTGCCAGTACACCTTTTTCAATGAGAACAAGGTCATATTTCAACCAAGCCTCATATATACAACATGAACACCCACCACACATTCAAAAAAATCATGCCAAAACCATCCATTCAATTAAACTCCTTTTATTGAAATCAATTTTCATTGAAACCAAGTGTGTTCAACCAATTCAAACAATTTCAATAAAATTTTACTTTTAATGAAAACTAACGAGTGAACAAATTTCATCAAGCCATTTCAATAACAAACCATTTTAATAAAAAAAACCATTTTTATTGAAAACCCGTCTTTCATCAAAAAAAATTCCATTCCATCAAATCCATATTTTAACAAAAAAACATTTTAAATTAAAGAAGCCAAATCACTTTGAACAACAATTTACAAAGATTTCACAATTTCATCAAAACCATAAATCATCACTAAATAAGATTTATTCCATGCTTTTCAAAATCAATACCATTCAAATAACCAATTTGAAACTAATCCAGCCAATTCTTACAAGAAGAGTCAAGAGTGAAGCCACCTACCTCAACAAAAAGGGTGGACCAAGTCATGGACGAAGAACGCTCAAGAACACCGGGTCGAAACTCCAAAAACCATTCCTTGGATCTCTTCTCCTAACACAACCAGGACCAAATTTTATCAAATTTTTCATCCACGCCCTTATATATACCCATAAATGGCGTAGATCTAAGAAAATGAGAGAAGAGGAGAAGTAGATCTAAGTAGATCTGAGAAACCAATCAAGAACAATCACATACCTTAATACTCCGGCTTCGATTCGCCAAAAGAAGCCTTCGGATCGCCTTCAGAATGCTTGGGAGAAGTATTCCAACCTTCAAGGGAGAGTAATTCTGAGTTAGGGTCACTTAGTAGGTTTAAACAAGAAAATTAAAGGCAAAACGAGTTAGATCCTCAATTTATGATATAACTATAAGTGACTACACGGTTAGTCCGCACAGTTTGACAAACCGTGCGCTAATCGTGTGTTAGCTTCTGCCTCGACCATCCTTCACGCATGGCCTCATTTTACGGTTTCCCTTAATCATGCGCCGACCGTGTAGAAGCCACTCCCTCCTCAGTCAGACACACACGGTTTGGCGGCACATTTTGACAAACCATGCGCCAACCGTGAGCCTTCCCCTTTGCTTCAAACATCACTCCAGGATCTCCCAAATCTCCCATACGTCACCCATAACTTTTGAAACCAAGAAAATCATCAAGTAAGGGTTACATACCAAAAACTGGGGGTACTAAAATCTCCCCACCATTGGCCTTTCCGTCCATGGAAATAAGAAAACCATTGCTTTCCTGAAAGAGTTTTGGTCACTGATCTTTCATTTCTTTCTCGCGTTCCCAAGTCTCTTCCTAAATCTGACCATGTTTCCATAAAACCCGATCTAGACCGATACGTTTTCCACGAAAGACATTATCCTGCCTATCAACAATCCGCACTGGAATGTGTACCAACAAATCATCCAGTTCTAGGTCAACGTGATCCTATCTGATCACCTAGTCAGGATTGGACTGATACTTCTTCAACTGAGATACATGGAACACATTATTCATTGCACTGAACCATGGTGGAAATGACAACTGATACGCCACCTTGCTATCTCGTTCCAGTATCTCAAAAGGGATTATATATCGAGGAGATAATTGGACCTGATTCCCAAAACGACGATGTCCAAACCTTGGAGAGATTCTCAAAAAGACAAGATCACTCACCACAAACGATAACGGTCTTCGACGATGATCCGCATAAGATTTTTGACAACTATGTGTCGTCTCCATCCTCTTTTTAATCAACTGAATCTTCGCTATTGTTTCTTCGACAAGGCTCATCCTAACAAGTGAAGTCTCACCTATTTCCACCAAGCATAATGGAGAATGACAAGGATGCCCATACAATGCATCAAACTGAGCCATGTGTATCGAGGCCTGATAACTGTTATTGTATTAGAACTCCACTGAGGGTATATCCTCCTCCCATGACCAACCAAAATCCATTACACAAGCCCGAAACATGTCTTTCAATGTCTGTATTGTCCTTTCGGATTGTCCATCCATCTGAGGATGATACGCCATACTCATATTCAACTGAGTTCCCAGGGATTTCTGTAAGGATCGCCAGAAATGAGATGTGAACCTCGGATCTCTGTCTAACACAATATACAATGGTACACCATGCCTCTTTACCACTTCTCGGATATAGATTTTGGAATGATCATCCACCATATGAGTTTCATGAATAGAGATGAAATGGGCCGACTTGGTTAGATGATCCACTGTCACCAAAATGGAATCGTACTTCAAAACCGTTCTTGGAACACCTATAACAAAATCTATTTCTATATGATCCCATTTCCAGATAGGGATAGGTAAAGATTGTAACATATCAGTTGGTCTCTAATGCTCTTCTTTAACCTGCTGACAAGTTATGTACCGTGATGCGAACTCAACCACCTTCCTTTTCATGCCGCTCCACCAAAACTACGCCTTCAATTCTTTTTACATCTTCTATTTTCCTAGATGAATAGCCCATTTGGAATGGTGTTAAGCATGATGGAGTTTTTCATGAGTAGTTAATGGTACAACCATCTGATCTCGAAACTGAAAAAATGAACTCCCATCCAGCTTCCATCCCTCAATGGTCTCCCCACCATTGAGTTTTGAACTCATTGCAACACAGTCTACATCGGATGCATGTTCCTATTTTATTATCTCCACCAAATCAAGAACAAGCGCAGCTGGAAAGAAAACCTCAACATCACCTAGGTCTTTACATTCCACATGCATATCGGCTATGACTGAAATCAACAACCATTCTTCTGAAGCTTCTTTCAATAACTAAGCATATGACTTTCTGTAGGTAATTCCAAATCGTGTGTTGGGTAATTATTCTCATGCACCCTCGACATCCTTAAACCATAAACAACAACATGGTCTCCTTGCATGAGAACACCTCCCAACCCTATTCCCGAAGAATCACAATACACCAAATACCCTTGTCCTGATTCAGTAAAGATCATGATGGGTGCTGATGTAAGGTGAAGTTTCAAATCCTGAAAAGATCTCTGGAATTCCTCCGTCCATTGAAATGCACTGTTTTTCTTTGTCAATGCTATCATTGGCGAAGCTAGTCATGAGAAGTCACACACAAAGCGTCAGTAATAACCAGCTAGACCAACAAAAATTTGTATTTCAAAGACATTCTTTGGCGGTTTCAAAGAAAGAACAACTTTTATCTTTTCTGGATCCACTAAAACACCATTCTCAGAAACAACATGGCCTAGAAAGCATACTTCTTGTATCCAAAAATCACACATTGATTATTTGGCATTAAACTAATGGTCCCTCAATATTTCCAACACTATCTCCATGTGTTGCTCATGCTTAACCCTTGTTCTTGAATACACCAATATGTCATCAACAAACACCACAACAAAAGAATCCAGATATCACTGTAATCTCTGATTCATCAATGCCATAAATACTACTAGTGAATTCATAAGACCAAAAGGCATGACTACATATTCATAGTGTCCATATCTACTTCTGAAGGCTGTCTTCGGAATATCCTCCTTCCAAACTCACAACTGGTGATATCCTGACCACAAGTCAATCTTGGAGAACCACTCAGCTCCCCTCAATTGTTCAAACAAGTCATCAATGCATGGAATTGGATATCTATCCTTTATTGTATCTTGGTTAAGCTCACTATAATAAACACACATCTGAAGATTTCCATCTACCTTCTTCACAAACAACACTGGTGCTCCCCATGGAGAAGGACTTGGTCAAATGAATCCCTTATTTTCCAACTCCCCTAACTGCAGTTTCAATTCCCATAACTCTGTTAGTGCCATCCTATAAGACGGAAGGGAAAATAGGACTGGTCTCCAGAAGGTGATCAATCGTAAACTCCACTTTTCTAGATTATGTCACAATCATCCATATGAAGAACTGAGAAATCCCACATCAATTCGATGTCGTCCACAAATAAACAACATGCTCTACATAGGAAGGCTTGACACTCTCTTTGACCCAGAGGAGTTAGTAGGTTCAAAAAAGATGACATAATTTCTATGTGTAAATCCAACAGATCACTGATATGAGAAGCAAGAAAATAATGGGGAGAACCTGTATTCAACAAAGCTTTCATCAACATGGAAACTAAAAGAACTGTACCTCACACTTTGGAGGATCCTGACTGATCAACCCCTACAACATGCTCATCTAAAAGCATATGCATGCATTCCATGATCTGCTCATTATTTTCCTGCTGACACTTCCCTTTCTAAAGAGTGTCACAAACACCTGACCTCAGAGCATTACAGAAATAGCACTGAAGGTGTCCCATCTTGTTAGAATTATGACATTCTCGAGGTTGTACCTTACAATCCCGCTTGATGTGGCTCGTAGAGCCACACTTGAAACATCTTGGCTTACTCTTGGGTCTTGGGGTAATTTTTAGCAATCTTGTGGTCTGATTCTGATGTGTTCTTCCTCCTTAAGAAGAGATGTCTGTTACCTTCTTGCTGTTAGTGTTAGAGTTATCAGCTCCTCTAATGGAGATAATTGTACTTCCTCCACATGGATTTTCAGCAGTGACAGATATTGTAAACAAGGTATCTGGTTGGAGTCCAATTCAATGGTTTTAAAATCCTGAGCGATGCTTTGGACCAATTGTTGTTTCACCTGTAGTTCAGGTGCAACCACATTCTTACTGGCCTCTTTAGACGGGTTTCTATGATGCTTACCAGGTGCCATTTCCTAAACCTACAACAAACTCCATAAATATCACTCTCTAGCAACTTATGGCTTAGTATTTAAAATTCTATCACATCATCTATCACAACATTTTTTCAAAATGACCTTTTTCCCATGCTCAAAAATTGTTGAAAACAATCCTCATGACTTTTGAAAATCACCCCATTTTAAAAATACACCAAATATCGTTTTAAAATCTTTCATTTGAAAATAATTTCTGCATTTTTAAAAAATTCGAACTTTTCCCGAAATCACAAATCATTATTCACCAGGAGATATGCAATCCTTGTGGGAATTCAACCCTCTACAATGCATGTCATTCTCCTCTCATAGGCTAAACCCATGACAATGATATTTCCAATATTCTCGAAGTGTATCCAAAACACTTATATACCCAACACCCTGGTAACTTGAATTTTAGCATAAACGGGTTAGATACGTCCTTCTATGCTATACATTTCAAGTTCCAAACATCCTACTCCTGTCTAAGATGACCACCCAAGGAATAGACAAGATGAAATTTCAACTCCAAGAAGAAGAACATCATTGACCACTTGTTAGGCAAGGACCAAACAAGCTGATACCATTTGTATTGACCCGCCAATTCCCACTGGCTTGGGAGTGCAACGAGTCATTACATGGGCTTAAGCGACATCCCCAAGGCTCCAAAGGCTGGCAATAAATGTCGAAGTGTTTCATATATAAGTGGGGCATGATTTACCCTTTACGAAATAAACCCATAAACCAACCATAACCGAATAATCACTATATGAAGCATGAACAAATGAAAGACCAACTAAACAAACTTCATTTATGTCAAACCACATCAGAGTACAAAAAAACAGAATACCAAACAAAGTATCAAATTGCAAAGTAGGTAAACAACTCATGACTCTCAAAGGACACTAAGACTCTATGCTCCACAAGTTCCAAGCTCCACAACATCTCTAAAGAATAACCATGAGCCACTACCAACAAGATGCTTTACCTTTACCTGTGTCCTGAAACAAGACATCTGCAAAAGAAAAAACATACCAAAGTAGGGGTGAGTATAAAACTCAGTAGGTTTTCCCCTATGACTTCCCTACTCAAACCACTAGGATAGAAGAGTTGGCAATAATTATATAAAAACAGTTTATATAAAACATTTTCTCAAAAGCAGTTATAACAAAATATAAACAAGTTCACAAAACCATTCATAACCAAAAGCATCCAAGAGCAATTGAAACCAATTTTCCAACAGGTCATTTTTCTTGAAAAATAACAAATCCAACTTTAGAACCATTTCACAAACACCCCCTTTTGTCAACCCAAACATTTCACAAACCCGTGAAATCAACTATCCAAGTTTCGTTATGACAGTTCTATAATCATTAGTGGTCTCTCATCGATCTACCAAGTCATCACAAGTTAATTATTTCCCGTGTGCCAATACACCTTTGTAACCAAGCACAAGGTCATATTTCAACCAAGCCTCGTACAAGTAGTTACCATGTGCCAGTACACCTTTGGCACTGAGCACAAGGTCATATTTCAACCATGCCTCGTACAAGTAGTTACCATGTGCCAGTACACCTTTGGCACCGAGCACAGGGTCATATTTCAACCATGCCTCGTCTATGAAACATGAAAACACACCACACATTCACAACAATCATGCCAAAAACATCCCTTCAAAGAAACACCTTTTATTTAAAACCATTTTCATCAAAACCAAGTGTGTTCAACCAATTCAAACCATTTTAATAAAACCGTACTTTTAATGAAAACCAGAGAATAAACCAATTTCATCAAGACATTTCAATACCAACCCATTTTAATAAAACACCCCTTTTTATTGAAAACCCATCTTTCATCAAATCATTTTCCATTACATCCAATCCATAATTTAAAATCAACATTTTAAATTCATGAAGCCAAATCACTATGCACAACAATTTACCAATATTCACAATTTCTTCAAAACCATAAATCGTCACTAAAGAAGATTTCTTCCATTATTTTCACAATCAATACCATTCAAATAACCAATTTTAAACTAATCCAACCAATTCTAACAAGAGTAGTCGATAGTGAAGCCACCTACTTTAACAAAAAGGGTAAAACCAAGCCATGAGCGAAGAACACTCAAGAACACCAGGTCAAAACTCAAAAAATCCATCCTTAGATCACTTCTCCTAACCCAAACAAGACCAAATTTTTTCATATTTGGCATCCAAGCCCTTCTATCTACCCATAATGGGCATATATATAAGAAAATGAGTGAATAGGAGAAGTAGATCTATGTAGATCTGAGAAACCGATCATGAACGATCACATACCTAAATAATCCGGCTTCGATTCGCCAAGAGAAGCCTTTAGGTCACCTCTAGAATGCTTGGGAGAAGTCTTCCATCCTTCATGGGAGATTAATCCCAAGTTAGGGTAACTTAAGTTGTTTAAACATGGCAATTAAAGGAAAAACGAGTTAGATCCACAATTTTAGGATCTAGAACTGCACGGTTAGTCCGCACGGTTTGACAAACCGTGTGCTAACCCTACGTTAGGTTCTACCTCGACCATCCTTCATGCACAGCCTCATCGCATGGTTTCCCTTAACCGTGTGCCGACCATTCAGAATCCACTGCCTCCTCATTCAGACAAGCACGGTTTGGCCGCACGGTTTGAAAAACCGTGCGCCGACCGTGTGCCTTCCACTTTGCTTCAAACTTCACTCCAGGATCTCTTGATTCTCCCATACGTCACCCATACCTTTTGAAACCAAGAAAAGAACCATGTAATGGTTACATACCAGAAACTGGTGGTAATAAAATAATCCTAACAAACATGGCTTACATAACAAATCATATAAATGAAAATGAATCAGTTAACACCCAAAAAAATGATATTACTAAAATATTATTAACATGAAATATTAGAAGATAATATATGATATCATATTTACATATATGGTTCTTTTATAATTTAGAAACAATGATTTAACTATTATACAAGATGTTAACATACCCATGACCATGGAAAAGTACAATGTAATGGTTATTTCCAGAATCTCTTTATTACCAGATGTTGTTTTTAGGTAAGTATATACTATGACCTCTTTATCATCCCCATCCATGTTTTCTTAAAAAATGTATTTAAAAACATTTTTACAATTTACTATAAAATCGTTTAACGTCATTTATACACTTATATGACCAAAAAAAATTTTGAAAGTAATCTTTACTGTTGTTTTCCAAACTAAGTAATTTACGAACCATTAGAAAAAATTAAGGTAATAATGTTTTTTTATCTTATATGGCAAGTGAATCTATTTTACACCATGATAACATATTCAATGATTCACATAAACGCTTATAAGAATATTTTTAAAATAAATGATTTATTTTATAATTATATGACTTTTATATGATTTCAAAATATACAGAGATATTTCTCTAAAAAAGTTTTCATTTCATTTTTTCAACATCCTTTGATGGATTTTAAACTTTTCCCATGTTGTTTTATTTCGATACGAATATTCCATAATGAATTGAAGGTTTTGTTATATGTTTTCAAGTGGATGTGTCATTTTTCTACCATTAAAGGTTCATGGATAATGTATTTATATTTAATATTTTTGTTTTAATTCTAATGTTTATGTTATATTTAAACCATTTCATATGAGGAATGCATTGGACTTAGTAATTCATGGGGGTATCCTATTATAGCTCCTCGATACATCGATAGGTATTATTAGACAATCTAGTTTCTTGGTATGAAACCTTAAAAAAATTTATTTTTAGTCTTGGCATGAGGCCTTGACTATGTGGTTATGAAGTCTGGAATTATGCGTTCCATCATTATGAAAGAGGCTATTGATTTTTCATGTGATTATTCGAATAGTAAAATATCCATCTGTATAAGTAAATTGAATTATTTGATTTTATCTTTGCATATTATGATATAATTTTATGTTTAACATAATTGTGTTTTAGTCTAATATATTCCCTTAAATATTTATTTTTATTTATTAACGTTAACAGTATATTGTTAACCTTACTGAGCATCTAATCTCACCCCTTTATATGTTTTATTTATTTGAGGATATGAAAATGTTTTTTTATTGATGAACTATAGGGACAGGATAAATAAATAAGTTTGTTAAAAATGGGAAATTTTTTTGTTGATGTATTTATTTCATGATGTAATGTAAAACTTATGAATGTATATAGAACATCCAAGGGTAATAAATGGACTGGTATTTCGGGACACGATTCCTTGTATCATGCCATTGTTATGTAATAATGCACTGACTCTAGGTAACTAGGGTCAGGGTGTTATAGTGGGTATCAAAGAAATTTTAGTACAAACCTTATACAATATATTTAAAAAAACATTGATTTGAGAACATTATCCTAATATTGTATTTGAGATTTATTATAGAAGAACATCCTACAATTTTGGTGTTGTGGAGAATTTGTGAGTATTCCATCCAATACATCCATGTCTGGATACGAGCAGGTAGAGGTGGCTCTGGCATAGATGTACCTAGGGGTAAAACCCAAAAACACATCTTTGAGCTAGACTCAAAAGAGAACTGGTGCATGACAATGGGCCTTGATGAACTCTTGGTTACGACACTCCTGGGGGATTTTAAAAGGATAATTATTATTTTATTTACAAACCATTATAAAGGGTTTATATGTATAAACATTATCAAGGAATAAAAATTTATTATTATAGATTATATCTATAAACTGTTCAATTAATATCAAGTGTTTTACATGTTTGGAATTTTGATTTGTGATTCATTAACTAATCGAGTGTATGCCATTTTTTAGAAATGGAGCCTAGTGGAAGGAATTGAAACCATATCAACGCACATAATCAATGTAGGGATTTCCCTCCTACTCAAGATAATTATAGTGGAGCTAGTTATACAACTAGTGTTGGTCAGCTTATTACCATACTGGGAAGACTCACTCAGGTTATGAACAATAATCTTACCCATATGAAGCACCCATATCCCCAACGTGGTGGAACAATGTTAGAACGCTTCATGCGACTACAACCACCAAAATTCAATGGGAGTAAAAATACCTTTTGTAGCTGAGAAATGATTAAATGACTTAGATAAAATATTTCATGCTTTAGGGAGTAGAGAAAGTGAAACGGTTGTAATGGTATTTTATCACCTCACTGGAGATGCTGATCAATGTTAGTCGTTATTCCAAAAAACAAAAGAAGAAGAAGAAGAAGTATCGAACATGGAATAGAGGGTGTTTAAAGATATTTAAAGATAAAAATACTTTCCTTGTGGCCATCAAGTGGATATGGAGAAACAATTTCTGAGTCTAAGGTAAAATATGGATGAAAATATCACAAAGTATGAGGCTAAAGTTACAAGGATAACAAGGCTTGCAGCATATTATATACGTAACTCAAGGAGTAAGATTTGTTGATTCATTTATGGGGTAAAACCATTTCTATGTCGAGAATAAGTCTAATAATCCTTCTCATCATACAAATATATTGTCTCATGCACTATCAAGATATAAAAGTAATTCTCTAAGTCTTACATCTTTAATGAAATGCAAGAGAAAAAGAGATCTATTGAACACTCTATAAATGGAAATAAGGGGGAAAAAGGAAAAGTCTAATATCCATCATGCGGTATATTTATGAAGCAAAAATCTTGTACTTCCATAAAGGGAATGAGAGTCTGTTACAATTGTGGTAAAAAAGGCTACATATCTTGTGATTATAAGGGGAATAAAGAGGCTGTCAATGTTGAATGCTACAGTTGTAGAGAAATGTGGAACTATGCAAATTAATGTTATAGGGGCCAAGGGAACATAACTCAAAAAAGTCCAAGGGAGCAAAGATAAGCTTATGATATAACTACTGGTGAGGTTGGAGCTTCGAATGATGTGGTGTGTAACACTCCAACCTTCTACGATACGCTTCTCTTTGAATAATGTGATAGCGTGTGTTGTACGCAACACCGAGTTCTAACACACCATAACCAATCAAACTAGCCGTTATAAATAGTAATACCTACTTTTTGAAATTATATATATTTTATATTTCAAAATGGAATTCATTTTTGGATTCATAATATCAAATTTATCCTAAGGTGAAATTTTGGTAATTTTCGGATAACTTTAATATTTTGATGAATAGTGAAAATTACTAAATTTTAATTAAAAACAACTTTTTTAATCCAAATAATTAATAGTGATAAATTATGAATTTGAGGGTTTTTAAAGTATATTTAAAATATATTTTTACTATTTAATACAATGTTTGTCATTGGACATAATTTTACATTTAATCCGGACATAAACAAGTGTCAATCTTTTGATAGTTATTATCTCTTAAAAACAAACTTTTTGTTTTAACAACGGGAATTAATTTTAAATTAATTTCTTCCACTCCTGTGTTTTGAATTTGGAAAAATTGATTCCATATTTGGAATCAGGATTTTCAAATTGTGTAAATAGGTAACTTTTATTTTTAGACATTTTGAATAATTACTTCGGTAAATATTTTATTTACCATGGTTAAGGGTAAATCCGGTAAATAAGGGTTAAAAAACAAAATTATAATAATACTAAATTACCCAAAAACGTATCCTAGCCTTATTGGTTGATAAATGTTCGACCATAGGCATCTTTGGGTCGATTTTGGGACCCCATGGAGCCACTTGTAGGTGATAGGTACACTTAATTTTAATTAAGTTAAAATAAGTACAAAAATGACATAAGCATATATCTTTTAGAAAAACAATTTTTAAATAGGGTTATATATGTTGGATTTTCGACTATAAATATTAAATAGAAAGCTAAAAATGTTTCCTACATAATGATATTTTATTTATAATTTTTAGATATTAAATAATTTAATTTATTTATGACACAATGATGATGCAGTAATTACCATAATAGTAAAAAATTAAAATAATTAATATTATAAATTACCAAATAAATATAATTTGAGACTTTTAATGAATTAAACTAATTATTGAGGATAATATGACATATTAGGATTGATTTAATTGACTTTTTTCGAAGTAATCATTCTGTTATAAGTTTCACAAAATTCAACTATTGAATAGTGTCAAAATTGACATAAAAGAGTTTTTAAAACAAATATTATATTATCAATTGATATTAAATTCCTAAAAATCTGAGGTTCGGCCAAGAGACTTATATCATGATAGGTGTATCATTAAAAGACTTTTTGGGGGTCTCTTGGATGTATATAGTATGTTTATTAACCATATAATATAAAAATACAAAGAGACATTGTAAAAGTGAAACTAATTAACTTAGAGTTAATACTTAAGGATAAGGTTAATATAAGTACCCAAACCTGTATAAATTATATTGGTTGAGTGGTTGTCGACCCATACCCACCTTAAAATTTAAATAATCCACTTTGGAGCCATTAGAAACCGAATATGAATTTATTATAAATTAATACTTCTAGCTTTTCCAAAGGTGCCACTCACCCCTCTTATAAAAGGGCACTCCTCCTTCTCATTTCTTCACACCTTCAAAGCCTTTTGGTTCGGCCAAAATCTGCCCAAATACTCTCCCAACTTCCCTCAATACAACCTAGAGGCCTTAGTTTGATCATAAAGCCAACCTAAGGAGCCCTTTTGATCAAATCAAAAGGAAGAACCCGAAGAAGAGGTAATGTTTTCTCCACCCCTTTTCAAGTTCCTTTCTTCTTCCACTTCTTCATTCATTGTTATTACCATTATAAAATAATAACTCCAGTATCTTATATATACTGTGATTTTATTATAAATATGGTACAACCATATTCATTATTATATCCACCCTTTGAATAACATGTCACCATACGTGCGTACGTACGGCTTACCGTCTCCACGTCGTGGCGTAATTTTTATTCAATATATTATTATTTGGATGGGTATAATAATGATGTGTAACTCATGTAAATAATAAATATAACATGTTAATTATTCTGTATATATGATACACCATCCATTTATATATTATTTTAATATCAAAAGTGATATTGTCGTTCGTGCGTACGTACGGACTACCGTCTCCACGAACGCGATGAGATTCATAATCCATCGTATCCATTCAAGTATAATTATCATTTGATGATTTAAAAATGATGTTTAAGGACTTGATATCATTCTGGATATGAATAATATACAACGTATCCATTACAAACATGGCTTACGTAACAAAACATATAAAAGAAAATGAGTAAGTTAACACCCGAAACAACGATAGTACTAAGATATTATTAACAAATCAATGTTAAAAGATCATATATGATATCATATTAATGTATATGATTCATGAATAATTTAATAACAATTATTTCACCATTACACAGGAGGTTAACCTACACCAACCAAGGAAAAGTTCAAGGTAAAGGTTATTTCGCAATCTCTTCATTATCTGAGGTTGTTTATACGTAATAATCTACTGGGATCTATTTATCATCCACATCCATGTTTCTTAAAAATGTATTTCCAAACATTTATACTATTTAAAAGAACATGGGTTAAAGTCATGTATACCCTTGTTTGACTTTTTATAAGAGTTTTATAAATGAATCTTTCCGTCGTTTTCCACACAAGGTGCTTTTAACATTTTCAACAGAATTAAGGTAAGAATGTTTTTTTAACATATACGGTGGGTGCGGTTATTTTCTGCCGTTATAAAATCGTCGAAGCTTCCCTTACAATATTATAAGAATATTTTCAAATAAAATGTTTTATTTTATAAATATATGACTCTTAAATGATTTCAAAATAGAAAGATATATTTCTCTAAAAAGAGTTTTGATTTCATCTATGTCAACATCCTTTGATGGATTTTACGCTTATTTGAAGTTGATTTATTATGATAAAAAACTTCTATATTGTATTGAATGTTTTGTGATATGTTTTACTATGTATGTGCTATTTTTATACCGTTCATAGTTTATCTTGAATGTATTGACATTTCGTAATCTAGTTTTAATACGAATGTTTATGTTATGTTTAAACCTTTTCATATGGGAATACATTGGACTTAATATGTGATGGGTGGAGCCCGCTATAGCTCCTCGATGCATCGGTAGGTCTCATGAGACAAACTAGTGTCTTGGCATAAGGCATTGACAAAATCTTATTTGTAGTCTTGGCACGAGGCCTTGGCTATGTGGTTATGATAGTCTGGCATTATGCATTCCATCATTATGAAAGTGGTTATTGATATTGCATGTGATTATTCGATTTGTAGAATATCCAAGTGAATAAGTAAATGGAATTATTTCATTTTATTTTTTCCATACTATTTTTAAGTTCAAGTTTAAAAGGCTTTTGTTTTAGTTATACATTGCCTTAAATGTTTATTCTTATTTATGAAAGTTTCCACTATATTGTTATCCTTACTGGGCATTTGAGCTCATCCCCTTTCTATGTTTTATTTTTCCCAGGATGTGAAGAAGTAATTCATGAATGACCTACAGGGATAGTATGTGGGGATATGAGTGTGGGATATGGAGACTATGTTGTTGTAGTAGTTTTTAACTTTATGATGTAATGTAAAACTTTATGAATATATCTAGTGTTTCCAAGGCTACTAAACCAATCGGTCTTTCGAGATTTGATCCTTCTTGTGATCATGCCAATGTTATGTAATAATGCACCGACTCTAGGTAACTGAGGTTGGGGCATTACAGTTGGTATCAGAGGATGTTTAGTACAATCCTTGGAAGCTAGATTTAGATAAACTCTGATTAGAGCACATAAATTTAAGATTGACTTTTAGGATTAGTATAGAAGAACTTCCTAGAATTTTGGTATTATAGAGATTTTGTGAGTTTTCCGAGCAATACATCCATGTCTGGATACGAGCTGGTAGAGGTATCTCTCGCATAGATGTACCTAGGGGTAAAACCCGAAAACACCGCTTTGAGCTAGACTCGAACGGGAACTGGTGCACGACAACGGGCCTTGATGCATTCTCGGTTACGACACTCCCAGGGGATATGCTTAGGAAAACTCCCATTTTCTTTACAAATCATTATGAAGGGTTTATGAGTATATACTTCCTAAAAGAAAACATTTTTATGATTATGCATTATATCCATAAATAGTTCAATTTATGTTAAGTGTTTTATAAGTATGGGATTATGTATTTTGATTCATAAATTGATCTAGTTTATGCCATTGTTTAGAAATGGCGCCTAGTGGAAGAAATGGAAACCGTATCAATGCACGCACTCCATGTAGGGATTTCCCTCCTGCTCAAGGTAATTATAGTGGAGTTGGTGATGCAACTGGTTCCGATCAGCTAATCACCATACTGGGACAACTATCTCAGGGTAAGAATAATAACCTTACTCGTATGGACCACCCTGATCCACAGCGTGGAGGATCAATGTTAGATCGATTCATGAGGAAACAACCACCAATGTTCAATGGGAGTACAAATCTCTTAGTAGCTGAGCAATAGAAATTTTCCCTACAGAAAATATTTCACTCTTTAGGGAGTAGTGAAAGGGAAAAAGTTATCATGGCAGTTTACCGCCTCGCTGGAGATGCTGATCAATGGTGGTCAATGATTCAAAATATGAAGGAAGATGATGAAGTATCAAATATGGAATGGGGGGAGTTCAAAGATCTGTTTTTAGAAAAATACTTTCCTCGCGACCACCGAGCAGATATAGAAAGGCAGTTTCTGAGTTTGAGACAAAAGGAGAATGAGAATGTCGCAAAGTATGACGCTAACTTTTCAAGGATAGAAAGGTATGATGGAGATTATATACATAACACATGAAGTATTATTGATCATTTCTTTGATGGGTTAAAATCATTTCTCTGTCGAGCATTAGTCTCACAATCCTTTTCATCATACGAATACATTGACTAATTTGCTATCAAGACCGAAAAGGAATTCTCTAAGTCTTATGACTTTATAGCAATGCAAGAGAAGAAGAGACCTGTTTATCAATATGGGAATGGAAATAAGGGGAAGAAGGGAAAGGTTGAATATTCATTCTGTGGTAAATGTGGTAAGAAACACCCTGGTACTTGCTTGAAGGGAACACGATTCTGTTACACGTGTGGTGAAAAGGGCCACCAAGATCGTGATTGCAAGGGGAAGAAGGAAGCTACCAATGTTCAGTGCTACAATTTCAGGGAGATGTTGAATTATACAAATGAATTTCCTAAGCGTTAAGAGAACTTACCTCAGAAAAGGACAAGGGATCAAGGCCAAGCTTATGCTATCACTACTACTGAGGTAGAAGCTCCGAAAGACGTGGTGGCAGGTAATTTAATGGTTTCCTCAAGTTTAGAAAATGAATTATTTGATTCTGGATCATCGCATTGTTTCATATCTTCCCAGTTTTCTAATAAAATTAGATATTTCCAATTTTATTTAACAAGGGAGTTGTCAGTTAAAACTCCTATGGGAAGTATCATTACAACAATGTTTTGTGAATCAGTCCCCATTAGAGCACATAAATGTTCTTTATCTGCTGATCTCATCGTCATACCTATGATTGAGTTTGATATAATCCTCGTTAAGGACTGGCTTTTGGACTATGATGCGAAGATTTATTGTAAGAAGAAAGAGGTTACGATTATTGATGATGATGATAAGTAACACCTTATCTTTATAGCAGAATCGTCACCACCTAATTCTTATTTAGATCCACCCCCAATAGCTCAACTAAATTCAATTATTGGGGAGGAAGAGAATGAAATTACTATGGGTGAGGAAAGTAATGTTCAAATAGAGGATGTACCCATTGTTAAAGAATATGTAAATGTGTTTCTGGACGATTTACCTGGACATCCTCCAGAACTAGAAGTTGAGTTTTCTATTGATTTAATTCCTGGATCAAGGCCTATATCAAAGACCCCTTATAGAATGGACACTATAGAATTGATCGAACTAAAGAAACAACTAGAGGAATTGAGTAATAAAGGATTTATTCTCCCTAGTGTTTCTCCATGGGGAGCCCCTGTTTTTTTTGTTAAAAAGAAAGATGGATCCATGAGGTTATGTATCGACTACAGGGAGATCAATGCTATAACAATAAATAACAAGTATCCCCTACCTCGAATTGATGATTTATTTGACCAACTGCATGGATCTCAATAATTTTCAAAGATTGACCTTTGATCTGGATACCATCAGTTGTGTGTGAAGAAGGAAGGCATTCCGAAGACAGCATTTCGAACCAGGTACGAGCATTAAAATTTTACTGTAATTCCTTTTGGATTGACTAATGAACCCTCTATATTCATGGATCTGATGAATAGGGTTTTCAAGGAGTATCTCCATGAATTTGTGGTGGTATTTATTGATGATATCTTTGTATACTCCAAAATCTACGAAGATCATGAAAATTAGTTGCGCATTATCTTGAAGACTCTGAGAAGGCATGAATTATATGGGAAGTTTTGCAAGTGTGAATTCTGGCTTCAGGAGATTTCTTTTCTTGGTCTTATTGTCTCTAAAGATGGAATCTCTGTTGATCCTTCTAAGACCAAGGCAATCCAAGAATGGCCATCACCTACGAGTATAACTGAGGTATGTAGTTTTATTGGTTTGGCAGGTTATTATCAACGATTCGTCCAGAATTTTTCACGATTGGCTAACCCATTAACGAAGCTCACATGTAAAGGGGTTAAATTTTTTTGGACAAAAGAGTGTGAAGAATGTTTCGAAGAACTGAAGAGAATACTATTCAATGCTCTTATATTGACTCTACCATTGGCGAATGATGGGTTCGTTATTTATAGTGATGCATCGAAGAAAGGACTTGGTTGTGTCCTTATACAGAATGATAGAGTTATTGCCTATGCATCACGACAGTTGAAAATTCATGAACAAAACTATCCTACTCATGATCTCGAGTTAGCAGTTCTGATCTTTGCTTTGAAGATATGGAGGCACTACCTCTATGGTGAAAAATGTGTGATTTATACTGATCATAAGAGTTTGAAGTATATTTTATCACAAAAATAACTCAACATGAGGAAAAGGAGATGGCTTGAATTACTCAAGGATTATGATTGTACGATACACTACCACCCGGGGAAGGAAAACAAGGTGGAAGATGCTTTGAGCAGAAATGACCATGGAGTTTTGAACAATATGAGAATTGAAAGGGATTAAATTTTCATGGATCTAGTGAAGATAGACATGGGAATAACCAGGGAAGGTGGAACATCAATGCTTTTTCAAATGGTTGCCAAACCATCTTTACTAGAAAGGATTAAGAGTTATCAGACCGATGATGAAGAATTTTAAAAGAAGATTAAAGCTGTGAATGATGGGAGATTGAGAGACTTTGTGTATGAAGATGGAATTTTGAAATTCGGGAAGAGGCTTTGTGTTCCCGATATACCTGATCTAAAAAGGGAATTGTTGGATGATGCTCATAGTTCCAATTTCTCTATACACCCTGGGAGCACCAAAATGTATAGAGATTTGAACGAACATTTTTGGTGGGACAATATGAAGAGGGAGATTGCTGATTTTGTGTCAAGATTTATGGTTTGTCAACAAGTGAAAGCTGGAAGGCAACACCCTGGAGGATTCTTGCAACCTCTTCCCATACCAGAGTGGAAATGGGACAATATTACGATGGAATTTGTCATGGGGCTACCAAAGACTCCTAGAAGGAATGATGCAATATGGGTTATTGTTGATCGTCTTACCAATTCATCCCATTTTATTGCTATAAGAGAAGATCAACCACTGTAACGTCTAGCAAGACTATATATTAATGAAGTTGTGAGACTTCATGGAGTACCCCTATCGATTGTTTCTGATCGTGATCCCCATTTTACTTCAAGATTATGGAAGAGTCTTCAGAAATCCCTGGATACTGAACTTCATTTGAGCACTGCCTACCACCCTCAGACAGACGGACAATCAGAACGGACTATTCAAACCATAGAAAACATGTTGAGATCCTTCACACTTGACATTCAGGGTATGTGGGATCGGTATTTACCTCTGTTAGAATTTTCCTATAACAATAGCTTACATTCGAGTATTCAGATGGAACCATATGAAGCGTTATACGGAAAGAGATGTCTCACACCAACCTTTTGGGATGAATTTTGTGAAAGAAAACTTTTAGGTCTAGAACTGGGGGAGGAAACGATGGAAAAGATGAAGGTAATCCAAAATCACATCAAAGTAGCTCAAAGTAGGCAGAAGAGCTATACCGATAATCGAAGGAAAGATTTGGAATTTCAAGCTGGTGATCATGTTTTCTTGAAGGTATCCCCATGGAAGGGAGTCATACATTTTGGTAAGAATGGTAAATTGAGTCCCAGTTACATTGGACCGCTCGAAATTCTAGAACGAATTGGGGTTGTAGCTTACAGATTGGCAATGCCGCCAAGTCTCTCCAAAGTCCACGATGTGTTCCACATATCTCTGTTGAGGAAATACATGCCTGACCCAACGCATGTACTCACCTATGAAGAATTAGAATTGGAACCCGATCTGTCTTATTGTGAAGAGCCCGTCAGGATTCTTGATACGAGAGAACAAGTGTTGAGAAACCGGACGACGCGTCTGGTAAAAGTTTTGTGGAGAAACCATAAGATGGAAGAGGCAACGTGGGAACCCGAGGAACTTATGATGAAGAACCACCCGAGTCTTTTCATGTGATAAGTATTCTAGAAATTTCAAGGATTAAATTATTTGAAGGAGGGGAGAATGTAACACACAAAGCTTCTACTGTACGCTTCTCTTTGAATAATGTGATAGTGTGTGTTGTACGCAACACCGAGTTCTGACACACCATAACCAATCAAACTAGCCGTTATGAATAGTAATACCTAATTTTTGAAATTATATATATTTTATATTTTAAAATGGAATTTATTTTTGGATTTGGAATATCAAATTTATCCTAAGGTAAAATTTTGGTACTTTTCGGATAACTTTAATATTTTGATGAATAGTGAAAATTACTAAATTTTAATTAAAAACAACTTTTTTAATAAAAATAATTAATAGTGATGAATTATGAATTTGAGTGGTTTTAAAGTATATTTAGAATATATTTTTACTATTTAATATAATGTTGGTCATTGGACATGATTTTACAATTAAACCGGACATAAACAAGTGTCAATATTTTGATAGTTATAATCTCTTAAAAACACGCTTTTTGTTTTAACAACGGGAATTAATTTTAAATTAATTTCTTCCACTTCTGTGTTTTGAATTTGGAAAAATGGATTCCATATTTGGAATCAGGATGTTCAAATTGTGTAAATAGGCAAATTTTATTTTTAGACATTTTGAATAATTACTTCGGTAAATATTTTATTTACCATGGTTAAGGGTAAATCCGGTAAATAAGGGTTAACAAATAATATTATAATAATACTAAATTACCCTAAAACGTGTCCTAGATTTATTAGTTGATACATGTTCGACTATAGGAATCTTTGTGTCGATTTTGGGACCCCATGGAGCCACTTGTAGGTGATAGGGACACTTAATTTTAATTATGTTAAAATAAGTACAAAAATGACATAAGCATATATCTTTTAGAAAAACAATTTTTAAATATGGTTATATATGTTGGATTTTCGACTATAAATATTCATTATAAAGAAAAAAAATTTCCTACATAATTTTATTTTATTTATAATTTTTAGATATTAAATAATTTAATTTATTTATGACACAATGATGATGCAGTAATTACCATAATAGTAAATAATTAAAATAATTGATATTATAAATACCCAAATAAATATAATTTGAGACTTTTAATGAATTACACTAATTTTATAGAATAATATGACATGTTATAATTTATTTAATTTACTTTTTTCAAAGTAATCATTCTCTTATAAGTTTCACAAAAATCAACTATTGAATAGTGTCAAAATTGACATAAAAGAGTGTTTAAAAGAAATATTATATTATTAATTGATATTAAATTCCTAAAAATCTATGGTTCGGCCAAGAGACTTATATCATGATATTTGTATCATTAATGGACCTTTTGGGGGTCTCTTGGATGTATATAGTCTGTTTATTAATCATATAATATAAAAATACAAAGAGACATTGTAAAAGTAAAACTAATTAACTTAGAGTTAATAATTAAAGATAAGGTTAATATATGTACCCAAACCTGTCTAAATTCTATTGGTTTAGTGTTTTTCTACCCATCCCCACCTTAACATTTAAATAATCCACTTTGGAGCCATTAGAAACCGAATATGAATTTATTATAAATTAATATTTCTATCTTTTCCAAAGGTGCCCCTCACCCCTCTTATAAAAGGGCACTCCTCCTTCTCATTTCTTCACACCATCAAAGCCTTTTGGTTCGGCCAAACTCTGCCAAATACTCTCCCAACTTCCCTCAATACAACCTAGAGGCCTTAGTTGGATCATAAAGCCAACCTAAGGAGCCCTTTTAATCAAATCAAAAGGAAGAACCCGGTGAAGAGGTAATGTTTTCACCACCCCTTTTCATGTTCCTTTCTTCTTCCACTTCTTCATTCATTGTTATTACCATTATAAAATAATAACTCCAGTATCTTATATATACTGTGATGTTATTATAAATATGTTACAACCATATTCAGTATTCTATCCACCCTTTGAATAACATGTCACCATACGTGCGTACGTACGACTTACCGTCTCCACGTCGTGGTGTAATTGTTATTCAACATATTATTATTTGGATGGGTATAATAATGATGTGTAACTCATGTAAATAATAAATATTACATGTTAATTATTCTGTATATATGATATACCATCCATTTATATATTATTTTAATATCAAAAGTGATATTTTCGCTCGTGCGTACGTACGGACTACCGTCTCCACGAACGCGATGAGATTCATTCTCCATCGTATCCATTCAAGTATAATTATCATTTGATGATTTAAAAATGATGTTTATGGACTTGATATAATTATGGATATGAATAATATACAACCTATCCATTACAAACATGTATTACGTAACAAAACATATAAAAGAAAATGAGTAAGTTCACACCCGAAACAACGATAATACTAAGATATTGTTAACAAATAAATGTTAAAAGATCATATATGATATCATATTAATGTATATGATTCTTGTATAATTTAATAATAATTATTTCACCATTATATAGGTGGTTAACCTACACCAACCAAGGAAAAGTATAAGGTAAGGATTATTTCGCAATCTCTTCATTATCTGAGGTTGTTTATATGTAATAATCTACTGGGGTCTCTTTATCATCCACATCCATGTTTCATAAAAAATGTATTTCAAAACATTTTTACTATTTAGAAAAACATGGGTTAAAGTCATTTATACCCTTGTTTTACTTTTTATAAGAGTTTTATAAAGGAATCTTTCCGTCGTTTTCCAAACAAGGTGCTTTTAACCTTTTCGACAGAATTAAGGTAAGAATGTTTTTTTAACTTATACGGCGGGTGCAGTTATTTTCCGCCGTTATAAAATCGTCAAAGATTTCCTTACAAGATTATAAGAATATTTTCAAAGAAAATGTTTTTTTTATAAATATATGACTCTTAAATGATGTCAAAATAGAAAGAGATATTTCTCTAAAAAGAGTTTTGATTTCATCTATGTCAACATCCTTTGATGCGTTTTACGCTTATTTGAAGTTGATTTATTATGATACAAAACTTTTATATTGTATTGAAGGTTTTGTGATATGTTTGACTGTGGATGTGCTATTTTTATACCATTCATAGTTTATGGTGATTGTATTGACATTTCGTATGCTAGTTTTAATACGAATGTTTATGTTATGTTTAAACCTTTTCATATGGGAATGCATTGGACTTAATATGTGACGGATGGTGCCCGCTATAGCTCCTCGATGAATCAGTAGGTCTCATGGGACAAAAAAGTATCTTGGCACAAGGCCTTGACAAAATCTTATTTGTAGTCTTGGCACGAGGCCTTGGCTATGTGGTTATGATAGTCTGGCATTATGCATTCCATCATTATGAAAGTGGTTATTGATAATGCATGTGATTATTCGATTAGTAGAATATCCATGTGAATAAGTAAATGGCACTATTTCATTTTATTTTTTCCATATGAAGTTTAAGTTCAAGTTTAAAATGCTTTTGTTTTAGTTATACATTTCCTTAAATGTTTATTCTTATTTATGAAAGTTTCTGCTATATTGTTATCCTTACTGGGCATTTGAGATCACCCCCTTTCTATGGTTTATTTTTCCCAGGATGTGAAAAAGTAATTTATGAATGACCTGCAGGGATAGTATGTGGGGATATGAGTGTGGGATATGGAGACTATTTTGTTGTAGTAGTTTTTCACTTTATTATGTAATGTAAAACTTTATGAATATATCTAGTGTTTCCAAGGCTACTAAACCAATCGGTCTTTCGATATTTGATCCTTCTTGTGATCATGCCAATGTTATTTAATAATGCACCAACTCTAGGTAACTGGGGTCGGGGAATTACAGTTGGTATCAGAGGTAGTTTAGTACAAAACTTGGAAGCTATATTTAGATAAACTTTGATTAGAGCACATAGATTTCTGATAGACTTTGGGGATTAGTATAGAAGAACTTCCTAGAATTTTGGTATTGTAGAGATTTTGTGAGTTTTCCGAGCAATACATCCTTGTCTAGATACGAGCAGGTAGAGGTGACTCTTGCACAAATGTACCTAGGGGTAAAACCTGAAAACACTGCTTTGAGCTAGACTCGAACGAGAACTGGTGCACGACAACGGGCCTTGCTGCACTCTTGGTTACGACACTCCCGGGGGATATGCTTAGGATAACACCCATTTTCATTACAAATCATTATGAAGGGTTTATGAGTATATACTTACTCAGAGAATTTTTTTATGATTATAGATTATATCCATAAATAGATCAATTTATGTTAAGTGTTTTATAAGTATGGGATTATGTATTTTGATTCATAAACTCATCTAGTTTATGCCATTGTTTAGAAATGGCGCCTAGTGGAAGAAATGGAAATTGTATCAATGCATGCACTCCATGTAGGGATTTCCCTCCTAGTCAAGTTAATTATAGTGGAGTTGGTGATGCAATTGGTGCCGATCAGCTAATCACCATACAGGGACAACTCACTCAAGATATGAATAATAACCTTACCCGTATGGAGCACCCTGATCCGCAGCGTGGAGGATCAATGTTAGTTCGATTCATGAGGCAAAAACCACCAAAATTCAATGGGAGTACAAATCCATTAGTAGGTGAGCAATGGATATTATCCCTAGAGAAAATATTTCAGGCTTTGGGGAGTAGTAAAAGGGAAAAAGTTATCATGGCAGTTTACCGCCTCACTGGAGATGCTGATCAATGGTGGTCATTGATTCAGAATATGAAGGAAGATGATGAAGTATCAAATATCGAATGGAGGGAGTTCAAAGATCTGTTTTTAGAAAAATAATTTCCTCGTGACCACCGAGAAGATATGGAAAGGCAGTTTCTGAGTCTGAGACACAAGGAGGATGAGAATGTTGCAAAGTATGAGGCTAACATTACATGGCTAGCAAGGTATGCTGGAGATTATATACGTAACCCAAGAAGTAATATTGATCATTTCTTTGATGGGTTAAAACCATTTATCCATCGAGAATTATTCTCACAATCCTTTTCATCGTACGAAGACATTGTCTCATGTGCTATCAAGACCGAAAAGGAATTCTCTAAGTCTTATGACTTTAAAGCAAAGCAAGAGAAGAAGAGATCTGCTGATCAATCTGGGAATGGAAATAAGGGGAAGAAGGGAAAGGATGAATATCCATCGTGTGGTAAATGTGGTAAGAAACACCCTGGTACTTGCTTGAAGGGAACATGAGTTTGTTACATGTGTTGTGAAAAAGGCCACCAAGATCGTGATTTCAAGGGGAAGAAGGAAGCTACCAATGTTTAGTGCTACAATTGCAGGGAGATGGGGAATTATGCAAATGAATGTCCTAAGCGTCAAGAGAACTTACCTCAGAAAAGGCCAAGGGATCAAGTCCAATCTTATGCTATCACTACTGCTGAGGTAGAAGCTCCGAAAGACGTGGTGGGAGGTAATTTAATGGTTTCCTCAAGTTTAGCAAATGCATTATTTGATTCTGGATCATCGCATTGTTTCATATCTTCCCAGTTTGATATGAAAATTATATATTTCCAATTTGATTTAACAAGGGAATTGTCAGTTAAAACTCCTAAGGGAAATATCATTAGAACAAAGTTTTGTGAATCAGTCCCCATTAGAGCACATAAATGTTTTTTATCTACTGATCTCGTCATCATACCTATGATTGAGTTTGATATAATCCTCGGTATGGACTGGCTTTTGGACTATGATGCGAAGAATTATTGTAAGAAGAAATAGGTTACGATTCTTGATGATGATGATAAGGAGCACCTTATCTTTAGAGGAGAATCGTCACCACCTAATTCTTATTTAGATCCACCCCTAGTAGCTCAAATAAATTCAATTATTGGGGAGGAAGAGAATGAAATGACTATGGGTGAGGAAAGGAATGCTCAAATAGAGGATGTACCCGTTGTTAAAGAATATGTAGATGTGTTTTCGGACGATTTACCTGGACATCCTCTAGAACGAGAAGTTGAGTTTTCCATTGATTTAATTTATGGATCAAGGCCTATATCGAAGACCCCTTATAGAATGGCCACTGTAGAATTGGTCGAACTAAAGAAACAACTAGAGGAATTGAGTAATAAGGGATTTATTCACCCTAGTGTTTCTCCATGGGTATCCCCTCTTCTTTTTGTTAAAAAGAAAGATGGATCCATGAGGTTATGTATCGACTACAGGGAGATCAATGCTATAACAATAAAGAACAAGTACCCCCTACCTCGCATTGATGATTTATTTGACCAACTGCATGGAGCTCAATACTTTTCAAAGAATGACCTTCGATCTAAATACCATCAGTTGTGTGTGAAGAAGGAAGACATTCCTAAGACAGCATTTCGAACCAAGTACGGGCATTACGAGTTTACTGTAATGCCTTTTGGATTGACTAATGTGCCCTTTGTATTCATGGATCTAATGAATAGGGTTTTCAAGGAGTATCTCGATGAATTTGTGGTGGTATTTATTGATGATATCTTAGTATACTCCAAAAGCTACAAATATCATGAAAATCACTTGCGCATTATCTTGAAGACTCTGAGAAGGCATGAATTATATGGGATGTTTAGCAAGTGTGAATTCTGGATTTAGAAGATTTCCTTTCTTGGCCATATTGTCTCTAAAGATGGAATCTCTGTTGATCCTTCTAAGACCAAGGCAATCCAAGAATGGCCAGCACCTACGAGTATAACTAAGGTACATAGTTTTATTGGTATGGCAGGTTATTATCGATGTTTCGTCCAGAATTTTGCCCGATTGGCTAACCCATTAACGAAGCTCACACGTAAAGGGGTTAAATCTGTTTGGACAAAAGAGTTTGAAGAATGTTTCAAAGAACTGAAGAGAAGATTAGTCAATGCTCCTATATTGACTCTACCATCAGGGAATGATGGGTTCGTTATTTATAGTTATGCATCGAAGAAAGGACTTGGTTGTGTCCTTATGCAGAATGATAGAGTTATTGCCTATTCATCACGACAGTTGAAAATTCATGAACAAAACTATCCTACTCATGATCTCGAGTTAGCAGCTGTGATCTTTGCTTTGAAGATATGGAGGCACTACCTCTATAGTGAAAAATGTGAAATTTATACTGATAACAAGAGTTTGAAGTATATTTTCTCACAAAAAGAACTCAACATGAGGAAAAGGAGATGGCTTGAATTACTCAAAGATTATGATTGTATGATACACTACCACCCGGGGAAGGCAAACAAGGTGGCAGATGCTTTGAGCAGAAAAGACCATGGAGTTTTGAACAATATGAGAATTGAAAGGGATTCAATTTCATGGATCTAGTGAAGATGGACATGGGAATAACCAGGGAAGGTGGAACATCAATGCTTTTTCAAATGGTTGCCAACCCATCTTTACTAGAAAGGATTAAGATTTCTCAGACCGATGATGAAGAATTTCAAAAGAAGATTAAAGCTGTGAATGATGGGAGATTAAGAGACTTTGTGTATGAAGATGGTATTTTGAAATTCGGGAAGAGACTTTGTGTTCCTGATATACCTGATCTAAAAAGGGAATTGCTGGATGATTCTCATAGTTCCAATTTCTCTATACACCCTGGGAGCACCAAAATGTATAGAGATTTGAAGGAACATTTTTGGTGGGACAATATGAAGAGGGATATTGCTGATTTTGTGTCAAGATGTATGGTTTGTCAACAAGTGAAAGCTGGAAGGCAACACCCTGTAGGAGTCATGCAACCTCTTCCCGTACCGGAGTGGAAATGGGACAATATTACGATGGACTTTGTCATGGGGATACCAAAGACTCCTAGAAGGATTGATTCAATATGGGTTATTGTTGATCGTCTTACCAAGTCAGCACATTTACTTTCTATAAGAGAAGATCTACCACTGAAACGTCTAGCAAGAATATATATTAATGAATTTGTGAGACTTCATGGAGTACCCCTATCAATTGTTTCTGATCGTGATCCCCATTTTACTTCAAGATTCTGAAAGAGTCTTCAGAAATCCATGGATACTGAACTTCATTTGAGAACTGCCTACCACCCTCAGACAGACGGACAATCAGAACGGACTATTCAAACCTTAGAAGACATGTTGATATCATGCTCACTTGACTTTCAGGGTATGTGGGATTAGTATTTACCTCTGGTAGAATTTTCCTATAACAATAGCTTCCATTCGAGTATTTAGATTGCACCATATGAAGCGTTATACGAAAAGAGATGTCGCACACCAACCTGTTGGGATGATGTTGGTGAAAGAAAACTTGTAGGTCTAGAACTGGTGGAGGAAACGATGGAAAAGGTGAAGGTAATCCAAAATCGCATCAAAGCAGCTCAAAGTAGGCAGAAGAGCTATGCTGATAATCGCAGGAAAGATTTGTAATTTCAAGTCTGTGATCATGTTTTCCTGAAGGTATCTCCATGGAAGGGAGTCATACGTTTTGGTAAGAAAAGTAAATTGAGTCCTAGGTACATCAGACCTTTCGAAATTCTAGAACGAATTGGGGCTGTACCTTACAGATTGGCAATGCCGCCAAGTCTCTCCAAAGTTCACGATGTGTTCCACGTATCTCTGTTGAGGAAATAAATGCCTGACCCAACGCATGTACTCACCTATGTAGAATTAGAACTGGAACCCGATCTTTCTTATTGTGAAGATCCTATCAGGATTCTTGATAAGAGAGAACAAGTATTGATAAACCGGAAGACGCGTCTGGTAAAAGCATTGTGGATAAACCATAAGATGGAAGAGGCAACTGGGAACCCGAGGAACTTATGATAAAGAACCACCCGAGTCTTTTAATGTGATAAGTATTCTAGAAATTTAGAGGAAGAAATTATTTGAAGGAGGGGAGAATGTAACACCCCAAGCTTCTACAGTTCGCTTCTCTTTGAATAATGTGATAGCGTGTGTTGTACGCAACACCGATTTCTAACACACCATAACCAATCAAACTAACTGTTAGGAATAGTAATACCTACTTTTTGAAATTATATATATTTTATATTTCAAAATTGACTTCATTTTTGGATTCGGAATATCGAATTTAGCCTAAGATGAAATTTTGTTACTTTTCGGATAACATTAATATTTTGATGAATAGTGAGAATTACTAAATTTTAATTAAAAACAACTTTTTTAATCAAAATAATTAATAGTGATAAATTATGAATTTGAGTGGTTTTAAAGTATATTTAGAATATATTTTAACTATTTAATACAATGTTGGTCATTGGACATAATTTTACAATTAAATCGGACATAAACAAGTGTCAATCTTTTGATAGTTATTATCTCTTAAAAACAGGCTTTTTGTTTTAACAACGGGAATTAATTTTAAATTAATTTCTGACACTTCTGTGTTTTGAATTTGGAAAAATGGATTCCATATTTGGAATCAGGATGTTCAAATTGTGTGAATAGGTAACTATTATTTTTAGACATTTTGAATAATTATTCCGGTAAATATTTTATTTACCATGTTTAAGCGTAAATCCGGTAAATAAGGGTTAACAAATAATATTATAATAATACTATATTACCCTAAAACGTGTCCTTGCCTTATTGGCTGATACATGTTCGACCATAGTCATCTTTGGGTTGATTCTGGGACCCCATGGAGCCACTTGTAGGTGATAGGGACACTTAATTTTAATTAAGTTAAAATAAGTACAAAAATGACATAAGCATATATCTTTTAGAAAATTAATTTTTACATAGGGTTATATATGTTGGATTTTAGACTATAAATATTCATTAGAAATATAAAACTATTTCCTACATAATTATATTTTATGTATTATTTTTATATATTAAATAATTTAATTTATGTATGACACAATGATGATGCAGTAATTTCCATAATAGTGAAAAATTAAAATAATTGATATTATAAATACCCAAATAAATATAATTTGAGACTATTAATGAATTACACTAATTTTCTAGGATAATATGATATATTAGGATTGATTTAATATACTTTTTTCGAAGTAATAATTCTGTTATAAGTTTCAAAAAAATCAAATATTGAATTGTGTCAAAACTGACATAAAAGAGTTTTTAAAACAAATATTATATTATTAATTGATATTAATTTCTTAAAAATCTTCGGTTCGGCAAAGAGACTTATATCATGATAGTTGTATCATTAATGGACCATTTTGGGGTCTCTTGGATGTATATAGTATGTTTATTAACCATATAATATAAAAATACAAAGAGACATTGTAAAAGTGAAACTAATTAACTTAGAGTTAATACTTAAAGATAAGGTTAATATAAATACCCAAACCTGTCTAAAATCTATTGGTTGAGTGGTTTTAGAACCATCCCCACCTTAAAATTTAAATAATCCACTTTTGAGCCATTAGAAACCGAATATGAATTTATTATAAATTAATATTTCTAGCTTTTCTAAAGGTGCCCCTCACCCCTCTTATAAAAGGGCACTCCCCCTTCTCATTTCTTCACACCTTTAAAGCCTTTTGGTTCGGCCAAACTCTTCCCAAATACTCTCCCAACTTCCCTCAATACAACTTAGAGGCCTTAGTTTGATTAGAAATCCAACCTAAGGAGACCTTTTGATCAAATCAAAAGGAAGAACCCGAAGAAGAGGTAATGTTTTCACCACCCCTTTTCAAGTTCCTTTCTTCTTCCACTTCTTCATTAATTGTTATTACCATTCTAAAATAATAACTCCAATATATTACATATATTTTGATGTCATTATAAATATGGTAAAATCATATTCATTATTCTATCCACCCTTTGAATAACATGTCACCATACGTGCGTACGTACGGCATACCGTCTCCAGGTCGTGGTGTAATTGTTATTCAATATATTATTATTTGGATGGGTATAATAATGATGTGTAACTCATGTAAATAATAAATATAAAATGTTAATTATTCTGTATATATGATATACCATCCATTTATATATTATTTTAATATAAAAAGTGATATTGTCGCTCGTGCGTACGTACGGACTACCGTCTCCACGAACGCGATGAGATTCATTCTCCATCGTATCCATTCAAGTATAATTATCATTTTATGATTTAAAAATGATGTTTAAGGACTTGATATCATTATGGATATGAATAATATACAACCTATCCATTACAAACAAGGCTTACGTAACAAAACATATAAAATAAAACGAGTAAGTTAACACCCGAAACAACGATAATACTAAGATATTATTAACAAATCAATGTTAAAATATCATATATGATATCATATTAATGTATATGATTATTGTATACTTTAATAACAATTATTTCACCATTATAGAGGAGGTTAACCTACACCAACCAAGTAAAAGTACAAGGTAAGGGTTATTTCACAATCTCTTCATTATCTGAGGTTGTTTATACGTAATAATCTTCTGGGATCTCTTTATCATCCACATCCATGTTTCTTAAAAATGTATTTCAAAACATTTTTACTATTTAAAAGAACAAGGGTTAAAGTCATTTATACCCTTGTTTTGCTTTTTATAAGAGTTTTATAAAGGAATCTTTCCATCGTTTTCCAAACAAGGTGCTTTTAACATTTTTGACAGAATTAAGGTAAGAATGTTTTTTTAACTTATACGGCGGGTGCGGTTATTTTCTGTCGTTATAAAATTGTCAAAGCTTCCCTTACAAGATTATAAGAATATTTTCAAATAAAATGTTTTATTTTATAAATATATGACTCTTAAATTATTTCAAAATAGAAAGAGATATTTCTCTAAAAAGAATTTTGATTTCATCTATGTCAACATCCTTTGATGGATTTTACGCTTATTTGAAGTTGATTTATTATGATACAAAACTTCTGTATTGTATTGAATGTTTTGTGATAGGTTTGACTGTAGATGTGCTATTTTTATACCATTCATAGTTTATGGTGAATGTATTTACATTTCGTATGCTAGTTTTAATATGAATGTTTATGTTATGTTTAAACCTTTTCATATGGGAATGCATTGGACTTAATATGTGATGGGTGGAGCCCGCTATAGCTCCTCGATGCATCGGTAGGTCTCATGAGACAAACTAGTGTCTTGGAACAAGGCCTTGACAAAATCTTATTTGTAGTCTTGGCACAAGCCCTTGGCTATGTGGTTATGATAATCTGGCATTATGCATTCCATCATTATGAAATTGGTTATTGATATTGCATGTGATTATTCGATTAGTAGAATATCCATGTGAATAAGTAAATGGCATTATTTAATTTTATTTTTTCCATACTATGTTTATGTTCAAGTTTAAAAGGATTTTTTTAGTTATACATTGCCTTGAATTTTTATTCGTATTTATGAAATTTTCGGCTATATTATTATCCTTACTGGGCATTTGAGCTCACCCCCTTTCTATGTTTTATTTTTCCCAGGATGTGAAGAAGTAATTTATGAATGACCTGTAGGGATAGTTTGTGGGGATATGAGTGTGGGATATGGAGACTATATTGTTGTAGTAGTTTTTCACTTTATGATGTAATGTAAACTGTAGGAATATATCTAGTGTTTCCAAGGCTACTAAACCAATTGGTCTTTCGAGATTTGATCCTTCTTGTGATCATGCCAATGTTATGTAATAATGCACCAACTCTAGGTAACTGGGGTCGGGGCTTTACAAGGTGGAAGGTAATTTAATGGTTTCCCAAGGTTTAGTCAATGCTTTAGTTGATTCTGGATCATCTCATTCTTTCATATCTTACCATTTTGCTAGGAAAATTACACTATTCCAATTTGATTTAACAATGGAGTTGTTAGTAAAAAATCATAAGGGAATTATCATTGCAATAATGTTTTGTGAATCAGTTCCCATCAGGGCATATAAATGTCCTTTATCTTCTGATCTCATTGTCATACCCATGATCGAATTTGATATAATCCTTGGTATGGATTGGCTTTCAGACCATGATGAAAACATTTATTGTAAGAAGAAGGATGTTACAATTATCGATGATGATAAGGAGTACCTTTTCATTATAGCAGAAATGAAACCATCTGATTCTTATCTAGATCCACCCCCAGTAGCTCTACTAAATCCAATTATTGGGGATGATGAGAATGAAATTATAATTGGTGAGGAAAATAATGTTTGAATTGATGTTGTACCTATTGTGAAAGGATATATTGATGTGTTTCTAGAGGATTTACATGGACATCTCCAGACTGAGAAATTGAGTTTTCCATTGATTTAATTACTAGTTAAAGGCCCATATCAAAGACCCCATATATAATGGCCACTATGGAATTAGTGGAACTAACAAAAAACTAGAGGGATTGAGTAATAATGGATTTATTCTCCCAATTGTTTCTCCATGGGAATCCCCCGCCCTTTTTTATAAGAAGACAGAAAAATATATGAGGTTGTGCATTGACTATAGGGAGATCAATGCTATAACAACAATGAAAAAGTATCCCCTACCTCACATTAATGATTTATTCAACCAAAATAATGGAGCTCAATATTTTCCAATGATTGACCTATGATCTGGATATCTTTAGTTGTGTGTGAAGAAGGAGGACATTCCAAAAACAACATTTCGAATATGGTGTGAGAATTACGAGTTTACAGTAATGCCTTTTGGATTGACTAATGATCCCTCTGTTTTCATGGACCTAATGAATAGAGTTTTCAAGGAATATCATGATGAATTTCTAGTGGTATTTATTGATGATATCTTGGTACACTCTAAAAGCTATGAAGATCATGAAAATCACTTGCGTATTATTCTAAATACTCTAATAAGAAATGAATTATATGGGATGTAGAGACCCAAAGCTTGACATACATGGACATTACATTAATTTTGCAGAATAATTAATATATAACAAAAACAAAAACCAAAGGACCATAATAGTTTAGTGTCTTTGGATACTCGTAACATAATCTTCTAATCACCGTGAAAGATCTTCAACATCTCCCATAAAGATATTCCCCTTTTGTTTTCTTACCTAAAACAATTCATTATATCCTGGGGAAAAGAAAACATATAAAGGGTGGGATCAAATTCTCAGTAAGGGTAATCTTGGATAAAATGAAACAAACCATATAAATTTTAACATAAAAACATGAACATAATGTTTAAACATTGAAATCTTGAGAAATGACATAAAACATGGCAGTACGTAAGTCATAGATCATAATGAAACATCAATCATGATAAAATAGCTTGGAAATAAAACATGTAATTGTGGAAAAACATTAATCGCATTATATGATTTCCATAGTATCCAAAGCATTGATGCGAAGACCATATTAGTGGACAAAGTCCCTTTTTGAATCGAGTTCACTCTTAGTTTTAGTCCTGTAAAACTTAACCAGATTAACTTACCATTCCATCCATGTCTATCTCATGAGATATAAATATTTACCCAATTCATTGGAGGGAGATATAGGTCCCACCCATCTCATAATTAAATCATTCTTACTTGTGCCACAACATAAACATAAATCATTCATCATAACCCAATGATCAAAATGGGTTTCATAAACATCATCCCATCATAACATAATACATATAATAAAATGGATATCATTTCATCATAAAAAAAGTGACACCATGTAAAGCATAGAGATAATATACTTGAAACATACATATATTAAATAAGTTTATCTTATATGGAAAATGGTTTTGATAAAACACTTGAAAAGAATTCTTGAGGAAAATATCCTTTCTTCTTCAAAATCATTTTCTTTTCACAAAATTCCACGCAATTTTAAAAGAAAAGGATTTTATTGAAAATAACCATGAAATATTGTAGAGTAAAATTAAAGAAAATAAGATGTTATACAACCAAAAAAATCTGTTAATGTCGTATAAGTTAAAAAAACATTCTTCTCGTACTTTGGCCAGGAAAGTCAAAAAGTACATCATACGAAAAACTACAAAAGATTCCTTTCATATCTTTTACTAAAAACTCACCAAAGGGTAAAATTGGATTGATACAATTATAGGAGGATATAAATAATATTACATATTGAGGAAACATAGATATGGATGATAAATATTCCCCAGCAAATTCTGATGTATAAACAATCTCGGATAAAAATTGAGATTGTGAGATTTTCCATTACCATAGGTCTGATTTTCTTCATAAGTGTCCAGACCTCCTATTCATTGAAGCGCCTCTTCATAACCTCCTCTTAGGGCACTAAAAATGGTCTTTGAAGAACACTAGGACCTCTATGATGTTTCTAGGGAAGTGGAGAAGAGAAATGGACAAGGGTTGGATAAGCTTGAAGGCTCAATGTGGTGTGAGGAAGAGAGGGAGGAGGTTCACTTTTATAAGGGAGGAGAGGGGAACCTTAGAAAAAACAAAAAATATAATTTTATTATATAGTCATATTCGGTTTTTAATATCTCCAAATTGATTTTTTTCAAAGCTAAGGTGGGTATGGGTCAAAATAATCTCATCCAATAGAATTTAGACAAGTTTAGGATTCTATTTTAACCTTATCATTTAGATTTAACTTTAACTTAAATAATTTTACTTTTATCGTTTCTTCTTGTTTTCTTACACTATAAGATTAATAAACATACTATAACAAGCCAAACATTAATAATGTAATATTTGTTTTAAAAACTATTTTATGTCAATTTTGAAACTATTTGGTAATTTATTTTTTGTGAAAATCATAACAAAATTATTAGTTCGAAAAAAGTTAATTAAATCAATATTAACATGTCATATTAACCTATAAAATTATTTTAATTCATAAAAAGTCTCAAATTTCATTTATTTGGGTATTTATAACATCAATTATGTCAATATTTCATTAATAAGATAATAACTGGATCATCATTGTGTCATAAATAAATTAAATTATATAATTTCTAAAAATTATAAATAAAATACCATTATGTAGGAAATATTCTTATCTTTCTAATGAATATTTATAGGTGAATTTATCTTATGTATAACCCTATATTATAAATGTTTTAGTTATTAAACATTGATTTTAACTATTTTAAATATTCTTTAAATAAAATAATATTAAATGTCCTAATCTAATACAAGTGGGCCTAAATGGTCCTATATTATTCCTAAGGTTGTTTTTGGTCGAATTAAACTTATCCAATAGAATTATGACATGTTTTATGGTAATAATAATATCATTTTTACCCTTAATTCCATATTTACTTTTAACCGTCGTACAAAAAATAAAAAGTTACTAACCACCAAAAATTATTTTCATCTCATTGAACAACATTTTAGTCCTTGATATTAACCTTGTTTCTTGGATTTTCGAAATTCCACTCACAGAAGCGGTAAAATAATGTTTTTTGTAAATTTTCAAATTCTCCTAGGAGGTGGGTAAAAGACGGTGAAAATTTCAATAAAATTTTTATATATCTAAAATTATTATAAAAGGACTCCAATGAATTAAATTTAACTTATATAGGTGTTATGTATCATTTTTTACCTAAAATAAATTTAAATAAAATAATTAATTAATTAAATAAAAAAATTGGGTTTTTAAATAGTAACCCAGTGTTTTCACTATTAATTGAAAATTGAAAGTTTTCAAAAAAATACCAAAAATTCACCCTAGGATAATTTCGATATTCCAAATCCAAAAATGAAGTTAATTTTGAAAAATAAAATATTAAAAATATTAAAAAGTGGGTATTACTATTCATAATGGCTAGTTCATAATAATATTATAAAATTATATCGTTTCGTGAAACTCGGTATTGCGTACTACACACGCTATTGAGGAAGGTCTTGATTGCATGTAATGTATGTCAAGTCAGGTTTGCGTGTAGTGAAATCTCCCTTTGGTGTTGTGTATATAATAATCAAAACTTATTTCATTTATACATTAAACAAAATCTATACCTAATGTTGCGTAGAATAATTCCAACAAAACCAAATTGAAATTGAGTATAACACAAGCCAAGAATAGTGTGGCGTATACTGCAAGCTAATACGTTGTTGCGTGTAGCACAAGATAATTTTGGTGTGGCGTACAACACAATACATCAAAGTAATTAAAAATAATATTTCTCATAAAATCCCGGGCTGTCACATTCTACCCCCCTTAAAATGATTTTCGTCCTCAAAATTTGTCGAGGTTATAAATGGTTTACTACTTGAAAGTTTCTTTCATAGAAACCCACATCGTAAAAAGGAATACTAAAACTTCATTTTAAAAACGAAAGTTAGAAATGTAATGGTTACCCATATTAACTCATCACTGGGTTTCCACAAAGGAGAATGTTGGTGTAAATATGGATATGGAAGAAAAATCTAACCATCATGTTATGATAGAGAGTGGTAGTGGACATGGCTATGAAAAATCCAATAATCACAAAGCCATAAATTTGTGATAATATAAGGTACCATCTAATTCATTGGATATGAGGACACTAGGACAACATTTTAGGTTTTCAAGATCATTTCCCTAAAGTTAAATAATTTTTGAATTAAAAGAAATAATTACTTGATTTTGGTACAATCTTACTGTTGTTTGTGCCTTGACCAATTTCCACTTAATCTCTTAAAGAAATGATGTTGAATTGGTCTTCTGTGATGTGTTAGCAGATAATGTGATATAATGACGGGTCATTCCATCTTTCAAAAATGAATGGTTAGAAAAAGTTATTAAATATACATAAGTCCATATATGGTGATATTAAACGTATATGGCTCCAAGAATGTACTTATACATCATATAGCATACCTCTTGATATAATAAAACTAGTTTCTACTAACCAGGGATTTCTTGTAGGCCAGTGGTAGGTGATAAAGGCATGTCGCACTTCAGTTGAGGGTTCGATTCCCACAGCCTTGTCTGACATGACGGGTTGTCGCCCGTCCTGCAGGTTGTCCTTTTTCTAAAACTACATTATTATAACATTCCATAAATAATATCAAAAAAAGTTCTATCCATAAACAATACTGACTTATGTCCAACATAATCCATTCTAATCTTTAGTCTTATCCAAAATAATTCTATCCAAGCTCATAGTAAAAATGAAACAATTACTAGAAATTTCATCTACTGAAAATGTGAATGCCATCATTTATCCCCCATATATCATAGGATATATCTTGTTGGTCAAATTACAAACATGTGAATACCTTAATCATGTATTATCTTGAAAAATGAATACCCATTGACTCTTATTGAAAACATGAATGCTGAAAAAATATAACACTTTCCAAATACCAAAATCCCAAAATTTCTATATACTCAAACCATGATATAACGTTGTCCTTATATCAATTATGAGCTCATGAATTCCATCAAACATATTATTTTCTCTTTATCCATTCATTATGCGCATATCATCTGCTTTCCAAAATATTTTATTTACTTTTCATGGTTACCGGTACAATAATAAACCAATTCATAGATATTCCAATATTCCACAGTACTATAAATTAGATTCCACAACATTATTTTAGAATCCCATTACATATACACATAATCATTCCACTACATCATTTTCATACTCAACATCACCAATAGTGATCGCATGTGACTTCCCTTTGTCCTTTACCTTATGAGGATGCTCACGTCGTTCATCATTAACCCTTGGCTTAGGGCATTGATTAGCATAATTCCCAATTTCCTTGCAGTCGAAGCATTGAAGTGTTGTTGGAGCGTTCTCTGTAGTCTCTTATTTATTCACATCATTAGCAACCCTTTTTCCATTACTTCGACACTCAGCTGCTCGATGACCTTCTTTTCCACACTTGAAATATTTTCAAGTACCTTTTAGACAATCTCCACCATGATTCTTTCCATACATTGGTCATAAAGAAACATTCACCTTTTTCACCATTGTTCTGAGGTTTTTCCTTGAACCCCATCTTTCGTTTCTTGTCAAAAACATGAGGTTGATATGTTACACCAACTTCCAGTTCTACCATGATAGTACAACACTCAATTTCTTTATAGCTACATAAGTCTCTTATAGCTAATGACCTTCAAAGACTTAGTTTTAAGCCACTAAAGAGTCGATCAACTTTACTTTCAGGTTGGATGATAAGGCCGGATCCATACCTAGAAAGTCTTATAAAATTTTCTTTGTATATACCAACAGATTCATCATCCTTCTGCCTAAGCTGAAGGAACTCCTTCTCCATATTTCTTCGAAGAATAAGAGGGAAGTAATTACTGAAAACAAGTTCTTGAACTCGTCCCATTCCATGGATTCAATTTCATCTTGGGGCCTTATATTCTTAATTAGAATCCACCACTGGTTTGCTTCACCTTATAAATGGTAAACAGCTAGAATGACTTTATCATGTTCTGAACAGCGAAGTATGGAAAATATCTTTTCAATGGTACTGATCCATTGTTCAGAAAAATGTGGATCAAAAGACCCATTGAAAGAAGGTGGACATTGCCTCGTGAAGGACTCAATAGAATATTGTTCCCTTCTCTGCTAATTTGGAAGTCCAGAATGATTCATAGCTTGTGTAAGTATATCAATAAGATTTTCCACTCCATCTCCCAAAACATTGGTCTGTTCAGGTGGACAATCATTGAATTTCCCATTACATTGATCAACACGGTTACTTTGGGTTCTAGTCATCGTCTAAAACCCAAAAAGAACAGTGTGAGAGGCAAAAATCATGCAAGGAAAACAACATAATAAAGGGGGAGTACCTTCAATATCTAACATCTTAAGTTAAATTATAATATTGTTACTATAATTCTAGTACTATAACCTATACTTATACTTATCCTTAGGAAATTCCCTAGACATACTTTCGAAATATCTATAGGGATCTCAATAAAGTTTTTGGATCCTAGTTTCCAAAGGTTAACTAAACCATTCCTCGGATACCAATTGTAGAGACCCAAAGCTTGACGTACATGGACATTAAATTACTTTTGCGGAATACTTAATACATAATAAAACAAACACCAAAGGACCGTAATATTTTAGTGTCTTTGGAAACACGGAACATAATCTTCCAATCATGGTGAAAGATTTTGGACATCTCCCGTAAAGATCTTCCCCTTTTGTTTTCTTACCTAAAACCTTTCATTAAATCCTAGGGAAAAGAAAACATATAAAGGGTGAGCTCAAATGCTAATTAAGGGTAATCATGGATAAAATGAGACAAAACATATACATTTGAACATAAAAACATGCACAAAATGATTAAACATCGAAATCTTGAGCAATGACATAAAACATGGCATTACATAAGGCATAGATCATAATGGAAAATCAATCATGATAAAATAGCTTGGAAATAAAACTTGTAATTGTGTTAAAACATTAAGCACTTGATATGATTTCCATAGTAGCCAAGGAATTACTGCCAAGACCATCTTAGTGGGAAAATTCCCATTCTAAATCGAGTCCACTCCTCATTTTAGTCAAATAACACTGAACCGGATTAACTTACCGTTCTAGCCATGTCTATCTAATAAGATATAAATTTTTACCCAATGCATTGGAGGGAGATATAGGTCCCACCAATCTCATAATGAAATCATTCTTACTTGTTCCACAACATAAACATAAATCAATTATCATAACCCAAAGAACACAATGGGTTTCATAAACATCATCCCATCATAACATAATCTATATAAAAATTTGATATCATTTAATCATAAGAAAAGTGACACCATGAAAATTATAGAGATATTATTTATGAAACATACACATATTAAATAATATAATCTTAGATGGGAAATGGTTTTGATAAAATAGTTGAAAAGATTTTTTGAGGAAAATATCCTTTCTTCTTCAAAATCATTTTCTTTTCACAAAATGCCATGCAATTTTAAAAGAAAATGATTTTATTGAAAATAATCCCGAAATCTTGTAGAGTAAACTTCAGGAAAATAAGGCATTATAAAACCATAAAAATCTGTTCATGCCATATAAGTTAAAAAACATTCTTCTCGTACTTTCTCCAGAAAAGTCAAAAAGTACCTCGTACGAAAAATGACAAAAGATTCCTTTCATATCTTTTACTAAAAACTCACCGAAGTGTAAAATTGGATTTAGACAATTGTAGGAGGATATAAATAATATTACATATTGAGGAAACATGGATGTGGATGATAAATATTTTCCAGTAAATTATGAATTATAACCAATCTTGGATAAAAGTTGAGATTGGGATATTTTCCCTTACCTTAGGTTCGATTTACTTCGTAAGTGTCTGAACCTCCTCTTCTTTTAAGCGCCACTTCTTAACCTCCTCTTAGGTCACTAAAAATGGTATTTGAAGAATACCAGTACATCTATGATGTTACTAGGGATGTGTAGAAGAGAAATTAGTTGGGTTTGGCTGAGCATGAAGGCTCAAAGTGGTGTGAGGAAGAGAGGGAGGAGGTTCTCTTTTATAAGGGAAGAGAGGGGCACCTTAGCAAAAACTAAAAATATTATTTTATTATAAAGTCATATTCGGTTTTTAATAGCTCCAAATTGTTTTATTTCAAAGCTAAAGTGGGGATGGGACGAAATCATCTCATCCAATAGAATTTAGACATGTTTAGTTTTCTATTTTAACCTTATCATTTAGATTTAACTTTAAGTTTAATAATTTTACATTTACCATATCTTCTTGTTCTCTTACACTATAAGGGTAATAAACTTACTATAACAAGCCAAACGAACCCCAAGTTGTTTATTATTAATATATATAACCTTATATAATAAATTTTTCCAAACCATAGATTTTTTATAATAAAATATCAATTAATAATATAATATTTGTTTTAAAACTATTTTATGTCAATTTTGACACTATTTGGTAATTGATTTTTGTGAAAATCATAACTGAATTATTAGTTCGAAAAAAGTTAATTAAATCAATATTAACATGTCATATTAACCTAAAAAATTATTATAATTCATAAAAAGTCTCAAATTACATTTATTTGGGTATTTAATAATCAATTATGTCAATTTTTCATTAATAAGAAAATTACTTCATCATCATTGTGTCATAAATAAATTAAATTATTTAATGTCTAAAAATTATAAATAAAATACCATTATGTAGGAAATATTTTTATCTTTCTAATGAATATTTATAGTTGAATTTATCTTATATATAACCCTGTATTTAAAATGTTTTAGTTATTAAACTTTGATTTTAACTATTTTAACTATTCTTTAAATAAAATAATATTAAATATCCTAATCTAATCCAAGAGGACCTAAATGGTCATATTTTATAAATAAAGTTGTTTTCTGTCGAATTAAACTTATCCAATAGAATTAGGACATGTGTTAGGGTAATAATAATTTCATTTTTAACCTTAATTACCCTATTTACATTTAACCGTGGTAAAAAAAAGTAAAAACTTACTATTCACCAAAAATTATTTTCTTATCATTGAACCACATTTTAGTCCTTGATATTAACTGTGTCTCTCGGATTTTAAAAATTCCACTCACAGAAGCGGTAAAATTATGTTTTATGTAAATTTTCAAATTCTCCTAGGAGGTGGGTAAAAGACGGTGAAAAGTTCAATAAAATTTTTATATATCTAAAATTTTTATAAAATGACTCCAATGAATTAAATTGAACTTATATAGGTGTTATGTATCAATTTTGACAAAATATAAATTTAAATAAAATAACTAATTAATTAAATAAAAGTCGTTTTTTAAATAGTAACCCAGTGTTTTCACTATTCATCTAAAACTGAATGTTTTAAAAAAAAATACCAAAAATTCACCCTAGGCTATTTTTAATATTCCAAATCCAAAAATGAAGTCCATTTTAAAAAATAAAATTTCTAAAATATTAAAAAGTAGGTATTACTATTCATAACGACTAGTTCATAATAATATTATAATAATATATCATTTAGTGAAACTCAACATTGTGTACTACACACGCTATCGAGGAAGGTCTTGATTGCGTGTAATGCAAGCCAAGTCAGGGGTGCGTGTAGTGCAAGCTCCCTTTGGTGTTGCGTATATCATAATCAAAACATATTTCATTTATACATTTAAAAAAATCTATACATAATGTCGCGTAGAATAATTCCCACAAAATGAACTTGAAATAGTGTATAACATAAGCCAAGAATAGTGTTGCTTATACTACAAGCTAATACAGTGTTTCATAAAGCACAAGATAATTTTTGTTTAATGTACAACACAAGACATCAAAGTAATTAAAAATAATATTTCTAATAAAATCTCGGGCTGCTACATGGGAAGTATAGGAAGTTTGAATTTTGGATTAATGAGATTTTTTTCTTGTCCATATTGTCTCTAAGGATGAAATCTCTTTTGATACTTCAAATACCAAGGTAATTCAATAATGGACAACACTAATGAGTATAACTGAGGTATGCAGTTTTATTGGTTTAGTTGGTTATTATCGGCATTTTGTCCGTAATTTTGCACGATTGGCCAACCCATTATCCATGATCACTTGTAAAGGTGTTAAATTTGTTTTCACAAATGATTGTAAAGAATTTTTTGAATAACTAAAGAGAAGATTAGTTAATGCACCTATATTAACTCCACCATCAAGGAATTATGGGTTTTTTATTTACAATAATGCTTCAAAGAAAGTACTAGGTTTTGTCCTTATACAGAAAGGTAGAGTTATTTCCTATTAATCATGACAACTAAATATTAATGAGAAAAACTATCCTACTCAAGAAATTTAGTGATCAGCTATAACATTTGCTCTGAAAATATGGAGACACTATCTCTATGGTAAAAAGTTTGAGATTTATACTGATCACAAGAGTTTGAGGTATATTTTCTCATAGAAAGAACCCAACATGAGACAAAAATTATGGCTTGAACAACTCAAAAATAATGATTACACTATACACTACCACCTAGGGAAGATAAATTAAGTGGGAGATGCTTTGAGTAGAAAGTATAATAGAGTTTTGAACAGGATGATAGTTGAAAGGGATCCCAATTTCATGGATCTAGTAAAGATAGATATGGGAATAACCATGGAAGGTGAAACATCAATACTTTTTCAAATGGTTTCTAAACCATCTTTACCAGAATGGATAAAGTGTTCTCAGACTGATGTGGATGAGTTTCAAAAGAATATTTATGTTGTGAATGATGGGAGATTGAGTGACTTTGTATATGAATATATGATTTTGGAATTTGGGAAGGGAAATTATGTTCCTAACATACCTGACCAAAAAGGAATTGTTGGATGATTCTCATAGCTCCAATTTCGATGTACACCCTAGGAGCACAATAATGTATATAGATTTGAAGGAACATTTTTTTTGGATAACATGAAGAAGGAGATTGCAGTTTTTGTGTCAAGATGTATGGTTTGTCAACAAGTGAAAGCTAGAAGGCAAAAACCTGGAGGAGTCATGAAACCTTTCCCTATGCTTGAGTGGAAATGGGATAATATTATGATGGACTTTGTCATGGGGCTACCAAATACTCCATGACAGAATAATGCAATATGGCACATTATTGATCGTCTTACCCTGTCAACACATTTTCATGCCATAAGAAAAAATGTACCACTTATAATGACTAGAAATAATATATATGAATGATGATGTAAGACTCCATGCTATACCCCTATTGATTGTTTTGGATTGTGATCCTCATTTTAAATCAAGATTCATGAAAATTCATCAGATGGCGCTAGAAACAGAACTTCGTTTGAGCAAAACCTACCACCCTAAAACTGATGGATAATCAGAATGGAGTATTCAAACCATAGAAGACATTTTGATATCTTGCTCACTTGACTTTAGAGGTATGTGGGATCAATATTTACCTATGGTAGAATTTTCCTATAACAATAGATTTAATTCATGTACTATGATGGCACCATTGGAAGAGTTATATGGAAAGTGATGTCGCACACCAACTTCTTGGGATGCTTTTATTGAAAGAAAACTTGTAGGCCAAGAACTTGTTGAGGAAACAATAGAAAATGTGAAGGTTATCCAAACCCACATCAATGCATCTCAAAGTAGGCAAAAGAGCTATGACTATAACTGGAGGAAGGATTTGAAATATCAAGTATGAGACTTGGTTTTTTGATGGTATCTCCATGGAAGGGTGTTATACATTTTGGAATGAAGGGTAAATTGAGTCCCAAGTACATCGAACCTTTCAATATTCTAGAACGAATTGGAGTTGTAGCTTAACGTTTGGGAATGCCTCTATGTCTCTCCAAAGTTCAGGATGTGTTCCACATATCATTTTTGAGAAAAAACATGCCTGACCAAACGCATGTACTCCCTTTTGAAGAAATTGAACTTGAACTTGATCTATCTTATTGTAAAGATCCGGTCAAAATTCTTTATACAAGACAACAAGTGTTGAGAAACTGGAAGACTCGTACGGTAAATCTTCTGTGGAAAAACTATAAGATTGAAGAGGCAGCATGGGAACTAGAGAAACTTATGATGAAGAACCACCCTAATCTTTTTGTGTGTTAGTATTATATAAATTTTGAGGGTAAAATTCATTGAAGGAGGGAAGAATGTAACGCCACAAGCATCCACGGTATGTTTCCATTTGAATAAGGCAATATCTTGCATTGTACACAACCTCAAGATTCTAACACACTGTGACCAATCAAACTATCCCTCATGAATTGTAATCCCAATTTTTAAAATTTTATAAATTTTTTTTTTCAAAATGGACTTCATTTCTAAATTCAGAATATCAAAATTAACTTAGGGTAATTTTTTGGTATTTTTCTAAAAGCATTCAATTATTTGATAAATAGTTAAAAACACTATTTTATTGGTTAAAATTGAGTTTTTATATAAATAAATAAATTTATTTTTTAAATTTATTTTAGGTAAAAATAGATACATAATACCTATAAAAGTTCAATTTAATTCATTGGAGTCATTTTATAATTAGTTTTGATATATAAAAATTTATTGAACTTTTTACCGTCTTTTACCCACCACCTAGGAGAATTTAAAAATTTTCATAAATCATAATTTTACATCTTCTATGAGTTGAATTTAAAAAATTAGAGAGAATTGGTCAATATCAGTATGTAAAATGTGGTTCAATGAGATGAAAACATTTTTTGGTGATTTGTATCGTTAGAATTTTATTTACCGCAGTTAAATGTAAATAGGGTGATAAAGGGTGAAAATGAGATCATAATTACATTAACATGTACTAATTGTACTGGATAAGTATAATTAGACCAAAAACAACCTTAGGAATAAAATATGATCTTCGTTGGTCCACTTGGACTAGATTTGGACAATTATTATTATTTTATTTAAACTAATGTTAAAAGAGTTAAATCCAAAGTTTAATAACTAAACCATTTTTAATATAGAGATATACATATCATAAATTAGACTATAAATTTTCATTAGAAAAATTAAAATATTTACTAAATAATTTTATTTTATTTATTATTTTTAGACATTAAATATGTTAATTTATTTATGACACAATGATGATGCAGTAATTACCTTATTAATGAAAGATTAAAATAATTGATATTATAAATATCAAAATAACTGTAAATTGAGAATTCTGATGAATTAAACATATTTTATTGGTTAATATGACATGATAGTGTTGGTTAAATAAATTTTAATCATTGTGATATAGTCTTCATGGCTTTTAAAAAGATCAAATACTAAATAGTGTCAAAATTGACATAATTGAGTTTTTTTTTTAAAATCTTTATTATTAATTGTTATAATATTCCTAAAAATATAAAGATAATAAAAAGGACATAGATAAGTTTATATATTTTAATAATTAATTGCATGGGGTTTTTTAGTCTTGTTATAGTATGTTTATTAACCATATAAAATAAAAATACAAAGAGACATGGCAAATGTCATACTATTTAACTAAGAGTTAAATCTAAAAGATAAGGTTTTTATGATGACCTAATCCTGTATAAAACCTATTGTATGAGAATATTTCGACCCATCCCCACCTTATCCTCTAAATAATTTGACTTGGAGTAATTAGAATCCGAAAATGATTTCATTATAAAATAATATTTCAAGCTTTTCTTAATGTGACTCTCACATCTCTTATAAAAGGGAACTTCCCCTTATCGTAATTTCAAACCTCCAAATCCATTTGTCTCAGCGAAATATAGCCCAAATATACTCCCATCTTCCCTTAATTCAACCTATAGTGCTTAATTTGACCATAAATCCAACCAAAAGAGACCTTTTGATCAACTCAAAAGGAAACACCTGTAGTAGTGGTAATAATTTAACCACCCTCTTTCAAGTTCTTTTCTTCTTCCACTTCAACATTTTTGGTTGTTTCCATACCAAAATAATAAATCAAGTTCCTTATAAAAACTATGATGTTATTATAAATATGGTAGAATGATACTCATATTCTATCTATCCTATAAATTTCAAAGTCACCATACGTGCATATGTATGGCATACCGTCTCCAAATCATGGTGTAGTTTGTTATTAAAACACTTCTTTATTTGGATGGGAATAATAATGAGTATAACTTATGTAAATAACAAATATAAAATGTTAATGATTCTGTACATATAATATACCATCCAATTAAATGCGATTTCGCCATCAATTTAATGATATTGTCCCTCGTGCGTACGTATGGATTACCATCTCGACGAACGCGAGTAGATTCATTCCCCATTGTAATCATTCAAGAACAATTTTCATTTTATGATATAAAATATTTTTTTTTGAAAAAAATATCTTTATGTATATGAATCAAATACATCCTATTCATATCAAACATGGCTTTATAAACCAAACATATAAAGGAAAATGAATCAGTTAACACCCAAAATGATGATACTAATAAAATATTACTAACAAATGAAATATTAGAAGATCATATATGATATCATATTTACATATATGGTTCATGTATAATTTAATAAAAATATTAACAAATATACAGGAGGTTAACGTACCCTCAACCAAGGAAAAGTAAAAGGTAAGGGTTAATTTCACAATATCGTTATTATCAGAGATTGTATTTATGTAAGTATCTATTGGGACCTCTTTATCAACCAAATCCATGTTTTCTAAGAAAATTTATTTCATAACATTTTTACCATCTATTATAAAATGTTTTAATTTCATTTATACCCTTATTTGGCCTTATATTTTTCGAAATTAATCTTTTAATCATTTTCCATACAAGGTACTTTATAACCCTTTCGACAAAATTATAGTAGGAATGTTTTTTTAACTTATATAGAAAGAGAGGTTTGTTTCCTCAGTTATAACATTATCGAAGCTTCCCATACAAGATTATCGAAATATTTTCAAAATAAATTTTTTATTTTATAATTATATGACTTTTAAATATTTTCAAAATTTAAATATATATTTCTCTTAAAAAGTTTTCATTTCATATATGTCAACATCCTTTGATAGATTTTAAACTTGTTTGAAGTTGATTTATTATGATACAAATCATCCATATTTTATAGACGGTTTTGTGATATGTTTTATAGTGGATGTGTTATTTTTTTACCATTCATGGTTTATGGATAATGTATTTACATTTCGTATGCTAGTTTTAGTACACATTTTTATGTCATGTTTAATCATTTTCATATGGGGAATGCATTGGACATAGTAAGTGACTGGTGGATCCCACTATAGCTCCTCGATGCATCAATAGGTATCAGGTGAAAATCTAGTGTCTTGGCACAATTCCATGACAAAATCTTATTTTTATTCTTGGAACAAGGCCTTGACTATGTGGTTATGAAGCCTGGCATTATGCATTCCATCATTATGAAAGTGGCTATTCATATTTTATGTGATTATTCAAATAGTTTAATATCCATGTAAATAAGTAAATGGAATTATTTGATTTTATCTTTTCCATATTATTCTGAAGTTTAACTTTAAAAGGATTATGTTTGAGTCTAATACATTGTCTTAAATGTTTATACTTATTTATAAAAGTTTCTGCTATATTGTTATCCATACTAAGCATCTTTTCTCACCCCTTTCAATGTTTTATTTTTCCTAGGATGTGAAGAAATATTTTATGGAGGACCTGTATGGATAATATAAGGATATAAGTGTGTTAAAAAGGGGGAAAAATATTGTTGATGTTTTTATTTCATGATGTAATGTAAAGCTTATTAATGTAGCTAGTAATTCCAAGTATACTAAATTGATCTCTCTTTCAGGACATGATTCCTTGTATAATGCCAATGATATGTAATAATGCACCAACTCAGGGTAACTGGGGTTGGGGGCTTACAAATATGGTCATTAGAAATATGGTTTATATATATATATGTAATAGGTTTAATGCAATTTTATATTGTTAGTAACAAATATTAAATAATAGAAATCTCAAACTACAAATAATGAATCAACAATATAACATTTATGTAAAATTTTATTTATAAAATATTATTATGCATTACATGTTATTATTATTAATGTATGAGATGATTTATTTAAAAAATTTAATGATTTATTTTAATTTAAATTTATTCATAATATTAAATGGTTAGTACATAAATAATTAATTATAATGATATTTGGTATTGATTATTTAAAAGTGCCATTTTTATAGAACTATTTTCTAAATTGTTAATAATCATTACCTAAATAAAATTAATCACTAAAAAAGAATTATTTTTTATGAAATTTATTGAGAAAATACTAAATAAATAAAATTAATATGAATTAAAAAGTTATTAATCATTATGTATTAAAAATACAATTATTTTATGCTTTTAAGATACATTTTTTCTAACATTATTTTTATGAAATATAGACGCCTACAATAAATTTAATTTTTATCAAATATAAACATCGAGCCTAACAAAATTATTTTGAAATATTTTATTCATCGTATTATAATTTTTTTATATGGTTATTTTCATTTTACACATAAAAAATTTTCCAAAGTAAATATTAGTTACTATGGTAAAAATACTATTTTTTAATTAATTATTATTTAAATGTTGTTGATTTTTTAAATTTATCATCTTTTATTATTAAAATACTATTAGTAATCATATAAAATAAAATATTAATTTTATATAAATTAGTAACCTATAGGATATAATAATGAAAATTATAAATATTTAAAAATTCATTTTTATGCAAAATCATTTTTTCCTAAATCTCTAATATGCTAATTTAAATATAAATTTTCCCAAATTTAAAATTTGAATGAAATTATATACAGTGAAACTATTTAATATTCTCATTGATATTGGGTAAGAGGGGAAATCTAATATTTTTTGTAAAAAAATTATTTACCATGATAAATATTTAATTAAGGATTTTAATGGTAACAATGGGTAGCTTATTGTTTCATGAGTTTTATTATGTTTACATGATAGTTATAAACTTCAAAAGAACCTTTTAAAGTTTTAAATTTATTATCCCATGTCTCTCTAAACTATCTTCACCCAACTCACTAAACACCCATGTGATTCCATCATTACGTCTTGAATAATAATCATTTCCAATGTAAAGTCCCTCTTTTCACCTATAAATGGTGCTCACATACACCCACATAAAATTAATATAATATTTAAAATTTCTCTTTATAATATTACAATTTTACTTCCCTTATATCCATCACGGAATCCACGTATTACAAGAATGTGATCCATGTCCTCCATTTCTAAAGGATCTGTCAAGAAAAGATTCAAACGATCAATGTTTATAGTATCAACTACTTAAATATATTCTCTCTATTATAATCATCTACTATAATCCAAACCCATTACATTATTTTTAATATAACTAGGTCATTGTCCTTCGTATTATGATATTCTATTGAATTAATGTAATAAACATCATCAATCTCCTTCCCATTCATTCAAAAAACAAAAATGCAACTCGTGCTATGTGAGGAATGTCACTTAAATGAAAGAAGTATTTCTTTTTCCATTACCACAATACATGGATGATTATAAGAAGGTATTTAATGTATAAAAAATAAATTTATATAATAATTAATAATCTTTAATATTATTTTTAATAAATACTCTTTAATATTATTTTTAATAATCTTCTGTTCATTAGGAATTACCAAAATAAGAGATTCACATATTTTTCCATCATGAGTATTAACCAAAAATGTGATGGTGTGGAATAAAAAAATTAATATTATTATGGATAATATATTCTATTACATTAGATAATCTATGATTGATGAACTTCGTATCAAAGCAAGGGGTTTAACATTAACTTTAAAAAGAATGTGTGAAACTTGGAAAATCACTAACATCCAATGTGGTTAATAAGAAATAACCAAATAATAATATATAATAATATAAAAGATAATATAAATGACAAAGGTTCTGAAATAATTATTAAATTCAATATATTTATTTTGAATCTGGTTAAATAAGTTTCATAAAATTCGAGATTAAAGTTTGAGGATTTTGTTAACTAAGATGTCATTCCTCTATGTTATAATTTTTCTTCTTAAAAATATTTATTCTATGATTTTTTTATTCCACCCATTGATTTTATTTCATGGTTTTTTCATGTATTATCTATGTAATATTACCTTTTAATTCAAATCTACTTACATGACAAACTACTTTCTCATAAATGTATAATGTTGTTATGAATAATTATCATCTTCTCTTATCAACTCAATCTATTCCATGTCCATATTATTTATTCCAACCAATTTCCTCCTATATTATTTAATAACCCAAATTTTTATTTTTTTTATATTATTTTAATATTTATTTTTTCCACTTTTCAAAAGTAATATTTATTAATCATTTAACAATTTGGTTTTAAATAGTGATCATTGGAAATATTAAAAATACATTTATTTTTTGTTTGAAACATTTATCATCCACCCTATATTTGTTGACTAAACCATTATTAAAATTTGAAGATTTATTTAGGGGATTTATTTTAAAATGGTTTTTTAAATTCATTTCATGTTACCTTCATAGAACGAAATTTAAAAAGTGACTTTTAACTTCATCTTCTTAAAATAATAATGAAAATGTTTTTTAAAATATATTTTTATGATTTTTATATTTATTTCCTCTCTATAACCAAATGATCTATATCATATGTAGTTATCTTTCATTAATATCCCTCTAAAAATTCTAATAAAAACATATTTTGGAGTGCTTTAATTTCTCATATCACTGATCCAATTATTGATGTTATTTAATGAGACACTATTTGGAAATGTTATGAAACTAATTTTTTTCATGAAAATATATATTATTTATTTCGTATGGAATACATATTTATGGATATTGAAAAATAGGGTCTTATATCACCCTCAAATGAAATTTTTTGGGTTTTATATATCATGATATATTGAATGAACTGGTTCTGTTTTTCTATTTTCACAAGATAATGCATGAATGTAATTGTGATTAGCTATTTTTAAACTATAATGTGTGAACCTGATTATGTTTAGCTATATTCACAATATATTTTATATACGTGACTGTTTTTAGCTATGATCACAATTTGATTCATGGGAATGATTTTGTTTAGATATTTTTATAAGGTTATGATTTCTTATTCATATTCACATAACATATTTCTATGTAATATGTCATTCTTATGGTATGTCCCATGGATCATGATAATTATATTTTATTTATACTTTAATATTCCAAGGTATATGTTACATCATTTGGGATTATATTTCTATCAGTCATGGCTAATAACATCTCTCATTGAACCATGCTATTTGTATTCATATATTTCTCTCATGATCATGTTTTATCATATGTTTAAAATATAACCCATTTCAGACTCATTGGATTGTTTTTAGTTACATGTAATTTCATCTCAATAATTTATTACCACTTCCCCATGGAATTGTATGAAAGACTATGTTTATAAGGATATACTATGTAGAGAATTCTTTCAGATATATTGAAGAAATAATCTTTTATAAAATTTTTAGGTAGTTGATCTCCAAATGCACTACAAGATATAATTCTAGAATTTTGTGAACATTGTGAGATTATATGATTAATATTGTCAAAACATATATAAGTATAGATTGATTCATCTTACTTTTTATCAAATACATTAATTAAAGAATGTTTTTAGCACATGATCCACGAATGTTTATCTATGGTACTTCATAATATCTGAGACCCATGTTACCATAAGGGGGTTATTAGGGTAATTAATAATTAAAATAATTCAAATTAACACTCATCCATCCATTGATGTTATTCCATTTATAGAATGAACTATATTCAATCCGTAACACCCTCAGTTTCATCTATGATGAATATGAACAGAATTTGATGAACTTAAAGCACGTGAGAACACATAGCTTTTATGTTGTTTACTAGTACAAGGATAAATGCATCTAACATATATGTGATGATGTTCCCATGTATAAAATAGACTATACACTTGTTATTTAGAAGATACATGATCGTATTAATTCTCTAATAGGAACTTCAATCTTCACTTTGAATTCATTTTCAATACCCATAAATATGTCAATTTCAATATGTTTTCAAAATCTATTATTTTATCTCCCTCTAATTGAAAATAGAATCAATGGTTATTCTTGATAGAATTGGTGTTCCAAATTTACTTAGTAATGAGATATTAATATTCCAACTCTATTTCTATGTGAGCTGGCTAGATAAAAAAATATAATGATTAATATAGAAATAAAATTTATCTATAAAATAAATCAACATGTGATACCAACTAAAAATATCTCTTCCATTTTATTTTCTTGTATATTTTTACATTATCACTAATAATCAAATCAAAAAACACATCAAAACCATTTTTGTAAAAATTATATTCTCCACTGTTCAAGTTTCATTTTTTTCCAACCCATTTTCAGCACATTATCCCCCTTAAAATGATAATTTATTTAGTAAAAAATATTAGAAAAGAGTGATACACATTACTCATGTTAAACATTACCCATAAATCTATATTTACACAAAAAGATTTTATATTTTAGTAGATTTCATGGTTTTTAAAATCCCCCATAAGGTAATCACTCTATCAATTCTTCATCATGGATGTTTTTATTTTAAATGAACTCTAACTATTTATTAGTGATTTTAATTGAAGTGATGCATGGATAAATAATTATCCCAATTAATGAATGTCTAGATAGATATCCTATCTATTTAGATATAATCAATGATTATTTTTCGTAATTTTATGGTCTTATTTCTTTAATATCATATGAATTATGCTTGGATGATGAAAACTAACATTCATCATCCCAATGACTTATTCTATTACAATTCCCCTAAAAATTTAAATTTTTATAATTCTGTTTGATGTGAAACAATTACCATTTTATACAAACCTTTTCATCATGAAATTATCTTTTTATATGAAACTTTTCCTCATTTGTCCTTACTCTCCCTTATGTTACCCTTCCATAATCTTTAAAAACATATATATTATACCAATAAACAATTTCTTGAAATATAAACTTTCCAACACACCAATAATGGAAAATAAAATTTGATTTATTTCTTTTTATTATAATCATCCGAGTGTGAGGGGGTCCTTGATTCCTCGAGAGTGCTAAGACACTATCCCTTTACCCCCTTTACTAACCCATAATATCTCTACTTATTTTCTGGAATCGATGTTTTCCCTAATGTAGCGTTACTGGTCAATGATATCAACAATCTACTGATCTCATCATTGGATTTCATGGAGCCCTCAAAAATCAAATATCGGTCCATGGTGGATCATTTTGGATGGAATCTACCATTGGTAGATATATTTTACAGGTTTGTTTCTGAATCTTGAGTCTTTCAGGATCATGATTTTTTTTGGTCTGTTTGATCCCCATTACATTCACATTCTCTTTGAAATAGAAGATGAACTCATTACTACATGGTATGGAGGTTCTCATGGATTAAATGGGTTTTAGTTTTTTTTCTCTTTTTTGTCATATGTGTTTCATAGGATTCATGAACCTCCTAAAACATCAATCTATATTGTTTTCCTCATTTACCCCTTCATTTCTAGGATCCATCAGTACATAAACTGATTGGAATCCTAGTTGGATGTTTCTAGTGCGATTATAGTATGACTAGGGTTCTTAGTCATCCGATAAAACAATATATTTTTGTTTAATTGGATATCTAAAAACCACAACTGTAATAGAGAATAATTGAAATATAATAATAATGTCGTTTCTAAAAAATTGTCTATTTTAAATCTTGGGTTACATTCGGTTTATCGTATAATCAGCTTCACCATGACCTTTATTTTTTCTAATTAATTATCAGTCACATAATTATGATGTTGAAGGTGTTGTCAACTATGAGGTTATATGGTGTGGTATGGACAATGTACCACAAGAGGTGGGTAAGTTTGAGTTCATCTCTTACGAAGCAGTAGATGATAAATTATTGATATTTACAGACACGGGTAAAGAAGCCATTAATTATGAGGGAACCTGGTCTTCCATATACCGAAGTAGTGACTTAGGAATCTTATTAACATATGGGAGATAGTGAAATAAATTCATTGATCCCAAACCGATATGTTTTATTAATGTTTCCCCAATTTGGAAGTCGTGTAGCGTAAGTATGAAAAGGCAATGAGTATTGGAGATTTTAGGATTGGCATACAGTCGGGTCCATGAGTCTTCTTCAGTGAAAATCATTATATTTTTTAAGCATTGGTTGATGATATGTTTAATACCTTGGGGTTAGAGATGTATGCTCCCCCTACATCAACCAATCTTAAAAAATAATTCAAAATTTTGAATGAAAATTATTTGCGCAATATGGATCTTGAATAGTAGCAAACAGTTATACCAAAGGGGAATAGAAAGAAGGATATGGTAGGTCGAAAAAATGTAGTAGGACCTTAATAATGTTAAACCAGTGATATATAATTATAATCTCAATCTGCATCACAGTATAAACAAAATAAAAATTTAGAGTTGTCCAGTGGATCTAGATCGCGGAATGGGACGAAAGGAAATTACGATTCCTGTAATTGTCTAATAAAAAATGGAAAATAACCAAGCAGCATAAGGATTGTTCCAAACTAATAAAATCAATAACCAATTGATCTATTTTAATGTTTAATGGTTATTTTTCAAATCATAATGAGTAAGTAGTAAGGGAGGATTAGATTCTACCTAAATCTATGTCAAACTAGAAGATTGAAAATCTTGAGGTGAAAAAACTAGCCCCTTGCGAGACTTGCAAGAGGAATGCCAATCAGATAAAAAATAATACACAGATTAAGTACAGAAAGGATCCTTGATTATATATCCTGACATAATTTTAAAATCATATCAAATGGGTTTTAACTAGGAACATGGAATTATATCGAAGCCTATTGAAGGTGTGTTGACGGAGGATGAAAAGGATACATATCATAAAGTAAACCCCATTAAGCTATTTTTACACTCTAAGGAAGAGATGTTGGAGGAGGCTATTCCTATCAATATTTCATAGAATAATTAAAATAGAATGTTCAAGATATTGATTCAGGTTCACCTAAATGAAGAGTAATATTATTTGATAAATAAATAGGACCATTTTCTAACACACAGATTCAATGAAGTGAAAATAAGTTTTGATAATTATATTAATAAATTAGAAAAATTTCTTATAATTTCAAGTATTTCATCCTGAGAGAACCAAATAAGAAGGTATCATCAATATAATGGAACTTATATATGGTGAATCACTCAAATATTGTAAAATTTTTCTAGAATATACTTGTGATATCATGTGGCAGGACATTCTGTTTTGTTTTAAATTTGTTGTAGGTTCTCACTTTTCTAGAAAAAATTCTCTTTGAAATAAAAATTTATATTTTCATTCAGTCAATGAACATTATTAAATGATCCATCGACTCATTATTTGGTTTATTAAAAATTTTATCCACCCATACTTGTGTAGAATTTGAATTTAACGTTTCAATTTATAATTAAATATTAATAGTAAAAATAAAATCAAATTGGACAAGGGAAACATTTTTCATTGATCCTCAAGAGGATTTATCCTTAGATGTTTTCAGAAACTTCTTAACCCAAGGATTAGTATTTTTATAAATAATACAACAATTTGAAACTTTTATAAAAAAACATATTTTCTCAACAATATCGGAAGACTCGGCTAGAACTCCTTTAAAACTTCTCAATTTAAATACAATATTGAAGAACATCATTTTTAGGGTATTATACTCATGTGATACCAATTCCATTAAACCATAAAATTTCTCTCTATCTTCTCTACTAAATCTTCATTAAACATTATATTTTCTTGTATGTAATTTTCTAGAATTTTTATTATTTTGTATTTTTCTTCTAATTAATCATTCTTGAAATCAATGAATCATCTTTGAGTTTCTTCCAATTCATGGACCTTCTCTTCATAGGTTTTAATTATCTTAAGTTTCTGTTATAATATAAATTTCAATAATTCTTCATCCATGGTGTGTTTATTTATTGAACCATTAAATTTTTGCTTTGCTTCCTTATCTATGATAAGGGTGTGGAAATTTTTCAAATTCTAATTGATTCATCATTCCATTGATATTTTTTTCAACTATAGTTGTGTTATTTTTTCATGTAGATCCATAATAAGCACACACACACACACACACAAACATATATGTATAATTCAAAAGGGAACTTCATTAAAGAATACATAATTTTATGGAAAAAATATTTATGTGATATACTAGGAACATACTCTTCATATCCTTAACATGATTTTTCAAAAGGATAATTATCAACCAATATGACTAAAATAGAACAACGTTGATTACCATCAATAAATAATGAATCCACTTTCTCTTTTTTTTCTCAAGAGTTATCCTCCTAAATCTCAACTCATATTTATTCTTGTTGTTTTCTAATTTTTAAGTAGAAACCTCCTTTATCACAAGGACAACTTCATTATTCTCTAACTAATCCATCATGCTAAACTCGTCAAATATGGAATCCAGGTATAAAATATTGAAACAAATATGAAAAAACAACTCAATGGAATTTGTATCCTAAAGCATTGACACCAATTGGAGCTCTCATTAGATCATGGAGTTACATAAATTGGAGGGGTGAATAAGTGTGGATTAGTGTTTATCATATTCCTATAAAATTAAAATAAAGAAAATTCCCAACCCTCTCAACTAAATCCATATATACTTCAAACAAATCCAACCAATTCAATTTCTCTCAAAATATATCAATTGAATTTATGATATTATAAATCTAACATAAATCAATTTCAAAATAATTCTCAAGTCTTTTTCAATTGATGATAACTTATAGTATTCCAATAAATCTCCACTGCCTCACAAACATTCTCACTATCTTATACAAAATATTCTTAATAATATGATGATTAATATTCATAAAAAACATAAATATCAAATAAATTTATCCATACTCTATCATATAGGGACCTATTTTATTCCCTATATATTTATTTATGTAACAAACACAAGGATGGATACTCACATCAGCTTCACCTCAAACTCATCAATATTTTATAGAAAATATTTTTTTGATCAAGTATCAAAAATATTCATTATAACCCATTAAGTACATATCCACATTCATAAGATTTATATTCCTAAAACATTTATACAACATGTTTTATCTTAATAAACATCATTATCCTTCATCATCCACAGCTATTGACATTATTCACTTATTGACAAAAAAATAAAACAATTAACACAAATATATTGTCTCTTCATATATAAATTCTATTTAATCGTTGATACCTTCACAAGATTGTTATTATTGATTAATGTTGCTAAAATCCGTAAAAATGGGAAATGGATGACACATATAAATATGGTAAAATATAATTTTTTTTGACCCATCTCACAAAATATAAAACAAAATATTTATATTTTTTTAGGGAATCATATCTTTAAAATATGTATATTTCCTTTGGACCAAAAGATGTTTCATCAGATCATGGAATGGTCGAATTTGGTTAACTATTTGACTCTGTAATTGAGGACTTCAATATCTAATCCTCTTTAGAAATATACCTATTTTTTAATTAGAATTTATTATTTTAAATTAACTATAACATATTAATCATAAAACTGTATTATGTTTTTTATCTTATCATCTCATATAACATTCATAAACATTTTCCATAAAAAAATATCATCAACTCAATATCCTTTATGACCAACTAGCAATTTTTATGAAAAACAGTCTTTAAAACACCCATTATATACATCAAAGACAAGTTTCATTATGAATTTTCGAATTCCCATCTCTTTAAAATTTACATCCCCATGATAAGGTTTCTTATAAATCTTTGTTTTTTAATAATTCCTAAAAATAATCACCAAATATTCTCCTATAACTATGAAAACCGCCCTTTTTAGATTTCTATATATTTAATGAATAAACCATGAACTCCAAAAAACACTGTAATATTAAACTCCTTATTTTCTAATTAGGTATATTAACCATGACCAAATATCCATCTTATAAAATTATGTGTTCAACATATTATACTGAATCATGATGTAAAACACGATATGGTTTAGACATACCATCATCTCTAAGAACCTTCTTTATAAAATCAGTTTCTACCATAGTGGTGTTTTTTAGACTATGATATGGTTGATGTAACCAATGCATGTTTGATACTTGTTTCCTTCAATCTATAGAAGGTCTTCATTTATCTTATGTATTATATAACAATTAATAAGAAATCACCTTATGAATGTGATGTTTTTTGTAAATGATGACATTGTACATGTGATTATGATGTTGTTATTTTCCATTTCTCTATGAACAATTTCCAAAAAAAATTATAACTTCATATATTTTCTAGATATTCTTTAATAAATAATTTCTTCCATTGAAATATTTCATCAAATCCATATATTAGATCCCTACTTTTTAAAATATATACTACTTCTCAATACCATTGTTCAATTTTCTATCTAAACTTCTATATGTATTACTTCACATTAATTTCCCATATTCATCGTTGTCAATATGATGATATTAATACATTCTCACTTTGTCTTCACATATCACCATACTGTACACAATGAGTCAATGCCATGTATGTCAATTCCATACATACCTTTTCTCACTTCTTGTTCAGTGTATTTTCATGATTTTAATTCATCACCATGTATGGTTTCCATTCGTGATAACCTTAATTTTTACAATGAAATATTCTATTTAATTACTTATTCATACAATCCGAGAACTTTTTTACATCACAATGTATGATCCATGAATTCTATCATTTATTTATTTACCAATGTCTCTCCAATACACTCCATCATGTATAATATGATTACAATAAATCCTCATGTCAAAATTTTCATGGTTTATGCATTATTCTCTTTACATGTTCTTTCAACATACACTCTTTTGTTATTATTTGACACATAAAACCAGTAATTAATAACAAAAAATATATACATCATTGGTTTTATTATTCTATTTGTTCCGATTTTATTATCAATTATCCAATAAATCCAACACAATAATCTATTACTCTTCATTACTAAGTAAATTTATTTTTCTTCAACGTAATCATTAAAACCAAAACCCCAATACATAAATGGTTTTATTATCTCTTTAGTTTTACCATTTGAAAAGAAAATTAAATGGGTATGTTTGCTAGATTAATAACAAGTTAATTCACATAGATATAGAGATATTAATCTCTAAACACCTCTAAAAATAATAATATCTAATTTGTAGTAATTTTATTCATATAGGTGCATATTTTTTCATGAGGGATCAATTAAAACATTATTTTATCCATAAAAATTTTCAACCACTCATATAAAAGAGTTGAAGTCACATATATCGATTTATTATATATTTTTTATGCCACTCGCCACTTTTAAACATGCTGAAACTCTCTAATATTTTAATCTAGTGAATATAAAACATTGAAATGATCCATAAAAATTTCATTTATGCTAACATTATTAAATTATTAATTTATGAAATAAGAGAATTAGAAAATAATTTATGTATTTTTGGTTTCAATCACTTACTTCTATAAGAGTCTGCAACATAATTATCCACATCCTTCATAAATATCACTATAATATCAATATCACTTTCATAATAATATAAAAAAATAAATATTTAAACACAATATGTGTGATAAATAACAGGTTTTCAAATTATATTCTACCATTTATAGGGTATTACTCAAATGGAAATGAGGGTAAACCATTTCAATTGTCATCTCCAAATATCCCTAAATTATTTCAACTCTATCATTAATTTAATGAATACTTTTATCATGGGATTCTTCTATTAATATATTTAAGTATTCTAAAAATATATAATACCAAATTTTAGTTCTAGATAATTAAATCATGAAATTGTATGATCCCAACCATTTTTGGAGACTCTCAGATTTCATTTCAATGTACTCCTTTTTCCTTCATTTGAGTACCTTTTGTTTGTATTGTAAATGAGGCGATTTTGGGTGGAAAATTGAGAGGTTCGTAAGGATATTGGGTTGTACACTATTGGTGCACAGTCTACCTAAATTGTTCACCCCATCCTAACAAACCATGTGAACCCAAATAGATGGGATTCATATGGATTGAGTAGGGTTTGTCAGACTATGTGCCCCTTAAAGAGATGTCGGGAACCCACCACCCCCAAGAAGAGGCTTTTGGTTAAGTCACATGGTTCTTCATATTGTGCACCCAGCCTAGAAAATAATGCCTGGGTTTTTAATAAACCCAAAAATTAGATTTAAAATTACATGAATCCCCAAAACACACCAAAATTGACCATAACTCAATCATTGTAATTTTGCGTCATTTTTAGAGCCTCCCAAATGGAATCAAATTCCTGTCAATATCTACTCATGGTGAATCAAAATGAGGGTTGAAGATATACACATCCTTAGTTATGATATTTCTTCCCATTTAGATATATATATATATATCTCGCTCATCATCCTAGATAATAGTGGGATGTTTATCCATAGTTGAATCTTGATCTATATTTAGGTTTTTTAGATGTTAATTCATTAAATCATGGATCTAGGTTTCTAATCTTGATTGTTTTCTTCATCGTGGGATTTATCAATCCATTTTAAATTGGTTATTTTAGTTGGCTGATCGTTGTTAGTGAATTGAGTTAGGTGGTCTATAATTCAAATCTTAATGTCATGAATTAAATTATGTGTATGAAATTATATAATTTAAATTGGTTGATATGAAATATCGTTTTCATAAATTTAATTAATTAATTTTGTGAATTAATTAATTAACAGATTGTAAAAATGAGGATATTGAGATTGTTGAATTCAAATAATTAATTGTTGAATTAATTATGGGGAAATCTGAATTGTTGAGATGGAATTATTAATTGTTAAATTAATTATGGGGATATTGGGACTGTGGGTTTTTATTAATTATTTTTTGAATAAATTAAGGGGATTGAAATGGATTTATTAATTGTTGAATTAATTAATGAGATTGAATTAGATTAATTGATTTTTGAATTAATTCACAGGAACGATGTCATTAATTAATTGTTGAATTCATTAATGTGATTGATGTGATTTATAAATTTTTGAATTAATTAATGGGATTTATGTAGATAATTAATTATTTAATTAATCAATGGAATGATGTCAATATATAATTATTTATTTTGATTAACTAATGTGTGAATTAATTAACGTGATACTGTGATATGTGTGAATATAAATTATGAATTGAAATAATGAAATTCTGGTGTAAAATGAAATGATGAATGGTAAAAATGAAATTCTTCTATGAATTTAAATGACTAATGGTAACAATGAAATTTATGTGTCTATTTAAATGATGAATGGTAGCAATGAAAATCATATATGAATTGAAATGATGAATGATAACAATGAAATTCATATGTGAATTGAGATGATGAATGGTAAAAATGACATTAGAATATATGATATCAATTGGGGAAAGTTCAGACTCTGGCATAGACAAAATATGGTATTGAGAGTTTGGGTGTCCTTAGGAAGCATAGACCAAAGCAGATATTGAGATTTTTTGTGTCCTTAAGAACCCTGTAGTATGTGGTTAAATAAAGAGTAGTTGAATAAATTTAAACTCTTTACATTTTTGGTTTAATTTATTTTTTAATCAATTTCATACACTGTTTGATTGGATATTGTTTTAAACATCATTTTTGGTGGCCTACTAAACATTACTGACACCCTACTCAGGCTTCCTGATCAGTATTTGAGTAAATTTAATGGTTTCAAGACATGATAAGGGAAATACAGATATGGTAAAGAGCTGATTCTGGATGAAGCATGGATGAGGGAACCAGACCTAGTTTAGGATGCACATGGCAGTTTTCAATGTATTTATTTATTTCAATTTTTCATATTGACACTTGACACGTATTGGAATGACATATCTACTATTTAGTTTTGGATATTGTATTACCTGTTATGTTTATCTTTTTGTATTGGTACTATTCTTGTTATTGGGATTATTTATTGCTTTTTTATTTGTTTTCAATTGTTGTGATAATTTGATAATGAATATATAGTCTCACCATGGTCGATATTAGTCCATTACTGTTATTTAGCAACCTTCGGCGTATAGGGAGGCATGCTTGAAGTCACATAGCGAAGTGACTCACGGTGCCATTGTGTGGCTCTCGGGTCGGGACATTGCAAATTGGTATCAGATAAGTATTCATTGTTTTCTTTTGAATTACTATTTGGGAAATATATAAATGTGGCTTGAATGATTTAGGACTTGGTGATGAGTTCATGCATGGGAGTAGCTAACCCATGTATGGGGAGAACCCAAGTACCTAGGATGGGATTGTCGTTATTATTGTTTGGCATTACAGTTGAATATCATTTCTCCTAAAGTGAGACACTTTCTATGGGATGTGATTATTATTTATGAGAATTTTTGAGAATTGACACATTTTATAGAATGGAATGAGAGTGAGTAATCATGCATCATTCTAGGAACTTGGGATTATTTTGTGACCTCTATCATTAAGGCACGCACGAGAAAATCGTGTTTTGTTAAGTTGTTTTAATTGAAAAGATTTTCCTTGATTGTGTTAATTTTAAGAGGAGAAGGATGTTAATATGAATTGAAAATTGTAAAAATCATGAGACATTTGAATAAAAATGGTGTTCAATGTGAAACTTGAATAATGATATTTGATTACACTCTGTTAAACAAGACATAGATGTTGGATGGTTAGGGGTAGCGATAACGCCTCAATTTTGACCGTGTGGCATGGTTTGGGGAAAATACTAGTTGTGCCTTATCGTTAATTCCACTTATGTAAATGTGTTAACATTGTTTTATGCTTCTTAAGAAATGTGTTCAGATTTGTAGAGAGATGCCTCCACGATGATTCTTGTTGAGATGAAGACAAGAGGACATGGTTGGAGATTATATTCTAGTAGTGGAACATATGGCATCAGTAGTGTAGGGTGAGGAAGTTGGAGGGATGTTATGAAGTAAATTTTCTTGTTTTATGAAATTCATGGAAATAGACCTAGGGAATGTTTTGAAGATAATGTATGATCTTACACGAAATTTTCAGTTACAGAACCCTCCGATGTTTACTTGAGAGGGTGAATCTGAAGTAGAAGAATTTTGTATTGAGTCCATCAAGACTATAATTGACCTTTTAGAGAATCGTGCTAAGAAGATGGTCAAGATGCATACTTATATTCTATGAGGATCAGTGAAGAATTTGTGGGACATTTAGGCTTATAATGGATGGTCTAATGGTATTTTATTTAAGGACTACTTTAGAGAAGTTTCTGGATGAATTCTATCCATATAAGATATGGAATGATATAGTATCTGAGTTCATGTGTTTGACTAAAGGATGATTGTCTCTGGTGGACTATGTTTGATGCTTTAAAAATTTTCAATTCATTTCACCAGTGTTGGAAGAGGAAGAGGAAACTACAGAAAGGCATTTTAAGGATGAGATTAAATGTGTGATTAAGCCCCAAGTTAGCCACTTTTAGTTAAATAACTTTACTATAATGGTGGATTAGGCTCTCATAGAGGAGGAGATCATGGGGGAGGCTTATAATTTAGGATAAATTGTTTCAGTTGGGAGATTAGGAGATACACCTTTCGAGAGAATGAATCTTCGTTATGAGAATTCTAGCTAGGGGGATAGTTGGAAGAGGGTCCAGGGGGAGGGTTCAGTGTCATATGACCACACCTTGATTATATTCCACCAGTGAGCAAGGTCATGACACTATTTTATACACTTTCCTCAACCACTAGTAGAGTGATGATCTTACGGTAGGATGATTCATCAATAAAGTTTCTATTAAATCCCGATATAGATGGGTAGTGATGGAAAATATAGAAAGAATCAGGGTAAAAGAAGGGGATATTATTTACCATATCATTTTAAAAAATGGAGTTGTACTGGATGAGGTAGTATAGGTAGTAGACGTGATGATTCTAGGATAGAGTACTTATATCAATTTTGTGGTGTAGCTCAGGGTACATAGACTGCTTTATAGGGAACAAGGGCATGACAGTTACATGTTATTCAGCATACACTTGTGGATAGCAAGGAAGAATCATCAATTGTGAGAGTTACTATTCTAATAACATATATACAGTCTTGTGCCTTATTTGATATTGGTTCCTCTCATTCCTTTATTTCTGCACAGATTTTGAATTTTTTTATCCTTGTGGTGTAGTATATGAGCAGGGTGTTGAAAATAGATATGTCATTAATAGTATGGTCTAGATACAACATCTTATGAAATGGATGTTCTCTCTTGTTTGGGGAGTATCATTATCTTTTAGATCATTAGATTCCAAAATTATCAATCCCTGTACTAATTTTGGTTGTGGACTGGTTAATAGCATACTAAGCCCACATATATTTTTACCATAGGAGAGTGACTTCAACATATCCTATGGGAGGTAATTACATTAATCATGGGGAGTGGGGTATCTAGGAGGGTTTTACAGGACTGGTTCATATGTAACTGGGGGAGATTACCACCAAGGTAGAAAGTTTACTATTGGATGATGGGGGTGTGAAACATGATGTATTTCTAGATGTAGTGGATAGGTTTTTAGATGTGTTTCCTGAAGACTTCTCAGGGATTCCACCTTTGAGATATGTGGAATTTCTTATTGAACTCTTTTTTGGGGTTAACACAATTTCTATTCCACTGTACGTAATGACACCAACAAAGGTTCAAGATCTCAATACTCACCTGATGGATTTAGAGAATAATGGGTTTTTTCTGATAGAGTAAGTCACGTTTGGATTCCCCGGTCTTCATTGCAAAGAAGGCTGATCGAATTCTAAGATTGTATGTCAATTACCAGAAGTTGAACTAAATGATAGTGAATAACCGATATCATCTTCTGTAACACCCCAAGCTTCTACGGTACGCTTCTCTTTGAATAATGTGATAGCGTGTGTTGTACGCAACACCAAGTTCTAACACACCATAACCAATCAAACTAGCCGTTATGAATAGTAATACCTAGTTTTTGAAATTATATATATTTTATATTTCAAAATGGACTTCATTTTTGGATTCGGAATACCGAATTTAGCCTAAGGTGAAATTTTGGTACTTTTCGGATAACTTTAATATTTTGATGAATAGTGAAAATTACTAAATTTTAATTAAAACCAACTTTTTTAATCAAAATAATTAATAGTGATAAATTATGATTTTGAGTGGTTTTAAAGTATATTTATAATATATTTTTACTATTTAATACAATTTTGGTCATTGGACATAATTTTACAGTTTAACCGGAGATAAACAAGTGTCAATCTTTTGATAATTATTATCTCTTAAAAACAGGCTTTTTGTTTTAACAACGGGAATTAATTTTAAATTAATTTCTGCCACTTCTGTGTTTTGAATTTGGAAAAATGGATTCCATATTTTGAATCAGGATGTTCAAATTGTGTGAATAGGTAACTATTATTTTTAGACATTTTGAATAATTACTTCGGTAAATATTTTATTTACCATGTTTAAGGGTAAATCTGGTAAATAAGGGTTAACAAATAATATTATAATAATACTAAATTACCCTAAAACGTGTCCTAGCCTTATTTTCTGATACATGTTCGACCATATTCATCTTTGGGTTGATTTTGGGACCCCATGGAGCCACTTGTAGGTGATAGGGACACTTAATTTTAATTAAGTTAAAATAAGTACAAAAATGACATATGCATATATCTTTTAGAAAAAAAAAATTACATTAGGTTATATATGTTGGATTTTTTACTATAAATATTCATTATAAATATAAAATTATTTCCTAAATTATGATATTTTATTTATAATTTTTAGATATTAAATAATTTAATTTATTTATAACACAATGATGATGCAGTAATTACCATAATAGTGAAAAATTAAAATAATTGATATTATAAATACCCAAATAAATATAATTTGAGACTTTTAATGAATTAGACTAATTTTCTAGGATAATATTACATATTAGGATTCCTTTAATTGAATTGTTTTGAAGTAATCATTCTGTTATAAGTTTCACAAAAATCAACTATTGAATAGTGTCAAAATTGACATAAAAGAGTTTTTAAAAGAAATATTATATTATTAATTGATATTAAATTCCTAAAAATCTAAGGATCGGCCACGAGACTTATATAATGATAGGTGTATCATTAATGGACAATTTTTGGGTCGCTTGGATGTATATAGTAAGTTTATTAACTAAATAATATAAAAATACAAAGTGACGTGGTAATGCCAAACTATTTAACTTAGAGTTAATACTTAAAGATAAGGTTAATATAAGTACCGAAACCTGTCTAAATTCTATTGTTTGAGTGGTTTTCGACCCATACCCACTTTAACATTTAAATAATCCACTTTGGAGCCATTAGAAACTGAATATGAATTTATTATAAATTAATATTTTTAGCTTTTCCAAAGGTGCCCCTCACCCCTCTTATAAAAGGGCACTCCTCTTTCTCATTTCTTCACACCTTCAAAGCCTTTTGGATCGGCCAAACTCTGACCAAATACTCTCCCAACTTCCCTCAATACAACCTAGAGGAATTAGATTGATCAGAAATCCAACTTATGGATCCCTTTTGATCAAATCAAAAGGAAGAACCCGAAGAAGAGGTAATGTTTTCACCACCCCTTTTCAAGTTACTTTCTTCTTCCACTTCTTCATTCATTGCTATTACCATTATAAAATAATAAATCTAGTATCTTATATATACTATGATTTTATTATAAATATGGTACAACCATATTCAGTATTCTATCCACCCTTTGAATAACATGTCACCATACGTGCATACGTACGGCTTACCGTCTCCATATCGTGGTGTAATTGTTATTCCATATATTATTATTTGGATGGGTATAATAATGATGTGTAACTAATGTAAATAATAAATATAACATGTTAATTATTCTGTATATATGATATACCATCCATTTATATATTATTTTAATATCAAAAGTGATATTGTCGCTCGTGCGTACGTACAGACTACCGTCTCCACAGACGCGATGAGATTCATTCTCCATCGTATCCATTCTAGTATAATTATCATTTGATGATTTAAAAATGATGTTTAATGACTTGATATAATTATGGATATGAACTATATACATCCTATCCATTACAAACATGTCTTACGTGACAAAACATATAAAAGAAAACGAATAAGTTAACACCCGAAACAACGATAATACTAAGATATTATTAACAAATCAATGTTAAAAGATCATATATGATATCATATTAATGTATATGATTCTTGTAAAATTTAATAACAATTATTTCACCATTATACAGGAGGTTAACCTACCCCAACCAAGGAAAAGTAAAAGGTAAGGGTTATTTCACAATTTCTTCATTATCCGAGGTTGTTTCTACGTAATAATCTACTAGGATCTCTTTATCATCCACATCCATGTTTCTTAAAAATGTATTTCAAAACATTTTTACTATTTAAAAGAACATGGGTTAAAGTCATTTATACCCTTGTTTGACTTTTTATAAGATTTTTATAAATGAATCTTTCTGTCGTTTTCCAAACAAGGTGCTTTTAACCTTTTCGACAGAAATAAGGTATGAATGTTTTTTTTAACTTATACGATGAGTGCGGTTATTTTCCGCCGTTATAAAATCGTCGAAGCTTAACTTATAACCTTATAAGAATATTTTCAATGAAAATGTTTTATTTTATAAATATATGACTCTTAAATTATTTCAAAAATAGAAGGAGATATTTCTCTAAAAAGAGTTTTGATTTCATCTATGTCAACATCCTTTGATGGATTTTACGCTTATTTGTAGTTGATTTATTATGATACAAAACTTCTATATTGTATTGAAGGTTTTGTGATATGTTTGACTATGGATGTGCTATTTTTATACCATTCATTGTTTATGGTGAAAGTATTGACATTTTTTATGCTAGTTTTAATACGAATGTTTATGTTGTATTTAAGCCTTTTCATATGGGAATGCACTGGACTTAATATGTGACGAGTGGAGCCCGCTATAGCTCCTCGATGCATCGGTAGGTCTCATGAGACAAACTAGTGTCTTGGCCCAAGGCCTTGACAAAATCTTATTTGTAGTCTTGGCACGAGGCCTTGGCTATATGGTTATGATAGTCTGGCATTATGCATTCTATCATTATGAAAGTGGTTATTGATATTGCATGTGATTATTCAATTAGTAGAATATCCATGTGAATAAGTAAATGGAATTATTTCATTTTATTTTTTCCATACTATGTTTAAGTCCAAGTTTCAAAGGTTTTTGTTTTAGTTATACATTTCCTTAAATGTTTATTCTTATTTATGAAAGTTTCCGCTATATTGTTATCCTTACTGGGCATTTGAGCTCACCCCTTTTCTATGATTTATTTTTCCTAGGGTACAAAGAAGTAAATTATGAATGACCTGCAGGGATAGTATGTGGGGATATGAGTGTGGAATATGAAGGAAAGATGTTGTTTTAGTTTTCATTTTTATGATGTAATGTAAGACTTATGAATATATCTAGTACTTCCAAGGCTACTAAACCAATCGGTCTTTCGAGATTTGATCCTTCTTGTGATCATGCCAATGTTATGTAATAATGCACCGACTCTAGGTAACTGGTGTCGGGGCGTTACAGTTGGTATCATAAGAAGTTTAGTACAAACCTTGGAAGCTAGATTTAGATAAACTCTGATTAGAGCACATAGCTTTAAGATAGACTTTGAGGATTAGTATAGAATAACTTCCTAGAATTTTGGTATTGTAGAGATTTTGTGGGTTTTCCGAGAAATACATCCCGGTCTGGATACGAGAAGGTGGAGGCATCTCTGGCACAGATGTACCTAGGGGTAAAACCCGAAAACACCGGCTTGAGCTAGACTCGAACGAGAACTGGTGCATGATAGCGGGCCTTGCTGCACTCTTGGTTACGACACTCCCGGGGGATATGCTTAGGATAACTCTCATTTTATTTACAAATCATTATGAAGGGTTTATGAGTATATACTTCCTCAAAAAAAAATTATGATTATGGATTATATCCATAAATAGTTCAATTTATGTTAAGTGTTTTATAAGTATGGGATTATGTATTTTGATTCATAAACTGATCTAGTTTATGCCACTTTTTAGAAATGGTGCCTGGTGGAAGAAATGGAAAATGTATCAATGCACGCACTTCATGTAGGGATTTCCCTCCTACTCAAGATAATTATAGTGGAGCTGGTGATGCAACTGGTGCCGATCATCTAATCACCATACTGGGACAACTTACTCAGGTTATGAATAACAACTTTACCCGTATGGAGCACCCTGATCCGCAGCGTGGAGGATCAATGTTAGATCGATTCATGATGCAACAACCACCAAAGTTCAATGGGAGTACAAATCCCTTAGTAGCTGAGAAATGGATATTTTCCCTAGAGAAAATATTTCAGGCTTTAGGGTGTAGTGAAAGGGAAAAAGTTATCGTGGCAGTTTACCGCCTCACTAGAGATGCTGATCAATGGTGGTCATTGATTCAAAATACGAAGGAAGATGATTAAGTATCAAATATGGAATGGAGGGAGTTAAAATATCTGTTTTTAGAAAAATACTTTCCTCGTGACCACCGAGCAGATATGGAAAGGCAGTTTCTGAGTCTGATACAAAAGGAGGATGAGAATGTCGCAATGTATGAGGCTAACTTTACAAGGTTAGAAAGGTATGCTAGAGATTATATACGTAACCCAAGAAGTAATATTGATCGTTTCTTTGATGGGTTAAAACCATTTCTCCGTCGAGCATTAGTCTCACAATCCTTTTCATCGTACGAAGACATTGTCTCATGTGCTATCAAGACAGAAAAGGAATTCTCTATGTCTTATGACTTTAAAGAAAAGCAAGAGAATAAGAGACCTGCTGATCAATCTGGGAATGGAAATAAGGGGAAGAAGGGAATGGTTGAATATCCATCCTATGGTAAATGTGTTTAAAAACACCCCGGTACTTGCTTGAAGGGAACAAGAGTCTGTTACAAGTGTGGTGAAAAAGGCCACCAAGCTCGTGATTGCAAGGGGAAGAAGGAAGATACCAATGTTCAGTGCTACAATTGAAGGGAGATGGGGCATTATGCAAATGAATGTCCTAAGCGTCAGGAGAACTTACCTCAGAAAAGGCCAAGGGATCAAGGCCAAGCTTATTCTATCACTACTGCTGAGGTAGAAGCTCCGAAAGACATGGTGGCAAGTAATTTAATGGTTTCCTCAAGTTTAGAAAATGCATTATTTGATTCTGGATCATCGCATTGTTTCATATCTTCCCAGTTTGCTAAGAAAATTAGATATTTCCAATTTTATTTAACAAGGGAGTTGTCAATTAAAACTCCTAAGGGAAGTATCATTACAACAATGTTTTGTGAATCAGTCCCCATTAGAGCACATAAATGTTATTTATCTACTGATCCCGTCGTCAAACCTATGATTGAGTTTGATATAATCCTCGGTATGGACTATATTTCAGACTATGATGTGACAATTTATTGTAAGAAGAAAGAGGTTAAGATTCTTGATGATGATGATAAGGAACACCTTATCTTTAGAGCAAAATCTTCACCACCTAATTCTTATTTAGATCCACCACCAGTAGCTCAACTAAATTCATTTATTGGGGAGGAGGAGAATGAAATAACTGTGGGTGAGGAAAGGAATGTTCAAATAGAGGATGTACCTGTTGTGAAAGAATTTGTAGATGTATTTCTGAAAGATTTACCTGGACATCCTCTAGAACGAGAAGTTGAGTTTTCCATTGATTTAATTCCTGGATCAAGGCCTATATCAAAGACCCCTTAGAAAATGGCCACTATAGAATTATTTGAACTAAAGAAACAACTAGAGGAATTGAGTAATAAGGGATTTATTCGCCCTAGTGTTTCTCCATGGGGAGCCCCTGTTCTATTTGTTAAAAAGAAAGACGGATCTATGAGGTTATGTATAGACTATAGGGAGATCAATGCTATAACAATAAAGAACAAGTATCCCCTACCATGCATTGATGATTTATTTGACCAACTGCATGGAGATCAATACTTTTCAAAGATTGTCCTTCGATCTGGATACCATCAGTTGTGTGTGAAGAAGGAAGACATTCTGAAGACAACATTTCAAACTAGGTAAGGGCATTACGAGTTTACTGTAATGCCTTTTGGATTGACTAATGCACCCTCTGTATTCATGGATCTGATGAATAGAGTTTTCAAGGAGTATCTTGATTAATTTGTGGTGGTATTTATTGATGATATCTTGGTATACTCCAAAAGCTACAAAGATCATGAAAATCACTTGTGCATTATCTAGAAGACTCTGAGAAGGCATGAATTATATGGGAAGTTTAACAAGTGTGAATTCTAGCTTCAAGAGTATTCTTTTCTTGGCCATATTATCTCTAAAGATGGAATCTATGTTGATCCTTCTAATACCAAGGCAATCCAATAATGGCCAGCACCTACGAGTATAACTGAGGTACGTAGTTTTATTGGTTTGGAAGGTTATTATCGACGTTTCGTCCAGAATTTTGCCGGATTGGCTAACCCATTAATGAAGCTCACACGTAACTGGGTTAAATTTGTTTGGACAAAAGAGTGTGAAGAATTTTTCAATGAACTGAAGAAAAGATTAGTCAATTATCCTATATTGACTATACCATCGGGGAATGATGGGTTGGTTATTTATAGTGATGCATCGAATAAAGGACTTGGTTGTGTCCTTATGCAGAATGATAGAGTTATTGCCTATGCATAATGATAGTTGAAAATTCATGAACAAAACTATCCTACTCATGATCTCGAGTTAGCAGCTGTGATCTTTTCTTTGAAGATATGGAGGCACTACCTCTATGGTGAAAAATGTGAGATTTATACTGATCACAAGAGTTTGATGTATATTTTCTCACAAAAAGAACTCAACATGAGGCAAATGAGATGGCTTGAATTACTCAAGGATTATGATTTTACGATACACTACCACCCGGGGAAGGAAAACAAGGTGGCAAATGCCTTGAGCAGAAAAGATCATGGAGTTTTGAACAATATGAGAATTGAAAGGGTTCCAATTTTCATGGATCTAGTGAATATGGACATGGGAATAACTAGGGAAGGAGAAACATCAATGCTTTTTCAAATGGTTGCCAAACCATCTTTACTAGAAAGGATTAAGAGTTCTCAGACCGATGATGAAGAATTTCAAAAGAAGATTAAAGCTGTGAATGATGGGAGATTGAGAGACTTTGTGTATGAAGATGGAATTTTGAAATTCGCGAAGAGACTTTGTGTTCCCGATATCCTGATCTAAAAAGGGAATTGATGGATGATGCTTATAGTTCCAATTTCTTTATACACCCTGGGAGCACCAAAATGTATAGAGATTTGAAGGAACAATTTTGGTGGGACAATATGAAGAGGGAGATTGCTGATTTTGTGTCAAGATGTATGGTTTGTCAACAAGTGAAAGCTAGAAGGCAACACCCTGGAGGAGTCATGCAACCTCTTCCCATACCGGAGTGGAAATGGGACAATATTACGATGGACTTTGTCATGGGGCTACCAAAGACTCCTAGAAGGAATGATGCAATATGGGTTATTGTTGATTGTCTTACCAAGTCAGCACATTTTCTTTCTATAAGAGAAGATCTACCACTGGAACGTCTAGAAAGACTATATATTAATGAAGTTGTGAGACATCATGGAGTACCCCTATCGATTGTTTCTGATCGTGATCCCCGTTTTACTTCATGATTCTGGAAGAGTCTTCAGAAATCCCTGGATACTGAACTTCATTTGAGCACTGCCTACCACCCTCAGATAGGAGGACAATCAAAATAGACTATTAAAACCTTAGAAGACATGTTGACATCCTTCTCACTTGACTTTCAGGGTATGTGGTATCAGTATTTACCTCTGGTAGAATTTTCCTATAACAATAGCTTCCATTCGAGTATTTATATAGCACCATATGAAGTGTTATATGGAAAGAGATGTCGCACACCAACCTGTTGGGATGACGTTGGTGAAATAAAACTTGTAGGTCTTGAATTGGTGGAGGAAATGAAGGAAAAGGTGAAGGTAATCCCAACTCACATGAAATCAGCTCAAAGTAGGCAGAAGAGCTATGCCGATAATCGAAGGAAGGATTTGGAATTTCAAGTCGGTGATCATGTTTTCCTGAAGGTATTTCCTTGGAAGGGAGTCATACGTTTTGGTAAGAAAGGTAAATTGAGTCCCAGGTACATCGGACCTTTCAAAATTCTAGAACGAATTGGGGTTGTAGCTTACTGATTGGCAATGCTGCCAAGTCTCTCCAAAGTTCACGATGTGTTCCATGTATCTCTGTTGAGGAAATACATGCCTGAACCAATGCATGTACTCACCTATGAATAATTAGAACTGGAACCCAATCTGTCTTATTGTGAAGAGCCCTCAGGATTCTTGATATGAGAGAACAAGTACTAAGAAACCAGACGACGGATCTGGTAAAAGTTTTGTGGAGAAACCATAAGATGGAAGAGGCAATGTGGGAACCCGAGGAACTTATGATGAAGAACCACCCGAGTCTTTTCATGTGATAAGTATTCTAGAAATTTCTAGGATGAAATTTTTTGAAGGAGGGGAGAATGTAACACGACAAGCTTCTACGGTACGTTTCTCTTTGAATAATGTGATAGTGTGTGTTGTATGCAACACCGAGTTCTAACACACCATAACCAATCAAACTAGCCGTTATGAATAGTAATACCTACATTTTGAAATTATATATATTTTATATTTCAAAATGGACTTCATTTTTTGATTCGGAATATCGAATTTATCCTAAGGTTAAATTTTGGTACTTTTCGGATAACTTTAATATTTTGATGAATAGTGAAAATTACTAAATTTTAATTAAAAACAACTTTTTTAATCAAAATAATTAATAGTGATAAATTATGAATTTGAGTGGTTTTAAATTATATTTAGAATATATTTTTACTATTTAATACAATGTTTGTCATTGGACATAATTTTACAATTAAACCGGACATAAACAAGTGTCAATCTTCTGATAGTTATTATCTCTGAAAAACACGCTTTTTGTTTTAACAACGAGAATTAATTTTAAATTAATTTCTGCCACTTCTGTGTTTTGAATTTTTAAAAATCGATTCCATATTTGGAATCAGGATGTTCAAATTGTGTAAATAGGTAACTTTTATTTTTAGACATTTTGAATAATTACTTCGGTAAATATTTTATTTACCATGGTTAAGGGTAAATCCCGTAAATAATGGTTAAAAAATAATATTATAATAATTCTAAATTACCCTAAAACGGGTACTAGCCCTATTGGTTGATACATGTTCGACCATAGGCATCTTTGGGTCGGTTTTGGGACCCCATGGAGCCACTTGTAGGTGATAGAGACACTTAATTTTAATTGAGTTAAAATAAGTACAAAAATGTCATAAGCATATATCTTTTAGAAAAACAATTTTTACATAGGGTTATATATGTTGGATTTTTGACTATAAATATTAATTAGAAATATAAAAATATTTCCTACATAATGATATAATATTAATAATTTTTAGATATTAAATAAGTTAATTTATTTATGACACAATGATGATGCAGTAATTACCATAATAGTGAAAAATTAAAATAATTGATATTATAAATACTCAAATAAATATAATTTGAGACTTTTAATGAATTACACTAATTTTATAGGATAATATTAAATATTAGGATTGATTTAATTCACTTTTTTTGAAGTAATCATTCATTTATATGTTTCACAAAAATCAACTATTGAATATTGTCAAAATTGACAAAAAAGAGTTTTTAAAACAAATATTATATTATTAATTGATATTAAATTCATAAAAATCTAAGGTTAGGCCAAAAGACTTATATCATGATATGTGTATCATTAATGGACCATTTGGGAGTCTCTTGGTTGTATATAGTATGTTTATTAACTACATAATATAAAAATACAAAGTGACATGGTAAATGTCAAACTAATTAACTTAGAGTTAATACTTAAAGATAAGGTCAATATAAGTACCCAAACTTGTCTAAATTCTATTGGTTGAGAGGATTTCGACCCATACCCACCTTAAAATTTAAATAATCCACTTTTTTAGGAATTAGAAACCGAATATGAATTTATTATAAATTAATATTTCTAGCTTTTCCAAAGGTGCCCCTCACCCCTCTTATAAAAGGGCACTCCTCCTTCTCATTTCTTCACACCTTCAAAGCCTTTTGGTTCGGCCAAACTCTTCCCAAATACTCTCCCAACTTCCCTCAATAAAACCTAGAGGCTTTATTTTGATCATAAAGCCAACCTAAGGAGCTCTTTTGATCAAATCAAAAGGCAGAACCCGAAGAAGAGGTAATGTTTTCACCACCCCATTTCAAGTTCCTTTCTTCTTCCACTTCTTCATTCATTGTTATTACCATTATAAAATAATAACTCCAGTATCTTATATATATTGTGATGTTATTATAAATATGGTACAACCATATTCAGTATTCTATCCACCCTTTGAATAACATGTCACCATACGTGTGTACGTACGACTTACCGTCTCCACGTCGTGGTGTAATTGTTATTCAATATATTATTATTTGGATGGGTATAATAATGATGTGTAACTCATGTAAATAATAAATATAACATTTTAATTATTCTGTATATATGATATACCATCCATTTATATATTATTTTAATATCAAAAGTGATATTGTCGCTCGGGCGTACGTACGGACTACCGTCTCCACGAACGCGATGAGATTCATTCTCCATCATATCCATTCAAGTATAATTATCATTTTATGATTTAAAAATTATTTTTACAGACTTGATATCATTATGTATATGAGTAATATACAACTTAACCATTATAAACATGGCTTAAGTAACAAAACATATAAAAGAAAATGAGTAAGATAACACCCGAAACAACAATAATACTAAGATATTATTAACAAATCAATGTTAAAAGATCATATATGATATCATATTAATGTATATGATTCTTGTATAATTTAATAACAATTATTTCACCATTATACAGGATGTTAACCTACCCCAACCAAGGAAAAGTACAAGGTAAGTGTTATTTCGCAATCTCTTCATTATCTGAGGTTGTTTATACGTAATAATCTATAAGGATCTCTTTATCATCCACATCCATGTTTCTTAAAAATATATTTCAAAAAAAATTAATATTTAAAATAACATGTGTTATAGTCATTTATACCCTTGTTTGACTTTTTATAAGAGTTTTATAAAGGAATCTTTCCGTCATTTTCCAAACAAGGTGCTTTTAACCTTTTCGACAGAATTAAGGTAAAAATGTTTTTTTAACTTATACGACGAGTGTGGTTATTTTCAGCCATTATAAAACCATAGAAGCTTCCCTTAAAGGATTATAAGAATATTTTCAAAGAAAATGTTTTATTTTATAAATATATGACTCTTAAATGATTTCAAAAATAGAAAGAGATAGTTCTCTAAAAAGAGTTTTTATTTTATCTATGTCAACATCCTTTGATAGATTTTACGCTTATTTGAAGTTGATTTATTATGATACAAAACATCTATATTGTAGTGAAGGTTTTTTGATATGTTTGACTGTGGATGTGCTATTTTTATACCATTCATTGTTTATGGTGAAAGTATTGACATTTCGTATGCTAGTTTTAATACGAATGTTTATGTTATGTTTAAACCTTTTCATATGGGAATGCATTGGACTTAATATGTGACGGGTGGAGCCCGCTATAGCTCCTAGATGCATCAGTAGGTCTCATGAGAAAATCTAGTGTCTTGGCACAAGGCCTTGACAAAATCTTATTTGTAGTCTTGGCACGAGGCCTTGGCTATATGGTTATGATAGTTTGGCATTATGCATTCCATCATTATGAAAGTGGTTATTGATATTGCATGTGATTATTCGATTAGTAGAATATCTATGTGAATAAGTAAATTACATTATTTCATTTTATTTTTTCCATACTATGTCACTACTAGAAAAGGGGGCATTGAAGCCCCCTAGAATTGGGCGATTGCCATTGGCGGGCGCTATAGATATCTAATAGCGATCTCCAATGGCGGTCACTGGCCTTGATAAAGAAAACCTGAGCCTTTTTGCGCCACCCCCCCCTACCCCCCTCTCGATCGAACCCAGCTCCCCCCCCCCCCCCGCCGCCGCCCCCCCCCCCCCCCCGACACCACCCCCCCCCCCCACCTCCCAGCCTCCCCCACCGCCCGGCCTCCCCCGCCGCCCAGCCTCCCCCGTCGCCCCGCCTCCCCCGCTCCCCCTCCCCCCGTCGCCCCCCCCCCCCCCCCCCGACGCCGCCCTCCCCCCCCACCTCCCGGCCTCCCCCGCCACCCAGCCTCCCCCGCCGCCCGGCCTCCCCCGCCACACGCCCTCCGGCCTCCGCCATCCGCCCTCCGCCCTCTGCCCTCTGGCCTCCGCCCCCTTAGCCCTCCCCCCCACCCCGGACGGCTCCGGCACCCCGGACAGCCCCCCCCCCCCCCCCCCCCACACCCCGGACCGCTCCCCGCACCCTGGACACCCCCCCCCCCCCCCGCACCTCAAACAGCACCCCCCCCCCCGACCCCGGAAAGCCCCCCCCCCCCCCCCGCTGCCCGTCCCTCGTCCCCTCACCGCCTCCTCTCCTCCAGCTCCCTGCCGCTGCCGCCTCCCGTCCCCTCCCTTGCTGCACCGCCTTTGGCTCCGGCTCCCCTTCGCTGCCTCATCTCTCTCGCTGCACTGCCTTCGGCTCCCCTCCCTTTCATGTTTGTAGCTCAATCAGGTAACATGGGATTTTAGTTACATTATTATTTTATCAATGGTTCATAAACAAATGATTAATATTTATTTTAAATATAGTTGATTTGAAAAATGTATATGTAATAAGTATTGTGTAAATGTTTGTTATACAGATATAATTATGGATAAGAGTTGGATTGATCTTCCAAATCGAACGTTTAGAGAATATTTCAATGGCGTTATGCAGTTTATTGACTTCACGAGAGGATTTGAAAGCGACTATATTAGTTGTCCATGTAGAAAATGGGCTAACAGATATAAATTCACACGAGATACTGTGAGGGAGCACCTTTTCTTTAATGTATTTCTGAAAAATTATAAGAGTTGGACTCATCATGGAGAAGAATATGTTCATCGTCAAAATACAGATGCAGCTCAGATGGATGTTGATGTAAGGATGACAGATCCAATGCATGAAATGATTACTAAAATGGAACGTGGGTTTGATCCTGAAGGCATTGACATCTAGAATCTTGAGACCGGTGAGATAAATCTTCGCTCTGGTGCAGATCGTGATTCAAGGAGGTTTTATGAAGCACTTGATGATGTGAAAACAGAATTATATCCTGGATGGACTTCATACAATAAACTGTCATTTATCAAGGAGTTGTTGCATTTGAAGACTTTGAATAATTGGTCAGACACATCATTCGACATGCTTTTGGTTTTATTGAAAAAAGTTCTTCCTGTCAATGCTAAGATTCATGAATCGTATTACTATGCTCGTAAGTTGACAGAGAACTTAGGTTTTACATATGAGACCATAGACGCATTTGCAAACAACTGTATGTTGTTTAGAAAAGAAACTGTCCATTTGGATATTTGTACGGTTTGTGGTGCTTCCAGGTGGAAAGAGAACAGGGGAAATAATACTCATCAAAGTCAGATTGCGATACAGGGGAAACTGATTGTCGTAATGAAAATGCGTTACTTTCCCATTAAACCGAGGTTGAAAATATTTTTTATGTCATATAAAGTTTCTAATTTAATAAGATGGCATGTAGAAAGAGTTCATGAAAGTGATATGTTAACCCACCCGGTAGACTCTCATGCATGGAAGGATTTTGATAAGAGACATCCCGACTTTTCTAAAGATGTTTGTAATGTCCGATTGGGATTGGCAGCACATGGTTTCAATCCATTAAAGTCTATCGTTGGTGCAACTCATGGCACATGGCCCGTGGTGTTGGTTCCATATAATCTTCCTCCGTGGCTTTGTATGAAGCAACAATTTATATTACTTTCCACTCTTATTGATGGACCTAAAAGTCCAGGGGATAAGATTGATGTTTACCTTTATCCATTGATTGATGAGTTGAATGAATTTTGGGGCGATGGTGTGATGACTTATGACTACGAAACGAATGAAATGTTCAAACTGCATGCTGCTTTATTGTGGACAATCAATGACTTCCCAACTTATGCAAATTTATCAGGCTCGAGTACGAAAGGGGAATTTGCTTTCCCTTGTTGCAATAAAAGTAAAAAATCTGTATGGCTTAAACATTCCAAAAAATGGGCATACACAGGTCACATGCGTTTTATCCCTCCTCAGCACAGATTCAGAAAGGACAGAGTGGCATTTGATGGTACTAGAGAGTTCAGCTTAGGACCAAAGATCATGAAAAGAGTCGAAATGTTATCACAGATTGAGGAAGAAAACATCCGCACGGTATATGAAATTCAGGATTTGGTGGCTCCTCCAGTATGTAATATTCGTGCTGCGGGTAGGCAGCGCAGTCACAATTGGAAAAAGAAAAGTATTTTTTATAGTCTTCCGTATTGGAAAACTAACATGTTGAGGCATAATTTGGATGTCATGCACATTGAAAAAAATGTTTGTGATAACATATTGTGGACTATTTTAGGTGTCAGTGGAAAATCAAAGGACCATGTCAATGCACGTCGTGATTTGGAATAAATGGGTTTAAGGAAATAGTTGCATTTACAGTTAGCTGAGGGAAACAAGGCATATATGCCTGTTGCACAGTATACGATGACTATAGAGGACAAAGAGACATTTATTTCCATTTTGAAGATGGTCAAGGTGCCTGATGGATATTTGTCTAATATTTCAAAGTGTGTGAATCTGGCGAGCAAGACATTGCAAGGGTTGAAAAGTCATGACAATCACATATTACTTTAGCAGTTGATTCCAATCGCAATTTTTGATTTCTTATCCCCCAATGTTGTTCAGCCCTTGATTGAGATGAGTAATTTTTTTAGATATCTTTGTTTAATAAATCAACGAATGAGTGATTTAAAAAGTTTGCAGGACCGAATTGTACTTATGCTTTGTCACTTTGAGAAACTTTCCCCCCCTCATTTTTCAATGTTATGGTCCACTTGACAGTGCACCTAACTGATGAAGTAATGGTTGCTGGTCCAGTGCAATTCAGGTGGATGTATCCTATTGAATAGTATTTGAGTACATTTAAAAGATTTGTACACAATAGAGCTTGTCCAGAGGCATCAATATCCAATGGTTATTTGATGGATGAGTGTACTACCTTTTGTGAAGAATATCTTACGGATGTTGAAAAAAAATTAGATAAGCCCTCTCGGATTCATGATGGTCCAGATGGAGAAGGAACCACATTTGATATGGACAACATTGAGTGGATACAATCACATCGATATATCTTGTTCAATACTCCATCAGTTGCACCATTAATGCAGTATGTATCTTATCAATGTGCTTGTATAACTTTTACATGTTTTGTTTGCATAAGATGATCTTTTAAACATCGTGTTATCATTTGCAGGAAACACATTAATGAGATAAAATAAGAGATGCATCGTGCGACTGAGTTGCAAATTCAACAATCTCATTATGCGTCATTTCATGATTGGTTCAAGGATTATGTATGTATAAATTGATTTTCATTATGAGTGAAGTATTATAATAATTATTTCTGCATATATTAGTATTGATTTTTATAAATTATGTAGGTTCGTAAGCTGAGGGAGTTAGGGGACCCCACGCTACCTGAAGTATTTATCCAACTGGCTGAGGGTCCATCTATAACGGGTCATCGTTATAAAGCTATTGATGCTAATGGTTTTCGATTTCGCATTAAATATGTTGACGACAAACGAGAAACACAAAACAGTGGCATCAGTTGTCCCTTTATCGATTCTAGTTATTACTATGGTCAATTGATAGACATCATTGAAGTTGTATACACACACGGTTTGAAGTACATATTGTTAAAGTGTAATTGGGTTGATCCAGTGCGTGGATGTAAAGTCGATCAATATCAGTTTTCATTGGTGAATTTTAACTATATGTTATACAGAAATAATGAATGAGTTGAGAATGAACCTTTCATTTTGACATCACAAGCGGAACAAGTATTCTTCGTTACTTTGTCTTTGGATCCAAGTTGGCAAGTTGTTGTCAAAATGTCTCAGAGAGGAGTGTTTTTATTTGAAGAAGATGAACCCGAGACTGTTCCATTTGTTTACCAACAACTTGATCAACATACCATAGTTCAACGTGAAGAAGATATTTATTGGGTCAGAGCGGCTGTTGAAGGAGAAACGGTCGATTTTCATGCTTAATGAAAGGTATAATTGTTTTCCCACTATTCAGTAGAAGGTCCTAGGATATCATAAATTATCTAATCATTTTATACATCTTTATAAGTTTTAATCCTCACTTTTGTAAGTTAATTCAATCATAAATATTTAGGTTGTTTTTAGTCTTGATTTATTGATGTTATGGTTGGTGTATCATCCCATTGAGGTATTCTTCATCTGATTCATGTGCTGCTTGAATTTTTATTAGTTCTATCTGAAATTTGGCTATGCATTGACTGGTTTTGTACATAATTTGTATATCTGTCTTGTTAACTTTCTGATTTTTTAAAATTCATTCACAACTAATTATTCAATCCATTTTTTTTATTAACAGTTGACAAGTTTGATTTTTTAAGAACAATCCAATTTATCTTTTAAACACTTTGGACTCATTACTGATGTTTTCTATGACTGCAGACATGTTAGGGGAAGAGGCAGAAGATCCACATCATCCATTTGAGGCATCTACGTCTCAGGGTCGAGGTATGTTTGAATGTCATTGTCTATATTTTTTATTTAATTGACATACATATATATATATATATATATATATAACATTTGTCAATTTATATATAAAATTGTTTTCAACAGGATCAGACTCGGCCACTTCTTCCTCTCGCAGGAGAGGCCCTGGTCGTGGCATATTATCATGGAATTATAACACGACGATAGATGTTTCATTTGATGAGGTTTGTCATCCTGTGGGACCGAATGCCCCAACATTTATTCATCAGTTGGGTCATATCATACGTGACCCACATCGATTTCCATTGACCACGCGTGACTGGGCTTCTATCCCTTAGGACACATTAGATCATCTATGGAGGGAGGTTCAGGTAAGAAAATCATTTTACTTTATTATCTATGTATAAAGAATACTAATATGTTTGATTATTTTCTTTATAGCAAAATTTAAAAGTATGCCCTGAAGAGATTCGGCCCGTGTGTATGAGCAAATGTCGTAAGATGTGGAAAGATTATAAAGGCAAAGTGAAGAGGGACCACTGGGTACCAAATGTGGGTGCCCTAGACATTTTGGAAAAAGTCCCGAGAGGTGTCCTCCCGGCTTAGTGGCGTGACTTGGTTGCATATTGGTCTAATGAGGGTGTTGCGGTTTGTATATTAATTATTTTGGTGTATATATATTTTCAAGAATATGTGATTTGTTTGAAATTTGAATGAATTGAATGTAGGAGATGTCAACACGCCATTCTGAGAATCGAGCATTGCAGGGACCACCTCACAGGCTCGGGACTCATCACGTGTCTCAGATCCGACATGAGGTATATATTATTCATTTTTTAATTTATTAATTAATATGGTTTTGTGTTTATATTCTTTTAATATACAGTTGCGAGAGCAAGGTGCAGCAACTGATAAAATGTCGGTGTGGATGAGGACTCGTGATCGCAATGATCCAGAGGTTGCAGCATTGATAGTAAGTGTTTGTACTTACCAATAATTACATAAATCTATATATTAACATATATATATTTATATATATTTAAATATTTCACAGGCTCAATTTGAAGCTGAGTTAGAACATCTTCCATAGGACCAGCGACAGCTTCCCATACGACGGGATGAGATCTTTCATCGCATTATCAGTCGGGACGGGCATGGCTATAGTTTGACCTATAGAGCAGGGATTCCTCGTTCTGTATTGTCACGCGCTGCGGTTTTCGGTCCTGCTGTTGCTCATATGACACAGCAGATGTTAGATTTTGAGGCATGGCTGCGCGCTTCCGAGGTGGCAAATGCGCAATTGACAGCTGAGGTTAGAGCACTGCGGGAATATGTGCGTCGAGCTGATGGTGCAGGGGATCATACGACGCAGGTATATACTGTATTTATTTTTTTAATTTAAATTATTTTTGTTATTAAAATATTTATAATGTTTATTTGTTGTAGGCCCCTGGCCCACCAGAAGGAGGTAGCAGTGATGACAACGCGTGACGCATCATATATTCACGAGATATGTTTTTTGTTTTTACTGGTGGGGTTGACATTGATGTACTGTATTTATTCATTTAATTTAAATTAGAAGGTTGTGTACTTATAATTTCTTTCTTTTCTTGTTTATTATATGATAGCTAATATTATCTAAGGCATGCATTTAAAAACTCTAAACCCCCGCACCCCCGTACAGCACCCCCACACCCCCGGACAGCCCCCCTGCACCCCCATACAACCCCCCGCACCCTCAAACAGCCCCCCCCCCCCCCCCCCGCACCCCCGTACAGCCCCCCGGCACCCCCGTACAGTCCCCCACACCCCCGGGCAGCCCCCCCGCACCCCCGTACAGCCCCCCGCACCCCCGGACTGCCCCCCCGCACCCCCGTACAGCCCCCCCGCACCCTCGTACAGCTCCCCGCACCCCCGTACAGCCCCCCGGCACCCCCGTACAGCCCCCCGCACCCCCGGACAGCCCCCCCGCACCCCCGTACAGCCCCCCGCACCCCCGTACAGCCCCCCGCACCCTCGTCCACCCCCCCCCCCCCGTACAGCCCCCCGCACCCCCGGACAGCCCCCCCCCCCCCCCCCCGCACCCCCGTACAGCCCCCCGCACCCCCGTACAGCCCTCCCGCACCCCCAGACAGCCCCCCCCCCCCCTCGCACCCCCGTACAGCCCCCCGCACCCCCGTACAGCCCCCCGCACCCCCGTACAGCCTCCCCGCACCCCCGTACAGCCCCCCCGGCACCCCCGTACAGCCCCCCGCACCCCGGGACAGCCCCCCCGCACCACCGTACAGCCCCCCCCCCCCCTCCCCACCCCCGGACAGCCTCCCTGCCTCCCCGTACAGCCCCCATGCACCTCCGAATAGCCCCCCGCACCCCCGGACAGCCCCCCCGCACCCCCGTACAGCCCCCCGCACCCCCCGTACAGCCCCCCCCCCCCCCCCCCCCGCACCCCCGTACAGCCCCCACGCACCCCCGTACAGCCCCTCCGCACCCCCGTAGAGCCCCCCGCACCCCCGTACAGCCGCCCGCACCCCCTTACACCCCCCCCCCCCCCCGTACCGCCCCCCCGTACAGGACCCCGCACCCCCGGTGTGTGAATTGTGAAATGGTCGGCCAGACAGCACGTCATTCGGAGGTGCGAAACGCGCGGCACGACCGAATGCATCGTTTTCAACAGCTCGGCGCTTGCTGAAATGGCGCGTTGGGGGGTCAAAACCAACCGAACGACCTCCGAATGCCACGAAACCGCACGACAACATCCGTTGGGTGAATTGTGAAATAGAAGGGCAGACGGCACGTCAATCGGAGGTTCCGTTTGACCGCGGCGGCCGAAAACGCGTTTCCGGAGCCATAAAACACCAAAACGGAATGCAGCGGTCCGATTCAGAGCAAACGTGCACCAAAAAACCTGAAACCGCATGAGAACGGTAGGAATGTTATTCCTGAGATGCAAGTGGAGGCGTCACGTCCATCGGACATGCGGTGCGCGCGGCACGACCGAATGTGTCGTTTTAAGCAGCTCAGTGCGCGCTGAAATGGCGCGTTGGGGGGGTCAAAACCACCCGAACGACCTATGAATGCCACGAAACCACACGAAAACATCCGTTACGTATATTTTGAAATGGTCGGGCAGACGGCACGTCAATCGGAGGTGCCGTTTGACCGCGGCGGCCGGAAACGCGTTTCCGGAGTCAAAAAACACCAAAACGGCCTGCGACGGTCGAATTCGAAGAAAACGTTCTCCGAACGACCTGAAACCACATGAGAACGATAGGAATATTATTCCTGAGATGCAAGAGGAGGCGTCATGTCCATCGGACATGCGGTGCGCGCGGCACGACCGAATGCGTAATTTTTAGCAGCTCGGCGTGCGCTAAAATGGCGCGTTGGGGGGTCAAAACCACTCGAACGACCTCCGAATGCCACGAAACCACACGACAACATCCGTTAAGTGAATTGTGAAATAGACGGGTAGACGGCACGTCAATCGGAGGTTCCGTTTGACCGCGGCGGCCGAAAACGTGTTTCTGGAGCCAAAAAACACCAAAACGGCGTACGGTGGTCCAATTCAGAGCAAACGTGCTCCGAAAAAACTGAAACCGCACGAGAACGATAAAAATATTATTCCTGAGATGCAGGAGGGGGCGGCACGTCCATCGGACGTGCGATTCGCGCGGCACGACCGAATGCGTCGTTTTCAGCAGCTCAGCTCGCACTGAAATGGCGCGTTGGGGGGTCAAAACAACCCGAACGACCTCCGAATGCCACGAAACCGCACGACAGCATCCGTTGCGTGAATTCTGAAATGTTCGGACAGACGGAATGTCAATCGGAGGTGTCATTTGACCGCGGCGGCCAGAAATGTGTTTCTGGAGTCATAAAACACCAAAACGGTGTGCGGCGGTTGAATTCGGAGAAAATGTGCTCCGAACGACCTAAAACTGCACGAGAACAATACAAATATTATTACTGAGATGTAGGAGGAGGCGGCACGTCCATAGGACATGCGGTGCACGCAGTACGACCGAATGCGTCGTTTTCAGCAGCTCGGCGCGCGCTGAAATGGAACGTTGGGGGATCAAAAGCACCCAAAAGACCTCCGAATGCCACAAAACCACACGAAAACATCCGTTGCGTGAATTTTGAAATGGTCGGATAGACGGCACGTCAATCGGAGGTGCCCTTTGACCGCGGCGGCCGGAAACGCGTTTCCGGAGTCATAAAACACCAAAACGGCGTGCGACGGTTGAATTCGGAGAAAACATGCTCCGAAAAACCTGAAACCACACGAGAATGATAGAAATATTATTCCTGAGATGCAGGAGGAGGTGGAACATCCATCGGACGTGTGGTGCGCGCGGCATGACCGAATGCATCGTTTTCAGCAGCTCGGTGCGCGCTGAAATGGAGCGTTGGGGGGTCAAAACCACGCAAACGACCTCCAAATGCCACAAAACCGCACGACAACATCCGTTGCATGAATTTTGAAATGGTCGGAGAGACTCCACATCAATCAAAGGTTCTGTTTGACCGCGGCAGCTGGAAACGCGTTTCCGGAGTCATAAAACACCAAAACGGCGTGCGGCGGTCGAATTCAGAGCAAACGTGCTCCGAACGACTTGAAACCGCACGAGAACGATAGGAATATTATTCTTGAGATGCATGAGGAGGCGGAACGTCCATCAGATGTGCGGTGCGCGTGGCACGACCGAATGCGTCATTTTCAGCAGCTCGGCGCGTGCTGAAATGGCGCGTTGGGGGGTCAAAAACACCCGAACGACCTCTGAATGCCACTAAACCGCACGACAACATCCATTGCATGAATTGTGAAATGGTCGGACAGACGGAACGTCAATCGGAGGTGTTGTTTGACCGCGGCGGCCGGAAACGTGTTTCCAGAGTCTTAAAACACCAAAACGGCGTGCGGCGGTTGGATTTGGAGAAAAAGTGCTTCGAAAAACTTGAAACCGCACGAGAATGGTAGGAATATTATTCCTGAGATGCAGGAGGAGGCGGCACGTCCATCGTACGTGCGGTGCGCGCGGCAAGACCGAATGCGTCGTTTTCAGCATCTCGGCGCGTGCTGAAATTGCGCGTTGGGGGGTCAAAGCCACGCGAACGACCTCTTAATGCCACGAAACCGCACGACAACATCCGTTGCTTGAATTGTGAAATGGTCGGAGAGACGACACGTCAATCGGAGGTTCCGTTTGACTGCGGTGGCCGGAAACGCGTTTCCCGAGTCATAAAAAACCAAAACGGCGTGCGGCGGTCGAATTCGGAGAAAACGTGCTCCGAACAACCTGAAACCGCACGAGAATGATAGAAATAATATTCCAGAGATGCAGGAGGAGGCGGCTCATCCATCGGACGTGCGGTGCGCGCGGCACAACCGAATGCGTCGTTTTCAGCAGCTCGGCGCGCGCTGAAATGGCGCGTTGGGGGGTCAAAACCACCCGAACGACCTATTAATGCCACAAAACCGCCCGACAACATCCGTTGCGTGAATTGTGAAATGGTCAGGTAGACGGCACGTCAATCAGAGGTGCCGTTTGACCGCGGCAGCCGGAAACGCGTTTCCGGAGTCATAAAACACCAAAACGGCGTGCGGCGGTCAAATTCGGAGCAAACGTGCTCCGAACGACCTGAAACCGCACGAGAACGATAGGAATATTATTCCTGAGATGCAAGATGAGGTAGCACGTCCATCGGACGTGCGTTGCGTGCGGCACGACCGAATGCGTCGTTTTCAGCAGCTCGGCGCGCACTTAAATGGTGCGTTGGGGGGTCAAAACCACCCGAACGACCTCCGAATGCCACGAAACCGCACGACAACATCCGTTAAGTGAATTTTGAAATGGACGGGCAGACGGAACGTAAATTGGAGGTGTCTTTTGACCAGGGAGGCCGGAAACGTGTTTCCGGAGCCATAAAACACCAAAACGGTGTGCGACGGTCCAATTCAAAGCAAACGTGCTCTGAAAAACCTGAACCCACATGAGAACGATAGAAATATTATTCCTGAGATGTAGGATAGGGCGACACGTCTATCGGACGTGCGATGCGCACGGCACGACCGAATGCGTCATTTTCAGCAGCTCAGCGCTCGCTGAAATGGCGCGTTGGGGGGTCAAAACCACCCGAACGACCTTCAAATGACACGAAACCGCACGACAACATCTGTTGCGTGAATTGTGAAATGTTCGGACAGACTTCACATCAATCGGAGGTTTCGTTTGACTGCGGCGGCCAGAAACGCGTTTCCGGAGTCATAAAACACCAAAACGGCGTGCGGCGGTCGAATTCAAAGAAAATGTGCTCAGAATGACCTGAAACTGCACGAGAACGATAGGAATATTATTCCTAAGATGTAGGAGAAGGAGGAACGTCCATCATACGTGCGGTGCGCGCGGCACGACCAAATGCGTCGTTTTCAGCAGCTCGGTGAGCGCTGAAATGGTGCGTTGGGGGTCAAAACCACCAGAACGACCTCTGAATGCCACGAAACCGCACGACAACATCCTCTGCGTGAATTGTGAAATTTTCGGACAAATGAAACGTCAATCGGAGGTACCGTTTGACCGCAGCGGCCGGAAACGCGTTTCCGGAGTCATGAAACACCAAAACGGCGTGCGGCGGTTGAATTCGGAGAAAAAGTGCTCCGAAAAACCTGAAACCACACGAGAATGATAGGAATATTATTCCTGAGATGCAGAAGGAGGCGACAAATCCATCGGACGTGCGGTGCGCACGGCACGACCAAATGCGTCGTTTTCCGCAGCTCGGCGCACGCTGAAATGGCGCGTTGGGGGGTCAAAACCACGCGAACGACCTCCGAATGCCATGAAACCGCACGACAACATCCGTTGCGTGAATTGTGAAATGGTCAGAGAGACGGAATGTCAATCGGAGGTTCCGTTTGACCGCGGTGGCCGGAAACGCGTTTTCGGAGTCAAAAAACACCAAAACGGCGTGCGGTGGTCGAATTCGGAGCAAACGTTCTCCGAAAAACCTGAAATGATAGCATTTCTTAAATCGGGGGTTTTAAATTATTATACCACAATGATTCGATATTATACATATATTTAATATTATATATATTAAAACATTTAAAATATATTATATATATATATATTTAAAATATTGTATTTCATAGTATATATGTGAATATTTTTTTTAATATATATATATATATATATTTATTTATTTATTTCACTGGAAATTATTTTTAAAAAAAAAATCACTATAGCGACCGCCAAAAGCGGTCGCTATAGGTTGCCCGGCAGGAGGCCTGTAGCGACCGCGTGGCGGTCGCTGGAGTCCGAAATCCGAGCCTCCTATAGTGACCGCCATTGGCGGTCGCTAATGGTTGTTTTTTAGTAGTGTGTTTAATTCCAAGTTTAAAAGGCTTTTGTTTTAGTTATACATTGCCTTAAATGTTTATTCTTATTTAGGAAAGTTTCTGCGATATTGTTATCCTTACTGGGCATTTCATCTCACCCCTTTTCTATGTTTTATTTTACCCAGGGTATGAACAAGGAAATTATGAATGACCTGCAGGGATAGTATGTGGGGATATGAGTGTGGAATATGAAGAAAATATGTTGTTGTAGTTTTCAATTTTATGATGTAATGTAAGACTTATGAATATATCTGGTACTTCCAAGGCTACTAAACCAATCGGTCTTTCGAGATTTGATCCTTCTTGTGATCATGCCAATGTTATGTAATAATGCACCGACTCTAGGTAACTGGGGTCTGGGCGTTACATCTTCTGCATATCGATGATTTATTTGAAAAATTAAGGGGGTATTTATTCTTATAAAATATTTATTTCTGATCAGGGTATCATCAGTTGAGTGTTCAACATTATGATATACTGTGGACTGCATTCAGAAGTAGGTAAGACTATATGAGTTTTTCATAATGTCATTTCAGTTAGAAAATTCACCAACAATGTTTATGTACATTAGGAATAGAATCATTCATTTGAACCTAGATTAGTTCTTTTGTGTTTTAGTTGATGACATATTGGGTTACTCCATGACTCATGATGATCATGCCCAATATATTGAAATCATATATTGTACACTGAGAGAGCATCATCTATATGTCATGCTACCTAAGTGTTAGTTCTGGATTTATTTGGTACACTTTTTAGGTCACATAATTTCAGAGGATGTTCTATTACAGGACCTACATAATGTTTAGATAGTTGTTTATTATATTTAGTCCAAGATTTGTATTTATATCTGTATATTTATAGGATTAGATTGATATTATAGGGAGTTCATTCATGAAATTTCCCATTTCGAAGAACCACTTTTGAGATTTATCATGAATGTGGTAAAGTTTAAATGGACAGAATCATGTGACAATTCCTTCTTGGAGATGAAGAAGTGCATAACATTGCCACTAATATTTATCCTACCTGATTCATGTGTTGGGTATATAGTGTTTTTTTATTCTCTTGGGATAGGTCATGGAGCAGTATTAATCCTGAGGGATCATATACTGCCATATGGGTCTTAGAAATTGAGGACATGTGAATGGAACTACCCTACGCATGACCTTGATATGGATGTAGTAGTTTATGCTTTGATGTTTTGGTAGCACTATTTATTGGTTGAAAATTTTACTGTGTTTATGAATCACATGATATTGAAGTATATATTTTTTTCTACAAGATATGAATATCTAGAAAAGGAGGTGGGTTGAGTATATGAAGTCTTTTGTCGTTGAGTGAACATATATGACGGGAAATCAAAAAAGTGTTGTGGATGCTCTAATATTGAAAACATAGACACAAGTAGTTCAAGACTCTATTTTTGAGTGTAAGATGATGACTATGCTAGCTACGATGCATGTTTTGGTTTATGAGAGTGAGGAGAAGAAGACTCTCATGTCAGTTTCAGTTGAGTATACTCTTTTGTGATGGATCAAATATATACAGTCTGAGGATATGGAATGCTTGAACATGAGGAAAATCCTTGAAGGTGGGGATTCACCTTCAGATTGGACCATAGATGAGGATGAGGCCATCCATGTCAGGAATTGGGTTGTTGTTCTTAAATGTATGTGGGAGGGACATATGAATAAGGTTCATGCCTTGAAGTGGGATGTTTATCCAAGTGTGACCAAATTTTACAATGACCTATGATGATAGTTTTGGTGGTTGGGAAAGATAAATGAGATATTAGTGTTATGTACTTGATGCTACACCTTTCAACAAGTTAATACTAAGAAACAATGACCCGATGGATAATTACATTCGTTGCCAGTTCTGTAATGGAAGCAGTATGACATAACTATGTACAATGTAAGGGTTCTCCCAATAATTATACAGAAGAATGACACTATTTTTGTGGTTGGGGAACAATTGAAAAATGTAGAACATTTTTTGCCAGTACGACAGACTTTCTCAGTGGAGTAACTGGTATATTTACATGTTTGGGAAACAGTCTATCTATATGGGGTTCCCCAAACTATTGTTTCAGAACATGACTCATGATTTACTCCATGCTTCTAGATAAGCTTATAGAAGGTTCTTAGTACAAATTTTTTATTCCATATGGCTTTATACCAACAGATAAATGAGTATATAGATTATACTATACTAGTTCTTTATGATATTCTTCAAGCATGTGTCCTAGACTTTGTTGGATCTTGGGAGAAGCACCTAACTTTTGTGGAGTTTTCTTATAAAAATATTTATAATAAAACTATTCATATGGAACCATATGAGGCCCTTTATAGGAGGCCATATAGATCACTTATATTCTGGATTGAGGTAGGTGAGCCAGAGATGTTGGGACCGAGTCTCGTGCATGAGACATCAGAGATGGCACAACTTATTCAAAAGCATATGGTTGTGACTCAGAGTAGACAGAAGTCTTATACTGATAGATTCTAATGGCCCCTAGAGTTTATATATGGTGATAGTGTATTCCTATATGTTTTTCCTACATTGGGTCACCATAAGATATGAAGATAGGGAGTGATGGTACCCATGTTTATTGGACACCTTGACATTGTGGAGAGAATCAGTTTGTGGCCATACTAATGGGATCTTCCATAGAGATATAGTGTTATGCATAATGTTTTCCATGTGTCACAAATTCCGTGGTATCACCTTGTCTATTATCATGTGATCGATGTGGATGATGTTGATCTTGAGGCCCATGCATCCTTTAAAGAGCATCTCATGCGTGTGTTGGATCGCAGTGAGATGGTGTGGTGAGGAAAGGTTGTGTCGATAGTTTATGTATTGTGAATGGTTGGTTGGGTTTAGGATGACACTTGGGAGAGAGAAACAGATATAAGGGCTCAATGGAATGACCATTTTACATCCTAATAATAGAGATTCTTGAGATTGTGGCTTGAGGATGAGCTGTTATAAGGTGGAGAGATTATAATATCCTAACCATTTTTGGATCTGACTCGAACTTAATTCCATGTACTCTTTTTGGGTTGTTTTGAGTACCTTTTATTGGGTTGTAATTGGGGTGCGTAGGAGTGGAAAATTGGTTATTTTGGATGGATATTAGAATGTTTGGGGTTGGCTCATAGTTTTTCAAAACCATGTGCCCCAGACCAGCAAACTCTACAAACCCAAATAGAGGGGATTCCATGGTTAAGGTGTGCAGTTTACAAAACCATACACGCCATCCTAGAAAAATATTTGTGAGTTTTAGTTAACCAAATAATTATATTTAAAATTATTTGAACCCCCAAAACTCAAAAAAATCGACCCTAACATAGATCAAGTCATTGATCTTGTTTTTTGAGCCTCTCAGATTGATAATAAGCTCTCCCAACCTCTGTTCATAGTGAATTTAAAGGAGGATTAATGATATGCACATCCCAGTGTATGTGCTTTGTTCTTATTTAAATATCTCTCTCCCCCTATCCTCTTACTAGATTAATGCAGGATGACTATACATTTTTGAATATTGATATAGATTTAGGTTTCTAAAATCTTAATTCATTTAGTCTTATTTATTGTTTTCAAATATAAATCGTGTTTTTCAACCTGCGATTTTCCTATCTATTTCAAATTGGGGACATGCATTGGGTGATTGTTATCAATGAATTGAGGTAGGTGTTCTATAATTCAAATTTCAATGTATTTATATTATTTTTGTGCATGTGATTGTAGAATTTATATTAGATTATTAGAAATTAAGTTATCCTAAATTGAATTAATTTATTTAGTGAATTAATTAATTGACATATTATGAAATTGGGGATATTAAGATTGTTGAATTGAAATAATTAATTATTTAATTTATTATAAGGATATATATTTTGTTGATTTGGAATGATTAAATGTTAAATTAAAAATTGGGAAATTGGTATTTTGGATTTTGATTAATTAATTGGTGAATTAATTAATATGAATGAATTGGATTAATTAATTACTGAATTAATTAATCAAATTGAATTAGATTAATTGATTGTTGAATTAATTAGTGGGATTTATTTGATTAATTGATTTTTTAATTAATTAATGAGATTTATTTTATTATCTAATTGTTTAATTAGTAAATAAATTGACATGGTTAATAAATATTTGAATTAATTAATTTAATGATGTCAATATGAAATTATTGAATTTGATTAATTATATTTTGAATTAAATAATATTATATTTTGTTATCTGTGAATATAAATGATGAATGGTAACAATGAAATTCATGTGTGAATTGAAATGATGGATGATAATAATGAAATTCATGCATTAATTGAAATTATCAGTGGTAACCATTAAATTATTGGGTAAATTTAAATACTAAATAGTAAAAATGACATTCATGTATGAATTGAAATGATGAATGATAAAAATTACATTCATATATAAATTGATATGATTAATGGTATCAATGTAATTCAGATATATGATATCCATTGGAGATAGTTTAGACTCTGTCATGGGCCAAAACAAGTATTGTGTGTTCAGGTGTCCTGGGGAACCCGTGCGTTAAGTGATTAAATAAAGAGTATTTGAATAGTTCTAAATATTTTACTTTATTTATTTCATTTATTCATTATACAATTCTATAAACTATTTGAATTAATATTAAATTTGATACAATTGGTGTTTTTTTACTCATTTGTACTTACACCCTACTCGGGCTTCCCGATCAATACTCGAGTTGATTTCATGGATTTATAATATGATAAGGGAAGGATCCATATGAGGGAACTAGATATGGTTCGGGCCAACATGTGATTTCATTGTGTCTATTTATTTTGTGATTTTTATATTGATAGTTAACACGTGTTGCTATAAAATATCTAATATTTAGTTTTGGATATGGTATTTTCTATTTTTTCATCTTGTGATGTTGGTACTCTTCTAGTTATTGGGTATATTTTTCGGTTTATTTGTTCTATGTTGTTTTAATAATTTGATAAATATGGTATAGACTCCCTATGATATATATTAGAAGCTCGCTATTAGTTGATAGTATCTAACGTATGGGGATGTGTGCCAAAGGTCATGTAGTGAATCGACTCGGGGCACAGGTTTTGGGTATAATTTTTGTTTTATTTGTTTTTCAATATTTTGATACTTTGATAAATATGGTATAGTCTCCCCAAGGTCAATATTAGACCCTCACTACTAGTAGGTGGTCTCTAATGTTTGGGGAGGCATTCCTGAGGTCCTCTAGGGAACCGGCTCGGGGTATAGGTGTTTGATCCCGGGTTGGGACATTTCATAAATCCACAATAAATTTTGATAATTCTCCATGATATTAGAATTTCCATCCATTTTCAATGTCTAAAACCAATTAAAATGTCTGATTCCATATACATTGATAACAAATTTTTCTTTTCAAATTTTAATGGATACTAATTAAAATTTTCTATAAGGCTTTTACACATCTCAATTTCTATATTAGGTATAATATCAATTATAATTCTCTTTAATTGGATTCATGTAACTTTATTTTTTAGATCCAGTATTGTTATCATTATTTAATTTATAACAAATTTCTAGACTCTTCATGCCATGTAATTAATTCTTTATTTTCTTCGTATGCATCCATAGAATTTTTTTATCTCCCATATACATATATACCTTCAATATAATATAAGATAATTAAATACATGTGGATAAGGTTACTTCCTAATCATCCTCAAGTTATGGAATGTTGTTTTTCTAGGTTAGTCAGACATTTTCTTTCAAATCACTTCTAAGTATTCTGTATGGTTTTCCTTTGATTGATTCAAATTATTAAATTCACATTACAAATACTTATAATTTCCTCTTGTAAGATAATTTTTTTTGACATCCAAATAAAATGTGAGATTGATCCCACTAGTACATGTTTCGTCATTTAATTTACCTATAATGAACTCAGAATGTCTTCCCTCCATTTTATAATTACACCCATATTTTAGTTTCTTACCTTATTGTGGTATTTTGAAAGTATATAGTATTGTTTCGTGCTTCTAGTCATAGTTATTAATTAATACTACATCAAATTTATTAATCTTTAATATGTATTTATCCATTATTACATCATCATTTTTTTCAATGAGGGTTACTTTAATATTATCCAATCTCTATATTTTCTCCCTTAACATACATAATTGATGTTGTGGATATGAAACCACTGGCTCATGATCCACAATCCAACAAATTTTATTATAATTTTTACAAAACACTATATCTTTTTTAAATAGAATAAATTTTTATTCATTCTATATCTACCCCCCCCCCCCCTTAATATGGGATAGGGTAAATCCTCATAGAATATACATTATGTTTCCTATTAAAATATATTACTATATGAACTCCATTAACAAAAAATAAACATCTCTTAAATAAACCATACATAATGTTATCATATCATGGTTGAGATATTTTATTAATATTTTCCCCCTTTTCTTAGCTCCTTGGCTTTAAAATGATAATTAATAGGTTATTAATGGTTTTATACTACTATCTCATTATTATCCCACTTCTTAAGGAGTAGTTATTTCTTAATTTTATTAGCATACTTCTTATATTTATTAAATATAGATTAATACCATTGTATGATCCACTTGTTGAGTCCATCATGTGAAGAATCTGAATTCTCCTTCTCTAATTAGTAAGAAAAATTCTTCTTATGATCTAATACATTTGTATACTTATTATTCATAAAATTTTCCATCACATCCATTTTAGAACAATATTCTTTACTATATTTTATCTTCTCATTAATATTTATATATATATTGAAAATAATCATGTTATCTTATAATTTATTCTCTATTACCATTTCACAATATAACCAATGTGAAAGTTCTTCAAGGAAATCAACTTCCACTTTACAGTTGTTCTAATGCATTTAATGGACCCTTTTATGGACAAATTATTTATATTAATGGTTTTATTCTTCAAACACAATACTAATATAAAATTAGAATCCACCCTTTATTGGATATTTTAATACTTATCATTTTTACTAAATTCATGAAACACTTCTTGATTATTGATTGAGAATTAAAAATTATTTTTTTGACATTTTGTTGATATTAAATTTATTTTATTCCCTCACATTTGTTTGGAATGAATATTATTTTTTAATTTGTAAAAAGAATCCACTTTCTTTGGATTGTGTGAATATTTTTCAATTTGTCCAAAATTGGGAATATTAGTAATCAATGAATACGTAAAAAATTAATGATCAACAACTAATCATCCGTTGAATTTATTATGGAAAGTGGAGTGAATCTTGGATAAAGATGTCATATTTCTAAAAAATGAATAAAATGGAATTATCAAATACTATATGAGATTAAGTGGGAATTTTAATAGAATGTGTATATATATCTATCATTTATGTATGAATAAATTAGTTAGTTCCCTTATGTTTAGATGCATAAAACATATTTTTTAGGGCTAATTATTTATATGTAAATCCATAGAGAAGCTTCAAAATTCTAACATGGACCACACAAACACCTTTGGATAAATTCTCCACCACCAATACCACAAATTTCTACCAAAGAAAGCATCATAATAAGTATATATAAAGTGTAAAAATAAGGATATAGGGTTAGAACCAATGAATGTGGGGATGGAATTTAATATTAAGCCAAATACCAATGATCTATTTATTAAGATGAAGGAAGGATAACATAGATTCCATTTTTACCAATGTTATTTTGTGTTACTAACGAAGTCAATAAACTAATACCAACACCATGTAGGGAAGTAAATTAATAATATTTCTAATATAGTATATAATAGGCAATGTGGTGACATATTTTTTTAGGAATTTGGAATTTTAAATAATTAAGATAGTTTCAATAAGACAACATTGAATTTGGCCTTAACCAATAACTATATCCACTAGATATATACCCTATATCCAAATTCTAATATTATTTCATGTAACACCCTAAGTTTTAAATATAATATTATGCTCTTTAGTTTTCATAACACACAAAACTGACCTTTATACTAATTGGGATATAGTACAAAAATATTATTATATAAATATGAAAATTATAACATAGCAATTGAATTGATTGGTATGAATAGTGTTAACCATATTATGAAATATCAACAAATTATATACTCAATATAAATATATTTACTACTGATAATAAAATAAACAATCAATTTTTTAGTATTAATTTTTTTTTCAAGAAATTTGTTTTCCTCCAAAATGGTTTTCATTTCTTTTTTGAGAGAATATTATAATTAATTTATGGTTATTATATAAATATTATTTGATAAAAAGGATATCATTTTTGAAATCAAAATATCAAAATTATATTCGAGTAAATTTTTTGTTTTTTCTGAAAATATTGACTTTCCAAAATAATTTGTCAGAAATAACGATTTTTATTGAAAACTATATTTTTGATTCAAGTATTTAAAAAGTTATTTTTAATTTTAATTTTTTAAAAGAAAAATTAGTTATATTATATTATTAATAATCCAATTTTGTTCATCATAATCATTTTAATTTTACAAATTTTCTATAAAAACAGTTCTATAGTTAAAAGGCTTTTTTTAAACATTATTTTTTGTTGTATTTTTTATTTTAATATTAAATTAATTTATCAAACATATACAAACTGTTTATAAAAAATGTATTCCATATATTGAATTATGAATTCAAAATTTGGTAAATATTTTCTTTTTATTTTTGGTCGTTATGAATAGTAACCTTAGTAAATTTTTGTCACATTGGTATGTGTAAATCGGGTATTTACTATTACTTGCTTATAAGGTATAAAAAATGACCCTTATACTTTAATTTATCCTATTGGGTGAGCATATTTATTCCATTTATATCCAATTTTTAAAAATATGGAAACATGATTCCATATTTCTTTTATTTTGACAATTATATTATTTTATATAAAGAAAAGTAGAAAATTACATTTTCTTTGTTATATTATGTCTAAATTTTTGACATAGAGATAAAAATGAAATTTTATATTATGTACGGATTATTTTTAATATAAATTATTTATTTTATCAAGGTAATTTATTATTTTCTTTATTGAAATTATTACCTTAAATTCCTACATAATGTCGATACAACAATTATTTATTTAATAGAATAATAAATAAATCATTTTAAAAATATTAATATTAATAATTTTTGTTTGAATTATTGTGCTTCATGCATTTATTTGATAAAAAAGTTAATACAGGTTTAAGTTGATTATATTTGAATTTTATTATTTTCATGTTGTTTTTAATGTCTAATTAAATGAATAATTACCAAAAAAAGACATTAATGTTGTTTTATAATAAAAAGATTTTATAAAAAGATTTAAAATTCATTAAAATCCTTTAATCATCCAATTTTTTGTTATATGATTAAACATATAAACTATGGTTTATTTATGGAACAATTTTAATTTTAAAATAACTAAATATACCCATAAATATTAAAAATGTGTTATCATGGTGATTGTTAGAAATGGTTAATGTGGGTTAGAACAAAGAGATAAGGGTAAAAACCAAATATAAACTTGACCAAATTTTTTTATAATATTATTTTGAACCATAATCATCCTATACTATAATTATATCATCTTTGAGCCTTTGTTCCATAAATATTAATTTTTTGTTTTATGTTACTTCCAGAGTTCCCCCCTGTTTACTTATAAAAGGGTATATCCTTTCATATTTTCTTCACATTTAGAAATAATTTTAGTTCATCAAATCCCTAATAATTCCCTTATTTAAATATCCTCATATGTTCTTGATGTATAGTTTATGGAATAATTCCATCCTTATGGGGTTTATGGTTTTAGTAAAACACTTTTTTTGAACAAGAGGTATAATATTTAATCGAGTGGTTTAGATTTATTTCTTCTTATACCTCAATCAAAGTTTCAAGAAACATGATAAAATAATAACACCATTATCTTAAATATACTAATTTTTTATAATGTTAATTTGATCATCCACATTTATCTCCTCTTCCAGCAAATGGGAAATGAAATCGTTGTTCACAGGTATGACAAACTACCGCCACGCAAATTGATGTAATTTGTTTTCCTCACCACCCCTCATGGCCAATTATAATGATGGGTTTAATAAATATATTAATTATTTCTGATATTTTTATTATTATATAACCATGAATTTTTTTTTAATTTTCCATATATACATCCATAAAAAATGGGAACAACGTTCATCAGTACGAAAGACCAACTATCACCATGAACTGTGTAATTGATATTTTAATCTCTACATTTTTGGGATTACACTATATATATCTATATATATAAGGAATATATATATGATATTAATATAATATATAATATTATATAGATAGTTTTACCCAGATCAATGTATAGTGATTGAGACTGCTAAACCATCACATGCACGAAAAACAATGAAATTATTATCTGGAATACTGATTTTAATGAAGGATCATTAATAAATTCATGGTATGATTTTATAATAAAATAATATATGACACATATATATACATAATATGTTTTTGTAATATAGTTATAATATATCTATATTTATTATACGGGAGATTCTAATTCATACGAAGAAAGATGAGACAGAAGGTGAGAGATCTCTCTGAATTGCGAATTTTCATCAGGTTATAAACAATATCTCTCCAAATAACATTATCATTAACATTATGTCATGGATTGATTATAAATAATATATATATGTGTCTATTAAAAATATACTTATCTCATTAAACCTTTTATAGGGTTATACATTTCATAAATCAATATCTCAAACACCTACTTTAAAATCAAACCCGATTAAGGGGGAATTTTTATTCTTTATTCCATTATATACACTAATTTAAAGTTTTAATTCCCAAATAAACACTATATTTTCATATATTTGATTAATTAATTAGATATAAACATCCTCAATATTTAATTCCCTCATCTCTTTTGAATCATTGAAAAATTTCTATTGATTGTGATATGAGGTAAGTTTATTCAATCCATTTCTTTCCTTGGAAAATTCATATGTATATATATTATGATTGAATTATTTTATTGTTATAAATAATAATGATGATGGTATAATGGATTTTCCAATATATTTCACCAATTCACTGGTTAATGTTTTTGTCTCATTATACGTTATATATTGGATTAGGCAGCAAACCTAATCCACAATGGGACTCTTACACCTTGTGATGTTGCCTTAGAAGTTGGCCTTGAATTTTTCTTATGTAATTTGTTGTGTTGTTTCAAAATTTACTATGTTTTCATGATCTTAATATACCAAGGTCTTTATATTATTTTTCCATGTTAATACTCATGATATTTATCATTCAGTATATCATGTTATACATTTGGATCACACATTATGCTTCCTTATCATCATTATTCCCTTAGTGGGATTTTTAGGTCACCACTTTTTTATATGTATTCCCTAGGTAATCCAATATAATATTATGAGATCAAAATTGTTTATTATGTCATTATGGAGATTAAAATAAAAACGTTTATTTTTATGTTGATGTTTTGTGTACCTAGTATTCTGAAGACATTAGGTCTTAGGATATTTCAATTGTATTTAGTGGATATTTTTTTCATATAATTTAATAATATGTGTAAAAGGATTGGGTCTATATAGTTGGTATTATAGGAATATTTATTTATTTTGGGGATTATGATTAGAATTATTTAGTGAAACCCCTATGTATAAATCTAAGTATAATAAAATATCATGGAATTTTGGTGAGGTATAGATCATTTGGTTTCTGAGAAATTACATCTGTGTTTGGATACTATATGTAGATCTGGATCTAGTATAGTTCTTCCTAGGTGTAATAACTCTAATCATTAGGTATTAACTAAACTATCACTTATTGAACATCATAGAGGTCTAACTACACACCTGTTTTGAAACTCTTGTGGTTTATTCCTTAAAAGTCCCACAAAATCCTTACAAACCATTATTATGGACATGAATAGAATGTTGGGATATAAAATATAATATGAAAATTACTATGGATGACCAAGATTGAAACTTAAAGACTCATAAGTACTGATATTATTTTTATTTATATATTACTACTTCTAATTTTATAAGTATACCTTTTATTTGCTTATTAGTTAATGTTTTCTCATATTTTTTAGTCAATATGGGGAATTAGGAGAAACTGTGTCAATACCCAATGTGATATGAAATATGATGATTTCCCTAATGATATATATAACCTTCTGGGAGTGAGATCTTGGAAGTTCATGTATATAATAGCATAGATGACTCATGGTATGAATAGTAACTTTAGTCATGCAGAATTTCCCCATTATCCTCAGGGAAAGTTGTGGGTGAGTATTTTATGGGATAACATAGTTATTTATTTAGTGGATCTTCTTATACCCTAATTACATTACATTGTATTAACTCTATTGAAAATTTTTCTCTATTGTTAAATTCATATAACTCTAGAAATTTGGTATGGACATTTATCACATGGAGGGGGAATATAATCAAGGGTGGACACTAATTATGAACCCAAAGACTAAGGAGGATATTGATTCCATGGAATAGGAAAAATTAATGAAAATAATTTTCAATTAACATTTTATCTGAACTCCCCATCTTAAAATAGTTTGTGGTTTCTTAGAACTAATGTAAAAGGCTAATGAATATATTGGGTCTATGAGGAATACATTACGAGGCTTCAAATGTACACCTCCAACTTCATCCTCAACATCAAAAGTAAGGTGGACCACATTTTAGTGGATTATATTCAATTATATGAAAAATTATAGCAATTTGTAACATTGGTTACTATGAATAGATTGTTTTTTGTAGGAACCCAATTTTTTTACTCAGTTGTGAATATTTTTAATTTTGTTTTAATTATATATTATTGACCTATATGTATTCCCATTGAGGTTGTATATGTTTTGGGGTTTCCTGGGGCTTGTTTGGAGCTCAGAACCCTTAATGGTATGACAAATTGACTGGCCACATGGTTGGAAAAACCATGTGAACAAAGTTGCATGGTTAATTTTAACTGTGTGGTGGTGGATAGTGGATTGAAGTGGGGAACATAGTTTTCCCTAACATTGTGTTAGGGTCCACATGATTGTGCTAAAACTAAATGCATGTTTTAGAAGAGTTTTTTACAGTTGGTGCACAATTAACTTAACTATGCGACCTCACCATGTGAAATACCCCTTACTACATCAGATGATGCATGTTTGGTGCACAGTTTAGTCAACATGTGATGTCAATTTTTGAGTGATTTTATATTTTTCCCATAAAATTATAATTAAACCTTACCCACTCCTTTAATATCATTTTAAGTGGAAAGACCCTCTTCATCTCTCATTTTTTAGCCATATCAAGCCTATGTTATTTTTTGATCTCGATTGTCCATCAACAGTCTAATTGAAGCACTATTAGTCTCATTTAATATATTATAGTAATATCTCGATTCCTTTAGAGTCATTATTTATTTCTATTCTCTTCAATGAAGTTATATAGGTTTCAGACCATATGCCTTATCTTCCAGGTGTTGGTTCATTCTTTATATCAATTCCATACGAATGTGAACTCGGGGTTGATTCTGGATGAGGAGAGTCAAGTGAGTACAATATAGGTGGTCTATGAGTCATTACACAATTTATTAATGTTTTATAATGTGAATTATTTAGGTAAACACTTGTTTCACCACATGTTTCCCTAAATTAAAAATACCTTAAATTGGTTTTCTTTCTTGGATCTTAATGTCTTGTTACACCCCTTTTTTATATTAATAATTGAACACCTTTGATGGAATCATTCCTTTGTGTGTGACCACATATATTACTATTTGGACCTTTGAGATTTTATGCCCAAAATAGATAACGGTGTGTTTGGGCTTAATCAAAATGATGATACCTTGTGGATATCGATTGAATGTAGTGGAATTTCATGGATAATTACTTGAAAAATATTGACTATAATGAATTAGTTATAGGTGAGTGGAAATCTAATGTCACCAAAATTAAATGGACAATGGTTATACTGTTTTTTAAATCAAATGAATGAATTCTGATCTAGGACATGGATCATATTAAATCCAATGGGTTTTATTAAGAATGTGAGTGAAATATAACCCTTTTTCTTTGTAAATTATTAGAATGGTATCCCTTTCTTTTTTATAAAGACATGACAACAGTCTAAAAATGAACTAATTGGGCATGGAAATCCTTTTTAATAATGAATATGCATGATTACCAAAGTATACTATTGTGATACATGCATGTAGTCCCTTATGATATGTGCATGGTGCCCCTTATAATACTATTTTCATACAGGCATTATGACTATTGTGATATAGGTATGACATCACTTGTGATACTTTGTGATACTATGTGGCATGGAATCCCTTAATGTAATACTAGGCATTGACTCCCTTTTGATAAAATTTTGATATTATGTAATACCACATAAATGTTAGAACATGCATTCTGACCCTTGATACATAGTTTAGAGTTATTCTAGCATGGGCCAAAGCTGGTTGTGTTTGCCTAGTTTCATTTTAGGAACCAGAACAGACCCATTTATAGTTGTTATTTCTACTTTACTTATTGTATCTCTGTGCTATAATATTGTGTACACAACTATATATTTATATACCTTTGGGTGGTTACCTAATAGGATTGTATCTCAAACCTTGGTCAGTCTGAAATTGGGTACTCAAATAGACTACATGCCTGTAGATGTAGATAATGGGAAGTGGCCTCTTATGGATGCATGATTTCTTTCATGGTGTAGGATGGAGCTGGTAGAAGATGAACATGTTGGAGCTCCTGATGATGGATAGAAATTTTCGCCTTTTTATACCCTTTTTTATAGTACTATTTCATACAGATTGTATATATGTTTCCCTACATTATAGATACATGACAAATATTTTTATATGTTTATATGATTTAGTTTCTAGCTGTTATTTGATTACCGTTGATTATAATGTTCTGTGTTCTTATCCATTATTATACTTGTTGTGTCACGAAAATAATAATTTTTCTAATTGGATACCTTGGAAATGGGGAAATAGTATCTCCATAGACACACACCCAAGGCCCTCACTGCTATTTGGAAACCTCTGTAGTTTATGGAGATGCACTTGAGGTCATGTTGACCACCATTCTCAAAGGTCTATTGAGTGGAATACGTGTATGGGACTTCACAAAGTGGTATCCAAGGATGGTTATTTTTTTGAATTTCTATTTTGAGACAATTGAGAGGATATTAGAAAAGTTTTGAATTTTAGTAAGTATTTTATCAACGGTGTAGATAACCCGTCAATAGTGAAAATAAAATTACCTCGAATAGAAATTTTTATTTTATATCTTTTTGTCATTACATTTTTTTTGATTTCGTTGTCGAGTGGTGCACTAGACTTGTGATATGACATTTTATATGGATGTTTATCTTTTATCTTTTGACTAATGAGATTAGGTAAATGAATCATTGACCATGTATCATTTTAGGCACTATATGGGGAATTCACATGTCATTAATATTCCATTCTGTATCAGAACATTTGGTGTTTGAATTGCCAAGGATTTCCTTGAGGTCTTTGATTGATATAAATATAAGTATTATCAGTTAATGATTCTTGAAAGTAATTGAGAAAAAACATAGTTGATGCATATATTTTCTATTATAACCTAATAATGTTTTCCTACATAGGAAACACTAGAAACCCTAATCATCCCACTATTGAACATTAAGTCATTGACCATTGGTATTATGTTATAGAATGTGTTATGGTAAGGATTAACTAAATTAAATATTTTAATTCATAAGGTGTATGGTCCCTTATGAATCAGAAGTTGAATACTATTTAGTTCAACCATATAAAATGAAAATAAAAATACAATATGAATTTATAAATGAGACTTATGATAAAAAACACAAAGCGTGACCCAGTCCCAACATTTGTAGCGAGAAGTAGGTAACTCTCTAATGTTTTAGATACACATATCTATAACCTATACTGGATCTTTGAGTTGGAATATGGGTGGGGTGATTATATGTCAATTTTCATTACCTGTTCTATTTTTATATAAGTGGATTTTTTTCATTAATGATTTCTATCTCAGTGTGTGTTTAGAAATAGTTGAGAAATGGCAACATTGTGTCCTCCGATCACATGTAAAGAGGGAGGTGAGGACCACACACTAGAGGTGGTGGGCCCTATGCTTATATTTCTCCCCATGTAGTGGAACCTCTTCATGTTTCTAAAATGGGAAATGATCACCAGTTTTGAGGATATTTCATGTTTCTTATGCAGACGATTCATGGAGCTTCACGCTCTACCCCTCCTATGGGAGAGTTGACTTGAGAGTTATTGTAATAGGAGAAACACATGTTTTTGGAAGATGGTGGTAAAAATTCTAGTGTTATGGATCAATAATATCAATACTATTTTCAAGAATCTAGAGACACCTCCTAAGAGGAGAGTGGATATATATATATATTTATGTGTGTGTGTGTGTGTGTGTGTGTGTTGAGTTGATCCACCAAACATTGGTGGGATATTCTAAATCTGGGTGGTCAGAATCCGGAAGCGACGTCGAGAGATTTCCAGTCGATCTTCTTTGATTATTTCATTATATAGAATATAATTGGTTGATTGTTTTAAAGAATTCATGATACATCATTAGATATCAATGACATTGATGGATTATTCCCCTCTTTTTAATGTTCATTAGTGCTTCATGTTTATCTATACTACTGATGTTCCAGTGAAATTGAGAAAAATTGAGGATGTTATGAGGAATCAGGTTCGTTCTTTGATAAATGTTTTTATGTTGACCACCATATTTTATTTATTGAACCTGACCCTTATCATTGAGTGGAACCTAATGAAATAAAACAGTGCAAGATATGTTTGTTTTGAACCCAAGTGATTTAGTGGTTCTTCTAGTGGTCTGATGTGATGCATTGAGACTACATGAGTGAGCAGAAAAATCTAGTTTCCAAAAACAGATGGTATTTTATTATTTCATTAGCATGGGAAGCATGGGAATAAGAGTCTCCAATATACAAGATACCCCATCGAGTGTTGAGGTTTCATCAGATTCATGCATCCTCGGTGTTTTTGCAAGACCTTCCAATTTTTCTCGAGTTGGAGAGGATCTGTTCTAGCTCAATCATTTCGATCAAGTTCAGTAGAACCTAACTAGGAAGGTATCGAGAGAACTACTTGTTTTTCAGGTAGATGAGGAGGTAGTGGCCATGGTAACCAGACTTTGGATTTACAATTCCAACAGAGTGGGACAACTCTTAGTATTTAGGTTGTAGAACCAGGTCATAGTTCTGGAAATATCTATTCAGTGCAGCATATACTAGATGAGCAAGACGTCGGGTCATATATTTTTCAATGTACTATTCAAGTAGCCTCTATTACCATTTTTGTATTATTTGATACAAGGCCATCAGATTCCTTCATATTTTTTCCTATTATGGGTAGTATGGAACATAATGTTGAGTACTCTAGTGGTTTAATGATGGTAGATACCCCTTGGGGTATATTATTGGACATCATATGTCATTAAAAGTGCTATCCTTTTGAGGTAGGAAGCCATAGTTTCTTATGGAACCACTTTTTCATCAAGGTGAATGGATTTTATGTCATTCTGAGGATGAACTGGTTTATTACATACCATGCCTTTGTGGTATGTCATCTGAAAAGGGTGTTGTTTACATCACCATAGGGTAGTAAGTTCATTTACAAAGGAGAGTGGGGTGTCCATGCAGGTATAGATGGATGGGAGTATCTTGGGAATGTTGGACTAACCACCCAAATTTATTGAATTTACATTAATGATTAGGAACTACATCAAATTGAATTTCCTCTTTTAGTCAATCATTTTATGGATGTCTTCCCTAGCGACTTTTCTAGACTACCTCTTGAAATTGAGGTATATTTTACTATCGAGCTAGTTCATGGAGCTACATCAGTATCCATTACTCCTTATAGGATTGATACTATTGAGTTTCATGAGCTTAATAGGCAGCTAGAGGATTTAGAAGCAATGGGTTTCATATGGACCAATACTTCTCGCAGGGATTCACTAGTCCATTTCAAAGAGACGGTGGATGGGACACTCAGGATTTGTGTTCACTACTAGATGTTAAATCAGCTTATAGTGAAAAAATGGTATCCTTTACCTCACATATATGATATTTTTGACCAGATCATAGGAGAGAGGGTATTCTAATAGACCAACATGAGATCGGGCTATCATCTGATTTGAGTCAGACCTTTAGATATTCCATGTACAAATTTTTTTAGTCGGTACAACTTATATGCGTATCTGGTGGTGTAGTTTAGTCTTAAAAACATTCCTTCAATCCTCATGGCTTTGATGATCATGATTATCCATCCCTCTTAGGATTCTCATTTCATGGTATTTGTATATGGCATCTTTGGGTATTCATATACTTGAATTGACCATTCCACTCATCTTCAGATCATTTCGAATGCACTGAGAGGGAACCAACAGTATGCTTTGATTAGTAAACGTAACTTCTAGATCGACAAGGTTCACTTTCTTTATCACAATATCTTAGAGACAGGAGTTTCAGTAGACCTAGTCAAGGTGAGAGATGTGTTTACCTGGGAGCATCCCAAAAACATCATTCACATAAAGAGATTTTTGGAAATAGTAGGTTACAATATGAATTTTATAAAGGTCTTTTCAAACCTTTATATACATTTTTTGGTCTTAAAAAATAAGGATGTGATGTTTATGTGGTTGGAATCATGTATGATGTCCATTCCGGAGTTAAATGAAAGGATTAACTAAACACCTATTCTGATTTTTCTAGATCTAGGAAGAAGTTATACTGTGTTCTGTGATGCATTAGGCATTGACCTAGGAGTAGTGCTAATTAATGATAATAGGGTTATTTTTTATGGATATTAGTAATTGATGCCTCATGATAAGGATTACCTAGATCATGATCTCAAGTTTGCAGTTGTTTTACTTGCCTTGTACTGTTAGTGGCATTATGTACAAGGGGAATGTTTTGTGGTTTTTAATGACCATAAAAGCCTGATGTACATATTTACAAGTCCTGAATTAAATCTCAATCTGTGAATATTGGTTGAATATTTATAGTCATTTGAATTAAATTTAGCTTATATTAATATGAAAGATAATGTTTTTCATATTCTATGAGTAGCTGGAATTTGACACAAGTAGTTCAGGAGGCCAGGAGCGAATGGAAGCTTATGGCTCTATTTTTTGAGATGTGTGTAAATGTTTAGGAAAATGTTGAATATTGTGTAATATTATCATTATTAGTGACCCCTTCACTTCTAGAGAAGTTAAAGATGATATAGTTTTCAGATCCAGAGGGATTGGTCCTATGAGAGAGCATTTCTAGAGAAGACCTGACTCTAGTTGGACTGTTGATGATGACTATATTCAGTGTATAGATGGTCATATCTAGGTTCCCATAAATGCGATAGAGGAGATAATTCATGTTTCAAATGATCCACAAAGGTTTTTACACTTGGGTATCTCCAAGATGTATCATGATATGTGTTGATAGTATTGGTGGATAGGGATGATGCAACATATAGTAGATTTCATCACTAGGTGTTCCACCTGTCTGTAGGTGAAGGCAAAGTACCAGTGACCTATTGGATTTATAAAACCATTACCAATTACAAAATGGAAATGGGGGCATATTATGATGGATTTTTTCATCATCATACCAATATCTTTTCATGGTAGTGATGCAGTTTGGGTGGTTGTTGACAGACTGACGAAATTTTCCCACTTACTTCCTATCTTGGAGACATTCTCACTTGATGTACTAGGATGTTTGTATATCCATGGGTTTATATGAATACCCGAGATCCCTCATACTATTTTTTATATAGGGATTCTTTCTCAACATCGAGGTTCTATAAAGTTGTTTTAGAAGGCTATGGATACGTAGGAGATTCTGAGCACAACTTTCAACCCTCAAATTGATGGTCAATTGGAATGGACTATACATGGCATAGTGGAAATGCTATGAGAAAATATCCTAAATTTATGTTGTTCATGGGAGAATCATATACATTTCATTGAGTTTCCCTACAATAATAGTTATTAGGTGACGATTCAGATGGATCCATATGAATCCCTATACGGTAGGCTAATCTATTCACTCCTATGATGGTTAGAGGAAGGATAGGTAACACACTAGATCCTCATCTCATTCATGAGACATAACAGAAAGTTCAAGTGATTAAAAAGCATATTTCTACTTCTTAGTGAAGATTGAAATCATATTTCAATCTCCATCAATTACCTCTAGAGTTTGAGGTCTAGGATCGTGTATTCTTATAGTTATCACCCAGACGTAGGAATAAATGGATACAGGGGAAAGTGAAGATATTTATCCAATTTCCCTTTCTTTTTGAGATCCTAAAGAGATTCGGGTTAGTAACCTAACAGTTTCCATTACCTCAGAGTTACCGTTACGTGCACTTTGTCTTCAACATTTCATAAATTCACCAATATCATGCCAACCTGTCTAGTACTTTTGATCCCAAGGATGTAGAGATTGATGTTGACGCTTCTTTTAAGGATTATCCTATATAAATCATGGATTGGAGAATAAAAGATCTCCATGTCCGGTTTGTCCCTTTAGTATGGGTTTTATGACATTATGGCCAAGTATAGGATGATACAAGGGAGTGGGAGGCTGATGTTCGTGCTCATTGACCAGAGCAGTTTCTAGAAGAAGTATTTCCTCCCTTGTAAGTTGAACTCATGGACAAGTTCCTCTAAAGGGGGAAGATAGTAATAACCCAAATTTTTCATGATGTGAAGATCCTATTAATTTTCGACTATTTTCGCCTTATATACCATATATTAATTCACATTTATTTTGTAGAGTTTATGGGGGTGTTTAGAGCTTGTTTTGTGCTCAGAACCCCAACCGGAATAAAAAATAAATCGGTTGTATCTTTACCTCTACACCCGCAGGCTGGATATTTGACGGAAGTAGAGCACAAAATTTTCCCTAACCATATTCTAGGGGATGCACAACCACTCCAAAAATTCTTGACATGTTATTGAGGTGTTTTTCATTGTTGGAACATCATTTATCCAACTATTCAGCATAATCTTGTGAAATAACCCATCATACAGTTGATTTCGCATGATTGGAGAACAATTTATCAAACCCTGCAACCAAATTGTGTAATGCCCATTTATAGATGATTTTATGGTTTTGAATTGAAATTAAAATAAAACCTGACCCTATCCTTCACTCACATTTCCAGTGGACCTATCCTCTTTTTTCCCATTTTGGAGGCCTCTCAAGCCTAAGTAAGTATTGGATCCCATTCGTCTGTACGAAGTCCAATTGAATAAATGTCTGTATCGTTGGATTTTCATTAGTAAGATCTCGATTATATTTTAGTCATTCATCATTTCTCTTCTCCATAATTAATTTATTGACGTGGAAGACTATATTCCCTACTTTTAGGGATTTGGTCTATTCTTTAGATATCTTCCAAACTATGCCAAACTAGACGATGATAGTGGATGAGGAGAGTCAAATGATTACAAGGATGGTGGTCTATAAATTATTCCATGTGTTTTTGATGTGTTATAGTATGTTCCACTGTGACCCATACCAGTTTCATGGTGAATTTATCTAAATTAAATCTACCTTAAATCCCTTTCATTTCACGGAACATAATTTCTTATTAGACCTCCATTTTTTATGTTTATGATTGAACACATTATAGAGACTTCCCTTTGGATGTTCCCACTTATATTCCTATTTGTCCCTTTGTGATTTTATTCCCAAAACAAATATTGATGGGTTTGACCTCACTGTAAAGGATGATACCTTGTGGATATCAATTGAGTGCAATGAAATATCATGAATAGTAGCCTTAAAAAATATTAACTATAATGAATTTGTGTGAGGTGAGTTATAAGACAATGTTACCTAATTAAAATGGTAAATGGTTATTCCCTTCTTGATATTAAATGAATGGATTATGAACATTGCCTTGGATCATATTAAAGCCAATGGATGTTATTAATATTTTTTGTGCAGGATGACCCATGTGATTTGTAAATTATTGTGCATGGAATCTCGTTCTTTTCGATATGGGCATGACAACACTCTACAAATTAACTAAATGGGCATGGATACCCTTTATAATAATGAATGGGCATGACGACGTGCATAATCTATTTTTATATGGGGATGGTATACCTTTTGATATGGGAATGGAATCCCTTGTGATAATATTTTGATTTTGGTATGGAATCCCATATGATACGGGCATTGCAACCCTTGTGATACCATGTGATACTATATGGGCATCGCATCACTTAATGTGATACTGTACATGGAATCATTTATTATACTATTGTGATACAAGCCATGGAATCCCTTATAAATGTGATAACAAACATTTGGACTCTTTATACATATTTTATATTTATTCTTGTGTAGCTCAAAGTAGGTATTTTCATTCTAGTTTTTTTCAGGAACCAAAGCAGATCCATTTACATTTGTTATTACTACTTTTATATTTTCAAAACTCCATATTGAATACATTACTTGATAGTTATATACTGTTAGGTTGTTACCTACTATGATTATATCCCACTCCATGTTTGGGTCGTTGTTGGGTACCTGCAATGACTGTATTCTTGTAGTTGTATATGGGGGAAACAACCTCTTATGGATGCAAGAATTCTTGAATGGAAAAGAATGGAGCTGGTAGTAGAGGACTGGGTCCGATCATGGGAAGATGGATAGACTTTTGGGAATTTTGTAACATTTTTTATAGTATTGCTTCCTTATAGTTATATCCATTTTTTTATAAATTAAAGATTCTTGGAACATATTATTGTCTTTTTATATGATGTAGTTTCTAGCCATTAGTTGATTACTGTTTATTCTATTGTTGTATCTGATTATCCATTGTTATACTACTTCCTCTATTTAACTGATGATTTTTCAATTATAAAAACATGGTAACGAGGGTATAGTTTCCTAATTTAGAATCCCAGGGGCCTCACTACTAGTCAACAACCTCTTTCATTTTGGGAGATTCACTTGATTCCATGTATCTCACTAGATTGGGGCATCGTTGAGTTGAATTCTGGTTTGAGATTTCACATTCATTGTACCATCATGGTTGAGAATGAGACTTGAGACTCAAATTGGTCTATTAGGTCTAGAGATAAAAAGAATAATGTTGAGTTTTCTTTAGGAGGATCAATAAATATATCTCATGTATGAAATAAAACCCAATATCCATTGTCACAAGAGTATGGGGAAAGCACATCAAAAAGTATTTGAAAGGTATATGGAGATACTTCATGTTTGGAAATGAATTGAATGAATCTAATAAAAATCATATTTTGATGAAAAAAGTCACCAATGCAATGGAGGAAGATAATTATTCGATCAAAACTCATCTTACATTAAAAATTTTCAACTACAGGGAACATGAGTATTATAAAAGTAAATTCCCTAAGAGATGGTTATTTGAAGGCAATAAATGAAAAAAACCTCTATGGACTAGAGAAAAGGTAATGTAATATGATTTCACAACTATATATTAATATACCAATAAAAATTTGGTAATAGTTACTCTAGTTATTCAGTCAATGATCATGAATGTGCTTTTTTATTCTAGTTCTACGTATTCCTTCATATCGTTCATGTTTGGTTGAACTACTCAAACATCACCTCAAAACATGGGTATTGAGCTGTCTATGATAATATAAAATGTATAAATTCTTTCATCCCATGTATATAACTGCACCCTAATTAATTATTTTTGGATATATATCAATGAAATTATCTTATTATTTCCCATAGTGGATTTGCTTCTATATTGTTCATGGATTAAATATCCTAATATAAAGAGAAAAATCAACTTTTGGGAGAGGGAGACCACCGTTCACATCATGGGTCATCCTTTGATTCTATAAATGTGCAATGAGGATGATGAATCATCCAGGAAACTTTTTCTAAAGTATGGATTATATTACATTATAATTAATATTATCTAGATCAAATGATTAAGACAATGGATAGAATCACGATTGAAGGCATTCTAATTGCGGGGGACTATACTAAATCTTTAAAGAGTACTCTAGACTTCTTCCTAATTGAGAAAATTGAGTTCTTAATCAAAAATATTATTGTATATCTCCTCATATTCAATGATACATAACAAATAAGCACTACTGAGTTAGAGGAAATTAAAATTTGGTTCAAGAGATTGTGGGAAAGGGTTTCAAACACCTGAGTTCTTTATAATGGGGTCTGTTAATCCTTTTCATCGAAAAGAAAGATGCGTCAAATAACCTCTTATTAAGTTTTATGATCTCATAAAAATTCATGAAAAAGATCATGTATCCCATTCATATATTTACAAACTGTTCAATAAACTTTGTGTGGCATGTATTTCTCTAAGGTGGACCATGGGTGAGGATATCACTAATTAAAGCTAAATAAAGAAGATATTTCCAAAAATTCCTTTTGAAAAATGTATGGACACTGAGTTTATTGTGATTCCATTTGGACTCACTAATGTTCTAGAAATATTTATAGACATAATTAAAATATTATTTAGATATTATACCAAAAAATTTGTGGTATTCATTATAGATGATATTCTAATATAATATGAATTCAATGAGGAGTATAAGAATAATTTGAATACTATGATAACAACTTTAAAAAATTAAAATCTATATGAATAATATTATAAATGCGATCTATGGATGAAGAAATAATCATTCATGGGGAATTTTATCACAATTAAAGGTATATCCATGGAACCATATATGATAAATTTAATCGAGGATCGGCTCCTAAACATGTTAACATAGAAGAAAATAAATTAATTATAGACATTTGAATGTGAAGTGTGCTTTATATAATTGAAAAGGAGATTTAACACTACACCAGTCCTCCTGCTTCCTTCATGTTGGGAACTTTTTATAGAATATATAGATGCTTCAGGAAGGTTTTGGGTTGTGTACTAATGAAAAATGAAAAGGTGATAGCCTTCACGTCAAGGTAGTTAAATGTCAATTTGTATAACCATCCAACACATTAATTTGAGATGGATTTAGTGATACTTTGATTGAAAAAAATTTATCCTTATCTCTATAGGGAGAATTTTCAATTATATATGGATCATAAGATCCTGAAATATATTTTCATTTAAATAGATCTTAATATGTACCAGTAAATATGGTTAAATATGATCAAGGGCTATGACTGCTAAATCAATTACCATACCTGTAAAGAAAACAATTTATAAAATGATCTACATAGAAAGGATACAAAAATATTATCAATGATTTCAATTAAGAGGGATCCAATATTAATAAAAATTAAGCAAATGTACATGTTAATCATAATGTAATGAATATCAACATTCATTTCTCAAATTATTTCTCAAATATCCCTTCTGGAGAAGATAAAGGATGCGCAAAGGGATGATGTGGAAATGCAGAAGAAGGTGGAAGCTATAAGAAAAAAGAAATCCTCAGAGTTCAAAATTGTTGAAGAATGAGATATATGATTTGGGAAACGACTATGTGTACCAAGAAATCCTAATATAAATTAATATATGTTGAATGATGAAAATAGATAAACCTTATCCATACACCTAGGGAGACAGAAGATGAATTGAGTTTTCATGAAATATACAACAATGACTTTGATTTTTCATAAATTGAATAATGAATAGAAAAAATTCTTAAGGGTATTATGTAATCATTTATTATACCTACATGAAAATGGGAAAAAATATCCATGAAAATTGTCACTAGTCTTCCAGAGACCTCAAGAAGAAATAATACAATATGGGTTGTGGTGGATATTCAAACAAATACTACCCAGATAATTTCAAATATAGAGGACTTATTATTTGATCAACATTTAAGGATATACATCATAGTGGTGGTTAGGCTGCATGGAACACCATTATTGATTATATCTGATAGTGATTTTAGATTTACCTATATGTTCTATAAGAGTCCTCTACATTCTTTAAATAGTGAGATGAATTATAGTATGACTTATCACCACCAAAGTGGCAGCCAATCTAAGAAGATGATCCAGAAAGTATAAGACATGTTGTGATCATGTTTCATGGACTTCAAAGGATACTGGTATTGGTATATTCCTTTTGTATATTTCTCATATAATAATTTATTTTACTCAAGAATCTAAATAACTCCTTATAAATCCCATAGTAGAAAGATATGTAAAACTCCAATGTGTTGGGATGAAGTTGATGAACCTGAGTTATTGGGACCCGAAATGGTTGAAGAAATTGTGAAAAAGGTCATGACCATTCAACAATATGTTAGGGTTTCTTATAGTTTATAGAAGAGATATGCTAACAATCAATCATGAGAGATTGATTTAATGTCAGAGATAAATTGTTCCTCTACATATCTTCATGGAAGAGAGTCATGAGATTTGTGAATAAGGGTAAGATAAGTCCTAGATAAATTGTCCTCTTTATGATTGTTAATCATGTTGGACCTATGGAATATCGAATAGAACTCACACTAATCTTAAATCAAGCACATGACATATTACATGTACATCTAATGTGGAATTACATAATAGATCCCTCACATGAACAGAATTCAAAGGTGGTATAGTTAGAAAATGGTATCTATTATGAGGAATAGCAGGTGAAAATCTTCGACCGTAGATGGAATGTTATAAACAAAATATTAAACTCACATATTCAAAACACTGTGGTGAAAAAATAAAGCTGAGGAGGAAACATGGGATCTGGAGGAAGCCCTGAAGCAGATTTACTATCACATATTTTCACATTAGTATATAATATGAAAATTTGATGTCAATATTTATTAAGTGGGGAATAAGGTTATTTCTCATGTTTTTGAAAAAATTGTTTTCTTTACAGCTTAGTTAACACACAACAATAGGATTTATGTGATTTTTTATACAATATAAATATAGTATTATTTAATTATTATTATTATTATTACAACCTAATTATTGAATAATATGGTATGAATAGAATCACCCAAATTATGAAATATTAAAAAATAACTACTAAATAATAATTCATTTATTAATTATTATAAAATAATCCCTCAATTTTTTGGTAGTCATTTTATTTTTTATGAAATTCATTTTATTCAAAAATGGTGTTTATATATTTCTGTGAGTTAATATTATCCTTAATTAATGGAACTGTTAGAAATTTTGTTAGTTAAAATGGATATAATTTATGGAATTATCATTCAAAATTATCTTAGAGTTAATTTTTTGTATTTCTTTTTAAAACACTAATTTTCTAATGAATTGTGAAATATAATGTTTATTATTGAAAAAAAAAATTTCGTCATGGATTTAAAAACATAAATTTAAATTTAATGGTTATATAGTAAAATTTGATCTATTATATAATTTATAATCCAATTAATTTCACTTGAATCAATTTTATGGTTTAATTTTTTGTATAAACGTTTTTATTCCCTAAAATGCATTTTTATGAATGAAAAAAAACTATCTCTCATTGCATTTTTTATTTGAAATTAAATTAATTTATACCTATTATATAAATTAAATATTAAAAAATGGTTTTTATATTTTGAATTAGGTCCAAAATTTTCAAATAGATCCCTTTTATTTTTTGTCACTATGAATAGTAACCTTAATAAATTTGTATAACCACGGTCTGGGTAAATTGAAATATTAATGTAAAAAAAGAATTTGACAAGGGCTATAAAAATTACCCTAAAATTATACTTTATCCTATTTTATGAGTGTATTTTAGAAATTTAAATCCAATTATCAAATATATTGATTCTCGGTTCCATATTTATTTGATTTTGAACTTTATATTATTCATTTAAAGAGAATTCAAAAATGTCATTCGCTTTGTTTTATTATCTCTAAATTTTTTATATATGAAATAATAGAATATATGATTTGTTTTAAAAAAAATTGAAATATAAATTCTTTTATTATAGTAATATGTTTTAAATATTTTAGTAATGGAATAACTACCTTAAATTCTTACACAATGTTGATATATAATTTATTCAACTGATAGAGAAAAATATGAATGATATTAAAAATGTTAAAAATAATAAAATTTTATTTTATTATTGTGTCCGATGAATTTTTTAGACAAAAATAACAAATTATATTGTTTTTAATGGATTCTATTTTAATTTAATTTTGATCATGTTTTTTTCAAATTCAAATTAAATTAATATTTCCAAAAATTACATTAAAGTTAATTTATAACTAATTATTCTTTATAAAATGATTTAATTTTTTTGCAGAATACTATATTCATCTAGGTGATTTATATATTTTAAAAAAAATTAAATATGTTCAATAATAAATTAATTATCCTTTTATATTAACCATAGTTACCCTGTAGAGTAAAAACTTTGTTGTCACAAAAATTGTCAAAAAGTTTAACGTGGGTTAAAATAAATAGATAAGTGTACAAAAATAATATAAACTTATCCAAATTTTATTGGATGATGTAATTTAGACCCATAATCATCAAATATTATAATTATATTATTATTTATCCTTTTTTGCAGGAAAATTAATTTATATTAATTTAATATTTAATGTGATTCAGAGAGTTCCCCACCCCTCGGTTATAAAAGGCCACCTCCTATCCTCTTTTATTCACCCAAAAAAATCCTTTAGTTAATAAAATACCTTATAAAATCCATTAATAAAATATATCCCATGTTATATAGTTATATTTTTTCAAAAATAAAAACCTTATATGCATTAATGTGAAATGAAAAGGAATTTGTCCAAAAAAGATGTATAGTCTTTAACCAAATGATTTATTTTCCTTTCTTATTATGCCTTTATAAAATATTATTCAAACATATTGAAATAGTAAAAATATTATATTACATATTTTGAGATTTTATTATGCTATTTTTATCACCCAGATCCATATCCTGTTATGTAAAATTGGAAACAAAATCTTTATTTGTGTGTACGGTGGACTACCCCCTCACAAACAGAAGTAATTCGTTTTCATCACCCCATATCACAAAAATATATAATTATGTACTTAATAAATATTTATGTTATTTATGATATTATTATGAATTTTTTAATTTTTAATTATTATTTATCATTTTTTATTTTCTTCAATTGAAAATGTAAATAGAATTCATGCTTATGCACGGGCTGCCGTATCATTGAACGGTGTAATAATATTATTATCTCTACCTTTAATGGATGAATTTAAATATTTATATATAATGAATATATCTGATATTAATATCATGGTAAAAATTATATTTATTATGGAACCATGATCAATTTATAAATATCAAGACTGCTGAACTAAGGCATGCATGAAAAACGAAACAACTATCACCCGAAACATTACTTTTAATAAAGAATTGTTAATAAATATGTGGTAAGAAGTTACAATAAAATAATATATGTTATGATAAATATATATATATATTATGGGTTTAAATACATTTATGATAAATATATATTTATTATATAGTAGTTTATAATGTATATTAACAAAAAAATACTTGAGGTAAAGGGTCTCTCTAAACCACCCATTTTTTACGTTATGAACATTATCTCTCAAACTCACTTTATTTCACCGATAGATGTTATGAATTTATTCTAAATTAATTATAAATTTATCTTCTATGTATACATATCTCACTATACCTTCCCTTTATGGGGTAATACATATCATAAATTCATTTCTCAAATTCAATAATAAAAATCAAACCCAATTAAAGGGAGCTTTTATATTCCTTAATAATTTAATATAATTTTTTATAATAAGAGTTTTTTAAAACATTAAAACATTATTTTGAGGCCGAGGAGTATTTAATAAATTATTTATCCATATAATATTTAATTCCAAATTCTTTTCTTATTTTTTATGAAATTTCCTTTGATTATGTTATGAGGAAATTTTATGCAACATAATTCTTTAGGTAGGTAAATATTATGATTATTCCTTACAATTTATTTATTTTTGTGTGACACATAATAATGAACATGTTATGATAGAAGTTCCTAGATTGAACTCTAATTCCCTAACCCTAGTTACCTATAGTCTTTGTATTATTTTAATACATTGGCATGATTATAAGTAATCTTATCCCAAAATACCATTCAGTTAATCAATCTTGGAAAATAGATTACATACATGAATAATACAATACACATTATAAAATTAAACAAAACATATATTATCCTTTTAAAATTCCATTAATCTCATAGCTGAACCCTTCTTATCAATCTTAATACACTTCTTGGAATTCTGGGAAAATAAAACATAAGAAAGGGTGTGTGCTCAGATGCTCGGTAAAGGTAAATGATTTAGCATAAGCTATAAACATTTAAGGCAAGATGTGTAATAAAAATAATATCCTTTTTAAACATAATATTGAACATTATATGGAAAACATAAATCAAACATCACCATATAAACATGCATAGGGATATTCTACTCGTCAAATAATCACATGTAATAACTAATTTCATAACGAGGGAATGCCTATTCTCGGACACCATTACCACATAGTCAATTCCTTGGGCCAAGAATAAAAATTAAATTGTTTTCAAGGCCCTGTGCGAAGACACTAGGTTGTCTCATGAGGCCTACCGATGCATCGAGGAGCTATAGAAAGATATACATGTCACTTACATAGTCAACTACATTCCACATATGAAAAGGTTGAAGCATAACATAAACATTCATATGAAAAATATCATAAGAAATGTCAATATATAAACCATAAACCATGAATGGTATAAAAATAGAAAATTAACATTAAAACATGTCATAACTCATTCAATACAATATGGAAGATTTTATTACAATAAATAAACCTCAATCAAGAATAATATCTTGTAAAGGATGCTAACATAGTTGAAAATGATCAGTAAAACTTTTTGAAAGAAATATCCCTTTTGTGAAATTATTTAAAAGTAAAACATTTATAAAGGAAGTAATCAAAAATAAACTTTTGAATCAAATTTTCACGTACCACTGTGATTCTTTTAAAAACAATTAACATTTCAAAACATTCATTTCAATATAAATAAATCCTTAAAATCATTTTGAAAACATGGACATTAATTAAAAACATTTAGAAAGATAAATCTTTAAAACATTTAAAATCATTATCTAGTTAAATAGAATCTCAAATAAAACCTTAAAATATTCATTTTGAAAACATTTTTATAAAAATGGGTATTGATGATAATTATCTCCCAGTAAATACATACACCTAAACAGTCTCAGATATTAATGAGATTGAGGAAATAACCCTTACCGTGCAATTTCCTTTGGTCAAGGGTACATTTTACCTGTTTTATAATGACCATATAATGTTATTAAATTATACCAGAACAATATTCATTTTTATTATATCATACATGATTCATTTATGACATTATACAACTCGTTTAATAATGATTTCCACGTTAAATTAAGATTCCAGGTAATATTTACTTTCTTTATCGTATGGGTTTTACATTGTTATTCTTGATCATATTATTTAGATAATGATTTACATAATTCTATAATATAAAACAGGATTTATATATAATATATATTTAGAATTTAAATATGTATAATAGATAGATATATGAAATGGAAAACACTGTTTATGGAGACGGTAGGGCGTACGTACGCTTAAACGATTTTGTTGTTTTCATATCATATTGAATGGAAGTAAGTGGATAATATATATGTAAGTACATATATATATTATGTATTATTATTATTTCATATATTAAATACTTATTAATAATATATATTTTTATAATCATCGTTGAATAGTGAATGTGGAAATTATTCTCCTTGCATCGTGGAGACGGTAATCCATACCTACGCATGAGTGACAATATCATTATATTGTGGAAGAAATCATATGTAATTGGATGGTATATTGTATATACAGACTCAATAACATGTTATATTTATAATTTACATTATTTATACAACTTATTATACCCATCCAAATAATGAAGTGTTTTAATTACAATCTACACCATGACGTGGAGAAGGTTAGTAGTACGTACGCACGAATGGTGACTTTGTAATTTATATAATGGATTGAATAAAGAATATGGTTGTTCCATATTTAAAATAACATCAATGTATGTAATATGTACTATAGATATTATTTTGGTATGTAAAAATAATGAAATAAGAAGTGGAAGAATAAAATAACTTGAAAGAGGGTGGTGAAATTATTACCTCTTATTCGGGTGTTTCCTTTTGAGTTCACAAAAAGAGATCTATCAGTTGTCTTTATGATCAAATTAAGGACTCTAGGATAATGTGAGGGAAGTTGGTATGATATTTGGGTAGGTTTTGGCCGAGCCAAATGGATTTGGAGGTGTGATTTTGAGAGAAGTGTAAGTGCTCTTTTATAAGTGGGGTGAGGGTCACTTTAGGAAAATATTAAAATATTTATTTATTATACACTAATATTCTGATTATAATTAATTCAAATGGATTTATTTCTAGTCATAGGTGGTTATGGGTCTATATTATCTCAACCAATAGGATTTATACATTTTTAGGTTACCATATTAACCTTATCTATTAGATTTACCTCTTAGTTAAATAGTTTAACTTTTACCCTATCTTCTTCTATTCTTACACTATTTGTTTAAAAACATACTCTAAACATCCAAGAGAACCTCAAGTGGTTCATTAATGACATATATAATATCATTTAATCCCATTGGCTGAACCTTATATATTAAAGAATGTTATATAATTTGATAATATAATATTTGTTTTAAAAACTCATTAATGTCAATTTTGACACTATTTCGTACTTGGTTTTTTTGAAGGTCATAAAAAATTATTACATCAAAAAGGATACAATAAATCAACCCTAACATGTCATATTAACATATAAAATTCGTGTATGTCATAGAAACATTGAAATTATATTTATTTTAATATTTATAAGACCACTTATTTGATTCTTTCATTAATAAAGTAATTCTTGCATCATCATTGTGCGAGAACTAAATTTAGTTATTTAATTTCTAAAATTTTTAAATAAAATACCATGATTCAGGAAATATTTTTAAATTTATAATGAATATTTATAGTCTAGTTTATCTTATGTATAAACCTATATTAAAAATGTTTTAGTTATTAAATTGGAAATTAACACTTTTCACACTTATTTAAATAAAATAATAATAAATGTCCTAATCTAATCCATGTGGACCAAAAGGATAATTTTTTATTCCTAAGGTTTTTTTGGTCGAATTACACTTATAAAATAGATTTAGTAAATGTGTTAGGGTAATTATAATATCATTTTTACCTTTAATTACCCTATTTACATTTAATCGTGCTAAATAAAAGTCAAATGTTACTATTCAACAAAAAATTATTTTCATCTTATTGAACAACATTTTACTTATTGATTTCAATCATGTTTCTCTGATTTTTTAAATTTCACTCAAAAAGAAATAAAATTTTGTTTTATGAAAATTTTCAATTACTCTTCAAAGGTAGGTAAGAACGTTAAAAAGTTCAATAAGATTTTGTGCATCTAATTTTATTATAAATTGACTCCAATGAAATAAATTTATCTTATATAGGTATTATATATCTATTTTTACATAAATATTATTAAATTAAATAAAGAATTATTCAAATAAAAACTCGGTTTTAAATAATAAAGGGGTGTTTTTCACTATTCAAAAAAATTGAATGTTTTCAAAAAAATTCAAAAAAATCACTTTAGGATAATTATGAAATTATGAATTCAAAAATGTAGTCTATTTTACAAAATTCAAAACATAGAACCTGAATTTATTAATTTAATATTAATTCCTGTAATCATATCCAAAAATTGGTTTATTTAAAAAATTAAAAACTATCAAATGATTGACATGTGTTTATGTTAAATTTAAATGTGAAATTACTTATAATGGCCTACATTGTATTAAATGATAAAAATATAATTTAATTATACTTCTAATAAATTTAAATTCACAATTTAACACCATTAATTATTTCTATTATACAAGTTGTTTTTAATTAAAATTTAGTTTTTTCAATATTCATCAAAATTTTAAAGTTATTAGAAAAGTACAAAAAATTGATCCAAACATATTTTTTATATCCCAATTCAAAAATATATAATCTTATTAAATTGACTATATAATAGTTTCAATTCTATTAAAAGAGATTCTCTATTAAATAGGCAGTATAATTCCATTTTTTTAGAAATACTTATGTTATTTGAAAATTTGACTTTGACCTTATAGTATGTCTAATAAACACAAAATATAAATGTTAAAATTCAAAATTTAGTAAATACTATTCATAATTGCTTTTGAACAGCTACTTGGGTAAGTCGTGGTGTGCTCGAACTCGGTGTTCTGTGTAACACATGTTATTGAATTAATTTGAAAAAATAACGTAATTTGAAATCTTTGGGGGTTACATTCTACCCTCATTCAATAAATTCCATCCCTGAAAAATGAAATTGTTCTTAAAAAATAATAGGATAAAAATATAAAAATACCTTTGGGGAAAACCCACATTAGAAATTGGGTTAATAAAATTTTGTCTTAATAGGAGGGAAATGGAAATGAAAAAGTCACCAACAAATTAAAATCTCAATGAGGAAAACATTGGTGGAAATTAGAGACTCATAATAGGAGGGAAAACATAAATATTTATAGGGAGTGATTGGGGTCATCAATCACAAGAATGTGTAAAATTTAGGGCCTCAAAGCCACCAATCTATGATGATTTAAAATATCATCACTTCAAAAAAACATAAGGTATTAGGATAACCATTTTTTTGGTTTTAAGATCCCTTCCCTAAAGTTTAAGAATGAATTTATTCATATAATAAGAGGAAAAATATATTGGATAATTAGAGTTTCATGATTCAACTAATTCCAACCACAAACTTATCTTTCACTCCAAAAGATAATAGAATTTAAAAATATTCTATTTATTGAAATCATATAAGGTTCCAAAAATAATGAATTTATAATTAATTTTTTAGAATATTAAAAAACTACATTATACAAACTAGGACAACACGTATGCTAGTGGTAGGTGATCCACCCTTGTCGCCCTTCAGTTGATGGTTCAAGTCTCACAGCCTTGTCAGTGATGATGATTTTTTTCCCGACCTCTGGTTTTTCCTTTTAATAACAATCCAAAAATAACCTCAACAAATGATTTAACCATAATAATTGTATACGGTGTGAAACATAATTGATTCTAACCTTTAGACTTATCCAAAATACATCTATCCAAATTCACAGTCCAAACTTTATAAGGAAGGTAAACACAATGAAGATCCATTTTTACATGTAATAAAATGTGAATACCTTCATCACATATTATTTTTAAACATTGTAACCCCCTGAATTACCATAAAAACTTATTGATACCATTCATGCTTCTTTATTCCTTATAGAATACTGGATATACTCATTATATACAAAAATGTTGTAAAATCCCAAAATGATGGAATATTCAAATCATTAATATGTTTGAAGGTAGTCAATGATATCCAATATAATTTACCCAAATCATTCATATATTATTCCAAAATCACTACTTTATTATCATAACCATATTATGGTTAATAATTCCTTCAACCATGTATTTTCTAAAAAATTAGTCTTGCTTTTGGGTAACTTTTCTTTAAACCATATAATCTCAAATCCTCAATGACATAGTACTATAGTAAAATCCTTATTTATTTCAATAATTCATATAATCTGTACACTATTGATACAATAATCAAATGAAATAATTCCTTATTAACAACATAAAAACACTAGTCATTACTCTTCATATGTGGTAGTATCATAACTTAGTTATTATCAAATATCATCATTTGGGGCATACTATAATTATTTGTACATTAATTCATGTAGTGTCCCAACTCCATGCTGATGAAGAATTGTACCTTTGACACCTTTTTCATACCCTTACAATCACGTACTTAGTGTCCTTTTTCTCCACACTTGTAACAAACTCTCATTCCCTTCAATCATTTACCAAGGTGATTCTTTATACAATTATCACATAAGGTAAAATACTTATTTCCCCTATTCCTTTTATCCATCTTTCTCTTTTCCATCCTTTTCTTCCCTTGATTCCATTCTAATCCATATGACTCAGAGAATTCATTACTTATCTTATTAACACATGATACTATTTGTTAATATGATTTGAATACATGGGAGACTATTTCCCTTTTGAATGTAGGCTTAATACCATGGAAGATATGATCCTTCTTAATCTTTGGATCATTCGTATTTCTAGAGATCTCATTCCTTCTTCTAGGAACCTTTTTAAACAATATCATACACTAGGTTACTTTATGAATCGCAATGCATAATTCTAAACTTGTAAAATACCTAATGTATGTTGACAAGATTATGTATATAATTTATAATCATAAATTTTATTCTTTGAGGAATTATTAACTCCTAAATCCTCCATAATGGCTTGTAATGAAAATGTTAATTATACTAATAATATCCCTTGGGAGTGTCATCGACAAAACTACAGAAAGGATTTTTTTTCATGTACCCGGATACACCGGGTCATGCCCAAAACTCTTGTTCGGAGTTTTCACTCCTAGGTACATTTGTGCCAGATCCACATCAACCTTCTTGTTTCTAGACATGGATGTATTTCATAGAAAATACACAAAAATCTCTACATTACCAAAATACTAGGAAACTATTCTATACTAATTATTAATGTCAATCTTAGGGTAATGTTCTCTAATCTGAGTTTATGTAAATCTTTTATAAAGGTGGTTGTTAAACATTCTCTGATACCATCTATAATACCCAGACCCCAGTTACCTAGAGTCGGAGAATTATTTTAATACATTTTAAGGATTACAAGGAATCTTGTCTCAAATTACCAATCAATTAAGGATTTGTGGAAAATATATCACATACATGAACGTTACATTACACATTTGAAAATAAAACACAACATAAATGATCCTTTGAAAATTCCATTAATCCACAAGCTTAAACATGATTATCAATCATAACACACTTTATGGAATACTCCAAAATTAAAACATAAGAAAGGGGGTGAGCTCAGATTCTCAGTAAGGGTAAATGATTTAGTAGAAGCTATAAACATTTAAGGCAATATATTTAATAAAAATAAAAGCCTTTTTAAACAAAATCTTGAACATAATATGGAAAAAATAAATCAAACATCACCATAAAAATATGCACATCAATATTCTACTAGTAAAATAATCACATGTAATAACTAATTTCATAATGAGGGAATGCCTAACGTCAAAAATCATTACCAAATTGTCAAGGCCATGTGCCAAGACTACCAATAACGGTTTTGTCAAGTCCTTGTTCCAAGACACTAGTTTGTCTCATGGGACCTACAGATGCATCGAGGAGCTATAGTGGGCTCCACCCGTCACATAAGAATTATAATGCATTCCTCATATGAAAAAGATGAAACATAACATAAACATTCGAATTAAAACTATCATACAAAATGTCAATAAATTTACCATAAATCACGATTGGAATAAAAATAGAACATTCATAGTAAACCTTATCACAAATCATTCAAAACAATATGTAATATTGTATTATAATAATCATCCTCCATCAAAAATAATATCCAGTAAAGGATGCTGACAAAGTTGAAAACGATCAGTAAAACATTTTGAGATAAATATCCCTTTTGGGAAATCATTTAAAAGTCACACAATTATAAAGGAAGTAATTTATAAGAGATTTTCGAATAAATGTGTCCAATTACACGTTCATGATTTTTAAAAGAATTGTCATTTCAAAACATCCATGTCCATAAAAATAAAACCTTAAAATCATTTTGAAAACATGGAAATTAATTAAAAGGATTTAGAAAGATAAATAATCATAACATTTGAAATGATGCTCTAGATAAATTGAACCTCCCATAAAACCTTAAAAAATTCCTTTTGATATTTTTATTTATGAAATATGGGTATCGATGATAAATATTATCTAGTAAGTACGTACGCATAAACAATCTCAGATAATAATAAAATTGAGGAAATAACCCTTACCTTGCACTTTCCTTTGGCCGAGGGTATGTTTAACATCCATTATAATGACCATACTAGGTTATTAAGTTATACCTGAACTATATTCATATATATTATATCATAAATTATTCATTTATGACTTTATACTTCCCATTTAATAATTATTTCCATGTTAAATTAAAATTTCGTGTAGTAATTGGTTTCTTTATCGTTTGTGTTTTAACTTGTTACTCTTGATCGTATCATTTAGATTATGATTTACATACTTCTAGAATATAACACACGATTTATATATAATATATAGTTAGAATATAAATATGTATAATAGATAGATATATGAAATGGAAAACACCGTTTATGGACATGGTAGACCCTACGTACGCATAAATGTTGTTACCATTTTCATATCATATAGAATGGAAGTAAGAGGATAAGATATATGTAAGTACATAAATACACACACACACATATATATATATATATATATCTATTATGTATCATTATTATGTCATACATTAAATTCTTATTAATAATATATATTTTTAAAATCATCGTTGAATGGTGAATGTGGAAATTAATCTCATCACGTCGTGGATACGGTAATCCGTATGTACGCACGAGTAACAATATCATTATATTGATGGTGAAATAATGTATAATTTCTTTTTATATCATATATAAATAATCAATAACATTTTATACTTATTATTTACATCAGTTATACTCATTATTATACCCATCCAAATAATTAACTGTTTGAATAAAAAACTACACCACGACGTGGAGACGGTGAGTCGTACGTATGCATGAATGGTGACTTTGTAATTTATAGGATGCATAGAATAAATAATATGATTGTAACATATTTATAATAACATCACTATTTTTAGGAGTTACTGTAGTTATTATTTTGTTATGGAAACAACAATGAATGATGAAGTGGAAGAAGAAAAGAACATGAAATAGGGTGGTGAAATTATTACATGTACTTCGGGTGTTTCCTTTTGAGTTGTTCAAAAGGGCTCCATTGGGTGGATTTATGGTGAAATTAAGGACACTAGGTTGATTTTAGGGACGTTGGGAGGATATTTGGGTAGGGTTTTGCTGAGCCAAATGGCTTTGGAGGTGTGATTGTTAGAGAAGGGGAAGTGCTCTTTTATAAGTAGGGTGAGGGTCACTTAAGGAAAAGATTAAATTGTTAATTTATTATACAATAATATTCATATTATAATGGATCCAAATGATATATTTCGAGACATTGGTGTTTATGGGTCTAAATTCTCTCAACCAATAGTATTTATACATGTTTAGTATGCCATATTAACTATATCTATTTGATTTACCTCTTAGTTAAATAGTGTAACTTTTACCACGTCTTCTAGTATTCTAGCACTCAATGGTTAATAAACATACTCTAAACATCCAAAAGAACCTAAATTGGTTCATTAATTTCATATATAATATTATTTATTCTCCTTGGAAGAACCATATATTTTTAGTAATAAAATTCAATTTAATAATAGAATATTTGTCTTAAAAACTCATTTATGTCAATTTTGACACCATTTAGTATTTGGTTTTTGTGAAAGTCCTCAAAACATTATTATTTTGAACAAGATAAATTTAACCTACACTAACATATCATATTAACCTCTAAAATTCGTTCAAATCATAAATACTATGAAATTATATTTATTTTAATATTTAGAATACCATTTATTTAATTCATTCAATAATAAGGTAATTACTGCATCATCATTACATCATAAATAAATTTAATAATATAATTTATAAAATTTATAAATAAAATACCATGATTTAGGATATCTTTTTATCTTTCTAATTAATATTTATAGTTGAATTTATATTATATATAAAACTATATTGAAAATTATTAGTAATTAAATTTTGAATTTAACACTTTTAACTCTTCTTTAAATAAAATAATAATAAATGTCCTATCCTAATACAAGTGGAACAAAATGAACATATTTTATTCCTAAGGATTTTTTTGGTTGAATTACATTTATCAAATAGAATTATGTCATTTTTAGGGTAATTATAATATAATTTTTACCTTTAATTTCCCTATTTATATTTAACTGTGCCAAATGAATGTCAAAAGATAATATTCAACAAAAAATTATTTTCATCATATTGAACCAAATTTTACTTTCTAATGTCAATTGGGTCTCTAGAATTTTTTAAATTCAACTCACAGAAGAGGTAAATTTATGTTTTCTGCCCATTTGCAAATTCTCCTAGAAGGTGGGTAAAAAATGTTAAAAAGTTCAATATTATTTTATACATATAATATTATAATAAAATGACTAATGAATTACATTGAAATTATATAGGTATTATATAACTATTTTGACTTAAAAAAATTAAATATAATAGAAAATTATTTAAAAAAATCGGGTTTTAAATAATAACGCAGTGTTTTTCACTATTAATCCAAAATTGAATGTTTTCAGAAAAATATCAAAAATTCTCCCTAAGTTATTTTTGATATTCTGAATTCAAAAAAGATGTCTATGTTACCAAATTCATAATATAGAAGTTTTATTTATTAATTTAAAATTAAATCTCATTGTCAAAACCAAAAGGAGGTTTTAAAAAAAAGTAAAAACAATCAAAAGATTGGCATCTATTTATGTCAAATTAAAATGTGAAATTAATTGTAATGAACTTAATTGTATTAAATGATACAAATAAAATCTTATTATACATCCAAACCATTCAAATTCATAATTTAGCACAATAATTGTTTTGATTAAAAAAGTTGTTTTCAATTAAAATTTAGTAGTTTTCACTATTCATCTAAATAAGAATGTTATCAGGAAAGTACTAAAAATTAATGGAAATTTTTTTTATGTCCTGATTCTAAAATTAATATTAATTTCATTAAATTTTGTTTATAAAAGTGTCAAATATTTTTTAAAAAAAATACTCCATTAAATAGGAAGTATAATTGCATTTTTTCGAAAAATACATCTTTTATATAAATAATTGAATTTGTCCTTATATTTTTTCTAAGAAACAAAAAATATGAATGTTAAAATTTAAAATGTAGGTAATAATATTCATAACCAATTTTGAACATCTAGTTTGGTATGTCAGAGTGTGCTCTAACTCGGTGTTTCATGTAGCGCAAGTTATTGAATTATTTTAAAAAATAACATACTATGAAATCATGGGGTGTTACAAGAACTCTAATTCATTTGGTAATGTTTTTTATGATGAGATATCATTTATCAGAATTGGTAGTAAAACTAATTCAAGATAGGACTTGGTCGACTGTGTGTTTTTGTCTTGGTAGTTATCCTTAATTTATATTTATGTCATGTTTCATTTTAATATCAGATTTACTATGTTGTCATCATATTATGGTATCATTTTCATTATTTTATGATCCCATGTGATTACTCGTTATCCTCCTATTTTGGGATATCATGTTATACCATTGGATAACACAATATGCATCATTATCATGTTTATTCCCTTCCTAGTCTTTTTAGGTCACCCCTTTTGTCATTGTATTCCCTAGGATATCCCATGAAATTTTAAGATATCATAGGGATTTGGGATCACATTATGGTTATTAAGATAAATAATTTTTATTTTCATGTCTATGATTTATTAACTTACTCTTCCAAAAACACTTGGACTTACAATCCTTTTGTCATATTTAGTGGATATTTATGTTAAAATCATGAAATCATATATTTAGAAGGCTTGGGATTCTATATATCCCACCCAAAAATGACTTGGTTTCCAATGTACAATAAAAATTTCACGAAACATATCATAAATTATGACACTCTATTATGGTAGTCTCATCAAGATATTATCATGCCACCATCCATCAAATGATTCAACTATCTACTGAGAATCAATTTTAAAATAATTTTATGGGATATGTGGACTAAAATAATGTTCTTAGATTCTTTTGATTTAAAATAAGAAATGGAAAAATAAAATAGAGATATTCCTCCTAATCTTGGAGAAATAATTTCAATTGAAATTTTTATAGTGGGGAATTAACCAAAAATACCATTAAAGGATCAAAAACACTATGTGGAAATAATTTGAGGCATGTCATTTATTCATTAATTCATCCAATATGATAGGGAAGACTATTAAAATATAATAACATATTTATTCAAGAGACAATTTTTATGGAATTTTTATTATTTAATTTATCATACTTGAATTTTTTGAGTTCAATTCCCGCGATTTAGAACCTTCATATGGAGGAATAAATCGCTCATTAAAAATCAATTCTTAAGTGGATATTCATGTTATGATTTAGTTCTAATATAAATCATTAATATTTATTTTACATTATAATTGTATTTTATGTTGAGAAATCTTATTGTTAGGTGTGCTTATTCCTGCTTATTATTTCTTTTTTATATTTTTTACTATATTTTTTAAAACCTTCTCTCTTTTCACTTTATCATACTTATATAATATGGAGCATGTTTTTTTGTGTTGAGATGTGATTGGTAATCTCTATCCTGTGTGTGTAAGACAATTTTCCTTTCTCAATTACATTTGATCACCCTTTTGATATTGTGATTTCACTAAGTCTTTAATGGAGAGTCCACTATAAGAGAAATGGAAAATTTCAAAATACTCCCACACATACTCAAAAGTGGTTTTTCTTACAATAATAATTAGAAATGAAAAACTCACCAAATATAACAACCTTAGGTGAGTGGTTGATGACCATGGATCATAAGTTATAAGTACTGTTTATTATTTTAATAACTATGATATCGTATAATTGTCACAGGTATTGTCAAATCAATCACTTATTCATTATTTGAAAAGTAATCTAATTTTCTTATTCTTCTATTTTTTTAATTTTACATGATAATGAAACTACCGTTTACATAATGATTAATTTTCATACATATATATAAAGTATTAACACAATAGAGACTATGAATTTGAACCCCTCTTGGAAGATAAGCATTGGTCACCACTATACTGTATTTTAGGCTATGATTTTAATATATATTTGACTATTGATAAAAAGATATTATCAAATCGCTTGAAATAATATTTTAGATGTGGTTCCACACTCAAATTTAATCACCATTATTGGAATTAATAATTAGATACCCTAGTAATGTCTTATACACTATGTATATCGATACTGAGAGAAGATGTTTTGCCCGAGTAAGAGAATTTATAAATTTTGAGAATATTTAGTTTTTTAAAAAACATTGAATTAATAAAATCATATTAAATTCATGGTGTCCACTATTAATATTCTTTAAAAACTTTTCATAAAATCATTATCAAAATTTAAGATATATTATTGCACCTTATTTGATTAATAAAAATAACTAGACTGTTTACCGTGTAGTTTAAGCTAAATATTAGTAAAAGACTATAATGATCCAATATATTCCTATGTTTTCTGATTATATATGAGGTGACCCAAAAATATCAATGAATTCTCCAAGGTGTCTGTCTCATAGATGCTTCGAGGAGTGCTTGAATAAAACATCATGTGGAGAACATTTCCATTTTTTGGAACAAGTGGAAACAGAATGGATTTAAAACCTACATACGTGAGAAGTTACTATTTGTTATGAATGTTAAATTATATTTTTAAATATTCTTTCATAGTTCTAGAATAACTAACAAAAGGAAATGTATCTATAGAATTTTTTCCCTCGGAATCCAGGGATGACCACCTTGATGGGAGGTTCAAACATTCTGATCGGTTTCTAACGGGTTTGTTCATAGAACCGGAAACATCCAATGATTCCACATCCATTCGGACCTAGATTCCAAAGGTAGGTGCTCATTTGTTTTTGGACTGATGAGGCTTAGGAATTTTCATTGGTCAAGAGGATGGAAGGTCGGACTCATCACACCTTTTTTAGGGGAATTATTGTCTACTCCGGGACTCTCTTTATAGATCTAAGTTATATTCGTGAATCCTTATTACATTACCAAGTATAAAATATTTTTTCATTTAGATCTAACAATCAATGATTAAATATGTAAGAAATTTAGAAAATCATTTATAGGTATTCGAGGTTCTTCCTCAATAGAGAATCATATGTATTTATTAGAGATTCTTGGTCAATGGTACCCTTCGACACATTTATATAGATGTCTCTTGGTCATTGTGATGACCATGCTAGTTTTAAAGCCACTCAGTGTGGCACTTGAAATTTATTGTCATTCAGAAGTACATGAATTATTTCAGAGTTGGGATCGAACCCGCAGATGGGCTACCTACGTATCATCTGTTTGTAAAAGGAATCAGAACCCATGTAGTTTGAGTAAGGGAGTATGATGTTTATGATTTATGTATCAAAGAAGGATTTCAAAATTACCTTTACACTCTAAGATCATGTGAGTCATGCTCGATGTGTGAAACAAGAGGTATTGGTAAAAATCCGACAATTGTTTCATGAAAGATGCAATCATAAGAAATAATGTGGGGCTTATGTATGTATGACTGCCCAGATAAATGAAGGTTAGGATTTAACATAGTGAAGAAATCGACAAACATGGTCCATAAAGGTATATGTGCTTCATAGAGATTTTGAATACTCTAACTTGGGCCTTACTCCTAAAAAAGAGGCCCAAATTAGGAGCAGACTTATGATTGGGTTTTACTCCTGAAAAGGAATCCCAGATCAAAGGTAAATTACAACTGGTTAAGAGAAATTAATACTGGGGATTACTCCTGAAAAGGAGGCCCAAGTCAAGGATTAAGGTTCGGGGCTTACTCCTGAAGAGGATGCCCAAATTAGGAGACTTTACGAATTGGGGCTTTCTCCTAAGGTGGATGCGCAAGTTAGGAATTATGACTGGGACTTACTCCTAAAAAGGAGGCCCATATTTGAGACTGGGGCTTACTCCTGAAAAGGAATCCCTGGTTAAGAGAATTATTATTGGGGCTTACTCCTAATAAGGATGCCCATATTTTAGACTGGGGTTTATTCCTGGAAAGGAAACCCAGGTTAGGGGATCTGGGGCTTTCTCCTAAGAGGATGCCCAAATTATAGGACTTATGACTGGGGATTATTCCTGAAAAGGAGACCCAAGTTAAGGATTCTCTAATCTTAAAGGATGAGGTTTAATGAATGAAATCTCAATCTTTAGTGACATAAAGATGTGTAAATCACTAGGTTTTGAGAGATATTCCACAAAATTCCTTTCAGATAAGGATGTCAAATCAAGAAATCATGCCATAAATGGATTTGAAGAGTGTATTGAAGACTGAATCTTGAATAGGAAAGGTGGAATGGCTTAAGAGGGTTGAAATGGGCAAGATAGGCACCCAAAATGGCAGGGGCGCGCAAGTCCTGGCAGGCGCGCAGGTACTGCGTGGGCGTGCAAGTCCTGGTCACGCAGGCATGCCTGTGCGACACATGATGTACTTGCGTGACGGTTAACTAGCATGGTAATACTTGAGCGACTCTTGATTAAAGCCTTTAGAATCCTCTTGAGGTTCTTCCAGAAGAGGGGAGCGCAAGTTCTATTGAAGGAGGAAGGCATCGTGCAAGTGTGGCCTTTTTCCTTAAGGGCTGGCCACTCAGGCGCGCAAGTGTTGATTAGTTTCAACACATAGGCATTCCTCCCCCTCTTTAGATCTTCCGTTCTAGGTAAGAAATTTCCTTAGAAGTGCTTCAGATGCTTTAAGAAGAGACTAGGGCACCGGGAGCTCAAATCTGAGTTTCTGGAAAAAATACCCCATATGGAGGGCCCATAGTGTCTATTTATAGGCAGGAGAAGACCCTGGGCGGTTATTACTTAGGTCGCGCAAGTCACTTGATCGACCACTAGACGGCGCGCAAGTGGACTTGCGCGACCGTGATAGAACTTGTGCGTCACCTGTGCTTTTGATCTCTTGTTCATTCCTTTGTCGATTTTTCATATTTTCTTCAAAGGATGGATCAATTTGTGCTATGTCATTTCCCTTTACATTCCTTTGGACTCTTTGACGAAAAAGGAGTGCCAACAAAATTCCCCCCTCAGAGTTGGATCTGAATGAAATGAGGATGTGACTCTGAGGAAAAGAAGACATCCAAAGGAAAGGTGGCGCGCAAGTCTTGATGGCGCAGAGGGTGGTGCGCATGTGTGCATCGCGTAGGGCCTGGCACGCAGGGGTATGGCATGCAGGGTTCTGGCTGCGTCTATAAATAGAGGGCCTCACTTCCGTACCATGCATCTGGATTTCCAGATTTCAAGCCTTCGATCTCTCGCCGCGCAGGTCACTTTAGCCGCGCAGATTGCTCTGTTTTCCGATGTTTCTTTGTTGTCGCACTGCTTTATAGGTATTTGTACTTGCACAGTTTATACTTGTGTGTCAAAAACTATCGTGACACATGATCACTTGCGCGCCAAATTGAGACTTGTGCGCCTTAATGCCTTTGCCATTTTCTCAAATTCAATCACAAATTTTATGAAAAATAAACCCATTTAGTTTATTCAACTTTTGTGCAAATTCAATGGCTCCAAAGGGAATTGGAACGGGTGATGAACTGGATAGCAAGTGGATTGATGACATGATGAACATCATTGGCCATGATTATTATGATATCTACGATAGCACTCTCCCAGATTTGGCTAAGTACTTGAAGAAATATCGTCTTAATTTCCCACAGAGCATCTATCTGCCTCTATATGGTCATGGTAATTTTCAAGGAGTCAATGTTCCTGATGCAAAGAACTATACGCTTGAAATGTAGCTGCACTGCTACTCCTCTATTTCGGTTATGTTGTGCATTAAGAGCAACAACAATGGTGTGAACTTTGAAATTCTTCCTCCATGTCATTTCCTTGCAGGTATGAAAATGGAAAACCCATGGGCTGAAATTTTTTATTTTTTTTGCTGCCGATTGGTGGAGGGAAGACAAACATGGAATTAGAGAAATATCTGAAAATATTACTCTCTCCAAATGGTTCTTTACTTCCAATGATCCATTCTCAAATCCATGTATCCATCTTCCAAGTCTCTTGGACAAAAACAGATTCACTGTATGATTAGTAGAAAATTTTCTCAAACCGCACTCAAGATCATCCTTTTACAATTGTTCCAAGAAGAGCAGGTATCACTGCATCTCTTATTGTATCCAGTTGAATGAATGAATTCCAGGTGGTTTCTAATGAATCTCGGGATTCCGTAAATCAAATGAAGAGTTATGTTGAAATCCTCTTGTAATTCTTGAAAAAGAGAAGAGACTCCAGTCTGTGGATGTCCTTCTATCTCCTATGTATAAATGAAAAACACTTTCATCTTCAATCATTTATACCTGCATTCTCTTTTTCTACATGCTTTAGATTATACCTATGCCAATGGGCCTAGTAAGCATAGTTTGATTTTTACTAGGATTAATGTAAATAACCCTACAAACATCGAACCTTTTAATTGCTCAATGTTACATAAATCATACAAAATGTATGTTTAGTGATCTAGGAACTTGACTTTTATTTAGAGTTCCCCTGTCTTTTGTGGGAAGTTTAAAGTCATGCATGTCGGACATAAAAAGGCTAATGTTTAAGGTCGAAATAGCTTTGACCGAAATGGATTAGAATTGACTCGATTCCACGATAATTCATCTGAAAACATATTACCATACTCAAGTATGAGGGAAAAATGTAAGCTATAACTTAAGAATATTTGAATTTGAGGAATGATATGAAAAAGATCTAATATTAATTAGAAGAAGTAGTTTCCAAGAATTAAGTTACCATTATTTAACAAACCCGTTAGGGGGTTGAATTATGCAACGCCGCCTAAGGGAATTGGCTGCATAGTTAAATAAAATAGTATCTTTTGGCTAACAAGTCTGTTTTGTAGACTGTTTATGCAAGGCTGCATATGGGCACGTGCTGCATAGTCAGGCAAAAGAACTCTCAGAAATATACTTTCCTAGTGCTAAAAGCCAGTGAATGTTTATGGAGATTCAAATCTTCCAAAGTATAGAGTTTACTATATGGAAAGAGGTACTTGAATATGGAGAAGATATTTCCAAACAAGATTATCGAAGAATTGGATGAGTATCACTCCTACGAAGGTCTGACTGAAACGTAGGGAAGGATAATATAAACCATAGACTTGAATACTTTCAGATCATGAAAAAGGATATAGGGCAAATATGTTAAGAATGGATATTTTGTGGATCCCTACATACTGTCGTTTAAGACAAATAATGACAAAAGATGCATTCTTTCCATGAATGAAGTTACCACTATCCGACAAACCCGTTAGGGGGTTGAATTATGTAGGGCCACCTAAGGGCATTGGCTGCATAGTCAAATAATAGTATCTTTTCGCTAACAAGTCTGTAATGTAGATTGTTTATGCAAGGCCGCCTATGGGAACGTGCTGCATTTTCAGACAAAAGAACTCTCAAAAGTTTGACATTTTAGTGACTAGAAGTCATGAAAAGGGATATGAGGATTTGAAAATATTTAAGGTTAGGATTATGACACATAAAGATGGTTATTGTTCAATGTATATAGAGATACATAGATCAATGCTAACCATAATCATGTTGTGGATGGGTTTTGAATTGAAATGTTGGACTTCACTACGTATCCCATAAGGATTAGAATCAAGCCATATGTAGTTCTTAAACTACAGTTTAACATCATGTGGGATAAAAGGATTAGAGATCTAAGTTTAGGTTCATAGATCTTGGACCATTGTAAGAAATTCACAGTGTGTGTTTTCATGGGGACTTTTCATCCAAGGGACTGAAAATGGAATTTGGGGTTAGGCCCAATGACTTGGGGCTGGATTTGAGGGACACTCGAACGTTCCTATGTTTCCGATATGGATGGGAATCAATCCCACGTAGTTCTAGAAATACCCTCTGTACAAATTTGGATCGTACATGTGATGGGTGAAAGGGGAATTTAGTGCAATAATGGTTTAACCCAAGATAAAAGGTTTGGGAATTTCCATGTATGCACGTAGTCTTCAAAATGAAACATGATTGAAAAATCAATCAAAATAATGGTTCCCTCTTAGGTGAGGGTATCAATGAAATTTGTAGTTTTTGGTCATACTGGACAAAAGTGTTGTACAGTTTAACGTCGTATAACAAGGAAGAAAGTGAACCAATGTAAAGATATTGATTCTAAGGGTGGTTTCACGAATTAACATCGTATTATATAGAGATGAACCGGTGTGAAGAGATTTGTTTTGGGCTTGATCCTTTGGAGGTTTCCTTCATACACAGCCTAGAAGGCAAGGATGAAAGTATGTGTAGTTCAATTAAAGAATTAATTAATGACCAAGTTGTTCTTGGGGACAATGACCTAAAAATGATGTTAGGACGTACACATGGTTAGCGGCCTAGAGAGAGTGTTATGGTTGAGGTTTGATCTAAGCTCACCTGAGTCATACTCAGTGTGAGAAACAAGAGGTAACAACAACCTTAACGATGCATAGTTTAATTTCATGTAGGACATATAAATGGACTATGCAGTTTAAAGTCTGGCAGTTAGGACTATTGGTGCTGCACCATTTAGTGTCATGTAGCAGAGAAAATTCACAGTTTAATGTCATGTAAGACTTATCACGGACTTTCTGTACAGTTTAGCGTCATGTAGTTAGGACGATGGAGACAATAGTGTTTAACATCATGTTGGACGAAAGGGGGACTATGCAGTTTAATGTCATATAGGGATGACAAAAGAGTACACCATTTTAACGTCATGTTGGACGCATTGGGGATTTTTTTCACACAGTTTAACGTCATGTTGGACAAAAGTGTGAATAGTTTAAGGTCATATAGGAACTTTGATGATTATGTAGTTTAACGTCTTTCCGGACTTAAGGGACTTTTATAAAGTTTAGCGTCATGTAGTTAGGACGTCACAGTTTAATGTCTTACTGGACGTAAGGGACTTGCAAATAGTTTAGGTTCATATGCATGGACCATTGATGATGCAGTTTAAGGTCATACAGGACCTAGTTGCAATTTCAGGTCATACTGGACCATTTAGGGAACTTTTTCACAGTTTAACGTCGTTTGGGACGAAAGTACAAATAGTTTAATTTCATATGTATGGACCATTTCTGTATAGTTTAACGTCATATAGCAAGGACGAGAAAGGTACTTTACAGTTTATACAAAATACTTCTTCAAAAATCTGGCATTGGTTGGAGTAGTGATGAGTTCTCCATCCATTGAGATTAATGAATAAGCTCCATTGGAGTAGAACTTATGTATTGAATAAGGTCCTTCCCATTTTGGCTCAAGCTTGGGAGGTTTATTTCCTCGTATCATTAGAGTTCTGATAACTAATACCAATTCTCCCGGAGTGAATGAATAATGATGAAATTTTTTGTTAAAAGCTTGTGTTGTTTGATTCTGATAGACTTCCAAGTGGTGCAAAGTGCACAATCTTTTCTCATTTAACCATTCTAATTCATTCAATCGCTTTTGAAATTGTTCATCTATAGATGATTGATCACAAATGGAAACTTTGAGCGAGGGTATTTGAACTTCAATGGGCAAGACGACTTTCGTTCCACATTCTAATGAATATGGAGTTGACCGAGTTGCAGTGCGGGTGGTAGTTCGATAAGCCCATAAAGCATGAAAGAGTTTATTAGGCCATGACCTATTATCATTATCTACCATCTTTTGTAGTATATTTGAAACATTCTTGTTAAAGGCTTCTATCTAGTTGTTGGCCGCTGCATGATACCGAGATGAATGGTTGGATTTGATGTTGTATTCTTGATACAACTTCTTCATCTCAGATGAACAGAAATTGGTGCCATTGTCCATCAATATGGTATGAGGGACACCAAATTTGGTAATGATGTTAGACTTTATGAAGCTAGAAACGCATTTAGAACTGACTTCCTTGAGAGGTATTGCCTCTGCCCATCTGGAAAAGAAGTCAGTAGCAGTAAGAATGTACTTAAACTACCTGGCCGTAGCCGAAGGGTAAGGTCCCACCACATCCATTCCCCATGTGGCAAATGACCATGAGTATTTAGCTGTATGAAGCAACTCTGAAGGTTGATGAATGAAGTTGGCATGTACATGGCATGAATGACAGATCTTTGTGAAATCGACAAAATCTCGTATCATTGAAGGTCAAAAGTATCCAAGCCTTCGAATCTGATTAGACAGTCTATGTCCAGACTGGTGGGCACCATAGACTCCTACATGCACTTCTTTCAGGATAGCCATTGTCTCTTCACCATCAATGCATCTGAAGAGAACTCCATCAAAACCACGTTTGTAGAGAATTTTCTCTAAGTGATCTGGGCTATCATAAAGAGTAAAATTAACCACACATTGCTAGATTTGTTATTTTTCATCTTTATCAGGTGGAAGTGTTCCATTTTGAAGGTATTCCCTGATAGGTGGCATCCATCCTGTAGTATGACCATACAGTTCAGGAATATGACAAATTCTATTAATTTCCTCTATTCTGATCAGAACATAAGGAGAAATTGCACGACGATGGGCAATACTGATGGTTGTCTCATCCCAATTTGGATCTTCCAGAGTTGTGGCTATATTAGCCAACGCATCTGCTTGAGCATTTTGTGATCTTGGGACATAAGAGAATGTCAGTTCCAAAGGTAATTTCTCCATTAATTCTCTGACATAATCATACATAGGGATTAGTTCTTCTTTTTTCATGGAATAATCCCCATTGACTTGTTTTATTACCAAGTATAAATCACCTTTAACCTTTAAGTGATTCATTTGTGCTTGAAGTGCTAATTCCAAACCTATGATGAGAGCTTGGTATTCTGCTTCATTATTGGTAAAACCTTCCCACAATAAGAAGTAATAAGGTAACACTGCCTTTTCTGGAGAAATGAGCACAATTCCTAAGCCAACTTTGTTGAATTTAGGATTTTCCATTTTCCTCCCTGTTGGACTTCTAGAAGCACCATCAAAATACATTTCTCATGCCTGAGGACTTTCCTGAATAGAGAAGACTTCCTCATCAGGGAGTTCAATATCTGAAGATGTGTCATCCACTAAAGGGTGTTCACCTAGGAAATCAGCCAGATCTTGGCCCTTTATCGCCTTTTGAGACACATACTAAATTTTGAATTGCTGCAAATAACTGCCCACCTTGCCAGACGTCCTCTAAGCATTGGATGACTTAGGATAAATTTGAGCAGGTTATTGCAAGATACAAATTGGGCCTCGTGATGTTGTAGGTAGTGTCTCAACTTATAAACTACAAAGATTAATGCCAGGAAACACTTCTCAATACTTGAATACTGGGTTTCTGCTTCAAGCATGGTTCAATTGAGATAGTAGAGGCTGTTTTCATTCCTAGCATCACTCTTTTGAGCAAGGAAGGCACCCAATGATTGATCTAGAGCTGTCACGTAGAGGATAAGTAGTCTTCCTTCAATAGGTGGCATGAGTACCGGTAGACTCAAGAGGTATTTCTTGAGAATATCGAATGCTTCTTGACATTATTCAGTCCACTGATAAGTGACTCCCTTCTTCATCAATTTGGTGAAGGGTAAACTTTTGCCTGCTAAATTGGCGTTGAAACGCCAAATATAGGCTAAGTTTCCTTGAAGTCCTCTTAATTCATTCAAAATTTGAGGAGGTGACATACCAAGGATTGACTTGGTCTTCTCAGGATCGACATCAATACCATGATGGCATACAACAAAGCTGAGAAATTTTCCTGAGGTTACCCCAAAAGAACATTTTAAGGGGTTCATCTTCAAATTATGTTGTTGAAGCTTGCGGAATATGACTTCCAAATCATCCAAGTGATTAGAACGTTGTTTGGATTTAACAACCAAATCGTCTACATAGCATTCAACAAACTTCCCTAAGAAGGGTTTGAAGATACAATGCATGGAACACTGATAAGTTGCACCTGCATTCTTTAAACCAAAGGGCATTACCCAGTAGCAAAACACACCCTGAGGGGCTCTGAAGGCTGTAGATTTCTCGTCTTCTGGGGCTATTCGGATCTGATTATATCCGGAATATCCATCCATGAAGTAAAGTGCTTCATAGCTAGCTGTTGCATCAATTAGAAGTTCGGTAATCAGAACTAGGAAATCATCCTTAGGACAATGCCGATTAAGATATCTGAAATCGATGCAAACTCTAATTTGTCCGTTCATTTTCTTTACAGGGACAATATTAGCCAAACATTTGGGATATTTAACTTCTCTAACGAAGTTAGCTTTGATAATCTTATCCATTTCAGCTTCAATTTTGGAAGCATAAGTTGGGTGTGTTCTTCTCGTGGCTTACATAAATCCTCGATGTTCTTCAGGTAAACCCAAAAGATGAGTAGCAACATCAGGATCAAGCTTGGGAATTTCTGTATAGTTCCAGGAAAATATATCTCTATTTTGCTTTAGAAAAGAAATATACATCTCTTCCTCTTCAAGAGTCAGGGCCGAAATGATTAAAGTGGGGTGTGGATCTCCTTTTGTACCCAGATTTATTTCTCTGAGTTCATGCACAATGGTAGATATACCCTCTTCAAAAACTAGAGGAGCATCTATGAGATCTTCCTATTCTTATTCATCATGTGTTATTTATTCTGTTTCTACTTGCATAGTAGATAATAAATTAGAATTCTCATTATCCGAAGAGATGTCAAAATTTGCATATCTTAAAGAAGAAGCTTCCATTTTTGACCTGATTGATGATGAAGGGTCTTCTTTGGGTAATAAAGAGGAGATGATGGATTGAGAATCAACATCATTGTTCAAATCCGATGTTGCTATAACTTCTTCTGGCCTAATTGGCAAAGAATAGACTTGTTGGATTTCAGAAAATGAAATGAAGACGTCACCATTTCTGCTTTCATCACTGCTTGGTAGATTACCAATTTCTCCCATGTTGTCTGGCTCGATTTCCATAATTGACATTATGGATCTTTCCATAAGAGTATTTTTATTTGGGTCTATCTTGTCAATTTGACTGATAGGAAACACATAATCTATACTCACATGTGTAAATGGATTTACTGGATTTTTTTCCAAACCATATGGAGCATTAAATTTGGTAATCTCTTTTGTTATGGATTTCTCCCTTTGCTTCATGTGATAGAATTCTGCCTCAATGTATTGAGACTCACATGTCTTGAATGGGGCATTATCACAATACAATGTCCCAAATTGACCATTGAAACAATATTTGAGGCATTGATGGTATGATGAAGGGATAGCCGCATGTTGATGTAGCCAGGGTCTTCCAATCAAGATGTTGAAGGCTGAGTCTTGATCAACAACATGAAATCTGAATTGGATACAAGATCTCCAAACTGATTTCTGAGTGTAACTTCACCCAGTGGTTCTTGATCATTTTTATCATATCCTTGTAGCATCATGGTGGAAGGAGATAAGTCAGATTCTGTGAGGCCCAATCGACGAAGTGTATGAATGGGCATGAGGTTGACTCCTAAATCATTGTCAATGAAAGCCCATCGAACATCCACGTCATTGACCTTTCCAAACAATTATAAGGGTCTAATATTTCCATGCACAACATCATCTTCATCTTCATCAGTAAAAGATATTATTGCATGGAATTATACAGGATTATTCTCTATGTGATAGACTTCAGCTGCAGCAATTTTAGTTTCAAACTCCAGAGGATTTGACAAAGGCTCGATTAGTGCTTCTTGAAGATCTTTTGATACATTCAGAGCAACCAGAATTGATAATTTGGCTGGTACTTGGGCCACGTGTTTCAATATATCATACTTTTGATCCAGAGGTCTGTGTTCCCCAATAGGAATATATGGTTTAATAGGTACCTTGGAAGCAAATGCTTTGGAAGTTGATGCATCTTTTATTGGGAAAGGAGTTGGCAATATTCCTGGTTTTGGAAGATTAGACCAATTAGACCCATTTACTTGCTGAGAGGAAGAAGATGGAACCTTCAACCGGTCTTCCAAAATAACTGTGCCAGGACTGAATTTTGTATTGGTAGAAGAACTTGCTTGTTCTTGATGAGCTCATTGAAGGGCTCTACCACGAGTTAATGTTGCATACACAGTTCTAGCAGGGGTAGAATTGGAATAGTGGCTTCCGAAAGATCCATGTATTCCCCTATATCCTGAGCCCCTAGAGCTTCCTCTGATTCCTCTGTTTGATATAGGGAATTTAGGCTCATTGAAATCAAAATTTCAACATGCATATAGATCTGTTAATTGAATCATATTAACAGAACCAAAGATTAACTCTTCGTTTGATGAATACTCTGCCTGATTAGCCTATTTAGGCTATGCCGTTTGGTGGGGTGGTGCCCATGGCTTTAAGTTTATGGCATGAAGTCAAAGATAATTTAGGCTTTGACACATACTCATCTTCTTCTGATTCTTTTTCTTTCATTTAATCATGATGTTTCTTTGATGACTTTCCCTCTGACGAAGTGGGGTTTGCCGCAACATTCATGGAAAAAGACACAATTGGTTTCTTAAATTGTGTTTAAAAAATAGAATGAGTTCGATTGATTGTCTTTGTGACAATCTAATCATCATACTTATGTGCATTTTTTCTTTTGACTTCTTTCCATTCACCTTCCTCCTCAAGAACTGTAGCAATGACACATGCCACCTGGGCTGAGGATCCTTTCAATGTGACTTGTCCCGAGTCGGCCATCTTTTACAGGAGGTCTTTGAAGACAAAACACTCCTGGATGGGATGCCACAACATTTGATGAAAATGGCAATACTTGGGATGGTCTTCATCTCCTTTCTGGTTTAGTCTCATGGGCATTGGAAATTGAACCAAATTGTTTTCAAGAGCCGAAATGAAATAACCATGAACTTGTTCATTTCGAAAAGACTATGTTTTGCTCTTCAGATCCTCAAATTGTTTTCGCCTTTGATCTTTTTGATCGTCTGGACGAAAAGGCCTTTGTTACTGGCGCTCAGAAGGTGGAGCCCTTCGAGAAGATTAAGGTTTTGAGGTAGAAATAGGTATAGGTGCTTGTTTAAGCATAAATGTCACAGTTTCTGCTTTACCCATTCTCCTTCCTGGAGTTGATGGAATTACACGAGATTTAGCCTTCCCCTGTATAAGGGAATCTTAAATCTACAGAGCGATTGAAGTAAGGTCTCGAAACCCTCCTGTGTATTTCACAGGGATTAACGGCGTGCGTAATTCGTCACGCATATTTTCCACACAGATTGGCATCAATTCTTCTTCAGGGAGTGCTAAACTCAAGGAATATGTTAATCCCTTCCATCGAGCAATGAAAGCAGAAACCCTTTCATTCTACCTTTCCTTACAGTTTGTAAGATCGAAAACTGTTGTCTTTTGCAAAGTTGAGCTGAACTGAAGGTGGAATTTTTGGCGAAGATCCTCCCAACCGGTAATTGATCGAGATTGTAAGATTGTATACCAAACAAGAGTTGGTCCTTGCAAGGTTCGCACGAAGAATCTGAGTTTCACTGCTTCTTGCTGCTCTGGAGTTCCCATCATAGGATCACAACAAGATATGTAATGCATCAAATGCTGTTCAGGATCAACTGATCCATTAAAAATAGGGAATACAGGGTTCCCAAAACTGTATGGAGGAGAAATTGAATCTACCCATTCAGGGTAAAATTTATTTTTTGGTTAAACTTGCGCATGCTTCCCTTCCATAGTTTCTAACCGAGCTATTAATGACTCAATAGTAGTTATTAACTTTTGAGAAACATCTGGTAGAACTTGGACTTGCGTAGGTGCAATGACTGGAGCTGGGAAAGATGTGGCGATTAGTGCTACAACTTATGGTAGTACTGACAACTGTTGTTGCACCTGACCCGTAGGATTAGACCTGTTAGGGTGTACTGATAGAGGAGGATATTCGTGATCTATCTCAGTAGCTGCAACAAATTCCTTTGGCTGACTGACTCCAGCATGCTTAAGAAGAAGACTACTCTGAAGTAGTACTGCATTCAACCTTCTTAATTCCTTCATTTCTTCCTCTTGTTTTGAAAACCTCTGCTCTAGTGAGAGAGACTTACCTTCTCCATAGGAAGGATATGTAACTTGGTTCTTTCCCTTCTCTTTGTTGGATCATTTTTAGAGAGGGGGAAGTGGTTTACTCAAAGGATTACATAGGTTCTAAGTAATCCTTTGACTTCATGTACGCATACCTTCTTCATTTGTGTCGGTGCATACATCTTCTTGAGAAGGAACCTCTTCATCGGAGTCCCCTAAGTGAGCCTCATCTGGTGGATCAGTAACAACGACATTGATGACATTGATTGATGCATAACTCATCAAATACCTTCTATCAGCATTTCTGTGATATTGTATTCTTCCATGTATTTGATGAGACATTGCCTTTTGTTGATTCGATCCCTCAGGAACTTCTTGAAAAAATGTAATTTGGAGGGAATCTCCTGATAATTTGGCTCTTCGTTCCTCTTGAGGTTTCTTCCCCAATTGAGAAAAGACTAACTTTCTCTGAGGAGGGGATTGATGATTTGAAAAAGTCCCCAGTCCAGTAGACTGGGGCTGTTCCTACTGTTCTCGCTCAACTCCCTGAATCTTTTTTGTTGATTCCGAGGGTTGGTTTAAATGAGCACCTAGTCTGGCGAGCTGGGGTGGTTCTTGACATGCTATGTCTGAGACTTTCTTCAATGTCCTCCTGATCATGTGAACCTTAGTCTGGAAATTAGCTAGATGCATTAACTTGTATCTGCTTTTATCACCCGGTTCAAAAGACTGTTGGATGATTTCCGACACTTCTGTCACTTGGTGACGTGCTTCCTCCAAACGAGAGGCCACTTCAATATTCTCATTTTCTTGATGCAAGAGTAATTCGACAACTTCTTCTCTGTATTCTTTATTTTGAGAGGAACTAGTTGAAGCCTATTCTTGGGAAAGCTTTTGATTACAAACAAATCCCATTGACTGTGTCCGGCCATGGGAAATAACATTGCATGAGACCATTTTCGACGGGCTTTGCTGACTGGCGAGCTTCGTGAAATGTAGTTCTCCATGAACACCCCATCCTCTGACATTAATACCAGATGTGGCATTGGTAATTAACTGACGCAATCTTCTTAGTGCGCCAAGGCATGAACGTTGAAGGGCTCTCTACTGCTTTTCAGCATTCAGATATCGAGAGACTGATAGGGATGCCAAATCAATATTACGTTGTAACCCTTCTATTATATTAAGATGATTTTCATATTCATCATAAGATAATACTTTCTTCTTCAACTGACAAATAGTTTTCCATATGTTGAGACGAATATCATGAACTTCATATTCCATCAACACTTCTGGAATATTATACTAAGATTCAGCCAGAGGCCAAAACATGACTGGAACTTCACCTCTCGCCAGTTGTTTTCTCATGTTCAACATTTCCTCTTTATCATTTGATGATGATTATTCTACCTAATTTGACCAGAGTTGGTGTTTCCTGGTTGGTTCATTGGATTCAACAACATTGGTAGAGAAATCATTGATCAAACTAGAAGATGCATGACTTAGGGGTGGTTCGGAGAATGACCTACACCATGGGTTATCTTCTGAATGAGAAAGTATTTCACCTGCTAGCGATGAAGCTTCAGACATGACTGGTTTTTCATTTACATGTGCCTCAAGATAAGAGGGATTTCTCAGCACTACATCGTCCACTGGAGCATTTTTCGGGCAATGTGCATCACTACTGCGGAGAGGACTTTCGCAGTGAAATTCATCATCATGGGGAGGACCACCATAATGGGTTACAACAAAGATGAGATCACTTGATCCTTGGTCTTCTGACCACACAAAAGGTTCATGTTGCTCTCATCTGAAGATGAAACTTCGAGATCGACCGAATTGTCATGAAGCAAGCCGTCATGAGGAAGTGTCTGTTAAAGACGTTCGGAATTAATGTTCCCACTATTGGGAAATGAGGGAGTATAATCTTGAATTTCAACATATAATTGTCTGAGGGCTTCAAGAACTCCCGCATCGAGGAAGGCCTTGTTACAGTTTGGCTCTTGATCTTTTGACTGTGATGGGAGAGTCTTTTTCTTAGACGCCTTCTTACTCACCTGGGAAACCACTTGTTGATGAAAGTAGCTGCTCTAAGCAGGTTTATATGCCTGATCAGGAAATATGGCTAGATTAGGCTGACGATCTCTTCTCAAATCAGGTGTATGTGCCTGACTTTGTTGTCTGTATGCTATGGGGGAGTATGCCCCACAACCCTCTTGGACTGAAACAGATGTGTGTGTCTGTTCCGGAGTGAATTTTTGATGTATCACCCCACTGGTAGGGATATATTTATGTGTCTTTCCATGAGATGCCACTGAAGTTGTTATAATATCCTGGAAGGCATCCAGAATATGAACATGGATTTTCTTCTTCTCTTTCACCATTGATAGAATATGCTTGGTGACTTTAGCTACCGGAATGGGAATATACATCCATTATGAGCTTGGAGTAGGTGTATGTGTCTGCTTGTGTCCTCCTTTTCGTGTCAGTGAATCCTAAGAGTACTCAAGTGTGGGGGAAGAGAGTTGTGTTTGCCTCTTATTTGTTGTCAGGTCTTTCCGACTAACTTCTCTGAATGTTACCAAGTGAAACTGTTGGTAGGCTTGATTAATACTAGCAGGTGTATGTGCCTGCTTATTGCACTTCGACAAACGTGGTTGACGAGATCCATCATATATAGTAAGACAAGCCTGCTGACTAGTTGATGATGTATAAACAGGTGTATGTTCCTGCCTATAGTACTCTGCTGGAATTTCCTGGCGGGATTGGCATGATGCTGCCAGACAAGTCTGCTGGACAACGGAATTAAAACATGCAGGTGTGTGTGGCTGCTCGTTGCTTGCCACCAAGTTAGGTTGGTGGACTTCTCCGAAGATGGAAGAGATGAGAACATGCACACTGTAGACCATATTCCGCCTTTGGTGGTTTGTCTTGCTTGCTCGGGTTCGAGGAACCTGAGCCGAACACCTAGAGTCAGTACCCTCATCATGTTGAGGGCGCACTGCCGCATGAGTTTGGCGGCGATTGTTGGTGGGAGCCCTCAGGAAGGACTCCTGTCTGTTTTTATTAAGGTCTTGAGGGACCTACTCATTCACCTCCCCAGAATAAGGGAGCGAATGGTGATTACGTTCTGTGGATAAAGACCCGAAACAGTTGGAGACGGTAGTCAGCACCGCCTGCTTCTTGATCACTGGTCGTCATTGTCTGGACGACCGATGTGAGTTGTTTACTTGGAGGGCTTGTTGGGAAGCCGCCAGAGTTGGGATGGTACCGTGTTGACGGTACTCCTTAACCAGTGCGTTTGATACCCAGCATTGAAGACGCTGAGTAGGTGATATCGACCTAAAATCGGACGATGATTCAGTAGGAGTAGCAGCAGTGGCATTTACAGCAGCAGTATTCACAAGTGTGAACTTGAGAGCAGCCATTCTAGAAATGCAGAAGATCTTGGGAAAAGAGTTCCTGTTTGATATAACAGACGTAATCAAGATAAATTCATCCACTACATCTTTTGGATGAGCACATATGTCAATGATTGTTTTTTTGTCCCTCTCATTGCGTTTTAAATAGGGGCCTAAAAAATAGGTAAAAAATCATATTAACTTGGTTAAGGATTCATGTCAGGTTCACCATTTTTGTTTCCCTTGGAATCTGGGGATGACCGCCTTGATGGGAGGTTCAAACATTCTGATCGGTTTCTAATAGTTTTGTTCATAGAACCGAAAACATCCAATGATTCCACATCCATTCGGACCTCCTTTCCAAAGGTAGGTGCTCATTAGTTTGTGGACTGATGAGGCTTAGGAATTTTCATTGGTTGAGAGGATGGGAGGTCGGACTCATCACACCTTTTTGAGGGGAATTATTCACTACTCAGGGACTCTCTTTATAGATCTAAGTTATGTTCATGAATCCTTATTACATTACCAGGTATAAAATGAGTTTTCCTTTAGATATTTCAATCAATGATTAAATATGGAGGAAATTTAGAGAATCTTTTATATGTATTCAAGGTTCTTCATCGATAGAGAATCAACTATATTTATTAGAGATTCTTGGTCAATGGTACCCTTCGACACATTTATATAGAAGTCTCTTGGTCATTATGATGACCATGCTGGTTTTAAAGCCACTCAGTGGGGCCCTTGAAGTTTATTTTCATTCAGAAGGACATGAATTATTTCAGAGTTGGGATCGAACCTGCAGATGGGCTACCTAAGTATCCTCTGTTTATAAAAGGAGTCAGAAAACATGTAGTTCGAGTAAGGGAGTATGATGTTTATGATTTATCGCTCAAAGAAGGATGTCATAATTACCTTTACATGCTAAGCTCACGTGAGTCATGCTCGATGTGAGAAACAAGAGGTATTGGTAAAAATTAGACAATTGTGCCATGAAAGATGCAATCATAAGAAATAATGTGGGGCTTATGTATGTATGACTGCCCAGATAAATAAAGGTTAGGATTTACTTTAGGGAAGAAATCCAGGAACATGGTCCATAAAGGTGTATGTGCTTCATGGAGATTTTGAATACTCTAACTTGGGGCTTACTCCTGAAAAGGAGGCCCAAATTAGAAGAAGACTTATGATTGGGTTTTACTCCTAAAAAGGAATCCCAAATCAAAGGTAAATTAGGACTGGTTAAGAAAAATTAAGACTGGGGCTTACTCCTGAAAAGGAGGCCCAGGTCAAGGATTAAGGTTTGGGGGTTACTCCTGAGGAGGATGCCCAAATTAGGGGACTTTACTAATTAGGGCTTACTCCTAATGAGGATGCCCAAGTTAATAATTATGACTGGGACTTACTCCTAAAAATGATGCCCATATTTGAGACTGGGTCTTATTCCTAAAAAGGATGCCCAGGTTAAGAGAATTATGGTTGGGGCTTACTCCTAAGGAGGATGCCCATATTTGAGACTGGGGTTTATTCTTGGAAAGGAAACCCAGGTTAGGGGATATGGGGCATACTCCTAAGAGGATGCTCAAATTAGAGGACTTATGACTGGGGATTATTCCTGAAAAGGAGACCCAGGTTAAGGATTCTCTCATCTTAAAGGATGAGGTTGAATGAATGAAATCTCAATCTTTAGTGACATAAAGATGTATAAATCACTAGTTTTTAAGATATATTCCAGAAAATTCCTTTCAAATAAGGAAGTCAAATCAAGAAATCATGAAATAAATGGCATTGAAGAGTGTCTTGAAGACTGAATCTTGAATAGGAAAGGTGGAATGGCTTAAGAGGGGTGAAATGGGAAATAAAGGCACCCAAAAAGGCAGGGGTGCGCATGTCCTGGCAGGCGCGCAGGTACTGCATGGGCGTGTAAGTCCTGGTCGCGCAGGTATGCTTGTGTGACACATGTTGTACTTGCCCGATGGTTAACCAACAGGGTAATACTTGAGAAACTCTTGATTAAAGCCTTTAGAATCCTCTTGAGGTTCGTCCAGAAGAGGGGAGCGCAAGTTCTATTGAAGGAGCATGGCGTCGCGCTAGTGTGGCCTTTTCCCTTAAGGGATGGCCACTCAGGCACGCAAGTGTTGATGAGTTTCAACACTTAGGCCTTCCTCCCCCTCTTTAGATCTTCTGTTCTAGGTAAGAAATTACCTTAGAAGTGCTTTTGAAGCTTTAAGAAGAGACTATGGCGCCGAGAGCTCAAATCTGAGTTTCTGGAAAAAAATCCCCCATATGGGGGGCCCACAGGGTCTATTTATAGGCAGGAGAAGACCCCGGGCGGTTATTACTTAGGTCGCGCAAGTCACTTCAGAGACCACTAGATGACGCACAAGTGGACTTTCGCGACCGTGATAAAACTTGCGCGACACCTGTGCTTTTGATCCCTTGTTCATGACTTTGTCGATTTTTGATATTTTCTTCAAAGGATGGATCAATTTGTGATAAGTCATTTCCCTTTACATTCCTTTGAACTCTGTGATGAAAAAGGAGCATCAACAAGAATAAAACATGTCATAGGATAAACACATTATGAATATTTATTTATGAATATTTGTGTGATTGATCTACCTTAATCAATTAAGGATCACTATATTCTTGTATTTTTCTATAAAGTATTACATGATGGTGAACAAAATATTATCAATGCATTATATATTTAAGTCTTGATATAAAATAACTAGTAGTGGCTAATGGAATAATTATATAGGTAGTTTGAAACTCATAATTATTCGTTACTAGAGTCACTACACTTATAAGAGTTCATATGGATAAATCTGTTGAATCTATTTTAAAAAAAACATAAATAACTAACTACTTTGGCTAGATGGATATATATTAAATAATAAAATAACCAAACTACACCAGTATAGGAATGTTGCATTTATTCTTATCCAATTCTTTTTATGAGCTAATTGTTATAGGGAAAGACATATAAATTTGTGTTTACACATTTAATATAATACAATTTTATTAAAAATACCATGAATATAGTATAACTTTCAAATAAAATATAGATTTTCCTAGCAACAAGAAAATTTAATGCCTCCATTTCATCAGCATTTCCATCAATAACCACATTTCTGATAGAATTGAATGAAAGGATATAACCAGATGTTCCCACCACTACCATTTTAATATAGATATACCATGAATTTAATTCAACTAAATATGAACCACATGTTCCAAAATAAACACATCCAAACATTATATAATTAAAATATGATAAATTAATTAAAAAATCTTGAGATTGTTATTGAATTTAAGACTTCAAAACTAGATAATTATCATCTCTAACACTACCCAATCCCAAAATTATTGTGAATTTACATATATAAATTAGTGGTAATAAAATTATCCCTATTTAAAACCTAAATATAATCAATTATGGATGATTAATGAAAAAAATGAATTATAAAATTCTAAGAAAGTGATTAGAAAATACTATATATTTTACATGATAAAAAAACTAGGGAGGAAAATAATCCACTATTATTTCCCCAAAGAATTATCCAATAAAACAAAATTCATAATGAAATCCTTAATAGATTTAAGAAGATTAAATTAAATACACCTATTTTATAATATCTTAAATAATTTAGTAAAAATTATAAATTTTTCTGTTAATTATTCACCAAGAAGAGGAGACGAAAAATGAATAATAGATTGAGACTAGGATCAGATTCTTAAGCTTTGTTAGCATCCTAACTTCACACAAAGTATAAACACTGATGGGAATTCCAAATTACCTAAAACATTAGAGAAATTTCATTTACTAATTCTTTTTGTGGACATATATAATTCATTAATTACATGACACACTATATGCTTTCATCATTATAGATTGGAGAATTAAATACATCAAATGTAGTTGTTCTATAAGAAAACAAAAAAATGCATTTCCGACTTTAATATTCAAATTCCTTTTGGTAATATTTCAAAATTGGATATTTAGAACGAATTTTTATGTTGAAAAAATGGATGAAGAAATAACATATTTGAAATAACCAATCATTAAAGGTAGAGCATTTTTAAATGAAACTAGTTCAATCATCCATATCCATAAAGAAACATTAACAATGGATTTTAAGGAATATATTGTGCATAGTAATATTGATGATTTAATAAAATAAACCCATCATGAGAACATGTTTTTGACACTTGAGGAGCCAAAATCAAATACGGTAAATAATCAATTAATGTAAATCATGAGTTTATGGAATAATCTAAAGTTTAATAATTTTATTAAAAATCATGAGATTCTTATATATATAGAATATGAATCCTATAATGAAGTAAATGTAGAATTATTTGATAAATTTGATAACTTATTCTCATGTGAATGTAAAATTTATTGTTTACCATCCTTGATGGAACATCAAATAGCCAATTTAAGTGAACTTAAATTGCATCCTTATTTAAATCAACGACCTAAATTGGATTTAAAACCAATGACAAATGATTTTAAATATGTGTTCTTGATAGACGAAGACATGATGATAACAATAATTTCTATTATATTCTCAAAAAATAATGAAGTGAAACTCATCAATATATTTAGATAAAATATGAAAGGCATTGGACAGAGTTTGGATGATATACAAAGACTTAGTTCTAAGATCAATATGTATAGGATTTTTCCTAAAAATAATGTAAAATCTATGAGGAAGCCTTATAAAATGATCAACCAGAAAATGATAGAGATAGAAAAAAATTAAATTGAAAAATAGATAAAATAAATAATAATATACCTGAACCATTATATTAAAAAATGTTCTATAAAATTCACATTATCTCAAAAAATGTAGGTCAAACTATTTTTATAAATTAAAAGAATAAGTTAATTCTATTGAGAGTCGAAAAAACATGTGGCGGTGCATTGACTACTATAAACTAAACTGTGTGACTATAAAATATCAATTATCATTATAATTTATCAAAGAAATGTTATATAGGCTATTATGAAAGAAAACTAATATTTTCCAGAGGAATTTTTAGTGTAATTTTATGAACCCATTTCACTTTATGAATAGGAGAAAATAATTTTCACCTATCCTAAATGATTTTTTTCTCTTAGGGAATGTCATTAGGATTAGTGAATTCACCCAATGCATTCCAGCTATTTATAGTAAAAAAATTCTCTACCAAAATTATATACCTTTTAAAAATATTTTTTGATGATTTTAATTTTTTAGTTATTCTTTTGGTCATTGTCTCCTAAATTTTTATAAAGTAATAAATAATTTCATTGAAAATTTAATTTCCCTAAAATATTAAAATTTTATTTTCTTGGATGATAAAAGGATTTTTCAAGAACATGTGACCTCATACAAAATAATTGAATTGGATCAATAAATAATTGAGGTGGTAACTACCCGAATTAATCCCATTTGTAAGAAACAAGTAACATAATTTTAATGGAATCATTACGACATTCAAAATTACTTTAAAAGGATGAAAAATTAATTTTTTATGTGTCATGTAAAAATATATTTGATGTGCTAAAAAGAAATTTTTCCACTCGTTATGTGATTTTTCCACTAGGTTGAATTAGTCTATTTAAGATAAACTATGATGCCTAATTTTTTTATAGAAGCTCCAATTTTATAAAGGATATAATGGAATATAAATTTCATCACATATAACTGAAAAAAATTATATTTTAATTGAATCAATGATACTACCACTAAATAAAATAGAAAATTTATTTCTTTTGAAAAAATAATGTCACATTTTCTAAGAAATGATGTTATTAATTTCTTTGATCATATAATACTTATGTGTCTCATGAAGATGGAATAGAAAAAAATAATATTGTGATGGATGAAATTGTTTCATGAATTCTAAGTGGATATAAAGGATATAAGATTATTTGAGATTCATTTGTCGTACCACCTAAGCAGACAACCGTAAATAATTGAGGTAGGAATTTAATACAAGGATCCATTGAATGAATCCTTTCTAGGTGAAAAAATATATCTGACTAAAATTGTGGTACCCTATTATATTAACATGTTAATTTATCTTTTCACTTGTAATGTTCCTTCATATCTAAATCAAATCAAATTTTTAACACAATAAGATGAATCAGAATATCATATGTGGCATGATAGATACTTATAGAAAATCTATAGGGTTCATATGATTTGGAAATGTTTTCCTAAGAGTAAAGTACATGATATACTATATTTTATTCCAAAATAGCTTATGGAATAAATTTTGGCCCTCATTATAATTCTTGTAATTTGTTTGAGTTTGGTATGTAGTGGAAAATCCCTAAAAAATTTATCATGAATTCTATAATAAATAAATATATGTTCATTTCAATGAAAACATATAAAAAATATATGAAACCCCTAAATGGCCATTAAAATTTTATGAAATCATTGATTTGTGGAAATAAATTTTATGGGTACCAATTTAATAAACTTCATATATTCATACATTTTAGTTGATATTATCTATGTTTCATAATAAATAAAATCTAAATCTAAGAAAACTATTGGCTTCTCTATTGCATGTGATTTTGTAAAGACTAACAGCTTTTTTAGGTTTGGGATACATAGATCACTCATAATTAGTCAAAAAAACTCATTTTTGTAATAGAATCATAGATACATTGATTAGTATATATGTAATTAACAACATAACATAAACATCATACAACACACAATCAAGTAAGAAAGATAATGTTTCGAATAGAGAGATTAAATTAGTTTTAAAATAGACTGTGAAGCACAAAAGGATGGATTGGATCCAATGTTGGAAGAAAGATTGTGGGATATTGGAATAATATATAAAATATCTCTTTGAATTAGCTCAAATAATCTATTATATGGTAATATTTTCACCTTTATATAGAATTGGACTATAGATCCTACTGGGAAGTGTAGAAACTGATCATGAATCTAAAGGTATCCTTACATCACAGGATAATATCAAGAAAAAAGGATGAGGATACCATAAGAGAAGTATTTGGAACTCAAGGATTTAGAAAAATAATAAGAATGGAGTATGAAAAACTAATTCATAAAAGATAATTCCAACTAAGATAAAATGTGTTCTCTTCAATTCTAGGTTAAAATTTATTTCATGTAAACATTATTCCAAATGACAGGTGTCATTCATGGTTAATAATTATTTACACATTGGGCTATTAGAAAGAAATAGATTATATGAGAACTATTTTATTAATTTTAATGGTAAAAAATTGACTAAATAACATCAAAAACTCCTAGAGCAACTATTGGTAGGGATTACACACATCTGACCATTCAACAAATAATGTCATCATGTCAACCCCCTATATTAATAAGTTTATTACAACCCTATTTTATAATATTTTTTATAATTTTCATATTTTATAAGAATTAATTATGTAAATTTCATAAAATAATCAAGGGGGAGAGGAAATATCTATAATTTAAGAATTTTTGAGTTTTATTTTTTATTTTTTATTTGTTTTTTTGTTAGTATCACTAATTTTTTGAAAAAAAAATAAATTGAACTAAAAAATTATTTTCAAAATGTGTACTAGTGATTTGGAACATTTGATTAATAGAAAATCATGTTTATTACTATAAAAATAGAACATTATTGAAAATGTTTCTAGGGGATCAAAAATTTTACATGGACACACTAGAAAATTGAACCCAATTCTTCGTAACATGTTTACTAACCAAAGGTAACCCGTTAATGAAAAATATTAAATAAAAATTTGATACTATATATAAATTGATCATCAAATTTTCTATGATAACATGTCACAAGGTTCAGGTGTAAAAAAATTAATGCAATTTATAATACTTAGAAATATCTGGTAACCAGTTTTCCAACCCTATATTCATGACTTGATTATTATAAATTACCTTAGTGGATTCATTATAATTTTAATAACATAGTTTTGGGTTAGTTTCAATCATTGAATAATTGAAATTCATATACATGTTTTTTAAAAATTATAATAATTACCTAGTTTTTAGAAGTGGTGAAATAATTTAGGGAATACTGGACCCAAATGAATAATTGGTATATAAAGTATCAGAATGTTATATATGAGGTATCAAGGATATTTAAAATTATGTAATTGTTTAAGAATATTAGAATAGAGATATTCATGACGATTTATATTGTTATGATTTTTATTCTACACATCTCTAGTAAATTATCCTTCTCCATACAAGGGATTAAATTTTAGAGGAAATATATTCATTTCGAAACTGTTAAAAAGTGATTACTTGAGTAAAATTAGAATTTCAAGTGTGATGGATTTGAAAGGGTAAAATTATTGATTATATATTTTTTATACTCAATTCCTTTTATTCCCCTATATATTTTTAGCATGATCATTATGTGATGTTTTGTATATAACACTCCATTTCTTTAGATAGTGTGAAAACTATTAAATTTGGATAAACTTTTGAATATAATTAATCGATATTTGGAATATAATGAATGGGTAAATACTCCTCATCCATTAAATCATTTTATGTAAAGTGGATTAAATCATGTATAAGAATTCTATATAGCTGTGAAATAAAAAAATGGATGTCTCACATACTGTGTGTGATTAAGTGGGTATTTATATATAAAATATGGCATAGAAAATAACTATGATAGAATAACAAAGTTTGATCCACTAATATTTATTAAGTAATGTATTCTAATTTAAAGTCCAGTGTTGGGTGTTTTTAAAAATAAGGAAATATTAGAATTCCATTTCTGGCTGATTCAAAAACTCCGGACATGTTCTCTACCATGATTTTCTCTTCATCCAACATAAGATTTTGTTAAAACAAGGATGTATCATGAGAGAACTTTTTGTTATACACTCAACGACATCATAATGTGAAAATAGAACATAAGATCAGTTTTTCTTCCATTGTTCTATGCATCCAAAATAAGTAATAGGCTCTGTTGTACCCAATATATTCAACACCATTACATAAGACAATTAACCCATTTTAATATTGTTTGGTGAAGAAATTAAAATTTTCATTAAAGAGATTTTTTAATAGGAGCTTTGATGTTATATATTCTCTTAATTTGAATTATTTGATACTTAAAGTAGTTTTTTCGTGCCAACACTTCCCTGAGCTTGAACCCATGGTTTTTTCCACCATAGATGTACTGTATTTCCACTCATAGAGACCACCTCAAACAGAAAATTTGATAGGATTTTGATCATATATTAACAATTAATTAATGAATATGATTTATAATTAAACATTAGAATCTAAGAGCAGCATTCAATTGAAACTATAACAATATGAATACATAAGTGAATAATGTTTACCTTTCATAATATATTGATTTTGTGGACTGCCTCTTTCTGTATATGAAAATGATCACCAAAAAATAACAAATTAGTTCTTACCTATGAGGTGTATCATAATACATCACCAAATATCCCATTAATTTTTGGAGGGATTCTTCAACTGTAATGATACGATAGTATCCCAAAACCAAATATAGATGAAGGATAAGATCTTCAATAGGAATGGGGTTATTGATAATAAAAATGACCCTGGAGCTTTATAAATAATGTTTTTCCAAAATCATGGAAAAAAGATATCCTTGGGGATCATTTCAAAGCAAATGGGATGTGTGTGACAAACTTAGAGATTCTGTGTGTAACTCTATATTTTGGAATGCAAGTAACTTAAATGATAATAGAGTTTTCAAGAACCTAATGTTTCATGGATTGCCAAAAAATATAAAAAAAAGTAGGGTCAATCCCATGTTAAACTCTCCCACTTTGAGAGTAACTTCATGAGAGGGTGAGTTACATGAGAAAGATAATGTTAAATCACATCTTTACATAATATACCACCAGTGAAAAAAAACATGTGAGTCACACAACCCATTGTTGTATGATACAATCAAAATTTACATGAATTAGTTGAAGTTTCAAAACCATGATCTTGAAAATATTGTTTGTCTATAAAAAGATCAGTACCAACCATTTTGGGGATAGACTACTAGAAGTTAAAGCATCGATCTCTCATTTGTGTAACCCTTTCTTTCACACACTCAAGCAAGTCCATGACTTCCCATGGATTTTTACAAGTATATAACTTGTGAAAAAACACTAACCTATGGCTTAAATCACCTTGAATTATAGTAGATATGACTTCAAATAACTTCACTTAATGTTGTAAGTAGTTTTTTCAAGTCAAATTTCCATTACACAACTCTCGGATTCCTGAAACACAATGATTTGTGTGCAATTATGACACGATCATTCATGAATTGTACTTGTAATAGATCCCATGGATCATGAATCTTCAAAGTTGTATAAAAATCCAAATTTCTATGAAACGACCTTCAGGTTCGTGACACAACATATCCTTCCACCAAACATAGTTTCATGAAATTTCACTTCTCAAGTTGCATATACGCAATAAAACCAAGTTCATTTGTGTGAACCTTGCCCATATGACGGATATCATCAACACTCATGCACAAAACAATTTATCTACATGCATTCTAGGAAACATCATAGTCTTTTTATAAAATGAATAGGATTCCAATCCTCTGGAACCCTATGGATTCATAAAATGGTATTGGTATACACCTTTTTCTATCCAAATTCACTTAAATAGTAGAAACAAAAACCCTTGATAACAACCCCTACAAGGGGAACCAACTTCTTTTCCCTTCAATGTGGCTGTGTGGTATCCTTGTATCATGTAAAATAACTATAATACTAATGAAAAAATAACATTGAAAAATCTATTAAACATACTTATTTACAATTTTAACTACTCAATATTAATATCTATTCTATTGAATGGTCTTGAAATAATAAAATTCCACACAATTCATAATAAAATATTTATTTTTTGTGGATAAAACAATTAAGAAATTCTCCTACACTTGTATAGAACTACAATCATTACAATAGTTCATGTTCTTCTTCTATAATGAATGATGTAAAATAAATTTTTTTAAAGTATATAAAAATTCACTAGTTCATTTAGTACATGTTACTATGTGGATTTAACAACTTCTAATTTTTAGTTATTCAAAACAGAATCCTTCACTTTCATACCCAGCAGTAGTTAATAACTCATTCTTTGGACTTCATTAAAAAATTTCTAATGGCTCACTCTGATTCCACAGTCTGATTATTCATTCCATAAATAAGTCTAAAATTTCGATAAGGAAATTAATCTGATTAGCATATTAAATTTCTTATAATGGTTAGTTGTATGTCTATATTTGATCTAGAAAACCCAAGCTACAACCTCTTCTAACACCTATTCTATCAAAAAAAATATTAAAAGAATGCTCTATCCAGAAACCTTCATCTACCAATCCTGTATAAAAAATTCTAGTACTCTCACTCTAAGCCACTCGTAAAATAGTTTCTAATTACATTGTACATTGAACTCTATTTATAGGTGTGTTGTGATAGGTTGGTATGATGTAATGATATTCTACTCTATACCAATATTTGGATCATAATAGGGCTAAAAATCACAATATACAAGAGGGGGTGAATTGAATACAATAAAAAAATTCTTCAGGTAATTTTTCACACAAATAATTCGCAACATCACTAATAATAAATCACCTGCTAAGAGGAATATAAAGTTATTATGTCCAAATATTAAGAACTTTTCTTACAATTAGAATCTACTACAAGGCTTATAGAATCTCTTACAATTAGAGATACAAGTTAGAAATTTTATACATAAAGAAAACTTATTAACTTTTACAAAGAAATGAAAATTAACATTCTTCTTTTAACCCAAAGAGAAGTGTATCCAACAACCTTGGATAATGGTCCCTGGTTTTATACATACAAAAAAGTTTTTCATACGCAATCTCGGGTAATCCCTCAATCATAAGATCGATATCTGTCTTGCTATCCCGGAAAGATGTCGATTTATAAAGAAATCGGTACCTCTGACTTCACAACCCGAAGTATCTGATTTTAATGAAATCGCACCTCTTCACGAAGGAATTCTGCATGAAGAAATTTTTGAACAAGCTGTTAAAACATTCTACATGAAGCCTAAGAGTTTATAAGAGACTCTCACTCAAGAGAAATTCACTTTTAGAGAGATGAACTCGAAAAAGAAAACATGTGAACACCCACACACATATTTGTCCTGATGTCATCAACTGAGGTCCTATTTATGGCTTCAAAATCTGTCGGTCGGTTCCACTCCAAGGGCCATATTTCCATAAATCTCAAAGGGACCTGGACACATGGAAAACAGACATTGGTTAGTTTACAATAGAAACAATTTTTTTGTTTTATATAACTAGACAAGAATATAAAGATCCTACACCTTAAGTTTACGTAACCTGGAATACGATAAAATTGAAATTATATGAAAAAAATTATAATGTTCCAAATTCTATTCAAATAAAGCTTGGAATACTAAATTCTGGAAATACAATATTCTTAATGGGTTTCCATAAAATCGGTATGAGGAATGTATAAGGAAATATTTTATGATAACTCAGATTTAAAAATTTTGATACTGTTATCATGATTTACGGCATGACAGAATACAACCGGTATCAGATTAGAGAAGACAGTGTGTATGGGAAAATTCTCAGAACCAGTTTCTTATTATCTAGTTTCGGTATCATAAGAAACAATATAAGGATTTATTTATTCGTATTTCTACAATCAGTATTAAAAAACTGTCTTAAGGAACATCAGTACCGATAACTAGGAAGTGGGAGTTTAAGAACTCTAGAAAACTGAAATACTAGAAATCCATGTATAAGGAAAATATGATATCAGATTTCATTTTAGATGGAAATTGGTATCATAGTTGAAAACAAAGAATTAAAAATGGTGTCTTAAAGAATTATGGTATTATATAACCATTCGACAAATTTCAGAACCTTAAGAACTTTTCTGGTATGAAAATCAGACTTCTAAAAACCATAATAAAAAATATATTTAACTCAAAAGTGTAAGGAAATTATGGTTATAAGGAAATTTATGTAAGTGTAAGGAAATATATTAATGTGTAAGGAAAATATATTTATGAAGAATTTGTTTTTGATTTAAAAAAACTTATGGATTAGAGAGGTCTTATTGACCAAACAATCTCCCCCTTTTTGGAAAGCACAAATAACTTCGGAAAAAAAGAGACAAAGGAAAAAAATTCTTAGAGTTAGAAAAAACATAGCTCCCATTAAGTGTATGACTTATTGTAAATTATTCTTCCTTTATGTAAATGTTCTTAGAGTATGGAAATCTCCCCCTCAGATATATATTCTTATTTTTAAAGAGACTCCCCATTAGATGTATAATTGTTCTTTATAGATGAATGGTCCCCTAATAAATTTTTTCTTTTCTCAATTTTTCTTCCTTTAACTTCTCCCTTTGATAAAATTCTCCCCCTTTGTGATTTTCAAAAATAAATCGAGAGGAAAGTATAAGGTTATAAAGAAATATACAAAATACAAAATATATAATATATTTTCAATGATTTTTTCATTAAGTTTATCATTAATGAAAATGCAACAAAAATTCATCATGGGAAAAAATAATGTATCAACCCACCTTATTCTTCTCCAAAAGAAGACTTTTCTCCAAGGACATTATCTTTTTCACCTCCTTGTGACCTTTTTAAATATTCTTTTCAATGTATCTTGCTCATCTACCTCCTTCTCCAAATCCTAGATCCATAATTCTTAGGAGTGATTCTTATCTTCAAGAACAATTATCACTGCCTCTTTTGAATCTGATTTCTTCACAAGACCAACAGATATTCCTTTTTTATAATTGAAAACATCATCTACGATATTCATTTAATAAAGAATATTTTTCCTTCATTTTTCCTTGAATCTAACTCACTTGAAAATTTCTCTGAAAAAGATGTACGGACATTGGTCAGCTCATTGGCTACATCATTGAAAGCTCCCTTTGTCGATTCCAGGATGTCTGAGAATTGTAGAGCTTTATCTGATAAGGTTCGGGTCCAGCTCATCACCTTCCGACATGAATCTTTTTGATATTTTTAAATGATGAGAATATTATTATGTTCAGCTTCAACTTTCACCACCACGTCCATCAGCATAGATATTGAATCCGTCTTTTGGTTTAAGGTTTCCTGCAACATCTGGCTCTGGGAATCTATGTTAGAAAGTAACAGAATGGTTTTGAATAATTTATTTAATGTATTTTTTACAAATTTAACACCCATAGATGATTGGGACTCAAAATTAGATTATTATTTATTGAAATTCGGAACAGAGGATTCTGGATTCTCAAGATTTTGAGGAGAGTCGGAATTAGAAGAGGCAATCATAATGGCCATCAATTTATCAGCTTTTGGCACTGCAGAGGGTTTGGAACCCTAAGTGACTTCCTCATTTTCTATATCCTTATCATCTCAAGATCCTACTTGAATATCTTATTCTTATTTCTCTTCTTCACTTCTGGTATCACTATTTTTGGATTCATTCATTTCATCCTCATCTCTTGTTACATAAATCTCTTCTTCTACCTATTCGACTTATACATCTTCGGTCTCAACTTCTTCTTATTCTTCCTCAGTAGAAACTCCATGGGTTGAAACATAATCATCAACATTTCTAATCACATATTCTTCTTCTTCTTTAATTATGCCATCCTCTTCCTATACTTCTACTTGTGGTTCAATAATAGGTTTCAGTATCACTAATGGTTTCTTCACCTTCTTAGGTTACAGAGTGACATCTGGTACTGGTATCTTCTTAGAGGAATTTTAAACTTTCTTCAGCAAGGATTGTATAATTTCTATCTCAGTTATCTTTCTTTTCTTCTTCATCTCCTTATCTTTTTTATCTATCACATCAGTATTTTGAATGTTCAAAGACTTTTCCTCTGCCGGATTCAACATAAAGGATGGATACCCTTCTTTTTTAGATTTTGCTAACTTCCTCCATCATGCTACAATATCATCACACTAATCAATCGTTTTATTTATAACTGGTAGAACTAAAATAAGAGCTACTAGGATAGGATCAACATGAGAGACCTCGTCCTACATTTTCTCCTTCTAATAACTTTCTGAAGATTTAGGTACTGACTTTTTTGGTTCCTCTTTGGACAATTCCTAAATATCTTCCTTCAATACATGCTTTTGAGCTTCTAGCATCACGACATCTTCAAGATTCTTAGAGTCCGGATTGTAAGAAACATTCATTTTATTCAGTGTATCTTCATATATAAATATAATCTTATATCACTTCAAAGTGTACTTGCATGAAATTTTCACTTCAGCTAAGACCATAATAACTATCTTTAAGATTGTGATAGGGTACATCTAGATTTGGGATTTGATGGTACTGGATTTCACATCATTAATCGTAATAAATATATACATAACAAAATAAACCTTCATGAAGTTGATGAGAAAGTCTAATAATAGAATGACTCACATCTTTAAATAATCATTATATCCTTTTATTGGGATAGATAACCCATGTATCAATAATGCCACCAACCTATGGTCTATTGATAAGTGTGGAATCTTCGAATACTTAACTCCCTTGATGTAATGATATTCTAAAGCATGGTTCATCTCCAAAGAACCTTCCTTATCCATAATTTTGTAACAAACTATGAGGGCCTCTCCTTCATAGGGTATCTGTAACCCCCCAAGCTTCCACAATACGCTTCTCTTTGAATAATACAGTAGCATGTGTTGTACGCAACTTTGAGTTCTAACACACACCACGATCAATCAAAGTAGCCATTATGAATATTAATATCTACTTTTTGAAATTTTATAAATTTTATCTCTTAAAATGGACTTCATTTTTGGATTTATAATATCGAAATTATCTTAGGGTGAAATTTTGGTACTTTTCGGATAACTTTCATATTTTGATGAATAGTGAAAATTAATAAATTTTAATTAAAACCAAATTTTTTAATCAAAATAATTAATAGTGATAAATTATGAATTTTATTGGTTTTAAATTATATTTAGAATATATTTTTACCATTTAATCCATTGTTGGTCAGTGGACATAATTTCACACTTAAACCGGACATAAACAAATGTCAATCTTTTGATAGTTGTTGTTTCTTAAAAACACCCGTTTTGTTTGTACAAGGGGAATTAATTTTAAATTAATAAATGATACTTATATTTTTTGAATTTTGTAAAATAGACTTTATTATTGAATTTGGAATACCAAAATTATATTTGGGTAATTTTTTGGTATTTTTTCTAAAAACATTCATTTTTTGATGAATAGTGAAAAACAATGAGTTACTGTTTAAAACCGGATATTTATTTAAATAATTATTAATATTATTTAAATTTGTTTTAGGTAAAAATAGATACATAACACCTATATAAATTATATGTAATTCATTGGAGTCAGTTTATAATAATTTTAAATATATAAAAATTTTATTGATCTTTTTCACCATCTTTTACCCACCTCTTATGAGAATTTGTAAATTCACATAAAACACAATTTTACCGCCTCTGTGAGTGGAATTTCGAAAATCTTAGAGACACGGTTAATATCAAGGAGTAAAATTTGGTTCAATAATATAAAAATAATTTTTGGTGAACAGTAACTTTTTACTTTTATTTACCACGATAAAAAGTAAATAGGGTAATTAAGGGTAAAAATGATAGTATTATTATTACGCTAAAACATGTCCTAATTCTATTGGATAAGTATAATTCGACCAAAAACAACCTTAGAAAAAAAATATGACCCTTTAAGACCACTTGGATTATATTTGGACATTTATTATTATTTAATTCAAAGAAGAGTTAAAAGAGTTAAAATCAAAGTTTAATAACTAAAACATTTTTAATATAGGGTAATACATAAGATAAATTCGATTATAAATATTCATTAGAAAGCTAAAAATATTTCCTACATAATGGTATTTTATTTTTAATTTCTATACATAAAATAATTAAATTTATTTATGACACAATGATGATGCAGTAATTACCTTATTAATGAAGAATCAAATAAATGGTAATATAAATATTAAAATAAATAAAATTTCAACTTTTTTATGACATACACGAATTTTATAGGTGACTATGACATGTTATGAATTCTTTAATGTATCATGTTCGATGTAATCAAGTTGTTATGACTTTCAAAAAAAGAAAATACCAAATAGTGTCAAAATTGACATAAAAAAGTTTTTAAAACAAATATTATATTATTAATTGATATTAAATTCTTAAAATTCTATGGTTCGGCCAAAGGACTTTTATCATGATAGGTGTATCATTAATGGACCACTTGGGGGTCTCTTGGATGTATATAGTAAGTTTATTAACCATATAATATAAAAATATAAAGAGATATTGTAAAACTCAAACTAATTAACTAAGAGTTAATACTTAAATATAAGCTTAATATAGTGACCCAAACCTATCTAAAATATATTGGTTGAGTGGTTTTCGACCCATATCCACCATAACCTTTAAATAATCAACTTTGGAGCCATTAGAACCATATAATGAATTTATTATAAATTAATACATTAAGTTTTTCCTAAAGAGCCCCTCCTCCCCCTTATAAAAGGACCCAACTTCTAACCATTTATTCACACCTTAAAATCCTTTTGGTTCAGCCAACCCCTGCCAAAATACTCTCTCAACTTCCCTCAATTAAACATATAGGCCTCAGTTTGATCATAAAGCCAACCTAAGTATCCCTTTTGATCAAATCAAAATGAATAACCCGAATAAGAGGAGGTTAAACGTACCCTCGACTAAAGGAAAGTGCAAAGCAAGGGGTTTTCATCTCACTTCTTATTCCCGTGATATTCATGCCATATTTCCACTATTACCTTTTGTGTGTTTTATGTACTTCACACAATTATATTCTTTTTGTAATAATCTTTAATTTATCTGTATTTATATATTCATTGTATGATACCTCTTCCATGGGTTGTATGTTTCATATGTTACCAAACTGGTAAGGGTTAATTTCACAATCTCTTTATTATCCGAGTTTGTTTTTAAATAAGTATCTACTACGACATATTTATTATCCATGTACATGTTTTATGAATGATTTTTCAAAGGGATTATTTTTACGGACTTTTTACTAAAACATCATTTCAAATGTTTTAAATATTTATTTTTCTAAATCTTTCTCATTAATGTCCATGTCTTCAAAATGGTTTTTAAAAATTTATTTATATGGACATGAATGTTTTTAAAATTTTAATTCCTTTCAAAAGTTTCAATGTGGTATGGGAAACTTTGATTCAAAAATGTCTTTAAATGACTTCTTTTCTAAATTGTGTGACTTTTAAATGTTTTCATGAAAAAGGGGTATTTCTCTCAAAGAGTTTTACAAATCAATCTCATCTATGTCAAAATTATTTAATGGATTTTAAACATGTTTTGAAGTTGATTTATCATGATACAAATCTTCCATAATTTTTGAAGGTTTTGTGATATATTTGGCTGTGGATGTGTTATTTTTATACCATTCATGGTTTATGGGTAAAGTATCGACATTTCTCATGCTAGTTTTAATACGAATTTTTATGTTATATTTCATCCTCTTCTTAAGATGAATATGTTGTACTAGTATGTTCCAGGTTGGGGACCAGTAAAAGTAAGCCCTTCGGGTTGGTGTCCAGTTATTAGAGGCACTCCGGGTTGGTGTCCGGTTATTAGAGGCACTTCGGGTTGGTGTCCGGTTATTAGAGGCACTCCGGGTTGGTGTCCTGTTATTAGAGGCACTCCGGGTTGGTGTCTGGTTATTAGAGGCACTCCGAGTTGGTGTCCGGTTATTAGATTCACTCCGGGTTGGGATCCGGTTATAGTTAGCCCCTAGGCCTTGGCATGAGGCCTTGATAAAGAAATTAAAGTTCAGAATTATGCATTCCATCATTATGAAAGTGGTTAGTGATATTTCATGTGATTATTCGATTAGTAGAATATCCATGTGAATAAGTAAATTGAATTATTTCATTTTATTTCTACCATATTATGTTGAAGTTCAAGTTTAAAAGGCTTTTGTTTTAGTTTTATACATTGCCTTAAATGTTTATTCTTATTTTTGAATGTTTTCGTTGTATTGCTTACCCTTACTGAGAATTTGAGCTCACCCTGTTTCTTTGTTTTATTTTTCCCAGGATTCCAAGAAGAGTATTGTGATTGATATGCAGTGTTAAGCCAAGGGAATAATGGTGTTCATAAAGGATTATTTATGTTGTTTTGTATGTTATAAAGTGTAATGTAACATTCATGTATGTAATCTATTTTCCAAGACTGTTAAACCGAACAGTCCTTCAGGACTTGATTCCTTGTAAAAATGCCAATGTATTAAAATAATGCGCCGACTCTGGGTAACTGGGATCGGGGTGTTACAGTTGGTATCAGAGGAAGTTTAGCAATAACCTTGGAAACTAGATTTAGATTAACTCTAATTAGAGAAAATAGACCTAAGATAGACTTTGAGGATTAGTATAGAAGAACTTCCTAGAATTTTGGTATTGTAGAGATTTTTTGAGTTTTCCAAGCAATAAATCCATGTCTGGATACGAGCAGGTAGAGGCGGCTCTGCCACAGATATACCTAGGGGTAAAACCCAAAAACACCATTTTGAGCTAGACTCGAACGGGAACTGGTGCACGACAATGGGCCTTGTTGCACTCTTGGTTACGACACTCCTGGGGGATATGCTTAGGATAATTCTCATTATCTTTACAAACCATTATGAAGGGCTCATGAGTATATACTTACTCAACGAAAACATTTTTTATGATTATGGATTATATCCATAAACTGTTCAATTTGTGTTAGGTATTTTACAAGTTTGGAATTATTCATTGCAATTCATAAACTGACCTAGTTTCTACTATTGTATAGAAATGGCGCCCAGTAGAAGGAAGGAGAACTCCAGTAATACGTATGATCCAAAGAGTAAAAAGGATCATATCTTTCATGGTCCTAAGCCAGAATTTAGAACGGAAATAGTCTCCCACGTATTATCATCATATGAAGAAATATTATCATGTGTTGATAAGATAAGTAAAGAATTACCAGAGTCCTATGGCTTTGAAGGGAATCCAGAGAAGAAAAGGATGGTAGAGAGAAGGATATATAAAGGGAAGAAGGTAAAGAAGGGTTCTCCCATATGTGATGACTATGGAAAGAGTCACCTTGGAAAATTCATGAATGGAATGAGAGTATGTTATAAGTGTGGAGAAAAAGGACACCAAGTATTTGACTGCAAGTGTAAGAAAAAGGTTTCAAATGTACAATGCTTCATCTGCAAGGAGTTTAGACACTACACAAACCAATGTCCCAGTCATCAGACTATGCCGCAAATGATGCTATTGGATAATAATCAAGTTATGATACTACCACAGATGAAGATGAATGACTAGTGTTCTTATGTTTTAATTTTAGAATTATTTCATTTAAGTGTTGTATCAATGATTTTCTGGAAATAAATAAGGTTTGTACTGCAGTACTATTTCATTTAGGATATGAGATTTTATGGTACTAAGAAATGTGACTCTAAAGCGAGTTATTTTTTTGGAAATTACATGGTTGAAGGAAAGATAAACCTTAATATGGTCCTAATATTGAGGTAGTGATTTTCGAATAAGAGATGGTGGATTTTGGTAATTCAGGATGTTGCGGTGTTATAAAAGAATATATGAGGAAGGTGTTCACATGTTATTACCTGGAAAAAAGGATCCTCATTATGTTTAACTTCCTTGTAAATTTTGGACTGTGAGTTTGGATAGTAGTATTTTGGATAAGTCTAAAGGTTGGAATGGATTAAGTGTGAAAGGTTATTTTTGGATTTTTATAAAAGGACATCATGCAGACCGTGTGACAACCCGTCGTGTCGGACAAAGCTGTGGGATTCAAACCACCAACCATAGTGCGATTGGGATTTATCGCCTACCACTGGACTACGTGAAGTCCCTGGATTGTATAATGTAGTTTCTTTTTTTAATAGGGTATAATATTTGATTTATAAATTCATTATATTTGGAACCCTATACGATTAGGATAAATAGAGTATTTTTGAGTTGTATTATGTTTTGGAGTGAAAGAAGAGTTTGTGGTAGAAATTTAGTAATGGAAAAAACTATAATTATAAATTAAATATATCTTTTTATGATTTTATCCAATCTCATAAATAAATTCCTCAACATTAAGAAAAGGAACTTAGAACAAAAACGTTGTCCTAGATAGTACCTTAGATCATCATAATTTTTATTCTTTGTGATTGTTGGCTTTTTCATATCCATGTCCTCTACCACTCTCCATAAGATATTGATTGTTAGATTTCTCTTTCATATCCATGTTTTCCTACATGAACCCAAGTATGTGTTATTTTTGGTAACCTTCATACTTACCGCTCTTTATTTTAAATAGAGGCCTCATTAATCCATTTGTCGATGTGGGATTTCAACTATGATATTTTGAAATGTCAACCCCAAGATTCCAATACCAAGCATAAATTCTGAGGACGCAATTTATTGAAGGAGGGGAGAATGTAACACCCCAAGATTCCACAGTACACTTCTCTTTGAATAATACAGTAGCGTGTGGTGTACGCAACTTCGAGTTCTAACACACACCACGATAAATCAAAGTAGCCGTTATGAATAGTAATACCCACTTTTTGAAATTTTATAAATTTTATCTCTTAAAATGGACTTTATTTTTGGATTCATAATATCAAAATTAGCCTAGGGTGAAATTTTAGTACTTATCGTATAACTTTCATATTTTGATGAATAGTGATAATTACTAAATTTTAATTAAAAACAACTTTTTTAATCAAAATAATTAATAGTGATAAATTATGAATTTCAGTGGTTTTAAATTATATTTAGAATATATTTTTACCATTTAATCCAATTTTGGTCATTGGACATAATTTCACATTTAAACCGGACATAAACAAGTGTCAATCTTTTGATAGTTATTGTTTTTTAAAAACACGCTTTTTGTTTTAACAACAGGAATTAATTTTAAATTAATAAATGAAACTTATATGTTTTGAATTTGGTAAAATAGACTTTATTATTGAATTCTGAATATGAAAATTATCTTAGGGTAATTTTTTGGTATTTTTCTGAAAACATTCAATTTTTGATGAATAGTGAAAAACACTCTGTTACTGTTTAAAACCGGCTTTTATTTAAATAATTATTTATATTATTTAAATTTATTTTAGGTCAAAATAGATACATAACACCTATATAAATTCAATGTAATTCATTCGGTAGTTTATAATAATTTTAGATATATCAAAATTTTATTGAACTTTTTCACCGTCTTTTACCCACCTCCTAGGAGAATTTGTAAATTAACATAAAACATAATTTTGCCGCTTCGGTGAGTGGAATTTTGAAAATATGAGATACACATTCAATATCAAGGAGTAAAATTTGGTTCAATAAGATAAAAATAATTTTTGGTGAATAGTAACTTTTTTCTTTCATTTACCACGGTAAAAATTAAATTGGGTAATTAAGGGTAAAAATTATATTATTATTACCCTAACACATGTCCTAATTCTATTGGATAAGTGTAATTCGAACAAAAACAACCTTAGGAATAAAATATGACCCTTTAGGTCCACTTGTATTAGATTAGGACATTTATTATTATTTAATTCAAAGAAGAGTTAAAAGAGTTAAAATCAAAGTTTAATAACTAAAACATTTTTAATATAGGGTTATACATAAGATAAATTAGATTATAAATATTCATTAGAAATATAAAAAGATTTCATACATAATGGTATTTTAATTTTAATTTTTATACATTAAATAATTAAATTTATTTATGACACAATGATGATGCAGTAAGTACCTTATTAATGAAAGAATCAAATAAATGGTAGTATAAATATTAAAATAAATATAATTTCAAAGTTTTTATGACATACACGAATTTTCTAGGTGACTATGAAATGTTAGGGATGATTAAATATATCATGTTCGAAGTAATCAAGTTGTGATGACTTTCAAAAAAACAAAATACCAAATAGTGTCAAAATTGACATAAAAGATTTTTTAAAACAAATATTATATTATTAATTGATATTAAATTCCTAAAATTATAAGGTTTGTCCAAAGGACTTGTATCATGATAGGGGTATCATTAATGGACCACTTGGGGGTCTCTTGGATGTATATTGTAAGATTATTAACCATATAATATAAAAATACAAAGAGACATTGTAAAAGTCAAACTAATTAACTAAGAGTTAATACTTAAAGATAAGGTTAATATAGTGAACCAAACCTGTCTAAATTCTATTGGATGAGTGGTTTTCGACTCATCCCCACATTAAACTTTAAATAATCCAATTTTTAGCCATTAGAAATAGAATATGAATTTATTATAAATTAATACTTTAAGTTTTTCCTAAACAGCCCCTCTTCCCCCTTATAAAAGGACCCAATTTCTAACCATTTATTCACACCTTAAAAGCCTTTTCGTTCGTCCAACCCCTGCAAAATTACTCTCTCAACATCCCTCACTTCAACATAGAGGCCTTAGTTTGATCAAAAAGCCAACCTACGGAGCCCTTTTGATCAAATCAAAAGGAAGAACCCAAAGAATAGGAGGTTAAACATACCATCAACTAAAGGAATGTGCAAGGTAAGGGGTTTTCATCTCACTCCTTATTCCCATGAGATTCATGCCATATTTCCACTGTTACCTTTTGTGTGGTGTATGTACAGCCCATAATTATATTCATTGTGTAATACACATTAATTATTGTGTATTTACATATTCATTGTATGATACCTCTTTCATGGGTTGTATGTTTCGTAAGTTACCAAACTGTTATGGGTTAATTTCCCAATCTCTTTATTATCCAAAGTTGTTTTTACAGAAGTATCTACTAGGACATATTTATTATCCATGTACATGTTTTATGAAAGAGTTTTCAAAGGGTTTCTTTTAAAGGACTTTTTACTAAAACATCATTTCAAATGTTTTAAATATTTATTCTTCTAAATCTTTCTCATTAATGTCCATGTCTTCAAAATGGTTTTTAAGGATTTATTTATATGGACATGAATGTTTTTAAAATGTTAATTATATTCAAAAGTTTCAAAGTGGTATGGGACACTTTGATTCAAAAATGTCTTTAAATAAATTCTTTTCTAAATTGTGTGACTTTTAAATGTTTTCATGAAAAAAGGGTATTTATCTCAAAGAGTTTTACAAATCAATCTCATCTATGTCAAAATTCATTAATGGATTTTAAACTTGTTTTGAAGTTGATTTATCATGATATAAATCATAAATATTGTGTGGAAGGTTTGGTGATATATTTTACTATGGATATGTTATTTTTATACCATTCATTATTTATGGGTAAAGTATTGATATTTCTCATGCTAGTTTTAATAAAAAATTATGTTATATTTCATCCTCTTCTTAAGATGAATGTGTTGGAATAGTATGTTCCAGGTTGGGTACCGGTAAAAGTAAGCCCTCTGGGTTGGTGTCCAGTTATTAGAGGCACTCCGGGTTGGTGTCCGGTTTTTAGAGGCACTCCGGGTTGGTCTCCGGTTATTAGAGGCACTCCGGGTTGGTGTCTGGTTATTAGAGGCACTCCGGTTTGGTGTCCGGTTATTAGATGCACTCCGGGTTGGGTTTCGGTTATAGTTAGCCCCTAGGACTTGGCACGAGGCCTTTATAAAGAAATTAAAGTTCAGCATTATGCATTACATCATTATGAAAGTGGTTAGTGATATTGCATGTGATTATTCGATTAGTAGAACATCCACTTGAATGAGTAAATGGCATTATTTCATTTTATTTCTTCCATATTATGCTGAAGCTTAATTTTAAAATGCTTTTGTTTTCGTTTTATACATTGCCATAAATGTTTACGCTTATTTTTGAAAGATTCCTTTGTATTTCTTACCCTTACTGAGCGTTTGAGATCACCCCTTTTCTATGTTTTATTTTTCCCAGGATTCCAAGAAGTGTATTGTGATTGATATGAAGGGTTAAGACAAGGGAATAATGGTGTTTATAAAGGATTATTTATGTTGTTTTGTATGTTATAAATTATAATGTAACATTCATGTATGTAATCTATTTTTCAAGACTACTAAACTGATCGGTCCTTCAGGACTTTATTCCTTGTAATAATTCCAATGTATTATAATAATGCACCGTCTCTGGGTAACTTGGGTAGAGGTGTTATAGTATCTTCAAAAATTTGGTCACATTCCGACATGAAATAGGGTAAGACTTTTCATAAGCAATATGCCTGAAATACTCCTTGTCATCTTTGTCAATGAAATTGATAGAGTAATAAAATAGTATAACTAGATCCGGATATACAGGATCATGAAACATGTCCTTTTCTATAAAAATACTCTCCCAATGATTGCATTTGATAATATGAGAGATGATAGAATCATACAGATGGTAAAGGTCTGATGATTCAAGTCCCACCTGATATATCATCTTTTCTTTATTCTCCTTGACTCCCATCTGGATGGAACTTCCTGATATTTGGATATGTAATAAATATTTGATGAAATTCGGAATGCCAAACTCTGAAGTAGCAGAACATTGACTTGAAGGCTTAAGGAACTGGTGAATTCCTCATGATGTGGGTTAGACCTTATATAGACAAAATATGACCTTTCTAATTTAATAAGGAAATCAAATGGCTGAGATTTGTCAAATATTATCTAATGGTTGAAGATGGTTGAAAATATATATCCATACTAAACTTTTGAGGTTTTAGAAAAATTAATGTCGGATTCTAAAGAAATATGTATCCGAAGAAAAATTTCATAAAAGAAATAAATACCAACATATAGAAATGTAAGAAACTAACTAGGGGTATCAATATTCACATTTAATGAATCCTTGAAGAAATTATTGGTATCAAAGGAAAAAATTTAAGGGGGTTAGAAAAAATAGGCACCGGAAATTTTCCTCCGGGAATATGAACTCCAGAAATATGGATTTCGAGAATTTTGATTCTGGTATTTTCAATACCAAATTTTTTTGGAACTGTTAAATTTCAGATCGGTTGAAAAAATAGATACCGGAAAAATCTCAATTCCAAATCTCACTGATTTCAGAAAAATAAAATTTTATGGAAAACAAGATTTTTAAAAAATTTCAAACATATATACTCCCCCTGAATATAGGATTAATTTAATGATAGGATATGGTTAAAAAAAGAAGTAGATATGAATGATTATCTTATAGATATCATTCATAGCTTCTGTTTAATGTATTCAAATCTAACGGATGGTAATGGATTGATGAATATATCTGGAATTTGTTCTTTTGATCCGACGAATTGAAGAAGTATATCACTTTTGAGTTTGTGATCCCTAAGAAAGTGATGGAAAATATAAATGTTCTTTGCATGAGAGTAATGTTCTGGGCTTTTACATAGCGTTATGGAACTAGTGTTATCACACATGATTTGAGTTTTGGAAAAATAGATGCCATAATCTGTGAGTTTGTGTTGCATCCAGAACACTTGACAACAAAAACTTCTATGTGCTACATATTCTTCATTAGTAGTGGAAAGTGATAAATAATGTTTTTTCATACAAGACCAAGAAACTAAGGAATATCCTAGGAAATGAAAATTTCTAGATGTAATTTTTCTATCCATTTTGAAACTAGAAAAATCAGCATCCAAAAATCATTTTAGTTCAAAAACATTTCTATATGAATAAAATACTCCTAAATCCAAGGTTCTGTTTATGTACTAGAAAATTCTTTTCACAGCCTTAAAATCAGGTTCCTTATGATTTGCTTGATATCATGCACATAATCAAACAGAAAACATTATGTCGGGTCAATATACTATTAAGTAATGTAAACTTCCTATCATTCCCCAATAAGATGTTTGATCCATAGGTTTCCCTAATTAATAAATATCAATAGTATTATAAGTTCAAATAAGAGTACTTATTCTCTTAGTGTTATCATACCCAATTGTTTTAATAAGATCTTTGATGTACATATGTTGAGGTATATATGTTCCTTCTGGTTATTGAGATATTTGAATACCATGAAAGAATGTTAGCTCACCCATCATACTCATCTCAAAATCAAAATTCATATGATCCGCAAAGGAATATATTAAGGATTGTTGAGTTGATCCGAATATAATGTCGTCAACATATATTTGTACAATTAAAATATCTTTGTTATCTTTCTTTATAAAATGTTTTGGATCTGCGGTTACCCTAAATTAGTAGTTTTGATGTAAAAATCCAGTAAGACTTTCATACCAAGCTCTAGGGTCTTGTTTAAGTCCATATTAAACTTTGGTACGTTTACATACATGATTAGGATTTTTTACATCTTCAAAACCTAGAGGTTGGTATACATAGACTTCTTTATGGACATATCTATTAAGGAAAGCACACTTCACATCCATTTGATAAATTTTAAAATTTTTGAATGCAGAAAATGCTAGAAGAATTCAGATGGATTCAAGTCAAGCTACCGGTGCATAGGTTTCTTCATAGTCTATGCCTTCTTGTAAGTTATAACCATTAGTAACTAATATTTATTTATTTCTAAATATAATCCCATTTTCATCAAATTTATTTCTGAGGACCCATTTTACACAAATAATGGATGTAACCATAGGTCCCTCAACCAAGGTTCAGACTTCATTCCTTATAAACTCATTGAGTTTATCTTGCATAGCCTTTATCCAATCTTCTTCACCTAAGCCTTCCTCAAGAGTCTTTGGGTAAAATTCGGAAAGAGGAGAAACTTGTTCAATTTCATTTTATAAGGAACATCTAGTCCTTACAGGTTGATTGACATTTCCTATGATATTATCAGTAGGATTATTTTTAAGTAACAACTGATATGGGTTTTGTAAAACATGATAATCAAAATAAGGTAGAAAATCTTCAAGGGTAAATGTTTCAGGAATACTTTCGTAAACATTTTCCATATAAGAATATTTAACAATAGGTTGTTGATAATTTTATAAAATATATCTGGAAGATTTAAATCGAGTTGATTGAAAACAAAAGGATCAATTTCATCAAATTTAACATGTATTTATTCCTCCACAGTACAGGTGTTTTGATTAAGAACTCTATAAACATAAGTGTTTATATAATATCCTAAGAAAATTCCTTCATCAGATTTTGGTGTAAATTTTTGTAAGATATCCTTAGTATTAAGGATAAAAACATTACAACCAAAAACCTTTATTTAATATTATTTTGTAATTTGACCAGTCCATAGCTCATAAAGAGTTTTATTAAGAAACGGTCTTATAAAAACTCGATTTATAGTATAACATGTAGTACCTACAACTTCAACCCAAATTTTATTTGCAATAGAATTTTCACTCAACATGGTTCTAGTTATCTCTTGAAGGATTCAGTTCCTTCTTTCAACAACAACATTTTGATGAGGAGTTCTAGGAGCTAAGAAATTGTGAGTAATACCTTTCCTACTTCAAAAAGTTTCACAATCTGAATTTAAAAACACAACACCATGACCACTATGAATAGTTATCAATGGTAGGTTTTTATCATTTTTACTTGATCATGAAAAGTTCTAAAATAATAATTGTCTTTAGATTTTCTTGCTAGAAAATAGAACCAATTATATCTAGTGTTGTCATCAACAAGAACAAATACATAATATATGACTCCAAGACTTCTAGTTTGTGTAGGCCCAAATAAATACATAATCACTAACTGTATGCATTAGAAGTTGAAACTTCAATACTATATTTAATGTTAGATTTGTGTTTCTTTCCAAACTAATATGGGTCACAAACTTTTGATGAATCAAAACATAGAACTAGTATATCCTTAACTAAACATTTCTTTAAGAGATTACTAAGGTTCTTAAGGTTGCAGTGTCCTAACCTTCTATGACAAAGCCAAGATTGATCTTTAATATAAATTATCCATGGAATATCATGACTTCTTAAGTCTTCTATGTTCAAAGTGTAGACATTGTCATGCCTGTGGGCAGTAAGAATATATTCTTCTTTGGAATTGTAAAATAAGAAAATTTCATTCCAAAAATTCACAAGGTAACATTCATCACATAATTGACTTATGCTTATAAGTTTGTGATTTAGACCATTAACAAATAAAACATTATAAATTGAAACTTTTCCATGAAACATGATATTACCTATACTGAAAATCTTTCTTTGAGAATTATCCCCAAAGGTTACTTTTCCACTTTTAGTTTTGACAATCATATGAAAATAACTTTTGTTACTAGTCATATGATGAGACCATACATTATCCAAATACCAAATATTGTTGTCACATTGTTCATTTTCCTACAAAAAAAGTTAGATCTCTGGAATCCAAACTTGTTTGGGTCAGGGGTCAGATAATAAAATTTTAGGAACCCGCATTTTTTTGAAAAAATATGCCTTGTGGAAACCTAGAGATTGATTTTTTATAAGCAACAGGTTTTCCTCCAATGTTATCCACTTGGACATTATGTACAGAATGGGTCTTTGGATGAAATAAAAAATTTATTTTTGAAAATAGGTTTTCTTTTAGTATAACCTACTCCAGATGTATTTTTGTGAGGTCTGATTTGGGAATACAACTTGTGAAAATTTTCTTTACAAAAATTAAAGATGGAGAGAAGTTTATTAAGGGAATATATTTTATATTTTAGTCTAATGAATAAATTATTATCCTTGGGAACTATTTCCTTAGAGTTATATTTTTCCTCAAAAACATTTTGTTTTGAAATATCATTCTTAATATAATTAGAATGTTCATACTTTTTAGAATTTACATCCATAAGGTCTTTAGAATGTTTTTCTAGGAACTCATACTTATCTTCAAGATATCTAGTGAGATTTGAAATCTATTTTGTAAGAACTTATTCTCTAGTATTTTCCTTGTCTAGTTTTTAAGAAATTTTTTGATTTTTTTCTTCAAACTACTTGGGAAATCTAGATACTTCTCCATACAAAGGTACATCTTCATTATATGAAGATGAAGTATCTTCATTATAAATAATATATTCAGGATAATAATTCTCATCAAGAGATAAATTTGTTAAAACCTTATCAGAGTGTACCTTGACTGTAAGACAAGTATTTGGGAAAGAAGTAGTAGCAATGAATCTGATATTATTCTGTGCTGATGATTCATATTCAAAAGATTCACTTTCAGAAGAGTCTCCACAACTAGAACTCCAAGTGTCATTTTCATTATGACGTTTCTTGTTCTTAGAATGGTAGAACTTCTTCTTGTTTCTCTCTTAATTCTTTTCGTTCTTATATTTATTTTTTTTAAAATGGAAATCAGGTCTGATATGACATGTTCTTTTTCATTCATGGAAAGTAACTTCCACATCTTTCATTTATTTGTACTCTCCCTTCTTAAACTTATTCTGATAGTTTTTCTGAGCTACTATCTTTTTCTCTCTTTGAGCAATATTAGCTAACTCATTCTCAGATTTTTCAGTATCACTAGATTCTGACTGAATAATAACTATCTTTGACTTTGATCTAATAAATCTTTCTAGAGTTTTGGATTTATAATGGATAGAATTTGTTATGAATGCAACACTTAAATTTAAATTACTTTTATTAATATTATCTCCATCTCTCTTCATTCTAGTCTCATGATGAAGTAAGGTTCCAAAAAGATCATCTAAGGAAATCTAGGTGACTTTCCTGTTCTCATCAATTGTTGTCCTATAGGACTCCAATTCATTAGGAATTATTTTTATGATCTTTTCAACAAGTATTTCATCATCAAGGCCTTTTTCTACCATAGTCTACAAGCTATTCCCAATGGTCATGAACCTTTGTTGAAATTTTCTTATGGGTTCTCCATAAGGAAAGCTAAATCCATGATATTCATCTCTCAACAAAGATGTTCTTGTCTCTATAACATTAAAAGTTCCAAAATGTGTAACTTCCAATTTCTTCTATATACTATTTGAAGCCACACATGGGGATATTTGACTATAGATGTTCCTAGTCCTGGAATAGATCAATGTATTTCTAACTCTGAAATTAGCTTGATATTCCGCTCTCTCCTAATTAGTAAATGTTCTCAGTTATTTATCAGGAATATTATAAATTCTTTTCATAATTAGGTAGTTATCAACTCCAGAATTAATAATGAAAGTCTTCATCCCATCTCTCCACCACTCAAAATCATTTCTATAAAAAATAAAAGGTCTGGTAGGATTTAAATTATCCAAAGAACCAATATGCATTGAAATTTCCATAAAAAATATACCTATCTTCGAAAAAATGGTTAGTTGTAGTGCTTGAAGAAAAAATAAATTTCCTAAATAAAACTTTAAGAAAAATTATAATGTCTGAGAAAAATACTAACTAGAATAAATATAAGAATATATGAGTCTTGACCTGTGAGTATGAAATCCTAATTATACTTTTGAATCTAATCTTGAGATTAATTCATATTTAACCACCTTTGATACCAATTTATAGGATGGTATGGAGTAATAAAATTCTACTCTATACCAATATTAGCATCGCAATAGTGCTGAAAAAGAACAATATAAAAGAGGGGGGTGAATTTTATAGTTTAAAAAAATCTTAAGGAAATTTCGTTTAAACATAATTCACAACACCTCTAATAAGAAATCACCTACTTAGAGGAATATAAAGTTCTTAAGTCTAAATCTTAATAAACTTATCTTACAAAGAGAATCTACTACAAGGCATATAGAATCTCTTAAAATTATAGATACAAGTTAAAAAGATTATACAAAAAGAAAACATCCTAACTTTTACAAAGCAGTGGAAATTAACAATGTTCTTTTAACCCAAAGAGAAGTGTATCCAACAACCTTGGATAAATGTCCCTTGTTTTATACCTACATGAATGTTTGTCTTACCCAAACCCAGGTAATCCCTCAATCCAAAGATCAGTATCTGTCTTTCTATCCCTACAAGCCCTCGATTTGTAATGAGATCATAGCCTCTGACTTCACAAACCAAAGTCTTTGATTTTAAGGAAATCACACCTTTACAGAAAGAAATTTTGTACAAAGAAAAGTCTGAACAAGTCGTTCAAACTTTCTGCATGATGCCTGATAGTTTATAAGAGTCTCTCACTCTAGAGAAATTCACTTTCAGAGATATGAAATACAAAACAAACATGTGAACAACCACACACTTATCTATCCTACTATCATCATATGAGGTCCTATTTATAGCTTTCAAAAACTACCTGTAATTTCCACTCGAATGGTCATAATTCCTTAAACCTCGGAAGGACCTGGACAACTGGTAAACATACAACGGTTAGTTTATAACTAAAACAACGAGGTAATTCTATATAACTGACTAAGAATATAATGATATGACACCTTAAGTGTATGGACATCAAATATGATAAAATTGAAATGATATGAATGAAATTATAAGGTTTGGAATTTTAAGGAAATAATGCTTTGAATAATAAATTCTGGAATTATAATATTCTGAATGGGTTTCCATAAAATCATTACGAGTAATGTAAAAGTATATATTTAATGAAAACTCATCTTTACAAATTTTATTACCAATATCATGATTTACAGGATGAAAGAATATATACTATATCAAATTAGAGAAGACAGTGTATAAGGAAATTCAATGTACTGGTTTCTTATTCTCCGGTATCAGTATAATATGAAATGTTATAAGGATTTCGGACTTGGGATTTGAAGTATCGGTATTACAAAACTGTATTAAGGAACATCAGTACCTATAACAAGGAATTCTGAGTTTAAGAACCCTAGAAAACGGAAATACTAGAAATCTAAGTATAAGGAAAATATGATATGGGATTTCAATCTAAATGGAAATCATTATCGCAGTTGAAAACATAGAACGAGAAATGGTGTCTTAAAGAATTCCAATATGTTATAACCATGAAACAAAATTTGGAACTTTAAGAACTTTTCTGGTATGGAAAACGGATTTCAAAAAACCATAATAGAAAATATATTTAACTCAAAAGTATATGAAAATTGTCATTATAAATAAATTTATTTAATTATAAGGAAATATATTGAAGTGTAAAGAAAATATATTTATGATGAAGGTGTTTGTGATTTTTTAAAAAAATGAGGAATGGAGTGGTCTTATAGACCAAACTTGTTGGAAATAGAATGGGTGGGAAACCAATTATATTTTGATGCTCAACCAAATTCTAGAAACATGAATTAAAATTACATTTCAGCTTCATCATTGACTACTTTCTTTCTTTTAAACTATTCTGGGTTCTTCTCAAAACTAAATGAAACACCCCACAATATCAACATCCTTTGAATTAACAAACAATTATTTTGTCTAGCAGAATTTCTCATTTTGATTTACTTGATCTAAATGAGAACATGTGAAATAGAAGAATTTCTATTCTCATAATCCAATCCAATTAAAACAGATCTCTCATAAACATTTTTTCAACTTCCTCAGACATCAGCTACTTCAGAAAATTTCACCATTGGATCATTGTTTTAACAAACCCTCACACTGATGATTCTGAAAACAATAAATCCAATATTTGATGACTTTTTTGTGTGAGTATGAATCTGGTGGATTATTCTATGATTCCATGTGGTGTATCAACATCACATCTTTTTTTAATGAATCTTTACATGATAAAAATCTAAAAAACGAGACCATTTTTCATCTTTGAAAATGGTTGACTACATTATTGAACTCAGTCAGATTGATCAATCTTCGTAGGTTATCAGATTAATCTATTTTAAAAACACAAAAAATCTTGTCTACCTTTTATAAAAATCTATATCTGATGCCCCTTTGATACCAACAATTTTTCTGATGTATCAGTGTCAGAAATCCTCCAATTGATTAGTGGAACTTATTTTCTAATGGACTGATATCTAAATTAACTTATTTATTTCTAAAACTAATATGATGGTATATTCTGTGAATCAGTTCATCTAATAAATCAGATAGTCTGATGGATTAGTTTATTATCACTTCTGTAAAACCTCTTTCTTCCAATAAAACTAAATCCCAACATTTAAATAAATTCTATGTGTGATTATTCTCGCACCAATGATTTGTGATTGAAAGACATTAACTTTGTAATCTCTTTTCTTCTACAAACTCCATCTTGTATCATGACTTATTATTGATGTTTTTAACTTTGAGATCACCAAAAAATCTTGTAACTAACAAAACCTTTTCTCTTCCTTTATATAGTAAACATTTGATCACATGTTTTGATTAAATTAAGACATTTTAGAACTTTCTAAATAGAAAGAGACATCATATTTATTGTCAAATATAATTAACTACATTCATACTTTAAGAAAAATTCTCACTCTAATCTAAAGATTCATTCCAGACACAATATGATTTCAAACCAGAAAATCAAATAGAAAATAACTCTAGATAAGAAAACTGATCCTGATAGACATTCCTGATAACTTTTTGTCCAATCAGATGAGTATAGTAATTCTTTTGATCGAACATCAAAACTTATAACGATAATTGATTTTTCTTATGACAACAAAATACAAAACAACGAAAAAAATCCTTCCAATATCCAAAAATAACTTCTAGCCAACTTGGTCCCAACAATATACCCCTTCTGATTTTATTTTCAATGAAGGTTAATAAATCATTGATCTTTGTAATTTATGATACAGATTACTAATAATAAATTCTATTCTTATCTGATTGAACTCATTATTGGAGATAAGAATCACTGACAATAAAACCATGTTGTCATAAATAAGAGGCCTGCAAAAATTCTTCAACCATTAAACCTTCAACCTTTTTAGGAATTCTTTCACATTCCTATAAAGATAAGATTCTTATAAACATTCCTAAAACAACAATAACAAACTATTATAACATTTCAAACACATACATGTTGAGTTCAATGTTTAACTAGAACACTCCCTAAATACATGCTTCTTTAAAAGGTTTAGCATATACCAACAGATTGATTTATGAAAAAACATTTTTCTCCCCCTTTATGATGCTATCCAAATAAATGATGATAGAGGGGGAAAATAGATACCTCAAAATTGGATAGAAAGAGTTTGGATGCCCATTTTCAAATTCAGTTTGAAAAATTATTCCTTTAGTAAAGGTTTTCTGAAAATGTTAGATTAGAGTTTCATTGTTTAAACATACTTCATCTTGTGTTCATTCATCTCCAAAAGATATTTTATGTAGTGAAACTTGATATAAATATTTTTTGAATTATAATGTTGCACTTGATTTCTTGTAAGGTTAATAGAACATTGATTATCACATCCTATAAGACGAGGTAAATTTACTTTAACAAGTAAATCTTACAACTATTTCTACATCCACATAAGTTAAGTTATAACTTAATTGAGGGAAACATAATCATATTTTTCAATGTTAAGATTTACTATATTTTATTCTTAGTTTTCCAACTTACACAACATTCCCCCAGAAATAGAACTCCACTAATAAACAATTCTAATCCTATGTGAGTGAACTTTCAAAACGTTATTTTCTCATATGCAGATGTCTGTGAAACATCGTCCTAATATTTATTAAGAACGTTTACATAAAAAATATAAATTGTTATCCCTATTTATTTATTAAAACGTTTATAGCCTATAACAGCTTGATCTTATCAATGAAATATTCCATTATCACCGCTTCGATTAATAATTACAATGTTTCCACCTATGTTTTTTATAATGTGGGGACTCACAAATAATATTATTTTTTTAAACTTGTAGTGTTATCATAAAACATTTCATAAGGATTCATATCAAAAAAAATTCTTTAGAAACACCAATTATAAATATAAATTTCTATTCTCATTTATTTCCTCCAAATGTAGTGAGAAATTCCATGTTCAATTTACATTGTATGAACTATCTCTGCTAAACTATTATTATTCCTTTTAGCAACAGCATTTTTGTTGTGGTGTTTATGGTTCACTGAACTCATTCCGAATTTTTTATTTTTTAAGATAAATTCTAAAATCTTCATCCTTGTATTCAGAACCATTTTCGGTTCACAACTTCTTCACAGAATACCCATGTTCCTTTTCATCTCTTCTCCTAAAACTCATAAGCATTCTTATATCATATGATTTATTTTTCAAATATATAATACAAGTAATGTGAGTAAAATCATTAATGAATTAAATGAAGTACTTATCTCTAAAATTTGAATTCTTTCTCATCATCCCACACATGTCATGATAATTAAGTTTCATGGGAAGAGTTGAATGAATTTCAACTTTCTTGTGCATTGAGTTTTTAATATTTTCTTAATGATATGTTAGAAAAACCATTCTCTTCTTCTTATCATATTAGTAATATCACAAATATTTTCTCACATTGTTAAAATTATCATGATTATCTAACACATAATTACCAATATATTATACTATAATTGACTGTATTCCATCATTCTAAGATAACATAGATTCTAAACATCACCAACATGAAACAAGTTTACTTTTATGTGTTGGCCTCATGTAACAATTTTCCCTTCTTCTTCCCGTAAAAATAGATATTTTGGGAAAAACATTATTTCTCTCATCAAAATGTTGTGAAACAAAAAACATTTGACTCCCAACCCCTTAGAAAACAAGTATTTCATGGATTTCAATTTCTCTTCCCCAATAATAGTGTATCGAACACCTTTGATTCTGAGAGATTCATCATTTGTAAAAAAATGGTCCTTCATTAAATTTTTTCATAGTCCTTAAAAATTTTAAATATTATTTAATATGTGAGGAAAACCCATAATCCAAAATCAATGATTTCTCACCTTTTATATCTTTAAGTGATGTTTCAACAACAAGAGCTTTTTTAGTCCCTTTATCTTCCTTCACATTAGGGTTTTGATATTATTAAAAAATATTTTTTATCATAACAAAACACCCATTTGTAATCATTATGTGATGTTCAAACCTTTAAAAATTATATATAAAGGTTGGAACCTATTTTTATCTTTTAAAAAAACTTTCTCAGAACACTTAATTTGAGAGGACTGACTCACCATCAAATTTTTTTTTAACTCATACGATAATTGTAATGTTGTTGTTTAAACTAAAACATATTTATTTTATGTGTAAATCCATAATAATACTATTAGTAACCATATAAAAAATATTTACCTTTGTAACATCCATACTACTCCGTGTTTTCAATAGTTTTTTCAATAACTTTCTTACATTTCCCATCAAAACATCATTATGCCCAAACCATCCTATTATCGCTAAAAATCAACTTCATAATTTCATATTTATTCCAAAAATTATCAGAATTAGAAGTAGAAGAAACATTTTTTTCAAACTATGAAATTTTAGAAACTTGTAAATTTTCAAATTTTTTGGTTCTGTCCACATAGATGATTTTTTATATCATTATTATTCTTAATAAATAAAATTTAAATTTCATTTCAACTTTTGAAGAAATTTTTTTATCATTATTAGCATCACACTTTCTAGAAAATTTTCCATCAAAAAATATTGATTTTTTTAAAAATTCTAACACCCTGATCAACTTTAGAGAACTATTACTAAACTACTTGCATATATTCCTCCTTTTCATTGAACATCACATCATGATGTCCATTTATATTCTTTTTTGTTTAGGATAGTTTTTTAGAACATCAACCTATTCCAGAAACATAGTTATCTATTCAGAAATAATTTTTTGGATTATTTATTATATGACATTATTTCATCAACATAATGATTTCTCTTTAAATTTTTTCAATCATTCTATGATGCACTTTCAAAATTCTTTTCATATGTTATTCATAAAATTTCTGTTCTTCTTCTTCATAATTACTGCTTCCAATCTATCCATTATTAATTATTTAAATAAATTTATTTTATCTAGAATATTCAATAAGTTTTTTATCTTCAACTTCACTCTCTACCTCTTCATCATCTGTAGATAGAAAGTCCCACCTTTTTGATTTAGATAACTTTTTACGTTTTCTCTTAGAGAAGATTTTTTATTTTTCATCATATTTATTCCAAGATTTTATTATCTTTCTATCATCTTGATCACAATCTTCTTCATTAATATTATGATGAAAATTAATTGAAAAATACATTAAATATCGATGCTTAAAAATATTTTAGGGTTTCCTTCCCTTTATACATACTTATACAAAATTTTACATTCATGAAAAACATTGATAATAATTCATCAATTTTGTAACTAATGTCATTTTCAGATCCAAAAACACTAATTTCTTCATATTTGAGAACACTCGGAGATTTTCCATTCTTGTAACCCTTGAAAGACATTTCACTATGAAATTATTCTTTTCATTTCAGGACTTTCTCTGTTCTCATTTCATATGTAATGAGAGTACAATAATTGTCATCCAAATATAGATTTTTGGGATCTCTATCTTCCAAAGATGAATCATTGGAATCAAATTTTTCTGGAAGAATTCTCAAGATCTTTTAAATGATATTTGAATATTATATATTCTCACCAAGAAATATAAGGGGGATAAAATTATAAATCACCCTTGTAATGTAGTCACTAACATATTCAAACAAACCCATTTTTTGATATCCAAACTAATACCTCAAGAAATGTAACTTTTCCTTCTTCACCTTTATATTGCCTTCATAATTTTTTTTCAACTACATCCTGATACCATTAGCAGTTGATACTACCATCACATTAAATAATTCACTTTTAGAAGGTGATGAGAGTAAATAATTCTCCACTCTTACATATTTCTCCAAATTTTACACATCTACAAATGTAAGATGAAAATTTTTAATAAGAGGAGGAAATACATCTGTAGAAGCTTCCAAGACATCATAGCAAAGAGAAAACAGATATGGTGTCATTCCATATTTCTAGATATGATAGTTTGTTCCATTGAATAATGAAATCCCCAAAATGTACTCACAATAAAAAAATTCCCATAAAAAATATCTTTAAAAACATCATAAAAAAGTAACCAAAAGGAACCATTATTATAATACCAAGTGAAAAGGGCCAACTAGGATCAATGTATCACTAAAAGGGGGAGGGGTGAATCTGTGATATATTTTTCATATATGTTATAATTCATTTAAAATAATTTCTTCTTCCTATTAATGTCTAATCACTTTGTAAAAAAAACATTAAAACATCCACAAGAATAAAAGTTTTTACAAGGTTCACTACTCATTAAGTTTAGATAATACATGTATTGGATCTAAAATTATATAATACCACCCAATCCACTATAAAATAATACTTTTTTGTATACAACAAGTAATAAATACACATAGAATTGTGTAGCACTATGATCAATACAATAATGCGTGTGTTTCTTCTTGCATGAATAATGTAAAATAAATTTTTTAATAAGGTTAGAAACCTTAACTAGTTGGTTTAAAAAAAGTCACTGTGCAACATCAACTAATTCCACTTTTTTAATTATTCAAAAAACAATTCTTCACTATCTCACCTATATGTAGGTAGGAACTTATTTTTTAGACATCATACAAGAACTCAGTCTGATGGTTCACTCTAATTCCTCAATTCAATTGTTCAATATAGAAATAAGTCTAAATGGTTTGTCTAGAAACTAATCTGATTAGTTTTTTTCTCAAAATAGTCATTCTTATTGCTCAGTATAATATAAAAAACCCTGAACACAATCTATTCTAACACTTCTTATGATAGGAAATGTTTCTAATGAAATCACTATTTGGGAACCTTTATCTACTAAACCTATTTTGAAAACTCTGTCACTCCCACTATCTCCCACATGTGAACAATTCTAGAGTATGTTTTCCTTCGAATGATATTTATTGATCGTCTGGAAATGGAATGGTTAGGAACCAATTTAATTTTCCCACTCAACCAAATTCTAGAATCTCATATTTCACTTACATCTCCACAACTTCTTTAAAAACATCAGTACTTCTCAAATATTCTATATTCTAGTAAAAAAATATTCAATCATACCATGACTTAGTCCTCCTTCAAATTATTAAAAAATTCTTATTTCTAATACAATTTGTCACTCTGATTTTCTTGATCTAGTTGAAAACATGGGAAACAGAATACATTCCATTATGATGCTCCAAACCCGCTAAAAATTATCTACCATAAATATTGATTCACTTTCAGTAGACTTCATCTAATTCAAAACATTTCATATTTTATTCATTTGTTCAAAAAATCCTCATACCTATGATCATGTATTCAACAATGTCCAATGTATGATGGATTATCAGTGTCAATATGAATTTGTTGTATTTGTATCTAATTATATAACATGCATCACCACCATGTTTTGTTTCTTTACACTTAATGTGATCGAAATACACTAAAAACAAACAACATTTTTTCTCTAAGAAAATGGATGACTACCTTATTATACTCTATCAGATAGTTCAGTCAATGATCACATCCGAATGATTGGCCTATGTCACTTATCTTATTCCTCATCATTTACAACTCCAAAACACTAGTATTCCTCTATCATTACTTTTCATTTTAATCCCTTTGATACTAATAATTGTTCTGATGATTTGGTGTCAGAACTCCTCTGATGATCGGTGGAACATCTTTTTTGATAGACCAATATCTCAGGAAAATTATTTATTTCTGAAACATATCAGAATGTAAATTCTGGGAATCCCTTTACTTGATGAATCAGATTTTCCAATAGATCTATTGAATAAAACATTTTTAATACCTCTCACTTCATTAAGAACTATCTCCCAACAATTAGAAAACTTCTACGTCTAATGATTATCATAGAAATGATCTGTCATTAGATGACTTTGAATTTGTCATATATTTTTGTCCATAAAATCATTCTTATGTCATTAATTCTTCGTGGTGTTTGAAACCGTGAGATCTTCATATCACTGTCTAACTTACAAATCATTTTATCCTCATTTATTTCACAAATCTTATATCACAGGTTTTGATTAACATATGATGTTCCAAACATACATAACATAAAAGCATTGTTTGATTTAGTATCAAATATCTTGAAATATATTCATATTTAGATAGAACAACTAACTCTAATAAAAAACATAATTTCAGACACAATATGAGCATGAACCACAATATCCCCCAACAAAAATATTCATAATAGAAAACAAAAACTAATAGAATTCCATAATAACTTTTTAAATGATGAGATGAATTTGGTATTCCCTTTTTACAAAAACCAAACTAATAAATGGGAATTTATTTTTCATAATGATAAAGAAATATAAAACAAGAATAAAACACTCCTTCCAACATTTAAAAACAACTTCCAACAAACTTGGTCCCAACACCCATAACCAATGTCTGGGATATAGAACTTTAAGCAACATTGTACTATGGCCCTAGTCACATGATGTCAAAATATAAAACAATTTTTTTGAACATGATATTAAACAACATACTTACCCTTTTTACAAGTATAGGATGCCTCACATGGAAAGCCTATGAATCCTTGTTTCATGAGCACGAGATTCTTCATAAAAGATGATTTCCCCTAACATTCAGCTACCTAAATGGTTAAGCCTCACACCATCCATTATTATCACTCTATTCAAATAACTGTACTTACTACAAAAAATAAACTCTATAGACCAATCATATCACATGAACTTAAATTATGCAGTTGAACTTTGTGGCTATTTTATCTATATTTTAATAGGATATGTAGGATACCTCTCTAAGGTTCTATATTGTCTTCCCTACATCATCAAAAATATATCTTCTTCTATAGTGGGGAAAACTCCAGACCTTATAAGACCATCAAAAAACCTCTCATCATCTAAATATGGGGTCCCAGCAATACTTCAGTTTCACTATGTGATTCAAACCTATATTCAACCTACCATGTGACATGAATATATGTTAAATGTCCCCACAATAATTTTAACCTATGATTAACTCACCTGTGATGATCAAATATGGGACAGTTTTCAATGGACTCCAAATATGTGAAATTACCTCCCCCAAATTTCAACTTGTTCCCCCTCTTGATTCATTGGAATCTATACCTCATACGATGAGCAACATGTACTTAAGGTAATGTTCTTAGGAAGCCTTGTGCATGGGAAATAATTTTCCTAGAATGATGAGTATAAGATGCATCATGTAACACATAATAAACATTAGTCTCCCTGTATTACATGTACAATATACCTCTGGAAATGAAAATCAGATGCCTTATGACCCTCATATATGTTACCCCATAATGAATTTGATATTACTTGTGTTTTATACCTAAAATTACTCAAACAATATATTCCATAAAATTTGAATGAGAAAGACTTTTAAATACTCCCATCATTCCTAGAATCCTCAAATGTTGGTACAAACCCAAATCCTTCAACAGCTCTAGCTGAAGATATCCATCCTATCATGGTAGTAATAATCATAATTAATCATTGTAACCTTCAAAATGGAACTAGAAACATGATTTATCAATATGTATTAAATCTTTCATGGGTACATGGACTAGAAAGTTAACACCAAGGATAAATCCATGAAAAGAGGATCCAACATCCTATAGTCTTATTCCAATTAAGTATATGACATTATCGACAATGGTAGTAGAGGCTTCCTACCCTTGGAAAGTGGGAATATAAGGAAACTAAGAGGGGTTGTGACTAGTCCATGGATGTGGAACACTCTAGAAAAAAAATCACCAGATGTGTTCCCCAATGGAACTGTTAGATAAAATGGTGAACATGATGTAAAACACTTCTTTATCATCCTTGTGAATATGATGAGTGATGGGAATCACCAGTTCTAAGCATCACCATAGTTTAGCTTCACCAAACAAAATGGTAAAAATAAAATGTATATACTATCCTTAAATAGTGGGTTGATGATGTAATATGGGAATAGGTGGTTATATGAATCACCATTATCGGGATTCAAAAAAACCTAATGGTTATCCTGATGTGAATATCTTATTCTTTAATAGTTGGATGATGATGAGCAATGCATTTCACTAGTATTAATCAATGTTGACCTGAATCCCTTGTGTACCCTTGCAAGGATAATTTCCTTTGGAAATATTGGAAATTGACTAAATCCTAAACATAAGATGGTTTAACTCAGAGATCCTATAGGATAAAAGATATAGGTAATGCCCAATGAACCCCCACTAAAAAGCATTGGGGAAGAAGAACTGATAGTGTGGAAATCCCACACAACCTTACTTATGCAACAATAGACCCCTCTCCAACAACAATCAGGAACCCTCTCCCAATAGCCCCTATGTGATCATCCAATAAAGGGTTATTATCTCCCTTTTTCATTACTATGAATAAGAAGGTTTCATCACAACCAAGGATGTTTCCCACCAGGTCTTGGAAGATTCAACACCACTCTGGTGTCACTAGCCTCAGGGGTTGCATTGGGGAAAATACCTCCCCATCATGATGATGAATCATTTTTGGGATTATCTTCTTAGAATGTTCCAAAATATCACTTCCCTATTCCAATGAGGTCTGGGACTCATGGTTCACTTCTGGTATGACCACTACCTAAGATTTTCTTTGTAGGTATCCCACCCATCTACACCAACAAAATCGACTAGATTCGCAGGCTGATAGGCTAGAAAATTACATCACTAATCTCCCAACCTTGGTCCATAATACCCATCATTGACATCATGGGTATGCTATTAAATCTATTTGATAAACTACCTCCCCAATTGATCTAGTTTTCTCTACCACCATCGATCACATCTTTCCATCAAAACCATTATAAAATTGAATGCTTCACTCTAATGGGGATAGAAACCCCAATCAATCATCAGGTACAATTAGTGGACTCTCCCCATAATGGGTGTTACTATAAACTATCATGGTTCATCTAATGATGAATAATTTCATATTTTTTGTCCTCCTTGAAATTCCATTAGATAAAATGAAGGTAATTTCTTTCTTATAGACTTCTATTTCCCTAAAATTCCATCCCAATATAAAATGATAGATAACTACTAGAGGTGTAATCATATATATTTTCTCAAAGTTATAGCTTTTATTCTTTTCCTAAATACCTTATTGTGGCCCTTATAATGTCACCTAATGAATTTATGGATGTCAAGAGGGTGTCTGAGGCTTTTTTTGAGCTGGGATCCAAAAAATTCAGAGAAGCATCCTTGGTCGCACTGTTAGGATAAACCATGTTTCCCAACATGCACGGTTTTCCTAACTATGGGGGGGGATTTCTTAGGGGAGAATGGATATTCCTTGTTTTTATGAAACCATGTGATCATAGGATAATTTTTATATAGATTTAAATGGTTTTGGGATAGTGTTGTTTCTCACAATTAAGAATATTATGTGCATAATCCATGTTTTGTCCCTCCTATGACAATGATGTCTACATATTTGGCACACGGTTTGGCCAACCGTGTGGCCAAACCCTGTGACACTTTCTATTTGGTTGAATTTACAATTATACCCCTAATTAACTTAAAATATATGCCCTTTCATTCCTCCCCTCATTTTTGGTATATAAGAGCTCCTCCTCCCCCATTGAGCTCTCCCTTTATATAACCTAGGTGTTTAGATTACTCCTCAATATAGACCATGAATCATGATCTTTCAGAAGCATTGGATAGATCTTTGTAATAAATATAATCTTATTTCTTCTACTCATCATCACTATTCCCTTATGTTGTTCTATTTTTTTCAACCTCATTTTCCCTATTTTAAGGGTGTTAGACTGTTCGTCTAATTTCTTCCAATATACATCAAATATAGAGTTGATATTGGAAGTGGATTCATAATAATCATTAATTTAGGTGGTCTAGTTGTTTCCCACAAAATCATGGTGTTTTAAAATCCCCTTCATTGTTCCAAAAACTGACCTTTGTTGCACCTTTCCTTCAAACAAGTTCTTTGATTCCAAATCAATATACATATAGTGTGCACTCATATTGAGCCATGATAATATGTTAGAGGATTTAAACCTCATTAATTGCTATCACTTTAGGGTATTTGAGGATTAAATACCCTATTTTATATAATTTTTTCATAGCCAAACACTGCCTAAGAATTCATCTTGGCTGGTAAATGGAATTCCCCCTTTGAGGGTAGTTTCCTAATTGGTAATGACACCTTATAAGTGCATGGTTACACCTTAGAATTTTATTTCCATGTCGTGAATGATTAAATATATATTTTTAATTAAATTGAAGTTATTCACCTTTCTCATATGAATTAAATGAGTGAATTGTAATGAATTCTAATTGGTGGAATGTCCATGCCTAATAATGCATGCTTGATATATTTTTTCTTATAGATTACATCAACTCTAACACCCATTTCTATTTTGGGATTTGATTATTAAGGTACTTATGGGGTTATCCCTCATGTTGATACTATTATTATGATAATTCCATTAATATTGGCTGGTGAAGGATGGTTACAGAACATTTTTAGCATGATTTTTCACTCTTCCTTACATCGGGTGTCAAGCATGATGTCTCCCACTGTTATACTATTATCTATGAAATTCGAATTATATTACACGTTAGTATATATTGGGTGTTAGGAACAAAGAATCACCACACCTATCTTGAGTTCTGATCATGATGTCTCATATTCATTATGAGATTCATGTCATATACCCTTGATAGAGCATATAACTCAATAGATTGGTTTTGGATGCTTGAGTAATGCCATGTGTATAGCCAACACCAAGTATCCATGTATATGACTAATTACATCCTAACATACATAGAGTGTGTAATTGTATATTGTATATAAATATAGTGTATATATTATTACTATATATATATATATATATGTATGGTTACTTCTTAGACTTCTAATGGCCTACGTAGAAGAACATTGATCCTCGAGGTGTCTAATAGAAACCTTAGTTGACTGGTATTTAATTAATTAACATTGATCATTGTTCATTATACATTCACACTTCATAGTTGTGCATACTTATTGGATTATATCTAGACACCATTGGTGGTGGCCTACTCTGAATTTATCTCACACCCTACTCGAATCACCTTTAGTACCTGAGTAGATTAAATTTATATAGGTTTCTATATGGCCAATCACCCTACTAAATAGGCATTATTTATATTTTTTTATATTATGTATTATGGGGGGAAAGGGTTTAGTATATGATTGTGATTCTAGTTTATCATTATTTTGGACTTTTTGTTATTTTTGGTATCGCATGTTGTATATGTCTAACATGTGTTCTACCATTTTTGTATATCAACATTCCATGGCATCTTTTAATAAGAATATGTCTATTGTATTTTTATTTTTAGTATATATACTTGGTTATTTACGCTTCTATAGTTGTTTATCATTTTTATTATATCATGATTATACTATAGAGGGATAATGATCCTACCATTATAGTGTATGTTTATGTATTATTCCCCTACTATTTATTTATTTATTATATCTTTTGTGAAACTGTTATAGGAGTGTATAGTATCCCCATTGAACAACATTAGGTCCTCATTGCTAGTCGGTAGCATTTGGCCTACGGGGAGGTGTGCTCGAGGCCATGTAACCCACCAGCTTAGGGCCCCGATTAAGTGGACGTCAGGCCTGGATGTTACATATTTTTATTAGAGTTTACATTCCTTTTTTCATTCTATTTGGGTATTATATAGAAGACTAGGATAATTAAATTTTTTAATGATTCTGACCCAAGGAGTAACTAATCCACAAATAGAGGAAACCCAAATTACCACTGATGGGATATTATTGTTAATGTCTTTCACCTTTTATAGTTGATATGACTTCACTGTTGGGTGACACAAATGTTTTTCAATACTCATACTACTGGTATTATTGTTGTTATATTTCCATTACCTTGTCTGAGTGAAATGAGGGCCTTCATTACATGTGTCATTATAGCCATGTCATAATTTATATGCCATTCAATTTTTTAGGCAATGTTAATTCATGAATGAATATTATTCGTACATATAATAGTTCTTAAATATCATATATAGAGTTGTGATTACACTTCCAATAGGTTGAATATAATTCGGTTAATTAAATTACTTACATAAATATAAATTGTTTACTCTATCATAGATTGGTGATGGCACCATAATTATTCCATTATATCATATTATTGGTTTTTTCCTACTATTTAAAAACTAAGATATATGTATTATACAAAATAGATAACAATCTTAAATGAAATGAAATCTTAAAATTAAACTCTTTACCTCTAAATGGTATTCCAATTGTAAATTAATGGTTGTTTTTCTCAATAATTTTCAATTGAAAATCCATATACTGGTACCCATTCAATTTTATAACATACCTATACCCAAAACCATCATTAATTGTGGGTAGATGGGAGTCACTTAAGTCCTTACGGTCTGTTGTGGACATTTTATTTTACCTTGACCTAGGTTTAGGTGTAAGAAAAGAGGGGTTATTTTTTCATAGGACGCCTGTATACCTATCCTAATAATATTTTTTTAATTATTCCAACTGCTAAAATATCTTATGAAGAATTCATTTGGAATTATAACACCATTAAACCATGGAATCCTTGATTCGTACACCCTAATTGTTTTGATGATGACGCTTCAGAGGTGATGTGTAATGCCCCGACCCCAGTTACCCAGAGTCGGTGCATTATTACATAACATTGGCATGATCACAATAGATCAAGTCTCGAAATTACGATTAGTTTAGTAGCCTTGGAAACAATAGATACATTCATATGTCTTACATTACATCATAAAGTGAAAAACTACAACAAAAGAGTCTCCAAAGTCCATACTCATATCCCCTCAGACTATCCTTGTAGGTCAGTCATAAAATACATCTTCACATCCTAGGAGGAATAAATCATAGAATGGGGTGAGCTCAGATGCTCAGTAAGGATAACAATGTAGTGGAATCTTTCATATATAAGCATAAAAATTTAAGGCAGTGTATAACTAAAACAAAAGACTTTTAAACATAAAATTAAGCATAATATAGAAAAAAATAAAATGAAATAATTACATTTACTTATTCATATAGATATTCTATTAGTTGAAAAATCACCTGCAATATCAATAACAACTTTCATAATGAAGGAATGCATAATTCCAAACTATCATAACCACATAGTCAATGACTTCTGCCAAGACTACAAATAAGAATATTTCAAAGCCTTCTGCCAAGACACTAGTTTTTCTCGTGAGACCTACTGATGAATTGAGGAGCTATATAGGGCTCCACCCGTCACTTACTGAGTCCAATGCATTCCTCATATGAACAGGTTTAAACATAATATTAACATTCATATTAAAACTAGCATATGAAATGTCAATAATTTCTCCATAACCATGAATGGTAAAGAAATAACACATCCACATTCAAACATTCCCCAAAAACTTCAATACAATATGGATGTTTTGTATCTTAATAAATCAACTTCAAATAAACTTAAAATCCATTAATGGATGTTGACATAGATGAAATCAAAACTATTTGAGAGAAATATCTCTTTTTTTAAATCATTTAAAAGTCACATAATTATAAAAGAAATAATTTACTTTGAAAATATTCTTATAATATTTTAAGGTAAACTTCGATGATTTTATAATGGCAGAAAATAGCCGCACCCACCGTATAAGTTAAAAAAAAAGACATTCTTACCTTAATTTTGTCAAAAAGGTTAAAAAGGACCTTGATTGGAAAATGACGGAATGATTCACTTATCAAAATCTTATAAAAAGTAAAACAAGGTATAAATGACGTTAACACATAGTCTATAAAATAGTTATAATGTTTTGAAATACATTTTTATGAAACATGGGTGTGGATGATAAAGAGGTCACAGTAGATACTTTCGTAAAAACAACCTCGGATAATAAAGATATTGTGAAATTAACCCTTACCTTGTACATTTCTTTAGTAGAGGGTATGTTAACCTCATTTATAATGGTGAAATAATTGTTATTATATTATACAAGGACCATATACATTAATATGATATCATATATGATCTTTTAACATTGCTTCGTTAATAATATCTTAGTATTATCATTCTTTCAGGTGTTAACCGATTCGTTTTCCATTGTATTATTTGTTTTGTGAGACATATTTTTTTATGGATGGGATGTATATTAATCATATCATGAATGATATAAAGCGTTTAAATATTAAATTTAATCATCAAATAAAATTTAGTCTTGAATGGATACGATGGGGAATGAATCTCATCGCGTTCATAGAGACAGTAATCCGCACATACGCACGAGCGACAATATCATTATTTTGATATTAAGAAAATATATAATTGGATGTTATATCATATATACAGAATCATTATCATGTTATAATTTTTATTTAAATCAATTATACATAATAATTATACACATCCAAATAATAATGTATTCAATAACAATTTCACCACGACGTGGAGACAGTAAGTCGTACGTACACACATATGGTGACATGTTATTCAAAGGATGGATAGAAAAATTAATTAGGTTGTACCATATTAATAGTAATATTACAGTATATAGAAGATACTTGAGATATTATTTTAAAATGTAAACAAAGAAAAAGGAATTTGAAGAAGAATGAAACATGAAAGAGGATAGTGAAATTATTACCTCTTCTTCAGGTTCTTCCTTTTGATTTGATCAAAAGGTCTCTTTAAGTTGGCTTTCTGACCAAAATAGGGCCACTAGGATAAAGGGAGGATAGTTGAGAGAGTATTTGGGTAGGGTTTGGCCGATAAAATTTGCTTTTATGGTGTGAATTAGGGAGAAGGGGGAGTGCCATTTTATAAGAGGGGTGAGGGAACCTTAGGAAAAGATAGAAATATTATTTTATAATAAAATAATTTTCGATTTATAATGCCTCCAAAATGGACTATGTAAAGGATAATGAGGGTATGGGTCTCAAACCACTAATCAAATAGGTTTTATAACGGTCTGGGTCACTATATTAACCATATCTTTTAGATTTAACTCTTAGTTAAATAGTTTGACATTTAACATGTCTCTTTGTATTTTTATATTATATGGTTAATAAGCATACTAAATACCTCCAAGAGAACACCAATTGGTTCATTAATTATACACCTTTCATTATATTAGTCTTTGGGATGATCCTTATATTTTTAGGAATATTATATAAATTTATAATATAATATTAGTTTTAAAAATTCCCATATGTCAATTTTCACACTATTTAATAATTGATTGTTCATAAAGTTCTAACAACCTTATTAATTAAAAATAAATTCATCTAATCATTAGTAACATGTCATATTATCCTAGAAAATTCTTTTAAATCCTCAAAACTTTCAAATTGCATTTATTGTAACATTTATAATACCATTTATTTGATTCTTTCATTAAAAATAAAAATACTACATCATTATTGTATCATAAATAAATTTAATTTTAAAATGTATAAAAATTATAAATAAAATATCATTATGTAGGAAATATATTTATATTTCTAATTAATATTTATAATCTAAAATATAACATATATAACCCTATATAAAAATTGTTCTATTAAAAGATATATGCTTGCGTCACTTTTGTAGTTAGATTAACTTAATTAATATAAAGTGTCATTATCACTTAGAAGTGGCTCCATGGGGTCCCCAAATCGACTCAAATATGCCCATGGTCGGACATGTATCATCCAATAGGGTTATTACATGTGTTACGGTAATTTAATAGTATTATAATATAATTTTTTACCCTTATTTACCGGATTTATCCTTTAACCATGGTAAATAAAATATTTACTAATGTAATTATTCGAAATGTCTAAAAAAAGTTACGTATTTACACAATTTTGACCTCATGATTATTAATATGGAATATATATTTATATATTTAAAACACCAAAGTGGAAGAATTTAATTTAAAATTAATTCCCATTGTCAAAACAAAAAACCATGTTTTTTAAAAAATAATAAATTTCAAAAGATTGACACTTGTTTATGTCTAGTTTAAATGTGAAATTACGTCCAATGACCAACATTGGATTAAATGGTAAAAATATATTCTAAATATACTTCAAAACCACTCAATATTATTAGTTATCACTTTAAATTATTTAGATTAAAAAAAATAGTTTTTAATTAAATTTTAGTATTTTTCACTATTCATCAAAAATTGGAAGTTCTCAGAAAAATACCAAAAACTCACCCTAATTTAATTTTGATATTTTGAATCCAAAAATAAAGTCCAATTTGAATAATAAAATTTATAAAATTCAAAAAGTGGGTATTACTTTTCATAACTGCTACTTTGATTTGTTGAGGTGTCTATTAGAACCTCGAAATAGCGTACAACACACATTATTATATTGTTCAAAGAGAAGCGTATTGTGGAAGTTTGGGGTGTTTCATGATGGGCCCTGAGCTACCAGTGAATCCTCCTATAATTCCACCAATGGCACCACCTATTGTTCTTGATGTGGGAATTAAGGCCCAGTTCCTAGAGGGTTTCTCCCATATGATGAAAATTATGCATTGTTTTTGTTAACCTGCCCTGACTATAGTATTGTTGAATTTGGAGTTTTTTTAGTATCCTCCTCCCACCTTTTTAAGCTACAATAGACCTCATACTATATATTAATGATAGGTGGTCTTGATTTCTATCATTGATTATATAGAGACACTTCCATAGAATAGGGTAAACCTCATTTATTATTTGCAAGGTGATTATGATAAGAGATAGTGGGATGTAATTACCCAAGAATATGGACATCGATATATGCTCTGAGAAGATTTCCAAGCAATATTCTATTATTATATCTTTCACATATATTAAGGGATGGCTGGTCTAGATAGTTTATGATCCTCCAGTAGGGATCTCTATCTGTAATGTAATATTATGGTCATTTCATTGAGTTGCATCACTATTAGCCTAATTTATCTTGTAATAGCCTTAGGAACCCCAGGTGATTCAAGGATGGGCTAGTATATGCCATTTAATAACTATTCAATTTCTACTGATTGACTACAATTTCTGAGATAGTTAACAAAGACCTTATCAATAAGGGAAATATATGGGAAGGTTATGGTGGAAACCAGGTTGATTTAGCATTTACACCTACCAGTGGTTATTCGAGAGGATAAAAGATGGGTTTTGTGGTTTCTCGCATGAGTATTTGTAGTGAAACATCTCATACTTATAGGTTATTTATATTTCACTAGTGTGAGTAACCATGGCATATGAAACCTTAGTTTTTATGGTATGTAATGGAATGTAGAGGAGATTGAAGATGGGGAATATCCAGTGCTTCTATAGGAACATATATCAATTCCTAGATAGTAGAGATCAACACTTACCCATCATTTCAGAGCAGGGCCAATAGTATCTCATCTAGAAGGTATCTATAATACCATTGAACACTCAGGATGATGTGGTGTCTGCGGCATAGTTAATCAGACTCATGATTCTCAGTGACAGATGAGTGGGATTTCTTGAAGATGTGAGGCTATGACTTAGGGACACAATACATTTCAGTTACATGGAGAATAACCTATACCAGAGGAGAAGAGTTTCAGACCATCTATTTTATGAGGCACTATTCTAGTAGCCTCTACATTATTGTCTATTTTATTTAATGTAGGCTCACCTCATTATTTTATATCAGAAAAAATCATGGAGATTCTGGGCCTTGAGATAAAAAATTTCTGTGACATGATGATACTTGATACCCTGTTAAGTATCAATTTTTAGAGTGTTCACCATTGTAAGGATTGTCCCCTTGAGATAGGAATATATCACATCATGTGGAATACTTTCATCCTTGAAATTATAGGGTGTCTTATAATTATCATGAAGGACATGTTAGTTCCTTATTGATCCCATGTTAACTACTATCGTTGGAGGGTTTTGTTCACATCATTTGATGGTTATGTCTAGATTTATGAAGGATAATGGGATATCTAAGATTCGTGATATATACATAATAATCAGGTCATGTGAAGAGTGACAACACGTGTTTCTAGTATTTTCTTGGATAATCATGGGTTATGACCCACTATTTTCACTCCTATAGTGATCTATTTTAGGGATGTCTTCCCTGATGATTTTTATGGTATACCTCTCACGAGAGAGGTGAAATTTACCATTGTGATAGTTTTAGGAGAAGCACTGGTATTAAATCCTAATTATATGATAGATCTTATGTAGATTCTAGAGCTTGAGAAAGTTTTGGACGATCTGGAGGCTAAAGGCTTCATTTGAAATAACACTTCTCCTTTGGGTTCACTGTTTGTTTTTTTCAAGAAGGATGATGGTACCCATAGGCTCTATGTGCATTTCTGTCAATTGAAATAGCTAAAGGTAAATATTCAGTATCCACTTCCATGAATATATTTCCTCTTTGATAACCAAGTAGGAGTGAGGGTGTTTTTAAATATTGGTTTGAGGTCAGCTGTCACTAGGTGCATGTCAAGACATCAAAATTATCCTGCACAAAATTCAAGATTACGTATGATCATTACATGTACCTTGTTATGTTTTTCTCTCTCCCGAATGCACCTATAGTCTCCATGGATCTAATGAATCATGTTTTACACACATATATGGATTCATTCATGGTATTATTAGGGTTAAAATCATAGTGTATTCATGTTCTCAACCTGAAAATTCTAACCATATTAAGATCATGTTGAATACACTGAGAGAGAATCTGCTTTATTCTAAGTTTAGAAAATTCTTTTTTTATCGATAAGGCCCACTTATTATGTTATAATATATCAGGGATAAACGTTTCAACAACCCCATAGAATGTTAGAGTCATAGTTTTTTGGGAGAAAATCAACAATGTCTTTGAAATACCAATTTTTTTGGGGATATCAGGATTTTACAAGCACATCATCGATAAATAATCATGTATGTCAGTGTGTATTAATAGTTTGAATAAAAATTGTGTGAAATTATTCTGTAGATAATTATGTTAAGAATCCTTCACAATCTCCCCATTGATCCATGTAGAAGACTCATGTCTTGGAAATCCATCTGGTTGAGAGGCATCCTCACTTGTCATAAGATATGTGTAACCACCTCCATCCCATCCTTGTCTACCTAAGGGCCTAGATCACCCCTAAATTCTGGAGGACACTGCCTCTATAACTCTTCAAACACACATAGAATGCATGCATCTTATACCAATAACATTGGTAGTAACTACTACCCTTTGGGTAGTGGTATCACTGGTACACCACCCGGGGGTTATATCATCGGTACTAGTCCATGTAACATGTCTTTATTGCTAGGTAGATCATCCTCATGATCATGCATCAGAATTTTGCCTTCTGTCTGTATGAAGGGATCCTAAAATAGATCAAGTTGTTCCACAGTCAATAGAGTATACCTGCTGTGATGGCATCGACTCAGTAAGGACATTTGATCACACTCAATCCGATATGATTCATGTACCATTATTTTCCATCCACCCATTGTTTTCATGTACCTAGTCAGAAAGCAGAATTCAGAGTCTTGGTATATGGATACGTTGACCGCCGCACTAACACTAGATTCTTTGACTGATATCCGAACGTGAAATACTAGACACTAAAGACCCAAAACAATGTCAAATACTCTTGGTTCATTAGGTTGAAGTGACATCCTCTGATAGAACTATTTCATGAAACGTCCCACGAGTCTCGTGTTGTGACTACCCCAAGACCACCTCTAATAGACTTGGGTCTGGCGACTAGCACCGAGTAGGAATATCCCACAAATCAGAGGATTTTTCCAATGTACATATACACATGCACCCATTTCCTAGCCTAAAAGTACTGAACTGAAAACACTAAGTAAATAAGAATACATACCTCTAAGATACCAACAACAGAGTATGGAAGTAAAAAAACTAAAAAGTAAATAGGGCCAGAATACCATCCCATCCAAAAGGTAAAGTATAAGCTCCTAAATAACATCTCCAGAAAACCCTACATGAAGGGTAGGTATATAAATCATTTTCTAAAGTCATTGAAGAACACATCTTTTATCAGACCTCTGTCAAAGAACCACATGGACTCAGTTTACCAAGGACTCCTTCAAAGCATTGATCAACTATCCAAGACATGACGTGTGCTGGCATAGACCATGCAGGGGTGAATAAAATAACACTCAGTAGGGTCCCTAAAACCACAAAAGTATACCACTAAGAACTACAAAAATCACACCACAAGGGAAAAACATGAAGTACAATAGAAAGGAAACACACAATGTACACCACAAAAGAAACACACGAAGTACAGTCAATATAGACAGCTCACATAGGGACATGTTTAAAGGATGAAGAGAAGGATTTCCAATTTTATTCCATAGATCTACCAATATATAAGAAACTAGATGTGTCTGTGGCACATGGAGCATCTATGGATCATTGAGCATTGTTGATGCATGGAGCATCAATGGTGCATGGAGCGTTAGTGGCCCACAGAGTGTCGGAGGCACCCATAGTGATGATGATGTCTGGGAAGTCTATGGTGCACAATGAATTGATTGAACACATAGATTAAATAGAACACCATGTTTTGATGGTGCATGGTGCATCGATGGTTGAATTGTGGTTGATGGTTCAAGCAGTCCCCCAAGTCACATATTCATAGCTAGCCATAGGATTCCACTCATAACACACTTGTCCCAAGAGAACCTACTCCCCATTCCATGAGGTCATAAATAAAATTCCACAAGAAATAAAATAGATTATATCAAAGTTTTTTATTATCTCAATGGTCCCAATGCTGTAAGCGTCTCGTCAAAATGACACACTGGTTAAAAGATACTACCAATTTTGTAAAAAGATTCTGGTCCAGTGTAGGTTTGACCAAGTCTAGTCAAACCGACCCATCCCAGTTTGTCTGAATCAACCCAAGACCGTCAGTCTAGGCCAGCCCAAACCAGCAAGGCCCAATGGGCTACTAGACCACGACCTGTAGGTCCATTGCATGTGGTCCAAGTTGGCCATGTGCAACCGGTCAATGTGGATGACACCATGTCCTGATACCCTTTCATGCGGCTTCCACCACCGCGGGTTCCATGCAAACCCTATCCATGTGCCTGTCACCACCCACAGTCTCCATGCCGCCAGGGGATCCCACTGATGTGGCCTTTGAACTAGATCAACTCGCTCCCACCACCTATTCTAACTTCTATCTACCAACTGCAACCTGCGTCTCCATAGGCTCCTCCTCTGGGGCGGTATCGCCGGGTCATGGATGTGTGCCCTACAAGAACCTAACCTCCAGCCAAGCTGCACAGTGCCCTCACTGCTGGACACCCTACTAGAAGCCTTCCATTCATCACACCCTCCTCCATTATCCACCACCTTCTTACTGTCCTCTCATTGCACCGCCAAAATTTTGTCACATATCACAACCTTCGGTCTCAGATCATTACGCCATGGATCATGGACGCAACGATTAGTTATTCCAAATAGGGTTTCAAAGGGCGAAGAACACACAAAGAACCCGGTAGATTTGGGGGGGAGGGATTTAGAACATGAACACCAAAAGAATTGATTTTTTCCTTGTTCATTTAGCCTTGATCCGTTCAAGTTAATGGGGTCATGAAGAAACCAACAGTAGAATAATCACCATGATCTATTCCCTTTAATCCCACAAAAATTATCCCTCCCACAAGAATGATCGAACTATAGATCATCATGTTCTTAGGTTGGTCCGCATTCATCATATGATTCTAAGAAATCACAAGGAGATCGATAGCCTACCTCGATGTTGGATCAGTTTTTGACAAAGAATGAGGCTCTATGTCATCATCGATCCTTGATCCATTAGTGTTCTTCATCGGGAGAGAACATCCTTCTCCATTCCTTTGGGGATCCATGGTTATGGAGATACTCGTGAATTCCCCAAACATGGATTATTAAAAAATGAAACCTTCACAATGTAGATAAGTAACATCCAAATTAAAGTTCTTAATAAATATTTTAAGGATGGTCACATCCAAAAACCATATTTTATAGCCAACCCGCATTGGTCGATGTTAGGCCTTGCCCATAGAAAACACCCCCTTAAAAACTCAACGGTGGTCTGAGATTTCCAATCGGAGTTACTTTTTATGAGTTATCAGGATTTAAAAATAAAATTATTATTATTTAATCATATTATTTATGGTTAAACCTTTGGTCACATTTTCTACAGATGAACCGCACTGACCAATGTTAGGTGACACCTATGGTAAAGCCAATACTCAGACATCTTGATCCAAGAACTCATTTTAGTTTTATTTCACTTTTTTTGAAAAGTCTCAATAATATACTATTAAAAACGTAAAATTTTCAAACAATAATTCTAGGAAGCTCGTTCCTTGAAATCAAACTCCATATCAATTCCTATTCCCATAATTTTCCGAAATATGTTTTTAAAAATAAAATCATGATAATTCAAGTCATTACACAAAATTACAACTCGGGGATGAGTTTCTTTAAGGAGGGGCAGTTTTTATTACCTTGGTTTTCTCAAAGGTACATCTAATTTATTTTTAATTTATATAATAAAATTTTTACATTATAATTTTACTAAATGAATTGACTGAGTTCATGAGGGTGTCTTGGGATTTTTCATAGCATCGAGCCCCAAAATTAGTTGAACTGGATTGGGTTGTGTGGTTAATGGAAAACAATGTTTTCTAGCTAGTATGGTTTCCCTAATGATGTGGGGAATTTCAGTGGGGAATAGGGGCCACACAATTTCTCATCAACCATGTGAGCCTAGGAGAATGCTTGTGTGGGTTGTAGTTATTTTTGAATAGTGGATTTGTGCATATCATGGACATGGTTATGAAAACAATGTGCCAAGACCTTGTGGTTCCCTCCGTGATTTGTACACTATTGGGGAATGGTTTGAAAAACCATGTAGGATAATCATGATATCTTATTTGATTGTGTGAATTTACAACAATACCCTTAATGAACAGAAGATCTAAACCCATTATTTCCTCCCCTCATTACCAGCATGTAGGATATCCTCTACACCCGTTGATCTCTCCCTTTATAAAAAATAGGAGTCTTGATTACTCCTCTATATGAAATTAATATCATGTTTTCTTGGAAGCACTAGATTTCTCTTAGTAATATCTATAATACCCTTTCTTCCATTCATCATTATTCTTTCCCCAAATTTCACTATTTTGGTGTGATATAATTTTCCCTATTTTTTGGAATTAAAACGTTCTTCCAATTTCATCCAATATACTTCAAATCTATAACTGATATTAAAAGAGGATACATCAATTGCTATAAGATAGGTGGTATATTTTTTTCTCTCAATGTAATGATGGTTTTATAGCATCGTTGTTGTGCTGCACAACATCTGTTGTGATGATTTTCCTTAAAATGATTCATTTTATTCTAAATTCAGATATATAGAGTATACACTTTGGTTTAGCCCTTATAGGTATTTAGGGGAGATCATCCTAGATAGTTTCCATCCCTTTAGGGTATGATGATATGTATTTCCTTCTTTAATATTTTTTTTACATATCCAAACAATGGCTAAGTGTTCATCTTGTCTTGTGAATTAAATTTCCTACGTAAGGGTAATTGCCTAATTGGTAATTGCACCTTCTCTATGCATGGATAAACATTGGAATTGTATTACCGTGCCTCTAATTGTTAAATAAATTTATTGAATTAAATAAAATTGATTTCCATTACTTATATGAATTAAATGGATTAATTCTACAGAATTGGAGTGGGTGGAAAGGTCGCGCCTTATGATGCATGTTCGTTATATTTATTGTCAAGGGTTACATGAACTGTGACACCCAATTATATATTGGGGTATACTATAAAGGTACTTATGATGTGACCCCTCATATTATTACAATTATTATGATAATTCAATTTATATTGGCTGGTGAGTGACGGATAAGCTACTTGATGATCATGATGTTTCACTCTCCCTTACATCGGTTGTGGAGCATGACATATCTAATCTTTATACTATTATATATCGTATGGGGATAATAGTAAAAATTACAATGTATCGATTATTGGTAATGAAGACTCACCCAACATATCTAATGTGTTGAGAATGATTTCTCACATTCAGTATCAGATTCATGGGATGAACCCTTGCTTGAGCCAACAACATGTTAGATTGGTTATGGATGCTTGAGTTATTCCTTGGGTCTAACCAGCACCTTGTATCTAGGTATATTCCAACATACATCCTAATTTACTTATATAATATGGGTGGATATAGTATATAAAAATAAAATATATATTATTAATATATATATATATATATGTATATTTACTTGTCATAAATCTACCGACCTATGCCAGGGCTAGTAGAGCTGCCAGGTGTCATGTGGGAACATGATCTGGATGGTACTTCTTTATTAAGCATTGATCATTATTCATTATAACTTCACATTTAAAATATATGTACCCTACTTTTATTATTTATAGTCATTTTTGGTTGTCTCCTACTAGGATTTTATCTCACACCCTACATGGGCTCCCATTGGTACCCAAGTATATTACTTTTCTATTGGTATATATAAAAGTATAACCCCTACTGCAAATGCTTGATTTATATTTCTTATTGTATATAGAATTAGAGCAAAGGATTGAGCATATGATCCTGATTATAGTTGAGTATTATTTTGGCCTTTTCCATTTTTGGAATATCATGTAGTATATTTATATCCCTTATTTCCCCGTTTTTGTATATCATCATGCCATGAAACCATTGTATATTAATTCACCTATTTGTTTTTAATTGTTATTATAGTTACATGCTTATTTACTCATCCTAGTTTTTTTATCATTTTTATTATATCATTCTTCCACTATAGTGGGTTACTAGTTTTTTTGTTATAGTGTATGTTTGTGTATACCTCAACAACTATCTGTTTAATTATTTAATTAGTTGTTCCACTCTGATATGAGGGTATAGTCTCTAAAATGTACCACTTTATACCATCTTTGTTATTCTAAATCCTCTGGCATATGGGGAGGTGTAGTTGAGGTCATTTGACCAACTGGATATAGACCCTGATTAAGTGGGCATTGATTCGGGGTGTCACAAGAGGGGACCTACACACATCTCTAACTATAACACATGTGGATGAAATCCCCACAACACTCACAGACCTGAATTTGGGAACCCCGATGCTTTTAGAGACAAGAATGGTTCCAACCCCACATTACCATCAAACTCTCAGAGTGTGAGGTAAGTAATGACCCAAAATAAAATCCTCCATCTCCCCCACTAGAGTTGGGGTAGGATCTTATAACCTAATAATAACAATCCTTGCGTTCAAGATCCCCATAGACCCAAGATCCCTCTACATGTTGCTTCATGTGGGGGATAGTCCTTTAGATGAAGGTGAAAACCTACCAGATCCACATGAGAACAAAAACCTACCCAATCAGTAGGAGGCCATAAATACCCCATCCTACAAGTATATGGTTACGATGTTAGTAATTCCTCTTGAAGATAATCTATCATTTCATGGATTATTAGCCCATATTATTCCCCCTATATCAAAAATCAATAGTGGAGAAAGTATGCATCACCATCACCCACAGTTTATAAACCATTTTTATTGGTTATTACGGTTATCATATGAATTATTACCCATATAAAATGAGTATGGGGAGAAAATCATATGATATTTCATGGACATAGACCTGCTACTTGTCATGTATTGGCCACTGGATACCCTATAATTCACCATCAGGTTGTTCTTCAGAGAGGATCACACAGTGTATCTCTTCTAAACTCTATGGGAAACAGTAAACCACCTCTTGGATCAATAGATTTATTATCCAATAATCCTTAAACATCTCTAGGAAATCCATATGTAGTTTCAGATGCTTAAAATCACCACAGTCCTGGTGGTTCAGCACCTTGAATCATATGGGTATATCTAGTGTTTCCATTGACTCTGTGTTAGGAGACTTAATATGATTAAAAATATCATGTAAGTTTATTTCCTTCATGTGAATATTAGGGGTTAGAGTAAATAAATTTTCCTACAATTCAGTACCCTTTCATTGAAAAAATAGGATCATTGGACTAATCTATGTGTTGATGGTGAAAGTACCCCTCCCACCACCACCACTGCCATGAATTTCATCATGATCAGTCCTGTGGATTATTAGATAAATTCAAATGATGACATGTAACATATATATGGAAACCCACTCAATGAATAAAAACAACATTTGGAATATCCTCCAATAAAAACCCACCCATTTCATTAAATACATATATTAGGCCTTGGTACTCTTATTAAGATGTTCTATCCTACTCATTGACAACTTAACAATGGAAAGGGAGTCACTGAGACATTTTTCCTCTATTAGGATTCTTCAAATACTGAAATAGATTCTAGACTGGCTAATTTTTTTTCTTTATATTGATGGTTATAAGAGTATCACTAAAAAAATCCTCAAATAGTAGTTACTGGAGTGAGTTAAAATTTGAGGGTAATCTGCCACTCCCACGAATGATCATCTAATCCATCTTAGCTAGATTCCCAAGGTCAAGGGGGAACTTTCTTCACACCAAATTAATGTAGATTCTAGTGGATATAGAAAATGACTTAGATATAACCAACCAAACCCTCCAGAAAATCATGAATTACCACAATTGGACCTTGATCTCTTATCCTTTGAAAAAAGAAGGCCATTAAAATTACAAGTAACAACCAAACCTCAGCCTAGAAACACTATAAGTGCTCTGATGACCCATCTTGAGGCTTTATAGATGAAAAAGGATTCAATCATACCAAAAGGGAATCCATATCTGGAATGGGAGGATCACATTCATCAACCCCTAGGTTTTGGTAATCAAGTTTAACCTCATTTGATGGGATGTGTGGTCCACAATAGTATATGGACAACATTACCTCATGATGTGGCCAGATTCATGGAACTCTAGAGTAGTAAAAAAATAAAAAGATATTGTTTTTCTTCAAAACCATAGAAGGAACTACTTTTTTGTTATAATTAGTTGTCCCCTAGATCTATTTCCAACTTGGAATATCTTTGTAGGTAGTTTCTCTACTAGTTTAGCTCCACTGTACTTAAGATTGTAATAAAAGTCCTCTCCAAATTGATGCAAAGAAATGATTAGTAAGTTTGTAACTTCATTTCTTGATGTAAGGGACTCCCATACTCCTTCAATGTGAATCTTTCAACAAAATAGATATTGGGGTTGTGCATAAAGTAATTTGGTTATGTATTGGTCAGTAACCTCATCTCTGAGAGAAATATGGGTGAATTTTAGGAATTTTATAAAATACATCAGTGTTTGGAAGAATACATTTAGAGTAAAAAAAGTATAGGTTCTTCGTATTAACTCTTCTATCTAACAATAAAAAACCTATGAATGTAGAAACAACCTCCAATATATATACTCATTCCCCATGGTTAGTTTTCTTTAAGGTACCTCCACAAGACATGCCTCACCAAGCACAACCTCACCGTAAGATTACTGCTCAAGTTCCCCATTTGGATTAAGCACCCAAGGTTCCATTCATATAAAAAAGAATAGGGTATACTCCTTAAAGGATGTGAAATTCCCAATATACTTCACGTGTTCTATAGAAAAGAACATCTTGATTGTTCTTGGATCCAGAAGGCCTGGATAGACATTTCATTTCGACTACTTCCCATACCATAGGAACCTTGGATAAAAAATTAAATGTTGATTAATATTAAAATATTGGCTCCAATAATAGGTATACCAATTATTGGTTGAGTAGGGTGATTTCCTATAGTAGGTGAATGTTTCTCTTTCTCCCCTAATGGTGATGATGAAGAGTTTTTTAAATTGTTAAGAGTTTCCAATTGAGGTACATAAAATTTCAATTATTGGCTAGCCAAAAGGTGATTTCTCATTCCCATAGAATTATTTTTACCTTATTAACAAGACAAGAACTTATTGAAATTTCTATATCCTCTCCAACCACACCATAATTATCAAAACCAACTAATTCTGGGAAGAATATGTGTCGAAGATGTCAATAAAATTAGAGTCCCCCAACAAAAACAAAACTAGTTTTCAATCATTGTTACTTCATGACCCCAAAATTGAGATAGGCACCAAATATCCAACTCATCTAGGAATATTTTACCAATAAAGAGAATGATTATACTTATTCCAACATCATCAGGCCAATGGTCCTTTAAATATTAATCTATTATGGGGTACCACACAAAGCCCCATCAGACACCCCAAGATATGGCATCTAAGGAAGGGAAGGAACCATTCTATCATGAACTATTTTGGAGCTAATACATTATAATGGATCATTTGAGCCCCTAAAACTAGACAACAAGCCCTTATTAAGGCTTTGTGGGAGCATCACTCACATGTCGTATCATCAGGTATACCTCTATAACCAACTAAAATGGTTGATCATGTGTCTTATAAAAAATATACCATTAACCATTTGTGACCTGATGGGGTTTAATTTCATCCATATATTTCCTAACCTATGTTTTGAAATAATAATAAAATAAAGGACCATATTGGTCCTAGTTCCATATCCAACTATACCCACTACACTTCTTGTTAAAGAGAGACCCTTAGTAGACAACAATATTCTGCTTTCCTAGAAGTAAGATGCTTTGAAGGACCATACTAGTATTCTAGTGCATGTTTGGATCCATGGAACACTCTAACTGTCAAAAGAGTTATGTGAGGTCCTAAAATGTATTTTATAGTTTTATACCAAGGTAGACACCTCTAATTCTTATCATGCCGATGAAGTAGAACATAATAAATTACCAGTTATTATCTCCTTATCTGATGAAGATGAGGGATCTGCTATTTAGGTTAACATACACATCTTGTATGTCACAATCTAATCCAATGGAAAATAAATCCATCATTTCATAGTGGAAATTGGATATGAGATAAATCTAATCCAATCCTGGATGCTCCACAAGATGGGGTTCACAGTAGTTGATTTGACCCTCCTATAACCTGAAAATTCATGGGTATGAAAAAAATTAGTAGAAACCACATGGAATGATTCGACTAGAGACCCAACTCAGATATATGGTAGCTAATATCGATTTCATTAACATGTAATTGTACATAGATTATAAAATCCTATTGCAGTGGTCATGGATCTATTTACGTGTAGTTGTATCCTCATCATGTCACATGTGCCTCAAATACTCCCTCAGCGGTCGAGTGGGGGTACTCCATGGAGATGTCTCTTCATCCCTCTTTAATAAATTCCACTAACTTGATGTTTTATATTACAAAAGGGAGATGAATAATCTATAAACTGATGGGTTTAAAAATATTGATTCCCCTAATGATTTGAGAACCACCTCAGTGGATCCCTATGATGATTTTAATGATAGATTCATCTTCTTAATCCACTTGTTGGAACCAATATCCCTATATCCTAGGAATCATTTAATATCCCACACAAATACTAAATTCTCATTGAGTTTCATGTATTCATAAATATTACAAGCACGGTTATAGCAATAAATTTCTACTCCTAATGTGTACTGATTTGTCTACCCCTTACCCACTGACCCACAACTACACTATACCTTCTAGAGTGAAGGAATATCCTGATCAAGTTCAACCCATTATTAGTTCTTAACATTAATGTTTGATAATTATTTCTAGAACCACATAGTATTATCACAACATCTTTTATATCAATGGTCTCCACAGAGTGGGAATCCATAATTGAGGATCCCACCCAAACTAAAGATGATAGTAGTACCACTATGTGGTATCCCAATCTAATGTATTCACCTACTACCTATTATCCTCATGTTTTCAACGACTAAAATGATTTAGATGACACCCCTCCTACCTTTATAGAAGGTTTATCTGCCATTATTGATGTATTGAATCTAGTAAATCTTAGCAATACAGAAGATCAACATCCAAAATTGATTGTCACAGTCAAGTCTCCAGAGGTGGAAGAGTGTTACATGTATTTCCTAAATCATCACCACAACATGTTCAAATAAAGCTATAAGTAAATTTAGGGATCATCCCCCAGCTTATTAGTCACCACCTTCATCTCCCAATAGTCCACCATAGATTCAAACTTGCTACTAGGAAGATGGACCCTTCTCATGGTTCCACGGTTGAGGTTGTAGATATGAAGATCTTCAAGGAAAACTTAATTAGGGATGTCTAGTACCTCAAGTGATTGGACAACATCATCAAAGGTAGGAATAAGAAAAGATATATGAGATTCTTTATTAAATTTTTGGACCTCAACCACCACTACCCTAACTATTATTTACCGCTCCTAGAGAAAGAGATGATAATTGACAAAACTTATAGTTTCATGGACCTATAAATCATCTAAGGATACTCTTGTGATAATCAAATCTAGATGGACCGCGAATATGAATAAGCTACTTCTCTCAAGAAACCATAATGAACGTTTTTTACAAACTGAAATTATTCATTTTAATGACATTTGAGGATAATTATTTTTATTTCTTGCAACATTTATTCAAGATACTCATAGAAACATCAGTGGAATACAATGTTGATGATTTTGTGGTGAAATACCATTAATACCCAGACCATATCAAGGATCTTGAGAATGTTTACAAATTCTTCTACTCCTAAAAAATAATGATTAATACCTTGATGTATGTATTCAAGGTCACTAATATGAAGTTCACCACCTTCATCGTCATGTACATAGGAATCAAAGGGGATAATAATAATACTAAGGATATCATTTAAATACCTATTTTGTGCAACTGATAGGAGCACTGAGTCCTCTAGGGCCTCCTAGACTATATCTCGTGATTCATGGAGAGTCTAGTTAGAAATTTTAATCCATTTTATTAGATAGCGATGAATGGTACCTCATATTAGTGGGATGAAGAATGATGGACCTCCGTTGATGAAATCAAGTAGTATCTACTAAATCCTATAGTCCTAAGGTCACTCATCCACTAAAATAATCTTTTCATTTATGTAACTACCCTAGAATAGTCATTTGGTTCCCTTATAGCTCAAATGAACAACATGGAAAAAGAAAAAAACTATGATACCTTAGTTTCATGCGACATGATTTGGGGACATAATATACTGCCAATGAGATGTGCTATCTCATCTTTTTCATTGTAATTCATAAACTATGGAACTATATAAAACATCTTTGGATATGGCTCATATCTCTTATTGATCCCCTAAAGTACATTCTCATTCAACCTATATTTGTTCAGTGATTAGCACAGAGGGATGTAATTCTTCATTAGTTCAGCATTAGATTGGTCCCTTTGAAATATATCAATGGAAAAGAACTAGCTAACATACTATATGTTCATCTGACCCCTAATTAACTACCCCTATATGTTTAATTCATAAATGAGTCAATTATCTATATTGATCTATACATTTCATAATATAAAATTCACGTTAGTGGTGCCTCTTAGAGACTGAATGGGAGAAGCCCCAACAACTAAAAACTCAATAGGATGGTCGTATGGATTGCATTATTCACACTAGAACATGTTTTCTTACCATACTAATTCCTCTTCAAAAAATGTTGTACCAAAAATGTGGTTGAGTATCAGACCCTTATCACCAGTCTTATGTTTTATCTTGATATTTATTTCCCTAGACTACACTTGAAGTAAAACTCCAAACAAATCATCATGTAGATTAACAGTGATTCTTTCATTAGGAAGAAATAATACATCCCCTTACATGAGAAAACTCATGAACTAATAGCCTAGTACCCTTCCCATACAAAGGTTACACTTGTTACCTTATCCTAGAATGACGAATCTAATTCCTTGGAAAGACTGTTTGCATCCCTTGTCACAGAGGACCAAGATAATATAATAATTCATCTAGAACATCAAAGAGTCATTATGTAACATCTGAAGTAAATAAATAATATTAAATTATAATATTTATAAATATTTTTGAATAAAATGTTAATATTACATTAAATTTAATTCTATGTTCGATGGCGTACCAAATACGCAACAACGAGTTTCTTTGAAATCTTATGTTGCACACTAATAATATTATAAAATTATTTAAAATGGTAGTTAATGCCTAGCCATTTTAATGGCGGGAATGAATAGAACTAACTAAAAAATTATTGTATATGTTTGTTATATATTTTTACATTTATCCAATAAATTTCAAAGGCTTAAAATTCGAATGAATCCAATTTTAAGCATAAATATTCTAATATTCTTTATAAGGTCGATTAACCACCTTTGAGGGAGATCCCTTTTTCAAACTAATTTTTTTCAATTTTATATTTTATATTTGGCAAAATAAAATCCTTCTTTATAACAGGGACATCAAAATGTACTTTATGTAATTTTTTTTTTATTTTTCCGATAAAATTCATTTTTTAATGAATAGTGAAAATGATGTATTTTAAATCAAAACCACTATTTAATATAATTTATTTATATGGTTATATTATATTTTAAATTGGGTTTAAAGTGTAGCTAAAATATAATTTTACCATTTAATCCAATGGTATTCATTGGAATTTATTTCAATTTGAAATTGGACCAAAACAAGAGTCAATCTCTGGATAGATATTGTTTCGTAAAAACACGATATTTGTCTTGATAGCGGTAATTAATTATAAAATTAATTAATGAAACTTCTATGTTTTGAATTTGGTAAAATGGACATCATTTTTGAATTTGGAATATCAAATTTACTTTGGGTAAATTTTTGGTATTTTTCTGAAAAATGTTCATTTTTAATGAATAGTGAAAAATATTGAATTTTACTTCAAAAATGCTTTTTCATCTAATTTAATAATATAGTTATATTTTCATTTTAATTGGTTTTAATGTGTAATTGAATTTATTTTTTTATCACTTAATACAATGTTATTCATTGGAATTAATTTCACTTTTCAATTGGATGTAAAAACAAGTCAATCTTTTGATAAATTTTACTTCTTAAAAACCCGTCTTTGGTTTTGACAACAGGAATTATTTGTTATATTAATTAGTGAAATTTCTGTGTTTTGAATTTGGTAAAATGGATACCATATTTATAATCATAAGGTCCAAATTATGTAATTAAGACTCTTTTGTTTTTGGACATTATGAATAGTAATGACGTCAATTGTCTTTAATTATCGTGATTAAATAGTAATCGGGTAGTTAACGGTAATAAAATAATATCATAATAATACAAAATCACCCATCCATTTGACTTAATGCTATTTTTTGAGTCATGGAAGACCATTGGATGCCTTGTTCCAACTTCGGGACCCCATGTAATCACTTTAGTGTGATTGTGACCTTTTACCATGTTATTTTTTAAAGAATAGAAAATATAACCAAAGTATGTATCACCTAAGTAAAACAATTTTAGTTTTTTTATATAAATGATATATTTGACTATAAATATTCATTAGAAATCTAAAAATATTTCCAACACCATGTAATTTTTTTATAATTTTTAATCATTAAATAAATAAATTTATTTAAGACACCATGATGATGTAGTGATTACCTCATTAATGAACGATTTAAATAAAATGAAAAGATAAGGTAAAATCTAAACCATAAACTTATCAATAACCTATTGTATTGGTGTATTTAGAACACTTATCACCTTATCATTGAAATATATCATTATGGGACCTTTAAAATCCGAAAAATATTTTATAATAAAGTAACATTTCAAGACCTTCCAAAAGTGACCCTCCTCCCTCTTATAAATGGCCCCCACCACTACCCCTTACCCACACCTCTCAATCCATTGGATCATCCAAAATCTTCTCATATTATCTATTCACATCCATCTCTTACAACTAGAAGCCTCACATTGGGTATTAGTCTTTCCAAGGAATCATTTGGCTCAAATCAAAAAGAGGTACCCAATTTAAAGGTAATGTCTTCTCTTATGTTCTTTTGTTTTATTTTGCTTCTCCAACCCCCTAAAATCTTTTTATTCCATTATTTTGTAAAACAAAGTATCTTAAATATGATATTATGTTATTATTATAATTATTAGAGTTACACTTACACACACCTCTATCTAATGGATGAAGAACATACTGTTTCTGTGGATGGAAAACTACTACCTCACAAAACGATGATTGTTCAATTATCTCCTACCACCTCTCATGGTGGCCATTAAGATGTAACTATATTTATATATGATATATATTAGGTTTATGTTTTTCTTATACCTCTGTATCTTTATTTTATTTCATACCTTTATGGTTTCAATGATATGTAAAAGCAATAATTTCATTTTAGGAAGTGTGGACTACCGCCCCCTCAAAGTGATATGCCTCATTCATGCCATATGTGGAACGTATAAAGGATAGAATTTATGAAATTATGTAACATATATAACATATATATTATAATTTAATTATAATATAATTATGTATCATTATGTATTCATTCTATTAAATAATGAAATAGAAATGTACGTAGCGTTCATGCGTACGTACGACTTACCATCTCCATGAATGGTGCATTTCATTTCTTATCTCCAAATGTTATGGACTATTATAAGTACATATATATAATTTATATATATGATAAGTATTAAATATAAATGATGAATATAATTCTTTATTTAATGAAATTGGTACCACATGAACATCATGTAATTATAAGAAGTCCATTTTTTGACTCATGTACCAAACATCGACAAAAACGTCTGATATGAACTCAAATAATTAACTAATTATTATAGCATTAAAATATGTGATATGAATTGAATAATATAACTTAAAATATGTACATAAGAAATTAATAATTTAACAATCTTTATTATTCAGGAATATACAGAAATGAACCAGACATGACGGACTTGAGGTAAGGGATCCTACCTCTCTCTTTCTTTTTTAAGTACTCTCTTTTACATAATTCCTTTCATGCTCCTATTTCTTTTGTTGGGGGATGTTATTTTATATTTCTATTACTGTATTTTTTATGTTAATATTATGAGAGACCCAATTTGATCTCATCAATCCATTTTTAGAAGTTTTGAGTGGTGTTGTTAGGCTGCCGAATTTTCTTAAGGGATTTCTTATCTCACTTTTAATTCCATGATATTTCCATTGATCGCTACTTATTTATTTCATGTGGTGTATTTTGTAATATAATTTCGTTTATATTATCATTATTATATTTATATTCATGGTATTATGTGATTCATTTGGTGTTTATTATCTTTTGGTCATACGACTCGATTGATTACAACGAGGTACGGGGTTTTTATCTCACTTTTTATTCACGTGAGATTCATGCTACATTTTCCTCTATATCCTTTTGTGTTTCATATGTACTGCCCATGATTTTATTGTTTGTGTAATATAATTTAATTTATGGGTATTTACATCTTCATTGTATGACCCTTCTTTCAGGGGGTGTATGTTTCGAAAGTTACCCAAATCTGTAAGGGAACTTGTCACCTTTATCTTTTGAAAAGACTTATTTTTGTTAGGTCTTTTAATTTACATCTTGTTATATTGGGATATGTTCTTATATATCCATATTGTTGTGAATGTTATGTCCAAGTGATGATATACCATTTTTATCTCTCATCATCTCATTGTTTAAAGTGACGTCGTTAGGATATCTATTTTTGCAAGGGGACTTCTTAATCCAATTTAAATTATTTGGGTTAAACCTCTACTTCATGAATATGTCATGCTATGAATATGTGTGGATTACCACTGATTGTTTTACACATATTATCCACTTATATTGGGTTTATTTATAATTGTCACACATAATTATGTCACTGATTTATATTTAATCTAAGGATACCATCTTTTTAAGGGACTTCGTCTCAATCTCTATTCATTGAGGAATATTTTCATTTATACATAACGTTCTTTTATATGGTGTATAAACCCATTTCACTTTTACTTTTATTCAAAAGGAATATTTTCTCTACAAAGCATTTTACTAAACGACAAAAAGAATGTTTTTTTACGTATGCGGTGACAATGACCTTTCCACCACCACAAGTATTATTTGATCTTTGGCTTCCTCACCAAGTCGTATTGTTTTAAAAGAAAATAAATACCATATACACTTTTTCATATTTTGGTATTGAAAATGGTTTTGATAAATGATTCTTTTATTTCAATATATTTAAATGATATATTATGATTTAAATTTTGAATTGTTATCATTCCTTTATATTGGTTTTATGCATTATGATTTTATTATGGTACTTTGACATTTGATAGGTGGTTACATGATAAACCAAATGACGGGTGGTGCCATGAAAACTAGGATGGCTGGTTGCGTTATAACCTCCAATTCATTGGGTATGGAAGTTGGCCGTATGGAAATTCGCTTTAGTGATATGTGTGGAAGTTGACCGTATGGTTATTCCATTTAAGTATGTTTGTGTCCCAAGTTAACATTATATGTTATGTGTTCTTTATATGGGTTCTATGGTGATCTTTTGGTTACAAAAGGGTAAGCAATTGTCTTTTATTTAGTAAAGAGTATTTACTACTTCATAAAGGAAAAATGTATTACTTCTGATAATGTATTCATTATTTACTTATTGTTTTGAAAAACTAACAGTTTCCCTTCTTTTTGTATATCATACTAAGATTTTTATGCTATTCCCAAGTTTTTGAAATGTTTTTCATAGGAAATAAAGTGGAATAGGGTCAAGGATGGGATCAAGGAAATTTTATGCTATCTAAAACATGGAACTAGTCATGTTTCTTTTTAAGTGTTTTTATTTTATGAAAAAAATGGAAACTGAGTAGAAGTGTCTACATTGTAATTTTTGAGATGTAATAGTTATGTCCTAACTCTCTAAAACTCTAAACCTGAAAAGATCCTCAATGTTAATTATTCATTTAATTCATTATTATTTAATGTTTTATGTCCGGGTCTTTATAGTTGGTATCAAAGGACAGTTTAGATAATTTAGAGGATAGGGTATTCTTTAGGCATAAGTGACATTACCATAATGGTTAGGATTTCAGAAAGAGTCATAGTTTTAGATAAAGTGAATGAGTTTAAGATAACATGAATAATTATATCATAGTATTTAACCTCCTCATAAGATGTTATATGATTATTATAATGATATACTCACACTGGCCTTTTTGGTTTTAGTAGATGGTTGGATCTAACAGGCACCAATGAAACAATGGATCGATGAAAACTGTGACGGTTTTCTGAAATAACAACTGAATTATATGGGAGATGAGTTGAGAGCTCCTGTGGTTATTCTCAACCAACTTTTAAGAGTCATGATTAACCACTTAAACCTTATTGAGTTCTCTAATGCATCATGTATGAGATATCCAACTCGATGTGGAAGTTCAGGTAATAATTATAAAGGTAAGCATTAAGGTTTATATGATCCTTACTTTTGAGGTAATTATGGGTTACTATATGTTATGATGGAAAATGAAAGGCCTGAGATAAACATGAGGTTAAATTATGTTATTTTTATTTTTGAATATTTTACCTCTTTTTGGGGAATTATTTATGAATTATATTGTTTTAGAAAAATGCCTACACACAGACCATGTGACAACCTGTCACATCAGACGAAGCTACGGGAATCGAACCCACAAGCAAAATGCAATTGTGATTTATCGCCTACCACTGGGCTACGTGATGTCCCATGTCAGTATGACTAATTATTTTTAGTTATATGATCTTATGAATCAGGAATAAGTTGATTTTGGGTTATCTATAAAAATAATTAACCTATCATAGAGGATATGTGATTAGGTTAACTAATTTTCAGTATAAGACTTTAAGAGTAACTGATGTTATTTGGGGATAACTGTTAAGATTTACCTTGTAAGACTATGTGATTAAATCCTTCAGCGCATTGGGTTTCAATATTAGTTTGGAGTAATTTGAATCATTTTTTGGATATCTATTTATTTAATGGTATTTGATGAACTTTCGGTTTTTTTGGACAAATTTTTGTGATTAAGAGTAGTTTTTTTTTGTAAAATATTGCCCTTTTGGGGATTATATGATCTTGTACTAACCATTTTGCTTTTTTCTAAAGTCATGGGAAATATATAGTTTTCTTTTTTGGATTAGTTGATTCTCTAGAAGTTGATTATAGCGCTCCTAATGTGAACAAGTCATCCTAAATATTCATATTTTGGAGAAAATATGAGTTTGTGTATGAAATCTAGTAAGAGATGAAAGTCTACATGACAGGTAAGAATGTTTCCTTATGATTTAGTTAAGCTCATAAATAAATTCCTCAATGAAAATTAACTTAAAACAAATACATTTTCTGTTAACCTTTCCTACTGGGGAATCAAATACCGTTTAACCCATCACAAGTTTGGGATTTTCTGGTGGTTATCTTTCTCCTAAACATGTTTTCTATCACTCTCAATCAGAACTGGACCCTTTTAATTCTCTTCCATGTCCATGTTTTCATACATGGAATCATAGTATGGGTTAACTCAAGTGACCTTTGTACTTCTCTTTCATTCTTTTAAAGTGGCAGTTTAATTGACTCCTTTTCCGATATGGGGATTTCAATGAAGTTTTCGAGACCAATTTTAAAATTGCGAGGATGTAATACCCAAAAGGGGGGAAGGATGTAACGTCCCAGGTAAATAAATAATTTGACATTTTCATATATATCAATATTTGTGAATAAAATGTTGATATTACTTTAAAGAGAATGCTATGTTCAATGGCCTACCCAATACGCTACAACGAGTTTCTTTGAAATTTTAGTTTTCACACTAATAATATAATAAAATTATTTAAAAGGGTAGTTAACGCCTAGACGTTGTAATGGCGGGAATGAACAGAACTCACTAAAAAATTATTATATATGTTTGATAAATATTTTTATATTTATCCAATAAATATAAGAGGATTTAAATGGGAATGAATCCAATTTTATGCATAGATATTCTAATATTCTTTAAAAGGTTGACAAACCGCCTTTTGATGGATCCCCCTTATTAAAACTAATTTTTGTCAATTTTATATGATATAGTTGACAAAATAAAATCCTTCTTTAAAATTGGGACATCAAAATGTACTTTGTGTAATTTTTTTTTATTTTTCCAATAAAATTCATTTTTTAATGAATAGTTAAAAATTTTGTATTTTAATTCAAAACCTCCTTTTACTCTAATTTATTTATATGGTTAGATTATCTTTTTAATTGGGTTTAAAGTGTAGAAAAAATATATTTTTACCATTTAATCCAATGGTGGTCATTGAAATTAATTTCACTTTGAAATTGAACATAAACAAGTGTCAATATTTTGATAGATATTTTTTCTTAAAAACATGATATTTGTTTTGATAGCAGTAATTAATTATAAAATTAATTAATGAAACTTCAATGTTTTGAATTTGGTAAAATTGGAATTATTTTTGAATTTGGAATTTCAAATTTACTTTGGATAAATTTTTTATATTTTTCTGAAAAATGTTCATTTTTAATGAATATTAAAAAATACTGCATTTTACTTCAAAACTACTTTTTCATCTAGTTTAATTATATAGTTAGGTTTTCCTTGTAATTGGTTTTAATGTGTAATTGAATTAATTTTTTATTAATTAATACAATTTTATTCATTGGACATAATTTCATATTTCAATTGGATGTAAAAACAAGTCAATCTTTTGATAAATTTTAATTCTTAAAAACTCGTCTTTGGTTTTGACAATGAGAATTATTTTTTAAATTAATTACTTAAATTTATGTGTTTGGAATTTGGTAAAATGGATTCAATATTTGGAATCATACATTCCAAATTATTTAATAATGACTCTTTTTTTTTTGGATATTATGAATAGTAACGACGACAATTATCTTTAATTATCGTGATTAATTAGTAATCGTTTAGTTAAGGGTAATGAAATAATATCATAATAATAAAAACATACCCATCCATGTGCCTTAATTCGATTTTTGAGTCATGTCCGACCATGTGATCCCTTGTGCCAACTTTGGGACCCCATGGAATCACATTAGTGTGATAGTGACATTTTATCATATTATTTTTTAAAGAATGGAAAATATAACCAAAGTATGTATCACCTAAGTAAAACAATTTTAGTTTTGATTATATAAATGATATCTTTGACTATGAATATTAATTGCTAAGATAAAATTATTCCCTAAATCATGTTATTTTTTTATAATTTACAGATAATAAATAAATTTATTTATTTAAGACACCAAGGTGATGCAGTGATTACCTCATTAATGAACGATTTCAATAAAATGAAAAAATATGGTAAAATATAATATTTACACATGCAGAAAACCTATTGGATAGGTGTATTTATAACCCTTATCACCTTATCCAATAAATATATCATTGTTGGACCTCTAAAATCCGAAAACTATTTTATAATAAAGTAACATTTCAAGACCTTCCAAAAGTGACCCTCCTCCATCTTTTAAAAGGCCCCCACCTCTACCCCCTTACCCACACCTCTCAAGACATTGGATCATTCAACCTCTGCTCATATTATCTCTCTGCATCCCTCTCTTACTCTTAGAAGTCTCACTTTGGGCATAAGTCTTTCCAAGGAAGCCTTTGGCTCAAATCAAAATGAGTTACTCGATTAAAAGGCATTGTCTTCTCTTACGTTCTTTTGTTTTATTTTGCTTCTCCAGCCCCCTAAACACTTTTTATTCCTTTCTTTTGTAACAAATACATTATATTAAATATACTATGATGTTTTTATAAGATTTATTCCTGGTACACACACCTCCATCTAATGGTTGAAGAACATATTGTTTTTTGTGGATGGCGAACTACTACCTCACGAAACGATGATTGTTCAATTATCTCCTACCACTTCTCATGGTGGCCATTAAGATGTAATTGTATTTATATATGATATATATTATGTTTACGTATTTCTTATGCCTTTGTATTTTTCTTTTATGGAATACCTATATGGTTTCCATGATAGGTAAACGCGATAATTTCATTTTATGAAGTGCGGACTACCGCCCCCTCAATGTGATATGAGTCGTTCATGCCATACGTGGAACGTATAAAAGATAGAATTAATGAACTTATGTAACATATATAACATATATATTATACTTTAATTATAATATACCTATGTATCATTATGTTTAATTCCATTAAAATATGAAATAGAAATGAAAGTAGCGTTCATGCGTACGTACGACTTACCATCTCCATGAACGGTGCATTTCATTTCTTATCTCAACATGTTATGTACTATTATATGTTCATATATATAATGGATACATATGATATATATTACATATAAATGATGAATATCATCCTGGATTTAATGAACTTGCAACCACATCAACATCATGTTACTATAAGAATTCCGTTTTTTGACTCATGTACCTAACATCGACAAAAACATCTGATATGAACTAACATTATTAACTATTTATTATAACATTATAATATGTGATATGAATTGAATAATAAACATTAAATGATTTCCTTAAGCAATTATAAACTGACCAAATATTATTAATCAGTAATATAAAGAAATGAACAAGACAAGTCAGACTTGAGGTAAGGGATCCTACCACTATCTTTCTTTTTAAGTACTCTCTTTTATGTCATTCATTTTAAGCTTCTATTTATTATGTTGGGTGATGTTTATTTATATTCCTCTTACTGTAATTTTTATGTTCATATGATGAGAGACCCTATTTGATCTCATAAATCCATTTTTGGATGTTTTGAGTGGTGATGTTAGGCTGCCAAATTTTCGTAAGGGATTTCTTATCTCACTTTTAATTCTGTGAGATTTCCATTTTTCACCGATTATTTATTTCTTGTGGTGTATTTTGTACTGAGATTTCGTTTATATTTTCATGATTCTATTTATATTAATGGTATAATGTGATTCATTTGTTGTTTTTTATCTTTTGGTCATATGACTCGATTGATAACATCGAGGTAAGGGGTTTTTATCTCACTTTTTATTCTTGTGATATTCATGATACATTTGCTAATATTACCTTTTGTGTGGTGTATGTACTGCCCATGATTGTATTAGTTGTTTAATATAATTTAATTTATGGGCATTTTCATCTTCATTGCATGACCCTTCTTTCATTGGGTGTACATTTCGAAAGTTACCCAAATCGGTAAGGGAACCTTTCACCCTCCTCTTTTTAAAAGACTTATTTTTGTTAGGTCTTTTAATTTACATCTTCTTATGTTGGGATATGTTATTATATATCCTTATTTCTATAAATGTTATGTCCAAGTGATGAGATACCATTTTTTTCAATCATCATCTCATTTTATGAATTTTAAAGTGACGTCGTTAGGATATTGATTTTTTTCAAGGCAACATCTTAATCGAATTTAAATTCATTGGGTTAAACCTCTACATCTTGATTATTTCGATCTATGAATATGTGTGGATTACCTATGATTGTTTTAAACTTAATATCCACTTATATTGGGTGTATTTATATTTTTCACACATAATTATGTCATTGATTAATCCTTAATCTAAGGATACCGTCTTTGTAAGGGACTCCATCTCAATCTCTTTTCATTGAGGCATATTTTCATTTATACAAAAATTTCTTTTATAAGGTGTATAAAACCCTTTTACTTTTCATTTTATTCAAAAGTAATCTTTTCTCTACGAAGTGTTTTACTAAATGATAAAAAGAATGTTTTTTACGTATGCAGTGACAACGACATTTCTTCCACCGTGAGTATTATTTGATCTTTGGCTTCCTCAATAAGCCTTAATGTTTTAAAAGAAAATAAATACCATATACACTTTTACGTATTTTGGTATTGAAAATGGTTTTGATAAAGGATCCTTTAATGTCAATATATTTAAATTATATATTGTGATTGAAATGTTGAAATGTTATCATTTCTTTATATTGGTTTTATGTGTTATGATTTTATTATAGAACATGGACATTTGACGAGTGGTTACTGGATAAACCACATGACTGGTGGTGCCGTGAAAACCAAGATGGTTGGTTACGTTATAACCTCCAATGCATTGGGTATGGAAGTCGGCCATATGGCTATTCCATTTAGTGATATGTGTGGAAGTTGACCGTATGGTTATGCCATTCAAGTATGTTTGTGTCCCAAGTTAACTTTTTAGTTTATGTGTTATTTATATGGGTTTTAAAATGATATTTTGGTTAAAAAAGGGTAAGCAATGATCTTTTATTTAGTGAAGAATATTTACTACTTCATAAAGGGGAAAAGTATTACTTATGATAAAGTATTCATGATTTACTTTTTGTTTTAAAAAAACATATAGTTTCCCTTATTTCTATATTTTGTACGAATCTTTTTAAGCTCATCCCATGTTTTTGATGTATTTTTCACAGGACATAAAGTGGAATTGGGTCAAGGATGGGATCAAGGAAATTTTATACTATATAAAACATGGAACTAGACATGTTTATTTTTAAGAGTTTTTATTTTATGAAAAAAATGGAAACTTAGTAGAAGTGTTTACTTTGTAATCTTTGAGATGTAATAGTTATATCATAATTCTCTAAAACTCTAAACTTGAAAAGATCCCCAATGTGAATTATTCATTTAATTCATGATTATGTAATGTTTTATGGCCGGGTCCTTATACATTACCCACATCACTTTTGATTATTGAACAATTGAACCATCTGGATACCATTAGTTTCCTAGTAGTGTAATAGGACACCCCGGTAACAATATAGAAAAAATAGAAAATATCATTTTAATAGATTTAGTGGTGGATTTTAAAAATAGTTTCGAAATGATATGTTTTTATATATTTATCAATGGTTTTTTGTGATTTTTTTTGTTTTTCACTGATAAAATTTATATTTATAAGTGGTTTTGTCATAATAAGTGTTGGTTTTTTGATTAGTGGTGGTATTTACGGAAAAAAGATATTTACCTGACGTTTTCCTTTTAGTGGTGATTTTCTAGATAAAAAATATATATGTAGTTTAAACCATCACTATATATATATATAATATCCATGATTTTTATTAGTTTTAAAAACAATTAATTTATACATGGTTGTTAAAAAAACTATCAGTTCTACGGTTTCAGAAAAAATAGATTTTATTGCTGGCTGATCCAACAAAAACCAATTCAAAAAATAATATAAAGAAAATATGAAAATTGCATAGATTTCAGAATTTCATTAAATATACTTAAACAACATTAAATTACATTATATATAATCAAATAACATTAAATTATATAAAATTTTACAAAATTTAAACAAAAATATCATTTATTGCTACTCTACTGAGTTATATGCCCTTTTCCAACCATTACTCAGTCTTGTAGTTTCTAGTCTCCTCCTTCCCCACTTGCCACCCCAAGTACCTGTATTTAATATAGAAAATACAAATCATTAATGATTTTATTATATTAATAAATAATAATGTATATTTTAAAGTATATATTATCTGATATAAATTTTTTTATCTAATGGTATAATAAACAATTATATTATTTTGATCCATTAAATTATTTTATAAAAAGTGATGTCCCCTAAAACATCACTTCCTAATTATGAAAGTAATATTTTGAAATATTTATATATTAATTATTTTAATGACATATATTTATAAAAATTTGAAAATTATTTCAGTGGATTCCATTGATCTTTTTTAAATTTAAATTATTATCTAAAACATGACCATCATGGTATTTAAATATTTTTTCAACAAAAGATTTATCAAATACAAAAGTACATTAGGAACAATAGTAACCCCAAATTTCATTATTATGAATTCCAAATGTTCATAAAAATTCTAAAATTCTTGTTTTGGAATTACATACTCCTTTATCACTAAATTAAGTTATCATCATCTCATGTTAATCTTTGAAATCATATTTGTTCACTTCAAATTAGAAAAAAAATCATTGATTTTTGGTAAATTGTTATTTATTGATTACCATAACTTGGTTTAACATTCAACATTAAATATAAAAATGTAAACTACCATCAATATTCTAGTAAAATAATGGTGTAATTTTTTATTGAGAAATGCCTATTAAAAAACAATTTCTCTCTAAATCATCCAATTGTAACCCAATTATCATTATTACATCAATTAAATTCTATAATATGGTAAAATATTGGATAGTTCAAGGTAAAATCTAAATTGTAAATTCAAGTTACTTTTTTAAATTCAATTCAAAAAAAATTGGAGTAACATTATGTTATTTTTGTATAATTAACAAAATATTAGACTCATAAATTTATTCTAAAGATTCAAAAACATATCTCACTAACATAGTTGAGTTAGAACCAATCAATTAAATAATTTCTCTATTATAATGTGAAATATAATCCTACTCATCTATTAAAATTTTGATAATGCTTCATAGAGATATAAAATTGAAACTTTGACTATAATAATTTATATGATCTTTCTATCTCAAAAATTGATCCATTATGATGATAAGTTCAGATTTTTTTCATCTCAAGGATTATGTAATCTATTGATATTTCAACATCACTAATCCTAATAGTGCTTGATTTTCATTTAAAACCATTCTCAATCCACACTCACAATTTAGTATCATTTCTCATTTAATAATGTGTCAATTAAATTCATTACATTAACTAATTTACTACACTTGAATATATAAAATAACATGATGTCCCCATAGCAAGTAATACAATAATTATAGTATATAAAATAATAATAACAAATCAAGCCATATATGTTCCTAATTTATCCTATGATTTATCAATTATATGTTTGGTATTAAAAATACCACTATTATCCTTCTAAGATAGAGGTTTCTCTGCTTTTTTAGGCATAACCATTCTACCTTGAGTTTCTAACCCAAACCACTTTTGAGATGGCTGGTTATCATCTGGATGTTCTTTCTAAACCCACTAGTTTAGGAATAATATAGAGTCAATACTTCACCCTTGTTTGACATCCTTCATAAGTATTTCTACAACTCTCCACCCTATGTGTTACCCTTTAATGAATTCTAGATCATCGTTACGTTGAATGATATTCACATCAGTTTAGTTTTTTCTTTAACCAACTACCACAACTACCCTCAATTTAAATTATATTACCTTAAATATTAGTAGAATATAGCCTTATATACAATAACCTAAAACAAAAAACCACTATTAGCCCTTTTCTCATGACCATAAATGGAAAAGCCCACTGTACTGATTGAAATGCCTTAAACGTAACTCCCCTTGGTCAAAGGTATATGACGTTAAACTATGAAACCCTAGAGAAAATGAATCTCTTCTTTGGAACACAATGAGGATAAAATATATTTCACTCCACATGGATGGTGTTTTTGTTTATCCCACTAGATTTCATAGCTTTTATCAGTTTGGAGCACAATCATAATTATTTATAATGCACTATGGTGTAGCTCTAAGAGTGTTTAAACTATTCTCAAGGATTATACACCTTTATCGATGGAATTTAAATCCTATTGATTTGTATTAACATCCACATCAGATATCCAAATAGGATCCCCAATATCCATGGTGTTTAGAAAAAATGGCTCACCACCCATCTAGTCCACTTTCACCTAATCACCCATTTTTTTATCCCTAAATGGAATCCCCTATAAAAGTAGTTCTTTTCCAAAACATGTTATCTCTCTATCAAGGACACATGTTGAAGTAGAAATTTTTGGTAAAATACTTATTGAACATATGTTTCAAAAAAGGTAAATGATTATCCTCAAACCACATGCCTCCACTCATTAATTAAGACTCCTGAAGTTACAGTTTATATCTATCCACTACTAAATTAGATCAAGTGTAATTCCAACTCCCCAAGTATTTCACCCTCATGTTCCCCACACACTGATGTGTTCTGAAAAACCCCTCAAATCACACAATGATTATTTCCAAATCTATGGGTCTCATAAGAAATTGATGTGACATTTTAATAAATATATTTCGTTGTATGTCTAAAACTCTCATATGAATCAGTGGCCTTATATTTTCTTCCTATCTCTCACAACAAGAATGAATCACATAGGCATATAATCTTATTGTTAATTTTCTTGTTTATAAGTTATAGATGGAAAAAATTGAATACATGAATTTAAATAAAAAAACAATATATTTCCTTTAAAATGATGTGATTAAGAAGAACTTCTATGGGCTTAAGCCAATCCATTATTTAAGAAAACCAATATGGATCATCCTTGGAAAGAGATCACTCCATCTTGGCTAGCCTTTTCCTAGAATACTCAAGAGTCTATCTACACCTATCCACCTCTACTTCCACCTTATTAGCATTAAGGAGAACATCATCATCTATATTTTCTCTTGACTCTATTTTACACTGAATATTTTCAACAAGGATATCACTCTCAGTATCCTAGCCTTAGTCACCACCAACTATTCCCTCGTCTAATATATGATCTCTCCATCATTATTGATGTAAACCTCATGATTTTGTGTCTATCCCTCCTGACTAGAATATCTTGTTAGGATTCCAAGAGTGCCTTAATTCTGTACTAGTAATGCTTGTATCTTGTGGAGTAAAAATATTTCCATTCAACATGCACTCTCTTAGATAATAAGTCATAGTACATAATTGGGAGGTAATGGTTGTCCACACCACCAGTCCCCAGGTTCACCAACCAATGGTGTAGGGACCCCATCCAACTAATCAGGTCATATCATGGAGTGTGGTTATTTAAAATATAGACAGTCCACCCTGAAATGAATTGGATAACCCAATTCTACTAACCAAAATTTGATCTCGAGTATTCAAGATCTTCAAGTGGAATAGACCCATACTTTGTGAATTTTGTAATCATGTTGGTAGTGGGTTCATCTTTAGGTATTCTTTCGAATGACATGGGATATATGTATAGAGGCAGAACATCTTTGCTTGATCATTTTTCAAAACTTATTCTTCAACGGCATTAAGATCCATCAGCTCCTCATCTATATCCAACCACATGATCAATTTTTCTCCTATAAGGGTGTCTGTTCTCTATGAACAACCAACCACTCTTAGCTCATTCCTACCACTAAGGATAACTCAAATTCCCCTGGAACCTCAATCATTCTTGCAAATTGTGCCACATCTTTGAGTACTATAATAGGACAAAAATACTCTTTATCTTAATTTTTAGCAACAAAAAATTGAATGTCACCCATGTGAGAAGGGACTTCTGTGGAACAAAGTGATAGAGGAAAGATGATTCAATCACCCATTTGATGAAAATTCCTTGGGTGGAAGACACCATGGTTATTATTTCAACACCTATGTATTTAAAAATGTGTTCTACCACTAGAGACCCCTCCATGCTAGTTGTACCCCCCACAACTATTTTTGGTCCTCCAAGGATTCGTGATAGGGAGATATACAAGATAAGGAAGATGATCAGCATGATAGGTTCAAGAAATCATTAAGGAAACTAAAAAAAAGTTGAATGGAATATGGATTTTACCATAATTACATAAAGGGATATTGATGAATATTCATCCCAATTTTTGTGACCCTCTATTATAAACTATTTCTAGAATACATGGATGAGTCTTCCCATGATTCTTGAGATGCAAAGAGAAGTTAGTGCCTCTTCACCAGTTCCCATGACGATTCCTCTTCCTCTAAGTATTAATGGCTATATTCTATTATAGGATCCTCAGTACCAATGAATCTACCTTCCCCACCCTCAACATAATCCTCTAAGACCTCTCCATATGATTCTTATTGGGATTGAAAATGTGATTTAGATATTATAATAGGAATATAAGTTCGATCCCGACACTAAAACCATGATCTAAATGATTACCTCACCACAGAGGACCTCAGTAAAATCATCATCCTAAAGGAATTTTTTTTTCCCACTTTAGGTGTTTCATGTTTTTTGTGAGAGACACTAGAAATCATTCAATTTTATTATTATGGGACGACATCATTAGACTACACCTCCTTGGTCAACACTTTAGTTGTGACGGGATTATCAAGATCCCCATTTAGCATGACCAAAACTCTGTTGGTAAAATGATTTCCCTCCAACCACAAGTGAACCAGGGAGTATATATACACAATATATGAATACCTCTCAGTAAATTACACCTGATAAATGTCCTATGCAATCAAAAACTCTAGATTAGTAATCTGATATTGGGTGTTCCTTCACCATAATTACTCCAGTGTTTATGACAGTTGAAAAATCTCCTAGACCCCGCAAATATCAAGATGGATTGTGTCTTCAGCCACCTAAAAAATGTGGAACATCGTATTCCCCAGTACCTCCTGATAATTTCAAACTCGAACTAAGGATATCACCACTTTCTTTTGTAGTTGAATAAGTGGGACCACATCCCTCAAGATGTTGGAGGTGTGGTAGGTCCCCAAGATCTTGCTATTGTCACCAATACTCCATGATCTTTCCTATTCAATTAATGTGAAACCTGGAGGGAAATCTTCCTTTCACATTATTTATCATGGGGAACATCATAGAGATATACCTTACACACCCAAATTTGAAAAATTTCACTCTAGTATGCCACCACCCAGTTCTTGGAATAATTTTGGATGAGGTCAACATTAGAGGTGGCTGGTGGAAGCATGATTGACTCCTTGAAAACATTGGTGGCGACCATACTCTATATTTAGTGAAGAATATAGTGTTTCAACTCCCCCACCAGTTACCCGATTCAATAAATCTTCTATGAAAATCTTGATGGGTGTATGTATCACAATAGTTGATGTTATTGATCCGTACAACCAATCCCTCCATCTAAGAATCCAATAGGTACTACCTATGCTCTAGTGTCCAATGAATGTTGTCTATCATCTCACTAGATAAGGTTGGAACATGCTTTAAGTTTAAATTGCCAACCTAGATAATATTGTAAACCACCCCAGTCTCATTAAGTATCACCAGTCGGACCCCTATGTTGTTAAGGAGAGATGGATGGAGGCCATTATTCTATGCGGTGAAAGAATTTGGATTTTCATTCCCCCTAAAATTTTCCACAATCTAACTATTCAGGAACTAGAATGAATTATAAAGATGATTGTGTATGTATCCCATCATGAAAACCCCCTACTACTTATAAAATATGGAACAAACTAGGATTCATGGATTAACCTACATGTCAAATTCCATGTGTTTTGAATTTTATAAGGTCCCCAGCCATAGAACCATGCATGTGTCCCTAACAAAAAGTAACCAACCTCACAAAAAGGTTGACAATAATGGAACAAATGAAACTTTTTATTGGCAACATTGCATGTTGTAGTCCGAGTCATCATATCAGCATTCTTCCAACATTATCTAGTACAACCTCATCATTCTATAGTTTTATGACCTAAGGAATTTATTTGGATTCCCTGACATCTTCTCCACAAATCTGTTCAATAATAGGATTGTCTATGACTTGAATAGATTGTCTTGATTGAATTTTTTATCATATTTCAAATCACTGTCAGCTGGTCAAACTAGATCTTTTCTACCACTAATGTGTAGTTTGTGTCCTCCTAGGTTTTAAGGCATCATACTGATAGCCCATAAAGGGGGTATCACTGATGTGGTATGGGTACCATAGATTGATCCCCACCTCCATACGATGGAGGTATAATGTGATCATTTCTGGATACCATTATCTAAACAGCTATATAAATAGCCCTAGTTAGTTTTAAATGTGGAATTGAGACATCCAAACTACATTTTATATCCCAATATGCTGCATTTGAGGCCTTCACTCCATGAATTTGAAACATACCCATTACACTTGTTCCCGTTAATCTATGCATTTCACCCCAAAACATAGTTCACAATATTTATACCACCCCATTTGGTTATTTAAAATGTTGGATCCTATAATGCTTGTATAGCAGGCAATGAAATCTTTATTTGTTGGTTTCTCCTTATTGACAACCATATTTCTACAGCTAAGAATATAAACATCAACAAAACCATAACCATTGAATTTTTAGCTAGTAGTAGTGATATTCCATCATTGAATCTCATCGTGATGAAAAAACTAGAACCTCAACAAGTTGGTTTCTCTAACAAGAATATCCACATCATTAAGAAACCCAATGTTTTATAGGGATAACATACTGCTGATAAAATATATCCTCTTTAATTTCATCAAATGATTCCTAATTTCCTAATTTTTAGATTCAACACACTTGGATTAAGGTATTTTAGGGTTTCCTTCCATTTTCCTCCCCTGATAGTAGTAGTGGTAGAGTCGACAATCCTAATAACTTTACTGGCTATTTTTAAGTGGTTTCCAATGTTCCTGAAAGCTGGGTGATGTAACATAATACTGTATCATGAAAATGAAGTCTTCCTCATGAAAGTCACTATGCATCGTTCTACTAAAGATCATATTTTTAAAATTCACCATGGAAAATAGGACAACTATATCATGTGCAGGGTATGTTTCTTACAATGAGGTCACAAAAAATCATGGTTCTAAGGATTGATAGATCACATAAATTAGTTTTCTTCAGTTCATGAGAAGAGGATTATAACATGTGAAATATAAGTGACCATACATGAAATCCCATTACTCTATTTATTGGTATCGGACCCCATGGGTTGCACACATGCACAACTGATTTTCATGAACCATGCACAAAGTTGCACGATAAGGCTGAATATTTCCCATAGATCAATGATTACCTAGAAAATAAATCTTCTACCTCCCCAATAGCTCAAATTATAATGGGGTTTTTTTTTTCTGAAAATGGGTCTTAAGATCAAAAATATTTTTTTTCACCAAATTGTGGAAAAAACATAGCCATGGGGACCATTTTGAAGAAAAGGGGATGTTTGTGTTCAACATTTGTTCATTTTTACACATCTCCCAATTTTTTGGTGTAAGTCACTAGTGTGGGAAAATAAATGCCAACTGCCTCAAGTTATGTGGCTTCTCGAAACCACTAACAATTGATATTTCAATAAACATCTCTCCCACCATCCTCTAAACTTAATGGGAGGATGAGATGCAAAATAAAGAGGAAGCTAAATTGCTATATTAGGCAAACATCGTACCATTTCAAAGGCATGAGAGTCATGGAAATGATATTTTTTCATGCCAACCACATGTTATGAAACTTGATTAATGTTTTCCATCCAGTACTTAGAAGGAAAACATATTTATAGAAAATTAACCACCCCATAATTTTGGGGTAAAATCTATTGAAGTTAAAGATTACATATCTCATTCGCGCAACAATTTCTTTAACACACTCTCGAAACTATATAAATTAACAAATATTCCTACAAGTAGGTAACTTTCATGTAATCATTCACATAGGGCCTAAATAAAATTTTATTCTAATAAATATAAATTCACATAGCATCCCATAATGTATTAATGAGTTCACTCAAGTCATATTTCTATTTTGCAACTCTAGACTCCTTGCCACTATACAATGGTAATTTATGCTCCTTCATTTTGTTATAGCCCATAGATCATGAAACATCAAAGGTGAACACAAATAAGATGTTGCATGAAATAATCATTGGGTCCCTAGCCTATTGAATCCTTGATAAAAACATAATTTTGTGCAATTTGAGTGCTTAGGTTCCATGTATATGTTCAAATCGAATTCATTTTTGTTAACCATACCCACACAACTGGTATCATCAACCCTCATGCCTGATCCCTGTGCTTTATGCATGGTATAGGAAGCATCATTTCCTTTTTCTCCTAAGATTCGGCTCTCTAACCTCATGATCCCTACATGTTGTCTAAAATGGGATGTTTATGTGAAATTTCTATCCAAAAGAGCCTATATTGTAGACATGTAAGCCCCCACTATAACCCCACCAATGGGAACTAGTTAATTTTCCTTTCTAGAAGGTGTATGGGATCCTCAGATCCTTCCCTACCCCCACCCCAATTAGTAATTGGTAACCCCATGTGTAATAAATGAACCAATGTATATATTTTAATAATTTCAACAACAAGGTACTAATATCCTATTCATGAAACATTAAATTATATGACAATATCTTCATTACATGACATTAAATTATAACTTTACACCATGTTCCAAGCATAGAATGCCTAAGGTGAAAAGAATATGAATCCATGTGTAATGAGAACAAGATAACTCCTATGAGATGATTTCCACCAATATCTATGAATCCCATATGCATAATTCCCATGAAATCCCTTGTAGTTCTTCTTTTAAGGATATAATTGTCCTTACCACACAATGTTAAACTATATAGTCTAGTCTTATTACATGACTGTAAAATTTGTAGTAAAACTATGTGGGATTTGATCCCTATATTCTAATAGGGTTTATAGGACACCTCCATGATGATCAATCTTGATATCTAAAAATATTCACAAATCCATCTTTCCCTTAAAAGGCAGTAACTCTAGACAATCATGGAGAACCACCAAAACTCACACCATCCATATTTGAGGACCTATACGGACTTAAAAACATCCATGAGATGCTAACCTATATTCAGCAGAGTATGTGATTTGTATATATAAGAAAGTTCTCCAAAATATATTAATAATGTGATCAACCCATTCATGATGATAATTTTTGGGATAGTATACACTAGACTCTAAATATGTAAAATACCCTCACCCATCTTTAAACCTATTACCTTGCCTAATGCATCGAAGTCTCTACCTCATGTGATAAGCATGATATTTCATAGGTGAAATGACTTGGAATCCTTTTATGATGAGAAAAGGTTTCATAATATGATGAGGGTATAATGCATTGGGTAACACATAATAAACATGTGTCACTCTATCTAACTAGTATATTATTCCTGAATCATTAAGGCGTCGATTCCTTACACCTCTCACATAAGTTAACCCATAAAGAACAATGGATTCCTTGGGTTTTTTCAACCAATATGTCTCATAGATGATATTACCTCATAATTAAATGATTAATATTTTTACATATTCCCAACATTCCAAACATCCAAGGATGCTTGAAATTCTCAATTCCCACATTAGCTCTGATCAAAGGTAGCCACCCTATCCTGACAACAAGCAATGTAGTTAAACGATGTCCACTTCAAAATAGTATAGATAATTAGATTTATGAAAATGTATTATATATATTAGGGTGAACAATAATATAAAATGAACACTAATAGGATCCAAAATCCCATCATCCCACTCTAATAAGGATCCAACATCATCAACCACAATGTAGAGGATGACCTTCATTTGAATGCATGGATGTGGGAAAAATAGAGGGGTTATGTGTAGTATAAGGACCCAAAACAGTCCAAAATAATAATACTATATGTACACTATTTTATAATAATTAGAAATAAAAGTATTGGAAAGAAAAAATACCATGATCACACACTCTAGTATCCATAATCGAGACACCTATATTGTTAGGTCCAAAAGGGTCCTAGATACAATAATAGTGGGGAATGAATTAGAGTATGGATATTATTTTAAAAATTATTCTTACACCTTTTGATCATGACCTCTTTTTTATGAGGGTAAATTAATTTTTCTTAAGTGTTTACTTTTATATTATTCATTCTTTCTTTATTTGATGATAATGCACAGAATGAAATAATGGAAGGCAAGCACAAGGGCACACAGATTTCACCTGGTTGACCCTCTCTTGGCTATATCCAAGGAGCATACAACAAAAATGAGATGATATACAAAATCCACTAAAAATCACTTCCAAAATGTTGTTTTAGATATTTCACTTCTATACCCAGGATCATATCCTTTAAAAGGTTAAGGGTTAGTTCACTACTTTCCCAAAGGTCACTCACTAACTCTCTTTCTCTAGATCATTAATAGTGGAAATGATCACTTTCTTCCACTTAATTTTCTCACTAATCATATAAGGGATTCACCTATAGTTTATGGACTTTTAGTTCCCTTAATTATCACTGATTAATACTTATTGAGTTGTAGATATATTCTTTGTTGAAGTCTTACTTTCAATAAATTGATGAATACAACTTTACCCTAGTTTATTGAGAAACTCATATCTTCTACACAACCTTGGTATGCATTGTGTGCAAAACTAACACTTTGTGTGAATGATTTGTGTATAGGAACAAAACTACCAAATTTTCACAATATCATAGAACAAAATCATGCATGAAACAATAATACATTGTGTAAAACACTCTTTACAAAAAAATCCCCTTGCGTGAAACTCTTATGCAATTTAGATCCCTGCTTTTTTCAGAGGGTTTACCTATGGAATGAAGGGGGTAGTCTCTTATTTATAGACATTATCGACCCTACAAGCAAGTTTCTTTCCCACTGACCTCATTATGCACACCATTTTCCATGAGTACAGAAACAATTAACATCACATTGGGTGTTTAAGTCCCCTTAACACACCATATCCATCTCAATTTTTCGGTCTCAGACAACTCTATCATTGTCCTGAAAACTCATCTTTGGTTCAAATTAAAATATTTCATTCCCTTGTTTCCTTATACAAATTTTGATGAGATTATGCTAAAATATAACTTGTGCGCAACATTCTAATTCACCATTAATCTAGTACACTGCTTCCTTTTCCCAAAACACCTTCTGCATTCTTCCCATTTTGGAAACCAAAAATTTTGAAAACACTAGGAAATGCATCCACCATGTATAAATTCTTTTTGTACCACCCTTGGAGAATCCTTCCCTATTTAATGCACCCTTTTCAACATAACTTGTCAATAATCTCTCTGGGATTATACAACTAACCATGCAAACTATCACTGTCAAAAAACTCAATCAACACAAAAACAATACAAGATTACCTTGAGTGATTTTTCCTAACATTTATATAGGCTATAGAGTGGATCTTTTCTTATTTACATATTTATATTTTTTTGATTAAAATGTTCTCATATTATTCACTTTAATAAGATTTGATAAATGTGTTTCTAAGCATTCATAGTATTTAAAAGAAATGGACAATTTTAAATTTTTTTAATCTTCAATTCCTATTCCTTGTTTAATTTTTTCATAATTATTTGTTATTATATTTATTATAAATAATTTTTTTCAATAATTTAGTGTTTTTGAAATAATTTTATTACCCTTATGTAAATTTTTTTACGTATATAAATTAGTTTTGTATGAAAATATATTACCCTTATGTGAAATATGTATTATTTATAACCATAACTAAAAATTACCATTATATTGATCACACATACAAGAATATTCCTGTTAACAATAATTAGTGTATAAAAATAGGTTATTACATTCATACAATATTCCTAAACCATGAATGACTATTATTTAATGTTTGAATGTTCTTCTAACATTTACATAACATATAAAATCCTTGAAATACATTTATCCAAATGTTTTTTGACTCGTACACTATGTAAATAATGAATCATCCATAGCTCAAAATCACTCTTATGTGGTCCATGATTAGGGGATTATATTTATCTGATCCATGATTATGAGATAATGATTCATAAAAACATTTATTCTTAAAATTAAAATTATGTATAAATAGAATATAGAATTACTCTCTTGTTGTTAACTCTTACAGAAAACAAATACTAATTATAATGACTCTTAATTGATTTTTATGTTTCACCAGATTACATTTAGAAACCCAAAATTATGCATTATTTTCCTTATATTCCATATTTTGAGTAATTATATAATTTCATTACTATTTTTTTTATATTTAATTGTTACTTAACTATTTATCAATTTATATGATCTTAAAAAAATATTTTTAAATAATTTTATGAGTATTTAAATAAATACCTAGTTGTTAGATTCTTGTTTAATATTTTTATTTCATGTATCAAAATTATGGAATTTAAATATAATATGATTTTTAATATTAAAATTTAGTCTTGTACGATTTTTTGGATTTTACAATGTACATTAATATTGATTATATTTACTATTGTATTAAATATTTACTCTTTATTATGAGTTCCAGTATACAAATTGTTGTTATGTTAACGTAGTTTTGAATTGAAGCCATGGGAATATTATTGATTATAATTTATTAAAGAATTACATATGAATAATTTTTAGGGAAATAAGTTTGTATTTACACAAAAATAGATTATCTATTTCATATATACTAATATTGGAAAATAAGAAATGAAAACAGTATAATAATAAAGTTTTTATGCAAGAAATTGTCATTTTTTGATGTTTTTGTCCACGAATTAAATATATATGTAGATATATATATATATTTGAACAGAATTAGTGAATGATATGTAGAACTATCAAGGATACTTAAACTATAAATCTTGTGATCATATTTTGATGTGATTCATCATTCCTAACTCATATTTCCTAATGAGATACAAGATTCCCTGGAATTCATTGCTTTTTTTATTTTTTAAGTCATGTTTCTACTAAAATTAATTATGTTTATCTTTTCTATGTGTGGGATATTTGTTTTATTCATTTTAATTTAATATAAGGTCTTTAGTTCTAGGTTATACCATCCCATCAAAAGGAATATCTAGTACTACCTAGGTGTGTTAAAAGGAAGGGGTTCCGATTGCACCTTGGTCCTAAAAAAGGAATTGTGGGTTCTTCACTATTATCAAAAGGACTTGTCTTAGTTAGGACTCTATGTGTGAAAACATAAGTATTAGGTTCATGTATCTATGTTAGAAAAATACATTGTAAAGTCTTATGAATCCCCTAAAAAGTTAGGAAACTTTTATAATAGTTTTCATACTATGACATTGGCAGTGTGAATAGTGGACATTGGATCACTTTTATATGAACAACAATAAATATAATTCGGTTAATATTTTTATTTTCCACGAATATTTAAATTAATCATGATATATATTTAATTTCTTTAAAATTGGCCAATCTCTACCCTTTAACCATTCGAACATTAGGATTTTGGGACTAAACAACTAGTATGAATGAAGATCTGTAAATGGATTTTTAAATAATTTATATATAATATTTTGTTTCCAACAATATCCTTGACTTAACCATCCCATTAAATTATTAATTTGATATGGTAGGAAAAAGTTGTAATGATGTTAGGATAGCACAAAAACTTCCATTTTTGATGGTATATATTATTGATATTGGAAATAAAGAATGGAATCTTTCCTTATGAAGCTTATTATTAGTCATTAGACCATAATTATAAAACCTTACAATCTACCTAAAACTAAGATAGATACCTTGACTAATAATAATCATCATAATTATGTATTAAAAAACAAGGTAATCAATATATTATATAGTGCAATTGGAAGAAATGTATCCTGTCACATGTCTACTTATAAAACTCTATATAGAATTTGGAGAATATTTATAGTTAGTTATTATGGAACTAATAAATGAAAAATGAATTAACATGGTATTATTGGACCTGAATTTCAGTACATTAAAATTGGTGTACGTGAAATTTTTAATCGAATGCATCACTTGTTTACTAGTATTATTAATTGTATGAGTGCCTTAGGAGAATAAATGGATAATACAGTTCTAGTTAAATGAGTTCATAGGAGTCTACATAAAAAGTGGAAAGATAAGAAAGTGAATGTTGATAAATGTTTGAAATTTTACAATATAAACTCAATGAAAATGTTGAATTATTATGAAAATATTATTTAGAATTTAAAAATACTTCTAAAGAAGAATATATGAAAAGAAAACATATTTTTCTTAAATAAAATTTGATTATAAATTTTTACTCATCTGATTCTAAATTATAGTTAAATGATAGTGATGTGGTAGCTGAACATTCCAAAGGAGTTAAAAAAGGATGAAAGGATAGTTGTGAAAAATTAAAAAGTGTTTTCCTGAAGGTGATTAAAAGATTTAGAGAAAAGGTAATATTGTATCAAATTATTCTCCAAAATTTATCAATTATGAATGTTGGGGTTTAGGCCATATAATAAATTATTTCTCAAAGATAAATATAAAAGAAAAAATAGAATAAGAAGAAGATAAGATAATTTGTACATGGATGGCGTTATACTAAGGACCCAGATTAAAATGGATAATCTGGTTCGGAAAAAGAATAATTAAATCTATGTTTAATGGTTTCTATGACATATAATTTTGAATATTATTCTAATTATTATTAATCTAATTCAAAAAAACATTTGATGAATAAAATTTGGAAATTTCGAGGTTTAAATTATAGGTTTTTAATATTTTATAAATACATAAATGACTAAAAAAATCATAAGAAGTTTATTGAATAAAAAAATATCACACATTAATAGAATTAAACGATAATGAATGTTTCTTCGAGAAGTAATGATAGTATATGTTCATGTTTGGAATACATTCAAGATAAAATTAAAAATAAGGATTCAATTTATAAAAATAAAGGGGATAAATAATGAAAATTAAAAGTAATCCTTGATGACAATCAAAATCTCAAAAATGATGTCAAATATTTAAATACATATCTATACATATTTTTTAAAGGAATGTAACGTTATTATAAAATGCATAGAATTAAAAAATTCAAATAATGGTCTTTGTAATAATAATAAATTTCCTAAAATGTATAAGACATTATTTTTTCAAATATAAAAAAGGATGTGTATCCACAACCACTAATTTTAAATGTATGTTAAAATGAAATTATGAATTGATTGTTTTTTTTAGATTTACGCAATCTTTTATTCACACTAAATCCTATATTTCCAAATCATTATCATATAAATTCCCTTCAAATAATATTTTGAAATTAGTATTTGTTACTGAAAATTATTTTACTAACATGATTGGACCCATGTTTGTATAGATTCCAAAGTTTTCAAAAATATTACTATATCAGATATTTTTCTTAGGAGTTTGAGAAAGGAAACCTAGTACATGAATAGTGGATTTTATAGACACATAATAAGTGATGATTTAAATTTTATGTCATTAAAATAATGTGAAGTAGATAATGTTACATTTACTGATAATTCCAAAGGTAATGTTAAAGGCAATGGAGAGATTGACATTTCAAAATCTATTATCATGTTAAAAAAATCGGTGTTTAAAAATTAAAAAATAATCTGATAAGTATATATTTATTATGTGTTTATGGAATTCATTTAATTGTTCAAAATTATATGTTTATAGTTTTATAGGGCGAATCTATCCTATTTTATAATAAAAGAAAATATAAAATATATTCTAACAATTTTTTTGAACATACTATCCAAAATAATATGTGTTTATATTTTAGAGTGTAAGATAAAATTTTATGGCTTTTAAATTAGGGAATTCTAATTTTAGGTTCTTATATAAGCTATCCAAACATTATATTGTTCATTATATTCAAGATTTAAATCTGGAAAAAACCAATAGATGTGAATTTCAATAAAATGAAAACAATATAAAGAGATATTAATATATATGAAGTTAAAAAATTAATACATATAAGCCTCATTCATATTGATTTATTTGTACCTATACTTACTTCTACTTTTAGCATTAAAATGTATATTTTTTAGTTGTGGATGAATTTATAATATTCACATAGATTTATTTTCTATTTCAATTATATGAAACTATTTTAATACATGCATCATATTATAAATAGGATCACAATAAAATAAATTTATTTAATCATATACATTTAAATTGATAAAGGGGTATAATTTCTAAACAAGGAATTTTTATAATTACTTAAATATAATAGTTATTATCATACATTTTGAGCCCAATTAATACTACCAAGAAATGGATATTTTGAATGTAACAATTTAACCCTATAATAAATATCTAAAAACATGATAAATGAGTTTAAAACACTATATTTTTTTAGGAATAAGCTTCAAATACCAAATTTTATATGACTAGTAGTGTTATATTATGACTTATTTTATAGAAGACCACAAATGGACATTAAAAGGGAAACAATCCTAAAGTTGATTGTTTTTTAGTATTTTGACAAAAAATTTATATTCCTAACACCATTGATTCGTCAGATAATTTTGATGAAATATTTTGGGAAGGTGACTTTTTGGTTTATTCAATTTTTACTAAATCCTATAGATGTTATAATAAAATAACCATGATGGTTGAATAGTATATTCATATTAAATTTTATGAAGTTTATTTAAAATATGATAATTATAATTTACATCGTCTTGAAGATGTGTTAATTGATTTTGATTTTGGATACACTAAACCCCATAATCAAAACTTACATGGTGAGTAAAAAATTAACCCTAATGAATTAAATAGGAAATTACATAGAGACCACCATTTAGATAAAGTTATTATATATGTTGATTCAATAATTCAAACTATAAATTAATTAAGGATTATTTATTCTCATTATTTGTTCATTTTTTATTTTTATCCTAACAATATTGATGAATATTTTAAGTATTCTAATAAGGATCTTGATATGTAATATGGCTTAAATTATTTTTCAAGAAATAATGTTTAGATATTAGTTGAACCCCTAAAATAAAAATAAGTAATTGGTAATAAATGGATTTTTAGAAAAAAAAATTGATGAAACAAAAAACATGATAATAAATAATGATAAATTAGTTTTATAAGATTATTCTAAAGAAGAAGGCGTTTATTATTAATAAACTATATAATTAGTTTTAATATTAGAGGATATAAAAATTTAATTGACATATGTTTCTATTAATGGATTTAAATTATTTTAAATAAATTTCAAATGTTCTTTTCTAGATGTATATATTGTTGAAAAAGTATATATAATACAACCCCTAGTTTTGAAAATGAAAATTTTCCCAATCATGTTTTAAAAATTTTGAAAGATTTTTATGAACTCAAACAAGATATAAAATATTGGTATGAAATATTTTCTAATTTTATTTGAAAAATGGATTTATTACAAGAATTATTTGTCCAAATTTTATTAATAAGAGAAATTAAAATGATATTTTAATTGTGAAAATTTATGTAGAAGATATTATTTTCAAATATTGAAATGATACATTATGTAATGAATTTTCATATTTATTGATAATTGAATTTGAGATGAGTTATGTCATAGAATTAAAAAAAATTCTTTTGATATTTATTTTTTAAATGGGATGAATATTTTTTGTATATCAATATAAGTATGAAAATAAAATAGTTAAATGATTTGGGATTGAAAATTTCAAAAGTCAAAATTGACCCATGATTACTCCATGTAAATTAGATGTTGACAAATCTATAAAATGAGTGGAAAATGAGGATTTTAGAATATGATTTATATTTTATTATATTTTAAAAATTCTCATCTGAGATTAATGTTTATTGTTTTAAATTTTTATATATTTCTATGTGGTCATAAGAAAATTCATTTAAATGTTGCGAAAAATTCATAAATGATTTTAAATTTTCTTATAATATTAGTTTATTCAATCAAATAAAAGATTAATTTGAATTTAAAATGTATTTAGATTTCTATTTTTGTGTATTGACCATAGATAGAAAAATCCCAATTAGAATGTGTCACATTATTGGGAAAATATTAGTTTCGTGGAAAAATATAAATGTTCTTTTCCAAGATTTATTTATTTTAGAACCAAAATACATAGTTCTAGTAATTTTATTGCTCAATCCTCATGTATTAAATAAACACTAATAGGTTTTTATTTTTAAATTGATGAGACATGTATATTTTTTGAGAATTCATCATTTATTGAACTTTCTTTGAATCCTTTGTATTATTCATGAAAAAACACTATGATGATTGATATCATTTAATTAGAAACCATATTCAATAAAGGTGAAATGTTTTTATAATATTTTCCAACTAACGATAAAATAGCTGATATATTTACTAAACCTTTTGACTCAACCATGTTCGAGATAATTAAATTTTATATTTTTTAATGGTGGATGTTTAAAATTTAATTTCAAGTAGAATATATTTGAATCAAATATTTATCTAAATTGATCTATCTTGTATGATTTAAGGTAATTCTTGAAGGAAAAAATCATCTCTAATTCAGAATCCAACATTATTTAAAGTTTATTAAATTTGAATTAATCATTATTGTGACATGTTTATATATTTGGATAGTAAGAATACTTAATCTACATGAACATTATGTTTTACAATCATTCACATAAAATTGTATTCTTGGTTAGTGAGCATGTAAATCTATTTAATTTTTTGGTTTACTAGTATGTTCATACATTATTGATTACTTTTAATTCATTTAAAATGATCTATAAATTATTTGATTATCATTTACTATGTTTTTTGGATTCTTTTTTCTTTAAAAATTATTACATAGGGGATGTAATTATTTTTTTATATAAGCATGTTTTGAATTCTACATAAAATAGATTTAAGATTGATATTATTTAAAGAAGGTATAAATCATTTTATTTACGTTGATTTTGTTTAATTTAATTTTATCTTTAACTTACTATACTATTTTATTCTACATTTCATTTTATTTAGAGTGATATAGAATCTTTTAATGTGATTTTGATGAATATTTTAATGACATTTTATTTTAGACATTTAAAATTCTATTTAACTTAGTGTGAATTTAAAATGTTATATTAACTTCAATTTTATAAAAAATAGATATCATTACCAAAATTTTAGTTAATTTTAAAAAGGGCGAGATTTTTTTGAAATTTAATTTTGTTTTATAAATATAAAAAATGGGGAGATTTTTGAATTACTCTTTTCCACTTCACATAATTAAGAATTTATAATTACAAATTAATCTTTTTAATTAATTTGACATGAGTGATGAAATTTCCATGAAGCATTCACTACTTCTAGAATACAAAAATGATGTTAAATTATTAAAATATAAAATTTTTATTCCCTATTTAATTTATATTTAATTATTTTTACTCAATTTTTTTTAATTAGAATATATTTTATGAATAATTTTATGTTGTTGAAAAACTATTTTACACCAGTACAATTTCATTGTACCAATTAATAAATTATTTTCATATAAAAATATATTAAACATATATTTAATCTATATTAATTTTACATGGTATAAGAAATGACCTTTATATAAGTCACCCTTACATGAATATTTTTTACCTTTTGAAAATGTATAGAAACTAAGTACTACCATTTCACAAAATGAAGAAACCAGTAATGGACTTTACCCATTAGATGGATATGATTTTGACTCATACAAAACATGTAGAATTCATGAAATAACATTATATAAATGTTGATTTACTCATACACAGATTCAAAAATGTCTTTTAGGTTGAACAAATGTAATGACCCAGAATTTTTAAATCATATTTCTTTCCTAAAAATGTGTGTTATTTTATTTCACACAAAAAAGATGTCTCTATTATATTAATGTGGTTTCAAAAGAGTATAATGTGAAATGTGGCCATTATGATTCCACAATTATATGAATATTGGTGAATATGATCATTGAAAATTATATTCATGGAAATAATTTTAATGTTATAATTTTTACTTATAAGAAGAAATTAAAATAGATAAATAATGAAGAAAGGACAAGTGATAACCTCAACAAATAGAGTTATGTCACACAAAGCCTATTTTTCAGAACTAGTGAGGGTGGTAAAATCAATGGGTTTATCCCGTGACCAACCCCAATCCATGCATCAATAAGTTAATCTGGAATGAAATCATCAAAGGAAGAAGTTCAACATAGTGGAAATGACCACTCTGGTTATGTTAACAGAGCCACCACATGAATCAAGCACTATCGAACACCTCACCCTTAGGTCATACAAGGATGTTATAAGGGGATATGTTGTAAAGACCCAGAAATTTCAAGGAACATTTTTTCTTAATTTTCTTTGGGATTTTACAAGAACACAGTTTCTGACGGCGCCTGATTCTGAGGCCCGGTGTGCCCGGAATCATTTTCTGAAGTTTGGCTCAGGTACGCTCAGTGAACGAACGAGTGGAAATTTCTATCTTTTGAACCGGTTCACGGAATTGAATTGCGAGGGCACCGATGGAACCACAGCGCCGGTAATTTCTTAGGAACTCATATTCCGCAGTTTCATTTTATCGAGTTTAGAAGTTAGTTTTCGGGGGTTTTTAATTAAACTAAATAAAAATATGTGTTTTCCGTATTTTTATTTGAAGTGGTAGTTAGAACCTCCAAGGAGAGGTTATTGGAGGGGCCCACCCACACATAACCTCCCTTGGGTGGATGTTATAAGGTAGGGCCCACATGAGTATCAAACCCCCTTAACCCCCCCCCCCCCCCCTAACTCTTGAACTCTCCATTTATGTGGATGAAACTCTCTCTCATTAAATGAGTCTCTCCACCTCCCTCTCATTAAATTTCACAACTTGAGATATTTAATTATGTGAGTTAATTTAATTTCAAACTCTTGAAACTCATAAGCTTTGTTGTGTTAATAAAACAAGTTAAGAACTTATTTTATTTGGGTTGGAGTTTAGTTGATTGGGAGCCTTTGGAGAAAAAGCTTAGGAAGTCTTGAGTTTCTTCTTTCTCAACGACGAAGAACACGAAGAACGTCTCTTCCGCCATTGAAGCACGACGACACCAAATTCTTCATCGTTCTTCAACCGAGGCAAGGAAAGGTAAGCGACATCCACGACATCTCCAACGACCTTCATCCACGTCAAAGAAGATAATGTCACCCGCGAAGAACGTCATCAACGATGATGTCACCTCCGAACGCTCATCCACCAACGACGAGTACTCTTCTTCCTTTCCGACACATGAGCATGAGATTTGGGAGTGTGTGAAGAACACGACAATCGAGGAATCAATATCCGCCCTTTTTCCAAGATCGTCAACGAACGACAATTACGAGGTAGGGAATTTAAATTGTGATTGTTGGTGAACCCTCGTTTACTCCATTGATTTTTTATTCTTCGTGAATATGTCCAACTGCTATAGTTTAACGAGAGGGGGCCGGTCCGCACAAACACGGCTAACCCACCTCCTTTTTCCATGTTGGATTTCATTGTGGTTTGGTACGGGAAGGCATGGTGCCGTCGTACCACGCGGAATCATGTGACAAGGAAATGTGTGCCACCGTCGCGCCGCGTCGTGAAAAACAAACAAGGGCGCGACATCGTCGTGCCGCGTCGTAGAAACCTGAAGACATCCGCGGACGGAGTCGGGCCACGGCAAAGGGGCGCGGCGCCAACGCGTCGCGCCGGAGAACCACGAAGACGGCGCATTTTTTTAATTGACGTGCGGATTGACGAGCGATGACACAACGGGGCCGCAAGGTATTTTTGAAGCTTGCGCCGTAAAGTACGAGACCCGAGATGAACACCGGCTCAGATGGTTTTGAAAACGGACCACCGGAGAAACTCTGGTGGCCCGCAGAAACACCCGGAGGCGCGGGTCGCCGGCGTGGTGTCGCCGGCAACCGGAGGCGGGGGCCAGAGTCGTCCGGCCGCCAGGCGGCGGCGGCGCCCGAGCGCGCCGCCGCCCTCAATTAACGGCGAGGGGCGGGCCGGGCACACCCCCCGCTCCCCGACTTTGGCTCGGCCACACCGAGCCGCGGCTGGCCGGTCGGGCCGGACCGAGCCAGCCAGGCCGGGCCGCGCAGGCCAGGCCGGTCCGAGTCCAGTCGGGTCAGACCCGGTTCGGGCCGACCCAGGGGGGTCGGGCCGGGTCAGTCCGGGCCCAGACCCCCCGATTTCGGACCACTTTCAGTCAAATGCCCATATCTTGAGCTACGGACCTCCGATCGATGAACCGTCAGTTGCGTAGCGATTCTTGGAACGAGACGGTCGTTTCGGTATAACGTACTCAAGGTTTAGGAATACTTTACGTTCAGCCGGGTTGGTTCGGATATGAAACCAACCGGGGCCTCGGAGCAGAAACGCTTATATCTTGAGCTCCGGACGTCCGATTGACGTGTCGTCGACTTTGTTGGATTCATCTAAGTGAGACGGAACTTTTTGCATACTTCGCTCGAGATTTGGATACATTTGGATAGTGGCCGGGTTGGATTGCACCCGAAATCCAACCGAGCCCCTAGAACGGAAAAGCTGATATCTTTCAGACCAGACGTCCGTTTGACGAACCATCAGCGGTGTTGGTGATCTCATTGAGAAACGGTCCCTATGAGTATACCCTATGAGAGTTCGGGGTACAGTTGAGATATGGCCAGGTTGGTTCGCTCACGAAACCAACCGGACCCCTAGGACGAAAAGGCTAATAACTCATAGACCGGGCGTCCGATTGATGCGCCGTGTGTTGCGTTGAGACCCCTATGACGAGGCGGTCCTTTGAGATACTTATTCGTGGGACTTTGAGATACTTGGAGTATTGACCTGTAGCTCGTGGAGCGGACCCTCTCGGAGACGAGCGTGTGGAGTACGAAGACCGTGTAGCCGACTGAGACCTGACGACTACTTGACCAACTCGACTTGGAGTGAGTCGACTAGCTCAGTGGACGGAGCACTACTTTGTGAGGTGCAGACCCATGGCGGACGGAGCACTGCCTTTGTGACAGTGCAGACCCGCGGTACTCGTCCGGAGAGTACCTCAGCAGGCTACTAGGGGGTGTGCACTACTGTGTTTGGGTGGCATACCCCGGTGGGAAGCACTACTGTGTTTGGGTGGCTGGCCCGTGGTACTCGACAGGAGGAGTTCCTCAGCAGTCTTAGGTTAGTGAGCAGTACCTCGGAGTCGTGACAGGACCATTGTACACTCTAGAGACGGGGCTCTTCAGCAGTTACAGTTTCGATAATGAAAATCCTGGTTTGAGCTGAGACTTTTGACATTTGTTTTTACCTCATGATTGAGATGGGTCACTTGATAACTTAGTTATATGTATGGGAATATATCTGGGTAGTGGTTATCCGTTGATTTCATGATCTTGGTGTTTTCTTCATGATTGAGATGGGTTACTTGATAACTTAGGTATATGCATGGGCATATACCTAAGTAGAGGTTATCTGTTGAGATCTTCTTTGTGGTTATCCATGCTGGTTTTAGTGAGACCTTGAGGGTCTCGTGGTCCCTACTGAGTATCGTTATACTCACCCCTTCACGGGCTATGCCCGCACCTCGTTGTGTTGGTTGCAGACGATGGGCAGTGCTGACGGAGGCCGAGTGTTCGAGGACTGGACGGTACCCAGACGCGGACTACACGACGAGTCAGTATCCGGAGGTGGACTTCACGGCGGGACGATACTCGGAGGAGGTTGACGGGCGAGAGCGTTGTGGAGGCTATCTGTACCTGACCTTCAGGTAGGATCCGTGGTGGACGACCCAGGAGCTGCGCCATCTGTACCTACCCTTCAGGTAGGATCCGAGGAGGACGACCCAGGAGCCGCTTCCGTCCCTCCAGCTGTTGTCTTTTTCTGTTGTACTTTGTTCAGTTGTAGTTGTACTTTCTTTTGGGTTTTTATTCTAGCCCATTTACCTTTCAGCACTTCTCTTTGTACTTAGTGTTTTACTTCCGCTTGTACTATGTGGTGTTTTGTTTACTTTTATAAAGGCAATGCCTTCCCAGTTATCGGGATTTATGCTTTTGGTGCTAGTCGCCAGCCCCGGGCCTATGGAAGGCGGGCTTGGGGTAGTCACGTCACGGGCCCCGAGGACGGGTCGTGACAAATTGGTATCAGAGGAGTCGGTTCTACTGCATAACTTATAACTCTGATATTTTCTTTCTATGAAGCAATAGTGTTAAGGGTACCGAGTGTGGTCTTCAGTTCAGGGAGTCCAGTGTTGGTGTGGGCGGCCGACATATCCATACACCAGGACCCTGAAAACTGATTTCGGACTTTTTGCACGAAAACACTGATTGCGTGTGTGTTTTCAAAGGTTTTCCCTTAAAACAGCTCAAACCAGGTCAGATCACCAGGTATAATCGTTGACCGTGTCACGTTGTTTCTTTCAGGATGCCTTTTCTCGAACGACCAGCTACAGCCCAGAGGGATGTGCATACTGATAGCCTTCCGAGCGACGAGGCTTCGGTACAGGGCCCTCTTGCAGTTGAGGCACCAGCGGAGGCACCAGCGGTACTACCATACGTTGGTCCACCGATGCCACCAGCCCCAGCAGTATGCGATGCAGGACACTTGAGCGCGCTACACGAGTTCCAGCGCCAGAGGCCACCCAGTTTCTGGGGAGAGACGGACCCGCAGGCGGTTGAGGTTTGGCTGGAGGCTGTGGTGAGAGTCTTCAGGCTAGTGGGGACACCGGCAGACTTCATGGTGATCTTTGCTTCCAGCCTTCTTCAGGCAGCAGCAGGCAGGTGGTGGAGCCACTTGTTCAAGTTTTTCGACAGGATGACCTTCGAATGGGAAGACTTCGAGACCTTCTTCAGTGTGGAGTTTGTGCCAGTAGCTCTACACCCCGAGCGTGTACAAGAGGTTCTGCCTTTGCCGTGTGTTTTTTGATCAGTAGTCGAGTCATCTGTGGGCAGTAGACAGATGATGCAGAGGTCCAGGAGGACCAGACCAGCAGTTGGACGATCTCGGGTTTTAGGACCGGTGGTACGGGGCACCCGGGGTGGGGTCAGAGCTAGGCGTTCCAAAAACAGATAGTGTTACTCATGCGGCGGGAAGGGTCACCTGGCACGTGACTGTCCGACTCCTCGTACAGTTGATCCGCAGGCATTGGAGGAGCCACCGAGGCAGAAGCAGCGGCGGGTTCTTGAGCAATAGTCGAGCAGTGGACAAGGTAGTAGAGCTCCGGGTGCAGGTAGACATGAGCGGAACTAGTGGATACATCTCTTGTACTTCTAGTTCCATGTTCCTGTTGTATTCGTGTCTTTGTACTATGAGCTGCAATAATAACAAGACACTTATCTTTGTTTGCTTTCCTGTCCTTTGGTTTGGTTGATACTGAGTGGTCCCGGTTAAACTGTTGACTTGACCCTCACTTTCGAGATTTCTACTGGAGGAGACCGAGTGACCTCACGCTCATGCTGACAGTGTGACTCGACCCTTGGAGGCGAGAGTGACAGTTGGATCTATTAGTAGTTACGTCGAGGCCTTACAACGTCATCCATGGCATGAATGCATCATTCATGTCAAGATTGACTGTATTAGGTAATGGGCGTGGTTCATCCAGGGGATGAGACCGAGTTTCTCTTTTCGGCAAAGGAGAAATTTTAGCAGCTCTTTCAGATCTTATGCAAAGAAGGTACAGATCGTCCAGGAGCGGATGAAGACTGCACAGTGCAGTAAGAAACCAGAAACCGGCTCCAGTCTTAGAGACTCGAGCATGTTAAATGTTAAAGAAGAGGAATCTTAAAGGAGAGATGAGTCTGCGAAGAAGCAAATGTGGAGGCAGAGCTAGGAGGGCAGCATGAGGTGGTGTACATCTTAACATGCTACAACCACTCACCTTAGTTATCCCCGCCAGGCTCAGGGAGATGGAGAGCGGAGGAAGAGTGCGGCTGCATGTGGTCAAGGAGTGTGACCCAATGGCTCTAAAAAATGATTCAAGGGACAGTCTGTGTCCACTACTAGCTGCTGTAGTAACAGACGTCGATATGAATCATTCCTCGCTTTCACAAATCTTGTCCCAGACCTAGGGTTTCTGGTAAGCCATGGACTTGACCCTCACGTCTGAAGATACCTTGGGAGGAGACTCGATAATCACACTTACGCCAACGGTGTGGTCGGACCCTCGAGGCGAGAGTTTCGGTTGGAATATCTTGGTGGCAGCGTCGAGGCCTTATGACGTAAGTTTGAGTATGGAATGGGCTATAACTATTCATACTCAAATTGACGGTTTTAGGCAAACGTCGGAAAGGGTTTTCCTTGGTCGGCGAAAAGGAAACCCCAGGAAGCATAGGATAAACTCTTTCATAGGAGGGTGCGACCGGTCACTCTTGAGTCAGTCAACCATACCCTCGTGGCAGCAGTCGTTTTGAGTTCCAGTTCTAACAGGAATTGGAGACCTCTAGAGTTAGATGATGATGATCACGTCCTTATACGGGTCTCACCTCGACGAGGTTTACGGAGATGTGGCCAAGGCGGCAAGTTAACTCAGAGGTTCAATGGACCTTTCTAGGTCCACAGCTTGGTAGGCGAGGTGGTTTACCGCTTGACCGATCCACCTCAGTTGCACTAGGTGCACGACGACTTCCACGTATCTCAACTGAATAGATACGTGCTCAACCCTTCGCATATCATCGACCATAAGGAGATGGACGATGGCGATGAGGTGTTTTTCATGGAGGATCCAATGGGGATCTAGGATTGATAGTAGCTGATCCTACGAGGACGATCGATTCCTTGAGTGCACAGTCTTTGGTAGTACGGAACCTCCAGGAAATCACATGGGAGCGGAAGGCTCAGGTGCGTGTTCAATACCGATTTTGTGACCCTAGTTTGTGTTGAACCTTTACGGGGATGTAAATCCCTGAGGTGGGAGTAATGTAAAGACCCGTAAATTTCAAGGAAATTTTTTCCTTAATTTTCTTTGGGATTTTACAAGAACACAGTTTCTGACGGTGCCTGATTCTGAGGCCCGGTGAGCCCAGAATCATTTTCCGAAGTTTGGCTCGGGTACATTCAGTGAACGAACGAGCGGGAATTTCTATATTTTGAACCAGTACTTGGAATCGAATTCCGAGGGCACCGATGGAACCTCAACGCTGGTAATTTCTTAGGAACTCATGTTCCGCAGTTGCGTTTTATCGAGTTTGGAAGTTAGTTTTCTAAGGTTTTTAATTAAACTGAATAAAAATATGTGTTTGCCATATTTTTATTTGAAGTGGAAGTTAGAACCTCCAAGGGGAGGTTAGTGGAGGGGCCCACCCGCACATAACATCCCTTGGGTGGATGTTATAAGGTGGGGCCCACATGAGTAACAAACCCCCTTAACCCCCCCCCCCCCCCCCCCCCTTAACTCTTGAACTCTCCATTTATGTGGATGAAACTCTCTCTCATTAAATGAGTCTCTCCACCTCCCTCTCATTAAATTTGACAACTTGAGATATTTAATTATGTGAGTTAATTTAATTTCAAACTGTTGAAATTCATAAGCTTTGTTGTGTTAATAAAACAAGTTAAGAACTTATTTTATTTGGGTTGGAGTTTAGTTTATTGGGAGCCTTTGGAGAAAAAGCTTAGGAAGTCTTGAGTTTCTTCTTTCTCAACGATGAAGAACACGAAGAACGTCTCTTCCACCATTGAAGCACGACGACGCCATCTTCTTCATAATTCTTCAACCGAGGCAAGGAAAGGGAAGCGACGTCCACGACATCTCCAACGACCTTCATTCGCGTCAAAGGAGACGACGTCGCCCGCGAAGAACGTCGTCAACGACGACGTCACCTCCAAACGCTCATCCACCAATGACGAGTACCCTTCTTCCATTCCAACGCATGACCATGATATTTGGGAGTGTGTGACGAGCACGAAAATCGAGGAATCGATATCCGCCCTTTTTCCGAGATCATCAACGAATGACAATTACGAGGTAGGGAATTTAAATTGTGATTGTTGGTGAACCCTTGTTTACTCCCTTGATTTTTTATTCTTCGTGAATATGTCCAACTGATATCGTTTAACGAGAGGGGGTCGGTCCGCACAAACACGGCCGACCCACCTCCTGTTTCCATGTTGGATTTCATTGTGGTTTGGTATGGGAAGGCGTGGTGCCATCGCACCACGCGGAATCATGCGACAAGGAAATGCGCGCCACCGTCGTGCTGCGTCATGAAAAACGAACAAGGGCGCGACACCGTCGCGCCGCGTCGGAGAAACCCGAAGACATCCACGGACGGAGTCGGGCCACGGGAAAGGGGCGCGACGCTAACGCTTCGCGCCAGAGAACCACGAAGACAACACGTTTTGTTAATTGATGTTCGAATTGACGAGCGACGACATAACGGGGCCGCAAAGTATTTTTGAAGCTTGCGCAGTAAAGTACGAGACCCGAGATGAACACCGGCTCAGACGGTGTTGAAAACGGACCACCGGAGCAACTCCGGTGGCCTGCGGAAACACCCAGAGGCGCGGGTCACCGGCACAGCGTCGCTGGCGACCGGAGGCAGTGGCCGGAGCCGTCTGGCCGCCAAGCGGCGGCGGCACCTGAGCGCGCCGCCCCCTCAATTAACGGCGAGGGGCGGGTCGCGCGCACCCCCCGCTCCCCGACTTCGGCTCGGCTACGCCGAGCCGCAGTTGGCCGGCCGCGCCGCGCCGCGCCGGCCGGGCTGGTCCATGTCCAGTCCGGTCGGACCCGGTTCGGGGCGACCCAGGGGGGGTCGGGCCGGGTCGGTCCGGGCCCAGACCCCCCGATTTCGGACCACTTTCAGTCAAATGCCCATATCTTGGGCTACGGACCTCCGATCGATGCACCATCAGTTGCGTAGCGATTCTTTGAATGAGACGGTCATTTCGGTATATTGCACTCAAGGTTTCGGAATACTTTGGGTTCGGCCCGGTTGGTTCGGATACGAAACCAACCGGGCCCTCGGAGCGAAAATGCTTATATCCTGAGCTACGGACGTCCGATTGACGTGTAGTCAACTTTGTTGGAATCCTCTAAGTGAGAAGGAACATTTGGAATACTTCTCTCAAAATTTGGATATAGTTGGATAGTGTCCGGGTTGGATTGCACCCAAAATCCAACCGAGCCCCTAGAACGGAAAAGATGATATCTTTCAGACCAGACGTCTGTTTGACAAACCGTTAGTGGCGTTGGTGATCTCGTTGAGAAACTGTCCCTATGAGTATACCCTATGAGAGTTCGGGGTACAGTTGAGATACGGCCGGGTTGGTTCGCTCCCGAAACCAACCACGCCCCTGGGACGAAAAGGCTAATAACTCACAGATCGGGCGTCCGATTGACGCACCGTCTGTTGCGTTGAGACCCCTATGATGAGGCGGTCCTTTGAGATACTTCTTCATGGGACTTTGAGATACTTGGAGTGTCGACCTGTATCTCGTGGAGCGGACCCTCCCGGAGACGAGCGTGCGGAGTACGGAGACCGTGTAGCTGACTGAGACCTGACGACAGCTTGACCGACTCGACTTTGAGTGAGTCGACTAGCCCAGTGGACGGAGCACTACCTTGTGAGGTGCAGACCCATGGCGGACGGAGCACTACCTGTGTGATAGTGCAGACCCGCGGTACTCGTCCGGAGAGTACCTCAGCAGGCTACTAGGGGGTGTGCACTACAGGGTTCTGGTGGCATACCCCGGCGGGAAGCACTACTGTGTTTGGGTGGCTGGCCCGCGGTACTCGACAGGAGGAGTACCTCAGCAGTCTTAGTTTAGTGAGCAGTACCTCGGAGTCGTGACAGGACCACTGTACACTCCAGAGACGGGGCTCTTCAGCAGTTACGGTTTCGATAATGAAAATCCTGGTTTGAGGTGAGACTTTTGACCTTTGTGTTTACCTCATGATTGAGATGGGTCACTTGATAACTTAGGTATATGTATGGTAATATATTAGGGTAGTGGTTATCCATTGATTTCCTGATCTTGGTGTTTTCCTCATGATTGATATGGGTTACTTGATAACTTGGGTATATGCATGGGCATATACCTAAGTAGAGGTTATCTGTTGAGATCTTATTTGTGGTTATCCATGTTTGTTTTAGTGAGACCTTGAGGGTCTTGGGGTCCCTACTAAGTATCGTTATACTCACCCCTGCATGGGCTATGCCCGCACCTCGTTGTGTTGGTTTCAGACGACGGGCAGTGCTGACGGAGGCCGAGTGTTCGAGGACTGGACGGTACCCGGACGTGGACTACACGACGAGTCAGTATCCGGAGGTGGACATCACGGCGAGACGACACTCGGTGGAGGTTGATGAGCGAGAGCATTGTGGAGGCTATCTGTACCTACCCTTCAGGTAGGATCTTTGGTGGATGACCCAGGAGCTGTGCCATCTGTACCTACCCTTCAGGTAGGATCCGAGGAGGACGACCCAGGAGCCGCTTCCGTCCCTCCAGCTATTGTCTTTTTCTGTTGTACTTTGTTCAGTTGTAGTTGTACTTTCCTTTGGGTTTGTATTCTGACCCATTTACCTTTCATCACTTCTCTTTGTACTTAGTGTTTTACTTCCTCTTGTACTCTGTGGTGTTTTGTTTACTTTTATAAAGGCAATGCCTTCCAGTTATCAGGATTTACGCCTTTGGTGCTAGTCGCCAGCCCCTGGCCTATGGAAGGCGGGCTTGGGGTAGTCACGGCACGGGCCCTGAGGATGGGTCGTGACATATGTTTTGTGGCTTTAGTTACATAAATTATTATTTGATTGTATCAATAAAATTTTTATTCCATCAATTCCATTTTAAGAATAGTTTTTATTAAATATGATGAATTTGATAAATTGATTTTTTATACACAAATTGTACTTTTCAGAAAGGATATAAATATTATCTAATAAAATAATGTATTGTGAATAATATTTATTTTAATGAAATATAATAAAAAATACTCTTATTTAAATATAAATGATAAAATAAATTTATTATTTCATTGAAACATTTTATGTGTCTGAAATTTTACTATGCATTTTCAACCCACAATTTTATTTAAAAAATAGGTATTTTTATATTTGAATGTTAATATTCTAAAAATTAGAAAATCATTATGATAAAATAAATATCATTTTTAAATCACCAGACTGAAATTAGGTAAGGGTGAATTTAAGAGAATTTTATAAAGTACTCTATTTTTTCGTGGATAGTAAAAATATAGTTTGGGGTTTTTAGTAAGGTTAATAACTTAAAAATTATCTCATAATTATTCAATAATTAATTAACCACAATAAATGATCCAAAAAGTTTTATTTTATTAATATCAAGAATTAAAATAGATTTTAATTAATTTACATACCAAAAAGTTACTTTCCAAAGTCTAAAATTGAACCATTAACATCAAAAATATTATTTTGAGGATACATTAATTTCCATTCCAAATGAAGTAATATAAAATGATGATTGATTATTTTGGGTAAAAAAAACATAAAATATGCTCCAAATTTCCATATCCTTGGTAAAAATCTTGGGGAAGCCCGTTTTTAAATTTTACATAACCTTGATTTCTATGGCCTATATTTAGAAATTATTTTACAAATCATTCACTTTTGATATAAATACACACCCATTTATCCATATACATTCACTCACAATCAATTCTCCATGAAAATATGGTATTATTTTCCTCCCATGCACCCCCAAATGTTTCCTGAAGCCCCCATGTTTCCATTCCTTAAGATCTATGATTAAATCATCAAGGTAAGAGAAATCCATGCTTCTCTTTTCCATTCAAGTTCCCTTTTTATGTGTCATGTCTTCCAGTTTCCAAAATAAGTTATAATTTACAAGTTACTTTATCCCATTATGGTAATAATATTAATTTATGAATGTTATACCCTTATCCATATTCATTTGACCATTTTCTAACACCATATTTTATACCCGTTATACAGTTGAATTTACTTCTCAATATTTTTATCTTCTCCTCAAGAAATTCTCATTTATTTTCTTCTTATCAAAACCCAAGAATATTTATTTTACAATGGTATTAAAATAAATGTAAAAATTATTTATTTTATTTTGGGATTAATATACATGAAACCTGAATTCCCTTTTCGTCTGTTGAAAATGACATATTGATCATGTTTTTAAGCACATTTGAGATGTCCCAATTTTGATATAAAACCCATTTTTTATTATCCATGGGTTATTTATGAAAATTTTTATTATGATATATTTTTATCAAATTAATTAATAAATACGAAGGTTCTTCCATAATATCATTCCAATGCATTGGGTAAATAATTTCATCTCTAGAGATGACATGTTTTATGATACCTTGGTAAATAACCATGGTTATTTTCATTTATGACACCTGAGTGACAAACATGGTGGTATGCTTTTGAATATATAATTTAAATATTATATCCACATTTATAAGTAATTTTTCTTGTTCTTTTTATGATGATATTAATTAGTTTCTATTGATCATGAATTAATAACGTTCATCTTATTCTTATTCATATTCCTCATGATCACAACTAAATTGTATACCCTTACTAGGTCTCATACTCATTGTTTTCCTTTGATGTATGTCCTAAGGAAATTTGTTATAGTAAATACACTTAGGATGAACCCATAAGGATTTATTCAAGTTGATTTAGAATAATTCTTTAATTTTTCTTGTATTATGTACCTTATTTCCATGAAACAAAACATTAAAAGATACTCTATTTATAAAATGAAAATAAAAAGATAATGTAATAAAAATGTGGGATGCCCTAAAAAATCACTATTAAGAAATCCATTTTTATATCATAATGCTTGTGATATCCATTCTTATGGAATAATTTCACTTACAAACATTCAAGATTTTGAATAAAATGAAGTTTACATAGAATATATAATTATAATATCTTGGTTGACTAATTTATGAAATGACTCCAAAAATGAATGAATCCATTAATTTTTTTATGAAACATGAGTTTGTTTTTTAAAAATTCATAATATTCTATATTTTATTAATTTTTAATATTTTTATCTACAACCTAATTGTTTTATTGGTTTTCATTTTTTTCATATTTCTATAATTATTTATATACTATAAAAAATAATTTGAATGAATTTTATATAGAATTAAATGTGTATCATGTGGGGAAAAATATTAAATATTTCCATTTTATGTTTTTTAATTTCATGATTCAAATTTAATTGGATTTAATTTTGAATATTCAGCCTCTTTTGATTTAAGGTAGTTTTCCAAGGAATTTAATCTTTATTTTATTCATTGTTGTAGTAAATATTTACTCATTCGAATGTATTCCATTGTATATATTGATATTGTGTTTACATATTATTGAAGTGAATCCAAATTAATAATATTTATTATCATTTATAAATTAATTTCTTATGAAACATTAACTTTTAAATAAAAATTGAACAATTATAAAGTTGTTTTTTGGTTTCACATTCGTGCCTACTATTTTTTGAAAAGAATAAATATAGTGGAAAAAATAGTCTATTTGATGTACATCAAATTTTTATTATTGATGATTTTTATGCATGGAGGAAATATATATATATATATATATTAATAAAAGTAGTGAAAGATATATAGAACTATGATGGAAACCTGAACTATAAATCTTATGATCACTGATGTGATTGTCTATGGCTGGGATCCATCATTCAACACTCATATACCCAAATGAGGTACAAGATTACTAGGTATTAAATGATTTAAATTTTTTATGTCTCATTTATATGGTCTTTATAACTTATATTTGTGTGTAATGGTTTCATATTGTTTTATTAAAAATAATTTTCATAGTATCGGGTTATACCACCCCTACAAAAGGTACCCTGATTTGTGCCTTGGTCTAGTAAAAGTATGCAGTTTTGGTTATTCCAGGTTCTAGATAGATGTAACTTCCGTTATTAGTACATATAAAAATAAGGTTCAAGATTGTGCCTCCATGTGAGAAAAAGGTTGGATATGGGTTGTTCTTATAGGGGAGAAAAATATATTGTAAAGTGTTTTCAATCTCGTCAATTGTATGGTCACTTTTATAGTGGGTGGAATATTGTCATGTTGATAGCATGAAGAGTATAAATAGGATCACTTTGACATGAACTACTATAAAAATACTTTTGTATATATATCTACTTTACACATCAATTTATCTTAACATTGATTAATATTTAAGTTGTTATAATGTGATTAATTCACCCTAGTTGACCATTTGATCGTTCTCATATTGGTACCAAACATTGGCTACAAAGATGATATCTGATCCATGAATCTATGACATGAAATTACATATAAATTTAGTAAATATATGATTAATGGATTCAGTTACATCACATTTAACTCCTATCCATAACTCTCCCATGAATTATTTTGATTTTTGATGTGTACGGAGTGTCCAAAGTTAACTCCTTAATGTTTAGATAGTTACATTATTCATGGTAGTGAAAAGAGTATAAAACCAGTTATTAATTAATATTATGACATTATATTATCATATCAAACAATATATTCTTTCAGAGTGTATATAATATCCTATATAATTAATTACAACTGTCTAATTATAATCCTTTGATATCATTATATCATTTGGTATTATATAATATTAGTCATAAATGAATATGTTTTTTCCATACAACTGTCACACCAAAAGAAAAGCCCTATCATGCAATAAAATAACTTTTGAATTTGGAAATATTCTTTTGAATCTCTCTCTTACACAAAACAATAAATTATTTTTTGTGTTATTTGACCTTATATTGCATCGTATACAGTAACTTATAAAATCATTACCAAAACATTTTTTGATATCTTTCAAAACACTTTTGGAAATACATCATTATCTTCACTTTGTATTATATCATATGAAAGAACCTCTAAAAAACCTATCCAATACACTCTGGGTTAAAAATAAAAAAAATATAATAGCACTCTTAGTCACACTCAATTCCCATTTATTTAACCATCAAGTTAGACCCCATAGGCCTTTATAACACTAAACAAATATGAAACAAAAAGTCCATAAATGTAATAAAAGATTAACATATAGTAAATCATCAATAAGTATCATGATACTAAGGGATCTAGTGTGATCTCAATATAAAACATGCACCTTTATATGTCTATCCAGAAGATGCTTCACATGAGAACATTTATTTTCAAATGTTCTCTTTTTCTAATACATTGTGTGACCATGGGACATGATTTAGGTAAATCCCAAATATAATCATAAAATGTTCTTAATTCACTGAGTATAAAATAACCAGGTCAAAGAATACATCGCAACTAATTTTTTTAATAGTTGAGTAGATCACATAGCCCTCATCCAAGTATAAAATGACAGCACATGTTCCTCTCATGTGTGGCTATAGGTTTCCATGTTCTATCAAAATTGATATCATAGATGTCATACTCATTATATGAGTGGAAAAATTTCATCTGGGTGGATCCCCAACCAAAAGAATGATCCTAAACATACTAAAACACCCCTTGATTAGTTAATCCTTAAGGATATAGTATGATAGTTGTCAAATTATGATGGTTATCCTGATTGGTGTCTCCCTAACCTTAGGTGTGAGAACCTAAAATGTGAAAATAATTCTCAGGTATAACCAGGATATGGTTTATTAAACACTATGTTGTATACTCCTTGGGTCATCCACTAAACAAAACATTTTCCCCCCATGAGATAATTTTGTTTCTTCATTATGAATACTGCTCACACTAACATTAATATATCATCATAATCTGTAACACTATATGATGAGCATCATTTTGGCAAAACTTAATGATTATCATTAAGAGTTTAATTATCCTTATATTTCATGAAATATAATACCCAAATATTTTAGTTTTTATTTTATTTTAAAAATACAACTATGTTTGATAGCATGTAGGACACACTACCTCATGTTTAAATAAACTATGAAATAATATTATAAATCGTCCTTAAGATTGTTGGGTATGAATAGAAATGACCACATTATGAAATATATGTAATATAATTATTCATTAATTCAAATAATTGATTTAATTAATTAATTTAAAAATCATCGAATTATTGAAACCAGACAAATAATAAGAATAAAGTCATTTTATGCTTCAAAAATATGATATCTTTAAAAATAGTTTTTATTATATTCATTGCATGAAAATGATAATTAATTTCTGAAAATTATATTAACATAATTTTATTAAATTAATATAATTTTTTAAATAAACATTTCATATTGATCTTAAGATGAAATATTATGATTTTTTTAAAATAGTTGATTTTTTGGTGAATAGTGAAAATACTGATTTTTCAAAATAATGTATCTTTTATGAAATGAATATGATGAAACCATAACTTGATAAATTTTAAAAACATTTTATCATCCAAAAATGTGTTTAAAAATTAAAATAATGCTTTTTGATGCTTGATTTTTAATTTGGGAACCCAAGCACAACTTTTTTGAAGATAATTTATATTTTATTCAAATGAAAACAAATTATGTAATTGCATTAAATGGTTTGGTTAAAAGGTTCCATTTTTTTGTTTCTATAAAAAAAATTATAAAAACCGTAATTTTTTATTAAATAACCAAAAAAATATTTTGAATAAACTTCTTATTTTATTTCAAGGAGAAATTATTATTATGCTTAAATTGGGTATTTTTTCTAAAAACTATTTTTTATTAATTTTTAATATTTATGTTAAAATTAATTTATACCACTTATATATTATAAATATGATAAAATGGATTCCAATTTTGGAATCAAAATTTTTGATTTTTTTAATAATTACCCTTTTTATTTTTGATCAAATAATTATATAATCAGGCTAAAAATTTAATTTATCAAGATTATAGTTAAATTGGGTTCAAAAGGGGTTTAACTAAAAGTAATGCTTAAAATTCCCCTAATACTTATATAAATTTTATTGTTTTAGTTTTTTTACCCTATAACATATTTTCTATGAATGTCTAGTTATTAGGTTCCAATTTACATGATTATGATATATATTATATTAAAATATTTTAAGTAGTTCCATGTTTGTCCTTTCCCTCACTTATAAAAGGTGATATCCTCTCTTATATTGTTCACATCATTGAAGACATTTATCTTTGACAAGACTTACTTAAAATAATCATCTATTCCATTCATTATTTCTTGATCATATTTTATTAAGCTAAGGACATCGTATTAATTATTAAGTAGTAATCCAAAGGTGGTATCTCAAAGAATTGGTAATCATCTTACATAACTCTTTCAATGCTTATTTCTTATTCTACATACTATAAATATATTTTATACATATTATCATAATTAATAATGTTCCATAAATATCATAATATTTTATTGTTTTTTTGGGACAACAATATTACAACCCCATTCTATCAAATGTGAAATGAAAGTATTGCCTGTGCGTACTGGTGGACTACCGCCTCCATGTAATGATGTGATTCATTCTCCATCACCGCCTATCAGGGATTATTATAACGATGGATTTACTAAAAATATATTATATTTTTAAATTATAATTATTATTTAATGACAAATTTTTTTTCTAATTTATTTTATTTTTTCTCATTATAAAATGTAAGTATCATTCATGCATGAATACGAACTACCATCCCCATTAGTGATATATTTCATTGTAAATATCATCCTCTTTTAGATGGCCATAAAATTATTTATAAGGAATATATATTATTATTTTTAAGTTAATAATATTATATAATTTTCAAATTGTGATTATACCTTCACATTTTCTCACTCATTCAGTCTTTATTACCCGCACTAGTTTAGGTAGGTTTTACCACCTACATGAGTGATATTATAATGTTAATAACAATAACCATTAACTAATGATGAATAATAATCATATTTGGATATAATATGATTTACATTACATGAATAATACGTATCATATGATGAAACCATGATCAATTAGAAAGGATAAGCACTATATAACTAAAACATGAATGAGAAATGAAGCAATTATCACATGGAATAATGATTTTACTAGAGAATTGTTAATAAATGGATGATAAGATGTTTTTAGTAAACATTATATGGTATTATAATTATTAATATGGTTCTATTATATATCTATAATAGCTTTAAATTTATTATACTATAGGTTAATAAAACATTAAGAGGAATGTCAAGTTTAAGGTATGGTTTTATTTTAAAAATTCATTTTTATTCGGGACTGTTTATATTTAAATTTTCATTATTAAAATTTATATGATCATTTTATTTTAAACTACATCTATTTTATTCTATTCTATTTATCTATTTATTTTGCATGATTTCCATTTATTTTCCTCTTTTCATTACAAAATATGATCAATAATGTTTTAAAAAAAATCCACCTTATTTCCTATTAGGTTGATGAACATTTTTCTCCATGTTAAGGTTATTTTAAATCTTTTAGGAATGTTCATATTTATAATCCAATTATAATTTGAATAAATTTTAAACTAGTTATTCATTATTTATAAATATTTTAGTGGAATATTTTTTATGTTTTTTTCTAACAAGTTGTTTTATTGCCTTTTTACAAATGTGTAAAAATAATATTCTCTTAATGTAAATGACATGAATGAATTTTCCCTCGAATGGTTTGTTTCAAAAAATAGATTTTTTACATCAAAAAAATTAATGATATTAAATTGATTATCTTATTTCATCCATTACTAATTTATGGTTTGTGTTCATTGGCTTCCTCAGGGTTATATTCTCAGGGACATTATTTTTTCCTAAATGTCCATGTTTTAAATATCCTAGATTTATATGATGTTATTTTCACAAACATTATATAGTATTAATAGTATACCATTTCTACAAATTGTTTTATACAAATTAATGTTATTAAGATTATTATTTAATTTTCTATGTAACTGTTATATATTACAGATTCAATAAAAATTATTATTGACTTATATGGAATTTTGATAATAAGTTGTAGTGATCATTCTATATATAATGAATGAATCATTTGTTGATGTGATGAGAGAATCCTGATTATAGAATATACCATTTATATATCAGTGGTTCTCGTGATAAAAAAAATTTCATGATGCATATTCCAAGTCAATATGACCATCTTATAATAGTTATCTAATTATTTTATACAAACCCATTCAATTAAAGTGTCTTGGGCAAGGAAATGATGGTATGATACATTATATCTTATCCTAGGCCTTGATGGTAATGAAATTAATATTTGGGTTCATGCATTTCCCTTTATTGATAATTCAATTTTCATTATCCATGTGATTACTATGTTGATAATACCCATAGATGTACTTTGAACTCCAGTGGTTGATTGAGTCAAATGTGTTTTGATTATCCCATATTCCATACTGATTAATCAAAATTTAGACAAGATTTTTTCAATTATATGTAGCCCTTACTGAGTATTTTAACTCATGCTCTATGTGTTTTCATTTTCCTATGATTTAGAGATGGAATATTTGAATGATTTTTAAAGAATCAAGAAGGTTTTTCATGTTATGTTTTAATTTTCCATTTTCATATAGAATTCATGAATGTATATTATTTTCAAGTATTTTTAAATTTATCCGTATTGGGTTTTGATATCCCTTATATATTGTACTAATGTAATAAGTAATAACTAGAACTAGGTTACATGATTTAGTGTCTTTATAATTGGTATCAAATCAAGTTTAATAGGAACCTTGTAAAGTAGATTTTAGTAAAACATATCTAACATGAGTGTGTGGGACCCCAGAACATCTTGATAGGAGAGGGGTGACTAAAGGTGTCGACTTATTCTTTTAAAGTGTTGGATCTTGTTACCTTATTGGTTAGAACATTTTAATGCATTCTTATGGAATCTTGTAGTAATCAAACATTCGATGAAGAGAGAAAACACAAAAATTTTACTTAGTTCACCACTATGGTTTAGTATACAGATCATACACCTACAGTGTGTCAGTCATACCTAATACAATAATCTTCAGTAGTTATGGAATACATATGTTCAGGAAAAATAACTCAGTTATAGTAACACATCCTTAATATGATTTTAAAGATAGTGCACTGCCTCCCTCATAACACTACTTTCGACTCCCCCTACCTCACTTCTTTGGGTGAAGTCTTAATAAGCTTAACGATGTGAATGTTGCTTTTTTGTATTGTTATTTAAGTCGTTGTCCCTGACTATAATTAGACTATACTTGAATAAAAGTCCATATTTGATGCACTTTAAAACACTGATCACTTAAACTTGTTATTCAACACTTCCATTAATGAAGCTCACTACCTTCACGAAGAAAATTGAATTCATAAAATAAACTACGTTATTATAGCCTTCTATGTCATCACAGAAAACCTCATCATCAAGAAACTGTTCTTACCAAGATACCAATGCATTGGTCAAGAATACAGAACTCTTTTTATGATTCTCAAGATCACTTTGAATACTTGATTATTGAGTCTCCTCATCCTTTATGATTTCAGAGTGATTCAACATTTTCTCCAAAAATATTCACATGTTATGAAGTTGGGGTTGCCTCATATATATTGGGTCAGTCATTCACGAATCTCCCATGCATGTAGAGAATTCTTTAGTAACCTTTAAAACATATTCGTGAATATCTAATATATTTTTTCATATTTATAGAGATAAATGTCAACTCATCATGAATTCATGATGCTCCACTTCATGTAGTCAGGGAGAACCCCATAAATATCATAATGCTTCACACCTTTACAAAGCTCAACCTTTTTGAAACATAGTCATCACTGAACCCATTACTTTACCTTATTTATGATTTTTTGATTCCAAAAAACAGCATTTCATGATATTATCCTCTTAATCCAGCATTTAGCCAAAAAAAATTATAAACATTGGGAAACGACACCACCATCAATACTATAGTCAGCTTGTACTATAAGATCATTTTCTATGCAATCTCCCTTGTCATCCACTTTTTATTTGACAACAAACACAGACTAGACTCCATTCCAATATAGAATAGACATGGTCCCAACAAATGGTTATAATCCATTAAAATAATAGATAATTTTTACCTTTATATTTGTTCTTATTCTATGAATCAGTATTCATGAATATTTTTATAAAACATAGAATGTGACATTTTTTAGAGAAGGATCCAAGATAATAGTATAGAATCTTCACTCATAATAAATGTAGGTATTTCCCTGCTAAGAAAGTTATTACAAAAGTTGTCGGAGCTGATCAAATCATGGACATATTAGGATCGTTTACTGATGAAATGATTAAAAAAATTCACATATAGAGAAACCTATTGTTCCACAATGTGACTCACCTATACTGGATCTCTTCATGGGACAAAAGAATCCATATTTCAATAGAACTATTAATCCTTTTATAGCTGAACAATGGATTAAGTCTCTAGAAAAAATATTTAGGGCCTTAAGAAATAATGGAATGGAAAAAATTATCATGTATGTGTATTAATGGTAAATGATGATCAATGGTGGAAATTTATCAAGAATAAAAATGAAGATGCTGAAATAAAAAGTATGTAAGGGAGAAATTTTATGGTAATAATTTCTGAGAAATATTTTTCTCAAGAGCAATGGGTTGAAATATATATGAAGTTCTTCTATTTAATGTATAAGAAAGTAGAATGTTTTGTATAGAATGAGTATAACTTTACAAGATTGTCATTGTATTGTGAAAACGGTGTATGTAATATGTAAAGTAAGTTTGATCATTTCATTGATGGGGTTAAACTGAGCACTCAATGTTCCTTAGATTGACAAAATATTTCATCATATCATGATATTTTATTGTGTTTCAGTAAGACTAAAAAAATTTAGGTCTTATATTTTAAAAAGAAATCAAGAGGACTGACTGACGAAAAATTAAATTTTTTATTTTTCAAACACCGTTTAGGAAAAAGTGAGAAACCATGGGTTCATATAGAAATGGGAATAATTGAACCATTAAAAGACAGTTTAAGATGACCAGATTTTATCTCCATAAATAATATCTATAAAATATTGCGTACTTTAGTGTCTAGTTCATCCATTAGGAGATCCTCAAATCTAGACGTCACATTTTCCCTAGCCTGAATGCAATTACTTAGGATGATCTTCCCTTTTTTGAAACCCCCAAATAAAATCATGTCTGGCCTATCGATCCCTTTATACTACTCTAAATTGAGATCCAACATCATTGGTCTCCCCATCGCTCTAGCAGCTTCTTATTCAATATAATTAACAAACAAAACTTTTTCAATCGATTCAACATCCAAAATTATATGTAATTCTAGGGGTTTATTAGTAACAATATTTTTTTTCTGCATGGAGTTTAATTTCTTCTCCAAACGTGTCTCCATGGAAGTTGGAAAATATGAGTAATCTTTTATATCCTTATTGGTTCCCCTCAACTACCCATCATTGTTCGTGTTCCACAGTACCTGCTGCTCATTTATAAGATGTATGTTCTGATCTGTTTTAACCTCTATCACTTGATACTCATTAGGAAACCCATAAAAATGGTTGTCGATCAACATATTTGACACTTCTTTTCTAGGGCCTGATATGATTAAATAATTAGAGGTATCAATATATCCTACAATAGTTGGACCTTCCCCTGACCATACTGGTTCTGCATGTGAACCATCAACAGGAGTCCTGTAAACAACCTCAAACTCCAAATGAACTTCCCCACTGTCATGAGAAGAAGAAGCTTCGACAATGCCCTCACATGTGGCCTCTCTTGCAGTGCCATCACCTAAATCTGATGCATCATCCTGAATCAACACAATACCCATAAGAATTTCCACCCTCAGATCTTATTTCAACCTAACAAAAATGACATAAATTTTTGGATCTTTAGGTGTGTAGATGCCATTCTTGGACACCACATTATCTTCCTCCAGCAAGTCCAGCATCTCAGCATCATGGTTTTGTGGATGATCAAAGTCATCCAACTCACAACCTACAACTGTTCTAATGCAGTCCGCTAAAAAAGGACTACCACCATCAACTGAAACCTCTCTTGGAAAAAAGATCATATAATTAACATTAAAGTCTGACTCCTTACGCAACCTCTTCCCATTCGTGAAAACCACCATACTATGCCCCAATTTCTTACATAGGGTTTTGAAACAACACCATGTTTAAAAAATAACTGGCATCATATAAAGGAACTATTCTTTTGTAGTAAACCATAATAATTCCACTAGGGGATTTGAAAAATTTACTTCAATGCATATACTGGGAGAAATCACATGGAATATAGCTTTAGTCCTACCATCCAAACAGAGAAGCAGACCAACAATATATCCAGGAAACGAGATAATCTATGGGTTTTGAAATAGAATAGGAAGTTCTGGTAACCTTACCCATACCTCCATTGTAGGTGAGTTAGGTTTCATATTTAAATCGTAAGTCCATTAGAAGACAAGAAAATTAAAAATGTTGCAGATATGAGGTACAGACGACCAACCATGAATCAGTTCTTCCATATAGGAAAACCATATCATGATGTGTCTTGATATTTTGTTATTGTTCAGATTTTGGAGGTTAATTTATTGGTTCATATTTTAGCTTTCATTAACCATTTCAATTTTAGATAAGAGGAATAAATTTTTCATTATTTTTTTGATCTTACGTTCAATTAAAATATGATTTTAGTATTTTAGGAATGAAAAAAATCATGATCATGATGATCCACATTAAAGTATGAAATTAGTCCTATATATTGGTAAAGAATCATATAAGTAAATTTATATACATTATCTATCATATTGGTAATGAAATTTAAAAAAATCAAGAAATATGAAGAATAATATATCATGTATTATGTCAAGATTTAAACTAAACTACAATGGTATGATTTTAGAAACTTATTTTAATGTATGATTCTCATAATGGTATATTCATAATAATTTTCTTCATCATGACCTATAAATTATAATTCATGATAAAATTTGTATCTGATTTTATTATTATTCAATATTATGTTTAGAAAAGAAGAATTAAAATTTTGAGGATGAAATTTATGTAAGGTGGTGATAATGTAGTACTCTGATATTTAATATATTTTTTCTTTTAAAAAGAACATTATGGCAAATAATATGTCGCACGTGAACCACTATGTTTATACAAACCGCGAAATAATATTATAACATAGCTGTTGGATTGGCGGGTATGAAGAGGAATAACCCAACTATAAAACATATATATAAGATATATTTTTTCATAATAGAAATAATAAATTCATTATAGAAATGTAACATATATATTATTTTTTTACTAGAAATGTAATAAGAATAAATTCATTATATGCTTCAAAAAAACATTTTCTTCGAAAATAATTTTTATTAATTTTTTCACACTGCAATTATGACTAATCTATACCATTATTATAAATTTTATTTGACAAAATGAATATAAGTTTTTAAATAATCCAGTAAAATTTATCTTAGGGTGATTTTTTGAGATTTTTTTGGAATAGTTGATTTTGTGGTGAATAGTGAAAATACTATTTTTTCAAAAAACTGTAACTTTTGTGAAATTATTATAATTTAATCCTAGATAAATAATTGGAAAAAAAATTAAATTAAAAAATATTTGGTTTAAGAGTTTAATAATTTAAATTCAAATAGTATTTTGAATTTGGGAACTCAATATTGACTTCTGTGAACATAAAATATATTTTATTCAAATTTAAAACTATTTTTCTACAATTACATTTAATGGTATGGTTTCATAGTTCCATTATTTTTTGGAATATTCCCAATAATTAAAATTTAATTTTTAAATAAATAACCAAAAAAGAATTTAAAAATCCCCTTTTTAAATTATTTCAAGGTGAAATATTTTTTAATTATAAATTGGTTCTTTTTCTAAAAATAGTTTTTCATGCATTGTGTGTACCCATATTAAAAGTAATTTTTTACTCCTATAGATTCTCAATCTGATAAAATGAATTCAAAATTTTTAATCATAATTTCAATAAATATTTATAAGGCCCCTTTTATTTTTTAGTATATAATTATGTTTTTATGGTAAAATTGTAAGTTATCGTAGTTGAGGTTCATTTTGATAATGAGGGGGTTTAACTTGGTGATAAAGATCAAAATGGATGCAACAATTACATAAATGTGATTTTTTGAGTGATTATTTACACTGGAACATATTATATATGTGTTCTGGGTTCTTTGTTTTCACTTTATATGATTATGATATATATTTTATTGTTATATTTTTTGTAATTTCAAGTGTATCCCTTTCCTCAATTATATAGCAAACCGCGCATCCTCTATTTTCTACACAAATTAATTCATTTACGTCATCCAAGACCTGCCTAAAAATATTCCTAGCTTTCTTACATTTTTTATTGAGCTTCTGGTATTATATTAAGACTATGCTATTAAGGTTTAATGTGTACTCCAAATATGGACTCTCAAAGAAGATATAATAATCTTAACCGACTCTTTCAAAGATTATGTGCTATTCCACTTCATGTAAATATTTTGTATCCATAAAAAATAATTAATAAAGTATAATAAATATTATGATATTTTATTATCATTATTGAACAACCATTTTCCACCTCTTTAACAGAAAATGACAAATGAACGTATTACTCATGCGTTTGTGTGGGATAACTTTTCCATATAATGATTTGATTCATTCCCCATCATTATATCTCTTGGATTGTTTAATTATGGGTTTAATAAATATATATGATATTTATGATTTAATAATTATTCTAGATTTATAAAATATTTATCTAATTTCTTTTCTTATTTTTTATTAGAAAATTGTAGTATCATTCATGCATACGTACAGACTACCATCTCTATGAGTGATATATTTCATTTTAAATATCATGCTTTTAAGGGTGGTATTGAAATTATATATAAAGGATATATATATATATGGGATAATTATTACATGAATAAGATTCTATAAATGTTGTATCATGAATATATATGGGCATTTTCTTACTCATTAGATCGTTATAACATGATCTTGTTTAGGTCAATTTTACCACCTATATGAGTGGTGTTAAAATGTTTATCACATGAATGAATAAGTATTATTTAATACTTAAAATATTATCTAATAATATTATCTAAATCACTTGATCAAAATTATGGATATTATGGAACTATGATTCATGTTAAATGATCAAAATAGTTGAACTGAAACTTGCGTGAACAAGGAAACAATTATCACCCAAAATAGTGATATTAATAAGAAATTATTTATTTAAGGGTTGTATGGTTTTATAAATAAAAAAATATATTATTATAAATATTAATAATTTTTATAGATGTTTAATAAATTTAAATTTATTATGCATGAGGTTAAAGGAACTTACAAGGAAAGTCAATTGTGAGGAAATTATTTACTGTACAATCTAATATTTACTCATTATTGTTTCTGTTTAAATTTCAATTAAATGAAATTATATTCTCTTTACACATTAAAATCCATCTATTTTCTTCTCCTCTGATTATGTATGGAGTTTACATGTTTATTTTCCTCTCTTTGATACTTAATACAATTAAGAAAATGTTCTTTTAAGAAAAGTCAACCTTATTTCCACATTGGTTCATAAACATTTTCATCCATGTAAAAAATATTTTAAATATTTAAATAAAGTTAATATTTGGACTCTAATTATTAATTGTATCCATTTTCAACAATTTTTTATTATTTTTTATATTTTTTAAAATAATGTTTTTAGAAGTTTTATGAACAAGTCATTTTCCTGACATTTTACTAATGTGTGAAAGTAATGGTTTTTTTAAACATATATGTCATGAATGAATTTTACCATCATCATACATGTTATATACATTGATGATTCATTTATAAGTTACAATGGTTATTTTTCAAATAAATTATTTTTTTTCAATATTCCAGAAGTAATTAGTTTTTAGTGAAAATAAAAGAAAAGGGTATTATTTTATTAAAGTAGTGAATACATTTTTGAAAGTGATTTATAAATTTATTTTTACACAATCATAAATGGTGGTTATTTTTAATGATTCCAATATATTATATTAATTATTTAAAAAAGTCTTAGTTTTCCTCCAAAACCTTCATTTTCGTTGAATTAGTGGTCTTCTTTCATTATTTATTAATTACTAGTTTTGTGATCATTAACATTCACATTATCACATTAATGTTGGAATTATTTTATCTTTTATGACCATATTTTAATGATTGTTCATTTATACAATATCATTTACACTACCTTGATGTTTTCTTAACCACATACCATTTCTATATATGGTATATGTTAAAGGAATTAAACTATGAAATTAATTTCATTTTTAGGGAAACATTTTTTATTTTAGATTCAATATGGATAATTGGTGATTTAAAGAATTTTGATAATTAATTCTATTTATAAGACAATAAATGTGGAATTTATAGAATGTAAAATTGATTGTTGGAACCTGGTAATATAATAGATTTTTGATGAATCATCAGGTCACATGAGATAAATCAAGTTGTCAGTATGTGTAGGACAAGGTTGTAATATAATGTCACAATAGTTGGGTAATTAGTGTATACATTACCATTGAATGAATGTGACTTGGGTGATCCCATGACAATAATATTCATTATATCTTGGTTGAGGACTTTATAGTGAGATCATGAACGAATGAATTAAATAGTTTCCTTTATTAAGAATTCAGTTTTCATTGTCCATGTGACTGTTATGTTGACAATATATGTGGATGTACATTGAAATAAAGTTGTCGATTTAATGACATGTGTTTTTATTATCAACTCTAAAATATTTATTATGCCTTAATTACTCTTGATTTCTTCTGTGGTACATGGCCCTTACAAATAAATTGTGCAGAACTTTTAGTTGTTTTATTTTTTCCAGGATATAAAGAAGGAACCATTCAATGGTTTTTAAGGATTCATTAAAATTTTTCATTATAAGTTTTAAATTTCAATGTAATATTGAATTTATGTATATATCTAGTTTCCCAATACTTCTAAGAATATTGATCTTGGGTGGTGATCTCCCTTTCATCTTATACAAATCTAAAAAGTGTTGATTTTAGGTAAAAAGAGTTAGAATCATTACATGAAATTTATCTCTATATATACAAATATGCATCCAATGAGAAATAATGATAAAGTGTAGTTTTACTATAGAATTATATGTTACATTTTATATTCTTGAACACATTATGAATACTTAACTACATCATACATAATCACTTATCCAACATGTTGTATATGAAATAATGTCATATTCCCTTTATTTTTTCTACAATTTTTTTTGGTTCTGTTAATTTAATGAATATAAATAAATATATATATATATAATTCCTAGAACATCATTATATTACCAGCTAAAAAACCTCTAAGTAAACTCTTTAGGTAGTAACATTTATAATGTAATCCTGCTCGAATAATAGAAATTCATTAGAATCATATTTCTATTGTTAAAATATATAAACATATTCAAACTTCATAGGTATAAAACATAAAATTTTATGATATTAATAAATTTTTTAATATAATTAAAAATATTATTATTTCATCATCACCATCCTTGTCACGGACAGATTTTCAATTCCAATATTTGATTCAAATCATCTTTCGGTTCTTAGTTTTCTCTTGGTTTCCGGGTGTTCTGGGTTTTAAATTTTCGGCGTATCTTAGGTTATTGATCTATGTCCATGGTCTTGGGGGTATTGTATGATACATGGACTCCTATTTTGAAAAAATTATGCTATTATATTGTGGTGTTTTTAGTTGGTTTTGTGACCCTCCTAGTGGAACCACTAATGGGGTAAGTTGTTGAGGTGGTTCGTACCCTAGAGTTGGATGAGTTTTGTGTTTAAAAGAGTGATTCTTTTGTGTATTGTATCCCCTATACTTGGAATATATTTCCCCCTTGGTTTCCCACTTGGACCCCCCTAAAATTGGTGGATAATGGAAGGTTTTTTGGTGGCCAGAATAGGCCGCATGGTTTGGCCGCAAAATTTACTAAATCGGGCAGCCAACTGTACAAGGTGTCCGGGTCATTAAAAAACATTTGAAATTACAATTTACTCTCTCAGAAATAAATCTAATAAACTCTATACTTCCCCTATTTGATCCTATCATCCATGGTAGTCCTATATACTCTTCCAACCTCCAACGGAACTCATTTTTTATGGAGGATTTTTTGGACAAACATCACGATCTTTCAAGTAAGTGAATTCATTATTGGTTTCTTCCATCTTCCTTTAGTTTTATTTCATTTTTCGTGAATTTCCTCATGTCCATAAGTTATTTTTTGAACCTAGGGTTTGATTTGGTGTCTTTTTGGTCAAATTTTTTGGTCTGGTCTAGATTTATCTTCCCTGTGGTGCGAAGGTTGTGGGGTTGTTGTTTCACACCAAGATTTCTGGGTTTTGACACATTCGGTAGGTCACTCCATGTGTAAGGAATTATTTATGAGTTATATTTCATGGTTTATTAATTTATTATGTTTATAATCTATTTTGTGTTGTGGGAAAACCATTTTTGCTAACAATTGGGAAGCATTTAGTATTGAAGTTTCATTTTTGTTTAATGTGTGTGTTTTTCAATTGTAACACATGTGTTATCTCTTACGGAAGTTTTATAAAATTTGAAAGGAATTTATTAGTTATATAAAGGGGATAAAAATTATGGTTTCTTAATGGTTTAGTGTCATGTGGGACTTAAAAGGGGGTTTTGAATGGTTGTTATGTGTAAAACCCTATTACACCCCTTGGAAGTGTTTTATGAAAATGTTTGTTTATCAGGTGTATCATTGGTGGTATTATTTGAGGTAATTTTGTAACACTAGGGAATGGTTTTATAAATGTTAAAGGGATTAAAATTATGATTTTTTAGGGTCTTGTTGTGATTTTTTCCATGAAATAGTGTTTTGAAATGGGTTTTGTGTGCAAAAAATAGTTATACCCCTTGGGATTATTTTGTGAAAATTTTTAATGTTTTATTTGGTTAAATGAAGTGGAAAATAGGTGTATATGTACTATTTTGGTGACTGAGATAATATAATATGGGGTTTTTAAAGGTAAAGTGGTGATTTAATATGTCATACATTTTTAGATTGTTTTAAAAATTGCTAAAAATTTTCATCAAATGGAAAAAGAGGTGAAAAACATGTTTATGGATTGTTTTGTGTGAGTGTGATGTAGAAAATGGATTTTTTTTTATGAAAGAAGTATTATTTGATATGTGTCTTGGATTTTATGTGAGTTTTAATATCTTGGAAAGGTTTGATAAAATTATTTAATGTATTTGTGGAAGTGTTAAAGAAATGTGAAAAATGATGTGGGCTATTCTGGTGTGAGTATGATTCCAAAATGAAATTGAATGAAAAAGGGGATTATATGACTTGTTTGATATACATTTTGGATTCTTAGTGAATGTTTGATGTAGAATTGGTATTTTCATGTGAAAATTAGATTTCATGGAATGTTGAACTTGTTTGAGAACAAGAGGGAAACCCATGAATCTTGGTGGGTGGACGTGTACTAGTATACTACTGATCCCAGAGGATTGTCCTTAGTTTCATGTAGAATGATTTATTATGAAAACACTAACTACACTATGGTGATGTTGTTGTTGTGGGACCACTAGGTTATGGTTATGATCCCAACTAGTGGATCCTGTGGACGATAACAGATATTGTGATGGTTACTCTCATTGAGAGACGAGGTACCTAGGACCCACAACGAGCTAGTGCCAAGGGATTATTTCTTATTTTCTGTGCTCATTAGATGATTTATTCTTACCATCTATATATGGTTCTTTGTATGGAAAATTCAGTAGTTTGGTATTTTATTTAAAAGTGTTTATTCATTAAAATATCCCACTTAAAAATCATCTTCATTTAATGTTTCATCCTTTCAAATTTGTAACTAGCGTTTCTTGTTTACTAAACTTGCAAGATTTTCGTCTTTCAATGTTTATCACATGGGATCTCTTAGTGGTGGTATCATATTGGGATTTTTCTCACACCCTACTTACACCTTTGGGTGTAAGTAGACTTGGATACTTTTGTTGCAAGTTTGGTCATGGCTTTTGTGCTAATGGTTTGTGTTTCTAGTTGTCCTTCATGGTGTTGTCTTGTGGAGATGGCTTGGGGGAGAGGCCTCTTTCAATGAGGATGGTTCTTGGGATTTCCATAGTGGGTTTTATCATTTTTTGTGTCTTTTAAATTTGTTTTAAATGTTGTGACTCAATTCAGAAATTTAGAAAATGTTGGTTAGGTTTGAAAAATTCAGATTCAGTTGATTGGATTGGTTTGTTTTTGTATATTTATAAACACATGTAAATCATTCCCAATATTATTTTTATGATTCTCAATTACTTTTTCCAGGCCATGGGGATCGGGAACGCCCTTCGGTCCTTTTGCGGGTTTGGTTTGGTGCCGGTTTTGATGGCGACCCGATTTGGTTCGTGACAAAATGGTATTAGAGGAGGATGAGGTTAACTATTTGGGTCATGTTATTTGGGGAATGGTTGGGATATACCAGTGTTAGGATTGCCAAGACATGATGTTCTGGTTATGGGTAGGGTGCTTGGCCAGAACACCACATGATGTGGTTTGATTCTCCAGTGGATGTCCAGATTCATCCGAGTCCTTTTGTTTTCTGGGTTTGATGATGATTAGGTGAAATGAAAAAAGAGTTATGATAATAGTCCTAGTGAGCTCGTGGGGCATGGGATATCATGTGGAGGTTGGGGTATTTCTCTAGAACACTATCTATGATGGTGAAGTGATTGGTGTCTGGATTCCGACCATAAGTCCAAGTCACCCGCCGAAACTAGTTTCTTCTCACATTATCTTGTGTTCCTTAGTTATGAAATCTTGGGAGTTTAGTTTTGAAGGAAAATGACATGTTTATAAGAAGCATAATGTTTTTGAGAAATAATTTTCTTATATAGAGAAAATGGTTTGATTTGTGAAATGGTGGAACATAATATTCATATAATTTTATTTTGAAAAGGAAAATGGTGTGTTTACAGATTTTTTGAAAGTTGGAATTATGTTAAATTTGGTTGTGAAAATGTGTTTCCAATATAGTTCTCTAAACAATTGAAATATGTTTTAATGGGATGCAATGTTTTGAAATTTATGTGGATCGATTGAAAGTGGGTTTTTATTTGAATTATTTTTCCTTTATAAAAAGTTTTGTAAGCTATAAATTGGATTTGATTTTGTGGTTTGCGGGTCTAAGAAAAGTAAAGTATTGGTTGACTGCATTGGTTGTAAAAAGAGGAATGAATTTTTTTTAACATTTTTTATTTCAATGAGATACCACATTAATGGGGTTATATATGATAATGGATGTTTTATGGAACAGTTGTATGAGTTCTAGGATAGATAAGAGGAGGGTGCCTGGTCTGTCCTAGAAACATGCATCTGTGAGGCCCATGGGGTGCCATTGGTGGATACGCTAACTGCTAAACTTTTTATTTTTGAAGAGTTGATTTTAAATGAAAAAATTATGTGTTGATGACTGATTTTGGGATGGTTTGCCTTATGTGTTTTTTGAATATATTTTTTATGTTGTATGTTTTGAGTCCATTAACCCATATTGTTTAAACGGCGTTTTGGGTTGGTGTTTGGTCAGTAAGTTGGGTTTAAGGGATGTTTAGTGGTCTCTTTTGTAAAAATATTGATAATCCTTTATGGTGGTTCCCCTTATGCGGTTAGATATGTTTTCAGCACGTTTTGACAAATGTACCTGCTTGGTTGGGTCCTTGGGTTATATCGGTGGATAAGGTACACCCCCATTAAGGGTTAGCTCCCAACTAAAATGCATCATAGGTTGTTTCTCCATTGGGATACCCTCTAGTTGATCAATAAAATGTATATTTTTTTTAAATTATAGTTCAAGTTTACACCTTTTATTTTCCTAGTTTTGTGGATCATCTTGTAGTGGGAGAGTACTCATGGAACGTTTAAAGAGACCTTGGTATCTTAAGATACCTAATTTTTTGAAGGTACAAGTGGTATGGGTTTGTAATTGTTGGATGTTCTCTAAGAGGTCACTAGGTCCTTTAATGTCTCTAAGAAGAAGGAGTTAATTTTAAACCACCAGTGTGGGAAATCTTGTCATGAGAGGATGTTATGGATACATTATGGAATTGTGTGTTGTTTGGGGACTTAGAATGAAGTCCCTTTCCATGTATTGTTTCTATCAGTCGCAACAGTCATGTTTGGTAACACCTTGTGATATTTTGTGCTCATTTGATTATAACGGTGAAGGTTATGAAATCCTATTATAGTATCTATTATGATGGGAGTATGTATCCCTTGGAAAAACATTAAAATCGTCTGTTTTAGATTAAGGTGTTTATATGGGTCATTTCCTTCTGTTGATTCTCACCTGACGAAACAAGTTTTTATGTGTGTTAGTCCACTAATTCCTTATTTTAGAAAAATATTCGGATTGGTTAATGTGTGTTTTGGAGTGTGTTTTGTCTTGGTAAACCAATCGGGGTGTGCGGTGTAGTTATTTGTTGCATTGGAAGAAGAAGTTCCATTCGAGGGTTTCCACAACCTAACTGTGAGGCTGAAGATGCTTCAATCACTTGAGATCCATCCATAGGTCCTGGAGAGATGTTGGCCGGTAGTTAGGGGAAATCCCAAGGTAATTTAAACCCTAGTACATAGACCTATCCTTAGTACAAAATATGGGGAATATTTTAATCCATGGGTGTCGTTATCTTTCTTATATTGTTCTCATTCGGTGGAAACATGTGGAGGGCCTTGTGCTCATGTTTTCACCCAATGTCATTCTTTTTCCCTTTGGTTTCCATTAATTATTTTGAGTATAGATTGGAATATTTCTTGATAGATTGATCACATGGTTTATGCAAGATTAATAGTGACCATGTGCTAGGAAGCCATGCAGATTGAAGAATCCACATGGTTAGCACACAGTTTCCCAAACCGTGCGGAATAACCATGTGGTTGTCCCTGATGATTGGGTTTTTGGGGTATTTTTGTGTTGGCATGTGGTGGTAGGTTATAATTATAGGTTTATATGATGGGGAGACCCACTATGAGTCTTCTGTAAGTTATTCTGAAAAGGACTAGAGGAATTATACTGCTTCTACAGGGGAGTTCGTTCAGGCCTCCCCTATTAGTGTCTTGAACCTATATCCGGAAAATTCAAGTTTTCTCTTATGGTAGGGAGACCATTTGTGTATCCCCATAAATGTAACTCTATTTTTTATTGGACTAGGATTGTTAGTCTGTATTCTGTTTTGGAGCTATCTAACTACTAGCATCTTCCTGGGGTAAACGTTGGGATTGGAGAGCACCCAATAGTTTTTTTAAATTAAGGTAAGTGTAACATTGTTCGTTGTGTTATTTCATTTGAGTAAATAGATTGATTATTGTTTTTAAAGTGTTATGGTGTTTTATTTTGGGAGAAATTCTGAATGTGTTTTATCATTTCAAAAAACTGATGCACGTTTTGGTTTTTGAGAGTATTCCTTCCCTAATTGATCACTGGAGTTGTTTTGGCCTTTGGGGGAAAACATGGAAAGAAGTCAATCTTGTATTATCATTTGGGTTTTTTTTACTTTGGGCTTTTTGTGGCTTTCCATGGGAAGAAAGATTTACGGTGGGGAGAATCTTCAAACCCGGATTTTCAATTCCATGCTTTGATTCAAATCCACTTTCGGTTCTTAGTTTTCTCTTGGTTTTCGTGTGTTTCAGGTTAGAAATTTTAGTGTCTCTTGTGTTCTTGATCTATTAACATCGTTTTGGGGGTATTTTATGATACTTGGACTCCTATTTTGTTTAAATTGATTCAACTAGGTTGTGGTGTTTTTTATCTGGTTTTTTGACACTCATAGTGGCACCACTTGTGGGGTAAGTTGGTGAGGTGGTTCATACCGATGTGTTGGATGAGTTTTGAGTGTACAAGAGTGATTTTTGTTGAATGTTCTCCCATATCCATCCCTATCTTTCCCCATTGGGTTCCCCATTGAACCCCCTAAAATTGGAGGAGAATAAATGATTTTTTTTGGTGCTTAGAAGGGGATGCAAAGTTTGGCCGCACAGTTTAATATACCATGCAACCAAACCGTTCACGGTGTCCAGGTCATTAAAAATACTATTTAAATACGTATTTTCCCTCCTTAAAATAAATCTAATCTACTCTATTCTTCCCCCATTCAACCCTAAAATCCATGGGAAGCTTCCAATCTCTTCAAAACTCCCATGTAACACATTTTTTATTGAGGATTTTTTAGAGAAACCTCGTGATCTTTTAAGTAAGTGAATTATTTATTGGTTTCTAACATCTTCCTTTTATTTTATTTCCACTTTATTAAAGTTCCTTATGTTTATAAGTTAGGGTTAGACACTAGGGATTTATTTGGAATCTTTTTTATCAAATTTTTTGATCTTGGCATGGATTTATCTTCCAAGTGGTGTGGCGGTGTTGCGGTTGATGTTTCAAACCTTGATTTGAGGGTCTTGACACTTTTGTTAAGTGATTCCACGTGTATATAATTATTGATGAGTTAGATTTCTTTTTTTATTAATTTATCATGTTTCTAATCTATTTTTTGTGGTGTAAATCATATTTTTGGTAGAAATAGTGAAGCATTTAGTATGAAAGATACATTTATTAAAGTGTGAATTTTTCAAATATAACTCTTGTGTTATCTCTTATGGTAATATTATAAAATTGGAAATGGATTTATTAGTTGTTGAAAGGGGCTTATAATTCTATTTAGGTATATTTTTAGTGTCATGTGGGCCTCAAAAGGGTGTTTTGAATTGGTGTTATGTGTAAAACCTTGTTTCACCCCTTGAAAGTATTTTTTGAAAATGTGTGTTCTTCACATGGATATTTTTAGGTATAATCTGAGGTAAATTTATAGCATATGAGAATGGTGTAATATATGTTGAAATGAATTACAATTATTCATTGGTAGTTTCATTGTGTGATTTTGGCCTTGAAAGAAGGTTTTGAAATGGGTTTTGTGTGCAATACATAGTTATACCCCTTGGGATTGTTTTGTGAAAAATTGTAAATTTTGTATTTGGTTAAACACTGTTGGAAAGGGCTGTATATGTATTGTATGAGTGATTTTGTTCACATAATTTGGGTTTATGAAAGGTAATTTAGTGATTTAAGATTTTCAAAAAAAATTAGAATGTTTAATAAATATATGAAATGTTTTATCAAATGGAAAGAGAGGTGTGAAACATGTTTGTGGGATGTTTTGTTTGAGTGTGATGTGGAAAATGAATTTTTATGATGAAATAATTATTATGTGATATGTGTGTTTGATTTTTTTGAGTTACACTATCATTTAGTGTTTTTATTAAAAAAAAAATAAGTATTTTTGGATGTTTTAAAAAATGTGAAAATTCTTGTGGGCTATTTTTGGTTTGAGTATGATTTCAAAATAAATTTGACTGAAAAAGGGGATTATATGACTTGTTTGTTATACATGTGGGCTATTTGGTGAATGTGTGATGTGGAAGTAGTATTTTCAAGTGAAAATTAAATTTCATGACATGTTTAACTTGTTTGAGAACAATAGAGAAACTTGTGTATCTAGGTGTGTGGATGTGTACTACTATGCTAGTGATCCCATAGGGTTTGGCCTCAGTTTCACGTAGTAAGATTGATGATGATAACACTAACTGAACTATGATTATGATGTTGGTGTACCACTAGGTTATGTGTATGATCCCAACCAGGGGCTCGTGTGCACGATAACTGATATTGTGATGGTTACTCTCATTGAGATATGAGGTACATGGGAGCCATAGTGAGCTAGTACCTATGGGTTATTTCCTATTGCTTGTTCTCATTGGATGATTTTTTTTATTGTCAGTATACATAATGTTTGGCAGGAAAATTATGTAGCTGGGTTATTTTATTTAAAATCGTTGATTATTTAAAATAGCCCACTAGAAAACTATTGTTATTTAATGTTTCATCCTTTAGAATTTTTAACTAGCATTTCTTGTTTACAAAAATTACAGGCATTTTGTCATTGAATGTTTAACATAGGGAATCTCATCATGTTGGTATCCTATTAGGATTTTTCACACACCCTACATACACCATTGGGTGTAAGTATACTTGGGTATTTTTTTTGTAGGTTTAGGTACAACTTTTGTTCCAATGGTTCAGGTTTCTAGTGGTCCTTAATGTTGTTGTCTTGTGAAGATGGATTTGGGAGGTTCCTCATTACATAAAGAATGTTCATGGGATGCCCATAGTGGGTTTAATTATTTGGTTTTTCCTTTTAACATTGTTTTAAATTGTGAAGCTCAATTCTGAACTTTTGTAATAGATGGTTTGGTTTGAATAACCTAGATTTGGTTTATGGAATTTATTTCTTGTTGTATGTTTATAAACTCGGGTAAATCATTCCCAACATTCATTTTATGATACCCCAGCCCTTCTTCCAGCGCACGGGGATTGGGAACACCATTTGGGCCTTGATGTGGGCTGGGATGGGTGTCTTCATTGATGGATACAAAATTTTGTTTGTGACAATCCTTGGAACTTTTCCCACCAAACATTTCCCTTCAAACCATCGAGTAACTAATGTAACATTCAGATTATGAATTAGTCAACATACCCAATTCATTTTTAGATACCAAGTGTAATATAATTTATTAAGTTAACTAATGTAAAATTTATATTTTTCTTTAAAATCATATCAAAAATATCATAAGTATATATTGTGAAATTAAATTTTAATTTTGATAAATATAATATTTTATTTGTTAACTATGAACATCCCATGTTTAGACATACTCTCACTAGAAAATTATAAACTATATTCTCTTTCAATATATCATTCCATAACAGAAAATCTCCTTTGTTTCTAGGAAATAACTCTTATTTCCTTTTACTATTAAAATTTAACAATAAAAATAATGTTTCCATGTCATAAATGGTTTTCTATGTGTTCAAAAAATTATTAAAAAGAACACTTTATCAAATATTCCACTATTAGTAGTGGAATAATATTCCCTAATATTATTGAATAAATAATTTACCCATGAAAAAATTCTTTTTATCATCATCTCCTTTACAAAACATGTTATAATATTTAGAAAAATCTTAAAAATGTGTACTTAAAAATCATATCATTCATTTACATAGTGGTTTCATATAAGATCTTATAAAAAGAAAATTGAGAAACAAATAAACACTGTTTTTTTAAAAATAGTTAATCATGAAGTGTTAAATGTATCCATGTCCTCAATACAATAACACATTATTCCACCACATGAGTGAAACCATTAAGATATTAACTCCAAATCCTCCTTCAGTTATAAAAACATCATATTTACAAAACAAGTAAAATATAAGGATTACATTATATACCCAATATAATATAAGAATTGAACATATAAAATTTTTAACTAAGACGAATTGTCTACGATTTTTCTGAAATACATTCATGTATTTTGACAAGTAACTCTTCATATTTGTAGGTTTTCCATAATGAAAGAAATAACCCTCCATAGTCTTTATTGTTTTTGGGGAACTATAAAATATTCATGACCTATTTTATTATCTCTATAGCCCAATGTTTTACCCTTATAATCAAGCACCAGCATAATGTTACTCAAGCTAGGACATCCCAGGTCCTTCCCAACTATCCTCTACATGTTGAGGAATTCATGTAAACTTTTATTTAACTCAATCATATAATAATTCTCAATAAACATTCAGAGATTTTTTATTTCATAATGAAGTCCAAAAATAGAACGAGTCTATGAAAGGATCCCAATCTCAATAATTCATTTATGGGCCCAATAAGATTGATAACAGCAGTTGAGACTATGGTTAATTCAAATATTTTACACCAAAAGTAAGAATCTGATACCATATACCACTCATACAATTAAATTTCATTATATAACCTTTTCAGGTTATCTACCTTATTATAATCATATATGATCAAATTTTTTTTATGTAACTTTGATTCCATGGTAAAAAACATGCGAGTATAGAAATTTGGTTAATATTTTAGATTCATATTGTAGGAATATAACAAATGTTTTTAGAGTGATGTCACTTGTAGTTTTCGTATTAATGAGTTCTTACAACGTATCGAATAATCTTTTTTTCTTGAGAACTATTCTTCTGTTATGGAATCAGTCGCAGAATATCTAACGACATAGTTTTTACTTATACAACATTGATCTCGAGGTCAAGATTGATGATTAAGATGACGTTATTATATACAATATAAATTTTCATAATATGAGTATCATGTTATATATACATTTAATAAAAAACATTAAAATTAATCCCACTAAAAATGATAAACCCATACCTCATATCCATTTAGTGAGATAAGATACCTGATTTATTAAGAAATTAGTCCACTTTTCCATTCTTATCACCAATTAGTTTTTTAGGTGGGGAAATAACCTGATCATTTAATATATGATTCTTGGAAAGCTTAGCAGGTGACTCTTTACCCAATGAATCATATTGATAAAACTAACTTCATTCCACTAGTATAATAATTATTAAGGTTTCTTAACATAGTGTAGCCCATATCTCAAAGTGGTATTTGTATACCTGACTCTTAGTATTATACATATTCACCATTCATTTCACAATATTTCTCAATGGTATCCATCATTGGAAGAACATACCCAACTAAATCATCGAGGAATTGTTATGTGTTTCACTTTCAAATAATCCTACAGAATTTATTAGGAAGGGTATTATTTCAAATAATTACCAATTAAATATACACCACATGATAATTAAATTTGCTTCATCAGATGAAATATTTGTTATGTCTTTTTTTATTCCTTTATGTATGCATGCATATAATGATATAACTTTTAGAATCCATATTCCTTTCACCAAATTAATATGTTCACTCAACATTAATGTGTAACTCTTTACACATCCCATAAGTTTGTATTACTCACCAAAAAGAAAATACATAAATATTTTCCAATATTGAAAAGAATATCATAAATATGGTACATGAACATTTAAAGTAAAAGTATCATAATTTTATGATATTGAAAATTACCACAAGTGTAATATCAGAGTAATAAACATCCAACACCCCCTTCTAAAATAAGGCACAAGCCACCAGTATAGTGGGATGTTTGGCCCAAACCCCACTCTTTAGAGAGACATTACTCTAGAGAGAATATTATTTATAATAACCCTTAACCCTAATATAAATATACTATATTCAACAAATAAATTCAAGCTAATAGATATAATTACAAATTGAGGAAAAGGTTGATAAAATACATAAACATATTTTTCATACCTAGAATATTATAAAAAATTTATCAGAATAAATTTATGATATAGAGTGAGTTATATAATATTCAAAATTTTAAGAATTTAACAAAAATAATATTAATAATGAATTAAAAAATAAATAGATTTTTAATTAATACCCTAAACATCATATATTCAATTATAAATGATCCATAAACAAATAATTAGAAGAACTTTATAATTTATTATGCACATTAAATAATTAAATAAATATAATTACTTTTATATTTACTCTCAATATGAACTCCTTTATATTAATCACAATACATAATTAATTTCAAGTATTTTTTTATGAAATATAAACATTTTATATTTACATTTTAGTAATGAAACCATTTTACAAAATGTAACAATAACATATTAATATTATTAATAAATTTCATTATATAATTTATCAAAATTTATGTAAGAAGGTTTAAATAATTAATATGGCCCTTTTAATTTGAATGATTAAATTAAACATTATGAACAATTCATAATTTTTAAATAATTTTTTGTATATTTTTCCTTCTATTCATAATTTCTAATACCATTAAAAATTATGTGTTTAATTTTCAAATAAACACATTATATTTAAATTATATTACAATATATGTAATTTTAAAAATAGTTATTTAATATCAACACTTAATATTTTGGAATATTTATTACTATATGTTTCAAATACATTTAATCAAATAATTATATACTATTTATAGTTAATTAATTTATAAAAACAATATAAATTAATAAATTTCTCAAAATAAATTATAATATAATTTATAAATAATCAATAAATTTATAAATTTATTTTGAAATTCAAAATAAAGAAAAAAACATTTTTTTCTCCATGTATCATGTTTTACGATATCAAAGGAATCGTAGTTTTTGATTAAAAGGGTAATGGCACATATATTATTTACACACTATCAGTCATACAATTTAATTAGTCATTTAATCAAGAAATAATATATAGAGTATAATTTTATGATATAAAAAGTTATCTTAAAAGTGATACAATTCTTAGTGTTTAAGGAAAATAACAGAAGTTTTATCATCGAATATGATTAGCCAATATCTAAGATACACTATCTTAAATTCATGAGTTTGGTACTAAATCATATATTATGATATCCCATATCATAGGATACTATGCAATTGGAAAGAAAAAACATTAATCATATTTTATAACATATAATATAAAAATCATTAAAATTAGATAAAAAATTATTTCATAAATGATTTTATGAATTAATCATTTTGAAAATGATCTGAAGCCACTGATAGCTTTGTTATTATAGAGTAACCATTAATAAAATTAGAAAAACTGTAAATAATACTTGAAATATAAGTTCACCATGTGTCTAAAAATGAAATCATATGAATAAAAAAATAAATAATTTGAACCAATAAACATTTAATGTTTCTACAGATGCCCACTTTTTGTGTTTAGTAATTATCACAGAGGAATAATTAAATTATTATTCCATTTATAGTGTATCCATGGATTGTACTGATTCTCCATAATAGTTTTGGGGTATTCTTCAACATTAATGATATTCTATGATCATAAAATAAAATAAAGACAAAGGAGGGGAGAATATGAGTAATTTGGTATCAGCTAGCGACACGTATGTCAATTGCACGCCCCAATACCCTTATCCATTATCCATTAATATTTTCTATGAGGACACCCCCATATCCTTAAATCTAGGCCATGACATTACTCATATATCTTATAAACGTATGATTAATGGCTTTAGTTAAACTACATGTAACTTTCAACCATGAATCTCCCATGCCATATAAATGATAGAAAGTTTTTAAGGAGTATTGAACATTAACTCTTTAATATACAGATGGATTTGTTATTCATGTAAGTGTCCATAGTATCAAACCTTTTGATACATAACATTACACCTCGATCATGTCGTATAATATGCTATGTCCATACAGCCTATATATGATATCTTATATCAAAATTTATGACTATCCAAAGATGTTCATACGATATATCAAAATATTTGGAAACAATATAGACTTTAGAATGACTGAATTATTTTTTTTACATATTATTATCATAACTTATGTAAATACTTATTTCAAAATATAATAACTATTTCTTTAGGTTATATTCATTTCAAACCATCAATCAAAACAAAAAATAATGTTAAATACAAGAAATATATCAATCATCATGATAATTAATTTTGGGAGTCACACCAATGTACTATCAATTCATTGTCACACTCCAGTTCCATCTTAAGGTCAAATATAGCATATGTAAGGACCCCAATGCAATGTTAATACTGATCATAGAGAACATTTACCACATTACACTATCTAAACTAAAAAATGGTGAGAATTATTGCCTAATATTGGAAAATCATTATTATATTAAAAATCACATGTGGTTTATATGTAATTGTTATGGGAACTAAACTAATATTAATACGTTCAGAAAAAAATTGGCTTGGGATATTTTCTTCTTTTAATAAAATTTGTCTAGGTTTTATTTTAGGATTGTGGGATTTTCATGTGCCACATGAATTATCTTCGGAAATTTTTGGGGTGAGTACCTCTTTAAATGGTTCTTACATATCCCTTTTATAAAAAATATTTAAAATTAATTTTGATATATATATATATATATATGTAATTATATACTTATATATATAATAATAAATTAAATACATTACCAAATTTTTAATGTGATGGTCAACCCAAAAAAATCCTAGTGCTAATTCATGTCGCACTAGGAAATCTTACAATCCTAAAAAACACCTAATCTTATTTTAAAAATAAAAATAATCCACCAAAAAAAAATTTCAAATGAATTCTCTTTTACAAAATTAGGAAATTGAGCAATATAAAGGGTGGTCGGCCTTATCTTTGGTTGGTAGAAATGATGACGGTGTGATTTTTATGGGTGATGACAAAGAAAGGGAGGTGATTGTATGAGGGAAATGTATTATGGGATATGTCATGTGATTCCCATGATGTGAAGAGTGGATGGACGTGGGGTTGTCACAGTTCTTGATCGGCATGGATGGAGGAAGTTGTAGGTGTCACCTATTGTTTTTTCATGGGACCAAGATAAATGAGAAAAAAAATTAAAATAAATCTAATTTAATGGTGGTGTTATTTGTGAGATAATGGGGTTTCCTCATGAAATATACACCCCCATGAATTTTTTTTAATAAAAAATAGATCAAAAAAATAAATTGTATTGAACAGAGGGGTTTCGGGTGGGTGGAGAGGACGTGTAGAAGAGGGAAGTGAGAATCTCATCCTCCTTGAAAACATATATGATAATTATTATATTACTATTACTGTTATTATTATTATTATCATTATTAACTCTAGTTTATATTGCATTATTATAAAATATTTGTGATTGATGATCCATCTACAACATTACCATCTTGAATTTCAGATGGAAAATTAATGATCAATATGTGTTCAATAAATCCAACATCTGACATGGCCATGAGACCTATCATGTACCACATCTAATATGTTATGTGATGAAATTCATAATTTTTGTTTGTTGCAAGATTTTAATAAATAAATATCATGTACTGATTATATTTTAATTTAAGTCATAATGAATAGTTTCGTTCATCCATCAAAGGCCATTGTTAAACTAACATATTTATATTTTAAAATTATCTCCTTGGTCTGACGTTATATGTTATTAAAACACTATTGGAGTGTTATAGGGGTCTATACTCCATTGATGTTGTATTAGGATAGAGAATGGGTCCCCCAAATTAGAGATAGTGGTTGATACTCCCCTATATACTTCAGGAATGGGCCCTCTATTTATGAGGTTTCTTCTCCCCCATCTACAATCTCAAAAAAGTCATGGTTCCCCCATTGGGGTTTGTAACTCCCATGATATAGGTTTCTTCCAGTGATACATGAGTCCCCCACACTGTAAAAAATAAGGTCTTAGTAGCGGTTATTTAAACTGTCGTTCACTATTGAAAAATAATTTTATATCAATGAATATATTCCAACAGTTTATGAAAATAGGTTTTATGTATGTGATAGGCATGTCTATACCAATAGTTTTAATGAAACTGTAGTTATACAATCCCTCATATCTCAATATTTTCGGGCTCATTCCTACATGCCTCTAACCCACAAACTCTCATTGCCCCTACAACCCTCTTCTCCCTCGATTATCCCTCATGCTCATCTAGTGAATGCCCCCCCACCCCCCGCAAAATGCCAATGCCCCCACAACACTCTTCTACCCCCAGTTATCCAATCTTCTCATCCTGTGAACCCTCTCCTCTAAGGTATTTGAACTAGGGAGGAAACTCGTATAATCGTACGAGTTTACAGATGGAATTAACCCCTTCAATGACTAAATAAACGATTTTCTATAGCTTCAAATTAATGGAATCGATGTGAAATCACTCACCTGGGTAGACTCGTTGCTTCCATCATGTAAGATCACGTTTTTTCTAAATATTAAATTTTAGTGTACAATATCTACCCTTCTACCCCCATCTCTTTTCTCTTTGGTGGTTTTTTCCTCTACTATTTCCTGGATAAGCGCTACGATTGGCACCCCAATGTCAAACTCCTCCGTGTCTCCATATCATTTTCTTAGTAGGATCCCCCACTAATATCAAAAGCATGTATATTGTAATTTTATTCAATGAATCACTCATTTTGTCTATAATTTTATATTCGAACTAGTAATATAGAAAATCAATGAATGTGGGGAACACATATGTCTATTTTAGTGTTTTTGTTTTGTTATTGCTTTATTCACATGGAAAATGTACTTCCATTTGAATCCCTACCCCTCTATAGAATCCTTACATTGGTGGTGCTTCTCTAGCCTACCCTTATATCTAATCTATGTTCATAATCTGATCATTACTTTACATCTCAAATTAATTACTCCATTATCTTGTTCTTCATATTCTACATATAACTAGTATATGTTAATGTAGGTCGATTGATTGATCAGGAAAGAATAGTCTAATAGGTGGCTTGATTTTGGGTGGGCCTACATGTTTTTCAACAAGTCTATTGCCTTATGTATAAATGTGTGAGTGGCTAAATTTCTAGTAAACTCATAGTTCTCCAATTGTTTTTCTTGATTTCCTTGCATGTTTCTCCTTCCATGTTGTAATATTTGGTTTGTTAAAACCATGGTTTAAGGGGATTACCTGATTTTTGTGGTTTCTTTGGTGTTTAGTGTTCATGGTAGTTTCTTATTAGTTATTTGGCCATCCACCATCTTGAATCGAGGTAGGTTTTCTTATTCCCTTACTCTCAGGGTCAATTTTTTTAGGATGAAATATAGGTTTTTTGATATATTTATTTGAAAAATGATGCATGTTGATAAATATAGTCTTTTTGATAAAACATTATAACTTAAAACTTCCATTTTAATTAACCATTTTATCTTGTTTTGTGAGTTTTCAATCAATCATTCAATACTGACCAAAATTTGTAAATTTATCTAGAACACATTCTAGATTATTAAAATAATGATACATATATTACGGCTTGTCATAGACTTGTTTCATAGATCTAATACTTTCATAAATATATTAAATTAGATGATGTAATTGAAGTGTTGGGGGAGTCCAAGATTAATAGAAAAGATGGAAAATATAGGGAGAGTATCCATTGCATGTAGAAATATAGTGAAAGAACAAAGGACCCAAATATTTCTGATTTTTTTCAATAAATGACTATAATACCTCCAAAAAATTATGGGTTGGGAATCTTTACTATATTCCAAATGGTACACTAGAAAGATCTTGATTATCTATCATCTATCTATTACTGTAATATTTAGTTGAAAAATTCTAGAACTAACTTACCAGACTCCCAATAGTATCCAATTGTGCTTCCTTAAACCAACATCCCAAACCCACATTTATTACATATCTACTACCATGCCAACACAACACTAAAGTAAAATAAGACAATACTTCCCATATTTAATATCTTCTACCCCACCACTAGCTAGTCAAAGAACCCTACACAATACACCACTTACATAGATTCCTATGCTGCACCTTCCTATCATCTCCCACCCACTTGAAAACCAACCTTGTCCTCAAGGTGGGGCTGAGCTCAAGGAGATGTTTTGGCCAATCCATTTGAATTAACTTCTCTTCACATAACACTAAGATTTCAGGATTCTGTAGGTAGAATATTATCCATATCATGACCATGAGTATCCTGAATGCGAGGAATGACCAATCGGCTAACTTCAATGATCAATGAAATCCATCAAAAGACCATGTCCTAAAACTAATTTTGGATGGTTCTAAACATGATAACTCTATTCCTTCACGTGGAAAACTCATTTATTGGGATGTAAAAATAACCTGACCAAAGAGAACTAAGAGACTAAATTATGGATAAAAAGGTCATCACTTGGAACATTCTCTTTACTTACAAGTCCATTAGTGAATTTATTGAAAGAGATATGCCTTCCAACCCCTAAATGAATTTTACTAGAAAAGTGATTCAAGGTAGACCGAACTACAATAACTGATTGAATTATATATTTGTCGAATAAAAAATGTCATTGAAGTTCAAGGTTCTCTATCTTATCATGTTGGCTCTAAAATGAATTATGTAGTCTCACACCAATGGATAATTTTCTTTCAAACAGCACGGTGCTAATTTGTTTTGCAAGTTATATATGTTCCCATAGTTGGAAGATTGACCAATTCCACAGGCCCTCTCCCAAAAATTGTTTCTTCCTTACTAAAATGATTAGAAAATGCATATGGAACCTTCCAAAAACTATGAGAATACATAAGCACTCATCAAATAAAATCCACTTCCAAACCATAGATTCTTCCTTGTTGTACAATCATACAACTGTCTGTGCATTGAAAACCTACCCTTGGAGATAATAACCCTTAGTTCATCATCATTACAATAACAAAATCCCATGTTACCATCTATATATTAAACTAGATCATGTGTAGATTGAATTTATCATCCACTATGACTTCCATCTAATGAAGAAAGAACCATCTTTTGAAAAAGTGAAATCCTAATTGGTGAAAAAAAGGAGATGTTGCATAATGAAATTTCATAATTATAGCTCACATAAAAATCCCAGAATAATAATTTGTTTACTCGTCAATCATATTAAACAATTTACTAGGGTATAATTCTATGTTTTCCATCTCATACATGAATCATATATTTTCGTCTACTGGCTAATCAAGAAGTTGATATTTCTTGCTCCATGTAACTAAGTCCAAGTTGAACTCATCCTCATAATTTCAGAATAATATATGTTGAGCCAGCATCACATGACCAACATCATAATAGACAGAATGTATTTGAAAAAAAATATCTGAACAGCCGCTTACACAACCCCTTCATCTCAATTACCATATCATTGTTTCATAAATACTAATGCACCAAACATTAGAAAATTACATGAAAACAAATACACATTATCCCAGCTCGATGTAACCTAAAAACTGTCATGTGAAACTCACTCATGAATTTAAGGGAATAAAAATTATCTACCAAAAAAATATATGTCATGTTAAACTTGGTTTCTACAGTAAAATTGTCTCCCAATAATATATGTAAAACCAAACATACCACAAAATTATTATCCATTAGATTATACAACATGATTACCATGTTTATTTTGACTCCTAAATCTGTATTTTCATTTGAAATATTGTATAGTACCTCTAGAGATACCCCATCTCATAAAAGGTGATATGTTTCTTATGTTCATCCATATAATGAAAGGGAACATTATATGTCCTTCTATATGGGAATCAATCTACATGTCATTTCATCTTAGGTCATAATAGTGTATAATACACCTTGAACTACGTCAATGATGATTGCATAAAACATAATTAACCAAGATGAACTACGTGAAACCAAACCAAATAAGATTATGAAGAATAAACCCAAAATGAGTTGAATTAAATAATGTGGTACAATAAAAACCCAAAATGGATAGAATAAAACAATATAAAAAATAGAATGAAACATTTAAAAATCACAATCTAACTAAAACATACTAGTATAAATGTGAATCTGATCAACCAAAATAGATTTCGAATAATCAAAAGGAAGTAAGTATAATTAAATTAGAAAAAAATTAAATGAAACTAAATTTTACGAAGTCAAAATAATATAACTTGAAGTAATGTGATATTAAAAAGGATAAATAAAATTGGACAAAATTTAATGAATTAAAACTTATATGACCACAACTGACATGAACTGAACTGAACTATACCAAACTAAAATAAACCAAATGTAATCAAACTGAATCGATTAGTGCCCAAATAAATGAAATTGTTCAAGCTAATATAAACAAAAACAAGTCAAACATAATCTAATGAAAATTTCCCAAACTAAATAGTATAAAAAACCAAACTAATATGAAACTTGAGCCAAACCAATTATATACCATTAACAGGATGTGTAATTTTTTGTTATCAGGAATTCTATATTTGATTGTATAATTTTGAAACATGGAATTTTTTCCCCTTTACATTTAGTAACATGATATGAACCATGGGGCATTGTGGTTTTTATATGTTAGGCAATTACATGTATATTCATAGAAGATAGGTATGTTTTACTTTACTTTTTTATTTCATTTTCTTCATCGAATTTGTAACATAGGCCTTTTACCAATTTCTACAGATAGAGGGTAGCAATATTTTGTGAAGGGGCACAGAAGGGCACTGGAGGTGGCTATACGGTTTTCTTTGCTGGGGAATGAGATATGGGTAGTGGTGAGATTAATTAGCGTGTTTCATTTCTTTATACCTTTATACCATCTATATTATGTGTATTTTATTTTCCTTCAGCATGGACATCTGACGTACGAATGTGTTATGCCAAAATTTTATATATTTTCCACTACTTTTTTAATCAATTGTTTGTGGGAGAAATATTTCCCAAGTGGCGATTCCTTGATGCTTAGACACTTGTTCCAGCCCATGGGTGTAGACTATCCACCTTAATCCATCCTATTCATTCCAATATTATAGTCTAACTAGGTTATTACAATGTCTAAATCTTGAGAGGGCTGAGGAAACATAGAATAACTGGGGAGGGATTGAGAACATATTCAAAATTCTTTTTAGAATGACAATAAAATAATGATGAATTTAGAACATCTTTGTGGAATTCAAAATAAACTCTCAGGTGTGAGGAGAAATTATAGAGAATAATCAAAACAACCAATGTCCAAATCATGTAAACTCCAAAAAAATTTACAAGGATGTATACAAGAATTGTCCAACTCTATAAAAACACCCAAACTTGTATGATCAGTTTCAAAGATCTGGTGGTTCTATTGAATGAATAAATATTTGAATGGGAGAAAAATTTAATTCCATCACAAGACAAAATCCTCCCAAATTTTTATGGCATGTTCATCACATTAAATAATGTAAAGGATATTAGGTATTCATTCAATACCATAATAGGATAGACTAGTTTGTTACAAATTATAGTTTGAGACCACAATCTAGTATACCATAAGATCATTTCATTTATCCTTATCAATTCTAGCTAGATGGACATTCTAGTTCCAGTAGAATATTTTAGCCAAATTCCCCTGTCAGTTGTAGAGTTGAAAAAATTATGACTAATTGTATATGTGAACCTCTTGTACATGTACTATCCTTAAATTTTATTTGAGGTAGAATTCAACAAGGGTTTCAAAATGTAAACCTCTATGAAAATATAGTTGATGATATGATGATGGAAATATTGATTTCTATGGTCTAAAACCTAGATAATGTAAAATCATGTTTTAAATCACCATGTGAATGGAAACATTTCAAAAATGGGTGTTTGGGATAGGAAGACATTCCCAAACTATTTATAAGGATAACCACCCATCAAAGGACAGGTAAAAGAAAATCTAGGAGATTAGAAATGCATATAATTGAAAAAAAATGGGTGTAAGACAGATAATTAATCATGTTTTCATCTTTTAGGAAATTGATGAGTATTGTACAAGGAACAATTTGTTCTACCAATTTGTGAAATCAGAAGCCCCCTAAATCCATTGAAGGACCTTTTAAAAGTCTTGATCGAGGGTTGGTGGCAGTCAATCCAATCTAACAGAACGAATAGATGGAAGGATGATGCATCTAATACTCTGAATTTTTATGAAAAAGATTTATAAGACCCTTGAAAACAATTAATAGCATTAGGTACACTGATGATGGGGTAGTGGTGAAAAAGAAGACAGATTCATGAAAGGAATAAAACTAAGTGGGGGGCAGAACAAATGGTCAAATAAAATCCCTAGAAAGTGTGAGAGTGGGAAGATTGATTATAATGTTCTAGGGGGTATAGTTATTACAATATCTCCATAATATAAAATAATAAAAACTCAGTTATCATATATAAATTCCACATTAAAAATATAGATAAGCGAGAATAATAATGACACACGTGTGGTCATTATATTGAAAAATAATTTCACAGGGAGGAACGAACCTCTATTTTCTAAAGAAAAGTCACAAAACCACCCCTAGAACAAAGAGTACGGAAGGGGGGGTGGGAGGGATTAATTTCATCAGTTTTCACAAAAGGACATGGAAATGGGGACCTCCCACTTCAAAAACTCGAGGGGGAAATGTTAAATGTTTTACCAAAAAAAATCCACCAGTATTTTAGTGGTTTGTGACAATTTTCAACAGCCACCTCCGGCCCACATTGATGATTCCACAAGCTATTCAGCAACATTTCGATACTCGTTCTGGTGTCCAAACAAAATTCCTTTTTGATTTGTTCCAAACCTCATAAATAATAATCAATCAACTATTGAAAAACCAACCCCTCTAATAATTGATAATTTATGAAACCATTTTCATTACTGAATTCCAAACAGGGATGGAAAAATAACCATCATTCATAAACATCCCTATAATTTATTGGATTTTCCTTTAAACATTTGGTTTTATTAACAAAAAATCTTTTATCTAATATATTTCATGCTATATGTGGTGTGAAAATACGCAAATCCAAATTGGATCGGCACTCTTTTTCAATGTTATCTTTTTTGCATGTGTTTTCTTGTTTATAGGTTCTAGAATATTAGAATATAATTTGTCATGTTTACAGGTTCTAGAAGTTTATAAGAGAAGCTGTAGTGTTTTCATTTTTTGGAAGACTGGAAGAGGTGAATGCTATGAATAGGTTGTTTTCTATGTGAAGGATATACCATAAATTTACTGAACCGTTAGTATACAGTCGTAGTACGGTATATGTATACCAACAGTTATTGAAAATTTGGTCTATATATATTTCTATGGTTTTATGGAAACCATTGGGAAAATTTATATCAGTATATATACCAATGGTTCATAATATGTTGGTATAAATATATCCTAATGGGATACATCCTATACCAACAACTTTGTATCCATTGATATTAATATTTTCCAATAGTTAAAAAAACTATTGGAATATACTATATATAGGACGGTATGTATACAAATGGTTTTGAACCGTTGGTGTAAATTTTCCTAATGGTTAAATGAAACTGTTAGGGTAGATTAACATGAGACATCATATTCCAATGGTTCTATATAAATAGTTTGTATAGGTCTATTGCAATGGCCAACTTACCAATGGTTCCTCGAACTATTGGGGTAACATATCTAAATGGTTTCCAGGGCTATCCCATTGGTTTAAAACCATTGGGATAGGTAAAAGTTTCACTAATACTATATTTCACAGTAGGAAATCATTTATTAGTGATTTTTATAGTTTATAATTGATAATTATTTGTTTCTCTTTTTAGGTATTTAGTGGTGTTTCTTTATATATTTGGGAATGGGTTTTTTTGGAAACAAATAGAAGAAATTAGCATTACCGCACCTAAATAACATAGCAGTGTTCTACCTTCCTAGAGAAAAATTATAATCAAAACTACCATAACCATTACTAAAAGAATTAGTGATCTTTATGTCTAGCAGTGATTTCTAATATACACCTCTAAACATATCAAATAATATTTTATAACAACAATCTAATAATAAATTATATGTATATAAAAAATAAGTTATGTAAAAAAATAAACATAAATATTCAATAAACTCATCATACATCCATACATCAAGACATCCACAATCAAATATAGAAAACATCAGTCAACTATAATATCATTAATCGTATATATATATATATAATATGTCCAACATCCATCTACCCATGAACAATATGTCTATCCCACCAAATACACTACTTCCAACTACCACCATAACTAGATTCATTATATAAAAATTCAACCACATCATGTCATCAACTGAAACAAAAAAATACAGAACGAAGAATTAAACATAATAAATAAGAATTAAATTAAAATTGTTAATATTATGTAACCATACCACAAAAATGATTAACCATCACAAATGATTTCTAAAGAGTGTCTTGGATTAGAAGGGTCAATCTATTTCCTACTACAACCATCTCTCACCTACAATACAAACATGTACATTAAATAAAATAAATATGAAAATTAATATCCATAGAATATATTCCATATTGTTTACATAACATTTGATATTTTATAAATCAAATAGGTGATATTAATTTAACATAAAAAATATAACATGTAGAACACCTTGAAAACATAAAATTACCTATTTAATATATGATTCAACACTTTTAACTCAAAAAGTAAAAGTGTATAACCATATAATAAATTTTTAAACTGAAGTACAATGTGCCTTAAATTACTCAATATTTTTTTAAATAACTTGATATGAAATCATTTCAAAGGTTTGAAAAATAATTAAATGGTTATTGTTCTTTTTTTTTACATCAATCTATGGTCATTTTCTATGTTATTAATAGGTACTTGCATTTTTTAGTTCTTTAAAACAATAGATAGGGATTTATTGGTATACCAGAAAAATAGTAACTCAAGTTTACATGATATCGGTTCCTACATTTAATTAATCAATCTAATGTAATTGTCTTAGGATTTTATGTCCATCTGAAATTTTTTTCTTGGATTTGACACCTGAAAGCATTTGTTTATAACTTTGATATCATTTAAGTCAACTTATTAAGTAATTTTGAGAACACCTCATGTAATATGGATGTTTTTTCAATTCATACATTTCAAAAATATTTCAATTATGGGTTTTTCATGACTTCACATCGATGTGGGGTTGTTTTTTATGGGTTTGATGGTTAAACACACCATTCAGTATTTAAGAACAATAAAAATGTGATTATATTAATTCCATGAAAACCATAACACAAATTCACATTAAATTAGTTATTCAATTTCTAAAATAAATCTATGATAATTTTCTAATGATTTCATGACTATTTGACTTCATTATCCTAGTTTTGAACCCCTAACGCATGTTTTAAAAGTATTTTTTATCTTTTAAAACCACATATTGAGTCATTAAGATAATTATGCATGTTGGATGGATGTGTTTTATACTTATAAATGGAAACAAATTTATTCATTAGTGGTTTTTATCATTATTTCACATCAACAGGATGCTTTTTTATGGTTTTCTTCATCACATGCATGTTTTATTGTTTTAAAACACCTAAAACATGTTAATGGGAATATTGGGAAAACCATTACTCAAATTGATGTGACATTAGTTCCTCTAATTAAAAAATCAATATACAGTCGTTTTTCTATGATTTCATATCCATTCGACACCATTTTCTTGGTTTTTACCCCGCAAAACATGTTTTTAAATGCATTGGTATCTTTTTAAAACTACTTAGTCATCCATTCCAAGCACACCACTTGTCTTATGGATGAGTAGACTACTCATACCCTTGAAAAATAATTTAACCATAATTTTATCATGGATTCACATCAATCAAAGAGTGTTTTCAATGGTTTCGACCATTACACACACATTTTAATGATTTAAAACACAAAAAAATCTTTATAGGCATCATTGGAAAACAATTACTCATATTGAAATGGATTTGGTTCCATGTAAGATAATAAAATTTTATTGAGATGAATTAATATTAATTTTAGGTACTCTCTTGATTAGTTTTGAGTAATTTTTTTTTGTGTTTTATCTTGGGGTGAATTTGGGTGAAAACTTAAAACATGGATGAAAATAGCGTAGTGCATAGTTTACACACGATTAGGGTAGCACATCAAACCATGAAGCCCAGTATAGTGGAATTTTTCATGGTTGGAACATGTTTTTCAAACTTTTCACAATATTATGAGTAATTGTGATCCCATGTAATAGAGTATCATAGTTTAGGTGCACTGTTAGGAAAACTTGTTCTCCCCAACTCAGCAAACTATTTGTAGAAATTGTTTTAACCCAAAAATTAGTTTTGAAATTACCCAGTCTCTCTAATTAACTCTAATTCAGCCCCCATTAGACCCTAGGACATCTTTCATGATTTTGGAGCTATTTGGACAGATTATGGGCCTTTCCAACATTCTTTATTTGAGATTTTAATCCTAGATTGAAGATATTTATCCCTCTTGGTGTGTGGATCCTATCACATGTGTTTTTTTTCTTCATTCATTCTTTACTCATTATTTCGGTAGGCGTTTTTCCACTCTTTTTCTAGATCTAGATCTAGATATAATAGATCATTAGTTTTTCAATCAAGATTTATGGTTATAGATCTGGATCCTGTTTGAAGTTGTTACTCCACATAATGTTTGGGTATTTTAAATATGTGATCATTCATTAATGAATTGAGGTAGGTATTATATAATTAAAATACCATAGTATTTATTTAAATTGTGGGTAATCAACTGTAATATTTCTATTAGATATTTAGCAATTATGTTCTTTATTTAACTAAATTTATATTGTAAATTGATTAATTGAGGAAATGTGAGTTGGATATTTTTAAAAATTAAGGATTTGGAGATAATTAATGTAGAATTAATTATGAGATATAGATACGATGATTAGAGATAATTAATTGATTAATTAATTATGATTTATTGAGATTTACAATTGAGATGATTAATTGTGGAATTAATTATGGGATTTAGAGTTGAGGGTTTTGATTAATTAATTGATGGGTTAATTTATGGGTTTGACATAGTTAACTAATTGAAGAATCAATTAAGGAGGATTATGTGATTAGTTTATTATTGATTTGACAATGGAAAATTTTTGTATTTAACTAATTGTAGAATTAGTAATGGAATTGATGTGGAGAATTAATTGTTGAATTAATTATGTGATGAATGGTGACATAGATATTTATTATTTAATTAAACAATTGGAACATGGTTATTCTAATATGTAATGTATGAATGGTAATATGGTCTTTTAGTTTTTAATTAAATAATTGTAACATGTTCATTCTAATATATTTGTAATGAATTAGAACATGGTTATTTAGTTGTAAATTGAAGAATAATAACATGGTCATTCTACTATGTATATTTTAATGGTTAAATGGTCATTCAGATATGAATTATATATTGGTAATAATAATATTTTTAGATATAATATATCTAGGGAATACTTTGGGCTCCAACATGAGCTGGAGTAAGGATTAAGGTATGGGTGTCTACACGGACCTAAGGGTTGATGTGGATTAATAAATATTAATTAATAATGTGGTAAATGTTTACATATGAATTGTAATTATTTATTTATACAACTGAATATACTTTCTTTTGACTACATGTTATTTTAGATGTCGTTGGTAGTGGAGAACTGAGTTTTACTCTCACCCTACATAGGCTTCCTGATCTGTACCTTAATATACATTGTGTTTTATGGAAATGTTGAGGGAAAAGGCCCTGAGATAGATGGATAAGTTGCAATGGAGCTTAGATAAGGGATCTAGACATGGTTCTAGACATTTTATGGGATTCATCAGTGTATTTACTTTTGAGTTTTCATTTTAGATAGTTTACATGTACTTTAGCATTATATTTTTTACAAATTTTGTTTGTTATGGTATTTTGAGTTTGGTTATCATGGGATATTTGTAATGTTCATGGTTATATTTTATTATTTAATTGTCAATTAAATTCTGCAGGTGTATTAATCTGATAAAATAGTATATATCCTCTCCATGGTTGAAATATCATACTATCGGTACTAGTTAGAGGCCTCTAGTGTACGGGGAGGCATGCTTGAGGTTATATGACTGACTGGTTCGGGGGACCAATGTGTGGAACCCAAAATTGGATATTAAAATGTGGTATTAAAGGGGTTTAGTATTCCTTTTCATTTATATTAATATTTTTTAAAGGTAGAAAAGATACTAGGAAGAGTCAGTCGTTGGTTATGAGCTCGTTCTTGTGAGTAACTGACCCATGTACGACGGATAACCCAATTACCCAGGGTGGGATTTTTTTTATTGTTGTCTATTGTTATAGTTGAATATCATTTTACCTTGGGGGACTCACTTTTTGTGTGATGTGATTTTTTATGTTGCGATTTTTTTATATTTGACTTGTGCCATGGTAAGGAACATACTTTCAGTTTTCATACATCATAATTGGCACTCAGGATTATTGGGGCATGCATCAATTTTGTCACACATGGAAAATTGGATTATGGGTGAGTTGTTGAAATTAAAATATTTTTCATTTCCTATGAAATTGAAATGAAAATGGTGCCTAAAATGAAATTGATAATGATTGAAAATTGATTCAAGATGAAAATAAATGGGTCACTAAAAGAGAAACATGAATAATGAGATTGTGTTTTCCCATTTTATCCAAGACCCATGTGTAAGATCATTAAGGGTAGTAATAGTACCCAGTTTTTGGACCTTGTGGGGAGTGTTTGAGAAAATAATTTTGGTGGATTATTATGTTTAATTATTATTTAAACATGATGTTTTTGTGAACTATGTCATAAGGTCATTGTTCGGCACTGTAGAGAGTATGCCTCTATGACGACTATTGTTGAAAGGAAGACCGAAGGACATTCCTAGGGATGATCCTCCAGTAATGGGACCTAAGGTAGCAATTGTGCAGGGTGAATTGACTAGGTATTAGTTTCGAGAGACAATTGATCAGTTCATGCAATTCATGGGAAGAACCCCAGGGTGGGTTTTGAAAGTATGTTTGATCTAACAAGGGAGTTCCACTTACAACACACTCCAACTTTTACTATAGAGGGTGGACTTGAGGAAGCTGAGTTATGGGTTGAGTTCATCAAGACTATATTTTAACACATGGAGACTACTACAGAGAGGAGGGTCAATTTGGATTCTTACCTGCTATGAGGATTAGTAAATCACTGGTGGGACATTAAGGCATATATAGGAATAGATGAAGGTATGTGATGGGTGGACTTTTTCAACAAGTTCTTGGAGAACATTTATCCCAAGACACTAAGGCATGGGATATGTACTATGTTCATGAGGTTTACTCGGGGGAGTATGTTAGTGATGGACTATGATTGATGTTTTACATATTAACGATGCTTTTTTATAGTATTAGTTGGTGATAGGAGAACTATGGAGAGACATTTCCATGTTGGGATAAAATGTGATATCAAGTCCCAGGTTAATATTTTTTGATTAAATAAGTTTATAGAGTTGTTATATTAGTCTCTCATAGTTGAGGGGATCATATAAGTGGAATTAAGTGTAGGATAGATAGTTCTACAAGGTGAGGAGGTAGAGGTAGTGGACATGAAGCTTCGGGGAAAGAGAACCTGTATTAGTAGAGTAGTACACCATAGGGGTGTCAAACTACAACATAGGGATGAGGGGAAGGATGGATTCATGTAGTACAACCTACACTTTTGGATAGTGATTTTAGGACATCAACAATGAAAGGTACTTTTCTGGTAGCCTCTACTTTATGTAGTGCCTTATGTGATTCTGGTACCTCTCATTCCATTATTTTTGTAAAAAAATTTAATGGTTTAATCTAGGCGATGGTGTTTGTGAGTGGGGATAGAACTATAGATACACCATTGGAGGTATGAGGTAGAGACATCTATTTACACAAATGGTGTTCTCTCAAAGTTGTTGAGTATCATTTTATGTGGGATCTCCACATCCTAGAAATGTCGGGTTTCAACCTAATTCTCAGTATGGAGTAGATAGTCACATACCACTCCAACATTGAATATTACATGAGAAGAGAAAATTTTATGTATCTTAAGGGTGAAAACTATATTCACCATGGAGAGTGGGTTATATATGCAGGATAAGCATGGTCAATTACTCAGAAACTGGGAGAACTCGTAGCCTAGGTTACTAATCAATTACTAGATGATGAAGGTGAAGATAAGGTTGTCTTTCTACCTATGGTGGTCTGGTTTCAGGGTGTCTTTCAAGAATGCATCATAGGGGTGACACCTAAGATAGATGTATAATTCACCATTGAGCTCATGTTGGGGGAATATCCAGTTTCTATTCCATCATACATAATGGTATTGATAGATATTCATGATCTCAAGACTATTTTTGAGCTTTTGAGGATAAAGGATTTATTGGTCAGAATTTTTCATCTTGTGGTTCACCTATGTTGTCTTCAATAAAGGCTGATGAGATTTTTCCCTTATTTTGTGATTACTAGATGTTTAATTGGATGAATTTGAAGAACCAATATATTTATCCACATATTAATGATCTATTTGACTAATTCTGAGGAGATTTTGTATTCTCAAATATTGAATTGAGTTCAGGTTATCATCAATTGAGAGTCCAGTATTTTGATATACCATGTACTAATTTCATAAGAAGGTATGGCCTATATGAGTTTTTGAAAATTCAATTTTGGTTGATGAATTCACTAGATATTTTTATGGACTTGATTAATATAATATTTCATTCATACCTATATCATTTTTTGTAGTATTTATGGATGACATATTGGTGTATTCAAAGACTCATGATGATCATGACCAATATCTTAAGGAGATAATGAGTACATTGAGACATCATCATCTAAAAGCCATGATATCTAAGTGCCAATTTTGAATTGATTAGGTACACTTATTGGGTCGCATAATCTTATAGGGATGTTTGTGAGTAGAGCAGGATATAGTTTAGGAAGTGGTTTCTTGGGACCATCCCTATAATATGTTTGATATCCTAATATTTTTGGGATTAGCTGGATATTACAAGAGGTTTATCCACCACATATCAGATTTTTATTTTCTACTTTAAGTCTTGACCAAAAAATGGATAATGTACGAATGGTTAGAATCTTGTGAGGTTTCCTTCCAAGAGCTGAATAAGATTTTGAAAATGTAACCAATCTTGATCCAGCGTGATATATGTGAGAAGTACATGGTGTATTGTGATGCTTCAGGGATTTTACTTGGAGTAGTGTTAATTTTATGTGATCGAGTTGTGGCATGTGGGTCTTGATAGTTGAGGACTCATGAAAGGAACTACCTTATGGCTGACCACATGTTGGATGTAGTGGTTATGCCCTAAAATATTGGCAACACTATCTTTTGGGTGAAAATTTTTCTATGTATACTGATCATAAGAGCTTAAAGTACATATTTTCATTTTGAAACTTGAATCTATGGTGGAAGATATGAGTAGGGAATATGCAGTCATTCAATTTTGAATTAGAATATACACCTAGAAAGGGAGAAAATTTTGTTGATTATATGAACAAGAAAACTATGACTCAAGTGGTTCAAGAGTCTAGTGTTGAGTAGAAGATGGTGGCTTTACTAGTTGAGATGCACGTTGTGGTTTTGGATAGTTAAGAGAAGATGAATCTGGGTTCAGTTTTAGTAGAGTCTACACATTTGAGATATATCAGGGATAGATGGTATGCAGATCTAGATTATTTGACCTTGAGGTAAAATCATGAAGGTTGTGAGTCACCATCATATTGAAGCATAGATTAGGATGATATCATCATTGTAAATAATTGTGTTGTTCTGCCTATGAGTATGTGGGAGGAGATTATGTGTGAATTTCATGCTTCAAATTGGGTGGTACATCCAAGTGTAAAAAAAATTACAGAGACCTACGATGATAGATTTGGTGGTTGGGAAAGAAAAAGGAGATAACTGGGTTCGTGACATGGAGCAACTTCTATTAGCAGGTGAAGGTGATGCATAAAAAACCTTGAGGAATGCAACAATCATTTCCCATTTTGGAATATAAGTGAGATGATTTTTAATATATCTTATGGTGGGTCTCCTAAGGATTACTTCAATGAATTATTCAATTTGGGTGATTGTGGATTGACTGATGAATGTAGCACATTTCTTTCCTACCCAAGAGAATTTATCAGTGGTTAAGCTGGTTGTTTTGTATTTTCAATCGATATTTTTTCAATATGGGTTTCCACATACTATTTTTTAAGAGAATGAATCACATTTTAGATCACACTTCTAGAATTTCTTATTGATAATGTGTGGTACATAGGTTTTGTTGACTATATCTTTCAACTGACAAACAGAAGGGCAGTTAGACTGCACTATTCAAGTTATTGAGGATATGTTGCGAGAATGTGTTCTATAATTTGGGGGATTTGGGGGGAAACACATGTATTTATTGGTTTTTTTCTATAATAATATTTTTTGGAAATGATTTATATGGAAACATATGAGGCACTTTCTAATAGGTCATACACATCACCATTATGATATATTGAGGTGGGTGAGTCTGAGTTGTTGTGATCAGGTCTCGTGTAAGAGAAATATGAGTAGGTAAAACTGATTCTGAAACCTATGGCACCATCTTTTAGAATAAATCAGTCTTATAATTATAGATGTCGATGACAATTATATTTTATAAAGGGTGATTGTGTATTCCTTCGGTTTTCACCTAGGATGGGTCACTGAAAGAAACAAAGACAGGGTAAGTTAGCACCCAAATTCATTAGACTGTTTGAGGTAGTGGGGAGAATTGGTCTAGTGGTAAACCTATTATATATTCCATATAAATACAGTTTTAAGTATTTTTTTTCATGTGTTGAATCATTTTAATTATAACCCCAACCGTTCTCATGTAATTGAGGTGGATGATGTTGAGCGTGAGATAGATGTGCCCTTTCATGAGCATCTGATACATGTGTTAGACAGTAGTAAAAAATAATGTGTGGAAATACCATGCTGATAGTTTGTGTATTGTGGAATCATGGGAATGTGTAGGAAGAAACAAAGGAATGGTATGTGAATATACGGGCTCTGTTGACCCATCTTATTGACTCAGAATCATAGAGATGCTTGGGAGTGCAGCTCGAGGGTAAGTTGTCATAAGTTGGGTATATTTTAAAATCCCAATCTTTTCTTGAGATTACTCAGGATTTATTTTAGGTTGTCTATTGTATAGTGTACTGTAATTTTTATTTGGGTTTTTCATTGGGGTTCTTTTTTGTGAAAATTCAAAAAATGGAAGAAAAAAGGTTAGTGTACGGTTGGTGTGGGATTAGGGAAAACAATGTGCCACATCCCTACAAACCGTGAAAAACTAGAAAGTGGGGTTTATCATTTTTGGTACCTGGTTTTTCATATTGTGCACTCTCTTAAAAGTAACCATGCACCCTATAAAAGAGATAAATACTTTAGCCACACTGTTAGTGAAAACCGTGCACCCCATCCCAACCAATGGTGTGCATGAATTGTTTTAGCCAGAAATTTAGTTTTTTAATTACACATACCCCCTAATTAAATCCAATTCGACCCCTATTCAACCCTAGTCCATATTTCATAATTTTGGAGCTCTAAGGACAAGTTTGAATCCATCCTAACCTCTATTCTTTGTGATTCAAATCCCAGATTGAAGATCTTCATCCCTACCAGTAAGTGGATCCCTTCCTATTGGTTTTCCACCCCTTATCCTTTCTTCTAACCTTCTTTTGGTGGGATGTTTTACTCTATTTTTATAGATATTGTTCTAGGTTTTTTGTATATATATCTAGGATTGTGCATATATATATATCTATAACAAAGAGATCTTGATTTTTTTTAATAATTATTTTGGGTTATAGATCCGGATCCCGTTCTACGCCGCTACTCCACTGAATTTTTTGGCATTTTCATTGGGTGATATTTGGTAAAAGAATTGTTGTAGGTGGTCTATGATTCAAATATCATAGTAATTACTTAAATATTTTCTATTTAATTGTATTATTTTAATTACTTATTTAGAAATTATGTTCTTGATTTAACTTAATTAATTTGGTAAATTGATTTACTGAGGAGATGTGAATTGGGTGTTTTAGAAATTATGGATTTGGAGATAATTAATTGAATAATTAATTATGATATATATTGATGTTGATTAGAGATAATTAATCTATAAATTAATCATTATGTATTGATATTGATAAATGATATAATTAATTGATGGGTTAATTGATGGTTTTTTATGCAATTATTTTATTTTGGAATTAATTATGGTTGTTTATATGATTATTTAGTTATTCAGTTAACTATTGGAAATTATTTTATATAACTAATTTTTGAATTTGTAATGGAATTGATATAGATAATTAATTGTCTAATTATTTATGTGATGAATTGTAATGTGGTAATTTAGTTGTGAATTAGAAATGGGTACATAGTCATTCTAATTTGTATGGTATGAATGGTAACATAGGCATTTAGTTGTAAATTAAGGAATGGAAACATGGTCATTCAATTGTATATGGTATGAATGGTAACAGAGTTATTTAGTTGCGAATTAAAGAATGGGAACATGGTCATTCTATTGTGTAATGTGTAGAATGATAACATTGAAATTCAGTAAAAATTATATAATGGTAACAATGGAATTTTTATATATAATATCACTTTTAAATACATCGGGCTCTATCATGAGCTAATGTAAGGATTGAGGTACGAGTGACTATAGGAACTTAGGGGTTGATCTGGTTAATGAAATATTAATTTATAATGAGATAACTATTCATTTAGGAATTGTAATTATTTCGTTATACAACTAACTACACTTGATTTTGATTGTATATTATATTAGACACCATCAGTTGTGTCTTACTAAATTTTACTAACAACCTACTCAGGTTGGCTGATCATTACCCGAATAGACAATGTGTTTTCCAGATACGTTAGGATACAATGACATGAGATAGATGGAAGAGTTGGGGTAGAGATTGAATGAGGTAACTTAACATGGTTCGGGACCCGCATGGGAAATCATCAGTGTCTTTAATTTTGAGTTCTCATTTTAGACAATATACATGTACTTTATCATGGAATTGTTTACTGATTTTGTTTGTTATGGTATTTCCAATTTTTTAATCCGCTAATATTGGTATAATTCATGGTTATATGTTATTATGCTGTTTTTATTTTATTTTTTCTAGATTATTACTTTAAAAAATGATGTTATAATCTTCCTATGATTGATATATTAGACCCTCACTACTAGTTATCAGCCATTGGGATATGGGGAGGAGCGCTTGGGGTCATGTTACTAACCGGTTTGGGATACCGGGGTGTGGCACCTCGGATGGTACATTACATTACTTTTTAAAAAAATAAATTGATATTCATTTTCATACGATTTGACATCAATCTGACATGATTTTCTTGGATTTGAGTCCCTTGATACATGTTCTTAATGTCTTAAATTTTTTAAAAATGTTTATTTTGTCATTCCTAGCAAACCACAAGTCATATGGGAATATTGTTTTCTCATACAAATTCAAAATAATTCACCCAATTTTTTTTCATGATTTCACATCAATATGAGGTCATTTCCTATGGTTTTGACCATAACACTCATGTTTTAGTGTTTTAAAACACCAATAATTCATTTATATGAATCTCAAAAAAAACTATAACTCATATCGACAAACAATCAATTCATACATTTTATAAATCAATATATGGTCATTTTAATATGTTTTCACTACAATTCAACATCATTATATAATTTTTAACCCCATAATTATTTTAATACTTCATTATATTTGAAAACATATTATTTAGTCATTCTAAGTGCACCATAGTATCGTTAGACATGTTTTCTACTTGTACACATCAAGCATAATTAAGTGGTGGTTGAATCATGATTCTATGTATATATAATTTTTTATATGGTTTTGACCATTACACATACATTTAAGCATTTTATACCACTAAAAATGTGTTTCCATTATTCTCAAGAAAACCATAACTTGGGATGACATTATTTTAGTTACTAAATTTAAAATATCAATATTCGATCATTTTTTAATATTTTACATCCATACTATTCCATTTTATGGTTATAAACCCATGTCACAAATTTTTAAAGACTTTGATATCATTTGAAACTATTTATTGAGTCAGTCCAAGAACATATCACATTAGATGAACATTTTTCCTACTCAGGAATGTCACAAATAATTAAACTACAATTTTCCCATGATTTCATGTTAATATGAGGTCATTTCATTTTGTTTTAACTATTACAAACAAATTTTAGCATTTAAAGAAATGTTTATAAGAGTCCTGGGAATATCGTAACTCAGAATGAAATGGATTTTGTTTCTATATTTCACAAATAAATATACGTCCATTTTACAAGGATTTCATGGCAATATAACATTTTTCTCATGGTTTTGACCCCATGAAGCATGTTTTTAAAGATATTCAGACCATTCAAAACATATTATTAAGCCATTCAGAGAGAACTACACATCATATGGATTTATTTTATACTCATACGTGTTAAAAATAATAAAAAAGTGGTTTTCCATGATTTCGAGTCAATGTGATGTTATTCGCTATGATTTTAACTATTACATGTATGTTTTGGTGTTTTAAAATTGAAGAAACATGTTTATGGTATTATTTGGAAAAATATTTCCTCAGATTAATGTGGAAAAATTTCATAAATTAAAAAAATTAAACAATATTCATTTTTATATGACTTCATGGGCATTCAATGTATTTTGATTAGTGTTGACCCCTGACACATGTTTTTAAAGACTTATGTATCTTTTAAAACTTTTTGTTGAGTCATTCTAAGAACACTACATGTTTGATGGAATTTTTTTTTATCATAGGGAAAATAAAAAATTCAAAATGTGGTTTTACTATGATTCCACATTAACCAGATGTCATTTTTATGGTTTGGACTATTACATCCATGTTTTTATGTTTTAAATCACTAAAAATGTGTTTGAGGGAATCTTGGGAAAATAATAACATGTATTAACAAGGGTTGGTACATAAATTAAAAAAAATCATTGTTAACTGTTATATGATTTCACATCCATATAATGTCATTTTCATTGTTTTGACCATCTGAAAAATGTTTTAATTTTTTTGATATCTTTTAAAAATAGTTATTGAGTCATTCTGAGAAAAACACATATTCAATGAACATGTTTTATATTCATACAAAAAAATGTATTAAAATGGTGGTTTTCTCATAATTCCATGGTAATGTGAGGTAATTTTATATAGTTTTGACCATTACATGCATGTTTTAGTGTTTTGAAACACTAAAAATTATTTTACAGAATACTTGGAAATGTCATTTGTCGGACTGATGTGGCGTCAATTAGTACATTTCAAAAATCAATCTATGGAAATTTTACTATGATTTAATGGATATAATATTATAATTTTCTGGGTTTTTACCCTCTGATACATGTTTTTATAGACGTTGATATGTTTTAAAACTGCTTATTGAGTCATTCTAAGCACACAACACATCATATGAACATGTTTTCTACTTATGCACCTAACATATAATTCAACAGGAGTTTTCCATTGATTCCACATCAATAATAGGTAATTTAATATGGTTTTTACCATCAAATAAACATTTTAGTGTTTTATAACACTAAAATGTGTTTATATTCTACATTGGAAAACCCTAACTTGGATTGACGTGGAATTGGTTACTACATTTCAAAATCAATTTACAGGATTTTACATATGATTTAATGGTCTTATAAGATCCATTTTTTGGTTTTGACCCCCTGGATATTGTTTTTAGAAATTTTTATATCTTTTAAACCTATTTATTTAGTAATGGATTGACTTTAGAATATACCTCAGTATGATGATTCTTATGATAAGAGATTTCATGAGATATCATGCCTATCATCCTTTGAAATTTAAAAACTAATGAATTTTTCATTTTTAGACACTATTAATCCAATGATTTCATATAAGAGTCATCGTCATGCACATATTATTTCAATCTTGAAATTTCATTGTGTTTTCTTCAATCAATAGAACAACTCGAACCCCCACAAGGTTTATAAATAATTTATGGTGATTCCCTATTGAAGATAATATAGAGAGTTAGACCAGAATACATCCCTCATACATAATGGAGGTACTCCTTCCAAAAAATGATCACAACTACATCATTTGAGTTAAATGATGATGATTGTGAAGGGTTTACATCCATGTCTTGATGAATTTTAACATGTTAATAATACAATATTAACAATTATTTTTACAATTATCTAAACATAACTATATTATATAATTAAGGAATTTTTCATTACTATTTAATGTTATTTATTTATAATATAATCATATTAATTAAAACTAAATTATAATGACAAAAAATACATAAATCCAATTAATTGGGGTGAGCTGTATTGATCAAATAGAACCAATAGATCTAATTCGAACCATTTTATCCATGTAGTTGACCCTAATTAATTAGTTCGATGTTTTTATTTTTAGAAATAAATTTTAACTATGCTTTTATTATAATGAAATAGATTTAAATATTAATGAAAATTACTTTCCCAAACATATCTAGTGAATTAATTTATCATCACAATAGTCTAGTTTCTTATAAACATTAAGAAAACATCTCTATCCAAAAAATTAGATAACATTTTTCATTAAAGATTATCAAAAATATATATAAACATTAAAAAAATTAGATAAAATAAAAAAATATAAATAAAAATGGCTAAAATAAAACCATGATTGTAATTTTTTTATAAAAACATCGTGTCCCAATAATACATGGAATGACTTGTTTTTCATGATTCACTGTATTTTTTAGATAATTCCTTCGAAAAAAGAAACATTATTCAAAAAAATATTTTATTATATTTCTGTTATTACGGTACTGTAAAATATACAATTAAATCATGAGATTTATCAATGTTAATATCAAAAAACATTTTTCACTGCTCATGATACATGCCTTCAAACACATTATAATACACTTTTTATGTTCTTATAGGTGTGTAATTAAAATCATTCCATAATAATAATTTCAATTCTATTTATTTTATGCCCATTTTTTAGAGTCCATCAGTGTGAAATGGAATTAGGAAAATAAAAATTAAAAAATATCAACAAAATTTAAAAAAATATATAACAATTTATAAGAATATTAATAATTTTACCCATTAATTTTAAATTAGTTTTCAATGAATATTAAATTAATATTAACTTTACTTAGTTATCACACAACACATTTTTTTAATATGTGGGAATATGCATCCATCATTATAATTAATAGGAATGCTCATCATCCAATAAGTTTGTTGCCCAAGAATCAATCCCTAAATTCTGACAGCATCACTAGTAGGAACCTTAAACTCATCAAATAGAACAATAATTTTTATGTTTTTCAGGTCCCATACATCTATCATGTTCTTATTATTATCTATTAGGTTGTTTATATTTATCTGTTTGAAAAATAAACTAAATATATAACAAAATATTTTTTTTCATATAATGACCTAAAAACAATAATGAAAACTCACCATATCCCCTTTATGGATGGGTGACCAGCAGCCCTATCCCTGGTGGTGTCATAGATGGTGGTCCACCAACATTATTTTGGGAAGTCTTTGCCTCACAATAATTCTCTGGTATAGTGGAATCTCTCAGATCTACTAAAACTAACAATAGTGGTAGTGTTCTCCAAGATGTTGATTAGCTAGGATATATAAATTATTGTTCTCGACATTCCTACAATTAATATGGTTTAGAATATATTCAATGTATAAAAAATCATAATTTAATTATGTATACAAAAAATAAAAAATAGAATAAAGTATATATGTACAAAAAAATTAAGAAAATATAATATAGTTTTATTAAAAATTCATATATTCAATTATCATTATCTTCATTTTCCCCATTACTATAAACCACCATTTTCAATGAATTCCCCATTTTCACCCTCTCTCACAAGTTTTATTATTTCAATATTTTCATGTAAAAACTATTGAATATTTTTTAGTTTATGTGGTTCACTATCACAAAGTAAAAAAATTTCCCTTCATCTCCCATATCATACAAGTCTCTAACTTTTATGTGTATAGAAAAGGCAGTGTGTTTTTTATTTCATAAACCACATAATTAACCATATTTTCTTGTGAATCTAGGATAAATTAATCATGCTCTGCATGCGCACCAGTATGTATCAAGCAAGAGAAGTTAAAAATAAAATTTAATGAATCATTCGTTATACTACTATCAATTTTGATAAACATGCATTTGAATAATACAACTGATTCTTTATCATGATAATTTAAATTTATTGTATTAATCATATTTCTTTATTATCCCACCTCTAAAAGAATAAATACACCACTATTTTGAGTTTGCATGTTTTCTTCATGATAAATTTTACGTAACATGATGCGTTGAATATTGTACGCATTGAATCTCTTAGCCTAGTTTAGGGGACCTAAATCCAGAAAAATAAAATCATTTGATATTTATGATCAATTCTCAACATTAATTATTGATGCACAAAAATATCATAAATATTTTTATATGTTTTGCAATGATTTTGTAAATTATTTTTAATTTAAATACCATATATTTTAATGATTTACTAAAAAGTGTGAATTAATAATTATGGAATTAAAATTGAGTAAAAAAGAATGAATTTGTTATGAAGTTGACTTTTATTATTTATTTGAGCATTTTAATTGAATTATTTTAATCAGGTGAACATATATTTCCGATTACTAAAAAATATAGCTAAATCAAGCCATCCCATCAACCTGAGAAACTCACCATATAGAGAACAAGACCATAAGGGAAATCCAGCTAATCCACCATGGGAGAGAAAGCTCGAGATGGACAGCATGTCCATAAGGGCACCAGGTCCATCAAAATGTGGCCCAAGGGGGGTCAATACAATGGGGAGTAGCTCTTAAGCTAAATCCCACATCATTTGTGTGTGTTGCGGCATGTATATATGTGGGTTCAGTGATTCCAAGAGCCCACATTGATGCAAGAATCTAAAGCATTGGTAAAACACCATACACTATAAACCAGTGTGTCCCCTTGTTCCATTTAGATGTAGGTAAAATGAAAATGTTCATTATTCACTTTTTACCAAAGCAGCATTATTTATCCTCGACCCCACACCTATCCGTTTAGAAAGATCCCTCTACCGATTTTCGTTGCTGCTACTGCTCCATATCACTAGCCACCATCTACACCACTGGAGAAACTCCATTTTCGTTGCCACCTAAATCTTATATCAAGATGTAGAGCCCCAGAAGCACCCAAAATCTATATGGATTATCTATAAACCCTTAGTTTACTACATGGAGAACATTTTGAGGTTCATATTTCTAGTTTTATCGATGGATGAAGGAAGATTCACTAATGCCATGGTCAACCCACAATTTTTACTACCTCAACTTCCATTTTCATGTTATTGATCTCCAATCCTATCTAAGTAATTCCGCGAGCCACATGGAACCACAAATGACCCATGAAATTCATATACACATACAGAAAGGCCATAATAAATCCACCTTATAGGATATTGTTTTAATACCTAAAGTATATGGTTGTTTCCTTTTGTAACAAAGACCCTTGCGGGTCTTGGAGGACATATCATGGGTTTCTAAAATCTAAATAACCTGAGATTCAGGTTGATATAGGGAAGAAGGTAATGTCGAGGCACATATTTCCCTCACATCCATCATAAGGTGAGGTAGTCTTGGCAGATGTGGGGCACAAAAATTAGATAAAAACTGAACCATAACCTAATTTGAATAAGAACACATACATATTGGACAATCCACACATGATTAAAAGAGATCATGACCCTCTTCCCCCTCCCATTATGGTTACCTACCATTATACTCTGAATTTTATCTTTATAACCATTCATTCTTCTACCTCTAACTCTTCAGTGATCCCCCCTTAACTGGTGGGGTAGAAGCCATAGTGGTTCAGTGAGGGAGAGGTGACCCAAAAAATTTGTTGTGATGCTTGATTCCTATTCTTGATGACTTTTTAATTCCATTTTGTTTATTGAATGACATATTAATTAATTATTTTTATAAATTAAGTTGAATAAGATTTTGTTTTAATTTAATTCTATGATTTTAAATTTCCTTGGTTAATAATTTTTTATCCCCCTCTTCTTAGATTTGTATTGCACCGATAAGGTGATCTAAAATAAAGTAAAGAAGTTTTTAGTCATTGTTAAAAATGTGATGATTAATGAGTGGATTAATTTTAATGTTTGGGGAATTGAATACCAAATTTTTTATTTCCAATATTATACAAAGAATACACATTTTAACTTTCAAACAATTGAAGGATATTAACCCAATCACAGAAATTGACTAAAATTATTCTCCTAATATTAAATATTAATCATGGTTTAAAATTAAGAAGTCTTGTTAATCCTTTAATTTAAACAATAAAAAAGATAATAGATTCATTCTAAAAGGATAGTGATAGCTTTACAATATGGGGATCCAATCTTAAACCAAATCACTTCTCTATCATTTCAATTTCAGAATCCAAGTTCATTTCACTTTTATTTATTGCATTCTTGTTATTTTATTTTTTTCATTTGTGAAAACAATATTTTTACATTTCTCTCTAGTGAAAACTTTGGAAATCATTAATACTACACCACTAAGAGGAAAATAAATTGGTTTTCCACACCTCACAACATGCACTTGTTAGAAATAGTGTGGTTGATTGTGAGAAAGTGTTAATATTACACGAAAAATTTTCATCACTAGGAATTTCCATTAGAAACTATTTTTTTGACCCTAATATAGAAATAAATTTGATAACTATGATTGGGTGTCTTAATCATGAAAATATTTTTTTAATAAATCAATTTGGAGGAATAGATTGTAACATAAAGTGTTCATTCTGAGCAAAAAAAACATGGAAATTAATCTGCAATATAATTTAATGGTATCCCCCCCCCAATTTCAAACAAAAATATCTGTTAACCATGACTGCATAGAAAAATGATTCCAAATTACATGTCAAAATGACTCCTATACTACCTAAATTTCATGAAATTTTAGGTGAAGATACCTACCAACATATTCAAGAATTAAGCCATATCTACTCATACATCAAGCCAAGAACAGTACCTAAAGACCAAATTCCTTGGAATGAATTCCCTTTCACACTTGAAAGAGATACATGGGAATTGATATACAATATATAGCCATGGGAGATCAAAGACTAGAATGAACTCAAAAGAATATTGATGTGGTGATTCTTTCCCACAAATAGTATCCTGGAAGTAAAAAATAAATTTATGTAATATAATAATAAACTGGAGAGACCCTATACAAATAATGGTAATGGTTCAAAAAACATTTCACTAGATCCCCATGTTAGGAAATAGAGGAGCATCAATTCCTTGTGTTCTTTTACCAAGGACTGACTGAAAATGATCGTAACCTATTGAATTCCTCATATAGATGGGACATGATATGTAAGTCTCTAGTATTTTCCCAAGGTGTGATAGAAAATATTGCTCAAAATTTTCAGTAATTCAGCACTAGAGGTGCAATAATAAGAGGTATTCATGGGGAAAAACATCTAATTCATCACCTTTAGTTAAAACCAAATAAGTTGAGATTACCAGTTTTGTTTGATAATTTTCAGTAAATAAATTAAGAGAATCATCATCCCCACCTCAGTTATGTAATGTGTGTTATTCCAAAAAACATTACACTAATAAATTTGGAAAGTTAGAGGGTATGGATATTTTCATAGCTACATTACATCAAAATTTTTTCTACAGAATCAACAATGGAGAGAAGGGAAATCCCAAATAGGATTTGGAGGTCAACAAAACTTGGCCAAAACCCCTTTTTCCAATCAGCCACCTTTCCAATAGAAATTTCAAACCCCGATACCATTCTTAAAAACATACAAACACATCTTCTATAAATACAATACTTCCAACCACCACCTTTCCAAAATAATATTTGTGATAACATTTCCACTAGTGAATCAACAGTTAAAGAGTATCTGCAGACCAAATTTATAGGATTAGAAAATAAGATAGGTAACCTCAAAGTTCAATTCAGAATTTTTTTGGAATTTTATTCCTAGAATCAAGGTAATTTAATATCACATACCATTTCAAATCCAAAGAAAAGATTCAGTGCAATCATGAAACAAATTGGGAAAGAGAATCCACCACCCGAACAAAGTATGTTTGATGATTATGAAAATCTTATAAAACATAACCCCAACTTAAAAAAAGGGGAAAATATCATCAAAATAACTAGAATAAGGTTCAAAAAAAAGATCAAAACTTTTTAAAATTATTTTTGATTGAAAATAATTATTATTATACACCATTACCTTATGATTTAATTTATTCATCAAATTTTGATGAGTAACCAAAAATAAATTTCAAGAGTCCTTTTAGAAAGTTGGGATCAATATCCCAGTCTAAAAAGAAATCCAATAGATCCCTAAATATGAAAAAAAATTGCAGGAGCTATGAACCAAAAGGAGACAACTGGATGGAAATGTGAGATCTATCTTGGGAAAAATCATCTCATCCCTCATTACACTGCCGATAACACAAATACGTCAAGATCTCGGGGCATTCTCTATTATATTCACTATTGATTCTTTGAAAGTTTATAATTCTTTTTGTGATCTTGGTGCTTCCCTTAATTTCATGTCTATCTTTTCATATTTAAAAAAAGGTGAACTGAAGCTCACAATAGTGGTTTTCCAACTAGACAACCAATCCACTATTTTTTCAGCCAATGTTTTGGAGGAATTGCAAGTAGGATTTGAAGGACTAATATTTTCAAATGATTTTTGTATTCTCACCTTGGAAGAAGATAATATACTAGGGTATTCACCCATTAATTTGGGAATACTATTCTTAATGATATCCAAAATGATCATCAATTTGATTTAAAGAACCCTCACCATTGAGCTGAGAGATAGCAAGGTGAACTCCAATGTTCTTAACACCATGTTGAACCCTTCAAATAATTATTCACTCCATGAACTTTTACATGAAGAATGCATTGATCCCATTCAAGATTTAGGTATTGTTTTATAATTATTATCTTTAAGAGATCAGTTTTATATTGAAAGAACTAGTAAATAAGAGAGTACTCAAAAATACAGTATTTTTTCCTTTAAAAGTCAAGAAGAAATAACCTCCAAAATATCAGATAATTTTTAAGAAGAAATTAATATGATACCTTTCACTAAAGAGATTAAATATTTTTATGTAGGAAATTTAAATTTACTCTAATCCATAGAGAAACCCCAAAATCTATAATTAAAACCCATCCTAAGTGATTTAAAATATGTGTATCTTATTATGGGAGGAAAAAATTGAGATATCATTTCCAATAATTTATCCGAGACCCAAGAAAAATTCTAATTAGCCTTCTAAAAAATGTATAATCTATAGGATGGAGTCTATTAGATATAACCTGAACCAATCCAAAGTTATTTTCCCATATAATCTTTTAAAAAAGGACTCCATGCCTATTTGGTATCACTAGAGAAGACTCAACAACATCGTCATGGAAGTTGTTAAAAAATAACATGAAAAACTGTGGGAAGTTGACCTCATTTACCCAATTATTGACTCTTAATGGGTCATCCACATACTTGTGGTTCCCAATAAAATTGGATTTTCCCTTATAGAAAATTTAACTAATTAATTAATTCCAGTGAGATTTTAAAAAATTTAGATGGCATGCATTGAATAAATAAAGATAAACTAATCCCCCTAAAAATATCACTTCCTAATCCCATTCAATTATCAATTGGTAGAATGGTTAACCTTTATGGAGAATTACTATTTTTGGGTGGGTTTTTAGTTATTTTTAGGTCCTAATTACCCCAAAGGACCAAGATAAAACAAAAATCACTTACCCTTTTGAGAATTTTTCATACAAGTGGATGTCTTCCATATTATGAACTGCTTGGTACATTTTATAGGTGTCTGTTAAAAATTTTCCTAGATCAAATTGTGGACTTCATGGAATTATTTCTCAATGACTTTACTATTTATATAAACTCCTTTGATCATTTCTTAGGGAATCGAGAGGTTTTTGAAAACCTAAATGTGTAAAAATATGGTATTGAACTTTGAAAAGTGTCACTTTATGGGTGAAAGAGGAATAGTTCTAGGTAATATAATTTCAGAAAAATTCATTAAGGAGGATAAATATAATGTTTTAGTGATTATTTATTTTCAATATCACACCTTTGTGAGGCACATTAGATCATTTTTAGGCATTTGGGATTTTATAGAATATTCATTATGAAATTTTGTGAGAATTATCTTTCTCTTATAGGATTAATTTTAAAAGAAGATTACTTTTTTAAATGATAATTATTGGGATGAATTTTTGTTCTAAAATTGAATTTCATTCCCCACCCATTAATGATACCAATGAATTGTGAACATCCATTCTTATTGCTTTATGACGCATCAAACCAAGTTGTAGGAGAATTTATTTCCCAAATAATTGATGTAAAAAAATAAGTCATAAGCTATAACTCAAGAACCTTGTATTCCACTCAGGTAAATTAAACAACCACTAAAAAGAGTGTTTATTTTTTATATTTTTATTAGATGAATTTAGATCATGTATACATAGAACTAATGTTGTTTTTTTAATCTTGCAACACATAAGTACTTTTTGAGGACAGTTGATGTTAAAATATGGCCGGTGATATAGATACTACTCTTGTCGGAATTTAATATGAAGATTATGGACCAAAAGGGCATTGAAAACCAAGTGGAAGGTCACATTATCAGGCTACCCAACACTGATGAAACATAAATTCTAGAATGAAGTCCACTGAGTGAGATCACACCCATAGAGCACATTTACATCATAGAACACAACATTCTATTGTATGATGTCATATTAAATTACTTGGATACATCTCAAGTACCTTATAATAATAACTCTAATCAAAATCATAAACTCAAGGCTGGATATATATTCTATATATGGGAAGATCCATTTATATAGAAAATTTATGATGACTAATTTATATGAATATGATTAACAGTAGCTGAAATAGATTATATTTTTCAATATTTTCCTACACTTTCTTGTAATGGCCACTTTGGACCTAAAATAATAGATAGAAAACTATATGAATCTGGAATTTTTTGGCTGGCCATGTTTAATGTTCATCATGACTATTGTAAAAAATGTGAAAAGTGTTAGTTTTCTAAAAATGTTTCTAAAAGAAAAGAGATGCCTCAAAACATTATCATTTTTTGTGAAAGGTATGAAGTATAGGGAAATTATTTTTTGGGTACCTTTTTCCATGTCTTTTTGGAGATCCTATATTTTACTTGATATTGATTATGTCTATAAATGGGTGGAATCCAAGGCCTCTAAGACTAAAAATACCAAATTTATGTGTGATTTTTTGAGAGAAAATATATTTTGTAGGTTTGGAATGCCAAGGGACATCATCTATAGCCAGGGGACACATTTTTCTAATATAAAAATTGAGTATATTATTAAAAATAATGGGGTGAAACAAAAGAAACTACACCTTACCATTCCCAAATATATTTCCAAGATGAACTGTCCTATCAAAAAATTAAAGGTATTTTCAATAAAATTGAAAATCCAAACCGGAGATACTAGATCCAAAGGCTTGATGTCTCCCAATTGAAAAAATTCCCTACCAGTTGATTTTTGTAAAATGTTTTCATAAATTAGTAGATTTGTATTATCATGAATATTCGGATGTAAAAAAGATAAAATTGGATTTGGAGAGTTTCAGAAAAGATAAAAAACATCAGTTATATGATCTGGATGAAATCAAAAGAGATTCTTTGGAAAATTCAAGAATTTAAAAAGAAAGAACTTGAGTGGCACAAGAAAAAATGATTCAACAAAAGATCATCCAACCTACTGATCGCATCTTACTCCACAATTATATACTAAAATTAATTATATGTAAACTTCATTGTTGGTGGGAAAGACATTTTATTATTATTAATATCTATCTTTTTTCTTCAATTTGGATCAAGAAAGAAAATTAAGGTATCACATTCACTATAAATAGTGAAACACTAAAAGGGTTTCATGAAATTTTACCATAAGAACATATAGAGGAGATAAAACTTCTCAAACCAATCTACTAATTTATTCTCTTGAAGTTAGTTTTATACAAATAAATTAAGAAAAGGCACTTTCCAAACACTACCCAATTTTTACTATTTTATTAGTAATTAGGAAGTTTAGTTTTTGGTTACCTATCCCTTCAACCCTACAATATTTAATGGAATGTTTTTTACAATTGTATAATTTGTTTTGATTTTACAGTTCTATCATGGAAGGAAGTTACAAGGCATCCCTAATTAGTGGAGGAATCATAATAAATATTCATTTAAAAAGGGAGTTAACATTTACTTTTTATCCTTTGAACACCAAACATTTTTTCCCATAATCGGTTTTGAGTTTTAACTTTAATTTCATTTTTATACTTGAAATATTTAATTACTTAACTTATCTAAGAGACATGAGTTTCTCAAGAGTCTTGTGATTTCATGTTTATGATTCAAATTGAAATGAGATTTCAGGAGTAAAATGGATAATTGAATTATTAAATAGAAACATAGATATTAAAAATAATGACTCGTGTTTTTAAGGGATTAGTTGATTCATGTAAATGAAATTTACATATAATTTTTCACACTTTCAGTTTCTAAAATTCATGTGTATTGATTTTTTTACAATGTATTTCTTGCTTTATTTTCCAATATAAAATGTCACATGCCCTTTAGTATATCTAGACCATGTACTTCTTATTTTATCTTAAGAAAAATTTTTGAGGGATCTTGGGACATGCAACATACCAGAAAATTCATCAAAAGATTTCAAATATAATAACTATAAAAATAATAAAAAATGATTGATGCATCTTTTCAAAATACATTATCTTCAAATACCACATTTACATCAATCCTCGTTTAACTATAGAATCCCTGAAGGAAAATGTTAGGAATGAGTGACATTTCAATTCATTATTTCCATTCCTACCCTCCTCTAAGTATTTTCATGATTTTTTAAAACTGATGTGTGGGTATGAGGGGAGTCATAGTGGAAGGGATGAAATTAATTTTAATGTTAATGTTTTGGGTTCCACTTCTAGATATTGATAATGTTTTTTGAATCATTCATTATACAATATTGTTTTCCCTTCCAGAAAGAAATGAAAAACTATGAATGGGTTGTGACTTAGAAGATTAAAAAATCACTGTTAAAGGACTGATGAATTTTATCATATATGGATAGGTGGTGGATGTGATTTAAATTCTAAGCATAAATTTTGAATATGAAAAAAAAATTGGTAAAAGTACTGTAAAAAAAGAAGTATTAAAGTGGGTGAAAATTAAAGAAGCTGCAAAAATCATTCATTATTCCTTATTTTGATCATAAACTTAAATTGATTTTAGGGAAAATGGTAGTTTCTACAATTAAGGGGATAATTTTGTTTCACTTTAATTTTTTATATCATGCATTGTAATTAAGATAGAAACATACTCCTTGATCATTAATTTTTAAACATCAAATCCTACCAACCTTAAGACTCAGAGGCATTTGATCCTTGATTAAAAAGTCCTCATGATGTTATGTGCCTTTTTTCTTTACAAACTATAGAAATTAATTCCTTTAAAATCCTATGGTTAAGGATAATTTTATCATGATATGAGCATAAATATAATTAAATTATATCCTTAGTGTCAAGTGAAAAGATTCAAAAGAGTTCTGAATCAATATTTTTCATGTTTAATAATAATTAATTAAAGATCTTCAACAAATGATAAAAGAATTAACATTATATTAAAAAGGTGAAAAGTAAAATACATAAGTTGATTTTTTTCTTGAAAATTGATAAATTAAATTGATATTTTAGGTGTCATTTGAAAATTTTATTTAACACTAATTTTTTTTGTAATTTCATTTCAATAAAATTTTAATATTGGAAACATTGGTGCACTAGAATTTCAAATGTTGAGATTTTATGTTTGAGAACATGAATGGTTTAGGTGTGGTGGTATTTTACACACATAAATGACATAAATATTTTTATTTTTTTACAATGATTATGTAATGTTTTTAAATAAAATTGATCATATATTTTAATTTTTTAATAATAAGTGGGAATTTATATTTATGGAATTAAAATGAAGTAAAATGAATGGTGTTTTTAAAAAGTTAAATTTTATTATTTATTCAAGAATTTTGATGGAATTATTTTCATCGAGTGAACAAATATTTCAGGTTAATAAAATAATATTCCCAACTAAAGACAACCCATCAACCTTGGTATATTTCCTTATTTCCAAGACCAAGAGGACTAACTAGCGAAGCCACCAAGTGAGAGCCATCTCGAGCAAGAAAGCATGTGTATGAAGGAATCAAGGACGTGCAGAGGTGGACCGCGGGGTTTCAATCATACGTGGATTGGTTATTGGTCTGAAGCCTTCACGGGATCCTTGTGGGGCGGCCCATATATTTGTGGGTGCAGTGTTTTTGGGAGCCCACCTAAGGATGGTGTCTGAAGCTGTGGCCCCATGCCTTACATTATAAACCATCACTCCCCCTTATTTTGTTTCAATGTTGGACAAATAACACTAGTCAATTTTCACTTTTTACCAAAGTGGTTTCGTTTCACCTAGATCTTGCACTTTCTTCATTCAAACAAATCCCACCACCCATCATTGCAACTACCATTGTTCAAGATCAGCGACCACCATCTGCACCCTTGTAAAAACTCCATTATCACCACCACCTGAATCGCAGATCGAGTTGGAGAACCACCACAAACACCCAAAATCACAAAGGATGATCTTTGTATCCTTGGAATAATCCATGAAGATCATTTGAACATTTATTCGTCCACATTGAAGTCTAGAAAGAATGTTTCCTTACTACCATGCTCAACCCACCTTTATCATTATCTCTTCTTACATTGTCACCCTCACCACTACCAACCCTAACAAATAAATTATATGAGCCATTTTTAACCACAACATCCCCCATAAGGCCCATTCACGTATAAAAAAGGCATTTTTTTGCCACCATAGAGGGTATATTTTGTACACCTGATGTATATATGTGTTTATTTTTTAGAAGATAATGACGTAGGTTTAGGTTGATATATCATGGGTTTTTAAAACATAAAGAACACATGATTCAGGATTTTATAGTGTAGAAATAGAGAATAGGATCATGGTTCCCGCTTTGCCTATATAGGTGAGTCTGTCTTGGTAGAAGGGGTCACACAACATGGAGAAAAATAGAAACACAATATTATTTGGAGAATAACACATATTGATTAGAGAATCCATACACAATTAAAGGAGATGAAAACTTACTGCCCCCTCCCATTCTGGCTACTTCCTATTCTACACTATTTTATCTTTATTACCATGAATTATGGTACCTCTTACTCTTCAATAGCCCCCCTTAAATGCTGGTGTAGAAGGCTTTATGGTTTGGTGAGGTAGAGGTGGCCAAAAAAAATGTAGTGATTCTTGAGTCTTGTTATTAATGAATTTTTTAATCCATTTTCTGTTGAATGGTATTTCAATTTTTAATTTTAGAAAATATTTTTAATATGATTATGTTTTGATTTTAGTATGGGATTTTAAATATACTTGGTTAATAATTTTTTATCTCCAACTTATTGGATTTGAATTGCACGAATAGGTTGATATAAAATCAATTTGAGATGTTTTTAGGAATTTATAGGTTGATCTAAAATCAATTGGAGAAGATATTAGTGACTAAAAAACATTTGAGGATAAAGTGTTTGAATAATTTTAATGTTTAGGGAATTCAATACTATATTTGTTATTTCATAAATAATTAAAGGAAGACATAGTGTGGCCTTCGCAAAATAGAAGGATGTTAACCCAAAATAGAAAGTAATTTAAAATAATCCACATTATATTAAATCATAATCATGTTTGAAAAGGAAAACATATTTTTGATCCATTCATTTAACCAATCAATATAGATATTATATTCATTCCAAAATGATAGTGATAGAATTAAAAAGGTAAGTCCAAACTTAAAATCAATCAATTACCACTTATTTGAATTTATCAATCCAAGTTCATTAATTTTTAGTCAATTCATTTTTGATATTTTATTTCTTCTATTGTGAAACAAAAATATGTAAACGCAGCTCTCATCAACCATGTTTGGTTACGACTAATATTACACAGATAGGGGGTAAATAAATTCTTTTTTTCCACACCCCACGATAGGCATGTTTCAATTATTTATAATAGAAGACATATGGTGCTACCTTTAATATTGAAAAAATATATACACATCAATAATATGAATATGAGTATAAACTTAAACAAAAGGTGAACCGTTTGAGAATATCCCCATAATTTTTTTTGTTAATTCAATCTCATTTCCAGCATATACCCGTGTTCATATCATTGTTTATAATATCAATTATTCAATAAATGGATATTAAATTAAACTATGGATTAGCACATATTTGGGTTCTTATCGTAACCCTAATTCAGTTAGTGTAAAATCTAACCCATTTCCAACTAGTCATCCAATAGTTGGAAATATCGATGACTTGTTTTGAGAATATGAATTAGTGATGATATCTTCATCATGTCTAATACAATTAAATCTAATTTCAATCCATTCAAAATTCCTAGAATAGAATTTCAAAAAATCATTCAATGTGTAACCTTCCGTAATAGATCATTTGGGTTGAGGTTTACTCCTCACAAATGATATCAAATTACCTAAGTACCTAATTAAAAAAATTAGAATCATATTTAAATTTTTTACAAAATTATTTGATAAAACATTATTCTTCAATGAATATAAAATTTATATTAACATACCTCTCAATTGGATACATAAATCAATAGTGTACTGGTCCACCATGTTTAGGTTCTTCACCCAAATAAATAGTAAAATGAATCATGAATGTGAAAAATGATGGGGAAGTAACATATTCAAATAAAAATGTATCAAAATAATTGTTCCTTAATGTTTATCAAGATCAGTTGGAATTACATTTTTTCCATTAATCTCTCTAAATATGGTTCAAAACACAACTATAATTGTAGATACTTTCCCTGTTAATGTATTACACAATTCTAATGATGACAACTGATTCATCAAAATACGGGAGTCATAAATTTTAAATCCATGTAAATTTTAATTTTTATGTCAACTCACCATAATATATTACTTTAGTATCCATCTATCACTTTTGTAGTCTTTAATTTTTGAATTAATACATCGTTCATAGAATATTTCATTGTAGAAATTGATAAAGGTATAACATCCCTAAACCTAAACTCTTGGAACCATTTCTAAAATCCTAAAAATAGCATTTCCATCTTTTATATTGATGATGGGGACTTAATTTTCTCTACAAAAAAACATACATTAACAAAATTTAATGTGTTAATCCCTTTAATTCTGTAGGACCTTTAATGTTTAGGGTTTCATATAATTTATACAAACTCTTAACATCATCAATTCATAAAAAATAGTTCATAATGATTAACATCATCTCCTGCTAGAGAAATATTTTCATATTCCACATTAGGTCATCATCATAATCTATATGTAACCCATATTGAAATAAATTCAGCCTCAATATTTAAAACTTGGGTGAAATGAATCCTAATATGTTTTAGATCAAATACTCAGTAAGGGTAAATTTTTGTATAAACATTTGAATTTTATCAGGGTGAATAAGAAGAGAATAAGTGTATTCTGACAAAATCAATGTTAATGAGTATAACATATGAATATGCATACCCATAAATACCTGGATAAAGAAACAAAAAAATAAGGAATAATGATTTAACAAGGGCAGGAGTCATCAACATTGTTAATAGTGCGACATGTGATATCAATATTGGTCATAAGAAATATTATAATCAAATACAAGAATAGATAAAACTTAATGTTATATTAGGAAATCTTCTTCGTAGAACACATATAGAACCCTTACAAATGGAATAACCATATGGTCAACATACATATCCATTTAATAAAAGTAGTATTTGGATGAACCCCTTTAATAAGATATATTGGGCTCAACTAACACTATTTGGGTGGACCCGTCATATAACAATGTCCAGGGACCATAAATAATGTACATAGAGCCTACATTACATCTTAAAACCCATAAAAACGATCATTAATTGTTACAAAAAATGATTAACCCGCGGAAAAGAGATGAGTTCCATGAAAATATATTGGAAACAAGATTAAACTATGTAAATGAAATTGATTTTATATTAAACACTTTGAAACATGATTAACTTGTGGAATATAAATGTGTTCCATCAATATTTCATTGAAACATCATTAACCCATTGAAAAAAAAAGGATTACATAACAATATATTTTAAATAATCAAAAACCATCCAGATAAATAATGAAGATGGTATCATTACAAAATATCCTTAGTTGATCATAACTAAAATCTAGGGTTGTTGATGTTTATGAATGTAAATACAATTAAAATACCATTAAAAAAAATTTGATGAAAATACCCATTTTATTTTGAAAGACACTTTTTTTAACAAAGATTCCACAACACATTTTTAAAATAAATTTCATTGAAAATAAAATTAAACACATATAAAGGAAAATTCGAGGAATATAATTTACATGATGGAAGTAAAATATGTCCATGTCATAAGTGTTAAAAATAAACATTCTTTTCAAAATAATTTGTAAAATGAGACAAATATAATCCATTTGTAAAATGTTAAGTAATTTAATTTTAATTAATTTAAAATAAGGTTAAAGATCATCCAAAATTAATTTTGGAAGAAATTTATTTTTTATGAAAAATAAATTTTTTTAAATCATTTTAGAAAACATTGTTATGGAAGATAAAGAAACCTAATATAAAAGAAAAATAAAATATCAATATCACTTACAAACAAATTCCTTGATGATTCATAAATAATTAAGGGAGGAAATGAAAATTAAACATGTGAAAGACATTCATAACTACATGAGAATAAAATATATAGGGTTCAATATAATAATTTCATATTATTTCTTCCAAATGAAAATTGAACATAAACAACATTGAATGAAAGAATATTGAAATATAAAGAATTTTTTATATTGGAAACATTTCAATTGTAGTCCTCATGAATGAATAAAATCATATGTTACATTAAATGTATTTTAAATAAGTGTTTTAATGATATAACATCTCAACAAAATGTTTATACACCTCACAAAATGGATATAGTTTCTTATCATAAATGTATGTCTCAATGAAGGATAATTTGAGATGAGTAACCCTTATAAAAAAAATACCATTGAATTTGAGAATTAATCCCGGAATCAATTATGTGTTTCAAATTTTAATAAAGATAAATTTTTGTTAAATAAATCATAATATAATAAAAAATCATTACACACATAATCATTGAATTTTATTTATAATTAAGAATTAATATAACCCAATGAAAATAAATTGAGTTATGAAATTCTCTACTACTAGGTAACATTAAAGTCGAATCCCCTTGAATGAAAAAATTTAAATTTAAATATAAAATACAATCATTTATGATATATTTATTATATTACATGTTAAAAGTTCATTATAAACACGACAAAATATAAATAAGCGGTGAATATATTATATGACACGCATGTAAAAGCGAGACAAGAAAAACCCTTACCTCGAGTCTAGGATTTCAAAGAATGCCCTTCAAATAAAGTACAAAATGATTATATAAAATATTTTATTTATTAATGAAATATTTTAGGTTTAATAAATTATAATGAAATAATTAATTTTATTTATGTTTATTGACAAATTCAAATACTTAATCTGTTAAGTCCACATCGATTTTTTTGAGGACATTCGATTGATTATTTCAAAACAGCTTTGGATTGTAGATCATGGTAAAATAGGTAATTAATTTTAAATTTACAGAATAATAATCATAAAATAATTATAATATTTATTTATCAATTATGATTTTTAAAACAATCATGAAAAAATGTTATTAAAAATGAACTATGTTACGATCATGGAGACGGTAGGTCGTACGTACGCATGAGTAATGTTTTCATTATGTAATTATCATTATGGAATTAACATATATATTATTCTATATTTTTTGAATTATCGTAATATCATAAATACCATATTTTTTCTTTATATACATATATATATACATATATATATATATATATCATTCTTTTGATATAGTGATGCAAGAAGAATCACATTTCTTCATAGAGGTGGTAGTCCATACGTACATAAACTACGTTATCATTTTTAAGCATAAAAAATGATATATTAAATATTATGAATGATTAATATTTCATGGATATCATTATTATTTAATTTATATCATATATATTGATTAAAATTATCCTTATTACCTACCATGTAAATTGTTAGTGAAAAACGAATTACAGCCCTTTTCGAGGCAGTGGTCTTTCGTACACATAAGTGATGTTATCATATCCCCCATGAAATATAAAGTGTGAAGTTATAAGTGAAATAATTAATAATGTTGTATAAATATTTAATATATATCATATATATACTTTAAACTCATCATTACCAAAATATGTGAGTGGCGATAAAAAAGAATAAATGACATTGGTTCGCGAGGCGGTAGTCCACCGTACATAGGAATGATGATTTTGAATACCATTTGATGGAATAGTATATGGATTTACGTTACACCATTAATATAATAACATCTAATTATATATTAGATATTTGTGCTATAATATGATTATATTTTAAGAATATTTTATGGAGGTTTAAGAAGAAATAAAACAAAAAATCAAAGTTAATAATTTTACCTCTTCTCGGACCACCTATTTATGATTATACCTAAATTATTCCTAAATTGTATTTATGAAAAAAACCAAGGAATCTAGGATTAGGTTATATATTTTTGGATGTTTTTTATAGATATTTCACAAACTAAAATGTTTTTAAGGTGTGAATAATATAATATAGGGTGTGGCCTTTTATAAGTGAGGTTAGTAGCACACTTGTAATTTTTAAAATAAAAACATGTACCCACATTTTTTACATTACAAAAGTCCCAAATAAAAGATTATTATAGATATTTATACATTATATGGTATATATAATTAATATAATAGTTTTTAGGATATTTTTTATGTAATTATAAATCTTATTTTTTTAGGCCATGATAAACCTGTCATCACCTTAACCGTGATAATTTTTTTTTCAATATTCATTATGGTCAAAAATTAAGTTGAATATATTATATAACATAAATTATTATGATTATTAATATTCAAACCATTTTAAAAATTAAATTCATATAATTGGTAAATTTTTATTTAAAATTAAACCCGTAGACACGATCAAAATGCAGGTGTTCAATAACTATATTTTTTAGGGAAAATATGCTTTTATGTTAACAATATGACTAATAATAATTCTTAAATGAATCTAAATTAAAATTTACTAATTTATAATATATAAAATTAATTTAAAACATTCATAATTAGGTATTTCCATAATTATTTAAAATGAAATAACATTATTCAATTTAAAATAATTTGCAAAAAAACCTTATTTTCAAACCCAAAAAACATATAAAAATCTAATATGAAATTGATTCAAAATAAGTTAATGTGAGAACTATAATTTTTCCATGTTTTATATTATAATATTATATGGATTATTTTTAGATCTAGGTGATATGATGGAATGAGATTCCAAGCTCAGTGAACCTGAAATTAATATTTAAAATATATTAAATATATTATATATCATGCGAAATGAATTTTATTGAAAACGGGGAATAAAATTTTAATGAAGGATTTTATTAAAATCATGAGCCTTAAATTGAGTTTAGATCATGGGTTTAACAATATTTGTTACATAACTTTGAAGCATGTTCGATTTTCAGGTTGGGCTCAGCCAAGGGAATTTTTTTAGATAAATTAAATAAAAGAAATTAAATTATTTTATAAAATTTTCATGACCAATAATACCCTATAATTATACATATATTACTCAATACCTAGGTTTATATAGAAATCATATAGATTGATAGGATCAATTAAAGAGGATCCATTAGAGGATCGTTGGTAGACAATATCAGATCGAGATCAAATTAAGGATCATTCACCATTTGAGTTCATACATCTCTTTAATAATGAAAAAAGGACTATTATTTTTTAGTGATTGATCCAAACTCAAGGTAATATGTTTTAGTGGGGATATTTCATCATGTTTTATTATCCTGATAAAACTTAGATCAATTCTCAAAACAGAATTGATTCACACATCGATGGTATATTTATTTAAGATGGATTTATTTTGTTCATTGGTTGTATCCTTCTTCGTTCATCTATTTCTTCATTAATGGATCAAGGACAAATGAAAAATTTCCATGGTTAATTCATTATACCACGTGGTTTATGGATTTATCCCTCATTTCATCACATGTTTAATGTTGGTATTTTATTTATCAAGTCGTTCAATGAATATCATATATTTGATTATTGTGCAACCGTTCTTTGATGTAATAGATCAATAATGCAGGTACAATTTCAGATCGAGAATGTGATGGATGTGTGACAATGATTGATTGTGGTTGGAGTTTCATTGAAATTAGTTGTATATTCTAATTCATCATTGTTTTACAATGAAGCTACAGAGGGTATGGATGGATTATTTCTGAATAGATTCAATAGAAAAAACTCAATGACCAGAGAATAAAAGGTTCATCTAACCTCAAATGAATATTTTCTAGAGAGATGTGCGATGGATATTCCATTGATGGAATCATGTGAATTTGATCTAGGATTCTATGAAATTTAAGGTTACATGATTTGTAATATGGAATTACATAACGCAGAGGACCCCCCCCCCCCCATATGGAACTGGGGTTTTGGAAGGAAGATAAGTATCACACATTGTGTGACTCGGTCACACACCGTGTAACCCTTTATCGATGGCTCGACATATACTTGGGGAGGTAAATGGACACATACATGGAAATTTGTATAGAAACCTGGAAATATATACATGGATATGGTCATGAGTACATATCATTGGGCATGTTGTGTACTCAAACATGGACATGCGCATGGGTCATGATACACGGGTAGGACCCGGTACCAAAGAGAAACACCATGTACTACCAGTAAATGTCGTGTACTTATTCAAGGATGATTGGATCCCTCATCCTATTCATCTTGGAAATTTTTCTTAATGGTATATTGCCTTGATTCATTTCTGAAAGGGTTTAGTATGGAGTCAAGACCTATGCATAAGATGGTGATCCCCTCTATGGAACTACATTCTATTATAGAGTTGTGGGAATCCCTCCATCAGTCCCAGAGTGAGATATTATATAATTTTCATTGACCATGGTGGGGTTCTTGTTATCACCATGATCAAAACTTTGTGGGAATCAATACATTTCTTAGTGTGTTAATGTGAATTTGGATGTTGGTTTTTTCTATAGCCTTGGGTGTGATGCCCATCTATGTGTCATTCTATTCATATGTCTAGTGTGTACTTATTATGATGAGACCTAAAGAGCATGAAATATCATATGGAATCCATTATTTTTATTTCACTCATAGAGTGTATTATCTCAGAGATTATTATATGGAACATTCGAGCAAGGATCCTAGGAATTCAATACATTTATGATCTGACATTGACATTTTGTGACTACTATGAGAATATCTAGATGTTCTTTCTATATACCATTTACATATAACTATGATGAGATGATTATTATTTTAGGTGTTATATACTTAGTGATTTCAGGGTGTCCTATATGGTATTGTTATAATCACCCCTGTAGGGTATTTTTCCGCAAGTGTCATGTCTTAAATGGATGGAAGAACTTTTAATGAATTCCTAGGTGGATTAGGACCAAGTGGATCATAGTGAGATGAACATACCAAAGTGTGTACATGTGGTTAAATTTATAGTAGTCCTCACCCACTTTATAGGTTGGAATTGTTTTTTATTTCATTCCGATGCGTTTTTATTTTGACCTTTTTCTTTCTAGTACTTATTTTTGTACTCTGATGTTGGGATTTTAGATGTATGCATGCATGGTTATCAGTTGTTTATCATTTCAACATTGTATGGGATTACAAATGTGTGTGTGTAAATAGTTATATTAATAGAATTCTTCCCATGTGTGTGATATTTCTACCCAGTTCTTATTTCTAGCCCCTGCCTTATTGGAGGCAAACATGGGGTAGTCATGGCATGGGCCCCATTGGGACAGGTCATGAAAGAGTAGTATTAGATGGAGGTTATACATTAGTAATAGTATTAGTGAGATCGGTTTGGGGAAAAACATTAAGTGTTTTGTGTTCATAATTTAACTTAGGGACTTTAATATTGGTGTGGCAGCCGATGTATCCATAAAACATGCCTCTGACAACCTACAATTTTGACTCGGTACATATAGACATTGGTTTTCATGAAACAATTTTTGTATGTTTCACATAGGAATGGGTTGTGGTTTCCATTTACAAACTGATTCATCTCTCTAGATATATTCATTGATTTTCATACATCTTGTCTATTTTATGATTCCTCCATGATGTTATCCAGATATGATTCAGTATTAGGATCTTGGGGATCGCCTCCTTAGTGATGAGCCTTTGATGTAGGGGATTGTTTAGGAGGTGTTACCACTAGGTGTTTCGCCAGTATTACCACCACCAGTGGAGAAGCAGATGGTACCAGAAATACAAATAGATTAGGTGTTCAGGTTTATTGTTCTTAATGAGATTCAGTGATTGTGAACTGTCAGTTTCTAAGGAGATCTTGAACTATAGGATGCTAAGAAAATGCTTGAGGTAGCAGTGTGAATCATCCGTATTGTTATTACACCTACAGACATGATGGAGGTCCTGTAAGTGATCCTTCTCTGTGGCTCTATAAGAAAATATTCGGGATTAGTAACCCATTCATACGAAGAGGCGACTCATGGATGGTTGGGGTTAGAGCACCATTATATAGCGGAGTCTTATCCATATATATTGAGGGTTGTGAACATTTAGGAGGTTATATTTTTCCAACAGGGTGGTACGAATATGGTTGAGTATTCATCAAGGTTCACCACCCTCTCTTGAAACTTGACAGATATAGCATCTGAGCAGTTATTTCAAGATCACACATTCGAGCAAGGAATATATAGATACAACTGAGTCATTATGGTACTTATATTCATTCCTACATATTATGGGGTTCTAGAGCGTGCTTTAGTGGTCAAGAGTTTTGTGGTTGAGTAGAAGTAGAGAGTTGGGGTCAGCAATGGACACACGGGAGCTGAGGATTTGAGGGTATGGAGCCAAAATCAATGATAGAGACCCAGACATGTGAGACATTTTAAGAGGTGATACTAGAATAATGGGCCTATAGTTCAGGGATCACATGATAAATCTTGTGATCCAAGGGAGAGTCTGTTCTACTCTTGTAACAGTAGGTGAAATCTCATACGAGATTGTCAAACCCACTATATGGATGATAGAGATATAATAGATGGGCTGCATAGATAGAGAAAATAGGAGGAGCTGGTGGTTTTGTAAGGTGGTATATGTGGAAGAGAATCTTGGAGAGCTGTTTCATGTTGTATACATTAGATTCGTTACCACCACCAACCCTATGCGGTCCCCACTAGGCTTAAGGAGTCGGTGGTCAGGGGTGAGGCTAGCTTCAAGTGGTCGAGGATTATGACCTAGAGGCTCTATGGATGAGGAATGGTAAGATCTGTTTCTTTTCTACCTTTTATTTATTATTGATAGACACATGTGCGATTCATTCCTTCGGTTCCACTTATCTAGTTCAAAATTAAGAAATTCCAGTTGATCCTTTTGATCAAACCATGCACTTGGAGACTCCTATTGAATGTGACTCAGTTATCTCAAAAAAAATTCAATGGTCTGACCTAACTTTTGGATCTGAGTGTTTCTTTTAGGATCACTTTGTAGTAGAGATGAGGACTTATGAATTTATTATCTATAGGGAATAGTTATCTATTGTTCATCCCTGGTAGACTATATCAGGAAGAGGATATGGAGTTTCCATGATGATGGGATGAGGTTTTCCTTTATGGGTGGAAAAGAAACACTGGAAGAGTATGATGGAATCATTTATAGGAAGGTCTGGTCTATTAACCATTAGTTGGCTAGTATAACCCTTACTGAAGTGGATGTAATGAATTTTTAGTTCCATAGAGTGATGGTGGTGTGTGAGGATATATTTCCTAAGGATGTGTTATGATTTCCTCCCCCAACCAAAGATATGGAATTATACATTGATGTAAACCATGATAAATCCATGATATCAATACCATCTTATTGTATGACCCTCATATAGCTTCATGAGCTTAGAGTGTAGTTGAAGGAATTGCTGAGGTAGGTATTTGTTAGGCCTAATGATTCACCATGGGTAGCCTCATTATTGTTCAACAAGATGGTGGATAAAATATTGAGGATGTGTATGTGTTACCTTTATCTAAAATAAGTGACCATAAGGAAAAATTATCCACTACCAATATTGGATGACCTCTTTGATCATTTTATAGGGGCATGATGGTTCTCAAGGATTGACCTTTAATTTGTATATCATCAGTTGTGAGAATGAGATAAGTATATATCAAAGATTGAATTTAGATGTCATTGCTATCACAATGGGTACCTGATGATTCCCTTTTGAATAATAAATGACCCGTCAGTGTTCATGGGAATCATGAAATAGATCATTCATCCTTTCATATACCCATTTATGGTTGTATTAATTGATGATAACCTTGTGTACTTGGAGTATGAGGAGGAGAACATGAGACACTTTAGTGTGGTTCATGATTTAATCTGAGAGAACCAAATTTATGGGAAACTCTTAATGTTCCATTTTAGGATTCAAGTGGTCCCCTTCCTGGGACATGTTATCTCAGCAAACGGTGTAGTGGCGGACCTGATGATGGTGAAGGTGGTGTTGGTTTTGGAGACACTATGGAGTGCTATTAATTTTTGAAGAATGCTTGGGTTGGTAAGACACTATTATGGATATTTACAAAATTTATATAGGGTTTTATATACCTTGATATATTTGACTTGAAATGGGTTTCCCTTTGTGTGGATGTATAGGTGTCATTAGACTTTTTAGGATTTGAGCCAGAAATAGATGAGCACCCCCATATTGACATTTTCGGAGGAGGGTGTCGAGTACACGGTGTTATGTTTTCAATTACGGAATTATATTGGTTGTGTTTTTATGTAAATAAACGTTTCTATTTCTTATAGATCATGCCAGTTGAGACTACATTAGAAGAACTATGCAGTCCACACTTTTGAGTTAGACGTGGTAGTCTTCATGCTAAGGATGAGGAGACACTACCTGATGGTAGAGCAATTTATCATTGATTATGAACACAATAGTTTCAAGTATATTATATCATATAGAGAGAGTAACTCTAGATAGATGTGATGGAAGGGTTTCTCGAAGAGTATGTCATTGATATTATCTATACCCTGGGAATGGGAACATGATAAGAGATGCTCTAAGTAAAAGATCATATTTTTACTTGCTAATTAAGGAGTCAGGGCATTTGGGCTCATTGAAGATATCATTTTTATATGGGGATAGATTATATTACCGCCAGTAAATGGTTGTTACCTGTCCTCTAGTATAGCGAGTCAGGGAGGCACAGTTTGGGGATATAGACTATGATACCCTACATACTGAAATATCAACTAAACATTATTCTAATACATTTTCTAAAGGTGGGGAGCATGTCAAATTTTTAGAGGATACAAAATGGTACCAGTTTCATTGAGAGTGGAGGTGTTGAGTGAGTTTCATACATCACCCTTAGTTGTACATCTAGGTGTAAAAATATGTACTAGGACCTTCAGAGGAAGTTTTAGTGGCTATGGATGAAGAAATGTGTTAAAGAGTTTGTCTCTTGATTCCTTAATTATAAGTAAGTGAATGTTAAGAACTAGGTTAAAAGATTTTTATCTCAACCCCTTACAGTTATAGAGTACAAGTGGGATGGTATATCCATGTACATTATAATATGGTTACAATATATGTCAAGAGGACAATATCCCATCTGGGTGATCATAGACCGACTCACCATGTCTTACCACTTTCTATCTATAAGATAGAATAGTTTAGTAGATATCATAAGACACTTTAACATATAAAAGATATTCCAAGTCCATATATTTCCCAAGAAGATAATTTTTTACTATGATGTTCACATCACATCTCGATTATAGAAAATATTTTAGGAGGTCATTGGGATTAATTTATGTCATGAATTTTCTCCCCTAGACTAATGACCAGACTAAGAAAACCATTCTGGTCTAGGAGGACAATCTACAAGATTTCCTATTAGAATATTATCATGGTTCGTAGGATCAACTACCATTGTTGGAGTGTTCATTAAACAACATTTACTATTCCACCATTGATATTGCGCCATTCGAGGCCTTGAATGGGTGACCCTGCAGGTCACTATTATATTTGACCAACACAATAGGGTCATGAATTATGGGACCATAGTTGGTGTAATCTATGACCTAGATGGTTTTTATCATCAAGGAGTATATGAGGAATACATAGAGATATCATAATTTATTTTCTGATAGTTTACAGAGGCCTCTGGAGTTTGAGGATTGACACCATGTATTCCTGAGGGTCTCACCTTGACATGTATTATGGAGATTTGACTAGCTAGAAAATATATCTTTGAGATTAGTTATACCTTATAGGTATTATGAAGAGTTTCTAAGGTGGAATAACACTTAGCTCTATAGCCACATTTATAATGTATACACAACATCTTCCATGTTTCATGACAAAAGCGGTACATGCATGACTCTTTGCCTCTTATCGATTGGGGTGAGATGGAAATCAAGGATAGAGATATCTAAGCTAAGTACCCGATAGATATTTAGGATCATAAGAAGAGGATAATACATAGGAAAATGATTCCTTTAGTTTAAATTCTATGGAAGCATGAGAATATTTAGGAAAACACTTTGGATCGGGAGACCCAGATGCATCCTCAATTCCCGCATCTCTTTATGTATAATTCCATTTTTTCTTTTAGAAATGTTAATCCATAAGTTGTTTAGAATGTAAAGAATATTATTTTTCCATGTATTTCTTTAAAAAATAATATGGATTATTTTCAGGGCTATAAGTTTAGACGGCGTGAGATTCTGAGGCCCAATGATCCAAGAATTAATATTAGAAATATATTATATATCACGCATGCACGTATTTATAAAAAAGAGAAAAAAGTCCCAAACGAATTCTTTGATCCAAAATATGTGGTCTTCATTGAATTTATAACATGGGTTTTACCCTAGCAACAACATAACCATACAACATGTCAGACACTAGGCTTTGGATCAGTCATGGGAAATTTTTTAAATAAATTAATTTAAGGAAATTAATTTATTTTATAAAATTTAATGACATAGGATCCCTTATTAATACAAAAAAATTCCTAAATTCCCTCAGTTAGATACAAAACCTAGATATTGAGTGGATCTATTGGAGAATATATACTATATAATCATTGTAATATGACATTAGATCAAGATCAGATTGAGGATCATGCGCCAACAAAATTCATGGATCTTTCCAATGATAGCAACACATGACCATTCTTCAATAAAAATAAATATAAAATCTAGGTTGGATGTTTTATTTGTGAAATTATCTCCTTTTATTTTATCCCATTTGAAAAAATTTCAATTCAGGAAATGTAATTGATTCATGCATCAATAGTAAATTTATTTGTGATGGATTTATTTTTTTATTTGGTTATATCCCTATTCATTTATATATTTATTAGATGAAATGTTGATGCTAAAATAACAGTGGTCGCGGTTGATTCCTAACATCATATAATTTATGTATTTCTCCCATGTTTCTTTACATGTTCATTTTTGATATTTTCATTGGATAATGGTTTGATGAAGACCAGGTATTAGACTATTATGCAGTAGTTATTTGGTGCAGTATATCAATACCATGGGAGTGGTTCGAGATGTAAGATCATATCATCCTATGATGATGAATAAGTATGGTTATCTGTAGATCAAAATGGTTTGTAAATTCCCATACATCCTAGTTAGACAGTGTGGATACAAACAACGTGTGTTGAAAATTTCCAAATAGAATCAAAGGACGGAACATGTTTATCAGTAACGGTAAGGTTTATACAACCTCAAATTTTAATTTATTGTAGTAATTGTGATGGAGATGGTGTAGATGGAAATAAACAATTAAAATCTAGGATTTTGTGAAATTACATGTTAAACAATGTGTAATCTATAATTTCACACTATGTGGGACAACCTGTACGGTGCTAGTTTTTTTGCGCAGAGATATGTATCACACAATGTGTGACTCGACCCCAAACTATGTGACCCTTTCCCACATTCTCATTGTGTACTCAAGGGAGTACATGTACATGAACATGACTAGTCATACATGGACACAACCATTCATACACAGACAGAGTCAAGAGTATATGTTCTTGGACAAACCGTGTACTCAAACACAAACACAGGCATGGGCAGTGATACATCGGTAGGACTGAGGGCCAAAGGGACACACTATCTTATAACAGTACACAGCGTGTACTCCTACAAAGATGTATTGTATCCCTTTTCCTTTTATATATGGTCAAGTTTAATTAGGAAATGTTCCCTTGATCCATTTCCATAAGTATTTAGTATTTAGTCACATCATATGCATTGGATAGTTATCCCCACTGAGGAACTTCATTCTTGAATAGATTTGTGGGAATAACTCCATGTGGACCAACGTGAGATCCTCAATCACCATATTTATCCTGGGTTTGGTTATCGATATCATTGGGACATACATTATACAAGATTGAATACCTAGCATAAAAAGTTAATTCAAATTGGGTTGTTAGTATTGCCCATTGCCTTGGGTGTGATCCCCATTTGTGTATCATTATCTTCAGACTTATAGCATGTACTTCTTATGGATAGACATAAATAGCATGAAATATAAGATACATTCCATCTGTGCACTCTGAATCATGTAGGGTGTTCTTCTATATTAGTATTATATGGATCCTTTGACCTGGAATCCGAGGTTGGGAATATGATTGTGATCTTACCTTGAGATTGTGTGTCCTCTATGATTATATCTGGATGTTTTTGTAATATTCTATTAACATATACATATGATGATCTGATTATTATTCATCATGTTATATTATTTGTTATTTTTGATGTCATGATGGGTATTGTTATACTCACCCCTATATAGTCTTTGCTCAAACACGTTGTGTCTTATGAAAATGACCGACCTTTTGAAATAATCCTAAAAGAACCCAGACTAGGAGGAGCATAATGCTTCCGATGGAACAAGTTGTGTTTTTATGGTTACTTTAACAATAGTCCTCACCAACTTTATAGGTCTGGATTGCTTTCATTTTTTATTGGGGATTTTATTTTTCCCTTTTTCATTCCAATACTTGTTGTCATGCTTGGATGGTGGGATTTTAGATATATTCATGCATGGTTATCAATTGTTGTGCATTTAAATATTGTATGGTATTATATATGTGTGTGTGTGTGGGTGTTTGTAAAATTACATTATGCTAAGGCCTACCATGTGTTTTATATACCTTCATGACACTGATCGCCAACCCTAGACTTATTGGAGGAAATCTTGGGGTAGTCATATCATGGGCCCCTTTGGGATGGGTCATGACAATTAAGTTAATTAAATATAACCAAATATTAATTATAAAAATATAAATATTATTTAAAACACAATGGTACTTTTCAATTTCTTAATTTATAAAAAATAAAATACATTTTTAGAAAAATATGTATTTTTCACTATTCACTAAAAAATTCTATATTTTCCAAAAAATCTCAAAATTCCACCCAAAATATTTTTGATAATAAAATTTAAAAATTGAACATAATTTTATTAAATAAATTTTCTAAATGTTCCAAAAATTAATTATAATATTTTTTCGTCCAAAATCATTAAAAACATTTTTGAAGAATATAATTACATTATTAAAAAATGATTGATTATTTACAAAATATTTCTCAATAATTTATATTTTGCAGTAAATATATGTATATATATATAATTAATAAATTAGTTAATATTATTCATACCTTCTAATTTAATGTGTCTTTTATAAAGGTTATATATATTGTTCTCTATTTCGGTGTAGCATGTCGAATATGATGTTGAACATAGTTTTATTTCGTAAACTTTTGGGGGGTTAAATCCTCTCCACCTTTAATAAATTGTGTCCTCACAATTTAACTTTATATTGATCATAAAAGGTTGGATATTTGAAAATACATTTCATGTAAACCCACTTCCTAAAAATGGTTCATAAAACATCATTTAGATAAAAGATAAAGGAAAGTATGAAGGTCTTCTAGAATAATACTTGATAGGTTTCCAAATATTTGAAAATTGATGGGAAGTGAAGATTTGGATGTGGAATAAAATTATAATTCCAAAATAACAATATAATGCGATAGAGATCATTGATTATACAAAATTGAATGATCAAGATAAAGGTGAGAAACACAAAACCATAATCCAAATAAGGTTGAAAAGGACATTAATTTCATTAGAAATGATGATAAAAGGAAATAATTTTATTTAAATATATTTTTTCTAGTGTGGATGAATTAATTTTAAATCTAGACTATTACCATAATGAAATATACTTACTTGATGAGTATAATCTAATACTTTTGTCAATTTCTACCACAATATTATATTTTTCTCTAAATGGTGATTATTAAAGATGATCTTTTCAAACCTAAAGCACTAAAATCATATTTTAAAGGACCACATAACCGTAGAATGGAAAATAATCTATTCCACCTATCTTTAGAAATTCAAAAAAAAAGTGTTTATCACATGGAAAGATAATTCCAAAAATGAATAAACCTTTATATGATCCACTAATCATCATAATTCAATAGTAATACCAAAGTTGAAACTAAATCAGTCAATGAATGGATAACTTTATATACCAAATAAACATAATAACCTCAAAATTTTAGAGTGTTTTAACCTCAAGGGTTATCTAATACATTTTATCTTATAATAATAAATGTTTGGATATCCCATTCTGACGTTACATTAAGCCCCTAATCACCAAATCACTTTTCAATAATACGGTTATCTATATGATAACACTTGTATTACCATAATTACCTCAATATATAATATCATATAAACCCAAAAGGTTATTAGTTCCTTAAAACTTATTTCAAAAAATAAAAACTAATACTTCACATTAAACCAAATCATTACATATACTTCGACCCAATAAAACATCTCCTAAAGTGTCATTAATTGCATTAAGATCTCATCACGTAAAACATCAAAAGGGGTGTATAAGAAATTGAACATATGATCAACCATAATCATATAGAGGAATTATGGTATCCATAACTATTAATATAACCTCACATTAAGACAACCAAATTTTCAATGTTATCTAAATCGTTCCTTTGATACCAACTATAACAACCTTGAACCAGAACTCCAAAATTTGGTCTTTAAAAATAAAAATTCCATTTATAGCTTTCATAAATTTTGGGCCCTGAAACATATACATGTAATGTGAAAATTATTTCTTTAATATAGTAAAGGTAGAATCAAACCAGTAAAAATGAGATGAAAATTATTAAAGGGAGTGAAGCTGAAAATGGATAATATTATGCAAGGATATCATTTCTACATAGTAGTATCACTAGGCATACCACCACTCTACATGGAATATCACATAAAAACTAACATCCCTTTTTGTCTCCTGAAAATGAAAAATTATTTATAGGCTCATAATGTCCTTTTTGGTCCCCTTCAATTGAAGAAACCCAATGGTCGACACTGATGATCGGCTATCCAAGAAATGAGTTTCATTTCTGGCTCTATGAAAACCCCATAGGGTGTGTTAGGGGGATAATTCGGAGGATAAGTAGAAAAAATGTGTGGGAGAAGTTTATTTTCAGTAGGTTAACATGTCGCATAACACTAATTTATAATTGGAAATCACCCGACCATCTCAATATAAAAGATCTTTTGTATATACTATTCTTAGAACCATAGGTCGATGAACTCATTGCATGCTATCACCCCACATAAAAAAATGATATATTAAGGATACCCCATCCGAAATAGAAACATTATATGCATAGGTAACACTATCCCTCATGAAAAAAATGCTCTATGGAGTGAGGCATCCTGAGGTTTTTCACTTACATGATTACATCGGTCTGCTCCAGTGTAGTGTTTTCCCCACCTTGGAACCTACATGAACTATCCTAATAACCTTTCCCTTCAACTTATTTTCATCAAATATATAACCCCTGAATCGGCCCCTTAGAGAAGTATATCTTGAGAATCACTAAGATTCAAGGGATCCCCTTCATGAACCACCATCCTAGGGCCTCTTCTAAAGCTTCTAGATACATATGATCAGAGTATGTGGAACACCATCATGCCACCTTAAACATATATTATCATGGTAAATGGGGTTTTATTATTAATATATTTAACAAGGTAGATCCTCATAATGTTCTCGATCGTACATTCCCATGGTAATAAGGATTTAGAACTTAGAGGTAGTGTGAAGGCCCTACCCATTTTAGATGGTGAGGAAGGCGATGATGCTTTATATTTTCTTTGATAGAGGATAGTTCTAAATCCTTCTCTTATCCCCTATTCCATTAGGATTAGGGTTTCACATCTAAATTAATCCCCTAAAATTATTTCACACACCTCCTCTTTTTCATCTTCCCAATTTATGAAAATAAGAGATGATATGGATTTAAGAGCCCTTTATATCTTCTGTATCCCTGACCTCATCCACAAAAAGATAAAGGATGTTGTGTGTTTTGATATATATTATACTTCCTCTTGTTTATCACACTGATCATGACACACATAGGCTTATAGGCTGGTTATAATCCTAAAATTTACAGGATCAGATGTATGTTTCGGAATAGAAACATTTTCAGGATCCTACTCTCACCTTCCTTTAGAGGGACTCCATATATATAGTTTCTAAAAGTCCTGAATCCAACACGCATGGCCCCCCTACTAACTATAATCCCCAACCATGTTATCAACACCTCTAATGGTAGTATTCCCTATGATACATCCCTTCAAATGGCCATATCCTTTATGAATAACTTTCAGGCCTCCTCCATAAATGTATGTCCCAAAAAAATTTAACCACATAATATTTTATTACAATATGAATTGGATGCATAGGAAGCATCTATAAGGTCAATACCTGACACCCAAAATTCACCTTAATGTTCTCTCGGCCATATCACTATTAGGATTGAAATGAACCAAAAGGTGGATATTCTTTCTGGGTACATTTCATTATGATTTTTATTATGATACATTCTTGGTAAGATCATTCCCACCACATGGGAGTCTATATCCTTTACAAGTCCATTGAGCCACTACAGAATAAGTTACATAGTAGATTTTGACTAGGCATATTCCACCTAGATGTCCTTTCCACATAAAATAAAACTGCCCGGTTTGGTCTTTCACACATGAACATAAAAGGTAAAATGTTTCCCATTTAGAATCAAAGAACTATGTGGGTTATGATTCCCTTCACAATTATATATAGGACGGCTAATAAATGGTCCTTATCACAACACCAAAATAACTCCCATATCCATGGATGATGATAAATTCAAGGGTTCAACATTTTGTGGATTAAGACAAAATTCCTAATAATAAATAGAAAAAATAATCTCTAATTTGATCGAAAAATGTATCGTCAATGGAAAACCTCAGATACATACAAGTTCCATCATTGATGAAGAACCCCAAATACATACTGATGATTCTAAATTCAATACATGATAATAAATTATTATTAACTTAAGTGTGACCTTCTATGTAGATTTATATTTTAATAAATAATTCATGAGCATTTATTAAATAAAATATATAAGAGTCTTATAGTTGGAAATAATTCCCCCCAAAAACATATAATGAGATGACCTCCCATCCTATCGACCAATGTGATTTATTAAATATCATTGCCCAAGTTCCCCAATGAACACATGACTTTGGAATGTTGGTCCATGAGTCATTAATTGTATGGTATCCTTTGGGTGTTTCCTATTCCATGAACAAACCCTATTGGAAACTGACCTGTCGCAAATGGGTGTGAAAAAAATAGTGAACCTGATGTGTATAATTTTTTAACACATTAAACCACCTCCAATAAATCTTCAGGAACCAAATTTTAATAAAAAAATAGTGAACCCAATGTGAAGAATTCCATGACCCATTCAACCTAGCAAAATTATTCATCTGGTACTAAATTTTCCTAGAAAACAAAAATGGTCAACCTGACGTGAATCCTTAAATGAGATGACAGTGTCGCCCATATGTTAGTCCACATTCTCAATCTCACAATACTACTACGGGCCAAACATAGAACATAAATGATCGATTCCACATGTTTTAATTTATTAAGTTGTTTTTCTGATGGGTTTTTCTTGTTTTTCTCCATATCACAAAGTTACATTGACCAGAACTTTATTCAATCCAAATGGAACCTCACCATTTCAAGTAGATGTATTCCTCAACAATTTTACAAGCTAGATTTTCATACGATCAAATGATGTTTTCACAAACCAAGAAACTTAAATACCAGGTGTAAAATATGATTATTCAAGAGTACCAACTAAATTGTACTCTCCTTCCATTGGAGGCAACCCTATAATCCCTCATATACATGAAGCACAAGAAAACCTCGGCTCAGTAATTACTGCTGGTCAAGAAGTAGACAACACTAGTATTAGTTTCAAACCATTTTAAGATACGATCCATAGAATAAAATTTCATGTTCATCCCTTACCATGGGGTGGATTATCAAGAGGTTATGAATGAATTCATCCCAGTGACCCAGGGATCCCACCTGAGAGTCTCTGCTAGTAGTCTCCATGGCCAACATCACGTGGCCTAACATCCTCTACATGAAGGGGACCCTATCCCACATGCTCTAGCCTAACTCATTTAGACACAAGCTCCTAGGGTGTCCCATAGAGAGAAATAGTTGAAAAACAAAGGACATTAAAATGTTCTTGTTCCTTGTATTGGGTAATTCATTTTCTATATATACTATGACCATAAGGAAATATACTTACATGATGAGTATAATTTCATTCTTTTTCCAATTTCCACCACAATATTATCTTTTTCTTCCAAATGATGATAATTCATGGTGAATTTTTCAATCCTAAAGCCTTAAAATTGGCTTTTAAAGGACCACATAACTGTTGAATGTTTAATAATATATTCCACCTAACTTTAGACAATAAGATAAGGTAAAATGGTTAGTACATGTTAAGATAATTTCCAAAATGAATTAACCTTCAAATGATCCATTAATATTCAAAATTAAACAGTAATACCCAATGATGAAACAAAATAAATCCATGAATTAATAGATCTATATCCCAAATAAATTCATTAATCTCAAAATTAAAGTGTTTTTTAACCTCAAAGGTCAATCATACCTTTTATCTTATAATAATAAAATTATGGGGATATCCTTGGGAAATAACATTAAGCACTAAAACACCAAATCACTTTTCAATCCCACGGTTATATATATGATAAAACTTTTTTCCCCATAATGACCTCAATATCCAAGATCATATAAACCATAAATGTTTTCAATACCCTAAAATGAAAACCCAAAATCATCCCAAAGATTCACATAGACCTGACATCTTCTAGATAACTGTGAACATCCATCTGAGGCTTGTGGATGGATCCATAATGACTGAAGCCTCTCCTGCCTTACAGTCACATTTAAGCATCCTCTACTCACCCCATATTATTCAGAAGATGTTTCCTATAAAAATTCTCTAGATGACTGGAACAACAACAATGATGTCAAACCTTCAAAGGGATGCAACAAGACAGCTTTTAATGCACAGTCTGTCCACACTGGTGCCACAAAGGTGAATAGATTGATGAACTAGAAGCAAAAAAATTAAGATTACTCCTTAGAGATAGGTTCTTCTAACATGCACTCCACTTCAGATGGGGAACCATAATTAACCGCAAGAGGCACCGGATTGCCAATTCTATGCACTTTGAAAACCACTTAGAATACTAAGTCCATTTTTTGGATTTAACACTCCCAGACATTATGCATTTAGTTTCAAAACTACGGGCTTTGCCCCTCCAAATCATACTACCATAATTGGCCAGCTAGAAAGAATCCTCATCTAACTGGGAATTGATCTTGAATTCCATTAATGTCATTCATTTAATGTATCCCTTATTTGATGATGATTATGGATATGAAATTGAGATCCTCACACCTAGTTTTGGAACTTAAGGAAGAGGTCACATGAGCTGAGGGTATTGAGGAAGATACAATCACGACAGAAACTAAAATTCTAGAAACATCACTACTCAGACTGTTAGTGCTATGAAAAATCATATAAGAGTACTTAAAAAATTCCAAAATGATCATAGAATCCCACCTGCATATTCAAAAATCCACCCTGACAAGATCATTTTGGAATATTGATCATAGGGTGAACAACTTTACAATCACCCTTGGCAGGCAGGTAGAACCATTCAGCCTAACCCAGCAAGGAAAGGATAACCTTCAACTCCTATTTTTAGAGTCGTTCCACCTATTTCAATTACTTCATCTCTTAAAGAGCATGTGAAAGAGCTTCCCAATATTAGTAATTGATGTTGTCTAGCCTTAAAATATGACATATTAAAGTAATCATCCCTATTGTCAGACAATTTTTTTTATCTCGGATGCCCTGAGTTTATCACAAGACCTCAGGGAAGCACTCATAGAGGCTTTGTTGAGACCCCAAGAGTTTTATTCTATGGTTTCTACTACTAAGGTCTATCAAGATAAGATTGATCATATAGAATTCCATGGAATTATCTTCACTATATAGAAATATAATGAGGTTGTTATACAAAGAAGAATCAAATCCTTCTACATTACTGGAAGGATAAATGGTGTTGATGAATGATGACATTTCATTGAAAATGGCTTGGGGGATAATATCATTAGAGTATAGGAACTTCATCGATGGGGTTGTAGCCAGGCTAACCAAGTGTCATCCACTATGACGGAATAGGGTTATGAAAAAAGTGAACCAAAAACATGGGAAAAAACCAAAATCAGGGGTTAGTTTGGGGACCTTATATCCAACTCAAAATTTATGATTGTTTGATAGGATGCAATCTTAAATGTTTACTAGGAAGGTCTTGGTTGCATCTACTTGTGAAAAATACCCTCATCATACCATCAGTGCCTCAAATATTACATTAATGGACAAAATCAGTATGTTTCACACTGATAAGGCCACATTCTAATCTTGTGAGTTTCATTATATTGATGCAATATACTATCAGATGGAGTTTAAACAACTCATTATTGATGGTTTCACTTGGTTAACTACCAAAAATAGTCTATAAATAACCCTCTAAAACCCATTAAAATAGATAAATGAATCTTACTCGTCACCCGTAAATCTTTTCAGGCATATGATTCCAAATTTAAGTGCATATTAAACAACCTTGACAATATCAAACATTATAATTGTTCCTGGTTGCATTGAAAAGGACACTAAATCTCCAGAAAATAGTAAAATTTCATATTAGAATTCCCTCAGTCTATCTTATAATCTTTGACAAATACTAGCCTCATCTGCTGGGTAAGAATTGATAGTCATGTCACCCAAAGAATATGAACATATATTTTCTCTATTCCTCACTCCAAAACCTCTATATTTTCAAATAGACCAAAAAAAATTAGTTAGATCAGAGAAAGTTTCTTCATATTCTGAAGGTCAAAACACCATCTCCTCTCCTAGATCTGGAGACCTTACTTTATTACCTAATTCCTCTAATAGTATGATAGAAGTGGGTGGGGAGGAAGGGTATGAGGATTAGCACCTCATAGATTCCCCTACATCATTTTTGTAGGGTGTTTCTACCACCATTTATAAAATAATAGAGACAAATTTTTTATAGAAGAGGAGTAGTGGCCCACATTGATTAGTGTGGCAATGTATTCTTAAAGAACAAGAGGTATATAGCTTCTTTATAAAACAACATTGGGATGAGTTTTCAGGTAATTACAATTTAATTATATACCATGATCTCGAGGGGATCACTCACCACTTATTCTATTAATAGAACCATCAGGGCAATCAGAAAGTAGCAAGAAGGACAGATCTGGCCGACACTACAAAAATTAAAGGTGAAGTTGAAAATATCATCAAATCTTATATCATTTTTGAGGTCAATTATCCAAGATGGATGGCCAATAATTTCCCTATCAATAATAATAATGGTAAAATTAGATTTTTATCAACTTTAATGTTCTCAATTGGGATTTTATAAAAGATGAATTCATGGTTTCAATTACAGAACTTATGATTGATGTGACGACTAGGTATCAATATCTTTTCTTTGTGGATGGCTACTCATGATACAGAAAAAAATCTATGAATCCTAAAGGTGAAAAAACCACCAATTTTCGATCACATCAACGAGTATATTGTTATCAAGTGATTTTCATTGGCTTTATGAATTATGGTACTACATACCACTGTTCCATTTATCATATTTTCATGCCCTTTTTAGGAATTGTTTTTGAATGAAACGTTTATAATCTGGTTGATAAATTAAAATAATTAAACAACCACCTTGTTTACCTTGAAAACATATTTTTTAAATCCAGATAGAATAGCCAGAAAATAAATCCCTTGAAATTTTCTATTGGAATTACATCAAGAAAATTTATAGGCTTTGTGGTGCGTCATGATGTCATTATAATCGACCCTCAAAAGATATAGGATGTACTTAACAAGACTCCTCCATGAAACCGGACAGAGTTAAGATAAATTCAATTACACTTGGACTACATTCAAATATTTATAGATTACCTTTTATGAAATATTTTCCCTTAACTAGGTCGATGAAAAGGGGGGTCACATATCATAGGACTAATGACTTTCGGGAATCATTCGAAAATCTCAAGAAATATCTTTTTTGACCTTTGGGGAAAATTCTTCTTGTTGAAGGAAGTCTGGTCATATTTTTATGAAAACCCTAGGGTTGTCACTGGGTTCCTTCCATGCACAAAAAAAATTGATTTTGAGAAAATAAAAATCTATTTTTACCTCATTCTGACCATACTCAATATTGAGACTCATTATTTACATATCTAGAAGAATTGTTGGCTCTAATATTTGTGGTACAGAAATAGAGGTATTACCTACAACATAAATATGACTATTTGGTCTCTCACATTAACCCACTCAAATAAATTCCCAGTGACTTATGTTGATTGGGTGTCTATTTCAATTAGAATCCATCCTATTGTAGTTTTATATTTATTTTTTACCTCAGAAACTGGTAAATTTATATGCATTGGTAGACCTTCATAATGAAAACCCCTCAACATAAATGATGTCATTAGAATTTTAATTAGATAATGAAGAGAACTTCTCTATTAAATAGGGCACCTATATATGGGATATTTATTTCAATGTTGTATCCATAATCATAATTGGGACGAGTATGGAGATCCCATGCTCAAAAAAATTTGGTTGGGAGTCATGCTCACTTCCCTAGAAAATACGATTCTACCATACTCCTTCCAATTATTAGAAGGTTTCATGAACAATGAAAAAGAATATCAGGACCTCATCACAAAGATATATATAAAACATAAATAACCAGTAAGTCAATTAGAGATAATGGGAGATTCATAATTGGTCATCAAGTTGGTCAATGGTGATTATGTTATCATAAAAAATGATTTAATCCCCATGATTGACTATTCTTGAGGAATGATGGCATAATTACCCTCAGATATGACATTGGTTCACATCCTATGCTCACTAAATGACCAAGAGGATGCCTTATAAAATGATGCAAAACCTTTTGAAGATCTAGACTAGGATGGATCATTCATCAGAATTCTGCACCATCAAACACTTATGCCTTTTTTCATAACAACATGTGGTAGATCAATGAGGTCAATCCCATCCCCAAACTATAGGGTGATTCGACTAGTTAGATGAAACCACTATGGAATACCTTCATAATGGATTACTCCCATCAAAAATATCTAAGAATGATCAAATCCAATGATGAGAAATTATCATTATATTTATGATGGAAAAAATCACTTGAAGGTCATCTATAAGAGAGACCATTATGGGGTCATTATTGGTATAATTTATGTGGAAGAATACATTGATATCAAGAAATAATTGAACACAATAGCCTATGGAACCCACCAGTCAGGGTTCAAACACTCATCAAATCTAAATGCTTGGGTACTAGAAGAACATAATGATGTAGGATTTCAAGAAATTTACCAGAAACTTCCATTACTATCAAGTACATTCCAACTTCATTAATTAACCCTCAAACTTTTTTAACACTTCTAAATTTTCTTGTCCATTTTCCATATATATGTAATAGAGGTTGTGGGATTATATCCTCCTTCCACAACCAATTTGTTCGAGTACATTTTCACTAAAATTGACTTCTTATATAAGTGGGCTAAAGGTGTACCCTTCAAAGAAGTTTGTGTGGGGAAGTTTGTGTGTAGAATATTGTCAACTTATTGACAACCAATATCTTCAATAGGTTTGGAATCCCTCAAATGATACTGACATATAGTGGTACCAACACTCACACTGATGAGTTTTGAATGTCGTATCAGGAGTATAACATCAAGCCTAAACTAAAAAACACCTTCAAGACCTTATCAAATATACTCCAGAAGATGGGAAGCTAGAGTACTTCAACAAGACCATATCAAATATAATCCAAAAGATGGTAGATATAGATAAAAATTCTTGTTTAGACAAGCTCATTCATGCCTTACAACCTTACCAGAATACAACTCAAACTACCACACATGCGACTTCATACTCATTGGTATATGGGATAAAGGTGGTCCAACCAATTGAGGTTCAATTTCCATCACATATTATTTCCATCTAACAGTAGTTGAATGCGGGCGAGTAGTCCCAAATGTGGATAGAAAAATTGGGGTGACTGGATGAGAAAAGATTGCATACCATTCAACACATTGAAGTCCATCAAAACCATATAGCATGAGATTTTAGCGACAAGTTTTATCTATGACCATTCCTCTAAGGAGAACTATATCTGGCCAGTCAGACTCCAATGATACCCGGAAAGAAACCTTAAAACATTGAGCTAAAGTGGGATGGGCCTTATGGCATACAAAATGTCCACTCTAATAAATCTTACTCCCTGATTTCAATTTATGGATAGATTTTACATCCACTACCAATGTAATATTTCTCATGAAAGAATTTGTGTAATAATAAACATTAGTCTGGTTTGAAAAATTTAAACTACTTAGCATATTATTCCCACTACATGATGTTAAAATATACAACTAGGTCCTCATCGCATGACCCTAAGAGGTATGACAACGCCTTCATCGTATTATATTAAAGTTTATTCTTACCATGTGTGCTAAGCAAAGGATGCCTTGAGAAACTAGCTTAAGAAGAATAATGTCACAAACATTGAATGCCTTTCAAGAGATGATTTTGCAAACACCTGGAAAAAATTTATGGAATTTAATAACATTTATTTCTTGTTAGGTAACTTATAGTCCTAGTCATAAGATGATAAAATGTACAACAACATGATAATCTAATTATGTTAAATTGTATTGTAAACATCCTTATAACATGATGTTAAACTTAGTCTTTCCCCATGTAATAAACAAGGGATACCTCATTTCGCAAATGTGATATGTTTTGAGGTATTCACTAGATATTACACTGCCCCAAGATTCATTCTTCTACCATAACTTGATCTAGATTATGTATGGATTCATTATCATCACCATGGGATATGTCGAGACGCCTAGGTCCCTTATACTGGGTCCAACCTCATCATCAACTCATCTTGAATTCCATTCCCTTTGCCATCAGGATGGTGTTCCATATGCAATATGTCTTGAGTATTTTTATGGAAAAGATCCATTTTCACTCTTTTCATGTCAATTCATCATTTATTTCTATCCACACAATACCCTTTAAGATATTCTCATCGATTCATGGTTGAAGCTATGCTGTGGTAAATTTTAGTATTATCCCATGGAAAACTAGGGATGCCTCATGTGACTGAGTGTGAGATGAAAATATGACAACATCATAAATAAAAAATAATAAACAGTAGACTTACCCAATACCGGAAATATAGGACGCCACATGACATCAATGGGTTACCTCAATGTTCTCTCCAAAGAGGATTCGACAATTTTCGTCATCAGTCTTCTACCATTCCATCATTCATAACTACATGTGTATTGATTCATATCCATACATGATATAATGTGATACCCAGATCCCCTTTCCTAGACCAGATTATGTATACAGACAAAAACATCCCATTCCCTACATATGAGATAGATCTATGTAGGGAACTTCATAATCCATGGCCAATGTTGGTATGAATGCTTCTTGTGTACTTGGACACATTCCTTCCACAGATCATACTCGTTGTACTAAGAAATTTTGGATCATCATAAAATCTATAGCCATTGATAATATAATTTCATAATCTTGAGGAATCATTTTCCTAACTATGCATTGACACTCCACCTTTTGGCTTTTTAAAAGATACCCACAATAAGGGTCTGTCAACTAGAGGAACATTCTATCTTCGGAGAGACCGCTTTTATCTTTGTAAGCACTGAAAACATCATGTTGGAAACTAAAATTTAAACATGTTCCATTTTTATTCCTTGTTTTTTTATCCTATATCATTTCTACTGACCTGAGAACCACCAAGTTCATGGTTTATGATTTCCCTCTTCACATTTGAGGCACATTGGGACATTTTGTACAATTAAGAATTTTATCACTCATTATTTCCAAAATGTGTGGTCCTAGTGATATGACCAAAAACTATGAGACAACTCCACCCTTTCCATTTGAAATTAAATTACATGGTTTCCTTGAACTGTGTGTGGCTTGATTCTTTCCTTGGAGAGATACATAGTGATGCCCGAATCCTACATCCCAATCCATTAATTATTTTTTTAAAAAAATCCCTCACTATCATATGTTCAAGTTAAATATACATAAGATGGTCCAATACAGTGTCTCTTCCCATACATGATATCACATAGAAAAAAGTAAAGGTTGCTTCTCCAAAAAATAATTTAATTATTGTGGGGAATCCTTCTAGAACTACATGTGGTTTGATTCACACTTTGAAGAGATACGTAGTGATACCCAGATCCTATAGCATAGACCTTGGAAACATTTAAAAAAATCCTGCTTTCCCAAATACAGGTTAGAAAAATTTATGGAGACACTTGTCTCCATTATTGGGTAAATTTTATGAGAAATACTCTTTTCATATTCAGGAACATTCCTTCCAAAAACCAAACTATGTGTCTGGGGATATCCGGATCTCCATTAGATTTTTTTTGGATATTTGGAATAGAATGTTAAATTCATAAGGACACTTTTTTTACTATTCCTTGATACAACCACAGTTTGGCTTTCCATGACTCTCCCAAAAAAGGTTCTATAAATGAGAGGCACATTCATCCTCATGAGAGACATCCTCCATCTCCGTAATCCCTAGAAAACATTATGTAAGAAATTGTCTGATGTCATTTCATTAAATACTTGTCCTATATCACTTCTCAAATCCAAAATCCCCTAGACAATTGCTTATAACTTTTTCCCTTCACCCATGAAAATAATGGAACATTCCCAGTTAGATCAATAGGGAATGGAAAATAATTAATCTTTTTTTCAAATCCATGAATCCATAAGAGAAGAAATCGTACATCCCCAGGGAATGGAATTAAACTATATGGACCATGTCCTTTTCATGATGACATTAAACTTCATGTCATCCATCAAATCACTATGACAATAAACTATAATGAAATGTCCTATTCACATGACCCTATATTGTAGAATGTTTTTTCCTTGTACCATAACATTAAACTATGTGACACACAGTCAATTATATATGATCCCTTTCCGGTATGAAAGTTTAGTCCATAAAAAGGTATCTGGTATTGGCTTTGGAGACTAACATCATTCCAAACCCATTCCAAAATGAAATTTTAAAATTCCTTCCCCTGTTCAAGAATTTGATCTATATAGTGGTCATGACTTTTCTCAAAAATTCACAGGTCATGGTTATCCTGCCAAACCATGAGTTTTCATTAATGGAAATCCTGAATCCCGGTGGAGTAAAAAAATTTACCACATATTCCATGTATGCAATTTCATATGAATTTAAATGATTTATCAATTTTCATATTCACTCTCATGTTGATTCATGAGTCATGTCATTTTAGAGGATTTGTAGGATTATTTTTATTTTCATGAAGCTTTACCTCGTGGAACATTTATGTGTACCTCTTTCCCACCTACACTAGAGAGAAATCAATGTAGAAATAATTGTAACAAAAACAAATGGTTGATCAAAACATTAATACCATGTTTTTTATGTATTAGTTTGATATGTGCATAATTCTTTGAAACAAGCACTAAAATAAAAGCAATATACTTGAACGGGGTTATTTTTTAAATTAGAATGGGTTATAACCCCTTTAAAATACATTAGTGGCGGTTTTCATAAATTTCCACTAATGTGCCAAATACATTTTATTAGAGGCAGTTTTAGTAAACCGCTGGTATGGTATGTGTGATATTAGTGGTATTTACATTAGAAGAGGTCATAACCCCCTCTATTTTTTCATAAAATTCTTCATTTTTTGTTTTTTCTCAGAAAACAATTTAATCGAACCCTCATGTACTTAAGACCCCCCCCCCCTCTCCGCCTCTGATCCAATGGTGCCCCACCTTTTTCTCTAGACCAACCCAAGAACCCTCTTATCCCTGAGAACCCCTCCCCCCTCTCCCCCTCCTATCCCACACTCCCCCACCCTTTGCCTCTTGTACCACATACCTCTTCTGTGTTGCCCACAAATAATCGCTTCTCCCCTATACCACCCTCTATACATGATCCCCCTTTCCATTGTGTCCTACACACCATCCCACGCGTCATGGGAAAAAACCCCCTCATGCCCTATATAAAACATCACATAGAGGGAATTGAACCCCCACCGAACCACAACCTAATCCTTTAAGCTAATTCCTCGTACCACTATGCCATATTTATTTTAATGTTATATTATACCAATATATATATTTATATCTATATTATTTTTTATTCAACTAAATGTTATTTATATAATATATATAAAGACATTTAAATATATAACCTAGATATACATTTGTGTAAATTAATGTATTCATATTTTTATTACGTATTTCTTTTATAATATATTTAAATCTCATAGGTCAATATATATATCACAATATATATTCAAATAAATATATATGTACACATTTTTTTGATGAAAAATGTATATAAATATACAAATATAATTATACGTATACAAATCAAAAATTCAAATATATATATATATTATTATTTTTATATATTATTTATATATATATTATTTCTATATATTATTTACTATATATATATAATTATATATATTTTATATTATATATTTATATATTACCAAAATATTATATATATATATATATGTGTGTGTATATTATTTATATGTATACAGCATAAATAATATTAATAGATATATTACATATTTATATGAATACAAATATTTATATATTACATTTATATTTGATAAAAATTTAACATATTTGTATTAAATTATATTTAATAAACATATAATTAATATAATATATGTTTTGATTAATTATTGTATATATAAAATATCATATTATATATATAAAATATCATATTATATATATTCATATAATATAATATAATATATCTATATTGATGGAATTATATATATATATATATGTATATAAACATTTTAGACATTAAATATATTCCAACATAATTATAAATATTTTTATATTATGTATACAAGTATAGATTTAATTTATTTAAACATATATTTATAAATACATTTTTATTTGTGCCTATGTGTATTTATTTTTTTATATAATATTTATTGATATAACATAATTTATATATCTATATATAAAAATATTTTTATATACTAATATGTGTGTGTGTGTGTGTGCCTGTGTGTCACAATAATACTATTAATTATTATTATTATTACAATTATTTTTAAACTATAAAACTTATATGCTGGTTTTATAAATACTATATTTAAATATTTTATTATTTATATTATACATAAATTATATTAAATACATTTATATTATATCATGTATAAACATATATATATATATAATTATATACATTCATATGGTTAGAAATATATATTATAATTAAATGATATAAATATTTACAAAACGAGTTTATAGTTATTATGGTATAGTAAAATATATACAAAATAATTATAATATATATATATATATCATAAAATATTTATAATATTATATATATATATATATATATTATAATAATGATATATATATATATATCTTAAATTTTTCCTATATTAAATATATTTGTATATATAATATGATATAAATGTTTTTGTATATAAATATACAATAAAAATGTATTTAATATAATATAAGTATAATATAAATAATATTATAAATGTATAGTATTTATAAAACCTAATAAAAAATTTATATTTTTGAATTAATGTATTTATAATGACATTTATATTATTTATACCAATATTCATATATGTAAACATTTTTGTTTATATATATGTGTATTTATTTAAAGTATGTATAATATATATATATATGTTTATAAAGTATTTAAATATAGTTAGATAATGTGTTTCTATAATACACAAACACACAAACATGTTAATGAACACATATATACTATGAAATTTGAATTTATATGAGATTTATTTTTAAAAAAATTGAGTGGCTGAAAAAACCCTCTAATCCAATGGATTAGTAGTGGTTAATGAACCCCTCTGTTGTCATAAATTAGAGGGAGTTAAAAATCACCCTTTAAACAAAGGGATTAGTGGTGGTTCAGGAAACCCATATAATGTATTGAATTTAGAGAGATTACACAACCCCCTCTAATATAATGGATTAACAACAGTCCAAGAATCCCCTCTAATGAAATAAATTAGAGGGGTTCAAAACTCCCTCTAATTTAAGAGATTAGCAGGGGTTTTAAACCCCCACTATTTCCTTTAAAAAAATTCATTATATATATATATATCCTATAAAATACCAATGAATATTATATGTATAGCCTCTAAAATAAAAATGAAAATTATATATATCACCTATAAAATAAAACTGAATATAGAGCACCGCTAATTATTAAATTACTGACAGGTTTGAAAAAACCACCTCAAAAATCCAACCAAATATTTACAAAATAATGCTAAAAATTTAAAGAGGGTTTTCCCATATAAATTTTATTATTAGTGGGGGTTTTTCATAACCTCCTCTAATTTATATAGAAAATTAATTTAGTGGAGGTTGTCCATAAACCCCTCTAAAACCCCCTCTTATCACCCTATTTTTTTAGTGATATTCTTTGGTTTGTGGAAACATGCTAAAAATAAAATGCATATCCCCATCCACATGAGTCAATTATATGTAGGTATTCTCTTATTCATGTATTTTCTATTTTTACCGTTATTTAAATATAAACACACTAATCTGTGAACATTATTACTAGTAAATAAATCAACTCCAATATTACTATCAAAAATGCAAGTAAAAGATGAAATAATGAGACATATTATTTATAATTTCAATATTTACATTCTTTGGAAAACATTTCGGATGAAAATCCACACCCTAGAGTCTCTCCTTGACATTATTGGGAAATGAAAATAAAATAAATCGATTACAATCGAGGTTGAAGTGATTTATTCAAAAAATCTGTTAATTCCTAAAGTAAGGAATTCTGGGCCTACACTAGACTGGTTCTTTATGCCGTTAATCATTTTCTAATGAATGAATTTTCCTAACAAAAGAATTTATATCCTACCATTTATATTTTATGGATTAAATTATAATTTTTTTAACTGAAAATTGTTCTTTTATTCTATCCACAAGAGACTCATATTCTCATAGCCTTATGGTCTATAAAACAATCCAATTGTGAAGATGAACTTTTTCAGTAGGCTAGTGATGAATCTTAGTATAATTGTAATTTAAATATTATGTATGATTTTTGGAGAGATTAAACTTGATGTTATCACATTCATGAGTGTAAAAATCCTCTTAATATATAAAAATTGATTTTTAATGACATTCGAGTATCGGTAATCAAATTCACTTGTGCCTAAACTTAATAAAAGTTAATGAAGTCTCTCCCTTTTTTCAGAAATATTCTCTATATGAGTATATGTTACGATAGTGTATAAATTGTTCCAAGTACATTTTTTTATAGATTTATGTTTGATGGAAGCATTGAGGTCTCTATCTTGTTTAACTGTCGCTATAGGTATATAACTAGGGATCACATTCACTACAGGTATTCTTCCACCAAATTACAATATTGAAGAGGAAAATCCTCCTTCACCGCCTCCTTTTTTATCTTAGGAACAAGCTAATAAGTTTTCAATCAATCACTAGGATTACTAATATTGTTCCACTGAGATCAACATCAGTAGGGATTCCAACGGTGCCTATCAGAAATGTGGGTTCAACACCACTCTCGACAAAATGAGGGCTTAATGATGAAACTCAACCATAATGCATATAATGTGGGGATGGATGTTTTTCTCTTTCCGAAGCTGGGGAAGATGGAATGAAAAAAAAAGTAACGCAATGAAGCATGCATTATACGCACCCATCAGACTAATTTCCCCAACACCCCATTAGTATGGTATTCAATACACATTTTTTCATAACCCCGTGACAAGTTAGTTGAATCTTTCATAGGAGATAGAGAAATTTTCATTCTGGAATACCCATACATCATTTTATGCCATATTTGACGATGTATGTCTAGGTGTGGTTTATTTTTAATCTTGATTAGGGGTGAATATAAAACCTATTATAAACATTCGAATCTTTAGGCAAACCTATAAGGAGAATAAGGATCAAAAATGGTCACACCATCTACCTGAGCATCTAGAATTTCATCTCACAATGAGACAATGTAAGACTATAACTATGAATTCCCTCTAGAATTACCTACCACCAGTCTAGAGGGAACTAAATAAGGAAGGAACTCAAAATGGGAATAATCCTTTAGCTACTCCATAACACCATTGATTTCTAGATATGTGAGATTAATGGAAAAAGTGTGGAGCAGTGCATTGTTAATGGTGGAATGAGGTATTGTTGCAGTGTAATGACATTTATAACATCTAAAGTATTTCTCCACACAACCATCCAAATAATTAAATGGTTTTCAAAGGTGATGTAGAGGTCATCCTTCTTATATATTACCTAGTAATGTGTAAATATGAGTGAGAGTGGGTAAATCAAGATTAATGGTTTTCTGCTCTACCAACAGTGCCTCCATCATCAAGGTATAGACTCTAAAAATAGATTAAGTATCATGATATGGGAATATCCATCCATTAAAAAACATAGTGAGAAATCCTACCAACCCATATTATGAATATACGCCATGCTAGATCTTGTAACCCCATGTAGCATTTTTCCCTTCCTCGAGTGTTTTCCAATATGAAATCAAAACACCTCGATATAGTTATGTCAAATGAGTCTTGGTGTGTCAAACCTTCGACCTTGTACCACTAGATTATAGAAATAGCATTACCCAATCACTGAATGTAAGAATTTAATAGATATCAAGGGGATGGCCTAGTGTTGTTTTGTTGCAAATATTATGTCTATCGCTAATGGAGAAACATATTCAATGATTTTCTAGTTGTTAGATGTAGGAATTAATTTATCATACATATTTATATGAATGGAAATTATTCATAATTTGTAGATATCTCATAGGATAATCCCAACTTCTTTATGTTGTAAATGGATGGTGTTGGTGCTTGAACACCAACAAATGATCAATTTATGTAACATATTAGTTAGAGATTATATTGTGAACTGAGATATCCATACCGAATTATACAAGTTGATAGCCTCCCACCATTCAAGAAATTCCATGCAATTATGGTGCACCCAGAATTCAAAGGATCATTCATTAGGAAAACTCCCTCCAGAGATCCACTCTCTGTTGAGGTTACCTTGTGAGATTTTAATAATGCATGTATAATATTGAATTACATACTAGATGGATATATCATCATCATTTTGGTTACATTGAGTCAATAGAGAACCATTCATAATGGAAACCTTCTCCTGAACTGATTCAAAAATGATCTACCCCACGATTGAAATTTTCACTTTCACATCATCCAAGGTCACCTCAAACCATGAAGATGAATGATTTGGATCATATTGTGGAAATGGACCATCATCATGAATCCCAATGTTGTATGGGAGAAATTTATTGGACAATGGATAATTTAAAATCTCTAGGGAAATGATAGACTTTAGAATAAAATCTGAAGGAATGATATGTTGTTAAGGATCAGTTTCGACATTCCTAATAATAGAAATACATCTCTCAATCATGAATGACTTAGTCACCAAACTAGAAAAATATTTTATTTTGGAATTCATTTTATCCTTGTGAAAAAATAGAAAATATATATTCATGAAAATATAAAAGACGGAGTCTGGTCAACCGTAAATCACTTCAGTCATTATGCAGATGGTGAAGGGCTTCAAATACTATTCATAAAACCATATTGTTATGTGATAATAATGTGACCATAATAGAGATTAGGAAATTTTTATAGAATAATAGTTTGTATATGATGATATTTTCTTTGAGAGAAAGGAATTTCACAAGGAAAAGTACTATGTGATGAGACTCAGAGGCTGTAAGCATAGTGATAGTCTAAAAAAGCATCAGTTGAGGTTTGGTGGATGACAAGTGAGCCTAAAAACATTTTTATTGGCATATTACCTATTACATATCAATATGAAAACTATAAATTCGTTCAATTAGTACTAACTTATTCATCAAAATCACCTCCTCTTCATCCCGATCGAAGATTATTCCAATACGAGGAATTTTTTGGGTCCTGAAAACTCTGTATGGAATGTAAAAATTATTTTTTGAATTTGGTAAGGGAACAATCTACTCCAGAAGAAAGTGTAAAAATCTATTAAAGGGAGTGATTCCATAAAGGTAAAATGCCATGCAATGAGGTCATTTCAACATAAAAGTATTGTTATGCAGACCACCACTCCACAAGGAATCCCAAAAATGAAAAAGATTAACGTCCCTTTTCAGAAACTAGAAAAAAAATAATTTTTGGGACAATGAAGTCCTGTTATAACTTCTGTAAACCAAAAAAAACTTTTGGGAGGATAGTATGTCCACTGTTGGAACCCAAAAAGGAAATTTTTTTATGGGCCTATGATGTCCTTTTTGCGCTCCCACAAATGAAGAATACATATGGTTGTTGTGAATGTCCTTATATCCTAAAAGGTGCTTACATCTATGGCTATATAAGATCCCCCTAGGGATTTCTGTGGGTAAGAATATTGGGGGAAGTATAGAACAAGTGTGTGAGTAATAAATTCTCAGTACGTAACATTATCACATAATGCTATGTTAGAAATGGAAATCACTTGATCATCCTCATACCCAAAATCCTCTATTGATCCCATTATGTGAACCATAGGAAAATGTAATCCTTGTGGGCTATCACCCCATGTTTAAAAATAATTTGTGAGTGAACCCCATACAATGTATCAAAATTATATACGGAGGGAACCTCACCTTGCATAGCAAAGAGATACGCAGAGGGAACCCCATACCATATGGAAAAACACTATGTGGAATGGGGAATCATAGGGTATTCCACTTTCCCACATCCATTGATTTTTTCTAGTTTAGTGGTTGCCCCCTCCATGAACTATCGTAATAGTCTTATGAATCAACTTATTTCTTTTAATATATAAGCCCTAAATATACCCATTCGCGAAGCATATCATGCAAATCACTAAGTCCCATGTGCACCCCTTTACAAGAGACCATTCCAAGGCCTCTTCCAAAGCCAACAAATATGTGTGATCAAAGTAAATAGCACAACATAATTCCCTCTTGATCGTACATTCATATAGTAAATCATGACCTTTTCGTTACCTACTTAACTAGTAATATCCTTGGAATGATCATGTTCATTAATTCCCATGATAAAAAGGGTTCTTACCTTAGAGGGTGTTCTAAGAGCCTCCCCATTTTAGAAAATTATTAGGGGGATAATTCGTTTCTTTCCCTTTGATGGGGGATAATGCAGGATTCTTCTCTTATCCTCTTTGAAATTGGGATAAGGCCATTCCTCTTAGTGTGATCCCCTAACATGTGGTCACACCCATCATCCTATTTGTCTACCTGAGTTTTGAAAAAAAGAGAGGATATGGGCCCCATATCCCTTTATCTCTCCCATAACCCTGACCTTGTCGACCAACATATCAAGGCGATTGTTTGGTTTTCTAGATCTTCTTCTTCCTCTTATTTCCCACACCGAGCATGACTCACAATGTCTTTGAGGATAGTTATAACCACAACATCTTCACAACCAAATTTATGTCTCCGTATAAAATCATTTTCTGTATATTCTTCTCACCATCCTTTAGAGGGCCTCCATAGGTGTGGTTTCTCAAAGTCATTTATCCAACACTCATGGTACTTCAACTCAGTATGATCCCCCACCTTGTAATCCCACCTCAAAGGGCCATTATTCCCTCTGAGAAAAACCTTTAATGGTTCATATTCTCGGTGAATCACCTGTGGCTCTCATTTATATGTGTAAGACCCAAAACTTTTGAACTACATGGGCTTTTATTCTTGTCTAAATGGGATACATATAAATCCTCCATAAGTTCTAGACCCCACACCCAAAATTCCCACTAATGATCTTTGGGCCATATCCCCAATAAGGTCATCTCAGAACCTGAGGGATATATTCATTTTGTGTCCTTTTTTATTATGATTCTAATTGGGTTACATTCCTAGTAATATCATGTCCCCCACATGGGAGGCCATATCCCTTCCAGTTCCTTTGGGTTGCTTTAGTTTAAGTCCCACACTCGATTTTGACTGAGAATATTCCACCTAGATATCCTTTTTATAAGACATTAATCTACATGATTTGGTCCTTAACACATGACATTAAAAGGTATAATGTGTCCCATTAATTGGAATCAAACTATGTGGGTTCTAATTCCTTTCACAAGGATATATATGAATCGCATTTAAGGGGACCAATATGAACATCAAAACAACTCACATCACCCTAGATGATGATAAATTCTTGAGTTCTCTTTTATGTGGCTTAAAACTAGAATCATAATAACAAATTTCAAAATAATCTCTCAGAATTTCACAAAATGGTATAATATATGGATAAAATATGATGCATATAGATGCCTTCATCAATAATGGACCTCAGATGCATATAGATGATTATAAATTAACACATGATAATGAATGTTTGTTAACCTAAAGGTGATCTGTCATTTATTTTAGTCATTTAAAATAGGATCCATGAATATGTCTTAAAAAAATATATTAAAGATTCCCTGAGTAGGTAATAATTACCTCCCATCCTCTCAACCAATGTGATTTCTAATGTGTCATTGGAAAAGTTCCCCAATGAATGGATACCTTTTGAAATAAGGCCCATGAATCATCATGGATATAATATAAATTGAGTGTTTATAGTTCCATGAACCAACCCCATTAGAAACTGATCCATTGTAAATGGGAACAATAAAAAAATGGTGAACCCGAAATGAATAATTCTGCAACAAACTCAACCCACCACAATCAAATATCAAGTTCCATATTTTCATCAGAAATAAAAATACTAAAGCTAATGTGATGAATTTTTCAATACATTCAACCATCATAATCAATCATCGAGTTCCATATTTTCATTAGAAAAATACAGTTAAAGGTGACCAAATTTTTTCCATCTAAAATATACAACATCAAAAGGTAAATTTTGGATCACTTATGTTCCCAAGAACCATTTAGGTTTTGAGTTTAATATAATTAGTAAAAAATCCTAACTAAATAGATTCATAAACAACATGTTCATAAATATACACAATAGCTCCCACTATACTCATCTTTTCATATTTCACAGGAGGTCATCGTCATGATCATCCATATTTAATGCATCTAGACATAATTCATTCAACCTCAATCTTTACTACCAAGGGAAACTGGAAAACTAAGAAGAAAAAGTTCAAATGCTTAGTAAGTGTAAATGTAAGTATTAATAATTGAATTTCATTAGGGAGGATAATATGTTTATAATGGTATTATGACATAATCAAATTGCATGAGTATAACATAACAATATTCATACCCATCAATACCGTGATAATCAAAATGAAAAAATGGAATAAAGCCTTAACAAATACAAGATTAATATGAATAAATAATCAAATTCCATGTGATATAAATCTCGATCATAATAATCATTATAAAATCATATAAATCATAGATAAATCTTATTGATATCTTGTGACATCATCTTTATAGAATACTTACAAAATCCTTATAGAACCCTTACAAATTGAATAACCATATGGTTGACTTCCATACCTAATTAAATTGAATACTATCTAGGCACACCCATTGTCTAAGATATATCGGGCTCAGGAAAAACTATCTGGGTGAACCCATCATAAAACAATGTCTAGAAGCCATAAATAAAAGACATAGATCTTGTAATACATCATAAAACTCAAAAAAACAATTATTATTATTTTCATAACTTGATTAAATCGTTGAAAAAAAGGTTGCATGAAAATATAATTGAAATAATATTTACCCATGAGATTGAAATATTTCTTTATTAATATCTATGAAACATGATCAATCCATGTAAAAGAAGCAGTTTCCAAAACAATCTATTTAAAACATTATTAACCCATTTAAAATAAATGAGTTCCCTAACAATCTATTTGAAAAAATCATAATTCATCTAGAAAATGAATGAGTATTGTATCATTACAATATATCATTAGTGTAACATACATAAAATCATTTTTTGTTAACATTGAAGGATATAAATACAGTAAAAATATCATTAAAAAATTTTTTATGAAAATACCATTTTTTATTTTGATAATATCATTTCAAAAAATTCAAAAAAAATGTAAAATCATTTTCATTAGGAAAAAACTTTGAAACATAGTAAATAATTTAATTAAAATTAAGGTAAATGATAGAGAGAAAATATATTAATTTTATATGTTTTAAAAATAAATATTATTTTCAAAAAAATTGAAAAATGGTTTCAAAAGTGACCCATTTGGAAAACATTAAAAAATTTAATTTTAAAAAAAAATTAAAAGAAAGTAAAATATAGATTATAATGTATTGAAAAAGTAATTGTTTTTAAAATAATGATTTTAAAACATTTTAGAAGACATGGATATGGAAGAGATGGGTTCCAGATTTAAAATAAAAATACAAGATCAGTATCACTTATAAATAACTTTCTTGATGTTTCAAAAATAAATAAAGGAAGGAATATAAATTAAACATTTGAACCACATTAATAAATATATAAGAATAAAATATATGGGGTACAATAAAATATTATCACATTATTTCTTCTAAATTAAACTTGAGCATAATCAATCTTGAAAGAACAGATCTTGTAACGTAAATCATTTTCCACATTGATAAATCGTTAGTCGTGATCCCCAAGAATGAATAAAATAAAATAATACTTTAAAAATAATTAACATAAGTATTTTCATGAAATAACATGTAAATATTTAGAATATACACCTCACAAATGAATATAGGTTCATAAAATAAATGTGTATCTTAATGAAAGTGTATTTGGGAGGAATAACCCTTACCAAAATCATTACATTGAATTTGAGAACTAATTAATGAATCAATTATGTGTATAAAATTTAAATCCATAGAAAAATTGAAATAAAACATAATATAATAATAATTAATTGCACACATAATTAAATAATATCAAATACAATAAATAATTAATATAACCCAATAAAAAGAAATTGAGTTTTAAAATTCTCAACCACTAGGTATCTTTCAAGTAAATTCCACTTGGTTAAAATATGTACAATTAAAATGTAAATTTCTATGATTTATGATGGATTCATGTTATTTCATTTAAAAGGGAAGTATATACACCACAAAATATAAATGTTTTGTGAATATATTAGATGTATCAAATAAGTACAAGCGAGGTGAATAAAACCCTTACCTCGAGTCTAGAATTTCCATGCATGTCGTTTAAATCATGTATAATAAGATTATATAAATTAATTTAGTGATTAAAAAAAATTAAAGTATTAATACGCTATACTTATATCATTTATTTTATTTATTTTTAATGATATATTAAATTACTTAATAAATTAAGTACAAATCAGTTGTTTTGAGGACGTTCGGTTCATTGTTTCAAAATGGATTCCAAGTGTAAAACATAGTCAAAGTGGTAATTATTGCAACATATATGGAATAAAAATAATTAAATAATTATCACATTTATTCAAAAAAATTATACTTTTAAAACCAATCCTGAAAAAAGGACTTGAAAATTGTATTTTGTTACAATCATATAGATGGAAGGCCATACATATGCATGAGTAACGTTTCTATTTTTCAATGATCATTATGAAATGAAGGTATGTATAATTTTAACTTTATAGAATGATAATAATATCATTAATACAATAATTTTTCTTTAAATATTCTTATATATATTATTATTTTTAAGTGGTTAGGATGAAATAATCACGTCGCTTCGTTGACGCAGGATTCCACATGTATACGAAGGACCTTATTATTTTTCAGTGCAAGAATAAAAATGATATATTATTATTTATGAATGATGAATATTTCATGAAAAAATTTATTATTTTATTTATAAAACATATATTTATTAATATTTTACTTATAACTTCCATGTAAAACATTAGTGAAAAATGAATCACTTCACTTCGCGAGGTGGTCGTTTGCTGTACACACGAGCGATGTTATCATATCCACCATGAAATGGAAAGTAAAAATGTTATATGTGATATCATAAATAAAGAGATATAATTATGTTAAAAATATCATATATATACTTTAAATTTATCATTAAAATAATATTTTGTATTTGATGATGGAAAACGAATAACATAGTATCACAAGGCAGTAGTCCTCCATACACATGAATGATAATTTCATATCTCATTCGATGGAAAGCAAGATGGATTTAGGATATTAAATTAATATAATAACATATACATTTATACAATATACTGGTTTAATAAAATAAATATAGGTTAATAATATTTAAAGGATGTGGAAGAAAAAATAAAACAAAAATGCATAGCTAGGAATTTTACCTCTTCTCGAACCAACTCTTTAGGATTAGACGTAATGTATTCATAGAATGGATATGCTACCAAACAAAAGAATATAGTATTAGGTGAGGTAATTAGGGAATTTATTCTTTATTTATTAGATTATCAAAAATTTATTTAAGTATTAAATAAGATAGGATAGGGGTGGCCATTTATAAGTGCAGTGAGTGGTACTATTGTAATTTTTTTTAAAAATTGTACCCCTATTTTTCACATACCATAAGGATAAAAATTGGATTATTATCTATAAATAGTCATTTAAAGGTCTAAATATTACCACAATGCAGTATTTAGATTAGTTTTTAGGTCATCATTACCCTTTTCCTTTTTAGTTTGACTCCCTGTAAACCTGTTTTAACATTAACACAATAATTGATTTTTTAATTTTCCATATCCATTATGGTAAAAATTATGTTGAAATAATTAGATAATATATATTATTCTGATTCAAAATATTAAATATGTTTTATCTAATTAAAATCATAAAATTAGATAAAATTCAATTTTTTATTATACCTGAAAATATGAAATAAAAAACGGGGTTTCAAGAACTGTGTTTTGCACAGAAAATGATTTTATATTAGCTCTATCACTAATAATAATTATTTAATTAATTTAAATTAATATTTACTGATTAATAATATATAAATTTAATTCAAAAAATTCTTCATTATTTATTATCTTAATAATTTTCAATGGGAAACATTATTCATCTTAAAAGAATTTTCAGATAAATATCATTTTTAATCCTAAAAGAACATATACAAAAATAAAATATCATATAGATTAAAAAGAAATTAATTAGATTAAATATAACTAAATACTAATTATATTACTGGAAATAATTTTTTAAAAATAATTTGAAATTTAATTTTATTAATTTATTGAAAATAAATGACATTTGTACAAAAATCTATATTTTTAACTATTCACTGAAAAATCAATATTTTCTGAAAATTCAAAAAAAATCACCAAAATTAAATTTTTATAGGACAATTTCATAAAAAATCATTTTATTTAATATATTTTCTAAAATTTTGTAAAATTTATTATAAAATATTTTCAGGAATTTCAATAAAAATCATATTTAAAAAAACATAATATTAAAGAATAAAATTATTTTGAAAAAAATGATTGATTATATACTCAAAATTTGTCAATAATTTATAGTGAGGATTATATATATATATTATAATATATTAAATATTGTTCATACTTTCCAATTTAATAGTTATGTTATAACAATTAAATATATCGTAGATCGTTTATAATCAGGGTTGCAAGTCAAATATTCTATCGAACATAGTTTTCTTTTCTAAAATATCAAGGTGTTATAGAAGGATGCATTCTATTATCATTTTCCCAAAAATCACACTTCATACTCAGTTATTATAAATACATATAAGCATTGAGGTGATCCTTTTATTTACCCCACTCATTATGCAATGTTAAGCTTACATTATAATGAATGTTCTTCTCAATATGAAATATGTCATGATTGTGACATATCAAATTAAATTTCCAATAAGTATGTTTGAAAAATATTTTCATTTTCTTCCACTACTGAGTTCTATATTATTCAGAAATGGTACCTCATACCCTTTCCAACATTCATTAAACTCGTTATATTTTATAAATTCTATAGTGACATTCATTAATTTTCCCAATATTTATGAACAAGACAACAATTCAGTTACATTCTCAATTCAATATCTCCATTTAATTTTTTCTTGTCAAACCTAAATTTATAAGAAGTTTCAATAAATTAATGACAACCCATAAAACACCATTTTCTACTATGAGATAATCATTAAGTTTCAAAATCAAAATTACATGTTGGACAAGACAATCCTGTATAAGTATTTATATTTCAAAATTTTTATAGTGAGGGAAACTCACTAACTATACACATTAAAGAATCATGAATTTTGAAAAGTTTTCTTACAGAATAATCATGTGTTTCCATGAAATCATCTTATAATTATCATAATTCTTTGATTAGAGGTTAAAGGTATAGATCATAGTTATTTAAAAAAATTATTTCTAGAAATAATCATCAAAATAATGATTGAAATATTCTTCATTCTCATATATAGAAGTAGATTATAAGAGATTATAACAAGTATCCATATTTAATAATTTTCACTTAACGTTCTAAAAGGGTTAAAACCCCTATAAGATAATATTTAACGTACATTCCAAATATCCGAATAAAAATATAGATTAAATGAATCAACCACCTTACATGATGTTGGGTCATCAAGATGACACATCAATCCATCATTTTCATTATCCTGATCACACCAATTCAAGTCATATTCACTCAAAGATTATAAAAATAATATTTTCAAGTTTGGTTTTAAAGGAATGTAATTAAATAAATTTTTGAGAGTTTTCTCCTACAGATTATTCCTAGTGTTTTAATGATTTTCAATCTTATTGTTTCACATTAACTTTCATGAACATTTATGACATCTTATGTAGAATTCTTTATCAATATCTTCTCTTGAAAAAAAAGTTAAAATCATTTTGAAATGAATATATATTTGTATAATAAAATCCAAGTTTGTGGGTGATTCTTTCATCTCATTAAATGATGTAAGGTTTATATATTCATTAAATTCATCCAGAAGTAACTCTAAAATTATGGAAACAGATTTTTTAGTAATTACCCAAATACACTTGATATGATATAAAATATATAAAAAAAGTCATCTATGAATCATTGGAACAACCTTTATGTAGATATTTTTTTATCTTTAACTAAGCCATAAAACTCCTTTTTGGTCACTAAAGTTCTAATCAAGATTAACCTACCCTAGAAAAACTGATGGTTTTTTTAATCGGTTGAAATCTTGGATATTGTATACTATAAATCGATATTATTCATTTATAATGTTTCAAATTTAATTCTCTTTTGGTAGATAACATGGTATTTTTTTTGAAGGAATAGTGATTTTATAATTTCCATAACATTTGATTCCCTAGGACAAATCCAACATACATGTCATATTGGAAACTGTTTCAATATTAAGTGATCATATACTTCATTTCTATTCGACCAACTCTTGAATTCACAGTCATGACACATACATTTCATTCTATCATCCATTGGTTGGTTTGTAATGGCATAATATAAAAATTCTTTTAAACCCTTGGGATATTTCAGTGTGTTTTCTGTTAAATTAAAAAGAATTTATCTATAGAAATTGTATTTCTACCCTTCTCCATACACATTCAAATATAAACATATAAATCATAAATAAACTAGGTACAATAAATTATTAACATCACCGAACTTCTCATCAACTAGGGTAGTGTCTTCATTCGGCAGAACACAAATTAAAAATAAAAATGATTCAATTTGACATAAAAAAGAATAATTAATAAATATTACCCCTCATAATGACAATGTGATATGTCATGGAAGAATTTCATGGAATTTTGGAGTAGGAAATAGGCATCATGGAGGCTGTGGATATTGGATCCGTGAATTATGAACCATGGAAAGATAGAGGTAGGGGAAATCAGGTTGGGGTCTAGGGAGGATGAGGATGGGGTCATGGAAAGAAGTGTTTTGTGTATGGTGTCACCATCTATGTTCATAGTCACCAAGGATAGGGGAAGAGAGGCCATTGTCTAGGGTTGTCGTAATGGGGAGAAGGGTAGTCATTGGGGGGCATGAGGATCAAGGGTGGGGGTGTCATGGGGTGTTTTTAAAATATTTCACAATAGTTTTAGAAAAACCACTACAAAATAAAAAATATATAAAAAATGTTGTCTGTTATACCAAATAACTATAATATTTTAAAGAATAATTAATACTCTTTATTTAGAAGTGTTTTTTAGATTCGCTACTAATAAACCACCACCAAGAACTATTTTTTAAAAGTTCCACCACTATTTCAAAGAGGTTATGTGTGTTTCATATTTGGACAGTTGGATCCATGGAGATTTATTCTGATTCAAACTATTTCTAGGTATTTCTATCTGGAAACCATCTTATTTCCCTTGTTCTCTCACTTACAATATACCATAGTGGTTACAATATTAGGTGTTAGTACTCACTTAACTAAAATATATGATTGGTCAAGGTTTGGGTTCCCCATGAATTGTTAAATATGCATAATAGTATCTATGGTTATAGATTATATGGAGTGGTGCCACAATCGACTGATGGTCGTGCTTTTTTGAGGGGTAGAATCCTCTTCTATGGTCTTGTGTGTTTTTCCCACTCTTTGGGAGGACCTATTTTTCTCATCTACTTATGTAGGATTCCATTTTTAGTTGTTAGAAGTTTATCTTGAACCATTACATTATGGTTTATGTACTTGATATCAATTTTATCTTAGTGGATATCACATGGACTTATTTTATATAGATCAATATATATATATATATTGATTTTTTTTTATTTTAGATATGTATCGATTATAATTTTATATAGGATAAGGCCTTCCATATTTTTAGTTATGCTTACTCTATTCTAGTCATTATCCCCTAGCCCATTAGAGGTGGGATTGGGTATCACACTTGGCTTGCTGATGGGCTAGGTGTAGCCTTATTGTTTTGGGTCATGTCATAGTGGTGTAAAATTGATATTGGTTATAGAGATGGATTGGTGCCTCTTGAGGTTTGGATCTTGGAATGTGGTGTGACAATGCTAGATGATGCTTTGGTTTGGTTAAAAGAAAAAAGAACGCATCCAGGATGTGGTGACTAATGAATTCTTATGCTATGAATATGATAATATATTGACTAACTAGATTGATAAGGTAATTAAATATTGTGTACAAATGAGTATTTTCATGAATGTATAGTGATAAATTTTTATTGGTTATGTCCTTCATGTGTTAGATCATTCTGATATTCTCTAATGCTTATGGGTTCAGCCTATTAAATGAATGGTGGTGCCTACTTATAGCTATACTGTGTGTAATAGTAGGGTTATAGTGATCATGTGCCTGTGTTTAGTCCTCTCATTACTAATTAGAGTGCAATGAGAAGTTTCTTTTGAGAATTCTTTTAGATACATGATATCCTAATGATCAGACCATTTCTCTAACCTTCTTATCTAGTGCATATTTTCCTCATAGAACAGATGATATGGAAACTGGACTACTCATGGTCATGTGATCTTCCTAGGTGATTCATTCTCAATATTCCAAGTTCATTGGTGCCTTCAGTATTTATCTCCAAAGGATTGACCATGAGATTAAGGTATTATATTCTAAGGGATATTGGGGTTGATACTCCCCTCACTACTTTATTATATCAAGGTGTGAGTTCCCCACTTCCAATATATAGATAGGTTCATAACCCCCCCCCCCCCCCCCCACACACACACACACACACTACAACAACACCTAGGGTATGGGTTCCCTATTTTTAGAGTTGGTACTCCCCAATATAAAACCTCAAGAGGGGTTTTGGTCTTTGATTGGGGTCAGTCTCCCTTGACCATGTTGTCTCTCAATGAGGTGTGTGTCTCCAACTACAATTAATGTGAGATTGGATATTTTTTTGGAATTAGTAGTTTATATACCAGATTGGTGGTGTGGTGTTGATAGACTATTGATATTGTTTAATCCCTCATCAATGATTTATTCTAGAGGGTAGTGGGTCCATAGACATAGTTCTGTGATTTATGTGAGTTGGAGAATGAACAATATCTCATTTTTATCTCTTGATTGAGAATGTATCCCCATGAAGTTCCATCGATAGGGGTTAGTGTATTCAATTGGGCTCTTTGATGATGAGGATAATGAGTATAATGAGTCATAAACTATGATAAGGAAACATGGCTGAAGGAGGTGTTCCTTCCCATTCATGTGGGGAATCCTTTGGGTAGAGACTATACCTCAAGTATAGAAGTCATATTTAGATGATGATCACAATGAATATTATCTATTGGTTCTTGATATAAAGGGTATGGACCAAGAAATGCACGATATACCCCAAACATTGATCGACATCATTTTTCATTAGTACCAATATTTTTTAGCAATTGTGGATAATATTCTCTTGATATTTCATAGTTGGATGGGCTGTTAAATATCCTAGTATAGTCCTTATATAAATACAGAATAACCGACTTACTCGAGGGAAAAATCTACCCTTGTTTTTACCATTGGTGTGATGAATATATAGTGGAGATTCTTTTCATAGGATTACTCTAAGGTGGAGTGTGTCTTAGTGTTAATATTTTTTATGAAAAATGCTTACCCAAAACCTAATTTTAGGGTTATGACTATAATTATATTGAATTTTTCAATTGATCGGATATATTTAGGTCCTGTTTTAATGGAAAATGGGACCTAGGTGGTGAGAATGGTGAGTCCTCAAGAAGGTGTAGAAAACTATTTCACTGGTTGGAGGGAAAAGATTTATGTGTTTAGGTTGTTTTAGAGGATCAATCCAATAGTTGTTTAGAAGGTGATGGTTTTTTCCCAAACGGTGTTGTGTTCATGCTCGGTGTGATGAATGCTTAGTTTTTTAGAGTGGATGTAGGGATTCACTAAAAATCTTGACATGTGTTTTCTTAAGGATAGATTTATGTCTGTATAGTTATGTAGAGTCCATTGTGGTGGTATATACTATATGTTAAGACAAACACGAGTTGAACAATAATAGTTCAGTAGTTGTAGGTTTATGGATAATAGGTATTCAATTCACTAGAAATTATGGTCTCTACTTTAGTATGAATCATGTATTTATGAGAGATAACATGTGGTATTTTGGGTTTTTAATGGGTCATAACACTCCCCAAGATTATGTTTGATGATATTTGTGTTTTGGGTAGATCATAAACCACAGTTCTAGATAGATGGATTTGATCCTCTATGGTGGGTGTATAGTGGAAGCAAGATGTATTTTGTGATGTAGTATGATTCTCATTTAAGGTAATTTAGTAGTGGAATTTTGTGTGATTGTATAATTTCCATATTATTATCTTCGGGGAATCTCTTTAAAATGTAGGGATATTTATCTCCCAATGGGTAGATCCATGGTAGAGAGACCTTATCTGAGTGATATTAATTGTTTGTGGCATTGCTTCATAGTGTAGTTGATGGGAATCCCATAGTTGGATGAGAAATTCTTGAGATTATTAGTCTTTATGAGGTTCATGAATTGAAAGTCATGATGGATTTGAGATTTTTCTTGTGGTGCATTGAGGATGGTTAGAAGTATTTGATGTAGAAGAATCTCTAATGTGATGTCCCTTATCTATTGACTGGGAAGAGATGTGTTCCCAATATGTTTCATTCTAGGTCCTAGTAGATCTATAGACCTCCAAAACCTGGAGGAGATCATGAATGAGCCAGTTATCTTCCTATGAGAAGTTTGTTTTGTTGGATTCTTGGTGATATATTTGGGTAGTTTTATTTTCAATGATAAAAATTCTCTAATATGGGGTGGACATAGAGACCTGAGTGTTTCTTGAATGATAATTAAGATCAATTATAATAATAAGTGTCTCTAGAGATCCTCATGGGTAAAATGGAAAATTTACCGTAGAAAATGATCTCATAAAAATTATTTAAGGGTTACATTGATTTCTAAGGCACATTGATGGAAATGATATAGCCTAAAATAAATCCATGGCCATGGTGTTCTGTAAGAATGTATGACTCTTAGAAAATTAAATAAAGAGATAGCAGGCACATAAGTTTATGGATTACTGTGAAACATAGCTGATTAGAGATACTAGGATAAAGGGATTATATTCGAAAATAAGCTCTCATAGGAGGTACTGTGTTGTTGCATCAATAACTTCATTCTCTATTGGTGCCTTGGTGTATTGATATATGTTAACCTTAGACATTAGGCTACTTCGCCTAATGCCATTGAGAAATAGGCCTAGAGGGTCACATGATATGTGTATCCATAATCACAATTACATAATATATTATTATTTATTATTTTAAAATTTGAATAATTATTAATCCATAATCTCAATTGAATAATATATTATAATTTATTATTTAACAATTTTAATATTTATTATTCCCAAAGATGGTTTAATAATTATTCATGTTATCTTTATCACATATATTCCATCGCCAGTTATTCAAGAGAATATAATGTGACTAGAATATTTAATAAATATTTTTCTTTTACTTTTTGAATATAATATTTATTTATTTTTTGTAAATTGATGTAGTGATATTTATTTACTAAATAAATATTCATTATTCATGATGTGATAAATATTATGGAGGAAAGAGGCACCCATATTGAATGTCCGGTCAGAAATAATATATATTGAATATTAATTGATTAAATAATATTTAGTTTAATTCACATGTTAAGCGCATGTTAAGGAAATACTAATGTTATTATTTTTTTATACATGGGGTTCCACAAAGGAATAAATAAATATATAAGGGCCTTGTAAAAATATTTACTTCTAAACCCAAATGATATTTAAACCCAATTATATTTTTTTCAATAGATCTAATTCATTTGTATTGTGCATAATGACAACCAGAGAGAATCATATAAAGCCATAGAGAGGTCCCTCTCTAAGATTTATGACAATAATGGAGGGTTATTTTCCATTAAATTCCACTCTCGAGTCTTGAGAGATCAAGGAGAACACTTTGGTAGTTATTCTCATGGTGATCAAAGGATAATGATGAATGTGATAGTATCTACCTTGCTAGAATTGGGAGATTCCTATGATGGTGTTTGGAGATTTTTGGAACAAGTGTGGATAACCACTAGGGGTAATCTCTTCTTGATTACTACAACACAATGATTGTAGAACAAATATTTTTTTAGATATATCAATGAAGAAGTAATTCTTGTGTGACAATTCTTTAAAAGATTTAATTATTTCTAAATAATAATTGATGATCCTTTCTCTAGTTACAGCATTTTATCCATTATCTACTTTATTTGATTTAATTCCATTGATAATGATGATTATCATTGTTTATACCTTGTATTTATCATCAATCATGATAAAAATCAAAGTTGGGAATGAATTATCTCACGCTTTTACTATACCCAAAACCTACAAGTGGTATCAGAGCGATCACATAATTATTCAGAATTATTTAAATATCATTGATTGGTTTAGGAATTTTTCATTGAGTTTTAAATTCATGTTTAATTGTTATTTTAATCCAACTTGTGAGATATTTTTCTTCCTCTTTTTTTCATTCAGATCAAATTAAATAGATTAATTTTATGAATGAAATAAAATTGAAGATCTCATCTGAAGGTGCTGAGGACTCTAGTCAGATAATAAATGAGTGAATACCATGTAAACAGAGTTACCCATCATGGAATAGTGTTCGATGCACTCTAAATTAAATTGTAATTAATTCATATTGTGTTCTTTGAATACATGATTTGAATTTCATTTCTTACACCACTTGTTGAATGGGCTAGCCTGGCGCATGGTCAGCCGAAGCACAGCCGTGTATCCCACATACACGATGTGTATTCTAGTAAGTCACAAACAGGTTATGTATTTCCATACACGGCATACTTGATTGGTGACCATGTAACTCGGACACCACATGCCTTGTATCCATTTGTACATGCCATGTACTCTAATTTTCCTAAGACATAGTTTATATGTCGAGTCCCTAGAGGGAGAGCCTCGAATAGATGGTGACATACGTACATGATATGTAGCTCACTTGTACATGCCATGTACTTATACCAAATTACACAGAATTAAAATTATTTTATTATACGATGTAAAACGTATCGACATTTTCTTGCAGATAGTAATTAAGATTATAGGACATTCCATGTGATGGGTTTTAGTATATATATATATAGATAAACTTTTAATGACTTTCCATGTAATATTTAGATTTGTATATCATGTATGAGTTTTATTTTAGTTATTACTCTATGTCGAATGAAGTATAACACATGACAGAAAAATTATGTAATTTGTGTAATCATTAAGTTGATAGTAGAGATAATTAAAGTATGTGATATGTCTTTTATGTCATATGTCACCATAGTAAATAGTATGCAAGTAAAATATGTGTTGGGTAGATTCAGAAAGGTTTTCACCGTGTTGCCTCCAAGGTATATTTATGTACATAGTTAATTTTAAATAAATTTATTTAATTTGTTTAAAATTATGATGGATGAGAATCTCAAGGAAATTTTAATGACAATTAAGATAATGGAATTTATTATCTAAAACTATAATTAATTGATTTGAGCATGATTTATCTTAAATAGGAAATATAGATAATTTAATTCATGTTTTCTTAAATTCTTATTTCATTTGATGCATATGGATGATCATGAGCATAAACTAGACCATTGTATGTGATTGGTTTCATTTAATTTAATACTAAATTAAATTGGTTGCATGTGTGTCATCTCTCATATAATTGTGCATGCTCCTATGTTCCCATTGTTTCATTTATGTAAACTCTTTAACCATACATGTGTGTGAGTAAAAGAATATTTAATGGTTGGAGTTTCCAAGATAGTGAAGGTAGTTCTTGTATAGAGAGAAGGCGTAACCATACCAAGAGAGATACATAAGTGGTCAAGTGGAACGATGTAACACAAACATTAATTTGTTCAAGGTGTTTTTCCCCTAGGTCAATGGTTAATTTATCATCCACTAGATAAACTAACCATTAGTAAAATATCAAGATCATACAAATTTATTATTTCCATTCTGTCAAGTTTCATTGTTATTTCATTATGTTTTTTATCATGATCACATGAATTAATGAATTAAAAAAATGCAAGATAAAACAAATGTAAATTGGCATAAGCATAAATATTATATAAGACCTGGTTAATCTAATAAGTAAATCCATTTAATATTAAAATTCATGTGATAAATGTAATAATTGGAAATGTATGCTTAATTGATAAATCCCTTAATTATATATTAAATATGTATAGTCTTATGCTACTTTAGTAAAAATAAATCTATAGTTGAAAGTTCTTGACCATCCAATGTTGGGGTACTTTTAATTATTGGGGTATTATAACATGATGTTTTAGGTTAAATTAACATAGATCACATCAAGGATTGACTACCAAATCAGAACATGGTGTAAATGAGAGGCAAGGGTTGAGGAAATCCAATTTATGGATTTTGAGATTGGGGAGTCCACTCCTCATATTAAAGAACTATGAGTTAATGCAGTTAACATTTTGAATGCCTACCTAAAACCATTCATGTTACTTGACCAACCAAAGTTGGGGTAATCAGAAAGGGGGATATAGATTATTTCCACTAGAATGTCCAAGACACATGATATTCTGAATCCAATTATGGAGGATATTAGGTTTCAATAAAATTTTAGGAGATTAAAAAATATAATATTTATTTATTTGTCTAGATTTTATCGGATAAAGTACTAAAATTTTTCTCATATTAATTTTAGAAAAAAATTACAATTACTTCAAACATATCCTTGGGGTCCATAACTGATAATGAAAACTTTCTCTTTGAAAGAAGTTTACAAGAGTGGAATAGGAAGTTACCTGTTATCCTTATCCATGAAAGGAATTTGTTTGTGCTAGAATAACATATTCTTGATATTCTTAGTAATAACTATAGTGATGAAGAGATTAATATCTATGAGAAATATTTTAATTATTATACAGATGTTCAATGATTCATGTTATCATCCATGACCATTGAGCATTTAATGCAACATGAGGATATGGATGCATATAGCTTGATGTATTACCTTTGGTATATCTATCAAGAGAATGGGATACAAGATAATTGTACTAAAAATAATTGTATACAACTAATCTTGGAGATTATGCACCATCTAGGCCTCAAGTAGTTAATATTATTGGCTACATAAAATGATTTGACATCTTAGAGAATTAATTCTCAAATGTGTTGTGTATATATATTATACTTTCATCACTACCCAATACATTCTCCAGTTTTATGGTTAATTATAATAAAAAAATTAATGAGAAGAGTCTTCTAGAACATCTTACATTGACTCTTCAAGTGGATAAGGAAAATGGGAATGATAAAATCGTGGTCCTTAGGGTGAATAAGAAATGAAAGAATAAGGTAAAAGGTTATAAGAGTCAAAAAAGTATAAATATCTCAAACACCATTTTTCTAGTAAAAGAATAATCCAAAGGTAGGGTAAGGATTAGGAGGTCGTATGTTTTTCAGGTGGAAATCCAAGACAATGGAAGTGAAAGTGCACCCAAAAGAAAGGGGAAGATAAAAGTCATTTATTTATCAAGTGTAATAATTAAATATCTACGCAATGGATATTAGATACCACTTTTAGTTCACACATATGTATCTAAATGCATGAAAATAGAAGATTCTGAATGATTTTTAGATGATATGTGGATTTGAGAGCTACTAATGGGTCAAGACTCGCTACTCTATCCATTGGTTACTACCACCTTCCCTTGATAATGGGAATGATTTTGGTATTAAAATTTTTTTATTATGTACTAGGAGTTACCAAGAACATAATTTTTGTATCATTCCTAGATGAATATGAGTTTGTTTTCATGATTGGAAATAAAATTTATTTCTTTTATAAAGAAAAAATATGTTATGGTATGGGAGATTTAAATAATTTTCTTTTATTATTATATTATGAAAAAAATGTATTTGAAATAGAGAATGAATCATGTTCAAACAACTCATATTACACCTAGCTAGTGAATCACTATCTTGGGCATATAAAAAAGATTTGTTTGACAAGCTCTGTCAAGATGGTTATTTAGACCCATATGAGATAAAAAACATGAAAGAAGTCATGCATGTTTACAAGGAAAATTAATAAACTGACATTTTATGGGTAGGGAGAAAGGGCCACAGAGTTTCTAGGATTGGTACACATTGATGTGTGTGGACACTTAATAGTAGACGATATTGGTGGGTATTATAACTTCATAACTTTTAAAAATGACTTGAGTAGATATTGTTATGTCTACATAATGCAGTATAAGCCTGAGTCTTTTGAGAAATTAAAGAAATTCAAGAATGAATTAGAGAATCATCATTTAATGAAGATAAAGAAGCTTCGATCGGATTACGGTGGTGAATAACTTAACCAATGTTTTGTCTAATTTCTACCAGTGTTTGGGATTCTATCTCAACTCACTCCACCATACACAATAATGTGTAATAATGTTAGTGAATAGAGGAACTATACCTTGTTAGACATGGTAATGTCAACAATGAGTCATGCAGATATTCTATTATCCTTTTAGGGATATGCATTATAAGTTGTGGAATACACATTAAATTGGGTCCTAACTAAAGAAAATTCCCTATGAGTTATGGATTTGAAACATACTCATTTTGTCTCATACACATGTATGGGGTTTTGAGGCATTTTTAAGTCATTCTCAGGCAACAAACTAGCACTCTGGGGCTCAAATTGTATCACTATAGTGTATCCCAATGAAACAAAGTGATACTTCCTATACAACCCAACAAATAAAAAAGTTATTTTCACTAAAAAAGTCATTGTCATTGAGAGGGATCACACCCTCAAACAGTACAGTGGGAGAAATATTTAATTTCATGAAGTAGATGTCCAGGATACCAAAAATATGGTATATGAATATATTACATAGGTCCCTCTGGAAGATGTAGTTCCTAAAACACATGTATTACGTAGGAGCGCAAGAGAGGTAAGAGAACTATAGAGATATGTGTTTATATTAATAGAGGATGATGACTCATTATTGGTAGATAATGGTGAACCTATATCCTATAAAGAGTAAATATATATCGAAGAAGCTCCAAGATGGAAAGAATCCAGGAATTATGAAATGGAATCTATATATCATAATAATGTTTAGGTTATGGTTGATGCTCTATTATTTGTAAATCCCATAGGTTTAAAATGGTAATTCAAGAGAAAAATGGACATAGAAGGTAATGTTAATACCAATAAATCAATGCTAGTGGATAACGGGTTTAAATAAAATTAAGAAATTGACTATGATGAAACAGTTTCACTAATTTCGTTGTATAAATCAATCGTAATTCTACTTGTTATAGAATCTTACCAATTCTATGAGAATTGGCATATGGATGTCAAAACTAGATTCCAAAATGGAAACCTTTAGTGAGATGTCTATATGAAAAAACTAGAATGTTTTGTGACTCCTGGTGATGCTAAAAGGATTTTCTAGTTACAGACCTTTTATGGATTGAAGCAGGCATCTAGGTCATGGAATATTTGATTTGATGAATCTCTTAAATAATTTGGTTTAATTAAGAATGAATGTGATTCATTATTTTTCAAGATTTTTAGTGAGAATGTTGTTTCTATCATTGATGTATATGTTGATGATATATTACTTATTGGAAATGCAATACTAATTGTGCATTATGTTTAGAACTGATGAAACAATTGTTTCTCAATAATGGACTTAGGTGAAGCAGCCTATATTATAGGGATCAATATCACTATTGATTGATCCAAGCGCCTACTTGGACTAAGTCAATGTACATATATTGATCCAATATGATATTTACGATAGAACAATCAAAGAGGGTATTGGTTCCAGTGTCACGTGGTTTACATCTTTCTAAGAAGATATGCCCTCAGACACAACAGAAGAATGAGAGGATGAGAAATATCACATATGCTTCAGTTATATGATCAGTCATGTATTCCATGTTATGTACTAAACATGATGTTTCCTATACATTGAGCATGGTAGGTGGGTATGAAGATGATCTAGGAGAATGACATTGGTGTGCTATTAAGGTTGTCCTTAAGTATCTAATAAGAACTATGGATATGTTTCTAGAATATGGAGTAGATGAGGAGATAGTTATAATGACCCATAATTTACATACATTGTTAATACTTTAAAATTGAAGTACACTTATTACAAAAAATAACAAAACCATAAAAGGACCGTATAGGTAGAGTGTTTAGAAACTGGGAAACATAAACAACTGGTTCATAAATCATCTACGTTGTCTCCCATTTATTTCATCATATCTAGAGTCCCTTTTTGGCATATCTTACTTAATAACTTTCTTCCTGGCCTGGGGAAAAACATACAAAAGGGTGAGCTCAAATGCTCAGTATGGGTAAACAAAAGAAATATCAAACATATCATATTTATAAGAACATAACATTTTGAAAATATTATCCGGCAAAAGAGATAATAACATGGGATAAATAATATAAGTGAAATGTAAGTCCAATAATCATAAATGAAAACATGAAACTTTGTGTTATACACACATAATCATAGAAAATCATTTTTTAGTAGTCAAGACTCATCACCAAGACTATCTTAGCGGACAATGTCTTTTTCTGAACCGAGTTCACTCCTCGTTTTAGTCTTGTTTCACTAAACCAGTTTAACCTGTCGTTCCATCCATGTCTATCTTATTAGAAATAAATATTTACCCAATGCATTGTAGGGAGATATAGGTCCCACCCATCTCATAATGAAACCATTCTTATGTGTGGCACAAAATCATAAACCATACATCATAGTATAACCCATGTAATAAAAATGGGATTCTTAAACATCACGTCATCATAACATAATCCATAAAAGGATATTGTAAAAAAATAATTCCATCATAACATAATCAAATAAATGTAAAAATAGGGATATAAACATAACCATATATTATCTTAGATGGAAAATAATTTTGACAAAACACTTGAACTCCATTCTTGACGAAAATATCCTTTATACTTCAAAAACATTTTTCTTTATTAATATGTCATACAATTTTATACTAAAAGAAGTTGATTAAAAATAAACCTGAAAACATGTAAAGGAATCTTCATGTAAATAATGTTCTAAAATTCCATTCAGGCCGTATAAGTTAAAAAACATTCTTCTCGTACTTTGGCCAGAAAAGTCAAAAAGTACCTCGTTCGAAAAACGACAAAAGATTCCTTTCATATATTTTACTAAAAACTCACTGAAGGGTAAAATTGGATTTAAGAAATTATAGGAGGATATAAATAATATTACAAATTTAGGATACATGGATGTGGATGATAAATATTCCCCAGTAAATTCTGAAGTATAAACAATCTCGGATAAAAATTGAGATTGCGAGATTTTCCCTTACCATAGGTCCGATTTGCTTCGTAAGTGTTCAAACCTCCTGTATAATGATTTAAATAATGTCATTGAATTATTACATAATCATAATTATTTTTATGATATCATATATGGTCATATTCTTATCTTCTTATTAGTAATATTTCATTGCAACTTGTTATTCGGGTGTTTATTGCTTTATGTTCGTATGTGTGTTTTGTCGAATAAATTCTAATTACTCTTATTAGGTTATAGAAACCTCATTTCCATAATGGTATTAGTGTAATATATATCATATTTATTCATTCAATTCATTTATATAATCATTATGCAATGAAGATCATGTAGAATGAGTCGCATCACATCGTGGAGACGGTATTCCGTACGTACGCACGAGCGATGATATCGTTCCCATGATTGTAGAATTTGTATTGGAGTGTATGTATACTATTTAAGAATCAATATCACATTACTATAATCATATATAGTCATTATTTACACCATTATACTCATCCAAGTAAGGTGGTGGTGGAAAACAGATTACACCACGGCATAGAGACGGTATTCCGTACGTACGCACGCGCGGTGATTTCATTTTCCGTAGGATGGATAGATGGAGAAATAGGGTTATTTAATAATTATAATAACCTATCAGTATATGAGTGATACTGATTTTATTACATCATAATGAAACAACTAATGAAGAAGAAGTATAAGAAGAAATAAAGTTGAAAGAATCGGTCACGGACATTACCTCTTATTTGAAGCACCTCTTTGAGACCTCCTCTTAGAGCACTAAAATTGGACTTTGAAGAGAACCAGGACCTCTAGGATGTTTCTAGGGAAGTGGGGAAGTGAAATTAGAAGGGGTTGGCCGAGATTTGAGGGTCAAATTGGTATGAGGAGGAGAGGGAGGAGGTTCTCTTTTATAAGGGAGAAGAGGGGCACCTTTGGAAAAACTAACAATATTATTTTATTATAAAGTAATATTCGGTTTTTAATAGCTCCAAATTGATTTATTTAGAAGCTAAAGTGGGGATGTGTCGAAATCCTCCCATCCAGTATAATTTAGACAAGTTTATGTATCTATTTTAACCTTATCATTTAGATTTAACTTTAAGTTAGATAATTTAACTTTTACCGGGTCTTCTTGTTTTCTTACACTATAAGGTTAATAAACATATTATAACAAGTCAAAAGAACCCTAAGTTGTTTATTATTAATATATATAACAAAATATATGTAATTTTTCCGAACCTTATATTTTTAGGAATAAAATAACAATTAATAATATAATATTTGTTTTAAAAACTATTTTATGTAATTTTTGACATTATTTGATAATTGATTTTTGTGAAAATCATAACAGAAATATTAGTACGAACAATGTTAATTAAATCAATAATAACATGTCATATTAACAAATAAAATTATTGGATTTTATAAAAAGGCTCAAATTACATTTATTTGGGTATTTATAACATCAATTATGTCAATATTTCATTAATAATATAATTATTGCATCATCATTGTGTCATAAATAAATTAAATTATTTAAAGTCTAAAAATTACAAATAAAATACCATTATGTAGGAAATGATTTTAGATTTCTAATTAATATATATAGTCGAATTTATCTTATGTATATCCCTATATTAAAAATGATTTACTTATTAAACATTGATTTTAACTATTTTAACCCTTCTTTAAATAAATTAATATTAAATGTCCTAATCTAATCCAAGTGGGCCTAAATGGTCATATTTTATTCCAAAGGATGTTTTTGGTCGAATTACACTTATCCAATAGAATTAGTACATGTGTTAGGGTAATAATAATATCATTTTTACCCTTAATTACCCTATTTACTTTTAACCGTGGTAAAAAAAAGTAAAAAGTTACTATTCACCGAAAATTATTTTCATCTCATTGAACCACATTTTACTTACTGACATCAACTGTGTCTCATGGATTTTTGAAATTACACTCACATAAGTGGTAGAATTAAGTGTTATGTGAATTTGGAAATTCTCCTAGGAGGTGGGTAAAAGACGGAGAAAAGTTCAATAAAATTTTTTATATATCTAAAATTATTATAAAATGACTCCAATGAATTGCATTGAACTTATATAGGTATTAGGTATCAATTTTGACCTAAAATAAATTTAAATAAAATAAATAATTATTTAAATAAAATGTCGGTTATTAAATAGTAACCCAGTGTTTTCACTATTCATCAAAAATTGAATCTTTTCAGAAAAATACCAAAATTTCACCTTAGGATAATTACGATATTCCGAATCCAAAAATGAAGTCCATTTTGAAAAATAAAATTTAAAAAAATTCAAAAATTGGGTATTACTATTCATAACGGCTAGTTTTAACAATATTTTAATAGCATATCATTGTTTAGTGAAACTCGGTATTGCGTACGACGCAAGCTATCGAGGAAGGTCGCGATTGCGTTTAAAGCAAGAAAATCTAGTGTTGTGTGTAGTGAAAGATTCCATTGATGATTTATATAACATAAAAACAAAATATTTCTCATAAAAGTCTCGGGTGTTACATTCTACCCCCCTTAAAATGAATTTCGCCCTCGGAATTTGTCACTTTCTAACAAACAGATGAGGATAGCTCTCCCTCATATATCCTCAAGCTCACATGTAGCTTCTTCTAATTGGTGGTTCCTCCTTAAAACATTCACCAAGCGAGTGGTCTTGTTCCATAAGACTTTTTCACTACGATCCAGAATCACTGTTGGTTGTTCTTCATAATAAAGTTCTTGCTCTAGTGGTACAACTTCTGAGCTGAGTACATGTGAAGGATTAGGTATGTACTTTCTCCAGAGAGATACATGGAACACATCATGAACTTGGGAGAGATTCAGTGGAAGTGCCAATCGGTAAGCTACCTTCTCAACCTGATCTAGTATTTTGAAAGGACCGATATATCTAGGGATCAGCTTTCCCTTCTTTCCAAATCTCATTACTCTCTTCCAAGGAGATATTCATAAGAACACTGTATCACCCACTTCAAACAATAGGTCTTTTCTTCAGTTGTCGGTATAACTTTTCTGTCGACTCTGAGCTGCTTTTATGTGTTGTTGAATAGATATGACCTTTTCTGCCATCTCATCAACAAGATCAGGGCCTAATAGATTTATTTCCCCAACATCATCCCAGCAAGTTTGAGTTCGGCATTTCTTTCCATAGAGGGATTCATATGGAGCCATCTGAATACTAAAGTGAAAGCTATTATTATAAGAAAATTCTAACAAATGTAGGTGTTGATCCCAACCCCCATGTAAATCCATAGAGAAAGCTCTCAACATATCTTCTAGAGTTTGAATTGTCCTCTCAGACTAACCGTCTGTCTAAGAATGATAAGAAGTACTGAAACTCAACTTTGTATCCAGAGTGTGCTGAAGACTTCGTCAGAACATTGAGGTAAACCTCGGATCCCGGTCAGATATAATAGAAAGTGGTACTCCATGCAATCATACCACTTCCTTTACATCTATCCTGGCAAGCTGATCAAGAGAGAAATCCTCTCTAATAGCGATGAAGTGTTCAGACTTTGTAAGAAGATCAACTATGAACCAGATAGCATTATTGCCTTTGGATGTTTTGGGAAGTCCAGTGACCAAGTCCATAGTAATGTTTTTCCATTTCCATTCTGGTATGGGTAATGGTTGTAACATCCCCTTAGACTTCTATCTCTCATCTTTAACTTGCTGACAAATCAAGCATTGAGAGACATATTCAGCAACATCTCTTTTCATGTCATCCCACCAAAAGTACTCTTTCAGGTCCCTATACATCTTCATGCTTCCATGATGAATAAAGAATGATGAACTATGGGCCTCATCCAGAAACTCCTTCTTTAATTCTAGGATGGTAGGAACACAAACCCGATTCCTAAACTTTATTATCCAATCACAAACAAGGTTGAATTCAGGAACATTTCTCACCTTCTTTTGTAACTCTACATCTTCTTTCTGTGCCTCTTTAATCTTCACATGTATAGATGGTTTAACATTCATTTGAGAACAATACGATTTTCCCCTTTCATTATAATTCCAAGATCCATCCTTTGTAAATCCATAAATATTGAATCTTTTGTGATACTCATCATGGATAAGCTAGCATGGTCTTGTCGACTTAATACATCTGCCACCTTGTTTTCTTTCCCAGGGTGGTAATGAATTGAGCAGTCGTAATCCTTAATCAGCTCCAACCATCTTCTTTGACACATATTCAGCTCCTTCTGTGTGAAAATATACTTTAAACTTTTATGATCAGTATAAATATCACACCCTTCACCATAAAGGTAATGCCTTCAAATCATTAATGCGAAGATTACCGCAGTCAACTCCAAATCATGAGTTGGATAATTTTTCTCATGGATTTTCAACTATCGTGAGGCATAAGCTATCACCATATCATTTTTCATAAGAACACACCCTAGCCCCTTCTTGGATGCATCACTGTAGATCACAAACTTTTCTCCACTACAAGGATGTGTGAGTACAGGTGCACTAGATAACCTTATTTTCAACTCATTGAAATTCTCTTCACATTCCTCCATCCAAACAATCTTATCTCATTTCCGAGTCAACTTGGTGAGTGGATTAGATAATCGTGAAAAATATTTCACAAAACATCAGTAATATCCATCCAAAACAAGAAAACTTCGGATCTCAGTTACTATTGTTGGTCTCGACCATCTTTCGATAACCTCTGTTTTTGCTGGATCCACAGATATCCCCTGTTTTGAGATTATGTGACCCAAAAATGTACCTTTTTGAATCCAAAATTCACACTTGGTAAATTTGGCATAAAGCTTCTCCTTTCTTAGGGTCTTTAATACAATTATCAAGTGATCTTCATGTTCTTCCTTTCTCTTTGAATAGACCAGAATATAATCTATAAAGACTACCACAAACTGATCAAGATAGTCTTTAAAGACTCTATTCATCAGATCCATGAAGATAACAGGGTCATTAGTAAGACCAAATGACATCAATATAAATTCATAGTGTCCATACCTTGTACGGAAAGCCATCTTTGGTATATCCTCCCTTTTGACCCTTAATTGATGATACCCTGAACAAAGATCAATCTTGGAAAAGTATTGAGCTCCATGTAGTTGGTCAAATAGGTCATCAATGCATGGGAGAGGATATTTTTTCTTGATAGTGATCTTGTTAAGTTCTCGATAATCAATGCAAAGTCTCATTGATCCATATTTCTTCTTAACAAACAGAACAGGTGCTCCCCAAGGTGGCGCACTAGGGCATATGAATCCTTTATCAAGATTCTCTTCGAGTTGCTTCTTCAATTCCTGCAACTCAATTGGGGATATTCTATAAGGTGTCTTTGAAATAGGCAAAGCACCCGGTGCGAGTTCTATTGAAAACTCAACTTCACAATTTCGTGGAAGACCTGGAAATTCCTCTGGAAAGACACCATCCAATTCCCGTACAATGGGCATATTATTAATCATGAGTTTCTCTCCAATAATTTGAGATAAATAACCTTCATTTATTGGAATCAAGACGCATAAGATGGAAGAAATTTCCACTGGATGGTTATGTTCATCCTTGCATCGATAGACGATTATAGATTGATCTGGAATATGAAATGTGACTTCCCTTCTTTGGAAATTGATATAAGCTCCATATAAAGAAATCCAATCCCTACCAAGAATCACATCTAATTCCACTATAGTATGGATCACAAGATTTTTAGGAAGCACTTTCCCACAAACTTCAATCGTAGAAGAATTATAAACTTTTGATGCGACTATTGTGCCATTAGGAGTTGTCACAGCTAACTCAACATCTAATTGTTGAGGTAATACGGCGACACCCTTAGAAAATTTTTCTGAAATAAAAGAGTGGGTGGATCCAGAATCAAATAAAACATTTTCTACTTTAGAGTGGATGGTAAGTGTACCTCTCACCACTTTGTTGTCGTACTCCACATCGTCGATAGTAATTGCATGTGACATTCCTTTGTATTTGGCCTTAAGAGTTTGTTGACATCGATCATCATCATCAACCCTTGGATTAGGGCATTAATTGGCATAATGCCCCATTTCCTTGCACTTGTAACATTGAAGTGTAGTAGGTTCATTCTGTGTATACCTTCTTTTGTTTGCATCATTAGATATCTTCTTCCCATTATTTCGACATTCAATTGCCTGATGACCTTCTTTTCTACACTTATAACATTTACTTGCCCCCTTAAGACAATTTCTTCCATGTTTCATTCCACACATTGAGCATAAGGGAAAACTCATATTCTTTTCAGTGTGGTCTTTATATTTTCCTTTGAATTCCATTTTCCTCTTCTTATCAAACCCATTTGACTGATGGGTTACACCAATCTTCATCTCAACCTTGAGAGCACATCGAAAAATTTCCTCGTAGCTATTGAAGTCCCTTATGGCTAACGCCCATCGAAGACTTGGTTTTAAGCCACTATAGAATTGATCGATCTTACACTCAGGTTGGATAATAATTCAAGAATAATACCTTGAAAGTCTTTTAAAATTTTCTTCGTAGGTACCAACGGATTCATCATCCTTTTGCTTCAGTTCAAGAAACTCCTTCTCCATCTTTGTTCGAAGAATATGAGGGAAATACTTATTGAAAAATAAGTTCTTGAACATGTCCCATTCTAGGGACTCAATTTAATCCCTTTGCCTCATATTCTTAATAAGATTCCACCATTGATCAGTATCACCTTCCAAACCATACACTGCTAAGATGACTTTATCATGTTCAGAAAATTGAAGAACTGAAAATATCTTTTCAGTGGTACTGATCCATTGTTCAGCCACTAATGGATCAGAACACCCACTGAATAAATGTGGACTCTACCTCATGAAGGATTCAATAGAATTTTGCTCCTTCCATTGCTCTTTTGGATGTCCTGGATGATTCATAGCTTGAGAAAGTTGTGTGAGCATGGCTACAAGATTTTGAATTCTATCTCCCATAATGTTTGGTTGCTCAGGGGGGACAATCAATGTGTTGCCCGCCGCATTTCACCTTAACACGGTTCCTTCAGGTTCCATCCATTGACTAAAACCAAGAAGAATAGTGTGAGAAACACTAATTATAATTGGAAGACCACATAATCAAGAATAAAATTTTACACTTAAGGTCTTATCATAGGTTGTTCATGACCATTTCTAAAACACTAATATTGTGTTTAATGATTAGACATATCCTTAGGTTTCTTACTAAGGCTTTCACATCCTTGTTTCCAAAGGATGACTATACCTTTCCTCTGATACCAACTATAACGACCCACACTTTACATATATTGTTAATACTTCAAAATTGAAGTATACTTATTACAACATATAACAAAACCATTAAAGGACCGTATAGGTATAATGTCTTTAGAAACTGGTAAACACAAACATTTGGTTCATAAATCATCTACGTTGTCTCCCATTTATTTCTTCATATCTAGAGGCCCTTTTTGGAATATCCTAATTAATAACATTCTTCCTGACCTGGGGAAAAGAAAACATACAAAAGGGTGAGCTCAAATGCTCAATAAGGGTAAACAAAATAAATATCAAACATATCATATTTATAAGAACATAACATTTTGAAAATCTTATCCTGCAAAAGAGATCATAACATGGGATAAATCATAGAAGTAAAATTTAATTCCAATAATCATAACTTAAAACATGAATCTTTGTGGAATACACACATAATCATAGAAAATAATTTCTTAGTAGTCAAGACTCATTTCCAAGACTATCTTAGCAGACAAAGTCCTTTTCTGAACCGAGTTCACTCCTCATTTCAGTCATGTTTCACTGAACTGGTTTAACTTGCCGTTCCAACCATGTCTATCTAATGAGATATAAATCTTTACCAATTACATTGGAGTTAGATATAGGTCCCACCCATCTCATAATGAAACCATTCTTATGTGTTCCACAAAATCATAAACCATACATCATAGTATAACCAATGTAATAAAAATGGGATTCTTAAACATCACATCATCATAACATAATCCATAAAAGGATATCGTAAAAAAATAATTCCATCATAACATAATCAAATCAATGTAAAAATAGGGATAGAAACATAACCCTGTATTATCTTAGATGGAAAATAATTTTGATAAAACACTTGGACTCCATTTTTGAGGAAAATATCCTTTCTGCTTCAAAAACACTTTCCTTTATTAAAATGTCATACAATTTAAAACTAAAAGAAGTTGATTAAAAATAAACTTGAAAACATGTAAAGGAAGATTCATGGAAATAATGTTCTAAAATTCCATTCAGGCTGTATAAGTTAAAAAAACATTCTTCTCTTACTTTGGCCGGAAAAGTCAAAAAGTACCTTGTACGAAAAACAACAAAAGATTCCTTTCATATCTTTTACTAAAAACTCACTGAAGGATAAAATTGGATTTAAAGAATTGTAGTAGGATATAAATAATATTACATATTGAGGAAACCTTGATGTGGATGATAAATTTTCCCCAGTAAATTATGAAGTATAAACAATCTCAGATAAAAATTGAGATTGAGAGATTTTCCCTTACCTTAGGTCTGATTTGCTTCGTAAGTGTCTGAACCTCCTATATAATGATTTAAATAATGCCATTGAATTATTACATAATCATACTTATTTTTATTATATCATAAATGGTCATATTCTTAGCTTCTTATTAGTAATATTTCATTGCTACTTGTTATTCGGGTATTTATTGCTTTATGTTCGTATGTGTGTTTTGCCGAATAAATTCTTATTCCTATTTTTAGGTTATAGACACATCATTTACATAATGGTATTATTGTAATATATATCATATTTATTCATTCAATTCATTTATATAATCATTATGCAATGATGATCATGTAGAATGAGTCGCATCACATTGTGGATATGGTATTCCGTATGTACGGACGAGCGATGATATCGTTCCCATGATTGTGGAATTGTATTGGAGTGTATGTATACTATTTTAGAATCAATATCAATTTACAATAATCATATATAGTCATTATTTACACCAATATACCCATCCAAGTATGGTGGTGGTGGAAAATAGATTACACCACAGCGTGGAGACGGTATTCCGTACGTACGCACGCGCGGTGATTTCATTTTTTGTATGATGGATAGATGGTGAAATAGGGTTGTTTCATACTTATAATAACATATAATTATATGAGTGATACTGATGTTATTACTTCCTAATGAAACAACTAAATAAGAAGAAGTAGAAGAAGAAATAAAGTTGAAAGAATCAGTAACAGACATTACCTCTTCTTTGATGCGCCTCTTTGAGACCTCCTTTTAGGGCACTAAAATTGGTCTTTGAAGAAGACCAAGACCTCTAGGATGTTTCTAGGGAAGTGGGTATGTAAAATCGGCAGGGGTTGGCCGAGATTGAATGCTCAAATTGGTGTGAGGACAAGAGAGAGTAGGTGCCCTTTTATAAGGGAGGAGAGGGGCACCTTTGGAAAAGCTAAAAATATTATTTTATTATAAATTCATATTCGGTTTTTAATAGCTCCAAATTAATTTATTTCGAAGATATGGTGGGGATGGGTCTATATCCTCTCTTCCAATATAATTTATACAAGTTTAGGTATCTATTTTAACCTTATCATTTAGATTTAACATTAAGTTAAATAATTTAACTTTTACTGTGTCTTCTTGTTTTCTTACACTATAAAGCTAATAAACTTACTATAACAAGACAAAATCACACCAAGTTGTTTATTATTAATATATAAAACCTTATCTATGTCATTTGGCCGAACATTAGATTTTTTGGAATAAAATAACAATTAATAATATAATATTTGTTTTAAAAACTATTTTATGTCAATTTTGACACTATTTGGTAATTGATTTTTGTGAAAATCATAACAGAAATATTAGTTCGAAAAAAGTTAATTAAATCAATACTAACATGTCATATTAACATATAAAATTATGGTAATTCATAAAAATTCTCAAATTACATTTATTTGGGTATTTATAACATCAATTATGTCAATATTTCATTAATAATATAATTACTGCATCATCATTATGTCATAAATAAATTAAATTATTTAATTTATAAAAATTAAAAATAAAATAACATTATGTATAAAATATTTTTATCTTTCTAATTAATATTTATAGTCGAATTTATCTTATGTATAACCCTATATTAAAAATGATTTACTTATTAACTTTTGATTTTAACTATTTTAACCCTTCTTTAATTAAATTAATATTAAATGTCCTAATCTAATCCAAATGGGCCTAAATGGTCATATTTTATTCCTAAGGTTGTTTTTGGTCGTATTAAACTTATACAATAGAATTAGTACATGTGTTAGGGTAATAATAATATCATTTTTACCCTTAATTACCCTATTTACTTTTAACCGTGGTAAAAAAAGTAAAAAGTTACCATTCACAAAATATTATTTACATCTCATTGAACTTCATTTTACTTTCTAACATCAACCGTGACTCTCGGATTTTTGAAATTCCACTCACAGAAGTGGTAAAATTAAGATTTATGTGAATTTGGAAATTCTCCTAGTATGTGGGTAAAAGACGGTGAAAAGTTCAATAAAAATTTTTATATATCTAAAATTATTATAAAATGACTCTAATGAATTGAATTGAACATATATAGGTATTTTGTATCAATTTTGACCTAAAATAAATTTAAATAAAATAAATAATTATTTAAATAAAAAGACGGTTTTTAAATAGTAACCCAGTGTTTTCACTATTCATCAAAAATTAAAAGTTTTCAGAAAAATACCAAAATTTTACCCTAGGCTAATTTCGATATTTTGAATCCAAAAATGAAGTAGATTTTGAAAAATAAAATTTACAAAATTTCAAAAAGTGGGTATTACTATTCATAATGGCTAGTTTTAATAATATTTTAGTAGCATATCGTTGTTTAGTGAAACTCGGTATTATGTACGACTCAAGCTATCAAGGAAGGTCGTGATTGCATGTAAAGAAATCCAAGCTAGTGTTGTGTGTAGTGAAAGATTTCCTTGATGATTTATATAACATAAAAACAAAATATTTCTCATAAAAGTCTCAGTTGTTATAATTATCATCAGGGATTATACTGAGGCCAGTTCTCAAAGAGCTAAGAATGATCAGATTTCATGTTTTGGATATGTATTTTTTCTCAACGGAGGAGTTGTGTGCTGGAAGCGATCAAAGAATCTATATGTCATTGATTCTATAGTGGAGTATGAGTACATAGAAACTTTTGATAAAACCAAGTAAATCATTAGGATAAGAAACATTTTCATGTATCTTGATGTGGTACTTAGATGTATAGATTCTATCACATTGTATTTTGATAATACTAGAACATTGGATCTAACAAAAGAGCCAAGGTCAAACCAACAGACATAGTATATACTCTAGAAGTATCACCTCCTGAGGAATTTTTTCAAAAGGGTGACTTTTCTATAAGAAAAGTACCCATGAAAGATATCATAGAGGGCCCCTTGAATAAAGTCATATCTCAGAAGAAGCATGAGTATCATGTGGGATCATGGAGACTGAAGGATGTTAAAAGTGGGATATAGTGAAAGTGGTAATCTATTATAGTCGGTAACCTAGAACCAGCTTTATTTTTACTTTATGATAAGCTATATTCATAGTTTCTAATTTTAATAAAACTTTTTATCACATAATGATTTTTATTCTGCATATCACAGTATGTGATAATGGCATTGTAGTAGTTTTCACATTAAAATGTCATAATTATTCTCCACTTTTATGAAAACCTATAAATGGTATGACACTATTCTTAAATAGATGTTCTATAGCCAGATGATATCATTTTATTGAAAAAATGATATAGGCTATTAGGGGTGGAGAATCATAGGACATTGAGACACGTTCTCATGTTCTGCGCACTTGGTAATACCCAGTGTAGGATATAATGAGAATGAGACCTGTCACTATAAAATCCTCATTTATATGGATCATTGGATGTTTCAATCTATATAAGTGTTTATTTATACTTGTAATTTATGATTATAATTAATGGGTATTATGAGTCACAGACATGGATTTATTGAGGAAACCCATGAAGACATTTTTTTCACGTTGAGGTAGTATACATTGGGTGAGTCCCAAGTAATATTTCCTTAAATAATTACATGAGAAAGGATTTTTCATTTATGTTCTTTAAAATTAGTTGATATCTGTGTCTCTCTTACAAAAATTATATAGCATAATTAAATCCATATCCATGGTGTTATATAGAAATGTAAGATTTCCAAAAAATCAAATAAAGAGGCATCGAGCACATATGTTGATGGCCCAACTGTGTAACCTGCTTGAATAGAGATATCGTGAAAAAGATATTATATTTTAGAGTAAGCATCTATATAAGGAATTATCTTGTTGTGGGATTAACATCTTTCTCTATGGATTACATGGTGTGATGCTAGATGCTATCCTTGAACTTTAGGCAGTTTCACCCAATGTCACTTAGAAAGAGGTTTAGAGGGCCACACATAATGTGTATCCATAATCTCAGTTAAATAATATATTATTATTTATTATTTAACAAGTTGACTAAATATTATTACAACATGTGATTTAATAATTATTCATATTTTCTTGATTGCATATATTCGGTCCCCAGTTATTTTAGGGAATATAATATGAGAAAAATATTTAATATGTATTTATTTGTTATTTAATAAATATAATATTTATTTATTTATTGGATAATAATTCAGTGATATTTAGTTATTAAATAAATTGTCATTATTCAAGGCCCAATAAATATTATTGAGGAATGAAAAACAAAGTTTAATGGTATGGTGAGAAATAATATATATTGAATATTACTTTATTAAATAATATTGAATTTAATAGGCAGATTAACCACATGTTAAGGAAATAATATTATTATTATTATTTTATACATGGGGTTCTGTAGGGGATTAAATAAATATTAAAATGGAACTTGTGGAAATATTTATTTATAAACCCTAGTAGTATTTAAACACAATAATACTATTTTTCCAATAGAGTCAAATCATATTCATTGTGCATAATGATAGCTGGAGAGAATCCTCTCAATCCCTAGAGGGATCCCTCTTATAAGAACACTCCAAAGAATGGATAGTGACCTTCCTCCACCTCCCACTCTCGTGTGAAAATAGATCAAGAAAAATGCTTTGGATGCGATTCTTGTGGCAGTCAAATGTGAATGACACAAGTGATAGGATCTCTCATGCTAGCACCTAGAGATTCATTTGACGAAATTTGGAGAATTGGAAACATGTGTGGATCACTGCTAGAGGGAGGATGTTCATGATTCCTACAACAAAAAGATGGTACAACCCACATCTCTTGTATGATCCATCTATGAAGAAAGAATTCATGTCCGGTAATTCTTTAATTGATTAAATTAATTATAAAAAATATGTGTTTATTCTCTCTCTCTGGTTCAAACATTTTATCCATTTTCAATTATCCTTGATTAAATTCCATTGATCACGACATTTATTATTGTACAGATCTCAGATAGATCATTGATCATGAGAAAATGCAAAGCATAGGTGTTTCTGCGTCTAGGTAGGTATTTATTGTTTCCATTCTTCAGGAATTCCAAAATGAAATTGTTGATTTGAAATTACGTATTCCATATGGATGATTTGGGCTGTGAATTTTTTATTGCTCTACTTTTAAATATATTTTTTTATAATTTTATGATTATTGAATTATATATATTTATAATTATAATTATAAATACATATATTTATAAATATTTGTATATAAATATAAATATATTAATAGATTTATATTTATTTATATAATTATATTTATATATATTAATTTATAATTATATGTAATTATAAATATAAGAAATATATTTTTTATTTAAATATATTAATTATGATTTTATATTTATTTATTTATATATATTTATTTATTTATTTAAATATATATTTGTTTATTTATTATTATAATTATAAATAAATATTTTTATAAATATTTTTATATAATTATAAATATATTTATATAATTATGTGTGTATATATATATTCATATGTATTTATTAAATTATATGTATATATAATTATAAATATAATAAATATATGTATTATTTAACTATATTTGTTATACTTTTGAAAATATTTTATTATATGTATATATATATATAATTATAAATATAAATAAATTTATTTAAAAAAATTGTATATAATTATAAATATAATAAATATATTTATTTATAATTTTATAAATACTTTTCTTAAGAAATTATATGTGTATTTGAATTATTAAAATATATGGGTAAATATATCCTGTTTATATTAATTATGTATATGCATTTTTTAATTAAGGAAAATAAATAAGAATAATTTTTTTAATATAAATATTATAATTTTTTATATATTAATAATATCTTTCATTAAATCTGTTTATTAGTGCTACGAATAACGTCAATAATGATCTTCCTTTATCAGTGCTTTATGTTTATTGTTGGGTACGACTTGATCTCTAGTGGTGATGATTTTTTACCCCTTTCATATGTTTGCATTCTCCATATCTACTTGTTCTGCGTACTTATTTTATTTTCAATAAACATCAAAATAATGGACTAACCTAAGGTTTGCAGTGTCTTGTAATATCGCAATTGTCACTACATAAACGGACTAATGATTTATGATTCCAAAAGTCAATACCATATATTCATGGATGATGACCAATATAAGATAATTGTGCTCCATACACTATGGGGACATTAGTTAAGCATGGAGGAGGAATATTAAATTAAAACCTTGTTTAATATTCAAATAAACATCATGTACCATTATTAGTCAATCACTCTAATCTGGAACCCTAATTTACAAAATTATTATTAATTTTATTTTTTTCAATAATAATTAAATATAGTTATTTAGTTTTATTTATTACATTTTACTTATAAATGAATTTTAAAAACATAAATTTACAATTTAAATGAGTTCGGATATTTATAAATAAAAGGGTATTAATTTACTGTAAGTATTTAAAATAATAGATTATAAAAAACATCAATATTTATAAAAATTATAAAATGATCATGACACTAACTAATTATAAAATGTATCTTGAAGATATTTTTAATACTGGCTCCAGGTTTTTTTTCTATTAAAAATAACTATGAAATATTGAAAGCTACGTGGGGCCCAAATAGGTCATTCTACATCCACAATAGAAGTAAATGGTGAGGATCCTTTTTGGTGGTGGAAATATATAATTATTAAAATATATATATATATATATATATAATGTTATAAATAATTTTTTAAGACATTATATATATATATTTGAATTATTAAAATATATACATTAATATATTGTGATTATATTAATTATATACATGCTTTTTTTTAATTAATTTATATAAATAAACATTATTTTTTGAACATATATATGATAACTTTATATATATTAATAATTGTTTGTTATGAAATTTTTATATTAGCAATACGAATAATATTGATAAAGATCCACTTTTATAAGCACTTTTTGTTTAGTGTTGGGTAAGATTTAATCTTTGGTAGTGATTTTTTTACCCGTTTCACTTGTTTACATTTTCCATATCCACCTATTCTTTGTACTTATTTTATTTTCAACAAATTTTGGAATAATAAACAATCCTTAGGTTCACACCATCTTGGTATATCATAATTGTCACTACATCAGTAAACCAATCATTTCTGATTCCAAAAGTCAATTCCATATATTCAAGGATGAAAACCAATATTAGATAATCGGGCACCATACACTATATAGAAATTGGTCGAGAATGGGGGTGGAATATTAATTTAAAGCCGATTTAATATTCATATAATCTTCACGAATCCTTATTATTCATTCACTCTAATATGGAACCCTAATTATAGTAATGATTATTAATTTTATATTTCAAATAAAAAATAAAAAATTCGTTTAATATTCATATAATCTTTATGTACCATTATTATTCCATCCTCAAGGAATCGATAATCTACCAACTTGATTTACCCATTATTGCTTCCTATAGATCAAATTATGAATATAAATGAAGGGAGAATCATGTGGTGTAATATTCAATTCCTTGATGATATATTTTATTAGAGTTGAAAGTATAAAATTATCATCTTGAATAAAGGGTTAAACAAGTAATGTAATACTATATTCCTTAATGGTATATTTCATAGGAGATAAATGTATAAATGTATCCTCATGCCTATAGAAATAGAACTCATTGAAAAAATAAGGAAGAAAAAGATATCTCATGATTCTCACAACAATGAATCTCTATCCTGTAAAGAAACATACATCATCTCAAGGATGAATTTGGTCAATGGTGTGACCACCTCAAGGGATGAGTGGGTGACGGTAACATCCTTGAGTTGTGATGCAATGAGTATGAAACCCAAAATGAGGGAACTAATCATAGGAATAGTTGTTTGTTCTTGGAGTTTTATAATGTTGATAATAATGAACAATGAGTGTGATAAACCACTATTTATAACGCATAAAATCCAAATTGATCTACTTGTTATCTTTTCCATTGTGTCTCGCATTAGCTTTGGCTGATTTAATGGTGATAATTTTGAGACACTAGAAGAAACTAAAGGAAAATGGTAGTGGTAGTTAAATAAAGCTATAGAATTTCATGATTTAATAATATAATGAAGGTGAATTTGATAAGAGAGGGGGAATAGGTCGAGACAGAGGTATGAGGAGGATGGGGTCATGGGTAGAAGGGGGTTAGGGATGTTGACTCCATCGGGGGCACAGTCCCTAAGAAAAGTGAATGATGGGATGCTGGGGGCCATCGTTGGGAGTCATGGAGTACATACCTATTGGAAGGGGAAACCATGGGATTGTTATGTGATGTCCATAACTGTGTAACTGTTGTGTTCAACTAACTCCATGTAGATAGTTATGTTCCATGTTAAAATGATGACCACCAAAGGATGTCTACTCTTGGAGGCTAAATGAAAAGTGGTGTTGCCATCCAAATCTCCCACATTCACCAAAATGAACCTTGTGTTCCCATTATCACTTGTTTTTAGTAGATACTATACCATCTAGTATCTTCCATCCATGAATGTCATATGAAGATTGCTATGACCCCCATCAGTTAGAAGTTCTCATGTGTTTGGGTGTTGTTCGAGAATCTATCCAAATATTTTCTTATACCCTTTACTTGCAGCTGAATAGATCAGAAAAAATCTATCTTCACTGTTTTCCCATTTATAGGAATAGACAATGAATTTTCTATGTATATAGTAATCTAACACAAGTTTTCTTGTGTGGGATACGAAGGAAAAAGAGCTAATCCCTTATTCATAAAATGACACTAGTCAACCTGGCTTCTTTGCCAATAGAGAATCATGAACATCTTCTTCCAAAACCAGATAATATATATTTTAGGTCATGATGAATAAATAATAAATATGGTTTTTAAAGGTTTCTTAAATTTTTTTGTTTTGTGATTTTGAAAAAATATTTCCATTTTTGATGGATTCACCTAATCTTATTTCCCTTGCTCTGTCCCCAAATGGGCCCCTAAATTTCCATTTTTAGCATCATTTCCCCCATACTTCTCTAAAAAGAGCTCGACAATCTCTAGATTCGTAGACTTTACACCCAGGTACAGTTGAAACTCTTCACTATTGAGGAGATTCAAATGTGTCATATCTAGACATTCCTCAATCAATATCAATGATAATGTACCACCTTTTTCACGATTAGCTAGAGAAAAGTTAAGTTCCATGTTTTGTTCTCCTATAGCCTTCTTTTTAAATTAAGAATGTAGTGAATTTCGTTTCATGAACTCTTTCCCAGTGATGATCATTTATTGGATCACACCATGGTTCTAGACACATGATGCCACATGAAGAATGGTTTGATTTGAATCATCCACCAATGTTAGATGGTTAGGGCACTGACTTAGGATCCAGTAGACCTACTCAGTAGTAGAGGTTGTGGGAGAAATAATAATGATGTGGACTAATTTATGGCCTCATGGGATAAATAGATTTGAAATTGAATCATCGAGGCTACAAATCACATATAGATCTAATAACAACATGTCTCTCCTCCACACAACTTTTTAAACATCAAGTCTCATTCATTTGGAAGTACCATCACTTCTGGGGATTTTGGCCCCCTCCTATCTAGTGGGAACAACCACGTCAGCATCTGTGAGGATCTGTAATAGATTCTCTCCTAGATCATGCAATGCAATATACATCAATAAATACATGGATTTATATATCTTTCTATTTGATAAAATTAAAAATTAAAATGTATGTAATTTAGAGAATCCAGTTTTTTCATGTTGGAAAAATATTAGTACTACCTAAATAAAGATGCTTAGAAATGATATAAAGTGGAAAATTTATAGTAAAAACAAAAAAAAAGAATCAAATTTAAAATTATAAAACATTTAGAAAATTTCACTACGCATATCGTGGTCTAATGGAATCATTGAAGAAAATAACAATATGCATTATTATAACTAATTTATAATTGGAGGTAGTATGAGGAAAAACATGGTTGAAATTAAATGGATAGGATGATCAATTGGATTCATGGAATGATAATGACACTGATATATTCCTATACATTAAGTTTCCTTGGATTCGATGAAGGCAGATTAATGAAGAAACCAAGCTAGATCAATGCTTAATAAAGAGATGTACGTGTGGAATTTTAATTGAAATAAATAAAATGCCGAGAATGGAAATTGAAATTGAAAAATAACAGGGAAACTATAGAGGATGAGTGATTACCATAGATCTATGCTTGATAACGAGATACAAATATTAAATTTTAAGGAAAAAAAGAAATCAAATCAAATCTAGAGAAGATAAATGGACATTTCAATATCATAGGGAAACATTATTCAGAGGATGAAATATTACCATTGGTCTTCGACCTATGTGGAATATACTGAGATAGTCTAGACAGAAATATAAATATATGAAATTATGTATCTACCATGGAGCATGTGTTAAACCTATTAAGGGAATAAAATAATTTTATCTATGAAAATATTTAATGGAAAAAATATATTTCAATGACCATTCATTTATGATTGTGTATAAACATATATAACATGCTACAAACATTCTAAGAGTGTATACATATACAAATTTGAGATCATATATAATTTTGTATTTAGTTTAACATACCTAAAATACTGAAACAACAACATAAATATACAAATATATAATAATGGGGGTCAATGTCTTTAATATTATTTGAGCTATGTTGTGGTAAGGGGCACATAGAACTACAAAGGATCCTATAGATGAATTGGCCAATTGATTTGGTGGTTGTTTGAGATTAATTATGGCTAAGGATGTTCTAAAAATTTGTAAGAATCTGAGATATTGGATGTCGACCCACAGAACCATAGTTTGAATACAACCCAGGGCGAATAAGTGATGAACACTGAGCTCCCTAAGTTAACCGACCAGCAAAGGTGGATCACATTTGGTTTGTTGGACTCGCGAGCACTCGGTGATGTCGATCTACTGACGATCGAGAACTCGATTAGGGAACATAGATTGGATCTTGAAGTATAAATCATCAGTATCAAGGTTGCTAGAAAATACGATGAAGGTGGGTGGATTGATAGAGAGTAGATGAACTCTGGAGTCGTTAGTGGTTAGCGAGGGGATGATGCCTAGTTGATGTTTGAACATCGAATATTGAATTTTAATGAATTATCGAGAGGGATGACCCTATAGAGGTAATGGAAAGAATACTTACCAGGGGGTCGATCAAAAGGAGACCGTAAAATATAGAATATTCCAACAAGGAAACTATCAAACAAAATTGGGGGGGGGGGAATTTGAGAGGGGGTAGAAGAGAATTTCTTGCAAGGAGGATGACACAAAAGAGTGGGGATAACCTATCATTAGTATATTATATATATATATAATGAAATAGGTTATGTTTAAAAGTATACATTTATTCCATCTATGCGATCACATGGGTCTATAATTATTTTTTTAATTTTCACTATTTTTTTAAAAAATATGATCATTTATAATCATATTGATCAATTCTAAATAGAAAATAAATATTGGAATTGTGTTTCCTGATCCTCATTGGATGTTTTTTGTGTTGAATTCTTGTATCCCATACTGCGCACTAGGCCGCCACTAGGTGGGTCGATCTTTGTGGTGAGTTCATGGGGGTGCAGGGGGCAACACGCCTCTCATCCGGAGGTCAGAGGCCCCTAACCCAAATTTTCAGGCACTATAGCAGATCTTACCAATTTTAGAAGAGATGACCAGATAACGCCAGCAAGGCACTGTAGTAGTGCAGACTTTGGAACGACTACTGTAGCAGGGTTGATTGCCGACATGGATAGGGAACTATAGCTCCACTATCTTCCAACTGTCTCACACTGTAGTAGCATGTACTTGGGTGTCCATGACACTATAGTGATGCAGACATCCATCCACCTTTAACTATTTCACAATGTACTTTCTAAGCGATTGGTGGTGTAATGCTTCGTCCTCCCAATTAACTAATTTCGAGCTAGGGTTTTATGTGTGATTGAGAACCTTGAAACCACTTGTAATTTTGTGCTCTTGACTATAAAAAAATTTATACCTCTCTATGGATGTAGGGATCATTTCCCAAACTAGGTAAATATATATGTCTAAGTTCTTATTTTCTTTCTTCTTTTGTTTCCCCATTTTACTTTTATGTGAATAATTTTTTTCTTCATTGGCCTTGGAATTTTAGTAATAATAATGGCTATGTAAATTGTGGAACACAAGTTAAAAAGTAACAAAAATTTTAATATAAAAAGAAAAAAATCTCAAAAAATATTATAAATATTATGGAAAAAACTAAAAAACATATATCAATGAAATTTATTGATAAATTATTGAGAATATAAGAAATGAAACACAATTGGGAATATAATTTCATATTTAAAAAATGATCAATTGGAGGTTAATAGATTTTCGGATATAATTAAATTAAACAAATGAATTAAAACGTTAAATCATTTATTGAATATATAATAAATATGAATTTAACTATCTCCCCAATTTTTCTTGTGTTATAGATTTTTACATAGGATGATATGCTGTTGATTTTCATGAAAAATTTAAGGATAGTCTAGTATAATTTTAACAAAAATGTAAAATAAATTTAAAAAAATAAATTAATTCAAATTGAAAATTGTTCTCTTATATTTTTCAATAAGTGTTCCCATGTCAATATGAATATGAGAATGATGCACTGTAAAAGGATATTCACCCAATGTTATTGTTTTCTTTATATCACTTATAAAATAATCCCCCTTGATCTTTGAAATTGGACACTTAAATGGAATGGTTGAGTATTTTTAAATAGGAAAAAAATAAATTATAAAAAAAAATAATGTAATAAAATCAATAATGATCATTTAAAATAATATTTTAAATCCAAGTTCATTATTTATATCTAAAACAAATCTCACTTATTATAGATTTTATTTTAAGCATATTTTCATGCAAGAAGAACCTTTTAAAAGAATATTTGTGCATCCAAAATATCTAAAAGAAATGTTAATGATGACATGGTTGGAATAACTATATTTTGGGGGAGAAAATGTAGAAAAAAAAGAAATTTTCAAATATTATATACAGGGATGTAGTAAAATGATACAGAACACCTATTTGATTCATGTTGGAAGGAAATGGATATCCATGGACATAATGACGACATTATTCCACTATGAATCTATTACCAAATAACAAGATTAAAATTAATTTCAATGACCATGTATCATTCAAACCCATCTAGTATGTAATGACTCAAATTTACCATGTTTTATTGTTGAATATTGTATGGATTATTTTTGTCATCATGCATAGAGAAGGCATACGATTCAGAGACCTGGTATGCCCAAAATAAATATTTGAAATATATTAAACATATTAAATAGCACACTCATGCGATTTTCTAAAAATGTGAAATAAATTCTAAATGGAGGATCAAATCAGAAATCCAGGGGCACCGTTGAGTTCATAATGTAGGGTTTACTCGAGGCACAACATAATCTTTGTTGGTGAGGGGCTATTGTGTAATTTTCATCATTGGCATGGAAATTAGTACAATTATTAAATAAATTATTTTATTTATTTTTCATCAGTGTGGTGAATGGTGAATCTTTAAGTAAAATACTATGATAAAATTCAAGGTTTAGCCGCCTAACCCTGGAATTATTAGAGAAATCATTGGATGATCTCTCTTAGACAAACATACAGTGGATCTTAGAACGGTGATCGATATGCAACAGAGTTGAAGGATATTGACAACGACTATTACACAACATCGTTATTCATCAATGATTGATCCAAACTAGGGTAAAAAGTTTTGGTTTATTGGATTATTTCCCCATTTTTAATTTCTATGATGAACTCGAATCAATCAACCAGTAGATTGATTCACGGATCAATCGTCTTATGATATGGGTTTATTTGTGGGTATTTTATCAAGATAATTTTTTCATGATGTTATTTCTATCTCTCAATTTGTTGTTATAATGTAAATGAATCACGTTCAATATGAACATTGACTAACATCCATTCATCTTGATAGTTATTCTGATTTTCTCCCCCGATTCTTCATTCAACATGTGTGTTATTCATTTGGCCCTTGGTCTGACATATCCTAATGAATCGATCGTTCTGAACCCAATTCATTATGAAATTGTCGAATATCATAGACATGGGGTCTATAAGACTTTATTAAGGTTTGATGATAGATTGATGATTAATTTGATGTTTTTTGATACCCTGTTTTTTTGTCTTTGGGGCACAATGAAGAATGAAGAATGAGACCGATTTCTGAACCGATTGAAGGGCCAAAACCAAGAAAGAAGCTATGGAGAGGTTTGTTTGGATTAGATACTTGATTTTAATCATGAATTTGGTTCTATTTCTAAGATATGGTAGTGCGGGCATGAGAAAAATTAAAAACCATTGTTTCTGAAAAAATGTGAACCACATGGTGTGTGGGAACCTACTTGCAGCGCTAGGGTTTTAGAGACTGTTAAGTATTACACGACATGTGACCATATAACATGTCAATTGGTCTCTCTCTGTTGAATCAGTGTTTACCATAGAGGGTACATGGACATGGGCCAGAGTACACAAAAATGGGCATGTCGTGTACTCCCACATGGACACAAATTGGCTTTGTGGTCATGGGTGTACCAGTGCACTAGTACATGGGAATAGTACACTTATAGAAAACATGCCATTTACTGATACATAGACATGGTAAAGTGACATGATCCATTTACATGAGCAGGACCTGAGTTCAAGGGACATCGCGTGTAACCCTACTACACACTGTGTACTTTCTAAAACATGGTATGGAGTTGTTTTCCACTATATCATGGAAATGTTTCATTATGGTAAGTTCCCCATATCCTATCCCTAAGTTTTAGTATATAATATCTTACCATACATAGAAAAATGATCCCTTCAGTGGGACATCTTGGATAGAGTATTTGGAATTCTTTAGTGGGGCCAGGAGTGAGATCCACAATTTATTTTCATTCCCTAGGTGGGGTTCTTTGTATCTTCATGATAAACACTACATGGGGACCAATCCTCTAGTTAGTTGGTTAATCCAGATTGAGTTATTGGTATACCCTATGGGATTGGGAGTGATCCTCATTTGTGAATCGTATCTATTCAGGCCATCATTGTGTACTTCTAATGGTGAGACCTAACAAGCAGTACCTCTTTGACAGGCATCATCATTGTTATCAAAATCAGGAGTGTGTTCTCCAGGATGAGTTCATTGTGTAACCTTTGAGCTGAGATCCGAGATTGGTATTAAGATTATGAAATACCTTTATACTATATGTCTTTGTTGATTATATATGGATAATATTTTTATATGTGATGTAGAAAAATATGTATGTATAGATTATTGTATTTCCTTTTGTTGTATGCTTCATGGTTTTATGGTGTCCTAATGGGTATTTTTATACTCACCCATGCACGGGCTTTTCCCGCACATGTCGTGTCTTGTGAAGATGATCAACCATTTAAAAAATTCCTTAATAGACTTGGACCACATGGTGCTTAGTGAGACCGGACAGAATTATGTGTGTTCCTGTGACATATTTATAGGATTCTATATCTTTCTTTATATTTTTAACTTGTTTTTAGACTCTTTCTGGAGAGATTTTATTTGTCCTTGTTTACTTTCCATTACATCCCATCATACTTTGGTTGTGGGATTTAGAGGTATCCATGCATGGTTGTTCAATTTCTTTTACATTTTAGCTTTGTATAGGTTTGGATATGTGTCAATGTGTGAAATTACTTAGGTTAAGGCCTCCCATGTAAGTGATTTGTCTTCTTGGTGCTAGTCACATGGCCCTGGCCTATTGGAGGTGAGCTTGGGGAGTCACAACATCAACCCCATTGGGATGAGTCATGACATAGTATTGGAAATATAGGATGGAAAATATAGGGAGTGTTAATATTTATTTAATTTAAAAATAATCTTTAACAAAAAAAATTGGTAAAAACTAACAAAAAAGTGAATGAACTATGCAATAATAGAATTTACAATGCAATAAAATGTGAACTTTATAACCTAAATTTTTTTGAAAATGTTCATCGCTTTCTTATTTTCATGTGAAGAACTTAAGATATTGAATTTACATTAAATCTGATAATGGAAGTTAAATAATATATATTTGAAATTTAAAAGTAAAATGTAGACTAATTTCAAAAGTATAATTCAAATTTTTTTTACAAACCAACATAACCACCACATTTTCATTTCATTATTGATAACCACAATTATAATCTATCTTATTTATTTTTTTCATCCTCATAATTATCCAAATATAATAAATATATATTTAAATATGCATATATCATCTTGTTATCATTAATAGTGATTATGAGGAGAAAATAGTAAATGAAGTCGTTTTATAAACTGAACTATATATACATTAATTCATAGTTATGTATTAGTGTGAATAATAGTTGTAAAATTAAGACACTACTAACCCGATGAACTGAAATTGTTACTATAGCTTTAAAATCTTCACATTCCAATGTATAAATGTAAATGGATTAAAGTAATAATATTTTAGAAAGAACCATATAGTTTTTCTAAAAACTCATCACTAAAAACAAATTTTTTTCACATGTGAAATGTAACACCCCAAGACTTCACAATATTTTCCAATTAGAAATATTTTCATAGAAAGATTTATATGAAACACCATGTTAAACTTATGTTACATGAAAAATAAATTTAATCTTTCTATGCTCAGAACATTGAGGTAAGCACGCATTATAGGAATGAATGACTTTCCTTGATGTCTTATCTAACATGAAATAGAGAGTTTTAAAGAAGAATAATATATTATTAAAAATATGATTATGTAATATAATGAGATTAAACCTAGCTGTTAAAATAGTGATTATGAAAAATATTAATTAGCTTATGAAAATATATTATTTACACAAATATAAGATGAATTCATTGGTTTTCAATTAATTATAAATGAAAAATAGTCCAATTGAATATAAAAGAAATATTTTTATTTTTATAAATTAATTTCTATTAGTGAATTATACTAATGAAATTTATATATCATATGTATATCCAATCCAATATTTTTGATAAATGTATAATATATTTTATAGGCATAAGATAAGGAACAAACCCAATTTTATGCATAAAAACATATATTTTTATAATGGTATTTTTGAATTTATTAATGATGAATCTATTTTGAATCAATTTTTTGGGAATTTTAATGATTTTATATTTTAAAAGAAACTTCATTTTTAAAATAGAAAAATAGAAAAATTATCTTTGGGTGAATTTTACGAATTTTTCTACAATGTTTTATTTTTTGATGAATACTAAAAAATACTAAATTTTAATTCCAAACTACTTATTCATCTAATATATATATATGGTGAAATTAAATTTTAATTGGTTTTAAATTTTAATTATATAAATTTGAAATCAATAAATTAAATATAGGTCATTGGAATCAATTTAACTTTTCAATTAGATATAAAAATATAGCAAACTTTTGAACATTTTTACTTTAAAATAACGCATTGTTGTCCCATTTGCTGGGTTACTTTTAAATTAATTTCTGCCACTTATGTGATTGGAATTGGGGAAAATGGATTCAATATTTTGTATCAGAACAATTTATATTGTTTAATATTATTAAATTTGTTTTTTTCAAAAATTATAATTAAAAATTATTTAAAATAATTACTGTGATGAAGAGAAAACCAGCTTTACAAAGGACTAAACCTTAAAGATAAGGCCCAAAATGACCTATACATTTATCTGGAATCCAATGGATGGAAATATTTAGATCATATCTTCCATTTTATATACTTTTTACCATTATTTTATCCACTTCTCATAGGAAAAACATGACTGGAATTCCCTTTTCCAAAATTTATAAGTATATCACTCCTCCACTATAAAATGGTACTCACCTCTGCCACTTCCCCACACCTATAATGCCCTTTTATTGCCCAAAATATTCTCAAATAAGATCCCAAAATCCCTCAACTCATCCTAAAATCCTTAATTTGGGTATAAATCCATCCAAGGAAGCCCCATGGTGCAAACCAATAGAATTTACCCAAAGAAGAGGTAACATCCTTCCACAAGATCTTTTTTTTCTTTATCCACCCCTACAAATATTCTTTTTACAGGATCATATAATATAACTAGTATCCGAAATATAACAATATGTTGATATTATATGATTTTTACCAACACTTACTTTCTCTTCCATCTAATGGGTAATGAACATACAATTCTTGTGTTTGTGGAACAACTGTCTCATGAAATGAAGTTGTTCATTTTTTCGTTACCACATTTTATGGTTTGGAATTATGATGTAAAATCTATTTATATATTATATATATGATATTTATAATGTCTTTATTCTAGTTAATTTATTATTAAAAACATACCATTATGATTTCCATTTTGTGGGAATATGATAACATCATTTATGGAAGTGTGGACTACCGCCTCCTCAAAGCAATGTGATTCATTCATGAGATACATAAAATATATAAAGGATAGTATTATTTAAACAAATGTGAAATAAATTACATCTCTATGGTATTCATGACATAATTACCTTTCTATAAATATATTATATAATTTTTTATTAACCTTTTCACACAAAAAATAGTGATAATGTTGGTCATGGATGTGTGAACTACTGCCACCTCGACACGATGTGATTCCTTTTACATAAAAATAAATATTTATATAAGTATATATAGTTAAATAACATGTTATCTAGGATATAATTATCATTATGGAAAGATATAATGTCACCCACCTTCATTCCATAATGATGATTGAAAAATTGGAACGTTACTCATGCGTACATACAACTTACTGTCTACATGATTGTAATGTTGTTCATTTTTCATAACCATATTTAATGATTTTTTAAAAATTATACATGATGTATAAATATTATCATTATTTCATGAATTTTATTTAGTATATGTTTATGTAATGACCGTTTTCACCATAGTCGAACTACCGTAGTCTTTTTTAACACACAAACTGAATTTCTTCAAAACACCCTACGTAAACTAGATTGTTTAAGTAGTTGCATAAAACATTGTAATAAGTGAAGTAAAAGTAATAATAAAATTCAAAATGGATTTTAATCAAGTAAATATTTAACATAAGTTTATTATTCAGGAATATAATGACCCACATGGAAAATTAGACTCATGTTAATGGATTTTGACTCAATTTAAATTCCATTGAGACTTATTTGTTGTTATGCACCAATTCACTATTATATGGTGTATTTGCTGTCCATTATATATTATATCATGAATCTCCTTATTCTCATTATATTCTTAGTTTCATTTATTTTTATTCCTTCATAGGGATTATAATTTAAAAGTTTAAAACTGGTATGAGATGCTTTGGAATGTTTAAAGATTATTTTTCTTAAGAAACTTTTAATGTTATTTCAGTTTTATTTACAATCATCTACATCAACAACCCTTATTTTTACTTATCCTCCACTAGGAAATTAAATAAAAACTTGCATATTTTATTCAATATAGATATTTTATAAGTTAAATTATTTATAATTTAAAATTATTATTTCATTATAAGGGGAATGCTTTGGAAATGCACTATATGGGTTGGGGTATGGTTAATACAAGCCCTAGGGGTTGGATACTATTTTATGTAATCCCCTTGGTGCATTGGTAGTCTCATGAGATGAATCAGTTTTCCAAATCAAGATAGTTTAAATTTTATTATCTTGATGGAAAAGGCATCATGTGACCGGGAAACATGTCGTCTAATAATTATGACTTTCCTCATTTTAGAATTCACTTATTATTATTATCCTTGAGATTATTGCATTGACATATCTACGGATTAATTTCAATCTCATTTTATTTATTTAATGGTATTTGTTTTCAGATTCCTACCATGCCAAATTGATTATTCCTTTTCCAGTTATTTTAATGGGATGTGTTATTTTTTATTTACCATAACATGTTGATTTAATCATATCAATTCATTATCACATACAAAGTACATATCCTTAAGGATCATTTGAGCTCACCCTTATTATTTTTTCTTTCCCCTAGTTATAAAGAATATTCCATTGAATGAGTTTCAAGGATGCTGTTTGTTTCATTTTATTATGTATCATATTTTTATTTTATTTTCCAATTTATTATGGGTATCATGTTTGAAATATTGTTTTCCAAAACTGATAAATTTTTTATACCCTTAGGATTTGAAGCATGCATCTATTCCAACATAATAAATAAATCCCCTAGTTCCATACTTCTAGGGTCATATTGTAACATGGATAGAGAAATTTCTTAGTTAACAATGCAAGAATTAATGGTAGAAGAAATAAAAAACAACATAAGTTACTTCGGAATAAAAATTCATGTGAGAAATCTTTGGAATAATTTAATAAGGCGTACTGTGAAACTATGAAATTTGATAATGTGAATATATAATATTTTATGAAATATGAAATATGGTATAATTTTAATATTAATATCAAACATTTATGTTAACATTGAATTTATCTATGTAAGCTATAGAAAACAACCCATGATACATGACCATAATGAGTATAATAGTAAATTTATTTATCCATATGTAGTTAAAGAGAAATTTAATTATGCAGTGTACATGTAACCAAAATATTGTAATTATTTATTTTAATTGGATGGTTATCCACTATACCCATGGAGAAACACATAGAAGTCTTACAAATTGATGAAAAGTGTGTGAAATGAATTCTATGGTGTGTAGGTCAGTATATTTAAGGGTTTTAAATAGAGAATCGAGTTAGAAGGTAGTCATAATATATATGATAACCATTAGAAGAACAATGGGGAAAACTCAGAACTATTTCATACAAAGACCTATAAAATTAAAAAATTTAAAATACTAAAATATATTTTTTATAAATAACTGGTGTTTAGGTTTATTTATTACTTGAATTCCAACAAAAAATTTTCATTAAAGAGAGCACAAAAAACATCCAATATAAAATTTATCTCAAATCCTCATAAATTTAGATAAACATGAACATTGACACTCTTAATTAGTTATCAACAAGAAATCATTAAAAAATGTTTCTCAAAACTACGAGGTAGATAAAATTATGTAAAATTAATAATGGTTTAATGATTACCAACATAAAAATTAGGAAACAATATCAATTCATCACCTATGTCTTATAAATTTACTATTGAATGAATATTATCGAGGCACTATACTTTAACAACATGCCCTACTATGATATGTATAACATATGTCTTATACCTATATCTAATTACAGTGAGGTGGAAATAAGTATTTTAATTATTTGAAATAGAAAAGGAAATGTATATTAAAGAATTAAATATATATTGATTAAATAATATAAGTTACCTGGATCGCAGTGATACATTGTAGACCTGTTTTATCACACATTTAGCCACATTTTATATTGTTTCCAACAACTATTCCTTAATCAACCCATTTACATAGTCACTTTTATCCAAAAAAATAAAAAATTCATTTAAATAAATCATCACAATGAAAATATATAGTTTAATAAATTATTGATATAAAAAGGATATTGGAAAAAACTTGATGGTATGAATAACTATTCAAAATTATTTAATATACTTTTTTAATCATGTAACCAGTAGAGAATTTGGTATCTTATCACTTTAGGAATAAATTAGTTCTTGATTTGATGAATGCATATACCTTAATTTAAAAATGAATTAATAAATGGAACCAGTATATAGTGGCTCAAAGTAGAGAAAAATGTTGAGACAAGGCCTAGAATAACCCCAAATCCTTGCAAATCATTCAGATGAAGAGGGAATCACTCATGAAATTGATAAAAACAAATTCTAATGATAGACAAAAATAGTTAACCCTTTTAAATATATAATTGTTCCATATTACATTTTAATTAAAATAAAGAATAATATTTATAGTTAGCTTACATTTATATATTAAATTTTGAATGTCAAAATAATATATAAAATTTAAAAGATAATTATGTATAATAGTTCTCCAACAGACCAATCCCAATAAAACACACCAGATATTCAAGTATTGATTATTTTTAGAAATCATAGGGTCCTAAATGCAACAAAGAAAAATATTCATAGTTATATTTCATTAGTATATTAAATTTGGAATGTAAAAATCAATTCTGAAAGATAATATATAATTATGTATAATATTTAAACAAAAAAATGATGCCAATAACCCACATGGGATATTAAATCACTCCATAACGTAACAAAACTCTCGTTCCTTAATGATGTAATGACTAATACTCTTAGTTAGATTGAATTAAATTTATATTGTCAAAATAAATTCCAAAAGTTAATAGACAGTTATATAGTTTTCCCCCAAAAAAATCCCAATAACAAACACAAGGTGTTCCACTAGTTTACCCTATAAAAACCATAGGTTCCACAATGTAGTAAAGAATAATATTCTTAATTTTCTTGAATTAGGATATTAATTTTGAATGTAATGATCAATTCTAAAAATTTAACATATTAAAAAAATTGTTACAAAATCACATGGTTGTTCTATAATGTGTAATGGGAAAGAACCACAATACATGGAGATTTCAGTGTTATGTTTCTTTCCATTCTTGAATGGCCATAGTCATTTGATAAATAGTGAAAATGGAGGTGGGTTGATGTAGTGCGTAAATAGTATCTATTAGGAAAATCAACCATTTAATGCATGAAATTGGTAACTGTTGTAATAATTGGGCTTAAAATTTCCAAAGAATTTGTTTTGATGTTCAATAGAAGAGATCCAATATACATTATGATTACAACACTAAGAAGTTTGACAGTTATGAATGATCACAATGAGGGTGAAATCATGAGTGACTCAATGCGGTGTAAATAGAGGTTGTCAAAAGGGAGAATAAATCATTAAGGGTTTATAACTAGAGATTGTCGTAGGAATGGTGGGAGTAAACAATGGGAATATTCGTTGTAGTTAGATAAGGGAAGAGTTTTAACAATCAATAAGGGAATTAGTTGAGGTATCGTAGAGTACTATGAAATAATAAGGATATAGAGCCTTGATGTTTGAAGTAACCGGCATAGGATGAATGAAGACATTGATTTCAAATGAGTGAATTAGTGAAGGCATGATTTATACGAATATAATTGACCATTGTGTATGGAATGGAAGAGAGATGAAAGTTGATCTGGTTGGAGAATAAGGTAGAGGGAGATACAAGAATGAAATGTCGAGCTGAGAAGAGAGAAAGGATAATAAATGATACTAGAACTATAGTAGAGATGCCTGGGATCCGGAGAATAGGTAGGCATGAGCGAAATTTCAAGCTTTGTAATTCTAGGCATTCCAAGGATGTTTTGGTGAATACACATGAGCTAATTGATTTTATAAAAAATCTATACTCTCTGAAATTTACTATTTATTCTTTTGATGCCTTATTTGTTAAATATTACTTTCAGTTTCTTCTATGAGGAAATCATTAAAATTAATATTTTTCAAATTTTTGTGAAGTAGTGAGGTTTTAGAATATAAACTCAAGTAAATCTTCATAATATTGTACTATGTTGATGAGTGATGTATTTGAGATTGATTTAATGCACATTATATTTTCAGGTCACAAATAGCATTGAACATTTATAGGGAATGTCATGGTCTATTATCCACTTTTGAATAGATTGCCTTTGTATGGATTCAGCCTCATTATAGATGTTCTCATTATATATTCAGATTCATGGATCTGTTCCACTTAGGTTTCAACATCATGAACTATCACTCAGACTAACATCTCTTTATAGGATTGGATCATCGATAAAAGTGGTGAAAAATATTTTCAGCATAGAGCCATCTCTAGTAACTATGAATATCCAACCTCAAATGCATGAACTAGTCATCTTGTATTGTTTGAACATCAATATTTCTTCTATAATGAGTTAAATAAATGAATAAATCCTTCAATGGAATCTTCTAATCGATATAAATTTCATTGATGAATGGTTATAAACCTACATGGTGAATCAAATTTGTATTGATTTTGAAGTCCAATTATGTTTTTTCAGACTATTTGAAACTAATCTCATTATAATGTTCGTTAGTCAATGGTGTTAAAAAAATACATTTCATTTACTATATAGAGAAGTATACATCAGCCTCTGGGATATCCATAAGATAAAATGGATTTCTATATCATATGAGATTTATAGGGATTTTCCCCCACTTATAGAACTTTGGTTAATGTTGATAATAGATTATATTTGGAGAGGGATCTGTTATAATTAGTTATGGGAAATTTGAAGAGAAAGGGTCATCAACTTCTCAATATTCATTTCATCACATAAAAAAATATATTTTTATATCCTCATGGGTTAAAATCAATGGGAAAAATCTCAAATAAAATTCTAATCGAAAATAATTGTTGGATTCAGAACACTTATTAATCACAACAATTAATGTCAAATTATGCTCAATTAGGGACTAAACCTTAAAATTAAGGTCCCAAAAGACCTATACACTTGTCCAAAACCCATTAGATGTATATATTTCGGCCTTACACATTACATTCATGAGTTTGGTTGATTTTTTATGAATTTTTTAGGTAAGAACATGTGACAACATAACTTGTTTCTAAAAATTCCTTGTGATTCCTTTTACTTCCCTTTAAAAGGCCGACACCTCTGCCCCTTCCTCACAGCTCTCAAAACTTTTATGTTCATCCAAGATCATCCCATGTAGCCTTAAAAAAATCCTACCATAAAACATGAAGCCTTTTTTTAGGCATAAATCGTCTGAGATAATCCTTTTGAAACAAACCAAAAGGAGTTACACCATTAAGAGGTAACATCTTCTCTCATGATCCTTTCCTTTATTTTAGTTCTCCTCTAACCCACTATCTTTTTTCCATTATTTTTTGAAAAAATGTATCCTAAATATAATAGGATATTTTTATGAAAATTTTATTACCTACACTTAAAAACACCTCTATCTAATGGATGTTGAACACATTTTCTTAGTGTATGTCAAATTACTACCTCACGAAACAATGACTATTCATTCATCTTTTACCACTAATCATGGTGGCCATTATAATGGAAACTGTATTTATATATGACATATATTATATTAAATAAGTATTTTATATTATTTATTCAATTTCTATGACACACATATCATTACATTCCATTTGGTTTTAATATGATAATCTCATATGAAGAAGTGTGAACTACCACCCCCTCAAAGCAATGTGATTCGTTCACACACCACATGGAATATATTAATGATGGGTTTAGGGATATTATATGATATATATAATATATTAATACTACTAGAATAAATATATTTATATACATACATAAATACATATACATATATATATGTGTGTGTGTGTGTCATTTACATACTTTGGGTAATATTGGCTTTGTTGTTCACATGTGTCAAGACATAATGTAATAGGATTTTTATCCCACTTTTAATATCAATGAGATACATGCTATGTTTTCCACACTTTCCTTTTTTGTGTTGTATGTAATTCACATGATTGTATTTTATTTATATTATAATTCAATTTATTGTTATTAAGCTTCCCATTGTATGATCCCTCTTTCAAGGGGTTTAACATTAAAAAGATACCAAATCATGAAAATAGTTTTGTCTCAATTTGCATTCATCGAGACTCATGTTTTTTTATGCACATAAACTCTTTTTTCAAAGTGTATATACTTAATTATAATAAATATAATTATTTTCATGATATATTATGCTTCATGTAATTTCCATTTCATACATGGAGATTATGATCCCTTTCCATGAAGTTATTTGAGTTTATTGAGACAATCTCCACTTTTTTTAGATTGTTCTGGTTTATGCTTCCATTGATGAAATATTGTGATCCATAATTCAGGAATATTCTGGAGTTTCTATAGCCTATGTTTATTCAGGATATCTTCATTTTTGAGTACCTTTTTCAACTCTTTTTTACTTAAGATAATGTTTTTAGAAAAATTTGACCATCTCTCTCTTTGGTAAGAAATCAATTGTATTATAAAATCATGTTTTCAAAAATGTTTTGAAAAAGGTTTTTAGAACAACCTTGAAGATAATTATCAAGGGAAATTTATTATAAAAATGTTTTATTGTTTTATAATCTTCCTTTATATGTTTTAAAGTCAATTTTTTAAGAAAAGTTTTTTCAAATATTTTTGTGTAATAAAAATAATTTTACAAAGAAGAAAATATATTTTCCTCATGAAGTTTTTTAAAATATCATTCAAAATTATTTCCCATATAAGATAATATCCATTGGTGTTAATCAGGGATTAATGTAGAATTATTCATTTTATCCATTCATATAATTTCATATAATGGATTGTGTTTTAATGGAATGATGTTTATAAGACCCTTTTCTCTTTCACGAGTTATATGATTTTGAAACCCACTTCTTTTCATGGGTTATTCTTATGAAGAAATGATTACAAAATATATATATTCTCATGTTTTATTATATTTTTACATGTTTATGAAAGACGTTTCATTTCATGGGTTATGATATGTTCAATAATATTCAGGCGGCATAAGTATGTATTATTTCATTATGTGATATGTTGGACCTATGAGTCCCTCCAATGCATTGTGTAAAAATTTATATCTCACAAGAAAAAATAGGAAAAGAACAAGGGTTACTCATTTTAGTATTATAGGGATAGATTGAGGGTTACTCATTTCAATAATAAATGGATAGAATTAGGGTCCCTTAGTTCAGTAATATAGGGCTAGAATGGGGTTACCCGGTTTAGTAATGGACATTGTCCACTAAGATGCTCTTCGCAGTGATTCCTTGGCTACTATGGAAATCTATATTTGCTTATTCGTTCCCACAATTTCATGACTTATTCCTATATTATTCTTTCATGGCCTATGTTAATTACTTAATTTTTATTCATGTATTATGAGCTTCTAATCTTTATTGCATGACCTTTTTTATGCAGGGTATGATCTTCTGTTTTCATGGTCACATTCTCATACCCTTATTCTCATGTTTATACTTACATTTATCACATTTTTACCCTTATTGAGCATTTGAGCTCACCCCTTTTATTTTTTTCTCTATGTTATGAATATATGTACTATTTTATAGGTTTCTAATAAGGGTGTGAGTTATGAAGAACCTAGTGGGGGATAATGTAGCTCACTTATGTACTAATGTTTATGTCTTCATTTTATCAAAGGAATTAAACTGGTACTATATTCTAGATTCTGTTCGAATAATGTTTATATATTCCAAAAAAGTAATGTAATTTTAATGTTAAAAAATCTTAGTTCAATATACTTATCCCCATGTATTTTTGTGTGATAGATTTGATAGCTGTTGGTTACCTATTTTATAGAACTCTTTCCATTGCTTTTCATTTAATAGACAACATGGATCAAAATCCACAAAAATTTATTATTCATGAAATTGAACCCACTTGAGGAGTTCATGAGGTAATTCATTCATCCCTAGAACAAAATGTAGATAATAAACTTGATGACATGCATACCAAACTATGGAAATTATCAAAACAATAAGGAAATTCACACTCTCCTTATGTTCCATTTCATTATGGTATTTGTTCTGATAACTCTAATTTTTAGGACCAGTGCCCACAACATCATGATTCATCTATGTATTGTGTAGCAGTATTCCATGTTCATCCATTTCAGATAGCATCACCCATCCAGTAAGAACTATTAAGGCCAAATCCAAACCCTGGGTGGAAAGAACAACAATAGTACCAACTAGGAGGCAACTTGAGATACCCTAAATAGAATTGACATCAATAAGGAAAGGGTTTGAAACATTATTATCCTTCAATATGTCTAAAGAATCATCCTCCTCCAAATTATGAACCACACCTTGAAAAAATGGTGAAGAAAATGGATACTCATAACCTCTTGTTCCAACAGGCCTCACATTCGACTATTCAAGACCTATAACTCTTGTGCGAAAATTGGAAAACACCATTGATGAGATAAATTTTCAAGGTTCTGGAAAACTACCATCTCAACCTTTTATATAATCCAAAAGATAAAGGTAATTTTTGTGTAATCACACTTTATAGTTGTAAATAAGATTATTCTTCCAATGATTCTACCCAATAGGTATGACCTCCTCTTGAAAACTCTCTTTATCAACACAAAAAAGATTCAAGTGAAGACAAACAAGTCAAAAAGTGTAAAAAAAATTATCATTGATGATTCCCCTATATAATACTTTCATCTTCATTTCCCTAAAATACACTCTAAAACAAATAAAATTTTTATAATGAGGTTGATAATGATATAATGGATACATTTAAAAAGTTTCATGTCAATTTTCCATTATTGGATGTAGTAAAATGGATCATTTGCTACGAGAAATTTCTTAGAGAGATTTTTACAATTAAAATGTGACTGAAGGGTAATGAGAGCGTAAACCTAGGATATAATATCTTATCCTCAATAAAACTAGTAATGGTAGCCAACTGCAATGATCTAGACACTTTCACTATACCTTGAATCATAGTGGAGACCTTCTTTTGAAATGTAATTCTATATTTGGGTGATTTGATTAATGTGCTTACTTTCTCACTGTATAATTATCCTTAGGATGGAGAGCATCAACAAATGGGTATCGTCATACAATTACCGACTAGAGCACAACCCACCTATCTAGAGTGATTGAGGTCATCCTTTTAAGAGTGTATAATCTAATCTTACCTACAGACATGAACATTCTGGAATTGGAAGGTACACAAACCCAAGGACATGGACCTATCATACTAGTAATGTCATTCCTTAAAATAATATATATGACCATCAACATTAAAAATAGTACACTATCCATAGAGTTTAGTAAAGAAAAGGTATGTTTTAACATTATTGATGCTATAAAAAACCCTTTTGAACAGAAATAAAATCGTCATATCTGTTCAATGGATGTGCTCTTTAACAACTCAGACACACAACATGCTCTCCTTAGCCCATACTTTGATTCATTTTCTTCTTCATCACTCTTTGGTGATTTAGTATTGATTAAAGTATTGAGTGTTGTATTGGTTAAAAAAGTGTAAATTTTATGACTTAATTAATGAGTAGGTTCATTTTGAGGTACCCAAGACTGTTGATGATTCTAAATATATTATTTTCATAGATTCTATTTCCTTATAGAATAAACATGAAAATATTGACAATTTCATGGACCTCACTCCCCCTAAATCCCCTCCATCAATCCAAAAACCAATGGTGTTAGAATTGAAACCCCATACATCAAATATACAATATTCTTAACTTGAGGGTATTGGACAATTACCTATCATTATTTCCAATAACCTCTCTACATAGTAGGAATACAAACTTATTAACCTTTTGAGAGGGTGTTAAAATGTAGTAGGATGGACTTTGGAAGATATTATCAGGATTATCCCATTTATTTGTGCGAACCAAATACTTTTAGATGATGAGGCTAAACATGTAAGGCATGGTCATTGCTAGTTAAATCCCACTCTCCTCGAAGTGCTAAAATTAGAATTCCTCAAATTACATACTACTAAGATCATTTATCCTATATTTGATAGTAAATTAGATAGACTAGTGAACATTGTGCATAAGAAAACTAGAATAATAATTGTGTTAAATAAAAGGATTGAATTGGTTCTGGCATGTGTGTAAAATAGTTGTCGAGTCTGTATTGATTAGCATCGACTGAATCAGTCCACACCAAAGGACCACTTTAATCTATCTTTCATTGACCAAATTCTAGAAATTGGGTTTGGTAAGTCCCATTATTGTTTCCCAGGTGGCTATTTGTGTTTTTTCAAATTCCATACATCCCCTAAGGATTAAGAAAAAAACATTTACCTATCCATTAGAGAAATTTTGCATAGAAAAGGTTTCATTTTGTTCTATGTAATTCTCCAAGTACTTTTCAGCGATGAATATTGATTATTTTTTCGAGTACCTAGAGAATTTTATGGAAGTATTGATCAATAATTTCATAGTTTCTAGATCTTCCATTGATTACTTTTTGGCACACCTAGGTTCTATCCTATTTCATTGCATTGAAAAATACCTTGTATTAAATTACAAGAAATTACATTTCATGGTTGAACAAGGGATATTTCATGGAGATGTTATTTAAAAGGAGGTAATTCAAGTGGATAAGTAAATAATTGAATTAATTTCATCCCTTCCATATTCAAAATGTGTTTGTGATGTGTGATATTTCTTGGGTCATTCTGGTTTTTACTATGAATTCATTAAAGACTTTAGTAAGATCACACTTCTCTAGTCCAGGTTATTACAAAAGGAATCTCAGTTTGAGTTTGATAAAAATTTTAAGGATGAATTAAATTTATTAAAAATTAGTCTCATATCACCTCTCATCATCCAACCACCAAGGTGGGATCTCCCTGTTTAACATAATTATGATGTCTCAAACATTGCAGTTCAGGAAATTTTATCATAAAGGATTGAGAAGTATCCTCATTTCATTGAGTATGTCTCCCATACCCTTGACCCTACCCAGTTAAAATACACAACCACAAAAAATAGCACATTTATATTAAATTTTCCTTAGAATACTTTGGTTCATATATTCTTGTATCAAAATTGATTGGCTACTCTAACCATGATTCCCTTCAATTTATCTTTAAGAAAGTAGAAGAGAAGCCCCTAAATACATGGTTGATGCTCCTCCTCCTCCTAGAGTTTGTCCATGATATTTGAGATAAGGTAGGAGTGCAGAATGTTGATGCTGACAACATTAGAAAGATTTACCCACCATTAGACCACCATGTTGAATCATCCCTCCCTATTTAAGAATTATTTCATCATGAGAACCAATATGATATTGTGTAACTTTCCCTTGGTATGAAGACATTGTGAATTTTCTAGAAACATCGTGGGTCCTCTCTGATTTCATCTCTTCAAAATCCAAGTGAATTAATAATGATTCTTGATTGTATTTTTGGAATGACCATATTTGTGGACAACTTTTAGTGACCAAATTTTTCATAGGTGTGTCCCTAACTATGATTTCACCTCAGTTTTGAGATTCTACCACACTTTTTTGTATGGGGTTACATTGGAAATCAATGTATATCTTAGAAGGTCCTTGACTTACGAATTTTTTTTTTCAAAATTGAATATAGATTACCATTATTTTTTATTTTATGTAATCGATGTCAATTCATAGGGAATATCTCCAAGAGGAATGAAATTCCCTAATATCCCATGTTATTTTTTGAAATCCTTGGTGCATGGGGATTGAATTCATGGGGCCTTTTCCAAATTAATTTGGATTCATGTACATATTAGTAAATATTGACTAAATCTATAAATAGATGGGAGGAAAGGCTACTATGACCGATGACCCTCAAGTGGTTTTTTATTTTTTGATGTCCTAGGTTTTCAGTAGGTTTCGTTTTCCAGAATTCATCATTAGTGATCTGTGTTCACATGTTTTGAATCACAATATGAAAATCATGCTCCCTAAGTATGGGGGTTTTCTTACAGAATCCAATTCATATCACCCCATACTATTTGAAAATATGAAATCTCAAATTGGAAAGTTAATCTAATATTAGGAAAAATGGTGTAACCCAATAGGAAAGATTGGTGTTTGTGCTTGGATGGTGGACTTTGGGCATACCGTACTACTTTTAAAATCCCTATCAGAGTGTCACCATACATGATTGTGTTTGGAAAGGCTTTTCCCCTCCCTGTGGAGGCAAGGAACTGTGTATATTTGGTTGTTAAATAATGTAATATGAATCTCTCAGATGAAGGTGATCATAAGAAGTGGTAGATTCCAAAGTTGGATGAAATTCGGATTAATGCAAATGAGAACTCACAAATCTATAAAGAGAAGAAAAAGGTTGTCCATGATGAGATGATTCATCAATGGAAGTTTCATATTGGTGAGAAGGTCCTAATGTATAATTATAGGCTAAAGATTAAAAAATATAAGCATTATTCCGGATTGTTTATTACTTACACTATTACCAATGTTTACCCTTTTGGTGCAGTACAGGTTTTGTATGAGTAGAGTGGCCGAATTTTTACCTTCATTGGGAAGATGCTTAAAAATTTATGATGAATTTAAAAAGTAGTGGGTGGGGTAAATCCAACTTCACAAAGAAAAATACCAGTGAAACCCACCATGTTTTATCATTCCTTCCCACATTCTCTTAATACAGGGAGGTAAATTGGGTATGCTGGTGACCTCCCTCAGGTGGATAAAAGCTCAATATCAATGGATCTTGTGTTTAGGGGTGCATTCATAGAGGAGGTGTGGTGAGGGATACTAAAGGCTAGGTTTTCTTAGCATTATCATCCATCCTAGCCTATGGATCTTCCCTTCAAGTGGAGGCAATGGCAATGCTTACGAGACGCAGACATTGCTGGCAGCAGGGGTTAGAGGTATCTGAAATTGACACAAACTCCTTAATTGTCTACAACTCCTTGGTGGAGGATGGTGAAATCCATTGGTCATTTTTCTATGTCATAATATAATGTAAAATCATCATTAAGGACAATGTCTGAATCCTTCACACCTGGAGAGAGGGGAACAAGGTTGCTGACTACATGGCCTTGGTGGTACTTAATGGCACAGAGAATGTGTTTCTACACTCTGCGGCAAGTATTAAACCGAATGGGATTGACTTTATTAAAGGGGATACTTTAGGGCTGTATCATGTCAGTCGCCCACTGTTTCTTCTATTGGGCGAGGGTGGGAAAGAGTTTTCCTTCCGCGCTTCTATTTTTTTGTATTTTTCATCCCTATTTCTTTATAAAAGTAAATGATGATGATGCGGACAGGGAGGACACTACATACTCTAGGTGTGGGGTTATGGGTATATTTTTGTTTTTGTTATTATTTTTCCTCAACTTTCTTATTTTTTATATTTTTGGATTGCAAGATAGTATCGTTACCTTCCCTAAATCACTCCTCAATTTTTTTGAATAATCTTAATTTTTTATTCCCAATTTTATATTCAAAATGATGCACATTTAATACTAAAATTTATTGAAAAGTCATGATGAAATTCCCCTTTTAATAGGATTTTTGCAATTAAAAAAATTATTTAATTGATTAAATCTGTGTTTTAGTATGAATTTAACATTGAACTGTAAAGTTCATTAATACTGGTAGTTTTTTGATGATATTAATGGTTTTATCACTTTTAATCCTATGAGAATAATGGAACCCTTTATGTGAGTTTTTTATAGGAAAATTGTGTAAATTAATATCTACACACATATTTGCACCAAAACATGATGTGTCAATATTTCATACTTAATATAAGATAAACATAAGTTAGGTTAATATTTCCCTACATTCCAAAAAAAAATTCCATGTTTTAATTTCTTATATAATATTTTTCATTACTGCACCGGATTAAACTATGTGGGTGTACCATCTAGATGATCGTTGTACAACCCAAAGAAACATAAAATTGAAAACATAAAAAAAAGAAAAAAAATATTAGTTGTGTCTTGTTAAGGTTTAAAAAAACACTCTTCCTTGACCTTTGATCTTGTTATAACTATTACATTTAGAGTCATTAGAAGATCAAACAATTGTTGAGTGATGAGTGTGAGATTTGTTCCAAGTTTAAATATTGGAAAAGGGGAAAATAATAACAAATTAGCGGAGTGATGAAATGTATAAAATATGGGTATATCTATGTTAGGAGCCAAATGTTTAACTTCCATGAATGGTTATGTTAGTGAGTCTTGAAATATTATTGCAAAGGATGTTCGGAAGATTTAGTGGATAGAATAATTTTGGCAGATTTATTTTAAAATAACCTATCTTTACTAGATATAAAGAAGAAAGAATATCATGAAAGGGTCATCACACACACATGTGATGAATTAGTGGCATGGTTAAATTATGAATTATTTTATCATATTGGTATCATGCAACTCTTAAAATTTCGTTCTGATACAATTTATGAGACATCTTTTCCCATGATCACGAAAAATAACTCCTTAGTGTGATTTTTCTTTGATCACATTGCTATTATAGAATAAATTTTCATTTAATGTTAAATATTCATGAATTTGGTAATATAATCATGCATAATTTTTAGGAAATGTGACTTTTCCCAGGAATACTAATGTTTGTGTGTGGGGGTGAGATCACACTACGATTCACTATTCATTTCAACCCTTATACCACTATGTTAAACTGATTTTGTATCATATATTTATATTTTATTAATAAATTTAAATTATTTTCTCATTAAATTATTTTTTTTAAATTAATTTTTTTAACTATTAAAAATAGAAATTTCACTTGTTTTGATGAATTCAATGTCAGTGGAGGTGATTTGGAGAACCCACGATGATGTAGAAAGAAAATGGTTCTAACTGCACAGAATCCCATGAACACGTGTCCACTGTTTTTCATGTTTAATGAAATAAATGTATGAAAATTGGATTCAATTTTTAGGATCTATTTAAAAATTTCTTAGGATAAGACTAATATTCAGAAACATAATCCCAATTCGTCCAACTGGTGGCCCAACTAAACTGATTTTTCCAGGGCACCGAATCTAAACGAAGTAAAAGTTTTGGTTTGTTATTCTAAATATATTTATCATTTTATATGACAAATTTCCTCTAAATATTAGATTTTGAAAATAAATATTTCTTAATAAAAATATTTTCTTTTGTTAAATTTTATATAATTCCATTTACCATCCCAAAACACAGACACAACTGGTATATAAAAAACTGGGTGGCCAAAACCACATCCCATTTTGTATAAAAAAAGTCACCTTGAGCACCCCATTTGGAAGATCAACCATGATGTAATTTGATACCATATTGAAGTCCGAAATTAGACCTCTAATAATTCATAGCAGTTTTTGAGGATATGGGAAGTTCTACATCAACATCTATAGCTTCCTCCCATTCCATGGAGTTCTAAACTCTTTGTGATCACCCGGGGAGGAACGTGATGTAAATATCGAGATTCTTGTTAGTAATAATTGAATGAAATTTTTAATTAATGTTTTTTATTTTTTAATTAATATTATATTATTATTTTATTAATTATGTATTGGTATTTTTCACTTGAGTCATATGATCATGTTTGGGGTTACTCATTCATGTGATGTTTGACACACCATTCACCACTTCTTCCTCCCATTTCAATTTCGATGTTTGTGTGCTTCATATTGGTCAATTGAAATATCATAAAAACTAACATGGACATATAATTTAATGTAATGGAAATATATTGAAATAACATACAAACCTAGATAGTTCATTTAGTTCTTCATAATTTTCCATGGTGTGTTTCAGTATGAAGTCAGACACATACCATCCAATCATCTGTGGTATCCTGTGAATCATTGTGTGTTTCCAAATGAACCCTATGAGGTATCCAAGTATAATCTTAGTAACATTATGTTTCAATTTTGCATGAAATTGGTATTAAAAGATCTATATCCTTTCTATTTAAGCGATGAAGGATGAACATCATGAGAATTCTCCGGGTTGATAAAGCTTAATTAATTCTGTTAATTTTCGCTTTATTTTATCACATTACATTTTATTTTAGCTTCTTAAATAATAAAACCATATTTTTTCCAGAACATCATTCCCCTTTTATTTCCATAATCACAACATTATTTTTGCATTAATGATCAAATTCCTTATTGAGAGAGACTAAGGGTTCCTACTATAGTGTAGAAATTCTTGTAAATTTAAATATCTTTATTGACGCACTCAACAATGTGATCATTATTGAACTACAACACCATTATTTGTTTGAAATTAATTTGTATGAATGTTATACTAGAATAAAGATTAAACACACCACAATTATGGTTTATGACCTATCTTACTTTATAATTCTATGGGATGGAATACTCATGACTCAAGTTGAATGATTTTTAATTTGTGAGATTCATGCCACATTTCTATTTGAATGATGGTTTTGGTATATACATAGGTTTATTACATCTATTTATATTGGGTTAAATGATAAAAACACCACATGATTATGTGGTAGTTCGGGTGGATACTGATGTGTGAGGATACTGGGGTTTGACTAAACTAACTACTAATTGATGCTACGATCATTTTTCACCAAGAGTGTGCTCATAGTTGGATTGGATGCTATAGGTTATAAAACTAAACAAGTCATTCCTTTAATACACAAAACACATTTAAAATTAAATTAATAACTCATATTGTAAAAACAATCATGAATCAAATAGGGATTTCGATTTAATTGAGAACGACTCTCTAATTTATGTGGTTAATTATCTAGTTGTATGGACTAGTCAATAGTCTAAAAACACCTCACCATGTATCAAATTAATATTCCATTATTTTTATATTAAACTATAAAATTTACTGTAACACCCCAAGATTTTTTATAATATATATTTGGAAAATATTTAATATTTTTCATATTTTACCTTACATGGAACACAAAGTTTATCTTACATTACACACAACACTGAATTTAATCAAAACGTTCCATACAATTAAAATATTAATATTTTGAATGATAGTTACCACTTATCGATTTTAATTATGAGTATGAATAGGATTAAATATATTATGTAAATATATGATTTAAAAATTTATAAAATATTAATTTATTGGAGACAAATTAATTAAAAAATAAAATAAAAATAATTTGAAAATTAAGTAAATCTTTTTTTGAAAAAATATTTTTTTGCACAAAAACACAATTTACCCTAATAAATTTAAAAAAATATACTTTTTTGAATGATTTTAATGAAATTTATATATTTTGTATTCAATAAAAAAATTTAAAATTTATCCTTTGTGTTTTCTAGACATGATATAAGAATAAATCCAATTTAATTCTTAAAAATTCATTTTTCTTGAAATCTATTTTTTTTACTTTTGAAAATATATATTAAAATTACTTTGTCATCATTTTTAGAAAATTTATTTGAAAAAAAATGATATTCATTTTTAAACAAACATGTAAAAAATATCTTAAGGGTATTTTTTATAATTTTATAAGAAGATAAATTTTTCGATGAATTGGGAAAATACTGTATTTTATTAAAGAATATCCATTTCTTTTAAATATTTTAAAATCATAAAACTGTGTTAAGATAGTTTTAAAGGTAAAATAAGTTTAATTATAAAAATATTAGTCCCATTTAGGTCATTTGAATAATTTTCATATTAAATTTTTATATAAAAACTTTTTAATCTTTTAAACATTTTCTCTTTTGAAAAAACGCATTCTAATACGTCTCTGGGATTAATTTTAAATCATAATTATCCACTTATGTGAATGGAATTTTGAAAAACAGATTAAAAATTTAGAGTATTAATAATTTATATTATATAATAATTTTAATATAATTTTTTTACATATAATATTTTAAAAATAGCAAAAATAATTTACCACACTATGGTAAAAGATCGGTTTACCAGGGGTTAAAAAAAGATAAGGCTTAAAAATGAAACAAAACATGTTCAATACCCATTTTATGGACTAATTTATACCATATATATTATAGTTTATAGAATTTTTATTTTTTATCTTTTTTCATGTGAAAAATGAGGGTACACGTTTTTCTTTTGCAAAATTACTATTGTGCCAATCCCCTCACTTATAAAAGGAAATCCATCCTCATCACACATAAAAAACCATTTAGTTCAGAAAATAAATACCCAAATAACGTAATTATATACCTAATACCATCCCATAATACATATTTCAGTCATAAATTCAACTTAAGAAGACTGTTGATGCAATCCAAATGAAGTTCTCTAATGAAGACACGACATCCCTAGTCAAGTGTTTCAATTTACTTCTTCCTAAAAATCCATCAATTATTATTAAAACATGATGTTATAATAACATTAATATATTAAAAATACTTATATTTTATTATTTTAATGGGATAACCTAAATCCTTATCCTCTTCCATATAATTGGTTACAAAATCATTATGCATGTGTATGGTAGACTACCACCTCGTGTGCTAATGTTAGTCATTTTCCATCAACACCTATCATGAATAGAAATAATGATGTATTTAATTTTAATATATGATATTTATGATATTATTATTCTTATTTAATCATTATATCACTTGTTACTTCTTACTTTACATTCAGGTGGAATATAATAATGTCGTTTGTGTGTACGATGGACTATCACCTCGCAAAGCGATGGGATTTGTTCAAATTTACATGAGAGGTAATTAGGAATTTTTTTAATGAAATTAAGTGATATATGTGAGATAAAAATTATTATATAATACTAATATATTTGGTACCTTTATTTCATTATTTCCATCAAAAAATGGAAAAATTGTTCATGTGTACGTATGGCATGTCGTCTCCATGAATGTTGTATTTAATTTTATATCTCCAAATTTTATGGATGACTATAAATAAATTTATAATTAATATAAATGATATTTATATAAAGGTTAAAATTCTAGATATTAAAGAACCATTATTAAAATAAGAGTGACAAAAATAAAAAATCAAAACATACATGAAAAACAAAGAAGATATTCCCAAAAACCCAAATTTAACATGGTATTGTCAATAAATAGATAATAAAAGGTCATAGGTAAATAATTTAAGTTATGATATATATATATAAATATATATATGTAAAGTTAAATAAGAGACGTTTAATAAATTTATATTTATTATATAGTAGTTTTGAACGTGTACAAAGGAAGTTGAGACTTATGGTATGGGAATTCTAGTCTCAATTTTATTCTCGAGAGACATATGAAAATTCTTCACTCCTTTATTTTGTGTTGTGTATATAATTCCCATTTGACATCATATAAAATGAATATAAATATTTTCATGATATTTAATTTTTCATTGGATGTAATTCTTTATTTTCTCTTACGATCCAAATGGTTACTAAAGTATTAAGGGATTTCCATCTCACTTTTTACACATACAAGACACATTCTATATTCAACACCTATATATTTTATCTAGTGTATATAATTTTCATTAATATATTTTATTATTATTATACATAATGTTATGGGAAATTACACATCCATTAAAGGATATCCCTTTTATAGTGTTTATGGTTCAAATGTTACCAAATAGGTAAGCAATTTTTGTCTCAATTTACCTTCTTTGTGTCATATGTTATGCACTTATATTATTTTATGAAGTGTATTTAAAGAAAATTTGACATGTAATATCATGAATTTATTTATTATCTAGATATTTTAAGTAGCATTTAATGTTATTATTCCATGGTCTTTATCATTCAAAGTTACCAAATTGGTATGGGTTTTATGTTACAATCTCATCATTTATCGGGATTTCTCATGATTATGCTTCAAATAATGAAATAATAAGGGTTATATCTAAAAAAATAAAAACATTTATTATCATCTAGTTATGTTGTGAGAATAAATTTTTTCCTAGTATTTTCCTCTCTTTATGTACTAAATAGATCAAAAGATTTTTTTAGTGAAAAAACACCATTATTTCCCTCTTTTTTCAAAATCCCATTTTCTTCAAAAAACATCTTTACAGAAAAAAAAATTAATTTATTTTAACATTATTAAAATGGTTTATTAAAAAAATTTACTATGTTTTAATTTTTATAAATATTTAATGGAATATTTATCTAATTTTATAAACAATTCCCATTTGGAGTTTACAAAAAAAGTGAAAGGAATTATAATTTTAACATGTACTACATGAATATAATTTCACATCATAATGACGATTATTTTCATTGAACCATCCTTTAAAATTTAATAAAGTTATTTTCAAAGAAAAGGATTTTCTATTTTTTTAAAATGTTTTTTTTCAAATAGTAAAGCATATTTTCCTCAAGAAATGTTTGAAATAATTTTTAAATGTTTATTTATAATTTTTCATGTTTATTTTCAAAGAAAATTATTTTAAAAAAATTATTATTTTAAATAGTTTTTTTCCAATCAGATAGGATATTTTCCTCAAGAAATGTTTTAAATAAATTTTAAATCTTTTTTTATTAGTTTTTAATGTTATTTTTAATGAAAAGGATATTGTAAAATTTTTATCATTTATAAAGACTTTTTCAAAGGGGAAAGTATATATTAGTCAATAAATGTTCTATGTAATCATTTTAAATCATTTTCCATCTAAGATTTCATCTATTTATTTTACTTATGCATTACTAGATATAATATTTAATGATAAAACCTTCATTCATTCTCAGGATTATTAATGTTTATGTATATAAAATATTTATGAAACCAATTTTATTTACACGAGTGATGATGTGATAATATACTGATTTTGTTATAGTTTCATAAACATAAGTATGATTTTCATTATGATATGGGTGGGAACTATGTCTCACTACCATGAATTCAGTAAAGGTTTATATCTCATGATATTACCATGGGAAACAATTTTATGGGCTTCATTAACTATTTAAAACATGTGAATTTTGATCCACTATAGGAAACAAACATGTCCTGATTCACAATTAGAAAAACTGTGATGAGTCCTAATCTGATATGTATATGGTATTTTAATTTAATATTGATATATGAAATTATTTTCTTTATTTATTCACTAGGTGAGAGGATGGCATTAAAATCCCCAATCACCAACCAAGGGTTGGATATGGATCTAGCTAAGAGAGATAGATCTTTCCATAGGGGTCTGTGATTAGCCACTGTAAGAGGATAATATTCATTGCTAATATATGTAGTTTTCATGTGCCTTGCTATTCATAAATACCATTTTAGTGCATTTTACATTTTGAACACTCATTCTCATCATTTGTGCACTTCATGCCTAATGTGCACCAATTTAGGCCCAATGTTTCATCTGATTTTAAATAATGTAACTATCCATGTTTTAATTTGATATTCACTTAATTATGAACATTTTTATTCAGGGATCAATGGATTATTAATAAATTATGATGGAGATATTTGGCGATTAAAGGAAACAATTCTGGAGAAGGCAGATTGTATATCATCCCACTGATCGGACTATGGGGCCCACAATACAGGCCCAATGAAGCCCAAACTTTATGGAAGGATAGAAGACATATAGAGTAACAAATCATTCTTCTGGATCCAGTGCTAATTCGTTCTCAATGGGTGTGATTAAGGCGGCCCAAGTTGAAGATTTAATTTTGGGCCAGAATCTGCGGCCCAGAAAAACAGTCCACCATTGTAATCATATCTCCCGAACCACAAATTATTTTGGGCTGAAATTTTACATGGTGTTAGGAGACATCCGGTGCTTCATTTAAGTCATCTATGGCCCACTCCAATTCGGCCTTCTAGAAGGTCCTTGAGGCGCGTCTTTCCGGTGGATGCAAGCTGGCTGCAACTTCGGGGCAAGAAGTGGAAAAGTCTCTCATCATTAATGTTCCACCCACCTTTCCCCAACATAATTAATTAAAGGCACATGGGATGTTGGGGGCTCGGCCAAGGCTTCATTTTTTTCCTATTTAAGGCAGGAGTGGTGGTGGATTTGGGGAGGTTGGATGCTTTCTTTTCATTGTAATGTTATTATGTCAATTTGCCTTTGTAATGTTCTTCCTTCTCATGTAAGTTGTTCGAATCACCTTAGTCTTCAATAAAAGTTCTTCCTCTTCTCTTGTTCTGTTATTATCCTTATCACCTTGATACTGTTGCCTCAAGGTGCGAATTTATTCACACCAAACCTTGTGATTTTGTTCACACAACAGTGGAGTGATTGTTATTTTTGTTATTTTTACTTCTTCAATTCCACCCTCATAAGTCTACTTTCCGCTTCCGTTGAGAACTTGTAATCAATGGAGGGCTAGCTATTTTATGGGTTGATCCAAGGGAGTAGCAAGGGGCTGTATTGAATGTTATTTCTCATGCCCTAAATGTTATTAATTTCTTTTAATTGAGTTTCTTTCATTCAATGATTTTTATTCTTCCTCTTCCTTATTGAATTTATTCACCCCACTTTCATGTGCTAATTACATCCTTTACCTTGGAGTGCTCATGAAAATGATCCTACAAGTGTATAGGTGATTATCATATGTTTTGAAGGTGTTTAATCAGTAAGTGATGAGGTTAGTTTGAATTCATTGCATGAATCCTTCTCGAGTTAATGAAATTAAAATTGTAAAAAAAAAAGAATTCATTCAATCCACCCCGAGCCATAACCTAGGATCAACTCATTTTCTCTTAATTTGAATTCACATAGATCTTTTAGTTCTCTTTAAAAACAATATAAAATCAACCCAAGTTGGCCACTTCATATCCAAAAATCCATCTCTTTTTGTTGAGTGTCTAAAGGTTCTTCTTAGGTCTCTGAGGATTCGACAACCCAAGCTACACTACAAGCGACCGCTTGACCCTTAAAACTTGGGTAAATTTGGGCGAGACCAAATTTTGGCGCCGTTGCCGGGGACCCAAGTAAGTTACCTTAGACACCATCATCCTTTTCTCACCCCACTTTCTCTATTCTCACTCCCATCTCTCTTATCTTTACCCTTTTTTGTTTGTGTGTGTCCGGAGAATCTAGAATCCAACTTTCCATCTTCTCCAATGGAGTATCTTCCAAATTATCATGTCACAAAATCATGCTGGAATGCAATGGAAAATGAATATTGGGAGGCCCCTAAATTAGAAAATTTCTTTGATCAACCCTTGAATAATTACCACACACCTGATGAGATGTACAATCAATGGGATGATGATTATTTAAAGGATCAATTTCCGACCCTCTCGAGGATGATTGGAGAGATGAATCTTAATGAAGTTAATGATTTACAATCTTCTATCCAGCCTAATCCTCAAAAACTCCTTGAACAATTGTGTAATCAAATGGAGATGATGAGTTCCGAGGTATCATCATTGAGATTAGAACTACAATGCATTAATACTTGTGAGGAACTCATCCATACACCAATTGTACCTTCAAAAACCGTATGTGAAGTGTCTAGTTTTCCGCAATCCTCTCATGAATTTATTGAAGAACAGACCTTTGGATTTGGGGTAGGGGAAGTAAATCAAGAAATTGTTGAAGGGTCTTTAAATCAGGAGGAAATTGATTTCATGTATTCACAAGAGGGGAATTTGACATCATGGATTGAGTCTCCTAAGTGTAACTCTATTGATGATTTTTCAAAAACACCAATCACTGAACCACTGAGAGAAATCAAAAACATTGAGTCTATGCCCACTCCTAACACTATTCTTTCCAATTTTTTGGTTGAATCTTCTATTCAAAATGAAACAATTTTGTCAAGAAATTTGGAAAATGAAGATAAGTTGGATTCAAATTCTCAGCCTGTGTCTAAATGTCCTATCCAAACCGAGCTCAAAATCATTGTCCTTCCTTCCCCACTTGAGTACCCTATAATTTTTGTTAAGAAAGAGCTTGGGGGTTTCATTCATTCATCTCATGAAACCCAAAAAGGTGGGTTGAGCTTTGATTTATTAGGAAAGACTACAGAAGAAAAAAGATCAACCATTTCTGATATTCCATGGATTTTCCCATTCATTTTAGAAAATTGGATTGTTCATGAAACAAATTCAAAATATTCTTACCAACCACAAGGGATACACATTCTCAATCATGTTGAAGTGGAGAAAGATGAGGTCATTAAAATTTTCAAAGTTGGAATTGGATAAGTTGAGGGGTTCAAGTCGAGATAACGACGTTAAACAAAAGCGTTGCACGGGAGGCAACCCGTGGTCTTCATCTTTCTAATCTTTGTGAATCGTTTTTTTCCTTCTTCTGCATTTTGTTATTTAAAAAAAATATATACTGTTGACCTGATCTTCTTTTATTAGTACGGATTGGTATGAAAGGGGAGCACCGTATTCATCCGTGTCACGCGGTGTGATCCCTGAGTAATACCTTACCCAGAAAATATAAAGAAGACAATGTATCATCAGTTTATTTTATTTTATTTTATTTTATTTTTTTTATTTTTTTGTAGGTGTTTAAAAAAAATAGATTGTTGACCTGTTCTTCTTTTATGAGTAAAGATGGGTATGAAAGGGGAGCACTGTATTCATCCGTGTCACGCGGTGTAATCCCTGAGTAATACCTTACCCAAAAATTTAAGAGAAGACAATGTATCATCAATTTATGTTTTTATACTTTTTTTTAGGTTAAAAAAAATACCAAAAAGTATATATATTAAAAAAAAATTTAAGGCATGTCATAGGTCATTGGGAAAAGCTGTTCACAACCGTCCAAGCCATTGGGAGACAAACCAGAATTGAAGGGATACATGGGAATGCATTTTCAACGTCAAACACCAGGTGACTTCATTCCATAATTTTCATTTTCAATGTCTTCGGTGAACTTCTATCCCACCCCTTCTATATTTCAATTCTTTAAACACTGGGGACAGTGTTATTCTAAGTTGGGGGGGGAGATGAAAATGTGTGGAAGGAAAAATTTCATTAACCTTGAACATGATAACACACATTCCAAACTCTGAAATTGGATATCAAATAATTTTGCATGCCTTGATTCTGATTTTAAAGCAAGTTTATGTTCATGTGCATTGTTATTGGAAAGTGCGGTTGTCCGATGTGATTTTTCACTGTTATATTTTCATCCATTTAAAAAAAACACACAATGCACATCCTCTAGATTGTGGGGTTTTAGTTTGAGTTCTTGGGGACCCATAATAAATAGCATAGGATTGGCGATCATTTTAATTTTAACATTAGTATTCAAAAAAAAAAAAAAAAAATTTGCGCGTAGAGCAATGAATTGACCTAATGTGTGGCTTTCGGCACTTGGGGATCGCGACTCCATAGTTGTCTGGCCCAGAGTTGGGCATTTTATCTCTATTTGTGGTAATTTGAATTTGTTTTTGATTGAGTTAGCTCGAGATGATGCCCGAGTATGTGAGCTTCACTTGGTGCCCTAAGGTCTTTGAGCCTGGGAGTCATCGGCAAAGTCTTGCTACATGGGTTGACTCGATTGAGTTCAATTTCAATTACCATGGCAAAATTGCAAAAAAAAAAAAACCCAAAAAAAAATATATAAAATAAAAAATGAGTACCCATCTTATTATTAAAATTTGATTGCTCCTAGCGCTTCCATCTTTTATCCCTCGAATGAAAATGAACCCCCATGTCTATTGTGACACACAACACTTCATCATGCTTAATTGAATTTGGATGAAATATGGAAATGAATTTGAACAAAGGAATGGGCTTGGGCTTGGGATATGCTTATGGACATAGCTTGTTTTAAATGATTTTGATGGGTTTCATAATTGTTTGGTATGTGATCTTTGGGTGAGAAATGTGTATTAAAATGTTTTTGGAAAATGGCATTCGAATTTCATTTTTGTGAGATATATTTTGCTCGGGACTAGCAAAACTCAAGTTGGGGGGTGTGATTAGCCACTGTAAGAGGATAATATTCATTGCTAATATATGTAGTTTTCATGTGCCTTGCTATTCATAAATACCATTTTAGTGCATTTTACATTTTGAACACTCATTCTCATCATTTGTGCACTTCATGCCTAATGTGCACCAATTTAGGCCCAATGTTTCATCTGATTTTAAATAATGTAACTATCCATGTTTTAATTTGATATTCACTTAATTATGAACATTTTTATTCAGGGATCAATGGATTATTAATAAATTATGATGGAGATATTTGGCGATTAAAGGAAACAATTCTGGAGAAGGCAGATTGTATATCATCCCACTGATCGGACTATGGGGCCCACAATACAGGCCCAATGAAGCCCAAACTTTATGTAAGGATAGAAGACATATATAGGAACAAATCATTCTTCTGGAGCCAGTGCTAATTCGTTCTCAATGGGTGTGATTAAGGCGGCCCAAGTTGAAGATTTAATTTTGGGCCAGAATCTGCGGCCCAGAACAACAGTCCACCATTTTAATCATATCTCCCGAACCACAAATTATTTTGGGCTGAAATTTTACATGGTGTTAGGAGACATCCGGTGCTTCATTTAAGTCTTCTATGGCCCACTCCAATTCGGCCTTCTAGAAGGTCCTTGAGGCGCGTCTTTCCGGTGGATGCAAGCTGGCTGCAACTTCGGGGCAAGAAGTGGAAAAGTCTCTCATCATTAATGTTCCACCCACCTTTCCCCAACATAATTAATTAAAGGCACATGGGATGTTGGGGGCTCGGCCAAGGCTTCATTTTTTTCCTATTTAAGGCAGGAGTGGTGGTGGATTTGGGGAGGTTGGATGCTTTCTTTTCATTGTAATGTTATTATGCCAATTTGCCTTTGTAATGTTCTTCCTTCTCATGTAAGTTGTTCGAATCACCTTAGTCTTCAATAAAAGTTCTTCCTCTTCTCTTGTTCTGTTATTATCCTTATCACCTTGATACCGTTGCCTCAAGGTGTGAATTTATTCACACCAAACCTTGTGATTTTGTTCACACAACGGTGGAGTGATTGTTATTTTTGTTATTTTTACTTCTTCAATTCCACCCTCATAAGTCTACTTTCCGCTTCCGTTGAGAACTTGTAATCAATGGAGGGCTAGATCTTTTATGGGTTGATCCAAGGGAGTAGCAAGGGGCTGGATTTAATGTTATTTCTCATGCCCTAAATGTTATTAATTTCTTTTAATTGAGTTTCTTTCATTCAATGATTTTTATTCTTCCTCTTCCTTATTGAATTTATTCACCCCACTTTCATGTGCTAATTACATCCTTTACCTTGGAGTGCTCATGAAAATGATCCTACAAGTGTATAGGTGATTATCATATGTTTTGAAGGTGTTTAATCAGTAAGTGATGAGGTTAGTTTGAATTCATTGCATGAATCCTTCTCGAGTTAATGAAATTAAAATTGTAAAAAAAAAGAATTCATTCAATCCACCCCGAGCCATAACCTAGGATCAACTCATTTTCTCTTAATTTGAATTCACATAGATCTTTTAGTTCTCTTTAAAAACAATATAAAATCAACCCAAGTTGGCCACTTCATATCCAAAAATCCATCTCTTTTTGTTGAGTGTCTAAAGGTTCTTCTTAGGTCTCTGAGGATTCGACAACCCAAGCTACACTACAAGCGACCGCTTGACCCTTAAAACTTGGGTAAATTTGGGCGAGACCAGTCTGTGATCATGAAATCTGTTCTTAGCATAAACAAGGGAGCAAATAATTTTCTTTATTTATGATTGTTCCACACTTTTATGAATTTATCTTATGTTTCAAGATTTACTTATGATCAATTTTCAATCTTATGTGCTATTTTTTTTTAAATTATAAAGTTTTATTCCATGATTCATGTTTATGATCTTTGACATGTTATGTATTAACATTTTATGTTTTTCTAATGGTAAAATACCATTATTAATATATTATGATTTAATATTATCATTGATTTATATATATTATGGTTACCCTTATTGAGCATATAATCTCACACATTCTTATGTTTCATTCCCTAGGTTATGAGGAAAGTATTATGTATGGTATGCCTAATTGGATTACTATGTGGGTATATATTTGTGAGATATTTTTAATATATTTAATAAAATAACTAAATTTCATTTATATTCTCCCACGAAACTAAAATATCATGGTCGTCATGTATTTAGTTATAAAATGTAATGAAAATTCATCTAAAAAGATGGGATATTTATATATTAAAATCATGGGTTTATATAGTTGGTATCAGAATAATGGTTTAGTTAACATTTGAAAACTGTGGTGAAAAATCAATATTGAAATACATAGGGATATTTGGACATATCTGTATATGGATATTTCTAAGGTTAAGTCTACGGTTGAGTCTAAGTAAAGAAACATGTCATGGAATTTTGGTAATGGAATATGCAAGTGGTTTCCAAGAAATTTCATCCCTATCTGAATATGGTAAGTTGATGTGGCTCTAACATAAACTGACCTAGGGGAAATATCTCCAAAAGGTGAAATTGAGCTAGAATCAAGCATCACATCATTCCCAACAATAAGCATTTTTGCACACCTGGTTTGAAAATAATGGTGGATATGATTTTAAAAAACACAAAATCTTTATGAACCCTGAAGAATGATTTAAATAAGGACCATGAATAACCTAGTTTAAGACTAATGTGTCAAATATTGAAAAAAAGGTCTCAATATTTAGATTTCTTATAAGTGTGTTTTCATGATTATGTGTTCCCCCATAATGATTATTGTTTCTCACACTATGCTTTCTGATTTTAGTTAACGGTGGGAACTATAAGGAATTAGATCAATGTTGAATGTGATAGGCAATATGGTGATGAGAAAATAAATGGGATGATAATCGGACTTATAGATATTTTAGTTATTCCTAATCAGTTATAATGATATATAATTTCAAACATGCACCCTAACCAACCCATAAACTCACTAAATAAGTGAAAGATATAATTATATGAGTGTTTGGGTTGTGGAGACCATGGTAGAAAGAAGATTATGTTTCCTAAATATCCACAATGTTGGAAAATCACCCAAGTGAATATATTAGAGGAATAAAAAGATGTTTTGAGAATGGAAAATAAGAACAAAAAATCTAGTAATTATAGAGGAAAAATGAAACATTTAATCAAAAAAATGGATAAGAAATTTTTTTACTGAAAATATTATCAAATTATTAATGTTTTAAATGTGGAATTTATGGGTATAATGAAAATTTAAATCCTATGGGGAAAACTCATGAAGATAATTATGATGGTTTTACATGTAATTGTTGTACCACTATTGTAAAGAGGCCATAAAACATATATGGGTGGAAAGAGGTGTTATGGAATAAGATGATGAATCCTAGATATTGGTTTAATAATTAAGTATAATGATTGAATTGTTTATATATAAAAATTCATGAATTAGGAAATATATAAGTTTTTTCATTATGTATTTGAATGAATGTGTTATGTGTTGAATGGTGCTGATATCCTATAAATTTTATTTAATGTCATTGTGATATTTCATGTAAAAACATGATTAAGGGAAATATAACCCTTAATATGTTCATGATGTAGAGATAATTATTTTGGGATAAATGCATGATTGATACGGATAAATTAAATTGTATAATACTAGTTACCTTGGATCTGGTTAAGGATTATGTGAAAAAATTGGTATATGCTTTCAGGGATGGATTTTACAACATTTTTTTGGATTTAAGGAATATATACTATAATATGTGTTTTTTTAATGAATAAATAAATATGTATGTTTTCAATTTGGTTTTATGGTAATTTATGTTATTTAAATGTTTCAAGAGAATACACAATGAATGTATATACATGTTCGGTATTTGAAAATCAAGATCAACTTAATGTTATTTGGGGGATTAATAATAAGTTCATTTGGGAAAATTTTGACCTTCTCTCTAATGTTTTTTATTTTAATCTTTTTTAATGGTCATATGGTTAACCATTTATTAAATGGTTTAAGTATAACTTTGGATGAGGTTTTAAAGATTAATGAATTACTTCACATATAAATATTTATCTATATTAGATTACCAATGCAAATTACTTTTCTATAACTAGAGATAGAAGTAATGACTTATCATTCTATTATGGGTCATGGGATCCATTAGCGCTTCAAGCATAAAAATATCCATCTCCATTTCTTGGAGTAAGAGATGAAGTGGAAATTTGATGAATCACTACCAAATAATTGAATTTTTCTTGTTAAGTTAGAAGTATCACTTCTTAAATTTCCATTCCTTTAGTTTTGGAAATAAAAAACACTCTCTTAGAATTTTGTTTAATAACTTTTTTGTCCCAAGTATTTTTGTAAGTTTTTTATAAAACATTACATTTACCATACATAGAAAAAGATCTAATCTATTATATTTTTAAACCTATTAATATTAATTATGATTCATTTGATTGATTATGTGTCCGTTTAATAAGATTTACCATTATTCAGAACAATAGATATAATCTTTTAACTTTTGTCATGTTGAAAGATGTCATGATAATCGAACTGATTTAGGTACCATTACATTAGACTGGCCATCATAAAGGTTGCTATTTTAAAAAAAGATATGTAATTTTATATGTGTATCCTATGTTTATATTCAAAATATATAGAATTGTTTCTATCATAATTAATTATTTTAGCATTGTGATGGTGCTAAAATAAAATGACAAAAGACATTCAGTGATACCATGACATTGTGAACTGTCAAAGAGCCAACTCTCTGAGGCAGTTTCAATAAAATTAGAAATATGAACACTAGAGCTTCACATTTAAATAGAAAGTCATTTGAATAGTCTGGATCTAATAACATTCCCAACTAAATATGTATAATTGTTTCTCTCCTTGATCATCTCATTCCAGCATCTTTTTAAAACATTAGTGAGTTGTAGTTCTAAGGAATCCTTTTCAGGGTTGATACCTTTAGATTGAATTCTCTTTTGTAATCATGTTTCTGATAATATCAAGATAATATTGGGATGGGAGTATGTTGAATCTAATTTCTCAGATTAAGTGCTTTCGTGGCTAGGAAGACAAATATTGATCATCATATCAAGGGATTCCAAGGATAGAAAGAATAACCTTATTATGATCAACATATTGATGAATTTTATGATAAAAAAGATGGAATTTATTGTAATTAGCAAAAATGGATACCTATATTCAAGGTTATCAAGTACCTTTATAGTTATTGTAAAAATAATTTATTCTTTTAAAATAAATTATAATTAATTCATAACTTTACTAGCTGTTGTATTTCTTTTTCTACAATTCTTTTGCACTTTTCATGTAAAAGAAATTTAGTATTCAAACATACATTTACATACTATTTTTTTACTGGTTTATATGTGATTATGATAAAATATGAATTTTATGAAATTAGATCAACTGTGTTTTTGATTCTTTCATTATCATCATCGAAGGATCTGTAAGTCGGATAATATTACATTAAGAGGTTTTGTGTTTTATTTATTTTAAATTTTTTAAACTATAATTTACCCCACCTCTATTATGAATTTCCCAATAAGATACTCTTATGATCCAACAGTTGGTATTAGAGCATGTTTCAATTTTTATATACTTTTTGATTTTGTACATTCTTTACTTAATGAATGTTGTTTACGTTTTTTTATAATTTTTTTATAAACTATGTTACACTAACATTTTTTTGTAGACAAGATTATCTATTTTTTGGAGGAGGGTATAAATATTGGATCTCTCTATAATCTTAATCTTAGTATACCATGTATATTTTATGGGAATAACAATTAATATTGGAGATATATAATGAATATTTTTATCAATACTAGAGTTAACAATTTCCTAATGCTTAATGGAAAATATAAGATCCATGATAAGAAATTTTATACCTTTAAAAATGGTAAGAAATTTGAATATTAGTTGAACTAAAAAGTCAGAAATACATTATTGGGTTACATTAAGAGGAATATCTGTAGTCAGATATCATTTGTCAAGATTCCTACAGTATTTGGAGTAATATAAAAGTAACACATTTTGGTACATCCAATGTTATAGAAAAAAGAAGAACTATAATTATAGATGATTACCAATAATTTCATTCTCTACCTGGTGAGACAATATTCAAGATGCACCAAAGGTTTATTACTGTTATAAATTGTTTATAGTTTCTTAGAGAAAAAATTATTGATGATGAAATATTCGTCTAAATGATTATAGAAATAATTCCCAATGAGTGGGAATCTAAAATAACTACTATGTATGATACAATAATTCATAATAACATTACATTATATTATTTTATTAGTAATCACATGAAATACGTGGTAAAATTAAATATATATGTATAAAAATAAAAAAATAAAAATTTTGGACGTTCTTTTAATACAACATATATTGTACCTTATAATATTTAGTCAGTACAGAAAGTAGTGAAATATTCCTGAAAGAAGAATGTTTTTGTTGAAACTGATTCAAGTTCATCACCACATCTAGGAAATTTGTAATCAAATTGAACATTATAGTTATAATACTAGAATGAGTTTTACTAATTGAAAACCTATTTTTAGAAACAATTACTTTATTCTTAAAGTGAACTTTTTTAGTAAGTACTTATGTGGTGGACACTATACGAAATTTTTTTCTTTGATCAGAGTACAACCTTTAGGATATCAGAAGTCTTATTTTATGAAATTGACATATTACCAGAATAATAAAATTGGACAAATTTGGTTACCCCAAATTCTATTTTCTGATAATGTCAGACTCAAGAAGGTTTAGGTTTTGAAAAAATAATATTTTTTTGGAAAAGAAAAATAGTGGTAAAAAATATATTTGGTACATGGATACTCTTTTTTCTGGGCACATGACAAGAAATAAATATTTCTTCAAGTATTTAATCAATATTAAAGATTTAAAGGTAACTTTTAGAGATAATTATCAAGGAGATTTTGTCAATATGGGTAACATTTTTCATATTAGAGAACCCCTTATTTAAAATGTATTATTTATTGTTGGATTTATGCAAAACCTTATAAGCATAAGTCCATTATGTGATAAAGGTTAACTTGTAAATTTTATGAATGATAATTATACAATTCATAGTTCCTAGGATTAATTTATTATTTCTCTAAATCAGTATGTGAGTGTTTGTACACTAAACGTAGAATAACTTAATTTCTAATAATTAAATTGTCTAAATGAAATAATTGATCAATCTTGGTTATGACATATAACTTTAGGACACATTAACCTTAGAAACATAGATAATTTTACTTGGAAAAGACTTATTAAGGATCTATTGGAGCTTAGGATTGATACATAAAAAATTTGTGACCCTTGCCAATTTGGAAAGAAATATAATTCAAGTTTTAAATATATTAGTGATGTTTTAACTTCTGATTCATTACATTTAGTGCACAAGGACTTATTTGGTATTGCAAAAACACGATGTATTATTGGAAAATACAATGTATATGTTTTAGTTGATGATTAGACTAGATATATTTGGGTATATTTTATTATAAATAAATCAAAATAATTCAGTTATTTTAAAACATTAATAGCCGGAGATAATAATGAGAAAAATCCCTCCATAATAACTATTCATAGTGTTCATGGTGGTGAATTTAAAAATTCTTCTTTTGAAACTTTTTGTAGTAATAAAGGTATTGAATATAAATTTTCCACACCCATAACCCCACAAAAATGGTATAGTTGAATAAAAAAATAGAATACTTCAACATATAACATGAACCATACTGAGTGAATACTCAATTGCAAATTTTTTTAGGTTTATGTAGTTATTACTCCCTATTAGACAATAAATCAAGCTATAATTATACATTTTCATAATAAAACCCCTTATGAGTTGTGGATAAGAAGAAAACCTAAAGTTTATTCCTACAAAGTATTTGGTTTCAATGTATTCATTCAGAATACTAAAGATAATTTTCATGTGTTTTCACTCAAATCAGATGAATGAGTATTATAGGTTATTCCACTACTATTAAGTATTATATAAATCTTTACAAAAATACATGCTCTTTTGAGGCAATAGTGTGTGTTATGTTTGATGTAATTGTTCCCTTTATTTCCAAACAACCTCAACCAACATCCTTTTATGATAATTCTAAAATTGATTTTTAACCATTGTTATAAATTTTAACTTATAAGTAAATAACGGAAGAATTATTCTCTAATGTTATTGCTCAGAATATTTTCTACCTATTATTGAAGAAAATACTTTTGAAATCCCGATAGGTTTGTTTTTTCTTTGGAATCATCCTAGAAATAGTACTGTTGGTGATGTAGATCAACCAGTTAGGACAAGAAGTTCCTTAAGAAATGAAATTGAACATATTGATTTCTTATCCCAATTAGATCATATGAATCTTGATAAGGTTTTAGGTGATTAGGATTGTATTAAGGCTATGCAAGATTATATCAATGAGTTTCAAAAGAATAAATTATATACATTAGTTAAAAAACATAAATAGACTCTTATAAATTGAGTAAAATAGGTTTTTCAGAATAAATGCAATGAAAATAGTATAATATTTATAAATAAAGATAGAATTTTTTAATTAGGTTATAACCAATAAGAGGTAATAGTTTATGAAGAAACTTATGCTCAGATATCAAAACCTGTAGCTATTTGATTACTTCTATCCTTTTCAGAATTCTTTAGTTTTAAACCTTTTTAAATGGATGTAATGTGTCATTTTCGTAATGGATATGTGTAGTAGGAATTTTACTTTGAACAACAATAATTTTTTGAAAATAAAACTCATCACGAATTTGTTCATAAACTTACCAAATCACTATATGGACATAAACAAGCCCCTAGAGTTTTGTATGATGCGTTAACAGGATTTTTGTTATAAAATAATTTTGTTTGTGGTGCTTTAGATCCAACTCTTTATATAAAATTAGTTAATAAAAAAATTATGATAGTATAAATTTATTTTGATGACATTATATTTTTTTGAACTCAAAAATCATTAACATATTCCATTGTGTATCTTATAATGTTTGAGTTTGAATTGAGTATAATAGGTGAGTTAATATATTTTTAGAGGTATGATAGAATGTTTACTTTAATTAACAACTAATAATCTATATTTAATGTTTGTAGTATACTTATGTGAACGATATCAAGACAATCCAAAACAATCCCATATTAATGCTATAAAATTAATTTTTCATTATCATAAAGGAACCATGGATCTAGGAATATTATATTCATCTGAAAATGATTTTGAACTAAATTTTTTTCCAAATGCTAGATTTGGTTGATGTAGAATGGATAGAAAAAGTAAATTTAGAACATGTCATTTCTTATGATATTCATTAGTTTCTTGCTCATGTAATAAAAAACACATTAGAACTTTCCACTATCGAAGACAAATATGTGGAGGCTGGATGTTGTTGTTCTCATGTGTTGTTGATGAAATACACACTCACCGACTATGTCATGATTTTTACTAAAACTCCAATACTTTTTGATAATATAATTTCCATTTATTTATTAAAAAACTCATCATATCATCCACATTATATACACATAAATATAAGATATCATCTCCTTAGATATCACATATGTAAAAGAAATATAATTTTATAATTCATCATAATTCAAGAACTACGTGTTGATATTTTTACTAAAGCCCGTAGTTTTGATAGTTTTGAATACATTAAACAAAAGATAAAAATGATCAAAATTAATTGATAATGCATATATATATATCTTGTTTACCAGTCTGTTAACATTAATATATTCCATTTAATAGGTGGAGTAAATAGGTTTTCTGGTTTTCATAAATTTTAGTTTTTTTATTTTAGATTTTTAAACTGTTAGTTTTTCTAAAAAATTGTATTGTAATATGTTTCCTAGACTCAATATTTAATAAATAATTTAGAGTTATAGTTCTAAATTTTCTTTTTTGGAATCATAATTTATTATAAAATTTACATACTCAAAATTTATTACAAAATATCATAATTAATTTTTCATAATAAAACTATCATAATATAATTTTCGTAACAAAACTATCATTAGTGGGTTTTTATAATAAAATTATTATAATTATTTTTTAAAAATAAAACTATCTAAATATAAATTTATTAAGAAACTATCTCAATTTGATTACTTTTAAAAAAATCAAGAAGAACAGGTTAATCATACCAATGAATTTTTTCACTCCAAAAGGTACTCTTATATTCATTCAGTTTTTACACTAATTCATTATATAATTTTGTAATTGTTTTTGTTATTATACTTTATTTTTTAAAAAACTTTCTTTTTTTCATGATTACAAAAAAAAACCTATTCATAATGATTCTCAATCCAATAACAATTTTTAACAAATTCAGAGTTAAAATAAGAATTAAAACATTTCTCCAATTAAATGATGGCCATTAGATTAGAAAGACATTCAATCTCAACCATTTATTTGAATAAGAAAGTTGAACTATCACCTCTAGATCATATATAAGTGTGGTAAATCCCTTGTCTCACATTTTTTCTCAAATTATATCTCTCTCGAGATCTTGTATCGATCAAATCCATCAATCTAATACCTTTTCTTTTTGTCTAATCTCTAGTCACAGTTACCATTATGATTATGATGAACAAATACTATGAAAAATGTTATATTTTCATTGAATTCCTTATTGATAAATCACGGTTTGATAAGTTCAATACTATTATCAAAATTATAATAAAATTTCTAGGTTGGGAAAGTGTTTGTGAAGATCTTATAGATAAAATTTTTGATCTATATTATCTTAATATGGTTCCATAATTTTATTGTTATGATCTTTTTTATAAATAATATATTAAAGATGAAGTTTCATTATCCCTATTTGGAAAGAGATATAAGATTTCAAATAAAATATTAGCGGACTTTTGTAATGTTCTTTCTGATGTAGAAGCATATTTACATTCTCACATGTTACTAGATAGACATGAAGCCTTTAAGAAAAATAATTCTGAATATTTCTTATTCTCATTATATATGAAATTAAGAAAAATTCTACATTTGACTCTGGAAAACAGAGTAATTACTTTTTGGATGCAAGGATGTCTTATCCCCAGAAAGGGTGATAAAGATATATTAAAATGTTTTGATGTTTTTCTTAGACTACTTGGTAAATATGAGAAAAATAGACTTAGTGATGTTTGTTTTTAATATGGTTAAAATATTTAAAGTGGAAAAATCATGTTGAAGATAGTTATGTTTGTACCCTTCATCAGAAAGCTGATTGTTATATGTATAAAAAAATTTAATGTTGAGAATATTTCTTACACAGTATGATAAAAAAAAATTATTAATGAAGATACAATTTACAGAATTAAATTAGTTTTTGATTCTAAATAAAAAAAGGTTTTTCGAAAAAGTTGATGGTGCTGCATTAGACGCATAACCATCAACGAATGTTGTGGAAGGTGAGAAAAGATGAAAATTTATATATTCCTCACTTGTGAAACATAATAAATAAAATATAATTTTTTTATGAAATTTTTAAAAAGTTGTTGTTATATAAATATCAATAGAAACCAAGGGATCCTGAGTTTGATCTTGATCCTATAGGGGTAAAAGATATGAAAATATGGTTTAATAATATTTAGATTAATAAGTTAAAAGAAAGATGGAAAATAAAATTTTATTTGAATAAATAGTTGTATAAATCTCATTGAAATATGTTGAAAAGTATTCTGAGTATCCTATCCATGTGATATCTCATACCAATAAAGTCATTAAAGACGCTAGACTTGTTTTAAAGAGATTTATTTTTTGACTTCGAATATTCCTTTAGTGGCTAATAAAGATAAGGGATAAAATTTGTGGAAGAATCGGTACCCACCATTCATAAGAAATAATCATCTTTAAAATTAGTTATTAAGGGTTTTTAAGAACAACCGGACAATAAAATAACATATTGAGAATTTTTCTTAAAGGTAATGCTGTGGTAAAATACCAAAGAACCATTTATTCATTAGAGAAAAAAAATTTACAAAAAACGGAATGATGGGATTCTTTTATAATCTCTATCAAAAAGATGAAATAAATCAGCTGGCAGGGTATCCAGCCAAGTCATGTTCTGATGAACAGCTTTGTTGGCAAGGGCATCCTCAACTGCATTTGCTTCACGGAAGGCATGAGTAGCTGTGTAATCAATCAAATGGAGCGAGTTCAAGCAATTTATCCATAAAGTATTAAGCGGACAGGCGAGATGTATAACACCATTCCAAATGGCATGGACAATGGTGGTAGAATCTCTTTCCATCCAAAGCTTTCTCCATTCTCTTTGATGCGTGAAATCAACTGTGTGGATGACCCCCAACATTTCAGCTTCCAAAGATGAAGAGATACCACATCCACCATAGAAGCAACCCCGACACTGACTAGCGGAGTCTCTAAAGATAGATCCATAACTGTTAGCACCTGGGTTTCCCTTCTAGGCACCATCAACATTCACTTTGATCCATCCTGGCATCAGTGATTTCCATAAAACTTCAAAGGAACGTCTGGGCTGTGGAAAAATACCTGGAACCCAGATACGATGAAAGATCTCAAATTCACCAACAGAGTTGTTGAAATAGTCTTTTTGAATTGAAGCAGCTTCATGGATCGCAATGAGAATTCTAGTTTTTACTGCATTGAGACTGAATGAGTGCTTATTATGAATGATATCATTTCTGATGTACCAAATCTTGTGCAATAGTTCTGCCACTGCTGCAAGAAATATATTTTTAACTTGTTGAGATGCCTCATGTCTAGTACATTTTTTCAAAAACAAACAAATCGAGTAAGATAAGGACCAACTGCAATTAAATAAGTCAAGAATATAATTCCATAAAGCAGAGGTTGTAGCACAAGACAAGAAGAGATTATCAGAGTTCTCCCTGTGTTGATTACACAAATGGCATTTAGAGCAGAGTTGAATGCCAAACGTTTACAGGCCAGTTTCTGTGGGCAATCTATTATGAGAAATACGCCACATAAGAGTGTACCTTGAGGGTTTGATCCAAGGCATGTTAAAGGTACTCACCCATTGATGATTAGATTCATTTCCATAGAAATTATGTTCGTAGAAGTTTTTTGAGACAAGAATACAATTAGTAGCAGGTTCCCAAACAAGGAAATCTTCAGAAGTAGAAAAAGGAAAATTATCAATGATCTGCACAATGTTGTCAGGGAGATAATGCCTATGCGATTGTAAAACATTTTGATAGTATGACTCATATCTTCAAGAGTATTATTCGGAGGTAACAATGATATCAAGGGGTTATCAATCCAATTGTCACACCAAAAATTAATGCAGGAGTCAGCACTAACCATCCAATGAGAAATAATATAGAGAAGAATAATAGAAATAAATAGAAGAAGAATGATAACCAGCATAAGCAGTAGAAGGATAAGAATAATAAGAACTAAAGGATGACAAATAATAAGCTAACGATTAAGAAACACATAAAGATAAAGGATCAAAATAAAAGGAATCATTGGAATCAAATTATTGTTCATCAGATTTACCCTCTAAGTATGATAAGGATGAATAATCCTTATCAGAAGATTAATATATGTAATAAAAAAATTGGAAAGAAATTAATCCTCAAAGGAGGAAGAACAATGTCAACATTCTCATAAAAAACGTTTTGATAATGTTGAATCTGATAAGGATGTGGATGTTTTTAAAATTTAGTTTGATTGGAATGTTTTATATAATGGTAAATAGAAGGATGATGAAGTTACCAAACCTTGATCTGCATCACTAAGAATGAATCCTCCCAAACCTTCTTCTTGTTCATTATATTCAGAAGCAACCATTACCAAAAATTTCTTGATTATACTTTCCAATATTGAAATGGTTACATGAAACAATTTTACATTTTCTTAATACAAATGTAAGGTGTTGACTAATTCAAAAAATCCTTATTGAGAAATTATTATTGTTGAAATTACTTTCCAAATTAGTAACCTGAATTGAATAAGAGTTAAAAAATTCAAGAAAATTCCAATACTCCCAAAATATCATACAATAAGATAGTGATGTGGTCTAACATATTGGACAATTATATTCATGAACATGATGACCAAAATTTTTAAGTAAATAATCTTTTTTTTTTTGAAATATCTGATTCCTTCAACAAGTTATCCTCGTTTATATATGACAGAGTAAATTTTTATGAAGAATTCTGAGATTCAACTCCTGATCAGACATAGAAAGTAAAATCATTGAAACAAAACGTTTAGAATTCTGATATAGAGAATAACTATCTCAGATCGTGTGAATCCAAACTATTTATTGCTAAGGAAGAGATCAAAAATTATTATGTAGTGATTGAAATCTTGATTTATAAAGATCAAAAGTAGTCTGATCTCAATGAAAATATTGAAAATATTGAGAAGGATCATCATGATTTCAAAAGGATGATGGATTTCATGAAACACCATATGAAGATATATTAATATTTTCATTTGAATTCTTCGTGAATATTTTGAAACCCATATTAATGATTTCTTGTTATGAAATAATTTTCATCCAAATCATTCGTGATTGAATGTTTTCCAAATATGATTGAATATATGTTCATTCATATTATTCATGGCAGATTAATTAGTTCAATTTATTGTTTCTTATGTTATCATTTCTAAAATTTTAGGAAACGTTTGATTCTTTCCCATTCCTTTTTATAAATCAAAACTGCGTACATTATTTTAAAAGGGGGTAATATTTTATGTAGGGGTGTAGGGTTTAATAACAGGGGAGATACTATCCTTAGGGGGACAATTATTCCTAAGCGGAAGAATGAGTATTAAAGTAAGAGTTTTTCTAATAATTTCCACCTTATTTCATTAGAGTTACAAATGTGAAATATATATAATTTTTTATTATAAGGAATTATTTTTGAATTATAATGGTGATGAAAATAGTTTTAGGCATTCAGCTATTCCAAAACATTGTGAGAATTTAATGATATAGTTGTATAGGTATTTTGAAACAAGCTATGAAATATGACCATTAGAGAATCACCTATTAGTAGCATGTTATTTAAAGAGTTTAGAGATGATTACATTTGTAACTCAATTTGTCTAAAGTTTTCTCTATGTGAACATATCATTATAAATTCTTCGTAATACATTATAGTGTTATAGTTATAAGGAATCTTTATCTAGGTCAATTCCATCAGAACTAATTTTCTTTTGTAATAAAATTTCCTATCATTGTTACGATCAAGGGATTGTAGGGATAAGAAGATGGCGAATCCAATCCATCAGAACAAGTGATTCCAAAGCAAAAAATATAGATATTGATTATTGTATTGAGGGATTGTAAGTATAGGAAGAGAGAGCATATTCTGATCCTCATATTGAGGGATTTCTAGATAAGGAATGTCAAAATTTGAAGTAAGTATAAAAATTTGCATAATATTAGTCAAGGTAAATAACTACCATTAATCTTAAGGTTAAAATATTGTATTCTTTTAATATAGCTTGTAATTTATTCATCATTTTACTTGCTATTTTATTTCTTATTTTTTAAAGTCTATTTTGTTGTGGATGTAAAATGAATCTAGTATTAATACTTATTTTTCTCTAATATTTTTTTATAAGTGTATCTTTTATTATGATAAAAACATACTTTGATATAATTGGGTCAATTGTGATTTATATTCTTTCAATGTGATCATCAAGTGATCTATAAGTCTGATAATATTAATTTAAGAGGTATTATGTTTTGTTTAGCATAAAATTATTAAACTACAATCCACCCCTATTATATGTATATCCACTTAAGATTCTCTTGTGATCCAAAAATGCTTAAGATATAAATAAATGATAGTCCTTAGGTATATAGTCCAATTAAAAATTATTTATCATATCGGGATGGTAGTATAATTATAAGAAATTCCCCTAAACCTCTCTCAGTTTCATGATTTGTTCCACATATATCTTCTAATGTAGTATATACCTAATCCATCACATTTACTTAACCCACGGGTCGTACCGATAGACCATGATCATTATTATAAGAAATAACCAGTGGAGATTATGCATCATATAGATAAAGAGATATGAAACAATAATACTTACCATGCCAATTTTTTGTGGTATAACCACTAGCTTGAGCAAGCTACATGGGAACCTGAGGACGTAATGAGGTATAACTATCCTTACTTGGGGATACCAAAGTGAAAATTTTCAATAGATAAATTCATTTTAATGAGGGTATAATGTTACACCCCAATATTTCATGAAATATATATATTTAAAATAAATTTAATCTTATTGATATTTTTTGTTACACAAAACACATATTTTAGCTTTTGTGACGTGCAACATCATGTTTAACTTGTGTTATACGCATGACCGAGATTAATAAAAATGTGACATGCTATTAAAATATTATTATTTAATATGATATTTATTTCCTAGCTATTAAAATATAGAGTATGTGTAGGATTAACTAAATTGACAAAATATATGGTTTAATCCTGTATATAAAATTAATTCCATGGTTTCTAGTTAATTATAAAATAAAATAAAAACTATTTCAAAATATGTAAATGTTTTTCTGAAAAACTATTTTTATGCACACAAACACATTTTACCCCAAATAAATTAAATAAATAAATTTTGGTAAATGATTTCAATGAAATATATATATGATATATTTAATCAAATGTTTATCATTCATCTTAGGTTTTTTCTACATAAGAGATAAGAATAAATCCAATTTAACACATTAAAATTGTATTTTTCTAAAAATCAGTTTTGTTTCTTTTTGCGCAATTATTTTAAAATTACTTTTTTCCACTTTTAGAAAATGTATTTTCAAAAAATAAAAATAATTTTTGAAATTATCATGTTAAATTTATCTTATGGTTAAATTTTTTATACTTTTATATGAAAATAAATTTTTCTATGAATCGGAAAAAATAGTAGTTTTTATAATGAATTGCCAATTATTTTAAAGAATTTAAATACATTTAAATTGTTTAAAGATGGTTTTAAAGGTAAAAATGTTTTAATTATATATTTATTAAACCAATTTAGTTCAGCAGAATTTTAATGAACCCTCCCCCCAAATTATACCCCTCCTGGGCTGATAATGAGATAAGAGAGATGGTTACTACCTCTGTCCAACCTCTAGTAGGCCACAGTTTGACTACACGCACCGAGGGTATAATAAAAATGCATATGAGAGGAATTACCCTATAAGAGAACATGAAAAAGAGATATATAATATAGATGAACCAATCAAAACCTTCTCTAACATATATAGTGAAATTCTAGGAGAAAACATTCAATGTCATACAGTACTATAACAATGGAAAGGAAAACTATATGTTCAAGAAAGGTAAATAAGACAATGAACATGAAGCCCAAAGAGCTCAAAAAACCTAAGCTCGTAATATCCAGATCAATCCCAAACCTGATATGACTTACCCAAAAATTATTCTATATATATTTTGGAAAACTATAATAGTATACTAAGAATGATAATCCTAAGATCATTTAATGAAAATTTTCATGAAATCATGCTAAAGAAAAAAAACAAAATAGAAACTAACTCATCACCTAAATAGGTATAATATGTTCCCAGCCTCCCCATGGATAACTCTCAACATGTATTTAATATAAGAGATGATATAATATAATAATGAAACATCAACAGTACCTTTCTCCTACTTCTCAATAGGTTTTCTGCTCTGTCCCAACATCGCACGTCCCGAGTAATCTCCCTCCAAAATAAGCCACCCTGAAGACATATGGGTAGGTCATCATAACATGCACATTGTTCATCACACGATCACATCATCCCATATCACATCACCAGATATAGTAACCATGTAGTTTCCAAGAACCACCACATCATGTATGAATTGTATCAAACATCAGGTATTATACCTTAATCTATTACAACCCATACCCTAAGTAAGTAACTCATTTCATAGTAGCCTATAAAATTCATACATATAATAATGTTTTGGATATTATATCCTTATATTAATTTGTGTTAAATAACCCAAATCCATCCTATACTTTTACAAACATACATGGTAAAACTAATCTCCACGCATACGAGCATAAGTAACTACCAAGAGAATAGTGTGGGGCTAAATGAGGGTAGTCATCCATTCATCCTCCCACTGAGATGTTGGGGACAACACCCTACTAGAGTCCATAGGGTGTCAGTTTCCCTTACCAACTGGGTAGTTTTATCATATGAAATCATATAATATATAAGATATAATAATGATTACAAACACACTATGCTCATAACCTAGTCTGAGACTCAACTGCATCTAATGTTGATTTGAATCCCAACTACCACTACAAAGACCAAATATCCTATAAGAAGGAATGAATTAAAAAGATCTAAATTAATTATTTTTTTCCTTTTTTATCAATTTCCTTCCATTAATTAATTCATTATACATTAAATTAACCATTAAAATTATTTCACATTACATTATATTAATAATCAGAGTAAATTCCTTACCCTATAGGAATAATCCAAAATAAGTCCATCGGTTTTCAATATTTACATCATTTTGTCATTTTCAATCCAAAAACATAAAACTGATGGATTAAGAAAGGTTTATTCATTAATATTACCATGATATAAACCAGGTACTCCAGGAAAACTATTCTAAGCTACCATGAAGAGGAAATATGAAACTGAGCACACCCAACTAGATCAAGTAGTGGGGAGAGGAATGCATATAAAATAAGAAACATATCCATAAACCATTAAAAAAATTCATAAGTGAGAATCTTGGCTCTGAGAATCACATCAATGGGTTATCCCAACATCACCTTGACCCATCATCTACATTGTTATCCCAAACACCCCCAAGCCAATATCGATGCAACTCAACGTAACAGACATCAACTATTTCAAAATCATCTGGACCTACCCACCCACATCACAATACCCATCACAAGCTCATCTATTCCAACAATAAAATTTCACATAAATAAATTGGATAAGAAATAAATAAGTTACATGGAATAAATATTCACCATGTGACTCGCTACATTAAAATAGTGAATTGGTGAAAGATGGGATCATCACTGGAGAACTTGGGCCACCAGCGGGAGGGTTCCCTGATTCCAAGGGAAGGAATGTGGAACATTTTTTCTCAAGAGAATGCTATCAAGAAATAATTATGGAATGGATATTCATTTCTCAGTTGGCAGACACTGGAAGATCATATTTTCCATATCATAAAATTTTTATTACCAACTACCTCATATCTCATTTAATTAGATGTTGAGATGCTCGTTTACAGTCTCAAGGCTCAATGAAAAATCAATGATATGATCAACCTTTGAGAATCATCCTTCAAAGTCCCTTGATTCAAGTTTCCAAAAGTTTCACATGGCCATTTTCCTAATACTGGTGGAAATATCAATGTAGGTTATTTTACATAGCTAGAAGAACCACGTAGGAAAATTCGACACAAAGACATTTCCCCTTGTTGCTAAATCTTTTAACCTATCCATTCTGACTGACCATGAATTAGGATCCCTCCCATGCCTTTAATCACACCTTCCTGATGTGAAATTCTTCCCACTTCCATCATTTAGAATCCAAGATCCTCCAAATTGTATTTAATCCTTCTATGAGAACCACAATCATTGAAAACATGAAAATGTTTGGACTAGATCGATCAAGGGATTTATATTATAATCCCGTAAAAAATATTGTCCTAGATAATCCAAAACCAAACACATAGAGAAAATAGAATGGAGTCATCTGAACATCCACCCCATGAGATACCTCTCAAAGATATAATCATCATAGGTTCTCAAGAACCTTATCCGAGAAAAAAATCAAAACCACATAATAGGGAAAAATCACTCCTAAACACTCTCATGTGGGAGATACCTCTCAAATGAGAGTATATGATCAAAAGGATCAAGAAGAAACATTCTCATAAAATAAAAAATTCATCATCCACAAAACAAACAACATTACATAAGAAGAGATAAACCTAAAACATCTTAGAGTACTGAGTGAAAATCTACAACTCCCATTCCTAGGTACTCTCCTCAATGCTAACATTTTTTCACAATAAATAATCCAAATGAAAGAATGAATGCACAATACTTTCTCATGAATGTCCTAGATATCTATAGGATTCTTCTTGATGGTATCATCATCATCAATATGAAAATCTCCCCAATCGATGAAAAGAGATTCATCATCAATATTAGAACTGAGCTATTATATGTGAAAAATATCATGTATATGGATCTTTTAAGGATAATTTATAACTAATACAACAAAACTCCCACATGAGCCGAAACCTTGAAAGGCCCAACAAACTAGGAAGAAATATTATTCCCATGACCAAAACATTCCTACCCATGAAGGGGAGTCATCATGAGAAATGGATAATATCTAACATTGAACTCTAGAGGTCTTATCCTATGATCTATATAGTACATCTAATAATATCATGTTTCCTTCATCCACTCATGAATTGCCAGAACCTTCTCTTTCATATTATATGATAGTTCTAGCCTGGTAATTTCTAAATCTCCGACCCCAATCTAGAACAATATAGAATGGAATGTTTTATTGTATAGTGTTTGAAATGACACCCTACCAATGGTGGGTTGGGAAATATTATTTTAAGAAAACTGTACCAAGGGTAGATGCCTCATCCACAAATCCCCAAATTGTAGGACATTAGAGGAAAAAATTTCTCAAAGAGTCTTTATAGTCTATTTTGTTGACTATTTTTCTCCAAATAGAAAGAAGTTATATGGAATAACTGAGATATAAAATAATGTTGGAGACTTATCCATACCTTATAGGTTAAATGAGTATCTCAATCAAAGATAATAATTCTTGGGACTCTATGGAGAAACACAACCTCCTCTCGATACTGCCTTGAAAAAACCTCTACTGATCTTGACTCTCAGATCTCTATAAGGTGGGCTGAGTTCACCAACTATCCACTATCACCCATATAGAATTATAGAATCCCTGATATTGAGGAAATTCGGTAAAAAATACATAAATATGTAACCCTACCTCCACCAGGGAATGTGTAATGGCTAGACCAAACCAATGATAACACGGTCCATGATCATCACCTTATGGCAAAAAAACATTAAGAAAAAACACTATAACTACATGACTCAACCCAGTCCACCAAAACCAACAACTCAAAGATCAGTAAATCATTATCATGTCAAGATGTACCTCTAAAGGGGAACTATATAACTTATGGAGAATCATATCATACAACACTGAAAGAATAAAAATCATTCCCTTGAACAACAGCTAGTGTTATCTATTTTTAGACCAACCATTTGGGGAATCACAAAAATACTTAGTCCCTCTAAACAACCACCTCATAATCCCCTAGCTAAGAATCCTACACCTACTACACCAAATATAACATCATAATCATCTAGAAATTCAAAAATATCTCATATCTAGATGCATCACTGAGAGTTATTCCATAAATCTCTAGGAATCCCTATATTCACATACAACATCACTGCATGACTTCCTACAAGGTGCATCGGCTACATCATTTCCCATTCCTAGTATATATAAAACATTTAATTCATAATACTAAAATAATTCCATCCACCAACACTGATGAAAGTTCAAGTCATTCTTGGAGAGGACATAAATCAATACCTAATGTTTGGAAAAAACCAACATATGCTCACCGATTAGGAAACCTCTCCACAAATTCAAAGCAAACAAGATTTATGCCAACTCAAGATCATGGGTGGAATAGTTAATATCATAGGTATGTAACTACCAAGTAAAATAGTGAAAAATTATCTCTAATTCATTAGATCTCAACCCAATATAAGATGCCAAGAATCACATTATAACTCAAACAAAACACCTTCTACTTGAAAACTAATGATTGCAACACTAACCAACTTCTTCTCTAGGTACACAAATGTAAAGACCCAGAAATTTGAAGGGATTTTTTTTTAAATACTTTGAATTTTACGAGTCTGTGTCTTCTGATGGAGTTTCATTCCGAGGCATGGTGTGCTCGGAATCAATTTTTGATGTTTATCTTGGGATGTTCAGTGAAAGAACGAGTGGGTTTTTCTAAATTTTGAACCGGTGCTCAGAATAAAAATCTAAGGGCACCGATGAATTCGCAGCACCGGGATTCGCTTAGGTGAAGCTTAACATCAACCGAAAAAGGTCGGATGAAAAATATAAATTTTTAGACTCTCAGAAAAAGAATTATATAAAATAAAATAACTCTATGTTATTTTATTCTTTTTCTTCCACTGTTGAGCAAAAGTTGGCAGAATTGCAGTGTAACGATGATCAATAAATGAGGGCCATTTAATGACTCATCCCTTTGTTTGTGTAACAGCAACACCCTTGTGTTTAATAGGTTCATTAATTAAGGTTCATCAGTTAACCATAATAATGAACATAACATGAGGATTAATTATTTTATTAATAAACCCTTTGGAAAATGATTTGAGAACCCATGGGAGGATGCTCTGACAAAACTCCAACCATGCCGGCCTCCGACGAGGAATGACGAAGAACGGCGGTTCCTCAAAGATTGACGACGTGCCGCCAATCCTCTTCCCTATGGCCAGAGAGGAGATGCCGCTTCCTCCAGGGAACGCCCCGACAATGCCTACGATCCTCTTCTCCACAACGCCGTGTACGGCGATGCTGATGATTGTATTCATTGTTGAGGTAGGGGAATTTGGAAATTGTATGTTATTTATTATGAGAATTATACCCTCGTGCATGGTATCATTTTTTTTGGTGATGTGAAGAACCACTAACGCAGTGGGTGCGGACTAACGAACAAGTCTGGACCCACTGCTGCTTTGTTCTTGTTGTGCAGAAATATTAGTGACGATGAAGCGGGACCATTCTAGCGATTGGAGGCCTTCGCAGTGGTGTAAGGGTCCCGAGATGTCTGCAGGTGAAAACAGGATCAAGAACGGACCACAGGAATGACTTCGGCGGGCCGCAAGAACCTCAGGCGGCGTGGGTCGCCGGTGCGACGGCCAGCACCGGTCGGCCCCCCAGAGGTGGCGGTGCCCTGGCGCACTGCCGGCAAGAGCCACTGAGGCTGAATCCGCGGCGGCAGGGGACCAGATCCCGTGGCTGCGCGGGATCCGGAGGAGACGTAATGTTGGGCGCCGCGTCTGCGGAGCGCAAAGGGAGGGGGGACCGCGTCCCCCCTGTTCGGCCCGCTGTCCGAACCAGCGCACCCCCCGGCTGGGCTAGGGTGGGTTGCACGAACCAAGCCGGGGTGCACCCGGGCCCGGGTCGGGTCGACCCAGTTCGGGCCGACCCAGGGGTGGTTGGGCTGGGCCGAGACCCCCCCCCCACTTCGGACCATTTTCGCTCTTTTGCCCATAACATGGGCTACAGACCTCTGATCGATGCACCGTCAGTTGAGTAGAAATCCATGGATTGATATGGTCATTTTGGTATATTACACTCAAGGTTTATGCAAATTTTGTGTATCGCCAGGTTGGTTCGAACTCGAAACCAACCGGGCCCTTGGAGTGGAAACACTTATAACATAAGGACCGGATGTCCGATTGATGTGACGTCAATTATGTTGGGATCCTTTTGTTGAGACGGTCCTTTTGGCTTACTCTGATTGAGGTTTGGATGCAGCTGGAGTACGGTCGGGTTTGTTTTAGCCTAAAAACCAACCGGACCCCTGGGACGGAAAAGCCAATAACTCTCAAACCGGGCGCCCGATTGACGCACCGTCTATCACGATGTGTTTCTTTTGACGAGACATAACATTGGGATACATCCACTTTGGACTTTGTGACAGTAGATGTATCAAATATCTCTCTCTTGCTCGAAAAGCAGACCCTCCCAGAATCAAGCATGCTGTGTGCGGGAACCCTAGAGCTGGCTGCGACTACGATGATGACGACTGCACTTAGATCCTCTGTGGGTTCAGCAGTGAGGAAGACTGTACTTGGATCCTCTGTGGGTTCAGCAGCGATGACGACCATACTGAAATCCTTTGTGGGTTCGACGGTGATGACTACTGTTCTGGTATCCTATGTGGGTCTGGTAGTATTGACCTCCGTACTTGTATCCTGTGTGGGTTCGGCAGAGTAGCTAGTCTTGTATCCTTTCTAGGTCCAACAGCTTAGCTGGTCTTGTATCCTTTGTGCGTCCGACAGCTTAGATGAATCAGTGGCTACATATGATCATCTTTATCGCCTTATGAAGTGTATACCTATATGAGCTGAGTCTTGATTCTCAATCACTATCATTGATGTGGTTGACTTGTTTTCCGGTGTGGACTGGGTTGTGATTTCCTGTGTGGATTGGGTTGTGCTTTCCTCTGTGGACAGGGTTGTGCTTTGGCTCAGGAACTGGAGCCTAACTGTAACTGATGACTTAGGTATATGTATGTGCATGTACCTAAGTAGAGTCATTTTATACTTCGTGATTTAATCATTCCTTTGAGTTTTATCCTACGTGGATTCTGAGAGATATTCGGGGGTCTCAGGGTCCCTACTGAGTATCGTATACTCACCCCTGCATGGGTTCTGCCCACACTACGTTTTGTTGGATGCAGATGACGGACAACACTGGTCGGGGTGGTGGCTTGTGGAGGCTTGTGGAGCTGGACGGTACCTGGAGGTGGACCACTTGGCGGGATGTACACGGAGCAGACGGTCGGACCCGAGGAGCTGAGGAGACTATCTGCACCCACCCTTCTGGTGGGATTTCTGAAGGACGACTCAGTGTTGCTGTTTTTCTTACTATTGTTGCACTTTCCTTTCAGTGGTACTGTACTTTCAGTTTGGTTTGAATACTGGCCCATTTAATTTTTAAGCACTTACCTTGTACTCAGTTTTACTTAGTGTTTACTTCTCTTGCATACTCTGTTGTGTATGTTACTTCATAAAGGCAATGTCTTCCCTTCTTTTGGGATTTACACCTTTGGTGCTAGTCGCCATCCCCTAGCCTATGGAAGTCAGGATTGGGGTAGTCACGGCACATGCCCCGAGGATGGCTCGTGACCAATTGGTATCAGAGGAGTCGGTTCTACCGCAGAACTCAGGACTCTAATAATTTCTTCTCTGTGAAGCAATAATGTTTAGAGTAATGAGTGTGGTTATCAGTCCAGGGTGTCCAGTTTTGGTGTGGCGGCTGACGTATCCGTACACCAGGACCCTAACATCTGATTTCTGACTCAGTCCACGAAAAAATTGATTGCATGTGTGTTTTAAAAGTTTTATTTGTGATTACTTTGTGTCAGCTCACCAGGTATACTGTATTAACCATGGCACACGTGTTTCTTTTCAGGATGGCCCCACGATGGCAGCTAGCTGGGGTTCCAAGCTTTGTGCGAGACGGAAGCCCACCGAGCGACGAGGCCTCGGTGCGGGGCCCCATTACAGCGGAGGCACCAGCGGTACCTCTACCCACTGAGCCACCGATTCTACCCGCCCCAGCAGCGGAGAGTGCATGCAGTCTAATCTCGTTGCATGAGTTTCAAAGGTAGAGGCCACCTAGTTTCCACAGAAAGATGGATCCCCAGGCAGCCGAGGATTGGATGGAGGCTATCATCAGAGTCTTCAGATTGGTAGGGACACTAGAGGACCTCATGGTTATCCTTGTCGTGAGTCTCCTGCACGCAGCAGCCGGTAGATGGTGGAGTCTGATGCTCCAGGTGCACGATGAGGCATCTCTACTTTGGATAGACATTGAGAGCCTCTTCTGCTCGGACTTTGTTCCAGCCACCCTCCGTGCGGTACGCATCCAGGAGTTACTATAGCTACAGCAGGGCAGCATGACAATAGCCTAGTACTCTGTGAGATTTACCGACCTCTCGCGCTACTCCACTGACGTGGTATGGGACCCATTATTCTGGGCCCAGACCATTGAGCAGGGGATGAGGCATGAGATCATAGCTTCGACGATTCCACTCAGCATCCCGACCCAGGTGGTGGTGCTGGAGCGAGCCCTGCTAGTGGAGAGCTTTCTCTCCGAGCAGCTGTTAGTAGCGAGACCCACCACAGGACGACACGAAGCGGAGTCTTCTGTAGATGGCAGTCGACAGATGACATAGGGGTCCAAGCATACTAGGTCGTCTGGTGGGTGACCTTAGGACATGGGTTCGGCTGTGCGGGGCACACAGTGTAGAGCCAGCCTTTTGAGGAGCAGACAGTGTTATGCATGCGGCGGGTAGGGCCACATGGCTCGTGACTGCCCGACCCACCATGCAGACGAGCAGCAGACAGTGGAGGGACCTCCCAGGCAGAGGAAAAGGTTCGACCATGGCGGTCCGCAGGGAGCAGGCGGACGAGGCAGAGGAGCTGGCCAAGCAGCGGGTGGTGGATGACGCTTCGAGGCTCTACCACCACCACCCCCAGGATATCCACCCCAACCATAGGGAGCTGGCGGGCAGAGGCAGGTTCAGCTCTAGGTAGCCTAGGCTTATGACCATGGCGCACCCGAGATGATTCGAGGTACTATCTATGTCTACTCCACCCCTACTGCAGTTCTTATAGACACAGGTTCAAGTCATTCTTTTATTTCCACTTCCCTTGTTCAGTGCTCAGTGATTCCGACGGAGCCATTGGCTCGATCCTTACGGCTAGATACTCTTACGAGAGCAGACTCGACGATTACGCACTGGTGCCGGTAGTATGAGACTACTCTAGGAGGCGAGAGCTTCGGCTGGGATCTTCTTGTAGTAGTGTCGAGGCCTTACGACGTCATCTTGGGTATTGAATTGTTATCTACAGTCAATGCTCTGATCGACTGTATTAGGCGCAAGGTGTGGTGTGTCTTCACAAATGGGACCAGGTTCACCTTCATCGGTGAGAAGGGAACCTTCGCAGAACATGATGGACTCACGCAGAGGAGAAGGCTGCCGATCACACATAAGTTGGCTATTATCATCCTCGGAGTAGTTGACGTGCGGAGTCCGAGTTTTCCTGTAGTGGTGGATCAGTATGTGGATGTTTTTCCTGGAGATGTTCCAGGACTACCTCCTCGCATGGAGGTAGATTTATATATAGACATATACCCCAGGACATCACCGATTTCCACTCTAGCATATCGGATGGCTCCCGCCGAGTTTCGTGATCTGCGGATACAGCTGGAGGACTTACAGGGGAAAGCTTTCATCTGACCCAGTGTTTCACCCTGGGCTTATGCAGTCCTATTCGCCAAGAAGGCGGATGGGTGCTTGCGACTGTGTGTTTATTACCATCGCTTGAACCAGGTGACCGTGAGGAACAAGTATGCGCTTACAAGGATTGACGACGTCTTTGATCAGCTCAAGGGAGCACGTTGGTTCTCGAAGATAGACCTCAGGCCAGGCTATCATCAGCTCCGAGTTTGGGACGAGGATGTGCAGAAGACGGTCTTCATGTGTCGGTACGGCCACTATGAGTTCTTGGTCATGCCCTTTGGTGTGACCAATGCTCCAGTAGTGTTCATGAGTCTCATGAATAGGATCTTCCAGCCCTACCTCAATCGGTTTGTCGTAGTCGTCATTCACGACATACTGATTTACTCGACGACTAAGGAGGAGCACGCATACCACTTACGAATTGTACTAGATACACTCCGAGAGAATCAGATTTATGGTAAACTCTCGAAGTGCCAGTTCTGGCTTTGAGAGGTTCACTTCTTGGGCCACGTCATCTCAGAGGCGGGAGTTACAGTGGATCTCGCGAAGGTCGAGGCGGTACTTGCTTGGGAGCCACCCAAGAGCGTGACGGAGTTGCGGAGTTTCCTAGGTCTGGATGGGTACTATCTGAGATTTGTTCCAGACTTCTCCAGAGTTGCAGCACCGCTTACAACTCTGACGAAGAAGGGGAAACCCTTCATGTGGTTAGACTGATGGCAGTAGAGCTTCCAGTAGCTGAGGCGGAGATTGACCAGTGCGCCCATCTTGAGGCTGCCAGAGGAGGGCGTAGGGTACTGAACAGGCCGGAGGATGTCAGGGCCCTCAAAATTACATTTATTACTCCTACACTAGCATAGTGGTGCAGGGTCGATCCACAGAGAAGGAAGACAAGAAATCTAGGTTTTTGAACTTGAAAACCCCCACTATTGTCAGCAGTGGGGAAAACATATTTTTTAGTTTTTTATTTTATTTTATTTATTGAAATAAAGTTTAAACAGGGCGACGAAACAAGTTTTTTATAGAAACTAAAATTAACACTATGTATGATAAATGAGATAATTACAATATACTAATATAAAGTACCAAGACAAGGAAGTGAGATCAACAAAGTACTCTGGAATTCTAAACTACTGGTTTTATGGATATCTTCTCCACTGCACTTTATTGAATCACACCTCGAGAAAAAAGGTGAATAGTCTCCCTCACCAGGAAACTCAACACACAGAGAAACTAACATAAGGAGTTCGCCACCCCAAAATCAGTCAAACTGCTTGAAAGTATGAAAAAGATAACAGTTGGATAATAAACTTTCCGTAAATTTCCACTGTTTAAAACATTAACGCTCTGAAAAAGTATTATCCAACAACTAGAAACAACTAGAAAGAGAATCATTATTCAATCTCTCCAATTGAATATGATTCTGAAAATTACAAGTGAATGAAGAATATTGGAAAATTATCCAACAGAATTGAATTCCCAAGCTAAACAATTCATTCTTTGATCATATTGATTAATGCAGTGAAATAGAATTGAAAAAAGAGTACAAAATTACGGACTGAGGGAAGGTAAACTCCCCTTTCAATGCTCTGCCTTCGGGATCCTTAGCCTCCTTCTTATCTCTAGTGTTGTTCCTTGGTGTCTGCTCTCGAATTGTCTGGCGTGGAATAAATGAGCGAGAGCGAATGAGAGTCCCATCCAAAATTATGCTGCTTGCTCTGTTTTAAATCCCTCGTCATCTCCTGCTTGTCACCGATCCCTTCCACTGACTTTAATTGTCATTCACAAATGTACTGTACACATGCGTTTAATCTGCAACAGGCACATCACGTGAGTTTTCCTCATATAACTAACTCTGGATGAGTTAGTTGCGTGCACAAAGACGTGTTTCCGACTTTGGAATGAACCTGCACAAAATATTAATGAAATAAAGTAGTTAAAACTCAAAGACAAAAGGTAACTAAAGGTAATTAATAAATATTTAAGTTAATTATTATTATTTACTTTTATATTATTTATACAAGTATTAAATATGACAAAACATAAGTTAAAAAGTTATTAATTTAATTAAGTTAATAAATATAAATACTAAGTAATTAATTTTAACACTTTAAACTAAGTTATTAAATAGTAAGAACAAAAGTAAATAAATAAATAAAATAATTTTTTAGATTTTATTAATAATTTAATTATTACTATTAAAGAGATTAAATTGTCAGATAAATTAATTAATTAGTTAATTTTAATTTAGTAGTTGAAATTATTACTTAGGTTTTAAATATTTTTAAATTAATCAGTATAATTTATATTCTATTTAATTATTTTCATTAATTATAAAATTATACTATAAACAGTATATTAATTTATTATTAACATTTATAATTAATTTACTTTTGTATTTTATTTTTTTAATTTATCTATTTATTAATATTATAACTTTTATAAATTCTAATTAATTCATTTGACCAAGTAAGATAACTTCAATGAAAAGTTCACTTTACTTTAATTTTTTCTTTTGATTTTTCTTTTTTAATTTGCATTATTTATACTCTTATTATTATATTTTTTAACTTGTTTATTTGTTTTTTTTTACTATTACTTTTTTAATCTTATCTTTTCCCCCTCTCCCCAAATTGGCACACAGTAGGGGGTCTCCTTCCTCCCGAAGTAAGCCACACTGCTCCCTACGGCTTCAGCACTCACCCTACCTCTTCTTCACCATTAGCGGCGACCACCTCCTAAGGCAGTAGTGCGGCTTTGGTTCTGGAAAAACCCTCATTGCGGCGGCTTCCTTCTCCTCTAACCCATCGGTGGCACGACATTCTGGTTCGCCCAATCCAGCACCATGGCAAACCAAACTGGTCGGACGATGGTGATTCGGTCTGGTTTATGGCAGCAAGGCGGCGACCTCTCCTCAGTTCCAGCGGCTCAACACCAGCGACACAAAGTGATAAAACAAGTCAACTTAAGTGAATTTGTTAATAATATCTATTCGCATGACTTAAATTATTACTATACTAAAAATAAACATAAAAAGCAACTAACTTATTAAAAGATAACATTAAATTTAAACATTAATAAGACAAAGATAAATTGTTTAAAATAGTTACTATGTCAAATTAAATTAATTTTAAGGTAGAAATGTAATTATTATGTTATTAAACAATTATGTTAATTAATGAAATAAAATTTATAGATATTAAATAATTGAAGTAGGTCTATAATATTTTATTTTAATCAATGAATTATTAAAAGATGACTAAAAACATTAAGTTACTTAAAATTAATTAATAATTAAAACATACAATATTAAATTAATACTACATTAATTATGTGCGTAAGAAGACTTAATTAATTATTTAATGTTAAATTATTAACCATGAAAACAAAAACAACAATTTTGATAAATAGTTATTAGTCTATAAAATTAAAGTAAGAAATAAATTAATTATTTTAAGGCTTATAATCAACAATTTACAATAAAAATTGATTAATTATTAAATTTAGTGATAAAGTTACATAAGTGACATTATTTATTAAAAAGTGTTAAAATAATCAATTAAATTAATAAAAATTAATTATAAAGGATGTGGAAAAACATGTGTTTTTAAGGCCACATCAGATTCCCCCACACTTAAGCATTGTTTGTCCTCAAACAATCCCATGTTTTATTAAACTTGAAAACAGAGGTATGTTTATCATTTTTGCTCAAGATGTAACATGTCCAACACTCAAAACAGTGGACAATGCATAACATCAGGCTTTAAGAAAATGAGTTACTCAATGAATCTTGCTTAAAATAAACACTCACTGGTAAATAAGAAAGAAAAGAATATCCATCAAAGAATATTTCATGCCTCATATGTGATAAAACTTAGTGACTCACTTCAATCCAACCTCAGGTTCTAAGTCCAAGAATAACATGAGATAAAATATCAATGGAATTATGATCTTAACCAAGGAACTTCGTACTTTGACTTTTTCACCTAGGTTCCAACAATTTTTTTTGTGAATCACCTCAATGATACAACCTAAATGATTTCCATATATACCAACTGATCCCTTCTTCATTTGGAGTTCATCATTCCCCTCACATTAATGAGCTTATTTTTTACCCTAGACACTTTATTTATTTTTCTCAAGCCATGTATCATTGTGCTAAGCAATATGCATATGTACTTATTCAAATTGTACATAGGGATTTTAGTTAACAGAAACGCACCCAGCAGCTAGGGTCTCAGAGACTCACTGTGGGATCCCAAATGCCCAAATTACTCCAGTTTTAGAAGATTTATATAAAATTCATTTACATTGGCCCATTAAAGCAATTAATTTTAGTAATTAAAAGAAAAGAATGAGGCCCTTAGAAACAGAATCAAACTTCGAGTTCCAAAGGGTGTGACCATAACTCCATAAAAATGTAACCCATATCAATTCCAAAAGTAGTTCCTAGAATAAATTTCCATAAAATCACTAAGTAAGAACACTCATAAATCATCCATCCTCATCATTTTCAGACTCTAAACTGTTCTTAACTACCAGCAAGAAACTTGTCCTAAGGAAAAACCCAATTTAGTATAATGTAAAGCCTAAAATTATGCAAGAATTTTGAAAAAAAATCCATTTTTTCTCAAAAAGTTTGAATTTGAAGTGGGAATTGATGGACTTAAATTAAAGCATAGTTTATCATGTTCAAGAATTTACCCCCTCCCCCACACTTAAAACCCAACATTGTCCCCAAAGTTGACTTCTAAATATGGAGAAAACAATTAATCAATTAAAGTTCAAAACTGATTTTCAGTAAAGTAGACTTATAAGATGTATAAAGGGTCTCAATGAAGTTCAAAAATATTATTTTCCACAATAAATAAATAATCAGAAGGTTCATAGGTAAGTTTATGCATTAACATTTATGTCCAGTAACAAATATATTCTATTAAAGTTCAAACAAGGCATGCAACTTTATAAGTGCACAGTTGATAGGGTGTAGCATTTTAACAAATTGAGTTCAATAATATGTTCAATACAGTAGACAAAGTTCATGCTAGACACCTCAAAGATACAATCAGATTCAAAACAATATTTTTTAGTATGCATGAACCCCCCCCCCCCCACAAGCACACTTAAGTTCAAGTAGTGAGAAGATTATTTCATTTTTTCAGTAAAGAGGCACATGCAGAATTTTTCAATTAAACTTAGTGACATGCAGCAGAATTTTATTCCAATATATGCAACAAATTTTCTGCAAAGCATTAAGGAGCAGAAAGAAGAAACATAATTTAACAGTAAGGTACTTCCTTGACAATATTTCCTTTACTCCTTCAGCATGGGAATTTCAATCCCTTTATTGACACAAGCAACAACATCCTAAAATCACCGAGCAAGAGAACCATGAATATATAACTAGAATTGACAGTGCATATAGAAGGCATCACAACAGAATTTTATTCAAAGTAAAACAAGAACACAAATAAAAGTAAACACAAAAGAAAGAACATGGGTTGAATCCCATAAAGCACTGAATTTTAATTCTTCAGTTAGACATTATGGAATTACAATTTTTTATTTATTAACAATAGAAAAACCATGGGTTGCCTCCCATGCATCGCTAGGTTTAAAGTCCCCAGCCAGACTCACCTAGCAACTAACCATAGTCACTAGGTGGATGTGGTTTCCTTAATTGGAACCACCATAGGTGTTTGGCCCATTTATTTTTAATAGACAAATGAATTATGTGGGAATCTAAACATAATTAGACAAAAACTGAATTCTCATAGACTAAAATAACCCATATGTATCACCCTTTAACAGTAGTGGGTATAGTGATGTCCACTTCTAGAATTGGTTTAGAGTTATCATGAGTTGAGTACACATGAAGGGACAACATAGTACAAGGTTCTTCAAAGGGTGTGGCATTATTTTGATGGATTTCTCTCGTAACCTCAACATTAACAGGTTCAAATTCAAGGGTGAAAATGGGTAAATCCGGATTATTTGATTCAAAATGGGATTCAATAACATGCTGAAAAGAATAATAAACAATGAAACTCAAGTGTGATTCCACCTCTGGATTACTATCAGTATCGTGAGAAGATTCTTCACCCTTCACAGTTGAGGATGAAAGTGACAAATAGGGAAGAGAATTAATTTGACCAGTAGGAGATTCAAGATTAACAATGTTATAAATATATTCCAAAAGATCCTTATCTGTTAACTCACACTGAACATCTACTGCTTCTATCAAATCAGTTCATCCTAGATCAAGTGTGTTTTCAACCTCTACATTAAGTTCATGTTCAAAAGGATCACTTTCTAAAACTAAGTCATTTGAGTGTTGCAAAAATTTTAAATCAAGAGGAGTAATGTCTAATTCAGCATCAATAAATTCAATTTCCAGAATTATCAAATTAATACAATTCTCCTCATTTTGGAAAACACTGACTTGCATTTCATTGCACAATGTTTCAGACAAGTGGTCATTATGACAATAGGGAAATGAGAACTCATCAGTAATCTTTTCTTCAAATATCAATCCCTTTTTCTCATCATCCAACAATATTTCAAAAATAATTGGGTTTGGAGTTCCTAAATGTGGAACAGTGTTTATTAGTCTAGGTTCAAATATTTGATTTTCTGTGATATCCAGCTTAAGGTTCTCTTCCAAAGTGTACCCAATATCAACTTCAGGCTCAAAGTTCAGAATTTCAGAAAGATTGGGTGAAGAGTTTTTAACATTAAATTTTCAGTTTCATGTTTGACTCAACCCGAGTGACTTCCTTTTGAAAACTTCTAAAACAATGATTTTTCTCTAATGTAGGAATTATGAAGAGAACTGGGAATTCCTTTTCAATTTGTTTCAATTCAACTTCAAAATTTTCCAGCTCAACAACATTAAAGTTCTTTGTTATATTTTCAATGTGTTATTTGTTTAATGAGTTGGTTATCTCTAGATTTGGTTCAACAGATTCATATTTTCTAGAAATAAAGTGTTGTTGCCCAGTCTCATAGTCACTCTCTTCTTCAATTTGATTTTCAAATCTTTTAAAGACTTTTTCTTTTTCTTTTTCTTCATATTATTCTTGTTCTTTAACCCTTTTTTTCATTCCAATAGCATATTATCCAATCTTTTCAGTCTTTGAACTCGCTCTGGAGAATCTCTAAGTTGAATTTCATGGGTTTTAGTTAACCAATTATTAATTTGTTCCACCCTATCATCCAATTTAGAATCAATTAAGTAAATTTTAGCAAGGGTGTTAGGACTAAACTCTTATTGTTCATTTTCTTCAGTGTAATCAATCTATTGTGGCTGGTTATAGACACACTGCCAAGAAGTATGCCCATAATCACCACAACAAACACAATAATGTCCCGGTTGATTCCAATTATGATGATGTTCCTTTTTTTAAAATTGTTTGAGATCAAACACACACAAGAATTCAAACAAGACTTAAACAGACAACACAAGAATCAAATGTTCACAGAATTGGTTTTAGCGGTTTTATTAATATATGATTTTTTTGAAATGTTTTTATGTTTTTTATTAAAACCATAGATTCCCAGTGCGTGCCTTCCCCAAAAACAGCGCCAAAATTTGAACAGGCCTGAAGTCATCACATCCCTCAAAATTACATTTATTACTCCTACACTAGCACAGTGGTGCATGGTCGATCCACAGAGAAGCCAGATGAGAAGTCTAGGTTTTTGAACATTAAACCCCCACTGTTGTTAGCAGTGGGGAAAACATTTTTTTTACTTTTTTATTTTATTTTTTTATTGAAAAGAAGTTGAAACAGGGCGAAAAAATAAGTTTTTTATAAAAACTAAAATTAGCACTAAGTATGATAAACTAAAGAATTACAATAAACTAATATAAAGCAACAAGACAAAGAAGCAAGATCAACAAAGTACTCCTGAATTCTAAACTACTGGTTGTAAGGATATCTTCTACACTTCACATTATTGAATCACACCTCAAGAAAAAAGGTGAATAGTCTCCCTCACCAGGAAACTCAACACACAGAGAAAATAACTTAAGGAGTTCGCCACCCCAAAATCAGTCAAACTGCTTGACAGTATGAAAAAGATAACAGTTGGATAATCAACTTGACATAAATTTCCACTGTTTAAAAAAATTAATGCTCGGAAAAAGTATTCAAGAATTAACTCTCCAGTAGTTCTTGAAGTTATGAATTTTAAAACATTTATGGTGTGAAACAACTGGAAAGAGAATCATTATTCAATCTCACCAATTGAATATGATTTTGAAAATTGCAAGTGAATGAAGAAGATTGAAAAATTCTCCAAAATAATTGAATTCCAGAGCTAAAAAATTCATTCTTTGATCATATTGATTAATGCATTGAAATAAAACCGAAAACAGAGTACAAAATTATGGACAGAGGGAAGGTAAACTCCCCTTGCAATGCTCTACCTTCAAGATCCTTAGCCTCCTGCTTATCTCCAGTGTTTTTTCCTCGGTGTCTTCTCTCGAATTGTCTGACGTGGAATAAATGAGCAAGAGCGAATGAGAGTCCCCTCCAAAATTCTGCTGGTTGCTCTATTTTAAATCCCCCGTCATCTGCTGCTTGTCACCAATCACTTCCACCGACTTTAATTTTCCTTCTCAAATGTACCGTACACGTGCATTTAATCCATGACATGCACGTCACACGAGTTTTCCTCATGTAACTAACTTTGGATGAGTTAGTTGCGTGCACAAAGACGTGTTTCCGACTTTGGAATGAACCTACACAAAATATTAACAAAATAAAGTAGTTAAAACTCAACGACAAAAGTTAACTAAAGAAAATTAATAAATATTTATGTTAATAATTATTATTTACTTTTAAATTATTTATACAAGTATTAAATATGATAAAACCTAAGTTAAAATGTTATTAATTTAATTAAGATAATAAATATAAATACTAAGTAATTAATTTTAACACTTTAAACTAAGTTATTTTATATTAAGAACATAAGTAAAGAAATATTTAAAATAATATTTTAGATTTTATTAATAATTAATTGTTACTATTAAAGAGATTAAATTTTTAGATTAATTAGTTAATTACTTAATTTTAATTTAGTAGTTAAAATTATTACTGAAGTTTTAAATATTTTTAAATTAATTAGTATAATTTATAGTTTATTTAATTACTATTATTAATTATAAAATTATACTATAAACATTACATTAATTTATTATTAACATTTATAATTAATTTACTTTTTTATTTTAATTTATATAATTTATCTATTTATTAATATTATAACTTTGATAAATTCTAATTAATTCATTTGACCAAGTAAGTTATATTTTATGAAATGTTCACTTTACTTTAATTTTTTTCTTTTGCTTTTGATTTTTACATTACTTTATTTATACTTTTATTATTATATTTTTTAACTTGTTTATTTGTTTGTTTTTATTATTATTTTTTTAATCTTATATCTTCCCCCATCTCCCAAAATTGGCGCACTACAGGGGGTCTCCTTCCTCCCGAAGTCAGCCACACTGCTCCCTATGGCTTCGGCACTCCCCCCTGCTTCTTCTTCACCATTAGCAGTGACAACCTCTTAAGGAAGCAGTGCGGCTTCCGTTCTGGCACAACCCTCATTGTGGCGACTTCATTCTCCTCTAACCCATCAGTGGCGTGAAATTCTGGTTCACCCAATCCAGCACCATGGCAAACCAAACTGGTCGGAGGATGGTGATTCAGTCTGGTTTATGGTAGCAAGGCGGCGACCTCTTCTCAATTCCAGTGGCTCAACACCAGCGACGCAATGTGATGGTGTGCGACAGCTCCTTCTCTTCTCAGTGGAGGACCTCCTCACATTCCATTTATAACGACCCATAATTTACATACATTGTTATTACTTTAGAATTGAAGCACACTTATTACAACATATAACAAAACCAATGAAGGACCGTATAGGTATAGAGTCTTTAGAAACTGGGAAACATAAACAACTGGTTCATAAATCATCTACACTGTCTCACTTTTATTTTATCATATCTAGAGTCCCTTTTGGAATATATTACTGAATATCCTTCTTCTTGACCTGGGGAAAATAAAACATACAAAAGGGTGAGCTCAAATGCTCAGTAAGGGTAAACAAAAGAAATATCAATCACATCATATTCATAAGAACATATCATTTTGGAAATCTTAACCTGCAAAAGAGATCATAATTTCATAACATGGGATAAATCATAGTAGTGAAATGTAATCCCAATAATCATAACTTATAACATGATACTTTGTGTCATACACACATAATCATAGAGAATCATTTCTTATTAGTCAAGACTCATTTCCAAGACTATCTTAGCGGAAAAATTCCATTTCTGAACCAAGTTCCCTCCTCGTTTCAGTCCTGTTTCACTGAACTGGTTTAACCTGCCATTCCAGCCATGTCTATCTCATGAGATATAAATCTTTACCCAATGCATTGGAGGGAGATATAAGTCTCACCCATCTCATAATGATACCATTCGTATGTGTGCCACAAAATCATAAACCATACATCATAGCATAACCCATGTAATAAAAATGGGAATCTTAAACATCATGTCGTCATAACATAATCCTTATAAGATAAAAGGATATCATAAAAATAATTCCATCAAAACATAATCAAACCAATGTAAAAATAGGTATAGAAACAGAACACTATATTATCTTATATGGAAAATAATTTTGATAAAACTCTTGAACTCTATTCATTAGGAAAATATACTTTCTACTTCAAAAACATTTTTCCTTTATTATAATGTCATACAATTTTAAACCAAAAGAATTTGATTAAAAATAAAATTGAAACTTGTAAATGAATATTCATGGAAATAATGTTTTATGAATCCATTCATGCCGTATAAATTAAAAAAACATTCTTCTCATACTTTGGTCGGAAAAGTCAAAAAGTACCTCGTACGAAAAATGACAAAATATTCCTTTCGTATATTTTACTAAAAACTCACTGAAGGGTAAAATTGGACATAAAAAATTGTATAAGGATATAAATATTACATATTGAGGAAAAATGGATGTGGATGATAAATATTCCCCAGTAAATTCTGAAGTATAAACAATCTCGGATAAAAATTGAGATTGTGAGATTTTCCCTTACCTTAGGTCCGATTTGCTTCGTAAGTGTCTGAACATCCTGTATAATGATTTAAATAATGTCATTTTCTTATTCCATAATCATACTTATTTTTATGATATTATATATGGTTATATTATTAGCTTCTTATTAGTAATATTTCAGTACTACTTGTTATTCGGGTGTTTATTACTTTTTGTTCTTATGTGTGTTTTGTCGAATAAATTTATATTATTCTTTTTTGGATATAGATACCTCATTTTCAGAATGGTATTCGTGTAATATATATCCTATTAATTCATTAAATTCATTTATATAATCATTATGAAATGAAGATCATGTAGAACGAGTCACATCACATCGTGGAGACGGTATTCCGTACGTACGCACGAGCGATGATATCGTTCCCATGATCGTGGAATTATATTACAGTGTATGTATAATATTTAAGAATCAATATCAATTTACAATAATCATATATAATCATTATTTACACCATTATACCCATCCAAGTAAGGTGGTGGTGGAAAATAGATTACACCACGTCGTGGAGACGGTATTCAGTACGTACGCACGTGCGGTGATTTCGTTTTCCTTAGGATGGATAGATGGTGAAATAGGGTTGTTTCATACTTATAATAACATATCAGTATATGAGTGATACTGATGTTATTAATTTATAATGAAACAACTAAAGAAGAAGAAGTGTAAGAAGAAATAAAGTTGAATGAATCAGTAACGGACATTACCTCTTCTTTGAAGCGCCTCGTTGAGACCTCCTCTTAGGGAACTAAAATTGGTCTTTGAAGAATACCAGGAACTATATAATGTTTCTAGGGAAGTGGAGAAGATAATTTGGCAGGGGTTGGCCGAGCTTGAAGGCTCAAAGTGGTGTGAGGAAGAGAGGGAGGAGGTGCCCTTTTATAAGGGAGGAGAGGAGCACCTTTGGAAAAACTAAAAATATTATTTTATTATAAAGTCATATTCAGTTTTTAATAGCTCCAAATTTATTTATTTCTAAGCTAAGGTTGGGATGGGTCGAAATCCTCTCATACAATTGAATTTAGACAAGTTTAGGTATCTATTTTAATGTTATCATTTAGATTTAACTTTAAGTTAGATAATTAAACTTTTACCGTGTCTTCTTGTTTTCTTACACAATAATGTTAATAAACTTACTATAACAAGACAAACGAACCCCAAGTTGTTTATTATTAATATATATACCCATATCTAAGTCATTTGGCCGAACCTTAGATTTTTAGGAATAAAATAACAATTAATAATATAATATTTGTTTTAAAAACTATTTTATGTCAATTTTGACACTATTTGGTAATTGATTTTTGTGAAAATAAAAACTGAATGATTAGTTCTAAAAATGTTAATTAAATCTATACTAACATGTCATATTAATATATAAAATTATTTTAATTCATAAAAAGTCTCAAATTACATTTATTTGGGTATTTATAACATCAATTATGTCAATATTTCATTAATAAGATAATTACTACATCATCATTGTGTCATAAATAAATTAAATTATTTAATGTATAAAAATTACAAATAAAATATCATTATGTAGGAAATCTTTTTAGGTTTATAATTAATATTTATAGTCGAATTTATCTTATGTATAACTCTATATTAAAAAAATATTAGTTATTAAACTTTGATTTTAACTATTTTAACCCTTCTTTAAATAAATTAATAATAAATGTCCTAATCTAATCCAAGTGGGCTTAAATGGCCATATTTTATTCCTAAAGTTGTTTTTGGTCGCATTAAGCTTATCCATTAGTATTAGGATATGTGTTAGGGTAATAATAATATCATTTTACCCTTAATTACCCTATTTACTTTTAACCGTGGTAAAAAACGTAAAACATTACTATTCACCAAAAATTATTTTCATCTCATTGAACCACATTTTAGTCCTTGATATTAACCGTGTCTCTCAGATTTTTGAAATTCCACTCACAGAAGTGGTAAAATTAAGTTTTATGTGAATTTCCAAATTCTCCTAGGAGGTGGGTAAAAGACGGTGAAAAGTTCAATAAAATTTTTATACATCTAAAATTATTATAAAATGACTCCAATGAATTACATTGAACTTATATAGGTATTATGTGTCAATTTAGACCAAAAATAAATTTAAATAAAATAAATAATTATTTAAATAAAAAGTCGGGTTTTAAATAGTAACCCAGTGTTTTCACTATTCATCAGAAATTGAATGTTTTCAGAAAAATACCAAAATTTTACCCTAGGCTAATTTCGATATTCCGAATCCAAAAATGAAGTCCATTTTGAAAAATAAAATTTATAAAATATCAAAAAGTGGGTATTACTATTTATAACGGCTAGTTTTAATAATATTTTAATAGCATATCGTTGTTTAGTGAAACTCGATATTGCGTACAACACAAGATATCGAGGAAGGCCGCGATTGCATGTAAAGCAAGCCAAATAGTATTTTGTGTAGTGAAAGATTCCTTTTATGATTTATATAACATAAAAACAAAATATTTCTCATAAAAGTCTCGGGTGTTACATTTTACCCCCCTTAAAATGAATTTTTCCCTCGAAATTCGTCACTTTGTAACAAATAGATGACGATATAACTACCTCATCATATCCTCAAGCTCCCATGTAGCTTCTTCTAAATGGTGGTTCCTCCATAAAACTTTCACCAAGCGAGTGGTCTTGTTCCGTATGACTTTTTCGCTACGATCGAAAATCTCTATTGGCTGTTCTCCATAAGAAAGATCTTGTTCGATTGGTACAACTTCTGAGATGAGTACATGTAAAAGATCAGGTATGTACTTTCTCAGGAGAGATACATGGACCACAATGTGAACTTGAGAGAGATTTGGTGGAAGCACCAATCGGTAAGCTACCTTCCCAACACAATCCAGTATTTTGAAAGGACCGATATACCTAGGGCTCAACATGCCCTTCATTCCAAATCTCATTACTCTCTTCTAATGAGATATTCATAAGAAAACTTTATCACCCACTTCAAACTCTAGGTCTTTTCTTCGGTTGTCAGCATAACTTTTTTTTCGACTCTTAGCTACTCTAATGTGTTGTTGAATTGATCTGACCTTTTCCGCCATCTCATCAACAAGATCATTTCCTAATAGCTTTATTTCTCCAACTTCATCCCAGCAAGTTGGAGTCCTGCATTACTTTCCATTTGGATCTTCATAAGGAGCCATCTAAATACTGGAGTGAAATCTATTATTATATAAAAATTCCACCAAAGTTAGGTGTTGATCCTAGCCACCTTTGAAATCCATTGAGCAAGCTCTTAACATATCTTCTAGAGTTTGAATTTTTCTCTGAGACAGACCGTATTTCAAAGGATGATAAGCAGTGCTGAAACTCAACTCTGTATCTAGAATATAATGAAGACTTCGCCAGAATTTTGTGGTAAACCTCAGATCCCGATCAGATATAATGTAAATTGGTACTCCATGCAATCTTACCACTTCCTTTACATATATCCTGGCAAGCTGATCCAGAGAGAAAGACTCTCTAATAGAAATGAAGTGTGCAGACTTTGTAAGACGATCAACTATGACCCAGATAGCATTATTGCCTTTGGATGTTTTAGGATGCCCAGTGACAATGTCCATAGTGATGTTTTCCCATTTCCATTCTGGTATGGGTAATGGTTGTAACATCCCCTTAGACTTCTGTCTCTCAGCTTTAACTTGCTGACAAACCAAGCATCGAGAGACATATTCAGCAACATCTCTTTTCATGCCATCCCACCAGAAGTACTCTTTCAGGTCTCTATACATCTCTGTACTTCTAGGATGAATAGAGAATGAAGAACTATGAGCCTCATCTACGAGCTCCTTCTTTAATTCTGGGATGGGAGGAACACAAACCCGATTACGAAACCTTATTATCCCATCACAATCAAGGTTGAATTCAAGAACATTTCTCACCTTCTTTTGTAACTCTACATCTTCATTCTGTGCCTATTTAATTATCACATGTATAGACGGTTGAACATTCATTTGAGAAAGATACGATTTTCCCCTTCCATTATAATTCCAAGATCCATCCTTTGTAAATCCATAAATATTGGATCTTTTGTGATCCTCATCCTGGATAAGCTAGCATGGTGTTGTCAACTTAATGCATCTACCACCTTGTTTTCTTTCCTAGGGTGGTAATGAATTGAGCAGTCGTATTCCATAATCAGCTCCAACCATCTTCTTTAGCGCATATTCAGCTCCTTTTGTGTGAAAATATACTTTAAACATTTATGATTAGTATAAATATCACACCTTTCTCCATAAATATAACGCCTCCAAATCTTTAATGCAAAGATTACCGTAGCTAACTCCAAATCATGAGTTGGGTAATTTTTCTCATGGATTTTCAACTTTCGTGAGGCATAAGCTATCACCATATCATTTTGCATGAGAACACACCCCAATCCCTTCTTGGATGCATCACTATAGATCATAAACCTTTCTCCACTACAAGGTAGTGTGAGCACATGTGCACTGGATAACCTTCTTTTCAAATCCTTGAAATTCTCTTCACATTCCTCCTTCCAAACAATCTTAACTCTTTTCCGAGTCAACTTGGTGAGTGGATTAGATAATTGTGAAAAATCTTTCACAAAACGTCGATAATATCCAGCCAAACCAAGAAAACTTTAGATCTCAGTTATTGTTGTTGGTCTCAACCATCTTTTGATAACCTCTATTTTTGCTGGATCCACAGATATCCCCTATTTTGAGATTATGTGACCTAAAAATGAAACTTTTTGAAGCCAAAATTCACACTTTGTAAATTTGGCATAAAGCTTCTCCTTTATCAGGGTCTTCAATATAATTCTCAAGTGATCTTCATGTTCTTCCTTTCTCCTTGAATAGACAAGAATATCATCTATAAAGACTACCAAAAACTGATCAATATTGTCTCTAAAGACTATATTTATCAGATCCATGAAGATAGCAGGGGCATTAGTAAGACCAAATATCATCACTATAAATTCATAGTGTCCATACATTGTATGGAAAGCCGTATTTGGTATATCCTCCCTTTTGACCCTTAATTGATGATACCCTGAACGAAGATCAATCTTGTAAAAGTATTGTTCTCCACGTAGTTGGTCAAATAAGTAATCAATGCGTGGGAGAGGATATTTGTTCTTGATGGTGATCTTGTTAAGTTCTCGATAATCAATGCAGAGTCTCATTCATCCATCTTTATTCTTAATAAACAGAACTGGTGCTCCCCAAGGTGACGCACTTGGGCATATGAATCCCTTGTCAAGATTCTCTTGGAGTTGCTTCTTCAATTCCTGCAACTCAATTGGGGCCATTCAATAAGGTGTCTTTGAAATAGGTAAAGCACCCGGTACGAGTTCTATTGAAAACTCAACTTCACGATTTGGTGGAAGACCCAGAAATTCCTTCGGAAAGACATTATAAAACTCCCGTACAATGGTAATTTTCTTAATCGTGAGTTTCTCACCAACCATTTGAGATAAATAACCTTCCTTTAGTGGAATCAAGACCCATAAGATGGAAGAAATTTCCACTAGAAGGTTATGTTCATCCTTGCATTGATAGACGATCATAGATTGATCTGGAATATGAAATGTGACTTCCCTTCTTTGGAAATTGATATGAGCTCCATATAGAGAAAGCCAATCCAGGCCAAGAATCACATCAAATTCCACTATAGGAAGGATCACGTGATTTTCAGGAAGCACTTTCCCACAAACTTCAATCAGAGAAGAATTATAAACTTTTTATGCGACTGTTGTGCCATTAGGGGTTGTCACAGCTAACTCAACATCCAATTGTTGAGGTAATATGGTGATAACCTTAGAAAATTTGTCAGAAATAAAATATTGGGTCGATCCAGAATCAAATAAAACATTTACTACTTTATAGTGGATGGTAAGTGTACCTTTCACCACTTCATTATCGTACTCCACATCGCTGATAGAAATTGCATGTGACTTTCCTTTGTCTTTATCCTTAAGAGTTTGTTGACGTCGATCATCATCAACAACCCTTGGATTAGGGAATTGATTGGCATAATGCCCTATTTACTTACACTTGTAACATTGAGGTGTAGGAGGTGCACTCTGTGTAGCCTTTTCTTTATTCGCATCACTAGACATCTGCTTCCCATCATTGCGGCTTTCAAATGCCCGATGACCTTCCTTTCCACATTTGAAACATTTACTTGTCCCTTTAAGACAACTCCCTCCATGTTTCTTTCCACACTTTGAGCATAAGGTAAAACTCATCTTCTTTTCAGTGTTCTCTTTAGAATTTCTTTTGAATTCCATTTTCCTCTTCTTATCAAACCCATATGAATGATGGGTTACTCCAATCTCCATCTCAACTTTGAGAGCACATCGAACGATTTCCTCATAGCTATTGAAGTCCCTTATGGCTAACGCCCTTCGAAGACTTGGTTTTAAGCCACTAAAGAATAGACCGATCTTACTCTCAGGTTGGATAATAATCCCAGAAGCATACCTTTCAAGTCTTGTAAAATTTGTTTCGTAGGTACCAACAGATTCATCATCCTTTTTCTTCAGTTTATGAAAATCCTTCTCCATATTTGTTTGGAGAATATGAGGGAAGTACTTATTAAAAAATAAGTTCTTGAACTCGTCCCACTCCATGGACTCAATTTCATCCCTCTGCCTCGTATTCTTGATAAGATTCCACCATTGATCAGCTTCACCTTCCAAACGATAAACTGCTAAGATGAATTTATCATGTTAAGAACATTGAAGAACTGAAAATATCTTTTCAGTAGTACTGATCCATTGTTCAGCCACTAATGGATCAGTAGACCCGCTGAATGAGGGTGGACACTGCCTCATGAAGGATTAAACAGAATGTTACTCCTTCCTTTTCTCGTTTGGAATTCCTGCATGATTCATAGCTTGAGAATGTTGTGTGAGCATGGCTACAAGATTTTTCATTCCAACTCCCATAACGTTTGGTTGCTCAGGGGGACAATCATTTCATTTCCCGTCGCATTCCGCATTAACACGGTTCCTTCAGGTTCCATCCATTGACTAAAACCAAGAATAATAGTGTGGGAAACACTAATTATAATAGGAAAACCACATAATCAATAATAAAATTTCACACTTAAGGTCTTATCATAGGTTGTTCATGGCCATTTTTAAAACACTAAGATTGTGTTCTATGCTTAGACTTATCCTTAGGGTTCTTACTAAGGCTTTCACATCCTAGTTTCCAAAGGTTGACTATACCTTTCCTCAGATACCAACTATAGAGACCCATAATTTACATACATTGTTATTACTTCAGAATTGAAGAACACTTATTACTACATATAACAAAACCAGGAAAGGACCATATAGGTATAGAGTCTTTAGAAACTGGGAAACATAAACAATTGGTTCATAAACCATCTATATTGTCTCCCTTTTATTTTATCATATCTAGAGTCCCTTTTGGCATATATTACTTAATATCCTTTCTCCTGACCTGGGGAAAACAAAACATCCAAAAGGGTGAACTCAAATTCTCAGTAAGGGTAAACAAAAGAAATATCAATCACATCATATTCATAAGAACATATCATTTTGGAAATAGTAACCTGCAAAAGAGATAATAATTTCATAACATGGGATAAATCATAGTAGTGAAATGTAATCCCAATAATCATAACTTATAACATGAAACATTGTTTCATACACATATAATCATAGAGAATCATTTCTTATTAGTCAAGACTCATTTCCAAAACTATCTTAGCTGACAAAGTCCATTTCTGAACCGAGTTCACTCCTTGTTTCAGTCCTGTTTCACTGAACCGGTTCGACCTGCCATTCCAGCCATGTCTATGTAATGAGATATAAATCTTTACCCAATGAATTGGAGGGAGATATAGGTCCCACCCATCTCATAATGATACCATTCTTATGTGTTCCACAAAATAATAAACAATACATCATTGCATAACCCATGTAATAAAAATGGGAATCTTAAACATCATTCCATCATAACATAATCCATATAAGATAAAAGGACATCATAAAAATAATTCCATCATAACATAATAAAATCAATGTAAAAATAGGGATAGAAACAAAACCCTATATTATCTTAGATGGAAAATAATTTTGATAAAACACTTGAACTTCATTCTTGAGGAAAATATCCTTTCTACTTCAAAAACATTTTTCCTTTATTAACATGTCATACTATTTTAAACTAAAAAAATTTGATTAAAAATAAACTTGAAAACTTGTAAAGGAAACTTCATGGAAATAATGTTCTATGAATCCATTCATGCCATATAAGTTAAAAAAACATTTTTCTCGTACTTTGGCCGGAAAATTCAAAAAGTACCTCGTACGAAAAACAACAAAAGATTACTTTCATATCTTTTACTAAAAACTCACCGAAGGGTAAAATTGGACTTAAAAAATTCTATAAGGATATAAATATTACATATTTAGGAAACATGGATTTGGATGATAAATATTCCCCAGTAAATTCTGAAGTATAAACAATCTCGGATAAAAATTGAGATTGCAAGATTTTCCCTTACCTTAGGTCTAATTTGATTCATAAGTGTTTGAACCTCCTGTATAATGATTTAAATAATGTCATTGACATATTCCATGATCATACATATTTTTACGATATCATATTTGGTTATATTCTTAGCTTCTTATTAGTAATATTTCATTAATACTTGTTATTCGGGTGTTTATTACTTTTTGTTGCGTGTTTTGTCGAATAAATTCTTATTCTTCTGTTTTGGTTATAGATACCTCATTTCCCGAATGGTATTAGTGTAATATATATCATATTAATTCATTAAATTCATTTATATAATCATTATGCAATGAAGATCATGTAGAATGAGTCGCATCACATCGGGGAGATGGTATTCCGTACATACGCACGAGCGATGATATCGTTCCCATGATCGTGGAATTATATTGGAGTGTATGTATAATATTTCAGAATAAATATAAATTTACAATAATCATATATAGTCATTATTTACACCATTATACCCATCAAAGTAAGGTGGTGGTGGAAAATAGATTACACCACAGCATGGAGACGGTATTCCGAACGTACGCACGCGCGGTGATTTCGTTTTCCGTAGGATGGATAGATGGTGAAATAGGGTTGTTTAATAATTATAATAACATATCATTATATCAGTGATACTTATGTAATTACTTCATAATGAAACAACTAAAGAATAAGAAGTGGAAGAATAAATAAAGTTGAAAGAATCGGTAACAGACATTACCTCTTCTTTGAAGAGCCTCTTTGAGACCTCCTCTTAGAGCACTACAATCGGTCTTTGAAGAAGACCATGACCTCTAGGATGTTTCTAGGGAAGTGGAGAAGATAATTTGGCAGGGTTTGACAGAGCTGTAAGGCTCAAAGTGGTGTGAGGAAGAGAGGGAGGAGGTGCCCCTTTATAAAGGAGGAGAGGGGCACCTTTGAAAAAACTAAAAATATTATTTTATTATAAAGTCATATTCGGTTTTTAATAGATCCAAATTGATTTATTTCTAAGCTAAGGTGGGGATGGGTTGAAATAATCTCATCTACTAGAATTTAGACAAGTCTAGGTATCTATGTTAACCTTTTCATTTCGATTTAACTTTAAGTTAGATAATTTAACTTTTATCGTGTATTCTTGTTTTCTTACACTATAAGGTTAATAAACTTACTATAACATACCAATCGAGCCCCAAGTTGTTTATTATTAATATATATATACTTATCTAAGTCATTTGGAAGAACCTTAGATTTTTAGTAATAAAATAACAATTAATAATATAATATTTGTTTTAAAAACTATTTTATGTCAATTTTGACACTATTTGGTAATTATTTTTGTGAAAATAAAAACAGAAATATTAGTTCAATAAAAGGTTAATTAAATCAATACTAACATGTCATATTAAAATATAAAATTATTGGAATTCATAAAAAGTCTCAAATTACATTTATTTCGGTATTTATAACATCAATTATGTCAATATTTCATTAATAAGATAATTACTACATCATCATTGTGTCATAAATAAATTAAATTATTTAATGTCTAAAAATTAAAAATAAAAGATAATTATGTAGGAAATATTTTTATCTTTCTAATTAATATTTATAGTCGAATTTATCTTATGTATAACTCTATATTAAAAATGATTTAGTTATTAAACTTTGATTTTAACTATTTTAACCCTTCTTTAAATAAATTTATAATAAATGTCCTAATCTAATCCATGTGGACCTAAATGTCCATACTTTATTATAAGGTTGTTTTTGGTCGAATTACACTTATCCAATAGAATTAGGACATATGTGAGGGTAATAATAATATCATTTTTACCCTTAATTACACTATTTACTTTTAACAGTGGTAAAAAAAGTAAAAAGTTACTATTCACCAAAAATTATTTTAATCTCATTGAACCACATTTTAGTCCTTGATATTAACCGTGTCTCTCATATTTTCGAAATTCCACTCACAGAAGTGGTAAAATTAAGATTTATATGAATTTCCAAATTCTCGTAGGAGGTGGGTAAAAGTTGGTCAAAAGTTCAATAAAATTTTTATATATCTAAAATTATTATAAAATGACTCCAATGAATTACATTGAACTTATATAGTTATTATGTATCATTTTCACCTAAAATAACTTTAAATAAAATAAATACTTATTTAAATAAAAAGTCGGTTTTTAAATAGTAACCGAGTGTTTTCACTATTCATCAAAAATTGAATGTTTTCAAAAAAATACCAAAATTTCACCCTAGGCTAATTTTGATATTCCAAATCCAAAAATGAAGTCAATTTTGAAAAAGAAAATTTATAAAATTTCAAAAATTGGGTATTATTATTCATAACAGGTAGTTTTAATAAAATTTTAATAGCATATCGTTGTTTAGTGAAACTCGGTATTGCGTACAACACAAGCTATCGAGGAAGGCCGCGGTTGCGTGTAAAGCAAGCCAACTAGTGTTGTGTGTAGTGAAATATTCCTTTGATGATTTATATATCCTAAAAACATAATATTTCTCATAAAAGTCTCGGGTGTTACACCATCAGCGGCGGTCAGCAGCAACGGGGCAAGCTCGGATCAGTCTCTTCCTCCAAGCCAGGCAGCATGTAGAATCCATCAAATGATGGACAAAAACCTCTTCCCACCAGTGTGGCGCGACAAGGCTTCAAGAAGAATCATCTAATACTTTAGGCGCGACCTCATCCTGTCCAGCGTGGCATACTGCTCATCCTCCAATGGCTGCTCTTCAACTCTGATCAACCTACACAGCAACGACACAATTCTTCAAAGGCTTCGAACATTGGATCCAAGCATCAATCTGGTGCATCGAACTCCCCGAAAGAAGAGTGGGTCTCCTCCCTCATCTTGTGGTGGTGGGATCTCCACTTGGTTCCAACGTCACCTCATGCGGCTGCAACATAATAGCGAACCCCTTTCTTGGAAATGAATTTGTCTGATTTTCGGCGTCGCACAAGTCCACTCCACCAGGACATGGATGATAGAGAACTCAATACTCCACAGTAGCACAACAACGTCTTACTTATCATGTGACATCACCCCTCGAACGACGGTGAGCGATGGCAAGGGACTGGAATGGTGAGACTCAGGTGCGACAGTATGAGACACCGTAAAGGAGTCACATTGACTCTGTAAGAGATTTCACGGTGAGACCATGAGGTTATGGTGGCAGGATAAAACGGCGAGACAACATGAGAGAATTTCATGGTGAGACAGCAGATGGGATTGACGGTGGCACCGGTTTGGATCCAGTGCGTGGTAAAGGGAGTCACAGTGAGACCGTGAAAAGTGGTCACGGTGCAATGGTTTATGGTGCGACCATGATACTATAGAAAAAATCAAACAAGGTAAAAAATTAAATTAAAACATAAATAAAATAAGAAAAAAATATTTAATAAAAGATAAAATTGAATTGAACAATTAAAAACTTAAATAAAATGTAACCTTTAATAAATTTATAAAACCAGTCAACTTAAGTTAATTTATTAATAGTATCTATTCGCATGAGCTAAATTATTACTATACTAAAAATAAACTTAAAAAGCAACTAACTTATTAAAAGTTAAAATAAAATTTAAACATTAATAAGACAAAGTTAAATTGTTTAATATAGTAACTATGTCAAATTAAATTAATTTAAGGTAGAAAGATAATTATTATATTATCAAACCATTATGTTAATTAATTAAATAAAATTTAAAGAGGCAAAATAATTGAAGTAGTTCTATATTCTTTTATTTTAATCAATGAATTATTAAAGGATGACTAAAAACATTAAGTTACTTAAAATTAATTAATAATTAAAACATGCAGTATTAAATTAAGACTACATTAATTATGTGCAGAAGCAGACTTAATTAATTATTTAATGTTAAATTATTAACTTTGCAAACAAAAACAACAATTTTAATAAATAGTTATTAGTCTATAAAATTAAAGTAAGAAATATACTAATTATTTTAAGGCTTATAATACAAAATTTATTATAAAAATTGGTTAATTATTAAATTTAGTGATAAATTTACTTAAGTGTCACTATTTATTAAAAAGTGTTAAAATAAGCAATTAAATTAAAAAAAATTAATTAAAAAGGATGTGGAAAAACATGTGTTTTTAAGGCCACATGAGGTACGTAGTATACTGCGATGCATCAGGGACCGGACTATGGTGTGTCATGATGCAGGAGTGAGCATTGATCGCTTACGGTTCATGGCAGTTGAGGCAGCACGAGCAGAACTACGCCACCCATGACCTGGAGTTAGCAATAGTGGTCTTCGCCCTGAAGATGTGGCAACACTATCTGATGGGAGAGCGCTTTACAGTCTACTCTGACTACCAGAGTCTTAGGTACATTTCCTTACAGAAGGACCTGAACCTAAGATAGCGGCGATGGCGTGAGTTCCTCCTGGATTATGACTTTGAGATTGTATATACTCCTGGGAAGGGGAATGTTGTGGCTAATGCTCTCAACAAGAGATCAGACATTCAGTTACTTGGAGAGGCGATGAAGTAGTTAGCCACTTTGCTGATATCCTTCATGGATAGTGATGGGGAAGCCTTTCTACAGTACCTCATAGTCACTCCTACACTTCTTCGGTGGGTTAGAGAAGCACATCATGGAGACGTTGACTGTGAGGCGTGAAGTGCTCAGATATCCTCAGGGATAACACCCGATGGATTCTCTGAAGGTGGGGAGCATGTCATCCTCTTCTAGGGATGTACCATGGTACCAGTTACATTGCAGGAGGAGGTGCGGAGGGAGTTCCACACTTCCCCTCTAGCGGTACATCCTGGAATAGTGAATATGTATCTGGATCTCAGACGATAGTACTGGTGGCCGGGTATGAAGAAGGTTGTGGTAGAGTTCATTTCTCGATGCCTCACTTGTCAGCAAGTGAAGGCAGAGCACCAGGTACCTGTAGGCTTGGTACAACCCTTAGAGGTCCCGGAGTGGAAGTTGGATGGGATATACATGGATTTCGTGACAGGGCTTCCATGTACTTCCAGAGCACATGACACCATCTGGGTGATCATAGAACGACTCACCAAGTCGACCCACTTCCTACCGATCAGAGAGCAGGTCTCAGTAGAGAGCTTGGGATGCCTCTACATTCATGAGATCTAACAACTTTAGGGTGTGCCATCGTCAATCATCTCCGATCGAGATGCTCGCTTTACTTATCAGCTTTGTAAGGGGTTGCAGGAGGCCTTTGGGACATTGTTACGCCTGAGAATTACCTTTCACCCACAGATAGATGGCCAAACGAAGAAAACCATTCATACACTCGAAGACATGCTCCATGCATGTGTCCTTGACTTTGGTTGCATCTGGGAGGATCACCAACCCTTGGTGGATTTGGCGTACAACAACACCTACCACTCCACCATCGGGATGGAACCTTACGAGGCACTATACGGCCGACCTTGCAGATCACCTCTGTGTTGGACTGACCCCAGGGAGTCAGCACTCGTAGGACCAGAGATGGTTTAGGAAATGACAGAGAAGGTATAGGTCTTCCAGGAGCAGATGAGGACTGCACATAGTAGACATAATTCCTATGCTGATAGGAGGTGGAGACCACTAGAGTTCGAGGATGGTGACCATGTTTTCCTACGGGTCTCACCTCAACATGGGTAGCAGAGATTTGGCTGGGGCGGCAAGTTGTCATCGCGCTTCAACATGCCTTTTCAGGTCCTCAGTAGGGTGGGCGAGGTGGCTTACCGCCTGTCCCTTCCACCTCAGTTGCACCGGGTGCATGACGTCTTCCACGTATCTCAACAGAAGAGATACATGCATGACCCGACGCATATCATCGACCACAGGGAGCTGGACATCGATGACGGGGCGAATTTTGTGAAGGTTGCGGTGGAGATTGAGGATCGATAGGAGTAGTTCCTACATGGACGGTCAATACCTCTGGTGCACATTTGTTGGCAACACGTGAACCACCAGGAGAGAACATGGGAGCATGAGGCTCAGATGCGTGCTCAGTACCCTAATTTGTTTCCCTAGTTTATGTCGTAGCTTTACGGGGACGTAAGACCCTGAGGTGGGAGTAATGTAAAGACTCAAAAATGTCAAGGGATTTTTTTAAAAATACATTGGAATTTTACGAGTCTATGGCTCTTGACGGCGTTTGATTCCGAGGCCCGGTGTGCTCGGAATCAATTTTCAAAGTTTAGCTCGGGTACGTTCAGTGAACGAACGAGCGGGTTTTTCTAACTCTTGAACCGATGCTCGGAATAAAAATCCGAGGGCACCGATGAATTCTCAATGCCGGGATTCACTTAGGAGAAGCTTAACTTCAACAGAAAAGGGTTGGACGAAAATGATAAGTTTTTAGACTCTCAGAAAAAGAATTATATAAAATAAAATAACTATAAGTTATTTTATTCTTTTTCTTCCACCATTGAGTGACAGTTGGCGGAATCCCAGTGTAGCGACGATCAATAAATGAGGGCCATATAATGACTTGTCCCTTTGGTTGTGTAATAGCAACACCCATGTGTTTAATAGGATCATTAATTAAGGTTCATTAATGAACCATAATAATGAACCCAATGTGAGGATTAATTCTTTTATTAATCAACCCTTCAACAAACGAATTGAGAACCCACAGGAGGAAGCTCGGACGAAACTCCGACGGCGGTAGCCTCCGACAACGAACGGTGAAGAATGCCGGTTCCTCGGAGATTGACGACGCACCGCCAATCCTCTTCCCCGTGGCTAGAGAGGAGATGCCTCTTCCTCAACGGCACACCCTGTCCACGCCTACGATCCTCTTCTCCGCGACACCGTGTACCACAACGCTGATGATCATCTTCCTTTCTGAGGTAGGGGAATTTGGAAATTGTATGTTATTTCTAATGAGAATTATACCCTCGTGCATGGTATCATTTTGTTTGGTGATGTGAAGAACCACTAACGCGGTGGGTGCGGACTAACAAACAAGTCCAGACCCACCGCTACTTTGTTATTGTTGTGTGAAATTATTAGCAATGACGAACTGGGACCGTTTTGGAGATTGGAGGCCTTCACAGTGGTGTATGGGTTCCGAGACGTCTACAGGCGCAGACGAGATGAAGAACGGACCACCAGAATGACTCCGGTGGCACGTAGAAACCTCTGGTGGTGTGGGTCGCCAGCGCAGCGGTGCCACGGCATGCCGCCGACTGGAGGCGCTACGATTGAAGCCGCGGTGGCAGGGTACCAGATCCCATGGTCGTGCAGGATCTGGACGAGACGCCACGCTGGGCACCGCGTCCGACAAGCTCAAAGGGAGGGGGGACCGCATCCCCCCTGCTCGGCCCGCTGGCCGAGCTAGCACACCCCCCGGTCAGGCCAGGGGGGGTCGCGCGGACCGGGCCGGACTCGGGCCCGGGTTGGGTCGACTTGGTTCGGGCCGGGCCCAGACCCCCCCACATCGGACCATTTTCAGTCTTTTCCTCATAACATGAGCTACGTACCTCCGATCGATGCACCATCAGTTGCATAGGAATACTTTGATCGAGACGGTCATTTCGGTATATTACACTCGAGGTTTAGGCGATGTTTGTGTATGGACAGGTTGGTTTGAACCCGAAACCAACCGGGCCCTTGGAGAGGAAACACTTATAACTTAAGGATCGGACGTCTGATTGACGTTCAGTCAATTACGTTGGGATACTTTTGTTGAGACGGTCCTTTTGGCTTACTCTGCTTGAGGTTTGGATGCAATTGGAGTACGGTCGGGTTGGTTTTAGCCTAAAAATCAACCGGGCCCCTACAACAAAAAGACCAATAACTCTCAGACCGGGCGTCCGATTGATGCATCGTCTGTCACGATGGGTTTCTTTTGACGAGATAGAACTCCGGGAAACATCAAATTTGGAAATTGTGAAATTTAATGTATCGACTCTCTCCCTCTTTCTCGAGGATCAGACCCTCCCAGAATCATGCATGTCATGTGCGGGAACCCTAGAGCTTGCTACGAGTGCAACGACGACGACTGCACTTGGATCCTCCGTGGGTTCGGCATCGAGGATGGCTGTACATGGATCCTCCGTGGGTTCGGCAGTGATGACGACTGTACTGGAATCCTCTGTGGGTTCGACGGCGATGACTACTGTTCTTGTATCCTATGTGGGTCTGGTAGTATTGACCTCTGTACTTGTATCATGTGTGGGTCCGACAGAGTAGCTGGTCTTGTATCCTTTGTGGGTCCGACAGTTTATCTGGTCTTGTATCCTTTGTGGGTCTGACAGCTTAGATGAATCAGTGGATACATCTGATCATCTATATCACCTTACGAAGTGTATACCTATGTGATCTGCATCTTGATTCTCTATCAATATCATTAATGTGGTTGAATTGTTTTCATATGTTGACTGGGTTGTACTTTTATGTGCGGATTGGGTTGTGCTTTCCAATGTGGACTGGGTTGTGCTTGGGCTCAAGAACTAGAGCCGAACTGTAACTGATGACTTCAGTATATGTATGGGAATATACCTAAGTAGATTCGTTTGATACTACGTGATTGTATCTTTCCTTTTTGGTTTATCCTGCGTGGATTATGAGAGACCTTCTGGGGTCTGGGGTCCCTACTGAGTATCGTATACTCACCCCTAGATGGGCTATGCCCGCACTACGCTTTGTTGGATGAAGACAATGGATAGCACTGATTGGGGTGGAGGATTGTGGAGGCTTGTGGAGATGGATGGCACCCAGAGGTGGACCACTTGGTGGGACGTACACAGAGCGGACGGTTGGACTCGAGGAGCTGAGGAGACTATCTATACCCACCCTTCAGGTGGGATTTTCGGAGGATGACTCGGTGTTGTAGTTTTTCTTACTGTGGTTGCACTTTCCTTTCAGTTTTACTGTACTTTCAGTTGGGTTTTTATACTGGCCCATTTACTTTTTCAGCACTTACCTTGTACTCATTTTTACTTAGTGTTTACATCGCTTGCGTACTCTGTTGTGTATGTTACTTCATAAAGGCATTGCCTTCCCTTCTTTTGGGATTTACGCCTTTGGTGCTAGTCACCAACCACTGTCCTATGGAAGGCAGACTTGGGGTTGTCATGGCACGGGCCCTGAGGATGGGTTGTGACAATAAATGATTCCTGATATTAGTTAGTACACTAGAATGCCTGATCCTTTCTAGTCAAATATATCATAGGATTTTCAATATGAGAGAAATCAACTAAAAACCTCATGAAATAGCCTATAAGACCATGTAAACTCTATTCCACAAATAGTGTCCTGGGGGATTCCCATGAAAAAATCACCTCTATAATTAAAGGATCTATAACTACTACCTATTCAAAAACAAAATTCCCAAATAAGTGGACTTCATAATACCAAAATTCAAACTTTGAAAACTTCATAAATATATTCTAATGATGAATAATACCCAAAAAACAAATAAATTATTTGTATTCTCCTCCTCAAATGAACAATACAAAAGGATTTCATTGATAAACACCACAATGAACTTATCCAAGAACAATCAGAACACTATGTTCATCAACCCCGTGAACATTTTCAGAGCATTCCTAACATCGAATTGCATAAAAATAAACTCATAATTACCATGATGAAAATTGAATCAAGTATTTGTAATATCCCCATACTTCACCCACATCTGATGACATCCTAACCAAAAATAGACATTCAAGAACCAAATTTATCTTTTCAGTTGGAGGAATAAATCATAAATCCACAGAAGAGGATATGGGTTCTTCACTATCACTAGGTTCAAGTGATTCTAACTGATATAAAGTTGCAATCTAAAATTGGCCTTATTTATGAACAAAACTGGTGCAACCCAAGGTGACACACTCTGCTAAACAAAACCTCACTACAATAGATCATCAAGTTGTACTAGCATCTCTTGTAACTCGAAAAGAGCCTTCCCATATAAAGACAATGAGATAGGAGACACTCTTGGATATATATTGATCCCAAAATTGATTTCCCATTTAGGGGTAATGCTACAACATCCTATAGAAATATATCAGTGTACTCTTCCACCACCCTTGGAAAATGTACTTATGAACCTTTGATGTCCTCAATATTAACTTAATAATCAATGAAGATAAGGGCATAACAAAACTTTGACCCATCTGAGGGTCCCTGTTGCCAAAAACATTATTTTTTCTCTATCAGCATCATATAACACAACCTTCTTCCAAAATAAATCCATGATATCCCACACCAAATACATCTAATCTATATTGAGGTCTGTTTCATATGGTTATATCCATAAACATAGGAAATATCTCTAAGAGTAGTGCTTCACCATCACTACCTCACAATCACTATATACTTCATACAAGTTATCATGACCTCTAACTGGAATAGTAAATTCCAAGGGCACTAGAACTATATCTACCTCAATTCCCATTGCCTAGAAAAGGGAAAGTGATACAAAAGAGTGTTTCATTCTTGAATTAAATAAATCATTCACAAGAAAAGGGTACCTCGACCAATGTATATATCTCCCAGTGCTAGAAAAACTAATGTATAGAGCTGAACATAACCTGCTTCATAACCTTTATTTACCTACTGATGACCACCTCCATGGACACACTCTACTCTGAGGAAATATAAATTCTTAGGGTTTTACTCTTCCTGACTATCACAACTTTGATGACCCCATACTAGAACACCCTGATGTTGCTGCCTTGGAATAAAATACCTCAATGGAGAAACCTAAAGTAGAACCCCTAGAACTTGTTGGATGCTCAAAAAGTCCATCCACTCTCACCACTAATTATCTGAGTCTCTATCATAAAAACACATGTATGTTCCCTTAGAATAGGTTAGATACCTTATGCCCCATAATAAAAGAGATGATAAAGGATGGGACCTACCCCTAGCTGAACAAAAACTAATATTTCCATGTAATTGGGAACTATAGACCTCATAAATTCATCGTGAGGAATCCTAATGAGTCCCCTCCCATAAAGAACATGTTCAGGACAACATCCTCTCGATAACCTCTTCTCTTTACAATATCTCAAGATACATCTTCAGTATAAACAAGGTGACTTGGAAGTGGATCTATGAATGCAAAAAATCCTCAAAATGCCTCACCCTAGCCTCCTAATCTATAAATAGTTATGAATCATATCACAAAAGGATCCTAAAACTGATATAAAGCACACGAATTTTAGAACTACCTTTTCAAAGGGAGATAATCTCTTAAACACATGACACCTCTGCATTATAAAAAAGGAACTATACTCAAAACTAGTCTCATAACATCTCTCATGAGACTATTGACTCCTCAAGATCTATGTGGAATAAGAACCACCACTACCTCACTACTCCATGATACATCATCACAACCAACAAAACCCTAATGCTCTTTCTGAGCATAGATGGAAAATAAATCTATCTCAACATCATCCAACCAGTCTTCAATGATTGAATTTAAAATAGAGCCCCAATACTTCAGTATACTCTAGCATTAAAACTCTTATAGTTTCGTCCTCCAAGTGTCATCATCATCGACCTCTACTCTGCCATAATTTATTGGCACACCCTATTGAACATCTTCAACATGGACCTGACGAGTACGTTGACCTGGATCCATACATACAAAAATGAAAAAACATTTTGACCTCTTAAACATATAATATAGAATAATTAATTTTAATTAATTAATTAATTATATATTAACTTTTTAATATTTTATCATATATCTTGGTCTACCTATTTTAATCATAGGTCAAAATAGAAATGATTCATAATAATTTCCTCGGACTCTACCCTAAAACCAATATCATTGCATTTAGTAGGCTTAGTAAAATTAATGTTCCATGCTTCATATCATATGGGGCCCTAAATACCCATGTATTAGCATGTCTCCCATGTCTACATATCTCACTAAACATAACTGACACTGTTTTCCTACCAATCATTGAAATCATACCTACTCCTAACTCCAAAATCCATCTAATCCCCTAACATAAACCTTTGATTCCAATTTTTCATGACCAACTTCTCCCAAAATATACACCTCTTAGGATAGAAATTAAAGAAGGCAGATAGTGACTACCTGAGTTCGACCTCCAATAGGACCTAGGTTGGTGACTAACACTAAGGGTATAATAAACATGAATATGAGAGACATTACCCTCTAATAGAACATGATTAAAAGAGGGATATGAAAGATACACCAATAAAAAAGTATATAGAATTGTATAATGAAATACAATGTGAAAACAAGAAATTCCATCTAGTACTATAACAATGAAAAGGAAAACTACAATTACCAAATTGGTAAAAAAGGTAGTTACCAAGAATCCCAAATACATCTTGTAAAACCACAAGAATGTAATAACTAGAAAGATCTCCAAACTTCTAAAACTGCCATGAAAAATATATTTTATACACATCAGGTGATAATTATAGTATACTTAGTTGGATCCTCCCTAGAGCCTCTTATGAAGAAGATAAATAAAGAATGATAAAGTACAATGAACAACAGTGAAACTAACTCGTTGCCTAAACTAGTATACTATGTTCCCAACCTCATCATAGCTAATTATCACCATGTATCACATACAAGAAAGAATATAATATAATAATGAAACATCAAGGGTACTTCCCTCCCACTACACCATAGGTTTGTTTCTCTACACCAACATCACTTGTCATGATCCAACTCCCTCCAAAAAATATATATCCCATATACACCTAGGAAAGGAATCACAACATGCACCCCATGAATCACATCATCACATCGTCCTATATTACATCACTATATATATTAACCAAGTAGTTTATGGGATCCACCATAGCCTATATGACATGTATCATACATCAGGTATTATACTTTAAGCCAATAAATCCCATACACCAAGTAAGTACCTCAATACATCACATCCTATACACATCATACCAATAATAATCATTTAAATAATATATCCAGAGATAAATTTCTATGAAATAACCACAATCCATCACATAAATATACACGCATACATGGGAAAAGTAAGTTTCATGCATACCAACATAAGTAAATATGATGATAATATAGAAGGGTCGAAGGGGGTAGTCTTCCATCTAACCTCCCACAAGGATATTTGGGAAAAACCCACTCATAGACTACTGTGTTTCTTTATCACTAACCAAAATAAGTTAAATGGAATATGAAATCAAAGAATATACAAGATGTAATATAGCTCACAACCAAACTATGGTCATGACCTATTCTTAGACTAAACTGCAGCTAGCATTTCTTGCACTACCGACTACCATGGATAAGACCACATATCCAAGAGGAACACAATCATTAAAAAGAGATACATTAATTATTTCTTTCCTTTTTATCATTTTCCTTATTTTAATTAATTCATTATCCATTTAATTAACCATTAACATTATTCCAAATTATATTACATTAATCACCCATGTATGGTCTGTGCCTTCTAGGAATAATCCAAACTTGGTCCACGATTTTTCAATATTATCATCTTCTAAATATTTTCATTCGAAAAACCACAAACATATGGGTTAATAATTATTAATTCATTAATATATTCATCCCATAAACCAGGTACTCTAGGAAAACCATCATAAGATATCATTAAAAGGAAACATGCAACTGAGCACATCCAGATACCTCAAGTTGTTAGGAAATAATTGTAGATAAAACAATCAACATGGCCATATTCCATTAAAAATATCATAATTGAGCATCCCAGCTCTGAGCATCACATCAATGAGTAAACCTAGCTTGAACTCGTTCCATTATATTTGGTGGTATCCCCAACACCCACATGCCTATCTTGATGCACTTCACCAACATATCAATCAACTACTACCATGGCCTCCCCAGCCACATCACATAATCCATCCCTGTATCATCCATTATAACATTAATATTTAACATAAATAAATATGAGAATAAAAGGATCTACTACTTGAATGAAATAAGCTCAATGCGACTCACTGCACCAAAACAGGTATCACACGTAAGATGAGATCACTGTAAGAGAAATCAAGCCATCAGAAAAAGGGTCCCAAAATTCGAAGGGAAAGAATATAAAATTTCTAGTATTAAGATAACAAAATCAAGGAAGAATGATGGAAATTATCTTCGTCTCTAAGTTGGAAGATATAAGATGATTTCATTTTCTTGATTGCAAAATATTTAATTCCCATTACCAACTATTTCATTAAAATCTACAAATAGAGGACTGTTTAAAGCCTCAGTCATCACCAAAAAAATGAAATAAAAAATTATCCTTTATGGATAAACCTTTTAAGGCCCTTGATTCAAACTTTTGAACGGATTTTATGTCTATTTTCATAAAACATGAGGAAATCTCTATTTAGCTCATTTGACATAGACATAAGCACCAAATAACTTGATTCCATGAATAGTATTTTATCTATATTGATGAATATATCCACTTATCCATTCCGACTAACTATAAATTGGGCTATCACCAATGTTGTGAACCTCACCTCTGAGACTTGAGATCCGTCAGGCTTACAGATTTTTGCATCTATGCACCTCTATACATTCATTAGGCCTCCTCTAAGAAAAAAGGCATCAAAAAATATGAAAATAGTTTTACTAGATGGAATTTATACCTTACAAGAATCATTTTCAAATTAAATTTTGATAGAAAAAACATTTTAAATTGTTTAAAATTTTATCTTTAGAAAAAAAATTTCCCTCACATCCACTACATTAATTATAAATTAAACTTTTCCACATCAATTTTAGGGATTTTAATGAATGGATTCAATATTTAGAATCAGTATAATCAATATTAACTAATAATTTCAACATAATTTTTTACCTTATTGAATAGAAAAAATTATTTACCATTGTTAAAGAAAAATGTTTTTATCGTGGGTTAAACTAAAAATATAAGGGATAAAATTAACCCAAAACATGTCCAGAAACCATATTTTGACCTTATATCTTCAAGTATTGATATTGGTCCATTTTGGAGATTTGTGTCTTATGAAAAATGTGGGTACACATTTTTTTCAATTATTACAATTTTGCTAGTCACATCAATAATAATAAGGTTTTTTTAAAATGTGTTATATATATTATATAGAAATTATTCTATAATGGTAACATATTGTTTACCATTATTCTATTTTCTTCCATCTTGAAAATGGAAACAATATTCATTCATATGTAAAAACCATTGTCTCCATGAATGGTAAATTTTATTTTATATCATTAAATTATATGGATCAATATAATACTTGCATACTAAATACATATGGAATTTATATCGTTGTTAAAATTATAGAGATAATAAAACCATGCTAAAATTAAGAGGGAAAAAATTAAAACAGACATGAAAAACAGTGCAGTTATTACTCAAAACATGACTTTAACTTGTAATTGTTAATAAATTTTTAATAAAAAGGTCATAATTAAATCATATATAGTATGATATATATATTTATGCTTGTTTAATATATTTTTAATAAACTTATATTCATTATAAGGGATGTTCAAACATGTACAAAGGATGTTGAGACATATGGTAAGGGAATTTTAGTCTCTCATTTATTTTTAGGAGAGATATGAAAATTCACCACTCATATATTTCTTGTGCTTTATTTACCTACCATTTAACATGTTATATATTGAATCTAATTATTTTATTATACTTAATGTTTAATTGAATATTATACCTTATTGGTGATTATAATTCAAAATATTTCTATAGTAGTAAGGGATTCCCATAAAACTTTTTTACTATTGCGAGACACGTGCTATATTAACCACCTATTTCTTTTATAGGCTGTATATAATAGAAATGGATGTATTTTATATTATTAATATTTAAATTTATTTGGATTTATATATCTATTTTATGATATCTCATTCATGAGGTGTACGGTTCAAAAGTTACTAATGCGGTAATGGATTTTGGTTTCAATTTTATTGCTTTGAGACATATGTTATACACTTATGATTATCCAATGATTAATTCAGGAGAATATATTTTTCCCTTAATTTTACTCTCATTATGTACTAAATAGTTAAAATGAATATTTTAAAGAAACGTTTTTCGTTATTTATCTCTTCTATCGAAAACCCATATTCTTCATAAACCATGTTTCATAAAAATGTTTTCATAAATGGTTTAACATTATTTAAATGATTTATTAAGGTAATTTTACCAATTTTTTAATTTTTAGTTTTTTTAAAGGAATATTTATTTCATTTTCTACAAAATTTCCAGTCCACTTTTACTAAAAACCTGAAAAGAATTTTGGTTTTAACATGAATGGTATGAATGAAATTTTTCACCATCATGAACATTATTTTATTTTCATTTTACTTTGTAAGTTATCAGGGTTATTTGTAATGAAAATTATTTTCAAATTTTTTATGTTTTAAAAGGTTTTTTCAAAATGGAATAGATATTTTCCACAAAAAATGTTTTAAATGATGTTTAAATTTTATTTTATATGTTATCAAGGTTATTTTTAAAGAAATGTATTTTTCAAAATGTTTTATTTTTTAAAATGTATTTTTCAAATTAGAAATGATATTTTCATCAATTAAAGTTTTAAATTATTTTTAAATGTTTTTTTTATAAATTTTCATCGTTATTTTCAAATAAAATTATTTCAAAAACAGTTTATGGTTTTAAAAATACTTTTATAAAATGTCAAGATGTATTTCTCAATAAATTTTCCAAGTGATCTTATAAAATCATTTTACATATTATATGACATCCTTTTATGTTACTCAATCTTTAATAGTGATAATATTGATTGATATGATCCTTATTCATTATTTGGATGGTTAATGTTTAGGTTAATTATTTGTTTATGAAACATGTTTTCATTACCTAGGTTATATTGTAATGATATGATGAATATTATATTGTATTCTTGAACACATGATTTTGGATTTAATTTTTAGTGGGTGGGACCTGTATCTCCCTCCAATTCATTAGGTAAACCCTTATATCTCATGAGACAAATATGGGAAACAATTCGATGGTCTTGATCCACTATGGGAAATAGGTTCCCCCGGATCCACTATGGGAAATAAGTGCATCTTAATACCCAATGGGAAATAGGTGATGTGTCTTGATCCGCTATATTGATGGTATCAATTTATATATGAAACATTTCTGTATATTTATGATGTTTCTAGACATTTATGATATGAGATTATGGTTAATGTTTGATTTTTGAAGATTTATTGATCCTATTGGCCATGTTTTAAAAAATGATAAAGTTTTATGCCATGAATCATGTTTATGATCTATGACATGTTGGGTATGAACTTTTTATGTTTTATTCATGAGTAACATACCCTTATTCTTATCTTATTACCCCATATGATCATAGATTTCTGTCTCTTATGTTTACCCTTATTTAGCATCAAAGATCTCCATTTATTATGTTTCTTTCCCCAATTTGTGAAGAAATGTTTTAGTACGGTATGCCTAAGAGGAGTACCATGTGAGAATATCTTTGTGGGTGACATTGAAGATCTTTCATGAAATAAAATTTTTTAGTTTCTTGTCTCAAAAGACACTACACTATTTTGGTTATCAAGTGTGTATTTATGAAATGAATTTAATATTCATCTAAAAAGCTGATATATTTTTATGTGAAAATATTATTTCTCCTTATTTAGGTTTCCTCATTTTTTATGCATTGTCAGAGGCCGCAAAACGTCATTGGGAATCATTTCCATTTAGTATATCTACTAGTACCACATCGATTAAGATTATCTAGATTTAACATCTCCCAATGAGGGTGATTTGGAAATTATTCCAATATATTCCTCATAAATATCCCTAGATACATTTTCATCTAGAATTGTTATATTGACATGTATTTTAATTTGAGAATATGAATTAGATTCTAGAGTTAAAACCATTGGTAGAAAAATAGTAATACATTAATGGGATTAAAAAAATCATGATTTGATTACTTGGAATACTCTAACATAAGTAAGTGATGGATAAGATTAATTATACAAGATTGTTATAGTTATATAATTATATAGATTTAACTACCAATGATTTTATGCAACTATCACAAAACCTCTAACTATTTAAGAAGAAATAGGTTCTCAGGAGAAATACCTTCATGCATCCAAAATAAATTTACATTATAAAATAATAATGGAGTGAACTAATTTAGTAATATATTATTTTAAAGTAAAATAATCACATCATTGAGGTTGGATAGTTATCCAAATAGTAAAAATAGAACAACATTATCTCAATATAGTTTCTATGAAATCAATAAATCCAAATATATATGTAAAAATTTATGACCATAGAAAAAATTCCATGAATCATCCATAAGGGTTTATCATATAAATATATTGTCTAAAGTAAAATATAATAGGCAAATGGGAATTTAATGATTAGTTGGATCTTTTTATTAATCATTAAATAATTTTGAACATTCTGCCAATTTAATTTTCTCATAATTTTTCAATTGGTTATCATATAGTCCAAGCTATTTTTTTAAAGGTAGACTATGTATTATAGAAGTTATATTATCTTTTTTGAACAATTAGTGACAACATTATTTTCCCAAAGTTAGTTGATAATTTGTCTATAATTATACAAGTTACTTATTATCATGAATGTTAGAAATTTGTAAAAAGTGAAAATATAAAAATAAATAATATAAAAATAATTGAATATATATAAATAATGAGTGGAAATGGATTTCAGGTAAATCACGATAATAAATATACTAATATATGATGAAATTATGGAATTTTCCTATAGTATCATAAGTAATATAAAATCATATGTGTATAATATGGATTAAAATGTATTGTATATTCCATCATTGTATTTTGAGGATAACCAGTCAGATAAATGATGAAATAGGTTTATTCCCCCCCCACCACCATATTTGTTCTCTTCGATAAGTATAGGTTGGTTGGATATTCAAGGCATGTTCTAACACTATAATCCTAGGTTAGTTCCTTGGTAAATTATAGATTCAATAACTTAGTATAATTAAAATAAAGAAGGGTTTTTTCTGAGTCGGTCAATTTTCAGGAAGGGTTCACGTACATTTAAATTACATTAGTCATCATTTCACATAATTTATCAGAAATAATATTTGTGAAGAACACAAATATTTTCTGACTATTTATAAGATCCATAATACAAGTTATTCTAAAATTAATTTTTCTAGGTCCAAACATTGGTACTTATACGATTTTTACCTTTTTCTTCTATGTCTGATCTTTTTTTAATCCTTGAAAAGGGAGACATAACAAATAAAGGCTAAATTTTATATTAGGATTCCTTTTAGGATTTTCCAACTAGATAAGTTTTATACCTCTTTATATTTTTTTATTCACTAAATTTTTCAAAATCCATAAAAAGAAAGGATTCATGAATAATCGATTAACTTTTTTCCAAGACTCACTTTATTGATTTTCAACCTCATTAGTAACATACATATTTTCTTTTATAATTTATGTTCACGAATATTATACCAGCAGTGGGTGATTTTATATAGCTTTGAAAAAATGTGGATGATGTTTATGATCCTATATATTTAACTAAATTCAATAAAATATATCCCATGATGAGGGAGATAATTGAACTAACATGCATGAAGGACATAATGTTTGATAGGATACCTCAAGGGTAAATATTCATGAAATTTTGGTTCATACTACTAGGAATAGAATGTGACTCCTAATTTAAGGTCAATGAATTTGAACCAATGTATCATGTGACATAGATAAAAATGATGAAAAGAGGCCATTCACCTATTAGACATAGTTGAGATAATTTGAATTTATAGTGGATTTTTTGAAAATTGATAGGGAAGACACTTTATTAACCAAATGGAGGCTGAGGAATGATAAAATAACATTAACACCTTTGAAAAGGGAATGAAAAATGGAAAAGTCATATGTTGAGGAACTTGAATTAATGAATGGTGAGATGATGATAGATAGTCTATGAAAATATATGATCAGGTTTGAATAACATATCCATTATAGATCCATTTAAAAAATGATCAAGGATTACCAGTGATCATGTTTGAAAACTAGATTCCAATATAATATTATTAAGGTAATATTCACTCAAGGGGCCATCTCTATAGGAATAATATATAATCTAGGGCCAGTTTAAGAAGTTTGGATGTAAAACACAAATGTTTTTATCAGTATCTATGAAGATTTTGTGGTAATTAACATACAAAAGGGTTGAAGAATGTGTATAAGTGAGATATATTTAAAGATGGTTGGAATTTTCTAAACCAAAACCATTTGATCTGTACAAGAATAGTATAGTAATGAGAGAAAAGTGAGTAAGGATTTACATTTAGGTCTGATATAGGTGATCTAAACATCACTGTATATCCTAATAAATAATAATAAATCCACACATAGTTCTAGAAATGGTAGAACCATTTGTAATTATTATTATTTTCATAGGTATTTTCACTGATCTAGAACATACACGTGGAGAAAAAGAATGGTTCCATATGTGAATATTAAAATTTGATAAGTATTACCATAAATAATAGGGGGCCTAAATTCTTATAAGGTCTAGGGGATTGAAACTTGAATCTGACAAAAAGATATGTGATCTTTACATCATTATGTACCTTATATAAATAGTAATCAAGCAATAAATAGTTTTTAGAAGGGGGGTTATATAGTATATTGATATGAGTATATACATGTCTTGGGTTAGTTATCTAATATACTAGGGCTATTTGAAATGGAAATATGATGGAATGAATAGATTCACAAGTGAGAGGATAAGGGATGAATCTTGATATGAATTTTATGGGATTTCAACTTTAACGTGGATCAAGTAATGGAGTGAAATTGAATTTTTCTGTTGGACCCTGAATAGAATATTCAAGCATCACTACATATCCCACAGATGGTTTTATCATAGTGCATGGTCTTTAATGGAAATATTATAAAATGACACATGATGAACTCTTATGAATATTCGTCTCTTATGTGCGGAGAACATGTTGTATGAACAAGAACACTCTATGTAGTTTATGGTTCATGCAGGATATGAAACCTATCATGTAGTTTATGGTCTTGAAACCAAGACACAAAATAACATTCAGTTTAAGTTCTTGTGGTATAGAACACATTTCATATAGTTATATATTCACATGATAAGGACTTAATGTTATGTATTTTATGCTCTCATGAAAAGTACAATATACTATATTGTTTAAGGAAATGTGGTTTGGACCATATATTATGTAGTTTTAAGTCATGCGATTTGTACTATATGCACCAAATGTGAGATCATGTAAATTATTTTTCATGAATCCTCAGATTTCTTAGAGGTGTGATCTGATCTCTAGCTGTCATGATTAAGGAGTAAGTATTTATCATTCTTCTATGGGAACCTTTAGAAATCATATAGATTCACCCAATTTTGGGTTGGATTAAATAAAAGACTGATGGAGCTTTGAGAGGAAACCCAATCCCTTATTTATATGGTCTTATATTTATAAATCATTTTGGAAAAGAAATAGGCCACCTTTATGGTCATTGTGGAATCAAAAATTTTATTAGAGCTGAAATTAATGGGATAATTGATGTAGTTGAAATGGAAAAGCAATGTGGTTGGCTTAACTTGTGGGTTTAATGGGACTCCACTACTGTTGTCCAGGAAATTAGGAATTTCATTTTCCATCTTTCTTAGAATATCACTTCTAGATGAATAGACTTAATGGAATAACATTCATCCATAAATTATATCATCACTTATTCTTACCATGAATCAATATAATTGGATGATGGGCTAGCTAACAAAGGGATCTCTACTACTCAGTTGATTTTGCTTAATGACATTCTATAGGAGCTTTCACCCTTTTTTCAAAGGGACTATTATAAAGAAATCATACATTATTATGCTGTAAATTTGATTCTTTTTAATAATGGATACTTTTCCTTTTGGGAATGTTCTCAATTTTTTTAAAAAGGTTTCTAGTTATGAATAACTTAGTGGGAGATTATAAATATATTTTAAATACTATTTTTTATGTGTCTAGATTTTCAAAGGCACTAAAATTTTACGGATATGGAGTGTATTGTAATGGAATGTAACGAATATTAAATTAATAAGATGTAATATTTATGTATTTAATGTTTTAGTCACCTCTCTTGATATGAGAGAAAGGTTTAGATATTTTTGGAAACATTCATGAGTAAAATGTAGCAAGAACCCTTAGGATAAGCCTATGTGTAGGGGAACATCTGAATTTTGGTTAAATTAAGGATATTGTTGGTTTCCTAAAAAATACAAATATGAATTGATATTGTACAGTGGATGTGGTTGTTTCACAGATGCACATAGGGGTGTTTCTTCTTGAAATGGGGATGACCTTGTTTCTTTAAGATTCAAACATTCCAATCAGTTTCTAATTGGTTTATTCGTAGAACCGGAAACATCCAATGATTCTATAACCATTTGGACCTACTTCAAAAGGCAGGTGCACATTAGTTATGGACCGATGAGGCTTAAGAATTTTCATTGGTCGAGAGGATGGGAGGTCGGAATCATCACACCTTTTTGGGGGGAATTATTGTCTACTGTGGGACTCTCTTATAGATTTGAGTTATGTTTGTGAATCCTTGTTAAATTACCAAGTATGAAAATGAGCTTTCCAGTAGATCTGACAATCAATGATTGATATGTATGAGATTTAGAGAATCTTTTATATGTATTTGAGGTTCTTCATTGATAGAGAATCATCTGTATTTGTTAGATATTCTTAGTCAATGGTATCTTTCAACACATTATATAGAAATATCTTGGTCATTAGGATAACCATACTGTTTTTAAAGCCACTCAGTGGGGCACTTGATGTTTATTGTCGTTTAGAAAGACATGGATTATTTCAGAGTTGGGATCGCACCCGCAGATGGGCTACCTACGTATCCTTGTTTAAAAAAGGAATCAAAACCCACATAATTCGAGTAAAGAAGTATGAGGTTTATGCATGATTTATGGACCAAATAATGATTTCATAATTACTTTTACGCTCTAAGCTCACATGAGTCATGCTCAGTGGGGGAAACAAGAGTTATCAGTAAAACCTGACGATTGTGCCATGAAAGATGCAATCATAATGAATAATGAAGGGATTATGTATGTATGACTACCTAGATAGATTAAGATTGGGATTTACTTCATGGAATATACCCAGGAATAAGGTCCATAAAGGTATATGTGCATTATGGAGATTTGGATACGTAACATAGGATTTAATCCTGAGAAGGATGCACAAATTAGAGGGGAATTATGATTGGGTTTTATTCTTGATAAGGAAGACCAAATCAAAATAAATTAGGACTTAGGGCTTACTCATGAGAAGGAGTCCCAAGTTAAGGGGATTTGAGATTTAGGGCTTACTCTTGAGAAGGAGGCATAGGTTAAAGGAAATTATGATTGGGGCTTACTACTAAAAAGGAGGCCCAAGATAAGGAAATTTAGAATTTCGAGCTTCATCCTAAGGAGGATGCTCAGATTGGGGAACTTGGAACCTGGGTTTTATTCATGAGAAGGAGGCCCAAGTCCAAAAAAATTATGCCCGGGGCTTACTCCTGAAAAAGAATCTTAGGTTAAGGGGACATGAAATCTGGGGTTTACTCCTAAAAAGGAGGCCCAAGTTAAGGGACTTGTGACTGGGGATTACTCTCGAAAATGAGGATCAGGTTAAGGTAAATTAGAATTTGGGGCTTACTCCTATATGGGATGCCTAGATTAGGGAACTTGGGGCTTACTCCTAAGGAGGATTCCCAGATTAAATATCTTCTCATCTTACAGGATGAGGTTGAATGGATGAAATCTCTAAACTTAGTGACATAAAGATATGTAAATAACTCAGTTTTGAGAGTTGTTCCACATAATTCCTTTCAGATAAAGAAGAAAACAAAGGAACCATGCCAAAAATGGCCTTGAAGAGGGTTTTGAAGGATAAACCTTGAAGAGGAGAGGTGGATCTGAATAAAAGAGTTGAATATACAGGAGGGGCACCCAAAAAGAGGCAGGCACGCAAGTCTTGTTTGGGTGTGCAAGTCTTGGTCGCACAAGTATACTTGCGCGACACGTGTGTACTTGGGAGACAGTTAACCCATAAGGTAATACTTGGGAAAGGCTTGGCTCAAGCCCTTAGTATTATCCCTGGAGGCTTCCAAAAGGATGGTGCACAAGTTTTGTTGAAGTGATAAGGTTCCACGTAATTGTCTTCATTTCCTTTAAGGGTTAGACACTTAGGCACACAAGTGTTGATGAATTTAAACACTCAGGCATTATTCCCCCTCTCTAGATCTTCCATTATAGGAAAGAAACTACCTTAGAAATGTTTGGAAGACTTCAAGTAGAGACTAGGGCCCCGAGAGATTAAATCTGACATTTTCATCTTTCATCATCAAATTGGGGGCCCACATGGGGTATTTCTAGGCCATTGAGGACCTTGTGTGGAAAAATATTTGGGCGTGCAAGTCACCTGCAAGACCAATATGTGGCGTGCAAGTATACTTTTGTGCCCATATTAAAACTTGTGCGACCCATGCTTAAAGAAATCCTTGTTCATGCTTTGTTAGTTTTTGATGTTCCTTAAAGGATGAATCTCTTTGTGCTTAAGGTATTACCCTTTTTCATTCATTAGACTCTTTGTTGGAAAGGAGCACCAACACAATTCCCCCCTCAGAGTTGGATCCAATAAACGAAATAAGATTTGACTCTGAGGTAAAGGAGAAAACCAAAGAATTTTGGGCGCGTAGGTGTTGAGGGTGCAGGTAGCGGCGCTCAGATGCCAACCATGCAGGGTACGGTGCGCAGGTAAACTGCTTTGCCTATAAATATGTGGCATCACTTCATGCAAAGGACCTGTCATTCAAAGAACTTCTTTCTCGTCACGCAAGTGGGCTCTCATTCGTGTAGGTGCTGTTGTCTGAGGTTCATTGCTTCTTTGTGTCGCGCTTCTGCAGAGGTATTTGGACTTGCATGATGATACTTGCGTGCCCATACTTGTGCGACCAGATTAGACTTGCACGCCAACAATGGACTAGCGCGATTTAATGGCTTATCCATTTTTTCAAATTTCTTCACAAATTTTATGAAAAATTAACTTACTTAAGAGTTAATTATTCGTCCTTTGTGCAGATTCAATGGCTCCTAGAACAATTGGAATGGCTAATGAACTAGCTAGCAAGAAGATTGAGGACATGATGAATGTCATTGGCCATGATTACTATAATATTTGCGATAGAAATGTCCCAAATTTGGCCAAGTACTTGAAGAATTATCATGCTAATTTCCCACAAATTATTTACCTTCCTCTGTATAGGCATGGTCATCTATATGCAGTCAACATTCTAGATCCAATGAACTATATGCCTGAGATGCAGTCGCACTGCTACCTCTCTATTTCGGTTATGCTGTGCATTAATTGCAGCACCAATGGTGTAAACTTTCAAATTTTTCCTTCATGCCATTTCATTGCAGATATGAAAATGGAAAACCCATTGGCTGATATGTTTTCTTCTGCCTGTTGGTGGAGAGAAGAATATCTTGAAATTAGAACAATATCTGAAAAGAGTAATCTCTTCAAATGGATCTTTACTTCCAATGATCCATTCTCAAATCCATGTATCCATCATCCAAGTCTCTCGGACAGAAATAGATTCACTTTTTGATTAGTAGAAAATGTTCTCAAACAACACTCAAGAACATTCTTTTACAATTGTTCCAAGAAGACCGGGTATCACTGCATCTCTTATTGTATCCAGTTGAATGAATTAATTCTAGGTGGTTGTTTATGAAGCTCGTGATTCCATAAATCAAATAAAGAGTTATATTGAAAGCCTCATGTAATTCCTGAAAAAGTGAAGTGACTCCAGTCCAGTGGAAGCCCTTCTATCTCTTGTGCATTAATGAAAAACACTTTCATCTTCAATCATTTATTCATGCTTTCTTTTGATACCTGCTTAAAATTTTTACTAAATCCAGTGATCCTAGTAAGAATAGTTTGATTTTTTCTAGGATTATAAAATTAACCCTAAAAACTTTGAATCTTTTTATTGATCAATATTACCTAAATCATTGAAAATGTATGTTTAGTGATTTGGGAATTGACTTTTGTTCAGAGTTCCCTTTTATTTTGTGGGTAGTTTAAATTCATGTATGTCGGACATAAAAAGGCTAATGCTTAAGGTCAAATAGCTTTGACTAAATGGATTAAAAATTGAGTCATTTCATTGATAATTTATCTGAAAACATATTACCATATTCAAGTATGGGGGAAAACATGTAAAATATGACTTGAGAAATTTTGAATCTGAGGAATGATATGAAAAATGGGATAAAAGGAAATAGAAGAAGTATTTCCTAAGAGTGAAGTGACCATTATTTAACAAACCAGTTAGGGAGTAGAATTATGCAGGTCTACTTAAAGGCATTGCCTGCATATCCAAATAATAGCATCTTTTGGCTGATAAGTCCATTATGTAGACTACTTATGCAAGGCCACCTAAGGGTACATGCTGCATACTCAGGAAAAAGAACTCTCAGAAATTTTACTTTTCTATTGCTAAAACCCAGTAAAAGTTTATGGATATTCAAATTTTCAAAAGCATAGAGTCAGCTATTTGGAGAAAGGTACTTGAATATGGAGATGATATTTCAAATCAAGATTGTCAAAGAATTGGATGAATGTCACTCCTGTGAAGGTCTAACTCAAATGTAGGGAGGGGAAATATAAACCATAGACTTGAATACTTTCAGATCATGAAAAAGAGTATGGGACAAATATGTTACGGATGGCTATTTTTTCGGATCCATGCATACTGTCATTAAGACAAATATGGAGAAAAGAGTTTTTCCTCCCAAGAATGAATTTACCACTATTTGACACACCCGTTAGGGGGTTGAATTATGTAGGGCCACTTAAGGGCATTGGATGCATAGTCAAATAATAGTAACTTTTGGATGATAGGTCTGTTATGTAGACAATTTATGCAAGGTTGCCTAAGGAAACGTGTTTCATAGTAAGGAAAAAGAACTCTAGTTTATTAGAAATTTTGTGACTAGGAGTTAAGAAAAGGGTTATGTAGATCTGGAAGTATTCAAGGTTAGGAATATGACACATGAAAAATGGGTATTGTCCAATGTAAGAAAGAGATACATAGACCAATGTTGACCATACTCATGTTGTGGCTGGGTCCTGAATTGAAATGATGGACTTCACTATGTATCCCATAAGGATAGGAATCAAGACATACGTAGTTCTTGAAATATAGTTTAACATCATGTGGGGTGAGAGTGTGGGAGATCTTAGTTTAGGGTCATAGAGCTCAGACCATAATAAATAATACACATTGTGTGTTTTATAAACCTGATGTGAATGAAGACTAGGGTTTTCATACCACATTCATGTTTTCATAGGGGGACTTTTCAACCAAGGGATTGAAAGTGGAATTTGGGGTTAGGCCCATAGACTTGGGGTTGATTCTAGGGACACTATAACGTTCCTATGTATCCCATAAGGATTGAAATCAAGACGTGCGTAGTACTTGAAATACCCTCTATACAAATTTGGTTCGTACAAGTGAAGGGTGAAAAGGGGACTTTAGTGCAATGATGGTTTTACCCAAGATTAAAGGTTTAGGCATTTCCATGTATGCACATAGTCTTTGTAGTATAACATGATTGGAGATCCATGTAAATAATGATTCCCTCTTAGGAGAGGGTGTCAATGAATGTTGTAGTTTATTGTCATACAGGACAACAGTGTGAATAGTTTAACATCGTATGCATGGACCATGGTGAACCAATGTAAAAATATTGGTTTTGGGGGCTGCTTTACGGATCAAAATCATATGAGATAGAGGTGAATCGACATGAAGAGATTGGTTTTTGGGCTTCTTCACGGATCAACATCATATGAGACAGAGGTGAACCGATGTGAAGAGACTGGTTTTGGGCTGCTTCATGGATCAACATCATACGAGACAAAGGTGAACCAATGTGAACAGATTGGTTTTGGGATTGATCCTCGAGAGGTTGCCTACGTACCTAGCCTAGAAGGCAAGGATCAAAGTCCACGTAGTTCAATTAAGAATGAATTGGTAATTGAGTTATTCTTGAGGACAACGACCTAAATTATAGTGTTGGGACTTCTGCATGTTTAGAGGCCCATAGAGGGTGTTATGGTTGAAGTTTACTCTAAGCTCACATGAGTCATACTCGGTGTGAGAAAAAAAGAGGTAAAAACAACCTTAACGATGCACAATTTAATGTCATGTAGGAAATATGGGACATGACACAGTTTAACGTCATGTTGGACAAAGAAGGGATTGTGCAGTTTAATGTCATGAAGTAAGGACTTAGGGGGGGGGGGACTATGCAGTTTAATGTCATGTAGTAAGGACAAAAGAGGGGTTGTATAGTTTAACGTCATATAGAAAGGAAAAGTGCTGCACAATTTAGCATCATGTAGCTAGGACAACACATTTTAACGTCATGATGGATGAAGAAGGGACTACACAGTTTAATGTCATGCAGTAGGGACAATACAGTTTAACGTCATGTTGGACGAAAAGGTGTTAAACAATTTAGCGTCATGTAGCTAGTACGTCACAGTTTAACATCATGTTGGATGTAAGAAGTTATAATATAGTTTAATGTCATGTTGGACGAGAGGGTGTTGTACAGTTTAACATCATGTGGCTAGGACATCATTGTTTAAAATCATGTTGGACAAAATGGTGCAATACAGTTTAACATCATGTTGGATAAAAATGTGCTGTATAGTTTAGCGTCATGTAGCTAGGACATCACAGTTTAACATCATGTTGGACGTAAGAAGGGACAATACAGTTTAACGTCATGTTGGACGAAAGTGTACTGTATAGTTTAGCATGATGTAGCTAGGATGTCACAGTTTAACAACACGTTGGATGTAAGAAGGGACAATATAGTTTAACGTCATGTTGGACGAAAGGGTGCTATACAATTTAGCATCATGTAGCTAGGACGTGTGCTGAACATTTTAGCATCATGTAGCTAGGACAACACAGTTTAACATCATGTTGGACATAAGAGTGTTGTACAGTTTAGGATTATGTAGCTAAGATGTATGGTATTTGTGTTACACAAAATACTTCTTCATGATTCTTGCATTGGTTGGAGTTGTGATGAGTTCTCCATCCATTGAGATTAAAGAATAAGCTCTATTGGAGTAGACCTTATATATTGAGTATGGTCCTTCCCACTTTGTCTCAAGCTTGGGAGGTTTCATTCCTGGTATCATTGGAGTTCTGATAACAAATACCAATTCTCCTTGAATGAATGAAAGAAGACGAACTTTATTGTTGAAAGCTTGTGCTATTCGATTCTGATAGACTTCCAAGTGGTGTAGGGTGAACAATCTTTTTTAATCTAATCATTCCAATTAATCCAATTTCTTTTGAGATTTTTCATCTGTAGATTACATATCACAAATGGCTACTCTGAGCGATGGTAATTAAACTATAATGGGAAAGACTGCTTCTGTTCCATATACCAATGAATATGGAGTTGACCACGTAGCAGTGCAGGTGGTGGTTCGATAAGCCTATAAAGCATGAAAAATTTTATCAAGACATGAATTCTTATCTTTATCCAGCATCATTTGTAGTATGTTTGAAAGAGTCTTAATGAAGGCTTCTATTTAGCCACTGACCGCTACATGATACCGGGATGAATGGTTGGATTTGATGTTGTATTCTTGATACAACTTCCTTACGTCGGATGAACAGAAGTTAGTGCCATTGTCTGTCAATATGGTATGAGGGACACCAAATTTGGAAATGATTTTAGACTTGATGAAGCTAACAATGCTTTTAGAACTAACTTCATTTAGGGGTATTTCTTCTTCCCATTTGAAAAACAAGTCAGTAGTAGTAAAAATATACTTAAACTACTTGGATGTAGCTGAAGGTTAAGGTCCCACTACATCCATTCCCCATGTGGCCAATGGCCATGAGTATTTAGCAGTATGAAGCAACTCTGGGGGTTGATGAATGAGGTTGTCACATACATGGAAATAATGACACTTTGTAGTGAAATAAACACAATCTTGTATCATTGAAGTCCAAAAGTATCCAAGCCTTCGAATTTGATCACATTCTATGTCCAGAATGGTGGGCACCACAGACTTCTGCATGTACTTCTTTCATGAAAGCCATTGTCTCTTCACCATCAATGCCTCTGAAGAAAATTCCATCAAAACCACTTTTGTAGAGAATTTTTTCTAGGTGATCATAGCTATCATAAAGAGTAAAATTTACCACACGTCAACAGACTTGTTCTTTCTTGGATCAATCAGTTTGGAGTGTTCCATATTAATGGTATTCCCCGATAGGTGTTATCCATCCTGTTGTATGACCATATGGTTCTGAAATGGGACTAATTTCATTGATTTACTCTGTTCTGATTGGATCATAAGGTGAAATTGTACGAAAGTGGGCAATACTGATGATTGGTTTGTCCTAATTTGGATCTTCCAGAGCTGTGGCTATATTAGAAATTGGATCAGCATGAGCATTTTGTGATCGCGGGACATAATAAAATGTCTGTTCAGAAAAAAATTCTTCCATTAACTCTCTGACATAATCATACAAAGGGATTAACTTTTCTTTTCTGATGGCGTAATCCCCATAGACTTTTTTGATTATCAGGTCTGAATCACATTTTACCATTAAGTGATTCACTTTTTCCTGAGGCGCCAACTCCAATAATGCAATGAGATCTTGATATTCTTCTTCATTGTTTGCACCACCTTCCAACAATATGAAGGAATAGGGTAGCACTGCCTTTTCAGTGGAAATAAGTATAATTCCTAACCCAACTTTTTTGAATTTAGGATCTTCCATTTTCTTCCCTGTTGGACTTCTAGAATCACCATCAAAGTAAATTTCCAATGTTTGAAAATTTTATTGAATAGAAAAGACATCCTCATCAGGAAGTTCAATATCTAAAGATGTATCTTCTACTGAAGGATGTTCAGCAAGGAAATCATCCAGAGCATGGAAATTTATTGCCTTTTGAGACACATACTGGATATCAAATTGCTGCAAAATAACTACCCACCTTGCCAGACGTCCTGTAAGCATTGGAAGACTAAGGATGAATTTGAGCAGGTTATTGCGAGATAAAAATTGGACATCATGATGTTGCATGTAGTTTCTCAATATCTGAACTGTAATGATTAATTCTAGGCAACACTTTTCAATACATGAATATTGGGTTTCTACTTCAAGAATAGACCGACTGAGATAGTAAATGCTGTTATCATTCCCAACATCATTCTTTTGGTCAAGGAAGGCACCCAATGATCACTCTAAATCTATCACATAAAGAATAAGTGGTATTCCTTCAACAGGTGGCATTAATACCGGTGGACTCAAGAAATATTTTCTTGAGAATATTAAATGATTCTTAACATTATTCATTTTATTGGTATGTGACTCCCTTCTTCATCAATTTGGTGAAGGGTAAACTTTTTCCTTCCAGATTGGCGATGAAACACCGAATATAGGGCAAGTGTCCTTGAAGTCCTCTCAATTACATCAAATTTCGCAGAGGTGGCATACCAAATATTGACATTGTCTTCTTAGGATCAACTTTAATACCACGATGGCAGACAACAAAGACATGAAATTTTCCTGAGGTTACCCCAAAATCACATTTTAAGGGGTTCATCTTCAAATAATGTTGTCGAAGTTTGTGGAATATTATTTTCAAATCAGCCAAGTGATTAGAACGTTGTCTAGATTTAACCACCAAATCGTCCACATAACATTCAACAAATTTCCCTAAAAATGGTTTGAAGGTATGGTGCATGGCACGTTGAAATGTTGTACCTGCATTCTTCAGTCCAAAGGGCATTACCCGATAGAAAAACACACCCTGTGGGGCTCTGAAGGCTGTATATTCTTCATCTTCTGGAGCCATTTGGATTTTATTATACCCAGAATGTCCAACCATGAAGGAAGGTTCTTCATAGCCATCTATTTCATCAATTAAGTGTTCTGTGATCAGAACTGGAAAATCATCCTTGGGACAATGCCGATTAAGATCTCTGAAATCAATGCAAACTATAATTTATCCATTATTCTTTTTCATAGGGACAATATTAGCCAACCATTTGGTATATTGATCTCCTCTGACGAAGATACCTTTGATAAGATTATCCACTTTAGATTTAATTTTGGAAGCATATGTTGGGTGTTTTCTTCTTGCGACTTTCTTGAATCCTCGATGTTCTTCTGGAAACCCCAAATGATGATTAGCAACATCAGGATCAAGCCTCAGCATTTCTGTATAGCTCCAACCAAATATATCTAGATTTTTCTTTAAAAATGAAATATATATTTCTTGCTCTTGAAGAGTCATGGCTGCACTAATTAATGTGGGGCGTGGTTCTTATTTTGTACCCAAATTTATTTCTCCGAGTTCATCCACAGCGGTAGAGATACCCTCTTTAAATGTGAGAGGAGAATCTTTGAGATCTTCCTCTTCTTCTTCAACATGTGTTATTTCTTATGTTTCTACTTGCATTGTAGATGATGAAGCAGAATTTCCATGATCAAGAGAGATGTTAAGATTTGATCATATTGAAGAAGAGGCTACCATTTCTGACCCTATTGATGATGAAGGGTCTTCCTTGGGTAATAAAGAGGTGATGATGGATTGAGAATCGACATCATCGTTCATCTCTAACATTTCTATAACTTCTTCTGGCCTGGTTGATGAAATATAGAATTGCTGGATTTCAGCGGATGAAATGAAGACATATCCATTTTAGCTTTCATCATTACATGGTGAATCTCCAATTTCTCCCAGGCTATCTGGCTTGATTGTTGTAATTAAAATTATGGATGTTTTCATATGAATATTTGGATTTGGGTATATCCTGTCAATTTGACTGATAGGAAACACATAATCTGTACTCACATGTATGAATGGGTTTACTAAAATGTTTTCCAAACCATATGGATCATTAATTTTAGTAACCTCCTTTATCGTAGATACCTCCTTTCCCTCCATGTGATAGAATTATTCCTCAATGTATTGAGATTCACATGTTTTGAATGGGTATTTATCACCATACAATGTCCCAATTTGACCATTGAAATAATATTTGAGACATTGATGGTATGATGATGGTATAGCCGCATGTTGATGTAGCCAAGGTCTTCCAAGCAAAATGTTGAAGGTTGTGTCATGACGAACAACCATGAAATCTGAATTGGATACATGGTCTCCAAACTGAGTTCTGAGTGTGATCTCGCCAAAAATTTCTTGTTCATTTTTATCATATCCTTGCAACATCAATGTAGAAGGAGATAAATCGGAATTGGTGAGGCCCAATCGATGATGTGTAAGAATAGGGATGAGGTTGGCTTCGGAACCATTATCAATGAAAGCTCTTTGGGTTTCTGCATCATTGACCTTGCTAGATAAATACAAAGGTCTAATATGTCCATGCACAATATCATCTTCATCTTCATTTGTAAAAGATATCCATGCATGGCATTCTGCAGCATCATTCTCTACATGATAGACTTCATCCACAACAATTTCAGTTTTTAATTCCCGAGGACATGACAAAGCCTCAATGAGTGCCTCCCAAAGATCCTTTGATAGATTCAGGGCATCCAGAATTGATAACATGACCGGTACTTGGGATAAATGTTTCAAGACATCATACTTTTTGTAAAGACCCGTAAAATTCAAGGGAAATTTTTTCTTAATTTTCTTTGGAATTTTATAAGAACGCGGTTTTTGACGGCACTTGATTCCGAGGCCCGGAGTGCCCGGAATCAATTTCCGAAGTTTGGCTAGTTTTCCTATCTTTTGAACCGGTGCTCGGAATTGAAATCCGATGGCACCGATGAACTCGCAACGCCGGTAATCACTTAAGGGAACCTTTACCATAGTTGCGTTTGTGCGGAAGAAGAAGTTAATTAATGGGGTTTAATTAAGAAGAAAATAAAATTGTTGGATCAATTTTATTTTATATCAAGGTGGTTAATTTCTCCCATGGGAAGTTGGTGGTGGGGCCCACATCCACCCAACTTCCCATGAGTGTATAATTGAAAGGGTGGGGCCCACATGAGCCCCAACCTTTCACCTTCCCCCTTTAAACTCCTTAACCCCCCATTTAAGTCTTTCCAACTTAACTCCTCATTTATTTTTACAACTCATGTTAACAACTTGAGTGAGTTAAGTGTGGGTTTTTATTTTCAAACTCTTAAATTTTTAAAAGCCTTTTTGTGATAATAAAATAAGTTTGGAATTTATTTTATTTGGGTTAGTTTTGGGTTGTTTGAGAGCTTTTGGAGAGAAATCAAAAGGAAGTCTTCTTCTTCTTCAACTTCGACGAAGAACGCGAAGAACACCGTTCTTCAACGAAGAACATCTCCGTCGAAGAACGCGACGTCTACTTCCAACGACGTTTCCTCTTCGAACTCACCTCGACGACAACGGAATCGACGTTCGTTTTTCACGACGCCCGACCTCTACGACGCTCGTATTCCGCGGCTCGATTGACGTGCACCGTTCCTGAACCGATGTAGGGGAATTTTATTTGTTTCCTCTTAACCTTGAGAAAAGAACAACAAGCGCGGACCAACCATTACCCGGTTGATCCGTGGACCGTTCGTCCATGCGGGTTTACTTTTGTTGGGTGTCATCTAATTTCATGGTTAAGTATGTGCTCAATAATTTGTTGGGAAAAAATGTTTGATTTGCCAATTGATATCACTTAACACGGAGGGCGCGGGCCGAACAAACATGGCCCGACAACCCTCCACAGTTTGTTTTTGATGCGCGGTTTTGGCAGTGACGAGAAAGCGGACCCGTATTGGAGTTTTGAGGCATCCATTCTGAAGATCATGATCCGAGAAGACTGCCGGCGAAGACCGCAAGTGAATCGGACCACCGGAGCGCATCCGGTAGTCCGCAGAAGGCGGCGGCCGCGCGCCACCTCGGCGTGGCGGTGCTGGCAACCAGCGGCGGCGACGCACCGCCGGAGGAGCCCGCCACGGCTGTCCTGCGGCGGTTCAGCAAGCGGCCGGTTTTGCCGGCCACGGGTGATCTGGAGGTGGGACCCCGAGGGTCCCGCGTGTGAAGTAACGGCCGGCCTTAGGCCGACCGACTTTCGGAAGAGCCGGGGGTTGACACCCCCGGTGGTGTCAATTTCGGCGGGCCCGCACGTGGGGGGCCCGTTTTCATCAAAGGCGCGACATAATGCCACGCCGTTAGTAAAATAAATGGGGGCAGGCACCCCCCCCCCTTTTCAAAATGGCTCGGCCTTTGGCCGAGCCGGACAGTGCGCTGGGCGCGCTCTGCCCAGCCGGACCGGCCGGGCCAGGCCGACCCGGACCCAGGGCGGGTCGACCCGTCTCGGGCCGACCCAGGGGGGGTCGGGCCGGGTCGGTCCGGGCCCAGACCCCCCGTCCTCGGTCCGTTTTTGGCCTTTTACCAGTATCTTGAGCTACAAGCCTCCGAATGACGCGCTGTCAGTGGCGATGCGATCCTTGGATCGAGACGGTCGTTTCGGTATATCGCACTCAAGGTTTCAGAATACTTTGGGTTCATCCGGGTTGATTTGTACACGAAACCAACTGGGCCTTCGAAGCGGAAACACTCATATCTTGAGCTGCGGACGTCCGATTGATGTGCCGTCGACTTTGTTGGTTTCCTCTTAGTGAGAAGGATCTTTTGGAATACTCTGCCCGAGGTTTGGATGCAGGTGGAGTATGGTCGGGTTGGTTTTGCCTTAAAAACCAACCGGGCCCCTGGGACGAAAAATCCAATAACTCTCAGACCAGGCGTCCGATTGACGCGCCGTCTGCGACGTTGAGTTCCTGTTGACGATACGGAACTTTTGGATACATCAACTCTGGACTATGTGTCAGCTGATGTATCAGCCCCTCGGCTCGTGGAGCGGACCCTCCCGAACGAGCGTGCTGTGTGCGGGAACCCTGGTGCTGGCTGCGACTTCGACGACGACGACTGTGCAGAGATCCTCAGTGGACTGCGACGATGAAGATTGCTGGTCTTGTATCCTATGTGGGTCCCAGCTGTGCTGGTCTTGTATCCTATGTGGGTCCCAACATAGATGAATCGATGAAGAGTGCTGGTCTTGTATCCTATGTGGGTCCCAACCGTGCTAGTCTTGTATCCTATGTGGGTCCCAGCTTAGATGATTCAGTGCTGGTCTTGTATCCTATGTGGGTCCCAACATAGATGAATCGATGAAGAGTGCTGGTCTTGTATCCTATGTGGGTCCCAGCCATGCTGGTCTTGTATCCTATGTGGGTCCCAACTTAGATGATTCAGTGCTGGTCTTGTATCCTATGTGGGTCCCAGCATAGATGAATCGATGAAGAGTGCTGGTCTTGTATCCTATGTGGGTCCCAGCCGTGCTGGTATTGTATCCTATGTGGGTCCCAGCTTAGATGATTCAGTGCTGGTCTTGTATCTTATGTGGGTCCCAGCATAGATGAATTGATGAAGAGTGATGGTCTTGTATCCTATATGGGTCCCAGTCGTGCTGGTCTTGTATCCTATGTGGGTCCCAGCTTAGATGATTCAGTGCTGGTCTTGTATCCTATGTGGGTCCCAACATAGATGAATCGATGAAGAGTGCTGGTCTTGTATCCTATGTGGGTCTCAGCCGTGCTGGTCTTGTATCCTATGTGGGTCCCAGCTTAGATGATTCTGTGTTGGTCTTGTATCCTATGTGGGTCCCAGCATAGATGAATCAATGAAGACAGTTGGTCTTGTATCATCAGTGGGTCCCAACTTAGATGATTCAATATCTATATCTAATCATCCCTTTCACCTTTTCGGCGACGTATACCTGTGTGAGCTGAATCCTGTGTTTACTTTCCTTTGTGGATTGTGTTGAGCTATCCTTTGTGGATTACTTTTGCTCTCCTTCGTGGATTGTGTTGTGCTATTCTGTGTGAGTATACGTTTTGCTTTCCTGTGTGGACTGGGTTGTGCTTGGGCTTGGATGTTAGAGCCGAACAGGAATTGATGACTTAGGTATATGTATGGGCATATACCGAAGCAGTGTCGGTTGTTACTTCGTGATTGTATCTTTCCTTTGTGTTTTATCCTTTGTGGATTTCGGGAGACCTTCGGGGGTCTCGGGGTCCCTACTGAGTAGCTTATACTCACCCCTACACGGGCTATGACCGCACTTCGTTGTGTTGGTTGCAGACGACGGACATCGCTGATCGTGGTGGAGGCTTGCGGAGCAGGACGGTACCTAGAGGTGGACCACTGGGCGGGACGTACTCAGAGCGGACGACTGGACCGAGGAGCTGTGGAGGCAATTTGTGCTCACCCTTCAGGTGAGACTTCCAGAGGACGGCTCGACGCTTCAGCTTTTCTTTTCGGTTTCTGTTTTCCCCTTTCAATTGTACTTTACAGTTGGGCTTGTATTTTTGGCCCCTTTTACTTTCAGCACAGCTTTTTACAGTTTTTACTTAGTGTTTACTCTTTCCGCTTGCTTACTCTATGATGGTTGTTTACTTTACAAAGGCAATGCCTTCCCTATTTATCGGGATTTACGCCTTGGTGCTAGTCGCCAGCCCCTGGCCTATGGAAGGCGGGCTTGGGGTAGTCACGACACGGGCCCCGAGGATGGGTCGTGACACTTTTGATCCAAAGGTCTACCTTTCCCAACAGGAACATGTGGTTTCGCAGGTGCCTTAGAAGTTGATGCTTTTGAAGTAGATGCTTCTTGTATCAGGTAAAAGTTTGAAATACTCCTAACTCTGGAAGATTAGACCGAATAGATCTATTTATTTGGTGAGAGGTAGAAGTTTTAACTTCTACTTGATCTTCCAAAATAATTGTGCCAGGACTGAATCTACCTTGTGTGGAAGAACTTGCTTGTTCTTGTTGATCCCACTGAAGGGCTCTGCCTTGATTTTCTACTGCATATACAGTTCTAGCAGGGGTAGGATTGAAATAGTGGCTTCTGGAATATCCACATCTTCCTCTGTAACCTAGACCTCTGGAACTCCCTCTAATTCTTCTGTTTGATACGGGGAATTCATGCACATCAACATCAAAACTGTGATTGGAATAAGGATCGGTTAAGTGAATCATGTTAAAAAAACTAAAGATCAACTCTTCATCTAATGAAGATTGTGACTTATTAGTCAATTTAGGATGTGCCGTTTTGTGGGGTGGTTCCCATGGCTCTAAAGTAGATGGCATAAAATCTTCTAGTGTCAAAGACAACTTAGGATTTGACACAAGCTCATCTTCTTCTGACAGCTCTTCTTTATTTGAATTATATCGCTTCTTTGAGGATCTTCCTTCTACTGAAGGGGGTTTTACTTTGGCATTCATAGTAGAAGACACAATTGGTTTCTTAAATTGCGTTCGTAAAATGGAATGAGTTCGTTTGATCATTTTTCTGACCATCCAATCATCATATTTCTGTGCATTTTTGCTTTTGACTTCTTCCCACTCGCCTTCTTCCTCTGGATCTGTAGCAGTAACACATGCTTGCTGGACTAAAGAACCTTTCAGTATTACCTGTCTTGAGTCCACCATCCCTTGAAGGAGGTCTTTGAAGACAAAACACTCTGGCATGGGATGCCCCAACATCTGATGATATGGGAAATAGTTGGAACGATATTCATCTCTTTCCTTTTTTAGCCTTTTAGGCCTTGGAAACTGAACCAATTTATTTTCCAGAGCCGAAATGAAGTAACTAGGAACTTGTTCATTTCGGAAAGAATAAAATTTTCTCTTTAACTCCTCAAATTGTTTCTATCTTGGATATCTTTGATCATCTTGGCAAAAAGACCTCTATTGTTGACGCTCAGGAGTTGGAGCCCTTCGATAAGATGAAGGTTTTGAAGTAGAAGCAGGTGCAGGTACTTGTTTATGTGTTACTATAGTAGTCTCTACTTTACCCATTTTCCTTCCTAGAACAGATGGAATTACATGAGTTTTATCCTTAGTCTTTGTAAGAGAGTCTTCAATCTGTTGAGAGATTAATGTAAGGTCTCGAAACCCGCTTGTGTATTTCATAGGGATCAACGGTGTACATAATTCATCACACAAATTTTACACAAAGATTGGCAATAATTCTTCTTGAGGGAGTGCTAAGATTAAGGAATATGTTAATCCCTTCCAGTGAGAAAAGAAATCTGAAACTCTTTTATTCTCCCTTTTCTTACAATTTGTAAGATCAAAAACTGTCGTCATGGCAACGTTGAGCTGAATTGAAGAAGGAATCATTGACGGAGATCTTCCTACCCCATAACTGACCGGGATTGCAAGCTTGTATACCAGACAAAGGCATGACCTTTAAATGACTGTACAAAACAAAAGAGATTAATTGGCTCTTGTTGTTGAGGAGTTCCCATCATAGGATAACAACGAGTACCAAAATGTGTTAAGTGTTGCTCTGGGTCTCCCAAACCATTAAAAATTGGGACTGTAGTACTTGAAAAATTTAATTGGGGAGGAATTGCATCAATACATTCAGGATAAGCTCTCTTTTCTAGTTGAATTTGTGCACGATTTCCCTCCATAGCTTCCAAGTGAGCTGTTAATGACACAATGGTAGTCATTAACTTTTGAGAAACATCTGATTGATCTTGGACCTAAGCAGGTGCAATAGCTAGAGCTTGGACATGTGTGGTGACTGGTACTGCAACTGACGGTAGCACTACCAGTTGTTATTATGCATCACCCATAGGATTATACTTGTTAGGATTTACTCATAGAGGAGGATATTATTGATCAATCTCAGTAGATGCAACAAATTCCCTTGACTGACTGACTCCAGCACGCATAGGAGGAAGACTACCTTGAATTAGTTCTACATTCAACCTCTTTAATTCCATTATTTCAACCTCTTGTTGTGCGAACCTTTTCTCTAGTGATATTGATTGGCCTTTCTATAGGAGGGGTGGAATGTAACCTGATTATTTCCTTTCCCCTTGTTGGATGCCTTTCGGAGAGGGGGAAGTTGGTTATTTGAAGGAATACCTAGATTCTGTGTAAGCCTTTGATTTCGTGTTCGCACACCTTCTTCATTTTCCTCAGTGTGCACAGCCACTTGGGCAAGAACTTCTTTCATCTAATCCCTATGAGGAATCCTCATGTTCTGGGGGATCATCAACAACGACATTGATGAAATTTATCGATGCATAATGCATTGCATCCCTTCTATTGGCATTTCTGCTATATTGTCTTCTTCCATGTTCTTGATGAGATATTTCCTTTTATTGAGTTGATCCCTCAGGATCTTCTTGATGATACGTAATTTAGAGGAAATATCCTAATAATTCAGCTCTATGTCCCTCTTTTGGCTTATTCTCTAATCGAGAAAAGACTGACTTCACTGACGAAGAGATTGAGGATTTGAAAAAGTCCCATGTTCGGTGGACTGGGGTTGTTCTTGCTATTCCTGCTCAACTCCTCGAATCCTATTTGTTTATTTCTAGGGTTGGGTTAAAGATTCCCCAGTCTGGCAAGATGGGGTGGTTCTTTAGCTGCTACATCTGAGACTTTCTTAAAATCACTTCTAATTTTGTGGACTTTATTCTGGAAATTGGTTGGATGCATCAACCTACATCCACTCAAATCACATGGCTCAAATGACTGCTGGATGATTTCTGACACTTCCATCACCTGATGATGCACATGCTCTAAATGAGAAGACTATTCAATATTCTCATTTTCTTAATGCAAGAGTAATTCGACAACTTTTTCTATGTATTCCTAACTTTGGGAAGAACTAGTTAAGGCAAGTTCCTGAGTAAGCCTCTGATTACACATAAAACCAATAGGTTGTGGCCGGCCATGGGCAATAACATTGTATGAGACCATTTTTGGCAAGCTTTGTTGACTGGAGAGTATAGTGAAATTTAGTGCTCCATGAACACCCCATCCTCTAATATGAATACTAGATGGGGCATTGGCAATTAATTAGCGCAATCTTTTTAGTGTGCCAAGGCATGAACGCTGAAGGGATCTCTGTTGCTTTTCAACCTTCGGTTATCGGGAAACTGAGAGAGATGCCAAATCAATTTAGCATTGTAACCCTTCTATTATCATAACATGATTTTTATATTCATCATAAGATAATATTTTCTTTTTCAAGTGACAAAGAGATTTCCATATGTTGAGACGAATTTCATGAACACAATCTTCCATCAACATTTCTAGAATATCATACTAAGAGTCAGCCAAAGGCCAAAACATGACTGGTACTTCACCTTTCACCAATTTTTTTCTCATATTCAGCACTTCCTCTTTATCATTTGATGAATATTATTCTACCTGATTAGACCAAAGCCGGTGCTTCTTTGTTGCTTTATCAGATTCAACAAGATTGGTAGACAATTCATTTATTAAACTAGAAGATGAATGATACAGGGGTGTTTTAGAGAATGACCTACATCCTGAGCTATCTTTTGATTGAGAAAGTATTTCAACTGCTAGAGGTAAAGAATTAGACATGACTGGCTTCACATTTACAAGTGCCTCAAGTTAAGAGGGCTTTCTCATTACTGCATTATCCTTTGAAGAATTTTCCAGGAAATGCGAATTACTATTGTGGAGAGGACTTTCGTAGCTAAATTTATCATCATGGGGAGGACCAACATGGTGGGTTATAACAAAAGATTGAACCTTTTGCTACTTAATCTTCTCAACACATAGAGGGTTCTTATGGCTCTCATTTGATGATGATACTTCGAGATCAACCGAACTTTCATGAAGAAAGCCTTCATGAAGAAGTGTCTGATGAAGACCTTCGGAATTAATGTTCCCACTACTAGGAAATGAGAGAGTAGAATCTTGAGTTCCAACAGATAATTATCTAAGGGAATCAAGAACTCCATCATCATGTAAGGCCTTATTACAGATTGGCTCTTGATTTCTTGACTATGTTGGACGAGTCTTCTTCTTAGACGCCTTATTACTCACTTTAGGAACCACTTGTTGACAAAAGTGGTTATTATGGGTAGGTGTATTTTCCTAGTCAGGGGAAATGGAAAGGTTAGGCTGATTATATCCATTCATATCAGGTGTATGTGCCTGACTTGTTTGTCTGAAAAATATGGGGGAGTATTCCCTACAACACACTTGTACTGGAAAAGAGGTGTTTTTCTGTTCCAGAGTGATATGTTGATGTGTCACTCCACTGGTAGGGATAGATTTGTATTTATTTCCCTGTGATGTTGTCGAATCTGTTATAATATTCTGATAGGCATCCAGAATATGAGCAGGGATTTCCTTATACACTTTCATCATTGTCAGAATGTGCTTGGTGACTTCAACTGCTGGAATGGGAATATACTTCCATTCCATGCTTGGAGAAGGTTTGTATTCCTACTACTTTCCTCTTTTTCCTATCAGTGAATTCTGACAGTACTCATGTGTGGGGGCATAGAGTTGAGTCTGCTCCAAATTTATCGTCGGATATTTCCGACTGACTTCTCCGAGTGCAACCAAATGAGACTGATGGAAAGCTTGATGGATATTGGAAGGTGTATGTGCCTAATTTGTATTCTTCTTCATGTATGGTTGATGAATTTCCTTCAATACTAGCATACGAGACTACTGACCAAATTTGTTATTGTAAACAGGTGTATGTCCCTGCTTACCAGTTACCACCATATTAGATTGGCGAGCTTCTTTGGGTGTAGTTAGACGAGCCTACTGACTAGATAATGAGTTATAAAATGGTGTATATGCATGCCTATATTACTCCACTAGAATTTCCTAACAGGATTGACATGTTACTACCAGACGAGTCTGCTGGGAAATAACATCAGGACAGACGAGTGTATATGCTCGCTCATTTTTTGCCATCATGTTGGATTGATGGACTTATCTGGAAGGGGAAGAAGTAAGAACATTCTCCATGTTGACCAGATTTTTCCTCTGGTAGTTTGTCTTGCATGCTCGGGTCTGAGGAACCTGAGCCAAACCCCTAATGGTAGTACCCTCATCATGTTGAGGGTGCACTGCCACACGAGTCTGGTGGTGATTGTTAATGGGAGCCCTTGAGAAATACTCCGGTCTCCTTGAATTAAAGACTTGATTGACCTTCTCCTTCTCCTCCCTATAATATGGGAGAGACTGGTGATTGGGTTCCGGGGATAATGACCTAAAATGGTTGCAAATGGTGGTTGGCACCACCTGCTACTTGATCACTGGTCGTCGCTGTCCGGACAACCAGGTTGAATTATTGACTAGGAGGGCTTGTCGAGCAGCCTTCAGAGTCATAATGGTACCTTGTTGACGGTATTCCTTAACCAGTTCATTTTAGACCTAGCATTGAAGATTCTTAGTAGGTCATGTCATCCTCAGAGCGGACGAGGATCCAGCAGGAGTAGCAGTAGAGGAATTCACAAGTGTGAACTTTAGAGAAGCCATTTCTGTAACACAGGGAGATCTTGGAAACAAGTGCCTGTTTGATATAACAGACATAATCAAGAAAAGTTTGTCCACTACATCTTTTGGATGAGAAAATATGTTATTGAATTCTTTGTTGGCCCTCACATTGATTTAAATAGGGGCCTAACAAATAAGTAAAACATCATTTAACATGGTAAAGGATTCACGTCGGGTTTACAATTTTTTTTCTTCTGGAAATGGGAATGGCCTTGTTTCTTTAAGGTTCAAACATTCCAATCAGTTTCTATCGGGTTTATTCGTAGAACCAGAAACATCCAATGATTCTATATCCATTTGGACCTACTTTCCAAAGGCATGTTCTCATTAGTTATGGGCCGATGAGGCTTAATAATTTGCATTGGTCAAGAGGATGGGAGGTTGGACTCATCACACCTTTTGGGGGGAATTATTGTCTACTTCGGGACTCTCTTTTAGATTTGAGTTAGGTTCGTGAATTCTTATTAAATTACCAAGTATGAAAATGTTCTTTCCTTTAGATATGACAATCAATGATTGATATTTTTGAGATTTAGAGAATCTTCTATATGTATTTGAGGTTCTTCATTGATAGAGAATCATCTGTATTTGTTAGAGATTCTTAGTCAATGGTATCCTTAAACACATTAGATATAAATATTTTGGTCATTATGATAACCATACTGTTTTTAAAGCCACTCAGTGGGGCACTTGAAGTTTATTGTCATTCATAAGGACATGGATTATTTCAGAGTTTGGATCACACCTGCAGATGGGATACTACTTATCCTTGTTTAGAAATGGAATCAGAACCCACATAGTTAGAGTAATGAAGTATACGGTTTATGCATGATTGATGGACCAAATAAAGATGTCAGAATTACTTTTAGGATCTAAGATCACGTGAGTCATGCTCGGTGTGAGAAACAAGAGGTATCATTAAAACCTGACGATTGTACCACGAACGATGCAATCATAAGGAATGATGTGGGGCTTATGTATGTATGACTGCCCAGATAGATTAATATTGGGATATACATCATGTAAGAAACCCAGAAACATGGTCGATAAAGGTATATGTGCTTTATGGATATTTAGATACTTAACTTAGGACTTAATCCTAAGAAGGATTCCCAAATTAGAGGGGAATTATGATTGGGATTTATTCCTGAGAATGAATCCAAAATCAAAAGATATTGAGACTTTGGGATTACTTCTGAGAAGGAGGCCCAAGTTAATGGGATTTGAGATTTAGGGATTACTCTTGAGAAGGAGGCATAAATTAAGGGAATTTATTACTGGGGAATACTCCTAAAATAGAGGCCCAGGTTAAGGGAATTTAGAATTTGGGGTTTACTCCTAAGGAGGATGCCCAGATTGGGGAACTTGGAACTTGGGTTTTATTCTTGAGAAGGATGCCCAAGTAATAAGAAATTAAGCATGGGGATTACACATGAAAAAGAATCCCAAGTTAAGGGGACTTGAAATATGGGGCTTACTCCTAAAAAGGAGGCCCAGGTTAAGGGGCTTGTGACTGGGGCTTACTTTTGAAAAGGAGGCCCAGGTTAATGGAAATTAGAATTTGGGGATTACTCCTAATGAGGATGCCCATATTAGAGAACTTGGGGCTTACTCCTAAGGAGGATGCCCAGATTTGGGAACTTGGGGCATACTCTTAAGGAGGATGTCCAGATTAAAGATCTTATTTTAAAGTACAAGGTTAAATGAATGAAATCTCTAACCTTAGTGAAATATCGATATGTAAATCACTATGTTTTGAGAGATGTTCCACAGAATTACATTTAGATAAGGAAGCCAACAAAAAAACTAGGCCAAAAATGGATTTGAAGAGGGTTTTGAAGGATAAATATTGAAGAGGATAGGTGGATTTGAAGAAAAGAGTTGAATAAGCAGGAGGAGCACCCAAAAAGAGATAGGCGTGAAAGTCTTGTTTGGGCGAACAAGTCCTGTTTGGGTGTGCATATCCTAGTCGTGAAAGTATATTTCTGTGACATATGTGTAATTGGGCGACGATTAACCCATACGGTAATACTTGGGTGAGGCTTGGCTCAAGCCCTTAGTATTATCCCTAGAGGCTTCCAAAAGGGTGGCACGCAAGTTCTGTTGAAGGGATAAGGTGGCGTGCAAGTGTCCTCATTTCCCTTAAGTGTTAGACACTTAGGCGCACATGTGTTGATGAATTTCAACACTTAGGCCTTATTCCCCCTCTTTAGATCTTCTATTATAGGTAAGAAACTACCTTATAAGTGTTCAAAAGACTTAAAGTAGAGACAAGGGCATCGAGATCTTAAATCTGACTTTTGGATCCTTCATCCTCTAAATGGGTGGCCGACATGGGGTTTTTATAGTCCATTGAGCACCTTGGGTGAAAATATATTTGGGTGCGCAAGTCACCTGTTCAACCAATATGTGGCGCGCAAGTATACATGCGCACCCATAGTAAAACTTACGTGACCCATGCTTAAAGAAATCATTGTTCATGGATTTTTCAATTATTGAAGTTCTTAAAAGGATGAATCTCTTTGTGCTTAAGGTATTCCCCTTTTTCATTAATTAGACTATGTGATAGAAAAGAGCATCAAGAAGGGGTAAAAACTATAGATGTGACAGATTGGGTATTAACTCAATAGTCAATGATGCACAATGGGTGGGCCAAAGATAGCACACCAAGATAGACACACTTATGAGATTTTTATATGTTAATTTAGATTTTATTTATGAGATATTATTAATTATTTGAATATATTATGATCATGGATGACCACGTTAAACCAAATGTTCCATATATTGAAATTAAGATGTAATGATTTAGACATCCTATGAATGATTTTCATGATTATGTGGTTTCTCGCTATAGTTATTATTTACAAAACTATGTTTTTTATAGTTAATGGTTTGTACCAGAACAAATCATGTTAATGTAGAATATGGTGTACAATTAAATGACTTTCATCTAGAAGAATTTGATTTTATGGGATTTGGAATGAAAAATATCATTTATATGCTTACACAACTTTCTAAAGCTATAAATCATTCTGAGAATCCAAACATTAAAAGGAGGGAAAATATTCAATTGATTTATTTAGGAAGAAACATAAATATTCTTTTAATGGGTTCACTAATCCAATAATTACTGAGCAGTGGACCAGAACCACTGAAAATTTATTTTTTTATCCATTGCTCGGAGTGTAAAAATGTCATTTTGGATGTTTATTATATAAATGGGGAAGTAGATCGATGATGGAATCTTATCAAAAATATGATACAACAAGGAGAATTTTTATATATGAGGTGGGATAAGTTTAGAAGGTTATTTTTTTTAAAACTCTTTTATTTTGTTCTCCATATGAAAATAGAGAAGGAATTCCTTGAACTAAATATGAAATACGATGAATCCATTTACACTTATGAAGAAGATTATACAAATATTATGAGGTATACTTCTAGTGTTATCATCCAATTTTAATGAACTATTAATAAATTATTTAGTGGATTAAAACCAAGTATATGAAAGGATTAATCCATAATATATTTCAATAGCTTTGAAGAAATCATTCAATGTTCTTTCAAAGTAGAAATTAATATCAAGTTAACCCATCAATCTTATGGTTTTAATAAGAAATAAAATATTATATTTAAAGGAAATTTTAATATAAAAAATAATGGATGGAAAAATATAATTCTTCATTTATGCTAAAAGCATGGAAGGAAACTTGGAAGAAATTTTCTTAAGGTGACTTGTAAATTATTTAAGTATAGAATGGAATTTCATCAAAAAATTGAATATTAGAGTGATGGGGAAAAGATATGTAATTAATCAAATGGAGAGAAATATCTACATAGTTATCCAGCTACACTCTATAATTTTAAATTCATGGAGTATAGGAAGTATAATAACTAGTGAAAAAATCTGAGGGTTAATGTTAATGATTGACAATAATATCCTATTAATTCCATGGACAATAGGAAATCTCATGCGTTCACTATTGCTGATATGTGGTATGATAATGAAGTATTTTAGGGTAAATATACCATCCAATCTAAAACTATAAATGTTTTGTTTGATTATATATTTAACAAATATTTTATCTGTAGATAATTTTATAAGGGTATCACATTAACAAATAAAAAATTATTTGTTGAATTAGAATTGAAACGCCTAATGGTATGATTAGATATGATGTATATTATTATTATTATGTTATTAATATCTATTGGAATTTTCGTCCTATAAATCTAATTATTCATCCTTTAGTTGAATTTGATGTTATTTTATGCATGGAATGGATTTATCTATATTATTCCCATATGAATTATTGAAGGAGGAAAGTCAAATTTGATATTCCAAATGAACCATTGACTGTGTATCGTTGCGAGGTTAAATATAAAATTACAATGGAAAATACCTCAATTTTATGGGCCTTGATTCCTATTAAAAGGGGTTATTTATGTAATATGTTTTGGGGGATAATCTAAATAGATGATATGAATATTGTACAAGAGTTTTGGTATGTCTCTTCTGATGAGTGGTAAGGTATTCCAATGAATTGTGATGTTTTTTTTCAATAAAACTCATTCCTATTGCTACACCAATTTCAAAAAATCTGTATAGAAAGACTCTGATTGAATTATATGAAATAAGGAAGATACTCTAGGAAAATACTGATAATATATTCATTAAACCAAGTGATTCACCATGGGGAGAACCTATTCTTCCTGTTAAGATGAAATATGGAACAATGCAACTCGATATTGATTATTATGAACATAATAAGATCACAATCATGAATAAGTATCATTTACTATATATTAATGATTTATTCTATCAGTTTCAGGTAAAAAATAATTTTTCTAATATTGATCTATGATTTGGATAGTACCTATTGAAGGTTAAAAGTTAATATATACCCAATATATCCTTTTGTATATTGTATGAACTCTATGAAATTATAGTGATTCAATTTGGTCTTACTAATTTCCATTTTATCTTTAAATATTTAATTAATAGATTCTTTAAAAATTATATTGATCAGTTTTTGGTTTTCTGTATATACGATATTATTATACATTCTAAGAGTAAGTAAGATACTGAAGATCAATTTATGAATTTATTATAGAACCTAAGAAAGGAAAATATATTTGTATAATTTACCAAGTGTGAATTCTGGAAACATAATGTTTCATTTTGGTTCATATAATCTAATGAGAAGGCATATCGGTGGGTCCATGAAAGATATAAGTTATTGAGAAATGGCATAGATCAACCATGGTCACCATGATCCATAGTTTTGTTGGGATGGTTGGATAATAATCACACTTTTTGAGGGCTTTCTCATAACAATCTAATCTAATAACAAAGATGACTCAATGGGATATAAGATCCTTTGGATATTTGAATGTGAGGGAAAATTGAAGGATTTGAAAAGATGGTTGTTCAACACACATCTGCTTAAACTACCCAATAGTGGATAAGGGTTTATGATCAATAGTTATGCATCATAGAAATGATTAGGATGCATCATCATGTTGAATGATATGGTTATAACTTATGCCTCATGACATCAAAGGTTTATCAGAAAAATTACATTACTCATCTTTGGAGTTAACAATAGTAATCATTATATTAAAGATATAGAGGAATTTTATCTGTAGAGAAAGGTGTGACATATATGCAAATCAAAAAATTTTAAATTACATATCCACCTATAAATATTAGAATATGCACTGAAGAAGATGGTTGTAGATGATTAAATATTATGACTGATCAATAAATTACCACCATGGGAAAGTGAACAAGGTGGTAAATTATTTGAGTTGAAAAAATAATGCTATCTCATCTATGATTAGGATTAGAAACTATCCAATATTTATGGATTTAAAAAGTATGGTGTTTGAAATATAAAAGGAAGGGGAAAATATTACCCTTCTCAAATGAGTGTTCAACTACCTATCCATGTGAATATTAATTATGAATATAATGAATATGTAAAGAAATAAAAGAAGGTGATTAATATTCTTGAGTCCAACCATTATTTTTATGGAATGATGAGGTTTAGGAATCTAGTATGTGTCCAATAAATATTTGAATTGAAGGAGATTTTTGAAGAATCTCATAGATCATCATTCTCTATTAATAATATAAGTATGAAGATTTATAAATATATGAAGGAGTATTTATGGTGGGATAACATGAAGAGATATATCACAGAGTATGTATCTTGAGTCTTGGTATGTCAATAAGTTGTGTTTCAGGGACTTATGTCTAGGGTATATTAAAACCATTACACAAACTAAAATGGAAATGAGAAAACATTATAAATAATTTCATCATCAGAATCCCCAAATAATTTAATGGCCATAATTCTATTTGGGTGGTAGTCAATCATACCATCACATTTAATTTTTAGATGAGAATATTTTTTTGTTGATCAAAATTATAGGATATTCATTAACAATGTAATAAGGTTACACATGGTTCCATATTTTATTAAATTTGATCAAGATCCAATGTTGACCTTGAATATTTGGTGAAGTCTTTTGTAAGGTATTATAAATATGAATATAGTTCTATAATAAATTAATAAAACTCTTAAAATGTAATACAGGAGGTTTGAACACATTTGAAGGATGTCGAACCTAAGGTAAGGGAATTTATTTTAAATCTCCCTTGAAGTGTTTTTTTACAAAATGTGAAAAGATATTATTTTTATCTTAAACAGATTGAAAGGATTTTCCAATTTGGTAATTCTTTATTTTTTAATCCTCCTTTAAAATTTTACATGGTTTTTTTCATATAAAATTTCTTCCATTCTATATTCATAGTATTCCTTTAAAATAAGTGATTTTCCTTAAGGAATTTTTTTTATTATGCAAGTATTCATCTTTTATGATTATGTCTTGGTTCATGGGAATTATTTATGATGAAAGGTGGTTATGTTATAAAAATGATAAGGGTGGGTTCATGCTATCCCACCAATACATTGGGTATGTTTGAGGTTGACTGTAATAGTTATTCCTAGTGTAACTATGTGTTTGTATATGAATCATTACATGTTATATGGATGGAGTAGAAAAGATGAAATATTGAATTCCCTAATCTCAGTGGTGTAGAAGACTATTAGAATTCTAACCCATCTTATGTCCCAAATAATTCTTTTTTGGATATCACGTTGGTCATTGTGATCCTTTTTTATATGCCTCCACAAAATTGAATGTGGACGATTGGGAAGGGGTATTATCATATTTTCTTCCCATTTGACGAGCACAAGAGGTTAGATTAGAGTCTTGGGGAATTGTCCCTACTACCTATCCTTCTAAGAATTTAAGAGTGGGCTAGGAATGTTTACCCAAACACAGTAAGGAATAGTCATTTGGAAGTTTGGGTTTGTATATAAAAATTAAACTAGTTATACCGGCACCCTCATATTTTATGAGACAATTCACTAGCTATGGGGAATCCAATTCAGATGGATAGGCAAACGGATAACCCAAGGTTTGTACACTAGGTATGAATCCTTTTTGAAGTTTTCAATTCCAAAATTCTTGTGGAATAAGTGTTATTGACCATGAGAGATTAAAATTTCAACATACTCATCCAATATGATAAGAAGACAAAGTTTTGCAAGAATGTTTTGTTCTATGTTCCTCTTTATTCAGAATGTAATATGGAATATGAGGGTTCTATTTACATTATAAAGGGTCATGATGTATATAAATGTCTAAAGAGTAAGGTAAAGGAGAATATTCATGTCATTGATCTAGAAAACAAGTACATTACTGGCTCTTCTAATGTTGATAAGCCAGGGGATACCTCTATGGAGCAGGAAGCTGGGAACCTATCCACCTGAGAACTTCTAAAATGTCTCTTGATGGCGAGGATGAGAACATTAAGGTTTCTCCTCGGTTTTTTGACTTTCATAAAGGGGGTTAACTCTAGGATACAAGTATGAATTTGGATAATGAACTTCTTTCTAATAGGGAGATGAATACTGATGAGCACATCTAGCTGGAGGGAAATATACTCTCACAGGTACCTTTACCTATTGTTGCGTTTGGTGCTTAGGATATGAAAGGGGTTTTTCTTGTGCAATATCAATCCCTCACTAATGAGTAGAGTAAGCATCACTCTCTGGCCTTAGTGCCACATACATGGAATAAAGAGGCTGATGTGGTTGAGGAAAAGTCTGATGGCAAGTTTTTTAGGTGTATCATTCACAACTTGTTTCACTCACCCTGAAAGAAAATTATGGTGCATAGGAACTGGAAAATGAGGTTATATTTTCACATATTCCTACCCATCCTAAATTGGTGGTGAAACAATCTGATGGACTCCCCATTCTTATGTTTGGCTCTATAGAGAAGATGAATGCATCGAAGAAAATATCACCTAGTCCTTTGGGTCTGACTATAAACTAGGATTAGTCAAATGATTTTTAAAAACCTTAGATTACTAAAAATAGTGATCTGGATAATGTTTTAACAAGGATACCTACATTAGGGATTTCTAATAATGACCCCAAGAATCCACACTGTCATAAAGGACAAACTTTCAATAAATTCACACCCCTAAGTTGTTTATTTTGATCGGATGATGTCGAAGAAAGACCAAGCAGTGAGCCAGTGGTAATCAACCAAATCAATGAAGAGGAATCCTTGAATGGTAAATACAAGGAGGAATCCAATATAGGTAGTGAATCAACAGGAAAGGAAAGAAGAAAATTAATTGGTGTAAAAATTAGGTGACTATAGTAAAGTAAAGGGGTCCCTAAACAAGGTCTCAAACTCATTGTTAATGAGGATAATCTATTTGAACATTCAAGGGCTAGGGAATCCCCCAATGACAAAAACCCATTGAAATTTATTATCCTACAAACCCATGATGATTATATTTCATGAACTGAAGCTCTTATTTTATATGAAAAATATTTTAGGTAAGACTTTCTTGGGTACCATTTTATATTCCTGAACTCTCATGACTCTAATACGAATCATTTGTGGGATATAATACATATCATCATTCATAGAAACTTGATCATTAAGAAACCATATTGTTTTTTATACACTTGGGATTTTCCAGAGTGTGAACTTTCCCTTTCATATGTATATGCTTTCATATCCTACACCAGAATAAGGGAGCTATGGGGAGAGCTTATGGTGATCTATGAAGCCATGAATCAAAAATGGGTGGCACTAGGAGACTTTAATACTATGCTTCATCTTGATGAGATAATTAGGGATAATTTCAATCACAATGGTTCTTGGGAATTATCCTCTTGAATTTATCATTGTATCTTTTTTGAAGTACTAGTTACAGGAGATGAATTCACATGGAATTGATACACTCTGAATGTTTGGCATGGAAGAAAGAATGATAGTTTCTTTGTGCAGATTGATGACCAAAGTGATCTTCATGGGGTATCAAGATTTAATTTCTCATCACATCACTCTGATCACAAACCTATTATTGTGAATTTAAACACAAAAATTACAAGGTCATCCCCTATTCCATTTCTCCTAATAATGCGTGGGTTATAACTCCTAAATATATGGAATTTATTATGGAAGCTTTGAAATGAGATATTATTGGATGTCCTTTTAAAAAGCATGCGGGAAAATTTAAGCACACTAATAAATTTGATAATATATATAGAAAAAAAGTGTTTTCAAATATGGATTTTTAAAATCAATGTTATTGGAGAACATCTTGCATGCAGCCAGAGTAGTAAACAGCATCAAAGTGCCCCATCTAGAGAGATGATTGTGGATTGTAATAGGATTGATGGCCTCTTAATTATGAAATATATTAGGGACAAAACCATATAAATGTGAAGTGGTTAAAATACGGGGATAGGAACACAATGATATTTCATAGATTTCACAAGAAGAAAAGGGAAAGGATTGGGCATAAAGAAATTTGTTTTAATGGACAGCTCTATACTTCTGAAAATGAGATCTCTCAGGTAGTGGTTCAACATTTCATGGGGTTGTACTCTAATGAATAGATATCACATATATAAAGAATTGTTGGTAATATCAATAGTTTTATTGAGAAGCATAATAATCAAGCTATTATCAGGACTACTATTAAGGATGAAATTAAGGAAGCCTTGTTCTCTCTCAATATAGAGAGTGAACCTGGCCTTGAAGGTTTCTATGAAATTTTTTTATGTTTTATGGGGATATTTATAAATTGTAGGAAAATATTACTCAATTAGTTAGGGAATTTTTTAGTCCTGCTTGTATGCCACATGGGATGAACCCATGCTTTATTTCCTTGATTCCGAAGAAGAAAAATGCTCTTGAAATTAAAGATTCCAGGCTTGTGGCTCTTGGGAATTCAGTTCCCTGTCTCATTAGTAATATTATTATGAATATGATGAGGTAAATGGTAAATTATTTCATCACTAAAAATCAATTTGGATTTTTTCCTGGGATATCTTTTCAAAATTTTCTCTTCACAGCTTGAGAGAGTATAAACATAATGAGGAGAAATTCAAAGGAAAGGAACTTTTCTCTCAAAAATGTTATTTCTATAGACTTTGACACATTGAAATAGAGCTTCCATATTGAGGTTTTCACTATATATGGATATTTATCAAGATTAATTAATGTTATTAATTCATTAATTATATCATCAAGGCTATCCATTATCACTAATGGGCCTCGAAGAGGGTTTTCAACTATTAAAGGAGTGTGAGACAAGGATATCCCCTCATGAGAGTTTTTTTCCATTTCTGAGGATTATTTGTGTAGATTCTTTAATAACCCCAATAAACATGGATTTTATATGAAAATTAAGACTGGGAGGGATAAATTTTTTCCTTCACACCTTCTTTATTCTGAGTACATTTTATTGTTTTGGAAAATCCTCAAAAAAACCCATTATTTCTATTAAGGTTCTCTTTGCACATTATGGGGAAGTTGTTGAATATTCCATAAATTGGGATAGATCCTTTATCATCATTGGTGTAGGTATTTATGTTGGAAGATAAAATAGGATGACCCAATGACTTGGGGTGAGGAGGGGATCTCTTTCCGTAATCAGTCTTGGTTTCCCCCTTTTTTGGGGTAAAGTGAATATACAGTAATTAGAAGGAATATATTATGGTATTGATAATTAAATGGAAAATTATAAAGAGAAAGTATTTGTCTGGATGGAAGGGTTTTTATTGTTAACTATATCATCACATCCAAGTTTTTCCAATCTTTCACAATCTAAAGATGGCCCAGGGGTCTCATTAAATAGCTTCCGAGCATGATTTGGAACTTCATATGGACTAGATCAGTCCATGAAAAAAAATTGATTGATGTATCATAAAAATATTGAATTAAACAAGTGTAATTTGGAGTCCTCGAGATCAAGGACCACAGGGTCTTTATAGATGCTATTACCCAAAAAATTACATCAAAAATTTATTTCCAATGAGGCAGCTAATGAATTCCTTGCATTCCAATTTAAAGAGAGACCATTCAATGGCTTTAAATGTTATCTTTCCTCCTATATTTGGTCATCCATCATAAGATCATTTATTAGGATTATGTGTGAAGATAAACGAATGGTATTCCTAGGTTCTAATCTTAACTTTAAGACTATTGAATGGATTATTCATCCGATGTAGGACAGTATGAGTATTACACGTAATGATAAACACCTATCAATTAATGGCTTTTATCATATTTTTACACCTTTAGAAGCATGATTACATTGTAGTTTCAACAATATATTCAAAATTATACATTCATGGACTATGATACACATGTATGAAAACCAAAAAGGTTTTTCATTTTAATACCAATGAGTATTATAAATTGGAATTTGGGCGCTTCACTAAACCACCTACTTGGTGGATGTAATTTCACGCCCAGTTCATTCTACCATATCAGTTCATTCTCCTCCAAAGGATCTATAAAAACTGGCCATCAACCCAAGATAAACTCTCAAGGGATGGTTTTTAGATTACTTATGCATTCTATTTATGATTATGAACTGAATAAATAGTTTATCACTTATTCCTCTCCTATACATTTTCACAGAACCTATGGGATTACATCATATCCCTATTTGACCTTAACCTTAACACATGTACGCAACTTCAGGACTTTATGGATTCACTCTGCAATACTGAATGTAGTATGCATATAAGGCCCCAACCTTAAACCTTACTTAATCTTGAGTTATTACAAGATTACACATTGAGGATCTTTTCAGGTTTAGAGTTTTAGAGAATTAGATCATAAAACTTGCATTACATTCCACATTCAAACAAAGTGGTTACATAAAAGATAGTATTCATTTTTTTCTCATCAACGGAAACATATTTAAAAATAAAGCATGGATTCTTTATTGACACTTCCTTGACACTATCATCATATCATGTACCTCTCCCTTGACCTGTGAAAAACATTTCAAAAAAACTTGGGATGAGCATAAAGAGCTCAGTAAGGGTTATAAAAAAATATGGAAAGGAAACATGAGTTCATATATACATAAGAATGAAATCATACTTTACCCATAAAACATAGGCACTTTAACATACCTCATCAAATCATGAATAAATCATACAAATCATAAGACATAAAGGTAACTTGAGGCATTCATAACATTCTTACGTAGGGAGTAACCCTCTTGGTTACGTTTGGAATACCCACCACAGTATATTCCCTAAATCTCTTCGAAGAAACCTTAACGTTTCACTCCTTTGCGTTACCCAATGCATTGGAGAGCTATATCGGGCTCACCCGCCCTTAGTTTGTCACGGAACCACCCATCTTCATAACAATTTCCAAGTACCATAACATAATCTTGTCACATAAAACATGCATAAAGGAAACATACCATTTCCACCTTTCAATAACAAGATATCAATACAACACATTGATATAAAATCATTATGAAAACTATTTTCAATACCAAAATAAAAGAAATGTAAAATATGTTATTTATTTTTCTTTTAAAAAGAAGGTTTGGCTTGTAGAGGAAGCCGAAACTCAAATAATGGTCACGGTGGCGGAGAAGTCGTTGTCGCCGCATACGTACGACAAAAACATTCCCTTTTGTCATTTAGTAAAACGATTTGTATAAAAAAGATTTATTTTGGATAAACATAGAAGTCAAAGGGGTTTATACACCGTATAAAACAAGGTTGTGTATAAAACAAAATATGCCTCAATGAAAGGATATTGAGACGAAGTCCCATACAAAGACGGTATCCTTGGATTAAGGATAAATCAATTACATAATTATGTGTGACATACTAATACACCAAATATAAGTGGATATTAATTGTAAAACAATCATAGGTTGTTCACACATATTCATAGAATGACATATTCATGGAGTACAAGCTTATCCCAAAAAAAATCAAAATTGGCTTAAGAAGTTCCCTTGCAAAAGTTTGACAGCCTAACGACGTCACTACAAAATTCAGAAAATCAGTTGATGAGAGAGTGAATGGTATCTCATCACTTGGACATAAACTTTAAATCAATAAGTATATAGAAGAAAATATCCCAACATAATAAGATGTAAATTAAAAGACATAACAAAAGAAGTCTTTTAAAAAGAGGAGGGCGAAAGGTTCCCTTACCGATTTGGGCAACTTTCGAAACGTACAGCCCATGAAAGAAGGGTCATACAACATTGATGTAAATACTCATAAAAGAAATTATATTACACAAAGGGTAGAATAATGGATATTAAATACACCACTAAAAAGAAATTGTGGCAAATTTAGCATAAATTTCATGAGAATAAAAGTGAGATGAAAAATTCCTTATGAAAACTCAGCAGCCTAACAACGACACTTAAAACTTCCAAAAATGGATTGATGAGATAAAATAGGATCTCTCATAATATTACAATAAAATTTACAGAAAGAGGAATATAAAATAACATCCCACATCATAACAAATATGAGCTTAAAAGAAGTGACATAAAGGAGAGTACTTAAAAAGAAAGAGAGAGGTTAGATCTCTTCCGAAAATTCAGCAGCCTAACGGCACCACTCAAAACTTCCAAAATGAATTGATGAGAGAGAATAGGGTCTCTCATCATATGAAAATAAAAATTACATTAAGATTAATATAAAAGAACATCCCAATCACAAGAAATATGAGCTTAAAAGGAATGTCATTAAAGAGTGTACTTAAAAAGAAAGAGAGGAGTAGGATCCCTTACCTCAAGTCCAACTTGTCTTGTTCGTTTCTTTATATTCATGAATAATAAACATTGGTAAATTTATAATTGACTAAGTACCTACTTTAAATATTATTATTCAGTTCATATCACATATTATAATGTTATAATAATTGTTTAATAATGTTAGTTCATATCAGACGTTTTTGCCGATGTTTGGTACATGAGTCAAAAATGAACTTGTTTGAAAAATGTTTTCCCATGTACTTATAAGTAAATAATTTCCAGAATAGTATTAATGATTAAAATATCATATATATCCAGTAAATATTCATTTTATACTATTCCATATCATTTGGAGATAAAAAACGAAAAGCACCGTTCATGGAGACGGTAGGCCGTACGTACACATGAACGCTACATTCATTTTTTTGTCATATTAATGGAATTAAAAAAAATAAATGATATATATATATATATTATAATTCCAGTATAATATATATGTTATATTGTTTACATATGTTCATTAATTTTATTCTTTATACATTCCATGTATTGCATGTACGAGTCACATCACTTGAGGGGGCGGTAGTCCACGCTTCCTCATATGAAATTATCGCATTTACACAACATGAAAAGAATAAAGGTATGGTTTAAATATAAAATTCAGAAGCATATAGTAAAAATAAATACCATATATATCATATATAAAATACAGTGACATCATAATGGCCACCTTTAAAGTTGTTGAAAGAATATTGAACAATCATCGTTTCGTGAGGCAGAAAATCACCAACCACAGAAACAGTATGTTCTTTAACCATTAGACGAAGGTGTGTGTAAGTGTAGCTCGAATCCTTCTTATAAAAAAATTCTAGTATATTTAAGATACTGGATTTGTTACAAACAAAATTAATAAAAAGAGTTTAGGGGGTTGGAGAAGAAAAATAAACAAAATGACACAAGTGAAGACATTACCTTAAAATCGGGTAACTCCCTTTGGTTTGAGCTCAAAGGCTTCCTTGGGAAGACTTCTGCCAAAAGTGAGGCTTCAAGGAGTTATAGAGGGATGTGGAGAGACAAAATGGGCATGGGTGGGTCGAGAAAAAGGCTTTGGAAGTGTGGGTAAGGAGGTAGAGGTGGGGGCCTTTTATAAGAGGAGAGGAGGGGCACTCTTGGAAAGTAAAGAAATATTACTTTATTTTAGAATGATTTTCGGATTATAATGGTCCCACATTGATGGGTTTATAGGATAAGGTGATAAGGGTTAGAAATCCACCCATAAAATAGGTTTTTTACATGTGTAGGTTTTATATTTTACATTATCATTCCATTTTATTTAAATCGTTAAATAATGAAGTCATCACTGCATCATCATGATGTCATAAATAATTTACTTTATTTAATGTCTAAAAATTATACAAAAATACTATGATGTAGGAAATCTTTTTATCTTTCCAATGAATATTTGGATTCCAAAAGATCATTTATGTATACAAAATTAAAAATATTTTACTTAGGTGATACATTCTTCGTTACATTTAACATTCTTTAAAAATAAAAAGATAAAAAGTCACTTTCTCACAAAAGTGATTCCATGGGGCCCCCAAGTTTGGAACAAGGCATCCCATGGTCGGACATGAGACAAACAGTAGCCTTAGGACACATTTTGTGGTCATTTTTTATTATTATGATATTATCTTATTATCTTTAACTACCCGATTACTCATTAATCAAGATAATTAAAGATAATTACCGTCGTTACTATTCATAATGTCCAAAAACAAGAGTCATAATTACATAATTTGGACCTTCTGATTCCAAACATTTAATCCATTTTACCAAATTCCAAACACATAAATTAAAATAATTAATTTAAAAAAACTTTCCGTTGTTAAAACAAATAGTGGGTTTTTTAGAAACAATATTTATGAAAAGTTTGGCACTTGTTTATGCCTAATTCCAAAGTGAAATTAATCCCAATGACCATAATTGAATTACATGGTAAAAATATATTCTAATTAATCTTTAAAACAAATTAAAAAGATAATATAACCATATAATTAAATTATACGAAAAAGAAGTTTTGATGTAAAATGCAGTATTTTTCACTATTCATTAAAAAATGAACATTGTCAGAAAATACCAAAAATTAACCCAAGGTAAATTTAAATGTCCCAATAATAAATAATATGTTTACTTTTAAAAATAGAGCTTATGAAATTGTCAAAAAGTGGATTTAAAAGAGGTTTTCCATTAAAAGGCAGTTAATCGACCTTTTAAAGAATATTGGAATGTTTACGCTTAAAATTGGATTCATTCGCATTTTTAATCCTATAACATTTATTGTAAAGAGTAAAAATATTTGAACAACATATATAATCATTTTTAGTTAGTTATTGTTCATTCCCGCCATTAAAATGGCTAGGCGTTAACTACTATTTAAAATAATATTATTTTATTATTAGAGTGCAATGCAAGATTCCCAAGAAACTCATTGTTGCGTATTGGGTACGCCATCATGCATAGAGTCCCCTTTAAAGTAATATTAATATTTTATTCACAAATATGGATAAATATTAAAATGTCATACTCTTTATTTACCTGGGGTGTTACATCCTTCCCCCCTTTTGGGAATTGCGTCCTCGCAATTTTAACATTGAGATTGGAAACATCCTTGAACGTCCCATATCGGAACAAGAGTCGGTAAAACAATCACTTTAAAATAAAGAAAGATAAGTACAAATGTCACCTGAGTTAACCCATACTAGGATTCCAAGTATGAAAATATGGACATGGAGGAAAAAACAAAGGGTCATGTTCTGATGGAGAGTGATAGTAAACATGTCTAGGAGAAAGTTAACCACAAGAAAATCACAAACTTGTGATGGGTTAAAAGATATTCGATTCCTCCGCAGGAAAAGTTAATAGACAAATTTTTTTTGTTTTTTTATTGAGGAATTTATTCATAAGGAAACATAATTACTTATCATGTTGACTTTCAACTTTTATTAGATTTCTTACAAAAACTCATATTTTCTCCTAAAGACGAGTATTTAGGAAGACATGTTCACATTAATAGTACTATAATCAACTTATAGAGAATCAACTAATCCATAAAAGATAACTATATACTTCCCATGTCTTTAGACTTTAACCAAGACCAAAACCAAAATGGTTAGTACAAGATCAGATAATCCAGAAAAGGATAACTCTTTATAAAAAGAAATTCTATTCTTAATCTCCAAAATTTGTCCAACAAAACCCAAAATTCAACGAGGACCATTCGATAAACAATTTTCCATAAAATTATTCAAAGTAAACCAAACTAAGATTGAAACCCAAATATTTTAAGGATTTAATCACATAGTCTTCCAAGTTAAATCATAACATTTATCTCCAAACAACATCAGTTGCTCCTAAAGTCTCATATTGAAAAGTAATTAACCTAATCACATATCCTCCATGATAGGTTAATATATTTCCATAGATAACCCAAAATCAAATTACTCTTAATTAATAAAATCATTTAACTAAAAGGAATCAGTTAAACTAACCAGGGACTTCACGTAGTCCAGTGGTAGGCGATAAATACCAGTTGCACTTTGGTTGTGGGTTCGATTCCCGCAGCTTTGTCCGATGCGACGGGTTGTCACACGGTCTGCGTGTTGTCCTTTTTATAAAACTTTAAAAATAACCCTAACATATTTTAACCTCAATACTTTTCTTATACCTCTCATTTTCATCCAAATTCATTACGATCTCAACATCTTAATTCTTGAAGTCTTATTTCACCACCATTAGATAAAATAAAACGATTCCCAAAATGAATAACCTCATACCTTGATCATGGCGTCCACTCGGTTTCATCGTCATCTTGCTCACTAGGTAGAAGTCCCATGAATTACAACAATGATTTAGAGATCTTTCAAAATCATCTGCTTCCTCCATCCAAATACACCTTGTACAACATGGGTCATATGGGTGTTCACAGAAAAACAGTTTTGGAAAATAATCATGTATGACATATAATTCCAAAACATCTGATAAAACATGATTTCTATAAAATAGTCGGACAGAATTTGAGTTGAAACTTTCTATTATTGGTCCTTTTAAAATACCATAAGTATGTGCTGAGAGACTATATTTTAAAAGCAAATATAAATAGGTTGTGCACGGGTCTCCTTCCTCAGCACCATTTTTAAAATCATAATATGCTTCAAATTCTTGTGATAAGGTAAAATATTTGAAAATACCTTGATAATATTTACCTTTCTTGAAAATATGAGAATATTGTGAAAATGGTATTTTTCTAAAAACAACCCATGATCCACGATGATAACGAGGTATAGTGGAGGTGTTTGATATCTCAAACAACTACTTGCAAGTGATTTGTATGCTAGAAAAAGTTTCACAATCATCCGAACATGACTTGCAATAATTATTGCAAGAATGTCATCAGAAAGAGATAGGAATGTCATTTGAGATCCTTCTCCTTCCATTCGTAACCGACCTTACTTGACCTGAAAAAAGTTATAAAACAAGGATTTATCTGAAATAATAGATATAGAGACTAATCATGTGTCTAACAAAAACTCCTAATCCCTAAAGTTGTCTAAACTGACCTCTGATACCAACTATAAGGCCCCAACCTTAAACCTTAATTAATATTGAGTTATTACAAGATTACACATTGAGGATCTTTTCAGGTTTAGAGTTTTAGAGAATTAGATCATAAAACCTGCATTGCATTCCACATTCAAACAAAGTGGTTACATAAAAGACAGTATTCATTTTTTTCCCATCAATGTAAACATATTTAAAAATAAAGCATGGATTATTTCTTGAAACTTCCTCGACACTATCATCATATCATGTACCTTTCCCTTGACCTGTGAAAAACATTTCAAAAAAACTTGGGATGATCATAAAGAGCTCAGTAAGGGTTATAAAAAAATATGGAAAGGAAACATGAGTTCATATATACATAAGAATAAAATGATACTTTACCCATAAAACATAGGCACTTTAACATACCTCATCAAATCATGAATAAATCATTGAAATCATAAGACATAAACGTAACTTGAGGCATTCATAGCATTCTTACGTAGGGAGAAACCCTCTTGGTTACGTTTGGAATAACCACCACAGTATATTCCCGAAATCTCTTCGGAGAAACCATAACGTTTCACTCCTTCGCGTTACCCAATGCATTGGAGAGCTATATCGGGATCACCCTCCCTTAGTTTGTCATGGAACCACCCATCTTCATAACAATTCCCAAGTACCATAACATAATCTTATCACATAAAACTTGCATAAAGGGAACATACCATTTCCACCTTTCAATAACAAGATATCAATACAAAACACTGATATAAAAACATTATGAAAACCATTTTCAATACCAAAATAAAAGAAATGTAAAACATGGTATTTATTTTTCTTTTAAAAAGAAGGTTTGGCTTGTAGAGGAAGCCAAAACTCAAATAATGGTCATAGCGGCGGAGAAGTCGTTGTCGCCGCATACGTACGACAAAAAAATTCCCTTTTGTCGTTTAGTGAAACGCTTTGTATAAAAAAGATTCCTTTCATATAAACGTAGAAGTCAAAGGGGTTTATACACTGTATAAAAGAAGGTTGTGTATAAAACAAAATATGCCTCAATGAAGGGAGATTGAGACGAAGTCCCATACAAAGACGATATCCTTGGATTAAGAATAAATCAATTACATAATTATGTGTGACAAACTAATACACCAAATATAAGTGGATATTAAGTGTAAAACAATCAGAGGTTATTCACACATATTTATAGAATGACATATTCAAGGAGTACAAGCTTATCCCAAAAAAATCAAAATTGGGTTAAGAAGTTCCCTTGCAAAAGTTTGACAGCCTAACAGCGTCACTACAAAATTCAGAAAATCAGTTGATGAGAGAGTGAATGGTATCTCATCTCTTGGACATAAACTTTACATCAATAATGATATAGAAGAACATATCCCAACATAATAAGATGTAAATTAAAATACATAACAAAATAAGTCTTTTAAAAAGAGGAGGGTGAAAGGTTCCCTTACCGATTTGGGCAACTTTCGAAACATACACCCCATGAAAGAAGGGTCATACAACATTGATGTAATACTCATAAAAGAAAGTATATAACACAAAGGATAGACTAATGGATAGTAAATACACCACTCAAAGGAAATTGTGTAAAATGTAGCATAAATCTCACGGGAATAAAAGTGAATGAAAAATCCCTTACGAAAACTCGGCAGCCTAACAACGCCACTTAAAACTTCCAAAAATGGATTGATGAGATAAAATAGGGTCTCTCATCATATTACAATAAAATGTACATAAAGAGTAATATAAAATAACATCCCCCATCATAACAAATAGGAGCTTAAAAGAAGTGACATAAAGAGGAGTACTTAAAAAGAAATAGAGAGGTTAGATCTCTTCCGAAAATTCGGCAGCCTAACGGCGCCACTCAAAACTTCCAAAATGGATTGATGAGAGAGAATAGGGTCTCTCATCATATGAACATAAAAATTAAAGTAAGAGTAATATAAAATAACATCCCAATCACAATAAATATTGGCTTAAAAGGAATGACATAAAAGAGTGTACTTAAAAAGAAATAGAGGAGTAGGATCCCTTACCTCAAGTCCAACTTGTCTTGTTCGTTTCTTTATATTCCTGAATAATAAACTTTGGTAAATTTATAATTGCCAAAGGACCTACTTTAATTATTATTATTCAGTTCATATCACATATTATAATGTTATAATAATTTTTTAATAATGTTAGTTCATATCAGACATTCTTGCCGATGTTTGGTATATGAGTCAAAAATGAACTTGTCTGAAAAATGATTGCCCATGTAGTTATAAGTAAATAATTTCCAGAATACTATTAATGATGAAAATATCATATATATCCAGTACATATTCATTTTATACTATTCCATATCATTTGGAGATAAAAAACGAAAAGTACCGTTCATGGAGACGGTAGGCCGTACGTACGCATGAACGCTACTTTCATTTTGTTGTCATATTAATGGAATTAAAAAAAATAAATGATATATATATATTATAATTCCAGTATAATATATATTTTATATATGTTACATATGTTAATTAATTTTATTCTTTATACATTCCATGTATTGCATGTACGAGTCACATCACTTGAGGGGGAGGTAGTCCACACTTCCTCATATGAAATTATCATATTAACACAACATGAAAAGAATAAAGGTGTGGTTTAAATATAAAATATAGAAGCATATAGTAAACATAAATACCATATATATCATATATAAAATACAGCGACATCATAATGGCCACCTTTAAAGGTGTTGAAAGAATATTGAACAATCATCATTTCGTGAGGCAGAAAATCGCCAACCACAGAAACAGTATGTTCTTTAACCATTAGACGAAGGTGTGTGTAAGTGTAGCTCGAATACTTCTTATAGAAACATCCTATTATATTTAAGATACTGGATTTGTTACAAAAGAAATGAATAAAACGAGTTTTAGGGGGTTGGAGAAGAAAAATAAACAAAAGGACACAAGTGAAGACATTACCTTAAAATCGGGTAACTCCCTTTAGTTTGAGCTCAAAGGCTTCCTTGGGAAGACTTCTGCCCAAAGTGAGGCTTCAATAAGTTAGAAAGGGATGTGAATAGACAAAATGGGCAGGGGTTGGCCGAACCAAAGGCTTTGGAAGTGTGGGTAAGAAGGTAGAGGTGGAGGCCTTTTATAAGAGGAGAGGAGGGGAACTCTTGGAAAGTAAAGAAATGTTACTTTATTTTAGAATGTGTTTCGGATTTTAATTGTCCCACATTGATGTGTTTCGAGGATAAGGTGATAAGGTTTATAATTCCACCCATAAAATAGGTTTTGGACATGTGTAGGGCTTATATTTTACATTATCTTTCCATTTTATTTAAATCGTTAAATAATGAGGTCATCGCTGCATCATCATGATGTGATAAATAATTTACATTATTTAATGTCTAAAAATTATAAAAAAAATACTATGATGTAGGAAATATTTTTATCTTTCCAATAAATATTTATAGTCCAAAAGATCATTTATTTAGACAATATTAAAAATATTTTACTTAGGTGATACATTCTTTGTTACATTTAACATTCTTTAAAAATAAAAAGATAAAAAGTCACTTTCTCACAAAGGTGATTCCATAGGGCCCCCAAGTTTGGCACAAGGCATCCCATGGTCTGCCATGAGACAACTAGTAGACTTAGGACACATTTTTTGGTCATTTTTTATTATTATGATATTATCTTATTATCTTTAACTACCCGATTACTCATTAATAAAGATAATTAATGATAATTACTGTCGTTACTATTCATAATATCCAAAAACAAAAGATTCTTAATTAGATAATTTGGACCTTCTGATTCCAAATATTTAATCCATTTTACCAAATTCCAAACAAATAAATTGCAATAATTAATTTAAAAAAACAACCCGTTGTTAAAACAAATAGCGGGTTTTTTAGAAACAATATTTATGAAAAGTTTGGCACTTGTTTATGCCTAATTCCAACGTGAAATTAATCCCAATGACCATAATTGAATTAAATGGTAAAAATATATTCTAATTACACCTTAAAACAAATTAAAAATATAATATAACCATATAATTCAATTATACGAAAAAGCAGTTTTGATGTAAAATGCAGTATTTTTCACTATTCATTGAAAAATGAACATTGTCAGAAAAATACCAATAATTAACCCAAGGTAACTTTCAATGTCCCAATCATAAATAATATGTTTATTTTAAAAAATAGATCTTATAAAATTGTCAAAAAGTGTATTTAAAAGAGGTTCTCCATTAAAAGGCGGTTAATCGACCTTTTAAAGAATATTGGAATGTTTACGCTTAAAATTGGATTCATTCGAATTTTTAATCCTATAACATTTATTGTAAAGAGTAAAAATATTTTACAAACATATATAATCATTTTTTAGTTAGTTCTTGTTCATTCCCGCCATTACAACGGCTAGGCGTTAACTACTATTTAAAATAATATTATTTTATTGTTAGAGTGCAATGCAAGATTCCCAAGAAACTCATTGTTGCGTATTGGGTACGCCATCGTGCATAGCGTCCCCTTTAAAGTAATATTAACATTTTATTCACAAATATGGATAAATATGAAATTGTCATACTCTTTATTTACTTGGGGTGTTACAATGCAGGTACACAATATACTTCTAACAAAAGCTCCATCTAATTTTAGGGGTCATAATGACATGATGTTTGAGGAAAAATTCACCACTAAACAACTGGGAATGGTCTCCATACATAGGGAAATTTATTCTGCAAATATGGTTCAAACTAGAAACAAGATAAATTGCGTGATAGATCTGATTACACTTCGACTCATGGGTGTATCATGCTATCTGAGGAAACCAAAAAATGATTAAATATATTTTATCTGTACCTCCAATCATCCCCTGGATTAGGGTGAACATAGTTAAGGTAGCTTATGGAAAACCTGGGCCCTTAGGATGTGGAGTTTTCTTCCAAACAGACCATGGATTTGTCAAAGGGGTTTTTTACCATTACATTGGAGTGGGGGTAGCCTGTGAAGCTATGTTATGGAAGATGATACATGTATTTTTCTATGATAATAAATATTACTAGAACTTCTTATGGATTGAGTCTGCCTCTGAAATTGTAGTGAAGTCTTTTAAAACAAGAACAAAGAATGTGCCTTGGAACATAATACCTTATTGGGTGGAGTGCCTTAATAAGATCACTCAGATCAAATTAGTGGTCTCAAATGCTTATAGGGAGGTGAATCATGTTTCATATGTCATACCAAAAAAAATAATTTTTGGATATGACCATGATGTGGTCTTTTACAACCCCAGAATATTGTACTCCACTATTGGAGGATGAAATGTGGGGAAAATTTCACTCTCATTTTAGTAATAACCCCATGTAATTCTTGAATCAATTTTTATATATCTCTTTCATAGTAATGTTTTCCACTATCGCTTGTATTTTTTGGTCCAAGTTTATATATGATAATTATATCATAATGTAGTTGTGGGGGTTACATTGTATGGTATCCATAAGGATTGAAAATCATATGGTATCTACGTGGGTTACAATCATAATTAAGTATGGTAATAAATTGATAATCCAAGTTACCTAAATGTTTTTTTATTTCAGTGTTTTATGGAAACATCATGTTTTCACAAAGTAATTATATGTTAATTTTGTGTCTATGAATAATATTTTTCATGCATTTATAATTATTCATGGAGTAATGGTGTCTTTCTTTCTTTGCATGTCCCTTATTGATCTTTTTGTGACCATCCCAAGTTTTAAAATATTTTTCATAGGGTTTATGGTCGCTAAAGATAAAAACTAATCCAATATGAATGTTGTGAATATTTTTCATTTAAATAAATCATGTTTTATTTTTAAAAACAGTTGTATTATGAAAAAAAATGGATATTGTTTTAGTACAATCCACTTTGTATTGTTTTAGGTTTTTATAAATGAATTTTGACCTAATTCTATGATAATATAAACTAAAAGGATCTTTGGGAATGTATGAAAGTGATTTTTTTAATTAACTACATTATTTAATGTTTTAGGCAGGGTCCTTATATTATATTTTCAATGTGTGATATGGATGATTGTCTCATCTTGATATGGATCCATAAGATTTATGTAAAAATTATCCAATACAAAAACTTGAGCATTTTGGGAACATAAAATGAGACACAATACTATTTCTAAAGTAAAATGAGCCATCGATTCTCAGGTATAGTTTCGAAATGGTTTTGACACCTATTTATTCATTGTGTATTGTCCATTGACCCATTTAATCACTAGTGAAGAGTCTTTATTGAAATTTATCAGGGTACAATATATTTATAAGAATAGTTAGAAACCTATAATGAGAGCTAGGAATTAAACTTTATTATTTATTTGTCATTCTAATATGAAAAATTGGGAAAATGTGATTTTTCTAGTGAAATGGACACAATTATCATTTCAAACCAATAAAAAATTAGGCCATCCATCCTTTTCCTCATTGGGAGTTGAAAAGAACCATCACAGTACAATTCATATATATGATAATCCTTAGTAATAGAGAAAAAAATTATAAAGTTCCATGTCAATAGAATACTCCTCTAGTGAAGGGTGTGAAACCATAAAATCTATAAAAATATTCCATTTTATCAAATTATTCAAGTAAAAAATGGGTGTCAAATTTCTAAATAATGATAATCTGTATTTCAAATCATCCTATTAACATAGGTTGAACAATGATATGCTTTATTGGATCCATGTGGTAGATCTTATGGTGTTGTAAGCAGTGACACCTCCTATGTACATTAAAGATCATGTTGAGGAATTTATACATGATATTAGAATTTCATCTATCAGTTTCCAGTTGTTTTTATCTATGATAATAAAGGCTTTTTCCAATAAAACATCATTCTTCTTGTAAAAGTATTCTCTAAGAGATTATTCCATGGTTTCCATGTATAGGATAAAGGGGTTTTCTTCTGCAAGGGGCATCAAAACAAGACATTAAAAAATATACTTATTTGGATCATAAAAGGATCTATGGAATTATTTATACCACCAGTAATTTTCTCATATCAATATAAAGAATGGAAATTAATTTTAAATAAGGTTTATTGTGAATAACTTAATGTAGGTGATCATTAACTGAAGTCCTCTTAAATATAATAGATTACGAAAATGAGTAATTTCAAAATTTTCTTCAGTTTTATTGGATTTATTTTCTTCACAATGATAGACTACGAAACCAAGAAACAATTATGATGTGACTGTAATGGAACATTTCAATGGGAACATTTTCATGTTGTGCAACTGTAGTTTAAAAAAACACATCCTAATTTGTAAAATTATCTGATCACTAGTATGATTTAACAACCATATTATTGATGTATCATTTAATGATATTTTTTAAGAGTGGTTTTAATATGTGGTGAATCCCCCATTGATAAGTAGATTTGATAATTTTAAGACCGATGGGAATCATTTTTTAGTAATACACCCCCTTAGGAACCCTAAATGTAGTGACTTCATTATCATTGGTATCCTTATACATATTACTTGCTAAATAATACCCATCTATGTATGAATTTAATTGTAAATTGTTTGTTGAATAAATCAATAATTTAGTGATTAGAATAGGGAAGTTATATTTTATTCAATGATGATTTAAATCCCTAAAGATGATATAGACATTGATTTAACTATTCCTATTCTAAATAGGATTAATGATGGTGAGAAATATGGGGTGTTAGACTTTCTAATTGAAATTATCCTCAACAATATTATCTACATTTACTTCTATCATGGCATAGTGCGTCAGAAGCATCCTTTTTTACTACCGGTTTATAACCATGGTGGTTAGATGGTAGGCCTAGGAGGCGAATAGATACATGAGGGTCCAATACAAGTATTTCTCTATAATTTCATGTTAATACATCCTTATATTTTATATAAAAGTAAATATATTTCTTTATAGCCCCTATAGATATATCTGCACTTATTAAAGTGGGTTATGGGTTCTCTTCAATACACATATTATCCATCTTGAGTTCATTAACAATGGTTTAATTTTCCTCCTAAAAAGATGGTAGGGGAATACATGATATCTTATTGTTCAATATCATTAGTAGTGGGGATTAATTCTTCTTCATCTAGAATTTCATAAGACTTAACAGTGGTAATATAATATCTATACTCATATAAATTATGTGAGACTTCATTAGGTTAGGTAGACACCAAGTAAATAGAGGCAAAGGAACCCAACCCTCATGTGTCTGTTTTATGGTGCACTTCCATATTCATGAATTTTCTTGGCTATGTTGATCAGATATGGGTTGATACACCTTTCCTTTAGACTGTAAAATTACATGGATTTTCATATATATATTATTCACCTAAATGCGACTGATAAAAAAGAAACTTTTTTATTATTATTCAATGGGTCAATACCACTATACTATAGAATATTATATTGATATATTATTCCTCACTATAATACAAAAATAAAAAGGGAATTATCACCATAGAGTACCCTTATCTATCCATTAATGAACAATTAAAATCATTGATGGTGTGAGGAGGGAACCAAAACATGAAAATTAATGAAATGTATTAACAATATTACATAGAATTTGGAGTCTCAGTAGACCAAAATTAACTTGGTGTTAAATATAAGGTCTCTAGAATTGTTTTTTAGTTTTAACATTCCTATAATACTTTTTTGAATCTTATTGTACCCCTGAATTGTTAAATTATAAGGGGATATATTAGATTATTTTTATACGAAATAACTAAGTGTTTTTTAAAAATTTAGATTAATTACTATTCTATTGTCCATGAATACTGAATGAATGTTTACAATATGTATCATTCTATATATTTACGAGGGTGTAATGTGGTCTTATATGGTTGTTACCTAATTCTATTCCATAAAGGAGATGAATGTGTGGCACTCTGTGAATTCCATTTTATCATCATATATTTAAACTAACCCAAATTTAATTTCTAATTCTCAATCATTTTATAATGTCACAATAATGGAATCCCTGAGTTCCCTAGAGAGATAAAGAGTTACCCGAATTGAATGCTTTGTCAGAAAAATAAGAAGATATTTTAATACATTATATTTATAATTTGAAGGTCGATGATTTATTCCTTAATATTTTATTGAAAGTGATTCTCCCACAAGCAATTCATAATTTGGGGGTGTATTAGATATTTATAAATAGGGTGGTAGCGACCTCCCCACATATCATTGTTAATGGGGTGATTTTCCTCTAACTAATCAATGTGCTTGTCTAAAAATAATGGAATGAATGATGAAGGATATAGGATTGAACTAGTGTTCCTTTTATCCAATTTAAAGGATATTTATCTTGATTTGTTCCAAATATATGATTTTATTTTGGAAAACACCCAAAATCCAAGGTCATTTTAGAAGGTTCTTCTGCTACCTTTATTGACACATTCATGAGAATTGATATACTAATCAACATCATATGTAACTTATTCACTATCATATGGTTCTGTCATATAGTTGACATTCAAATACCATTTTTATGATTCTTTGTTAGAGGTAAATTATATTTAATTGGGTGGTACCTTTTCCCAATGATGGGTGGCATAAAATCCCTTAGAGTTTGGACAAGGTTAAGATCCCACCAGGATTCCTCTTCTTTTTACATTTTGTATTGATGATTATTTCACTATGTTTGGGATGATTGTGGAGCCGAATATGATATCATTGATATTTTAGAGGTACTTGGGGTTTCAACTAGATGACTCAATTATTCCTTAATGAATGAAAGTGAATGAACCAATTGGTTTTCGGTCATATATTTGTAATATTTCATTGCATTTTTTTGTTAAATTTCGTTTTATTCTTTTTACTCCACCTTATGTAAAGATCTAGATATACAAGTTACTTGTAACATAATACTATATAAAGTCTATTTCTCTATATATACCATTATTTGTAGAAAATCATTGAAAAAATATAAATTATTTATGATGTTCCCTATCATTTTATGATAATGGTAGTTGTTAGGATGATCATCCAACCCCACCTCATTGAAATTTATAATCTCTCATAGTGTAAAAATATTTTAATTCAAGGTGGGGATAAAATAAAATGGTACCTATTTATTTATGAAAGAATAAACCTTTCTATTATTATTTTCCAAATTTTAATGATTTTTATACATATTCATTTCTTATGTGTATACATTAGGATGTTGGAAAGTTTATTTCATACTAGGTGGATGCAATGAGTTGAATATAAAAAATTTAGGGTTTGATCCATCATTATAATTAGTTTAAGACTGATGTAATTAGACTCCAACTTCATTGATTTCATTGCTTGTGATGGTGGTGTTTGGTGGGATTTGGTTTGTTGTGTTGAATGGAATTTTACTTCTGTTGGGATATTATAGTAAACTATCTGAATTCACTGGAGTACTTTTATTAGATGATACTTATTTCTACTTCATCTTGAATATATTCCAAACAAATAACCAATAATCATTACTATGGGATATGTGTGTCCATTGAATAAATTAAACCACTCATTATTATAATAAATTTCATGATTATCATTTTCTTGAGGTTTAAAATTGGATTAGTTACTAATTATTTTTCTCTCTCAAATTTTTTAGATGAATTGATAATGTAACTTCTATATAAGCTATTCTTAACTGGTGATGGATCAATTAGCTATATTTTTTTACCAAAAATTGGAATGTGATTCTTGTTTCCACATGAAACCTTTTTTCATTTTTTTCTTCAAAATTACCAGCATTGGGCTGCCCCATGAAATATACTATGTAATATGATGTTACAACTCCCCCCCTATTTCATTAAAAAATGATAAATTCTGATTACTAAAGTTGTGTAGTGAAGCGGTCAAATCAAACCACTCAGGATATGGCTTTAATTCCATCCACACTATTGTATGACGATTTTCCTTGGAATTCATCCATGAAGTAATAGATTTTATAAATTATTTTTAGAAAATCACTAGGTATGATATTTGAGATAGGGAACATACTGATCTAGATGTGGTTGGAAAGTTTGAGATAGTATTTGGCCACTTTCTTTTGTGAGGCCTCGTTGACTTATCTGGTCCAATTAATGATTATATCCCAATAGAGGAAACATTTGGTAATAAAATGGTTTTATTATCAAATGAATAGTGTGGCATGACCTAAACATAACTTGGTGGAATTCTTATAATCATGTAGGTTGAGTAATATATTCTTATTTAAGAGGATTTACTAGAGGTGGCATGGGTGCTTAATTCTGGGAATCACACTTTGGGGGAGTTTCTTTTGAGATGATCTATATTAATCTTATCAAATTTATTTATCTTTGATTAATATTGGTAATAAGACTATCAAATAGATATGAACTCAACATCTTTGAGTGGTGGGTGGGTTGTGGTTTTGTAAATACTTTTTCCCTTCTCCTTGGAAATAGATTTTTGATCTTGTAGAAACAAAATGTTTTCATTGGATCCTAGATTATGATAATTTTTTTATTATCAGGTACATATTCCTTATTTCTATGGATATATGTGAATTATATTTTTGACAGATTATTTCTCAAAATCTTGTTAATTACCAGTCATGTCATGGTGTAAAACATTCATGGGAATTATATAAAAATTTTACTAATAGAAATCACACAACATGATTTGGATCGTTTTCTATATCCTTAAAATATGGGCCCTCATTGAATTTAGAATATTAATCAATGTTCATGTCATAATTCTCCTTCATTTTTCTCTTTTTGGAGGTTTTTATGTATTTATAGATCCTATGAGGAAATTATTTCCCATGTTGGTGCTTTTTTTTGTGATGGTGCATGAGATTGTTTAATAAAAGTTATTCTATGTGAATATCATCTTAATTTTAATAAACATAATCCCAATGGTGGGGTTGTTTCATGAATCATTAACATTGGAGTGTTCGAGGGTACATCATGTGTATTTTCCCCCATCCATAAGAATACTTATCACCATAGTGGGTTCTCCTCGATTGTTCATTTTAGTTTTTTTCTTATAAATCCATTTAACTAAATACTCCTATGACTGAGAACCCTCCCCCTCCCCTATTATCCCTCGATCCCCTGTCATTACTCTTAGTCCACCCCAAGAACCCTTTGTTACTTGAGAACCCCCCCCCTCTCCCTCTCATGTCCCACACTACTCCACCCCTTTTCTATGGTCCCACATACCTCTTGTGCATTTCCTATAGATAAGACGCTCTCCCATGTACAACCTTCTTTACATGCACCCCCTTTTCCTCTAATCCTACATACCCTCATACACATTCTCGTAAATAAGTCCCCCATCCCAAATATAAAATTTCTCTTAGAGGGCATCGAACCACCACCAATCCACGACCTCATTCAGCGAGCTAATGCCCCCTAACCACTATTTTATATTTCTTTTAATGTTATATTATACACATTCATATATTTATATATATTTTTATTCAAATAAATGTTATTTTTTATAATATATTTAAATATATATCCTATATACACATTTATATAAATTAATGTATTCATTTTTTTATTTTGTATTTATTTTATAACCTCTTTTAATTTTTGATAAATACCAAATATATAGATCAATTAGAGGTTGTTTGAACAACCTATAATTTTTGTACCATTTTAGAGATGATTTAAACCCCCTATAATTTTATATAAAAATTTGATTTAGAGAATGTGGAAAACACCTCTAAAGGCACAAATTTAGAGGTGGTTGGAGTAAACTGCCCCTAACATTGTTTATTTTATGTTTTGTCTCAAAAATACGTTGAGACAAACCCTCTTGTACATGAGACCCCCCCACTCTTATCCCAAGGTCCCCCAACATTTCCTCTGCTCTACCCAGAGAACCCTCTTGTACTCGAGAACCCCCATCTCCCCCTCCTGTCCCGCACTCCCCCACACATCGCCTCCGGTCCCACATTACTCTTGTACACTACCCACAGATAAGACACTCTCTCATGTACCACCATCTATACACACTCCCCCCATTCCCTCTAGTCCAAAATACCTTCCTACACATGCCCGCAAATAAGACCTCCAATGCCTTGTATAAAATATTGCTTAGAGGGAATCGAACGCCCACTGATCCACAACCTCATCCGCCGAGCTAATGCCCTCTGACCACTATTCCATATTTCTTTTAATGTTATATTATAACCATGCATATATTTATATATATATTATTGTTTATTCAAATAAATAATATTTGTAAAATATATTTATTTTCTTTTGAATATATAACTGTTATATACATTTATATAAATCAATGTATTCTTATTTTTATTATGTTATGATTTTATAATATATTAAAATCTCATAGGTCAGTATACATATCACACTATATATTCATATATATATATATATTGATTATATATATATATATATATACATATACCAATATATTTATATGTATACAACTCAAAACTACCAATATATATATTTGAAATATATAAGTAATATATTTATATATATTATTTACTATATTTAAATGTATATTAAAATATATATTTTCAATATTATATATTTATATATTACTCGAATATATTATATAGATATATATATTATTTATATATACGCATTTAAAATAATAGTAATATATACATATATATATTTTATATTTATTAGAGTATAAAAATATATTTTATATTTTATAAATACATTTATATGTATACAAATATATATATTATATATTTAATTATGCATACAATTTAATATATTTTTATTAAATTATAAATAATATACACTCAATTAATATAATATATGTTAATAATAATAATAATTATATATATATATAATATTATGTTTTATATATTCATATAATATAATATAATATAATATAATATAATATAATATTTCTATATAGATGATATTTTATGTATATTTATATATAAATATATACTACATATAAAATATATTTATTCTTAAATATATATTTTGATACATATAGTTATATTTTGTATACAAATATATATTTAATATATTAATTCAAATATTTATAAATACATTTATATTTGTGTGTTTGTGTATTAATATATTTATATAATATTTTTAGATATAATATAGTTATAATATATATATTTATATAACTATTTTTATATACTTATAAATATATATATGTGTGTGTAACAATAATAATATTAATTATTATTATTGTTACACTTATTTTATAAAACAATAAAAAAGTGTATGGTGGTTTTACAAATACTATATTTATATATTTTATGAATTATAATACAAAGATATTTTATGAAACACTTCTATATTATATCATTTATAAACATATATATAAACAAAAAAATTAAATACATTCAATGACTGGAAATATATAAAATAATTAAATAAAATATATAAATTTACAAAATTAATTTATAATAAATATGGTTTACTACATTATATATAAAATAATTATATAATATATTTAAATTTATATATTATAAAATATTTCTAATATTATAAATATATATATTATAATTATATAATTTTTATGTTTATATTAAATTTTGACTATATTATATATATTTGTATACGTAATATAATATAAATGTATGTATACATAAATATAAAATAAAATGTATTTAATATAATATATTTATAATATAAACCATAATAAAAATGTATAGTATTTTAAAACCAAATATATATTTTCTATATTTGAATAAATGTATTTATAATTACATTTATATTATGTACACCAATATTTATATATGTATACAATTTTGTTTATATGTATACGTATTTATTTAAAGTATTTATATAATTTCATTATATATATATGTTTATAATAGATTTAAATACATTTAGATAATATGTTTTTGTAATATAGACACACACACACACATGTCCATGCACATATATGTATTATAAAATTTGAATTTATATGAAATATAATTATGAAAAAATTTTGAGGGGTTAAAACCCCCTCTAATCCAAGGCATTAGTGGTGGTTCATGAACCCCTCTAATTTCATTAATTAGAGGGGTTCAAAAACCCCTCCAATCAAAGGAATTACTGGCGGTTCATGAACCCCCCTCAATTTTTTAAATTATAAAGGATTCAAATCCCCTTATATTTTAAGGGATTAAAGGTGGTTCTTTAACCCCCTCAACTTTCATAAATTAGATGGGTTCAAAACCCCATCGAATTTATTAAATTAGAAGGGGTTCAAAACCTGCCTCTACTTTCATAAATTTAAGGGGGTTCCAAACCCCTCTAATTTAAGAGATTAGTGATGGTTGTAAACCCTCACTATTTATTTTAAAAAAATCCCTTATATATAAATAACTTCTAAAATCCAAATAAATAATACATATATATAAGTACTCTAAAATACAAATGAATATTAAATATATAGTTCCTCTGAAATCAAACAAAACATTTAGCGCCACTAATTACAAAATTAACCATGATTTTGGCATTACCTCCTATAAAATACTATGAATTATTTAAAAAATAATGATAAATTTTTTTTGAGGGAGTTGTGAACCCACTGTAAATTTGAAGATTAGTGGGGGTTGTGCATAACCCCTTATAATTTATATTGAAAATTAATTTTCAGGGGTTTGTACATAAACCCCTCTAAAAAACCCCTCAAATTGCCCTGCTTTTTTTGTAGTGATGTTCCTTAGTTTATGGACACATGCTAAGAATAAAATTCCTATTCACATGCCCATGAGTCAGGTCAATGTATGGATTTTATTATTCATGGAATTTTTTCTTTTTCCCTTTATTACATGTTAAATAAACTAATAAAAAACAAGTTTTATCTAGCATTAGGATTTTAACATCTCTAGATAAAATCACTTTTAAACACCCCCTTTCTCAGTGCTTGAAAAGTTTCTATTGAAGGGGGTCTTTTATAGTGCTGAAAAAGAGTTGTTAAGGGGGTCCCTTTATCAGTTCTTGTAAATAAAAGTGGACAAAGTCCCCCTTTTTCAATTCTAGTAAAAAACATAGATAAAGTTGGGGGATCATTATCATCTCTTCTAAAAAAGTGCTCATAATGGGTATATTTAAAAAAATCAATAAAAATAATATATTTATAAGTAAATATATTTATATTGATATAAATAAAATATAAATATATTAAATATGTTTTAGATAAGGGTAAACAGGTATTTACATATAATATATAAGATATTTTGTGAAAATGTATTATAACTCTTGAAAATCCATACAGACAAAAAAACCTGAAAATCAGATAATAGCTCTAAAAAACCTTAAAACACAAATAATGTTATGAAAACCTAAAAACCCTAAAAAAACCATAAATATTTATCTGGGAGTCCATTTCAGCTCTAAAACTATTCAAATCCAACCTTATAAAATGAGATAAATCCACATGAAATTTCAATCCTGTGATAGCCATAGGAATAAAATATATTATAGTCTCAAAAAGATATAAATTGAACTCAAACATAAAATGACCATACCTTTTGATCTAGATGTCCCTTTTGGGCATCACCAAATATCAAATCAAATCCTGTGATGAACCATATGTTATGGAGGGCCTGTGATGAGCTTAGAGAGCTCAGGTCACATTTTTTCACCCCAGTAAAGACTTGGAAGGCCTTTAAAACCTGGTTTTTAGTTATCATAAACTGATTCCTTAAAACTCAAATAACTATAAATTATGATCCCATTGTCTATTTGGAATTATTCCTCATATAAAATCGAATCTTACGATGATATCAACGCTAAAGTGACCCACAAAAACCCTCAATCACCATTATCGAGGAAAAACTGAGGTTTTAGTTGTTGTACACCGTTTTTTTCACAATTGACAGCCTGTAAAACTACCATAAAGTTTTTTTCGGGTGTCCATTTGAGACATACTACATGTCAAATCAATGAATTTGTTGATATTTATGCCTTACTGATCCATTGGCTGCCCTGATAACTTTTTTTGAGCCTAAAATGCCTTTTAAGCCTCTAAAACTATGTTTTTAGCCACTGTGTCCCAGGTTTTTTTAACATTCGATGGAGTTTATGCCTCGTTTAATGGGTTATTTTTTCCCTTTTTAGTGGGAAATGAATTTATTTCCAGGTATTACATTAATATTGGTATTATTGATTTTAAATTTTATTATTTTTTTGAAAGTACTTTTTTTTTATAATCAAATATATAACGATATATACAAATTTTTTAAATATTCACACATAAAAATTTTATTTTATAAATAAATAATTAAACTTATTTACATATAAAATATATTTCTCAATATATAAACCATATATAAATAAAAACTCATATTAATTTCAAAAAATATATATAATTATATAAATATATATAAACTTATATATAAATATATATCAAACATATATATATAAATATATATTTAAACATATATATAATTACATATATATTTATAAAAAATTATATAAATATATGGATAAAAAATATAAGGATATATATATATATATCATTAAATGTAAAACAAAATAGTATAGGGGAGTGGAAAAGGAATTGTGTATAAGCTGGAGGTCTCGGGATTGAAACTCGCTGGAGGCAGGGGTGCGGGATGGGGGTAGGATTATCTAAGGTTCTCATAAAGGGGTGGGGGAACCATTGATAAAGGGGGTCTGGGGGGAAGCACTGATAAAGGTGGGGTGGGGCGTGAAAAAAATTATACCCTTTATCAGTCAGGCATTAATCAGTGATTTTTCAGTACTGTTAAAGGGATTCTTTAATTGCACTAAAAAAGCATTGATAAAGGGGTCCATTAATTGTAATGCCCCGAGATTTTATTAATTTATGTTTTCAATTTGTGTGTTTTTTTATTTTATGCTCAACAAAGCTATATTCTTTAATTAACGAAGTGAGTATGATAAAATGAGACTATTGGGTTTTGACTGTTATATGATCATTTGATACTAAACACTTAACATTACAATTAATGTTTATAAATACATGTGATCTTGATTAATTAACATGGAAAAGTGATTTGATGGCCTTATCTAGTAGACTTGGGCCATTCAAAGCCCATCTGATGGAACATGGGATGGAGTTCACACCACTGGGCTTTGCTCCAGACCAAGCCCGAGCCAAACTTCATCATGTGAGGCTTGAACTGAATCGCTTATATGAGAAGTTCATTCTGATAGAAATCACCACTCAGGCAATTTTGGTTGAGCCTCCCCAAGATTCTATCACCTTATCACACCTTATACTTGATCCTATGTAGGTGTTATAAGGGGCAATGTAATGAAGCCTTAGTTACTTTCTGTAATCTTTTTGTATAAATAAAATATTTACTTCTTATTATGATAAAATTTGTGAATTTCAAATGTCAGGATAAATATAGGATGAATTAATAGAAGTTCCCTTTTATTTATGAATTTTGGAAAAAGGTCAATTTTAAATATTTTTTGCATTCTTTAAATAATTAATAACGTGAATTGATTTTCAAAAAATGGTCTTCTACAGTTGTGTTCTGTAAGAAATTTAGAGTCTAATAAGAACAACTAATTTTTTAGTTAATAGTAAAGTATGAATAGTAACATACCCTTATAAATAGTAATGAATTTTAATTATTAGTAAATCAACAAAAACAATAGAAACTTCACCCATGAATTTATAAATACATTTTAGACAGCTTAAAAGTGGAAAAAATGATCATAGTTTATGTTTTGGTATTTTTGTATGTTATAGATATTTTCATTTCAATATTATAATTAGTTTAATAATATCAAATAGAAATTTATTTTTGTAATTATTTAATCATTATTTGTTACTTTATTGTCTTATGGTTATACGATAATTTTATTGGACCTTGATTACTTTCAAAAGGTGTTACAAAATGAGTTATAGTTTTAAAGTTTTATTTTTGGAATAAATAATGATTTTAAATAAAAATTAAATTTAAAATATTTAGAAAATTATTTTCCTAAAATGGAGTTCATTTTTAAATTCATATCATTGACATTTGTTAAGAGTTAATTATTGGGATTTTTCTGAAATAGTTGATTTTTCGGCGAATAGTAAAAATACAGTTTTGAGTTTCGGGTGTTTAATGACCTCATTGATGATGTAATCATCATTTAAATAATATGGTCGAATTTTGAATAGTAATATATGTTATCAGGTGTCCGAAATGGACAATACCATGGGACAATACCATGGGCAAGCCCATGGTTTTGCAATTACCATTGATGAGGTGTCCCTTGGAAATTAATAAATTATTCCCTCGCTTTTCATATAAATACCAATCCATTTACTCATTCATTTCATTCCATAATCCACCTAAATGAAGTTATGGTCTCTTTACCTCCCAAGTATTCCTCCCAAGGAGTCCTCCAAATGATCTCTCAAGCCTCCCATGGTCCCGACCTTCAAGCTTTCGATGTTACTCTTCAAGGTAAGGGAACCTTTCACCCTGCTCTTTTAACTCAGGATTTCATTTATGCTATGTCATATAGTTCAATTTTATTATGTGGGGGAGTGATATTATATATCTTTTATACTATAAATATCATTTCAAAATGATTAGATACCCTTTATGCTCTCATCAATTGATTTTATGAATTTTCAAGCGATGTTGTTAGGCTGCCGAATTTTTAGTAAAAGAAATCACACCTTCTCTGTCCTTTCATATTTCCTTTTCATGTTTTATGACATTAAAATATCAATACCATGTTATTATCTCCATGTTATTATTCTTTTATATTGTATTATGAGTTATTTTTTAGTGTTTTACCCTTGTTCCCTTTCTTTTTAATGTTTTCTAAAAGGATATTATGTAGCCGTTATGCTATAGAATTTTCTTCTCAAAATTCCTCTCTCTTTCTCTTTTGAAATTCTATTGTTTATGTATTTGAATAACCAGACATATTTCATTTCTAGGGGTGTTCATAAATAAAAAAAATTATATATTATATTTTTTAATTGTCATACATATAACCCTCACTCCCTTTCCATGGGTAATAAATGACATAATGATCTTATTTTTAAGCACTCTTAAAGCTTCACAATTTTGAAATGAAAACCATGTCTTTTTTCTCATTGGGTTATTATTGAAATGTTTGATTATTATATATGTGGATCACATGAAGATAAATACATATTAAGGGTTCACCCTGATAGCACCCCAATGCATTGGGTAAAGAATTTAATCTCTAGAGATGATAAGTTTCACGACACCATGGTGAATAACCTTGGAAATTTTTATGACACATTGGGGATGAATCTTGGTGAAATGTTCATGAATGTCTAAATTAAATGTTTTGGACACATATAAATGTTATGGTTAAAGTTATTTTTATTATTAAATTCATCTACTTCCATTTCTCATGTCTTTAGATTTTTCATCAAGTTCTTATTGTTTTCCCTAGTAAACTGATTCCCTTGTTTTCCATACTAGGCCTTCTGCTCACCCTTTACTTTGATGTATGTATCCAAGTTGTGAGATGAAGTAATTGTGATTAGTATGAACCTATAATTAAGCCTTAAAATTGTTTTAGATTGATTATTTAGGTTTTTTCATGTATTATTTTCCTGATTTCCAAGACACTAGAATTTAAAGATCCTATGTTTGAAAATTGTAATGAAAAGTTATGTTATAAAAAGGCATGATTCCATAATTGGTATCAAAGTATTGTTTAATTATTTATAAAAAATTAGGATATTAAAACTTTTGGAATAACCCTTTTTAAAATTTTAAATATAAGAAAACTTCCCAGTAATTTTTTGAGTATTGAGTAAATGGTTTATCAAACAAATACATCCCTATCTGGATTTGAGTAGGTAGAGGTGGCTCTGACACAGATGTACATAGGGGTAATACTCAAAAACACCGCTTTGAGCTAGAATAAAATGGGAACTGGTGCATGATAATTGGCCTTGTTTTACTCTTGGTTACGACACTCCCATGGTATATGATTAGTTAATCACAAGTTTTTTATGAATCATTATGAAGGAATTATAGAGAAATGTAATTGTTTAAGCATGAAGTTTTAAGACATAAAATACATTATAGTTAAAAAAATTGTAAATTAAATAATTTTCTCACTAAGGATTATTCTTTTAGAAAATGTTGGGAAATAGGAGGGACTGTGAAAATCGTGACCTCAATGGACCATGCAATGACAACCCTATGATGTAAGCTGGAATGAAACCATTCATACGAATACTGAACCAACTAACTCAAGTTATGGGAAATAGTAGGAATCAATCTGAGAGACTCATCTCACTGCGAAGCGAACAAAATTATGTTGAGTCCTTTATGCATCGATGACCGCCAACCTTCAGTTGATCAACTGACCCATTGATTACTGAGTAGTGGATCAGCTCCATTGATAAGATCATTTCTCTGCTCCGTTGTTCAGAGCAAGAGAAGGTCACACTAGATGTCCATCGCTTAGAAGGAGAAGTTTATCAGTGGTGGGAACTGATTAAAAACACAAGGACAGGAGTTAAACATGGAGCTATGTTATGGGAAGAGTTTAGAGGAATATTTTTCAGAAATTATTTCCCTCATTCCATGAGAACAAGAATGGAGAAAGAGTTTCTTTAGCTGAAGTAGTAGGAGAAAGAATTTGTCGGATGCTATGAGATGACCTTCACCTGGATTTCACGTTACACCTCTAGTTTTTTCATGGATCCAAAGGGTAAGGTTGATATATTCTTCGATGGATTGATACCTTAGCTACATAAGAATCTATCCAACCGAGCTAATGATAGCTATGAGGAGATCGTGCAGAGTGCGGTGAAAGTCGAGCTGGAGTTTGGTGAGATGCAGTGGACTCATAAATCAAACCAAAATAAGATATTGATGGATCATAGCTTAGGGATGACCTTTTATTTGGGATGAGGATGTAAAGAAAGTGAAACATCCCACGTGTAATGAATGTGGGAAGAAGCATTCAGGGAACTACAGACTCGTGAGCGGGAAATGTAACATGTGTGGAAGAGATGGCCATATTGTGAGGAATTTATGTAGTGAGGTTAAACTAAAACTTCCAATCACGAACAACAAGGGAATTATGGTGAAATCCCAACCTAATGTCTAGTGTTTTAAGTGTGTACAACTTGGTAACTATTCCAATCAATGTCCAAATCTGAGGGCAATGGAGGGGAACCCCCATCAGCCTCTACAAAGGCCAAGGGAGAAAGGTTGTTCTTTTCCTATCACGACAACTAATGTTGAAGCTCCGAATGATGTTATAGTAGGTAATTTTTTTTGCTTTAAAATCTATAAAGTACTTTGTTTGATTCTTGTTTTACACATTCCTTTATTTCCTCCATGTTTTCAAAGAATTTAGAATCAACCCCTGATTTTCTAAAAGTATAGCGATTAGTCAAGACTCTTGGTGGGATTATCCAATCATCTTCAGTGTTTTGAAACTCTAGTATTTGCTTTATTTAGTACAATCTTATCGTAGATCTAGTAGTCATTCCTATGCTAGAATTCGACGTTATTCTAGGGACGGACTTGATCTCAAAGTATAATGTGATGATCAAATGCAGAAGCAAGGAAATATCAATAGTCTTGAATGGAAAGCCTACAATTATCATCAAGGAGAGATATATCAACCTAATATTTATCTAGATGAACCCCCTATATAGTTATTTATGGAATTGATCAGTGAAGAAGATGGAGATGAGAGTTTAAGGATAGAATATATCCCCATAATTCAGGAATATGATGATGTGTTTCCTAAGGAGTTACCCGGACCTCCCCCAAAAGAAAGGTAGAGTTCTCCATTGAACCTGTACCTGGATCTCATTTGATATCAAAGACCCCCTATAGGATGGAAAATGTGAAGCTAGCAGAATTAAATAAACAACTCCAATATCTTTTGGATAAGGGGTTTATCTGACCGAGTGTGTCTCTTGGGGGAGCACCAGTTCCCTTTGTGAAGAAGAAGGATGAATCGATGCGGATATGCATTGATAATAGAGAACTGAATGGGATCACAGTGAAGAACTAATACCCTCTTCCAAGAATTAATGACTTATTTGACCAACTTTGTGGCTCTCAATTATTACTTAAGATTGATCTTCGATCTGGTTATCATCAATTGAGTGTGAAGAAAGATGATATTCCAAAAACTACCTTCCGATAAAGATAGGGTCATTATGGGTTTGATTTTTTTCCCTTTTAGACTGACTAATGCACTAGTTATTTTTATGGATCTGAGGAATAGAGTCTTTAAGGACTACCTTGATAACTTTATGGTAGTTTTTATTGATGACAATCTGATATATTCCAAAAGTCCTGAGGAGCATGAAGATCATTTAAGGGTTATTTTAAAAACTATATGGAAGGTGTGACTTTCTGTAAATTTTGGAAAATGTGAATTCTGGTTACAACAGGTTTCTTTCTTGGGGAACATTGTTACCAATGAAGGAATCACAGTTGACCCTTCAAAGACAAATTTTGTAGAGGAGTGGCCACAACCTACAACAATAACTGAGATTTGAAGTTTCCTTGGATTAGTAGGATATTATAGGAGGTTTGTTAAATAGTTTTCTGGACATTCTAAAAGCTTAACAAAGTTAACTCAAAAAGGGTTCATATTCATCTGGACAAATGAGTGTGAGGAATGTTTCCAAGAGCTGAAGAAGAGATAGGTTATTGCACCCGTGTTAACTCTAACCTCAAGTGGAGAAGGATTTGTTATTTTTAGAGACACATCTCTCAACGTTCTTGGGGGAATCCTCATACAAAATGAAAAATTCATTGATTATGCATCTCAACAGTTGAAGACTAATGAGATGAACTATCCTACGCATGATCTGGAGCTGGCTGCAGTTGTTTTTTCTCTGAAGATTTGGGGGCATTATCTTTATGTAGAGAAATGTGATATATACACAGGCCATCAAAGATTGAAATAAATTTTCACACAAAAGGAATTGAACATGAGACAAAGGATATGGTTGGAACTTCTTAAAGACTATGATTGTTCAATTCATTATTATCCCAGAAGAGAAAAAAAGATATTGATTCATTAATCTAGAAAGACCCAGTTTTTCTTTCCATGATGAGGATTAAAAAATATCCTTTGATCAATGACCTAGTAAAGATATACTTGAGAATTATAAGGTAAGGGATATCATCAACCCTAACCAAAATGATTTCTCAACAGCCATTACATGAGAAGATTAAGAAAGCTCATAACCAAGATCCTTTGTTACAGATAAAGTTTTAAGCTGTGAAGGATGGGAAGTTTTCTGAGTTCAATATTGATCAAGAAGGTGTACTAAAATTTTGTACATGTCCATGTATTCCAGATATTGCAAAAATAAAGAAGGATCTGATGGATGAAGCCCATAGTTCTACTTTCTCTATAAATCCTGGAAGTACAAAAATGTATAGGGACCTTCTTGATCATTATTTGTCTGATAATATGAAAAGGGAGATTTATGACTACACTTCAAGGTGCCTAGTATGTCAGCAAGTTAAGGAAGAGTGACAAGTTCCTAAAGGGGTATAGAAACCACTTCCCATACCAGCAAGGAAGTTGGACAATATCACTATGGACTTCATCACAGGTCTTCTGAGAACTTCCAAAGGAAACAATGCAATATGGGTTATTATGGAACGTCTCACCAAGACTGGCCATTTTATCTCCATTCAAAAATATTTCTCTCTTGATCAACTTACTAGGATTTACGTGAAGGAAGTGGTAAGGATTTATAGAGTTCCACTTTCTATCTTATATGATCATGATCCATGGTTCACATAAAATTTTTGGAGAAGTCTTCAATATTCTCTAAGCAAAGAATTGAATTTCAATATAGCCTATCTCTCCTAAACTGATGGACAATCTGAAAGGACTATTCAAACACTACAGGAAATGCTAACAAAATGCTCAATGGAATTTAAAGGTGTATGGTATCAAAATCTCCCATTAGTTGAGTTCTCATAAAACAATATCTTCCACTCAAGCATTCAAATGGCACCCTATGAAGCTCTATATGGGAAGCGATGTAGAACTCCTACTTGTTGGGATGAAGCTGGTGAGAGATTGTTTCTTGGGCCTGATCTTGTGCAAGAGATAACAGAAAAATTCCATGCCATCCAACAACACATTACGGCTGCTCAGGGTCGGCTAAAGAGATATGTCGACAATTGTCGAAGGGACTTAGAGTTTTATGTTGGTGATAAGCTCTTTCTTCGAATATCACCTTGGAAAAGAGTCATTAGGTTTGGGATGAAAGGGAACCTCAACACTAGGTACATTGGCCCCTATGAAATCTATGATCGCGTAAGAGCAGTGGCCTATCAGCTTGCACTTCCTCCAAATCTAGCACAAGTTCATGATGTCTTCCTCTTATCCCTCTTGAGGAAGTACATACCATACCCTTCACATGTACTAAACCCAGAGGTGGTGCAACTGGAACATGACCTCTCTTATGAGGAGCATCCGGTGGATATCTTGGATCGTAGAGACAAGGCTCTACACAACAAGGCAACCCAGCTTGTTAAGGTGCTATGGAGGAACCAAAAATACCAAGAAGCCAGGTGGGAAACAGGGGAGTCTGCGAGGTAAAAGTACCCACACAGTTTCCTTTCTGAGGGTACAAGATAAAATTTCAGGGATGAAATATCTTAAGGGGGAAGAATGTAACGACCTTAAATTTTAATAATTTTTGTTTCGAATTTGTGTGTTAATTATTTTATGCTCAACAAAACTATATTATTTAATTAATGAAGTGATTATGTTTAAATGAGACTATTGGGTTTCGACTATTATATGAAAGTTGGAAACTAAACTCTTAACATTACAATTATTGTTTATAAATACTGGTGATCTTGATTAATTAACAAAGAAGGAAGATTTGATGGCCTCATCCAGTAGACTCTGGCCATTCGAATCCCATCTGACCGAACATGGGAAGGAGGTCACACCACTATTCTTTGCTCTGGACCAAGCCCAAGTAAAACATCATCCTATGAAGCTTGAACGGAATTTCCTACGGAAGAAGATCAAACTGATAGAAATCACCACTGGGGAAATTTTGGTTGAGCCGCCCCAAGATTCTATCACTTTAGCACACCTTACACTTAGGTCGTATGCAGGTGTTATAAGGGGCTATGTAACGATGCCTTAGTTACATTCGGTAATAATTTTGTGTAAATAAAATATTTACTTCATATTATGGTAAAATTTGTGCTTTTAAAATGTCCGGATAAATACATGATGAATTTATGGAAGTTTTTTTTATTGATGAATTTTAGAAAAAAGGGGTATTTTAAATATTTTTTTATTCTTTAAATAATTAATAATGTGAATTGATTTTCAAAAAATGGTCTTCTACAGTTGTGTTATGTAAGAAATTTAGAGTCTAATAAGAACAACTTAGTTTTTAGTGAATAGTAAAGTATGAATAGTAAAATATCCGTATAAATAGTAATGAATAGTAAATCAAGGAAAAAAATATAAACTTCACCCATGAATGTATAAATACATTTTAGACAGCATAAATGTGAAAAAATGATCATAGTTTATGTTTTGGTATTTTTGTATGTCATAGATATTTTATTTACAATTTTATAATTAATTTAACAATTTAAAATAGAAATTTATTTTCATAAAATTTAATCATAAATCATTACTTTATTTTATTCTGGTTATTTGATAATTTAATGGGACCTTGATTACTTTCTATAGGTGTTACAAAATGAGTTATAGTTTTAAAGTTGTATTTCTAGAATAAATAAGGATTTTATTTAAAAATTAAATTAAAAATATTTTGGAAATTATTTTCATAAAATTAATATAATTTTTTAATTCAGAGCATCGACATTAGGTTAGAGTGAATATTTTGAATTTTTCCGAAACAGTAGATTTTTCAGTGAACAGTAAAAATACAATTTTGAGTTTATAGTGTTTAATGACATCATTGAGGATGTAATCATGATTTAAATAATCTTGTAGATTTGTGAATAGTAAGATATATTATGAGTTGTCCCAAGTAGCAAATACCATGGGAAAATACCACGAGAAAGCCCATGGATTTGATAATACCACTGATGAGGTGTCCCTTGTAAATTAATAAATTATTCCCTCACTTTTCCTATAAATACCAAGCCATTTACTCATTCATTTCATTCCAAAATTCTCCTCAATGATGTTCTAGTCCCTTTACCTCCCATGGATTCCTCTAATGGTTCTTTCAATCCTCCCAAGGTCCCAACCTACAAGCTTTTGACGTTACTCTTCACGGTAAGGGAACCTTTCACCCTTCTCTTTTAAGTCACGACTTCCTTTATGCTATGTCTTATAGTTCCATTTTATTTTGTGGAGGATTGTTATTCGATATCTTTAATACTGTCCATTTTAGTCACAAATGATTAGAGACGATTTCTGCTCTCATCAATTTATTTTCTGAAATTTTAAGTGACGCCGTTAGGTTGCTGAATTTTTTGTAAAAGAAATCACATCTTCTCTTTCCTTCCAGGATTCCTTTTAATGTGGTATGACATTAAATTATCCATACCATGTTTTTATATCCATTTTATTTTACCTTTATACTGTATTATGAGTTATTTATGAATGTTTTACCCTTGTACCCTCTCTTTTTAAGGTTTTCTAAAAGGATGTTTTGTAGCCATTATGCTGCAGAATTTTCTTCTCAAAATTCCTCTCTTTCCCTCTTGAATTTCTCTTGTTTATTTATGTGAATACCCTGACCTATTTAATTTCTATGGGTGTTCATAAATACAAGAAATTGATATATTTGATTCTGTAATTGACATACATATAACACTCATTCCCTTTCCATGGGTTATAAATGGCATAATGATCTTATTTTTAAGCACTCTTAAAACAACACGAATTTGAAATAAAACCCATTTCTTTTATTCTATTTGGGGTTTTTATGAAATTTTTGATTGTTATATATGTGAGTGACATGAAATTAAATGCATAATAAGGGTTCACCTTGATATCACTCCAATGCATTGGGTAAATAATTTAATCTCGTGCGATGACAAGTTTCACGATACATTGGTGAATAACCATGGAAATATTTATTACACCATGGGGATGAACCTTAGTGATATGTTCATGAATGTCTAAATTAAATTTTGTATCCACATTTTCATGTTATGGTTCAAGTTATTTTCATTATGAAATTCCTCAACCTCCATTGATCATGTCTTTATGTTTTTTATCAAGTTCTTATTGATTTCACAAGTAAACTGATTCCCTTGTTTTCCTTACTGGGCCTTCTGCTCACCCTTTCCATTGATGTATGTCTCCAAGTTATGAGAAGCAGTAGTTATACTTATTATGAACCTATTATGAAGACTTAAAAAAGTTTTATAAGGATTATTTATGTTGTTTTCAGGTATTATGTTCCTCATTTCCAAGACACTATAATTTAAAGATCCTATTTTAGAAAAATGTAATGAAATGTTATGTAATAAAAAGGTGGGATTCCATATTAATAGTGTTATAGAAGAATTGATAAATTTGGCCTTTAATAGTGATAAAAATTCACTGATAATGTCCCCCTTTATCAATACTTTTTTATCACTATTAAATGGAAAGTTTATCAGTGCTTTTTACGAGCATTGTTAAAGGTAACCCTTTAACATCACTTACTTTATAAGCGCTTATATAGCACTGATAAAATCTATTTACAAGAACTGTTAAAGTAATGATTTGTAGTAGTGATAAAATAATATGTAAAAATTATAAAATTTAAATAAGTCAACTCCAGTATTACAATAAAAATTGAAAGGAAAATATGGAATAAAGGGACATATGATTTAGAACCTTGTGATATCCATTCATTGGGAAAAAAATTGGGAGGAAAATCCACACCCAAGAGTATCTCCTTGAAATTTATATGAAATAATAAGAAAACATTCTGATTAAAATGGATTTTGACCCAATTTATTCTGTAGATCTACTAACACATTACATGATGCATTCAGGGCCTGCACTACATTGGTTCTTTGTTTCACTTCAGCTTCAGATAATGGATTCATTTTCATAACAAATGAATTTATCTTATTATTTTTCGATTTTATGGCTTCTATCCCCATGTTTATCGATGAAAATTATGCCTTTATTCTAGCCATGTGAGGCTCATATTCTCACAACATTTGATTCTATATAGAAATTCAATATTGAAGCTATGATTCCTCAGTAGTTAAGTGATCCAACTCAATAGTAGTATCCCTTAAATCTTCTACATGATGATTTTAAAGATTAAACTAGATGATATCACATTCAAAATTGGAAAAAATACTCTCAAGATATGAAAAATATATGAATAAGGACATAAAGGTATTGATAATAAAATCCACCTATGCTAATGCTTAAGAACATTTGTTGAATACTGTTTGTGTTGTCATTAATATTCTCTAGAGAAGTATCTATTATAATAGTGTAGACTGGATGTGAAGCCAATTTTTTTAGGGCTTGATGTTTTATTGTAGCACTAGGGACTTGATCCTTTTTAAATATTGCTACGGGTATATAATTTAGAATCACATTTTTTGTAGAAAGGCTTTCTCCACTTGAGATGTTGAACGAGGAAAATAATCATCCACCGCCTCCTGTTTAATCTTAGGACTTGAACTGGCAATTTTGAAATTTATTTATGGGATGCCTAGTATTATTATACTAGGACTGACTCTAGTAGAGCTCTCATCATTTCTGGTCTGAAATTTGGGTTCAGCAACACTACCAAAAAAAGGATATCTTAATGATGAAACTCCCACATAATGCTTATAATGTCTTGATGAGTGTTATTATCTTTTCAAAGCTGGATAAGAGATAATGAATAGAAAGTAACTTTAAGAAGCCAATGGTTTATTCTCCAGCCATAATAGTTTCCCCAACACCCCATGAGGATAATATTTCATCGACAGTTTTTCATAACACCCTGAAATGTTACTGAGAGATTTTAGTGGAGGTAGAGAGTTGTTATGAACTCCCTCTACCATTATCTACCACAACACTAGAGGGAATTGAATAAGGAAGAGACTCAAAATGGGAAAGATCCATTAAGAACTCAATAACATCATTGACACCTGAATAAATCTGGTGAATGTTAGGAATATTGAGCATTGTAGGGAGAAATGTAGAATGAGGATTTTTTGAAGTGTACTAATATTTATTACATTGAATTTTTTCAGTCACCGGACCATACAAAAGTTGAAATGGTCTACAAAGGTGATGTGGATATCTTCCTTCTTGTATATGACCTAGTACTTATAAATATGATAAAGAGGGGTTATAGTGAGATTTATGGTTTGTAACTCTACAACCATGACTGACATCATCAGGGTATAGACTCTGACATTATTATAAGCATCACGATATGGGAAGAACCATCTAATAAAAAACATGGAAAAAAATCCTTCCAACTCATATTCTAGAGATACATCAAGACAGATCTGTTAACCACATGTATCATGTTGTCATTCTTAGATAGTGGGAAAATAAAAACATGGAACACCTCGATATTATTGATTCAGATGAGTCTCGGTGCATTGAAACATTGGCCTTGGACAACTAGTTTGCAGAAATTGCTTCATCTAATCACTAAATGGAATAAGTGAACATATGTGAAGTGGCTGACCCAGTGATTTTTGTGTTGTGACTAGTGAGCATATCACTAATGGATAAACAAATTCAATTATTTATGAGGTGTTATCTGCAGGAAGTAATTCATCATAATTTTTCCCATGAATGGGAATTCCTCTTAATTGGTAGATATCTCATTGGAAAATACCAACTTCGCCATGTTGTAAATGGAAGGTGTTAGTGCTTGAACAACAATGACTAATCAACTCAGGTAACAACACGATAGGATAATATACCCCAAACAAAGAAATCCATTACACCTGATAAAAGTCCGAAACATAAATCCATTTAATAAATTCTATGAAATTTTAGTGTACCTTGAATTCCTAGGCCCATTCATTATAAAAAATCCATCCAGACCGAAAATACCACTTATAGCTCTACCCTATGTTGGGATAGCCTCATGATAGTTTATGAATGTAAAGATAATATTTAATGATATACTAACATGATATAACATCATTATGGTAGTTACTTTTACTCCGTAACGAACCATTCATTATGGAAACTTTCTATTGGATCAATTCAGAAAGGATGTGTCCCACTGTGGAAATTTTCTCTTAAACAAGATCCAAGGACTCCTCAAACCAATTAGATGAAATATTTTGATTAGCTAGGGTAATTGGAGGATCATTATGAAGATCAATGTTATACAAGGGTAATTTTTTGGACAATGGATAATCTAAAATCTCTTGAGAAAGGATTAAATTAAGAACAAAATCATGAGGAATTATTTGATGTTAAAGGTTGACTTCGACATTACCATAACTATAAATCCTTCACTTTATAATGGAAGAAGTTGTAACTGAACTAGAAAAAAGATTGTTTTTGGGATTCCATTTTGTCTTTGTGACAAGAAAAAATAAGAAAAAATATATTCATGAAAACATAAAAGATGCAGTATTGTTGACCAGGAATCACATCAATAGATATAAAGAAAACAATGTGATTTAAACTGATATACATAAAACCATATTTTTATAGAGATATAATGTAACTACAAAATATAGTATGAAATTTGTGTAGAATAAAAGATTTCAGATGATATTTTTTTCTAATAGGGAAAGGATGACAAAAAAAAATAATATATAAAGAGATTAGAAGGTTCTTAGCTCAAGGATGGTCTGAAAATCGTCAAATCAATTTTTTTTAGATGAAAATATTCATGAAACCCTTTTTATAGGTGTGTTCGACATTAAAAATACACATGAATACCAAAAAAAGATTCAAATAGGAGCAACACATTCATCAAAATCAATTCCTCTTAATCTTAATAAGAGATTATTTTATATGGGAGGAATTTGTTGGGTCTTGAAAACTATTCATGGAATATGAAATTTATTTCCTGAATTTGGTAAGGTAAAAATCAAATTTGGAAAAATGAGTTGAATTTTTTTAATGGGAGTGAATCAGAAAAGGGAAAACATTGTGTGAGGATCTCATTTCTGGATACCAGTATTTTTATATAGACTACCACTCCACATGGAATCCCAAAAATAAACATGACTAATGTCTTATTTTAGATCATTCAAATGAAAAATAATTTATTTTACCATGATGTCCCTTTAAGGATTTTGGAAAAAAAAATGTGGGGCCATAATATCCCTTTATGACACTCCCAAATCAAAAATCTTTTGTGTGCATGTGACATCATTTTTGGGCTACCACAAATGAAGAATCCATAGGTTCTATGTCAATGTCCTGCTATCCTAGAAGGCATTTATATAAATGGATCTATAAAAAAACCCCATAGGGAGATTTGAGAAGAAAAACACAAAGGATATGTAGAGAAAAAGTGTGAGGTAAATCAATTTTTAGTAGATACAGTTATCACATAATGCTATGTTAGAAAGGGAAATCACCCAACCATCTAAATAACCAAAATGAATTATGGAAACCATTCCATGAACCATAGGAAGATGAACTCCTTACTAGGTATCCCCCTATATAGAAAAATAATATGTAGTGGGAACCCTATCTCGTATAGTAAAAAATGACGTGAAGGGAACCCCATCCCTCATAACAAATAGATACACGAAGGGAACCACATCCTGCATAGAAAAATGATATATGAATTGTGGAATCCTAGGGTGTTCCTATTTTGAACATTCATCACATTTCTTTGGTGTAGTGTTTATCCCCATATTGGACCCTCCAGAAATTTTCCTAATGTCCTTCTCCATCAACTAATTTTTTGTGAATCTATAATCCCTAAACAGTCCCCTTCGCAAAGCATCTCCCACAAAGCTCAAATACAGATGTGTACCCCTTTACAAGGAACCATACGAAGGCCTCTTCCAAATCTTCCTGATACATGTGATTAGAGTACATGGAACACCAGTGTGCACTCTTTATTGTACATTCCTGTGGTAAATCAGTTCAAATTGGAAACCTATATAACAAGGAATATCCTTGGATTTTTCTCGATAAAACATTCCCATTGTATTAAGGATTCTGACCTTGGAGGTAGTTCCAAGGGGCTCCCTATTTTAGATAGTGAGAAGGGGAATCATGATAATATTTCCCTTTTATAGAGGGTGGTGCTAGATTCTTATCTAAGACTCTTTGAAATATAGAGAATTCCATTCCTCTAGGAGTAAGCCACTAATGGGAGGTCACATCCCTCCTCTTCATCCTCCAATGTTATAAAAATAAGATAGGATATGATCACCAGATCCATTTCTATTTTTTTAGCCCCAAATAAATCTAACAGTAGATGAAGAAGATTGTGTGGTTTTATAAGTCATCTAAATCCTCTTGTTTCTCACACAGATCATGACTCACATGGTCTTAGAGTCTAGTTATGATCTTGACATCTACATAATCATATCTACTTCATGGTAGACAATATTTTTCTATATATTCTTCTCACGTACAATTATAGGGCCTCCAAAAGATTGGGTCATCAAATTTATGTATCTAACACTCATGGGCCTCCTACTTATTATAATCTCCTCCCATGTTCTCATCACCTCAAAGGACCATATTCCCTATAAACAAAAACTTCAATGGTTCATATCCTTCATTAATCACCTTCAGGCCTCCTCCATAGGTGTAAGAAACAACGATTTTGAACTACATAGGATTTGATTCCTGTCTAAATGGGATACATAGGAAGCCTCTGTGAGGTCCAAACCCATCACCCCAAGTTCAACCTAATATTATATGATCCATACCCTTAGTAGGTTCATATCCACATAGAGGTCTATATTCCTTCTAGGTTCTTTTCATTACCATTCATATTGAGTAACATTCTCTGTAAGATCATGTCCTCCGCCTTGGAGTCCATACCCTTAGTAGGTTCATATCCACATAGAGGTCTATATTCCTTCTAGGTTCTTTTCATTACCATTCATATTGAGTAACATTCTCTGTAAGATCATGTCCTCCGCCTTGGAGTCCATACCCCTTCCAGATCATTTTGGACACTTCAATTTAAGTCCCACACAATCTTTTGACTAGGAATATTTTTCCTAGATGTCTTTTTAAATGACATTAACCAACAAGGTATGGTATTTTTCACATGACCTTAAAAGATATAATGTGTCTTGTTAAGTGGAATGAGACTATGGGGGTTATAATTCCTTTCATAATGATACATAGGAATCCCATTTAAGTGGCCCAATCCCAACATCAAAATAACTCCCATCACCCATGATGATTATAAATTTCAAATTGCCCCACTATGTGGCTTAAAACCAGAATCATAATAATAAATGGAGAATAATCTCTAATTCAATCACAAAAAGGGACAACTGATGAAGAACTTCAAATATATACATATGTATTCATTGATGAATAACCTCATATAATTATAGAAGATCTAAATTTAATACCAGATAATGAATTTTTATTTACCTATGTGTGACCTTTCATTTATATTTAGGATTTAGAAAATGACTCATGAACATGTATTAAATAAAATTTATATGAGAGTCCTAGTATAGGCAATAATTACCCCCAGAAGGGTGTGCTGAGCCCGAAGTCCCATCCTTTTGACCAATGTGGTGTCTTAAGTGTCATATTCCATGATCCCCAATGAACACATACCTTTAGAGATAAGGTCCATGAGTCATCCTGGAAATGAGAGCTATTGGGTATTTCAGGTTCCATGAACAAACCATATTTAATAATGATCTATCTCAAATGGTCGTGAAACAAAAATGGAAAACTCGATGTGAAAAAATTGTGAAACAAATTCAACCCCCATAATAAATTTTCAGTTGTCAAATTCTCATCGGAAACAAAAATGGTAAACCAAATATGAATAATTTTGAAACACATTCAACCCCCATAATTAATCTTCATGAGCCTTATTTTTGTCAGAAATAATACCAATGCAGGTGACACAATTTCCACCATATAAACATTACAACATAAAAAGGTAATCATTGGATCTCATAAATTCTCAAAAAAATTTGTTGTTTATAGTTTTATATAATTAGAAAAAAATCATAATATCATGTATTCATAGAAAACATGTATATAAAGATGAACATTGTCTCCCAATATAATAGTATTTTAATATTCGACATTATTTCATCATTATCACCATCCATATTTAACCCATCATGACATAATTCATTCAACCTAAATCTTTATAACCTAGGAAAAATAAAAAACTAAGCATGATGATCTCATATTAATAGTAAGGTTAAATGAAATAATTAAAAATTACATGGCATCAGGGTCCATAAGAAGAGTATAAGGGTATGATGACATAATCAAAGTGTAGGACAATAACATAAGAATATTTATATTTATCAATACATGGATAATCAAACTTTAAAACATTGTATAAGTATTTAACAAATTCAAGAGTCATCAAAATCAATAATCATGAGCCATATGATATCATTGTTGATCAAAAGAAACATTATAAACCCATAGAATGAATAGATAAAAATTATTGGTATATTGGTACATCATCTTCATAGAACACTTAAAAACCCTTGAAAATGGAATAACCATATGTTCGACTTCCATATCCAATGAAATTGAGTGATATATAGGCACACCCATTTTATAAGTTTTATCAAGCTCACCTGGTTCTATCTACATGCATCCATCATGTAACAATTTCTAAGAACCATAAATAAAGTTCCTAGATCTTACATTACATAATAAAACTCATAAAAAAAATTATTTCTTTCATAACTAGATAAAATCATGGAAAATAAATGGGTTCCATGACCATATATTTGAAATAAGTTTAACCCATGGAAATTAAATGGGTTCCAAAATAATCTATTTGAAACATGATTAACCTATGAAAAAAAGGTTCCATCACAATCTCTTTGAAACATGATTTACCTGTGGAAAAGAAACGCGTTCTATAAAAATATATTTAAAACAATCATAGCCCATTTGGATAAAGAATGAGTATGGTATCATTACAAAATATCATTTCTATAGCATAAGTAACATCAATTATTGTGGACATTAATGAATGGAAATACAATTAAAATATCATTACAAATAGTTTTTAGGAAAATAACCATATTAATTTGAAAATATCTATTAAAAAAATTTACAAAAAACATGTTAAAATATTTTTATTTGAAAAAAAGCTTCTAAAAATATAATAGAAACCTAAATGATAATAATGGAAATGATGGTGGGAAAATATTTTCATGTTATAAGTGTTAAAAATAAACATTTTTATCAAAACATTTTGAAAAAGGGAGTTAAAAGTGACCCATTTTGAACAAATTAAGAAATTTCATTTTAAAAACATTTAAATGAAAGAAAATTTCATATAAATGGATTTTGGAAATAATTTATTTAAGTAATAATTTTAATAACATTTTAGAAAACCTGGATATGGGGGAGAAATATACATTATCTAAAAGAATAATAAAATATCACTATCACTTATGAACCAATTTTTTGGTGTTTCTTAAATCAATAAGAGAGGAATTCGAAATTAAACATGTGAACCAAATTCATAACTATATGATAGTTAAAAGTAATTGGTACAGGAAAATATTATCACATTATTTATTTTATAATAAACTTGAACATAAACAACCTTTAAAGATAGAATATTATAACATAAATCCTTTTACACTTTGGTAAATCTTTAATTGGGATCCCCGTGAAAGAATAACAGAAAATTATACTTTAAATATCATGGAAATAATTATTTTATTAATATAACATGTCAATGGGAAGTATATATTCCTCAAAAATGAATATAGGTGTATATAATAAACATACGTTACAAATAAATATAATTAGGGACGAATGACCATTACAAAAATCATACCATTGAATTTGTGAATTAATCTATGAATCAATTTTGTGTGTCAAATTTAAACACACATAAAAAATTAAAATACAACATAATATAATTAAAATTAAGCAAAAACATAATTATATAATTACAAATACAATAATTAACTAATATAACCCAGTGAATAGAAATTGAGTTATGAAATTCTCTACCACTGGGTACCTTTCATGCCAAATCCCCTTGGATGAAATAATTAAAATTATAACATAGAATACTATGATTTAGGATGAATAAAATTTATTAAATTTAAAAGGGTAAGTATATACACCAAAAAATATAAATAATTTTTTAATATAGCATATATATCACATAAGAAAAATCAAGACAAGAAAAACCATTACCTCAAGTCCAAAATATCCATTTATGTATTATAAATCATGTTTAATAAGATTGTATCAATAAATTTATTTCAAAATATAATTTTTTAGTTTTAATAACTTATACTTATATCATATGTTTTATTTATTTTTAATGAAATATTCAAATGCATAATCAGTTAAGTCTATGTTGGGTGTTTTGAGGACTTTCGGTTCATTGTTTCAAAACAGATTCAGTGTGTTAAATTTGGTCAAAGAGGTAACTGTTTAAAAATTTCCATAATAATAATAATTAGATAATTATGATATTTATTCATAAATTATACTTTTAAAACCAATAATTAAGGTTGGTTATGAAAAATTTTGTTGTGTTTTGTTATTGAGACGGTGGGACATATGTACGCCTGAGTAACGTTTCCATTTTTCAAAGATCATTCTCGAAAGAAGGTAAGTGTTATTTTAAATTTTCAGAATAATAATAATATAAAAAAATCATAATTATTTCATTAAATATACTTATAAATATATCATAATTGTGTTGAGGTTATGAAAAAATAACCACATCGCTTCATTGAGGCGGTAGCCCATGCATACATGAACGCCATTATCATTTTTCAGTGTACGAATGAATAAGATATATTATATTTTAATAATGTTTAACATGTAATTAATATAATTATTATTTCCTTTATATCACATATATTTTTTATAATTATCCTTATTACCTTCCATGAGAAGAGTTAATGAAAAAAGAATCACTTCGCTTCGCATGTTGTCATCCACCGTACACAGGAGGGATGTTATCATATCCCCCATAGAATTAAAAGTAAGAAGTTATGTGTGATATCACAAATAAATAGGTATAAATATTTTTTTAATATTATTTAATTTAAATCCATAATTTTAAAAATATGTGATAATAAATGATGGAAGACAAATGACATCGAATCATGAGGTAGTAGTCCTTCTTTTACACAAATGATGATTTCATATCCTCATTTATGGAAGAGGAGATGGATTTTTTTATTCCATTAATATAATAAAATATAAACATATATTATATATGGTTGTTATCATATGATAATAGTTGATTAGTATTTTCAGTAGGTTGAAGAATAAATAAAATAAAAACATATAGTTATGAATTTTTCCTCTTCTCGAACCACCTATTTATGATTATACTTAAATTATTCCTGGAATGGATTTATTAACAAACCAAAGAATCTAGTATTTGGGGAGGGAAGTTTTAATGTGATTTGGGTATGTATTTAATGGTCCAAAAGGATTTTAAGGTTTTTATAAGAGAGGATATTGGTGTCCATTTATAAGTTATGTGAGCGAAAAAATTGTAATATTTTAAAAGTGAAATATTTAACCACATTTTTCAAATGACACAAGGATCAAAAATGGATTAATATAAAAAACCAGACACTATATTGTCTAAATATTATCATAAATTATTTTTTAGACAAGTTTTTAGGTCATTATTAAACTTAACTTTTTAGTTTAGCCCACAGAAAACCCGTTTTCACTATAATTTGGGTAATTTATTTTTTCATTTTTAACTAATCATTATGGTCAAAAATTATGTTTAACTTAGTAGAAAATATAAATTAGTATGATTAAAAATATTGAATACATTTTATTAATTTAAATTAATAATATTGGAAAATTTAAATTCAAAATTAAACTCATAGATATGATAAAAAATCGGGGTTTTGAGAAGTGCATTTTTCAAGGAAAATGTGATTTTATATTAACATTATAACTAATAATAATTGTTTTATTAATTTAAATAAATATTTATTAATTGAAAATATATAAATTTAATTTAAGAAACCCCGCATTATTGATTCTCATAATTAATTAAAATGGAAAAGTATTATTCATTTTAGAATTGTTTTGAGATAAATGTTTTTTTAACCAAAAACAAAATTACACCAAAATATAAAATAAAGTTGATTAAAAATAAAATAGTTGGCTTAAATATTATCAAATAATTATTATATTAATTAATATAATATATAAAACATATTGGTACTTAAAAATTTCTTAATTTATTGAAAAATAAATGGCATTTTTACAAAAATCGGTATTTTTCACTATTTATTGAAAAATCAATATTTTTCATAAAATCACAAAATTTACCCCAAATTAAATATTTATATTCCAATTTCATTCATGAATTAAATTTTATTAAATAAAATTTTTAAATTTTCTAAAATTTTATTATATTATATTTTCATGAAGGCCAGTAAAAAACATTTTTTAAGAAAACATGTTTTTTAAGAATAAAATTACATTACCAAATAAGTCTGATTATTTGCTAAAACTATTTAAATAATTTATTTTGAGTCATTTATATGTATATATATCATAAATTGGTTATTACTATTCATTCCCACAAATATAATATCTAGGTTATAACAGTTATAGATATACCGGGTCATTTAAGTTTGGTGTTTCATATCGAATATTATCTCGAACATAGTTTTCTTTTCTAAAATATCAAGGTGTTGAAGAAGGATACTTTCCATTATCGTTTTTCAAAAAATTAAACTTTGTATTCATTAATTAAAAATCATTATGATCATTAAGGTTGTTCTTTTATTTTCACTACTCATTAGGCAATGAAGAAATCACATTATCCCAAATTTTCATCTCATTATGCATTATTTAAAGATTATGAGGTACCAAATTAAAATTTCAACAAGAAATTTTTCATAATATACACATTTTATTCCACTTTTTTTTTCTATTTTCTTTAGAAATTTTACCAGATACCCTTTTCCCACATTCATTAAACTCGTTTCATTTTTAAAATTCTATAGTGACCCACATTAATTGTCCCAATAATTTTGTACAAGATAAAACCTTCTGTTAAATTCTCAATTCAATATATCCTTTGAATGGTTCCTTGTTAAAACAAAATTTATAATATGCATGAATAAATATATGATGAAACATAAAACACCATTTTCTACTATTTGTAATCATTGGGGTTTAAGATCCAAAATATAAACTAGACAGGACAATCTAATATGAGTATTTCAACCAGATAAGTTTCCTAGTCATGGAAACTCACTAACTATCCACATTAAAAAAACATGCATTCTGAATAGTTTTCTTATTGAATCACCATATGTTTCCATTCCATCATTTTATAATCCAAGTAATTCATTATTTAAAGGTTGAAGGTATATGTTATTTTCATTTCCAGGAATTTTCTTTCTAGGAATATTCATCAAAATAATTAATGAAAACTTATTCATAAAAATATCTAGAGGTAGATTATAGGGGATAAAACAAGAAATAAATATTCAATATTTAGTTCCTAAAGAACATAAAGGGTTAAAATCCTTAAAAGATAACCCCAAACGTACATTCCTAAAATTTATAAGAAACGTCTAAATAAAAAATCAAACACCTTCCATGATGTATGATAATTTAAATGTATCATCAATCCATCATTATAACTGTCTTGATAAGGCCACCTCATGTTGTATGTATACTTATATGAAAAGAATTATATTTTCAAGTGTGGTTTCAATGGTGAGAAATACAATACCTTAGTGGGAATTTTCTCCTTCATCTCATCCCAATTGTTGCATTGATTTTAACTTGCATTGTTTCACATTGAATTAAATGAAATTCTGTGACATCTTATTCTTTATTCTTTATCATAGTATTCTATCAAATAAATCATGACATCATTAAGGCATACATATATCTTTGTATAGTCAAATATATGTTTTTTTATCATTTACTTTATCTCGTAGAATGATGTACTAATCTTATATTCAATAATTCATCATGACGTAACTTTGAAATCATTGACATATGTTTTAAAATAATTCCACAAAAAAACTTGATATGATAAAACCTAAATAAAATAGACAATTTTGAATATTTGATAGACCCTTCATGCAATTCTTGTTTCTCATCGCAGACCAATTTGTAAAACATTTTTTTCCTTGATGATCTAGAAAAGATTACCCTGTCCACGACCAATAAAATGATATGTTGATCTATTGAAATCATGGATATTGTATCTTGGAAATTTATATGATTCATTTATCATGTTTTTAACTAAACTCTCCTTTGGTAGATCACTTTTTGTTTTTATTGATAGTATATTAATTATTTTGACTTTCCATAACATTTGATTTACCATGAAACATAAAACATACATATCAATTAAAAAATTATTTCAATATCAAGTACTCATATACATCATTTGTATTTATCAACTTCTTTAATTCATAATCATGTCATGTACATTTTATTCTACCATCCAACAGTTGGTTTGTAATAGCATGGTCTAAAAATTCTTCCAAACCCTTTACATATTGAGGTGTGTTTTGAGGTAAATTTAAACAAATTTTACTCATATGAATTGGAATTCCACTCTTCTCAGTGTAAATTCAAATATAAATATATAAATTTTTAATCAAATTTGTATAATCCATTTTTAACATCACCCAATGTCTTCATCATCAAGGGAAGTGTCTTGATTCCACAGAGTAGGAATTCAACATAAAAATGATTCAATATGGCATAAAAACATAAGAAACATAAATGAATAAATATTACCCCTCATAATAATTTGTTTAGAAGTCGTGGAATAATGTCACTGGGGTGAGGATTGGTAAATAGATATCATGAAGGATTGGGAGACCAGTGAAGTATGAATCCCAGAACAACAGAGGAAAGGGAAATCAGGTCGGGGTTGAGGGAATAGGATGGGGTCATGGGTAGAAGAAGGTTCCATTGGAGTTGGTTCCCTAGAACCAACTTATGTTGACATTATGATATTTTTTTTATTTTTTAATATTAATGAATCTTTTTATCACATCATAATTTTCTTTCTGCATAACGTAGTGTGTGAAAATATCCTAATAGTAGTTCTCACACTAAAAGATCATAGTATTTTCCCTCTATGATGAGAACCTAGAGGTGATATTAAACCATTCTTAAATATATGTTCAATAACATGATGATAAAATTAAAAGAAAAAAATGATATAGGGTATCAAGGTTGGATACACATAGGACATTGATGCACTATCTCATGGTTAACACCCATATTAATATCTAGTGTATGATATTATGATAATGAGACCTGTTAGTAGGAAATACAAATTTATATGTTTCATTAGATGTTCCTATATTTGGTTGTGTGTATTACTCTTTAGACTTCAATATTATTATTAACAAGTCTTATGAGTCACATACTTGGATGAATTGATGAAACCTATGACAATATATGTTCACAGTAAGGTAGGTTATGTTAGATACGTCTCATGTAATATTGTATTAATGAATAATGTAGAAAGTATATGTCCCTTATATTCTTTAACAGAGGTAAATATCTCAGACCATTTGATGGAAATTATGTGGCCTAAAATAAATTCATGGCCATGTTTTTCTATAGGCAAGTATGATTTCCATAAAATCAAAAGAATGAGAAATCAAGCACATAGGTTAATGGAACTAGCATTAAAATTTCTTGATAAGAGATATCATGATAAAGAGAATATATTTTATAGTATGTTTCCTTATGTGGTAATATCTATTTGAGGTATTAAATTATTTCTCTGTTAGTGCCCTGGAATGTTTCTAGACACTAACCTTGTACATTAGACTATTTCTCCTAATACCACTGAGAAAAAGGCCTCAAGGGTCACACAATAAGTGTATCCATAATCTTAGTTAAATAATATATTATTATTTAAAAGTTTAGATAAATATTATCCTTCCATGAGGTTTAATATTTATTCATTTTTGTTAGATCAAATATATCCCATCACTAGTTATTCAAGAAAATATAATTTGAGAAAAAAAATTAATAAAAGATTAATTTTTATTAAGTTAATATTATATTTATTTATTTAATAGTGAATAATGTATTGATATATATTTATTAAATAAATAGTCATTATTCCCGGCCAGATAAATATTATGTTGGAATTGTAGATCGAGTTTAAAGGTCCAGTATGAAATAATATTTATTTAATATTACTTGATTAACTAATATTTAATTTATTTTTCAAGTTAAGTGAATCTGAAGGAAATATTATTATTATTATTATATTAGACATGGGGTTCCTCAATGTATTAATTAAATATTAATGGGAACTTGTGAAAATATTTATTTCTAAACCCTAGTGGTATTTAAACCAAATTATATTATTTTTCCAATAGATCTGATTCATTTATATTACTCATTCTGACATTCAGGGAGAATGATATCGAGACCTAGAAATATCCTTTTTAAGAAATCTCCCAATAATATAGATCAATCTTCCTCCACCTTCAAATATTGAGTCTAGAGAGATCATGAAGAATGCTTTAAAAGCGATTCTCTTAGATGTTAAAGGAAAATGATGCAAGTTTTAGGATCTTATGCATTAGCACCTAGAGATTCCTTTGAAAACATCTGGAGATTTGTGGAACACATGTGGATAACTTCTAAAGGAAATCTATTTTTTATTACTACAACACAACGATGGCATAAAATAGATCTATTTTCAGATCCATTAATGAAGAATGATTTCACGTAAGGTAACTATTTAATTAATTAAATTAATTATAAATAATAGGTGATTAACCCCTCTCTGGTTTTGATGTTTTATGAATTTTTATTTTCTTTGATTCAATTCCATTGACCAAAATGTTTATCATCATGTAGATCTCGAATTGAACATTGATTGGGTTAAAAAGCATAGTTGGGAATGAACAATCACACACTTTTATTACACCTAGAACCTACAAGTTGTATCAGGGTGGTCACATAATTATATAATGATCATTTATTGATTTAATCATTTTTCATTTATTTTTCAATTCATGTTTAATCATTATTTTAATCCAAATTGATAATTATTATTCTTCCTGTTTCATTTCTCATATATATAACCAAATTTATTAATTTTATGAATAAAATATAATCAAAGATCTCATTTTAAGGTGATGAAGATTTTGGCGAGATAACACAAGAGTACTGATCATGTAAATGGAGTTACATGCCTTGTATTAGTGTTCAATGTCCAAGAAATTAATTTATAATTAATTCAAACATTGTGCATTGAATACACATAGAGCATTTAATTTCTAAAACCATGTTTTGACCAAGTCATCTTGGCACACTATCATCTAGAACACACACCATATAGATCATGTACATTGTGTGTAGTCATTTAATTCATAGATGAGCCATGTATTTCCATACATGGACTACCTTACTGGTGACCATGTAACTAGGATACAACACACCATGTATCCATTTGTAAATGTTGTGTGCTTCAATTTTTCTAAGGCATAATTTACACACCGAGTCCCTAGGAATCTTCCTCAAATATATGGTGAGATACATACACACTGTGTATCTCTCTTGTACATGTCATATACTTATACCAAATTACGAATAATTAAAACTAATTTATTATAATGTGTAAGCCTTCTTGTCATGTGATTGTGTGTGGTCATTATTTTGATAGGAAATTCCATGTGATGGGTTTATATATATACATATATGTGTTTGTGTGTTTGTTTAATTAATTTCTATATTATTTTCATATCTTCATTAAATGTATGAGAAATATTACAATTATTACTCTATGTGCATTGAACAACAACACAAGATAGAAAAATCATGTATTCATGTAATCATTATGTTAATAGTATACATCAAAAAAATTATGTGATACGTCGCGTATGCCATATGTCACAAGAGTAGGTAGTATACAAGTAAAATAATAGTTGGGTAGATTTGGAAAAGTATTCACCATGTTTCCTCCAAGATACATTTATGTACATAGTTAATTTTAAATAAATTTATTTACTTTTTTTAAAATAACGATCGATGAGAATATCATGAAAAATTAGATGAGAATTAAGATAAAATATTTGATTAATTCAATAATATAATTTATTTATTTGATTGTGATTTAACATAAATAAGAATGGCGAATAATTGAATTCTAGTAGTATAAAAAATGTAACTCATTTCACACATTTTTATGATCATGAGAATAGACCATAACATTGTTTGTTAATGCAATTTATATTTGGAATGCCTAGATAAATCCATAGACCATATCCAATTTGAACTGTTGACATTTGGAATGCCTATACAAATAATATAATTAATCCCTAGAACATATCCAATTTATTTATGTAAGAATTCACCATTGTATGTTAATGCAGTTGACATTTGGAATGCCTACATAAATTCCTAATATTTATAATCATTCAATATAGTCATTAAAGATTTCATGACTAGGGAGTACAATCAACACACCAAGGAACTTTGATTTAACGCAGCTGATATTTGGAATGTCTGCATAAATCCATTCAAGTTACATAACCAAAGTGGAGGAAATGAGAAGAGGAATATGGATCCTTTCTACTAGAAGTCCGAAAAAATGGGATATTTTAAAGCCAATGGTGAGGGTTATTTGGTTTCAATAAAATAGTGGGAGATTAATAAATATAATATTTATTTGTTTGTTTAAATATTTTATGAAAAAGTACTAAAATTTTGTTCATATTATTTCTATAAATAGAAATAAAATTACTTCAAACATATCCCCCTGATCCATACCTGAGAAGCAAAACCTTCTCATCATCTAAAATTTATAAAATTGGAAAAGGCACTTAGGTTTTATCCTTCCCCATTAAAGGAAATTGTATATACTGGAAGAACCAATTCATGATGCACCTGGTAATATGTCCCGTGATGAAGAGTTAAAAATCTATGAGAAACATTTGAATAATTCCAATTATGATCAATGATTCTTGTTATCATCTGTGAGCAATGATCTTTTGAAGCAACATGAGGACATAGATGTATATAGCAAGGTGTCTCACTTTTGGGATCTCTATCCAGATATGGTGAGATAAGAGAGATTCAGGATCTCTAATGATTTTTTACAACTAAGCTTGGAGATTCTATGCTAGCTGGGCTTCATGTAGTCGAGCTTAATGGCTACATTGAAAGCTTAGAAATCTTAGGGTTTGAAATCAAGGATGAGTTGGGTAAAGATCTCATACATTCATCAATTCCCTAGACCATATCAAATTTTATTATAAATTACCATATGATCAATAATGACAAGAGTCTTTAAAAACATCTTACATTGATTGACCAAGTTGATTAGGAAATTGGGCACGATAAACTCATGGTTGTTATGGTGAATAAAAAAAATAAGAATAACATAATGGGGGCCAATACTCACAACAACTCTAAAGATATAAAGCATCATCCTTCCAAGAAAAGGATGATCCAATGGCAGGGAAAGGAAATGGGGGTAGTATGTTTTTAATAGGGCAATCTAGAATATTGGAAGAGGAACTTCACCCATATGAAATATGAAGCTAATGGTGAATTTTTTATCAAGTGTAATATTTTAATATGTAAAAATGGTGTATTAGTTACCTCTTTTGGGGATTACATCTAAATCAAAATATATGAACCAAGTTTATTACAAAATATTTCTAGGAGATAGGAGGATTTGAGAGATTCTAATGGTGTTATACTAGCTAGTATTTCCATTGGAGACTCCCACATTTCATCTCCAAAAAGAATGATTTTGGTTTTAAAATATTGCTATTATGTACCAATAGTTACCATGATTTTTTTTATAATTCCTAGATGCAGATGTGTTTATTTTTAGGTTTGGAAATAAAAGTTTTTTTATAAATACATCATATTTTATTGTATGAAATATTTAAATAATGGTATTTATGTATTAAATTACAAAAACTAAGTATTAGAAATAGATAACGAATCATGTTCACATGACTCATATAACACCCAATTATGGCATCATCGTCTTGTTCATGTAAAAAATTAGCATTTGATAGAGCTATATATATATGGTTATTTAGACTCATATGAGTTAAAACCACTTGAAATATTTCATTCATTTTTACAAGAAAAAATGATAAAACTCTCATTCAGTGGAAATTGTGAAAGGGCCACAGAGCATCTAGTGTTGGAACACACTGATGTGTGTGGACCATTTCAAGAAGAATATAGATGTGAGTATTCATACATCATAAATATTACTAATGACTTGAGTTGATATGGTTATATCTACTTGAATAGGTATAAGTCTAAGTAATTTGAGAAATTCATGGAATTGAAGAATGAAGTAGAGAATCAACTTAGAAAGAAGTTAAAGAAGCATCAATTGGATCGAGGTAGTGAATATCTTATCCCATATTTTATCAGCATTCTATGTGAGTTTGGGATTCTGTTTCAACTCACTCCACCTTACACACCATAGTGGAATTATGTTAGTAAAGGAAGGAACTGTACCTTTTTATACATTGTAAGGTTGATAATGAGTCATGCAGATATTCCATTATCCTTTTGGAGATATTCATTAAAAACTGGGATATACACATTAAAATTAGTGCCAACTAAATCAGTAAATTGAATACCCTTTGAGTTATGGAGTGGAATGAAACCTGGTTTTTCGCATACATGTGTTTGGGGTTGCAAAGAATTTGTTAAGGCCTTAGCATGAAACAAACTAGCACACTAGGGCACATAGTGTATCTTTATAGGGTAACACAATAAAATAAATTGATACTATATATACAACCATAATACAAGAATGTGATTTTTTTCTTGACAATCCTTTTTTTCATGAGAGTGAGGACATCCTAAAAAAGGATAGTGACGAAAAGATTGAATTCAGTGAATTTGATACACAATATACACAAAATTTGGTACATGAATAGATTCCATAGGTTCTTATGGAAGAATTAGATACTAAAATACAAGTATTGCGTAGGAGCACAAGAGTGGTAAGAAAACTAGAGAGATATAGTTTTCTAGTCATTGTGGGAGGTGACTCATGATTGCTTGAAAATGATGAACATATCTTCAACAAAGAGGAAAAAAGAGATCAAAATATAATAAATGTAAATAAGACATGAATTACAAAATGGGATCCATGTATCAGAACCATGTTTGGGTTATAGTCAATTCCGTATTTGATTTAAATCTTGTTGGGGGAAATTGGGTATTCAAGAGAAAACCGGACATGGAATGTAATTCAATAACTACAATGAAAGTCTAGTTGTTGAAGGGTTTATAGAATTTTAATTAATTGAATATGATGAAACCTTTTCACCAGTTTTTGTACTTAAATACATCATAATTATACTTGATATAACTAGTTACCATGACAAAGAGATTTGATAGGTGGATGTCAAAATAGCATTCTTTAATGGGAACCTTTAGGAAGATGTTTATATGGCATAACCAGAAGGGTTTGGGACTTTAGGTGTTGCCCAATGGATTATCAAGTTATAGAGGCCCATTTATGGATTAAATCCATCATTTAGGTTATGGGACATTTGATTCGATGATTCTATAAAATAATTCGGTTTCATTAAGAATGAATGTGATCCTTGTATATATAGGAGGTTTAGTGAGAATCCGGTAATTATCCTTGAAGTATATGTTGATGACTTATTACTTATTGGAAATGACATACTAGTCTGATAGTCTTTTATAGACTGGTTAAACAAGTGTTTTTCCATGAAGGACTTTGGTGAAGCAACCTATATTGTAGGCATCAAGATCACTCGTGATAGATCCAAGAGGTTGTTTGGACTATGTAAAAGTACATATATTGACCAGATACTATAGATATTTAGTATGGAACAATTCATTAGGGGATTTGTTCCAATGTCACATGGTTTTCATATTTTTAAAAAAATGTGTCCTCTGGCACCACAGGAGAAAGAGATAATGAGTAAGATATCATACACTTCAGCGATATAATCAATATTGTATGCCATGCTATATACTAGACTTTATGTTGCCTATGTATTGATCATGGTAGTAAAATATCAATATGATCCAGGAGAACAATATTAATCTACTATTAAGGTTTTCTTTGAGTATATGAGAAGAACTAAGGATAAGTTCATGGTATATGGAGGATATGAGGAGCAGGTCATCAGGGGTTATACATATTCTAGTTTTTAGATATTTCAAAATGATCTAAATCTATAGGTAAGATATTTTCTCTGTCTCAACGGAGGAGCTATGAGCTGGAAGATTTTAAAGAACCTAGTTTTTGCTGATCATATAAAGGATTCTGAGTATATAGTGTCATTTAATGCATACAAGGAAGTCTTGGGAAATGAAACTTTTCATGAGATCTTGATGTGATACCTAGCAGTAGAGATGCTGACAGATTCTATTATGATAACACTGTAGTGGGGGATCTTTCAAAAGAGAATAGGTCACACCAACCAACAAGGAATATACTCTGTAAGTATCACCACTTGAGGAAATTTTATCAAAGGGAAAAAGTTTTGGTAAGAAGTTTACCCACAAAATAGAACATGATGAACCTCTTAACTAAAATCATATCTTAGCAAAGGCATGGGTATCTGTGAGAGCCAGCGGACTAAAGGTTGTAAGCAATTGGCTCTAGTGAAAGTGGGTGTCTGTTTGAGTTGGTCCCCAATAACCAAATTCTATGTACTTTATGATATCCTATATTCATAGTTTTAATATTGATAAAAAATCTTAACACATAATGAGTGTTCTTCTTCATAACATAGTATGTGATAATGTCCAAAGAGTAGTTGTCACAATAAAAGGTCATTGCAGTTCCCCACTATGATGATAACCCAGAAGTACTATGAAACCATTCATAAATATATGTTTTATAGCTCGATGATATCATTTTTTAGACACAAATGAAATAGGATATCAGGGGTGGATACTCCTAGGACTTTGAAGAACCTCTTCACAGTGTACATCCATCATAATATCCAATGTAGGATATTATGAGAATGAGACTTGTTAGTAGGAAATCCACATTTATATATTTCATTGGGTGTTTCTATATGTGGACATGTGTAATTATCCTTAGACATTATGATTACTATTATTGATTATTATGAGTCATGTACATTGATTTATTGATGAAAATCGTGATGCCATATGTTCACGGCGAGGTAGGATACGTTGGGTGTGTCGCAGGTAATATTATGTTAATGAATAATGAAAGAAAGTATTTGTACCTTCCATTCTTTAACCGAAGATGATATCTCAGGCCCTTTGATGAAAATGATATAGCCTAAATAAATCCATGTCCACGATGTTCTAACAACAAGTACGATTTCAAGAAAATAAAAGAAAGACACATAGAGCACAAAGGTAAATGATACTTGAGTGAAAGCTACTTGATTATAGATATTGTGATAAAGTAATTATATTACACTATATGCATCTGTATGAGGGATGTTTTTCATTACATCATTAACTTCTTCCTCTATGGATTCCTTGGCAGGTTTCTAAACACAAACCTTGGACATTAGGTTGTTTTTCTTAATGGCATTTAGGTAGATACCTAGAGGGTCAAACACTAAGTGTATCCATAATCTCAGTTAAATAATAAACTGTTATTTATTATTTAAGAAGTAGATTTAATATTATTTCCACACATGGTTTAATAATTATTCATGATTTTTTGATCACATATATTCTATAACCATATTTTTCAAGAAAATATAATGTGAGTAGAATATTTTATAAATATTTATTTTCTATTTCATGAATATAATATTGATTTATTTACTGGTGAATAATGTGGTGATATTTATTTTTTAAATAAATTGACAATATTAAAGGCCCAATAAATATAATGGATGAATGAAGGAAAGAGTTTAAAGGTCCAGTACGATATAATATATATTGAATATTATTTGATTTAATAATATTTAATTTACTTTTCATGTTAAGTGAATGTAAAGGAAATAATAATATTATTATTATTTTAGATATGGGGTTCTTCATGGGATTCAATAAACATTAAAGGGAACTTCTAAAAATATTTATTTCTAAACTCTAGCAGTATTTAAAACCAATTATATTATTTTCCAATAGATCCAATTTGTATATTTTATACATAGCGACATTCATAGAGAATCATCTCAAGCCCTTAGAAGATCCCTCTACAACAACGCCCCCAAGAACACAGAGCGATCATACTTCACCTCCCACTATCCTGTATAGAGAGATCAAGGAGTACACCTTGGAATAGATTCTCGAGGAAATCAAAGGTAAACATTGTGGCGATGCTCAAAGATTTATGGAACATGCATAGATCATCTTTAGAAGGAATATGTTCTTGATTCCTGCAACACAATTGTAATGTCTAGAAAATTTATAGGAATTTTTTTTTCATAAATACTTTGAATTTTACGAGTCTCTGGATTTTGACGACACTTGATTCTGAGGCCCTGTGTGCCCGGAATCAATTTCCGAAGTTTAGCTCGGGTACGTTTAGTAAATGAACGAACGTGTTTTTCTATATTTTGAACCGGTGCTCAGAATCGAAATCGGAGGGCACCGATGAACTCGCAACATCGATAATTTCTTAAGGGGACCTTTATCATAGTTTTGTTTGCACGGGAGGATATGTTAATTACTGGGTTTTTATTAAGAAGTAAATAAAATTGTTGGGGGTATTTTATTTTATATCTAAGGTGGTTAATTCCTCCCATGGAAAGTTGTTGGTGGGGTCCACACACACCCAACTTCTCATGTGTGGATATATGAGAGGTGGGGCCCATGCGATCCCTAACCTTTCATTTTCCCCAAACCCCCTTAAACTCTCTTATTTAATTTGTAAACTTCTGTTAAATGTGGAGTCTTCTTATCCCTCACTCTCCCTCTTTAATTCATGCCAACACATGATAATTAATGGATTCACCCTCTTCAATTAATTAATGGAGTGGTATGAATTTTGAAATTATAATTGCCTATGTGAATAAAATAATAGTTTACCCTATTATTTTATTTTGGCACACGTTGGGTTGGGGAAGATTTGAGAAAACACTTGTGTGAAGAAGAAGAGAACTCCTCCCTCGACAAAGAACAACGTCTCTTCAATGAAGAAAGTTGAATCCATGAAGAACGATGATGCACACTGACGTTGTCTACAAAAACTCACCCCGCGACGCCGTCTTCCTCGGCGCCTGATGTACAACATCAATTATTGAGGTGGGGGGTTTTCTTATTTTATTTTAAATAATTACTCCCTCCTTCTCGTTGTATTAAAGTGAATATATTGGCCGATTGTTACTGCCTAACGTGGAGGTCGCGGGCCGAAAAAACACGGTCTGAAAACCCTCCGTCATTTCATATCTTATTTAGAATCAGCAACTAACGGCCAAGGAAGCACGTCGACCTCGCGTCATGCTGGGAACGCGGCGAAGGAAGACGCCGTCATCGCGCTGGTTGTGCGGGTGGAACCACGACCCGCTTCACAGGCCGCTTCGACGGAAGAACAGGCAGGGCCATGTGTGCCAGAAGGCCGACCGGTTTGGGAGGGCAGCGCCACTTGGTGATGCTGGTCCGGGTAGCTGGGGGGCCGCGCCCCCTCGGACCTCTCGGCCTTCGGGGCAAGCCGAGCCGGGCCGCCTGCCCAACCGGGCCGCGCCGGGCCGCGCCGTGCCGGGTCGGGCCGGGTCGTGCCGGGCCGCACCACTTCGGGTAGAGCCACGATCTCTTCGGGCTGGGTCGCATCCCTCAGGCTGGACCACCCGAACCTTTGGGTTGGTCTGACACCCCTACCAAGACGAACCTGCCAAAACTGGGTGACCCGACCCGCCATCCCATGGGGCTTAACGGGTCGGGCCCGTTATTCACTTAAATATGAATAACTTAAAAATCGTGTGTTCGGTCGATGTGTCTTCTATGGCACAGGGATCCTATCGATGAGGCGGTCCTTTTGTGATACTCTAAGTGAGTTCTGGACATCTTTGGTAAACAGACGAGTTGGGAACAAGCATATTTCCAACCGGGCCCCTAGAACGAAAAAGCCAATATCTCTCAGACCGGGCGTTCGATTGACGCGTCGTCTGTCGCGTTGAGTTCTTTTTGACGAGACAGAACTTCAGGATACATCAAATCTGGACTTCATGATAGTTGATGTATTGAACCTTTTACTCAAGGAGCGTAACCTTCCGGAATCGAGTACGCTGTGTGCAGGAACCCTAGAGCGGGCTACGACTGTGATGACTACCGTGCTAGGATCCTCCATGGGTTCGATGACGAATACTACTGTACTTGGATCCTACGTGGGTTCGGCAGTGAGGAAGACTGTACTTGGACCCTATGTGGGTTTGGCAGTGAGGACGACTACACATGGAACCCACGTGGGTTCGGCAGTGATGGTTACTATACTTGGATCCTACGTGGGTTTGGCAGCGACAACTTCTGTACATGTATCCTACGTGGGTTCAGCAGAGGAGATGATACAGAGGCTACATATAATCATCTCCACCCCTCTTCATGAGTAGTATACCTGTGTGAGATGAGTCTTGACTATTCAATAATTAGCGTTGGTGTGATCGGCTTCATTCCTGTGTGGACTGGGTTGTGCATAGGCTTGGAAGTTGGAGCTGAACTGAGATTGATGACTTAGGTATATGTATGGGAATATACCTAAGTAGAGTTTGTTGATACTTCGTGTTTGTATCATTCCTTTGTGGTTTATCCTTCGTGGATTCTGGGAGACCATCGGGAGTCATGGGGTCCCTACTGAGTATTGTTATACTCACCCCTGGACGGGCTATGCCCGCACTACATTGTGTGGGATACAGATGTTGGACATCACTGATCGAGGTGAAGGCTTGTGGAGCTGGACGGTACCCAGAGGTGGTTCACTAGACGGGACGTACACGGAGTGGGCGACCATACCCGAGGAGCTAAGGAGACCATATGTACCTACCCTTCAGGTGGGATATCTGGAGGACGACTCGGTGGTTGCTGCTTTACTTTAAAGCTGTTGTACTTTTTTTCTCAGTTGTACAGTACTTTTAGTTGGGTTTTTATACTGGCCCATTTACTTTCCAGCACTTACTTTTGTACTCACTTTACTTAGTTCTTACTTTGGTTGTGTACTCTGTTGTTTTTGGTTACTTTTATAAAGTCAATGTATTCCCTTTTACCGGGATTTACGCCATTGGTGCTAATCGCCAGCACCTGGCCTATGGAAGGCGGGCTTGGGGTATTGACGGCACGGTCCCTGAGGACGGGTCATGACAAATTGGTATCGGAGGAGTCGGTTCTATCACAGAACTCAGAACTCTGATAATTCCTTCTCTTTGAAGCAATAGTGTTATGAATATTGAGTGAGGTTATCAATCTAGGGAGTCCGGTGTTGGTGCGACGGTCGACGTGTCCATACACCAGGACCCTGAATACTGATTTCTGACTTAGTGCACAAAAACACTGATTGCATGTGTGTTTCAAAAGTTTTTTGTGATTACTTTGTGTAAGCTCAGAAGGTATACAGTTTAACCGGGGTGCACCTGTTTCTTTTCAGGATGGCCTCATGTAGGAAGCCAGCTAGGGTTCCGAGCTACGTGCGAGATGGAAGCCCACTGAGCGATGATGCCTCGGTGCAGGGCCCCATTATAGCGGAGGCGCCAGCAGTACCATTACCCACTGAGCCATCGATGCCACCAACCCCATCAACAGAGAGTGCACGCCGCCTGAGTGTGTTGCACGAGTTTCAACGATAGAGGTCGCCCAGGTTCCATAGAGAGACGGACCCTCAGGCAGCCGAGGATTGGCTGGAGGCTATCGTCAGATTCTTCAGATTGGTAGGGACACCAGCTGACCTTATGGTGATCCTTGTCACGAGTCTACTACACGCAGCAGCAAGTAGATGATGGAGCCTGATGCTCCATGTGCATGACAATGCATCTCTAATTTGGATGGAATTTGAGAGCCTCTTCCACAAGGAGTTTATTCCAGATACCCTCCGTGCAGTGGGAATCCAGGAGTTACTACAGTTGCGGCAGGGCAGCATGACAGTAGCCCAGTAATCAGTGAGATTTACCAACCTCTCACACTACTCCACAGACATGGTACGAGACCCATTCTTCCGGTCTCGGACCATTGAGCAGGGACTGAGGCATGATATCGGGGCTTCAATGATCTCCCTCAGCATTCCAACGCAGGCAAGAGTATAGGAGCGAGCCCTTCTTAGGGAGAGATTTCTTGCTGAGCCTACGCCAGCAGCAAAACCCACTGCATGGAGACACGTAGCGGAGTCTTCTGCAGCCAGAAGTAGACAAATATCACAGAAGTCCAAGAGGACCATTCCATCAGGTGGGTGACCTCAGGATACTGGTTCTAATGTGTAGGGCACATGGAGTAGAGCCAGCCATACGAGGGGAAGGTAGTGATATTCATGCAGCTGGTAGGGCCACATGGCTCGTGACTACCCGAACCGCCATGTAGAGGAGCAGCAGACAGTAAAGGGACCTCCCAGGTAGAGGCAGAGGTTCGAATGTGGTGGTCTGTAGGGAGTAGGTAGACAAGGCAGAGAAGATGGCCGAGCACCAGGTGGTGGACGATGCTTCGAGGCTCTACCACCACCACCACCAGGAGGACTACACTGACCATAGGGAGCTGGCAGACAAGGGAAGGCTCAGCACCAGGCAGTCGAGGCCTATGACCACGGCGCACCTGAGATGATTCGAGGTACTATCTGTGTCTACTCCACCCTTGCTGTATTTATTATAGACACAGGATCAAGTCATTCTTTTATTTCTGCTGCCATCGTTTGAAGCTCAGAGATTTCGATGGAGCCGTTGGCTAAATCCGTACAGCTAGAGACTCATACATGTGCAGACTCAATGATTACACACTAGTGCCAGCAGTGTGAGCTTACTCTAGGAGGTGAGAGCTTCGGTTAGGATCTTCTTGTAGTGGCATCGAGGCCTTATGACGTCATCTTGGGTATGGATTGGTTATCTACAGTCCATACCCAGATCGACTGTATTCGGTGCAAAGTGCGGTGTGTCCGCATAAATGGGAGTAGGTTCACCTTCACCTACAAGAAGGTAGCTTTTGCAGCACATGATGGACTTATGCAGAGGAGAAGGTAGCCGATCACACATCAGTGGGATAGTCTCATCCTACGAGCGGTTAATGTGTGAAGTCCAAGTTTTCCTATTGTGGTGGGTCAGTATGCGGACATTTTTCCTGACAACATTCCAAGAATAACTCTTCACATAGTGGTAGATTTCTACATTGACCTGTACCCTAGGACAACACCGATATTCACTCCACCATATCTGATGGCTCCCGTCGATCTTTGTGAGCTGCGGGTACATCTGGAGGACTTACAGGGAAAGGGATTCATCCGACCCATTGTTTCACCCTGGGCTTCTACGATTTTATTCACCATGAAGGCAGATGAGAGCTTAAGACAATGTGTCGACTACCGTCGTCTGAACCATGTGACTGTGAAGAAAAAGTATCCAATCACAAGGATTAAAGACCACTTTGATCAGCTCAATGGAGCATGATGGTTCTCGAATATAGACCTCCAGTCAGGTTATCATCAGCTCAGAGTTCAAGAGGATGATGTGCAGAAGAAAGCCTTCAGGTGTCTATATGGCCACTATGAGTTCCTGTTTATGCCCTTTGGCGTAAAAAACGCACCAGTAGTGTTCATGAGTCTCATGAATAGGATCTTCCAGCCTTACCTCGATCGGTTTGTCACAGTCTTCCTCGACGACATACTGATTTACGTGACTACTGAGGAGGAGCACACCTACCACTTACGGGTTGTACTGGACACACTCCAAGAGCACTAGCTTTATTGTAAGGTCTCGAAGTGCCAGTTCTGGATTCAAGAGGTTCACTTCTTGGGGAATTTCATCTCGAAGGTGGGAGTTGTAGTGGATCCTACGAAGATCGAGGTAGTAATTTCTTGGGAGCCACCTAGGAGCGTGATAGAGGTGCGGAGTTTCTTAGGTCTAGTTGGGTACTATCGGAGATTTGTACCAGACATCTCCAGAGTTGCTTCACAGCTTTCATCATTGACAATGAAGGGGAAACCCTTCGCGGGGTTAGATAGAGGCCAGCGGAGCTTGTATGAGCTGAGATAGAGATTGACTAGTGTGCCCATCTTGAGGCTACCTGAGGAGGGTGTAGGGTACGTAGTTTACTACGATGCATCAGGGACCGGACTCAGGTGTGTCCTGATACAGGAGCAGGCAGTGATCACCTATGTTTCATGACATTTGAGGTACCACGAGCAGAAATATTCTACTCATGACCTGGAGTTAGCAGCAGTGGCCTTCGCCTTGAAGATGTGGCGGCACTATCTGATGGGCGAGCGCTTTACAGTCTACTCTGACCACTAGAGTCTCAGGTACATCTTCTCATAGAAGGAACTGAACCTGAGACATAGGAGATGGCTCGAGTTCCTCCAAGACTATGACTTTGAGATAGTCTATACTCCTGGTAAGGGGAACGTTATGGCTGATGCTCTTAGCAGGAGATTGGGCATTCAGGTTCTTGGAGAGGCGACAGATCAGTTAGCCGCTTTGTAGATATCCTTTGTGGATAGAGATGGGGAAGCCTTTCTAAAGCCCCTCGCAGTCACTCCTCCACTAATTCAGCGAGTCAGAGAAGCACAGTGTGGGGACGTCGACTATGAGACGTGACATGCTCAGATTTCCACAGGGCAGGCGCCTGATGGATTTTCTAAAGGAGGAGATCACATAATACTCTTCAGGGGACGTACAATGGTACCAGTTGCACTTCAGGAGGAAGTGCTGAGGGAGATTCACACTTCCCCTCTAGAGGTACATCCAGGTGTGGCAATGATGTACCAGGACCTCAGACGACAACACTAGTGTCCGGGTATGAATAATGTTGTCGCAAAGTTCGTTTCACAATGCCTCACTTTCCAGCAAGTGAAGGCGGAGCACTATGTACCAGCAGGTTTGGTACAACCCTTGGATGTTTCAGAGTGGAAGTGGGACAGGATATCCATGGATTTTTTGACGGGGTTTCCACGTACATCCAGGAGAGACGACTCTATCTGGGTGATCGTGGACCGACTCACCAAGTAGGCCTACTTCCTTCCGATCAGAGAGAAGGGCTCAGTAGAGAGCTTGCAACGCCTCTACATTCCGGAGATCTTACGGCTTCATGGCGTGCCATCGTCTATCGTCTCTGATCAAGATGCTCTCTTTACATCCCGGCTTTGGAAGGGGTTGCAGGAGGCATTTGGGATGCAGCTATGCATGAGCACTGAATTTCATCCTTGGACGGATGGCCAGATGGAGAGAACCATTCAGACACTCGAGGACATGCTCCGTGCATGTGTCCTTGACTTTGGTCATATTTGGGAGGATCACCTTCCCTTGGTGGAGTTTGCGTACGACAACACCTACCACTCCACTATCAAAATGGCACCTTGCGAGGAACTGTACGGCCGACCTTGCAGATCACCTCTGTGCTGGAATGACCCATGGGAGTCAGCACTCATAGGACCAGAGATGGTTCATGCTATGACGGAGAAGGTGCAAATCATCTAGGAGCAGATGAGGACTACACAATGCAGACAGAAGTCATATGCTAATAGGAGACGGAGACCACTGGAGTTCGAGGATGGAGACCACATTTTCTTACGGGTCTCAGCTCGATGTGGGTTGAAGAGATTTGGCTGGGGAGGCAAGTTATCATCGCGCTTCAATAGGCCTTTTCAGGTCCTCAGCAGGGTAGGCGAGGTGGCTTACCCCCTGGCCCTTCCACCTCAGTTGCACCAGGTGGACAACATCTTCCACGTATCTCAACTGAGGAGATACGTGCAGGACTTGACCCACATCATTGATCATGGGGAGCTGGACATCAATGAAGGGGCGACATATGCGGAGGTCTCGGTGGAGATTGAGGATCGACAAGAGCATTTCCTACGTGGACGGTCGATTCCTCTGGTGCATATTCGTTGTAATAACGGGAACCTCCAGGAGAGCACATGAGAGTGGGAGGCTCAGATGTGTTCTTAGTACCTTTATTTGTTTCCTTAGTTTATGTTGCTGCTTTACGGGGATGTAAATCCCTGAGGTGGGAGTAATGTAAAGACTCGGAAATTTTGATGAATTTTTTTCTTAAATACTTTAGAATTTTACGAGTATGTGGCTTGTGACAGAAATTTATTCCGAGGCCCGGTGTTCCCGGAATCAATTTTCGAAGTTTAGCTTAAGTACGTTTAGTAAACAAATGAGCAGGTTTTTCTATCTTTTGAACGGGTGCTCGAAATCAATATTTGAGGGCACCGATGAACTCCCAATGCCGGTAATTTCTTAAGGGGACTATTATCGTACTTGCATTTTCACGGGAGGAGAAGTTAATTATTGGGGTATAATTAAGATGTAAAAAAAATTGTTGTGGAAATTTTATTTTATATCTAAGGAGGTTAATTCCTCCCATGGGAAGTTGTTTGTGGGGCCCACACCAACCCAACTTCCCATGTGTGGATATATGAGCGGTCGGTCCCACACAAGCCCCAACCTTTCATTTTCCCTAAACCCCCTTAAACTTCCTTCTTTAATTTGTAAACTCCTATTAAATGTGGACTCTTCCTTTCCCTCACTCTCCCTCTTTAATTCATGCCAACACATGATAATTAAAGAATTCACCCTCTTTAATTAATTAATGGAGTGGTTTGAATTTTGAAATTATAATTGCTTTTGTTAATAAAATATTAGTTTAGCCTATTATTTTATTTTGGCACACGTTGGGTTGGGAAATATTTGAGAGAACACTTGTGTGAAGAAGAAGGGAACTCCTCTCTCGACGAAGAATGACATATCTTCAACGAAGAATGCCGGATCCACGAATAATGACGAAGCATGCCAACGTCATCTAAGAAACCTCACCGCGTGATGTCGTCATCCGCAGTGCCCGACATACGACATCAATTATTGAGGTAGGGGGTTTTGTTATTTTATTTTAAAGAATTACTCCATCGTTCTCATTGTATTCAGGTGAATACCTTGGCTGATTGTTACCGCCTAACACGGAGGGCACAGATCGAACAAACATGGCCCGACGACCCTCCGCTGTTTCCTATCTTATTTAGAATCGGCAACTGAAGGTGGAGGAAGCACATCGCTATCACGTCGTTCCAGGAATGCTGCGAAGGAATCTGGCATCGTCGCGCCGGTTGTGCAGGAGGAACATCAATCTGCTTCGCGGGCCGCTTTGGTGGAAGAACTGGTCGGCCCGCCGGTCGGCCAGGCGAAGGGGAGCCACAACGCCCGGAGGGGGCCGCACTGAAGAAACCCATGACCCACCATGCATTCCGCGTGTTCCAGAAGGTCGGCCGGCCTAGCCTACCGGTTTCAGAGGGTGGTGCCACTTGGCGCCGCCGGTTCAGGAAGTCGGGGGGCCGCACCCCCTCGGACCGCTCGGCCATCAAGACGGGCCACGCCACTTCGGGTCAGGCCGAGCTCTCTTTGGGTCGGGCCACATCCCTCAAGCCATACCACGCGAACCTTCAGGCCGGTCTGACACCCCTACCAGGACGGACTCGCTAAAACTGGGTGACCCGACCCGCCAGCCCACGGGGCTTAACAGGTCGGGCCCGTTATTCACTTAAACGTGAATAACATAAAGACAACGCGTCCGATCGACATGACGACTACGGAACTAGGATCCTATCTATGAGGAGATCCTTTTTGCGATACTCTAATTGTGGTCTGGAAAACTTTGGTAAATGGTCGGGTTTGGAACCAGCATATTTCCAACCGGGCCCCTAGAACGAAAAATCCATTATCTCTCAGACCAAGTGTCCGATTAACGCGTAGTCTGTCACGTTGATTTCTTTTTAATGAGATTGAACTTCGGAACACATCAAGTCTTGAATTCGTGACAATTGATTTATCAAACCCTTTACTCGAGGAGCAAACCCACCCAGAATCGAGTACGCTATGTGCGGGAACCCTAGAGCGGGTTGCGACTACGACGACTACCGTGCTTGGATCCTCCATGGGTTCGACGAAGAAGAAGACTATACATGGATCCTATGTGGATTCGACAGCGAGGAAGATTGTACTTGGATCCTCCATGGGTTTGGAAGTGATGACGACTGTACTTGGATCCTACGTGGGTTCGACAGCGATGGTTACTGTACTTGGATCCTACGTGGGTTTGACAATGACGACTTCTGTACTTGGATCCTACATGGGTTTGGAAGAGGAGATGATACAGAGGCTACATCTAATCATCTCCACCCCTTTTAATGTGTAGAATACCAGTGTGAGCTGAGTCTTGACTATTCAATCATTACTGTTGGGGTGATTGACATCTTTTCGGTGTGGACTGGGTTGTGCATGGGCTCGAAAGTTGGAGCCTAACAGAGATTGATGACTTAGGTATATGTATGGTCAAATACCTAACTAGAGTTGGTTGATACTTAGTGTTTGTGTCTTTCCTTTGTGGTTTATCCTTCGTGGATTCTGGGAGACCTTCGAGAGTCTCGGGGTCCCTACTGAGTTTCTTTATACTCACCCCTGCATGGGTTATGCCCACACTACGTTGTGTTGGATGTAGACGACGGACAACACTGATCGAGGTGGACGATTTTGGAGCTAGATGGTACCCGGAGGTGGTTCACTAGATAGGACATACACGGATCCGACGACCAGACCTGAGGAGCTGAGGAGACCATCTATACCCACCCTTTAGGAGGGATATCCGGAGGACGACTTGGTGGTTGCTGCTTTACTTTACAGCTGTTGTACTTTCTTTCTCAGTTGTACTATACTTTCAGTTGGATTTGTATACTGGCCCATTTACTTTCCAGCACTTACATTTGTACTCAGTTTACTTAGTTCTTACTGAATTTGTGTACTCTGTTGTGTTTGTTAACTTTTATAAAGGCAATGTCTTCCCTTTTATTGAGATTTACGCCTTTGGTGCTAGTCGCCAGCCCCTAGCCTATGGAAGGAGGGCATGGGGTAGTCACGACACGGGCCCCGATAACGGGTCATGACAACAATGGTGGTAAAACCTAGATATAATATTAGATCCATCAATTAAGAAGTAATTCATGAAAGGTAGTTCTTTATTTGATTAAAGGAATTATAAATAATAAGTAATGATCAGAACTCTAGTTACATCATTGTATTCATTGTTTCATTTCATTGATTTAATTCCATTAATCGTGACCTTTATCATTGTATAGATCTCAGATGGATTACAGATCATTGAAAAAAGAAAAGAACATGTGTTTCTCTATCTTGGTAGTTCTTTATTGTTTTTATTCTTTTTGAATTCCAAATTGAAATTGTAGATTTGAATTTATGCATTCCGTGTAGATGATTTGTGGTGTGAATTTTGTGACTATAATACTTTTAAATATATTTACTATATATATATATATATATATTTATAATTCTAATAATAAATAAATATATTTATAAATATTTGTATATAAATATAAATATATTTATATAAATATAAATATATATAAATATATATATAATTATAAATATAATAAACATATTTATTATTTAAAAATACATATTATGATTTATAATTATTTAAATATATATATATATATACATAAATGTTTTTTATTTAATTATATTTTTTTATAATTTTATAATTCTATAAATATATATTTTTATATTAATGATTATAATTTTAAATAAACATGTTTGTAAAAATATTTATATAATTATAAATATATTTATATAATTATATATATTTATACAATTATATATCTATATATATAATTATTTGAAGTTAGTAAAATATTTATATATATAATTTTAAATGAAATTAATATATTTATTATTTAAATATATTTTTCATAATTCTATAATTATTTAAGTATATATAGATTTATTTATAATTATAATTATAAATAAATATATTTATAAATATTTATATATAATATTAAATATAAAAAAGGTATTTATTATAATTATATATTTATTTAAATATGTATTTATTTATAATTTTAAAAATTATTTTTTGAAACATTATATATATATGAATTATAAAATATAAATGAATATATTAATATAACTTGTTTATATTAATAATATAAAAGAATTTTATAAATTAACATATATAAATAAATGTTAATTTTTTATTATAAGATTGAAAATTTTATATATATTAGTAATATCTTTTAAAAAAACTAGCAACGCTAAGAATAGTGCTGATGAAAATCCACCATTATAAGTGCATTATGTTAAGTGATGGGTACGACACGATATGCAGTAGAAATGGTTTTTTACCCCTTTCACATATTTATATTCTCCATATCTGCCTATTGTCCATAATTACTTTATTGTCAATAAATTTTAGAAAAATGGGCTCGCCCAAGGTTAACACTATTTTGGTACAACGCAATTGTCACTGAATAAGTGGACCAATAATTTCGGATTCCAAAAGACAACACCACATATTCAAGGATGAAAAAAATATAAGATAATCTCTCCCCATACACCACATGGACATTAGACAAGCATGGAGGTGGAATATTAAATTAAAACCCAATTTAATATTCATATAAACACCATGTTGTATTATTATTCAAGATCTCTAATCCAAATCACCAATTACAATAATAATTATTAATTTTATATTTTTAAATAATAATAAAATATAATTATTTTTTTTGATTTATGATATTTTATTTATAAAGGAATTTTAAATTTTCAAATTTACAATTTAAATGAGTTCATATATTTCTAAATAAAATAGTGTTGATTTCAAGTAATTATTTTAAAAACATAATATAAAAAATTTAAAATTTTATAATAATTATAAACTGATCCGAACAAAAAACATTATAAAATATATCCAAGAGATTTTTAATAAGGGCCACTGGTATTGTTTTTTAATTAGAAACAACTAGAAAATGGTGAAAGCTATATGGGCCCAAAAATTTTGTTTTCTCGCAAAAAAAGAAGTATAGGGAAATGATTGTTTCTATTTATGTAGGAATAGTGGTGTTTATATAAGTATACCTTAGAAAAAATATATTCATATTTTTTCCTCAACCATCCTATTCAATTCTTCATAGGTCGAAGACCTTGTGTAAAATTTCATCCTCTCGATGTTATTTCCCTTTGATATTGAAACATCCAATTATCTTCAATGTATTTTATTTTATTTCTCTTTTCCTATTAAAATTTTATATGTGTATCTCCTTATCATACCTCAATATTTATTAATCACTTCTCCTCTATGGTTTCCTTGTGATCTCTTAATTTTCTTTACCTTTCTTTTTACTTAATTTTTCCCTTAAATTTTCAAATGTGTATCTCTTTATTAAGCATTGGTCTAACATGGTTCCTTCACTAATTGGTTTTCATCAAATCCATGGAAAACCCTTGTATAGGCATATATTAATTCCATATTAATTGTATGAACTATATTCATCATCCAATTGATTTAATTTTAGCCATGGTTGTCCTTGTACTACCTCCAATTAGGAAGCAATTTTAACTAAAATTTCAGTTATTTTAATCAATGATTCCATATTATCCTAATATGCAAAGTAAAATTTTCTATATGTTTTATAATTATAATATTTTCCCAAGTTTTTTTACCTAGTATTATTCTATATTTTTTTCAAAACATCTCTATTTGTGTTGTACTAATGTTTTTCCAACATTAAAAAATTGGATTCTCTATATTACATACATTTTAAATTTTTTATTTTATTAAACAAAAATATGAATAGATCTATGCAGTTGGATATGTAGGCCACATTGCATGATCTAATATAGGCTTTATTACAGATCATCGAGGATTTTAATATGGTCATCCCTACTAGACTGCTTGTGGATGAAATCACCTTAAGTGATGGTACTTCCAAATTGAGGAGTCTTGAAGTTTATGAAGCTACGTTGAAGAGAGACATGATGTACACTGAGATATATGTGATCTGTGACCTTGAAGTATAAATTTAAAATCATTTCTGTCCATGTGGACATGTGTTAGTCCACATCATTATCATCACCCCCACTACCTTTGCTACTGAGATGGTCATCTGGATACTCAGTTGGTTCCAAAACCTTCTAATAGTGGTAGATGATGCCAATCAAACCACTCTTAACATGGTTGAAAGTAGAGAGAACCTAGGTGTTATTAAAGTAGTGATCATCACAGTGAAAAATAACATTCAAATATCTTCACTACATTCTTATTTTAATAAAAATATTCTAGGTGAAAAAAACATGACACAACACTGGGGTATGGAAAACCACAATGGCAATGATACATTATCAAGGATGTTTGTTGAGTAATGTCCAGATCCAATGAAGTTGAATCTACTAAAGAGTGAATAAAATTCACCACTACATCTAGTTGTGAAGGTTAGGAATCTAGAGATCATCAAGCTCTTTTTGGAGATGATGGGGATCAATGATGCGGCTAATGGAAAATCAGTAGTCAATGTGGTGATAGAGTCTAGGAATTTTGGTTATGGGAATACATCGAACCTGGAAACCTGTTTTCAAAATCAAAAAACATCAAAATAATAGAAACTTTTAAAACCCATGTTAATATTAATTCATCGTGACATGAAATATATATTATGTAGTTGTGGAATAAAATGTTCTTAATGCTACATTTATGAAGATTCTAGATCTATTTGAGTCATTTGATAAAATAGGGATGACCACAATTTCCTTCACAACCCACACAGGTAAACTGGTTTTAGTTTCCTATATACATGAAAAAATCATTGTTTGTGCCTAAAAAAGTGACAATAGTGAGGATGTATTTTTATAAATCCATCCGAATGAAAGAAAATGTAACAATAAAATCATTGGAGAGATTCTCCAAAGATTCCCAGGCACCTAAGAGCACTCACTAATGGGGGTCACTACATTCTTCATACGACATCTATTGATGTAGATCCCAGAAGGTAAAGTATTTATTGAAAAGAAACAAGGATGGGAATGTGAGGTTGAATCTTGTGAAGGAAAGAGAGTTGGTTGGAAAAACCCCTATATATTTGGCCTCCAAGCATCAACTTCCTTTGGTGATGAGAATTTTAACTTGTAATAGTAGTATCCACTAGGACATAGTGGAAGGAAAGGGTTACACAGCTATGGAAATCACACGATGCTCTAATAGTTTCTCAATTTTAAAGGTATATACTCCCCAACCCTCAATTATTCCCCCTACATCCCCTATTCCCCTTTCCCCAAGGGATGCAACCGCTAACAGTGGCTACAACCCCAACCCCCTTCTACTCATGACCCCATCCTCTTCTTATCTCCATATCGACCTATTACCCCTCTCTTGTCAATGTTAGCATCGTTATATTATTAAATATGGATTATTTATCATTTTATTCAACTACCAATACTATTTCACTTTATGATTTCTTTCGTCATCTCATAATTATCTACTTAAAATAAACTCTAGATCCAGCCAGATATAACGGAAAATCCTAAAAATGGATCAACAGTGATTCTCAGAATTATAAAGAGAATCTAATCAATATTTTTAATGATTGTAAAAATTATTAAGATGGGATTAATACTATCTTACTTGAATCAACCCTTATTGCTACTTTCACATTGTCCAGTGGTTTCACCATCATCGATCGGAATGGATCCTCCAGTATGGTGACCCTCCTCCTCAAGTAGAAAATTTTATTTCCATATTTAGCTCCATATTTAATATTGTCATACTCTTTTCAGAACATCTAGAGGATGTTACCTTCTACCACACATCCCTCGTGGTAGATGCAACAATGATTAGAGTCTCCCTTGAGATGATGAATTTTCTTTCATGACTAGAGTTGTATTTTGGTGAGAAGCCTAAAATGGCTTACCTTCCTCATTTTCTCCAAGGGATCTATTTCTATAGTAATTATGGTACATTTATTCATTCAACTCCATGAAAATATATCATCCAGGAAAATTTTATTATGGTACTTGTTTCACCCTTAGTTCATAATGATACTTTTATACATTCATCTTTGATAAAATTTAACCTAGTGTAATCAGGTGTTCCCTACTTGATTGGCCCTTAATTTCTTCCTATAGCCCAAAATGAATAGAAATGAACGGTGAGTCATGTAGTGTAATATTATATTCCTTGATGATAGATTTTCCCGGAGATGAAAGTATAATAGTATCATTGTGAATGAAGGGTGAACAAGGTAGGGTAATAATCGATTCTTGGATAATAGATTTGCATAGAGATGAGAGTATAATAGTATCATCATGCCTATAGAAATATAAACCATCATCAAAATGTAGAAGTCAAAAAGTTTGGATTTCTCACCGAATAAAAAACTCATCCACAAAATGAAATTACATCGTCACAAGGGAGACTCTGAGCAGAGGTGAAACCTCTTCAAGGGATGTGTGGGTGAGGGTAACATCCTAGAGTTGTGTTTGTAATGGGTATTCCAACAAAAATTATGGAGTTAAACATGGAAATGTATTTTTGTTCTTGGAAAGAAGGGATTCCTTGACTCAGGATCCATTCACATTTGGAATGGTTAATCCAGTGGAAAATGTGGAAGTATCTATTAGGTTGTATACAAGAAGGATATAGTTGATACCATATTTATAATGATGATAATAATCTATTAGGAGAGTGATGAACCTATATTTATAACATTATGAATCACTATTGATGTTTTTTTTCATCTTTTCCATCATATCTGGAAGGATCACCAACTGATTTTAAGGTGAAAATCATGAGACACTGCAAGATATTAGAAAGAGAAATTATCATGGTAGTTAAATAAAATTATATATGATCCATATTCAATATTATAATGATGGTGAATTTGATAAGAGAGGGGGAATAGGTCGAGACAGGGGTAATAAGAGGATGGGGTCATGGGTAGAAGGGGGCAAGGGATATTGTCTTAGTTGTGGGCTGCAGTCCCTGGGAAAAGGAAAAGAGTGGACATATGGGGTCATCATTGGGAGTCGGGGAGTATGTATTTGTTATAAGGAGAAACCACTAGAGAGTTGGTAGATGTCCATAACTGTGTAACCATTGAATTACACTTTGTCCAAGAAGATAGTGTTTTTAAATGTTAAAATGATGAACACCAATGGATGTTGATTCTTAGAGGCTAAATGCAATGGGGTGTTTCCATCAAAATCTCCTTCATTCACCAACTTTATCCTCATGTTCCCATTATGGCTTATTTTTTGTAGATAATTTACCATGTGGGCTCTCCCATCCATTACTGTTAAATGAAGAATGTTACAACCCCCATTAGATAGCAGTTACCAGGTGTTTGGGTGTTATTTGAGAATCTCATCAATGATTTTAATATGTCCTTTAATTAAAGATAAATGGATGAGGAAAAATCCATCTTTAATATTGTCCAATTTATAGGAATAGTCAATGAATTTTTCATGAATATAGGAAACTAAAACATGTTTTCCTACGTTGTATGTGAATGAAAGAGGGGTCATACCTAATTTATCCAATGACACAAGTAGACCTGGATTCTTCATCAATAGAGAACTAAGAACAACTGATTCCATAGATAGAGAATATGTATTTAATGTCAAAATGAATTAACATTAAACACGGTTTTTAATGGTTCATTATAATTTAATTTTTTATGATTTTGAAAACAGATTTATGGGTTTAATGGATTAACCGAATCCAATTTCCCTAGCTCTATCACCATATAGAACACTAATTTTCTATTGGAATAATCACTGATCCCCATATTCTACAAAAACAGCTCGATGAACTCTAGATTTCCAGCCATTTTGGACCTGTATAGTGGAGACTCTTCATTATTCATGAGAGTCAACTATACTTTATCCAGAAATTCCATGATCAATAGCCTGGAAAATGTACCGATGCCATCATGATTTGCCAAAGAAAATTGAAGTGCCATGAATTGTTATCCTCATGTCTTTTTGTTAAAATAATAATAAAGGGACATGCTTTTCATGTTTTCTTTTTTTCATGAGGATCAGTGCTTTGTCATTCCAAGGTTCACGTTATTCATTTCCATGTGAATTGTTTTTTGATCAGCACCATCCCCCATCATCAGAATGTTAGGGAACCAATTGAGGATTTAGTTGACCAGCAAGGTAGTGGAGGCGGTGGGGGATGCGGTAATGATGCGGACTAATGTGTGGCCTCATCAGATGACCGAATATAAAATTGAATCTTTGAGGCCACATATCACATATAGCTTTAAGAATATGAAATTTTCCATTCAGGTTGATTTATATACTTTACATCTCATTAATTTGTAAGTACCATCATTTCTAGGGATCTTGGGCCCCACCGGTCCAATGGGAATGACCGCGTTAGCATCCTTGAGGATTTTTAATATATACTCTCTTTGATTATGAAATGAAACATACATCTCAAAGTGCAGGTATTTATTAATCTTTATGTTTGATAAAATAAAAATTTAAAATGTATGTCATTTAGAGAATACACTTTTTTAATGTTAGAAAAACATTTGTACAACATAAATAAAGTTTTTTAAAAATGATATACATAAAAAAAGTCATAGTAAAAACAAAAAAAATGGGTAACAAATTTAGAATTATAAAACATTTATAAAATTTTTCTTTTTATATTAGGGTCATATGGAATCATTGATGAAAATAACTACATGTATTATTTCAATTACTACCCAATTAGAGTTAGTCCAAGGACAACCACAACTGAATTTAAATTTATTGGATGATCAATCTGGTTAATGGAAAGAATATGAAACTAATATATTCCTATACATTATGTGTACTTGGAGTCAATGAAGGTAGATCAATGAAGGGACCAACCTAGATCAATGCTTAATAAAGAGATGCACGTACATAGTTTTAGGGGAAAATAAAGTATAGAGAAAGGAAATGGAAATTAAAGGGTCATAGGAAAATTGAATATGATGAGTGATTACCATATATCAATGATTGATAAAGAGATTCACATATGAAATTTTATGGAAAAAAGAAACAAAATCAAATTCATAGAATATAAATGGAAGTTTCAGTGTCGTAGGGAAACAACATTAAAAGGATGAAATATTACTAAATGTCTTCAACCTATGTGAAATATACTGAGTTAGTTCATGAGAAAATATAAATATATGAACTAAATTGTTTAGCATGGAGAATGTATTTATCCTATTAAGGGAATAAATAAATTAGAATTATGTCATGCTTTAATAGGAAATGTATATTTCAACAACTACTCATTCATGATAGTGTATAAACATATATAAAATTATGCCAAAATTCTACGATCATATAGATAAAAAAAATTCTACCAATGAATATGGTATAGTAATAATGATAGGAAACACATATGCATCATGAAAATTACATATAAAGTTAATTTTATAAGTACAAATACCAACATTGAATGGGAACACATATACATCATGGTTATATAAAAGAAAACATACTAATGTTATGGAATTCCATGCCAACACAACTTACCAAAAAAAAATATAGCATGAAAACATATGCAACCTTCAACATATCTATTAAGACATAGACAATGTTCTAAAATAGCATTCAACATTATGTAAATCCCCCTAGGAGTGGTGCGCAACACTGGGGACATAGAAACTAACTTACATAGAAAAAATCATTATGGGTGAGGGATTGCATGACACATGTACGAAACACCAAGACCATAAATTTAAATTATTATTAATATAAACAGATATCAAAAGAAATAATAAAAAATATACCACATGGTGCATGCTTATAAAAATTTATGGGAATCATAAAATGATTTTCTCTAAAATTGATTTACGAAAAAAACAATGGTATATTGATCCTTTTGAAAAAAATGGTGAGAAATATAAATTCTATTTTTAATAAAAGGGACCTCTGTTATTTATAAAAATTGAAATAGAAAAGAAATAATATTATTGATGAAAAATTACCATGAAAAGTTTGGAGATGGTGATGAGGAAAACTGAATCAAAAAAGACATGTATGCTCATTGAGCATAGTTTTAGTGATCATACAATACAATAAAAAATTATATATCATAAATAACATCACATTTGGTAGAACATGCATCAAATAATGATTCAACAACATCGAGATAAAAATCTAGAATAAGGGGGGGGGGGTCAAAGTCCCTAATCATGTTTTGGATATGTTGTAGTAAGGTGAATGCAAATCTGTGAAGGAGCATATTGAATAAGTAGTAAATTGATTAGAATGTTGTTCAAGATTCATGTTGGGTAAATATGATCATAAAAATTTATTGAAGTATGAGGTATTATATTTTGAACCATTAAACCCTAGGACAAATCCTAACTTGGGTGAATAACTTATGAACACCGAGCTCACTGAGTTAACCTAGTAGAAAATGCAAAGTAGATCAGGTTTTATGGACATAAGGGAACTCAGGTATGTCAATCAACTAACAATCATGAATATTTTTGTAGAACTTAGATTGGATCTTGAAGAATAAATCGAAAGTATTATGGTTACTGAAAAAGACGACGAAGGTGGGATGATTTATAGAGAGTGGATTACCTAAGGTGTTGCCGATGGTCAGTGGTGGCATGAGCCTAATTGAGGTCCGGATAGTGCGGACATAATTAGATGGATAGTTCGGGAGATCTTTTCCCACATAAAAAATGAAAATAAAGCTTAGCGGGGGGACAAATCAGAAGGATATTGTGAGATGTAGGATGAAGTAGTAAGAAAGCAATCAGATGGAAATAAGGGGGAAATATAATAAGTGGGAGATGATGGAGAAGAATGTTGAGCATGGAGGATGACATGGAAGGGCAGGAATAACCTACCTTTAATAGATTCAGTATATATATATAATTATTGAAAAATGTTAGGTTTAAAAGTATACTTTTACTCTACCCATGTGATTTTATGGGTTTATAATTCTTTGTTTAATTTTCACAAAAGAATTGTTTATTTAGTTTTGATCATTCATATGCATATTTAAAAAATATATATCAGAAATAAATTTTGTATTTCTATATACCAATCCACTTTGGATATTTATTGGGTTGATTTCATGTTTCTCATACTTTGAGGTAGGCCGCAACTTTTTGGTTTGAGATCAGTAGTGAGTTTTTTGGGGGCTTCAAGGTGCAACACGCACCTTATCTCAGGGTCAAATGCCCCCAAGAAAAATTTTGGGGCACTATAGTGGCACTAACCGACTACAGTAGATCTTACTAGAAGACCCTAACAAGGCGACTTTGGAACGACTACTGTAGTAGATCTAACTAATGACACTGACAGGGAACTGTAGCTCTATAGACTTGCATCTACTAACCAATATTATAGCTTGGACTTTGGTGGTCACAACTCTATAGAAATGTAGACTTCCATCCAACTTTTACTGTTACACAACAAACTTTCTATGTGGTTGGTGTAATAATTATTCATCCTCCCTATTAACCCATTTGGGCTAGGTTATTTTGTGTGATTGGGAACCCTAAATCTCCATAAAATTTTGTGATCTTGTCTATAGTGAAATATTTACCTCTCTGTTGGTGTAACTATCATTTTCCGAACCATGTAAATCTCTGTTTCCAAGAAATTATTCTTTTTTTGATTTTCCCTTTTACTCTTCAGTCAATATATATTTTTTTCTTTTATCTCTGAGTTTGAGTAACAACAAAGACTACGTAAGAGTGGAATACAAGTTAAAACCTAACATAATTATTAATATAGAAAGAACAAATTCTTATGAAATATTAAAAAATTTAGGAAAATCACTAAAAATCATATATCAATAATATTTATTGATAGATTGTGAGGAATATAAGAAATGAAACACAAATTGGGATTACAATTGAATTTATAAACCATAATAAATTGGTGGTTATAAGATATTCTAAAATGATTATATTAAACAAATTAACCAAAACATTAAATTATTGATTTGAAATTTAATAAATTTGATTTTAACTAGCGCACCAATTTTTCTTCTATTATATATTTTAATGTAAGATGATATATTGATAATTTTAAATGAGAAATTAAAGCAATGGCTACATAATTTTAAAATATATATATAAAATAACTTAAATAATGCATTAATTCCATTCAAAATTGATCTCATATATTTTTCAATAAGTGTTCACCTATAAATAGGAATATGAGAATGATGCATTGTAAAAATATATTCACCCAATGTCATTGTATTTGTTATAAAACTTATGAAATCTCCACCTTGATCTCGGAAAACTAAAAATTTAAAGTAATGGTTTAGTATTTTTTAATAGGAATGAAAAAAACTACACAAAAAAATTAATGTAATAAAATCAGAAATGACCGATATAAATTAAACTTTAAAGATAAGTTCATTATTCATATCTAAAAAAAATATAAATGATAATAAATTTTAAGTTAAGCAAATTTTCATGAAATATGAAACTATTGATAGAATATTGGGGAAATAAAAAATATCTAGAAGAAATATCATTGATTACTTGGGTGTAATAACTTCCTTTTCTGGAAAAATGTTTCAAGAAAACAATTCAATTTTCAAGGGTTCCATGCAGGGGTGAGGTAAAATGATGGAGAACGCCAATTTGATTTATGTGGGAAGGAAATAGATATCCATGGATATAATAACCACATTATTTCACTACAAAGTAATTAAATAATAAAAAGATTAAAATAAATTTAAATTAAGAGGTATCATTCAACCCCATCTAGTTTGTAATGACTCAGATTTTCCATGTATTATTTTTGGATATTGTGTGGGTTATTTTTGAGATCATGTTCTGAGTCAATGTGTGATTATGAGACCCAGTATACCTGGAATAAATGTTTGAAATATCATAAATATATTAAATATCACACAAAGACACGTTTTTACTTAAAAAATGATATAAATTCTAAAATAATTCATGAATCATAAATATGAGGGCATGATTGAGTTCAAAATGTGGGGTTTACCCTTAGCATGACATAATATTTGTTGGCACAGGTCGTTTGTGGAAAATTCATCATGGGCATAGAAATGAGTAATATAATTAAATAATTTATTTTATTTATTTTTCATTGATGCAGCGAATGTTGAGTCTTTAAGTAGACTTATATGATGAAATTCTAGGGTAGCCATATAAACCTAGAGCTGTTGGAGAGACCTTTAGAGGATCTCCCTCCGAAGAACTTATGTCGGATCATAGATTGGTGATCTACATTCAATAGAATTGAAGGATCATCCCAACAACTACGAAACCACATAGTTATTCATTAGTGATTGATCGAAATCAAGGTAGGATGATTTTTTATTGGATTCATGCCTCATTATCAATTTCTATGACGAACGCAAATCAATCGACAAATAAATTGATTCATGGAACAATATTCTTGTGGGATGGTTTTATTTGTTGGGATTTTATCAGGATAATTTTTTCATGTTTTTATTATTATCTATTCATTCTTCTTTCTAATGGAAATGAATATAGATCTACATGAACATTGAATAAGATCCATTCCTACTTATTGTTCATGTGCTTTTCCTCCTCGATTCTTCATTCATCATGGATATTCTTAAATTGGAACATAGTTCAACATATCCCGATGAATTGATCATTTTTCACCAATTTCATGGCACAATAATTCAATATCAATGATATGTGATCGAAATGATAGGATAGTGGGGCATAGATTGAAGTAGTTACAGATCAGACAGTTTTTGATACCAGATTTTGTGTTCTTTATGGCACACCGAGGAATGACTCACGAGACTGATCTCCAAAAAGATCTAAGTGTCGGAATCTAGAAAACATCCCTGTTGAGATTTTTCCAGATCAGATACATTATTTCTGACATGAAAGTGTCTGAATATCTAGGATAGGGTGGTGTGGGTGTAACGACCCAAATCTAGACCAAGGTACATATCATTGGTTTTTCGCTTTGAATATTTCAATTAATCATAGAAAATTTGTTCTACAGCCAAGGGAAGGTCTGAGGGAAATACGGGGTTGGTTCAAAGCCCGGAGGTCTAGAAAATGGGCTACAGGTTGGTTCACACCATTAGTATAAACTCTGCTACTGCAAATATGGGAACCTACAAGTTCGCACAGTTTTTCTACAACTGTTCAGTCCTGGCGCACAACCGTGTGGCATTTTTTAAAAAGGGGACATATCCTTCATGGGAAGTTTTTTCATGGTCTATAAACCATGTGCATAAACCATGCACAGTGTGTTTTGGGGAAATATTACCATTCCCCCACATAAAATATAACCTATTACTTTCTCTTCCCTCACCACTAGTGAACAAAACTATGGAATCCTACTCTATAAGCTCAGAAGTCCTCCAAACATGTATTTATGATAGAGGGTTCATCATATGAATGATATTGGATCCAAAGGAGGCATCTGATATCCTGAGGTAAATATAAACGTACATAATCCTCCTTCCCGGGTAGATTTCTTCATCTATTGTATTATTTAGATGCAGGATCAATTTCCCTATTTTTAGGTAATTGGACTAAAACTCATATATCTTCAAATATGATTCAAATCTGATGTTGATAACAAAGTGATGCATCATTTATGCCCCTAAGGTAGGTGTTCACGTAGTATTACATTTTAGATTTCCCCATTTCATATTTATTTCATCGTGTCGTGATCTAGCCATTGTCGATCGTCTTAACTGTGTTGGTTTCTTCATGCCTGAATGACCCTAGTACCCCGATATTGATGAATTTGTTCTTTTTTAGGGATTTAGACATCACATGAACACTATATGGACACCAATAGGTGTTCCACCTTGAAAATTTCCATTTTGGACAAATGGGCCAAATTTATTGGAACCCATTTTATCTCTCGACTTGACTTTTAATACAATTATCCATTTTCCCTTGTCTATTGGATGTATACAAATACACCCCCTGGGTGTTTTTTCCTCTTAGGCATGGAATTTCCAAAATGGGTATGTGACTATTTGGAATTACCCATTCCTTAGATTGTTCCCTTGTAAATGAATATACCATGTAAGTCAAATGAGATGGTTGGCTTGTCTACGTTGTATATGATAAGAAGGGTTAAACCACATAGATGAATTGAATTAAATGGAATAGTTCAAGGGATGGCATGGCCTTTCCCTTTTGTATTTGATTCTAAAAGCATTACATGAAATGGTTGGTTTATTTAATTTTACATGATGTAAGATGGTTTTGCCTTATATTATATGATATTAATAGACATTCCTTTCCTATGTGTATGAGCTGGTGATATGTATATTGATGGGAAACATTATTACCCCATTACATCTTACGATATGTATTTGGATTAGAGGCATTCTAACCCCTTTCCAACATATGATATGTATATGGATGGTAGACATTCTTACCCCATTCCATATTATGAAACAAATATATGGGTAAGAGGTATTCTTACCCCATGCCAGTTATAACCTCCAAAAATGTATTGGTGGGAGGAATGATTACCCCACACTAGTTTCAATATATACATATATGTATGGAAGGGAACCATTCTTACCTTATTCAGGTTATTATATATATACACATATATGGTAACTCGATCACACGTACCAGCTTTGAGCGGAAGCAGGTAGACCCACCAGGTATCCATTAGGAACCTGAGTGGTAGGATATTAAATTATACTACACTACTTTATTTACAAGTCTTTATTTCACATTGTTTACTTACGAGCACCAACTCAGATTACACATAGACACCATTGGTGATGGCATACTGATATTTATATCTAACATACTATTCAAGAAACATTTGGTTTCCAAGAAGAATTATTTCCTATGGGTATGGATAGGGGAAAACACCACTCTTCAGGATGCTGATTCTTACTTCTTACTTGGAACTTAGGAGTAAAGGATTGGCCTTTGGCTTGAGATGTTATGAAGCAACTTTTGGCTTTTGTTAAATTTGGTATTTATTGTTTAGCATTCCACTTTCTTGTTCCTATTTTCCATTTTTACTAGAATTTCTAGAATACATGATGTTTCAGACACTACCCATGAGGCCTTTGATATTTTATTTAGTTATTCAGACTTTTTCTATATCTATTTATGATTTTGATGTTTATTATATCGATTTTTTGGATTATTCTTCTAATATTTTTCATTTTTATTGTATCCACTGTGTACTATGATATGGGGGTATAGTCTCCCCACTATACTACCATCTCATCCCACTTATAGTTGGTAGTCCCTCACTTATGTGGAGACATTCTAGGCGTCAGGTGGACAACCGGTCTTGGGGGACAAGTTAAGTGGTAGCCACATCCAAGACGTCACAAAGTGGTATTAAATTGGTTTCCTTTCTTTATTTACTATTTATAGATAATAGAATATAGATTAGAAATTCCTAGGGACTTATTCATAATTCATGATTGAGAATCATGAACCCATGTATGGGGTAAAGAACAAATTTCCTCATTTATGATTGTTATTGCTTATGTTATTACCATTGATACGATTTCACTATTGGGTGCTTCACATGTTTTTGTGATCTTATTTACGTTTGTGATATTCGGATTATGATTAAATTTCTTGACCTAATGAAATGATATAAATGTATTAGAACAATCCTCAAAATAAGCACAATATGAATAAGCCATGAATTCTTCCATGTCAGGTTTATTTTTGAACATGCATTTCTTGTTGCATATTTTTTTTGCCTTGATACATTTATGAAATTGCACTAAAAATTATTATAGGATCTGGATCGTTCTATGGTGTGGGTTTAGTGGGTTCTACTCTCAGACTCATAAGGTGTATTGGCCCTTATGGATTGAAAAATATAATTCCATCTAGCTCAACCATTTATGAAAGATATAATCACATCGATAATAATGGTTTAAATTAAAATTACATCCAGGTGTGTGTCATCTTTTGGTTCATAAGGGGTATGGGCCCTTATGGGTCAGAAAATGACATATCATTGGATTAAGCTGATTTAAGTTTTTTAAATGTTCTAATGAGAACACTTTCAATGGGAATTGGCTTTTAACATGAGAGAAAACATCTTTCACTGACCTAGCATAAAAAATTAACCCAAACCCAGCCTTAGTAGTGGGTAGTGGGTGTTTCTTCATTCATATGTTCTATTCTATTGACTAGGAGTAGATTTTTAAGCAGGTAGAGAGAAATGTTCCTCATCATAAGAAGTCTTTAGTGCCTATCCTAGCTTCTTAAATTCTATCATCTATACTTATTGAATCTCTTCTAAGAAGTTCTTTGGAAATGTTGAATTATGCTGCCATGAAGTCCTTGACCAGCGCACCCTGAAGGTAGTAACGATCATGTTCCTGAGGTGGCGGGCCTTCAGTCACCATTTTTTATTCTAGTCAAGACACCTATGGATCCTCATCCTATTCTTAAAAGCGGTGTTGATTCCATTATTTGAGAGGGATTTATGCGTACGATGCAGAGTATGCATGGAAGAGTAAAAATTGACCCAAGTATGGTAGAGTTGAATTCTGAGTATCAGTAGCAACAACCTCTCACTTTCTTAGGGGATGGAGGACAACATGAAGTGGAGTCTTGGATCAAGGAAATCCTATATATTTTTGAGAACATAGAGATTTATTCATGTAGGTGTGTTGGGATAGCTTCTTACATGATTCACAATTCATCCAATAGATGGTGGGATGTCATAACCCAGGAAAGAAGACATAGAGAGATAGTTTGGGCTAACATTTAGACTATCTTCAATGAATACTTCTTTCCCCAAACCCATAGGGAATATTGAGCTAGAAATTTCATGACTTTGATATTGGGGACCATGTCAATTAGGGATTACTCATCCCATTTTACTGAGCTTCGTTGTTTCTCTCCATCTCTAGTTATTGATGATCTAATTCATGCCAAGCAGTTTGAGGATGGGTTATGTTAGGCCATCCAGTCATAGGTCAATTTGCTTCAGATTAAGAGTCTTTATGAAATCGTCAACTATGTTCTAACTATATAGTTAAATAGGATATATTCTTAAGGTGAAATCCAAGGTAGTTCGTCACATAAGGATTCCTAGGGATATTCTTCTGGATGGAAGATATGCTTAGAGGAACCACATAGAGGTAGTAGTGGTCAGGCTCCTTTCGCTGGTAGTTCTCTTATCTGTCACCAATGTGGGGTGCCAAGAAATTTCAGAAGACGGTGTAGGAGTAATCTAGTTGTGTATATATTTTTTGGAAGAATGGGCCACCTCCACCATTTTTTCCATACTTTCCCTCCAGTTCCATGTGAGTAGGGATCTGCACCTACCTCTCGATTAGGATATGGTTCAGCTATATAATGACAGACAGGCAGCTGGAATATTGCTAGTTGTTTGGACTGATGGGGTGTTCGAGGTAGAAGCAATCATGCATATGATTCATAGCACTAGTAGATCAGGCCTACTTAGGGAAGTCATAAAATAACTCAGGGTCGCGGTACATGCTAGTTATATGTAGTCTAGCCTACACTGTAGGCCCATAGCACTAGACCATCTACTGTACAATGTTTTATTCTAGTTACATCCACTTTAGTGTCTTTTTTGTTTGGTACAGGTCCATCTCACTATTAAATATCTGACGAAATAAATGATAATTTGTTCCATGATAGTGAGTACTATCATGGATTTATGACAATAGATACACCCTAAGGCATATGTTTAGAGGGCCTTCACCATTGTCAGAATTTCCGCTTGATATTGGTGGTTACCTTATCGAATGGAATCTATACATTCTTAAAATGACAGGATTCGATGTAATCCTTGAGATGGACTAGCTAATTCCCTATAGAGCCCATATTGACAACTATCTTCTGAGGGTAAAATTTACTACACTATATTAAATTACACATTTAAACAAGGGATAATGGGATGTCAGTGAGAAATGATTAGAACATGAGCCAAACAAGGCTAGGAAGTGTTACAACACAGGTCTCTAGTATTTAGTTTGATGATGAGGGGTCACAAACCAATGTTTTTCCTTCTATAGAAGAGAATATTAGAGATGTTTTTCATGATGATTTCTCTTGTCTACCTCTTGTGAGAGTTGTAGCTTTTATCATTGATCTTCTTCCTGGATAAGTACAAGTGACCATTTCTCCTTATAGGATGGAACCTAAAGAGATTATGGAACTGAATAATCGGTTGTATGATCTGGAGGAGAAAGTATTTATACACCCATCACTTCTCCTTGGGGTCCACCTGTCCCCTTTTCCAAAAAAGAGGATGGAAACATTAGGTTTTATGTGGATTACTATCAGTTTAATTTGATGACTATTAAGAACCAATATCCATTTCCTAGAATAGATGATATCTTTGATCATATTTGAGGATAAAAGGTGTTTTCAAATATATATATAAGGGTAGTCTATCATCAGGTGCATTTTAGGACTTCACACATACCTCACATAGCTTTTAAGAGAAGTTATGGGATCTACAAGTTCTTGGTTATGCCATTCGGACTCACGAATGGACCTATGGAATTTAGGGATATTATAAACCTAGTCATCCACCCATATCTGGATTTATCTATGGTAGTATTTATTAATGATATCTTGGTGTATTTACACTCCAAACATGACCATGCCATCTATCTAGAGACTATCCCAAACACATAGAGTGAGAAATAGATTGATTCTAATTTTAGTAAATACCACTTTTGGATTGATAAATTAAACTTTCTCGGTTGTATAATCTCAAATTTAGGAGTTTCTATTTACCCAGAGAAAGTGAGAGATTTAGTTTCTTTGGAAAATCCCAATGACATATTTTATATTTGATGATTATTAAGACTTTCTGGATACAACATAAAAATAATTTAGGAATCCTCATTCCTTGTAGTGCTTCTCACGGGCTTGAAAAATAAGGGTGTTAAATTCCAATGATATGAAGCTTATGAAGAAGCCTTTCATGAGATTAATAGTAGACAAACTTCAACACTGATACTGATTCATCAAAATCTAGGTAGGGATTACATAGTTTAGTATGATGCAGTAGGTGTTGGGCATGGAGTTGTTTTTATGTGGGATGAGTGATTTACTACATATGGTTCCCATCAATTAATTCTTTGTGAATCAAATTACCCTATGTATGATCTCAAGATCCCTATCATGGTTCATGACTTATGCTATTTGATACACTATTTATTGGGAGAACATTTTTAGTGTTCCCCAACCACAAGATCCTCAAGTACATTTTTACTCTGTGGAATTTAAATCACAGGAACCTTATGGGGGTCAAGTACATACAATCCATTAATTTTGATCTTAATTACACTCTAGGGAATGGAAATTTTGTAGCCCATGCTCTAAGATGAAAGTATCGGGCTCATGTTGTTCAAGAATCCATTAAATAATAGAATCATATTGACTTATTATCAAATATCCACATCAATTTTCAAGAGGAACCTGGAAAGACTATTCTCTTAGCCTTAGTGGTGACATCTACCCTTCTGGAAAGTGTGTGGTAGAGATAGCTATCTAATCTTGAAGGCCTTTTCCAATGGGAAACTGTTTTATATTAAGATTATTTTTCTAGTTAGACGGTTGATGGGGATGATACTTTATTATTCCATGGGTGGGTATGGGTCCCAACAGACATTAAAGAGGTGCTAATGAAGGATTTCCATGCCTTGGCTTGGGAAGTTCACCTGAGTGTCCCCAAAATGTATCGAGATCTATGACATCAATATTAGTGGACTAGTATGAAATGAAACATAGTCGGATCCATCAATTGATGTTCAACCTATCAACATGTGAAGACATAAAATCTTCATCCAGAATGAATTTTTCCGATGTCGTTTATTCCTAAGTTCAAATGGGAATATAATTCAATGGAATTCATGACTGGTTTACCCATATCACCTCATGACAATGACACGGTTTGGGTTTTCATTGATCGTCTAATAATGGGTTTACACTTCATACCTATACGAGATAATTTCTAGAGAGACAACCTAGGAAGGTTTTATGTCAATGAGGTGGTACATCTTTTTAGGGATCCTCGTTCTACCATTTTTGAAAGAGATGATCATTTCATATAAATTATTATAGAAGGGGTTGTATAAGGACTTGGGTACATGGGTACTTTTGAGAATGGCCTATCACCCTCAGACCAATGCACAGACAAAGTGTATAATTTAGGTGCTATAGGATATGCTATATGCTTGTTTTCTTGACATTGGGGTTCCTGGAAGAAGTACATTCCCCTCGTTAAGTTTTCTTATAATAAAATATTCCAAGTTACCATTGAGGTGGATCCCTATAAAGCCTTGTATGGAATGTCATGTCTCTCAACTATGTGTTGGTTAGAAGTAGGAGAAACAGTCATTCTTGGTCCTCTTCTCAAATAGGAGACTTTAAATAATGTCTAGCTAATCAGGAAGTGCATGTTGACAACCCAGTTTAGAAAATAGTCTTATTCAAACAAACACTAGTGAAATCTTGTATTCGAGGTTAGAGACAAATGTTTCTTGAATGTCTCACCTAGGTGGGGGTATAGACATATTCAAGAAGTAGGGTAGGTTTTTACTGATATTAGTTGGACCCTTTGAGGTTGTGAAGCAGATCAAACTTATGGCTTACTAGCTGACACTTCCATGGAGATAATGGTATGTGCATGATGTGTTCCATATATCTCATCATTGCCAATATTATCAAGACCTATATCGCATATTTCATACTGATTAGTTTGAGTTGGATATTGATTCTTCCTTTGAAGAGTATCTAATGTGTATTGTTGATTGGAGTGTGAAGACACTCTGTGAAAGGTTCGTTCGTATTGTACAAGTGATGTAGTAGCACAGTCGGGTGCAAGATGAGACTTGGGAGCAGGAAGCTGATATACAATCTCGGTCGCTGGAACTCTTGCTAATAGTACCTCTTTACCCTCTGATGGAAAACTTAGGGATGAGTTGATATATGGAGGAGAGGTTGTAACAACCCAACATTGGGATAAGGTTCAAATCATTGGTTTTTCATTTTGAATATTTCCTTTAGTCATGGTAAAGGTTTGACACAGCCAAGGGAAGGCTCAAGGGGTGTCTGGGGATAGTTTGGGGCCTGGATGTTCAAAAAATGGGATGCATGTTGGGTTGTATGGATTGGATAAAAGATGTGGATGAAGATAGGGGAACGTCCAAGTCCGTATGATTTGTCTGCAACTATGCGGACCTAGCACACGGCCGTGTGGACTATTGTAGAAAGGGGACAAATCCTTCATGCACGACTTGTGCGTGGTTTGTAAATTGTGCAGATGAACTGTGTGCAGTGTGTTTTGGGTCAAAATTACCATTTTACCCCCACTTAAAATCTAACCCATTTCTTCCACATCCCTCATCTCCAGCGGAGTGAACTGTGGAAGCCTCCTCCATGATCTCAATAACTCCTCCAAGAAAGTCTTTGAGCTATAGTATTTATCTGGAAATCAATCTTCGATCGGAATGAGGCATCAGATATCCTAAGGTAAGGCTAACCTCACATACTTATCTTTCCTCTGCAAATTTCACCATCTATTGTGTTATTTTGATACATGATCATTTTCCTTATTTTTTATGGAATTGGACTAAAACATAGAAATTTTCCAACCTTCTTCAAATCAATGGTTGATATTAATAGAGAAATCATGTATGGCCCTAATTTAGGTGGTCTCATAGTTTTCCAATAGATATTTTCCCATTTCATATTTATTCAATAGTTTTTTGAGCCGACCATTTTCATGCTCTTTAATTGTGTTGGTTCCTTCATTCCTAAATGACCCATGTGCCATGATATAGATGAATTTGATCTTGTTTAGGGGTTTATAAATCACATTAACACAATATGAACACCCATAGGTGTTATGATGTGAAAATGGACAATTTGGACAAATGGGCCAAAATTCTTGGAACCCATTTAAGCTTCCAACTTGACTTTCAGTTAAATAATCCATTTTCCATTGTGTATTTTATATATACCAAGACACCCAATGGGTGTTTGGGCCTATTTGGCATGGAATAGCCAAAATGGGTATGTGACTATTTGATTTTACCATTTCCTTTTCTTTTACCCTTGTAAATGAATATTCCATGTTAGGTAAATTATATGATATGATTATATATGTTGGATAGAGTGGGATAGATTAAACAATATAGATTAATTGGATTAAATGGAATAGTTCATGGGATGGCATGGACTTTCCCTTGTTGTATATGATTATAAATGAATTTCATGAAATAGTTGGTTTGTTTAAAATGAAATGTTATAAGATGGGTTTTCCTTATGTTATATGATATTAATGGATATTCATTTCCTATGTGTATGAGATTGTGATATGTATATGGATGGAAGGTATTATTACCCCATTCCAACTTATGATATGTATATGGATGGGAGGAATTCTTACCCCATTACAACTTATGATATATATATATATGGATGTGATGTATTCTTACCCCTTACTATCTTATGATACAAATTTTTGAGATGGAGGCATTATTATGCCATTCAATTTATAACCATTATAAATGTATGGGTGGGAGGCATGCTTAACCCATCCTAGTCACAATAACTATTCAAATGTATGGATGGGAGGTATTCTTACCCCATTCCAGTTATTATATATATTTCTATATATGTAGATGGTAACTTGATCACACATACCATCTTTGATCTAAAGTAGGTAGACCTGCCCGGTATCCATTAGGAACCTAATAAGGAGTTATTTAATTATACTTCACTACTTTACTTTCTTTTCGTTATTTCACATAGTTTACTTATGAGTGCCTATTCAGATTATACATTGAAACCATTGGTGGTGGCCTACTGAGATGTTTATCTGACACCCTACCTAGGCAACCCTTGGCACCCAAGAAGACTATTTTCTTATAGGTATGAATTGTTGAAAATTAACTATTGTTGTTGTTGATTATTAATACTTTGTTGGATCTAAAAAGAATAGGATAGGGTATAGGCTCAGGATGCAATGGAGGTGCTTTTGGCATTTGGTCACTTTTGTACTTTTTGTTTAGCATGTCTATTTCTTTTTCTCTTTTTCCATTTTGTACTAGCATACCATGCATACATTTTACATCAGACACTTACCATGAGGCCTTTGATATGTTATTTAGTTATTCATACTTATTTTGTATCTATTTATGCTTATGTTGTTTATTTTATATGTTTGTATGATTATTGTTACGCTATTGGTCATTGTTGTTGCATCTGTTGTGTCCTCTAACATGGGGGTATAGTCTCCCCGATATTATACCTTCACATTCATACTTATAATAAGCATCCCCTAGCTTATGGGGAGACATTCAAGGTTTTATGTGGCCAATCGGGGTTGGGGAATGGGTTATGTGGTATCCAGTTCTAGGACTTCACAACGGGTGTGACCGGAAGGAAGAAACAATGTTTATGAAAAAATACAAACAACATGGCATGTGGGCCCTTAATATCATTTTCAAGGGTTTTAGATAATGTTATGAATGACATAGCATGTAACCCTATCACACGGCATGTGGTATCTCTCCAATGACTATGTGTGTACCTCAGAGTGTACATGGGAACGGGCCAGAGCACATGGGAATGGGCATGTTGCGTACTTCCACACATACATGACATGGCTTGGGGTACATGGGAAACCCCGTGTACTAGTACATGGACCGAGTATATAGAAAAACAACATATTTTGTACTATTACATAGACATGGTCAAGGGACATGATCCATTTACATGGATAGGACCGAGGGTCAAGTGAAACAACATGTAACCCAACTACACACTGTGTAATTTATAAAACAGGGTTTGGATCCCATTTCCTCTATATCATTGATAGGTCTCATTAATTTATGTTCACCATATCCATTGCCTGAGGGTTATTATGTAATATCCTCCCACATATAAGATAATGATCCCTTCAACAGGACTTATTAAATAAAGTTGTTAGAATCCATCCCTAAGTCCTAGAGTGAGATCATCTATTCATATTTGTGCCATTGGTGGAGTTCATGGTATCTTCATGACCAATTTTTTTTTTGAACTGATCCTCTGCTTAGAAGGTTAATATAGAATGAGTTCTTGGTATACCCTATAGCCTTGGGAGTGAAACTCATTTGTGTATCGTATCTCTTCAGACCTTCAATGTGTAATTCTAATGGCGAGACCCAATGAGAAATACCTCTCAGATAGATTACATCACTGTTATCAGATGTAGGAGTGTGTTCTTTTGGATGAGGGCTTTGTGGAACCTTCGAGCTGATATCCTAGACTGGTATTACAGTTGTGACTTAACTTTAGATAATGTGTCTTGGTTAATTATATCTGGAAAATATTATTATCTGTGTGGTAGACATATTCATGTGTCTAGATAACTAAAGTTTCATTGTTGTATTATTTGTGGCACCGAGTTTCCTAATGGGTATTGTTGTACTCACCCAAATACATGCTTTTCTCACATACATCTTGTCTTGTGTAGATGGTTGACCTTTTGACAGAGCCCTAGATGGACTCAGACCATACGGTGCTTAGTGAGACCTGATAGATCGAGGTGTGTTCCTGTGACATCTTGATAGTTGTCTCTATATTTATTTATAGGATGTAATTTTTTCTAGACTCTTTGTTGTGAGATTATATTTGTCCCTTTTTACATTAAATTACATCTTATCGTAATCTTGTTGTGGAATTTAGATGAATGCATGCATGGTTGTTCATTTTTTTTAAATTTCGGTATTGTATAGGCTTGGAGACATGTTCATGTGCATAAGTACTTAGGCTAAGGCCTCCCATGTTAGTGATATACCTACTCGGTGCTAGATACTAGCCCCTGTCCTATTAAAGGTAAGCTTGGGGAGTCACAACGTGATCCCCATTAGGACGCATCATGACATAGTATATGAAATATAAGATGGAAAATAGGGGGAGAGTTAATATTTATGTAATATAAAAATAAAGTTTAACAAAAAATTCGTAAAAAATAACAAAATAAATAATTAAATATGAAATGGTAGAATTGAAAATATAATGAAATGTGAACTTTATAACCTTAAATTTTTGACAATGTTCATTGCATTCTTATTTTCATGTGAAGAACTTCAGACATTGAATTTAACTAAAACATGGTAATGGAAGTTAAAGAATCTATAGTGTAAATTTATTATTAAAATTCAGACGAATTTCAAAAATATAATTCAACAAATATATACGAACTCGTATAGCCAGTATATTTTCATTGAATTTTTGATAACCACCATTATAATCTAGATTTCGTATTTTTTCATCCATATAATTATTCAAATGTAATAAATATATAGATAAATATTCATATGTAATATTGTTATATAAAATAGTTATTATGAAGAGAAAAGATGTAAATTAAGTTGTTTTGTAAACTGAACTATATATATAGAAAGTCAAAGTTATGTATTTGTCTAAATAACAATTGTTAAATTAGGAGGATACTAGCCTGATGAAATAAAATTATTACTTCAGTTTAAAATATTAACAATTAATTATATAAATTTACATGGATTAAAAGAGAACATATTGTAAAGAACCATATAGTTTATCTTCAAATTCATAACTAAATAGAAATGTTTGAACATGTGGAATGTAACACACCAATACTTTACAATATTTTCCTTTTATAATAAATTTAGTTTTTATTCCTAGATTTATTTATAAAAAAACAAGTTAATATTATGTTAAATGCAACGTAAATTTTATCTTTCTCTAAATAGAACATCAATCATAGCTTATGTTACACACAAGCTTGACTTTCCTCGATGTCTTGTGGAACATGAAAGACCAATTTTTACCAAAAAATAATCAATTATTAAAAATATTATTGTTTAATATTATAAGATGAAACCTAGATATTAAAATAATTGTTATCAATATTATGAACTAATTTATAAAAAATAATATTTACAAAAATATATGATTAATTCATCAATTTTTAATTAATTATAAATGAAAATATAAACCAATTGACTAAGTAAAGAAATATTTTTTATTTTTATAAATTAATTAATATTAGTGAATTATATTCATGAAATTTTTAGATAATATGTATATCTAATAAATTTTTTTTATACTTATCTATTAGATTTTATTGAAATACGATAAAGAACAAACCCATTTTTATGCAAAAAAACCTATATTCTTATAAAGGTAGTTTTACCATATTTTAATGGAGAATCTATTTGAAATCAAATTTTTGGAAATTTTATTTATTTTATATTTATAAATAAACTAAAATTTTGAAATATTAAAATAAAAATTATCTTGGGGTGAAATTTATGTATTTATCTATGAAGTTTCATTTTTTGATTAATAGTTAAAAATACTAAATTTATATTCAAAAACAATTTTTCGTCTAATTTATCTATAAGGATAAATTATATTTTTAGTTGGATTTAATTTTTAATTATATAAATTATACAAAAAAATTAATTTTAGGTCATTTCAATGAATTTCACTTTGAAATTGGATATAGAAATATTTTAAACTTTTGAACATTTTTACTTTAAAACCCCGCATTGTCGCCCTATCTGTGGGATTAATTTTAAATTTATTTATACCAATTATGTGATTTGAATTTGTAAGAATGGATTAAATATTTATAATCATCATAATTTTCAATGTTTAATATGGTAATCTTTGTTTTGGACCAAACCTCATAGTGAAAAGGATTAAAATTAATTACAATGATTAAGAGAAAAATCTGCTTAATAAATGACTAAACCTTAAACATAAGGACCATTATTACCTATATACTTGTTAAAAATCCATTATATACATATATTTAAACCCTATACTACTTTTTATATATGTTTTACCATTATTAGATACAATTATCATAGGAAAAACTTGAGTGAATTTCTCTTTTAAAAAATTATGAGATATCACTCGTCCTTCACTATAAAAATGTTCTCACCCCTCCCACTTCATCAAAAATTTCAATCCCTTTTTATTTCACAAAATATAATCAAATAATCTCTAAATATACATCACCTAATCCTAGAATAATACCTTTTGGCATAAATCCATCCAAGGAATCTCTTTGGTGCAAACCAATATGAGTTACCCAAAGAAGAGGTACCATCCTTCCTCAAGATCTTTTTTATTTAAATTTCATTATCCAACCCTCACATATTATTACTCAATTATTATATAATTCAAATATTATCCTAAATATAGATATATTTTTTATTATAATTTGTCTTCTTACACTTACATGCACTTCCATCTAATGGGTAACGAACTTACTGTTCTTATGTGTGGTGAACTATCACCTCACAAAATGATGTTGTTCATTTTTCATTTACCACATTTAAATATTTGGAATTATGATGGAAAATATATTTATATATGATATATATTATATTTATAATTTATTTATTCTTATTTAATTCTTATATAATATATAGCATTGTGTTTTCCATTTTTTGGGAATATGATAACATTGTTTTTGGAAGTGTGGACTACTGCCTCCTCAAAGAAATGGGATTCGTTCACATGATACATAAAATATATATATTATGGTTTTAATTAAACATATGTGACATAAATTAAATCTATATGATATTAACTACATAATAAAATTTCAAGAAATATAATATATCATTTTATTTCTTACCATTTTCACACACTAAAAAGTGATAATGTCGATCGTGGACGTGTGGACTACCGCCTCATCGACACGATGTGATTCATTGTACATAAAAATAATTATATATATATGATTAAATAACATTTTATTTATGATATAATTATCCTTATATAATTATATAATGTTACTTACCATCTTTCCATAATTATCATTCAAAAATGGGAACATTACTCATGTGTACGTATAGTCTACTGTCTCTATGATTGTAACATTGGTTCATTTTTCATAACTATACTTAATGATTTGTTTTATAAGTATAATTTATGTATAAATATGATAATTATATAATTATTATTATCTTATATAAATTTATGAAATGACCCGTTTCACCATAGTTGACCATTCAAAGTAGTTTTTATCACAAAAACCAAATTTGGTCAAAACACACAACGTAAAATAAATTGTTTATGAATTTTTATAAAAAATAGTAATAAGTGATGTAAAATTAATAATAAACATGAAAAATTATATTAATAATGTAAATAGTTTACATAAGTTTATTATTCAGGAATATAAAGAAACACATGATATGTTAGACTCTATGTAAGGGATTTCAACACAATTTAAATTCCATTTAGACTTATTTTTTTATGCAAGAATACACTTTTATATAGGGTATATACATCCCTTTGAAATGTTATATCATGAATCTATTCATTATCATGATATTATATGTTTTTTTTAATTTTATTACTTCATGGGGATTGTGATTCAAATGATTCAATGTGGTATGAGAATCATTGGAATGTTTAAAGTTTATTTTCCTCAATAATATTTTAATAATATTTAAAAGGTATTTCCATTAATGAACATCAAAAATAATTTTTGGTTCTTATCCTACACTAGATAGTTATGGGAAAAATTTATCTTTTATTCAATATGGATATTTGATAAGGTACATTGTTTATGATTTAAATTTATTATTTCACTATAGGAGGAATGATTTGGACATGCACTATATGGGTTGGTGACCAGTTAATTCATGTCCTACAAGTTGGGGACTGGTTAATGCATGCCCTACTTGTTTTACAGAATTTAAATTGATCCCCTTGATGCACTGATAGTATCATGGTAAAAAAATTCCAAATTAAAATAGTTTAAAATTTATTATCTTGGGGGTTAAGGTATTATGTTCCTAAATAACATGTTGTCCTATAATTAATCATTGACCTAATTGAGAATTAACTTTTTATTATTATCCATGAGATTATTTCATTGAAATATCTAGGTATTCATTTCATTCTCAAATTATTGATTTAATGGAATGTGGTTTCAGATTCTTATGATGCCATTTTAATTATCCCTTTAAATTTATTTGAATGAAATGTGTTATTAGTTATTTTCCATGATATATTTATTTAATCTCACATATTAATTATTTATATTACTATAAATACCCTTATAGAGAATTTGAGATCTCCCTTTTTATGTTTCCTTTCCCCTGTTATGAAGAATATTACATTGAATGAGTTTCCATGATGATATTTATTTCATTTTCCCATGAATCATGATTTTATTTATTTTTCCCAGTGTATTATGGGTATGATGTATGTAATATGGTTTTTTAAAACTGCTAATCTATTTGTTCCTTTAGGATTTGAAGCTTGTATATATTCCAATGTAATAAAGCATCCCATGAGCTCCAGGATTCTAGGGTCATGTTTTTACACGGAAATAAAACTTTTTCAATGAACCATGTAAGAATTAATGGTTGATGAAATGAAGGTCATCAGAAGATACATTGGAATAAAAATTCATTTATGAAATCATTGGAATAATTTAATAAGGTGTACTATGAAACTATGATAATCGACAATGTGAATATATAATATTTTGATAAATATGATATCAAGAATAATTTTAATATTAATATTAAACATTGATGTTAAATTTTAATGTATCTTTGTTAGTTTTATAAAATATCCCACGATGCATGACCATAATGAGTATAATAGTAAATGTATAAATCCATATAAAGTTAATTAGTAATTGTAATATGTTGTTTACATGAAAAAAATATTATACTTATTTATTTTAATGGGATTGTTAAGAAATATACCCATGGAGAAAGGCATGGAAGTCTCATAAATTGATGAAGAATATTTGAAATGAATTTGAAGGTGTGTAGGATATTAGCCTTATGGATTTTTAATAGATAATTGTGTTGGAAGGAAATCATTCTAAATATACAAACCCTAAGGAGAATAATGAGGAAAAACTCTAAACTGTTTCTTATAAAGACCTACAATAATAGAAATTTGTAAAGATGTAAAATTAAATTTATTATAAAAAAACATGTATTTATTTATATCTATTACCTATATTCCATCAACAAAAAATCATCAAATAGAGAACCAAAATAAATCCTATCCAAAGTTGTTCTCTATTCATCATCAATTTAGTAAACCTAAACATTAACAATCTCAATTAGTTCTCAAGAACAAATAATTATAACAATTTTTATCAAAACTATAAGTTATATTAAAGTATGTAAAAATACCAATGGTTTAATGATTACTAACAAAAAAATCATAAAACAATATCAAACCATCACATACACCTAATAAATTAATTTTGAATGAATACAGTTGTAGAACTGTACATCAACAACATTCCCTACTACGATATTTATAACCTATGACCAGTTATGGTGAGAAGGAAATAAGTTTTTTAATTATTTTAAATATAAAAGAAAATATATATAAAATAATGAAATAGATATTGATTAAATAATAGAATCTACCTGGATCATAGTGATACATCATAGACCAGTTTGATCACACATTCAGCCACATTATAGGTTTTTTCCACCAACAATTCATTAAGAATCACATTTACATGGACCCTTTTATCTGTAAAAATAAAAATTCATTCAAATACATCCTCATATTGATAATATATAGTTTAAAAAAATCTCAAAATGATCTTGGACAAAACATGATGGTAATAAAAATTATACAACATTCTTGAATATCATTTTTTAAACATGTAGCCAACATAGAATTTGGTTTCATCTCATATTAAGAATAAAATAGTGCATGATGTTATACATGAGTATAACTTACTTGAAACATGAATTAAATAATGGAACCAGTTTTAGTGGCTCAAATTAGGGAAAAATATTGATACAATGTGTATAATAACAATCAAAATTCATAGAAGTCATTCATATGAAGATGGAAACACTAATGAAATTGATAAAAGGATGATGATAGTGAAAAAAAATTAATCCTTTCATATGTATAACTGTTCCAATTACATTGTAATTTTAGTATTGAAGAATATTTTTAGTTATATTTTAAGTCTGCCCGTACACGACTCCTCATGGTTTGCATCATCATGCTTGGTCTTTTTGTGATTTTGTGATTCTGGTACGTGAAAGCTTCTCGACAAGCTACAAGGATCCGCTCGAGATGAGGTTTCAGAGCAGAAAACATTCACCAGATATTGGCTATTTGGATTTGGCAGAATGAGAGGGTATGACTTTTGTCATCGGTACCAGGCCCGTGCAACCCTGCACGAGACAATTTACTGAGTGGCCTTACGTTGGTGGAGGTTTGACATAATGATGTAATTGCTGGGAAGGGGCGTTTCTTATAGTCTTTATCTGGGTTGTCTTTCATTTTAATGGTTTTTATTAGGTGAATTTGTCTGGGTTCACATTTACACTTTAAAAGCGTCATTTGTGAAATGCACTATGTTGCATTTGTTGTCAATGAGGCATGATGTTGTCATGGAATGAATGGATGTCAAGGAATGTCAAGATGTGAATGAAAAAGGATGTGATGGTGATGGTGATGAAGGAGAATGGCCATGGTACTAAGATGCATGTCACTTAGGAGATTCACTAAGTGACATAGGATGTTGTGGTTGAAACATTCTCTATCAATATCAGACGATTGTAGAGCTGTTCTTAATGTTTCAATACTTGTATCAAGATGATACTAAGTTACACCACTTGAAGAATTGATGATGATGGAGTATCATCATTATATCTGACGATTGTTGAGCTGCTCTTTAAGTTCAAAGAACTTGTATCCTGATGATACAAAGTCACAACAATAATTGAAGACCATGCATTGTATTGACAATGCATGAGGAGCTGAAGTGAACCATCCATAAGTTCTAAGTGGATGAAGTGGTTTTAATGAAGTCCATGCACTAACTCTTAGTGCATGTGAATTGAAAAAGTTCTAATTGTTCTCTGATTAGATCAATAAAGAACATTGAAGATTATAAGTGATTCAGGAGTTCGGTTGATGAAGATGAACCTTTTGAATTCCATATCCTAAGTGAAGATCATATGAGGAGAAGTAATGGAATTCTTAAGAAGAATAATAGAAGAAGTGGAGAAGAAATGGCTTGAATGGCACTTGGAATTTGTCTTATACTCATGGGTTACTTTGTTTTTGACAAAGTATTTGTACTTTTCTTTGCCAAAAAAAAAGGCCACCAAGGAGGCCAGCCGAGGGATCACCAAAGGCACACGTGGGCCTAAGGCGCCACGCCCATGGGGAACCCTCAAGGCCAAGGTGACTCCCTAAGGCAAGAGGGGCCGTGTATAAGCCCCCGGAGGCTACGCGATGGTGAAGCCCGTGCAGCGCGCGCGCCAGATGGCACGCATAGTAGGCGCACAGCGCGCCCGAGTGACAGGAGTGGGCACAGAGCGCGCCCGCAGAGGCACGGTGCGAGGCGGCACCGTGGAGGGAGAGAGAGAGCTAATTGAACGATGGCCGGCAGTGGCACTTTGATAAGCCGCGTGAAAACAGGAGGCCGCTTCGATGTGGGATGCGGAATTTTTCCGCGGAGCGAATCCCAGCCGCACGATTGATCGCACAGACGATCTAAGCTGCACATCTGATCCGCGGTGAGATGATCTAATCCAGGCTGTCCGTCATCATTTAAATGAAGATCTGACGGCTCCCAGCTCGTCTCCTTCCTCGAGCTCGCCCGAAGGCCACCCACGAGCAGCCGCTGAACCAGAGGCTCCCCGACGACATATTTCGAGTTACCAGCCACCTCCGAACGAGCTAAAGCCACCCTCGAGCTCGTCTGGACCTACCGAACATGACCATGTATGAAAATGAGTTTGCATGCAACAAATGAAGATTTTCGAGTTTCGGCCGAAGGCAAACGAAGTACCGAGGCTATGTTGGTTCGTATTTTGCATGGAGTGGATTTTAATGAGGCTCTGCATGTTGTTCCATGCACGTGCATGAAGAGGAATAAAAAATAAATAATAAATAAAAGAACCCACGTGCACCGAAGAGAAAACGCAAAAAATTTGGAAAGATTTTGAAGATCCGAAATCTTCGGTGATTGAAGATTTAACACGCGGATGGACAGAGGCATCTCTCGCCTATATAAACAGAGGCCTTTCCCTCATAGTCACTTGCTGAATCTTTGTTGAAGATCTGAAGTCCCGCGAAGCCTCGGTGCTTAGTGAAGAACAGCCTGCGCGCACTACTTGCGCGGCAGTGAAGCCCGGAGCCATCCCTTGGCTCTGTTAGTTCCTTTCGCGCACACTTGTGTGAAAGAAGAAGAAGGATCCCCTGCGCGCCTCCCTTGCGCGACAGGAAGAACCCGAGGCCGCATTCTTGCGCGCCCGTGGTTGATTCCCTCTATGCCTGCACACTTGTGCGGCAGGAGGAAGGAGCCCGCGGTGTTGCACCTTGCGCACCCCACGGCCAGTGAACCCTTGAACGGTGCTTGCACCCTTGGAGCTTGCGCGACAGAAGTGTCCGCACCCTTGCACGGTTCATACCTTGCGCTCTTTGAAGAAGAAGTGGAAGTGGCCGCACCCCTTGCTCTCCCTTCACATTAGTAGGAGGTTTGGGTAGTATGAATTACACACCTTGTGTGTGTGTGCTTAATAGAGACTACACCCTAGCCGTGTGTGTGCAAGGAGGATAGGAAGACCACAACTAAATCCAAGTTGTGTGTGCAAGAGGAAGAGGAAGGCCAAGGCTTGTGTTTGCTAATTGAACAAAGGAAGTGTGTGTGCAAACAAAGGACCAAAGAGGCCATAGCCAATTGTGTGCAAGAAGAGGAAAGAGGCCAAGCTTAAGTGTGTGCAAAGTGAAGAAGTTGTGTGTGCAAAGTGAAGAGGCCGAACCTAGGTGTGTTCAAAGTGTACACATTTAGAAGAATAAAGAAGAGGACATCCACACTAAAGTATAACACACTTTTAGTGTGTAGACAAAAAGAACAAAGAGTGTGAAGGAGGAAGTTGGTGTGTGTCCTTAAGGAGTTATTACCCTTTGTGGGTTTATTGCACCAAGAAGAAAGAAAAGGGAGTGCATGCTTACATGCATGCACGTGCACACGTGAACAAGTTGAATCTGCTTGTGTGCATTTGAGTTGACCAAGACCAAGAAGATCTTGAAGATTTTGAGAAGCCATGCAGTCAGTGCATGAGGAAGAAGAGATTCCATGCACTCAGTGCATGAAGTTGATGTGAAGTCAGACTGAAGCTAGACTGAAGATAGAGATATCAGTTGTCTGAGTTTTTCAGTAATTGAGAAGAGCCTGATCAACAGAAGTGATCAGAAGTTGCTGAGCAAGACCAACAGACCTTTTCAGAGGTTGTTGAAGGTTCTTGAAGAGAGAAGGCCAGGTCATCCTTAGAAGAAGGAGATAAAGCCTGAGCAAGACGAGAAGACCTGATCATCACAAGTGATCAGAGGTACAGAGCAAGGCCAGCAGTCTTTATCCCAGGCTGCTGAAGATACTTGAAGAAGCTTAAAGTGAAGAAGAGCTACTCGTGTGACTCGAGGAGCCAAGAGACAACCCTGTGGGACTCAGGGAGAAGAAGTCTTCAGTGGGATTCTAGAGCAGGCCAGTGGGATGCTGGTAACACTGTGGGACGCAGTATAAAGACCCTCCTATGGGAATCAGGAGAGATACAGTGGGACTCTGTATCGACCATTGTAATACTAACAGATTATAATGGGAGAAACCATGTTGGGGCATATAACCAACATGGAAAGGACGTATGCCTTTGGTGCCGAACCTTGTAAATCCTTGTGTCCAGTGCCTTTACATTTACTGCATCATTCGTGGAAGGGTGAGAGATACAAGAAGAGTGGATCGAGGCTTTAACTATCCATAGAGGTTTAATTGATAAAGAATCAATTAGTAAAAAGTTTCTAGGGATCACTGATTCACCCCCTCCCCCTATCAGTGATTCACACTGATCTGGGAACTTCAATTGGTATCAGAGGGAAGGTTACCTCTAAAAGATCCAAGAGAGTCTATATGGAGTGCAGATTTGAGGAAATGAAAGAACAACCTCAAATGGAGATATCTGCCAAGACTCTGAAAAATAGAAAGAAGAAACAGGCCAAGAAGATGAAGAAAGCCTGTCCTAGCTGTGATGAAGTTGGAACAATGAAAGATCTTCAAAGTGCAATCGAATATCTTCAGAAGACAGTCCCCAAGGAAGTGGCAATGTGTATAGCTATAGGCATCCTTGATCTTCAAGAAGAAAAATTACATCTAGAAGAAGAATCCAATACAATGGAAGATCAGTTGGCTAAAAGGGTTGGCATAACCAACACTCTCAGAAAGCTGGTGAAGGCTAAAGATGAAACTGTTTCTCTTTGCAATGAAAGGTATGAAGACACTGCTGAAGAATTGCAAAGAAGCCTTTCTGAGAAAGAATTCTTTATGATATTGGTCAAAGATGTTTTCCATGCACTGGAAAAGAGGCACAAAGTTTCAATGAATGTCAGAGATGCTCAACTTGAAGACAAAGTAAACATGGTAAAGGAGCTTGACAATTCATTACAAGAAATGAAGAAGGTGCATGAAGATCAGTTAGAACAGCTGAAAGAAAATTGGGAAGGAATGCTAAGAACTGTTGAGGATGAGAAGAACTCCCTTAACATGAAATGCTTAGAACTAGAGGTGATATTGAAAAATCTGCAATCACCCAAAGCTGAATCCTCCCAGTCAGCTGAAAGTAGAAATGTTGCTACTCAAGTATGCATTGAGCAGGATGATTCTAAAAGAAGGACATCCTCTAATAAAAGGGAAACATCTTCTAAAAGGAAGGTACCATCCATCCCATCTTGTACTCATGCTTCTAAATGTGTTTCCACAAAAAGTTCAGGATGGAAGAATAACTCCAAACAAGTATGGATGAAGACAATGAAGAAAGAGAGCTCTCCTGAAACAACACAGCAAGTCAAGAAAAGTACCCAACAATCAAAAGGACTGAAAAGGTCATGATTTGTGGGTCAGTGTTGGTGTTGTAATAATTATGGGCACTGTGCAAAGGATTGTTGGTACAATCCACTGAATGTTAAAGCACAAAGGAAGCCCATGCCTAGGGGGAGCAAGCCAGAAGAAAAGAAGCAGCATCCACAGGTCCAGAGACATCTGTTTACTGCAAATAGATTTGGACTACTTGACAACATCTGGGATGATTACAAAAGTGGTCAAAATGATACATGTCAATCTCCAACTGTATCCAGAGCTAAAAAGAAGAGAAGATCACTGAACCTGGCTAAAATGGAATCCTTGGGAAGCAAGAAGGAAGTTGAAGATGCTCCCAAGAAGGTTTTGAAAAGGTAAAAGAAGTCCTTGGAGTCTAAATCCAAGAAGGGTTATGCATCCAGAAGGACCACCAAGAAAACATGCTTCTACTGTGGAAAGAAAGGACACACCATGGATCTTTGTGAACAAGCCATGGAACTGAATAGAGGCAGACTGGACTCAAACAGACAATCAATCTAGAAGAAGCAGAAGGGATTGGTTGAAAATAAGTTGCCTAAGAAATGTGGCTTAATAGTATCAAAAGAACCATGTGGAATTTCCAAAACTGAGGCCTCACTTCCAAATGACTTATTAGTCATATGGACAAATCAGTTGCAACTTGCCAAAGATCTGCAGAGAGCTGAAGATGAAGTTCTGGCAATTGCTAAGGCAAAAGGGAAGAAGAAGATTTCACATGAAGATGTGTTGAGATCCACACCAGAACAAACATCATTGAAGATCAAATGTGCAAGTGTGAAGAATGGTGAAAATGGGACATCTCGGTTGAGAGAATCTTCTCAACCTTGTTGTTCACATTGATGAACCAAGGATCTTCCATCTTATTCCCTAATCACTTGTATTTACATGTGCTAACACTACAGGGAATTGAAGATGATGATCATTCTCAGTTGGAGGATGGTTTTGGAAAGAATGGAGTGCACCCCTTGAGGGGGAGCCAATCTGAAGAAGATGGGATTCTTAGATTAATACCATCTTGAGAAAAGTGAAGGTATTCCAATCATACTTTCATCCCTTGTTTCTTAATTGAGTTTATCTTGTCAATTAAGGGGGAGTATAGATTGAAGACAAATGGATGAAAGGGGGAGCTTTATCTTTGCACTTGAACATTCTAATGAGTTTTGTGGAGTATGTGCAGGATTTGGCAATTCATTGATATATCTGAAAAATTTCAAACCCCTGAAGCATGATCTCACTTGTACAGTGAATGATGGATAGCATTGAGTTCCTTGGTTACATCACTCTTGTTTTCTACACCGGGTTAGCCCACGTAGACTTAGAGTTGATTTACTAAAGGTTCTTTGCTAAAGAGAACATGTGACATCATCCCTCTCTTAGTGCTTTTCAAGAAGATGCTATTCGAAGGGAGGAAGTGATATTTTGGAAGAGAGCCACACCACATCTTTGCATTTGATTGCCAATAAGGGGGAGAAAATATTGGCACACATATTGACCCATTCATATGTGCAGAAGTAGTGTATTGACAACAAATACAAAGGGGGAGATTGAAATGAACTATGTTGCATTTGTTGTCAATGAGGCATGATGTTGTCATGGAATGAATGGATGTCAAGGAATGTCAAGATGTGAATGACAAAGGATGTGATGGTGATGGTGATGAAGGAGAATGGCCATGGTACTAAGATGCATGTCACTTAGGAGATTCACTAAGTGACATAGGATGTTGTGGTTGAAACATTCTCTATCAATATCAGACGATTGTAGAGCTGTTCTTAATGTTTCAATACTTGTATCAAGATGATACTAAGTTACACCACTTGAAGAATTGATGATGATGGAGTATCATCATTATATCTGACGATTGTTGAGCTGCTCTTTAAGTTCAATGAACTTGTATCCTGATGATACAAAGTCACAACAATAATTGAAGACCATGCATTGTATTGACAATGCATGAGGAGCTGAAGTGAACCATCCATAAGTTCTAAGTGGATGAATTGGTTTTAATGAAGTCCATGCACTAACTCTTAGTGCATGTGAATTGAAAAAGTTCCAATTGATCTCTGATTAGATCAATAAAGAACATTGAAGATTATAAGTGATTCAGGAGTTCGGTTGATGAAGATGAACATTTTGAATTCCATATCCTAAGTGAAGATCATATGAGGAGAAGTAATGGAATTCTTAAGAAGAAGAATAGAAGAAGTGGAGAAGAAATGGCTTGAATGGCACTTGGAATTTGTCTTATACTCATGGGTTACTCTGTTTTTGACAAAGTATTTGTACTTTTCTTTGCCAAAAAAATAGGCCACCAAGGAGGCCAGCCGAGGGATCACCCAAGGCACATGTGGGCCTAAGGCTCCATGCCCATGGGGAACCCTCAAGGCCAAGGTGACTCCCTAAGGCAAGAGGGGCCATGTATAAGCCCCCGGAGGCTACGCGGTGGTGAAGCCCGCGCAGCGCGCGCGCCAGAGGGCACGCATAGTGGGCGCACAGTGCGCCCGAGTGACAGGAGTGGGTGCAGAGCGCACCCGTAGAGGCACGGTGCGGGGCGGCACCGTGGAGGGAGAGAGAGAGCTAATTGAACGATGGCCGGCAGCGGCACTTTGATAAGCCGCGTGAAAACAGGAGTCCGCTTCGATGTGGGATACAGAATTTTTCCGCGGAGCGAATCCCAGCCGCACGATTGATCGCGTGGACGATCTAAGCCGCACATCTGATCCGCGGCGAGATGATCTAATCCAGGCTGTCCGTCATCATTTAAATGAAGATCTGATGGCTCCCAGCTCGTCTACTTCCTCGAGCTCGCCCGAAGGCCACCTGCGAGCAGCCGCTGAACCAGAGGCTCCCTGACGACGTATTTCGAGTTACCAGCCACCTCCGAACGAGCTAAAGCCACCCTCGAGCTCGTCTGGACCTACCGCACATGACCATGTATGAAAATGAGTTTGCATGCAACAAATGAAGATTTTCGAGTTTCGACCGAAGGCAAACGAAGTGCCGAGGCTATGTTGGTTCATATTTTGCATGGAGTGGATTTTAATGAGGCTCTGCATGTTGTTCCATGCACGTGCATGAAGAGGAATAAAAAATAAATAATAAATAAAAGAACTCGCGTGCACCGAAGAGAAAACACAAAAAATTTGGAAAGATTTTGAAGATCCGAAATCTTCGGTGATTCAAGATTTAACACGCGGATGGACAGAGGCATCTCTCGCCTATATAAACAGAGGCCTTGCCCTCGTAGTCGCTTGCTGAATCTTTGTTGAACATCTGAAGTCCCGCGAAGCCTCGGTACTTAGCGAAGAATAGCCTGCGCGCACTACTTGCGTGGCAGTGAATCCCAGAGCCATCCCTTGGCTCTGTTAGTTCCTTTCGCGCACACTTGCGTGAAAGAAGAAGAAGGATCCCCTGCGCGCCTCCCTTGCGTGACAGGAAGAACCTGAGGCTGCATTCTTGCGCGCCCGTGGTTGATTCCCTCTCTGCATGCACACTTGTGCGGCAGGAGGAAGGAGCCCGCGGTGTTGCACCTTGCGCACCCCATGGCCAGTGAACCCTTGAACGGTGCTTGCACCCTTGGAGCTTGCGCGACAGAAGTGTCCGCACCCTTGCACGGCTCATACCTTGCGCTCTTTGAAGAAGAAGTGGAAGTGGCCGCACCCCTTGCTCGCCCTTCACATTGGTAGGAGGTTTGGGTAGTATGAATTACAAACCTTGTGTGTGTATGCTTAATAGAGACTACACCCTAGCCGTGTGTGTGCAAGGAGGATAGGAAGACCACAACTAAATCCAAGTTGTGTGTGCAAGAGGAAGAGGAAGGCCAAGCCTTGTGTTTTCTAATTGAAAAAAGGAAGTGTGTGTGCAGACAAAGGACCAAAGAGGCCATAGCCAATTGTGTGCAAGAAGAGGAAAGAGGCCAAGCTTAAGTGTGTGCAAAGTGAAGAGGCCGAACCTAGGTGTGTGCAAAGTGTACACATTTAGAAGAAGAAAGAAGAGGACATCCACACTAAAGTATAACACACTTTTAGTGTGTATACAAAAAGAACAAAGAGTGTGAAGTAGGAAGTTGGTGTGTGTGCTTAAGGAGTTATTACCCTTTGTGGGTTTATTGCACCAAGAAGAAAGAAAGGGGAGTGCATGCTTACATGCAGGCATGTGCACACGTGAACAAGTTGAATCTGCTTGTGTGCATTTGAGTTGACCAAGACCAAGAAGATCTTGAAGATTTTGAGAAGCCATGCAGTCAGTGCATGAGGAAGAAGAGATGCCATGCACTCAGTGCATGAAGTTGATGTGAAGTCAGACTGAATCCAGACTGAAGATAGAGATATCAGTTGTCTGAGTTTTTCAGTAATTGAGAAGAGCCTGATCAACAGAAGTGATCAGAAGTTGTTGAGCAAGACCAACAGACCTTTTCAGAGGTTGTTGAAGGTTCTTGAAGAGAGAAGGACAGGTCATCCTTAGAAGAAGGAGATAAAGCCTGAGCAAGACGAGAAGACCTGATCATCACAAGTGATCAGAGGTACAGAGCAAGGCCAACATTCTTTATCCCAGGCTGCTGAAGATACTTGAAGAAGCTTAAAGTGAAGAAGAGCTACTCGTGCGACTTGAGGATCCAAGAGAAGACCCTGTGGGACTCAGGGAGAAGAAGTCTCTAGTGGGATTCTGGAGCAGGCCAGTGGGACGCTGGTAACACTGTGGGAGGCAGTATAAAGACCCTCCTATGGGACTCAGGAGAGATAAAGTGGGACTCTGTATCGACCATTGTAATACTAACAGATTATAATGGGAGAAACCATGTTGGGGCGTATAACCAACATGGCAAGGACGTAGGCATTTGGTGCCAAACCTTGTAAATCCTTGTGTCCAGTGCCTTTACATTTACTGCATCATTCATGGAAGGGTGAGAGATACAAGAAGAGTGGATCGAGGCTTTAACCATCCATAGAGGTTTAATTGATAAAGAATCAATTAGTAAAAAGTTTCAAGGGATCCCTGATTCACCCCCTCCCCCTCTCAGTGATTCACACTAATCTGGGCACTTCAATTTGAAAATACAAAAAATAGATTCTGGCCTACAGCAAATCAATCCCAATAACACACACCAGATATTCAAGGAGTTCACCCTATAACAACACATAGGTACCTTAATGCAGTAAAGAATAATATGTATATTTATCTTATATTAGTATATTAAATTTTCAATTTAATAATCAATTCCAAATGTTAACAGATAGAAAAATAATGTTACACATTCACATATTTGTTGTGTGATGTGAAAGGGGAGATGACCAAAATACATGCCAATTACAATGCTATATTTCTCTACATTCATGAATGGATTCATTGATTAGATAAAAGGTGAAAATGTATGTGGGTTGATGTTGTGTGTAAAAAGGATCTATTATGAAATTAGACCATTTAATGCATGAAAATGGTAATCACCATAACAATTAGGGTTAAAAATTAAAATGAATTTATTTTCATTTGCAATAGATGATAACCACAATACCTTCCAATTACAGAATTGAGAAGGATGATAGTTGTGAATGATCGCAGAGAGACTGAAATCATGAGTCACTTGATGTAGTGCAAAGAGAGGTTTTCGAAAGGGCGAATCAATGATTTATGGTTTGTAACAAGATATATTTATAGGAATTGAGGGAGTAAACAAAGGGAATATTAATTGTAGATGGCTGAGATAAGTAGATGAATGATTTATAAGGGAATTAGTTGAGGAATCGTGGAGTAATGTGAAAGAAGATGGATATATAGCCTTACTGTATGAGGTAACCATCACAAGAGGATTTGAGACTTTGATACCCAATGATTTATTTGGTGGATGCAGGATTTATTGCAAGATTCTTGAGTACTACGTAGGGTATGTAATTGAGAGTAAAGTCTAGTATGGATGAGAATCAGGTGGTAGGAGATGTGAGAATGAAATTTAATGTCGGGATGAGATCAAGAACAAGAGATGATTCCATAATGTAGTGGGGAATCTCATGATCCAGATAAGAGGTATGCCTCAGCGGAATGTTGGCCTTGGTCGTTCTACATATTCTAAGGAATTTTGGGTGAAGAAACATGAGTTAATTGGACTAGGAGAAATTATATACTTTGCGAAATTTTTTATTCCTCTTTTTCATATCTTTTTATTTGAATATTAAATTTGGTTTTTCCTATGAGATGATTATTTATCTTAATACTTTTCATAATTATGTGATGTAGTGAGGTTTTAGAACACATCCTCAATGAGAATAATTATATTCCTTTATTGAGGTGATGATTGATGTTTTTGAGCATGATTCAAGGCACATTATATTTCCATGTCACCATAAACTTTGAACATTTATAGGGAATGTCCTTCTCTATTATCCTCTTTTTAATAGAATCCATTTGTATGGATTAAGCCTCATTAGAGATGTTCCCATTCTAGAATCAGATTCTAGGATCCCTTCCACTTGGGTTTCATAATCATGAACCATCACTCAAACTAACATCTCTTTAGACATGAATGTCATCGATAAAAGTGGTGTAAAAGAGTTATAACTCAGATAATTCTCTAGTAGCTATGAATAACCAACCTCACATGCGTGAACTAGTCATATTACAGTATTTGAAATTAAATATTTCATCTATACAGAGATAAATAGTGGGATAAATTATTTAATGGGATATTTTCCTTGATTGAAATTTCTTTGAAGAATGGTTATAGACATACTAGGTGAATCAAAGTTGTATTGAGTTTGATGTCAAATTATGTTTTTTTGGACAATATGAAACTATCTACAGTTAATAATTCTCAATTTATCATCATCATAATCTCATCCTAATGTCCTTTTGTCAATGGTATTAAAAAAATGTTCATTTACTACATAGGGAATTCTAGATCATCCTCTCAGATATCCATAATATCAAAGAAATTCCCTTACATTATGATATTTATAGTGAGTTTCCCTCACTCATAGCACATTGTATAATGTATATAATAGATTATATTTGGAATGGGATCTGTTTTAATTAGTTAAGAAAAATTTGAAGAGAAATGATCATCTACTTTTGAATATTCCTTTTAGCACCTAAAATAATATATTTGTATAGACTCATGGATTAAAAACAATGTAAAATATGTCAAATAAATATCTAATCAAAAATTATATTATAATTCAAAACACTTATAAGTTTATCATAGATTATGGAAAATATAAAACATGGGGATATAAAATCTTATCTAAATTACCCCCAAGTGTGAAAACTGAAGATTCTAAAAGAATAAAATTATATTCAGTAGAATAAAGGAAACAAAACCCTTAGTTTATGTTACATTACATGCTATACTCAGTTTTTATTGTATATGCAACCCTATGATTTTTATGTTCAATAGCATATTCAGTTTGCAACACTTGACTTAAACGAGCCATGATATATATTACCATTATAACTAATCCATTAAATTGATGAGTATGTATAATATTTACTAATTAATTATATATCTATATAAATTTATTAATAAATATTAATTATTGAAGACTTTTTTGTAAATAATCAATCATTTTTTATTAAAGAGATTTTATTCATCAAAAATATGTTTTCTTCAAAAAAAAATTATCTATTTTCATGAAAAAATATTATAATAAATTTTTTGAACTTTTAATAAAATTATATGATAAAATTAAATTCCTTTTTTAATCAAAATATAAAATTTTTCTTGGGGTGAAATTTTAGGAGTTTTCGGAAAATATTGATTTTTCAGTGAGTATTGAAAATAAAGTTTTTTGTAAAAGTATATTATTTTCAATAAATTAAATAATTTAAAAGTACCAATATCTTTTCATATGTTTTAAATTGACATATTTTTTATTTATTTATATTTAATCTAATAAATTATTTTTATTCAACTTTATTTTGGTTCTTAGAGTAAGTTTCTTTTCGGGTTTAAAAATGTGTTTTTAAAAAAAAATTAAAATGCATAATGTTTTTCCATTTTAATTAATTAAAACAGTTCTTACATGGGGATTTTTAAAACAAAATTTATAGAATATATATAGTTAAATATTAATTTAGTTTCTTATAATGATTATTATTATTCATAGAGTTAATATAAAATCATATTTTTCTAAAAAAACTCTTAAAAAACATGTTGTCTCGAAGTGTCTGTATGATTAATATTATATTAATATTTTACACTTTTGTGGATTTAATTTGTAAAAATATATTCCATAACTTGAACTAGATTAATTTATAATGTTTAATAAATCCAACTTAATTTTTTACCATAATGATTAGTGTGAATAGTTAAAATTAATTTCAGTGATTAAGATAAGAACAAGTTTACTTAATGGTCAATATTAAAATATAAATTGTAAAAATGTCCCAAAAAAATTCCATAACACGTTTTATGGAAATAGTTTACCCGTATACCATTTATTTTCTATAATGTAACATTATTGGGTCTTGGGGAAATGGGAAAAACATGGTGGAATTCCCTCTTTCAAAACATTTACAAGTGTACCACTCACCTCACATATAAAAGGAAACCACTTATCCACCCATATTCACACATTAAAACCTTTTTGGTTTATCCAATACCTAAAAATAACTTTTAAATTCCCTAATGTCATCCTAAATTCCTTACTTTGTGAATAAATCCAACCATGGAAGGCCTTTGCTGTAAACCAAAGGATTCACCTGAGGATGAGGTAGTGTTCATCAACAATATTTCTTGTTTTATTTCATTCTCCACCCCCTTAAATTATTATTATACCATGATGATATATAAAAATAATTATATAAAATATAATTATATTTTTTGAGTTAATGGTACTACATGAAACATCACACACTTCCATCAATTTGGTTACTAAATGACCATTCATGTGTATGGCCAACTACCACCTCGCGAAATGATGTCATTTGTTTTTCTATTGCCACCTATTACAGATGGGTATGATGATGTCTATAAAGTTTATATATTATATTTATAATAAAATTAAACATATTGAGTAATTATATCTCATATACCCGTTTACATTCCATTCTGTAAGTTATACGATAATGTTGCACGAGTGTAAGGTGGACTACCGCCTCGCGAAGCGATGTGAATATTTTTTCATTAACCAGTTACATGGAAGGTAATATGTGTCAATATAATTAATATATGTGATATAAATGAAATATTTATGATATTAATGACATATTTATCATTCTTAAAATATCATAAAACATTTAATTTTAACCTTTTCCTCACTGGAAAAAAATGAAAAAATCATTTGTATACGTGTGGACTAGCATATCCTCAAAGCGATGTGATTCATTTTTTTCACCAAAACATCAATAGAATTATATTTATATATATATATAATTAAATAATATAGTATTTATGTTACTATAATCATTCTGGAAGTAAAAAATATTACTTACCTTCTTTCTATAATGATCATTGAAAAATGGAAATATTACTCATGCGTATGTACGACCTACAATGTCCATGATCAGAGCATTAATTAATTTTTCATAACCATTTTTCAGGATGGGTTTAAAAATAATAATCATTTAGAAATAACTTAATTATTTTGTTATTATACTTCTCAATATGTTTCAATAATTACCTATTTGATAATAGTCAACCCACCTAACCCATTTTTGACACACAAGCTTATTATAGTCAAAACATTCAATGTAAACTTATTTGATTAAGTAATTGTATAGAACATGTTAATAAGTGAATTAAAAGTAATAATATAATTGATAAATGTTTCTCAATAAATAAAATATTCAATATAAATCTATTATCCAGCAAGATAAATACACAAATAACATGTCAGACAGAAGGTAAGGGTTTTTACGTTTCACTTTTATTTTGGTGCGATATATACCATATTACCCACTTCTTTTTATTATGTGGTGAATATACTACACATGAATTTATTTTATTATTGTAATATATAACTTAATTTGTTTTTTCTTATCCATTTTAGGATCTATTTCATGGGGTGTTAGGTTTCAAAGTTACCGAAACGGTGTGAAATTTTTGTATTAATTTTCCTTCTTTGAGATATATGTGATGTTATACACCTTTAGTCTTAATCCTATTGACATATTCTATTATGAATATATTTATTTTAATGATAATATATGTTTAATTTAATGATATAATTTAATGTGGATTATGATTCAAAGTTACCAAAGTGGTAAGAGTCTTATGTTACAATCTGATCATTTATCGGGTCAGTTTATAGTTCTGTTCCAATGATGAGACCATATAATCCATATCTCAATAAAATCTAAAATTTTATACTTATATGGATATTAATGATATTTAAAAGTAATATAAATATTTACCCACTCTTTGGTAATTAATGTTTTTTTAAATGTTTATAAGAATATATGACTTTATTTCTCCCTTCGATCAGAAATATGTTTTCTTTGAAAAACTTATTTTCTATAAATGTTTTGATTTTTTCTTAACTTATTTAAAATTATTTAGTAAATAATTATTTACCCTTTTTTTGAATTTTTTTTCAAATTAATATTCTTTCAAAATTCTAAACAATATTCCGGTCACTTTCCAAACTATAGTCTTTTTTTATCTTTTTAACATGCAAAAGGAATGCTCTTAATGGAATATATAGAATTACCTACCGAAATTAACATCATTTCTTTGAATATTCCATTGATATATTACTTGGTTATTTTTAATGAAAATTGTTTCTTCATATTATAGAAATTCGTGGTTTTTAAAAAATTATTTTCAAATAAAAGGATTTTAAAAATGAAGAATATATTTTCCTCAAGAATGTTTTTAAAGATCTTTTAATGGTATTTCCATTCATCAAACTCAACAACCCTTATTTTTAATTATTATTTATTTTGTATATTTTTTAATTATACCATCCTCATTATGTATCTGTATAGATTATGATTATTTCAAAGATATTTTTATGGAAGCCATTTTTTTCTATGGGTCAATCATATTTAAAAGATATTGATGTGAAACCCGATTCTTTTTCATGTGTTAATCAATCTATAATGGGAATAATGATTTTTAGTATTTTATATCAAAATAAAATATCTATATAATTTATTCCTATTGTGTTTATTAAATAATATATATGTTAGGTGTTCCCATATAGCATCGGGAGATCCTATTATAACTTATACGATGAGATGACCCAGATAGCATCAGGTGAACCAATTTTAGCTTATATGATGGGGTGATCTGGATATTTTCAAGTTTTCGTTCCATATATTATATGATGTGATGGCCTATATAAATTTGTGTGAACCTATTATAGCTTAAATTATGTTTTCCACAATAAATCGCTCTAATGTATTGGGTAATATACCTTGTCTGAGAGTCAAGAAGGTGGGATTTTTCTGAGGGTTTCTCCATTGGAATTACTTGTGATCTATTTATTTCTGACATTGGTTTAACATGGTTTGTAAAGAAATATTCTTCAAGATACTTACACATTAATTTCTCCTTTTCATGGGTTTATAATGTTTCTTATGATCAATATTTATATCACATGGCACGTGATTATTGATTATGATGACTCCTACCTTTGACATGTATTCATATATGATTATCCATGTATTTATTTTTATGAGTTATTTTATAATCCACTCATTCTATTTGATAATGTTGTTATACCCATATGCACATCTTATACTCATTAATGATATTCAATTGTTGATTATTACGTTTTCCCTTACTGAGCATTTCAGCTCACTCTTATTATGTTTCCATTTCCATAAGATATGAATAAATTAGTTTGAATGAATTATGTATATAAGGGTTTCATATGGATGAGGATTATGACTTAATGTGAAATAAAGAATGCTGGATTAATTGGGAGAAATGCTCATTTAATGTTATTAGTATTTTTTATGTTGAAGTTTCTCTTAATTATCTAAAACTCTAAACCTAAAAAGGTCCTAGATAATGTAAGTGATCCAATATTTCCTTTTGATATGGCATGTAATGGATGGTGAAATTTGGGTCACCTCCATTGGTATCAAATATATCAATGTAATGTTTACAATTTTAACACTTAATCTAGGAGTGTCGGTTCGGGAATGTTATAGTTGGTATTTAAGAAAAGGTTTAGATAAATTTAGGGATTAAGATGTTTTTATGTGACGTTATATTAAGGGTTATTGATACTTTCATATGTCTATAATATTATGTATGATCATAATTTCATACTCTTGGATACCCATATTTTTGTTTTAAGTGACGAGATTTTAATGTGATTAATGAAATTTTATGATACATTTTAGTAGGTTGAAGTTTTGGAAATCTATGGTTTAACATGAAGTTTCCATTTATATTTTTTGGAAATGGGGTTTTAGGTATTGATAAAATTTAGGTTTTATATGATCTTGCATATGGATAACACATGTTTTATCATATATATAACCATCAGATTGAAAAGGGATTTGGTGACTAAGTGATTGATGTTACTTAAAAATAATATTATCATATTTTTGTCTTTAAATATGAAAGGTATGATATAAACTTTGAGGTTAAAACACACTTTGATTTTGAGGTTTTTAAGGTTGTTTGGGATATAGGGTTATGGAATGATTTAGTTTCATTTTTGGGTATTACTAATGAATTTTGAAGATTATTTTATCATATGAAGGTTTATTCATTATGAGAATTATCAAACCATGTGCTAACCATTTTTTTGGTTAACGTTTAGAGACAGGAAAATATTTTTAAAGATTTTAGGGGTAATTTATTCATTTAAAATTTTATATTAGTGCTTTAAGAATTAACAATTTACCCTTAATACACATCGTTAAGAGAAAAAGATGAGGTTGTTGTTGAAATTGGTTGATGGATGAAATTCTACTTATAAAGTAATTATATTTCTATATTATCTTAATCTATATGGTAAGATAATTTTTAAACTCTAGGAAAAGGATCTTGAAACAAAAAATTTATCCTTGTTCCATAATTTCTGATGAACTAATGGTCTTTTTGATCATCACATATTTATGGACTTGAGGCCCTTAATTTCCATGGATTATTTACTTGATTGTGATCAATGCCCACAATCACTCTTTAAATTTTTATGTTTCTCTTCCACTACTACCTATGTTCTTTTATTTGAAAACCTAATAATTTGTTATTGTATATAACCTTTTTAATTATTCTTTTATAGTATAATGAGGATTTTTTATTATCCATTTTTACATTTTGGATTTATAAGCAAAGTATTTTTCAATTTAAAACCTTTGATTAACATAATAATTTCAAATTGTGAGGACAAATTTTATTAAAGTGTGGGAGTATGTAACACCCTTAGATTTTAAAATCTAAAAATTATATTCAAAATCTTAAAGGAAATGGAAAAATTATTTTATCTTTCATTACATGTGACAATCAGTTTAGATTGTGTTACATACAACCCTGAGATTTTTACATTCGATAGTGTATTCAACATAAACCACCAAATTTAAATGACCCATGATATATATTATTGTTATAAAATAATCATTAAATTTGTGTGTATGAATTGAATTAACTATAATTTTAAATATATATATATATATATGTTACTAAATATAAATTATAGGAAAATTTTTAGTAAATAATTAGTCAATTTTTATTAATGTTATTTTATTTTTCAAAAATATGTTTTCTTGAAAAAAAATTATTTCATTTGAGGAAAAAATATTATAATAAATTTTTTGAAATTTTAGATAATTTATTTGATAAAATGAAATTAATATTTGTAATTGGAATATCAAGAATTAAATTTGGTTGAAATTTTTGTACTTTTTGAAAATATTTATTTTTCAGTGAATACTGAAGAATATTAATTCTTGTAAAATTTATTTTATTTTGAATAAATTTAGTAATTTATAAGTATCAATATGTTTTGAATATTTTTTCAAGTAACCTATGTATTATTTATTTATATTAAATCTACTTAATTACTTTTAATAAACTTTATATTTTATTTAGTATAAGATTGTTTTTGAGTTTAAAAACAATTTTTTTTCTAAAAACTGTTTTAAAATGAATAATGTGTTTCCATTTTATTTAAATAAAATAATACAAAATGGGAAATTTTTTTAAATAAAATTTATAAAATATATGTATATAATTAAATATTAACTTATTTTAATAAAATGAATATTATTAGTCATAGAGTTAATATAGAATCATCTTTTTTCTAAAAAATACATTCCTTAAAAACAGTGTTCTCACTGCTTCTCCGGTGTTAATATTAAATTAAAATTTCCACTTATTTGAATTAAATTTTGAAAAATATATTAAATATTACTAATATGAATATTTTATAACTTATTATAAATCCAACATAATTTATGACCATAATGATTAGTGAAAATAGTTAAATTTTATTACAATGACCAAGGTAAAAATGAATTAACTTAGTGGTTAAATTTAAAATAGAAGGTTTAAAAATGAACCAAAAAATTTCAAAAACCCATTGAATGGAAATATTTAGAACATAAACATTACTTTAAATATAATTAATCAGTATTGGAGATTGTTGACAAAAAAATTACATTGTTGGAATTCACTCTTTTAAAAAAAATATAAGTCTTCCGCTCACCTCACTAATAAGTGGACACCACCAATCCTCTACTCTTCACACTTTAAAGACTATTTTATTAGTCCAGAACCTAAGAAAATAAATTCTAAAATTACCTCATCTCATATTAATTTTTTATTTGGTTATAAATATAACCACATATGGATTTTGGTGCAACCCAAAAGGAGTAACCTGAAGAGGAGGTAATGTTCATCAATGAATTTTTTTTTTCTTTCTCTGTACCCCTAAATTATTATTATACCATAATGATATAATAACTAAATTATCATAAATATAATAATATTTTGTTAATTTATTGGTAATACCTACAACCACACACACTTACATCAAATGGGTTATGAAATCATTATTCACGTGTGTAGCGGACAACCGCCTCGCAAAATGGTGTCATTTGTTTTCCATTACCACCCTTAAAAATAGTTATTATGATAGATATAAAGATTATACTTGATATTTATTAAATAATTATACCAATGGAGTCATTATATCATATATAACATTTTAAATTTCATTCGTTATGGGATATGATAACGTTCCTTGTGTGTACGATGAACTACCTTCTGATGAAGCAATGCGATTCTTTTTTCACTAACACATTAAATGGGAGTTTATAAGGGTAAAGATAATATTTATATGAGATATAAATGAAATATTTATTATAGTAATAAAAATATTTATCATTATTTAAATATAATATATTGTTTTCTTTTTTACTTTTTTCCTATTGAAGAAAATGATAATTATTTTTGTGAATATGTGGACTATCGCCTCCTCAAACCGATGAGATTCCTTTTTTCACCACCACATCACAAGAATGATATATATATATATATATAATTTTATATAATTAAATAATTTGTTTTTATATTATAATAAATTTTTTATGATAAAATATTAGTCACCTTCTTTCTGTAATGATTATTAAAAAATGGAAATGTTACTCATGAATATGTAAGACCAACTATCTCCATCATCGTAACATTAGTTCATTTTTCATAAAAATATTTCATGGTGGGTTTAAAAAGTATAATTTATTTATAAATATGATTATTATTTTATTATGTTTAAATAATGAACTCTTTGACCAGAGTCAACCCACCTATGTCATTTTTGACACACAAGTCGAATATGATCCCAACACCCGATGTGAATTTGGTTGACTAAGTAATTGTATATAACATGTTAATAAGTGAAATAAAATTTTAAAAAAATTGAAAAAGGGTTATCTGGAAATTAAATAATTAATTTAAGTGTATTATCTAAAAGAAAATGATACGCATGAAAAGTCAAACTCAAGGTAAGAGTTTTCTCATCTCAGTTTTATTTCTCTGAGATATATTTAATATTAACCACTTATTTTTGTCATGTGGTGTTTATAATACATAGGAATGTATTATATGATTATTATGATTAAATTTATAGTTATTTACATATCCAACATAGTTTCATTATTTTTTGAGGTTTATGGTTCCAAAGATACCAAAGAGTTGATAGATTTTTGTCTCAATTTTTCTTCTTTGAGATGTATGTTATGTTTCACACCTATCTTATTTTATGAGGTGTATATACTATCCCTTGAAATATTATATCATAAATATCCTTTTCTGAAATGATGATTCCTTGTTCAAAGGGTCGAATAACTAAAATAAATAAATATAAAAAGTGTACAATATTCTAAAGGAGGGGAATTTATTACAATCATTTTGATGTAAAGGGATGAACTAAGCCGAATGATTTTCTCTACATATGTTATTTCTATAGACACCCTTATTAGCAAGACCATACACCACCTTGTTCGACTATTTAGAGGCATGAGTTATAATATGATTATGTTCTAATAGGTGTTGGGGGTAGGTGGTATATTTAGTAATGAGGGTCTATGCAAGGTGAATCATACCATGCCTATGAGCTTGAACAATGGTTGTTGAATCAGTTTTAATATAGATGTTGTTACATTATTTTTTTCATACCAAATCATCTTTATTGATGATAATGAACATATATTTTTATAGGGAGGATTCATGTCCACATTAACCAAATCAGCATCCTAGTATGTCACTATTTTGATTTCAGGATATGATACCATAGCCTGCAGGACTTAGATTTCCTTTTGAGGCATCGTCCACATTAATTTTGATCCATCCAAGAATAGTTGGTTGCAATAATTCATCTAGAAAACCATTCACCAGTCTATACCTTCCTGTGACCCTGATCCTTCACAAGATACTGAAATATTTTACAGATTTTTGATTGGTCCGTGTTTTTATGATTCCAACAACCTTGATCATAGAGTAGTTCATAATTTGAGCTGCACAAAAATGGAATGTGTCATTGTTATGAATAATAGAGTTTCTTTCATACCAAATAATATGTATCATTTCATCCACATTGTTACTGAAAATTTGAGTAATTTGGGGAGAGGTATCCATAGTAGTGCATCTCTGAAGAAGCAATCCAATAGGTCTCAAAAATGTCTATTTGAGATCAAAAATATCAAAAATATATATCCATAAATTAGAAGCAGTAACAAAAGTTAAAAATAGGATATCAGCATCCTATATGTGTTGGTTGCACATGCGACATTTAAAACAAATTTTAGTACCACACATCTGCAGATTTAAATCAGGGGGAATTGTATTGTGAGAAATTCTTCACTATAGGGTGGGTAGCATGGGATGAATACAATATTTGTTAAAGTTATTTACCTAGAGGAAATAATTATTGTTGGTATTGAAATTATAATTGTAGTATAGTTTATATGTTATTATACCATTATGAGTATATTTCCAAACTAGTAAATCATCAGTTTTGAAAATTGTATATTTTTTAATAATAGAAGAAATTTCATCAGGTAAATTAACATCAGGGGATCTCAAACAGTCATTAATGGAGATTTAAATAATTTTTGGTAACTTCATTTGGTCAATCATGTTAAAAATGAGGATTAAATTCTAGTTTTACAACCAAAAATTCCATGATGAGTATTTGTTAATTATCCATCTAGAGTGAGACATGATTTTTCAAAAGTTCTATTTGATAGAAGACCATATTATGGATTTCATATATAAGTGTTTTCCTTTTCTAAGGTTATTGTAAAATATAACATGAGGGAAATAATAATCCTATGAGTTGATGTTAACAATTTTCCAAGTATGTTTGTCTTGAAGGGCCTCATTGAAATGGTTGAGATTATTAATACCAAGCCCTCCATTATCATTTGGAGTAAAACATGTTTTCTAGGGAACGGTGAGAAGTTTTTGTTTAAGAGTGCTTCATCTCCAAACAAATTTTTTTTATTATATTTATCATTATGAGTAAATCAGTAGGCCATTTATACACCATAATATAGTGCACCATTCTATAAACAAGGGTGTATTAGACAAGACAAATCTTCCCTACCATTGATAAAGTTTTTCTTTTCCAAGAGTAGAGTTGGTTATTGATTTGATCAAAAATACTTGAGAAAGAAGGGTTTTTAAGATTTCCCTAGAAGATGGGGAATCCAAGATATGAAAATGGTAATGATCTTTCTTTTATTCCATTTTCATTAATAATATCAGTTTTTTGGGGGACTTGGAAATGTTTACCAATAAAAATGGAAGATTTACTCTAGTTAATGGATTGACCAGAGACATCTTCATAGTGGGAGAGGAAATCATTAATTTTTTTTTATATTTTTCTTATCTCATTATAAGACTAGAATTATATCATTATCATATAAAATATGTGAGTTAATGGTTAGATTTTTAGAGACAAATATAGGCTTGACTTCTCCCCTATTGATCGAATTAGTGATAATTCTGCTGAACTATTCTTCAACGATAACAAAAAGGATGGTAGAAAGGCGGTATCCTTGTCTAACACCTTTTTTAAAACTGAAATATCCCTTTGGGGAACCATTAATTAGAACAAATATGTGATCATAGTTGGAAAGGGTTTTTCTTTTTCTTACCAAGTTTTTATTAAAAAAAATCTATAATGAAATTTGATGATAAAACTCAAATAAATAGTATCAAAATCATTCTTAATATCAAGGTGTTGATGGGTATCAGTTATTTTATGATTCATTAAGCATATATGATTATGTGGTTATACATTTATCAACTTTTATTCTCATTGATTCCATTCAATTTTTATTACTTATATTTACCTTTACTGAGCATTTGAGCTCACCCTTCTTGTGTTTCCTTTTCTACGGGATATGAAGAAATGATGTTGAATGAATTATGTCTAGAAGAGTTTAATATGGATAATGGTGATTAATTAATGTGAAATTAAAAAAGATATATTATGTGGTAGAAATAATCATTTAACGACATGGATATTACTTATATTAGAGTTTGTTCTAATTCTCTAAAACATTAAACCTAAAAGGTCGTGGAGAATGTAATTGCTCCAATACTTCCTTTTTAAATTGTATGTTTTTTATGGATAAAATTGGGCCACCTCCATCGGTATCAAAGTTGGAAATGTAAATTTTATCATTTCAATATTGAATCTGGGAGTGTGGGTTCTAGGCTATTATACCAAGTGTCCAACTAAAAATCATTTTCGTGATGTTTCTCTATGGTTAATTATTAGCATCCTAATATTCCCACACATGGGTACGAACCGCTAGAATTTTTATGTCCACACACATAGATTAAAGGATATAATTAAGAATTATTGAAAAAAATTTGGAGGGGGGAGGTTTACTCATATTCAGGTTTGATAGAGTGGGACCTAGAATAAGATTTTCAACCAAATATAATTTTTACATGGTTGGATAATGATACACCTTGGTGGTAATATGTCTTGGAATGAAATAATAACATCTCATTTAATTTTTATTCCAATATTATAGGATATTTTTGGAAAAAAACTGATAACCATGGATGCAAAGGATCTAGTAAGTTGATTACTACACAATTCACTATTCATTTTGACCCTTATAACAATGTTTTAAAATGATTTTCTATCAAAAAATACAAATTTAATAAAAAATTTAACATCCTATTTGATAAATTTATTTTTTGTTTTTCACCATTAAAAATTTCAATTTTTCTTATTTTGATAATTTCATTATAGATGGAGGTGATTCAGAGAGCCCAAGAAAATGTGGATGGAAAATGGACCAAACTTCATGGAATCCCATTAACACATGTCCAATTTTTTCATCTCCTGAACAATATGTGCATACAATTTGGACTAAATTTTATGATCAGATAAAAGACCCTTTTTGATGCAACTCATATCAAGAAAATCAATCCCAATTAGTCCATCTATTGGCCCAACAGAACTGATCTGTCTAGGGAACCAAATCTACACGAATCAAAATTTTCCTTCATTATTCTTACTGTATCTACCATTCCGGTTGTAAAATGGACACCAAATTTGACATGGTGATAGTAAAGATACCGAAAAATAATTATTATATTTTTTCCCAGTCTAGATAATTGCATTTAACATCTCCAAATCAATACAAATGTGGTGTCTTGAAACATTGGTGCCCAGAACCACTTCCGATTTTGTCTATAAAATGGAACCTTGGGCACCTGATTTGTAAGTCCGACCAGGAGAAAAGGTGATTCGATTTTGATAACCCAAAGTAGTTATCTAAAAATTCCTAGAAGTTCTATAGTCTATGAGAATTTCTACTTATACATCCTTGGATTCCTTACTTTCTATGGAGTTCTAAACTCCAAGTGATCTCACAGGGAAGCACATGATGTATGTCCAGAGCATCTAGTTTTTAATAATTGAATGATATTTTAAATTCCAGTTTTTTATATTTTTTACTCATCTTAAATACTCCATTAATTGAGTTATGTACTATTATGTCATACTCAAATTATATGATCATGTTTGGGGGTACTTATTCATGTGATTTTTCATACATCATTCACCAATTCTTCTCCCACATTTCAATTGTGGTGTTTGTGTGTTTCGTATTGGTCAATTTAACTCTCAAAAACACTGAAATTACCATGTAATTTTATTTCAAGGAAAAAAAGTGAAATAACATATAAACCAAGACAACAGATCGAGTTTTTCATGTTTTTCCAAGGTGACTTTCAGTTATGAAGTCAAACAAAAATCACCTAATCATTAGTGGAATCTGGTGAATCATTGTGTCTTTACAAATAAACCATAAAAGGTATACTACTGTAAAATCAGTAACATTCTGGTTCTAGGTGTTACTAACCAAATATTAAAATATTTCAACCCCTTCTTTTGAAGTGATGAAGGATGGTCATCATGAGAATTCCATGGGTTGATCATGCTTAATTAAATATATTAATTTTTTCTTTATTCTTTTTCATTCCATTTTATTTTGGATTCTTATGTCCTAAAACCTGATGTTTCTAAAAACCTCATTCCCCTTTTTTCATAATGACAACTTTATTTTTGTAATAATAATCTAAGGCTCTATCAAGATACGACCTATTAATCCTACTATGTTTTTGAAATTCTAGTAAAACTAAACATCTAATTTAACACACTCGACAATAAGATCAAAATTGAGAACCATTTCTGGTGATCCAAATTATTATTATTTGATTATATCCTTTTATTAATTTATTTTAATTTGAATTTAATACTTCTTTCAATATCCCCTCTTCCCTTTTCATTGTTTTTGTTTTTTTATGTGTTTATTATTCTCTATCTTCCTCTATTTCTCTATATAATTATATTTTATAAAATTATATTTTCATTTATCCATTCATTCCTCTTAATGTATTTTATTTTATACATTTTCCATCATAAAAATTAAAAAAATTAATATACAAAAACAATCTTTATTACTTTTTTCATGAATAGGTTTGAAAAATAAAATCTAGTTGAATTTGTCCATAAAATTGAAAAGAAACATCACTCTTTAATTAGGTAATATAGATTACGAAAATCATGTAACATTTAGTAAACCCTTATGTAACCTCATTTGGTCCCAAAATAATCAAAAATTCAACCAAATCAAACCTCATAAATAATGGATCAAAATAATAAATACATAAAATAACTAACCACCCTGGATGTGGAGTTCCAACCAACATACATTGAATATCCTGAGGAATCATCCCAATTTGAGATGAGATCATAGCTTATACACATCCTTTCTAAATTACATGGTCTTCCTAGTGAGGACCCTCTAAAATATCTCAAGGTGTTTCACATAGTGTGCTCTACCATGATACCCTAAAATGTGTTTGATGTCCTCATTAAGTTTAGGGACTTCCATTTCTCCCTTGATAGTGTAGCCAAAGACTAGATATACTATATACCTACCACAATTTGGGGCTGTAATGACATGAAAATATTTATAAATGATATCATCCATGCATCTCGAACTGCATCAATTAGAAATGAAATTTGTGGAATTATGAAATCACAAAGAGTGACCCTTCATCAATAATGGGAAAGATCAAAAATACTTTGTTCAAGTTTCCCCCACCAAAAAAAGAGTGAAATTTTTATTATTTAATAGTATATGATGGGATTTTTTTCATGTAACATGTTATGATATGTGTTGTAGCTTGTGGTTCCCTAATTGATGACACTCCATCTGCCGCTTCTGAATTAATAGCCAACATGGATTAAAACGCACAAAAAAATTGGTACACGAGCAATTGAACCTACTTGAGGAGTTCATCAAGTAAGTCATTCAACCCTATAAAAATGGTTTATAATAAACTTGATGAGATTAATACAATTCTAATGAAATTATCCCAAGCACAAGGTAATTGACACTCTCCTTTTGTTCCATTGAATTATGGTATCTATTATGATAACACTCATTTTTCTAACTAGTGCCCACCCCAAATCCATATTTTTATTTTTTAATAACACTTTTAAAGGCTAAGTGTGAACCTTTACAAAGTTCAAACCAGATTAAACATTCAAGAGCTTAAAACCATCACAACCTGCAAAATTATAAATCCAGAAACAAACACGACATAAAGAAAATATATAATTTCAACATCCATATAGAAGCTACACCACGTGCCAACCTAAGCCAGTCCATGGGAAAAACCATCATCCACCATCAACATCATACATGACTCTGCAATACCACCAAATGAAACCGCCCTTTCAAATTTTGAAATTCGAAAGAGAGCCAGACCATCATCCTCGGTTGTCGTCATCTCGGGATGCACAACCGCATCAGACCATGAACCACCTCGCGATATGCACCCTGACAGAAGATGAACCTGTCTTCTTCACCAAACACATCACCATCGATCACTTAGTTGTCGACATCACCCTTTTTCTACCATCACAAGTGAGAAAGGCCACCAAAATCCATCTTCATCACTAAAGAGAAATTGAAATCGAAAAAACCCACCAAACATCTTCACCCTTCATCAACCATCATCGATGAGGAAGGCCACATTTGTCAGAACCCAACCTCGTCGCCGATGGTCGAAGCATCATCACCATCAACCTCCCGAATCTATCCACCCAGACACAAATCCCAAAGACCTTGAAGACCTCCATGCGGATCCACCTTGGAGAGAACGAATGACTCCTAGATCCAGAGTAGTGAAAAAGTGGGTATTTTCAGGATGAAACAACGATAAGAACCTCTGTGAATCATCGCCGTCGAAGGTGACAACACTAAGAAATTTGAGAAACATAGAAACAATAATCAAAAAACAAAAGACATCTTTAACATGACCGAGTAGAAATAGGGATGTCGACGAAATAAACAATAAGTATTCTTCATCACACGATCACAACCGGTGTCTAAAATCTGAACAAAGGACCAAAACCGATGAGGATGAGATGCCTTAAACTTCGACGGCCCCTTGAGAATCACATCCCAAAGCTTCTTGCAAACCACCCCTCCTGACCGACTGGGAGAGGAGAAATGGAATGCTCAAGATATGGTAGATTGGAATGACTGGGACCTCAACAGCGAGCCATGACTGCACCGAAAACCCAACCCAAACCAATAATCCTGAGATGAGACCATAATTAATAAAAAATAGAAAACAACAAACATCACCACATCTTGATATGAAGTCAGTATAGGACGCACCTTCTAAAGAACCATCAACTGATCCGCACATCCCAAATCCTCTGTAAAATCGCCATTGTGAACCAACTAGGAGAGAAGTGGTGGAACTACAGGCCAGAGCAGCAATAATCGGGGAGGGTCGAAACAGAGAAGCACTTACACCACTAAGCCGCCATCCTGGGCCGACGAAGCCACCCCCATGAAAATCCATACCAGAAACAACAATATAGTAGCAACACCACCAGGAGGAAACCACCGAGTGAGGAAATCAGGAGGAGGGAAAGAGGGAAATGGGATATGAAGGCCAAGATGGCCCGTCGGCCTCCCCCCACTGAGGCACCACCGAAGGAACCCTAACGGAGAGTGAGGTGGGAGATGCCACTCAGTGTCTGTTGGTTTTAACTAGTGATCACAAATTTAGGATTCATCTATGTCTTGTGTGGTAGTATTCCCTATGAATAATTTTCAGTAATCACCACCCTTCAAGAAGGAATAATTTAGTTAAAATCTAAACCTTGGGTAGAAAGGATAACTATAGTACCAATAAGGTGGAAACTCAAGATACCATAAATTGAAATATTATAAACAAAGACAAGTTATACAACCCCTATATCATTCAACATCTATAAATAATCCTCCTCCACCAAAATATGAACCAAGACTTGAAAAAATAGTGAAACAAATGGAAACCCAGAACATCCAGTTCAAACATACAACACAATCGAATATTTAAGACCAATGAACTCAAGTGGGACAATTGAAAAAAAAAACCATCGGGGAGATAAATATGAAAGGTTCAATAAAACTACAGTGCCAACCTATTTCTAATCCCAAATAAAATGTTAATGTTAGTGAAATCACACTTTATAGTGGTAAAGAAGTTTATTCTTCTAATTATTCTTCCCAACATGTATATCATCCTCTTGAAAAATCTCTTTCTCTACCCACAAAAGTTTCATATAATGACTAACAAGACAAAACTTGTGAAAATTATCATTATGGATTCCCCTAAATAATGCATTCCTCTTCCATTACCTGAAAGACCATAAAAATAAAATAAAAATTTTATAATAATATTGATAATGAAATAATGGATACATTTAAAAAAGAACAAATAAATATTTTTTTATTAGATGCAGTTAAAAATATCCCTCACTATGAAAAATTTCAAAAATATCTTTGCACCCATAAATTGCAATTGAATGGTAATGGGAGAGTTAACCTAAGAAGTAATGTATCAGAATTAATTCAAGCAGTAATTCCAGCCAAATGAAAGGATCCGTGTAGTTTCACAATACCTTTCACCATAGGGGAAACCTTCTTTTTTTATGGAATTCCATATTTTTGTGGTTCGATTAATGTTACGTCTTACTCTATGCACAAATCTATTTAGGTTGGAGAGATTAAACCAATGATAATAATTGTTAAACTTTCTGACCTAAGAATAACACACCCATCTAGAGTGATCGAGGACATACACCTAAGAGTGAGGAATCTAATCCTCACTATAGACATCTATATTCTAATGATGAAATATACCTAAACCCAAGGACATTTTCCTCTCATAATATGAATTACATTACTTAAAAAACAATGATGATGATCAACATTCACAATGGTACAATTTATATGGATTTTAGTAGAGAAAAAGTGTGTTTTAATATTCTTGATGTTATGAAAAACCCCATCTACGAGCACTCCACTCTTTATGTATATTCAATGGAAGTTCTCTATAATGACACACACACACAAAATTTTATCCTTCACTGATATTTTGATTAATTTTCTTCTTCTTCACTATTGGATGATTTCAGTTTTGATTCATGTTTTAAGTGTTTTATTGGTTCAAAAAAGTGTAAATTTTGTTCATTAATTGATGAGTGTGTTCATTCTAATGTACCCATGACCATTTATGATTCTAAAAATATCATTTCTATAGATTCTCATTCCTTAGAGAATAAAAATGAGTAGATAGAGAGTTTCATGGACTTCACTCCCCCAAAATCCCCTTCTTCAATCCAAAACCATCGGTGTAAGAATTAAAACCACTTGCATATAATTTAAAATATGTCTATCTTGAGGGAATTAAAAAATATTTTGTCTTATTTATAATAAAATCTCTCCACATAATGAGTAAAAAATAATCGACCTTTGAAGAGAGTGTGAAAGGATGATATGATGGACATTGGAAGATATTACTGGGAATATCCAATCTATTTTTATGCACCATTTACTTTTTGATTATGGGGCTAAACCTATAAGGAAATCATAAGGCCTACTAAATCCCACTCTCCTCATAGTGGAAAAATTAGAAGTCAGTAAATTACTTACTTCCAAGATCATTTATCTAATATCTAATACTAAATGGGTTAGCCAAGTGAGAATTGAAACTAAAATGGGAATAATGAAATTTTCAAATGAAATGAATGAATTGGTTCCAACACATGTACAAAACAGTTGGTGGGTCTATATTGACTATAATCGACTAAATTAGGCCACATGAAAGAATGAATTTCCTCTACCTTTAATTGAAAAAATGTTTGAAATATTGTATGGTAAGTCCTAATTTTGTTTCCATGATGGGTATTAAAGTTATTTTCAAATCCATACATCCCTTGAGGATTAAGAAAAATGAAACATTTATCTGTCTATTTGGCACATTTTCATAAAGAAATGTTCTTTTTTGTCTTTGTAAATCTCTTATTAATTTTCAACGATGTCTGTTGAGTATTTTTACTAATTACCATTACAATTGTATGGAATTATTTATAGATGATTTTATAGTTTATGGATCTTCACTTGAAAAATATTTGGAACACCTAGGTTTTATCCTCCATCCTTGCATTGAAAAATATATTGTATTAAAATACAAGAAATTCCATTTCATGGTTGAGTGGGGGATATTTCCGGGGAAATTTATTTAAAATGAGATAATTCTAGTGGATAAGTAAAATATTTAATTAATTTCATTCCTTACATTTCTCAAATATGTTTGTGAGGTTTGATATTTCTTGATACATAAATGTTTTTTCCGCTAATTCATTAAAGACTTTAGTAAGATCACACTTCCCTTTTCCCGCTTATTACAAAATGACTCTAAGCTTGAGTTTGATAAAAAAATTGTGATGATTCATTAAATTCACTAAAAAAGTGTCTCACATCCCATCCCATTATCAGAACACCATGTCAGGATCTACCCTTTGAACTTATGTGCGATGCCTCAAACTTTTCAGTAGGGGCACTTTTATCACAAATGGGTGAGAAGGATACTCAAGTAATTGTATATGCCTCACATACCCTTGACACTACCAAGGTAAACTACACAACTACTAAAAAATAGCTTCTTTATATTATGTTTTCCATGGAAAAATTCCATTCATATATTCATGGATAAAACTTCATTGTGTTTTCTGACCATGTTGCCCTTCTATTTCTCCTTAAGAATGTCAAAGAAATGCCCCACCACATACGGTGAATGATCCTCCTTTAGAAGTATGAACTTGATATTATAGATAATATAGGAGTGGAAAATGGAGTAGCTAACCACATTAGTTGGATTTACCTATCACTGGACCTCCATGTTGACTCATCCCTCCCCATTAAAGAATTATTTCTTTTTGAGAACCTTTGTGATGTTGCAGAACTTACCCCCAAGTATGTAGACATTGTGAATTTTCTAGCAACATCAAGGGTCCCCGCTAATTTCATCACTTCACAATCCTAGATTATTAAGCATGATTATCGATGGTATATTTGTTATGACCCATATTTTTGGGGAATTTTTAGTGAAATTTTTTTTAGTTGTCTCCCTTACCAGGAGTTCAACATAGTTTTATGATTCCACCACACATTTCCATTTAGAGTCCACATCGGCTCTCAACATATAACTCAGAACGCCCTTGAATCAGGACATTATTTTCCAAAATTGTACAGAGATGAACATTGGTTTTTTAAGTCAGGTACTGGATGTCAATTCACATGGAATATATTTAAGAGGAATTAAATTTCCTAACATTACATGTTATTTTGTGAAATCATCAATGCATGGGGTGTTGAATTCTTAGGGCCTTTTACAAGTTAATTTGGATTCATGTACTTGTTAATATTTGTTGAATATGTCTCTAAATGGATGTAAGGAAACACTACTAGGACCAATAAATCTCGAGTGGTTGTTTATTTTTTGAGGTACCATAGTTTTAGTAGGTTTTGTTTGCTAGGATTCATCATTAGTGATTAGTGTTAAAATTTTTGGAATCAAAACATGTAAAAATTGCACTATAAGTATGCAGTTGTTCATAAATTCACCACTTCATATGATACCCAGACTAATGGAAACATGAAATATAAAATTGAGAAGTTAATAAAATCATGGGAAAAAGGTACAAGAAAATATGAAAGATTAGATTTTGTGATTGGATGATGCACTTTGGGAAAACCATAAATATTTTAAAACCCTAATTGGAATTTCATCATATAGGATTATGTATTGTGAGAAGGTCCTAATGTACAATTCCAGGCCAAAGATTTACCCAAGTAAACTTCATTCTCAATTGATTGGTCCTTAAACTGTTAATAATATTTACCCTTTTGGTGGAATATAGGTTTTTCATGAGTAGAGTGGACAATGTATTACCATCAATTGGTAGAGACTTAATCAATTTTATGAGGATTTTATGAAGTAACTGATGGATTATATCCACCTTCACGAAGCAACATACCAATGAAACCCAGCAGGTTTTATCCTAAATTCTAAATTCCTTTATTATTGTGAGGACACTTCTTACTCTTGGTGTGTGGGGTCAGTATATTTCTGGGATAGTTAGGAATTTTCATCATCTGTCTTCTTTTTTTATTTTTGACTATCTTGGTAGTATTGTTCCGCCCCCTCCCTTCACTTTTATTCCATATTGGTAATTTTATATTCCCATTTTATCATGTAAAAGTATTCCCACATAATCATGAAATTTATTAAAAATTCCTGATGAATATCCCTTTTTCGTGTTGTTTTTGAATTTTTTAAAAAAATGTCTCAATTATGGAATGTGTGTTTTAGTATGAATTTAACATTGAGGTGTGAATTTATTTTAAATTGGTTGTTTTCAATGATATGAATGGTTTTATCACATTGAATTCTTTTTGAACAATGGTACCCATTCCATGAGTAGTTTATAGTAAAATCATGTCACTTAATATCTCCACACATCTTTTCATCCAGAAATGATGTGTGAATATTTATTACTTAATAGAAGCATAATATATGTTAGGATAATATTTCTATGCATTCCAGAATTATTTTTCCTTATTTTATTTCCTTATCTAATCTTTTTAATTACTATACTAGATTGACCAATGAGCGTGTACCTATTATCCAACTATTTTACTCCATAAAATGTTTAAAAAATGCAAAAACATAACAATATGAGTTGTGACTTGTGAAGGAGAAAACCCACTCTTTCTAAACCTTTGATCTTATTATAACTATTACAATTAATGTCATGAGGAGATTAAACAAGGGTTGAGTGATGAGTGTGATATTTTTTCCAAGTTCAAATTTGGAAAAGAACACAATAATAATAAATAAGGAGAGTGATGAAATTTAAAAAGTATGGGGATATCTAGGTATGGAGCTAAAGGGTTGGATATCTAGAATACATAAGTGAGTGTGTCTTAAAATATGATTTCAAAGGATGTTAGGAATGTTCGGTAGATAGAATCATTTAAGCATAAACTTTTAAAAATATCCTAAATTTACTAGATAGAAAGTAGAAAGAATAGAATGAAACGGTTGTCAAACACACATGTGGATAATTAGTTACATAGTTAACATCTGAATTATTTTCATATATTTGTATCATGCATCTCTTAGAATTTTTTTCTGATACAATTTATGAAACATCTTTTCCCATGATCACTGAGAATAACTCCTTAGTGTGATATTTCCATTGATCCAATTTCCATAACATATTAAATATAATTTTAATGTTTAATATTTTTGAATTTGGGAATTTCTTTATGCATATTTTTTGGAAATGTGACTATTCACTGGAGTGAAAACTTTTTGGTGTGGGGGTGTCGTCGCACTGTGATTCGCTATTTATTTTGACCCATATACCACTATGTCAATTTGATTTTGTGTCATAAATTAAAATTTTAATAAAAAAATTAACATCATTATTGATCCGATTTTTCTGATTTTTCACTATTAAAATGGTAAATTTCACTTGTATTGATGATTTCAATGTAAGTGGAGGTGATTCAGAGAGCCCACGACGATGCAGAAGGAAAATGGGCTAAATTTCCAGGAAGACCATGACCACATGTCCACTGGTTTTCATATTTCATGAAATACATGTTTCAAAATGTACTAAAATTTTTCAAGACAATCCAAAAAATTCAAGGTATAAAATCTATATCAAGAAACTTAAACCCAATTCGTCTATATGGGGGACCAACTAAACTGATCTGTCCCTGGAACTAAATCTGAATGAAGTCAAAAATTTATTTTGGTATTCTGACTATATATCCCATTATTGACGTCGAATGGAATCAAAATTTGACATGATGATAGTAAAGGTACAATAAAACAACTCCGATTATTTTTACAGGTCTACATAATTCCATTTACCATTCCAAAACCAAAACACAAGTGGTATATCAAAAAATGGGTTCCCAAAACCACTTCCCATTTTGGCTATACAAGGGATCCTTGAGAACCCCATTTGGAAGTTACAACCCGAGGTTCGTTCTACCATTTTGGAGACCTAAAGAATTCATATACACATTCCTAGAAGTTTTGGAGGCTATGGGATGTTCTACTTAAAAATATATGGCTTCTTCCCTTTCCATGGAGTTCTAAACTCCTTTTGATCACCAAAGAGGAACGTGATGTAAATCCTGAGCCTATTGTTTGTAATAATAAAATGATATTTTTAATTATAGTTTTATATGTTATTTTTAATCATATTATATTCTTATTTTATTGGTTTATGTACAGGTATGTCATACTCTATTCATTTGATCATGTTTGGGGGTACTCATTCATGTGATGTTTCACACAGCGTTCACCACTTCTTCTTCACCATTTCAATTACAGTGTTTGGATGGTTCATATTGATCAATTAAACTCTAAAAAAACTACCATTTACATGTAATTTCATTTCATGGTAACACATTTAAATAACATACAAACCTATATAGTACTTCAAGTTCTTCATATGTTTCCTTGGCTAGTTTCGGTTAAGAAGTCAAACATAAATCATACAATCATCGATGGTATCTGGTGAATCATTGTGTGTTTTCAAGTGAACCATAAGATCAGTATAAACCTAGTAAAATTTAATTTTCAGGTGTTAAATACTAGGGATTAAATTATCTACACCCTTTCTCTTGAAGTGATGAAGGGTGAGCATCATGAGAATTCCCTAAGGTGATCATGCTTAATTAATTATGTTAATTTCTTCTTTGTTTTATGGAATTCAATATTCATTTGGCCTCATAAATCAGCAAACCCCATGTTTTCCAAAACCTCATTTAAATTTTATTTTCATAATCACAACCTTATTTTTGGAATAATGATCTATGGCTCCATCTAGAGATAACTCGCGTTCATTATATACTAAAGAAATTCAAGTAAAACTAAACATATAATTTGACATGCTCGATAACGCTATCTTAAGTGCACTTGAACACCATTCATTGTTTGAATTTACATTGTATTAATCTCATACTATAATAGTGATGAAGGAAACAACAAGTATGGTTGATGAACTACATTAAATAATAATGCTATTGGATTGAATTATCATGACTCAATTTGAAAGAGTTTCAATTTTTGAGATGCATGACCCGTGTCTATTTGAATGATAGTTCATATATATACATCGGTTAGATCCATATATTTATTTTTGGTTACACTTTAAGAAGAACCCCATCATTATGTTTTAGTTCTGGTTTATGCTGACGTGTGAGGACATTGGGGTTTGACTAAACCAGACACAAATTGATTCTCAGATAATTTTATACTAAGAGTATTCTTAGAGTTGGATGGGATGATATCATGGTGTATATCAAAGGGGTCATTCCTGGAACACAAAAACCACCTTTCAAATTAAATAAAAAATCTCTTATTGGTAAAAATTATGAATCAAATAGGTATGGTTACTTCATTGAGCATGATTCTCTAATTTATGTGGTTAATTCGGTAGTTTTACAGACTAATCAATAGTACAAAGACATCATACCAAGTATTGAATTAACATTACTTAATTTTGATATAAAATAATATAATTTAGAGTAACACCTAAATATTTTTTGATATATATTTTTTGAAATAAATTTAATATTTTTGATATTTTACCTTACACGCAACACTGAGTTTAGCTTTCATTACACACAACATGTAATTTCATTGAAACATTACATATAGTTAAAATATTAATATATTGTAGGATAGTTATCACATAGCGATTAAAATTATGGGTATGAATAATATTAAATAAATTATGAAAATATATGTTTTACAAATTTATATAAAATTAATTCATTGGTGACGAATTAATTAAAGATGAAAATAAAAATTACTTGAAAATAAAGGATATCTTTTTTTTTGGAAAACTATTTTTATGCACACAAACGTGTTTTATGACAATGAATTAAACAAATAACTTTTGGTGAATTATTTTAATGAAATTTATAAATTATATATTCAATAACAAATTTAACATTCATCTTATGTGTTTTCATACAAGATATAAGAAAAATCCAATATATTTATTAAAAACAAAATTTTGCTAAAAATATATTTTGTTTCCCTATGTGAACTTATTTTAAAATTAATCATAGTAAATTTTAGAAAATTTATTTTAAAAAATGATATAAAATTTTTAAATAATCATGTAAAAAATATCTATGGATATTTTTATGAATTTTCTAAGAAGATAAATTTTTCAATGAATAGTGAAAATAATGATTTTTATTAAGAATTATTTTTTTAAGGAATTTGAAAACATTAAGAAAATATTAATAAGGTTTTAAAGGTAAAATGTGTTCAATTATATGTATATATTAATCCCATTTAATTCATTTAAATCATTATCAAATTGAAATTCTATAAAATAATGTTTAATATTTGAACATTTTCTATTTGGAAAAACACATTCTCATACATCTGTGGCGTTAATTTTAAATTAAAATTTTCCAATTATGTAAATAGAATATGAAAAAATGGATTCAATATTTTGAATAAGAATAATTTATATTTTTTTATCAAACCTAGATTAATTTTTTACCATAGAAAATAAAAAAAATTATTTCCTAGGATTATGGTAAAAATGGGTTTACCAAGTGTTTAACAAAAAAGATAAGGGTTAAAAATAACCTAACACTTGTAAAATACCCATTTTATGGAATTATTGATAACTTATAAATTTTAGGACAGATAATTTCTACTTTTTAACTTTATTTCAAGTGAAAGATGTGGGTACACAGTATTCTTTTCAAAAAATACAATTGTGTCACTCACCTCACATATAAAAGGACACCCCCTATCCTCTCTTATTCAAAATTAAAAAAACTCGTTGGTTCAAAAAATACCTAAAAATATATTTTTTAATTAGCTAATCTCATCCTTTAACACTTATTTTGGTCATAAATTAAACATAATAAGGCTTCTGATGCAAACAAAAAGAAGTTCTCAAAAGAAGAGGTGACATCCCTAATCTAGAATTTTATTTTCTTTCTTCCTCCACATCATTCAATTATTTTTAGCCCATGATGTTATAATAACCACAATATATTAAATATAATGAGAATTTATTTTGTTATTTTCATAACATAAATCCTTCCCCTCTTTCACTTAATGGGTTCTGAGATCATTATCTGTGTGTACGACATACTACCACCTCACAAATTGATGTTATTTGTTTTCCAAAAAAACATATCTTGAATGGAGATAAAATTTATTATTTAATTATAATTTATTATGTATATTTATTTCATTATTTTCATCAATAAAATATAATCAACATTCACGCATATGTATGGCATACCGTCTCCATTAACATTGTATTTAATTTTCTGTCTCTAACATTTATGGAAAAATATAAATAAATTTATAATTAATATATATTATATTGATATAATTCTTAAAATTATGTATATTACGTAACCATGATTAAATTAAGAGTAACAAAAATTACAAATCAAAACATACATGAAAAAAAAATCATTTATTTCCCACAACATAACTTTCACATGGAATTGTTAATAAATATATAATAAAAGGTCTTAAATTAATAATATATTATATGTTATGATATATATATATATATACAATTCTATAATATATGTGTGATATAATTATATTTGTTATACATTAGGTTCAAATGTGTATGAAAGAAGTTGAGACATATGGAAAGGTATTTCTAGTCTCTCTTCTATTCCCGAGACACATATGAAAATTCACTACTCATTAATTTTGTGTGGTGTATATAATACCCATTTTACATGATATAAAATTAATATAATTATTTTTATGGTTCTTAATGTTTCATTTGTTTTTATTCTTTATTGGGTTTTACGATCCAAAAAAATTAATAAAGTGGTAATGGACTTCCGTATCACTTTTTACTTATTTGAGACACATTCCATATTCACTGCATATTTATTTTATTTAGTGTATATAATTCCAAGGAATATATTTTATGTTTATTATACATAACTTTATTGGTATTTACAAAAACATTTAAGGATATCCCTTTTATGGTGTTTACAAATAAAAATTTACTAAATTGGTAAGGGGTTCTTCTCCCAATTTTCATTACTTTAGGCATGTATTATAAACTTATATTGTCACAACCCATCCCATGGGACCCATTCTGGGACTAACCCAAACCTGCCTTCCATAGACCAGGGTCTGGGGACTAGCACTAGAAAGGCATATCCCAAAAATGGAAGGCATTGCCTTTAAACCTGTACACACACTGAAAGGGCATACTACACAATGAAAACAAAAAAGAATGAAAAATAGCAAAACCACAAAAAGTACCACCACTGAGAGTAAAAGGCGTAAACTGAAAGTAAAGGGGGGATAGAATACAAGCCAAAATGAAAGGAATGTACAAAATGGAGTAGTATAAGCTATAGAGGTCATCTGCCAAGGATCCTACCTGAAAGGTAGGAAGTTCTCACTATTGGATACCACTACAGTACACCACGTCTATCGTTCCACCTCCGAGAACCATTTAGCCCTAGCTCCCCAGAGTCCCAGTCTACATTGTCTTTCGTCTGCACAAGACACAATTGGTATGGGAAAAGCCTGTGTAGGGGTGAGTATAACAATACTCAGTAGGGACCCCGAGACCACTGGAGGTCTCTTAGAAATCCACAAAGGAAAATACCCCAAATCAAATACCACAGAGGTAATACCACCAACCAAGATCTCAAATACATATCAAAAAGTTAAAGATAGTTCTCACCATGTATAAATTATGTACAGAAGTAAAGATGATTAGTCATATTACTAGACCATCTTATTCTATTAAGAGGCTCTACTGCTGATCCACACAGGGTGGCTAAGTGCTAATACACATAGGGTTTATAGGTGTTGACCCACACAAGGTCTCTAGGTGTGGATCCACATAGGGTTACTAGTATGTTGATCCACACAGGGTCTCTAGAATGTTGATCCACATAGGGTCTCTAGGTGTTGATCCACACAGGGTCTCTAGGTGCTTATCTACAAGGTTTTCTAGTCTACAGATCGACCCAGGGTTTCTAGTATGATGATCCTCATAGGGTAGCTAGGTTTTGATCCAAACATGGTAGCTAGGTGCTGATCCACACAGGTTCTCTAGGTGATGATCCAGCTAGGGTTTCTAGTATAATGATCCACATTGGGTCGCTAGTATGCTGATCCGCACAAGGTTACCAGTATTCTGATCCACACAGGGTCACTAGGTGTTGATACACATTGGTTCTCTAGTATTCTGTTCCACTCATGATCGTTTGGTTCTAATCCACACAAGTTCTCTTGGTTATGATCCACAAATGGGCGCTAGTATGCTGATCCACCAGGGTCACTAGTCATTCTTCACATCACAACCAACCACTGGATTCCCACACCTAGCACGCTTGATTTTTATAGGATCTGATCCTTAGGAAATAATTTGTACCTCAACCTCCATGAATTCCCACATAGAGTAACCCAAATTACCATCCCATTATAAGGGTCCCAACGCAACATATGGCGCATCGAATGAATGCTCGGTCTGTAAGATATGTGCATTTTGTAAAAGGGTCCTGGTTCTGTTTGAGTCCGATCGAACCTGGACAAATTCCAATCTCTTCCAAAACTTATTTAGAGTATATCAAAAGGACAACCTAGTCTCACGGGTCCCAACTCCACTGATAGTGTGTCAATCGAACGGTTTGTCTGAGAGATTTCATCGTTTTTTAAATAGGGGTTGGTGGCATCTGAGCCTGGTCCGACTCATTCAGACTGAATAGAAAAATCCCGGACCGGGGTCCCACATGACCCATCTTGACTTCATATTCCATTATCCCAACCTGGACCCAGATCAGGTTATTCATGTGTCCAATAAGGTGGGTCACCCAGTGACCCGATTTTATCCAGCACGACCGGCTCTTGCGGGCCGGTCTCTTTCATCCCGATTGGGCAACATTGCAGCCTATGCAGCCTAGCTTTAAATCACTGGCCTAGTCCAATAAAATGTATCGGATCTAGGAATTTCTTGGCCCACTCTGATGGCCCGGTCAGGTACAGCTCGAACTGGTTTGGCCCGTCTGATTGGGGGTGTGTGCGGCCGGTCCACCCGACCACCCCCTTTTGTCAAACACGACAGATGGATGTGGGCTACTCCTCCATGTGGTACCTGGTAGCATCGCATCTCCAGTACACCTCCATGGTCATTAGGTTTCGGCCCCCTGCTACTCTATCATGGTGTGTGCCGGGTGAGCCGCACAAGCCTGCTGGTGGCCCTAATCGCACCGCTGCGGCGCACCGGTGGATCTTCTACGGGACACCGGAGTTGCTCCAGTGGTCCATTTCTCGAATTTTCTCTACCTACGAGTCCTAGGGAATCCACCTATACTATGGGGGCATCAAACCCACCTTACCACCACTTTTAAAATTCGAACATCAAAAACACACAAGAACAAGCAAGGTGTAAGGACTCAGGCCTTGTTTCTGTCAGACTTCACCCTCCACGTTAGAGGTATATAGTCAAAGGGGAGGATTGGGATTTTAATGCATGAATCTAACACAATGGTCATGTACCAAAATTTAACAACCCTCCGACAAGAACATATAATCTATAGATAAACTTATTAGTGGGTTGATCCATGTTCATTGTTTTAAACGAAGAACGGGGAAAGAAAAGAAGTCACAAAGAAAATATAACACCTACATTGTTTCAAATTCCTTTCCATAGAGTTCTATCCTCAACGGTTCAAGCGGTTAACATCTTTTTTCCTTTCCCGACTTCATTCATCAAGGAACATCGATGTTGATGACATTTTCTGGGAATTCTTCATTCTTCGTTGGAGAACAACTCACCAGAGGATCGTCAAAACATTTCCAACAGTATTAATTTCCACTCTCCAATGTGTTAGCTAATTAAAAAGTGAACACACCAAAGTGTTTCTGTTATGCTTTGATGTTGCATCGTTATGGTGTTTCATTTATGAAATAGCATAGTAGTTATGCTACATCGTAATGAGCAATTAAGGGGGTTCCTTTAATGAGCCTATTTGTCGCCTCATCATCACACTACAACATTGTTCTTTGTCGCTCAATGGTTGAGAAAAGAAACAAAATATCTTTTTAATGTTATTTTATTATTTTATGCAGTGTCTAAAAAAATAACATTTTCATCTGACACTTTTAGGCCTAAGTTAAGCCTTTTCTAGGTGAATCCTGGAATTTCGAGTTCAATTGTACCCTCATATTTTTTATCAGATCACCGGTTCAAAATTTAGAAAAAACCTTCATGTACATTTTTTGATCATACATTAAAAATAATTTCAAAAATTAACATTCACCCTAGACCAGATCTGGTCAAGGTTAGGCTCTGCCTAAGGGGAACACATCCTCACGACTTCAATGGTACTATTGGATTTTCAATCTGAATTATCGTTTATTAGTTATAAGGAGTTGATAATAAAATAATTGTTACATAATTATTTTATTTACAGCAAAAAACTAACTCCCATAGTTGTCCCGCACTAGCCAATGTTAAGATCTACCTAATGAAATCATACCCTCACAGTCTTAGAGGTGGTCAATGATTTTTAATCAGAGTCACCATTCATGGGTTATAATAATTTGAAAAATAAAATTATTTTATGTTATTATATTATTTATAGTTATGTCATTTTTGGGTTTTCATACTATAGGCATGTGTCGACAAAGCTTAAGTCACTCCTAGGGTAAAACCGTAATCCTGAATGCAATGGTGCCCTTGGATTTCAAATCTGGTCACCTATTTTATAGTTATCCTATTTTTTTAGGAAAACCTCAAATGCATGCCATTTAAAACCTAAAATTTTTTGACGGATCATTTCGGGTACTCCAGACCTCGGAATCGCATGTCGTCTCAGCACTTGGTCTTAAAATAATTCTATATAAATAAATTACATGGGATTTTTGAGACATCACATTACTCCCCCCTTTTCTTGCTTCACATCCTCGTAAGCCAAGACAAGGATGAATAATCAAATGGTAGTACTAAGAACGAATCTAAGCATCCTACTCCCATGTGCTCTCCTGGAGATTCTTGTGATTCCGCCGAAAATGCACTAGAGGAATCGACAATCCAAAAAGAACCTAATCCTATTGATCATCTATGTCCACTGCAAAATCTGAAAATTTCTCCCCATCATCAATGTCCTGGTCACCCCAATCGATTGACGTGCAAGGGATCATGCACATACTTCCTCAGATATGACACATGGAAAACAGCTTGCACCTGATGCATTTGTAGGGGAAGAGACAGGTGATACGCCACCTCGCCAACTCTGTTAAGAATCCGAAAATGTTTAATGAACCTCAGAAATTACTTGACACCGCTTTAAAAACTCCTCAATCCCCATCGGGGTGAGATTCAAAGGAACACATGGTCTCCCTCCTTGAACTCCATGGGTCTCCATCTCTTATTAGCATACAATTTCTGCTTGTTCTTTTTTGTCCTCATCCTCTCCTAGATGATCTTCGCCTTCTCTGTGGTAGCCCATACCAACTCAAGAACCAAGAGAGCTGACTCTCCTAGGACTATCCGACAAATAGGTGATCTGCATGGCCACTTGTAAAAGGCCTCAAATAGTGTCATTATAATGGTGGAGTGATAGCTTGTTATAGAACACAAACTCTACCAGTTATAGGTGGTCCACCCATCTGTGACCAAAATCCAGGACACAAACATGAAGCTTTTACTCCAAAAAGGATGACATGCTCCCAACCTATCGAAAATCCATTATGAGATTATCTTTATGACAAATGAGCACATCGGGCCTCTCAATCAACATTCACAAGTTGTTCCTCACTAACTCACTGTATGAGTGGGGGACTGACAGTCATTGACTGAAGGTAAGATACTCCATCATCATTCCTAAAGGATATCTGCATCGCACTTAACTATTCCATTGATTTTCTCACCAGTTATAGGCCATACCTCTTACTAAACACATCTTCTTCCACGTTCCCCTTCCTAGGAGTATAAACTATCTCAACTACTAATAATCATACAGGCACCAGTCCATCCACATGAAAGGAAACCCCTTTACTAACTGGTATGATCATCGACCCTTTAGTAGTGGGTACTCATTCCCCCTACCACATGGTTAATGTTCCAGTAATACAAACATAATAGAGAACTCTGGATCTTACTATGTCGTTCCTCTGCATGTCCCATAACTATGCCCCATACTCACGAAACTCTAAAAAATCCCTCTGAAATAATGATGATGATATTGGTGCCATATCAGGGTGTATAATGATGTAGAAGTACCTCTTTTTATAGGGAGGTAATCCTGGAAACATATTTTGAAAGGATGTTTTTACACTCTTCCACTACTTTTGGGAATTGAATACTCAACACATCTACTACAATGAGGGTAAGGCTAGCCGACTCAAGAGTGATCGGTTTCACCCTCCTATCCTTGAGTTTATCCCATGCTACATGGGTTTCCTTTTTCACTAACAATGGAAAACCCCATACCAATACTGCAGATATACCACATCCTTTGGTCTAAAATAGTCAATTTGACCATGAACTGTGGATGACCAGTCCATACCATAACTAACACCATAAGGCCTCGATGCTCCCACTAAGAGCTTCCAACTGCACTCTCACCTCAAGGGTCATATCACACCATCATCACAAGTTTGATTATCAAGTATCCTCTCATAGGTATCTCTATATGTAATGATCAAGTGATTGGCTTAACTGAAAACTCTAGGTATTGGACAAGAATCATTGTAAGAAGGAATGATTAGTACTTTTGTCTTTTAATATGGAAGATAGTAGTAGACACATACTATACCTGGAATCAGTCAAACATCCATTGGGTCATAATTCTTGAACGCATGTAGCTACTCCATTACCCTATCCTCTGGCTCCCTAAGCCAGATGGGGACAACATTTGGTTGGTGGTTCTAACATGTTGGAATATACACCACCTCATTCTACTCCCCTAGGTGCTCTTCCATGTCTTCTACCCTGAATATTCATCAATTCTTATCACTTACTATTCTTGAAACATTTTACACATCTAATTCTCTAAGATTGACATTTATTTCTTACTTTCCAACTGCTAAAATTCACCGGATGTATCTACTCTACGAAATAACTTTCAACCACAAAGGATCTCTCTAGTAACGTAACATATGTATGAATGAACAGAGGAATAGTGTTGGCTCAAATGTCCCTAAACACATCTTGATCTAATGTATGAGCCATAAAGCAATAGTCTTAATTTATTTATCGATTACTCGGAATGGTTGGTACACCACGATGAATACTCAGCTACAGACATATCGTCCAACCAAAGATATAGAAGCTCTTGAAAAAACATACCCCATAGATTTTAATGGAATGGGACCCCTCCTCTGAGAAAGGTTCTCAAACATTGACCATGGAAAATTCACCTCATTGTAAGATCAAGGTAATATAAATGCTCCCATCGCCCATGCTGAGCAATGTTGAACGATCACTTCCAGGACCACAATCTGATCTAATGGTCCCCTAGCTAGATGAAAACTCAGTCACCACCTCAAGCTAGTCCTTAGCCACCTGTGATCCAGGATTCTCTTCGAACCTGAGGGGTATCTGTCTCTGAAACTTGTGTACAACACTAATCCTACATGTCTCCTATATCAGTAGTGTCGGTAGTAACAGCTGACCAATAGGTACTGGTATTATTGGGACACTTCCCAAAGGTAACATCTTGGGCAGCAGTCCTTGTACCAAAGCCTCATCACTCTGTTGACCATCCTCATGGTCACACACTGGAATCCTGGATGGATTTATACATGGTGGCATGTTGAAAGATAATCAAGATAAACCACAATCAATATGTTATACATGGTGCGCTGAATCAAAATATATCAAGAGAAAAAGATTTCTAAAACACATGAAACTAGTGTTTTTATGTATCGAGTCAGAAAATAGAATTCAGGGTTTTGGTGTATGGATACATCGGCCACCACACCAACACTAGAATCCCTATACTAAATGTGAAACTCAAGACACTTAACACTATTGACTCCATCAAAAATATATAACATAGTTCATATGGTAGAACCAACAACCCTCTAATACCAATTTTCCATGACCCGTCCCCTAAGGCCCAAGCCATGACTACCCCAAACCCGCCTACCATAGGACAGGGGATGGTGACTAGTATTCTAATCTATACAGGGTAGCTAGTATGCTAATCCACAGAGGGTCTCTAGGTGTTGATCCACACTGGTTCTCAAGGTTCTAATCCACACAGGGTTTCTAGTATGCTACTCCACACAAGGTCTCTAGTATGTTGATCAACCCAGGGTCGCAAGGTGCTGATCCACACATGGCCTCTAGGTATTGATCCATATAGGGTTCCTAGGTTCTGATCCACATAGGGTCACTAGTATGATGATCTGTATAGGGTCTCTAGTATTCTAATCCACAAAGGGTCGCTAGGTGATGATCTACGTAGAGTCTCTATAATTCAGATCCACATAGGGTCAGTAGTAATTCTTCACATCATAACGTGCCACTATATACCCACACTTAGAACACTTGATTTACATAGGATCTTCTCCTAAAAACATTTGTCATACATAAAACTCCACAATGTCCCACATAGAGTGACCTAAAGGATAGTATCATTGTAAGGGTCCCAATTCAATAGATGGCACGTTGAATGTACGCCCGGTCTGTAAGATATAGGCATTTTTGTACAAAGGTAATTGTTGCATTCAAGTATGATCCAACTTGGAAGTACACCAACCTTAGACAAAACTCACTTAGAGTATCTCAGAAGGACCGCCTCATCACAAGGGTCCCAAGGCCACTAACAACACATCATTCGGATTCCCGGTCTGAGAGATATCGTTGTTTTTGTAAAATAGGACTGGTTGAATCCAGGCCCAGTCTGACTTGGTCAGACCGACTCAACCAAACCTGTCCTAAGGACCTGCATAAACTATCTTGTTTGCCTCACCCATTCATCCTCACTAGACCTAGCTCCAATTGATTATGGGTCCAATCCTCTAGGTCCCCTAGTGGCCTAGTTTTATCCGGCTCGGCCCGCTCTGGTGGTCTAGTGTCTTCTTCCCGCATGGTCCATATAGTGGCCTCTGTGGCATAGCATTAACTCACAGTCCCAATCCTCTAAAATGGAACACCTAAAGGAACTGACATGGATTCTTGGGCAGCCTCGTCTGATAGGCCCCGCTCGGCCTTTCTGGTACATCTCGGACTAGTTTGGCCAGTCTGGTTGGGGGTGTGGGCGACTAATCAACCTGGCCACCCCCTTTGGTTTAATGTTGCCTGTATATGTGAGCCACTCCTCCACTTGGTTCCCACTGGCACTTCATCTCCATCACACTATATCGGCTATCAGGTTGCGACCACGTGCTTCTCCTCAACGGTGTGTGCCGGGCGCACCACTCCCACCTCCTGGTGCCCCTTTTGCACCAATGCGGCCAGCTAGCAGCTACGGTGCACGGATGGGCATGTCATCTCCCTCCACCCGTAGCTGGCGGTAGAAGCGGCATAATGGTGGCTCTTCTACAGGCCAACGATGTCTCTCTGGTGGTCAATTTCATGAATCATTTGTGCTTACGTGATAGTATGGATTCCACCTTATCTGTGGTGGCATTAAAATCTCCTTGCTGCAACATTGAAAATTTTTCCACGAGGAACGTAGAAGAAAACTCAAGGCGGAGGGACTCTGGTCTTGTTCATGTTGGTCGGCACCCTCTCTGTAAGAGTTGTATAATCAAAGGGGAGGTTTGGGATTTCAACACACGAATATACCACATCATTCAAGTCCCAGTATTTAACAACCCTTCCAAAAGATCACACGATCTGCAGATCAACCTGTTCATGGTTTGATCCATGTTTATTATTTTATAACGAAGAAGAGGGAAAGATAAGTAATCACAATGAAATCGTAACCCCTACCTTTTTTGACGTTTGTTGTTATAGTATTCCATCTTCAAGGGTTCAAGAGGTCAACTCCCTTCATCGCTTCCCGGATTTGTTCTTTAAGACACATCGAATTCAATGATATTCCGTCAGCATTCGTCATTCTTATTTAGAGAGGAAACTCTTTGTAGGTTCATCAAATCTTTGTCCACAGTTTTAATTTCCACTATCCAACACATTATCTAACTAAAAATTGAACATGACATAGCTTCTCTATTACACCGTGACGTTGTGTCGTTACGTTGTTTCATTTTTAAAATAGTATAGCTATTACACTACATCTTAATAATACATTAAGGGGATTCCTTTAATAAATCTCATCATTTCCTCATTGCCACACCACAACGTTTTCATTCGTCAATCAACGGTTGAGAAAAGAAATAAAATAAATTTTTAAAGTTATTTTATTATTTTCCGCAATGTCTGAAAAAATAACTTTTCTATCTGACCCTTGTTAGTTGTTGATAACTCTATTAGAAGAGAATCCTGGAGTTCCAAGTTAAATGGTGACCTCAGATTTTAGATTTTTTCACAGGTTCATAATTTATAAAAACCCACTCGTACGTTTACTAAACGTACTTCAAAAATAATTTCAAAAATTAACTTTCACCCTGAACCCGTGTTGGTCGAGGTTAGGCTCTTCCTAATGAGAACAAGCCCCCACGAGTTCAATGTTACTCTTGGATTTTCAATCCATGTTACTATTTCATAGTTATAAGTATTTTATAATAAAATAATTGTTACATAATTATTTTATTTACTGAAAAAAAACTAACTTTTAATATTGGGACACGTCGTCCATTGTTAGGATCTTCCTAAGGAAAGAATACCCTCACGAGCTCAAATGTGGTCTCATATTTTTAATCTAAGTCACCGTTTGTGAGTTATAAAAATTTGAAAAATAAAATAATTTCATTTAAATATTTTAGTTATGGTTATTCCATTTACGAGTTTTCTCACTTATGACACGCGTCGACTAAACTTAAGTCGTGTCTAGTGTAAACATGGCAACCTGAATGCAATGGTGCCCTCAATTTTCAGATCTGGGAACCTGTTAATGAGTTATTAAACTTTTTCATGAAAAAATCTCACATGCTCAATTTAAATCTTTACATTTTTCAACGAGTCATTCCGGGCACTCCGAGCCTTGGAATCGTACGCCATCTTCGAAATTGGTATGGAATTAATTCCATATAACAAATGACATGGGATTTCTAAGACATTACATATATTATTTTATGAGTTGTATATAAAAAACCTTTGACATGTAATATCATGAATTTATTTATCCTAATGATATTTTAAGTTGAATTTAATTTTATTCTTTCATGGGGTTTATGATTCAAAGATACCAAATTGGTAATGGTTTTATGTTACAATCTCAACTTTTATTGGTATTGATCATGATTGTTCTTCCTATGATGAAATCATATGATATATCTCTAAATAAAATAATTAATTTAATTATCCTCTAGTTATTTCCCAAGAAGGAATTTTTCATTTTATTTACCTCTCTTTACGTACTCAAGAGTTCAAAATAGTGTTTTTAGGAAAAAATGTATGTATATCTCTCTTTTTTCAAAAACCCTTTTTCTTCCAAACCATGTCGACTAAAAATATTTTTAAATTTTTTTACATTACTCAAATGATTTATTAAAAAAATATTTACCCGTGTTTTAATTGTTAATTTTTTTTTAAAATGAATCTTTAAGTCATTTTCCAAACAATTCGAACTTGGATTTTACCAAAAAACTGAGAGAAATTTTTGTTTTAACATTTACCACATAAATTGAATTTCCCCCATCATGACCATTTTGTTAATTGAAGAATCTCTTATAAGTTATGTAGGTTTTTTTCAAAGAAAATGATTGATTTATTTATTTAATTTTTTTTCAAATAGGAAAATATATTTTCCTCGTGAAAATTTTTAAATGATTTTTAAATCTTCTTTTATAGGTTATCAAGGTTATTTTCAAAGAAAAGTGTTTTCCAATTGTATTATATATTAAAAAAAGGTTTTTCAAATCGGAAAAGATATTTTCCTTAAAAAATGTTCTAGATAATTTTTTTATCTTATTTAAAATGATTTGAAGGTATTTTTTAAAGAAAATAATTTTCTAGATTTTTTATGTTTTATAAATAAAATTTGAAATAGGAAAGGATATATTCCTTAATAAATGCTCCGAATGATGTTTTAAAATCATTTTTCTTCTAATATGGAATCATTTTATTTTAATGATACTTTACTAGGAATAATATTGAATGAAAACATCCTTATTATTTATTCGTAAGATTAATGTTTATGTAGATGAAATATTTATGAAACCCATTTTATTTACACGAGTTATGTTGTGATGATATGATGAATGTTTTATGATATTGTGGAACACATATGTATCGATATCATTACAAGATTTTTGGGACCTAAATATCCCTCCAATGAATTGGTTGATGCTTTATATCTCATGACATAACAATGTAGAACAAGTCGATGGTCTTGATCCACTTAGGAAAATAGGTTCATTATGATCCACTATGGGAAACAAGTGTGTTCTAATCCACAATTGGAAAAAGGTCATGAGTCCTGATCCACTATGTTGATGGTCTTGGTATTTAATCATGACATATTAAATGGTTTTATATATTTAGTGTGGTTCCACAATTTTATGGATTTAGCTTATGGTTCATGATTGATTTATGATTATTTCTCACTCTTATGGTCCATGTTTTTAGAAATGATAATGTTTTATTCCATGAATATTGTTTACAATTTATGACATGTTGGCTATGAACTTCTTATGTTTTATTCATGGTCACAAACCCTTATTATTATATTATATTTTTATATTATCGTATATTGATATATATTATTTTTACCCTTATTGAGCATTTGATCTCACTATTTCTTATATTTTCTTCCCTAGGTTATGAAGAATGAATTAGGTAGGGTATGACTAAGAGGATTACTATGTGGGAAGATATTTGTGAGAGATGTAAAAAATTTATTTAATAAAATAATTAAATTATATTTATAAAATCCAAAGACACTAAATTATTACGGTCCTCAGACATGTATTTATGAAATTTATTTTATATTCATCTAAACATATATGATATTTATATATGAAAATACTAGGTTTTCATCGATGGTATCAGAGGAAAGGTTTAGTTTTCCTTTGGAAACTAGGATAAGAAAACATTATTAAAATCTATAGAGATATTTTTAAGTATATTTCTAGGGATATTTGTAATTATAAGTCTAAGGATGAGTCAAAGTAAAGAAAATTTTCCTAGAATTTTGGTAAGGGATTTAACAAGTGGTTTCCATGAAATTAAATCCCTATCTGAATAATTCAAATGGATATGTCTCTTGTATAGATTTATCTAGGGGTAATAACTCCAAAAAGGGAAATTGAGTTGGACTCAATCATCACCTGGTGCATAATAATGGGCATTGTTGCACACCGAGTTTCACACTCCAGGTGGATATGATTTGGAAATGCATAAAGTCTTTATGAACGATTATAAAGGATTTAAATAATAACCAAGAATAACATAGGTTAAACCTAAGGTTTCATAGATTGAAAATAATTTTTCATAATTTAGATATATTATAAGTGGTTTTTCATGATTATGTGGTTCCCCATAATGATTATTGTTGTTCACACTATGCATTTTGGTTTTTGTCAATGGTGAGAACTAGAAGGAACTGGATATATATTTAATGTGAAAAACAATGTGCTTATGAGCAAATAAATCGGATAATAACTGGACTTATAGAGATTATTATTTTTCCAAATCAATTATCATGATAAATGATTAAAACATTCCACCCTAACCAACCCTCAGACTCACTAAAGAAGAGAATGATAGAGTTTGTTGAGTGTTCGGGTTGTGGATACCAAAGATGAAAGATGATTATATTTCATATATTTCAAGAATGTGGGAAGAATCACCCATGTGAACATATTAGTGGAATGGGAAGACGTTTTGAATATGGAAAATAATGGCACAAATAAAGTAATTGCAGAGGAAAAATGAAAATTCCAGTTAACAAAATCGATGGGAATATTTGTATCCCTAAACTATTATCAAATGATGAATGTTTTAAATTTGTAAAGTATGGGAATTATGAAAATTGATGTCATGTGGGGGGAATTGTAAATGGAATCAACAAGTTGGTATCAGTAATAATTATTCAACTAATTATGAAGAGACCACAAATGACATATGAAAATAAGGTTGTATCCTGGAATAATATGATGACGGATAGTTAATTATTTAAGAATGAAGTAGAATGAATTAAGTGTTTTTGTATCAAAATCCATGAATTATGAAATATATAAGTTTTTCATTAAGTATTTGAAAGAATGTGCTTAATGGTGATGATATCCTAGAAAATTAATATAATAGAACGGTGAAATTTACTTAAAAACACATGATTAAGGGAAATATAACCCTGAATATGTTCATTATTTTGATATAATGATATTGGGATAAATAGATGATTGATATGGATAAATTAAATTGTATAATACTTGTTCCTTTGGATCTGATTAATGTTTTACTAAAAAAATTACTTTATTCTATCATAGATAGAGTTCACAACATTTTTTGATTTAATTAATATATCCTATAATCTAAGTTTTATTTAATGAATAAGGAATTATGTTTGTTTTCAATAATGGTTTATGGTTATTCAGGTTATTTACATGTTTCAAAATTATACATGATGAAGGTATACACATATTTGGTATGTGATAATTAAGATACACTTCTTACTATTAGGAAGATTAATGATAATTTCATTTGGGAAATTTTGTGACCTTATTTCAAAAGTTTTAGATTTTAGTCTTTTGTACGGGTCATATAGTTAAACATTTATGAAATGGTTTATGTTGAACTTTGGATGATGTTTTAGAGATTAATTTATTACATCAAAATATAATGATTTATCCATATTGGATAAAAAGTGAAAACCATTTTGTTATAAATTGAGATAAAAGGAATGAATTATTGGTCTATTATAGATCATGGGATCCATTACTACTTTAAGCATAAAAAATCATATTCAATTCCTTGAGTAAGAGATGAAGTGGAAATTGAATGAAGCATTACTAGATGATGAAATTGTGTCTACTGATTCATAATTATTACATCTTACTTTTCTATTCCTTTATATTTGGATATCACAGACACTCTCTTAAAAAAATTCTTACTTTTATGTCTCAAGTATTTTATAATGTTTCTCTAGAAAAAATTACTTTTAACATACATAGAAAAATTTCTAATGTATTAAGATTATAAACCGTTCATTATTAAATATGATCCATGGGATTGAGTATACATCCAATTAATTATAATTTAATTAATTTAGGCCACTAGTAAGAATTTTGTCTTGTCTACTGTTTTGAAATATGCCATGAAATTTATGTTAATTGTAGTAGTGATATATTGGACTGAACCTCATAAGAATTACCTTATCTAAAAATGATATGAAATTATATAAGACTATCTTAATATTATAATAAAAATATAATATATATATATATATATTAAGGAATTATTTTAGAATTTTAATGGTGCTAAAACAAAATAACGTAGGGCATTCAGTTATGCCAGAACTTTGTGAGCTGTCAAAGAGACAACTATCTAATCATATTACAAGAAACATAGAAATATGTCCATTGTATATTTGACTATATATATATGTTAATTTGAATAGCTTAGAGCTCATCACATTCATAACCCAATGTGAATAAATTTTTCTCACCTTGAAAATCTCATTTCAAAATCATTGTATTACTTTAGAGAGTTATTGTTCTAAGGACTCCTTCATAGGATTGTGACCTTTAGAACAAATTTACTTTTTTAATCACATGTCCAATAATTTTTATAATAGATGGATTCTTGGGATAGTAATATGTTGAATCCAATCCATAATAACTATGTATTCCATGGCTAAGAAGACATACATCGATCTTATATCGAGGTATTCCAAGGATAGGAAGGCAATGCTTATTCCAATCATCATATCAAGAGTTTTTCGGATATGTAAAGATATAATTTATAGTAATTATAAACCATTAATACCTTTAGTCATGCTTATTTAATACCGTTAGTCTTAATGTTAAAATATTTTATTGTTTTAATATAGCTTGTAAGTCACTCTAACTTTTACTAGTTATTGTATTGCTTGTTTTTACAAGTCTGTTCCACTTTTCATGTAAAATAATTTTAGTATTTATACTTATATTTATATACTGTTAGTTTTTATATATATCTACGATAATGGTAAAAATATAATCTGATGTAATTAGATCAACTGTGATTTCAATTCTTTCACACTGATCATCGAATGATTCGTAAGTCTAGTAATATTACTTTAAGAGGTATTATTTTTTGATTAGTTAAAAAATATAAACTACAATTGACCCAAAATTTTCTAATTATATCCATATGAGCTACTATAATGATCCAATAATGGGTATCAGATCATGTTTCTATTTCTTATATACTTTATGAGTTTTTAATTTCATTACATAATGGAATTTTTTTAGGTTTTTTATAAAATTTATATTTATAAACTTTGTTACACTAAAATTTATTTTCAAAAAGAGTTTCTATTTTTTTAAGATGAAGGTTATGAATATTGGATATCTTGAAAATATGAATCATATTCGACCACCTATATTTTATGGGAATGACTATGAATATTGGAGAGATCAAATGAAAAAAATTTGATTGACACTGGAGTTAACAATTTCTTAATGCATATTGGAAAATATAAGATTAATGATAAGAATTTTTTTCCTTTTAAAAATGACGTGAAATTAGAATATCAGTTGAAATAAAAGTGCAAAAATACATTAATGTTTTCTATTAAAAGCAATATCTACAATGAGATATCATCTTGTAAAGTTTTAAATAATATTTGGAGTAAATTTTATGTAACACATTTTGGAACATCCAAAGTTATAGAGAGAAGAATATTTATTCTTATATCTCATTAACAAGACATTTATTTTCTACTTGGTGAGACAATATTCATGATTCACTAAAGTTTCCTCACAATTATAAACAGTTACAGTATCTTAGTGAAAATGGTATTCTTGATGAAATTATTGTTAAAAAGATTATATAAATAATTCCCAATGAGTTGGAGTCTAAAAAACCATTTTTGATGATACAAGAAATATTACTAATCTCAAAATAGATGATTTTATTAGTACTTTCATGAATTATTATGTAATATTAAAAAGAGATAGTGAAAAATCAAAAAATAAAAATGGTGGCTTTTCTTTTACTAAAACATTTACCCTACCTTTCTAAAGATTAGTTATTATAGAAATTAGTGAAAATTTCAAGAAAAAATAATGTTTTTGTTGAATTTGAACCAAGTTCATCACCACCTTTAGAAAATTGGTTTGAAAATCCAACTAGATTGATGAAAAATACTATTTGAAAGATATACTTTTAATACATGTATAAAAAGAAATATAAGGATAAAGGTGACAGGAAAGATTTGGAGTTCACTTGTTATGAATGTAAGAAAGTAGTACATAACCAACTTTATTGGGAAATGTTTGAAAGGAAGGAAAAGAAGAAAATAAATTTGGACACAAATTCCAAGAAATATTATAATTCCAAAGGCACAATTTTTTAAAGCATCTAAAACATGGAGTTTCGGTGGTGGAAATTATTTTGAAAATTATTCTTAAAATTAATGTTCAAGAAAAATGAACGTTGTAATTTTTTCAATAGTACCCATGGTAGATCGATGTCTCGTGGAAAAGTTACACACCATTGAATCCCTAATTAAAATGTATTTAAATGAAAATTTTCCTGATGAGAAAAATTATACATATATTGATGATGACTATTCCATTGTAGAATATCATATATTACCTAATTATGATGAAGATTATATATTTGAAAAACTATTAGATAATGAAAATTGTGAGATTTTTAAAAAACATGATAATTAAAAAGAATAAAATTCTAAGTAAAATTAGATAATAACACTTTTTACTAATGTAATATTATACTTTTCAAATGATCTTTATAAAATTAATTTTGATAAACTTTTTCTTGAGAAAAATATTTTAAAAACAAATTTTGAAATACTTAGTTCCAAAAATATTAAAAAATAGGTTATAAATTTAGTTGTAAAACTAAAATCTAATATTACTAGAGTAAATATAATTTTATCCATTTTTTCCATAGGTAAGGAAAAATTCTATAATTTTTTTTATCAAACTCGAACTTATTATGACAATACCATAATGGGTTTTACCAATAAAAACCCCATTTTTAGAACCAATTACATTGTTCCAAATAGTGCGTATTTTCACTAAGTTCTAAAGTAATGGCCACTGAAAGAAATTTTTTTATTTTTCAAGAGTACAATCATTACGATTTGATAAGTCCTATTTTTCTAAGTTAATTACTTTTTACCAAAATAATGAAGTTGGAAAAATCTGGTTACCCAAAATTATGTAGTCTAATAATATCGGACGCTAGATGGATTGAGTTCTAAAAAACTTCTCCTTTTATTTTCAATAAAATAGTAATAGTACTAAAAAAAAAATTGGTACATGGATTGTGGTTGTTCTAGGCACATGACTGGAAATAAATATTTCTTCAAGGAGTTAATCAAGATTAAAGGTTCAAAAGTAACTTCCATAGATAATTCTCAATGAGATTTTATCAAAATATGTATCATTTTTATTCTTGGGAAAGCCCTTACTTTGAATGTATTATTTGTTGTATGACTTAAGAACAACTTTATAAGCATAAGTCAATTATGTGATGAAGGTTAACTTGGGAATTTTAGGAATTATAATTCTACTATACATTGTTCTAAGGATGAATTTATTCTTTTTGTAAATCTACAAGATAATTTTTATACACAAATATTAGAAGACCTTATGAGCTAAGAATTTCCTTATCTTAGTGTAAGGGAAGATCAATCTAGGTTTTGGAATAGAGTTTTTAGACATTGTAACCATAGAAACTCTGATAGGTTTACTATGAAAGTACTTTTTAAGGATCTACATTATCTAAGGTTTGATACTTAAAAAGTCTATGAGCCTTTTCAATTTGGTAATAAACATAAGTCAAGTTTTAAATCTACTTATAAAGTCTAAACTTCTAATGCTTTATAGTTAGTGCACATAGACTTATTTATTCCTACATAAACCAAATTTTTTTTTGGAAAATTCTATTTATATGTCTTAATTGATGATTACACTATATATACTCGGGGCTATTTTCTAATAAGGAAATATGGGGACATTAGTTATTTTAAAACATTATTATCTAGAGTTAAAAATCAGAGAAATGTCACCTTTATAATTATTCATTGTGATTATGGTGTAGAATTTGATAATTATAGTTTTTAAACTTTTAGTAGTAAAAAAGTTATTGATAATAACATTACAACACCTGAAACCCCACAAAAATGGTGTAGTTGAAAGAAGAAATATAATTATTCAAGATATTACTTGTTCCATGATGATTGAATACTCAGTTGCTATTTTTATGGGTTGAAAGAGTTAGTTTTACATGTTATATTATAAATTGAGTAGTTATTAGAAATTTTCTTAATAAAACCCCTTATGATTTGTAGATAGTAATAAAACAAAAATTTTATTACTTCAAACTATTTGTTTGGAAATTATTCATTTTTAATACTAAAGATAATTTACATAAGTTTTCACCCAAATCCATTGAAGGGATATTTTTAGGTTATTCCACTAATAGTAATTCTAATAAAATTATTAATAAAAATACAGGCACTATTTAGGAAATAGTGCATGTTATGGTAGAAGACACTTATCCATTTGTTTTCAAAAAACCTCAACCTACATCCATTGATGATACTTATAAAGTTTATTTTCAACATTTGTTATAAATTTATAATTATAAAGAAATAACTCAATAATTAGTTTCTAAAGTTATTCCTTAGAATATTTTCTTTCTATTGTTGAATAAAATTCATTTGAAAACACTAGAAGTCATTTGTTTCTAAGGAATCATCCTAGTGAAAGTATAATTGGTGATGTAGATCAACCAGCTGGGAGTAGAATTTCCTTAATAAATGGAATTGAACATCTAGATTTCTTATCCCAATTTGAACCCAAGAATCTTAATAATGTTTTAGGTGATGAGGACTACATTAAGTCCATATAATATGAATTCAATTTGTTTTAAAGAAACTAATTATAGATATTAGATAAACAACCAAATGAAACTTCTATAACATGATTAAAATAGGTTTTTAGAATAAATTTGATGAAATTGGAACAATATCTATAAATCAAGCAAGACTTTTTTCTAAAGGTTATAACACACAAGAGGGAATATATTATGAAGAATATTATACTTTGATAGAAATACTTGAAGCTATTCGAATACTTCTAGACTTTAAAACATTATTTAATTTAAAAAAAAAAATAAAATTGATGTAAAGTGTCCTTTTTCATAATGGATATGTTTAGGAAGAGTTTTATGTCGAACAACCATATGGCTTTGAAAATAAAAAACACGTAGAATATGTTTATAAACAGTCCAAATAAATATATGGACTTAAATAAGCCCTTATAGTTTGGTATGTTAGGTTAATTATATTTTTGTTATAGACTAATTTTGTTAATGGAGCTTCAGATCCAACTATTTTTGTAAAATAATTTAATACAAATATTATGATATTACAAATTTATGTTGATGAAATTATATTGAGTTCAACTCAAAAATAATTAATATATTCTTTTGCATATATTATAAAGTTTAATTTTGAAATGATTATGATTGGTGTGTTCACATATTTTATTTATTTTTAAATTTTAAAAAAACCACAAGGAATCTTTATATCTCAATATAATTATATAAAATAACATCTTACGAAATTTGGATATGAAAATACTAAAAGTATTAGTACTCCCATTGGTATTTATAATACTTTATTTCTTGATGAGGCTTAGAAATTAGTTGATCAAAATATTTTTAAAGGTATGATAAGAATTTTACTTTACGTAACATCTAATCATCTAAATTTAATTTTTTTATTATGTTTATGTGAAAGATACCAAGACAATAAAAAATGATCTCATATTAAATTTTTAAAATAAATTTATCATTATTTTAAGTGAACATTTGATTTTGGATTATTCTATTCTTTTGGAAGGTTTTTTGAACTAAAAGGATTTTCGGATTCTATATTTGGTGGATGGAGAATGGATTGAAAAGTAAATTTTGAAAATGTAATTTCTTAGGATATTCATTAGTTTCTTATTCTTGTAAGAAAAAACAATTAGTATCAATTTCTTCTACTGAAGCCAAATATGTGGAAGTCGGATGTTTTTGTTCTCAGTTGTTGTGGATGCAACACATAATCACTAACTATTTCATGAGGTTTACTAAAACTCAAAAACCTTGTGATAATAGAATTGACATTTCATTAAGTAAATACTAATCACATCACTCACATGATAAACACATAGATATAAGGGACCATTTCCTTCAAGATCACACACTTAAAAGAGATATAATTTTATAATTCATTGGAATTCAAGAACAACTTGATGATATTTTTACTAACCCTCTTAGTTTTGATAGATTTTAATATATTAAAAATAATATAGGAATGATCAATATTAGGTGATGATTCATATCTACCAATTTTTTTACCAATCTCCTTACATTAATACACTCTATTTCATAGGGGGTAAATATGTTTTCTATTTTTAAAAACATTTGATTTTTCATAAAAACTATTTGTTTTCTAAATTTTTATTTTTTATAAATATTTTGTATCGTAATGAGTTTTTTGGACTCAAAATTTTTTAAATAATTTAGAGTCACCATTCTAAATTTTATTTTTTGGACTCAAAAATTATTATAAAATTTCCAAACTCAAAATCTATTACAAACTATTATAATCATTTTTCAATCATAAAACTATTGTAATTAGTTTTTTATAATAATACTATTGTATTTAGTTTTACATAATAAAACTATTTAAATTAGTTTTTCATAATCAATCTATCATAATCAGACTATTATAAAACTATCACAACCTGTTTAATTTTAAAAAACCAGGAAGTACAGGTTAGTCATATTGATAAAACTTTACACTTAGAAAGGTTATTATGTATTATTTATGTTTTTTCACTAATCCATTAATTAAGTTTATAATTATTGATTTTCTTAAAATTTATGATTTAAAAATTGTTGATTTTTTTTTCAAATCTTAAATGTTTTTCTAATCGGAATATTTCTCTATCTAAAAAAATTAAATCCTTGTGGGTTAATATAAACATTAAATACTTTCTTTGATTAAATCATGGTCTTCAGATCAAAAATGGTTTATATATCATCTATTTATTTGAGTATAGAAGTGAAACTACAACTTCTAACACCTATATAGGTGTGGGACAACCCCTGTCCTATATTGGTTCTCAATTTCGTTTCTCCCAATTTTTTCACCCTTCAATGTCATCATTCCAATTCTATTTCATTTTCTTTGTTCTCCAATATCATTTCTCATTATGATTGTGATGTAATAAGATTATGTAAAATGGTATCTTTTTAAAGAAATACTTTTTATGATATCTTGGTTTGATATGTTCAATACAACTCTCAAAAGGATAATATATTTTCAAGGTGGGGAATGTGTTTGTGTAGTGAATCTTGATAAATATTTTGAACAATATTATCCTGAGATATTTCGAGATTTTAATGCATTTTTTAGTTTGATAAAGAATATGGTAATGATAGAGTTTCTTTTTTCATGTTTGGACATAGATATAAGATTTCATATAAAATATTAGTGGACTTTCTTGGTATTTATTCTGATGGAGAAGCATATTTACCTTCTCAGAAGTTACTACATATATTTGGAACCTTTAAGAATAATAACGATAAATATTACTTGATCTTAATATATGTGAATGTAAGGAAGGATTCACATTTGAAATTAGAAAATAGAGTAATTACATTGTGGATGAAAGGATATCATATACCTAAAAATGGTAATAAGGATAAATTAAAATTATCTAATGTTTTTGTTCTAGGCAACTTGGTAAATATGAGGAAAATAGACTCGGGGAAGTTTGTTTTCATTATAGTGGGAAATATTAGAAGTGGCTCAATAAAATCAACGATTATTATATTTCCACCCTTCATCCATAATATTATTGTGAAATATATGGAGGTTTTTAAATTTGAGAATATGTATTACCAATTCTATTAAATGACTGTTTTTTGGGGATGATATAATTTCCAGAATGAAATTGGGTTTGATTCTAAATCAAAAAAATTATTTTGAAAAATTTGATAGTGCTACATCAGAGGCACAACCATCAACTAAAGTAGAGGAAGTTACGAATAAACTAAAATATGTATCTTCCCTACCTATAAAACATAATAAAGAAAACATAATGTTTGATGAAAATTTAAAGCAGTTATTGTTACATAAAGCATAAAAGATACCATGGGATACCGATTTTTATCTTCATCCTGTTGAGGTAAAGGCTTTTAAAATTCATCTATGGAATAGTTAAAAGAAGAAGAGAAAAGAAATAACCAAAATAGAAACATTTTTTAAGAATTAATTGTATAATGCATGCTGAAATATGTTGAAAAGGATTCTAAGTCTCATATCCTTCTGATATCTCATTCTAATTAATTCAATTTTGAAGAAGGAATTGTTTTTGAAGAATTTATGTTATTTTTCCCAGTATTCCTTAAGTGTACCACAGGGATAAGGGAAAAAATTGTTGAAGAACTAGTACGTACCATTATTAAAAAATTATTATTTTCAAAATTAGTTTTTAAGGGTGTTTTGAGAATATCATGAAAATTAAAAGGAGATATTTAGAAAAAGATGGAGAAGAATGACAAGAATAATAATGACAATAATAAATATAAGAATATGTATAAGTAGAATTTTATGTAATATAAGAATAATAATATGAAGAGGAAAGAAAGATAAGGAAGAGGCTAATGATAAATAAACAGAGATAGATAAAGTTTCAAAAGAAAATGAATCATTGGAATCAACTTCTTCTTCATTATATTTAACCTCTAAGTAATATAAGGATGAAGAAGCTTCATCATAAGAATAACATAATTCATCAATAAAAGAGGAAGGAATGTCATCCTCAAAGGAATAAGAACAAAATCAATATTCTCAAACAAAAGTTTCTGACCAAGATGAATCTGATAAGGATATGGTTTTTGATGAAATATAATATGATGAGAATATTTTAAATAATTTTAATTATAAGGATGAGAGAGTTTCCAAATCTGGTGTCTAATAATCAAGACTGAATCCTCTGAAACATTCTTTTGTTTCATCGGTTTCAGAGGCAACCATTACACAAAAAGGTTTTGAATATATTTTCCAATATTTTAATTGGTTAGAAGACACCACTCTATATTTTCCTAATGTTGAATAAATGTGTCAACTTATTCAAAACATCCTCAATTAGAAATCATAATTGTTGAATGTAATATCCAAAGTAGTCATCTGTATTGAGGAGGAGTTAAAAAAGTTTCAAGAAAAGTCAAATACTCACAAAAGATCATAAAATCAGATATTTAAGTTGGACAACCTATTGGATAATGATATTTGAGATCATTATGACCAATTTTTTTAGGTAAATAAAAAAATTAAAATATTGAATATCCCTTCAAAAAATTATCCTCAAATATTTCTAACTAAGTAATGTTTGTTGATAAATTTAGATATTCAACTGATTATCTGATAGAGAAAGTAAAATTATTGACACAAATTTTTCGGAGATTAGATCTAGAGATTACAAATCTCTGATCATGTGAAGCCAAAATTTTCATTCTGAAGGAAGAGTATAAAAAATATTTTGAGGAGTTAGAAAGCTTGAAGAATAAATTTTAGAAGCAGTCTCTTCTGTAAGAGAAGATTGTAAAGATTGGGAAGGATCATCAAGAGTTCAAAAATATTAATGATTTCATGAAGATCCTTATAAATAAATATTAATATTTTCATTTGAAATCTTTAGTAATGTTTTTAAAACATTTTAATTCCTTATTATTATGAAATAATTTTCATCCAAATAATTTTTCCTTGAAGGTTTTCCAATTATTATTGGATATATGTTCTTTTATATTATTCATGGATTATTAGTTAGTTAAATTTATTGTTTCCAATGTTATCTTTTCTAACATTTCAGGAAACATTCGATTCATTACAATTCCTTTTTTTAAATTGAAAAATAAGAGAATATTTTATAAATGGGGATAATATTTTATAAATGGGGAGAAGTTTTAATAAAATGGGAGATACTATCTATTGGGGGAGAAGTATTCCTAAGGGTAAGATTTATTATTTAAAGAAGGTTTGTTCTAAAAATTTCAATCGTATTTCAAAATATTTAAAAACTCAGAGGGAGTTATGTTGTAATAAATAAAATCATAGTTCTTAAAATAACAAAGGGTTGTATGTTTTTCATGTTATTGTTCTTTTATGATTTGTGGTTTATGCTTTCCAAAAAGGGGGGATTTTTAACTAAGAAGTATTACTTATTACATTTCCTTTCCTTTAGTTTCAGAAACCAAAAACACTCTCATTAAAAATTACTAACTTTTTATATCCAAATAATTTTAGAATGTTTTTATAGAAAACATTACTTTTATCATACAAATAAAAATATATAATGTATTACTATTATAAACCTATCATTATTTAATACCATCTATAGAGTTGATTATGCATCCAATTAATCGGACAGACCTTTATTCAGACCATTAGTTAGAATTTCTTTATGTTTATCCTAGAATCAATATTTAGGAACATCAGAATGATTCTAGTAAAATTACTTTGAAATAAGCCTCAAAAGGATTAACATATAGAAACTGAAAAAGATGTCCATCAGACTATCCTATGTTTATAATCTAAATATATAGAATTGTTTATATCATAAGGAATGATTTAATAATTTTAATGGTGCTAAAAAATGATGTCTAACATTCACTTATTCCATAACATTTTGATATTTTAAAGAGATAGTTGTCCAAGGATATTGCAACCAACTCTAAAATATGATCATTAGGGATTCACCTATAAGTAGCAGGTCATTTAAAGAGTTTGTAGATGATTGCAATCACAACTCAATCTATATGATGTTTTATATGAATGAATATCTCATTCTAATGTCTCTATCGTACTTTAGAGAGTTATAGTTCTAAGGAATGTTGGTCAGAATTTTTTTACTTCATAAATAATAAGATTTTGTAATCACATTTCCATTCATTTTTAAAATCAGGAGCTTCTAGGGATAGGAAGATGGTGAATCTGATCCATCATATCGAGGGATTCTTTAGCCAGGAAGATAGATTTTGATCATCATATAAAGGTATTGTGGGGATAGGAAGATAGAGCTTATTCTAATCATCATAATAAGGGATTTCTATCTAAGTAATGAAAATATTTATAGTAAGTATAATGGAATGGATGCCTTTAGTCAAGGTTATTGACTACCTGTAATATTATGGGTAAAAGCGTGTATTCCTTTAATATAGTTTGTATGTCATTCATTATTTTTATAGAAAACGTATTGCTTGTTTTTACAAGACTATTCTGAAGTACCTGTAACGTAAAGTTAGTCTTCTTATTTATACTTATGTACTATTTGTTTTATCAATATATCTATGATTATAATGAAAACATACTATAATATAATCAGATAAACTATGATTCGGATTCCTTCCCTATGATCATTGAATGATCTATAATTTTAATAATATTACATTAATAGGTGTTGTTTTTTGATTAGTGTAAAATTTTTAAACTACAATTCAACATGAATAGAAGTATAACAATATAATAAACTCATAAAATCCAAAAAATCTCATGATATAAAGGAAATATAATCCCTAGGTAAATAAGTCCATTAAAAATTCTTGATCACATCAGAATGGTATCATACTAATTGGAACTCACACTTAACCTCTCTCAGGTTCATGATGTGTTTCATGTATCTCTCCTGAGGATGTACATACCTATTTCTCCACATGTATTTAACCCAGTGGTCGTACTACTGAAGCATGGTCATTCATTTAATAATTAACATGTAGAGGTTATGGATCATATAGAAAAATGGCTATGAGGCAAGACCACTCACCATGCAAAAGTTTTATGAAAAAACCACAAACTAGAAGAAGCTACATGGGAACCTAATGATGTAATGAGGCAAAAGTTTCCTCATTTTTTGATACAATAATGATGAATTTTGTGGGAGAAATTCATTTTAAGGGTGTTAAAATGTAACACCCTGAAATGTTTTGAAATATATATTTTTTCAAAGTAATTTAATCTTTTTGATATTCTTTAGACACAATTATGATTTTATCTTACATAACATGCAACACCGAGTTTGTAATGCATTACATGCAGAACCAAGATTAATCTAAATGTGACATACTATTAAAATAATATTATTTAATATGATAGTTATTTCATAGCTATTGGAATGGTGAGTATGTGTTTGGTTAAGTAAATTATAAAAATATATGGTTTTAGCATGTATATAAAATGAATTCTTTTATGTCCAATTAATTAGAAAATATAATGAAAACTCTTTAAAGATAAAGGAAATATTTTTTGGAAAAACTATTTTTATGCACACAAACATGTTTTACCCCAATAAATTAAACAAATCAATTTTGGTGAATGATTTTAATGAAATTTATATATGATAGATTCGATCAAATTATTATCATTCATCTTATGTGTTTCCTATAAAAGAGATAATAATAAGTCCAATTTTACACATTAAAATTATATATTTTTTAAAAAGCAATTTTGTCCCTTTCGGCACAATTATTTTGAAATTAATTTTTGTCACTTTTAGAGAATGTATTTGAAAAAATGAAACTAAATTTGGAAAACATCATGTTAAATTTATCTTAGGGTGAATTTTTTGATACTTTTCTATGATGATTAATATTTTGATAAATAGAGAAATATACCAGTTTTTATTAAGATTTGCCTATTATTTTAATGAATTTAAATACATCCAAATAACATTAAGATGGTTATAAAGGTAAAATTATTTCAATTATAAATCTATTAATCCAATTTAGGTCATTGTAATTTTCACAACCCCTTCCCACAAAGTGTACCACTCTTGGGCTGCCAATGAGATAAGGGAGATGGTGACTACCCATGTCTTTCCTCCATTAGGCCCCAGGTTGATGACTAACACTAATGGTCTAAAAAAATTAATATGGGAGGTATTATCCTCTAAGAGATAATTAAAAATAGATAAATAATATTGATGATCCAATCAACACCCTCTCGTGAATATATAAATAAATCCTTAGTGAAAACATGAAATGTCATACAGTACAATAAAAATCAAAGGGAAAACTATATGCACTAGAAAGGTAAAGATGAAAAAGACTATAAATCCCAAAGATCTCCTAAGAACCCATGATATGGTAATATTCATCCTTATTTCTAGCATACTTGGATAACCTAAAAAGTAGTCTATATATATTTAGGGTGAGCATAATAGTATGATTAGGGTATTAATTGCACATCAACAACTCTTATTCTAAGGTAATATCCTCCACTCCACTCTTCCTCTATAAGAAACAAACCAAGTAATAGCATGCCCGCACAACACCTTCTTTTGGAAGTCCTAGATATCTATAAGATTCTCCTCAAATGGTGAATCATATTCATCATCCATATTACCCCAATCAATGGAAATAGATTCATCATTAAGATACTAATAAAGATATGACATTTAAAAAATATCATGTATCTAGCTCATTAATGGGGGAAATGAAATCTGATACACCACATTTCTAACATGAGACAACACATTAAAGGGCAAACAAACTAGGGAGAAATATTACTCCCACAACCAATCCTTTGTTGCCCATGATGAAGATTCACCTTCAGGAACATGTTACCTCCAACATTGAACTCTATAGGTCCCCTCCTATTATTAACATATGACTTTTAAAAATCTCATGTTGCCTTTATCCTCTCACGAATTACCTGAACCACCACTATTGTATTATATGTTAGTTAAAGCCTGAGAATTGATGAATCTCAAACCCCATTCTATCATAATAGAGAATGGAAAGTTTGGTTGTATAATGTTTCAAAAGACACCCAACCAATAGTAGAGTGGAAAATATTATTTTTAGAAAACTCGACCATGGGTAGATTCAAAATCCCCAAACCCCCAAAATTCAAGACACAAGAAATAAAATTTCTCAGAGTGTATGGCTGGTCCATTTTTCCAACTTTCTATCTCTAAATGGAAAGATGTACTAAGGAATAACTGAGAGCTAAAGAAATGTTGAAGACCTATCCAAAAAGTGTGGGTAAAGTGAGGATCTCAATCTAGTATAATAATCCTTGGTTCTTCATGGATTCTTACCACCTCCTCCAGTTACATCCTTAATAAAACCTATACTAGTCTTGACACCATGATCACTATAAGGTTGGATGATTTCATAAAATGATCCCCAATAACCCATATAGAATCATAGCTTCTCCAATATTGAGGTAATATAGTAACTATGTCCATTGATATGTCCTCCTACTTCCAATGGGGAACATCTAATGGATAGAGTAAACCAATAAGAACATGGTGCCTCACCATCACTATCTGGAATACCAAACATCGAAAAAAACACTGTAACTGCATGCTTCAACCCCGACCACCAAAACTGAACTCTCAAAGATTGGTATATATTTTTCATGTTGGGATGTGCCTGCAAAAGGGAAATATGTAACTCAATAAGAACCATGTCATACATTGCTAAAGAAACAAAAACCTATAAAAGGAATAACAACCAATGTTATCAATCCTCAGACCAACCATCTGGTGTATCACTGAAAACATCTTGGTCTCTCTAGACATCAACCTTGGAATCACTTAACTGGTACTCTTCCACTTTCAACACCACATATGAAATCATTATCATATAGAAATTAAAAAATCTCTTATTTATAGATAAATTTATGATATTTATTCCATAACACACTAGGAATCCCTAGATTCACTACAATATCACTACCTGACTTCCTTCTCCGTGCATCAGCAACAATATTTCCCTTTACTAGCATATATAAAATTATAAATCCATAATAATACTATAATTTTTTCCACCAACACTAACACAAGTTCAATTCATGCTTAGAGAAGTCATACATCAAGCTATTGTGTTCAGTAAAAACCAAAAAATGAATGTCGATGAAGAAATGTCTCCACAAAATCAATGAAAACACAATTTATGATAACGCAAGATCATGGGTGGAATATTTAATTTAATGGGGATAAAACATACAAGTCCCATAAAGAAAAAGAAATATCCACTGTATTATAACCTAACCCAAGACAAGATGCAAAGAATCATAGAAAACATCAAACTAAACACATACTACTAGAAAACAAAGGATTGGAGAACAAAACAACGTCTCCATAAGGTACAAAAACGTTTCCTGACAATAGTCAGTCCACAAAAATGATTGATCCTTTCTGGTAAAATCAATGAGAGGAGTTTCAACCCGAGAGAAATTAGTAATGAACCTCCTATAATATATTGTAAGACCATGGAATATATATACCATTATGATTGTCTTGGGAGATTCCCAAGAAGTAATCGACACTATCTTTGAAGGATCTATATATACTTCTTACTGGGACACAACAAGCCCTAAGAAAGTTACTTCACAATCCCAAAACACAAACTTTGACTACAACCCGAAAATATTTTCATTATGAAGAACTCCAAAAATACACACGGATAATCTATATGATCCTCCTCAAATGCGATGTACAATAGAATTTTGTTAAAGAAAAATCACCATGAACAAATACAAGAACTCTCTAAATACTACATTCATCAACTTCATGAACATGGTTAGAGAATTCATCACATCAAACAACATGATAATGAAATAATAGTTCCCATTACAAAAAATTGAAATAATTTTTATGAATATCCCCATCCTACAACCACATATGATGAAATCATGACCAAAAGTCAATCTTCAAGAACCTATTTTCTCTTTTCAGCTGGTCAAATAAATCATAATTCTACTGTAGATGATAGGGGTTCTTCACTATCACTCGGTTCAAGTGATGATAATTTATATAAATCTGAAAACAACCATTGGAATTATTAATGAACAAAACTTGTGCACCCCAAAGTGACACAATCAGCTAAACCAAACCTCATAGAAATAGATCGTCAAGATGTACTCGCATCTCTGATAACTCAAAAGGCACCATCCAATATGGAGACATCAATATAGGAGTCAATCCTAGCTATATATTAATCCCAAACTCAATCTCCCATTGAGGTGGTAATGCCACAACATCCTCTGAAAATACATTAGGGTAATCTTCCACAACAATTAGAAAAACATACTTCTCAACATCTAATGTGCTCAACATTAACTTGACCACCAATGAAGATAAGGAAAAAAACACACCTATGACCCATACAAGGGTCTCGTTCACCAAATAAACCATTGTATCTTCTTCAGCATCATATAATACAGCCTTATTCCTAAATCAATCCATGATAGCCTACATCAAATAAAACCAGTCCATAACAATGATTGTTTCATATGGATACATCCATAATTATAGGAAATATCACCAAGAGTGGTGCTTCAAAATATTTGCCTTACTATTACTATATACTTTATACAAGTTAGCTTGACCTCCAACTATAATAGTAAATTCAAAGGGAACTACAAGCCTCTCTACCTCATGTCCCGAACCTTGGAAAATGGAACGTGATACAAAGGAGTGTGTCACTCATGAATTGAACAAAGCATGCACCAATAAAGAAAACAAGAAAAGGGTACCTACAATAATGTCTAGATCACTCAGTGCTAAAAACACTAAAGTATAAAGCTGAAAACAACTTACTATGAAACCTCTTTTCCCTTTTTTTGACCACCTACATGGCCATGTCGACTCTTTGAGGAAAAGGAGAATATTGGAGTTATACTCTACCTGGCATATCTCCACTATTATGATCCCAAACTAGAACGCCCTGATGGTGTTTCGTCGGATGAAACTACCTCAATGGAGTAATCTGATGTAGAACACCTAGAATATGATCGATGCTAAAAAGGCTAGGAATTCTCACCATTGATGATCATAGTATACATAAGAAATGAATAGGTTTGATCCCTAGGAATATGTCTGAGACCTTTCGCACGTAATGAAATGAGATGAGGAGAGCTGGGACCTACCCACAATAGATAGAAAACTCATCTGTTTAAGAAACTGGGGAGCCTGAACCTCGTATCTTATTTGTGAGTAATCTTGATGACTCCCCTCCCATAAAGATCTAGTTATGCTCATTGTCCTCTCAATAACCTCTTCTCTTTCTAAGACCTCAAGATATGTCTTCACTATAAACATGGTGACATATAAATGGATCTTTTCATGTAAATTCTCTTTAAAATGCCTCGGTCTAACCTGATAATATGGAAATAGGTATGAACAATATCACAAAAGGGGCCTGAAATGTATATGGAACTCTAGTATTCTATAATGCCCTTGTCAAAGGGTGAGACCCTCGTAGAGGCTAAATACGTATCTATTCAAAGAAAGGAAATCTACTTCAAACTAGTCTTGGAACTTATCGTGTAATACTTTTGACTCCTCATGATCTCCAAGGAATAAGAACCACAACTGCCTCACTGCCCCATGCATCATCGTCACACCAACGAAAGCCAATGCTCCTTATAAGCATGGATTGAATTGAAATCTATATTAACATCATCCAAACATTATTCTATGATTTAATCTTAAATATATACCTCAAAATTCTATAGAATCTAGCATTGAAACTATCATATTGTCCTCATACAAGAGACATCATCCTCTACCTCTACTCTATAATGATCTGTTGGAGCATCTTGTAGAACATCATCAATGTGAACCTAATGAGGACAACAACCTGGATCAATACCTACAAAATGAAAATACTTTTAGTTCTCATAAACATTGAATATGAAATATTTAAAATTAATTAATTAATTAATTATATGTTATGTTTTTAATAATTATTCTATCTCAAGGTTTACCCATTGCAAACAAAGGTGAAAAGATGGATTATGTATGATCCTTTACTAGGTATCTATCATGCATCCTATATCACTTCATTTAGTGGGCATAATAAACATAATGGTCCATGTATAAGATTATAGGGGGGCCTAAATACCCACATACTAGCCTATCTTCTATGTTTACATCTCTCACTATAATTAACTGACACTGTTTCTTTACCGATCCATGTAATCACACCTATTCCTAACTCCAAAATCCATCTGATCCCCCAACTTAAATCTTTGATACCAATTTTTCACAAACCTCTTCCCCCAAATTATACACCTCCTAGTCTAAAAACAAGAGAAGGGAGATGGTGACTACCTGAGTCCCACCTTCAGTAGGACCCGGGTTGGCGACTAGCACTAAGTGTATAAAAAACATGCATATGGGAGACATTACCCTTCTAGAGAACATACCAAAGAGAGAGTTAATTTATATACACCAATCAAAAACTACATAGTCTTATTTAATTAAATAAAAAGTAAAAACATGAAATTCCCAAAAATACTATAATAATGAAAATGAAAACTATAATTAGTAGAATGGTAAAAAGGTAGAAACCACAAATCCCAAATTGGTCCTACAAAACCACAAGAAAGTAATTTTTAGATAGATCTACAACATTCTCTAGCTAACCAAGAAAAAATTTTATATATATGTAGGGTTATAAAAATAGTATACTTCGTAGGATCATCCCTAGAGCCTCTCATGAAAAAGATAAATAAATCCTGATAAAGTATAATGAAAAATTGTGAAACTAACTCATCACCTAAATAGGTAAACTAAGTTCACATCCTCATCATGGATAACTATCATTGAGTGTCACAAAAAAGAGATCATATATTATAATATTGAAACATCAAGGTTACCCTTCTATGAAACATCGAGGTTACCCTTCTCCTACATCCCCAAATGTTTATTCCTCTGTCCCAACATCCCACATCTTGGGCCATATCTCCCAAAAATAATCATCCCCAAAGACCACTAGGAATGGATTAATAACATGTACCTCGATCATCACATCATCACATCATCCCATATTACATCACCATATATAGTAACAAAGTAGTTTTTGGGAGCCACCACAACCTGTATGATGTGTATAATATATCGGGTATTATACCTTAAGCCATTACAACCCATACACCGAGTAAGTACATCAATCCATCACATTCTAAACACATCATACCTAAAATAATAGTTTATATATTATATATAGAGATACATGGGTGTGAAATAAAAACAAGACACCACATCCCTATATACACATATAGGGGAAAACTAACCATCATAAATACTAGAATAAGTAAATACCAAGAGAAGAGAGAAGCGCAAATAGGGGTGGTATTTTATCTATCCTTCCTATATGATGTTAGGGAAAACACCCTCCCATAGTATATTGGGTTTCAATATCCCTAACCAACATGGGTAGGGTGGCAGATGAAATCACATAATATACAAGATATAATATAGATCACAACCAAACTATGGGAATAACTTAGTCTTAGACTCAACTGTAACTAACATTTCTCAGACACCCAACTACCTTTGATAAGACCAAATATCATATAAGAACACAATAATTAAAAAGAGATACATTAATTACTACTTTCCTTTATATCATTTTCCATCCATTAATTAATTCATTATCCATTTCATTAACCATTAAAATTATTCCACATTACATTACATTAATCACCCAAGTAATGTCCATGCATTCCTGGCACAATCCAAAATGAGTCCATGATTTATCAATATTAACATATTTTCAAAATTTTACTTCCAACAACACCAATACTATGGGTTAATAATTATTCGTTCATTAATATATTCATTCAATAAATTAGGTGTTTGAGGAAAACCATCCTAAGCAACCACCAAGAGGAAACAAGAAACTATGCAGATCCAGCTACCTCAAGTAGTGGGGAAAAAATATAGATAAAATAATCAATGAAACCATTGTACATTTAAAAAAGTCTAAAGTGATAATACCATCACTTAGTATCCCAGAAATGGGTATGCCCAACTTAAACCTATTCAATTTTCTCTTGTGTAATTCCTAACACCAACAAGCATATCCTGATGCACCTCCCCATCTTAAGCATCAACTACTACCAATGCCTCCCCACCCAAATCACATCACCCATCCAAGTATCATCCATTATAACATTACAATTGAATGTATGTAAATATTAGATGAAAAGGATCGACTACATGGAATAAAGAAGCTCCATGTGACTCGCTTCACTAAAATAGGGGGCATGCGCAATAAGGTCTCACCACAAGAAAACTCATGACATTGGTAGAAGGGTAACATAATTATAAGGGAATGAATTTGGGATTTCTAGTCTCAATATAAAACAATCAATAAAGAATGAAGAAGATGATATTCATTTCTGAGTTGGTAGATACAGGATGATTGAATTTTCCAGATTATAAAATATTTAATTCCATCTACAACATATTTCATTAAAATCACAATAAAGAGGCTCATTTAAAGCCTTGATCATCACCAAAAAATCAAATATATAGTTATCCTTGATGAATAAACCTTTTAAGGCCCTTGATTCATGCCACCAAAAGTTTCACATGTCTGTTTTCATAAAACTGGAAAAACTCTCCATATATGCGATTTGACATAGCCATAAGTACCACATAGCCAGAATCCTCGAATTTTCATTTCCCTACATATATTAATCTATCCACTTATATATTCTAACTAACCATAAATTGTGATACCTAATCCATGAACCACACCTTTGCCTCATGAACTCCTTCATGCTTCTATATTATAACATCTAAGAACCTCTAGACTTTCTCTAGGCATCCTTATAGCACCAAAACCATCCAAACCATGAAAAGGTTTAGATAATATGTATTTGATCCATTACATGAAGAATTTACATATTGAATTTTCATATAAAAACTTTTTAAACTTTTGAACATTTTCTATTTGGAAAAATTATTCTCCTCTCATTCACCAGATTAATTTAAAATTAAAAATTCCCACTTTTATTTTTTGAATTTTATTGAATGGATTCCATATTTGTAATCTTCATAATTTATATAAACCAATAATTTCAACTTTATTTATTACCTTAATGAATAGTAAAAATAGAAAAAATTATTTTCTGTGGTTAAGGGAAAAATGATTTTACCTAGGGTTAAACCAAAAATATAAGTGTTAAAAATGAACCAAAACGTGTCTAAAACCCATTTTATGGACATATTTTAACCTTATATATTTTAGGATTGAGAATGGTCCATTCTAGAGCTTTGTCTCTTGTGCAAAATAAGGGTATAATTTTTTTTCAAAAATTAAAAGTGTGATACTCACCTCATATATAATAAGTATTGTTTTAATAAAAATATGTGATATATATTACATAGAAATTATTATTTAATGTTAATATATTATTTACCTTTCTTTATTTTCTTCCATCTAGAAAATGGAAATATTATTCATTCGTACCTACAACCTACCATTTCCATGAATGTTGCACTTCATTTTCTATCTCTAACCTTCATGGATCACTATAATACATGCGTACTGAAAACATATGATATTTATATCAAGGATAAAATTATAGATATAATTATTCCATGATAAAATTAAGAGTAAAAAAACAAATCAAAACATACATGAAAAAAAGTAGTTATTTCCTGAAACATGACATTTACATGGAATTGTAAATAAATGGGTAATAAAAGGTCATAAGTAAATAATATATGGTATGATATATATATATAGTTATTTAATATATTTTTAATATATTTATATTTATTATAGAGGAGGTTCAAACGTGTATGAAAGATGTTGAGACTTATGGAAAGGGTTTTTAAATCACCCATTTATTTCTATGAAAGATATTAGAATTCACCGAAATTTTATTTTGTATGATTTATATACATACCATTTAACATGTTATATCATGAATCTAATTGTTTTAATTATAATTAATGTTTTATTTAATGTTATACCTTATTGGTGAATAAGATCTAAAAGATTACTAAAGCGGTAATGTATTCTTATCACACTTTTTTACTTTTGCGAGAGACATATGATATTAACTACCAATTTATTTTATGTGTAATATATAATACCCACGAATGTATTTTTATATGATTATCCTAAAATTTATATGGATTTACATATCCATTATAGGATATATCTTTCATGGGTTTTACTGTTCAAAAGTCTCCAAAGCAGTAAGGGATTTTTTTTCTCAATTTTCCTTTTTGAGACATTTGTTATGCACCTATATTCCATTTATGAGGGGTATATACAACCCATTTCACATGTAATAGCATAAAATTAGTTATTATAATGATAATATATTTTACATTTAACATTATATTTTCGTGGTTATTATGATCCAAAGTTACCAAACTGGTAAGATTTTTATGTTGCAGTCTCATCATTTTTTGGGATTACTCATGATAATGCATCCAATAATAAAATCATATTATTTATCCCTCAAGAAACTCATGAATTTCCATATCGTGTGATTATTTCATGAGAATAAAATTTTTCCTTTAATTTTTCTCAATTTATGCACTCAATAGTATTAAATAATATTTTAAAGAAAAATAATATTTATTTATCTCTTCTATCAAAAAAACATTTTTATTCATAACCCATGTTCCCTAAAAATGTTTTAAAATATCTTTTAACATTATTTAAAAGATTTATTATGTACATTTTAACATTTTTTATTTTTTATTTTTTAAAAACTAATCATTATGTCATTTTCCTAATAATGCCAATTCAGATTTTACTGAAAACGTGAATGTAATTTTTATTTTAATACGTACGATGTGAATGAAATTTCTCGTCATCATGAACATTATTTTCATTGAATCTTCCTTTATATGTTATCAAGGTTAATTTTAATGAAAATTATGTTAAAAATGTTTTCAATTTCAAATGGTGTTTTTATGGTGGAAAAGATATTTTCCTCAAGAAATATTTTAAAAGTTTTTTAAATATTATTTTATAAGTTTTCAATGTTATTTTATAAGAAATGTAGTTTTCAAATTTTTTATGTTTTAAAATGTATTTTTAAAATAAAAATGATATTATAATCAATAAATGTTTTTAAATTATATTAAATATTATTTTATAAATTTTCAAGGTTCTTTTAAAAGAAAATTATTTTTATAATGTTTTATGTTTTAAAAAGACTTTTCCAAAGTGTAAAGTCAATATTCTCTAAGAAATGTTCTAAGAGATCCTTCAAAATAATTTTCCATATAATATGACATCTTTTTATGTTAAAAATTATTTACTAGTGATAATATTGATTAATATGATCTTTATTATATCTTTGTATTGTTAAAATTTATGTTAATTACATGTTTATGAAACCCATTTAATATAAAAATGTAATGATGTGAGGATATGATGATTATTTAATGGTATTCTGGAACACATAAGTATGGTTTTAATTTTCATAGGTTTAGGACCTATATATCCTTCTAATGCATTAGGTCAAGCTTCATATATCATGAGATAACAATGGGAAAAAATTCAATGTGCTTGATACACTATGGGAAATAGCTCCCTCTTAATCCACTATGGGAAACAGGTGTATCCTGATCCACAATAAGATATAGGTGATGAGTCTTGATCCAGTATATTGATGGTATTGGTAGATAACCTTGAAATATTAATTTTTTTCTCTATTTATAATATTTCCAAACTTTTATGACATGCGATTATATTTCATGAATGATTAATGATGATTTCTTGGTCTTATGGGTCATGTTTTTTATAAATGAAAACATTTTATGCCATGAATCATGGGTATTATCTATGGCATGATGGGTATTAACTTTGTATGTTTTATTCATGATCACATACCCTTATGCTTATCTTATTATCCAATATGATCATAGATTGATATCTCCTATGTTTACCCTTACTGAGCTTCTAATCTTACCCTTTCTTAAGTTTATTTTCCTAGGATATAAAGAAAATTTTAGGTAGGGAATTCTTAAGATGATTACTATGTGATAATATCTTTATGGGAGATGTTGAAGATATTTTATGAAATAAAATGTGTGTTTTTCTTATCTCAAAATACAGTAAACTATTTTCATCCTTGAGTGTGAATTTATGAAATTTATTAAATATTCATCTAAAAATATGATATATTTTCATATGAAAAAATTGGGTCTACATATTTAGGATTCATCATTTTGTATGAATTATTAGAGGCCCCACAACATAGTTCAGAACCCCTTCCCTTAAGGACATCCTCAAGTACCACTTCGATCAAGAGCCTCAAGATAAAACATCTCCCAATAAGGGTGATTTGGATCTTGTTTCAGTAAACTCTTCACCAAGATCCCCAAATACATTTTCCACAAGAACTATTATCTGGACATATATTTTAATTTAAGAAGATGAATTAGATTCTGTAGTTGAAACCATTGGCACAGACTATGAAATACTTTAATGGTCCTAAAAATCATGATTTGATTACATGGAATACTCTAAGTAAAATAAATAATGTATAATATTAATTATAACATATCCTTACAATTCTAGGAGTAGTTATATTTGAATACCAAGGACTGTATTCAACAATCTCAAAAACTCTAAATATTTGGGAATAAATAATAGTTCAGTATAAAGACCTTCATGCATCCAAAAACACAAAACATTATAAAATATTAATGGAATGAACTACTAAAGTACTAAATCATTATAAAGTAAAATAATAACATATTTAAAGTTATAAATTTATCCAAATATAAAAATAGAACAACTTTAGCTCTATATTGTTTCTATTAAATCACAACTTTCAAAAATATATGTAAAATTTAATGCTGTAAAAAAAATTCCAAGAATCATCTACAAAGATTTATCGTATAAATATATTATCAAATGTAAACATTAATAGACAAGTGAATATTTAATGATTAATTTATTCTTTATAGTAATAATTAACTAATTTTTATCATTCTATCAATTTAATTTTTTCACAATTTTCCTATTGATTATCACTTACTTCTTGTTGGTTTTTAAAAGGAAGACATTATATTATGGAAGTTATATTTTCTTTTTTACCCAATTAGTGATAAGGTTATTTTCCCTATGTTAGTTGATGATTCATCTATAATGATAAAAATTACTTTTTATCTTGAATATTAACCATTGAAAAATTCTAAAAATATAAAATAAATTTCAAAATAATTGAATCTTTATAAACACTGAGTAGAAGTAGATTTCATATAAATAAAAATTATAAATATATTAATATAATATGAAATTATTGAATTTTCTTATTATATATTCAATAATTTACTCTCATATGGGTATAAAATGGATGAATATGCAGTGTATATTCCATCCCTATATTTTTAGGATAACATTGCAGATAAATGACGCAAGAGGTTTGATTCCCCCCCCCCCAAGACTTGTGCTCTTGGATAGGTATAGGTTGGTTGGATATGAAATGATTGTCCCATAACTATAATCCTAGGTTAGTTTCTTGGTAAATTAGAGGGTTAATGACTTAGTATAATAAAAATAAAGAATAAATTTTTTATAAGTGGTTCAATGTTCAAGAAGGGTTCAAGTACCATGAATTTAAATTAGTGTAAATTTCACATAAATTTTCAGAAATAATATATGTGAAAAAAAGATGCTCTAACTATTTCCATAATCCATAACCCAAGTGATCATAACTAGAATTATTCTCGGTCAAAACATTGGTCATTAAATTCTTTACACCATTTTATTATATTTTTTAACCTTTTCCTAATACTTGAGAAGGGATACATAGAATGTTGAGAATTAAATTTTTAATATGATTCCTTTTATGTATTTTCAACTAGAAAAATTTTATACCTTGTTCTCTTTTAGGATATGCACTAAAATTTTCCTAATCCATAAAAGGAAATGATTCATGAATAAAAGATCATCTTTTTCCCAAGACTCCATTTATTTATTTTCAACCTGAAAAGTACCATGCCTCTTTTTATTTTATAATTTAATGTAATAAACATTAGACTAATGATAATTGAATTGGTAAATCATTGACCAAAAGTGGTTTATGTTTATTAATATATAGCATTAACTAAAATCTGTAAAATATATCCAATTTTGAGGGAGATAACTGACCCAAAAATCATGAAGAAACTATGCTTGATAGGATACCTCAAGGGGAAAATAGTCAAGAAATTTAGGGTCATACTTCCTGGACTAGAATGTGACTCCTAATTTATGGTCAAATAATTTGGTCCAATATCTCATAGAGTTTATGGTCACGTGACATAGTGAAAAATGATGACAATAGGTCATTCCCCAAGTAGACATCGTTGATCCAAATTGAATTTTCCATGGAATTATTGAAAATAAAAATGGAAGAAACTTTATTAAACAAATAGAGGATGAGTAATGGGAAATAACAATTACATATTTGAAAAATGAATGAAAAATGTATAAATTCAAGGGTTGAGGCACTTTAATTAAATAATTTTAAGATGATAATAGATATTACATGAAAATATATGGTCATGATTTAATGAAAGATCCATTATAAAACTATTAAACAAAAAAATCAGGGTTGACCACTAATCATATTTGAAAACTATATCCCGCTATAATATTATTAAGGGAATATGCACTAAACAGGTCATCTCCCTTATAATAATATATAATATAAGGTTGATTTTGGAAGATTGTATATAAAACCCATATGTTTTCACTAGTATCTATGAAAATATTGTGGTAATTCAAATAAAAAAGGATTTAATTATATGTATTAGTGAGAGATATTTAAATATGGTTGGAATTTTCAAACCCCAATCCATTGGAATTATACTACAACAGTGTGGGAATGAGAAAAAATTTAGTAAGGATTTACAGTTTGGTTTGATAAAGTATATCTAAATATCACTAAATTTAATGAGAAATAGGGATAAATCCATACATAGTTCAAGAAATGGAAGAACCATTTGTGATTATTTATTTTTCATAAGGGTTTTCACTGATCTGTATCATGAACATGGTGAAAAGGGATTGTTACATATGTGAATAGTATTATTGGAGATTAATTAACATAAATTAGTGAGGGACTAAATTCTAGGATGGAAATGGGGATTGAAATTTGTATCTGAGAAAAATATAAGTGATCTTAACATTACTATGTACCCAATATAAGTTGGAATCAATAAATATATTGTTTTTAAAAGGGTTGATTCTGTAGTATATTGATATGAGGATAGGTATGTCTTGGACTGGTCAAATAATATATTAGGATAGTTTGAAATGGAAATATGATATAATGAATATATTCCAATGTGAGAGGATAACGGATGAATCTTGATTCAAATTATATGGAATTTCATCAATAAGGTGTATTAGGGAATGGGGTGAAAATGAATTTTGTGTATGAACCTTGAATAGAAGATTCATGATACACTACATATCCCAAGGATGGTTTTATCATAGTGCTTGGTCTTTAATAGAAATTATATTTGATAATAAAATGACACATGATGAACTCTTATGCATATGAGGCTCTTACGTACAGAGAACATGTCGTATGAACTAGACCACTCTATGTATTTTATGGGTCACACAAGATGGGAAACCTATCATGTTGTTTACAATATTAAAAAAAATGCCATATAACATATATTTTAACGTCATGTGGTATAGAATACATTTCATGTAGTTTTAGATTCATGTGATAAGAACATAATGTCATGTATTTTAAATTATCTTAAAAAGGACATTATGTTGTACAGTTTAAAGACATGTCATTCAGACATCATGTTATGTACTTTTAAGTCATGTGATGAGTACTATATACACAAAATGTGAAATCATGTAAATTATTTGTCAAGAAACCTCAAATTGTTTGGGGGTGTGATCTGTTCTCCAAGTATTATGATTATAGAGTTTTCCCCATTAGATTCTACCTTATTCGTGTTGTAGGGTCCTTCCTATTGAGGATACAACTTTTGGGGATTCCTTCTGGGTATCGTTAGTTTATATAAGGTTATCAAAATTTCTCCTTCGATGAACGAGAAAATGTGAATCTTCTTATTAAAAATATTTTTTCAACATGGTTCTGGAGAACATCATGGAGGTTTAATTCTCACATCATTTTCTCACCAAATAATTATAGTTCATCAATCCAAACCTATGACCAACCATACTCAGTTTAATCGTCACAAATATCCCTCCATATTGAAGGAAATTATACATCAATGGGAAGGACTTCCACAAACCTATACACCAGTGAAAATAGGGTCCCCTACAATAGAGTATATTAGGGGTGTGATAAGCCCACAAAGCATTGGGAATTAGTTCAAGACAATAGTTTTTATCTTTATCAACTATTTTCATTGTAATATTTGAAAAATATTTATTAAATTATTTTATTTTTCAATTTAAAACCACTTGGTAGTGGGATAAATTATTGAACAAGATTTTCTATTCTAGATAAAATTTCCTCAATCGAGACTCATAGAAGTCATTTCCATTGTTTGTAAAAATTATTTAAGGAACTCCAAATATAGTAATGATATCGGAATTCATGAAATTGATTATATAATTTTTCATAATATTTTATGGATAAAATTTTAGAAAATTTAGAGAGAAATTTGGTAGTAATAAGGATGGAATTAATCATCCTTTTGAATTATATACAATTTTCCATCATAGTTGTCAAAAAAATAAAAGGATCTTAATTTAATAAAATAGAATGCTCCCTATTTGATGTATTCTAGAGGTTCTATCAATTCATTACTATATAATAGTGGGGTTATCTTATAAATTAACACATATGGGAAGTGCCCCATAAATTCCCCATTTTTAAAGTGATTTCTAGTCATTAAAGATATGATTGTGGAAAAAAATATTCACCCACCGATAAAATTTCTCCATTTTTTAATCCTCTGGTACAAGAACATCACATTGGTGGTATTCCATTATTGGATACATCCATCCAGTTGTTGTATCCATGTATGGGTATAAGGATATATCTTGATCAAAAATAATATATCCTCCTTAATATCTTATATATCCTTTTTTAGAAATATAAAGACCACCCTTTGATGTGTAATATGGATGATTGTCTCGTCCAGATCAAATTCTTTAAGATATATGACCAAATTATAAAATATATCAACAAGATCATTTTGTGAACATAGAATAAGAGAAAATATAATTTTTAATGGAAATTGATCCCTCAGTTCTTAGGTATAGTAAGGAAATGGTTCTAATACCTCTTTCTTGATTATGTATGTTCTATTGACCTATTTGATCACAAGTACAAAGTCTCTATTCACATTCAGAATGGTAACTAGAATTTATAATATTATTTCCAAACCGATAATGAGGGATTGGTATTCAACTTTATTATTGATTTATCATTCTAATAGTAAAAATTGGGAAATTGTGACTTTACTAGTTAAATAGATGCAATTATCATTTCAACCTGGTTAAAACCTAGGGCATCCAACCTTTTTCTAATTGGGATTTAGAAATAATGATCAAAGTATAGTTCCCATATATTAGAATCCTCTTTAATAGAGAAAATAAATTATTATAGAGTTCTATTTAAATAGGTGACACCCCTGTGGAAGGGTGTGCTACCAGAAAATCTATAAACACCTTCCCTTTTTCACTTTCTTCAAGTAAAAAATTGGTGTCAAATTTCTAAAGGATGATAACAAATATTTCAAATCTTCTAGTCAACATAGGGTGACCAATGATACACTTTATTGTACCCACATGGTGTATCTCATGGTCTGGTAAATAGTGACACATCATATATACTATAACGATCAAGGAGAAGAAATTTTTCTCGATATTGGTATATTATATCTTAGATAAAAATAGTTCTTAACAAAGGACATAAAGTTTTTTTTTTCAATTTCAAAGTCATTATTCTTGGAAAAAAGGGCTCCAAGAGATCATTACATTATTTCCTTATAGAGGATAAGGGGATTTCCTTCAACAAGGGACGTTAAAATTAGAGGGATAAAAATATATTTATTGAGACCAGAAAAAGATCATTGGAAGTATATATACCACCAATAGGTACCTCCTTTATTAAAAAACACCATAAATAAAATTAAATTTTAAATTAGGATTAAAGTGAAGAAATTAATGTAGATGATCATTCACTGATGTCCTATTAAATCATAGAGATTATAAAAAGGGAGAATTTCATATTTTTATTTAGTTTTATTGGATTTATTTTCATTCCATAAAGATAGACTAAAAAACCAAGAAACATTCATGATCTCACTTCAAAGGCACATTTCAATGTGTTCATTTTCATGTTTTGAAAATATAGTTAAGAAACCTCATCCAAATCTGTAAAATGATCTGATAACCATCATTATTTGATAGAAATTTTATCCATGTATCATTTTATGATATTTTATTGGAGTGGTTTTAAGATGTGGTGAGTCGCATTATGATAGGCGTATTTGATAATTTTGAGACCAAATGGAATCGATTTTTATTAATACACCCCATTAGGTTCCGTGAAGGCAATGTCTTCATCATCTTTGTTATCCACATAAATATTAATATACAAATAATAACCATCTATTTATCAATGGAATTAGAAACTGGTTGTTGAATTGATCAATAATTTACTGATTGGAATTTGGAAGTGATGTTTTAGAAATAGTGATTTAAATCCATAAAGTTTATATAGACATTGATTTCCAATTATAATTATTAATATTTAGAATGATTGTGAAATATTTGGGTTATTATAATTTCTAAAAGAAATAATCATCAATCATCTAATCTAAATTTACTTCATCCTTGGCATGGTGGGTATGATAGATCGTTTTTACTGTTGTTTTATAACCATGATGGTTAGCTGGTAGGCCTAGGAGGTGAATTGATACATGAGGGTTCATTAATAATATTTATATATAATTAAATTTTAATACATTGATATATTTTATATAAAACAAACTATATTTTTTTATCACCCTCAGAGATGTCACTTCACTGATCAATGTCGGTTGTGGGTTCTCTTTTTTACATATATTCTCCTGTTTGAGTTCATCAATGATTGTGGAAATTTACTCCTCAAAATTTGGGGGGGATATATGATAACATCCTCTTCAAAGTAATTAGGAATATGGATTAAGTCATATTCTTCTAGAATTTCATAATATTGAATAGTGGTAATATAATCTCTATACTCATCCAAAGTATATGAGACTTCATTAGGACAGGTAGACACCATATGAATGGAGCCAAATCACTTAACCCTCATGTGACTATTTTATGGTTTATTTCCATCTTATTTAATTGTATTGTCTATTATTATCAGATATTAGTCAACCATGTATTCTATTATAGATTCTTATAGTTGAGATTAATGTTCATAAGCTATATAGAGACATTTTATTCTATTGATAGAGGTGACTCAAAATATCCATTAATCTGTCCAACATAAGATAAGAATATGGTTTGATACTTTTTTTTGTTGGATTGTAAAATTAATTTGATTCTCATATATGGATTTTCAACTTCAATGCACCTAATAAAAAATAAGAAACTTTTGTTTGTACTTTTAAATGGGTTAATACATTGATGCTTTTTTATATTTCATTGATATATTGGGACTCATTAGAGGAAAATGGTGAATTGTCACCCCAAAGTACCCTTTTCTATCCATTAATGAAATATTTCAAGCATTGATGGTGTGAGGAGGGAAGCGACGCCTGAAAATAAAGGAAAGGTATTCCAAAAATATCATTGAATGTGGTGTCTTACTATACCACTATGAACTTGGTGTTAAATATAAGGTATTTGGGATGTTTTGTTTATTTTTAACATTTTCATGGACCTTTATTTAATTTTATCTTATCCACAAATGTTTAAATGATAATGGGATATGTTATATTATTTTTATGATAATCGACTAAGTTTTACAACCAATATTAGATTAATTATTGTTCAATCAACAATGAAGGCTCAATGAATTTTGATAGTATCAAAATTTCCATATATTTACATGGGTATGATGTTACCTTATATGGTTGTCTCCTCGTTCAATTCCATGAGGGATATGACTATGCGACAGTCAGTGGATTATATTTTAGCATGGTATATTTCCAAAGAGCCCAATTTAATTTCTAACTATTGAGGTCTTCATATATTTTCAATGAGGGTGTTCTTGAGTGCCCCAGAGAGATGAAGAGTTACCTAAATTGAATGTTGCATTAGAATAATAAGAATGTGATTTAATTAATTATATTTATTACTTGAAGGATGATTCTTTCTAACCTATGATGGTTGTGAAAATTATTCTCTCATTCCCCATTTATAATTTTGTGTTATATTTATTATTTTTAAATAGTTCTGTAGTAACTTCCCCATATATCATGGTTCATGAAATGAATTTTCTCTAACCAATCAATCTACAAGTCAAATAATAGTGGAACAAGTGATGGGGGATTTAGGATTGAACTTGTGTTCCTATTGATCACTTTGAAGGGGATATGTCTTGGTGTTTACAATATATATGGTTTTAGTAGGGATAAAAGTCAGAATCCAAGGTATGTTTTAGGAGTGTCTTCATCTACCTATGTGGAAACATTCAGGGGAATTGACATACTAATATATTTTATATCGAACTTATTCATTATCATATGGTTTTTTAATATTGTTGACATTGAAACAACTATATTAAGATTATTTGTTAGAAGGAAATTATATTCCATGGGGTGGTTCCCTCTCCCAATGATGGGTGGCATAATATCCATTATATTTTGAACAATCTAAGGATCCCACTTGGTTTTATATTGATTTTACATATTAAATTATGATTATTTCACCTTGTTTTATATTATTGTGGAACCAAATATGCTATCATATATGTTGTATATGGGATATGGGGTTTCAGATTGATTGATCTGTTATTCCCTAATGATTTCATGAGCATGGATCAATGAATATTAGGCCATCTAGTTATCAAATTGTTTTTCATTTTAGTCTGGAATTTCTTCAAATTTTTTTACTCCACCTCTGTTAGATATATAGATATGCATGTTTCCAATATATCAGGATTATCTAAAGTATTTTTCCCTCTATCTACCCTTATGTTAAGCAATTCATTGAAAAAATAAATTATAAATATTTTCCCTAACATTTTTATAAGGGTAGTAGTTAGGATGATCATACAACCCTACCTTGTTGAGTTTTCTAATCTCTCATAGTGTAACAATATTTTTATTCAAATTCTAGGATAAATACCACAAAACCTATTTGTTTAATGTGGAATAAAACTTTATATTCATATTTTCAAATTTTAGTGATTTTTCTACTTATGCATGTCTTCTATGTATGAATAAGTAAGTGGTCGTGTTTATTGTTTACTAGGTATATTCAATGAGTTGAATGTATAAAATTTCGGGGTTGGATCCATCATTAGAACTATTTTAAGGGTTATTAAATTAGTATCTACCTTCTCAGATTTCCTTTCCTGTGATGGTGGTGTTTTTTGTGATTTGGTTTGTTGTGTTGAATGGAATTTTATAGCTGTTGTGATATTATAGTAAACTATCTGAATCCACTGGGGTATTTTTATAGTATGATAATTATTTATAGCTAATCTTAAATATTTTACACATAAATACCCAACAAATATTCCTATTGGATATGTATGTTCGTTGAATAAATTCAACCACTCATTCTGATAATAAATTTCAGGAATCTAATTTTCATGATGTTTTAAGTTAGAGTTGTTAAAATTTATTTTTCTCTCTCTCATTGTAGAGATTAATTTGTAGTGGAACTTCCATATAAGGTCTTCTTAACTGGTGATGGGTCAATTAGCTATATCACTATACCGGAAAATAGAAAATACTTCAAGTGAATTCACAAAAAAATTATGCTTTTTTGCATATTTATTCTTCATAATTCCTAGAATTGGACAACACCATGATATATGGTGTGTAAGATGATATCTCGGGTCTCTTATTAAATTGAACTTTGCGTTATTGGGGTTATTAAAGCTGAGTGATTGAGGGGTAAAATCCACCCACTTAAGATATGGGTTTCTTTCCATCTGCACTAGTGTATAAATATTTTCCTTGGAATTGGTCTAGGAAGTAATATATTTTAGAAATTCTTATTACACTATCATCTGAGATGATGTTTGATCTTGAGAACTTACCTAAAATAGATTTGGGTTTCTATTCAGAGCTATTTTTTGGTAACATTTCCATGTGAGGCCACGATGACATATCAGAACAAGTGGATTATTCTATCCTAATAAAGGAAACATTTGGAAAAAATGGTGTTGTGATTAGGTGAATAGTGTTTCATGAAATCAATTTAACTTGTTGGAATGATTATAATTTTTAATTTCGAGTAATATATTCTTATTTAAGAGGTTTTATTGGAGGTGGAATGGTTTCTTCAGTTTAGGAATCACACTTATGGGGAACTTCATTGATGATGATCAATATTAATCTTCTAATATTTATTTATATTTGATTTATATTAGGTCTAAAAAAATCCAATATAAAGTAAATTAAAATCTTGGACCGGTGCGTGGGTTGTGGGTTTATATATGTTTTGTCCATTTTCTTTGGAACTAGCTTGTTGATCTTGTAGGAACTAAATGTTTGGAGTGATCTTAGATCAAGAGCTTGATTTTTGGTCATGTACAGATTCCTTCTTCCTACAAATCTTTGTTGATGATATTTTTTATATATGATTTATCCTAATCATATTATTTCTCATTTATGTCAAGGTGTAAAAAATTAATGGGAATAATATAAAAAAATTAGTAACATAAATCACGTAACATAAATTAGTTCATTAAATGTATCAAAAAAATATGGACCCTCATTGAAATAAGAATATTAATCAATGTTGATGTCATAATTCCCCTTCATTTTTTCCTTTTTGTAGGATTCTTTGGGTTTACATATCTTATGAAGAATTGATTTCCAATGTTGGTGATTTTTTTGATATGGTTCATGATATTGTGTATGAATACTGTTTCAAAGTAAATATTCACTAAATTTTACTAAACATAATCCCAATGGTGGGGTTGGTTCATGAATCATAAATAAAGTAGTGTGGGGGTACATCAGGTGGAGATTCCCTCATCCTTAATAGTACAGATCAACTTAGTGGGTGTTATTCATTAATAAGAATATTCTTTTTTATAGTTAATGTTATATAGGGAATTCATGGTGGACAATATGTCAAAAACCCTTAAGACTAGATATTTACCTATCTTTCTTGTTTTTTCTATCATATCCCTATTCACCTTATGATATTTTACTCAAGTGTTTAATAGATATAGAATATTTTCTATCTAATATGAATATAATGTAGATTCTATTGGAGGTGGATCTATTTTCATAGATTTTTCTTGTCTCATATTTTTACTTATAACAATTTTTTGGGAACTTTGTATAAGTGCATTTCAACCACTCATTTCCATCTAGTGTTCCTATTTTACACTCCTAGAATATAAAGATTTCATTAGATAGACAATTTGAATTCCAAAAAACATAGATCTGATTCATGATTTAAGGTAATGAAATTATAACCTACTCTATTAGGATAAACCTATTAATCAATGTACATGGTGAAAGGAAACTTTCCTAATTCACCCCATCATCTGATATTTGTATTGAAGAATAATCAATGATTATTGGGAGGAGAACCTAGAAGTTTTTAAGAAAACCTTCTTGAGGTTCTCATATTTCTTCAAACTAGGGGTTCTAGGCTATTGGAAGAGAATTTATATCAACTTGGAAACATTGATCATATGATTTCATGTGGTTTTTGACATATGAATCATAGGTAAAGTGTTTTTGTTTGAGATAATGGATCATTTTACATATATTTCACCATAGGTGGGGTATATATTCTTTCTTGTGAATATTAAAGACTGCATATTTTGAGGTGGATTTTTTTTCAAAACATGATCATTGTTTTTTCTAGGGAGAGCTAAATCCATATAATTCTAGAACCTTCCCCATCTTTATTAAATGGTTCTTCTACTAGTTCAAACAATAAAGGTCTCATTCCAACTTATTTTTTGAGAAATTTAGAATTAGTATTAAGGTTTTCAACCACCTTTTGTTTTAAAAATTATGTTCGGAACTAATAATAATCATTACCTCAAATCACCCATTTATTGGGATGTTGCACTTCCAATTGATGCCAGACTGCAGAGTGCATGTGACTTTGGTTTTGTAACTGAGTCTCAGTGGGAGGGAAGCTTATGGATAATTGAGACATGGGGAGTGCATTTTCTTTGAGGAGTTTCATTATCACCAGGAGAACCATTTAAGAAATAATTTTAGGTATTAACTTTAGTACTATTGATTATTGTATGTTAGCTTGAGGAGAACCCTCATGTTTGTTTAATGTTTCATCAGGAGGAGGAACTTCAAGTTGGATTTCCTCATTGCTTTAGGAAAAACTCCACAATGAATTTTTTTGGAGGAACATCATATTTATTGGTTCTTCTATAAAAGATATTGGTAAGAACACTATATTGTGTGAATGTGTTTTTGTGGGAAGTAAATTAATATTGGTATCTATAGGGAGGTTCTATGTTGTGGATTTCTTTATTATAATAGAGAGGACCATAATAATTGGAATCCTGGGAAGGATTTTCAAATTTTTTGATTCCATGGTTTTCATCATGGGGAGGACATTCGTGTTAGTGAGGTGACTCATCATAAGGATGACCATTATGATAGTTTCTATTAGTATGACCATTGTGGTCAATTTATTTACTATTGAAAGGAAGTCATTTGCAATAGGAATACTGGGAAGGAGCATAAAAATTCATGTTTTATTGGTTATTTAGAAGGAAAGGACCCTGATTTTAGATGAATATTTCATTGTGAGGAGGAAATTTATATCATTTTTTCCCTGGAGGACCTTCATGGTGACTTTCCTCATTACTATAGGGAGGATTCCTATAATGGGAATCCTGGGGATGGAATTTCAAGATTTATGATCTATCAATTATTATCATGGCTGGGGCCTTTATATTAGTAACTATTGGGAGTACCTCTATACTTGATAATATCTTTAGAAATATTAATGGGAAGAAAATCATTTGGATAGCCTTTCTACTATGGGGAGGAACTTTGTGGCATACATGAAATTTTTTGTTTTTATTTGATCCTGGGGGATCTCCTTAGTTATTGGATTTCTCTTCACCATGGGGAAGAAAACCATGGTCGGTCTTATTTTATTACATGAAAGACCATATTAATGAGGATTCATTAGTAGGATATCCATGAGGGGTTCTATGGGGAGGATATGTAGAGTTTCATATCATTTAACTATTCATATTACCTTCTTTGTGGTTGTTATCTCTCTTTATGGGTGGGGGATTTCCTTTAGAAATTACCTGTAATTTCCTTGATGAAATCCAAGGATTTATTCCTATACTAATCTAAAATCACCCCTAAGATACTATTGGGATATGACAATATATCTTAGCGATATGGGAATGGATAGGGGTGTGAACCTTCTCTTAAAGTATGTAGTGGGTTTTCCCTAGTGGTCCCTCTTTCTCGGATCCTTTTTTTAGATTCCCAATTATCATTTTATCTCTTCAATAGCTTCTCATGATGTGAGGGTTTTATGGTGATTGTGATAACTATTCATTATGGGATCCCTTTTAGGCATATTTTGGGAATTAATATAGATTTAATAGGTGTATTTACTAGCCTATTCTAGATATAGAAGTTAGGAATTTTCATGCTCTTAGGAAAGTCTCTTTAAATCATTAGAAGCCATGTCCTGGGATGATTGTACCATTCTATAATTTCTCTGTAGTGTTGAAATTTTCACATTCTATTTCTATATGTTAGTGTCACAACCCAACCCAATGGGGCTCGAGCCACAACTCCCCAAGACCTCCACCAATATGCCAAGGGATGGCAACTAGCACTGAGTAGGATATCACACACATGGGAGGCCTTATCCTAAGGTTCCAATTTGCACACAACCACACACACCTCTCTGAAACAGTAAAAATATATATAAAAAATGAAAATAAATACATACATACATCTATCCCACAACTAAAGTACAACATTAGCACCAAAAGAGAAAATACAGGGCCCACCAAAGAAAACTATAAAAGTGTCTGACCTGCTCAGAATAAGTGCATCATTGTCGAATACCCACCATTAATATTCATGGCCAAGATCCTGTGAAAACCCAGGTTAGTATAGCTCTCTAAGATCTACCTTCACTGGGTCCTACTGGGACTCTGTCAAAGGAACTGTGGTCTATACAAGACACAATACATATGCAGGAAAATCCAATGTAGGGTTCAGTATAAGAAAACTTAGTAGTCACCCCAAAACCCTAAAAGAAAATAGATTAACTCAAAGATAGTAGTTTGGTCAACATCTCTAGATAGAACCCAAATGAGATAGAAACATTATCTTGAGACCATCCTTTGAGATACCCATCTATTTAGCCCGACGTTCCTAGCATGTTAATGAAAGGACACAGGCCAAAAAGACACCAGAATAAAATCCTAGACATACACAGCTCTAACACTAAGTCTCATGGTCCTGACCGTAGATTTTCCATGGTAAATGACCCATCATTACAATGAAATAGTCACAATGGTCTCTTGAGATACCAACCTCATAGGCACCAACAAGAGCCAAGCCATCCATGATAGCTCGCAAAACAAAAGGGGGAAAGTATCAACATCTTGAATTTGTTGATCCAACCACACCATCCCAGATGGATCTCCATCGAGAGATTACACTCCATTGGTTAAACAAACAAATGGAACACTCGGGAATCCCTTGTAGAACATGTTCATGAGAGAATGTTCGATGAAAAATTTCAAAGAAGAAGTCACCTGGTGAATAAACAACCTCCAACTCCTCAGGTAGGTGATCCCGCCCAGGGACTATTGTGGGAAATTAAAACCCTAGACAGAACACCATACATAGAATAGGGTATCATGCAACAACCCTAAACTGGAACAACCTGCCTAGAAAAGGATCAAGGCCCCCATGGTGTTGGTCATGTGGATTACAACTCTACCAAGGAAACATCACAAACCTGATCTGACACTCGAGAGATGATATCACTCAGATAGTGGATCATCACTCGAGTACTTTTAGTCCCAAAAAACCCCACCTGGTAACTTGCAGAAATATCCCATAGAAAGATGAAAGAGCATGTATCGATACACAAATAGAGGGTCAGCTCCCATGGATCACTATGGCTCTATCCCCTACTAGAACATCTTGGGTATAGGATCGATCCCTACTTAAATATTGGTCAAACCAATTCTGAGAACTCCACTAGGGAAACATGAAGGGGTGTGAGGATCCCTTCGGGCCTCTCAGGATGATACAATCTCCAAGTCCTTTGAGTCGGTATTTAATGCGGAATTTGTTAACTCACTCCAGAAAGTAAAAATGTGACCCACTCCCTAGCGGGGTAGGGGAGCACCACTCCATGAAATGTGAACCTGCTTCCTTACACGATAGGGGAGTACCACTATGGGGCACGTATGCAAGGTAACTGAAGAAGGGTCATAATATATTGAAGAGGGTGTGATACCAAAAACCCTTAAAGCAAAAGGACAAGGGGGACCAACTCAACCCAGCTACTCGTAACAGTTCCATCTGATTCTAGGGTAACAACTCAACCAAGCTAGTAGTAACATCACCAAAGAGACTAGGGGGACCCACTCAACCCATCTAGTCAGTGTCCCTAACCTAAGAAACCCACATGACATATCCTACACACCACATCTCCTAGGACAAATTTGTGTCCAGTATCACGTTCTATGTAGAAACAAACACGGGATATGATATTTACCCACAAAAAACAGACAGAAGGTGAAAAGGGTTTTATTCACCACAAAAAACTAGAACAGGTCTTCATGGGGCCCACACCTCGATCCAAGAACACATAAAATGAATCACACCATTGTGATCTCCATGGAAAAACACACGAGATCAACTAAATATTCTTCCAAAATGGACACCCGGTGAAAAGGTCGTATTTCACTACAAACACCCAAACTTGGTCTTGTGGGGCCCACACCTTGATTTTGATTTCATCACCCAAAATTAGTATTAAAACTACCACATTATTTCAAGGGGAAATTATGCTGATGGAATGTTAATCATATTTTGGACATAGGAGATACGTCTGATCTAAGGTTTTTTATATAATAATAAATATATTGTTATTATTATTATTATTATTATTATTATAAATTGATGCTTTGGGCCACCAAATCTCTATCATGAAAAAATATTCCCTCAAATAGACCTAAGATGGTCCTACCTTAAGAAAGGGAATCATTGTTATTGACAACATGCAAAACGGACCCCTAGTTTGTGAGTTATGGGGGTTTAAACACCCCTCGACCAAACTTGATGGACCAACCCTCTATCGTGATTCCTTGCAGCCACCACCACGCCACGTAGAGAAACCACTTCCACCACCAAAAACCACCTTTCCACTTTCCTCTATAACCTCACCTCAATGAAAAGTCTCCAAAGCACCGCTGGAACTTTCATGGACCAGAGAGACCACTCTAGTGGTCGGAAAAACAATCTGAACCCTGTTTTGGAAACCTCAGGATGAAAGCTTCATCACTATGGTGATGATTATCAATAAAAATGACACATAAAAAAGGTGAATTGAGATAAAAATTTAAACCACCTACATCTTGTTTCATCTCCAACTTTTTGAGGCCAGATTAGCATTCTGGAGTTGTTGTTGCACGATCTGGGAGCATCTGCCATCAAGATTCGAGACCGAGAGCACTTCATTCATTAGTTCTGGTCAGTCGTTAGTTGAGAATATGAGGTGAATGGGGTGATTATCCTACTACGTTCAATGGGGAAGATATGAGTGTTGAGGGTAATTTGTTTTAATTTTTATTAAAATAAATATAGGCTTAACACCCTGACCCAACTCGCCCCTACCCGACACCCTACACCGACCATGATAATATCACACCTTAGGTAAACACGTTGTTCTAAACACCACTGCGATCTCAAAAATTTTATTTAATAATTTTTTCAATAGTCATTACATTGGACATTCAAAATAAATTAATTTATTTTATTTATAGAAACACCCTTGATAACCTTTTCTATAGCAGGATCATGCCGACAAAATATATACACCGCCTAGGGTAAACGACATGCTCCAGAAAAAACCTTGAAATCAGTTTCCTGATATGAGCTACATTTTATGATATAACTTGTTTCTTGCACATTAATTGTATAAAAATACTTGATATTTGAAAAAAAAATATTCAATGCACACCGAGCCTTGGATTTAAACATCATATTAACACCTTGCTCTAGAAATATATGTAGCAATATTCCAAACTCTGACAGAGCCAAACCCGGGTCACTAAATCCTCCTTACCTTAATACTTTCCATCCCCAAAAACAAAATGGCTAGGAATGAGGGAAAGAGTCAGACTCTCAAATGGTTCTCCCTCACCTGTGATCTCACCATAGGTTCTGGTGTTGTCACAAACATGCACCTATAGGAACAACAGTTCCATAAGAATAATTTCTCTGCAACGTAAAGAACGAATAGGGTTTCCCAACTCTACACATTTTGTATTACAAGCACTTATGAAACCACCTCCAACACATGGAACTAACCTCAAACTCATAGGTCAAAGGTACTCATCCATCACAGCTTGACACTATCTGCTTTGGGATGAACTGACTCACCCTATTTTTTCATCCTTCCCACAAATTCGAATCCCCAACAAACCACACAGTAACCTCTTAGAAAATCATGCATACAATCGAACACCGAGCCCATGAGGAAAAAAGAAACAAAAAATTCCTACCCAGATTCTCAAACTTAGTCTTACCGGGCCCTCAGCAACAAAAACACTATCATGCCTCATGTACACAAGTAAAAGGGACTCAACCACCACACCTCGATACTATCCGCTTTGGGTGGAATGGACTCGCCCACACGGTTTCCGTCTCATAACAAAAACACGTCTCGGTAGGGTAAGGATCCCTCTTCCTCATGTATTTTAAGCTATTTCAAATAAAAAAACACAAACAGAGCTATCAATGGCTCAGTATGATAGGATGTGTCCAACTAATCCCATGGATGCGGGTCTATGCACTACTCGATGGGTGGTGGCTCCACCAACTGTACAAACGGATGTGAACCTACCTCAAGACCCAAACCCTACAAGGTGAAATATTCTCCCATCCTATCATACACAAAACCCATCTATGGAACCCTTTAAGTCTTCTATCATTGAAACATCTTGAAAAAAAATTCAAGACACACCATGGTAAACTAGTCTATTTGGGGATCTGACACAAGTAGGATAGGAGAAACCCAAAACCCAGACCGATATGATGCATGCACGATTATTCCCCTATGACCATTGTCCTAATGTACTAAGTCGAATGGTTTTTTACCAGAGCCTTGTTGTATGGATATGTCGGCCACCACCCTAATTTTGAAGTCCCTAGATTTAAAGTCAAACATGATATATCGTAAAACTAATGCTATGAAACCCAAACAAAGATCATAGATAGACCAACTATGCTCTAAGGTCCCAAAGGTGGAACCTCCTATGATACCACTCTGTCATGACCCGACCCAATGGGGCTTGAGTCAAAACTCTCCAATCCCTGCTCCAATAGGCTAGGGGATAGCGACTAGCACTGAGTATGCTATCACACACATGAGAGGCCTTATCCCAGGGTACCTGTATGCATTCAACCACATACACATCCATGAAATAGTGTAGATATATATAAATACTAAAAGGTTATTCATGCATACATCTATCCAAAAACCGGAGTACAACATCAGTACAAAAAGGGAAAATACATGGCCCACCAAAGAAAACTGTAAAAGTGTTTTACCTTCTCAGATGAAGGGGATCACTGTCAACACCCATTGGTAAGCTTCATATCCATTCTCTTATGAAAAACATGGTTAGTATAACTCGCTAATCTTGACCTTGTAGGGTCCAACTGGGACTCCATCGAAGGTACTTTTTCCTAAACAATACACATGAAATGTGTTTGAAAATCCCATATAGGGGTGATTATAAGAATAGTTATTTGGAGCCCCCAAAACCCCAAAATAAAAAATATAAACTGAAAGATAAAAGTCCTTTCAAACTATAAAGAGGGTTCCCAAATGATATGGAAACATAATCTTGAGACCATCCTCAGCAATAACCATCTAGTCATCTCAATGTCCCTAGAATGTCAATGAAATGACACATGCCCCAAAGACTCTAGAACAAAAACCCAGATATACTTAGCTTTGCCCCCATGTCACATCATCCCAACCATTGACTATCTATAGTAATGACCCGAGGTTCCAATGCAACACTCACAATGGTCTCATGAGATACTAACCTCATAGATAGAAACAAGATCCAATACATCTCTGATCGCTCGCAAAACAAAACGAGGAAAGCATCGACAGATCGAAGTCGATGAGACAACCACACTATCCCAGATAGAACTTCATCGAGAGATGCCCCTCCATCAGTGAAATGAAAAAATGGAACACTCATCCAACCCATTTGGTATCTTTCTGTAAGGGAATGATCAATGGATAGTGCCACAGAAAAAGCCAATTGGTGAATAAACTACCTTCAACTCCTTAGGTAGGGGATCCCACCTAGGGTCCGCTGGGGGAAACTAAAACCCTAGTTGAAACACCATACATAGAAAGCGGTATTTCACAACAACCCGAATCTGAAAAAACCTACCTAAATGGGGATCAATGCATGTGTAGTGTCGGTCATGCCAATTCTGACTCTACTGAGGAAACATCAAAAAACCAATCTGCCACCCTTGAGTTAATATCGTTTAGATAGGATATAATCACCTGAGTACTATCAGTCATGATGATACCACAAAACCCACATAGTTACTCATGGAAACGCACTATAGAAATCCACCAAAAGATTAGATATTGATACATAGCTAAAGGGTCTGCACCCATGACTCATTGGGTCTTTGTATCCTACTAGAACATCTTGAGTAGAGGATCGATGCCCACATAAATATTGGTCACACCGGTTCCAAGAACGACACCAGGGAAGCAGGAAGGGATGTGAGAATCACGCTGGGACTCTTAGGGTGATACATGCTCCAAGATTAATGAGTCTGTATTTTAAGTATACTAAGGAAACTCACTCCAAAAAGTGGAAACACGATCCGTCTCCCTAGTACGGTTGGGGAGAACCACTCCACAAAACATGAACCCCCTCCCTAACACAATAGAGGAGTACCACTACGCTGCATGTAATTAGAACATCCTAAGAGGGTTTACTGTCCAATTAAGAGGATGTGATACCAAAAATCCTCAAAGAGAAAGGAATAGGGGGACCCAATCAACCCAGCTAGTCGTAACGCCACCATATGAGACTCAAGGGAACCACTCAACCCATATAGTAGAAACACTTCCAAATAGACCAGGGGGACCCACTCAACCAATCTAGTCATCATCACTATCCTATGATACCCAAATGACATTTTCTGCCCACCATGTCTCCTAGGACCAATCCATGGAAACCATCATGTTCTACATAGAAAAATAGGCAGGATATGATATTTACTCACCCAAAATGGACAACCGGTGAAAAGGTTAATATTCACCATAATTAGACCAAAAGGGTCTTTAGGGGGGGCCACGTCACAACCCCATAACACAGCAAATGGATCAATCAATTGTGTTCCCCATGTAAAAACACACGGGATCGACTACTTATTCGTCCAAAATAGACACCCTATGAAAAAGTCACATTTCACGACAAACGCCCAAACCGGGCTGTGTGGGCCCACACCTCGATTTCGATTTCAACTCCCAAATTGAGTGTAAAAACATTCACATTAATTACAGGGCTTCAATTCCACTGTCAAAACATCAATCATATGTCAGATGCATGGGATATGTCTGATCCAATGTTCACCAAATAATAATAAATATATTACAATTATTATTTTTATAAATGGTAATTTCATGCCACCTTGTCTTGAGACTGAAAAAATATGTCCTCAAAGTGACCTAAAAAGGTTCACCTCGATGTATGGGTAATGGAACTACATAAGAATCACCAAATGGACCCTTGGTTTGCGAGTTACAGTGGTTTAAACACCCCCGAACCAAACTAGTGGGACCGACCCTCCGTCGTGTCACCTTGCAGCCACCACTTCCACCACCAAAAACTGTCACAATACCTTCCGTCAGATATTTTCCTTTCCATAATGTTTTTGGAGGACCGTTGGACTTCTTCTGACCACTAGGAACACTCTAGTGGCTGGAAGAATGATTTGAAACCTGTTTTGGAAACCTCAAGACGCGATCTTCATCACTACATTGAAGATTCAAACAAAAACAATGTATAAACAAGGGTTATGAGATGAAATATAAAGCCTCATTCTGGATGGAGAATAATCAGAGCTTCAAGGCCAGATCTGCGCTAAAAAGCTATTGTTGCATGATCCTGGAGTGTCTGTCACTAAGATCTGACACTGACGGGGCTTCGTTTTCTCGATATGGTCATCCATTCGCCTCAAATAGGAGGTGTATGTGGTTACATATCCTTCTAAAAAAAGGGGGAGAGATTATGGGTGAGTTTTATTTATTTTTTTTAATTTTTATTAAAACAAATTTCCTCTTAACACCCCATCCCAACTCACCCCGACCCGATACCATACGCCGACCAAGATTATGTCATTCTTAGGGTAAACACAAAATTTTGAACTCAAACACGATATAAGAAATTTGATTTAATACTCCATTAAAAATTTATTCAATATGAAATCCTAAATAAATAATTTTATTTTATTCACAAAAATACCCTTGATAACGTTTTCTATAGCAGGCCCACACCATCAAAACATATACCCTACCAAGGGTAAATGACACACTTCAAACACAACCATGGCCTCAGTTTCTCGATCTGATCAATAGTTTAAATGATTACAAATTTCCACCACATTCATAGTATAAAACAACTTAATATTTTTATAAAATTTATTTTGGGCACACCGAGCCTTGGAATGGCTTGTAATCTCAGTGCCTAGCTCTGGAAATATATGTAGAAATACTACAATATATGACAATTCCAAACCCGATTATCTATAATTACAAGTCACTATCTCTAGTTAGAGGATGATAAAACTATGTAGGTAATATTTTATCATGGATTTCACCACCTTTATACACTGGTGTTAGGTTGGTGACATCATTAATTATGGATTTGGAGTTACAAAAGTCATGGTAGTAGTAGTGTATATTTAAGGTCCGATCAACTGATGATTTATAATATCATAATTTGTCTTGTGATGACCTCTATACTAGTTAGGTAATTTAACTATTTTTATCATCTTTATTATAGGGGATATTTGGAAGTGAATGTAAGAATAATAATAAACCCAAAAATATAGTATCACAAATGAGAATAAATGATCAATCATTCTCTTTCACAAGTAATGAATTTCACATTGGGTTCACCATTTTTTATTTATGACAGTCTATTATTCCAATTCATGTAGACACACATTCTAAATTCCAACATATTTCAAAGAGAATTAATAGTTATTTTTGTATTACACAACAAAATAAAATGGATGACAGGTTGACTAATCTCACTGGGGAGCTTATTTTCTGTTCAAGAATCTCATAAAGATTAAAAATAAATAAATGAAATACTTCATAGTAAAAAAATCAGTTACCATTTTCATGAAATTTATTTATTGAAACCGTGAATTTTTTTAAAACACTATATATAAGGGGAACACTATCTTACTTGTGTGGAATACTTATTATATAATTTATATATGTATAAATGAGTACTCTATTGTTTATCACTATTTAGAAAGGTGAGTGGAATTTTAGAGTTGGGATTGGAACATGAAAAGGTCTTTCTACATATCCCTTTGATGTAAATACAAACCCATATAGTTTATTTACCTTCAATGAGGGATGATACACCTTTTAAGGTCAGTTGACAAAGACCATTTCTTCCATTTTTATGTTGTATATCAAGGACCAATGTTTATTCCTTTAAAGATGTGAAACCAAGAATAATGATATAACTTTTAATTCCATGTATCCAGAACCAATAATTAATGTAATTAAGATTGGTATGATTAATTCCTCTTATTATTAGTTTAAAATTAGGTGGAGTGAACTACTTAGTTTAGGTTCAGAGCATTACTTTTCTATAGAACATAGGATGTAACAACCCTTTTTATTTTACTCCAGTAGTTGAGTTAGGTTATGGTGTTAGGTATTGCACTATTTTGGAATCTTGTTTTTATCCATCTCTTATTTTCTGGTATGAATATATGATGAAATAATGATTGGATAGATAATATATATAAAGGTGTAGAAGAAAATTTGGAATTATATCAGATCAACATTCTTTTAATTTCTAGATCATTGAGTGGACTCAAGAAAGATAACTAGATTCATGAATGATATAGAAACAATTAACTAATTTCTAGGAATAATATCTTGATCCATGAAATGATCGACAAGTTATCCATGAAATAATATCCTTGTTATCAAAGGAATATATTATTGTTTGTATAATGTGTACCCAAATGGTTTGGGAGGATACCAAAGATCATCATTTATAAAATTCCTAAATCCTATTATCGTGGAATTACATAATCAGAAGGGGAAGGAACAAGAGTGTTCATAATGACTTAGTAATTTATATCAGGAGGCCATGGATGTAATACCCTGAGATTTTATATGTATTTCATTTGAAATAATCTAGAAGTATTGTATATCTATCTTTAAATAAAACCATAAATATAAATGACCCATAATATAGTATACCTTTATAACCTTTCCATTATATTTGTAAGTTTGAATAATATTAAACAAATTATGAAATATATAGAAATATGTGCCTAAATTAAAATTCCTTGATTAATTCCTTTGAAATAATAACTTAATTTTTAATAAATCCATTTAATGAAAAAATACCAATTCTTAGAAGAAATATTTTTTTATGATTTATGTATTATTATTTATAAAAATTATATTGAACACTACTAAAAATTGATTTTAATGATTTTTAATATTAATTTAAGAATAAAAATTCATACATTATTTATCTAAATGTTAGAAATGAATAAATAATCATTTAATGGTAAAAGGATTTATTTTTCATAAAATTATATTTATTTGTGAAATGTGTTTTTATAATAACATATTATATAAATAATTGTTTATTAATGGTTTAAATGAAATTTATAGACTATATATTTAAAAAAATATTTTAATATTAATTTGATAGTTTTTAATAGGAAAGGAAATAAATTAAATTCAGTTTTATAATTAAAAATGCATGCTTCAAAAAACCTATTTTTGTTACATTATGTGTAATTATTTTAAAATTAAATTCTTCCCATTATAGAAATTTAATTTGATAAAATTAATTCCACATTTTGAATCACCATCGATGATTTTTGAATTAATTCCAATTTCCTTTTTGGTCATAATTAATAGAATAATAGTCAAAAATGTTACCACAGTTAAGGTTAAAATGTGTTTACCAAAGGGTGGATAAAAATTGAGATAATTTTAAAATTTTATAATTATTATTTATTAGAATATATCAACCCTATATTGTACTATATAATAATTATTTTCCATTTGGATCCACTTCCACCAGAATGTGACATTATATTATTTAATTGTTTTAAGTAATTCCATTTGTGTCCTCTCCCTTGCTTTTAAAAGGGCTCCTCATTTCACAAATTAATCCCAAATATTGAGCATTTTATCTTGGATAGGATCTATCCTAATGCCCTCATATATTAATTTACTTATTTCTAGAGAACGTTTTCTTCTCCTAAGACCAATCTTTTAACGCTTAATGTGTGAGCCAAAAGGGGTCTCTCAAAATGAGGTATAAAATTTAACTAGACTCTTTCAATTTTATTTATTATTACACAATATATAAACATATTTCATGAAAAATAACATTATTTAAATAACATAATAAATATACTTAGTTTTTTAATGATTAATACACAATTTTTTACACATATTTTCCATCAATTGGGAAATCAATGCATTGCTTGTGTGTATGTGTGGACTATCGCATCCACGTAGGGATACGATTCATCTTCCATCACCACATCACATTGATGGATTCAATAAAAATGTATGATATTTATGAAATTATTGTTATAATATAAATTTTAAATATTATTTATCTTTCATTCCTTTTTTCTTTATAAAATGAAAAAAAATATTGTGCGTACGTACAAACTACCATCACGATGAACAGTGTAATTCATTTTTCTATCTATACATTTTATAGAATTTAATAAATATGTATATAATGAATATATATTATATTTATATACTTATTAAAAAAATTATTATATGGAACAATGATCAATCAACAAAGACTATAACTGCTGAATCGAACCTTCATGAAAAATGAAACAATTAACAATCAAAAATGAATCTTTTAATAATGAATAATTAATAAATGGGTGTAGAAATGTTATAAGTGGAAAATATATTGTATTATACATATTAATATGATTATTTTAAATAATTATAATAAAATTTAATTTATTATATAAGATATTATATCACTTATAAATTAATTTGTACTTGAGGTAATAGTTTTACGTTACAATCTCATTAATATCAGGACTGTTTATGCTTAAATTTACAATGATTAAATGATATGAACTATCTCTAAAATATATTATTTATTTTATTATAATATTTTTATTTATATAAATTTTAATATTTTGTTTCACATTATTCTCTCTATGTTCCTAAAATATTGAAAGAATGTTTATAAGGAAAACTGAATTGGATTTTCATTTCATCCAGACATCTTTTTCTTCCATGTCCATATTTTCATTAAAATGTTTTTAGAATTATGAAATGGTTTTTTAAATTAATATTTAACCATGTTTCAATTTTTCTAAAATGGTTTAAAATTAATATTCTTTTCATTTTATGAACAATGTACATTTTACTAAAGGTGGGGGAAAATCATTATTTTAACGTACACCACATGAATGACTTTTCCCACTATTGTGACTAATCATTTAATTAAAGATAAATCTATTATTTTTCATGTTTATTTTGAAATAATGTATTTTCCTTAATATTTTTTAATATTTTATATTTTAAATGAATTTTTTCAAAATAAAAAGTCTATTTTCCTTGAAAAATATTCCAATAATATTTTAAGGGAATTTTTCTTATAAGATAACATCATTTGAAGTTACTTTTGATATACTTAGGATATTATTCTTTGATACCCCACTTATTCTTTATCTATATTTTTATTTATTATGATGATGAAATATTGATTAAACCCATTTTATTTACATGGGTTAAGGAATAATGAAATGATAAATGTTTTCCTGATCTTATGAAATACATATGAATGTATTATGATTAGGTGACTGATGGGAACATTATAGATCTTAAATGAATTAGGTAAATAATTATGTTTTATGACCTCAAAGGGTACACGTGATTTTATAATAATCCCAATATATGGTAAACAAAAGATTATCACATGCCCAAAGTAGGAACACATGAGGTAATATGAAGCCTAACATGTGATGAATATCTTTTTGGGAAGCCTTGACATAAGATTTTTATGGTTATGATTATGCCACACTATATTCATCTCTTAAATGGAATGATATTATTCAAATGTTATGTTGTCATTAATCATGTTCTTTGATTCATATATGATTAATTTCTTATGAACTACCAAGATTTATTCAATGAAAATTGATTATGATCTATTAGTTAATGGATATGGTTTCCAAATGTTAATCACTTTTTTCTTACCTTTATGACAAGTTATAATTAAAGGATCATTAATACCTCACTTATCTACACATAATTAACTACATATCTCATACATTTTTATGTTTTATTTCCCGTTTATTACTAAGAAATGTTTTAGGTATTTATCATCCTCCTATTGGAAACATGTTAGTTCTATGGATTCACCCAATTTTGGGTTGGTTTAAATACAACATTGATGGAGCTTCAACAGGAAACCCATGTACTTATAGATATGTTTATATTTTTAGAAATCATATGGGAAAATAAACAAGCTACCATTGTTTTATTTGTGAAATCAAACATTTTCATGAATCTAAAATTCCAGGAATAATTAATGCTGTTGAGATGGAAAATCGATGTGGTTGGCTTAACTTGTGACTTGAATTGGACTCCACTACTGTTGTATAAGAAAGAAGGAATAGAATTATCCATCATTTATGGAATCACACTACTAGATTAAGACTCTTCATTGACTCTCTTTCATCCATGAATTATATAATTACTTATTCTTACCATGTAGAGAAATATTTGTATGATGGGCAAGCTAACAATGGGATCTCCACAACTGAGTTGACATTTCTTAATGACATTCCAGAGGATATTTTTTAATTCTTACAAAGGGGATATTATATAAAATACTTTATTTTATTGTAAATTTGTTTCTTTTCGGTAAATAATACATATCCTTTTAGTATATATCTTAATTTTTTTTTAAAATGGTGCTAGTTTGGATGAACATAGTGAGAGATTATGTATATCTTTTATATACCAGTTTTTATGTGTCAAAATTTCCCAAGTCACTAAACATTTATGGTTATGGAGGAGATCGTAATGGTATTTACTAGATATTCAATTAATAATATGTAATATTTATGTATGTAATGTTTGGTTAACCTTATTTGATTCTAGATAAAGATTTAGGTTTTTATGGAATCAATGATTAGAAAACTATAGTAAGAACAATTAGGATAAGCCTAAGTATAGGGGATTTCCTAGTTTATGTTAAAGTAATGATATTTTGGTGTTCCTAGAAAATAAATACCTATCTTGATATTGTAAATAAGATGTGGTTCCATCACATATAAATATAGTGGTAACAACTATAAAAGTGATGAATTGGGTATTAACTCAATAGTCACCAATTCACTATGAGTGCGCCTAATATTTCACACCAGAATAGACACTCATGTGGGGTTTTCATAGTTTAATTTATATTTTATTTATGATATTTTAGGAATTATTTGAATTGATTATGACCATGGATGACCTAAGTTAAACCTAAGATGCCATATATTGAAAAGAAGGTTCCATGATTTAGACATCCTATTAATGACTTTCATGATTGTACAGTTTCGCACTATGATTATTATTTCTAAAACTTTTTTTTTCAAGTTAATGGTTGGAAATAGAATGAGTAATTTTAATGTTGAACATTATGGAAAATGTAATTATTTTATACTATATGAATTGGATTTTATGGGGGTTAGATTGAAAAGTTTCATTTCAATGCTTACGTAACTTTCTCAAGCTTTAAATCAAGTTGATAATACAAATGAGAAAAGGTGCGAAAATTATATTGAGTTCTTCGTGAGGAAACATTCAACTTATTTTAATGGGTCCAATGATCTACTAAATACATAGCAATGGATCAAAACAACTGATAATATTTTTTTTTATCCACTACTTGGAGTGTAAATATTTTATTTTGGTTATTTATTATTTAGAAGGTGAAGCAGTTATATGATGGAATCTTATCAATAACATGTGATAATAGGGATAAATTGAACCTATGAGGTGGGATTAGTTTAGAAGATTTTTTCAGAATGTACTTTCCTTTTATTATTCATATTAAAATTGATAAGGAATTCATTGAACTAAATCATAAAGATGATGAATCCATTCACACTTTTGAGGTAAATTTTTAAAAAAAATATGAGGTATGCTTCCAGTATTATCATCCAACTTGAATTAAATATTGACCAATTATTTAGTGGATTAAAACAATATCTCTGAATTGAATTATCCAAAATATATTTCATTATATATGGATAAATCATTCAATGTTCTCTCAAAGTGGAAATATAGATCATGGTCACCCATCAATATCATGATTTTTATAATAAATAAAAGATTAAATTGAATGAAAATTATAATAATAAAAACAATGGTGGAAAAAGGATGAATCTTCTATTATGCTAGAATCAGGGAAATAAAGTTCGAGGAAATATTCTTAAGGTGACTGGTAAATTATTTAAGTATTTAAAGGATGGTAATTAGGAAAATTAATCCCACATAGATGGGAATAAGTTATCTAATGATTCAAATTGTGAGAAATATCCACATAGTTCACTAGATACACTCTATTGTTTTAAATGCAATGAGAATGGGAATTATACTAACTAGTGATATAAACTGAGGGTTAATAATAATGACTAACAATAATAGCCAATTAAGGCCAGAGAGAAATGATAATCTCATGCGATCACTATTTCTGATATGTGGTATGATAAAGAAGTAGTTGAAGGTACACTTACCATCCACTCTAGAACTATTAATGTCTTCTTTGATTATGGTTATACCCAATATTTATATCTAAATAATTTTCTAATTCTATCATATTATCACCTCAAAAATAAGATATTGAATTATAATTGAAAACTTATAATGGTATTATGATCACATGTCATGTATATTATTATTATTTGATTAATATTTGTTGGAATTTTCCTCTTACAAATCTCATTATTATTACTCTAGTTGAATTTAATGTTATTTTCGGAATGGATTGGATTTATTTATATAAATCACATATAAAGAGTTTATAAAGGAAATCCAAATTTGATATTCCAAACCAACATTTGACCATGTATTTGTGATAGGATAAATATATAATTGAAATGGAAATTAAATGCATTGTATGGGTCTAGATTCCCATTCAAATGGGGAATTTATCTCATATGTTTGGGGAGAAAAACAAAATTAGAGATATTAATATAGTACAATAGTTTCTTATACATCCTCGGATGAGTGGTAATTATCTTTCTATGAATTTTGAAGTTATATTTTCAATAACACTCATTCTTAGCGCTACACCTATTTAAGAAAATCCATATTGAAAGACCCCAATTGAGTTGGAGGAATTGAGGAAGAAAATCTAGGAAAATATTTGAAAGATATTCATTCAACTAAGTGAATCACCTTGGCGAGATCCTATTATTTTTTAAGAATAATTATAGAATAATGCAACTTGATATTGAATATTAGTAACTTAACAATATCACAATGAAGAAAAATTATCATTTTCCACAGATTAATGATTTTTTTATCAATTACAAGTAGAAAAGTCTTTTCCTAGGATTGATCTTTGGTTAGGATACTTCCTATTTAAAGTTAAAATTGAATATATACCCAATATATCCTTTCATATGAGATATGGACACTATAAAATTATAGTGATTCCATTTTTTCTTACTGATTTCATTTCTATCTTTGTAGATTTAATGTATAGAGTGTTTGAAGAATATATTGATCTGTTTTTAATAGTCATTATAGTTGATTTTATTATATATTCCAAGAGTATGTAATATAATGAAGATCACTTTAGGAATTTACTATAGAACCTATGAAAGGAGTAGATATTTGAAAAAATTACCGATTGTGAATTTTAAATACATAAAGATTCATTTGTTTAATAAAATCTAAAGAGAGGACATATATGTGGGTCCATGAAACATACAATTTATTGAGAAATGGCCCAGATAAACCATGGTAACCAGGCTCCATAGTGCTTTTGGGTTGGTTCGATACTACTAACACATTATGAGGGCTTTATCATAGCTTTATAATCTAATAACCAAGATTAATTAAAAGGGATACACGATCCATTGGGTAGATGATTGTGAGGGAAATTTCATGAAGATAAAAAGTTGGTGGGTCTTCATGCATGTGCTTAAACAACCATATAGTAGAGAAAGGTTTGTGATCAATATTGATGCATCATAGAACTGATTAGGATGCATCCTCATGTTGAATGATATAGTGATAACTTTTTTCTCATGCAATTGAACTTTCGTGAGAAAAATTACATTACCTGCGATTTAGAGTTAAAATAGTAATCTATACATTAAATGTATGGACACATTATCCATGTGGAGAAATGTGTGACATATAAACTAATCATAAATGTTTATATTATATATCCACCGAAATGTATTTGAATATTCAGTGAAGAATATGGTTGGAGTAGATTAAATATTGTGATTAATCAATACATTACCACCATGAGAAAGTGAACAAGGTTGATAATGCTTTGAGTTGAAAAATAATGATAGATCCTATATGATTAGGATTAAGAAATACCAAATATTTATGGATTTTAAAAGGATGTAATTTTAAATATTTAAGGAAGGGATGAAATATCATCCTGCTCAAATGACTTCTCAGATTTCTATATATGTGAATATCAAATAAGTTTATAAAGAATATGTAAATCTATAAAAGAAGGTGAGATATGTCCCTAATTCCAACCTTTATTTTTATGGAATGATAAATTTTAGTAACTCGGTATGTGTCCCATCAATATATCACTTGAAGAATGAACTATTGGAAGAATCTCATATCTCATTATTCTTTATTCATACTGGACGTAAGATTATTTATAGAGATATGTTAGGGTATTTATGGTTGGATAACAAGTAGAGAGATATTATAAAGTATGTATCTTTAATGTTGGTATTTCAATAAGTTATGTCTAGGGGAAAAAGTATATGGTATATTAAAACTATTACCCATTCTAGAATGGAAATGAGAAAACGTCACAATATATTTCATTATCATACTCCCAAAAACATTTAATGGCCTTGATTATATTTGGGTTGTTTAAAATCATACTAAAATTTCATCACATTTCATTTCAATCAGAGAATATTTATTTTTTGATAAAAATTATAGGTGATACATTAAAGAAGTTATAAGGTTACACAGGGTACCATATTTTATTATATTAGATCAAGATCCAATGTCGACCCTGAAGTTTTGGTGAAGTTGCATGTAAGGTATTATAAATATGAATATATTTTTTTAACAAATTATTTTTAATATTTAAAACATTAAATATGAGGTTTAAACACATTTAATTGAATTCAAACCTTAGGTAAGGGAATTTCTTTCAAATATCAATTGATGTATTTTTAAAAAAAATTAAAAAAAATGTTTTTCTGTATTATATAGCATGAGTGGATTTTACCACTTTTATGAAGCATTATTGTTTTATGAATTCTTTAAATGGTTTCATAGTTATTTTCACATATTACTTTACTTTTTATATGCATATTATTCCTTTGAGATATATGATTTTCCTCGAGTAATTTTTTTATGATGCAAGTATTCATATTTTATGTTTTTGTTCTGGTTCTTGGGCATTGTTTATAATGATAGGTGGTTACCATATACACCAAATATGGGTGGGTTAATCATATCCCTCCAATTCATTAGGTATGTTTGAAGTTTACCATAATGGTTATTCAATGTGTAACTGTGATAGTTACATCATAAGGCAGTTCTGAGGGTTACAATGTAAGGTAGTCGTGAGGGTTATAAACCATATGGTATCCATGATGGTTACAATCATAAGTAAGTATGGTAAGAAAATGTTTCCCCAAGTTACCTAAATGATTTTTTATGATTTATATGTTGTATATAAACCTATTTTAATCAAAAAGTACAAATATGTTACTTTTATGGGTAAGAATTATGTGGTTCATGTGATTATAAGAATCCATGGACTAAAATAACATAAACCTCATTAATATCTTCTAAATCCTTTTTGAGAAATATAAAGACTACTCTTCACTGTATAATATGGATCATTATCTCATATTGATATAGATACTTATTATTTATGTGAAAATTAACAAATACATAAACTCAAGCATTGTGTGAACATATAATGAAATAAAATACCATTTTTATGGAAATTTGAGCCATCGGTTCACAAGTATAGTTTGTGAAGGGTTCCAACACCTCTTTCTTGATTGTGTATTGTATGTTAACCTATTTGATCAATATGAAGAAGTCTCTATTGACATTAATTAGGGTAAATAGTATTTATAAGACTATATAAAAACCTATAATTAGGTCTTGGTATTCAACTTTATTATTGATTTATCATTCTAATAGGAAAAATATGGAAAATGTTATTTTTCTGGTGAAAGGGATAGAATTATCATTTCACATTACGTAAAACAGAGGTCATCCAACATTTTTATAATTGGGATTATAAAATATCCATTGTATTATAGTTATCATAAGGATAAGCCTCCTAAAATATAGAAAAAAGTATTAAAGAGTTCCAGGTCAATAGGTGACTCCTCCGGTGAAGGGTGTGCTACCAAAAAATCTATAAACACTTTCCCTTTTATCACTTTATTCAAGTAAAAAATGGGTGTCAAATTACTTAAGGCTGATAACCCGTCATTATAATCATCTTATAAACATATATTGACTAATTATACACTTTATTGGATCCACACGATGCACCTCATGGTTTTGTAAATAGTGACACATCTTATGTACTTTAAAGATCAAGGTGAGGAAATTTTTCTTGATATTTGTATATCAACTCTTTGTTTCCAATAATGTTCAACTAAGATAATAAAGGATTTTTCCATTTCAAAATAATTATTATTGGAAAAAATTTCTTTATGTGATAAGTACATGGTTTCTACAAATAAGATAAGGTGTTTTCCTTCCATAATGGGCATCAAAACTAAAGGTTGAAAAATATATTTCTTGTGATTAGAAAATAATCTGAGGAAGTATTTATACCACTATCAGTTTCTCATTTATTCATCAACATAATTAATAAAAATTAATTTGTGATTATTTTTACTTTGAATCACTCAAAGTTGGTGATCATTCACTGATGTTCTCTTAAATGTTATATATTATGAAAAAGGGTAATTTAAAATTTTTCTTTAGTTTTATTGGATTTGTTTTGATGCCACAAATATATTCTAAAAACCAAGAAACATTCCTGATGTGTCACCAAAGGAAAATTTCAATGGGACCATTTTCATGATGTGTAACTTTACTTTAAGAAACCACTTCCAATTTAGTAAAACGATTTGATCACTAGTATGTTTTAACCACCAGATTATCCATGTATCATTTTATGATTTCTTTCAAGAGTTCTTTTAAGATGTGGTGATTCGCCCTCTATTAAAGGGGTCTAATAATTTTGAGACAAAAGGTAATGAATTTTTAGTAATACACCCCTTTGGGAACCATAAAGTTAGTGACTTCTTCATATTTTTTAGCCATAGAAATATTACAATATAAATAATACATATCTATATGTGAGTGGAATTAGAAACTAGTTGTGGAATCAGTCAATAGTTTTGTGATTGGAATAGGGAAGATGTCTTTTAGGCAATGCTGATTTAAATCCCAAAAGTTTATATACAATTTATTTTACTATTCTTATTCTTAATAAGAATAATGATGAGAAAATATTTTGGGTATTATAATTTCTAAATGAAATCATTCTCAATGATCTTATATGCATTTACTTCTACCTTAGAATAGTAGATCAGATGCATCCTTTTTACTATTGATTTATAACCATGATAGTTAGCCGGAAGGCCAATGTGGTGAATAGATACATGAGGGTTGAGTACATGTATTTCTATATATTTCCATTTGAATACATCCCAATATTTTATATAAAAGGAAATATATTTCTTTAGCACCCTCATAGATATAGCTTCACTAATAAATGTGGGTTGTAGTTTGTCTTCAGTACCCATATTCTCCTGCTTGAGTTCATTAATTATGGTTGAAATTTCCTCCTCAAAAGATGGTAGGGGAATATATGATATCTTCATATTCAATGTTATTAGGAGTGGGGATTAAGTCATATTAATTTGGAATTTCATAAAATTGGAAATTCGTAATATAATCTCTATACTCATCTATAGTATGTCAGACTTCATTAGGTTAGGTAGACACCAAGTGAATGGAGGTGAAGTCACCTAACCCTCATGTGCCTTTTTTGTGGTGTATTTCTATCTAATTGAATCGTCTTGTCTATATTGATCAAATATTAGTCAACTATATATTCTAGAAAATATTCTTATGGTTGAGATTGAGGTTCATAGGTTATATAAAGGCCTTTTCTTGTATTGATGGAGGCGACTCAAAATAGACATTAATATCTACATCATAGGGAAATAATATGGTTTGATACTCTTTTCCTTTGGATTATAAAATTACATGGATTCAAAAATATGAATTTTTACCTCAATAAAACTGATAAAAAAAGAAACTTTTTTTCTTCTTAAATGGGTGAATATATCTATTTATTGTTATACTATATTGATATGTTATGCCTCACAAGAATACAATAATCAAAATGTGAAGAGTACCCTTATATGTCCATTAATGAAATATTTCAAGCATTGGCGGTGTGAGGAGGGACCCAAAACATGAAAATGAAAGAAATGGCACACCAGTATGTCACTGAAGGTTGTGTATCAGTGGAACACTATGAACATGGTGTTAAATATAAGGTCTCTCGACTATTTATTCATTTATAACTTACTCATAGACATTTTTTAATTTAATTGTGCCCCTGAATTGTTAAATTATATGAGTATATATTAGCTTCTTTTTATACTAAATGACTAATTTTTTTTACCCATATTATATTAATTATAGTTCTATTTTCTATTATGTCTAAATTAATGTTAGTGGAATCAATTTTTCCATATATTTACAAGGTTATGATATTCCCTTATATGGTTGTTTCCAGATTATATTCCATGAAAGATATGACTTTTTGCAACTTGGAGGATTCCATTTTACAATGGTATATTTCAACTAACATCATTTTAATTTCTAATTCGTGTAGTCTTGAGAGAGCCCCAGTGAGGGAATCCCTAAGTTCCCAAGATATATGAAGAGTTACTAGAATTGAATGCTATGTCTGAATAAAAAAAAGATGCATGAATAATTTATATTTATAAGTGTAAGGATGGTTCTTTATTCCTTTTTCTAGTTGTGAAAATTATTCTCCCTTTCCCAAGTTAAAATGTTGCAGTGTATTTGTTTTTTATATGTAGGGTTATAGTGACCTCCACACATATCATGGTTAATGAGATGATTTTTCTCTTACTAATCAATTTACAAGTCCAATAAGATTGGAATGATTGATGAAGGATTTGGGATTGAACTAGTCTTTCCATTAGATACATTGAAGCATATTTCTCTTGACATGTACCAAATATAAGATTTTAGTAGGGAAGAGACCCAAAATATAAGGTCTTTTTTAGGAATTTATTCCTCTGCCTCTGTAGACACATTTGTGAGAATTGACATATTGATTCATTTCTAATGGAACGTATTCATTATCAAATAGTTATTTCTGATGGTTCACATTGAAAAACCTATATTAGGACTCTTTGTTAGAGGAAAATTATATTTCATGGGGTGGTAGCCTTTCCCAATGATAGTTGGAACAAAATCCATTAGAGTTTGGAAAATCTTAGGAACCCACTAGGTTTCCGCTTATTTTTCCTTGTTACATTAATGATTATTTCACTATGTTTTATATGATTATAGATAAAAACATTATATCATATATTTTTTAGATGAATTTGGGCTTTCAAATGGATGACTTATTTATTCCATAATGATTTCATGTGCATGACTCAATGAATTTTATGTCATCCAGTTTTCAAATTTATATGCATTTTAGTTTGGACATTCTTTTTATTATTTTTCCTCCACCTCAGGTAGAGTTATAGATATACATGTTGCATTTATCTTAAGAGTATATAAATTCTATTGATCTCTATCTACCATTATTTTATTAAATTCATTTAAAATAAATAAATTATATATGATATGCTCAATAATTTTATGATAAGGGTAGTAGTTAGGATTATCATTCAACCCTACCTCATTGAGTTTTCTAGTCTCTCATAGTATACAAAAATATTAAAATTGGGGGTTAAATACCTTGGAACCTATTTTTTTAAGAAGTAATAAACCTTTATCTTCTTATTATCAAACTTTTAATGATTTTTTCACTTGTTCATATCTTATGTGTATGCATTATGATGTGGTCATGGTTATTTTTTACTAGGTGGATTCAATGAGTTGAATCTATAAAATTTAGAGTTTAGATAAATCATTGGAATTGGTTTTAGAGTGATGGAATTAACCTCCACCTTCTTGGATTTCATTTCCTATGATGGTGGTGTTTATCGTGATTTGGTTTGTTGTATTGAATAGCATTTTATAACTATTGGAATATTATAGTAAACTATCTGAATACACAGAGGTAATTTTATAGGATGATAATTATTTCTAGTTGATCTTGAATATTTTACACACAACAATACAATAAATATTACTATGGTATATGTATAACCATGGAATAAATTAAATCATTCATTCAGTTAATAAATTTCATGATTCTCATTTTCTTGATGTTTCAAATTATATTAGTTACCAATTTTTTCTCTATCTCTTAGTGTTGAGATAAATTAAAAGTGGAACCTTCGTACAAGGTCTTCTTAACTACTGATGGATCAATAAGAAATATTATTATACTAGAAAATGGAAAGTACTTCTGGTTTCTTCATGAAATATTTGTATTCTTTTTTTTATAATTTTATTCATTGTAGTTACCAGAATTGGGCCACACCATGATATATGATGTTTAATATGATGTTATGACTCTCCCATTATATTAAGCCTTTAATGATTTGGGTTACTAAAGATGAGTGGTGGAGGGGTCAAATCCACCCACTCAGGATATGGGTTTCTTTCCATCTTTTCTAGTGTATGATGATTTTCCCGGGAATTCATCCAGGTAATAATATATGTTTGAAATTATTATCAGAATATCACCTGAGATAAATTTTGAGCAGGGGATCTTACTGAGCTTGATGTGTTTGGCTAGTCAGAGCTAGTGGTTGGTCACTTACCCGTGTGATTCCCTAGTGACTTATCTAAACTAGTGGATGATACTATTCCAATAGAGGAAATATTAGGTAACAAAATGGTGGTGTGATCAAATGAATTGTGTGGTGTGACCTAAAATTAACTTTATGGAATGATTATAATCTTGTAGGTTGAGTAATATATTCTCCTTTAAGAGGAATTATTATAAGTTTCATGGGTGTTTAAGTCTATGAGTAACATTTAAGGGGTGTTTTCTTCAATATTATCCACACTAATCTTCTCAAATTTATTTATCATCCCTTAATATTGGGAATAAAAATATCCAATAGATAAAAACTCAAAATATTTTATTATTGGGTGGGTTGTGGTTTTATCAACACTTTTTCACTTATCCTTGGCACTGGATTGTTGAGTTTGTAGAAACTAAATGTTATGATGGAATCCTAGATCATTAGATTTTTTTTGTTTCAAGGTACAAATTCATTCTTTATATACGTCTATGTGAATGATATTATTAATATATGATTTATTTTAATAATATTATTTGCCATTCATGTCATCATGTACAAAATTCATGGGAATTAAATAAAAACATTTACTAACAAAAATCACACAACCTGAATTAGATCATTATCAATATTAGAAAAATATGAAATATAATTTAATTTAGAATATTAATCAATGGTAATGTCACAAATATCCTTCATTTTTTCATTTTTAGAGGTTTCCTTGGGTTTACACATCCTATGGGGAATTGATTTCCCATTTTGGTTATTTTATTGAGATAGTGCCTTAGAGTTTGTAAGAAAAAAAGATTCTATATGAATATCCTCTAACTTTTACTAAAAATAATCCCAATGGTGGGGTTGGTTCTTGAATTATTAACAGAGAATTGTGTGAGGGTACATCATGTGGAGTTTCCCCATCCTTAAGAATACTCGTCACCTTAGAGGGTGTTCCTCTATTTTTCATTTTAGGATTTTCGTCAAAAATCCTTTTATTGAAGCCCCCTTTACCCGAGAACCCCCCCTCCCACCCTAATCCCATGGTCCCCCACCTTTTCTTATGGTCCCCCCCCCTCTCCCCCTCATGTCATACTCCCCCGCCCATTTTCCCTGGTCCCACATACCTCTTATGAATTGATGTAGATAAGCACATCTCTTCTGTACCACCCTCTATACACGCTCTCCCCTTTTCCTCCAGTCCCATATACCTTCAAGTGAATTATCGTATGTAATTCCCCTATTCCACATATTAAAAATCTATTAGAGGGAATCGAACCACCTCTGATCCACATCCTCATCCACCGAGTTAATGCCCACTGACCAAAATGTTATATTTATTTTAATGTTATTTTATACCCATGTATATATTAATATATTTTTTTATTATTTATTGAAATATATTTTATTTTTATAATATATTTAAATACATTTAAATATATAACCTATATATACACTTATAAAAATTATTGTATTTCTATTTTTATTATGTATTTATTTTATATCACCCTCTAATTTTCCATAAAAATTTGAGAAATATCTCAATTAGAGGTAGTTTGAACCGCCTATAATTTGTGTATCATTTTAGAGGGGGTTTAAACCCCCTATAGTTTTAGATAAAAACGTGATTTTTTGGCATTTGGAACCACCTCTAAATGCACAATTTTAGGGGCGATTGGAGAGAACAACCCATAAAATTATTCATTTTTTTTCTCAAAAATCCATTTAACTAAACCCTCTTGTGCCTAAGAAACCCCCTCTCCCACTCTAGTCCCACAGCCCCCCACCATTTCCTCTGGTCTTCCCCGAGAACCCTTTTATACTCAAGAACCTCCCTCTCCCCCTCCTGTCCCACAATCCCCCACCCTTTGCCTATGGTCCCACATACCTCTTGTACACTACCCCTCTCCCTTTAACAACCATTTGTACATGCTCCCCCTTTTCCCTCTGGTCCCACATACCCTCCCACACATGCCGGAAAATAATTCCCCATGTGCCCTATATAAAACATTTCTTAGATAGAATCTAACCCCCACCGATCCACAACCTCATCCACCGAGATAATTCCCCTTTACCACTATGCCATTTTTTGTTTAATGTTATATTATACCCATGAATATATTTATATGTATAATTTTGTTTTTCAAATAAATGTTAGGTGTATAATATATTTAAACACTTTTAAATATATAATAGATATATACATGTACATAAATTAATGTATTCTTGTTTTTTTATGTATTTATTTTATAATATATTTTTAAATCTTATTAGTCAATATATACATCACACTATATATTCAAATATATATATATATATATATTATTTCGATGAAAAAAATATCGCTAGAAAAATATATTTATACTTATAAAACCCAAAAATAGAAATATATATATCTTTTATATATATAATATATTTATATATTTTATTTACTATATTTATTTGTATATGAAATTATATTTTTTATATATTATATGTTTATATATTACCCAAATATATTATACAAATATATATATATATGTATATATATATATATTTTATATTTTCACGGTTAAAATAAATTAATATATATATTAAATATTTATATTAATATAAATATATATTTTATATTTTTTAAATACATTTATATGTATAAAAATAAAAATATTATATATTTATATAATCATATAATTTAATATATTTGTATTAAGTTATATTTAATATTCATACAAGTAATATAATATATGTTAATATTGATTTATATATATATAATATTATGTTATATATATTCATAGAATATAATATAATATAATATTTCTATATAGATGAAATGTTATGTACATTTATACATAAATATATTTTACATATTAAATATATTCATTCTTATATATATATTTATATATATAGTTATATTATGTATACAAATATATATTTAATATCTTTATACATATATTTTTAAATACATTTATATTCATGTGTGTGTGTGTGATTATTTATGTTGTTATATAATATTTATAGATATAATATAATTAAAATATATATATTTATATAATTTTTGTATATACTTATATATCTGTGTGTGTGTGTGTGTTGAAATAATAATATTATTAATTATTATTATTATTACACTTAATTTTTAATACTATAAAAATTATATGTTGGTTTTATAAATACTATAATTTATAATTAATATGGTATACTGCAATATATATAAAATAATTAAATAATATATATAAATTAATATATTATAAAATATTTAAAATATTATATAAATATATATACATATTATAATAGTATAATATATATATATATTTATATTAAATTTTGCCTATATTATATATTTTTATGAAAAATAGAATATAAATGTTTTTGTACATAAATATACAATAAAAACGTATTTAATGTAATATATGTACAGTATAAATCATACCAGAAATGCTCAATCATAGGAAAGCCTCTGGCCATTTATTAATAAAAGAAAACGCATTAACCAGTTACAACAAATCAGAAAAACAACTACATATCATATTAATCATACCTGTCACCACCCCCATTAGATATTATATCCTATGTAGTGCCTCTTTCCCACTCTGAACTTTCATAGTGCTTAAGAAACTTGGCATATTTCCTTCTAAGATTCACCTTCTCTAAAGCTAGAAACTCTTTTGAGGACTGCATAACCCAACATTCCTTCCCAAAAGAAGATCTGGTAGGCACTGAACATGGAATATAAGAATAGTCTTTCCTCGGTCCTCGTTGTGGTGCGCTAGTCTTAACAACTTCATCCCCAAGCACCTTCATCCTTTCGCCTAGAACAACATCACTATAGGAGGGCTGGACCTCGCCACTATCCTTTTCCATCACTATCCAAGATGTCACCCCACCTTCCAAATATTTTCACCTCTTGATAACACTCCTCCAATCCACAATCCTGGTGGACCAAACTATTAGCATCCACTAAAGAAAGGAATTGGGGTTGATCAACCAGGTTCTGCACATCTTCCCCAGTTGCAGCATCCATCAGAGAAACAAAAAACTGCAAGAGGCCACCTTTTTGCCTTGCATCATTATCCTCTTCATGAAAATCCTCCTCATTTTTTGGTTCCAGGAATCGATTTCTAGTAGTGACCATGATCACCATTCCTCCAGAATCAACTTCCTGTCCATTTTGAAAAGGAACAACTCGGACCAGAATATGATAAATCACCGGATCTAACCATAGGGAATTGCAAGCTAGAGAATTTCTCACTGTATCTGCATTTACAATACCGAGGTCACTATTTAAGTGATTGAATATCTACTTAACTGTCAGGTCTCATGGCATATTCTCCACCTTCTTCATGGGATTACCCTGCACTGAGTTCTCAGAGCCAGTATGCTCATCATCCTCAGCCACAACAGAAAAATTGTCTTCCACAAGAATGCCTAGAATCTCTTTAGGAGATCATACAGGAACCTCATTAGCACCATATCGAGTCATCCCCTGCAGTAGAACTAATGGAATTGGATCATCTACCATTGCACTTCCAAACAAAGGCTCTCAGACCACCCCCTTCATGAGAGTAGGTGTCACTGGATCCTCTACTATTGAACCATCATTTAGAGGTTCTCCCACCCAAGAATCCTGCTCAGCAGAATCCCCAAAACCGACACACCCAACTCCCTCATCAAAGTCCAAATTATCTCTCGTCTCCCCCATTCTTGCTGTCAAACCAGCTTCAGAGTGATCCATTCTCAAGGCCTTATCCATACTAGTTGCAACCCACCCTTCATTGTGACTCGTCTCTATCACTTGTGAGTATCCACTCACACTCTCACAGCAACAGTTCAATTCCAAATGACCGCACCGGCTGGAAGACACATAATAATGCATCCACAACTCAAAAACCACCTCCTGCTTCCAACGAAACTCTTGTTCGTCTGTAATCAAAATGCATCGGATCGGTGACCTTGCAGCATCAACATCCGCATATATTATCTGGTAGATAGTATGAAAAACAAATTCAGTACACCAATCAAAGAAAAGGTACCTCCCAATTATGTTCCCATTTGCACACAAGATAGAAGGATTCTAAAATGAGAGAGGAATAACTAGAACACTTACACAGGTCACGAACATTGAAGGGTCATGCCGCAAGTGAAAGTCAAAGCACCAACAAAATAGGTAGAAAGACGCCCCGTTTCATCTTCGAGGGGCCCTGGACCATGTGTAGATCAAATCCTCTTCTAATCCAAAGAGAATCATGAAATATAGTTGGTCAAGAAAACTGATGACCACGTGCTCCTGATGCTTCCAAGACTCAGAGACGAAGCGATCAAAGGATTTGACCAAGGGCCACTGGAAATAGAAGTGGGCCACCATTATGTGCTTACAAAGAAGAGAGGCACCATTAATCTACACTGGAAGCAGTGAATGTTGAGGATCCTCTTGGAATAGATCTGGGACCTTCGGTGAAATAAGGATCCTCAGGAAGGGAAAAATTGAACCAAGATCTGATATACTCTTCCCCGGTGGATGAAATTGCAAGTTTCCTCCCTCCGATCGGGGGGGGGGGGGGGGGAGCAGGATCTGGCGGCATTAGGTCTAGGTCATCGATGGAAGAGATGATATGGCGGTATTCCCATCCCGCAGCTGTATCTATAATATACATAATAATATAAATGTATATTACTTATAAAACTATATATATATGTATTATATATTTGAATAAATGTATTTACAATTACATTTATCTTATGTATACCAATATTTATATATGTATACATTTGTGTTTATATGTATAATCACTTATTTAAAGTATTTATATAATTCATTGATATATATTTATATATTTATAATTTATTTAAAAATATTTTTATAATGTGTTTATGTAATATATATATATATATATACACACACACACACATGCACGTGCACATATATATATTATAAACATTGAAATTATATGTGATTTATTTTTTAAAAAACTTTGAGGGGGTTAAACCCCCCTCTAATCCCAGGGATTGGAAGTGGTTCATTAACCCTTCTATTGTCTTAAATTATAGGGGGTTCACCCCACCCCCACCCCCTTCCAAACAAAGGTATTAGTGGATTTTCATGAACCCCTAAAATTTTCTTAAATTGGAGGGGTTTCACAGCCCCTTCTATTATAAGGGATTAATGGTGGTTCATGAACCCCCTCTAATATATTAAATTATATGGGTTCAAAACCCTTCTCTAGTTTCTTAAAAAAAGGGTTTCAAAACCCTCTCTAATGTAATTAATTAGATGGGGTTCAAAACTTCCTATAATTTAAGTTATTAGCGTGGGTTGTGAACCACCACTATTTATTTTAAGAAATAAATTCCATTATATATATACTCAAAAATAATAATTAATATTATATTTATAGCCTCTAAAATAAAAAAAGTTATATATATAGTTCTTATAAAATCCAACTGAATATTTAGAACCACTAATTATTAAATTAATGATGGTATTGACATAAATTCCTCTAAAATACAACCAAATATTAACAAAATAAATCATAGAATGTTTGTTGGGGTTGTAAAACCCCTTTAATTTTGATGATTAGTGAGGGTTGTGCATAACACATTCTAATTTATACATAAAATTAGTTTAGAGAGGGTTGTGAAAAAACCCTCTAACCCCCCCCCCATAATTTCCCTATTTTTTTAGTGATGTTCTTTGGCTTGTCGACACTTTCTAACAATAAAATTACTATCCACATGCATATGAGTCAGGTCTATGTAGAGATTCTATTATTCATGGATTTTTTTCTTATTCACTTTATTTAAAGATAAATACACATCTACAAAACTGGGTTTATACCGCACTTGGTTTTCAATAGTGCTAGCTAAAATCACTATTAAAACCCCCCCTTTCTTAGCACTAGAAAAAGCATTCTTATTGGGGGTCTTTAACAATGCGAAAAAAGCACTGTTAAAGGGGTCCCTTTATTAGCAGTTGTAAAAAAGAATTGATAAAGGCCCCCCATATATCAGTGAAAGTAAAAAAGTAATGACAAAGGGTAGATCATTATCATTGCTTCTAAAAAAGCGTTGATAAAAGGTATATATCAAAAAAAATATTAATAATAAAATATCTGTATATTTATATCGATATAAATATAATATATATTTTTTAAATATGTATTACAAAAGAATAAATAAGAATTTACACATAATATATAATATAATTAGTGAAAATAGATTATAACTATATAAAATACCATCAATCCCCAAAAAACCAAAAAACTGATAATAACTATAGAAACCCTTAACACCCATAAAAATGTTACGAAGCCCTAAAACTAAAAAATAGACATAAATTTTTATCTGGGAGACTATTTCAGCTCCAAAAAAAGTCAAATCTAATCTTAGGAAATGGTTTAAAATGACATGATATTTAAATCGTGTGACAATCAAAGGAATAAATTATATTACATTTTTGAAATAGTCAAAAATCGAAATCGAACATCAAATGACCAAAACTTTTGATCTGGGTTCCTGTTTGGGATCCACCAAATATCAAATAAAATATTATGATGATACCTATGTTATATATTTCTAATGAAGAGCTTTACAAATCTTAGGTGAAATGTTTTAACCCCCATAAAGGCTTATAAGGCCTCTAAAATAGGGTTTTTAGTCACCGTTCCCGGATTCCTTAAAAATAAAATGGATATAAAATCCAATCTTGGTGTATGTTAGTCCTATACCAAATATCAAATCAAATATTACGATAATATATACACCCATGTGACCCAAAAAACCCTTGGTCACCTTTATCAAGGAAAAAACTGATTTTATAGTCATTGTACCCCACTTTTTTCACAATCAATGGCCTTTCAAACAACCATAACATCAGTACTAGGTGTCCTTTTGGACTATACCACATATCAAATCAAATATTGTGATAATATCTATGCCTCAATGATACATGGGGTTCCCCAATCAAATATTTTGAGCCAAAAAAGTCCCATCAGGCCACCAAAACTGAGTTTTTATCCTTTGTCCCAATCTTTTAACATTTGATGGATTGTATGACTTTTTAAGGATGTATTTTTCCCCTTTCAATGAGGACTACATTTATTTCAACATATGAAATTCATATTGATATTATTGATTTAAATATTTTTCAATTTTCTAAATGTACTATTATTTATAATCAAATATATAAAAATGTATAAAAAAATTATATATTCACACCTAAAAATATAATTGTATAAATAAAAAAGTATAAATATTTACATAAAAAATATATTTCTCAACATATAAACCTTATATAAATAATAATCAATATCCATTTTAAAAAAATAAATATAAATAAATATGTATTTTAAAATATATATATAATTACATATATATGTGAACATATATATATATATATAAACACACATATATATAAACACATATATAAATAAATATATATACAAATATTTATATAAATATAGGGATAAAAAATTAATGAAATATATACAAATATATATATATATATATATCATAAAATATAAAACAAAACAGTATAGGGGAGTGGAAAACGTGTTAGTGTATAAGCTCAATGTCTCAGGTTCAAAACTCATTGGAGTCGGGGGCATGTTTTGGGAAGTGGGATTATCAGAAGTGCTAATAAAGGGGTAGGGGAAGAACTGAAAGGGGGTTGATAAGCACTAATAAAGGGGTAGGGGAAGAACTGAAAGGGGGTTGGGAAGCACTAATAAAGGGGGGTGGGTGTGGAAAAAAATTAATACCCTTTTTCAGCAATACATTTATTAGTTTTTATGGCACTATTAAAGGGGGGATTTTACAAGGCTAAAAGAACTAATAATGATCCCATTATTAGAGCATTTTTTACCGTTGTTAAAGGTGGCATTTATCAATACTTTTTATGAGCTCTTGTAAATCTATCCCTTTAAAATATTTTACATTATCAGGGCTTAAATAGATCCCATAATGTCCCTTTACTAGAAATTTTAAAGGCCTGATTTTCAGTAGTGATACACTAAAATGTGGACATTCTAACAATAAAATAAGTCAACTCTGTTATTACTATCAATATTGGAAGGAAAATATGGAATAAAGAGATATATGATTGAGAACCTCAAGATTTCCATTCATTAAAAAAATTGGGAGTAACATCTACACCATGGGTTATCTCCTTGACAATATTGGGAAATGAGAATAAAAAATTTATTACATAGGATTTTGACCTTTTTTATTCAATAGATATTCTAAGGCATTATGCGATGCATTCGGGGACTGTACAAGACTATTTCTTTATACCGCTTCTACATAAAATAATGGATTCATTTTAACAACAAAGTAATTTAGCTCCTTCCTTTTCTATTTCATGTATATTATCCCCATTTTTTTCAATGAAAATTGTTCCTCTTTTCTACCCATGTGAGACTTATATTCTCACATCTCCACGTTCTGTATAACAATCCAATTGTGAAGCTGTTTTTTCTTATCATTTATGTGATTTGTATTGGTATCAGTATGATTTAAAGCTTCCACATGATGATTTTAATGATTAAACAAGATGATATCACATTCATCATTGGAAAACTTATTTCAAGAGATCAGGAATTGATGAATATGGACATGAAATTGTCGGTAATCAAATCTGCCTATGTCTGAGATTAAGAAAAGTTAATTAATGTTGCTTATTTTATTAGTAATATTCTCTAAAGGAGTCTCTATTTTGATATGGTGGACTTGAATCCAAGACCTTTTCAGTTTTTCTTGATGTTTGAAGAAAGAAAATGAGTCTAGATCCATTTTAGCCATATCTGTGGGTATATAATTCAGGATCACATTCACTGAAAACAAGCTTGATCAAAATTGTGATGTTGAAGGGAGGAAATCGTTCATCACTACCTCTTATTTAATCTATCGAACTGAGCTTATAGGTTTGTCATTGATCGATGGGATGCCTAATATTTTTCCACTGGGAATGACATCAGTGGTCCTTCCAATAGTTCCGGTGAGAAATTTTGGTTCAGTACCACTCCCAAAAAATGATAACTTAATGATGAAATGCACCTAGAATGTTTATATTTTCAGGATGAATGTTTTTCTCTTTCAGAAGATAGAGAAGAGATCATGACTGTAAAGGAACTTGAAAAATCCAACTATTTATACACATGTTCTACAGGTTTCCCCAACACCCCATAAGCATAATATTCTATCCAAATTTTGTCATAACCCTGTGATAATTTAGAGGGATCTTTCACAACAGGTAGAGAAATATCCATGATAGAATTCTAATGCATCATCATCAACCTTAGTTGAAGAAGGATGGTCGAGTTTCATACATTTTTAATTTGATTAGGGGTAAATATGTAACATTTTACAGACATCTGAATGGCATGAAACCCTATAGGGATCATAATGCTCACAAATGGTCACTTCATCTACCCAAGAAGCTAGTATTTCATCTCATAATGAAATGGTGTATGATCGTTCCACTATGTTCCCTATACCATTATCTACAATGACTCTATAGGGCTCTGAATAATTAAGTGACTAAAATGGGAAAGATCCTTTAACAACTCAATAACACCATTGACACCCAGAGGTGTTGAGTGAATGATAGAAATGTCAAGCAGTGCAAGGTGAAACATGGAATGATGGATTATTTTAGTGTAATGATAATCATAACATCAAAAATCTTCTATCACCCAACTATACAAAAATTTATATAGTCTATAAAGGAGATGTGGAGATCTTCCATCATGTATATAACATATAAACTTATAAATATGAGCAAGAGTGGGTATAATAAGATTGATGGTTTGTCACTCCACTAATATGGCTATCGTCATCAAGTTATAGACTCTGATACTAGTATATATATCAGGAGATGCAAAGAGCCATATCTTCAAATACATGAAAAAATATCCCACCGACCCAAATTATAGAGATATATTTTGACGGATCTGATGACCCCATGTAGCATGTTTTCCTTCTTCAAGAGTGGCCCAATACGAACTTAAACACCTTGATATAGTTTATTCAGGTGAGTCTTAGTGTTTTAAACTTCGTTTTTAGACCACTAGCTCACAATAAAAGATTTATCCAATCTCTAAATGGTATAAGTGAATTCATATGAAGGGGATAACCTAGTGATTTCTGTGTTGTGACTAGTGAGCCTCTCATTAATGGAGAAACATGTTAATTCATTAAAAGGTGATACCTATAGGAAGGAATTCATCAAACATATTTCCAAGAATGGTAATTCCTCCTAATTGGTAGATATCTCAAAGGATAATATGTACTTTTCCATCTATTAAATGGAAGGTGTTAGTACTTGAACACCAAATATTGTTCAATTTAGGAGACATCTCTATTGGAGAATATACCATGAACTAAGAAATCCATGTCACCTGATACAAGCTAATACCCTCCAACCATTCATGAAATTCCACAAAATTATTGTGCACCCAAAATTCCTATTCACATTCACTAGAAAAACTCCATCTAGACAAAAAATAACACTTAGATCTCCACCCTCTGTTTGGATTACCTCATGAGAGTTTAATAATGGATGGTTAATATTGAATGATAGACTATAACTATTTACCATAATTATTCTAGTTACATTGAGTTAATAGGGAACATTCATAAAGGAAACCTTCTCTTCACCCAATTTAGAAAGGATGTGTCCCACGGTGGAAATTTCCACTTGAAACTTGATCCAAGGACACCTCAAACCATGTAAACGGATGATTTTTATCTTCTGGTGGAATTGGAGTGTCATATTGGAGCCCAAATCTATACAAGGGTAATTTTTTATTAATGGATAATATAAAATCACTAGCTAAAGGAATCAATTTAGAATACCATCCTGAGGAATGATATGATATTGAAGTCCAGTTTCGACATTCCCGAAAAAAGAAATACTTGCATCTATCATAGTAGAAGTAGTCACTAAACTAGAAAAATGATTTTTTTATCCATTTTATCCCAATGATAAGAAAAGTCATGAAATATATATTCATGAAAACATAAAAGACACTATATTTTCATCAACTAATCACTTCAGTAGTTATGAGGATTATAAAGTGCTTTAAACTACCATGTAGAAAACCATATTTTTGTAATGGAATAGTGTTAATGAAAAGGATAATATACAATTTTCATAGAATACTAGTTTGAGAGAATATTTTTTTCTAAGCAAGAAAGGAAGTCCATAAAGAAAAACACTATACGTTGAGATTCAAAAGTTTTAAGCTCGGGAATAGTCTGAAAAGATTCAGTTCAAGTTTGGTAGATGAAAAATGAGCCTGAAGCCCTTTTTATAAGTGTGGTTCTCATTATGGATCCACATGAATACTGAAAATCAATTCATATTGGACTACCTTTTTCATCAAAATCACATCCTCTTAATGCTGATCAGAGCTTATTTAGATGGGAGTCATTTTTTGTGTGTTGAAAACTCTTCATGGAATGTAAAAAGTATTTCATAAATTTGGTAAGGGAAAAATCAGATAGGGAAAAGGTGTTGAAAATTGTTAAAGGGAATAAATCCAAAAAGGGAAAACACTATACATGAATCTCATTTCCATATAGCAATGATTGCTATATAGACCACCTCCCCACGTGGAATCCCAAAAACAAAAAAAAACAAATGTCCCTTTTTTGATTATGAAAATAAAACATCATTTACGATACCAAGATGTCCCATTTCGGATCTTGAAAACCAAAAAAACATTTTTAGGTCCATGATATACCGTTATGGATCCTACAAGTGAAAAATAATTTTTAAGCCTATGAAATCCTTTTTGGGCTCCTACAAATGAAGAATTCCCCGGTTCGATGAGAATTTCCTTCTATCCCATATGGTGGTAACATTTGTGGCTCTTCAAAAACCACACCGTTAGATCTAAGGGGAAGAAGATAGAGGATATGTAGAAAATAGGTGTGTAAGCAATCAATCTTCAATAGGTAAACTTATCGCATGATGCTAAGTTAGAAAGGGAAATCACTCAACCATATGCACACCCAAAATCCATTACGGATACCATTTTCTGAACCATGGGTCCTTAAAAAATATCACCTAGTGTGGAAAATTCTATTTGGAGGGATCCCCATCCCTCATAGTAAAATGTGACATGGAGGGAACCCCATCTTGTATAGAAATGATCTAAATAGAGGGAACCCCTTCCTACATGAAAGAATTCTAAGTAAAATTGGGAATCTTTGGGTGTTTAGGTTTCACACATTCATTTCTTTTCTTCAGTGTAGTTTTTGGACCCTCCTTGGCCCCACCATGAACTATCCTAATGGCCTTCTCTATCAAATTATTTTTTGTAAATCTCTTAGCACTAAATCAGCCCATTTGTGAATCATATCTCACAAAGAGCTAAGCCCCGATTTTAACCCTATATGAGCCACCATGCTAATTCCTCTTCTAAATCTTCTAGATATATGTAATCAGAGTATATGGAATAGCAGTGTGTGCTCTTGATTGTACATTCCTATGTTATATGAGTTCCTATTATAAAGATACATAACAAGTTATATAGTTGAAATGTTCTCGATCATACATTCCCATGGTAACAAGGATTCGACATTACAGGTAGTGCCAAGGACCTCCCCGTTTCAGGAAGTGAACAGGGGGATCATGCTTGCCTTTTCCTTTGATGGGGGATGGTGTGAGATTCTTATCTCATCCGCTCTAAAATCCAGAGAATGACATGACTCCATAAGTATGCCTCTAAAGGGAGGTCACACCCATTCTCTTATTCATCTTCCCAGGTTATGAAAACAAGAGAGTAGATGGGTACCAGATCTGTTTCTCTCTTCTTTATCCCCGACTTCATCAACCTGTGGATGATGAAGATTGTTTGGTTTTCCAGATCTCTTTCTTCCTCTTCTTTCTCACACTGATCATGTCTCACTTGGTCTTATAGGCTTGTTACGATCATGACATCTACACAATAAGATGTTTTTCTTGGTAGAAAATCATTTTCTGGATCTTCCTATCTTCTTCCTTCAGAGGGCCTCCATTTTTTTGGGTCCTCAAAATCTTGTATCTAACACTTATGGGCCTCCTACTTAGTATAATCACCAACCATGTAATCACCACCTCAAAGAGCCATATTACATATAAGAAAACCTATCAAAGATCAATATCTTTGATGAAGCACCTTCTAGTCTCCTTTATAGGTGTAGGACCCAAATCCTTTGAAACTATGTGGTAAATGATTCCTATCTAAATGGGATACACATGAATCCTCCCTAAGGTCCAAACATAGTACCCCAAGTTCACAGTAATACTATAAGGGTCATAACCCTAGTAGGGTCATATCCAAACTAGAGGTTTATATACCTTCTGGATTCTTTTCATTACCATCCTTATTGGGAATAATTTTTGGAAATATCATATCCCCCACCTAGGAGGACATATCCATTCTATATCCTTTGGTCCACTTCTATGTATGTCCCATACTAGATTTTTACATGGAATCTTCTATCAAGATGTGATCTATTAATGACATTAAACATCATGGTCTGGTATTTTTCAGATGACCTTAAAAGGTATAATGTGTCCCATTATGTAGCACCAGACTATGTGGGATATGATCCCAATAACAAGGATACATAAGAGTCCCATTTAAGTTCCCTGATACCAACATCAAAACAAATTATAAATCCCTATATAATGATAAATTCCAATGTTCCCCCTTTGTGGCTTAAAACTAGCATCAAAAAAATAAATAGAAAATGAATCTCTAATTCGATCACAAAGGTGTACAATCGATAGAGAACCTCAGATACATGTATATTTATTCATTGATGAATAACCTCAAATAAATATAGAGGATTATAAATTAAATACATGATAATGATTAATTATTAACCTAAGGCTTCCTATCATTTATATTTGGGATTTAAAAAATGATTCATGAACATGTATTAAAATATGTTTATAAGTGACTCCTAGAGTGTGAAATAATCCCCCCCCCCAAAGGTTGTGATGAGCCCTACATCCTATCTTATTGACCGATGTTAGTTCTTAAGTTTCATTTTCTAAGTTCCTCAGTGAACAAATGCCTTTAGAAAGTAGTTCCATGAGTCATCACATATATGAGAGCTATTAGGTGTTTCTAGTTCCACAACCTATCTCAAATGGGAGTGAATCAAAAATGGTGAACTCTGTGTGAATAATTTTCTAACTCATTCAACCCCCCACAATCAACCATCAGGTTCCAAATTTTCATCGAACAGAAATGGTAAATCCAATTTGATGATTTATGAAACACATTCAACACTCGTAATCTATTGTCGGGTGCCATATTTTAGTCAGAAACAATACTGATTTAGGGGACCCAATTTTCACCATCTAAAACCTACATCATCAAAAGGTAAAGTTTTGATCACTTATGTTATCAAGGACCTTTTAGTTCTAGAAATTTAGAGAATTAGGAAAAACTCTTAACATCATTGATTCATAAACAACATGTTTGTAATGAGGAAAATCATATCCCACTATACTAATCTTTTCATATTACAAGTTATTTCATCATTATCATCATCTATATGTAACCCATCTATAAATATTTCATTCACCATGAATATTTATAACTTAAGGAAAATGAAAAACTAAGAAGGTCGAGGAAAAATTATTAGTAAGGGTAAATGTAATAATTAACAATTGAATGTCATCAGGTATCAGGATAAGATTATAAGGTGTGATGACATAGTCAAAGTGCGTGATTATATGATAAAAATTTCATACCTATCAATACATGGATCATCAAATAGAAAAAATGGAATAATTATTTAAAAAGGTCAAGAGTCATCGTAATTAAAAATCATGATCCATGAAATAAAAATATTGATAATAAGAAACATTATAAACCCATATAAAGTATATATAAAAATTATTTTTATCTTGGGACATCATCTTAATAGAGCACTTACAAAACCCTTATAGAACCCTTAAAATGTAATAACCACATGGTTGAAATTCATTCTCAATACAATGGAGTACTATCTAGGTTCACCCATTTTATAAGCTATATCAGACTCAAATGGTGTTATATGGGTGCCCTAATCTTATAACAGTGTCCAAGAACCATACATAAAGTACATAGAGCTTTAATCACATTTTAAAACTCGAAAACATCTTTATTACTTTCATAAAATTATTATATCATGGAAAATAAATGGGTTCCATAAAAATATATTTGGAACAAGATTATCCCATAGAAATGAAACAGGTTCCATAACAATATCTTTGAAACATTACTAACCCAAATAAAATAGATGGGTTCTATAACAACCTATTTGAAACATGATTGACTCATGGAAAAGAAATGGGTTACATAAAAATCTATTTTAAAAATTCATAATCCATCCAGAGAAATAATGAGGATCATATCATTAAAAAATATCCTCAGTGGATCATAATTAATATCAAGGTTTTTTTATATTGATTAATCTAAATACCATTAAAATATCATTAAATATATTTTTGAGAAAAATAACTTCTTTACTTTGAAAATCTCTATATTAAATTCACAAAAAATATTTAAAATCATTTTCCTTGAAAAAAAACTTCTAAACATATAATGTAAACTTCAAGTAAAATATTAGTCATGATGGTGGGAAAATACTTTCATGTTATAAGTGTTAAAAATACACATTCTTATAAAAAAAATTAAAAGGGGATTCAAAAGTGACCCATTTGGAAAGGATTAAGAATTTTTATTTTAAAACCATTTAAAGGAAGGAAAAATATCACATAAAATGGATTTAGGAAATAATTTTTTAAAAATGATATTTTAGAAAAAAAATTATAAAACATGTATATGGAAGGGAAATATATCTAATCTAAAAGAAGAATACAATATGGTATCACTTATGAATGAATTTTTTGATGTTTCTTAAATAAATAATGGAGGAATTGAAAATTAAACATTTGAACCACATTCATAACTAAAGTAGAATAAAGTAAAAGGGGTATAATAAAATATTATCACATTATTTCCTCTAAAATAATCTCGAAGATAATCAATCATGAAAGAAAGGAGATTGTAACAGAAATATTTTTTCTATTTTTTTACTATTCAATCATATTCCCCATAAAATATTAACATTAAATTATACATTAAATATCATGAAAATAAGTATTTTGAGGAAAGAACATTTCAATTGGATTTATATACACCTCAATAATGAATATATGTGCATATCATAAATGTATGTCTCACAGAAATAGAATTTGAGATGTATAACCCTTAACTAAATCATACCATTGAATTAGAAAATTAATAAATGAATAAATTATGTGTATATAATTTAAACCCACATAAAAAATGAAAATAAAAAATTATATAATAAAAATTAATTACACACATAATTATACAACATCAAATAAAATAATTAATTAATATAACCCAATGATAATAAATTAAGTTATGAAATTATCTACCACTACGTAAAATTTATGTTAAATCCCCTTGGATGAAATTATTCAAATTAAAACATAAAATACCATGATTTTTGATGGATTAATGATATTACATGTATAAGGGGAATTATATACACCAAAAAATATAAATAATTTGTGAATATAGCATATGTCTCGAAGAAGTAAAAGCGAGACGAGAAAATCCTTACCTTGAGTCTATAATTGCCATGCATATCCTTTAACTCCTATATAATAATATTACATATATTATTTTGTTTCTTAATAAAATTTCCAAATTTCAATTCTGTGTACTAATATAATTTATTTTATTTATTTTTATTGAAATATTTAAATACATATTCTATTAATTCCATATCAGGTGTTTTGATGACGTTAAGTTCATTGTTTCAAAATGGATTCTGGGTGTTAAACATGGTTAAAGTGGTAATTATTTCAACAACTCCAAAATAATATAAATTACATAATTATAATATTTTTTCATAAATTATACTTTTAAAACCAATCATGAAAAATGGTTATAAAAAATGTGTTTTGTTTCAATCATGGAGACAGTAGACAGAGTGTACACATGAGTAAGGTTTCCATATTTCAATGATCATTATAGAAAAAAGGTATGTGTTATTTTAACTTTATATAATTATAATAAAATTATAAATATTATATTTTTTCTTTTAATATACTTATATATATCATTATTATGATGTGGTGATGAAAAACAATCACATCGCTTCGTTGAGGTGGTAGTCCACATGTACACGAATGATGATATCATTTTTTGGGGTAAGAAGAAAAATGATTTATTATATTTTTATAATGATAATTATTTCATTAATATTATTATTATATTATTTATTTCACATATATTGTTATTATTATCCTTATTACCATCCATTTAAAACTTTAGTGAAAAATGAATCACATCGCTTCGCGCGGTGGTTGTCTGTCGTACACACGAGCGATATATCATACCCCCCACAGAATGGAAAGTAAGAAGTTATGTGTGATATAATAACTTATTAGCCATAAATATGTTACAAATATCATATATATACTTTAAATCCATCATTAAAACAATAAGTTATAATCAATGATGTAAAAAATGACATCGAAACAGGAGGATGTAGACCCTCGTACACCCGAATGACGATTTCAAGACCTTTTTATAGAAGGGGAGATGAAATTAGTTTTTTACATTAATATAATATAATTAAAATATAAATTATATGTCTATATCATCATATGATCATATTTGAATAATATTTTAAGGAGGTGTAATAAGAAATAAAACAAAAATTCATTGTTATAAATTTTACCTCTTCTCGAACCACCTATTTAGGATTATACTTAAAGTATTCATAGAAGGTATTTATTACCAAACAAAGGAATATAGTATTAGGGAACATGAATTGGGGTGTTATTTTTGAATCTTTTGGATGATATAAAATACATTTAAGGTGTTAATAAGATAGGATAGGGGTGTCCTTTTATAAGTGATGTGTGAGGAACAATTGTGATTTTTAGTAGAGAAAAGTTCACCCACATTCATAACATGAAAAATGGATCCCAAATGGATTATTATAGATAAATTTACATTATAAAAGTTTAAATATGACCATAATGTTTTTTCTAAACAATTTTTATATCATTTTTACCCTTATATTTTTCATTTAACCGCAGGTAAACCTGTTTTCACCATAACCAAGGTAATTTATTTTATCTATTTTCACTATTAATTATGGTAAAATTTTAAGTATAAAATATTGGATAATTTAAATTATTATTATTAAAAATATTAAATACATTTTAACAAATTAAATTCATAAAATTGGAAAAACTAAATTTAATATTAAACTCAAATATAAGATAAGAAATGAGTTTTCAAGAAGGGTATTTCTCAAGGAAAAGAAGATTTCATTTTAACTCTAGGACTAATAATAATTATTGTATTAATTTAAATTAATATTAATTGATTAATGATATATAAATTTGATTAAAAACATTCTTCACTATTTATTATCAAAATTAATTAAAAATAGAAAAACATTATGCATTTTGAAACTGTTTTCAGATAAATCTAATTTTTAAACCCAAAAAAAACTTACACTAAAATATAATATCAAGTTGATTAAATATATAATTATTGGATTAAATATAACTAAATAATACTTATATAACATTAAATAATATTCAAAATGTAATTGTACTTTAAAAATTCTTAATTTATTGAAAATAAATGAAATTTTTACAAAAATCGACATTTTTCACTATTTACTGAAAAACCAATATTTTCTGAAAAACCAATATTTTTTGAAAAACCAAAAAATTTAAAGAAATTAAATTTTAATATTATAATTTCATAAATAATTTTAATTTTATTAAACTCATTTTCTAAATTTTTGAAAAATAATATAATAATATTTTTTCATGAAAGGGAAAAATCATTTTTAAAGAAAACATATTTTTGAAGAAAATCATTATTTTATTAAAACAACATCGAATTATTTTTTAATACATTTACAATAATTTATATTGAGTCATAAACTTATATATATTTCATAAAGTAGTTAATACTATTCATATAAAACAATTTAATCTCTAGGTTATAATAGTTATATATATCGCAGGTCGTTTAAGATTAGTGTTTCATGTTAAATGTGATATCGAACATAGTTTTCTTTTCTAAAATCTAGAGTTATTTAAAAATGATACTTTCTATACTCATTTTCCCAAAAACCAAACATTATATCCATTTATTGCAAATCCTTATGATCATTAAGGTGATCCATTGATTTTCCCAACTCATTATGCATTTTAAAATTTGCATTTTCACAAACATTATTCTCAAAATGTATTATGTTGAGATTATGATGTATCAAATTAAACATACAATAATGAAGTTTAAACAATATACTTATTTTCTTCATTATTTTTTTCTTATTTCTTTATAAATTGTACCTCATAGCCTTTTCCCACATTCTCTAAACTCATTATATTTTCTAAATTCTATAGTGACCTCCATTAATTTTCCCAATAATTATAAAATTGATAACACCTTTATTTACTTTGTAAATTCAATATATCCTTTGAATTATGCCGTTTGAGACATAAATTTATAATAATCATAAATAAATATACAATCACATAAAAAACCATTTTCTACTATGAGATAATCATTGAGGTTCAAAATCAAAACTACAAACTGGACATGAAAATTTAATATGAGTGTTCCAACTGAATAAGTTTCCTATTATTTCGTTGAAACTCACTAACTATCCACATTAAAGTGAAATTAATTATAAATATTTTTCTTATTTAATCATCATTTGTTTCCATTCCATCATTTTATAATTCGGGTAATTCTTTTATTAGAGGAGGAAGGTATACATCGTTGTTATTTCCTGGAACTTTATTTCTAGGAATATTATTCAAAATAAAGAATGAAATCATCTTCATACAAATATTTAGTGTTATATTATAGGGGAGAAAACAAATATCCATATTCTATAATTAGTAATTAATACACCAAAAGGGTTAAAACCCTTAGAAGGTAATCTCAAACATACATTCCTAATATTTTGAAGAAAATATAGATAAAACGAATAAAACACCTTCTATGGTGTTTTATCATTTATATGTCTCATAAATCCATCGTTGTTAATATCTTTAACATGTTGTTTTCAGTCTTAGATGACCAAAATAATATTTTCACCTGTGGTTTCAAAGGAAAGTAACGCAATACCTTTATAGGTGTTTTATCATTATATTTATTCCTAATGTTGCATTGATTTTCAATGGTACTATTTCTCATTTAATTCCATAAAATTTTATGAAATATTATGAATTATTATTTATCAAAATAGTCCCCCAAATAGATAATTCATACATTAAGGCATGCATGTATCTTTGTATAATCAAATCAATGTTTTTTGAGGATTTTCTTCATCTCAAAGAATGATATATGGACCAAATATTCACTATGTTCATCAAAAACTTAACTCTAAAATCATGGAAATTTATTTTTTTAGTAATTCCACAATGAAAATTGATATGATACAACATAAGTAAAAACGAAAAAATTGAATATTTGGAAGAGACTTCAAACAGTTCTTGTTTTTGTCTTTAACCAATTTATAAAAATCATTTTCTGGTCTTTGGTGTTCTAGGGAAGATTAACCTACTTAGGACCAACTGAAGGTTCAGTTGATCTATTAAAATATTTTATATTGTATCTTATAAATTCTAATGCTTCATTTATCAAGTTTTGAACTAAACTCTCATTTGGTATATCACTTTTTGTTTTCTATAGTACAATCATTATTTTGACTTTCCGTAACATTATATATTCCATTACAAATCCAACATTCATATCTATTAGGAAACTATTTCAATATAAAGTAATCATATAATTCATTTATATTCATCCATCACTTTAATTCACAATCATGACACATACATTTTATTCTACCATCCACCAATTGGTCTGTAATAACATAATATAAAAATTCTTTCAAACCCTTGGCATACTGAGGTGTGTTTTGAGGTAAATTAAAAAAATTATCCATAGGAATTATATTTACACTCCTCATCCTATATATTCAAATATAAAAATAAAATTTTTGAATCAAACATGTAAAATCAATTTTAACATAAACAAACCTATTTATCAATCAGGGCGGTGTCTTGATTCAACAAAAAAAAATTCAACATAAAAATGATTAAATTTGACATAAAAATCATAAACAACATAAATGAGTAAATATTATCACTCTTAATAATAGGTTCATATTTCATCGAAGAAGTTCAATGAGGTGAGGAGAGGGAAACAAACAATGTGGAGGTTAGTGAGATGAGTCTAGTGAAGTATGAATCACAGAAAGACAGAGGTAGGGAAAATGAAGTTGAGGTAGAGGGAGGAGAAAGATAGGGTCATGGGGAGAAAAGGGTTATGTTAGAGTTGGTTCTCGAGTACCAACTTATTTTTACTCTATGATAAATTATATTCATAGATTTGAAAATTAATAAAACTTATTATCACATCATTTTTCATCTTTTTTGTAATATAGTATGTGATAATTTCGTAAGAGTAATTTCCACACTAAAATGTTGTACCAGTTCCCTGATATGATGAGAACTCGAAAGTGATATAACACAATTCTTAAATATATGGTTTATATCTGAATGATATAATTTCATGGAAAAATTATAAAGTCTATCTAGTGTGAGGACTTATAGGAATTTGAAGAACCTTCTCATGATGTACACCATTGGTAATATCTAGTGTGGGATTTTATGAGAACAAGTCATGTTAGTAGGAAATCCAAATTTATGTTTTTCATTGGATGATCCTATCTACAAGAATTTTTTTTATCCATAGACTTTATTATTATTAATAATGATTATTATGATTTGCATACTGGGATGTATTTAGAATAATTGTGAGGATATATTTTCACAGTGATGTTGGATACATTGGGTGCATCACAATTAATATTTCATTAATGAATAAAGTGAGAAATGATTTTCCCCTTATTTTATTTAACGGATAATGATATATCATGCCCATTTATTGAAATTATATAGCCTAAAATAAATCCATGGTCGTGGTGTTCTATAGGTAATTATTTTTTCCAGAAAATCCAAGAAATAAACATCATAAACATGGGTTGATGGAACCAGCATGAAACCTGTTTGATTATAGATATAGTGATAAAGGGATTATATTACACAGTAAGAATTATTATGAGGTATTATGTCATTATGGAATTAACTTCTTTCTTAATTGGTGCATTGGTGTGTTTCAAGATCATAAACATGTACTTTAGGCTATTTCACCTAATGCCACTGAAAAAATAGCCACAAGGGTCACACAATAAGGGTATCCAAAATCTCGGTTAATAATATATTATTATTTATTATTTGAGAAGTTGAACTAATATTATTCTCTCACATGGTTCAATATTAATTTATATTTATTTGATCACATATATTCTGTCACCAGTTATTTGAGAGAATATAACATGTGAAAAATATTTAATAAATATTTATTTGTTCTTTAGTGATTATTATATTTATATATTTATTATATAATAAGTCAATGATATTTATTTATCAAATAAATAGTCATTATTCAACGCCTGATAAATATTGAGGAGTAGTGGCACGCCGAGTTTAATGATTTGTTGATAAATAATATATATTGAATATTATTTTATTAAATAATATATATTGAATACAGTTTTATTAAATAATATTTAAATTAACTTTCAAGTTATGTGAATGTCAAGGAATTATTATTATTATTATTATTTTAGACATGGGGTTCCACAATGTATTAAATAAATATTACAGGTATCTTTTGAAAATATTTATTTCTAACCCCTAGATGTATTTAAAACCAATTATATTATTTTCCCAATAGAGGAAATTCATTTATATTGTGTAGAACAAATGTTAAAGAGAATCCTATCAACACCTAGAGAGCACTCTCTCCAAGAACACTCCTAATAATTGAGAGAAATCTTCCCCTACCTCCCACTCTTGATTCAAGAGAGATTAAGGAGAATGCTTTGGAAACGATTCTCATGGACATCAAAGGCGAACAATACAAGTGATGAGATTTTCTATGCTAGCACCCGAATATTCCAATGAAGACATTTGGAGATTTTTGGAACACCTGTGGATCACCTCTAGAGGTAATTGATTCTTGATTCCTACAACACAATGACAGTACAACACATATCTATTTTCAGATCCACCAATAAAAAAAATCACGCAACGTAATTCTTTAATTGATTAAATAAATTATAAATAATATGTGTTGATCCTCTATCTGGTTCTAACATTTTACCCATTTTTTATTCTTTGATTCAATTTTGTTGATCACGACATTTATCGTCATGTAGATCCCAAATTGGTCATCAATCATGATAAAAAATAATAGTTTCGAACAACCCATTGAACGCTTCCATTGCACCTTGAACCTAAAAGTGGTATCAAATTTGTCAAATAATGATTAATATTTATATAATGATCAATGATTTATTTAAAAAAATTATTTAGTTTTTTATTTAAGTTTAATCATTCTTTTAATATAAATTTTGAGATCAAATTATTTCTCTATCATTTATCATAGATCTAATAAAATTGAATAATTTTATGAATAAAATAAAATTAAATATCTAATTAGATGGTACTAAGTATTATATACAGGTAAAACAAGAGTACACGTCATGTAAATGGAGTTACATGTCATGTACTAGTGTTCAATGCACAAAGAGTTAATTCATAATTAATTCAAACTATGTGCATTGAACACACATGTTGAATTTAATTTCATACATCATGTATTGACCAAGACTGCATGGCGCATGGTAAGACGAAACACATGATTTTTATCCCATAAATATGGTGTGTATTACATTAAGTCATAAATAAGACATGTATTTCCATACATTGCCTACCTGACTGGTGACCATGTAACTTGAAGACCTCACGTTGTAGACTCCATTTTTTCTGAGACATAATTTACGCACTGAATCCCTAGGTGTGTATCTCAGATAGATGGTGAAATATGTACATGATGTGTATATATCTTGTAGATGATGTGTAATTATAACAAATTATAGAAAATTAAAATCAATTTATTATAATGTGTAAACCCTATTGACATGTTCTTGTGTCAGGTCATTATTTTTATAGAATTTTCCATGTAATGGATTTAAATATATATATATCTCTCTCTATGTGTGTGTGTGTGTTTAATTAATTTCTGTATAATGTTTAGATATGCATATCATGTATGAGTCATGTTACTATTATTTCACCATGTGCATTAAAGCATAACACATGACAAAAAATCGTGTAATTCAGGCAATCATTAAGTTGATAGTATACATAATGAATGTTTCTGATAAGTCATGTATGGCATATGTCATAAGAATAAATAGTATACAAGTATAATACATGATAGATATATTCATACTGGTATTCACTGTGTTTCCTCCAAGGTACATTTATGTAATCATTTATTTTTAAAAAAATTATTAATTTTTTTAAAAATTATGGTGGATGGTAATCTCATGGAAATTCATATGAGAATTAAGATAAAATAATTGATTAGTTAAAGAATATGATTATTTTATTTGGGGGTGATTTATAATAAATATAAAAATCTATGAATTTAATGTCATTTTTATAAAATATTTAATTTGCTGCATTAATGGTCATGAGAATAGACCAAACCATTGTATTTGATTGGTTTCTTTAAATTTATTATTAAATTAAATTTTTTTCATGTGTTTTATATCTCATCTCATTATATATGGGTCGTTATTTCCTTGGTCCCTTTTATATAAACCCTTTTTACCCTCACTTATGTGTGAGTAAAATCATATGTAATGAATAGAGCTCATGAGCTAGTGGAGGGAGTTCACGTTTGGAGCCTAGGTGAAACCAATCCATGAGAGATACATAGGTGGACAGGTGGAAATCTATAACAAAAACATTAATTGGTTCAAGGTGTTTTCCCCTAGGTCAATGATTATTTTATTAAATGCTAGATAAACTAACAATTAGTAAAATCTTATGATCATACAAATTTATTATTCTAATTCTTTCAAGTATCATGGTAATGTCATTATGGATGTTTTGTCATGATCACAAGAATTAATGTGAAAAAAATCATGCAAGATAAAACTAAAATAAATTGGATTATGTGTAAATATTATCTAACATATGGTCAATATCTTAATTAAAAAACATAATATTAAAAATCATGTGATAGTGATAATAATTGGTAATTAATGCATAAAAAATAAAATTCCTCAATTATATATTATGTCATTATAGCCATCCACTACATCAGTTAAAATCAAACCATTGTTCAAAGTGATTGAACAACCAATGCTGGGGTGATTTCAATTAGCATGTAATTCTAACATGATGTTTTGGGTTGACTTGACTTAGTTCACAAAAAGGGTTGACTTATAAAGTATGACTTGGTGTAACTAAAAGATAAGTATTGAGGAAATCCAATTTCAGGATTTCAGGATTGGGGAGTCCACTCAACAGACCAAGGAGATGTGAGTTAATGTAGTTGAAAATTGGAATTCCTACCTAAACCCATTCAAGTTACTTAACCAATGTTGGGGAAATGAGAAGGGGAATATGGATCCTTGATAATATAATGTCCAAGAAGCATGATATTTTGAATCCAATGGTGGGGGCTATAGGGTTTCAAAAAAATAGCGGGAGATTAATAAATATAATATTTATTTATTTTTCTAAATTTTATAAGGTTAATTACATAAATTTTTTTCATCTTATTTGTATAATTATAAATTAAATGAATTAAAACATATCAATGTGATCCCTATAAGATAAGGAAAACCATCCACCATAAAAAATTTCTATGATTGGAAAAGGCACTTACGCATTATCCTTCTCCATGAAATGAAAGTGTAGGTGTTGTTAGAACATATACTAGATACGCCTGGTAATAAGGCTGGTGAGGAAGAGTTTAAACTTTATGAGAAACATTAGAACAATTCCACATGTTTTCAATGTTTCATGATATCATCCATGACCAATGATATTTTGAAGCAACATGAGGATATAGATGCATATATCATGATGTCTCACTTTTGGGATCTCTATCAAGAGAAGTAGAGACAATAGAGATACAAAAACTCCATTGCTTTTTTTAAAGATATGATTGGAGAGTCTGCACTAGCTAGGCGTCATATAGTTAAGATTATTGGTTGCATGAAATGATTTGAAATCTTAGGGATTGAATTCTAATATGATTTTCTTATAGATCTCATACATTAATCATTTTTAAGACCTTATATAAATTTATTGTTAATTATATTATAATCAATAATGAAAATAGTATTAAAAAACATATAACATTGATTTGCTAAGTGGATAAGGATATGAGGAATGATAAACTCACAGCCCTTATGGTGAAAAAGAAAATGAAGAATAAGTAAAAGGGGGCCAATACAAACAACATGTCTAATTATCTCAGTCACATCCTTCTAAGAAGAGTAATATCCAATGGAAGGGAAAGGGAATTGAGGTAGTATGTTTTTCATGTGGAAATCTAGGCCACTTGAAGAGGAACTACACCCATGTGAAAGTGGAAGTTAAAGGTGCATTCATTATCAAGTGTAATATTTCAATATCTACAATTATGGTACTAGATACCACTTTTGGTGGTTAAATGAATATCCAAATATAGAAACCAAGTAGATTCTAAAATATTTCTAGAGGATAGGTGCATTTGAGATCTTCTAATTCTGTGAGACTGGATACTATTGCAATTGGTGACTCCCACATTTCATTGCCAACATGAATGATTTTGGTTTTAAAATATGGTTGTTATGTACTAATAGTTACCACGAACATATTTTTTGTATTATGCCTTGATATAGATGGTTCTATTTTTTGGTTTGTAAATAAAGTTGTTTTTTTGTAAATACAACATATGTTATGGTGTGAAACATTTAAATAATGGTCTTTTTGTATTAAATTATGAAAACCAAGTACAGGAAATAGATAATGAATCATATTCACATGACACATATAACACCTAGTTATTTTATCGTTGTCTTGGTCACATGAAAAATAAATATTTGACAAAGATCTATCCAGAGAGTTATTTAGACTCATCTGAGCTAAATCCACTTGAATTATGTCATGACTGTTTTCAAGTAAAAATGATCAAACCATCATTCTATGGAATTTTTTAAAGGGATACATAAATTCTACGATTAGTACACACTAATGTTTGTGGACCCTTTCAGGTAGAATCTTGAGGTGGGTATTAATACTTCTTATCTTTTACTTATGACTTGAATATATATGGTTATGTTTACTTGATGAGGAATAATTTTGAGTCCTTTGATAAATTCAAGGAATTCAAGAATGATGTATAGAATCAACTTAGAAAGAAGATAATGAATCTTCAATCAGATCGAGCATGTTAATATCTTAACCAAGAGTTTATTCAATTTCTATAGATTTTTGGGATTCTATATCAAATCACTCTACCATACACAATATAGTTTGATGATGTTTGTGAAAGATGGAACTGTACCTTATTATACAGGGTACGATCGATAATGAGTCATGTAGATATTCCATTTTCCTTTTAGTGATATGCATTACAAACTGTGGCATATAAATTAAAGTGAGTTCCAAATAAAGTGGAATATAGAATTTCCTTCTAGTAATTTAGTGGAAATAACCCCAGTTTTTGGACGACACATGTATGGTGTTGGGTGGAATTTTTTAATAACCTCTCAAGAAACAAACTAGCACCCCGAGGAACAAATATTATCTTTATAGGGTTTTATAAGAAAACAAATGGATACTAACTATATAACCCCTCAGACAAGAAAGTTAATGTCTCAAGATAAGAAATATTTCTTGAGAGGGAGAAAATCCTTAAAAAGGATAGTGGGTGAAATATTGAATTCAATGAATTTTAAGATCAAGATACAAAAAATTTGGTAATGAAATAGATTCTAAATGTCCTCATGGAAGAAGTATTTCTGAAAACACAAGTACTATGTAGGAGAAAAAGAGAGGTAAAAGAACTAGGTAGATATGGTTTTCTAGTCACGGTAGATGGTAACTCTGTATTGGTTTATATTGAGGAACATATATCCTTAAAATAGGTAGTAGAGAGATCAAAAGCTACAATGTGGTTAGAATCCATGTATTTTGAAATGGAATCCATGTATCGGAACCAAGTTTGGGTTCAGTTCGATGCCCCGTTGATGTAAATGTGAAGGGTAAAAATGAGTATTTAAGAGATAACTAGACATGGAAGGTAGGAAAATACCTATAAATAAAGGCTGATTGATAAAGGGTTTAATCATCATTACGGAATTGACTATGATGGAACCTCTTCACCAATTTCCATGTTTAAATCCATCATAATTCTATTTTATATTACAGTTTAACATGACTATGAGATTTGGTAGATGGATTTCAAAACTAAATTCCTTAATGGGAACCTCTAGAAAGATGTTAATATGACATAACCTGAAGGTTTTGTGACTCCATATGATCCAAAAAGGATTTCTATGTTTCAGAGATCTATTTATGGATTGAAGCAGGCCTCGAGGTCATGGAACATTCGATTCGATGAAGCTATAAAATAATTTGGTTTCATTAAGAATGAATGTGATCCATGTGTTTACAAGAGGTTTGGTGAGAATGAAATCATTATTGTAGATGTATATGTTGATGACATATTACATATTGGAAATTACATAGATGCCATATAGTTTGTTAAGGAATGGTTAAACACATGTTTCTCTATTAAGGACTTAGGCAAAGAAGCCTATATTATAGGGATCAAGATCACTATTAATAGATCCAATAGAATGTTTGGAATAATTAAAAGTATATATATATGACAGATAGTAAATAGAATTAATGTGGAAAAATCCTAGAGGGGATTGGTTCTTAGGTCAAATGGTTTACAAATTTTTTAGAAAATGTATCATCAGACACAACGGTAGAAAGGGAGAATGAGTAAGATCTCATATTATTCAACGATTGGATGAATCATGTATGTTGTGTTTTGTTCTAGACTTTATTTTCATAAGTATACCGTATGGTAGGTGGTTAGAAAGATCATCATGGAGAACAAAATTAGCTTGTTGTTAAGGATGTACTTGATTATCTAAGAAGAACAAAGGAAATTTTCCAAGTATATGGAAGAGATGATGAGCTGATCCTTAGGGGTTATGTTGAATCTAGTTTTTAGATAGATCAATATGATATGAAGCTATAGTATAGAAATTTATTCTTTCTCAATGGAGGAGTTTTGATCCAGAAGCGTTCAAAGTATCCAGTGGTCACTAATTCTACAATGGAGTCAGAGTATATAGAAAAATGTTTTGTAGAATAGGAATATTTTGGGATAAAAAACTTTGTGTTGGATCTTGATGTGGTATCTAGAATTAGAGACCTTGTCACATTTTATGTGATAATACTGCAGTGTTTGATCTTGAAAAAGACCCATGGTCACACCAATAGATAAAGAATATACTATGTAAGTATCATCACTTGATGTAATTTTATCAAAGGGATAAAGTTGTAGTAAGAAGAGTACCCACAAAATAAAGTGTGGTAAACCCCTTGACTAAAGGCTTATCTCAGAATAAGAATGTGTATCAAGTGAGAGCTAGAAGGCTAAAGCTTGAAAGTAGTTGTCTATATTCCAAGTGGGAGTATATGGGTGTTAGTTCCCTTGAACCAACTTCTATATACTTTATGAAAACCTATGTTCATAGTTTTTAATATTGATAAAATATCTTATCACATCATGATTGTTCTTATGCATAACATAGTATGTGATAATGTCCAAAGAGTAGTTTTCACACAAAAAGGTCATAGTTATTCTCCACTATGATAAGAACCAAGAAGAATTACTACGAAATTAATAAATATATGTTTTATAGTAGGATGATATCATTTTATGGACACAATTGATATAGGCTATTAGTGGTGGATACTCAAAGGTCTTTGAGGAACCTTATACAGGTGTACACCCCTAGTAATATCCAATGTCGGATATTATGAGAAAAAGAATAATCGGTAGGAAATATTCATTTATATGTTTCATTGGATGTTCTTATCAGTGGACATTTTATTGTTCTTTATACATTATGATTATTATTAATGAGTATTATGAGTCACATACTTTGATGTATTGACAAAAATCATGATGACATATATTCATGATGTGGTAGGATGTGTTGGGTGTATCATGAGTAATATTTAATTAATGAATAATGTGAGAAAATATTTTCCCCTTTTGTTCTTTAATAGTAGTTGATATCTCAGGGCCTTTTATAAAAATTTTATAGCCTAAATAGATCTATAGACATGGTGTTCAATTGGCAAGTAAGATTTCCCAAAAAAAAATCAATAAAAGAGATATCGAGCACATAGGTTAATGACACTAGTGTGAAACCAACTTGATTAGAGATATCATGATAATGAGATTATATTACAAAGTAAGAATTTGTAGGAGTTATTAGGTCATTGTGGCATTATATTCTTTCTCTATGGGTGCCTAAGCATGTTGTTAAATTCTAACCTTGAACTTTAGGCTGTTTTGGCTAATTCCATTAAGGAAGAGACCTAGAGGGTCACACAATAAGTGTATCTAGAATCTCAATTAAATAATATATTATTATTTATTATTTAACAAGTTGAATAAATATTATTCCCATGCATGGTAGAATAATTATTCATGTTTTCTTGATCGCATAGATTTAGTGAACAGTTTTTTTGAGAGAGTATATTGTGAGAATAATATTTAACAAATATTTTTTTATATTTAGTTAATATAATATTCTTTTATTCGTTTTTTGAATAATGTAGTGATATTTAATTATTCAATAAATAGTCATTATTCAAGTCCTGATAAATATTTTTTAGGGATAGAAAACATATTTTAAAGGCCTGGTAAGATAAGAAATATAGAATATTATTTGATTAAATAATATTTATTTTAATTCCCAAGTTAAGTGCATGTAAAAATAATAATAATAATAGTATTTTAGATATGGAGTTTCGTAAAGGATTAAATAAATATTAAAGGGAACTTGTTAAAATATTTATTTTTAAGCCCTAGCGGTATTTAAAACCAATGATATTATTTTTCCTATAGAGGCAATTCATTTGTGTTGTTCACAATGATAGTCAGAGAGAATCATCTCAAGCCTTAGATAGATCCCCCTTCAAGAACTCCCCCAAGAACGGAGAGCGATCTTCCTCCACCTACCACTCACGAGTCTAGAGAGATCAAGGAGAATTATTTGGAATTGATTCTTGTGGCGATCAAAGGGGAACAATGTAAATGATAGGATCCGTCGTGCATGCACCCTGAGATCCCAACGATGGAATTTAGAGATTTGTGGAACATGTGTGTCACCGTTATAGGGAATTTGTTCATGATTCCTACACCACGATGATGGTTCATCATAGATCTGTTGTCAATTCCATCAATGAAGATATAATTCATGCAAGATAATTAATTAATTGATAAAATGAATTATAAATAATATGTGATGATCCTCTATCTGGTTCTAGCATTTTATTCAATGAATCTCTTATTTGATTAAATTCTATTGATCACGACATTTATCAACATCTAAATGTCAAATTTATTACCAATCATGAAAAAAATCAAAGAACGGATGTTTCCAAATCTTGGTATTTCTTTATTGTTTTCATTCTTACTGAATTTAAAATTGAAATTATTTATTTGAATTTAAACATTCCATGCGGATGATTTGGGGTGTGAATTTTGTGATTATTCTAAATTTAAATATACTTATTATAATTTTATAATTATATATATATATAATTCTAATTATAAATAAATATTTTTATACAAATATAAATATATATATATATATATAATTATATATATATATATATATAATTATATGTAATTGTAAATATAATAAATATATTTATTCTGATTTTATAATTATTTAAATATATTTATTTAGATATATTTATTATTTAAATATATTTATTATAATTTTATAATTTTTTAAATACTTATTTATATATTTATGGTTATAATTATACATAAAAATGTTTATAAATATTTATATATAATTATAAATATATTTATATAATTATATATACATATATGGTTATATATATGATTATATGTATTTATTATAAATAAGTATATATATTATAAATATTAAAATATATTTATTATTTAAATATATTTTCTTAATAATTATTATATTATATATATATTTATATTTATATTTATATTTATAATTATAAACAAAAATATTTATAAATAATTGTTTATAATTATAAATATAATAAATATATATTATTATAATTCTATAATTATTTAAATATATATATATAGAATTTTATAAATTCTTTTATTTAAACATGATATATATAAATATATATTAATTATAAAAAAATATATTTATTAAAATATCATGTTTATATTAATTATAAACATGCATTTTTTAAATTAATGTATATAAATAAACATTGTTTTTCGAATATAAGTATGATAGATTTATATATATTGGTAATATATTTTATTAAATGTTTTTTGTCATAAGAATAGTGTTGGTAAATATCCGCCTTTATTAGTGCTTTTTGTTTAGTGTTGGGTATGACATGATCTACAGTAGCAATGTTTTTTTTACACCTTTCACTTGTTTAAATTCTCTATATCCCCCTGTTCTCTGTAAATATTTTATTGTCAATAAATTTAGGAATAATGGGATAGCCCAAGGTTCGCACCATTTTTGTATATCGAAATTGTCATTGAATCAATAGACCAATCATTTCTGATTCGAAAATTTAATACCACATATACAGAAACCAAATGTCTCCACATTTTCTGGGCTCTCTTTTTCTGCCCATTCTCTGCAACACCATCTCTTTCCTAACTACGCTCTCAATTTGATGATGGGGTTCTTGTTATCATTAGAGGTCCCACAATGGGAGGTGTCTTGATCGTGAAGTGATGAAGGCATGACGAAGGGCATGGGTCAGAGGAAGGCCTGACACGCAGTGATCAAGGTCGGATGTGGTGGTGGAGCGGTGGTATGTTAGGCGGGGTTGTTATATAGTGAGGAGGTGAAAGGTCTGGGGGTTTTGTGGTGGTCGAGGCAGCGTTAATAGAGGAATGGGGAAGCACTTAGGGTTTTTCGTTCCCACATCTCCCTCCATGTTCTCCTCCCTACTAAACTTTCTGGTCTCTTCCTTTCCTGACCTATCACCGAAGAATCTTCTGGCAAATATTGCCTCAACAGATTCACTCGTCTGCTATCAATATCACTATTTCTCCCACACTGATTACCTCAAACGGAAAGGCTATATCTCCATCTTCATTCATGGTACTCCATGATTCCCCAACGGATTCCCTTACAGAATCGGGCTACAATTAATAGTCCCTCTATTACCTCCCACCACACTTATGGTGATCTCTAATTACAAACCCTAAATCGTTGATGAATTGATATTGTTTCCTAAATTTTAAGTAGGTAATCTTTAAAACATTGGTAATTTAACATCCAATATTCCTCCTCAAAGTTTTGAGAAACATTGTTCTAATAATTTCTTTAAAAACAAATTGGGAGTGTTAATGTTTAGGTTGCTGCAAATTGATGAGGATGCAAGAAAAATTTTAAATAGGATGTTTTTTATCTCTCTTCAATGAAATTTGTAGAGTTATTCATTCTTCTCATGGTTTTTATATTTAGAACGACTTCCTTCCAACTTTATTCCCTCTTTAATAGCCGTAAAGATACTAGCCTACTCACCTTCAAATTTTCATCAACTTGATAGACTTCTACACCTTTCTTCTTGGCTATAGTTCTTAACATCCCCTTATAGATAAATAAGTATAATATTTTTTATATGTAAACTAAATTTTACAATTTCTAATTAACTGAATATAGATTAATAAATTTACTAATATACTCATTATGGTCATGTATCATGGGTTGTTTTCTGAAACTAACATTGATATGTGAAAAGATAACATCACTATTTAATATTAATATTAAAATTATTCTGTATTTCATATTTCATAAAATATTATATGTTCACATTGTCGATTATAATAGTTGTATAATACAACTTATGAATTTATTCCAAAGATTTCACACATGATTTTTATATATGGTTCATTTGAATCTTTTAGTTTTTAATCCGTGTACATTTACACACTTGAATGTTATGCTTTTCAAACTATTGAAATAATTTCAGTTCGACGGGTCACTAGTGTCCATATTTTACATCTGTTATATACAATAATAAAAAACAATGAATTATTGTATATAATGTTCAGTTTACAAAACAAATTCATCTAATTTTTTTCTTCTCATAAAAATTATTGATGATATTAAGATTACATATGTATATTTAACTATATATTTTTTATATTTGGATAATTGTAAGGATGAAAAAATTAAGGTAGCTATATGAAAATGGAGATTACCAATATTTAAATGAAAATATGATGGTTCTGCAAGTTTTTATTTTTTTTTTAAATTATATTTTGTAAATTAGTCTTCATTTTAATTTAAAATTTAAATTATAGATTATTTAACTTCAATTATAATATTATAGGTAAATCCAATGCCTTATTTTGTTCACATAATAATAAGGAATGGATAAACATTTTCGAATTTTTTAGTTATAAAGTTCAATTTTCATTGCATTATCAATTCTACTGTTACAGAGTTTGTTAAATGTTGTGGTGACTTTTTACCAATTTTTTCATTTATATCTATTTTTATATTACATAACTATTAACTCTCTTCCTCTTTTCCATCACATATTTCCTATACTAAATGGGGTGTAGTGATAAATGTTAATTGAAATTTATTTAATCTTCATAATCAGTAATGGGTTTATTATAGAATAATGTGATCATTATGTCCATGGATATCTATTTTTTCAAAATGAATCAAATAGTTTTTATCCATCATTTTACCTCATCCCTAGATATAATTCTTAAGAACTAATTTATTTTCAATAATTGTTTCCTATAAAAGGAAGTTTTTGCACTTGAGTAATCATTGTGATTTCTTATAGATATTTTTGATGCCCCCAGTATTCTTTTAATAGGTTTATCTTTCATGAAAATATGCTTAGATTAATTTTTTTAATCATTCATATCTTTTTAGAAATGAATAATGAATTCATCATTAAAAATTTAATTGTAATTGTAATATATGATTTTATTCCTTTATTCTTTTTTTAGATTTGGGTAATTTCTTTGTTTCCTGTTGAAAAATTATAAGCCATTCCTTTTCATTATTACGTTTCTAATAACAAGTGGGATTATTTCATAAGTGATATAAAGAAAATAATGAAATTGGGTTAATATCATTTTATAGTGCAACATTATCATATTCATATTGATATGCAAGCGCTTCTTGAAAAATACAGGAGATCAATTTTGAATGGAATGAATGCATTTTTTCATTTATTTTTCATTTTTCATAAAATTATGAATCCTTTTCTTTCATTTTTTTCCTGAAAATCAACAATATATATTCATAAGTAAAAAAATTATAGTAAATTAAAAAAATTTAGGTGATAGTTAAATTAAAATTTATTACTTTTTTAGTCAATAATTTAATTTCTTAGTTCATTTGTTTAATTTAATTGCATATCTAATATCCTAAAATTGATAATTTATTAACAATGAAATTATATTCCAGGTTATGTATTATTTCCAATATTTACCAAAATTTATGAATAAATTGTTTGATATATTTTTTAGTTATTTCTCTAAAATTTATAATTTTTTCTATGAATTTATTCTTTTTATATTAATACTTTTGTTACTTTTGAAACTATTTTCCACTCTTTTTTATTCTTTATTTTTGATTTATTTGTTTAATATGCATATTAATAATAAAATTTCATTAAAAATCCTTTTGGGAAAATAAAACCAAGAATTATAGACCTGTGTGATCGCACGGCCAGAGTACTAGTATATATTAAAACCTAACATATTTATATAATTATATATACCCATATATCTACTATATCTATATTCTAATCCCATGCAATCACACATGTAGGGTACTAGTATTTTCTTATGTTGTCTTCATTTCTCCTCGCTTGATATTCCAATCCCGTGAGATCACATGGATAGAGTAATATTATTCTCTTGGGTAGTCTTCTTTACTCCTCACTCAATATTCCACTACTACATCTCGTTCCTTTCATATTTTCTCCTGATTTACATTTGGTGGTTTCCTTTCCACTTTATCCTACATCCTAAAGGCTTATTTTGATCTCCCCCCCCCCCACACTAAGCATTATTCTCTATTGTATGTTGCATATGTTGTATGTATTTGTTGGCGTACTGTGTTGGCATAGAATTCCTTAACAATAGTATGGTGTCTTATATATTACCATGTTGTATATGTGTTCTCATTCAATGTTGGTATTTTATTTTTATAGTATTAATTGTATAAATATAATATTTCATCCTCTGAATGATTTCAATATTTATTGTATGTTTTCTATATATTAGTTCTTATATTTATATTTTATCCTCAACTATCCCAATATATTCCTCTCAGGTCAAAGACATTTAGTAATATTTCATCCTCTAAATTTTATTTCCCTATGATACTGAAACATCCATTTATCTTATATATATTTTATTTTATTTGTTTTTCCCCTTGAAAATTTTATATGTGTATCTCCTTATCAAGCATTGTTCTTTGGAAATCACTCATCCTCTACAGTTTCCCTATGATCTCTTAATTTTCTATTTCCTTTCTCTACACATTATATTTTTCCTTAAATTTTCATACGTGCATCTATTAATAATCATTGATCTATCTTGGTTCCTTGATTGATATATTTCCATCAAATTCAAGGAAACATCATGTATAGGAATATATTAGTTCCATATTAATTCTATGAACTCAATTGATCATCCAAAAAAATTAATTTCAACCATGGAAGTCCTTGGCTTACATCTAATTGGTCATCAATTTTACTAAAACATTCAATTATTTTTCTAAAATGATTCCATTGGACCCTGATGTTTGTAGTCAATTTTTTTAAATTTGTTATAATTCTGAATTTTTTCACATTTTTTGACTATGAATTTTCTTCTATATATTATTTCTAAACAACTCTATTTATGTTTTACTAATGTTTTTCCAATATTAAAAAAATTAAATTTTCTAAATTACATACGTTTTAATTTTTTTTATTTTATTAAACAGAAAGATAAATAGATCCACAAATTTTTTAGATGTATGCCACATTATATGATCATAGAGAGAATCTATTTTATATACTTGAGGATGCTAATGTGGTTTTTTACATGGGACAGGTGGGGGATAAAATCTCTATAGGTTATTGTACTTCCAAATTGATGAGACATAAAGTTTATGAATTTGTGTGGAGGGGAGATGGGCTATTCTTAGAGCTATATGTGATCCACAAACTCTATGTTTCAATTTTAAATAAGGTCATCCCATGAGGTCACACATTATTCCACATCATTGTCATTTCCCCCAATGAATTCACTACTGATCTGGTTAGCTGGATCCTCGATTAGGGCCCTGACCATAAGACGGTGGTGGATGGTTCCAATGAAATAACTCTTCATGTGGCGGTGCGTGGCAAGAACCATGGAATGATCAAATCACTGATCATCATGGGTAAAGAAAACTTACAAATACCTTTTCTTCTTTATTATTTAAAAAAAGGCTTTATGTGAAAAAACATGACACATTACATGGATCTAGCCAATCATGATGGTGGTGATACATTAGCTAGGATGTTGGTTGAAGAATATTCAGATCTGATGAAGTTGAATATCCTGAACAGTGAAGAAGAGTCATCATTGTACCTGGTTGTGAAGATTATAAATTTGGGGATTGTCAAGTTCATTTTGGAGAATTTAGGGATTGGTGATGCTGTTAATGGAAAATTTGTGGTCCATACGGTGATATAGTCTAGGAAATTAAGTTAGGCGAATCCATCGAACATAGAAATATGTTTTTAAAACCACAAAACAACAAAATCAGAGCAGCCTTTAAAATCCATTTTCAATGTTAATTCATCATGACATGAAATACATATTCAATATTTGTGGAATAAAATGTTCTTGATTCTATATTGATGAATAAGGAAGATCTATTTGAGTCAATTAATAAATTAGGGATGACCCCAATTTTTTCATAACCAACACAGTTAAACTAGTCTTAGTTTCAGTATACATGACAAATTCATTAACTATACCTATAAAAGTGACAATAGTGAGGAAATTTTTTTTTGATACATTTGGCCAGAAGTAATGTTTATAAAAAATCATTAGAAAGATTCTCTATCAATGAATAGACACCTTAAAACTGATCTCTAATGGGGGTTGCAACATTATTCACATGGAATGCATGACTAGAAATCCCATATGGTAAAGTATTCACTGAAAAAAGTGAGTATGGGAATGTGATGTCGAAGCTGTTGAATGGAGGTTATTTGGATGGAAACACCCCCTTTGAATTTAGACTCAAAGCATCGACATCCTTTTGTGGTGATCATTTTAACATGGAACAATAGTGTCCACTTGGACATAGTGGAACACAATTGTTACATAGTTATGGACATCAAAAGATGCTCCAGTGGTATCCCCTTCCGAAAGGTACGTACTCCCCAACTCCTACTGATGCCCCCTTACACCCCCTCTACCCATTTTCCTGGGGATTGCAACACCTAACGGTGACAAAATCCCCAACCCCCTTCTACTCATGACCCCTTCCTCTTCTTACCTTTGTATCAACTTATTCCTCATCTCTTATAAAATTCAACATCATTATATTATTAAATTTGGATCATTTATAATTTTGTTCAACTACCATTGAAATTTAACTTTATGATATCTTCAACATTTCAATATTTACACCTTGAAATCAGCTCAATCTCTTGCAAGATAGGATGGACAATCTGACAAGTGAATCAACAATGACTGTCAACATTTTAAAGAGGGGCTCATCAGTCTCCTTATTGATGATTCATAGCATTATAAAGAGAGGATCAACACTCTCCTACTTGTATCAACCCTTATAGATACGTTCACATTGCTCGTGGATTGACCATCCTTAGTGGGAATGGATCCTCCAGCATTGAGAACCTTCTCTCCAATCACAAAACTCTATTTTAATATTTATCTCCATCATTACTATTGTTATACTGATTGCAGCAAAACTCAAGGATGTTACCCTCTCTCTCCATCCCTTGAGGTGGCCGTACCTCAGATCGGAGTTTCCCTTTTGATGTTGTATTTTTCATTCATGGTTAGGGATTTTTTGGTTCTAAGAAACCTAAACTGGCTTACCATCCTAATTTTCTAGATGGTTTATATTTCTTTAGGCATGATAATACTTTTATAATTTCAACTCTATAAAAATATATCATCAAGGAATCAAGTATTAAGCTACTTATTTCACCCTTTGTTCATGAATAAACTTTTATTCTCTCAACTCTGGGAAAATCCACCCTCAAGGAATCGAGTATTCTCCTACTTGATTCACCCTTATATACTTTATGTATCCCAAACAATGAATAGAAACAAAGGGTGAATCATATAGATTTATATTAGATTTCCTTAATGATAGATTTCCCCAGAGATAAAAGTATGAAAGTATCATCATGAATGAAGGGTGAAATAAGTACTATAATAATTGATTCCTTGATGAAGGATTTTCATTGAATTAAAAGTATAAAAGTATAACCATTCCTCTTGATATATAACTCATCTGAAAATGAGGAAGGAAAACAGGCTTAGGCTTCACACCACCAAAAAAACGCAGCTATAAAAGTAAAAGACATCATTATAAGGAAGACTTTGATAAGAGTTGCAACCACCTAAAGGAATGTGTGGGTGAGGGTAACATCCTCGATTTTGCTGCAATGAGTATGAAAACAATAATGATGGAGTTGAATAAGGAAATGGTGTTTTGTTATTAGAAAAAAGGGTCTCTATACCAGAGGATCTATTCCCACCAGGTATGGTGAATCTTGTGGAAAATGTGATAGTAGTTATAAGGGTTGATACAAGTCAGAGAATGTTGACCCCCTCTTTCAAATGATGATAATTGTCAAGTAATATAGTGATGAACCTCCCTTTATAATTCTAAGAATCACTATTAATCTGCTTGTTAAATTTTACATTGTGCCTAGAAGGAACTCCTGCTGATTTTAAGCCGATAATCATTAGACACTACAAGGTGTTATAATGGGAAATTGTCATGGTAGTTAAAAAAATTATACATGATCTTCATTTGATAATATAATTATGGTGACTTTGATAAGAGAGGTTAAATAGGTCGATATAGACGTAAGAGGAGGATGGGGTCATGGGTAGAAGGGGGTTAAGGTTCATTCCACCATTGGGGGATGTTGTCCCTAGGAAAATGGGAAGAGAAGAATCATTGGGGTCATTTTTGGGAGTTAGAGAGTAAATACATATCATATGGGGAAACCATTGGAGCATCATACAACATCTATAACTATGTAACCATTTTATTCCACTATGTCCAAGTAGGAATTCTTATTCCCCAGTTAAAATGTTAACCCCAAAGGATTTCGACTCTTCGAAGATAAATGAAATGGGTGTTTCCATAAAAATCTCCTTCATTCACAAAATTGAACCTCATCTTACAATTCATTCTTGTTTTTAGTAGATAAATTACCATATGGTCCCTTCCAGCCACAACTGTCATATGAAGAATGTTACGACCCCCATTAGAGAGCAGTTCTCAGGTTTTTGGGTGTCATTGAAGAATATATCTTGTGATTTTCTTATTTCCATTACATGTATTAAAATGGATCGGTAAAAAACCATCCTCACTATTATCCCTTTTAAAGGAACTGCCAATGAATTTTTCCAGTATATTGGAAACTAAGACAAGTTTTCTTGTGTGGGTTGAGAAGGAAGGAGGAGACATCCCACATTCCTCAAAAGACTCGAGTAGACCTGGCCTCTTCATCAATAAAGAAACAAGAACCCCTTATTACACAACAATAGAATATATATTTCATTTTACTATGAATTAACATTAAACATGGGTTTTAATGTTTTCTTTATTTGTTATATTTTGTTATTTGAAAAAAAATCGAGTTTTTTGGGATTCGCCTAATCTAATTTCCCATGCTCTATCTCCACATAGAATACATATTTTACAATGGTAGTATAACTAATCTCCACCTTCCCTAAAAAGAGCTTGACTATCCCCTGATTCCAATCCTTTATAAAGAGGTACAGTGGCGACTCTTCACTGTTTATGATATTAAAATCAACTGGATTCAAACATTCATTAATGAATAGCCTATTGGATGTACCACCTCCATAATTATTATCCAAATCCAAGTAATGTTTCATGTTTTGTTATCAATTATTATTTTTGTTAAAATAAGAAATTAGTGAAGAGATTTTCATATTCTACTTCCTTGACATGATTACTGCACTGATCATGCCAAGGTTGTCCCCACTATTTTCCATTTGAAGAGAGGTTTTATCAACATCATCTACTATCATCAGAATATTAGGGAAGCGATTGATGATCATGCTTACCATATTGGTAGTAGAATTGGTAGGGGAAACAATAGTGATGTGGACTAACATGTGGCCTCATGGGATGAACATATCCAAAATTGAAACGTTGAGTTCAGATAACACATATATCTCAAAGAATATCATATCGACCCCCCCCCCACGTAGCTTCATAAAATTCTGGTCTCATCAATTTTAAAGTACCAACACTTATAGGGATTTTGGACTCCACTGGTCTGGTGAGAATGGCCACATTAGTGTCCTTATAAATCAATAATATATCATATCTCAGATCATGCAATGAATCATACATATCTAGATGCATTAATATATTCATCATTCTATTTGATAAAATTAAAAATTAAAAAATAAGTAATTTAGAGAATCCAATTTTTCAAAGTTGGTAAAACATTAGTACAACATAAATTTATATATGTATAAATGATATACATAATAAAAGTCGAATTAAAAAAAATGGGATAAAAATTAAAAATATAAAACATTTAAGTGATTTTGAAACGCATATCAAGGTCTCATGGAATCATTTAAAAATAATAATTTTATGTTTTGTTGCAACTACTTCCCAATTAGAGGTAGTCCAAGGACAACCATGGATTAATGTAAATAGATTTGATGATCAATTGGGTTCATGGAATGAATATGAAACAAATATATGACAATACATGAAGTTTCCTTGGAGTCGATGATAAATGATCAATGAAAGAACTAAGCCAGATCAATTCTCAATAAAGATATGCATGTATGGAATTTTAAGGTAAAAAAAAGTATAGAGAAATGAAATATAAATTGAAATATCATAGGGAAACTAAAAAGGATAAGTGACTACCATAGATCAATTATTGATAAGGAGACACACGTATGAAATTTTAATGGAAACAAAATAAATAAAATCAAATGTATAGAAGATAGATGGAAATTTCAATATCACAGGGAAACAACATTCAGAGGATGAAATATTACCAAAGGTCGTTAACTTATAACGAATAGAATCTGATAGTTAAGGAGAAAATATAAATATATGAACTAAAGTATCGATTGTGGCTCATGTTTTGAAACTATTAGTGGAAAAATAATTGGAATTGTGTCATTATTTAATGGAAAAAATATATTTCAATGGCTATGTATTCATGACAGTGTATAAAAATATATAACATGCTACCATAATTATATGAGAATATAGATATAAAAATTCTACCAGTGAATACAGTATGGTAACAATGATGGGAAACACATATGCAGCAAGTCAACAACATTTTAAATGAATGATATAAATACAACATACCAACATTGAATGGGAACACATATTATCATGGTAATATAAAATAAAACATACTAATGTTAAGGAATTCCATTCCAAAACAAGAAACACATACAACATGAAAACATATGAAAAATAAAACATATCTATTAAGACATACATATCAGGTCAAAATATAGATTTCCATTATATAAATCACCATTGGAGAGGTGTGAAACACCATGGACATAAAAAATAATATGAAATTACACTGAAAAAAACTATTATGGTTGCATGATTTCATGACATGTGTAAGCACACTAGGACTATAAATTTAAATGGTAATTAATTGAAAAATATATTAGGAGAAAAAAGAAATAATACCCCACATGGTGTATGCTTATAAGAAATTGATGAGAATCATAAAATGATTTTATGACCTTTTGATCTTTGAAAAAAACATCGGTATATTGAACCCTATGAAAAGAATGGTTCGAACTATCAATTATATTTTTTATAAAAGTGACCTATGATATTTATGAAAAAAATAGAAAGGAAATAATTGTCTTGATGAAAAATTACCTTCAATATTTGTTACCATTGCATGAAAAAACTAGATATGGTGATAAGGAAACATGAATAAAATAATACATGTAAGATCATTCAAAAAACGTTTTAATGATAATAAAATACAATATCAATGTAGATATCATAAATAAAATTTCATTTGGTATAGCATGAATCAAATAATTAAACAAAAACATCAATATACAAATATAGAATAAGGGGTTCAAAGTCACTAATCGTATTTAGGCTATGTTGTTGTAAGGGGGACCCATATCTATAAAGGTTCCTATTAAATAAGTAGATGATGTATTTAGAGGTTGTTCAAGATTGATACGGAAATTGTATGTTATAATAAAAATTTAGGAGTCTAAGATATTGTATTTTGACCCGTTGAACCCTAAGATGAATCCTACCTATGGTGAATAAGTAATGAAATATGGGCTTGCTAAGTTAACTTGATGGAAATTGTGAACCATATCTAGTTTGGTGGACTCGAGAGAACTCATTGATGTCGATCGAATGATGATCGAGATCCTGATTGGAGAGCTTTGATTTGATATTGAAAAAAATCAAATGTATTTAGGTTGCTGAAAATAATGATGAAGGTGGGTGGATTGATAGAGAGCGGTTGACCTCAGGTGTCGCTGGTGTTTGGGGAGGGGATGATGCCTGATTGTGGTTTGGATAGAAAATATATAATTTTAGGGATGGATCGGGAGGGTTGTTCCCATAGAGGGAATGAAAATAATTCTTAGCAGGGGGACCGATCAAAAGGAGATCATCAGACATAGGATAAAGTGATAAGGAAACTGTTTGACATAAATTGGGGGGAAATCTAAGAGGAGGGAGATGAGTTAGTGCAATGTTGAGAAGGGATGATGACACAAAAGAGCTTGGGTAACCTACCTTTAATATATATAATATATATATAATAATTGAAATAAGTTAGGTTTAAAATTATACTTTTACTCCACCCATGTGATCGTATGGGTCTATAATTTTTTTTCCTAATTTTCACAAAAAAAATCTGAAATTTGATCATTCATATGCATATTGAAAAAATATAAATCGCAAATTAATGTTGGATTGGTGTAGCCTAATCCTTTTTGTAATTTTTTTGTGTCGAATGCTTGTGGCCCATACTGTGAACCAGGCCACAACTCCATGGGTCGAGCTCTGTGGTGAGTTTTTTTAGGGTTGTAGGGGTATAGTGCCCCTGCTCCGGGGGTCGAAGGTACCCGAACTGCAATTTGAAACACTGTAGAAGATCTTACTGACTATAGTAGAGCTGACCAGATGATATCAACAGGGCACTATAGCAGTGCAGACTTTGGAACGAATACTATAGTAGGGCTATCTGAGGACACAGATAGGGCACTATAGCTCTATTGACTTCTAGCTACCAGCCACAGTAGTAGCTTGGACTTGGGTGGCCAAGACACTCTAGAAATGCAGACTTCCATCCAAAATTCACTATTTCACATTAAACTTTCTATGCGGTTAGTGGAATAATGTTTTATCCTCCCTATTAACCCAATTTGGGATTGGTTTTGTGTGATTTAGAATCTTGAAACTCCCTATAGTTTTGTGCTCATGACTATAGTGAAAATTTGGCCTTTTTGTGGATGTAGGGATCATTTCCCAAACCATGTAAATATTTGTGTATAATATATTATTGTTATTATTCTTTCCACTTTTACTCTTCTGTGAATAATTTTTTTTCACTTCATTTCTCTCATCATTTCCGTAATAATAAAGACTTCATAAAAGTGGAATAAAAGTTCAAAAGTATCAAAATTTTTAATATAGAATGAAAAAATTCTTATAAAATAATATAAATATTAGGGAAATAACTAAAAAACATCTATAAATAAAATTTATTGATAAATTATGGGAAATATATGAAATGTTACATAGTTAGGAATATAATTTCATAATAAAACAATGATCAATTTGTGGTTATTAGGGATTTTTATATAATTAAATTAAAAAATAAACTAAAACATTAAATTATTTATTGAAAATTTGTTAAATTTGAATTTAACTATCACCCCAATTTTTCTTGTGTTATGGATTTTTACAAATGATGATATGTTGTTAAATTTAATAAAAATTGTGAGGAAAGGTTGCATAATTTTATCAAAAATGTAAAATTAATTTAAAAAATCATTTATTAAATTCAAATTTGATCGCTTATATTTTTCTAGAAGTGTTCACATATCAATATTATTATGAGAAAAATTCAATGTAAAACTAAATTCAGCCAATGCTGTTGTTTTTTTATATCACTTATGAAATCATCCCCCTTGATCTTAGAAACATGACAATGAAAAGGAATGGTTTAGGATTTTTTAATAGTAACCAAAGAATTTTCTCAAAAAAAATAATAATAAATGAATAAAATTAGAAATGAACATTACAAATAAAATTTTAAATGTTACATCATTATTTATATCTATAACAAATCTCAATGATTATAAATTTTATGTTATTCTTATTTTCATGAAATATGAACCTATTAAAAGAATATTGGGTGTATCATAAATATGTAGAATAAATATCAATGATTACTCTGGTATAATAACATTATTTTATGGAAAAAATTAAAGAAAATAACTCAATTTTCAAGTATTCTATGCAGGGATGAGATAAAATGATGGAGAATAGATATTTGATTCATGTTTGAATGAAATAGATATCCATGGACATAATGATTACATTATTCCACTATGAATCCATTACCCACTAACCAAATTAAAATAAATTTCAATTAACATGCATCATTCAAACCCATCTAGTGTGTAATGTCTCAGATTTTCCATGTATTGTTTTTTGATATTGTATAGATTATTTTTGACATCAGGTGATGAGATGGAGTGTTATTCTAAGACCTAGTGTGCCCAGAATAAATGTTTTAAATATATAAATTATATTAAATAGAACTTGTGTAACGTTTTACTAAAAAGGTGAAATAAATTCTAAAATAAGGTTAAAATCAAAAATATGAGGACATCATTGAGTTATGAATGTGGGGTTTACCTTAGGTGCGACATGTAGTTTGAAGGCATGGTTCATTTGTGGAATAGTCATCACGGGTGGGAAAATGAGTAAAATAATTAAATAATTTATTTTATTTATTTTTCATTAATGTATTGAATGACATGTATTCTAGTACACTTATATGAATAAATTCATAGGCTATTAGGATAACCCTAGAGATATTAGAGTGTTTTGGAGGATCTCTCTCAGACGAACATTCACTGTATCTTGGATCAGTGATCGACATGAAACAAAATAGAAGGATCTCACCAATGACTATGACACCACGTCATTCGTTATCATTTATCGATCCAAATCATGGTAGGATGTTTTTTTCATTGTATTATTTCCCCATTCTTAATTTCTATGATGAGTGTGAATCAATCAACCAATGAATTGATTCACCTATTGATCTTCTTGTGGGATGGTTTAATATGTGGGTATTTTATCGAGATAATTTTTTTCATAATTTAAATGTTATCTCATCATTCATAATCCTAATGGAAATAAATTAAGGTCGACATAAACCTCGACCAAGGTTTGTTCCTCTTAATCATTCTTGTGCTTTTCTACCCCGATTCTTCATTAATCATGGGAATTCATTATTTGGCTCGTGGATAGACATATCCCACTAAATCGATCATTGTTCACCTATTTCTTGGTGCATCAATCCAATATCATTGATCTAGGATCGGCATGACATGATGGTGGTGTGACAATGGAAGTAGTGATGGATCATATGGGTTTTGATACCCGATTTGGTGTTCTTTAGGGTACAATAAAAAATGATGAATGGGACCAATTTAAAAATGGATTGAAGGGAAAGAACCTGGAAAACAGTCGTGCTGAGGTTCTTCTAGATTGGATCATTGATTTATAACATGAATGAGGTCATGTTTCCAAGAGATGGGGGTGCAGGTGTGAGTGGAAGGAAGAACCATCATTTCAGAAAAAATTATAACCACACAGTGTGCGCCCCTTCATAGAGGTGGCTAGGGTTTTAGATAATGTTATGTGTCACACAAAATGTGAACCTATCATAATATGTGTTGTCTCTCTCTGGTGACTCAGCATCTACCTTGGAGGATACGCGAACATGGGATAGAATACACATGAATGGGAATGTCATATACTCACACACAGACATGGCTTGTCTTGGTGTATATGGGCATACCCATGTACTAGTACACAAGAATAGTACAAAAACAACCAACATGCCATGTACTATTACACACACACACAAGAAACAGACATGATCCATATACAAGGGTATGACTCTGGGTCAAGGGGCATGTTGTCTAACCCTACTACACATCATGATCTTTCTAAAACATGGTTCAGACCCCTTTTCCTATGTATCGTGAACATGTTATGTTAAGATACATTCATCATACCCATTACCTGAGGTTTAGTATGGAATCACCTTGAACATATAGGACAATGGTCCCTTTATCAGGACTTCTTGGATAGAGTTTTTGGAATCCTAATGTGAGGCCTGGAGTGAGATCCTCTATTCATATTCGTTCTCTTGGTAGAGTTCTTAGTATCTTCGTGAACAAAACTATATGGACATCGATCCTCTAAATAGAATGTTAATCTAGATTGGGTTTTTGGTATACCCTATGGAATTGGGAGTGATCATAATCTGTGTATCTAATCTCTTTAGACATTCCATGTGTACTTCTAATAGAAAGAACCAATGATCAGTACCTCTCAGACGGACGTCGTCAATGTCATCGTTATTAGGAATGTGTTCTCATGGACGAGTGATTTTCCAAATATTCTAGCTAAGATCCTAAGATGGTATTATGGTTTTGAATTACCTTTATATTGTGTTTCTTTGTTGAATATATCTGGATAATATTGTTATAAGTTATTTATACAAATACCCATGTAGAGCTACCTATATTTCCTTTTTTGTATGCTTTGTGATTTTGGGGTGCCCTACTGGGTAATGTTATACTCACCCCTACATGGAATTTTCCCATATGTGTCATGTCATGTAAAAAAGATTGACCTTTTGATAGAGTCCTAGATGGACCAGGATTAGACAGAGCTTAAGAAGACAAGATAGAACAAGGTGTGTTCCTATTACATCTTGATAGCAGTCTCTATATATCTTTATAGGTTGGACTTTTTTTCAGACTCTTTGAGTAGAGCTTGTATTTTTCCTGGTTTACATTACTTTACTTTCCATTTTACTCTAGTTCTGGCATTTTGATGTATTAATGCATGTTTACTTAGTTGTTTTTACATTTCAACATTACATAGGATTGCAGATGTGTGTGAGTGTACATGTACTTAGTCTATACCCTCTAATGTTAGTGATATTCCAACTTGGTGTTAGTCGCTATCCCATGTTCTACTGGAGATGGGCTAGGGGATTTGCTACATGAGCCCGATTGGGATGGGTCTGAACATAGAATAAGAAATATTGGATAGAAAAAATGGAGTGTAAATATTTATGTAACACAAAAATAAAATTTAATGAAAAAAATGGTAAAAACTTGCAAAAATTTTAATGAATTATGAAATGGTAGAATTGACAGTGCAAATAAATGTGGAATTTATAGCCTCAAAATGTTAAAAATGTTCACCTCTTTCAAATTTTCATGTGAATAAATTGAGACATTTCATTAACCAGAAATATGATAATGGAAGTTAAAGAATCTATACATTAAATTTAAAAGTAAAATGAAGAATAATTTCAAAAATATAATTCAAAAAATATTTGCAAACCTGCATAACCAGTATATTTTCATTACATTATTTGATAACCACATTTTTAATCTAGATTCCTTATTTTTCTCATACTTATAATTATACAAATTTAATTACTATATAATTAAATATGAGTATGTAATCTTGTTATCAATAATACTGATTATGAGGAGGAAAATAGTAAATGATGATGTTTTGTAAACTAAACTATATAAACATTAATTCATAGTTATATATTAGTGTAAATAACAAATGTAAAATTAAGACACTACTAACACAATGAATTGAAATTATAACTATTGTTTTAAAATATTAAAATTCAAGTGTATAAATGTACATGGATTAAAAATAACACATTTGGAAGAACCATATAGTTTTTCTTTAAATTCATAACTAAATAAAAACGTTTCACATATAGAATAGAACACCTAAATACTTTATAATATTTCCTTTTAAAATAAATTTAATTTTTTCCCTATATTTATTTATAAGAAACAACAAGTTACACATATGTTACATGAAACAAAAAGTTTATCTTGTTATACATGGAACACCGAGGTTAGCTTTCGTTATACACAAGCCTGACTTTCCTTTATGGATTGTGTAACACACAAGACTGTGTTTTACTAAACAATTCTATATTAATAAAAATATTATTTTTTAATATAAAAATATATAAACCATTCGTTAAAATTTTGGTTATGAATAGTATTAAGAAACTTATGAAAATATATTATTTACACAAATATATGATGAATTCATTGGCTTCCAATTAATTAGAAATTAAAATATAAACCAATTGAATATAAAGGAAATATTTTTTATTTTTATAAATTAATTACTATTAATTAAATTCATATATTATATGTATATAAAATCAAAATTTTTATACTCATGAAATATATTTTAAAGGCATAACATAAATAACAAACCCAATTTTATACGTAAAACCCAATATTTTTATAAAGGTAGTTTTACCATATTTTAATGTATAGACTATTTTAAATCAAATTTTTTACACTTTTATTGATTTTATATATCAAAAAAACATAATTTTATAAATAGGAACATAAAAAATAACTTGTTTTTAATTTTAGTTATTTTTCTTTGAAGTTTCATTTTGTGATGAATAGTGAGAAAAACTGAATTTTGATTCAAAACTTCTTTTTTTGTCTTATTTATTTATAAGGTTAAATTATATTTTTAATTAGATTTAAGGTTTAATTAAATAAATTGTAGTTAAATTAATTAAATTTAAGTCATTAGAATCAATTTCACATTGACGTTGAACATAAAAATATATTAAACTTTAGCATTGGTACTTTAAAAACCCATAGTGTTGTCCTATCTCCATGCTTAATTTTAAATTAATTTCCACCACTTATGTAATTCAAATTTGGAATAATAGATTCAACATTTTAAATCATAATATGTATTAATTTCTAATATGGTTAACTTAGTTTTTGACCAAAAATATTAGCGAAAATGATTAAAATTAATTATAATAATTATGAGAAAAATATGCTTAACAAAGGGGTAAACATTAATCATAAGATTGTAGGAATTATTAAGGAATTATTGGTTATTTATTTGATAACCAATGATTTATTTGTTGGTATCCAATTAAATTGGATTTTTTTCTATTTTTAAAATAAGAGAGAGGGTGATGATCTTTCTTTATGGGGATGTAATTGTACATGAGTTTTATCTTTCATTGTACTACATATTTGTAGAGAACACAGTAGACTCTATGATTTAGGATGTTGTTGAAATATTTAAAAATTATTTTTGTGAGGATAACCAAAATGGAAAAAAGTATGTATTGGTAGTTAAACCATGTAAATATAGGGTCCATTTATCTATATTTAATTTTTCATATGAGAAAAGGTTAATATATTTTATTTATTGAATCAAGAACCTTTATAGGTTCAAGTGGTGGAGTTTAAAAGGGAAAAACTCATAAAATAAAAGATATCACTAATTCACCAAACCCCTATTAGTGATATAATACGATCCTAACAAGTGGTGTCATAGGAGGTTACCTCTTAATATCTAAGTTCTTTCCCTAATTTTTTAATAGATTTTATGAAGTGATAATTTAATAAATTCTATGATCTATATTAGACGAAGAAAAAAAATGTTACACCTATTATTAAAAATCTGAAGATTTATGTTTAGACACTGAAAAATAGGAGGAAACAGGAGGAATGGAATCTAAAGAAGATTCTAAACGTAAATAGAGTGAAATCAGTAACTGAAGGCGATAATAGTGGTATACCATGTAATAATTCTATTGATTATGATTTTCTAATAAATCTAGTTCAACTTGCGATGATGATACATTAATTAATGATATTAATTATGATATTAAAGATCATCTTATGAATGTTTCCAAATAAGTGGTTAATTATTTGTTTAAAACTATCAATTGAATTTATTATGATAAATTATGCCTAAAATAATAATCTTGTGAAATTGAAGACACATTTCCTATGAAATTTGGCATATGAAACAACATCAAAAATCTAGTTAGAGTAGAAGAAGAATTAATCTATCTAACCATTAAAAAATATTGTGTAACGATTAAATAATTTAAATGGAATTTTTGTGATAAATATATCTCTAATATTTTTTATGTAGAGTCATTACGTGCACTTTAAAAATGGAATAAAATCTACATGGATGTCAAAAAATCATAGTTAGTGCTAAAATAAAAAATGGAAATGTAGATTCAAAATTTATTAACAAAATTAATAAAAATACATGAATAAAAAATAAATAATTTTAAGGATGATTTAGAGGATATTCTATGATCTTTAAATTTGGTATGAACTCTATAAAAATGAAGTGTTTTGGTTAGAGGTGAAATTGAAGATTCAATAATCATCACTAGCTATAGGATCCCAACTTTATCAAAAAAATAGATGATTCCACACAAGTTTTAATTAATATTAATGACTCTATGAAGACATATTTTAGTGGAAATAAGATAATGAGAACATATTATAATTAAATGGAAACATCATCAATGAAAAATGAATCCCATAACTCAGAAAAATTCGTATGTACTATTGTTTTTTAATCATTTTTATAGATATTAAAACCAATTTTGGTTATGTGTGGATTTTAAAAAATATATATTCAACCACCACTAAATCATAGGTGGATGAGAGAATATGTATAAAGTGTTATTAAACATGTAGTTTCCAAAAGTTCAGATGATCCACTCAAGAATTGTATAGTACACAACCTGTAACATCTAGACAGATTTCAATAGAGATAATAGAAGGAGGTTCCTTGGTTATTGTGGTATTTAGTGAAAGTTTATACATGAATCACTAGGATAATTGTATAACACAAAATTTCCTTAAAGTTTTATAAGTATTAAATAAATTTGGGAAAAAAATTAATGATAGGAGAACATATTATGAGATAAATAAGAAAGGAATGATTTTAATTAGTGGAAACCTAGAGAAATATGGTATCTTATCTGAAAGTTATAATAAATCAATAAATGTTCCACACAACTTCATAGAGACTTTAAATAAATAATGGAAGATATTTTTAATAAATATAATGAATATGGATATTTATATTCTCAAATGAAAATAGTTGAAAAGGAGGTTTCACAAAAATTAAATTTGAGAATGGAAGGAAATAATGAAGTAGGTTGAAAGAAGTATTTCAAAATACATGTTACCATTTTGTCACAAAGTGATTCTCCATTCTCCATTTAATCTTGAATATATCATGTGATAACCTATAAGTAATTTAAGAAGACGTTTTAGGGTGCCACTTCTAGATAGAAAGGGGTTATGTAATGAGTAGATTGTTTCTCCTCAATGAATAGGATATTAGTTCATCCATTGAGGGGGAGATCCTTTATAAAGTAAGTATTCAAACCCCTAATTTCTAGAAAACATGAAGAAATATATAAATAAGGTATAATAATCACACTTTAATCCATTTTTTATATTCAATATATTTTTCCAATGGGAGTTTTGTTTTCTTAAAATATGTGATAACGGGGGACATATTTCCTGAACATGAAATTTTTTAATGGTGTGTTGATATATGTGAAGGAGAATCATGAAAATTTTATTTTAAAAAATCCTGATGTTGAGAAATAAGAGATTATCTAAGAATGTTATAACTTGAAGAGTTTTTATTGACAACCTCGATAACCTTGGTTATATATATATATATATCTAAAATGGGATATCCCATGTAGATCTAAATAGTGTTAATCAAATACTCTTAACTAAGACACTATGTGGCATCATATCTATCCTTAAATAGTCATAAGGGGGAATATGTTTGTGAGAAGATGAGATTAAAATACCCCATTCTATTAAATTTTCATTTGGTTGTCCGTAAGGTAAGAATAAAAGGAAATAATATGGGAAAATAAAAATACATATTAACTTATTGAAATTATTGATGGTATTGACAACATATATAAATGAGGGATATGGGACTATTAGATTTGATTATATTTTTTAAATAAGAGAATTATGTTTTTATTTCAAAATTGTTTTAGATGAGATAAATACAAATTTTAATAATATTATTGACAAAGGTAGGTGAATTAAATACACATATCATAGGGTCTGTTGAGAATAAAATGACTAAAACGGGAAATTGGAATGGGACCACATCATGGTGGTCCCTGTAGTGAGATTCCAGACCACCTATCCAACACGATTTATACCAAAATGTATGAACTAGTGGTCATTGTTTGAGTAAGAATCTCTAATTAAAGATTTTATTTTGAAAAGTCCAACATGAAAAGTCACATACTGTAGAGGTTGGATTGGTGCATAAGATCATCCCTATGTAGCATGGGGAAGGAAAATGGCTATGGAGAATATGTGATTTTCTTTTAATATCATTCATGAAAAAAAAAACCAAGGATTCCTCATCATTCTATAGTGAAGGACATGTTTAAAGTTGACACATAAAATTTGAGATAATGGATTATTAAGGCATTTGAATGGTAATTCCATGTCTCAATAATCATGGACTTTATTTTGGGGTCATTGTTCTATCATGACTTGAAAGATTTTTTTGTAATAATTTAATTGAAGTAAATGGTGATTTATTTCTCATTGTAATTGGAAAATATTGATCCAAGAAGTGGTTAGGGGTTGACAAATGTAATCTGTTTCATTAGAGTCATTGAAGAGTTTGGGTGATTTTTTTGATGACACATAATGCATTGAATGGTGTCTAGTTTAATTATATTTTTGTTTCAATATTATATAAAATATAATTGACACCTCTAGTGGAGGAATAACATGAAAGTTTTCATACCAATAGAAAAATTATTAGAGAACCTGATACACCCTATATCGATCAGTGAAGAAGAAGTATAAAATCTAGGATTTCTTAAAAGATATTTACATGAGTATTTGAATTTTATAAAGAATATTGATAACACCGGATCAAGAAATATTTTCATTTCTAATATACAAACTACTGGTGCAACACCCCAAAATTCTAAATTATTAACATTGTGTTTAATAGCAAGTAAAAAATGCAACACCATGTATATAAGGGAATATCATATCTAAAGACATTATAGTATATTTACTATTATAAATAGATTCAATAATTATATATATTTTAATACATGTAACATTTATTTTGATTTGTGTTTCATATGACAAGTTTCTTCAATAGCTTGAAATGCATGCAACACTTAGTCAACTTGTGTTATACGGAAGACTGAGTTTTACCAAAAAAAACAATATAAAATTAAAATATTATTATTTAATATAATGAGATATTACCTAGCCATTAAATAAATAGTTATGAATCAGATTAATTAACTTATAAGAATATATATTTGAATAAATTGGTTAAAAAATAATTATAAATTAAAATAATTCCCAATTGAATATAAATGGATTGTTTTTATAAAAAGAATTATTTTTATGCTCACAAAATCATTTTCTCCTGTTAAAAAAATTAATCACAATTTGTGAGTGATATTAATTATATATATATATATATATATATATTAAAATAAATATTTTTTACATTTATCCCAAGTATTTGAAAAGTATAATATTAGAATAAATCCAGTTTTACGCTTAAAACAATTCAAAAAAGGGTGTTTTACCATTATTTAATAGAGAACCTATTTTGAATCCAATTATTAGAACTTTTATTGATTTTATAGGTCCAAATAAACTTTATATTTGAAATAATAACATAAATTTATATTAGGGTAAATTTTTGGTATTTTTTGTGTAATTTTATTTTTTGATGAATAGTAAACAATACTGAATTTTAATTAAAAATTGCTTTTTTATAATTTTATTATAAGGATAAAATATATTTTAACTAATTTTAAAGTTAAATTATATTATTTATATATAAATTAATCCAATATATGTAATTTTAATCTATTTTACTTTTATGTTTCAAATAAAAACATATTAAATTTTTAACATTTTTTATTTTAAAAACCCACTTTGTCGCCCAGTCTATGAGATTAAATTTAAATTAATTTCTTAAAATAGTATTTTTTTTAATTTGAAAAAATTGATTCCAATTTTTGAATAATAATAATTTCTAATTTTTCATATCTTCAACTTAATTTTTTATCATAAATATTAGTTAAAGTGATTAAAATTAATTATAGTTATTAAGAGAAAAATTAGCTTAAGAAAGGACTAAACATTAAACATATAGCTCCAAATGACCAATATAATTTTAAAAAATACATTTTATGGCCATATCAAGACCCAAAAATCAATTTTATAAAAAAAAATTATTATTGGATTCATATTAAATTTAAAAAACATGGATTCAATTCCCTTTTCTTAAATTTACCAGAGGGCCACTCCTTCTCCGCTATAAAAAGGAACTCAAACCTCCCACTACCTCACACCTCTCAAGACACTTTGGATTGACCAATATCATCCTAAATATCTCCCCAAAATACATCCATTCATCTTTCAATCCCCACCTTGGTCATAAATCCATCCAAGGAAACCTATTGGGGCAAACCAAATGGATTTACTCAAAGAATAGGTACCATCCTTCCTCAAGCTCTTTAATTTTAATTTCAATCCACAACCCCCTAAAATTAAATTTAAACACTATTTAATAATAAAATAAGTATTCTAAATATACTAGGAAGTTTTTATGTTATTTTTTAGACCTTAACTTACACACATATCCATTTAATTGGTAACGAACATACTGTTTGTGTATGGAGAACTACTGCCTCGAAAAACGATGACTGTTCTTTTTTCCTTTACCACTTTTCATGGTTGGAAATTATGATAAAAATGATGTTTATTTATGACATATATTATATTAATTATTTATTAATTATTGTGTAATTATTTTATAAAAATTACTTTTATACTTTCTATTTTTGGTAAATACAATAACATCATTTGTGGAAGTGTGGACTACCACTTCCTCAAATGATATGATTCAATCATGGTATACATGGAACGTATTAAGAATGATTATAATAAACCTATAAGATATTAATTTTATTCTATAATTATAATATAAATATTTATCATGTAATTATAACTCTTTTAATATGAAAAATAAATGAAAGTAGTGTTTATGCGTACTCATGGCCTACCATTTCCATGAACGGTGGATTTCATTTATTATATACAAATATTATTGATTATTCTAAATAAATGTGTAATTAATATATATATGATAATGATATAATTTTTTACCTTCTATATATGATGAGATAATTTTCTATGTAATAGGAACAACAATTAATAATTCAAAACATACTCAATAAACTTGGAAATTAACACCTGAAATAGTAAAAATAACAAAAAAATGTTAAAAAATGGGAAATAAGATATTATAAGATGATCATATATGATATCATAAATATTAATATGGTTCTAGAATAATTTTATAACACTCTTAAAACCATTATACCAGTGGATAAAGGAATATCACCCAAAATGAAACACAATGTAAGGGATTTCGTCTCAATTTACATTCCATTGAGGCTTACTAGTTGTTTTGAACCAATTCACATTTATATGGTGTATACACCTCCCTTAAACATGATATATTATGAATATTCATATTTTCTTGATATTATAAATTTCATTTAATGTTATTTCTTCATAGGGATTCTGATTCAGATGTCTCAATGTGGTATGTGACACTTTGGAATGTTTAATAATTATTATTTTCAAGAATGTTTTAATGATCATTAAATGAAATTTACATTAATAAAAATCGACAACCCATGTCGTTAATTATCCAATACTAGGAAAATTTTTAAAAAATCATATTATTTATTCAATTCAAATATATGAGTATTTGAAACATTTTTTACTGATTAAATCGATTATTCTACATATGAGGAATATATTGGATTTCATAGGTGACAGGTGGGGCCTGATATATCCCCCTAACGCATCAGTAGTCGCATGAGATGAATCAGTTGGCCCAATAAAAATATTTTAAACTATATTATCTTTATGGTAGAGGTATCATGTGCTTGGGAAACATGACATCAATTATTTAATCATTTACTTTATTAGGAATTCGGTTATTATTATTTATCCATGATATTTTTTTATGTATATATTTATTCATTCTATTATCATTTTATTCATTAAATATAATGAGTTTCATTTTCTTACCCTTCCATATTTATATTTCTTTATCTAGTTATTTTAATGGCATGTGTAATGAGTTACTTACTTTTATGTGTCGATTATTCCCATTAATTCATTATTTCTTCTGCTTTACCTAACCATACTGATTATTTGAGATCACCCTTATTATGTTTCCTTTATTCATGTTATGAATAATAAATCCTTGAATATGTTTTTAAGGATTAAATTCATCTCATTTTATTTTATATCATGCTATATTTTCTTTTCCCAATTTATTATGGGTTTTATGAATGAAATACAGTTTCCAAAATTACTAAACAGATCGGCCCTTTGGAATTTTATTCCTTGTAATCATTCCAATGTTACAGAATAGTGCACCATATCTAGGATTCTATGTTTGGGTCATTATAGTTTAAATCAACATAGGTTTAGCGGAAACCTTGGAAACCATATTTAAAAAACATAGATTAGGGAACATAACTCTATTATTGAATTTGAGGATCGGTAGAGAAGAACATCCTAGAATTTTGGTACGATATAGATTATGTAGGTATTCTAAGAAATAAATCCATCTTTGGATAGTATAATTGGATATGGTTCTGGAATAGATGTACCCATGAGTAACAACTTCGACAAGGTGTGTCGGGTCTTACTCAGAGTAACCTGGTACACAAAAATGGGCCTTATTGTGCACCTGTTTTGAAACTCTTGGGGATATTCATAGGATAATTCACATTCCATTTACCTACAATTAAGAATCATTTGAAAATAAATAAATCCCTAAATAGACCATGCTTATGATGATTATATTATCTATGAATAAAGTTTTCAATTTATGTTATCTATTTTACTAGTCTTGGGATTATACATCATTTTCTATAATGTATGAACTAATTTTTTGTATGTAGTAACCTATAAATGGAACCTAGAAGAAGGAATGTAAACCTCACCAGTGTACATGATCCAAATATTAAGAATTATCATAATTTTCATTTCCATAGGCCAATTTTTTTAAGGGAAATAATCTCCCAAGCATTCTCATCATTTGAGGACATAGTATCATTTGATAACAAGATGGGTAATGAATCTTCCATGTCCTATGGTTTAGATGGAAAGTAAGAAAATTAGAGGATGTAAATTCAAAATATTTATAAAGGTAATAAGGGAAAGCAGTATTTTCACATATGTGATAATTTTGGAAATAAACACCCCGGTACTTTCTTGAAGAGAATGGGAGTTTCTTATAAGTGTGGAGAAAAGGTCCACCTAGGTCATGGTTCTAAGGGAAGAAAATAAAATCCTAAGGTGAAATGCCTCCACTTAAAGGAGACAAGACACTATAAAAATAAATTTCTCAAGTGTCAGGGGAATATACCCCAAAGTAGTGAGTAAGATATTTTTTTAAATACATGGTTGAGTGAAAGATAATCCCCAATATGTTTCTAATATTGATACAATATTTCTTGATTAATGAAATTATTGATTTGGATATGTGATGAACAACTTGGAACTGATTAATAATTTTAAAAAAAATTGTTGTATGATATCATTGATGGAGTGTTAAAAAATTGGGTTTATGGAATATATCCAATAACTTTTTTTACTTCAGTAATAAGGAAGAATGCATGTTTCAAATAAAGTTTTACAGTAAATCAAATTATTACTACATTTCAAGAGAATACATGAGGATGATATTCACATATTTAGATGCAAAAATTTGAATATGCTTCATGATTATTAAATTTTAATGATAATTTCATTTTAAAAACTCAGTAATCATCTGTAACGACCCAAACTTTCATTAATGGAAATCCCTCTTGATCTAAATAAATGTCTCTTTATGAAAAATCATTATATAAAATGTAAACTTATTTGGTTTTATGTTTTTGGATTTTAATATACCGTTAAGAATTGTGACCATTTCTAATATATCTGTTGAATAGTTATCACGTGATTAGTATAAATATAGGTAATTAACAAATCCAATTTACCCAGACAAAGAAAGAGATGGCCTCATAAAGTAGAAGTTCCCCATACAAAGCCCATTTTTCAGAGATCGAAAAGGAGGTTATTTCTTTGGGCTTCCCTCTTGACCAATCCCAAGCTGAGCTTCAATATGTTAAGCTCAAGTGGGACCGCCTATGAGAGAAGTGGAAGTTGATAGAGATTACCACCCGAGCAATGTTATCTGTGCCACCCCAAGAGTCTGTCACCATCACACACCTTACTCTTCAGTCTTATGTGGGTGTTATAAGGGGTTATGTAACAATACCTTAGAAATATGGTTATGTACACTATTTTTGTATATAATAATAGATATACTTTCATTTTATTATTGTAACCTTGTAAATTGTTTTTAAAGCACAAATAGTATTTTTAGTTAATGTTCAACTAAGAAATCAATTTTGATAAATTATTGGATTTTTTAATTAAATAATATTTTAATAAATTATTATTATTATTATTAAATTATTTTTTAAAAAATATAAATGATCGTATAATTTTATGAATGCAATTGTAAATTTTAATAAGGTTTGAATGCCATTATGGTCAAAAACCCATTAATTTTCCATAAATGTTATTTTTTATATTAAAAGTGAAAATTAACATATTTAGAAAATTATTTAGATAAAATGAATATTATTTCTAGAATTAGGACTTCAAAATTATTCAAAGGTTAATTTTTCATAACTTTCTGAAATAATCAAATTTTTGGGTAAAAATTAAATACTGTTTAAATATATATTGTGTATTATGACACCATAATGATCCAATAGTGATGTAATAAAATACTATAAACTTTATGTCCAGACAATATATGTTTTAACATTAAAATAATGCAATTTTGGGTTTGTTTTATTTATTTTACAAAGCTTTTGTGGACCCTTCAATACTTATTAAACATTTTGTCTTTTAAAATAGTTTTCCTTGAGAGTGTGACTCACCTCCACATAAGAAATCCCATTATTTTATAAAGTTCAGACTTTGGCCTTATAAAATATTGTTTTCAACTGCCCTTTTTCTAAAACCATGGGCAAAACCATGGGCTGGTTTGTGGTTTTGATTAGTTTAATGTAAGGTGTCCCAAACCTAAATAATAAACAATTCCCTCTCCTTTCCTATATAAACCCACCCTAGATCCCACTTCCTCCCATCAAAAACCCTTTGTATTTCATTCAACATCTGACCTCCTCTCTCTAGAATCCTCCCAAGGTTCCCCAATCTCCCAATAAACCTCTCTCAAGCCTTTGTAAGTACACTTCCAAATAAGGGTTTTCTTCCTTTCTCATTTTTGTCCAATATTCTTTAAATTATTACGCCATTTCAATTTCAATTATAAATGTTGGGGTATGGTTTCTAACCTCCCCCATACATTCCTTTTTATGTTTGAATGATGGGATACCCCTTTCTCTATCAATAAAATCCTCCCATGTACACCCATTACTATGCCAAAATTCTGAAAGGAATTTATCTCTCCGCACTTACATTCAAGCAATTCTTTTGTATCATGAATCTAAATTCCATTAAAATTATTGTGACATGTATCTATATGACCCCCTTACTATCCATTTCATGTAAATATGATGACATTCCTCTTTCTTTTTCATCAACCATTTTTATGAATTCTTACGTCACACCATTACGCTGCCAAAATTTCACCGATTTTCCAAGACAATGTCATTGTGTAGTGAATATCATGCCCATTTATCAATAAAGGGTATTAAACTTTATGCACATTTACTTATAGATTATAAATTTTCATGTATTAATTCCAAATTCCTTTTTGTGGAATAAATGATGATGTTTTATGAATCCATGTTATATGATCCATGTGGCCCGCTTATGCATGAAACGAAATGTTTAAGAAGGGTTCCCCCTAATAGCGCTTCAATGCACTGGGTAATGTATAGTATCATGATACGTCATGTGCAATGGGTATTTACTCATGATAATTCAAGTTCAATGAGGGTTCACTCGTGATTCATGTGCAATGAGGGTTTACTCATGTTCCATGTGCAATGAACCTTGGCTCATGCTAATTCCATGTTAAGTGTTGTTGCCACAATTCCATGTTATGATTATCATGCTTTACCATGACTTTATGTTTATGCTTATCTGGCACTATATTTATATGCCTATTGTCTAACATGTATTGTATTCCTCATGTTATTCCATGATTATTCCCTTCTTATGCTTTATAGCAGACCCTTTTCTTAGGCATGTCCACATATTATCCCATTCAATGCTAAGTACGAGAGAATGTAGTGGTCATGTAAAAGAAGTTTTCGACAAAGATGTTGTATTTCATGTTTTAAGTTACAATGTAATGATCATAATCTTCAAATACACTAGACCTCTCAATCTTCTATATTGTATCAAGTGATGTTTATGTAATAAAATATGTTTAATTGTGTAATAAAAGATCAGGGTTGTCATAGTTGGTATCAGAGGATAGGTTTAGTTATTTTTTGTATTAGGATTAGAAAACCCTAGTAAATCCATAGAGACAAGAATAAGTATAATAAAAACATCCCTAAGTTCTGGTGAGAATTGAGTAGGTGGTTTATCAAGAAAATACATCCCTATCAGGATACGAGCAGGTAATGGCGGCTCTGGCACATATGTATCCTAGGAGTAAAACCCGAAAACACTGCTTTGAGTTAGAATCACATGGGAACTGGTGCACGAAAATAGGTCTTGTTTCACTCTTGGTTACGAAACTCCTGGGGGATATTCCAAAGGTGTGGAAAGAATCACCCTTGAAATTGACTGAAGGGTATGAGAAAATGATTTAGGTGTGGAAGAGAATGGCACTTGGCTATTAATTGTCAGCAAGAAAGACATGCGGCTGCAATAGAGGAGAGGAATGCTCCGTTCAAACAGCAATGTATGGTTCATTGCTACAACTTCAAGGAACCAAGGAATATTGCAAATCAGTTCCCTAAGCCAAGGGTTTTCATTGGAAACCAACAACCTCCAAGGAATAAAGGGAGAGCTTTTTCAATCACTACTGCCGAAGTGAACCCCAACAACAAACTGGTGACATGTACGCTAGTTATTCAATCAAGAATAGTGAATTTACTTTTTTACTCAAGTTCTAGGCATTCTTTTACATCTCAAAAGTTATGTAGATCAATCCCATCACCACCACAAATCATGGAAGTGAAGATGTCGGTGAGTATGGAAAATGGGGAAATCATTGCATCCCATGAATATAACTCCACTCATGTTATAATCTTTGGATTTAGCTTCCCAGTGAACCTCGTCATACTTCCTCTGGTGGAATTTGATGTGATTCTTGTCATGGATTGACTTTCCTTATATAGATCCAACATAAATTTTCGGGATATGGAAATCACTCTCCATGTAGAGAATCGTCCCATGATTATTTACAAGTGGAAGGAGGAAGATGAATCTTTTGTAGCTCCATCATCTCAAGAATGGATATTACTTCCCTATGAGAATGCGTATATGGATCAGATAATTCATTCTAAGGAGGAAACCATCCTAGAATACATAGCTATTGTGAGGTAATTCGTTGAAGTATTTCTTAGGGAATTTTCTGGTCTTCCTCCTATAAGAGATGTTGCATTATCAATTGATCTTATACCTGGGGCATTGCCAATATCCAAGACTCCTTATATAATGGCTGTTTTGGATCTTAAGGAGTTGAAGAAACAACTACAGGAGAATCTGGATAAAGGGTTTATACGCCCATGTTCTTCACCATGGGGTGCACCTGTCCTCTTCGTCAAGAAAATGGATGGGATAATGCGCCTTTGCATCGATTATTGTGAGCTTAACAAAATCACGATAAAGAACAAGTATCCTTTCCCATGAATTGATAATTTTTTCGATCAGCTACGAGGAGAAAAATACTTCTCCATGGTAGATTTGCATTTGGGATATTATCAAGTAAGGGTGAAGAAGGAAGATATCTCCCAGACATCATTTAGTATAAGATACGGGCACTATGAATTCATAGTATTGAATTTTTGACTCACTAATTATCCAGAAATATTTATGGACTTGATTAATAGAGTCTTTAGAGATTACCTTGAAATTTTTTTTGTTTTCTTTATAGATGATATTCAGATATACTCCAAAACCAAGGTGGATCATGAGATGCATCTAAGAACTGTACTAGAGACCTTATGTAAGAAGAAGCTCTATTCTAAGTAAAAAAATTGTGAGTCATTATTTAAGGAGGTCTCATTCATGGGCCATATCATCGCAAGTAATGGGATATCTATGGATCCCTCTAAAACAAATTCAATTGAGGGTTGTTCAAGGCCAACATCGGTAACAGATATATGTATCTTCTTAGGGTTATCTAGATATTATCAACGATTTGTGAGAAATTTCTCACAATTTCCCAACCCTCTTACCATGCTAACTTGGAAGGGAGTAAAGTTTTCTTAGAGTGATTAATGTGAAGAATGATTCAAGGAGTTGAAAAGGAGGTTTATCACTGCGCCTATTCTCACTTTATCCATAAGTGAATAACTTTTTCTGGTATTCAGTGATACTTTGAAGAAGGGCCTGGGATGTGTGTTGATGAAAAATGACAAATTCAATGCTTATACTTCAAGGCAATTGAAAGTTCATGAACAAAAATATCCAACACATGACCTCAATTTGGCTGTAGTTATCTTCTCATTGAAAATTTGGAGGCATTATCTCATTGGGGAGAAGTGTTTAATATATATAGATCACAGAATGCTGAAGTATATATTCACATAGAAAGAGTTGAACATGTGCCAATGAAGATGGTTAGAGCTGATCAAAGACTATGACTGCTCAATCTATTACCACCCCGAGAAAGAGAACAAGGTGGCGGATTCCCTAAGTAGAAAGGACCCAACAATTCTATCATCGATGATAATTGAAAAGGATCCATTCTTCTTAAATTTGATGAAGATGGACATGGGAATTATAAATAAGGGAAAATCATCAATCCTTTCACAAATTATTTCTCAACCATCACTTTTGGAATGTTTAAAGGATGCTCAAAAGGATGTTGTGGGAATTCATGAAAAAATGGAATCTACAGGAAAAGGGAAATCATCTTAGTTTAATGTTAATGAATAAGGAATTGTGAGACTTGAGAAATGACTATGTGTTCCACAAGGTCTGGAGGTGAAGAAGGAACTTTTGGATGATGCACAAAGTTTAGATTTCTCTATTCACCCAAGAAAAACAAAGATGTATCAGGATCTCTGAGAGCATTATTGGTGGGATAACATGAAGAAGGAGATCACTGAATATACCTCAAAGTTCATGGTGTGTCAGAAATTGAAGGTAGAGAGGCATAATTCTAAGAGGATGATGCAACCATTTCCCATACCAGAATGGAAATGGGAGAACATCACCATGGACTTTGTCACCAGACTTCTGAAGACATTCAAAGGCAACAATGTAGTCTGAGTTGTTTTGGATCATCTTAAAAAGCATGCACACTTCATTGATATTCGTGAGGATTTATCATTGGATCAACTAGTACAGATATATATCAGGGAACTGGTAAGTCTTCATGGAGTACCACTGTCTATTGTGTCCGATTGAGATCCAAGATTCACCTCTATGTTTTGGAAGAGTCTTCAACATGATCTGAATACTGAACTGAACTTCAGTACAGACTATCATCTTCAAACTGATTGCAAATCCAAGTGGACTATCCAAACACTTGAGGACATGTTGAGAGCATTCTCACTGAACTTTAAAGGAGTATCGGATCAACATCTTCCTCAGGTTGAGTTCTCTTATAATAAAAGTTTCCACTCAAGCATCCAAAAGGCACCATATGAAGCCATTTATGGGAAAAGGTGTCGAACACTGGCATGTTTGGATGAGGTTGGTGAGTGTAAGCTACTTGGACCAAAAATGGTTGAAGAAATGGTGGAGAAGGTGAAAATAATTCAACAGCATATCAAGGAATCCCAGAGTCGACAAGAGAGTTATGTAGATAATCGTCGACAAGACCTTGAGTTTAAAGTTGGAGATATGGTATTTCTATGCATATCTCCGTGGATGAAGGTCATGATATTTGGAAAAAAATGGAAGTTAATTCCAAGGTACATTGGCCCCTTCGAGATTCATGATAATTTCAGGGATGTGTCCAATCAACTAGCACTTCCACCTACCATAGCCAAAGTACATGATGTCTTTCATGTATCCCTCTTAAGTATGTACATACCAGATCCTTCAAATATACTCTCTTTAGAGTTATTATAGTTAGAGGATGATCTTTCTTATGAGGAGAAACTAGTGAAGATCTTAGATCATAGAGAAAAAGTTCTACAAAATAAGACAATGCCCCTCGTCAAGGTGCTGTGGAGAAACGAAAATTTTGAAGAAGAAACGTGGGAATTAGAGGAAATGATGAATCAGAGTTACCCACATCTTTATTAGTATGGGAAAAGGAAATTGCAATGGTCAAATTTCTTAAGGGGGGGAGATTGTAATGACCCAAACTTTCATTAATGGAAATACATCTTAATCTAATTGAATGTCTCTTTATGTAAAATTTTTATATAAAATGCTAACTTCTATGGTTTTTTGTTTTTGGATTTTAAAATACCGTTATGAATTGTGACCGTTTCTAATATAGTCGTTGAATAGTGATCAAATTATTAGTATAAATATAGGGCTTTAAAAAATCCAATTTACTCAGACAAAGGAAGAGATAGCCTCATCCAATAGACATGCCCCATATGAATCCCATTTGTCTGAGCTTGGAAAGGAGGTTGAATCTTCGGGCTTCACTCTTGACCAACCCCAATTCTGGCTTCAATAAATTAAAGCTCGAGCAGTACCGCCTACGAGAGAAGTGAAAGTTGATAGAGATTCCCACCCGAGAAATGTTATCGGAGCCACCCCAAGAGTATGTATCCATTTCACACCTTACACTTCGGTCTTATGAAGATGTTATAAGGGGTTAGGTAACAATACATTATCAATATGGTTTTGTACATTATTTTTGTATATAATAATGAATATACTTTCATTTGATTATTGTTAACTTGTAAAAAGTTTTTAAAGCACCCATAGTGTTTTTTTGTTAATATTCAACTAAGAAATATATTTTGATGAATTAATGGATTTTTGAATTAAATAATATTTTAATAAAATATTATTATTATTATTATTAAATTAATTTTTTTTTAAATATAAATGATCGTATAATTTTATGAATGAAATTGTCATTTTTATTAAGGTTTGGAAGCCATTTTTATCAAAACCCATGAAATTTTGATAAATGTCAGTTTTAATTTTAAACGGGAAAATTAACATATTTATACAATAATTTAGATAAAATGAATATTATTTCTAGAATTAGGACGTCAATGTTATCCCATGGTAATGTTTTAATAATTTTCTAAGACAGTCAAATTTTTGGATAATAATTAAATACCATTTAAATATATAATGTGTTTTATGACATAATAATGACCCAATAGTGATGTAATAAAATACTATAAACATTATTTTCAGAAAATATTTATTTTACCATTAAAATAATGTGATTTTTGGATTGTTTGATTTATTTTACAAAGCTTTAGTGGACCCTTCATGACTTATAAAACATTTTGTATTTTTAAATTTTTTTCCTTGGGAGTGTGACTCAACTCCACAAAAGCAACCCCATTATTTTAAGAAGTTTGGACTTTGGAATTATAAAAAATATATTCGACACCCCTTTGGAAAATAACATGTCCAAAAACCATGGGCTAGTTTGAGGTTTTGATTAGTTTAATGTGAGGTGTCCGAAACCAAAATAATAAACAATTCCCTCTCTTTTCCTTTATAAATCTACCCAAGCTCCCACTTCCTCCTCACTCAAAGCCTTTTGAGTTCGTCCAACCTCTGAAATCCTCTATCTATAATCCTGTAAAGGTTCCCCAAAGCTCCCAAGAATCCTCTCTCAGGCCTCTCTCAAGCCTTTGGAAGCACACTTCCAAGTAAGGGTTTTTCTTCTTTTCTCATTTTTTCCCAATATTCCTTAAATTGGTATGCCCTTTTATATTCAATTATAAATGTTGGGGTATGCTTTAGAACCACCCCCATAATTCCATATTTATTCTTTAATGATGGGATACCCCTTTCTATATCAATAAATGCCTCCCATGTACACCAGTTACTATTCCGAAATTTCGAATTTTTTTTATCTCTTCTCACTTACATTCATGCAATTATTTTGTATCATGAATCTAAATTACATTAAAATTGTTGGGACATGTATCTATATGATGGCCTTACTATCAATATCATGTACATATTAGGATACAACCATTTCTCTCTCATCATCCATTTTTATTAATTCTTACATCACGTCGTTACGTTGTAGAAATTCCACCGATCTTTCAAGCCAATGTCATTTTGTAGTGAATACCATGACCATTTCTCTATCAAGGGTATTCACCTTTTTGAAAATTAACTTATTGACTATATAGTTTCATGTATGAATTATACATTCATTTATCATGGAATTAATGATGATGTTTTATGAATCCATGTTATATGATCCATGTGGCACGATTATTCATGAAATGAAATGTTTAAGAAGGGTGTGCCCTGATAGCACTCCATTGCTTTGGGTAAAGTATAGTATCATGATAGGTCGTGTGAAATGGGAATTTATTCATGATAATTCAAGTAAAATGAGGGTTTACTCGGGCTTCATGTGCAATGAGGGTTTACTCATGCTCCATGTGCAATGAGCCTTTGGCTCATGTAAATTCCATGTTAAGTGTTGTTTCCCCATTTCCATGTTATGATTATCATGCTATATCATGCCTTTATGTTTATGCTTCTCTTGTGCTCTATTTAAATGCCTATTTTCTAACATGTACTATATTCCTCATGTTATTCATTGATTATTCCCTTAATGGGATTTATAGCTCACCCTTTTCTTATGCATGTCCTCAGGTTATCACATTCAATGCTAAGTACGAGGGAATTTAGTAGTTACGTAAAGGACACTACTATAAATTAAGCCTTTACCAACGGTTTCAAACCCTTGGTAAAGGCTGCCAAACCATTGGTATAATATATACCAATGGTTTGGAAAACCGTTGGCAAGTAAGGCGTGGCAGTATCCCATTACCAACAGTTTTTGTTTAACTATTGGGAAAGGTAGTGTGATCGGAGTATTCCCAACGGTTTTACAAACTGTTGGCAATACTGGAAGTGTATTCTTGTTTTACCAATGGTTTAAAGAACTATTGGTATATAGGATTATTTCCATGTTTTACCGATGGTTTACTAAAACCATTGGTAAACATATGTACAGCACTATACCAATGGTTCAATAAACCATTGGTATAGAGTATTACCAAAATTTGACAGACCATCCACCTAAAATCCTCCACTGCACACTCAACTACACACCTGGATACACTCTTAAAACAAAAAAACACCTGCTATAGCACAAAAAAGCACATAAAACAAGATACTATTATAACCATGGAATGTACCACAATTATAATCATGTATATGAACCCAATTACCCTACGCAATACAAAATTCATAATTGAATTCTTAATTGAATAAATGCAGAATGAATTATGTAATGAATTATGAATTATGAATCAATAACACATAAAAAATTAATTATGTTGCATACAGAATTTTGAATTATATATAACACATATATAATATGACATACAAGGGGTTGGGGGTGTCCCAGCGGGCGGGGGCGTCCAGGGGTGAGGGTCTATCCACAGGGGTGGGGTTATCTAGGGGTGGGGTATATAGAAATAAGAATACATACAAAATTACATTTTCTATAACAAATACAAGATTGAATTCAAGAATTAGAAGTTAATAACCCCAAAATAAAGTATCAACAAAATCAGAATATGTTTTGTCAGTTTTCCATATACAAGTTGTTTTTACTTAAAATGATGTTAATTTTAAACAAAAGGCCTGCACTTAGAGTGATACTGGCCACACCATGCCTAGGATTGAGGCAGGGTTGACTTTTAAAAGTCACAGATAACTCATAGATCATTGTCATAATGTATCAACAGAATCGGAATGCGTTTGGTATGTTTTCTGCATGTCGTTTTTTGTTTTCACTTAAAATGTTTTCCATTTCAAATAAAGGTGAGACGCTATGATTGGTGCCAGCCACACCATGCCTCGGATTGAGGCAAGGTAGACTCGTACACATCACATATGAACCATGGATCGTTGTCCAAAATTTTCAACAAAATCCAAATGCCTTTGGTCGGTTTTCTGTATGTCAATTGTTGTTTTCACTTAAAATGATGTTCATTTTAAACAAAAGAGAGACACATTGAGTGGTGCCAGCCACACCGTACATTGGATTGAGGCAAGTCAGACTCGTACATGTCACAAATTACCCATAGATCATTTTACTAAAGTTTTAATAGAATCCGAATGCGTTTTTTTAGTTTTCCATATGTCAGTTGTTGTTTCAATTTAAAATGATGTCCATTTTAAACAAAAGAGAGACACTTTGAGTGGTGTTGGCCACACCGAAACTTTTATTGAGGTGGGGTTGACTTTTAAACATCACAAATGACCCATGGATCATTTTACTAAAGTATCAACATGATCCAAATGCGTTTGGTTGGATTTCCTTATGCCAATTGTTGTTTTTTACTTAAAATCCTATCCATTTCAAATAAAAGTGAGACAGTTTGAGTGGCGTCGAACACAATGGCCTTTAGATTGAGGTAGGGTTGACTCGTACACGTAAAAAGTGACCCAGGGATCATTTTTCGAAAGTTTCAACCTAATCTGAATGTGTTTGGTTGGTTTTCCAAATGTCATTTGTTGTTTTTACTTAAAATGATGTCCATTTTAAACAAAAGAGAGACAGTTTGAGTGGTGTCGGCCAAACCGCACTTCATATTGAGGCGATTTTGACTCTTAAACATCAAAAATGACCAATGGATCGTTTTACTAATGTATCAACACAATCCAAATGTGTTTGGTCAGTTTTCCTTAAGTCAGTTGTTGTTTTCACTTAAAATCTTGTCCATTTCAAGTAAAAGTGAGACAGTTTTAGTGGTTCCGGCCACACTGGCCTTTGGATTGGGATGGGTTGACTCTTACATGTCACATATGACCCATGGATCTCTTTAATAAATTTTAAACAGAATAAATATGTGTTTGGTCAGTTTTCCTTATGGAAATTGTTGTTTTCACTTAAAATGATGTCCATTTTACACAAAAGAGAGACACTTTGAGTGGTGCTGGCCACACCGGCATTTGGATTGAGGTGAGGATGACTCTAACACATCACATATGGCCCATGGATCTTTTTTATAAAGTTTCAATAGAATCCGAAAGTTTTGGTCAGTTTTCCGTATGTCAGTTGTTGTTTTCACTTAAAATGATGTCCATTTTAAACAAAAGAGAGACACTGTGTGTGGTGTCGGCCACACCATGACTCAAATTGAGGAAGGGTTGACTCATACACATCACAAATGACCCATGGATAATTTTCCTAATGTATCAACACAATCTAAATTCATTTGGTCGGTTTTCCGTATGCCAGTTGTTGTTTTTACTTCAAATCCTATCTATTTCAAATATGAGTGAGAATGTTTTAGTGGTTTCAGCCACACTGGCCTTCGGATTGAGGATGGGTTGACTTGTACATGTCACATATGACCCATGTATTGTTTTCCAAATGTTTTAATATAATATGAATGTGTTTGGTTAGTTTTTTGTATATCAGTTGTTGTATTCACTTAAAACGATGTCTTTTTGAAACAAAAGAGAGACCCTTTTAGTGGTTCTGGCCACACCTCACCTTGGATTGAGGAGGGGTTGACTGATACACATCACAAATGACCGAATGATCATTTTCCTAATGTATCAAAAAAATATGGATGTGTTTGGTCAGTTTTTTGTATGCTAGTTCTTGTTTTCACTTAAAATCATGTCCATTTCAGATAAAAGTTAGACAGTTTGAGTAGTTCCACCCACACCAGCCTTATGATTGTGGCATGGTTGACTCCTACATGTCACATATTACCCATGAATCGTTTTCCTAATGTTTAAACAAAATCCAAATTCGTTTGGTCAGTTTTTGGTATGCCAGTTGTTGTTTTCACTTGAAATCTTGTCCATTTCAAATAATAGTGAGACAGTTTGAGTGGTGTCGGCCACACCGACCCTCAGATTGAGGCGGGGATGACTCATACACATAAAAAATAACCCATGGATCGTTTTCCTAAAGTATCAAACAAAATCTGAATGTGTTTGGTCTATTTTCGGTACACCGGTTTTTGTTTTCACTTAAAATTCTGTCCATTTCAAATAAAAGTGAGACAGTTTGAGTGGTGTTGGCCACACCGGCCTCTAGATTGAGGCGGGGTTGACTCATACACGTTACATATGACCAATAGATTTTTTTCTAAAGTTTCAACATAATACAAATGCGTTTGGTCAGTTTTATGTATGCCAGTTTTTGTTTTCACTTAAAATCATGTCCATTTCAAATAAAAGTGAGACAGTTTGAGTGTTGTCGGCCACACCGACACTCATATTGAAGCGGGGTTGACTCTTAAAAGTCACATATTACCCATGGATCATTTTCCTAAAGTTTAAATAGAATCTAAATGTGTTTGGTTGGTTTTCCATATGTTAGTCATTGTTTTCACTTAAAATGATTTCCATTTTAAACAAAAGAGAGACACTTTGAGTGGTGTCGGCCACACCGGCCTTCGGATTGAGGCGGGGTTGACTCGTAGACATCAAATATGACCAATGGATCATTTTCTTAAGGTTTCAATAGAATCTGAATGCCTTTGGTCGGTTTTCTGTATGTCATTTGTTGTATTCACTTAAAATGATGTCCTTTTGAATCAAAAGAGAGACACTTTGAGTAGTATCGGCCACACTGAGCCTCGTATTGAGGCGGGGTTGACTCGTACACATCAAAAATGTCCCATGGATCATTTTCATAATGTATCAACATAATATGAATGTGTTTGGTCAGTTTTCCATATGCCAGTTGTTTTTACTTAAAAGAGTATCCATTTTAAACAAAAGAAAGACACTTTGAGTGGTACCAGCCACCCCATACCTCGGATTGAGGCAGGGTTGACTCATTAACATCAAAAATGACCCATGGATCGTTTTTTAAGTATCTACACAATCAGAATTAGTTTGGTTGGTTTTCCATATACCAGATGTTGTTTTCAGTTAACATGTTTTAAATTTCAAATAAAAGTGAAACACTTTGAGTGGTACCGGACACATCGTGCCTCAGATTGAGGCAGGGTCCAGGAAAGAGGGTGGGTAATGTATCTAAAACTCTATCCAGGTATCATACATCTAATTTTGATAGGACTGCAAACCACCACGGGGTGTCATCTTGGAGCAGGGACAAATCACGACATTACTGCAACGTGACCGCGGTGTGACCGCGGCATGACCGCAGCGTGTTGGCCTGGTCTAGAGACATCTACGGGGCAGCATCTTCCAGCCAGGAGTTAAGGGAGAAGGATGAATCAGGGAAACATTCCGGGCATCGCCTCCCTCCACATTAACTATGGGTGGTTAATGTATCTAAAACTCTATCTAGGTATGATACATTGAATTCCGACAGGACTATAAACCGCCGCGAGGTGTCTTCCTAGAGCAGGGCCAAATCACGGCATTACCACAACGTGACCGCGGCATGCTGGCCCAGTCTAGCAACATCTACGGAGCAACATCTTCCAGCCAGGAGCGAAGGGAGCAGGAGGAAGCATGGAAAAATTCCGGTCATCACCACCCTCTCCATTAACTTTGGGTGGGTAATGTATATATAACTATATCTAGGTATCATAAATAGAATTCCAATAGGACTGAAAACTGTCATGGGGTGTCATCCTGGATCAGGCCCAAATCATGGAATCACTATAGCGTGATTGCGGCGTGACTGTGGTGTGTCCGCGGTGTGACCTTGGCGTGACCACGGCAGGACTGCGGCGTGTTGGCCCGGTCTAGCGACATCTGTGGGGTAGCATCTTCCAGCCAAGAGAGAAGGGAGCGGGAGGAAGCGGGGCAACATTCCATCTATCTCCTCCCTCCCCATTAACTATGGGTGGTTAAGGTATCTAAAACTCTATCTAGGTATTATAAATCGAATTCTGATAGGAATACGAACTTCTGTGGGGTGTCGTCCCGGAGCAGGGCCAAATCACAGAATTACCACGGCGTGACCGCAGTGTGACCGCGGTGTGAGCACGGCGTTTTGGCATGGTCAAGTGACATCTGTAGGGAAACATCTTCCGGCCAGGAGCGAAGGGAGTGGGAGGAAGCGAGGCAACATTCTGGTTGTTTCCTCCCTCCCCATTAACTATGGGTGGGTAACGTATCTAAAACTCTATCTAGGTATCATACATGAAATTCCGACAGGTCTGAGAACCGCCACAGGATTTCATCCTGGAGAAGGGACAAATCACGGCATTATCGTGGCATGACCACGACATGTCCTTAGCGTGACCACGGCGTGTCTGCAGCGTGACCGCGGCGTGACCGTGGCATGTTGGGATGGTCGAGCGACATCCACAAGGAAACATCTTCCATCCACGATTCCAATCAAATCCTATGTAGTTGTCCTTCACATTATAGAAACTGATCTTATGTTATAAAAATAGCCAAAACAGGTTTCGCCATAAGATAAGGTCACAACGGACATGATAGAACAAATCAACTATTTAATATGTTATAACAAGGGATCGTCAGAAGGTTGTAGTGAGCGGCAAAAAGATGCAACGTCTAAAGGGAAACGAAACAACGGAATAGAATCATACACAATAAACAATCATTGTGAGTTTTTGCAGACAGCGCACCTCCATTGGAGGGGTTTTATTATGAAAACATGACTTTATTTATCAAATGAAACAATTGTATTAAAGAAAACTTATTCAAGATATGCATTTCAATATAATTAACCAGAATTAAGAAAGAAGCTAAATTAAATTTAAAGCATTATTAAATTAAAGAGGCTATGAGAGGGACTCTACCTCATCGTGGAACCAAGTCATCCACTTCAGCTCTTAGAGCTTTCTAACTAAAAGATTATGCTCCTCCACTGGGTATATGCACCTTCACACACATGCAAGGACACCTAACCCCTATGCACACACTCGCATGGCCATGATTATGTGCAAGGGGATCCTTGCACATATTTTTATATGCATATATCAGTCTCTACTCACCTGCATATGCATTTATATATATATACATGGGCACACCAGGCCCAATAAGTACATAATCACTACTATGGGTGAATATACACGTAACGGGCGAACCCACATACATATACTTACCTTTGCACATGTAGGCGAGTCTCCCTTGACTTGGAAACTCAAAACCAATGAGCAGGGATCAACGCACTACATAAAGGATATTAAGAACCTTAAAACACATGAAGGACACTTCATAACCAGTGAAAAACCAACCAATGGCATTAAAGCCTTACCTAGTTTGGCAGTGGAGAACCTAATCCACCCGAACCAACACGAAATGACCCAGTTCCCTACCGAAAAAATAATATGGAGTCAAAAACACTAAAGCCCCAAATACATGAGGTGCGAGACAATTAGTAACCATATAATCTTACCTCGGATCAAAGACGGTGGACTGAATCAATCTGAACTCCTTATGTCCCCTTTGCAGAATATAACTACACTCTGTCCATATAAAGCAATCAAAGATCTATGTTGTCACGACCCGCCTTCACAAAAAGGAGGGAAGGGTCAGCAGATTGCCAGGACCTTCCTTCTTTAAGTTGTAGGAGAGATAATGACCCCCGAGTCCCGCCTCCAGTAGGCCCCGGGGTGGCGACTAGCACCAAGGGTATGAGTTTTCACAAATATGGGAGGCATTACCCTTTTTATTATTTAGGATCGGGAAATAGGACAAGTCAACCACCCAAAAAGGAAAAGAAACAAGTGTATATAAATAAACCCAAACAAAGCCCCCATGCATGTTTAAACAGTTTACAACAAGGTGCAAGTACAAAAAAAGCTCAAAGTACAATACCAAAAGAAAACAAAGGTACAACCACGGCAACAACTCCAACTGTCCGACTAGTAGGGTCCTGTACAGCCCTGGTAGTCCTCCTGGAAACCAGAAAGTAAACGTAGGGTGAGCATACAAGTACACTCAGTAGGGAAAACCAAGACTCTCGTGCACAAGTGGGGGAACGTGCTAAAGTCCCGTGAGAAAGGAGAAAACCAAATGCCTATTCAAGGTAAACTAACCACCCCAGGCCTCACCAAAGCACGCTCCCCAAATAATGCAAGTCAAGTAATATATATAATCAGAGCACATCGATGTTTGGGTACCCCGCTCCACTTTCCCACTGGTTATTGAGAAATCTTACGCATCGGACCAATCCCGCCATTCTCACCGCAGTCCCACTGCCACACCCGCCCGCACACACCTGGGCCACAACCACACGCAGTCCCACTGCCGAAATCCCGCCCGCACACACCTGGGCCTCAACCGCACGTAGTCCCACTGCTGAAATCCCGCCCGCACACACCTGGGCCTCAACTGTCTCACGTAACCACGCCCGAAGACACCTGGGCTAGAAGATCAAATGTCACGCCCGAAGACACCTAGGCCTCATTCCGAAGACACTTGGAAAACCACCTGCCGCACACACCTAGACAACCACAGTACAACCCTGCCCGAAGGTTCTTGGGCTAATAATGGACCTCAGGCCATCATAGCCTGCCCGAAGATACTTGGGCTATCCGGGAAAGGGAGCAGAAAAGGAGCTAATAACCAGTCACTAAGAATAGAGTTGGGAAAAACACCCTTCCCCCATAAATGGGGGTGTTCGGCACTGAGTGCTCAACCTGGGTGGGGCGCGAATAAGAAACACAAAGCTACAAGTATAGATATAGGTAACAAACACTCACCCAAAGCTTAGGTTTTCCTAGCCAACCTATAGAACACAACACCACTACGTCCGAGTCACAATTCACGACCCTTGCCCACAAAAACCATTTGTCCCATTCTTGTTTCACGTTCAGTCAAAATGTTCAATTAATTTTAAGCACTACTGGGCAACTACCATAAGCATAACCAAGGAAAGCATCAAAAGTAAGGATCAACCAAAAAACTCACACCCGGTTCTGTCAACAGAGGATCTCTCCCCAATTCATGATATAAACGAGTACCCACCCGGTCTCAAACTCACAACCACCGAAACCATACCAACAGGGAATCCCATCCCCAAATTCACACAACCACCGGGTAATTTCAGATTTAAAAGACTTAACACACTCCATGATTTCAAACCTGTGTGCGCTAACCTAGAGTTAACATAGTAGGGTTTATCCTGGTGCTTCCAATTTATTCAGCCGGGTATACGTGATTAACCAATTTCACAGCAGGAGTTCACAATTTCAACAACCCATTTAAAACATCATGAGGGGATTCATCAGTGCACAGACAACGACCACCAACAGCCTCAATTTTTAGAAAAACATAAACCAGCACAACTAAAATGGATAATCACAAGATAAAGCATAAACAACGATCACAACCCCTTCCCCTTCTTTCTTTAGAACTTTGTTTATTATCTTCATTAAGGTTTGGTTCAACCAATTCCATAGGAACAAAAAATAACGCCCACCCCGCATGATACACAAAAGTGAGAGACGATAGAAATTCCCTACTTGATGATAGACGACCAACGCTTAGGTTAGGGGGGGAGGCGGAACTTCACGGATAACGACGCGGCGCGGCCGATGCACTAGAAGAGCCACGATCGAGGAAGGGAGAAACCACGGCCTAACCCTTAATTTATAAGAGCCGGGGATGGTTGAGATAAAAACGCTGAACCGCGTAAGACGTGGAAGTCGTGGGTTGACCACGCGGCTTGACTCATCATTAAAGGTGTTTAGTGGTTTAAACCGACTCATGAGTTGATTCAGTATTTAATTAAAACTTTTGTGTGCATTTCGGGACTTTAAGACATTTTTTTTAAACGAGGCAGAATAGGGTTTAAAACCCTATTTGCGAAAAAGGAGCGTTACTGGAACAACTTGGCAAGGCCGGGTGACGTCGGCCGGTTCCGCCGATCGGTCACACTGATCGGTCGCACCGATCGGCCTCACCGATCTGTACCCCTTAAGGATTCGGATTTTGGCAAAGGAAGGGACCAAGGGGGGTCTGGGTCATCACATCAGATACCTCTTAAAAGATCCTCGTCCTCAAGAATCACAACAAACCAGAAGGAAAGAGAGGGTCCAAACAACCATCTTCGAAAGATACCTATTAGGAGTGAACCCCTGCTAACTAAAACACTCCCCTGTCAAGAACCAAGCAACATACCACGCCAAACTGCCCGGTCATGTGGGTTTGGGGAGTTCCCCTCCCCCATGTCAAGATATTATCCGCTTTGGGCGGCACTGACTCGCCCGCACGGGTTTAATCGCATCCACCTTAATGCGTCTTGATTAGGGGTCGGGTTCCCTCTTCCCTATAGCCGGGGCTTTTCACACACAACGGAGGAAATAAACTAGTACATTTCATAGCCAAAAGTCAAACGTTCTACCACAACAGGTACAAAAGGAACAAAGCTCAAAACAACCCGGTGTATTGGGCACACATCTGTGCTTCCCTCTCCCACGTACTCTCTTCGAGCCTGCCATGTCTCCACAACACACGAACCAAGGGAATGGCTCGCCCACGAAGCACCTTCTCCTTGCGATCCTTGATCATCACTGGGTTTTCCACAAAGGTTACGTCGTCCTCGATGTCCAGTTCACCCCAATCAAGGACGTGTGAATCATCGTGAAGATAACGACGGAGCTGGGATACATGAAAGACATCATGTATCCTTAGCAGCGGCGGAGGTAACGCTAGCTGATAAGCCACTTCGCCGACCCGCCGGAACACTTCGAAGGGTTCGACGAATCTGGGGGAAAGCTTACCCCCCTTGCCGAACCTCCGTTGCCCACGCCGCGGGGAGACCTTCAAGAACACGTGGTCCCCAACCTCAAACTCCAAGGGCCTTCTCCTGGTATCAGCATACGACTTCTGTCGGTCCTGGGCCGCCTTCATCCTTTCCCATATGAGCTGAATCTTCTCTGTCGTGTTCTACACCACCTCCGGGCCAAGGATGCCTGCCTCTCCTACTTCGGTCCAACACACAGGTGAACGGCATGGCCTCCCGTACAAAGCCTCAAACGGGGCCATACCGATGGTAGAGTGGTAGCTATTATTGTAGGAAAACTCTACTAGAGGCAAGTATCGCACCCATGACTCTCCTGAGTCCAGAACACATGCCCGTAGCATATCCTCCAAGGTCTGGATGGTGTGCTCCGTTTGTCCATCTGTCTGGGGATGGAAAGCAGTGCTAAGGCGTAACTGGGTGCCAAACGCATGCTGCAATCCTCTCCAGATTCGCGAGGTGAACCGTTCATCCCTATCCGAGACTGTAGACCTCGGAACTCCATGCAACCGCACCACCTCATTCACGTACTTTCGTGCCAAAGCATCCACAGTACTTGACTCCCTGATTGCCAGAAAGTGAGCCAATTTCGTCAACCTGTCCACCACCACCCAGATGGCGTTGCACCCTCCTTGGACCTTGGGTAGTCCCGTGACGAAATCCATCGAGATGTCATCCCACTTCCACTCGGGAACAGCTAAAGGCTGCAGTAGGCCACCTGGAACCCAGTGTTCAGCCTTCACTTGCTGACATACAAATCATTTAGCCACAAATTCTGCCACCGCTCGCTTAACTCCGGGCCACCAGAACTGCCTTTTCAGCCCCTGGTACATCTTGGTAACTCTTGGGTGAACCGCCAGGGGTGAGTTGTGGAACTCACTGAGAACCTTGCCACGCATCACTCTTGGAACAAACAACCTTTTCTGGAAAAGCATCCGGTGCTTACCATCCTCTGTCCATTCTCTTGGAGCATCGCCCTGGTCAACCCGATCACGCATCACTTCGCACTCGGGGTCTCCCCACTGAGACTCCTCCACTTGTCGAAACAGAGATGACTACACTATCATCTGATATAGGCAGCCTCTGCCACTATCCATCTTCGCATCCAGGTGTAAGGCAGCCAACTCCTCCATTGCCTTCCAGGCACTCGCCGACTCTCGGACCGCATCCTTCTGCGTCCTCCTGCTCAAGGCATCGGCCACCACATTGCCCTTGCCCCCAGTATAAGAGATTTCAAAGTCATAGTCCTGGAGGAACTCCACCCATATCCGCTGTCGCAAGTTCAAGTCCCGCTGGGAGAAGATATACTTTAAGCTTTTGTGATCTGTGAAGACCACAAATCATTCCCCGATGAGGTAGTGCCACCATAACTTTAGCGTAAAAACGACCGCCGCAAGCTCCAGGTCATGGGTGGCGTAGTTACGCTCATGGGGGCGTAGCTGCCTGGACCCGTAAGATATCACCCCTTGTTGCTGCATCAACACGCATCCCAGACCCTGTCCTGAAGCATCACAAAATACCTCATAGGCCATCCCTTCTTCTGGTAATCTCAACACTGGGGCACTAACCAGCTTTTCTTTTAGGTAGCTGAAGGATGACTCGCACTGCTCGCTCCACACGAAAACCTGGTCTTTCTTGGTCAAAGCCATCAAAGGGGCTACTACTCGGGAGAAGTTGGGTACGAATCTTCGGTATTAACCTGCCAGTCCGAGGAAACTCCGGACTTCCGCCACATTCTTGGGTGCTGCCCAACAAACAACTGCCTCAACCTTTGATGGGTCGACTGCTACCCCCTGCTCAAACACTACGTGCCCGAGGAAGTGCACTTCTCGCGTCCAGAACTTGCACTTTGACAACTTCCCATAGAGTTGGTGCTGTCAGAGGACTCCCAAAACTGTCCTCAGGTGCTCTGCATGGTCCTCTTCTGACCTTGAATAGATCAGGATATCGTCGATGAATACCACCACAAACCGATCCAGGTACTCCCGGAAGATGGAGTTCATAAGCCCCATGAAAACGGCCGGGGCGTTCGTAACACCAAAGGGCATGACCACGAACTCGAAGTGATCATACCTGCACCTGAACGCCATCTTCGGGACGTCGCTATCCTTCACCCTCAGCTAGTGGTACCCGGACCGCAGGTCGATCTTCGAGAACCATCATGCCCCCTTCAGCTGGTAAAAAAGATCATCTATCCTCGGAAGAGGGTAGCGATTATTGATCGTTACCTGATTCAGCCTCCTGTAGTCGATGCACAACCTGAGGCCACCATCCGCCTTCCTTGCGAACAAGACTGGAGCGCCCCATGGTGACGCACTCGGACGGACATAACCCCTCTTCATCAGATCATCAATCTGTATCCGCAACTCTCGTAGCTCCGAAGGTGCCATCCGATAAGGAGCCATCGAGATCGGACGAGCATCGGGTTGTAGGTCTATCCCGAACTCGATATCGCGTCGAGGGGGTAGAGTCGTCACCTCCTCAGAAAAGATGTCCATAAACTCGCGGACAATCTATGACACTTCCACCATCTCAGCATCTACTGATTCCACTGTCAGCTCGGTCAACAAGGAGAGGAGAGGTTCCTCCCTCCTGTTTCCCTTCAGACTGCTCCGCTCACCGGTGAAGGTAACATGCTGGCCGTCCAAACCTGAGAACACCACCCTCCTTCGGAAACAGTCGATGACGACGCACATAGAAAATAGCCATTAGATGCCTAGGATGACATCGTACGGCTGAATCTGTAGCAGAAGGAGATCCCTAACCGACTGATGTGGCCCTAACATCAGTCTACATCCCCGACAAACGAACAGCAAGTCGGCCAGACCTCCAACTGGTGTGCTCAACACCAGGGGCACTGGAAGTCTCTCGGCATCTAGACCCAAGGCACGAGCTAGACTGGGTGCAACAAAGGAGTGCGAAGCTCCGGTATCGAACAAAGCATAAGCAAGAGTGTAAACACATTGATCGTACCTCGAACAACCTCTGGCCCTGCTAGAACTGTTGCCTCTACGGCGTGCAACTGTCCACGCCCAGCTCCCCTGCCCCTCGGCTGTTAGCCACCTCCCCGACCACGCCCTGATCGAGGTCCCTGGGTAGCGCCCTGAGGTCGGCCTCCTCCTCCTATGTCTGCCTGCGGAGGATCGGGAGCTCGCTGTCCCTGCTGCTGCTGCTGGAAGGGTCTGGCTGGAAACTGCTGCTGCAGCGGATGCTGGGGATGACTGCCACTGCTGTACTGCACCCGATCGGGGCACTGACTCCGGAGATGTCCAGGACTCCCGCAGATGAAGCACCGTGGTCCCGAGCCTGAAGGAAAAGAACGTGGGCCAGGGGATCAAAACTGAAACTGCTGCGGTCTGCTCCCTGTGGGTTGGAACCTGGAGGGTCCCGATGCTGGAGGCCTGGTGCTGACGGCCTTCCCCTTCGATGGTCCCAGCTGGATCCCTTCTCGTGACACTCCGCCCAGAGCATGCATCCTTTCCACCACTTCGGCCTTCTTCTGGACCTCTAAGTATGTCGGAAGGGTAAAGGGGGTAACAGCATACTGGAGGGAGGGTCGGAGTGCCTCCTCCAAACGTCTTTCCCAAGACTCCTCATCGGGAAAGAGGTCCGGAGAAAAACGTAGGAGGTCCTTGAACTTGATTCCAAGTTCCCTCACGGACATACTCCCCTGCTGGAGGGAGAGTAGCTCCTGCCTCTTCTCCGCCTTCATTGTCGAGGAGAGGAATTCCGCCCGGAACTCCTTCTCGAGATCCGCCCAAGCAACCTCAGACTCTTTCCTATTCCCCAGGTGAAGCATCCACCACTGACGTGCCACTCCTCGCATCTGGCTAACAGCCAGAGGAACCCAGTACTCAGTCGGGGCCCGAATCAGGCTGAAGGCTATAACTAGCTCCTCTAGCCTGCCTTCCGTCTTCATATCGGAGGTGCTGCCCTCATACTTCTCGAGGGCCTGTCGCTGGAAGGCCCGAAGAGTCTTCTGCCACTGGTCTCCCTCTTCCTCTCGATCAGCTCTCTGCCGATCGGCTAAAGTAGTCTCCAGGGCCTCGATCGCCTATACCACACGTGGTCGCCTCCCAGGTGCCATAGCTACAAGGTAAACAAGGAATGCCTAAGCCCAAGTAGTGCATAATAAAAAGAAAAACTTATTAAAATTTTAAATTTATTCTTAATTCCCAAAATATCCCAGAAACATAAGAACACAAGTCATTTATGATGCATGTACCTTTCCTAGGGTCTCTACCCTGCAATCAGTGTGGTCTCACTTGGTCGTTCGGTAGGTCCAGAGTCCTTGCATCGGATCACGGGGGGCCCTAAAATCTCGTGTCCTAGCTGGTCTTCCCTGGCCTAATTCATGCACCAAGGTCACCCAACGTTGTTGCCTTACCATCCCATGCAATCCTCACTATGCCTAACTCCAGACTCCATCCTACCTCTCAAACCTTCGCTCTGATACCATTCTGTCACAACCCGCCTTCACAAAAAGGAGGGAAGGGTCAGCAGATTGCCAGGCCCTTCCTTCTTTAAGTTGTAGGAGAGATAATGACCCCCGAGTCCCGCCTCCAGTAGGCCCCAGGGTGGCGACTAGTACCAAGGGTATAATTTTTCACAAATATGGGAGGCATTACCCTTTTTATTATTTAGGATCGGGAAACAGGACAAGTCAACCACCCAAAAAGGAAAAGAAACAAGTGTATATAAATAAACCCAAACAAAGCCCCCATGCATGTTTAAACAGTTTACAACAAGGTGCAAGTACAAAAAAAGCTCAAAGTACAATACCAAAAGAAAACAAAGGTACAACCACGACAACAACTCCAACTGTCCGACTAGTAGGGTCCCGCACAGCCCTGGTAGTCCTCTTGGAAACCTGAAAGTAAACGTAGGGTGAGCATACAAGTACACTCAATAGAGAAAACCAAGACTCTCGTGCACAAGTGGGGGAACATGCTAAAGTCCCGTGAGAAAGGAGCAAACCAAACGCCTATTCAAGGTAAACTAACCACCCCAGGCCTCACCAAGGCACGCTCCCCAAATAACGCAAGTCAAGTAATATATATAATCAGAGCACATCGATGTTTGGGTACCCCGCGCCACTTTCCCACTGGTTATTGGGACATCCTATGCATCGGACCAATCCCACCATTCTCACCGCAGTCCCACTGCCACACCCGCCCGCACACACCTGGGCCACAACCACACGCAGTCCCACTGCCGAAATCCCGCCCGCACACACCTGGGCCTCAACCGCACGCAGTCCCACTGCTAAAATCCCGCCCGCACACACCTGGGCCTCAACTGTCTCACGTAACCACGCCCGAAGACACCTGGGCTAGAAGATCAACTGTCACGCCCGAAGACACCTGGGCCTCATCCCGAAGACACTTGGGAAACCACCTGCCGCACACACCTGGACAACCACAGTACTACCCTGCCCGAAGGTTCTTGGGCTAATAATGGGCCTCAGGCCATCATAGCCTGCCCGAAGATACTTGGGATATCCAGGAAAGGGAGCAGAAAAGGAGCTAATAACCAGCCACTAAGAATAGTGTTGGGAAAAACACCCTTCCCCCATAAATGGGGGTGTTCGGCACTGAGTAGTCAACTTGGGTGGGGCGCGAATAAAAAACACAAAGCTACAAGTATAGATATAGGTAACAAACACTCACCCAAAGCTTAGGTTTTCCTAGCCAACCTACAGAACACAACACCACTGCGTCCGAGTCACAGTTCACGACCCCTGCCCACAAAAACCATTTGTCTCATTCTTGTTTCACATTCAGTCAAAATGTTCAATTAATTTTAAGCACTACTGGGCAACTACCATAAGCATAACCAAGGAAAGCATCAAAAGTAAGGATCAACCAAAACACTCACACCCAGTTCTGTCAACAGAGGATCTCTCCCCAATTCGTGATATAAACGAGTACCCACCTGGTCTCAAACTCACAACCACCGAAACCATACCAACATGGAATCCCATCCCCAAATTCACACAACCACCAGGTAATTTCAGATTTAAAATACTTAACACACTCCATGATTTCAAACCTGTGTGCGCTAACCTAGAGTTAACATAGTACTGTTTATCCTGGTGCTTCCAATTTATTCAGCCGGGTATACGTGATTAACCAATTTCACAGCAGGAGTTCACAATTTCAACAACCCATTTAAAACATCACGAGGGGATTCATTAGTGCACACACAACGACCACCAACGACCTCAATTTTTAGAAAAACATAAACCAGCACAACTAAAAAGGATAATCACAAGATAAAGCATAAACAACGATCACAACCCCTTCCCCTTCTTTCTTTAGAACTTTGTTTATTATCTTCATTAAGGTTCGGTTCAACCAATTCCATAGGAACAAAAAATAACGCCCACCCCGCATGATACACAAAAGTGAGAGACGATATAAATTCCCTACTTGCTGATAGACGACCAACGCTTAGGTCGGGGGGGGGGGGAGGCGGAACTTCACGGATAACGACGCGGCGTGCCCGATGCACCAAAAGAGCCACGATCGAGGAAGGGAGAAACCACGGCCTAACCCTTAATTTATAAGAGCTGGGGACGGTTGAGATAAAAACGCTGAACCGCGTAAGACGTGGAAGTCGTGGGTTGACCACACGGCTTGACTCATCATTAAAGGTGTTGGGTGGTTTAAACCGACTCATGAGTTGATTCAGTATTTAATTAAAACTTTTGTGCGTGTTTCAGGTCTTTAAGACATTTTTTTTAAATGAGGCAGAATAGGGTTTAAAACCCTATTTGCGAAAAAGGAGTGTTACTTGAACAACTTGGCAAGGCCGGGTGACGTCGGCCGGTTCCGCCGATCGGTCGCACCGATCGGTCTCACCAATCGGTCGCACCGATCGGCCTCACCATTCCGTACCCCTTAAGGATCCGGATTTTGGCAAAGGAAGGGACCAAGGGGGGTCTGGGTCATCACATATGTGACCAATGCGATAATGAAAATAAAATAAAAACTAAACTAAAACATACATTTCTCCTGTGACTATACCTGTCACCCCTTAACATATAATTATCGTAGCGCCCCATCTATCAAATCATGTTCCTGCAAGCAAAGGGGAAATAGATCAATGTTTCAAAATGATACTATTAAGTAGTACATTCCTATTAATTAACAATTAGTCTTCTTATTAATGGTATATAATCAATTTGGCCCGAGTTTCAACTTAATTTGGTTTTGTTCGATATAAGGGATGAGGTGTTATTATTCTTGGTTTTTATGTTTACACATTAGATATTTATTTAAAAATGATGCATCTATTTGGAATTATTATTTATGGTTTTAGTTATTAGCCAGTTTCTATGGGGCCTATCCACATGAATAATTCTTGGAATGTAGGGTTTAGTTGACATTTATGCACTTTAATGTGACTGATTTCACTAACGATGAGGATTTAGATCAAGTAAAATATTCCTAAGGGTATTGGGCCTTGTATTGATAGGTGTGGAAATTGTACATCTAGCATTTGATGAAGAAATACTTATGAGGATGGACTGGAATCTTGGTAGGTTCATAAAGTGCGATGGTCCCTCTGAGTATATAAAATGTATTATGAAAGGCTTTACTCCATTTAATGATTCAAGAGTTCAACTAATGAGATGAAGGATGAGATGAAGGATGAGATGCTAGTGCAGGTATTTGGTATTGTCGAACAGTTTGGAATTATAATACCAAGAGGCTTGGTGTGATTTTTCATAGGAATATAATAAATCACTCAGTAATCCCTTACCCATAAAACCAAATCACCTCCCTCGATGGATCGTGGTATAACCACCCAAGCATGGGATTACATCCATGAATCCTTAATAGGGAACACATGTTCTCTCCAGGACCATTTTAAGAGAGATATATCAAGAAAGTAATATAGTACAAGGAAATTCATTTATAATATTACATTCCACTGAATAAACATCTCATGTCATCAAGGTCATGGAAAGATCCCAAGCAACCAAGCTAGCCAAAAGACACAATTCAAGCCATCATGATGGCATACAGAATTTATCACAAAATCAAGCATGTAGAAATTACATGGAATTACTAGAATTAAAATATCTCAAACTAACAAGATTAGAATATAGATGAATCCACTAAAAATTACATGGAATTACAAGAATTTACCCAATAATTCACCACACCATGAGTTGAATACTAACCAAAACTCTAGAAAATGCACAATTAATATGAATGGTTATCCTAACTATGAACCTAACAATGAATTCCTTATTGAATCATTTTTAAAAAAATAATTATAATTCTTACCTAGAAATACCGATTAAGAACCCTAGCGGGAGTAGAGGGAGCCGAGAGGGGGGACATCCTATAGGGTGTTCGACCATGGGGGTCTCACATGCGACTGGAGAGGGGCTCGGGGGATGTCGGAGGAGGAGACTGAGGGGATGGGATGTCGCCAGGAGTGGGAGATGAGAGAGGAGGGGGGGAATGTCACTGGGATCCGAGAGGGGAGGGGGATGTAATCATCGGAGATGGAGCTGAGAGGGGAAGGGGAACGTCGTTGGAGGAGAGGGAGGGGTCCAGGAGGTGGAGGCTGATGCAAGGAAGAGATCGAGATCAGAGAGGGGGGATGGGGGATGGAGGTGGAGGTCGGGGGATGAGGAGCCCTAAATTGGGTCTTTAAATTTTTTCTTCCCCAACGGTTTAACAAAACTGTTGGGAAAACCCAACATAAAATATTTTCTATAATGGACTACTAATTATTGTAAAACTATATTTCACAATCCCATAGAAAAAACAACATATCTCTGGACCATTATCTAAAATGATAATGAATGGTAACCATACCATAAAATTGTTCGATGGGTGAAAACCAATTAATTGATCAAACAAGCACTAACCCACAAAATGATATATTGGGAAATTATGCACTAAACTATACAATGGGAACCATCCCATTAAGTGGTGCAATAGTCACTAAACCAACAAACATTGTGATGTTAACCATCTTACCAAAAGATATAACATCCCAAGGAAGATCATTAGTTTTCCTCTGTCACAATCAATATGATTTAATCCATGACTAATGAATTTTGACCAGGTTCTATTGAATGCACTCTTGAAATATATGACGAAACACATCTTTTGACATTTAGATATTAACAAGGGGTCTAATTCTATACTCCTAGTATTGGTGAATTAGAACATAGTTATATTAAGCATGTCACTAAATAAGTTGTTATCAATCTTATTGAAATATCATAGTGAAAATTTGATAGATCAAGCACCATGTGTCAATAGAAGTTCTAGTCATAAGGGTCTACACCAAAACTCCCATTATCATACACTCATCATATCATCTTAAAAAGAAAAGGGTCTCAACAATTCCATTGGGTATCTACTCCCCATGGATTATAAGATAATATCTAATAAAGAACATATAACTATATTATAGTTGTAAAATTAAAATATCTTCAACATGATGAAATAGTTGATGTGTAGAACAAAATCAGAAAACAAAAAAAAATTACAATTCTTGGGTATACCATAGCGCACAGACCTCTGGTTTAGGCCAAATCAAAACATAAATAAATAAAAATATAAGGAAAACATTGAACTATTGGTACCACTTATAGATTTGAAGTGCAGAACAAAACAACGTTCTGGTTGAAGGGTGGAAGAATTTTTCAAGGGATAGAGCTCTCTATATCACGATTTAGGTCTGCAGTCCGGCAGACAGGGGATTGGGGTTGGCGACAATTTTAGGGGAAAACTTTCTTAACAGTTTTAAAAAACTGTTGGGAAAGGTAATCTTTGCGAACGGTTTTTTGTAACTATTGGTAAAGGCTTCCTAAATCTTCACATCTCCCAACAGTTCTGTATAACTGTTGGGTAAAACTCATCTAAATTATTCTATCCCAATGGTTCATTAAAATTGTTGGGTAATGACCCCTATTACAATGGTTTTCATAAATCGTTGGAAAAAATCCATTGGTATATCATCTGTTTCCAGTAGTGGGAAGCTTTCAATAAAGATGTTGTATTTCATGTTTTAAGTTGTTATGTAATGATCCTAAGCCCCAAAGACACTAGACCTCTTGATCTTCTATGTTTCATAAAGTGATTTTTATGTAATAAATTATGTTTAATTGTGTAATAAAAGATCAAGGTTGTCATATCATCTTCTAAAGTGTTAGATTATAATCTTTTGGAAAGGTTACCCATTTATGAAGTGGCTTAAGTTATAATTTGGATGTGGTTTTAGAGATTCATATATTACTTCACCCTATGATGAAACTTACGCTAAGAGATGAAGTAGAAATAGTTCAAAGTACAATCAATGGAAAATATTTTATTTAAAGAAATGTATAATTACTTATATTCATAGATGGTGAAATAATTTCTCTACTCCAAGAAAAGGGTCTTGAAACAAACAAAAAACCTATTATAATCATTTTTTATGATATCAATAACCTTTTTTCATGCCTCTAGTTTATGGTTTTTCTGTCAACAACTTTCTCATGAACATGTTTTATATCACTCTCCATCAAAACAGTATTGTTATATTTCTCTTCAATATCCTTGTTTTCACTAATGTTCTCTTATTTAGAAGCCTTATTTTGTGGTGACCTTCTTATTTCCTTTTACCTCTTATTAATAATATGTGTTATTGACCCTATTTATGATTTGCATTTTTCAATAATAGTATTTTAAAAGGTCAAACCCTCAATTTCCATGATCATGTTCAAATTTTGAGTATGCAATTTAATTATGTTGGGGATAATGTAATGGCCATAAATTCTAATGTTAGAACTTTGTACTTAATAGCTTGTAAGAAATGTGACACCAAGCACATAAGGGAATATAATATCTTCAGACATCCCAGTATATTTAATATTATAAATACATTAAACATATTTTATATATTTCAATACACTCAAAATTTATTTTACCTTTTTTTTCACATGACGAGTTTCTTTGATAGCTTGTAATGCATGCGACACATAGTTAGCTTTCACTATACACAAGGCTGAGTTTTACTAAACAATAATATATTATTAAAATTTTATTATTTAATATAATAAGATATAACCTATCAATTAAATTGATTATTATTAATAGGATTAACTATATTGTGATAATGTATGGTTGAATTCACCAGTTACAAATTAATTTGAAATGAAAATAAGATCCAATCAAATATAAAGAGAATGTTTTTACAGAAAAACTATTTTTATGCTCACAAAATAGTTTTATCCTAATAAATTAAATTAATCACAATTTTTAAGTGATATTAAAGTAATATATATGTAATATATTCAATATAATTTTCTTTAAATTCATCTAATATATTTTCTAGGTATCTAATAATTATAAATCCAGCTTTCTGGTTGAAATTTGTTTTTTTCTAATAAGGAAATTTTACCACATTTTATTGAAGAACCTATATTAAGTCCAATTTTGTGAAATTTTATTTATTTTATATGTAAAACTAAACTTCATATTCTAATTAATAAGATAAAATTATTCTTAGCTTGATTTTTTGGAATTTTTCTTTAACGTTTCGTTTTTTAATGAATACTAAAAACTATAGAATTTTAATTCGAAACTACATGTTATTATAAGTTAATTATAAGGGTAAATTATATTATTAATTGATTTTAATGTTTATTTAGATAAATTTTACATCCATTATTTCAATATAGTTCATTGGAATCAATTTCAATTTTAAATTGTATATAAAAACCTTCCAAAATTTTGAACATTTTTACTTTAAAAACCTGATTTGTCGTCCCATCGGTGGGTTTAAATTTAAATTTATTTCTATCAATTCTATTATTTAAATTCAAATAAATGTATTCCATATTTTTAATCAGGATAATTTATAATTTATTTTGATTGAAACATATTTTTCTTCCAAAAATATGAGTGAAATTGATTAAAATTAATTACAACAATTAAGAGAAAAATTAGCTTATCAGGGGACTGAACCTTAATCATAAGGCCCAAAATGACATAAAAAGTGTCCAAAAACTAATTTATGGAAATATTTCGACCTTATACTACCTTTCATCTACTTTAGATTGTTATTGGATCCCATTTTAATGGAAATACATGGGTGGAATTCCTTTTTCCAAAATTTACAATAATGCCACTCCTCCACTATAAAAAGGCATTCAAGCCTCCCACTTCTTCATACCTCTCCAGACACATTGGTTTGACCAAGATCTGAAAAACTAGATCCTAAAAATTCATCCCCTAATCCTGCAAGCCTCCCCTTGTGCAGAAATCCATCCATGTAATCCCATTGGTGCAAACTAAAATGAGTTTCCCAAAGAAGATGTACCATCCTTCCTCAAGATCTTTAGTTTTAATTTCATTCTAAATCACATAAATTATACTTATTAAATTATTAAATAATAACATAAGTATCATAAATATTTTTTTTATTTTTTTATGTGAATGTTTATACCATCACTTACACACACTTCCATCTAATTGGTAACAAAGTTTCCATTCGTGTACGGCAAACTACCCCCACGCAAAATGATGACTATTAACTTTTTCTTTTACCACCTTTCATGTTTGGTAATTATGTTGGAAAACATGTTTATATATGATATAAATTATTTATTTAATATGATTTAATTATTTTATAACACATACCATTATTCATTTTATTTTTTTGTAAATATGATCACATCATTTTTCAAAGTGTGGACTACCACCTCCTCCAAGAGATGTGATTTGTTCCTATTATACATGGAATGTATTAAAGATTATTTTAAAAAATCTATGTAAAATATATAAAATTAAGCTTATAATTTAATTATAAAATAAATATTTATCATGTAATTTTTAATCTTTTAATATGACAATGAAATTAAAGTAGCATTCATGCATAGGTACAGACTACTGTCTCCATAAACGGTGAATTTCATTTCCTATCTACAAGTATAATATATTATTATAAATAAATATTTACTCAATATATATTTTTATTAAATCATGTATTAAATTATTCATATGATTAAATCTTGATCATATTATTATAAACAACAAATAAAAAGTCAAAACCTACTCAAGAAACTAGGCAATTAACTCTGAAAATAGTGAAAATTATGAAAGAATGATAACAAACGGGTAATAATATATTATAAGATGATAATATATGATTTCATAAATATTTATATCGTTATTTAATAATTTATTAACACTCTTAAGACCATTAAACATTATATTAATGGACGATCACTCAAAAGAAAACACAAGGTAAGGGATTTTGTCACAACTTACATTCCATTGAAACTTATTTGTTGTTATGCCCCAATTCACTTTTATAGGATGTATATATTTTCTTATAAAATGTTATATAATGAATATCCTTATTCCCATGATATTATAATTTTCATTTAATGTAATTCATTCATGGGGATTATAATTAAAATGTTTCAAAGTGGTATGGAGCACTTTAGAATGTTTAATAATTATATATTATTCTCAATAATATTTTAATGGTTTTTAAAAGGTATTTCCATTCATCAATATCAATAGACCTTGTTGTCACTTACCCTCAATTGGAGAATTATTGGTAAAACAATATTAATTATTCAATGTGGATAATTTATGATAATTCACATTTTTATTAATTAAATTGATTATTCTACATATGAGGAATGCATTAGATTTCATATGTGATAGGTGGGGCCCTCTATAACCCTTCGATTCATTGGTAATCTCATTGAGAAAATAATTTGGCCAAATTATAATATTTTAAATTGTGTTATCTTGATGGTAAATTTATCATGTGCCTGGGAAACAAGATGCCCATTATTTAATCACTTTATTTATTAATAATTCAGTTATTATTATTTATCCATGAGATTTTTTCATTGAAATATCTATGGATGAATTATATTCTCAGTTTATTGATTACATTTCATGTTTTTAGTTTCTTACCTTTCCATATTGAAATTTCCTCATCCAGTTATTTGAATGTAATTTTTTATTATTTACTTACCTTTCAATGTTGACTATTCTCATCAATTCATTATTGATTCCACTGTACATACCCTTACTAATCATTTATCTCAGCCTTATTATGTTTCCTTTACCAAAGTTATGAGTAATAAATATTTTAATAAACGTCCTTGGTCATGGTTCATCTCATTTTATTTTATTTCATACTTTATTTTCTTTTCCCAATTTATTATGGGTATCGTATATGTAATATTTCATTCCAAAAATGCTAAAATGATCAGTCCTTTGATATTTTATTCCTTTTAATCATGAAAATGTAATAAAATAATGCACCAAACCTGGGCTTCTAGGGTCGAGTAATTACTACTAGAAACTATTGAAGACCATGAAGAATGTTTCATGTTCATTTCTATGGATTCATCTTCAATTAGAAGATGATTGAATTTTCATTTGGTATAGGAGCATCCATGGGGAGGAAGATGATATTTATTTATTATATTATAATTTAAAAGGGGGTGTTTCTCTCAGTGGTGACTAGATGTGGAGATATCATAGTGGTATATATATTGTAATATATTTATGAAGTAGTGTACAATCCAAGGTATGGGTAAACAATATAGAAAAGAGTAGGCATGGGAAGTCAAACATTGTAAATATCATTTTCCTTGATCTATATTTATTTCTATATATGAGTAATGTTGGAGAAAGTTTATTGTGTGAATCGATGAATTTCACAGGTTCTAGAGGTTGAGTTTAAAAGGGAACATATCATAAAATAAAAGAGATCACTTATTGACCCATCCCCATATTGATGCTTCAATAAGATTCTAACTTGTACCATATATCAAGTCATGTCATGCATCCTGACATGGAATATACTATTACATGATATGTTCCTCACAAATGGTTTCTGGATATGTACATAGAAAAACCCCAAGTCATTTTTAAAAAAACCAACATGGAATTTCCATTTGGATGACATGATGTGTGGACATCATCCCTCACATTTTTTGCAACAAATAACCAATCGACATTTTTTTCTTGAACTATATGTCATGTGATTAGGATTTCCATATGAAAAGGAACTAAATCAGAATGAATCACATATTTCACTATAAATAACTCTTTAAAGGCCTTCATTTATCCAATATCGGCTAAAATTTCATAATTTTAATTGAAAATTGAAAAAAATGGCAGTGAGGTAAAAAAAAGATATGGTTACCCCAACTATTAGTGAGTTGCTGAATCTTTAATGCCTCACGTAAAAAATCAATATTATATGGATATTGTGTACCAATCCAACTTTAATTATCCCATTGAATGAAGCATGGAATACCTCCTCCACTACCTTGTTCTCATATTGTTCATTAGGGGAGTCTATACTCCCCCTCATGTGGATGAGGGAGCAAATAGGGGGAGGAAAAAATAAAAACAAAAAATAATTTAAAATAAAAACCACATAAAAGGAATAACCCAAGACCCAAAACACAAAAAAAATTACTCCTCTCCTAGGTGAAACTATTCGTTTTGAAATGTTTGAGTGTATTATAATGATTAATATTTGTTTAATAAATTTAAAATATCCAAACAAATATGCTTGGATAGTAATTTAACTAAATTATATCCCAATTTCAAAAAACATATCTTGCGAACAATGAAACCATAAAAAATTTCCATGCTCATATTCTAGTATAAATTCAATAAATTTCCAATTAGTATTAATCAAGACTCTAACATTCTGCTGAGCACTCAAAATTCATTTTAGGAAACTAACAATGTGAAAAAAACATCTCCTTGAGATTTTTTATAACTCTAAATCATGAAATGAATCCTGATTCTCAAAATAACCCCAACTTTAGGACCAGAAATTACTATTTCTCTTATTTTTCATAAATCATTACAACACGGGACATTATATACTCTCAACCATAAAATTTCATATCTCGAAAAAGTCACAACGGTCCTCCAATCATTATTCCCGACACACCTGGGTCATTAGTTCACAACCAAACCATCAGGTCCTCTCTTGAAATGTATAAAAAGATTCCACTATGAAACTATAAGTACATGGCACTCTATAAACCAAAATTCAAGTTTCCATCTCATCACCTTCAATGAACACCAATATAGTACTCAAACACAACCTTTTGTCTTGAGATATCAAAGCTTCATTAACTAATATTTCCTTAAGCTTATGGTGGTCCCTGCCATATTACTCCACATATAAAGGATGACTACATGTCATGCTGCTCCCAACCATAGGAATATCCACCCATAAAGTAAAAATTATACCAATCCATAAAGACACTTAGTATATTTTCCACCTCACCACAACCAATATCCTAAAAAACATTTTCTACTCTTCATATGGTCTTCTTTTCTAAAAAATTATAGGTCATACTCTCTAATGCACTCTCACATCTTCGGATCACAATAACATAATTTACATAGGCATAAAAATACCATAAAATCACCCATGGTAAATTTCAATCCAACACTCTATTTAATTACATGGTTGGGCTCTCAAATACCAAAACCAGCCATCATACTCTCACCCTGAGAACAGATACATCTTCAATTCATACCTCTCTTAGATCACACCCTATTTCATTCGTATCTTGGTTCCCCATACTTATCCCATAATTATACCACTACACCCCCAAAATTCGGTACCCCCCTTCCCCCTCCACAAGGAACAAAAAAAATATTCTATCTTTCCACGGGAATTATGCTCCCATAGTGACCATCCACCAAATGGTCTCACCATATCTACAATCATTCCCCCATGAGAGTCATACCCATATAATCAATTAAATTACCTCCACAGTAGAAGTGTCATCATAATATCTCCATATAAAAGAAAAAAAGATCTATAAGGCCCATTCATTTTTCATAACTTCCCATATTGATTGGACATTTCCATCTAACTCATACCCAATTTCAAACATAAATGACTAATTAATCACAATTTTTAGATCACCAAAAAATACATTCTCAATAATTACCAAAATTTTATACACGGTGAGGTCCATATAATACTTATAAAATATTTTCATCCCAACCATGTGGAATCTCATACACCTCTTTTCAAGGGAAATATCTAATAGGTTCCATCATCACTCTTGTGTCCCTCCTCTTGATCCATACTCACCCATCCTATCAATGCATGTCATGTCTTTTCATAAGCTCCAATCATTCTTAGAAAGGTACACCAATCCATCAAAAATATCACTTTATGTGTCAAATGGCACATATACCCTTTTCTTTCAAACCCTATACCTTCATGCCCATAATTATCTCACCAATCACATCAATTCATGTATCTTAATAGACCGAAAGGTCACACCTCGGCACTACTCACATCCAATGTTCAATCATGTACAACATCTCACTATGTAATGTCTCTCCATTGATTATTCCAAATATAAAATGTATTCATCACCACACCATCATTGCACCTCTTGAGTTATCCAAAAACCCAATCAATTATCTATAGACCCACAATTGTCCCTCACACTAATCAATAACCAAAAATCAGTATATTTGACCTCGTACAAACATTCCATTACGCATCAAGTATTTTTTAAAAATATATTACAACCTTCCCCATCCCCCATTGTCTTCATCAAAATTCCATGTTAATATCTATGAACCCTATTTCTAGTTTTTTATCACTATCCAACTAAATATAATATAAATAAAACATGTTAATGATACGATATAACCTAGTTTCACAGACCAAATCCCACTCCCTTGAGTCATCCCTCACAAAACCTAGGATCATGAACCTAAAACAAATACCATGCCCTAATAGAAGTTAATATCTTATAGATAGATAAAACTATAGGATATATTTACAATTATTCTAAATAATCTCCCTTAGGCCATGGCCAACCACACTATCACCCACCACCTAAGAATATCTGGTGATCCAAGATTAATATAAATAAATATAATTTCATTATAGATATATATTCAATGTATATCACATCTATTTAAGATTAGGGACTATAAAGGTAAACTTTATTTAGATACTTGATACATAATAAACTTATTTCATAATATATAATTAAAATATTATATAAATATCATCATATTGGTACCCTTTTAGGAATTTCAAACATAGAACCTTCCATAAAAACTCGAGAAGAAAAATATAAGAAACAGTGATCTTTGATGCCCTGTATGGGTAAACCTTAGGGTTACAAATCATAAGAGAATAAAATGACCATAAGGCTATGATTACATAAACAAGTTCATGTTCTCAATGTAAAATATTCCTACATAGAAAATCATGCATCATAAACCCCAAAATCATTCCATATCTAGAAGCATGATCAATAAGAGTGTCAATATAGTAATAATAATTAAAGTCATAACATAGGGATGTTTCATTATAAGAATAATATGTCATTGTTTCTAATTCTTTCTGTTGGGGATTCACATTTTCCCTTTGTCTTATGGTAACACAATACTTATTTCCCTACATTCCTTCTTTATAATAGTGGGAGGATTACATCACTTTAATCGGAAATGTAAACTCATTGATCAAAACATGATGATGGGATGTTGTTTCCTCCGTATATGGATTCCACCTTCAAACTTGTCTCATAATCTGGCTCACCTAGATATATTTAAATAATTTTCATGAATCTTGTTCTTGATTCCATCTGGAGGTGGACACCAATTAATTACACTAGTTTGGTCTCAACATGACTTTAACCTTTAGTTGAAGTAGATAGTAACATTGGGAATTTCGTGGGATTTATAGACATTGGATTTGTTTGTACCCTATAAAATAATTATCTTTTGGAGGGAAAATCTTATTTGAGGCATCTTCGGAATGAAACCAAAGGTATCCCTTTTCAATCATGAGGTAGTTTACACCATGGGAATAAGTGTTGTAAATATTTTTACCTCAAGAATCCCATGTTTATTGTATGAGGAAGATATTATAGATCAGGTGGGTCATAGATTTATGGTCTTTTGGGGAAAAAGTGATAGGTTTAGCATATTGTGGGAATATTTTAGTCAAAATTTTAACATCTAGTGCGGATAGTTTGGTCAAAGTTTTAATTTCATGTGAGGGAAGTTCAGAGTTTTAATGTCTGATAGGGATAGGTTGGTCTTCGGTTTAAAATCCTATGGGGATAGGGTAAGAGTTTTAACATCTTGTGGGGACATATTGGACATAGTTTTAACATCTTTTTGGGATAGGTTCATAGGTTTATCATCGTTTGGGGACAATTTGGTCATAGTTTTAATGTATTGTGGGATATATTTTTCACAATTATATTATATTTTGGGGATAGGTTTGATATAGGTTTACCAACTTCTAGGGACTTGTTGGTAATTGGTTTAATGTCTTCTAGGGATAGGTTGGTTAGAGGATTAATTTATTTTAGGGACAAGTGGGTGTTTAATTGTCTCCCCATGGGAGAAGATGATCACATATGAAGAGTTTTGGTGAGTGGTCACTGGGGCGAAGATGATCACACTCAAATGATTTGGAAGAGTACTGGGTAATTAGGATTGATCCTCATAGAGGCTCCCCAGATGTCTTGGTATTTGAGGATTGATCCTTAGGGATGTTTCCTACACACCCCATCAATAAATAGGGAACAAAACTTACATATTTTAATGCCACTATTTGATGTAATGTGATAGGATCATTCCATGTAGTTTAAAATAATGTGGAAATGATGCTCCTGTTTTGGATGGATTTTAAATGAGGGAGTTTGTGGGGATTACAAATATATGGTATTCTAATGGGTGATGTATATAGGGTGAAATCTCTAAGAGGGGGAGGAGTGTAATCCTATGGTGATCATATATGGGGTATCCCATGATCATCATGTGGGGTAAGACTATTTTTTAACCTTGTGTGTTGAGGATTTTGTCATGTATTTTATTGTTATAAAACTATGACATGGAGATAGATAGTTTTTAATTTTATAGATTAGATGTAGTGGGGGTTACGCCATGTGAGGCAATTTCCAATTGGGGGAGGATGATCTAACAAAAGGCCTCTATACAAGGGATTTTTTCTAGTTTTATATGACGATTCCACCTTTATGGCCTACATGCCCACTACTCATGCACCTCTGGGTGGAGCATGGAATTTTCAATTCTGTAGAGGAGTATAAATAATGGGTCTCGATGTTGGGTGCATATTATTTAGAGAAATAGGCGTTAGGTTACCTATTATTAGGATAAAAGCCTAGGATAATGTCGCATTATTCACATGACGTAATATAGGTAGAAAAAAGGTTTGATGGTACCAGTCACATGGATATTTTGGGTGTGGTTGAACCATTTGAGGATTGGCATGGGGGCCCTATGAATTCAACATTCACAAAAGGATATTTGCTGAAAGGAGGCACCATGGGTGAATTTGGGGATGGGTTTCACAAAGGTTGTGGCTTTTTCAAATTTATTGAATTTAAAAGGTTTATGGGTCTAATGAATGATCATGTTTTGCGAGACCATATGACCCTACCTCAAGATGAATTCTTAGTTCCCATGAGGTTGGTTTCATGAAGGATAATTATATCATGAAACCCCAAGAGCCATAGAGGGATTACTTCTTATAAAAATGACATAAACCTTCATTAAGTTCATCACCACCATGGATTGAGGTTCTCAGAAACCAATGGGTGGTAGTTTCTAAAAGGATCACTATCATTAAAAATCCATCACATCTCTTGCTTATGAAGCTTTACAGTTTCATTAATTCAGATATTTTTTGAAATCCAAAAGGTTGCATCATCCCAAAAGGTATACACTGGGAGTTATTTTTATTCCAAAAAATGAAATAACATTGATTTAAAAAAAATATGGAGGCTTTTATATAATATTATGATTTTTTTGGGGATGGGATTCAATGAACTATACATATATTGTGTGGAGGTTACCGCCTCAACCTTTATGTGACTAATGGATTATGCATACCATAATTACATTATTTGGATGTTACATCCTCAAGATCAATGACATCAGTGACTTTCATGATCCAAAGTTTTTTTCATGGAGGTTACTGCATCTTGCTTCATGAGGTCAATGAAATCCATGAACCAAAGTTGTTTGTAATTTTTTTTACCTTCATGAACCATTAACATAATTATATTTCTAGCTATTTTGGCCAAAATTTATTTCAAACTAACCCTACACTCTTTTACATATACCTTTACATGTGTTTTTTTACACCCTCAAACCCCCCCCCCCTCAGACTTGGATATGACGAGGGAGTGGAGGGTCGGATTCTGAGGGAAAATCGCTGAAAATTAGCAGTTAGAAATCAAAATTTACAAAACACAATCTGAACCTATGCCTGTAATTAGGGGTGTGGTTCACGAAGTGGATCCTAAACATTTCAAAAAAATATGGTACCATTATCTATTTTCATGAAACTCAAGACCATAATGTTCATTTTTTTAATTTTGATAATCAATGCTCATGGAACTAACATATTTCATGAACTATAGTTCCCTGAACATACCTTTCTTATCCTACAACTTATGTGAACATTACCTTCACAAACCAAAATTCATGAACCAATTCCAAAAAATTTATAAGTCTCTTATAAAATGACCACAAAATGATCTGATTCTTTTTTGGTTGGTCAAGGGAGAAGGCTAGTAATATCCTGAATGGAGAGAGTGTTGGGATCAAGTCGGGTAATGGTAAACTCATTTCATTACTGAATAAGTATCAATAGGGATATACATTATTAAATAGGCTACCTCTGTATGGTATTTGTATAATGGGAAATGTGTTAATCCCTAGTGTTGATGAAGATGAGCCTGCCTACTAGTTCAGGATCATTCTTAGATAGTAATAGTGGAACAAGTCTATTAGTTACCATATTATTAAGGACCACACATCTCTTACCACTCATACCCAATGTAACCACATGAAAAATTCTTTAGGGAGGTGTTGGTGGTGGAATATTATACCCCTCAATGTGAGATAATTCTTAAGGTGGGTCTAAAAAATCATCTCAATTGATTGACTGAGGAATGGGACTTTTTCTAGGGTGGAATCAATATTGAAAAATGTGTTTGGGCATACTAGGTATGCCAATCCTATAACAAATTTATTTTGGAGTTAAAGTGGGTTGGGATCTATGAGGTTACTTGGTTCTCACAACTCAATGTCTACTATCATCAGGACATCATGCTAGAGCTACTGAGAAGGTGGTCATTGAGGGCCAACACATTTCACATACATCATGGGGAGGTCCTCATTTTTTTAAGGTACCTCTACCACATCATAGGTATCCCCATCCTAGGAGTGATTTATAATGACTTCCTCCTAGGTGATGGTGTTTAGAATGACTTTGTTCATATTCAAGGGATCTCAAGGGTTTTTATTTGCTTGTTCTAAGGGGAAAGTGACCAAAAACCATGAATAAAGAACATTTATTCTAAGTAATTGTTCGGATATTTTCTAAATGAACCCATAAAAATACTACTAGGAGGACACATCATTGTTCAAAGGGGACTCAATGAGGTAAGTTTTAATCATATTGGAAGATTATGGAGGAAAACTAATGGAAATAGTGGGACTATAGCATTAATCATGAGTATCCCATGGTAAGGATCGTGGGATTTGTTATCATGGTTATTTTTGGGTGGATGCTCTCATTTTTAGATGTGCACATGGGGGGTGTTGCTAAGAACCCTAATCGTAGAAGTGATATTGGTGATGAGGTAGTGAATCAACTTAGAAATCCCTGTCTTAGCTATGTTGTATAAGGGGTCTCACCACATTAGTTAGGGGGAAACCCCCATCCTTGTGTGTAGAACCTTCTATTTTTTATATGGTTGTATTTTTTGACATAGGTGGGATATGAGAATATGATCCCCATCTCCCCACATAGAAAAAAAATTCATTTTCCAATCCTCAACATCACTGGGAGTCTTCTTCTTCACATATGATCATGGGATGTATATAAAGGATCTAACTCATGGACAGGTTAATTTTAAATCTATTTACCCTTCTCGTTGGAATGGTTACTACCAATTCCATTGTGACCATTGAGTAGTGGTTATTCCTCATGGCCTTTAGAGGAGTGGTATTGGTTGAGAGGGTGGATTGTAAGGTGATATTTGAGTCAATCACCCCACACTTCTTTTCATGGTAGTTTTGGAGACTCTAATGTTTGACCCAAAAGGTATATGAGGTTACACAGTGAGATCCACCCCACATTATGTAGGAACAAATGTGGCATGTTTTTGTGGTTGATGGAAGGGGTGAAGTGAGTTATCTCAAGATACCACCACCTATGGGATTATGCATGATTACACATAATGTTGGGAGGACATGTGTATTGTGTACATGATGAGAAGACTAGTGACTCAGTATGATGAGGTGGGGTCTATACAACTACATGGTTATGGAGATCATCGAGAAGGGAATGCCACAAAGGAAGAGTTGGCTTAATAGGCATAAAAGAGGGTGAAAAGTCGGTAATTCCTAGAATTTAATAGGTATAATCCATAGGGAGTGGGGAATAAATCAGCTCACAACTTCTAGGAAAGTTACAATGAGGGGAAGGGAGGCCCTATGGAGTAGTTATGAGGGCACATGTCCAAGTTCCAGGGAATAAGTTGTGTCACCCATACACTCCTAGTGACATTGTTTTCCCTAAATCCTAGGAGAGTTAGTGGATACATAAGAAAATCACCACATTTTATTTTATATGGAATAATTTCCACTATTATGTACTATTACTTACCTGGTTGGGTCATGTGATGGAAATTTTTCCATGTTCCTTGAGTCGAGGAAATGTAATGTATCATAGATCTGGAATACATGATCTACTCTCACAGTATTGTGCATCCCTTGACTTACTATGTAATGGTTCCACTGGGCAGGCCTTCTACTATAAATATTACTATAGGAAAAATGGATACCATTGCAGCATAGTTAAATGGATGGGATAATGAATAGTCTTGGGGGAGTAACACTTACTTAAACTCCCCAAGGGAGGGGGCCCCACTACTGATTTGGTAAATTTTCTTACATTGCATACTTTAACCTCTTTCCATCACTTGAGTTCATTGTATAACTCTATTCACTTTGGTAGGAATTAGAGAGTAGTGAGGTAGGAGATATTCATGATGAACTTTAGGTGCAAACTAAGAGATTCACAAAATTGGAAGTGGAGGGATCCAAGTATCCACCTGGTACTACAGTAACAAGTAGCTCACCATCTTTTATGGCAGTTCCTATAACTAGGGTGACAGATTGGCTTTTGACAACTGGGGATTTTATATGAACCTCTTTGAGTTTCTAGTTGTAATATACCATTATTCTATACCTTTTATCATTTTCACTTTTTATATCCTATTTTCCCTCTCAAAGTGATACCTAACATACCCATACATAAATATAAGTCCAATCCATATTTGGAGCTTATCCAGCTATGGAGATGATCATGTTTGGGGAAGTAATGACAGACCAGGTTGTTCCTAGAAAAAAGTGGTATGTGAAGATATGGTAGCTAGTCCATCCATAGATGTGATATATGTGGTGGATTCTAGTGATGAAGGCTCAATTCCTGAGGTGGAAATTATTCTGACAACTGAGATGATCAGAGAGACTATAATGTCCATGACTATCATAGAAGTGTCTCCAGTGGTGGTTACTAGAGATGAGACCTCAAATATATGGGGTTATATCATTACACAAACTTAGGTAGATGAGGGGGTTGTGGTGGATGATCCTACCTCAAAAGAACCACATGAGGTAACTGGTGATTCCATTATAAGTGTGGGATATGAACGTGATGATCTTTCCCTAGACATAGGGCTTAGCTTTCTTAAGGACCTTCCTACCGATGATCCTACCACTGATGTGATGGATTTCTTACCTCAGTACAACCAATTATACCTAAGAAATTCAATGATTGTGGCCCAAATTTGGTTTAAAAAAATGGTGTACTATTATGTAAGTCATGAAAGAGTGTGTGGAACTTCATCACTAATACTCCACCGGATGACATAAAAAACTGGTTGGGATATCATCTTCATTGGTTAGTCTTACTGGGGACCGATGGGGTGGATTAATACAGCCTCTATATACTATCTTGATACTTTCTCATTGAGCAGTTATGTATTTAGTGGTAGGATTTTGATGTATCCAAGCATAAGAATAAGGTTGTGGGTACCCATGAACTTCAGTAAGACAAAGAGGATAGTTATCATATGGAGGAGTAGGCACAAGTTCATGTATTTGTCTTCACTACTCAATCAGAGATCATCGGGAAACTGAGGGATTAGTTGATGGAGGATGAGGATATGAAAACTAAGTTAGCATGTCATGACCTGACCCAAGCCTGGGATTGAACCGTAATAACCCCAAGCCCGCCTCCATAGTCCAGGGGTTAGATACATGTTCCAAAGGCACAACAAACATAGGGATACCTTTCCTAGAAACTTGTTCATGCACACACAACCCGTTCATTGAAAAAGAGCAGAGGAAAAGTAGGTGCAAACATCTATAAATTAAAATGAACATGCATGAACCTCTAGATGGTACAAGATTAAATTTGTGTCAACTGAAATGTAAATGGGAAAAAACATACACCCAAACCAGAAACATGTCCCAACCTAAAGGAAACTGAAAAATTCTAACAGCTGATAGAGGAATGCTCATGAATCCTAGATCCAACCATTGTACATAGTCCATCCAACCTATATCCCTAAGCTCATATGAGATCACGATGGACCATCCCACCATCTGAAAAATACAAGACACATATTGAGAAAATCCCATGCAGAGGTGAGTATATACATACCCAGTTGGACACCCCGAAAAGGTTAAGGGGGCAGTAAGAGATACACTGAAAAGGAAATCAGTACAGAGAGCAAGGTATGGTAAAAGTGAATAGAAATAGTAGAGATCAACCCAACAAGAGAGTTAAAGTAGAATCATCAAAAAACAAGGATATTGAAAAAGTGAGGAGTTGAAATCCATGTCGGGTATTTCCTATCTATATTTAGAAAGTAGACTCATCAAACCATGAGAATCTAGACACGAAAATCATGTACCATACCCCACATTTATTTTCCTCTCCTAGAAGGAGATTAACCAAGACCCACAGAGTGGGTAATGTAATAGGATACATATTTATGCTCAGTCAAAGAAACCTAAATGAGAGAGTAAGGGGATCTCTATCTCATAGCTCAACCCAAGAAAATGAGTATCCAATAGTTCCATGTAAAACCATTTTCCATGCCCAACACCTCATACATCTTCCCATGAGGAAAAAGTCAAAGGGTCTCAAATCACTACACCACAATACTATCCACATTGGATGGAACTGACTCAGCCACAGGGTTTTAGATTGCATTAGTAGAATTAATCTTGGTGGGGAAATTTCCCCTCTTCTTTAGGAGTCCAAATGTATTTCGAACCATGCCTCACTACTATGTCACACAGTCGAGCGTCTTCTCTGGTTGCCAATGAGGAACTTCACTACCCATTACTACTAGAGGGTACCACTTGGGGTAGTCACCGGGAAACGGCACTACCCAGACACTACTGGAGGGTAAGCCTAGTGAGTCTTTAGTGGGATGACACAGCCCATCCCGGCTGGAGGGTTGCGCCTAGAAGGTCATCAGGGACTACACTGCCCATCCCAGATAGAGAGTCATCACGGAATGTCGAGGAACTCCACCCCCTAGATCCTATTGGTGGGTAACTCAGAATCATCAGGGACTACATTGCCCAGCCCAGCTAAAGGGTCATCCCAGAATGTCGAGGAACTCCACTACCCAAATCCTATTGAAGGGTAACTCAAAATCCTTGGGGAATACACTACTCAGCCTATCTGGCGGGTCAACCAGAAATCATAGAGGACTACACTGCCCAGCCCAACTGGAGGGTTAGCCCGGAACTTCTCTGATAAGACTATATGATCGATGTCATCATTGGGTGTTATCTTTGTGCATGCCAACATGGAAAATTCATGTCATATCTTTAAACCCTCTTTTTACTGAACCATCATAGTTTATGAAGAAAAACACTCAGGATATGCATCTCATGGTCCAAAATCTAAGTCTAAACAATGGTGATATTGGGGTTTAAAGATCGCTCGGAAGAGACCAAGAAGAACACAACATGTAAAGGGACCACACAGTGTGTGGTCCTTCTCCACTGCTTGGTCGTGTCTTCTGGCTGGTACATGGGTTCTATCCATATAGGGTTACATGCTATGTAGGTGGACTACAAGGAATTTCCCATCAATATGGGGAAAAGGTCATGTCCACTGGTCAAGTGGTCCTTCACATGGCTTATTCACATAGGAAGGGGGTACCCAACATGTCAAGGGGGTAAATTTCCTTTCCTTATTTACTACCATGAAACCCTAGCACCACCACTGAGGGAGGCTACACATTGTGTGTTCCTCATGGTACATGGCGTGTAGTTGGTTTTTTCCAAAAATCCTATGGCCTCTCTGATTTTCTTCCACCGCTCCCAAATACAATCCAACCACATCTAAGGATGCCTGAATCTACTTCAAACACTATGAATCTTTCCAAATATCATGGGATTTCATCATATTTCATCATGAATCAGGATCGTTCGGAAATGAGGGTTTGTTCGGATCTTTCACATGCCACTGCATCTTCTATCCTCGTTGGATTATCCCAAATCATACAGATTCTTCATCTTAACATATTTTCAGTTTTAGAACTAATAATATATCATGATTCCATAATTGTTGGAAAAATATTCCCTGAATTCAAGTGCCTGATCAAGTCTAGGATGCCAAGCAATTTTTTATCTGGGAACCAGAAGGTTCTACTAGTGAAGAACGCGATGATTTGAGGGATAAAAGCACCATAACAAAAGGGTGTGGATTGTTGTTCAAGTTTTCTTGGCCAATTGATCTATAATGGCCATCTAGGTTAGATGAAAAAGTAATAAACTGTATTTTTTTAGCAATTGGGACCTTACAAAGGGGGTTTAAATTGATGAATCAATATTCAGTATGCTCAAACATTTAATACTGGGTGTAAAAACAACAAATAAGAGCATAACTCTTCTTTTATTGATCATTGGTGAAGAAAACACTTTCCAATAGGTTTGGGAGGTTCCTCTGTGTTTGCTACGCTTCATTCCACCCAAAATCAAAGGTTCTTCATTCTTCGTCGCTCGTTCTTCATTCACCAAGGTAGATGAAAAGAAGGGAGAAACAGTTAGCAGAACTCAGGGTTATCAAAACCCTAGAAAATATATATAGTGAGATATTTAGAGATCCTCACATAATTAATATTGCACTTAATTATTTAAATAAATTAATTATTTAACCACTTAAACATACCTCCAATGATCAAGGGGTCGGAATATCCCTTGTTGACCCAATTTATGTTGTGCTTAGGGAAAACACCACGTTTCGAACCCATGAATGGTCTCAGATTTCCAATCTGACCACCCATTTATTCAAGCACGCACAATATACAATATATTTAATATTTTTTTTAGATTTAATTCTGGGAACGTTGGGCCTCATAATCACACGTTTTCTTAGCACTATGCTCTAGAAAAATATTTCGAAATATTTCAAAGTCTTACAAGGAAAAAAACCAGATCTCTAAATCATTTCCTCCTACAATATTTTTTTCCTCGAAAAGAAAAACTAATAAAAAAATCAGCATACTAAGCATGAATATTGATCTCCCCCTCCAAGTTACTCTCCTACATGTTTCTATGCTAACACAACACTTGAACCAAAGGAATAGCTCTTCCCCACAAGGTCCGCTCATGTCGGTCTTAGATCTCCACCGGATGCTCCATAAAGTTGGCTCCATCCTCAATGTCTAGCTTTCCCTTGTCAATGATGTGTGTGGGGTCATGTACATATCTCCTTAGCTACGACACATGGAAACAACCACTCCCTTTATGGGGGTAAGGTGAGGTGATAAGAAACATCATCGACCCTCTACACAATCTCGAACGGTCCAATAAACCTCGGCGATAGCTTTACAACCTAGACATGCCTTCACATACCACATTAGGGGGAGAATCTCAAGAATACATGGTATCCCAAACCAAACCCAAGGTCCTATGACAGTGATCTTCATATTATTTTTTTCTACTCTGGGTCATATTTATCTGTTCATGGATGATTTTCACTTTTTTACTATTATCTACACCAAATCTCAGCCCATAAGAGAGGACTCTCTGGTCTCTATACATCAAAAGGTTGTCCTATAGTGTCTCCCATAAAAAGAATCTAAATGTTCCAAGATGATGGTGGAGTGGTATCTTTTTTTGTATGAAAACTCCACTAAGGGAAAGTGATCCTCCCATCCCCCGTCGAAATCCAACATGAAGGCCCTCAACATATCCTATAGCACCTTGATAGTGCAATCATTATAACCATCAGTCTAGGGGTGAAAGGTTGTACCCATATAAATCTGGGTCTCGAATGTCTCATGTAGTCCAATCCACAATCATGACATAAAACACAAGTCACAATTGGAGGAAATCATTGAGGGTACCACGTGAAGTTGAAATATCCCTCATAAGTATAGTTTCCCCAAAATCTCAACTGAACTCTCATCCCTGATTGCAAGGAAGTGTGACAACTTCATGAGTCAGTCTATTATCAATAAGATGGAATCATGGTCGTTCTATATGCATGGAATCCTCATGAAAAAAATACATGGATATTCCATCCCATTTACATTATGGATTATCAAGAGGCTACAGAAAATCTACTGGAACTTGATGTTTAGCCTTCACCTCCTGATGGGTAAGGCATCGTGAGATGAACTCAGCCATGCTTCATCTCATGTTGGACCCCCAAAACTATCACTAAAGGTCCTTGTGCATCTTCCCACACTAGTATGTACAACTAATGGAGAATTGTGGAACTCCCACAACACCTCTCCTCACTATGTGACTAGAACCAATATTCTCCCATAGAACAAGATCTCATGATTTCCTCCTTTAGAATACCCATTTAGTGCATTACTTGTGGATATATGATCACATAGAACATTGAAGTCAATATCCCTCAGCTCAGACTCATTCACACACTTAAGGATCGAAGGTGTCAACACCATTGAATGTAAGAAAATTGTACCCTCCTTCTCCACCAAGGTCATCTGCAGGGAGGCCAACTGTTCTGAATCTTCCAGCACTAGGCTATTAAGGGACTTCCTTTTATGGGAATCTGCTACAATGGTTTCCTTCCATGGATTTTAGACTATATCAAAGTTGTAGCCCTGTAGGATCTCCAACTAGAATTACTACCTCAAGTTCAAGTATTCCTAAGTGAATACATACCTGATACTTTGGTGGTCTATGTAAACCATAAATTTCTCTACAAGAAGGTATTTCCTCTAAATCCCCAAGGAAAGAACTGCCACTACGAGCCCTATATTAGGAGTTGTATGATTATACTCATGGGGCCTCAACTTCTTTGACCCATATGCATTGAACACCTTTCTTTTCATCAATAAGAAACCAACATCATCTCTTGAGGCATCACAATACACCACAAACTCAATTAATTCTATTATTAGTCTCAAAATAAGGGCACCCATCAGTCTCTACCTCAACTCCTCAAAGTAATTGTAGCACTACTCAGACCAGGTAAATGGATGTCCCTTCCGCATCAAAGCAATCAAAGAGACTATGATTATGTATAATTCAAGGAAAAATCTTTTTTAGTAACCTTCCAAGACAAGAAATCTCTAAACCTATGAAAGATTCTTGGGTGACTCCCAAGAAAGAACTTATTTGATATTTTTTGGATCCATGGTTAGAGCTTGTTCGGAAATGACATTCCCTATAAATTGAACCTCCTTTATCCAAAACTAGAATTTTTAGAGCTTTCCAAAAATCTGGTGCTCCCAAAGTAAGTCAAGAACCATATTCAAGTGCTATTCATGCACCTCCTCTATCATAGAGTATACGTGTATTTAGTTAATGAAGACAATGAAAAACATGTCCATGTAATGATGGAATATCAAGTTCATCAAATCCATGAAAATGGAAGGGGCATTTTTCACACAGAAAGTCATCACTAGGAACCTATAGTGTCCATAGGAACATTGAAAACCCAACTTGGGAACATCATCCTTAGGAACCCACAACTGGTGATATCATGACCGAAGATTGATCTTGTAAAAACATTTCACACCTCATAATTGATAAAATTGGTCATTAATCTTCATCAAGGGGAAATTGTTCTTTATCATGGCCTGGTTCAGTTGTTGATATTCCACACAAAGCCATAGGCTCCTATCTACCTTCTTCACAAACAGAACTAGAGCTGCCCAGGGGAATACACTGGATCGAATGAAACCTTTCTCATAAAGTACCTCTAACTACAACCTTAGCTCCTAGAGTACATTGGGTTCCATCCAATATATCTTTGAAGATATTGAAGCAGTCCCTAGTTTTAATTCTATGTAAAAAATATAACTCCCTCCTCGAAGGTAGTCTTGGAACATCTTCAGGAATGACATCCATATAATCATTCACAACTAAAGGAATCAAGATGTCAAAACAATCTGTTACACCAAGGTTCATACTACCTATCTGATGGGTAATAGGTTGTAACCCCTTGATCACAGCACGTGTTATTCCACCTATGAGGAATCTCTTGCTGAAAAAGGAGAACCTCATCTCATTAGTTTGTAGACATATGACTAGTCTTTGATGATAGTCAATTTGGGCTCAAACCATGGAAATCCAATCCATTACCATGATAATATTATAAGGTTCCATCACGATGAACATTAGGTCCCACGTGAACCTCTCTCCTCCAAACGATAATTCACACTGCCGGTAGATTAAATATTTGGCGGAAATATTCCCTGTAGGAACCTAGAGGCAGAGTTTTTATGCTAGCGTATCTACTGGGAGCTCTATCTCCCACATCAAGTGTCAAGAGATAAAATAATTTTAAGAATAGGTTTCTACTAATACTGAGGAAAGATTAGGGTAAACACAGATCGTAACTCAAATCATCTCGTGTGTTGTAGGATCATAGACGTCCAAATCCCATATCTGCCCGTGGCCCCAGTCACCAACTCCCTAAGCCTGATGTGGGCCGCCTGGTGGTGGTGGTGGAAGAACCTCATACAATTATCCCCCACCTGTAGATCCTCCTGCTACTCTACCAACTCTTCTCCCTAGGGATCACTCTATCCCTTCCTGAGAGATCCCTAATCATGGACCGGTTTATGTCGTTGTAGTATATCCACTACCTATCTGGGATTCTCATATCACTTGGTCAGTAACTCCCATTTCATGTGACCTATACCATCAAAAGTATATCACTAGACATTTCTAGGATATCCAGGTTCTCAACACTGATCATGTATGGCATGACTATGTCCTTGGGTTTGTTCATGAAAGGGTATCCTATTTCAAGATTTATCGCATCTTCCTGCTACAAAAAATGTCTCATTTTTGTCGCACCTACCACCAAATCCATCTATTTGGAATCCCTCCTTTATTAATCTATCATTAACAATTACCCACTCCAGCACCCTGGCATAGGTGGGGACACATAAGGGAACCATGCTTTCCCGAATCTCTCTACGGAGTCCCTGTTCGAACATCCGTAGTCATATGTATCCATGTATTATCTTGCCAAAGGAGTACCATGTAAGTTTTTTAACCTCACTATGTACTCTTCCACTATTATTTCTCCCTATTGATGCTCCAGAATCTCTTGAATCTAAATTCAGCATCAGACTGCATAGTAATCCTCATGAAAAAGCTATTGGAAGTCTTCCCATGACAATTTCGACTCATCGTGCAACTAAGTAACTAATATCCACCAGTTCTCAACTACACTATGGAAAAGGCTAGCTACCAAAGCCAAGATTTGACCTTCTTGTGTCTGAAAAATCCTAAAGACATAGACCACCAACTCCATCTAATCCTTTTGTGCATAAGAATCTACCCCACTATAGAACCACATCAGTATCTGGCACTGGAACTCATGGATGGTGCTCATCTTGTGATCATCCTCAACCTTCTCTGTTGGGGATATTTACTACTCAACAGGTGGGGGTGTCGCTACCTACTGAATGGGAGTAATGGGATAACAAGATGGACCCTGAACTGAGGCATCTTCACTCATGGGATCGTTGTCACAAACCAGAGTAGGTATCCTATATGGCTATCATCATGAAGGAATCCTAAAACATATCAAGGAGTACCATGGTCAGAAGAGAATATATGTTTATTTATGTAAATAAAATGGAGATATTACTCAAGAAGGAAATTAAAATACTCATCCTTATTCATTCATGTACCATTGTTCCCCATAACAAATGTCGTGGGGTGCAAAGTCGATAAGTGGGTAATCAGATTCTTGGTGAATGACTACATCGACCTCCCACACCATCACTAGACTCCCTAGACTGAGAGTTGTTCTTGAGACACTTTGTCACAGTTTCCCTAAACCCAACCAAGAACTTTTTAGGGAAACATCCGAAAAACATCCAAAGGGTCGAACCACCTCTGATACCACTCTGTCACAACCCAACCACTGTCGGCGATCGAGTCGAAACTACCCCAAGACTACCTCTATAGGCCAAGGGATTAAAACAAGTGTCACAGTCATAAAAAACTCATGGAGGCATTTTCCAAAAACCTGTACATGCACACAAATCCCACTCAATGTAAAAGTGTATAGGAAAAGTAGAAAAGGTGAAAACTTCTATAAAGTAAAGTGTACATTCATGAACCTCTAGATGGTACAAGAGTACAATAGATTCAACTAAAAATTAAATGGAAAACAATACACGCCCAAACCAAAAACCTATCCCAGTCTAAAAGAAACTGAAAAATATTAACAGTTGAGAGATCCCCACTCTTGAATCCCAACTATGGCCATTGTAAATTTTCCACACAGCTTGTATCCCAAAGATCCTCTAAGATCGTGATCGACCTATCCACCATATACAAAATACATGACAGATGTTGGTAAAATCCCATGTAGGGGTGAGAATGTATATACCCAGAGGATTCCCCGAAAAGGTGAAGGGGGAGCAGTAAGAGATACACTAAAAAGGGAAGTAGTATGGAGAACAAGGTATGGTAAAAGTGAATGGAAAGAGTATAGATCGACCCAAAAAGATATTAAAATTAAACTCATCCTAACATAAGGAGCTATAAAGAGTGCGGCGATAAATTCCTTGTTGAGTCTTCACAATATAAATCCAGAGAGTAGACTTGTCCTACCAAAAGAAGATAGACATGGAAATCATGTGGCATACCCCGTGTGTCTTTGAATCTCCTACAAGGAGAGTAACAAAAAACCAAGGAGTGGGTTCTATAACATGATATATATATATATATATATATTCTCAGTCCAAGAAGCCTAAATGAGAGAGTAATTGGACCTATATCTCACAGCTTAGCCCAAGAAAGTGAGTAGCCATCAGTTCTAAGTAAAACCACCTATGAAGCCCATCACCTCACAAGTCTACCCAATATGTTCAAGTCGAATTGGATAAAAACACCACACCTCAACACTATACTATTTGCATGTAACTGACTCCCATGAACAGTTTTAGATCGCATCAAAAGAACGAGTCTCGGTGGGGAATGTGACACTCTTTTTAGTGTGTTCAAAGGTATGTTGAACCATGCCTCTCAACTGTTCCACATGGTTGAGGGTCTTCTATAGTAGTAAACGAGGAATTCCATTACCCAGTCATACTAGAGGTTTACACTCAAGAAAGTCATAGAGGAATGCCACTTCCTAGAAACTACTGGAGGGTAAGCCCGATGAGTCGTCAGAGGGGCACTGCCGCCCAGCCCAGAAAGAGGGTCACACCTAGATGTTCACCGCGGACTACACTACCCAAGCCAGCTAGAGGGTCTTCCTAGAATATTGAGGAACTCCCCTTCCTAGATCCTATTGGAGGGTAACTCAGAATCATCTGGGGATGCACTACCCATCTCAGCTGGAGGTTCATACCAGAATGTCGAAGAACTCCACCTGTCACACCTGAAATTTTAATTTTATTTTATTTTATTAATTCTTGGCCTCGGGATCTCGTGGCAAGGTCCGGTATGAATCCTAGATTGACTTTTTTTGTCATTTAATATTTTTTATGGGGTTTCGGACCCGTATTCAGTCATAGTGCGATTGGCGGTCGTCGTGCAGTTTCCTCAGGTGATGTGCGAGTTCCCAAGTGATCGAGGTTGAGGTGCACAATTAGCGTGCGTTTTATTAAGTTATGCGACGAGTGCATGGTTACCCTGTTTTCAGAATAAGATAAATAAATGGGATACGATTTAGGGATAATGTTAAACAATAACAATAATATTATTGTTGTTATTTTGTTGTTACTATTATAGTTGGTTTATATTATTATTATTTATATTATTATTACTATTTATATTATTATTATTATTAGTTTTATTATTATAACTATTGTTGTTTTATTAAAAAGAAAAAGTTTAAACCTAATTCTACCCATGCATTTCCCCCCCCCACCTCCTTATGTTTCCCTACAGCGCCCCCTTTTCCCCTTTTCCCTCCATCCCTCTGCCTCCAGCCTCGCCACACCACCAGCAACCACCGGCCTCACACCCCCTGTTTGCTGTTGTCCCCCCCTTCGAGCAGATCTATCGCCTCCCCTCCCTGTTCCCTTGTCGCTCCTAGAACCTACATCCACCTTCACTGATCTGTTGTCCCTGCCTTTGCACCGATGCACCAGTCTCCCGCCCGCACCCCAGCTCCATTGTCCGGGCCTCTGCACTCGGCTGGCCTCCACCTCTCTTTGCACCTACATCCATCCCCACATGTACCCACCGCCTTCCCCACTCCAGCTCTGGCCACCCACATTCCTACCACTCCATCCAGCCCCCCCTTTCATACCCTTTTTTCAGGAGACCCGACCCCCCCCCCCCCCCTTCTCCCATGGTTTCTGGAGACCTGAACCCCCCCTTCTCATGTAGTTTCTAGCAAACCTGAACCCCACTATTCAGCGGTCCTATAGCGAACCCGACATCACATCTGGTAGTACTCTTCCTATTTATGATTTTTTATTTAAGTTGGAAGAACCCCAACATTTCAACTATTGTCTGGCACATTTGGAATGTGGTTTTAGGTGAGCATTTGGTCCGCAGAAGGTTGTTATTCCCTCGGCTGAAGCGGCATCATGGTCGCACGACTTTAAGGTAGGTGTTTCTGACTATTTTCTTTCCCACTTAACCCATAGACACTTTCATGGTTTGAATTAATATTTTTATGTCATTATCACCTTCATTGATATTATAGTTAATTTATAAAAGTGTTTCTGGGTTGGTTGAAATTGTTGAAATTCGTTTTTGGATGAATTGTCATATTTGTTTTGAGAAGTTTTGTGAAAATCATATCTTCGTAAATTATTTCTCATGTCAAATTAATATACCTAGTTATTTAATTAAATTTTTTGGTGTAAACATAGTTTTTAAGAAGATAAAACTTTTCTTCACTTTGTTTTTTATAGAATATTTGTATGGCGTGAAGTGTGTTTGGGAAAAAATCTATTTTGAGCTATGTGTTAGTTTTTATAAAGTATGAAAGTAGTTATTTTGGTTGTGGAAGCGGTATGAGTCGTGTTTTTATAGGTGCAAAAGTATTTTTTGAAATGTTTGGAAATGCATCGGTTTTTTAAATGGAATTTTTGTGTGAATTTGATAGAATCTTAGTGTAAGGCTTTGTTGTGTTCTTTTGGAAGGTTTTTCTTAAATTAGTAAATTATTTAGTGAATGATTTTTGAAATACAAATCATGGGTTTATGGTGTTTCAATGCACAATTGGGTTTGTTTTTCTAATGTTCCCTTTGGATTTTATTGTGCCATTGGATGTTGGCATGTCCATGGATCCATGAGGTGCACATATAGATGTTCTCATAAATGATAATGGCATCTTTGAAATGATGTTCTTTAAAATCATTGGTTTTTCAAATAATTAATGTTTTATTAAATGAGGTTTGCTTCTTGGTGTGTGTCTAGAAAGAATAAGGCTCGTTTGGCTCTTCCAACTTATGGGTGAAGTTGGGTCAACTATTAGAATGGTTTTTGTTTTGAAATTGTTTGTTCCTGGTTATAATTTTAAATGTCTTTTGAAAAATTATTGTGACATAGATGTGACATGATGGCCCGCTTGGCACTTTCAACTTTAGTGTAATGTTTGTGTTGATTCTTTGAAATGACGATATTTTGATTATTGTACGCCCATTTAACAACTTTATTATTTTGAAAAAGGTTTCAAATGGTTTTAATGATTTTCCTAGCATAACATCCCGGTTGGCACTTTGTTAATGTGAGATGATTGGATGTGAATGTGAGGCGCTCTTGTCTTGTGTAACCCTTCATGTGTGAACGTATAGGAAGCGTCAGTGTTTGGGGAAGGCATGTGCGGTGAGATGATTCACGCATGTGAGGGCCTTTCTACTTACATAGTATTATTATAACCACTATGGGTTCATGGGAGTATTTTAGATGATCGAGTTACGGTTGCTGATCCGCCCCGATTAGACAGGTTGGTACCACCTGGATTTCTTGTTAGGCCAGGTGGGAGTTGCCACTAGATTGATCAGTTTAGGGCATCTAGTTGGTTATTGACTTAGGAGCTTCACTATATGTTGATAGGTGGTTCCAAAACTGAGTATGTCTAGGGGTCTTTTATGAATGTTTAGGATCACCCATGGTTTTCCTTTTATTAGCTCGTTTACTTTCAGTTACACTTGTTATTTTAGCTTCTACTGTCACCTGTTTCTTTTAGCATTTCCTTGTTTTCTTTTTGGATTTAGATTATAAAATATTAATTTTTTTTGGAAATGTAACGTGGAGTGCGTTGGGTTTTTAAAATGAGAAAATGTTATTTTTTTATTAAAAAATTGAAAACCTACATTTATAATTATATTTTAAACTTTTTTTAATGGATTGTTTTAGGAAAGGAGATGTTGGATTCACTGGATTATCTTGGAAAACCTAATGATAATTTTTAATTCTCCCACCTATTTTATCATTTTAGTTGCAGGTTTGTTTTTCTCAGGTTTTTCCAGGATGAATTGCTCGTTATTGGAGCAAGGTCGGCCTTTGGTTGGGAGGTGACCTGGAAGGTCGCGTGGAGGTACGATGAGCTGTCCATTCATTTATTTCTTTTTCCACTGCTCGGGTTCAGTTTTATTATTCAGTTCATTCTTGGTTATTTATTTATTTTTTTGTTTGGGAAAAATCATTCCCAAAAGTTAAATTTTGATTCCCAGTACTGGTTGTCAGCCCATGGGGATCGGGAACGCCCTTCAGCCCATGTCGCAGACCAGCTCGGGTAACTGGTTCAGGGTCGACCTGAGTTGGTTTGTGAAAAAATGGTATCAGAGATGATGGTTCTTGTTATTTTTGGTGTCTGGTATATGGAGATTAAGACTGTCAGGACTCAAGAGGTGGGTACGGGAAGGACGTCATGAACCCTCACCTGTTCCGAACCTCGAGTCGCCAGGGGTAGTCTGAGAATTGAGTTCTTGTCTCGTTCTGATTTATTTTGGATTGAGGGATGACAATGGAGGCAAACCGATGATACATCATGATTTCACATGGAGTAGTGACACATGTAGAGTCTATGTACACAATTTAAGTTCCTCATAGTCATTGACACATACTTGGGGCATGGCCCACTATCTTGTCTCTAGGTTAAGCCTGATTACTAGTCCCTCCCTTCGGTGATTTAATGCAAGTAGGGTGATTTATTGGTTCTTATTGGTGTAAGTTCATTATTGAAAATGAAAACAGGGTTTTGAAATGAAAAAAATATCTTCGAAATGGATATAAATTTGTGAAAGGGGTTTTTAAAACTAAAAGATCTTAGTCTAAAAATCTGGTGGTTGCTTGGAACTGGTAGATACCTGGTTTGGGTGCAACCTCAGGTACTCCTTATGAATGTATGCACATATGAGGGAATTCATGGGAAGTACGTATTGGTGTGTATGGATGAAAGAGGATGAAGAAATGTGCAATGGTTCATGGGATAACTGGGGTGTGTGCTTGGAATTAAAGGCCTGACCTTGTTTTTATAAAGTGGGTTGAAAAAGGGGAAATTATTTTATTAGGAAAATAGAATTTGGTTTGAAAAGTGGGTTTGGTATTTGTAATGTGGCCTTGAAAGAAGGAAGTTTTGAAATCTAACATAGAAAGGGATTTTTTTGAGTTGTTTTTATATTTTCTTGTTTCATTTGAGCTGGTGGTTTTTTATGGGGATTCTTTATTTGATGTTTCTTTGGCGTGATATCATTTTTGGATCTATGTATTATATGTTGTTTAAAAAATTCTGCCCAGAAAGGTCCCCAAGGTTTCTGATAAGTCGTGACCCGTTTTTTGTCCTTCTCGGACATTATCTGTCTTTTACGGTGATTGGGGTCCATTAGAAGTATCAGAATGGCTTGAAGGGGTTGAGTGCATCTTTAGGTTTTTGGGAACTCCCGAAGCTATCAGAGTGTGTGTTGTTTTGGGTCTATTTGAAGGTCCATCTCTGGATGAATGGGAGTTGTTTGTCGCTCCACCACTGCAAGTTGAGATGGCATAGGATGTCTTTAAATCCATCTTTTTCTGGTGGTTTTTACCTAAAGAGGTGATGATGAAGAAAAGGGAAGAGCTCATGTGTATTCAACAAGGCCAAACGACAATGAAGGCAAATGTTGACCATTTGAAAGAGCTTGTCTTCTTTTCTTCGGAGGTGGCATCACAGGATTTGATCAAGACTTCTCTCTTCATTTGGGGTCTTCGTCCAGAGATCAAGGAGCGAGTTCTCCTTTCTAAAGATCATCTTTTCGAGAAGCTAGTGGATGAGGCATTCCTAGATGATTTGGTCTCCAGACCACTGGTGATTGGTAACTCAGTGAATCCAGTTACTCGTGGAGGTTCCCCATCTAGCAAGCAGGGTGTGCTAGAGAGACCTGTTTCTAAAGAGTTGTCTACAGTTGTTCTATCTTCTAGTTCATCATACCATTCCATGGTGTGCCACCAGTGTGGGCGGTTCAGGCACGTGAAGCTATCATGTGGTATCCCTCCGAATATGTGTTGTATTTGTGGCTATCTGGGTCACTTGGGGAAGTTTTGTAAGAAGCATCGCTTGAAGAAGACGTTGTGACCAGAGGATTCTAGTGCCTGACATTTAGTCAGGAGATGCTTCAGCCATGAGAGCCCCAACCACAGGCCTTGGGGTGAAGCTCACGCACAGTTAGGTGTTGCTGGGGGTGTAAAGCCTTGGTTCGGTTTTTGTGTTCTGTGTTGGCAGCAGAACATTTAAAGTCTTTTTGTTATTGTTTTTCTACTGTTAAAGTTTTGATGTTGTTGTAGGTCCATTATCTGATCATGAAGTTATGATGGACATGGTCTGTTGTAATCCATATAGTTTTGTTTGTTTCATTAGGGTTTTATGAATCATGTGTTCTTCTTAAAAGTGTGGTTGGCCCTTGTATGGGTTGATCTTGGTTTAGCGCTATTCATTTAGAAGAGGTAAGTTTCTACGAATGAGAAAACTCTTGTAGTTATGCTCGGGTTTATAGCTAAGATTAGTGTTTTCTTCGAGGTTTTTCTCTAGTGTTTGGGGTTTTTTGTCTGGGTCGAGAGTTCCAAGTTTCAGCAGAGGTTTCTTACCGCTCCTCCTATAGAAGTTAGTTTGATTTGGTTGAGAGTTCTTGTGTAGGCCCCCACCCCTTCCTAGGGTGGTATGTTTGGGTGTTAAATTTCTAATCTATTTGAGTTCTTGTGGTGGGGAGAACCTTCTCGTGTTCTCTCGTTCTCTCGCATTATGGTTTCTTTCAGTTTAAACCTGGCATGAATTTATGTTTTCTCTATCATTTGACTGGGTGACTTTTTGGGGGAATAAAGTGTCTTTAGTGGGGAGAATTGTCACACCCCAACATTATTTTTTTTATTAATTCTTGGCCTCGGGTTCTTGCACCAAGGTCTAGGATGGGTCCTAGATTAACTTTTTTGTCGTTTAAAATTTTTTATTTGGTTTCGGACCTGTGTGTGGTCACCGCGCAATTGGCGGTAGCCACACAATTTCCCCAGGTGTTGTGCAGGTGCCCAAATGATCGGGGTGGAGGCACAAAATTTGTGCATGTTTTATTATGTTGTGTGATGAGGGCGTGGTTACTCGGTTTTCAGAATAAGATAAATAAATGGGATAAGATTTAGAGAGAATGTTTGACAATAAGAATAATATTATTGTTGTTACTTTTATTATTATTATTATTATTATTGATTTATATTATTATTATTATTTATATTATTTATATTATTATTATTAGTTTTATTATTATAAATATTGTTATTTTATTAGAATGTAAAAAACTCTAAATCTAATTCTACCCATGCGTTAGCCCCCCTTCCCCAATATTTCCCTGTGGCACCCCTCTTTTCCCCTTGTCCCTTCATCCCTCTGCCTCCAGCCTCACCACACCACCAGCGACCGTCTGGCTTGCCCCCCTGTTTGTTGTTGTCACCCCCCCCCCTTCGAGTAGATCTGCCGCCTCCCCTCCCTATTCCCTTGTCGCACCTTACTCCTGCATTCACCTTCACTGATCCGCCATCCCGGCCTCTACACTGCTACCCCCGCCTCTCGCCTGTGCCCCAGCTCTGTTGTCCCGGCCTCCGCACCCGACCAGCCTCCACCTCTCCTTGTGCCTCCAGCCGCCCTGCAGGTCCCCGCTACCTTCCTTGCTTCAGCTCTGGCCGCCCATGTCCCAACCACTCTGGCCATCTGACCCCCCCCCCCTTTCGTACCTATTTTCCAAAGACCCAAACCCCCCCTACTCGCATGGTTTCCGGAGACCTGAACCCCCCTACTCGTGTGTCTTTCGATGAATCCGAACATCGTTATCTAGCGGTCCTATGGAAAACCCGACCTCACATGTGGTATTAATCTTCCAATCTGTGATGTTTTATTTAATATGGAAAAACCCCAACAATTCAACTGTTGATTGGTGCATTTGGCTAGTGATTTTAGGTTAGCGGTCAGTCCGCAGAAGGTTGTTATTCCCTCCGCTGAAGTGGCGTCGCGGTCGCATGACTTTGAGGTAGGCATTTATGACTATTTTCTTTCCCGAATAACCCATAGACACTTTCATGGTTTGAATTAACATTTTTATGTCATTCTCACCATCATTGATATTATAGCTAATTTATTAAAGTGTTTTTAGGATGTTTAAAATTGTTCAAATTAGTTTCTACATGAATTATATGATTCTTTTGGAGTAGTTTTGTTAAAATAATAACTTGGTAAATTATTTATCATGTCAAGTTAACATGGATAATTCTTTAATTAAATTGGTTGGTGCAAAATTATTTTTTAAGAAGATAAAAATTTTGTCCATTTTGTTTTTTATAGAATATTTGTATGGTGTGAAGTGTGTTTATGCGAAGACCTATTTTGAGCTATGTGATCATTTTTATAATGTATGAAAGTAGTTATTTTGGTTGTGTAAGTGTTATGAGTCATGTTTTGAGAGGTGAAAAACTATATTTTGAAATGTTTGGAAATGCATCGGATGTTTAAATGGAATTTGTGTGTGATGTTAATAGAATCTTGGTGTAAGCATTTGTTGTGTTCTTTTGGAAATGTTTTCTTAAATTAGAAATATATTTATTGAATGATGTTTGAAATAAGAATCATGGGTTTAAGATGTTTCAATGCGCAATTGGGTTTGGTTTTCTAATGTTCTCTTTGAATTTTATTGTGCCATTGGATGTTGGCACATCCATGGATGCATGAGGTGGACACATGGATGTGCTCACAAATGATAATGGCATCTTTGAAATGATTTCCTTTAAAATATTTGGTTTTCCAAACAATTATTGTCTTCCTAAATGAGGTTTGGTTCTTCGTGTGTGTCTGGAAAGAATAAGGCCCATTTGGCTCTTCCAACTTTTGTGTGAAGTTGGGTCTACTGTTAGAATTGTTTTTGTTTGGAAATCATGTGCACCTGGTTGTAATTTTAATTTTTTTTAGAAAAATGATTTCGACATGGATGTGACGTGATGGCTCGTTTGAACATTCTGCTTTAGTATATTTTTTTTGATTCATTGAAATGGAGATGTTTTGATTACTGTATGCCCATTTAACAACTTTGGTATTTTGAAAAAAGTTTCAAATGGTTTTAATGATTTTCATGACATGACGGCCCGATTGGCACTTTGTTAATGTGAGATGATTTGGTGTGCATGTGTGGCGCTCCTATCTAGTGTAACCCTTCATGGGTGAACATATAGGAAGTGTCCATGTTTGGGGAAGTAAAGTGTGATGAGATGAGTAATGAATGTGAGGGCCTTCCTACCTAAACAGTATTATTGTAACCACCATGGGTTCCTGTGCATCTTTTAGATGATCGAGTGATGGTTACTAATCATCCCCGATTAGACGGGTTGGTACCCCCTGGATTTGTTGTTAGGCCAGGCGGGCTTTGCCACTAGATTGGTCAGTTTAGGGCATCCATTTGGTTATAGACTTAGGAACATCACTATACATCGTCAGGTGGTTCTGAAACTGAGTACGTCTAGGGGTCTTCTAGGGATGTTTAGTTTCACCCATGGTTTTCCTTATATTTTCTAGTTTACTTTTTTGTACACCTGTTCTTTCATCTTTTATTATCACTTGTTTCTTTTATAATTTCCTTGTTTCCTTGTTTGGATATTTTTTAAAGAATTGTAAATTGTTTTAGAAATTGAACGTGGTTTGCAATGGGTTTTTAAAATGGTTAAATGGTATTGTTTTATTAAGAAATGAAAAACCTACATTTATAATTGTATTTCAAACTTGTGTTAATGGATTGTTTTGGAAAAGGAAATGTGGGATTCTGTGGTTTATCATGGATACCCTACTGGGCATTTTTAATGCTCACCTATTTTATCATTTTAGTTCTAGGATTTTCTTTGCTCAGGTTTTTCTTAGCTGAATTTTTCATTATTGGAGCATGGTCATCCTTTGGTTGGGAGGTGACCTCGAAGGTCGTGTGGAGGTACGTTGAGCTGTTCCGTTCATTTATTTTTTTTCCAATGCTCTATTTCAGTTTTATTATTCGGTTTATTCTTGGTTATTTATTTATTTATTTTGGGCCAAATTGTTCCTAACAATTAAATTTTGATGCCCGATACTGGTTGCCAGCATATGGGGATCGGGAACTCCCTTCGTGCCATTTTGCAGACTGGCTCAGGTGACCAGTTCATTGTTGACCTAGGTTGGTTTGTTACACCATTACCTAGATATTACTAGAGGGAAACTCGAAATCATCGGGGAAGACACTACCCATCTCAGCTATAGGGTTAGACAAAAATCATTAGGGACTACACTACCTAGCTCAGCTTGAGGGTCATCCCTTAGCTTCTCCAGTAAGCATGTTTGATATTTGTCTTCATCAAATGCCGTCTCTATGTGTTTCAACCTGGAAAATTAATATTGTATCTCTAAGGCCTCTTTTAAAAGATCCATCTCATTCTACGTGACTCAGGATATGCATCCTACGGGCCAAAATACGAGCCCAAACGAAGGAGATATAGGGGCTTAAAGATCACTTGGAAGATACCAAAAAGAACCTGGCATGTAAGGGGGCCTCATGGTGTGTTTTCCTTCTCCACTACTTAGCCATGTCTTTTTTCTAGTACATTGTCCTCATTCGTGTAGGGTTACACACAGTGTAAGTGGACGACACTATGTGTCCAATATATCCAGGGATCGGGCCATGTCTGATGGCCGTGTGGTCCTTCACACGACTTGTTCACATTGTAAGGGGATGCACAACATGTCATGGGGGTACAAGTTGTGTCCTCCTTAATAACCATGAAACCCTAGTTTCTTCGCTAATGGAAGCTACACGCTAGGTGTTCTTCATGGTACATGGCGTGTAGTCAGATTTTTACAAAAACCCTATGCTTTTTATGATTTTCCACTACCACATAAAAATATGCTCCAACTGCAACCAAGGATTCCGAAATCTACTCCGAAAACTCTGAATTGTTTTTAAGCTCATTGGATTTTATTATCTTTCTTCACAAATCGGTCTTGTTATTAAATGAGGTTTTGGCTGGATCTTTCGTATGACATCATGGATTTGATAATCATTAGATTGTCACAAAGCCTACCAATTATCCATCCTTGTGTCATGTAATTTCCTGATCTAATCCTTTCTCATGATTTCTTCATCATTGGAAAAATCTATCCCAAATATGGGTGACCGATCAAATTCGGGTTTCCTGGAAATTGTCGATCAGGGACCTGGAGGTTTTGGCTAGATAAGAACACAAATATTTGAGGGAAAAAGTACCATAATCAAGGTTTTGGATCATTGTCCAAGAATTATTTTCCAAACGATCAGGAATAGGCATCTAGTTTGGATGAACAATTAATAAACTATATGTTTTTAGCAATTAGGATCATGAAAAGGGGTGCATATTGAGGAATAAATGTTCAACATGCTCAAAAATTTAATCCATGGTGTGAAAACACTAAAGAATAGTCTTACCTCTACTTGGATTGATTGTTGGTGAAGAACGTGCTTTCTAATGGGTTGGGGAGGATCCAGTACGTTCACAGAAGCTTGATCCACCCTGAATCAGAGGTTCTTCATTCTTTGTCACTCTTTCTTTGTTCACCAACAGAGAGGAGAAGAAGGAAGGAACAATTGGAAGAGCTATGGGTTATCAAAACCTTGGAAGCTCTCTACACTGAGATATCTAAATATCCTTACTTAATTAATATTGTATTTAATTATTTAAATAAATAAATTATTTAAAAACTTAAATACACCTCCACAAGAAAGGATTCATAACATACCATGCCGACTCATTTTATGTCCTACCTATGGGATACACAGCATTCCATAGCCTACCATGGTCTTGGATTTACGATCTGGTCACCTGTTTAAGAGTTATCCTAATTTATTTAATTAGTCGTGCACGCAAAATATAAAATATATTAATTTTTTTATATATTTAATTTTAGTCACACTGGGCCTCGAAATAAAACATCATTCTCGGTGCCTATCTATTGAAAAATATTTATAAATATTTAAAAGTATTACTATGACAACCCTGCTTTTATTACAAACTTAAAAATGATTTATTACATAAAAATTCACCTGATAAAAAAAATAAGATCTAGAGATTTAGTGTCTTTGGGGCTTAGGATCATTACATAAAAACTTAAATCATGAAATACAACATCTTTATTGAAAACTTCCTTTACATGACCACTACATTCCTTCGTACTTAGCATTGCATGGGATAACCTGAGGACATGCATAAGAAAAGGGTGAGCTATAAAGCCCAGTAAGGGAGTACACATGGAATAATATGAGGATTAAAATACATGTTATACAATGGGAATATCAATAGAGAATAAGAAAAACATGAACATAAAGGCATGATAAAGCATGATAATCATAACATGGAAATGTGGCAACAACACTTAACATGGAATTAGCATGAGCCAAGACTCATTGCACGTGGAGCATGAGTAAATCCTCATTGCACATGAAGCATTAGTAAACCCTCGTTTCACTTGAATTAGCATGAGTCCACACTCATTGCACATGACGTATCATGATACTATACATTACCCAATGCATTGGAGCGCTATAAGGGCGCACCCTTTTTAAACATTTCATTTCATGCATAAGTGTGCCACATGGATCATAAAACATGGATTCATAAAACATAATCATTTATTCCACGATAAAGGAATGTGGAATTAATACATGAATCATTATAATCAATAAGTTAATGTGCATAATGGTGAATACCCTTGATGGAAAAATGGGCATGGTATTCACTATACAATGACATTGGCTTAGAAAATCGGTACGATTTCGGCAGCGTAACGGTGTGACATAAGAATTCATAAAAATAGTTGATGAGAGAGAAAAGGGCTCCTCATCATATTTACATGTAATGGACAGTAATTAAGTCATATATATACATGTCCCAACAATTTTAATGGAATTTAGATTCATGATACAAAACTATTGCTTGAATGTAAAAGAGGAGAGAGAAGTTCCTTTCGGAATTTCTGCATAGTAACGGGTGTACATGGGAGGAATTTAATGAGAGAGAAAGGGGTCTCCCATCATTCAAAAAATAAGAGGGCAGTATGGGGGAGGTTCAAAACCATACCCCAACATTCATAATTTAAATTAAAATGTCAAAACAACTTAAAGAAAATTGGAAAAAAATGAGAAATGAAGAAAAAAACCCTTACTTGGAAGTGTGCTTCCAAAGGATAGAGAGAGGCTTGTGAGAGGCTTCTTGGGAGCTGGGGGAACCTTGGGAGGATTCTAGAGAGAGTAGGGAAAATGTTGGACGAACTCAAAAGGCTTTTTGTGAGGAGGAAATGGGAGATTGGGTGGGTTTATATAGGAAAGATGATGGAATTCTTTAATATTTAGTTTTGGGACCCCTTATATTAAATTAATCCAAACCACAAACCATACCCTGATTTTTGCACATGGTTTTTGGAAAAGGGAAGAGGAAAATAATATTTTATAATCCCAAGGTCCGAAATTCTTAAAATATTAGGGTTTCTTATGTGGGGGTGAGTCACACTCCCATGGAAATTAATTTAAAAAGACAATGTGTTTAATAAGTCTTGAGAGGTCCATTAATGCTTTGAAAAGTAAGCCAAAAAACCCAAAATCACATTATATTAATGGTAAAACATATATTGGCCGAAAATAAAGATTATTATATTTTTTTACATCACTATTGGGTCATTATGATGTCATAAAACACATTATATATTTTAACAGTATTTAATTTTACTCAAAAATTTGATTGTCTCAGAAAATTATGAAAAATTCACCATTGGATAATTTCGACATCCTGATTCCTAAAATAACATTTATTTTATCTAAATAATTTTCTAAATATTTTAATTTTCACTTTTAAAATATAAACTGACATTTATCAAAAATTCACGGGTTTTGACAAAAATGGCTTTCAAACCTTAATAAAAATTATAATTGCATTCATACAATTACATGATCATTTATATATAATAAAATTGATCTAATAATAATAATAATATTTTATTAAAATATTATTTAATTCAAAAATCCTTTAATTTAATAAAATATATTTCTTAATTAAATATTAACTAAAAACACCATTTGTACTTTAAAAACTATTTACAATGTATCAATAATGACAAGAAATTATATTCATTATTATATAAAAAAATAATGTACATCAACATAGTATTAGTGATTTGTTACATAACCCCTTAAAATAGCCGCATAAGACCTAAGGGTAAGGTGTGTGATGGTGACAGACTCTTGGGGTGGCTCAGATAACATCGCTCGAGTGGTAATTTCTATCAACTTCCACTTCTCCCGTAGAAGGTCCCATTCAAGCTTGACATGGTGAAGCTCAGGTTGGGCTTGGTCAAGAGAGAAGCCGATGGATGCCACCTCTTTTCCGAGCTCTAATAAATGGTCTTCGTATGGGGAAATTCTACTGGATGAGGTCATCGCTTCCTTTGTCTAAGTAAAATTCGATGTGTTAAAGCCCTATATTTATACTAATCATGTGATCACTGTTCAACGACTATGAAAGTAATGTTCACAATTCTTATCATAAAACCAATGGAGTTGACATTTTTAAAAACATTTTATATAAAGAGACATTTAATAAGATCAAGAGGTATTTTCCATTAATGAAACTTTGGGTCGTTACAATATTCCCCCCTTAAGAAATTTCTCCCTCAAAATTATCCTATTCCCACACTAAAACAGATGTGGGTAACTCAGCTTCATCACTTCCTCCAATTCCCAAGTTGCTTATTCAAACTTGTGGTTTCTCCACAACACCTTGACGAGGGGAATTTTCTTATTTCGTAGAACTTTTTCTCTACGATCTAAGATCTTCACTGGTTGCTACTCATAAGAAATATCGTCTTCCAATTGTACCACCTCATAAGAGAGTACATGTGAAGGGTCTGGTATGTACATCCTTAATAGGGATACATGAAATACATCATGTACTTTGGCCATAGTAGGCAGAAGTTCTAGTCGATATGCCACATCCCCGACACGATCAAGAATCTCGAAGGGGCCGATGTACATTGGACTTAACTTCCCTTTCTTTCCAAACCTCATGACCTTCTTCCATGGAGATATGCATAGAAAAACCATGTCTCCAACTTTAAACTCAAGGTCTCGTCGACGATTATCTGCATAACTCTTCTGTCGACTCTAGGCTGCCTTTATATGCTACTGAATGGTTTTCACCTTCTCCACCATTTCTTCGACCACTTCAAGTCTAAGCATATTACGTTCACCGACCTCATCCCAACATGTCGGTGTTCTGCACCTTTTCTCATACTGGGCTTCATATGGTGCCATTTGGATGCTCGAGTGGAAACTGTTATTATAAGAGAACTCAAACAGAGGAGATGTTGATCCCATACTTCTTTAAAGTCCATTGAGAATGCTCTCAACATATCCTCAAGTGTCTGGATAGTCCGCTCGGATTGGCCATCAGTTTGAGGATGATAGGCTGTACTAAAGATCAGTTCAGTATTCAGAGCATGTTGAATACTCTTCCAAAACTTAGAGGTGAATCTTGGATCTCGATCAGACACAATAGATAGTGGTACTCCATCCAACCTTACCACTTCCTAGATATATATTCATGCCAGTTGATCCAATGAGAAATCCTCTCGAATATCAATGAAGTGTGCAGTCTTTATAAGATGATCCACAATAACCCATATTGTATTTTTGCCTTCAGATGTCCTCGAAAGTCCAGTGAAAAAGTCCATGGTGATGTTTTTCCATTTTCATTCTTGTATGGGAAATGGTTGCATCATCCCCTTAGACTTCTTCTTCTCTCCCTTCACTTGCTGACACACCAGGCACTTTGATGTATATTCAACAATCTCCTTCTTCATATTATCCCACCAAAAGTTTTCTCGGAGATCTCGATACATCTTTGTGCTCCCTGGGTGAATAGGGAAATTTGAACTATGTGCATCATCCAAAAGTTCCATCTTCAGCTCCGGGCTTGATGAAACACATGGTCTTTTCCCAAACCACACAATTCCTTCTTCATTAACATTAAACTCCTAGGATTTCCCTTTTTCAATAGCTCCCACTTTTTCATGAATTCCCATATCATCTTTTTGAGAATCCTTTAACCTTTCCAAAAGAGACAGTTGAGCAATCATTTATTAAAGGATTGATGATGTTACCTTATCTATGATTCCCATGTCCATCTTCATCATGTCTAGAATATTGGATCCTTCTCAATCCTCATCATTGATAGAATCGATGGATCCTTTATAATAGAGAATCTACCACCTTGTTCACTTTCCCATGGTGGTAATGGATTGAATAGTCATAATACTTGATGAGCTCTATCCATCTTCTCTGGAGCATATTATGCTCTTTTTGTGTGAATATATATTTAAGACTCTTGTGGTTAGTATATATCTCACATTTCTCTCCATAGAGATAATGCTACCAGATTTTCAAGGCAAAAATCACTGATGCCAACTCTAGATCATGCGTTGGATAGTATCAGTCATGGATTTTCAACTGCCTTGAGGCATAGGATATCACTTTATCATTCTGCATCAACACACATCCTAATCCCTTTCTTCGAAGCATCTCTGAATACCACAAAAAGCTCCCCACTTGTGGGTAAAGTGAGCACGGGTGCAGTGATAAGCCTCCTTTTCAAATCCTCAAAGATTTCTTCGCATTCATCACTCCAAAAAAACTTTACTCCCTTTCAAGTTAGCTTGGTAAGAGGGTTGGACAATCGTGAGAAATTTCCCACAAATCTTCGATAATATCCAGCTAAACCCATGAAGCTACAGATATCTGTTACTGATGTTGGCCTCGGCCATCCCTCAATTGCATCTGTTTTAGAGGGATCCACAGATATCCCATTTCTTTTGATGATATGGCCCAAGAATAGGACCTGCTTCAACCAAAACTCACACTTTCTGTACTTTGCATAGAGATTCTCCTTGCGAAAATTCTCTAGTACAGTTCTTAAATGCTCCTCATGATCCTCCTTGGTTTTGGTGTATATTAGAATATCATCTATAAAGACTACCACAAATTTTTCTAGGTAGTATCTACAGACTCTATTCATCAAGTCCATGAAGATTGTTGGAGCATTGGTGAGTCCGGAAGGCATTACTATGAATTCATAGTGGTTGTATGTTGTACTAAAAGCAGTCTTGTGGACATCTTCCTTCTTCACCCTTAATTGATAATATCCCAACCACAAATCTACCTTGGAGAAGAATTGTGCTCCATGTAGTTGACCGAACAATTCATCAATTCTTGGTGGAGGATACTTGTTCTTTATCGCGATTTTTTTAAATTCACGATAATCGATGCAAAGCCGCATTGACCCATCCTTCTTCTTGATGAAGAGGACTAGTGCACCCCATGGTGAAACACTTGGGAGTATAAACCCTTTATCTAGATTCTCCTGTAATTGTTTCTTCAGCTCATCAAGCTCTACAAAAGCCATTCTATATGGAGTCTTGGATATTGGTAAAGCCTCGGGTATAAGTTCAATTGAGCATTCATCATCTCTTCTAGGAGGAAGACCAGGTAGTTCCTTAAGAAACACTTCAGCGAATTTCCTCACAATAGGCATTTCTTCAAGGATGGTTTCTTCCTTAGACTCAATCATCTGGGCCAGATACACGTGTTCATAAGGCAATAATATCCATGCTTGAGATGATGGAGCTAAAGGAGATTCATCTTCCTCCTTGCACTTGTAAATAATCGGGGGTCAATTCTCTGTATGAACTGTGATTTCCCTCTCCCAAAAATTCATTTTGGCTCTATATAAGGAATGGTAATCCATGCCAAGAATTGCATCAAATTCCACCAGAGGGAGTATGAAGAGGTTCGCTGGGAAAATCAATCCACAAATTATCACAGGGGAGGACTTATATTCATGGGATGAAAAGATTTCCCCATTTGTTGTACTCACCAAAATCTTCACTTCCATGATTTGTGGTGGTGCTGGGATTGTTCTACTAAACTTTAGAGATATAAAAGAATGCGTATAACCTGAATCAAAAAGTATGTTTTCTATTCTTGAATGAATAACTAGCGTACCTATCACCACTTTGTTGTCGAGGTTCACTTCGGCAGAAGTGATGGAAAAAGATCTTCCCTACTGCCTTGGAGGTTGTTGGTTGTCTCCGAAAACCCTTGTATTAGGGCACTGATTTGCAAAATGACCCATTTCTTTTCATTTGTAGCATTGAAAAACACGTTGAGGTTCGAATGGAGTGTTCCTCTCCTCTGTCGCAGCTGCGGGTCTTTCTTGCTGACAGTTAACAGCTAGGTGCCCTTCTCTTCCACACCTGAAGCATTTCCTCGTCCCCTTAAGGCAATTTCATGGGTGCTTCTTTCCGCACTTTTGGAAAGTGGGGTGCTGGATCTTCTTAGCACTGTTGGATTTATCCATCGGTCCACCAGCATTGAAGTCCACCTTACGATTCTTATCCCCATGATACCCCTATGATTCTCCGATCTCCATTTCGACCTTTAGGGCACATCAGACAATTTCCTCATAGCTGTCGAAGTCATAGATTGCTAATGCTTTCCGTAGGCTAGGATTCAACCCACCAAAGAAGTGGTCAACTTTGCATTTTGGGGTAACGACAAAGCCGGAAGCATATCATGCAATCCTTGTGAATTTTTCCTCATACGATCCAACATATTCTTTATCTTTTTGCTTGAGGGAAAGGAAGTACCTTTCCATCTTAAGCCGGAGGGTGCGCGAAAAATATTTATCGAAAAACATCTTCCAGAAATCTTTTTATTCCAACGCCTCGATCTCCTCCCCAGGCTTCATATTTTTTATCAACGTCCACCATTGATCAGCTTCACCCTCCATATGATAAGCTTCCAGGAGAACTTTCTCTTGTTCAGAACATTGAAGGATGGAGAAGATCTTTTCAATGGAGTTGATCCATTGTTCAGTGATCGTGGGATCGGATGATCCACTAAAAGTAGGAGGCCTTTGTCTCATGAAGCTCTCGATAGTGACTTGTTCTTTCTTAGGGGGTTTTGGACGTTCCTCTTGACCCGTGTTTCTATACAATGCTTGATTTATCTGAGAGAGAAGCGTGACAAAGTTCACGATTCCCACTCTCATTGGATTGGGCATCTCATTAGTACAGTCATCACACTGATCTTCACATCAGTTGTTAGCCCGAGTCCTCCTATTACCGGCCATTGGATGGAATAAAAGGAATGTTAGGGGTAACACATAAAGGGAAATCCAAAGAAAAAAGTTGATGACTTATAAATAGACTTTCATTTCCTTAACTCATGAGTCTATAGGCTTCAATCTAGGCTTTTCATGATCTACTTTCTAACATATATTCTTAGGGGAATTTTTTAAATTCCCTTAATAAGGGTTCATACTAAGCTTGTGAATTTGCCAAAGAATATCCCTCAAGAGTTTCGTAACCAAGAGTGAACCACGGCCCATTGTCGTGCACCAGTTCCCGTTCTAGTCTAGCTCAAAGCGGTGTTTTTGGGTTTTACCCCTAGAATACATCTGTACTAGAGCTGCCTCTACCTGCTCGTATCCGGACAGGGATGTATTTGCTTGATAACCCACTTACTCAATTCTCACCAAAACTTAGGGACGTTTTTATTGTACTTAGTCTTGTATCTAAGGCTTTACTAGGGTTTTCTAATCCTAATCCCTAAAATAACCAAACCTATCCTCTGATACCAACTATGACAACCCTGCTTTTATTACAAACTTAAACATGATTTATTACATAAAACATCACTTGATAAAACAAAGAAGATCGAGAGGTTTAGTGTATTTGTGGAATAAGATCATTACATAAAAACTTAAAACATGAAATACAACATCTTTATTGAAAACTTCATTTACATGACCACTACATTCCATCGTACTTAGCATTGCATGGGATAACCTGAGGACATGCATAAGAAAAGGGTGAGCTATAAAGCCCAGTAAGGGAGTACACATGGAATAACATTAGGAGTACAATACATGTTAGAAAATAGGAATATCAAAAGATCATAAGAAAAGCATGAACATGAATTCATGATAAAGCATGATAATCATAACATGGAAATGTGGCAACAACACTTAACATGGAATTAGCAAGAGCCAAGACTCATTGCTTATGGAGCATGAGTAAATCCTCATTGCACATGAAGCATGAGTAAACCCTCTTTGAACTTGAATTACCATGAGTCAACACTAATTCCACATGAGGTATCATGATACTATACTTTACCCAATGCATTGGAGCTCTATAAGGGTGCACCCTTCTTAAACATTTCATTTCATGCATAAGTGTGCCACATGGATCATAAAACATAGATTCATAAAACATAGTCATTTATTCCACGATAAAGGAATGTGGAATTCATACATGAAACATTATAATCAATAAGTAAATGTGCATAAAGGTGAATTCCCTTGATGGAGAAATGGGAATGGTATTCACTACACAATGACATTGGCTTAGAAAATCGTTGCGATTTTGGCAGCGTAATGGCGTGACATAAGAATTCCTAAAAATGGTTGATGAGAGAGAAATGGGTTCCTCATAATATTTACATGTAATGGAAAGTAAGGAGGTCATATAGATACATGTCCCAACAATTGTAATGGAATTTAGATTCTTGATACAAAAGTATTGCTTGAATGTAAAAGAGGAGAGAGAAGTTCCTTTCGGAATTTCGGCATAGTAACAGGTGTACATGGGAGTCATTTAATGAGAGAGAAATGGGTCTACCATCATTCAAACAATAAGAGGGAAGTATGGGGGAGGTTTGAAACTATACCCCAACATTCATAATTTAAATTAAAAGGTCAAAACAACTTAAAGAAAATTGGACAAAATGAGAAAGGAAGAAAAAAACCCTTACTTAGAAGTGTGCTTCCAAAGGCTAGATAGAGGCTTGTGAGAGGATTCTTGGGAGCATGGGTCACCTTGGGAGGATTATAGAGAGATTAGGGCAGAGATTTCACGATCTCTAAAGTCTTTGAGTGAGGAGGAAGTGGGAGATTTGGTGGGTTTAATAGGAAAGGTGAGGGAATTCTTTATTATTTAGGTTTGGGACCCCTTATATTAAATTAATCCAAACCAAAAACCATCCCATGGTTTTTGACCATGGTTTTTGGAAAAGTGAATAGGAAAATAATATTGTATAATTCTAAGGTCCGATCTTCTTAAAATATTAGGGTTCCTTATGTGGGGGTGAGTCACACTCCCATGGAAATTAATTTAAAAAGACAAGGTGTTTAATAAGTCTTGAGGAGTCCATTAATGCTTTTAAAAGTAATCCAAACAAACCCAAAATCACATTATTTTAATGGTAAAACAAATATTTTCCTAACATAAAGATTATAGTATTTTATTACATCACTATTGGGTCATTATGATGTCATAAAACACTTTATATATTTAAACGGTATTTAATTTTTACTCAAAAATTTGACTGTCTCAAAAATTTATGAAAAATTCACCGTTGGATAATTTCAACGTCCTGATTCCAAAAATAACATTTATTTTATCTAAATAATTTTCTAAATATGTTAATTTTCACTTTTAAAATAAAAACTGACATTTATAAAAAATTCACGGGTTTTGACAAAAATGGATTTCAAACCTTAATAAAAATTATAATTACATTAATACAATTACATGATCATTTATATATAATAAAATTAATCTAATAATACTAATATTTTATTAAAATATTGTTTAATTCAAAAATCCCTTTATTTAATAAAATATATTTCTTAATTAAATAATAACTAAAAACACCATTTGTACTATAAAAACTATTTACACTGTATCAATAATGACAAGAAATTATATTCATTATTATATACAAAAATAATGTACATGAACATAGTATTAGTGATTTTTTACATAACCCCTTAAAATAGCTGCATAAGACCTAAGGGTAAGGTTTTCGATGGTGACAGACTCCTGTGGTGGCTCGGATAACATCGCTCGAGTGGTAATTTCTATCAACCTTCACTTCTCCCATAGACGGTCTCGTTCGAGCTTGACATGGTGAAGCTCAGCTTGGGCTTGGTCAAGAGAGAAGCACAAGGATGCCACCTCTTTTCCGATCTCTGATAAATGGGCTTTGTATGGGGAAATTCAACTGGATGAGGCCATCGCTTCCTTTGTCTAAGTAAAATTGGATGTGTTAATGCCCTATATTTATACTAATCATGTGATCACTGTTCAACAACTATAAAAGTAACGGTCACAATTCTTATCATAAAACCAATGGAGTTGACATTTTATAAAAACATTTTATATAAAGAGAAATTTAATAAGATCAAGAGGTATTTTTCATTAATTAAACTTTGGGTCATTACAATTATAGGGAAAAACCCGGGACTATACATTACATATCTGGTGGTCAATTTGCAATATGAGTAGGATTGAGTGTGAAATATGGATGAATAATTTTTACCTTCTATTGAGGAAGAGGCAACCAATATAAAGGATAAGTAGAAGACTATAGTGGCCAATGGATAGAGGTTAGCTAAGATAAATTTCTTGGTCACTAGGGTTGAATGTTAGGGAATTATATATTATCCTAAAATAAATGGGAGTATATAACATGTGGATGACCCTCTAAAACAATTGGATGGTTTGTTTAAAATTATCTATTTTTTCAAATGAATACATTTTTTTCTATATATCAATAATTTTTATAAGAAAAAAAAATTGAATCCTTAATACCACATGTGTAATTATTTGTGTGGGAAATACGGGGAAAAAATATTGCACATTCATATGAGAGTACCAAACAAGTGTCAAACACATGGAGTTAAGTCTCATTTATTTACCAACATGAGCTCCTTAACTGAGAGTTTTTTGGTTGTTGCTTGAGACTCTCTACACAAACAACTTAGTTTCTCAACATGCACTAGTTTAAAAATATGTACATGCCAAGGAAATCAAAATCTACTTGAAAATGGTATGTGATGAAGGGTGTAAATCTTGATTCCTAGGATTTATAACACAAAGGGGGTGTCATAATGATATAGGATAACTACAATACATGTTCAAAATGTAGAATCCATTATCATTTTTTCAAGGATGGATAAAAAAATACAGTTTAACCATTAACCATGTTCAAAACATGGGACCTATAAAATGTAGTTAGGGTCCTTCATGTCATGTTTCCAAGATGATAAGTGAGATAATTTGGACAGAACCCATTTTAGTCAGGGGGATACTCTTCAGACATGAAGGATGATGCTGATTCAAATCATGGATGAAATAAAGAATGGGGATGAAGTAATGGATTGTTATAATGGTGTTCAACAATATTAGAATTAAGCCACAATTTCTTTGATCACAATGGGTAGGCATATTAGTATTTACAAATTTCATACTAATATTTCATGGGGATCATCATCTCAAGTGTTGATCAATAGTCAAAAAACATGTATGATGTGGTAGGTGACTGGTATCGAAGGGGGAATAGGATTCTCAGTAGAGGGCCTAAAACGATTTATAGTCTTTCATTATGAAATTAGGATAATAATATTAATTTCATATGTTGAGGATGATGTACATTTAGTTTGTCATCATTTAGTAATGATGATGGGAATGAAGTTTAATTCCATACTATATTGATGAAGGGTTTGTAGTTTAATGTATTACGGTAAAGATTTTGTGATCTAACTTGAATAAATCTTGTTTGGTCAGGATAATGCGGGGAATTAATAGCAAGAATATTGGTTATCACCTCATAAAGGATATTTTAGGCATTGGGAGGTGAAATTTTCCTATACTTTTTCCTCAACCAATATGGACTAATGAGTATAACCAAGTTTTTTTCAGAGCCCATGGTGATTTCTGTTGGATTTTTAAATTTTCTATTGTACCCTTAATTTTTTCTAAGTCACAAAACTAGCCTAGCCGACAGAAGTATGACTTTTCTCTAGTTTAACCTATGAATTTTAATCCCCACATACATTTGGGATTCTTTCCATGGGGATTTTATGGTCATATCATTTGGGAAAAAATTAAATAGTTTTTCTTCATAATACCTGCACCAGAGGATACAAATAGTTTAATGTCATAATTCTTGGTCCATGGGTTGAAAATAATATAAGTTTATATTTCTTGGACCTATTGATGTATATAATTTAAGGTTATAATTCTTAGACCAGTGAGGGTTAATTTATCAAAAGAGTGTGTGTTCCATAGAGGATATGTAACCTGATGTGATTTGACATCCATAGAGACCCAACGCCACATAGATATTTCTTGATATAACTTGGAAACCAATTAATATTTTCAGGTTTAGTCCTAGAATCCTAATATAAGTTCATATGTTTTGAATGAAAATTGGTGGAATTACTTGAATGAACATGAATAGAATGGAAGAGTGAATATTTGACATGAATTTTGGGCCAAGTGCCACATGAAATATTACTAAGGTGACTTACACATATTGTAGAGTCATGATGATTGGACTTGGGATCCAAGTTTAAGGTCATAGTGTTCCGACCAAAATATGGAACCCATTTTTAATTCAAAAGTAATCTTTTGACTTTTATGTCTTGTGTTTTGGAAATCACAAATCCCTTTTTACTCATATCTAAAATAAAGGACATACTTTGAATACGATTTCTATATCAATCGTACTGACCCTGTCAATCATACTTACTCTGTCAATCGTACTGACTCTTTTAATCGTACCGAATCTGTCAATTGTACTGACTCTGTCAATCGTACAGACTATGTCAATCATACTGAATTTGTTTATCGTACTGACTATGTCTATTGTACTAACTTTGTCTGTCATACTGACTATGTTCATTATAACAACATTGTGCATTGTACTCACTTTGCATCAAATCAATTCCTTTCACTAAGTAATATTAATCGTAATCATCTTTTACTTTTATCACATGCATGATTTTATTCTTTTTATCGAAACACCTATTCAATTTCAATTGTACTCATGTTATCATTTTCATATATCTTTTTTTAACCAAAATGATGTCATGGAGTTCGTTATTAACTAATCCAAATGATTCCATGTTTTTTATTTCAATATTACAGTTACAATTCCAGGTGTACAAGTCCCTCCAAGGTTTTTGGAGAAATATGACTATTGGAGAAAATATGACCCTTGGAACTTAAGGCCTGTAAATAGGAGGTCATTTGAAATAGAAGCATAATTTTTTATTAACTTTTTCTTCTATCAATTTCTAGAGAAAGACGCTTTGACTTCTCTCTTTATTTGTGGGACATCCTTGGAATTACGAAATGTGAATGGCTTGTTCTTAGATTTTTTATTCTAGCAAGTGATTTGTTTTCCATTGTGAGACAGATCAGATAATAACGATCGAGGGATTTTGGGGATAGAAAGATTTATTGGTGATCATCGTATCGAGGGACTTCAATTGCTTGAAGGACAGAGGTGATAATTACCTTTTTAATTGAGGACTTCTAGGGATAAGAAGATAGTTTTATGTATCATCATATAGAGGGATTACCAAGGTGTTGGTAAGAAAAACCTTCTATCCCAGGAGAAAGGATTCCCTTCTCATTGGATTAAAATAATTGTAATAATTTTACATTTTGACTATTATTTGTATTAGAAAAGGAATTTTATTGTTTTCTCTTTATTTTCATTTTAAATTGAATTGTAATTATTTCAATTATGATTCTTTTGATACATATTTTATTAATAGATTCTATACGATGTATTGTAGAGTCTTTCTCACTAGTATTACTGTGATCATCATATTCAATCAGAATATTATTGTTTTACATTACTTATAGTATTACATCATATCATATCTATTAGATACAAGACCATTGTGGTAAATTTTATTGATTGTTAATTGTATTATTTTAATAACTATTAAATTATGTTCTTTATTAAGTGTTTAAATACAATGTTTTTAAACTTACAATTCACCCCTAGTATTATTCCATCTAATATACATATACATCGGTATTATGATCCAAAAATTGGTGCTGATGTTATTCTAGTAAAAGAATTGCAAGATTGGTTTTATACTCTATAGATATAATTCTTGAAGGTTTCATCTTTCAACTTTGAAATAGTTTTGTTAAATAAAAAAACACTTTTTAACTAAATAAAACAAGAATATGCACAACAAAATAGATACTCCTGAAGAAGTGATCAGGGTGCAGGATGACACTATCAAAAACCAATATCAACTTTTTGTACACCAATAAGAGATTCTCAAATCTAAGGTTGATTCTATCATATATGACATAAAATAGATAAATAATATGAAGTATGTTCTTCATGTGCTAATCAAGAATGAAAAATAAAGAGAGAAAAAATTTATATTTTTGTTGTATCTTTCTTTCTTGGTTGTTCTTTAAATTTCTATAATATTTTGACATTTTAATGTATTGTATGTTTTCATTTCCATTGTTTTTTTTTTCTGAAATTTTTTTAGGGAACTTGATATTATCCCATTTTTTTGTAAATCACAAATGGGGATAATTTTTTGTAAAAGGGGGAGAATGTTTTATAAATGGATAGAAATTTTCACAAATGGGGGGAATTGTATATTATAATATATCTAAATCAAGAAAAATATATGAATACAATCCTTAGGAAAGTGTATACCTAAGGGGGAGTTAGTTGTATTCAATTTTTTTCAGATGATTTTTCACAACTTAGGGGGAGATAAGTATTTATTTCTTGTTTTACATTGTGTTTTGTGATTTCCAAAAGGGGGGAGATTGTTAAGTCAAAAGTATTATTTTTACTTTTATGTATTTTGTTTTGGAAATCATAAATATCTTTTTTCTAATTTATAAAATAAAGGATTTACTTTGAATAATATTTCTATGTCAATCGTATTAAATCTGTCAATCATACTAACTCTATCAATCATACTGACTCTATAAATTGTACTGACTCTATCAATATTACTAACTCTGTCAATCGTACTGATTTTGTTTATCATACTGACTCTGTGTATCATGTTGTATCTTTCTACCATACTGACTATTTTCATCATACCCATATTGTGCATCATACTCACTTTTCATCATATTAATAGATTACACTAAGTAATATTAATCATACTTATGTTTTACTTTTATCTCATTCATGATTTTATTCTTTTTATCCAAACACATGTTCAATATCAATCATACTCTTTCTATCATTTTCATATATCTTTTGTTTTTAACCAAAATTATTCCATGGAGGTAGTTATAAACTAATCAAAATGAGGTCGTGTTTTCTATTTTAATATTACTGTTACAATGCCATGTGTCCAAGTCCCTCTGAGTTTTTCAGAGAAATATGACCTTTAGAGAAAATATGACTATTGGAACCTGAGGACTATAAATAGGAGGTCATTTGAAACAGATGCATTACTTTGGATCATATTTTTCTTCTATAAAGTTCTAGAGAGATACTCTGTTACTTCTCTCTTACTTCGTGCGAAAGCCTTGGAATTACAAAATGTGAATGGATCATTCTTAGCTTTTGTATTTCAGCAAGTGCTTTGTTTTTTCTTGTGTAGTCTATTAGGTGATAACAATTAAGGGATTTCAGGATAGGAAGATGTGATTTCGATAATCGTATCTAGGGCCTTCAATTTCTTGAAGTACAGTGGTGAAAATTACCTTTTTAATAGAGGATTGTTGTGGATAGGAAGATAGTTGCAATGATCATCGTATCAAGGTCTTACCAAGGTGTTGGTAAGACAGACCTTCTATCCTAGGTGAAAGAATACTCTTCTCTTTGAGCTAAAATAATTGTAATGCTTTTATATTTCTACTATTATTTTTATTAGAAAGGTAATTTTATTTTTCCTCTTACTTTTCATTTTCAATTAAATGGTAATTTTTCCAATTATGATTCTTTTCATACATATTTTATTAATAGAATCTATACATTGTATGGTACAATCTTTCTCACTTGTATTACTCTGGTCATTGTATTCAATTAGAATAAGATTGTTTTACATTACTTATAATATTACATCATATCATGTCTATTAGATCCAAGACCATTGTGGTAAATTGTATTGACTGTGAACTATATTAGTTTAATATCTCTTAAACTAGTTTCTTTTTTAAGTGTTTAAATACATAGTTTTTAAACATACAATTCACCCCCCCCCCTCTTTTATTGTGCCATATAATAAACATATACGTCTATATTAAGATCCAACACCCATGTTTCTCATCCTTACTTAGGAAAACCCCTCCCCAACTACTAAACAAATATGCTCCATGATTTATGTGAGAAACTATGAGAGGAATATAATTCCTATAGTTTTCAAGGGTTCCAAACAACAAGGGGAACGGGTGACCAACCTAGGAAAGTCCCACATGGTAGATGTTGACTTCTACGATCCGGATAGAAAACGAGGAATGAAAAATGGTTGAATAATAGCTACTGAACATGTTTTAAAAACATTCTATACCGGATCTAACCAATGATGGTGTGAACAAATGCTAGATCGACTTTTGACCGGGTTCAAAACATGGGAACCAACATCTGTTATCAATTATCCTTCAAGGAGTGAGCCTGGTATGGTAGCATATCTAATGTAAAAAGGCACCATTTACATTATGTTGCCTCTTCATATTAGGAATAAGATTTTAATGAAAACTGAATAAATCCCGAAATTTGGTCATGGATAGGGGGAACAACTTGGAGGGAATGTTGAGTGTCATTGGGGTCACCTCTCTATGTTCTCAGGAACAATGAATGAAACCATGGGTTAGTAAAAATTAGTCATAGACCAAAGAGTAAAGACCCCAAAAAAATTTGATGGTACAACATTAAGTTGATGACAGTGTTTGGTAGTTAGACTCAGAGATTTTGAGTCACACTCTCTTCTATATCTCTTTTTTATAGTTATTTTCAGATCATGACCTCATTTATCTATATATGGGTGAGTATTTTTCCCCTTATACATTTTTAATATATTTATACACTTTGATGTATTTTCTTAAGGATATCACATTCATTTTTTTAATCTCTAGAGGATTCATTTTTTTCTATACACTCTTGCATGGAGATGGTCATGTATGTGTGTATGAGAGAGAGTACTTTAGGATAAGTCCTTCTATTTCAATGATATGAATTCACATTGTTATTTTCCAACCATAGGTTATTTGAGGTTTCCTTAGGTTATCACTCTCAGCTCACTGATGGCCCAGGCAGTTCCACAGTGGGTTGAGTCATGATAGTGGTGGTAGTGGACGATGTTCATTCCTAGAGCATTTTGTTTTTGGTACCATCTCTATCTCGATTTTTAGGTTGGTTCTTTTACGGATATTGTTGTTCATGAATTTTTTCCTTGGTAATTTTTAGTTTTTACTTGTAATTTATTTTTTACCATAGTGGATGTCTCCTATATTTTTATCTATATACGGTATTTAGTCCCTTTATATTCCCCTTAATTATTAAGTTATGAGTGGTGGTGTTTATTTTGTACAAGTTAATTAGGATAAGGCCTTCCATCATGTGAGATATGTCTACTATATGCTAGTCATTAGAACATATCCAATTATATGTAGTTTTGGGGTAGAATTCATAGCTTACCACTACCCAAGAGGGGTCTTAGGGGGTTGGGTCATGTCACCACTCCCTAATATACCATCTAGATTATCATGAGACATCATGCATCTCTCCTCATAACATAGAGGCTTCCAAATAATAATTATGGTCTAACGTGATACAGTGGGGGAACTGTACAGTCGTTTCAAAATAAAATAATAGTATTAATAACAAATCTATATCCATGAAAAAGTAATCAATGCATGTGGAATCAATAAAACATACCCACACTATTAAAAATGAATGTGAAAGAATATAGTTATATATCCCAAAGAGTCACCCACTTTGATTATTACATATGAAAATAAATAAAAAAATAAAGTATAAATGATGCACTATTTTTATCCCCTAGCCTCACCTCAACCCCAGTCTTTAATAACATCATGTTTACCCAGCCCGATTAATTGTTGATCTTGTGACCAACGATAAATCAGATGTAAGATCAGCACATGCACTAAGGTTCCCATGCAAGGTGTGAGAAAAATATCTCAGTAGGGTCTCACCAAGTACTTATAATATAAGAAGTGTATATATTTTGTGCATATATGATATTATCTAAATAATAAAAAAGTTTGAAAGAATAATGAATTACCATCCTTGATTCATGGGATCTAAGGTGTCACCTTAGGTATACATGCTTCAGCCAGTGTTGAATCTACTTAAGCTTGAAGTATTCCCATCATAAAGGATGTCTCCACCGCATAGAATCAATCATCATCATATAATCTGGGGGTGTCACCATACCTAGGAATTATTAGTAGAAATGTCAGCTAGAACCTAGTAAAACTCTATTTCCCCAAGAATCATGTATCATTTCATCAAGAACCCATTGGAAAACCCTTACCATCCTAAAATCATGTAACATCTCATCAGGAACCTATATAAAAACTCTATCTACCATATAATATTAAATGAAATCATCAGGAACCAAGGAGAAAACTCTCTTCTCCTTAGAATCATATATTTTTTCATCAGGAACCTAGGGGAATACCCACTCCCCACCCTAGAAACATAACATAAATCACCACTTTAGTAACTTGGGGTCACACCCACTCTCAATCCTAGAATCATATCATATATCACATCATTATGAATCTGAGGGAATAACCATAGCTTTCAATTGAAACATATCATATTTCGTATCATTAAAGACACAAAGGAATACCCACTCTCTACCCTAGAAACATATCCTAAAAATATAAGGGGTCACAGTTCTCCTCAAAATCATGTATATATATACACATCATGTACTTATATATATATCACATATACTTTGTGTAATAGCCTCTCCTAAGGCCTCACATCTTACAACATTGGTGGATACTCAACTAAACCCATTACACAAACCCAAAAATGGTATTTCAATAGCTCAACCTAGATATATCACTCGATACCAATATCACACCTCGAATCTTGTCCCCTCGTCTAACTAGCCTCATAGGAAAATAGCTTTATGTGTATACCAGTTACAAAAGAAGAACACACTGAAATCATCAATGTTCACATAATTTTCTGGATAAACTTCTCCTAGAGTCATTCTCAATCCATCTCCTGGAGGGAACCCTCCTATAGTACCACATCCATACCCTAAACATCATACTAATGTCCTATGACAGCAATAAGTTCCCCACCACCATGTTCTATGTAGAAATACACTTGGAATGGAACACTAAAATTTATAACTCTTTTTCCAGGGTGAAAAATCATGAAAACCCACTATAATGGGGAAGTTGCGTGATTTTAACCATAGTGTACAAGACATGTACACCCAAAGCCCAACTGTGAGCATTCACATTTTCCCGTATCAATGTTTATTTTCAAAATAAACAATGTTTCCCAAAGACATGGGAAATGTAAAATATACATTAGGTATCGAATCAAGTACCCTTTCTCAAGTCATTTCAAGGATCTCAACTTGTCGTATACTATTACCCGCTATTTCATGTTCCATATGATCTATACTGACAAGCCAAAAAGGGGGTGAATCAGGTGTGATTAAATTTTATCAAAACCCCCAAATCTTCTGTTAATCCTTAAAACATTTTTTTTATTGAACATAATTTTAAAATTATAAAAAAAATCTTTATTTTTTAACCTTTCAAATACCTATATGAAATGAAGTTAAAGTAAAAAAATTTAATGTTTGGACCCTCCCAAAAATCATACTCTTTATTGTTCATAGGATGTATAATTAATACATTATCCACAAAAATTTTCTCATCAATACAAGTGTATTTTGGTGAGGAACTATCCTACAACCAAATCACACAATATTACACAATATTTTTTCCACAATATTACACATGTGAACAAAGAGCTTCATCACACAACTCCAAGATGGAATCCCCCCAGTTTTTATTCTCTGCATCCCTTCCCCTTATCGAGGTAGATCACTAGGTCTATCTAGGGATATCACAACATCCAAACAATTATCTACATCAACAAATTAATAGTGTCTTCAAATTCTTTTTCATTAGGAACATAACACACTATTCACTTAGGATTGAGTTTTCTCTTACACACTAAGTGAATATCCTTATATATTTACTATTACTTATCATTCTTCATCACTTATCCTATTTTCTTCAAAACCAAGAAGATTTTTTTTATTTGTAACATTCATGGAGAACTGTTATTATTCACTTATAGAAATTATTTTTTCAATTAGCTTCAATGTTCTTCCTTACTACAATATTCAATGACTTATCATTATTATTCTTCCTTGACAGAACTTATTCTCTCTCAACCAACTCACAATCACAACTCTACAAATTTACAGATAATCATATTATTTTTTTATTTTTTTTATCCCTAATGATCTTTAGTTTCTTATGCATCTATATTAAATCTTCCTTTTAATTTAAATGTATATAAATTTAATTTAAGGATAAAAATTAGCTTCAATCCAAAAAAATATTATAAAATACCTAGTTTATGGTTTCCCAAAATTATGATTGTGATGCTCACCAACTCATTCATGTGGAACATTTTCCTATGTTCTGAATAAATTTATACAAATATCTTTTCTTTTATATCTATCTGATTTTATCCCAGTCGAGTTTAATTCATGTTTATCTAGTAGTTTTTTGTCTTCTTCTAAAAATAATCTCATAATTTCCACAATAAATTTTACTCAAAGACATAAAATACAGAATCTATAATGTGAATGGAGCATATCTCATTTAATCTTGATAACATCGATGAAATATTGAAAAGACTCTGACATGATTCTCTAGTTTTTAGATATCATCTTATCCATCTTATTCATCTCATTCATCTTTAATCACATAGATTATGTGATGTTTGAAAACATGTGAGAACATCCCAGACAATATGATATTTTTTCCATGGAATATAATATTATGGAAATCTCATTATTCTCATAGAACACTTAAAGCTTTGATATTCTCCTTACAAACCCTGATGATTAGCTTATCACTCAATTTTTTTGGCTCACAATTAATTTATTGGCATTTTAAAAATAGAAGAACAACTTTGGTATCATCAAAATTACTCTTCAATTTTGGTCACCAATATTGAATTTCAAATATTTTCATTTGAAATTCAAAATATAAATGTACAATGATCGTATAAATTCCCTATTCTTTAATTTTCATCAAATAATGTTTTTATCATATCTTATGATAGCATCATGATGTTTTGGTCATGAATTCATATCTTAATCATAATCTATTTTAAATTACGTATTCAAAATTTCAATTACAGAAACCAATTTTTCAATATCTAGATTTATCAAACTATTCCCAAGTATTGAATCACGTGTAGACTAGATTTGACTCATACATATAGATAAATTTTTCATATATAGATTCAAATGGTTCATACACTATATAAAATGACTCTTACATAAGCTATAATGACTCATACTCAGTCCATAATATGAGTTAATAAGTCATATGAAATCTATACACCACAAATATACATCTCATATTGACTCATAATAAGATCATGTGTTTGTAAAATTTATATGCGAGGGAGTCGTAAATAAATCATATTCCTTATTTGATGACATATATATATATATCTCAATACATAACCATCTTTTCCACTTTCCAGTAATGAAATTTTAGAATACTTTAAATTTTTTAAGAATCATTTTAAATCAACTCTGGAATTCTCCAATGATTAAAATTACATCAAACTAACTCCAATTAAATATAATAATTATTATAATAATTCGAAATTCCTCAAGATAGTTATCAAGATCCTTTAACACATGTGAATACACAAATTAGAGCATTTAAAAAAGTTCAATGACCTTTCATTCCAACCTTCAAATCAAATTATTAAAATCATTATCCATGTGATGTTTTTTCAATAATTTCTCCATCATTAAAGTGAATCACCACATGGATGGATTCTCCATAAATTTTAACAAGCTTATTTTGCATTTTGAAATTGTGTTAAACCTTTTATATATAAATTATTAAATTTTTATAATATATACACTATTGAATAACTACTCTATTGTTACCAATTCACTTCCAATGTAACCTATTTTATACAGTTATATGATCACTTAAAGCACTTTTCTGAGCTAGACATACAAACTCAAGAAATTATCACATTTTCAGGGCTACTCACTAAGAATCAATCACTTCAAAATTCCATTTCCACAATATAAAAAATTAACATTTTTAATGTCTTGAAGATCCAAAATCCAACTTCATTACTCTATAAAAGAAATTATAATTACTTTATATTTATAAGAAATAAAAAACAACCAATATGGCAATTTAATCCCCCTATTTGGATTTTTTATAAATCCCAAATCCCTTAATTTACTCAAAACTTAAATGTAATTATTCTCTCCCTAATTAGAAATAAAAAAGGGAGTAAAATTATATTTCACCTTATTAACATTATGAGTACAAGGTAGTGGTTGTTATTTCAAACTAATTGTTCTTATTTTAATAATGACTTCTTCAACACATTTTCTCTTCAAATTTCACTATGCTGAATTTTTTCCATGTTATAAGGGTAATTGAATATGATTTATAGAAATATTAAATAAATTAGCCAACTATCAGTTTACTTGGGCAAACCTAATATTGAAAATAAGTGAGTTAAAATTTGAAAATAAGTTTATCCATTAGAAAACCACAATGTGATACCAAATCAAAATTTTCACTAGTTAGGTGATTCTCAAACAGAATTGTAATAATTTTTATGAAATTATACTCACATGAAAACATACATAAAAACATTCATCTATAAAATACTTTCTCCAATTTTATTAGATAATAAATACCTTATAATGATAGTTTTTAAAATGAACAAAAATATAGATTAGAATGTCATAATCATGCCTAAATCATCAATTTTTGAAGTGGCTATCTAAAAATACATATTCAAAAGGAGTTAGTAATTAATTTAAATAATATCCCTTTTTAAAATACCCCCCTCACCCATAATGAAATTATCTGAGTCCCTCTTCACCTCTAATTCCCATGATTTTAATAGAATTAAGCTGATATTGGACTGAGGAGAGTCATTTTGAACTATTTGGTTTGAAAACTATGGTTGATATAGATTTAAAAACATTGTTACTCACTTACTTGATACTATAAAATGGATAGTCTTATCCATGATATCATCCATCTTGATTTTCCAAATTATGAACATGTTTAGGAAGCATGAGATTATTATTGATTTCATCTTTCTTCTTAGCTAGAATGGGTTTCCTAAATTTATCAAATAGATAGGTTTCTTTATTTTCCACTTGCTCTATATTATTATCCTTTTCTAGATGATCTAAATATATGGTTAATAAATATTTTTTTTTCATTCTCAACCTTCTTCTTTGGTGTGGATTCCTTCTTTTCAGTATCAGTATTAGAACATGATCCTACTAGTTCTTTTCCCCTATCATTCTATAATTCTCCTTATGTAACCATTGTCATACAATTTTAATCAACATGGTCCTCCATAATTCACCTTCAATGAATATATTCATCATAATTTAACATTCACTTTTTACACAACCTATCATACTATTCACTAGGAGTGTCAACCCCCAAGCAAATAACGTTACATCTCTCTCGGATTGACTCTTGTTTTTTAGATTATAGATTTCTCACTTAATACATGAATTTTAGGTCCATAAATAGCCTATGACAGGGTTTATCTTACCAAATTAGTATAATATTTTCCTTTTTGGTTTAATATCCTTTCCAAAATTCTTCATTTACTTATTAGAATTACTTGATTCAGAATTATTTTGATAGAGTCCAAATGTATACTTGTCTATTTTATTTTAATTTTCCAACTTTTGCAGTGATCATTTTTACTCAGGGGAATAAAATTTTATCCATGTTGGTATATAAAATTTTTATCTATATGATTTACCACTTATCTTACAATAATCAGTGAAATTAGTTGAATAATTAATACTAGTTTTGAGAAATAGGTTATCATTTTTCAGTGGAGAAGATTTTCATTTTATTTTATCTCAAATCACTCTAAATTATATCCTTATATAAGTTTTATATACAAACATATTTTTCCACCAATTTATCTATTTTTTTTCAATCTACTATCTATACTAACAATTTCTGACAAATATATTTCTTTTATATGTAGGTGAATTCTATCTAGATATGCAGCATTAATGATTTTAGGTTGGAACCCAATATTCTTAGACATATTTTTTGGGGAAATGTTTCTTACATATTTCCATATTAATTTTGGAAATATTATTGGTTTTATTATAATTTATTATCTTACACTTTTTTTAGTTTTTTACATTTTTTCATAATTATTTAGCAAAAAAGATTTAGTGCAGTCAGACTTAACTATGCATTGGGTAACAGTTTTGGCATGAGTTGGTTGTGGGATATTCTTCAGATGATCCCTATATATTATTTCATAAAACAGTATTATTATTTATATCATGAACCCCTTATATATTTTTTTATCATTACTTATCTTCTTAGTAAATTGGGAAGATCGATATTTTATATCTTTTAGATTTTTCAATTTTACATTCATCTTTAGGAACATCATATTTATATCATACTTCCCAACATCAACTGAACTCAATCATTCTTCCCATTTTATTTTTATCCACAAAACTATATCCGCATGCAATTTTTTATTTCATATAATGAATTTTCAAAATATTTCACCCTATTTTCCTTTTCTTTTAGCTCTGAAACATTGAAATTCATTTAAACTTAGTGTAACTTATCCAATGCATGGATCACTTATTTAAAAGAATTCATTAAGAAACAAGTTATTTTATTTTATAAGTTTCCTTTATATTCTATAATGTTTTATTTTATATGTTTAAATATGGACTAAAAAGAATTCATTTTTATTTATGGGTGTTTCGGGGGTGTTTGGGGCTAGTTCAGATCTCGGAACCCCGATTTTGTGTTGAAAAGGGACTAGTGCATGGTTAAATGAAACTGTGCAGGGTAGGCCACACTATTAGATCTAACCAAGAAAGGATGGATTGATAGTATTAATGGATAGCATGGTTTATTAAACTATTTTTTTGAGTCACACACCTATGTGGGAATGTCTAAAATTTTAACAGACAATTTTTTCACAGTTTGCATACGGTTAGTCAAATTGTGCATAAAACTATGCATGGTGACCTTCCCAGTAGTTAAGCATGAACGGTTGGTGCACGGTTTGGCCAACCATGTGGCCAAACATTAAGACCCCGTAATTTGGGTGATTTTACCAAAATTATCCTTTTGATCTTATAAATTTCAACTATATTTTCATTTCCTCCTACACACGGTATCTCATTGGAGAGTTCTTCTTTGATGAATATCCAATGAAGTGGAAGATCTCCTATGTCTAATATTGGATTCAAATTTTGTTCATATAGTTTAATCCATGTTGATGATTTATCGATTCCTTTTTTTCCATTCCTCATTTGTTATGGAATCATCTGTGTTATTTAGGGGAAATGAAATTCTCATTATCTGTAGTTTCTTCATCCCTTCTTAGATTTTATTCCAATATGAGCCTAATTAGGATATAATACTAACTGATTTATCCTCTATGAACCTATGGCAGGTGGTCTCATGCCTTCTATTTAAACATTAGGTATTTATATATGTTGTTTTACTACTTTCTCAATTTATGGAGAGATGCGTTGAATAGATTTTAAATCATTGGATTAAATTTAAAGGCATAGGAGGTCATAAATGAATGATTATAGGTTGTGGTACTTTAATTAGAACCCCACCTTTGGTAGGTTGATAATAAATTGGACCATCATGGGGGGAATTTTCAATTGGATTCATTAGGGTCTGCTCTTTTTCCCCTTTCTTTTGGATGTCAAATGTGAATTGAATTATGAATTGGAATGTGATTTGAATTTTGATATCAATTTTAATTGAATTGACTAATGGGAAGGTTTAAAATTAGCATAACCCTTGTCTATTGGTTTATAATGGCTTGTTTAATCATGTGAGTCTTGTTGTAATCAAATGACCATGTGAGTACTTGAAAGGTATGCCATCTATGATTTTCCCATGAATTGAGCAACCATTTTAGGTGAGATTGAATTGATATTTTCTTAGTGATGACCTTGAAATTTTTCAATTAACTTGATTGAATAAAATTTATTAAATGTTATTGAATGATATTGAATGGTTATATTCCTTGGTTGACACATGTCTTCAATGACAAATATCATGGAAGGACTCAATTGGATTCTACCTTTCCTATACTCGAGTGACACATGGACTCCCTAGTGAAATACCAAGGAAGGACTAAGAGTCTTGATAGTTATACGCCAGAGTGACACTTGGACTTCTTATGGGAAACCAAGGATGGACTCTACGGGACTAGCTATTATATGTCAAGGGATACTTGGATTACATATATATTTACAATGAAATAATCAAAGTTCATTTGATCATATAATCCATGGGTGATACTTGGGCTCCCGTAGTGGACCAATATAGATCGACTCTAATGGAAGATATGTTATACCACACATAGAGTGATAACTAGGTTCTAGTGGGGATTTCCATTGATGGGCTTGTAGGTTGTTAGTTAATATTATAATTAGAGTGATACCTAGATTACAAATTAGGAATGACAAGGATAAGAACATAAACATGAATGAATAATGGACGGAATGATTTATATGATGTGTCTACCAAACCAAAGTACAATATTGGATTCCTTATTTATTTATAAGTTATGGATGGGTTTTTTAGGCATCCTTTGTTTACTTATCATCACAGGGGGTTATGGGATACACACCGGGTCTCGATACTTAATAATTAAATGAGATTGAATCATTAAATGATTTTGATTATAAATGAAACAATCCCAACAATTAATTATGATACATACTTTATAAATGAAATTTATGAAATTAATTGATTATAAAGTGAGAATGTGAACTTTATAAGGTGATTACTTTTATTACTTACCTTACTTATTATATTAATTCATGCACACTGTGACTATTATATATTTTCAAATTTGATGGAACTAGATCATGGGTTCTTTCCTACTTGAATTATGTATCACACCCTATTCGGTCCGCCATTGAGTACCCAGATAGACTATATGATGGCATTTATGGATAATATAAAGATCCATACTCTAGGTTACTGATTGATGGTTAGAAGTAAGTGAGCACATGACTGAGTTGAGGTTCATGATGCTAGATGGTATACTTTTTAACCTTTTTTTGATACATGTATTGTATTGTGGTTCTATTGATACCATTATTGGATGTTTTTTAGAGACATATAGCATGTTTTTTCTCATTTTATATGAGATTCATTTTGATATTTTTATATATTCCTACTATGTAACTATTGTCTGATTGTTATTTCAACTCCTATTAATTTTATGTTATTGATATTCCAATATTCTATATTCTGGTGAAGAGTTTTTAGTCTTCCCATAGACACACCTAGTCCCTCGCTTCTAGTAGGCAGCCTATGGTGATTTAGGAGATATGCTTGAGGTCAAGTGGCCAACCAGAATCGGGGCAGCGTTGAGTGGAATCTGGGTAAGAGATGTTAAAAAATGGTAATAGAACATTAATTACTAGTTTTATTTACTGTATTTAGACAATATATAGGAGATTGGAAGGAATATGAATTTGTTAAAGAGCTATGCCTAGGTGTAGCTAACCCATGTAGAGGAAAATAATAACTTCCTCAAACGAAAATTTCAATTTTCAAGATTTTTACTATTATAGTTCATTTGATTCCACCATTGGGTGATGTACTTGAATTGTATTATTATTATTGATACAATTGTGGGTTCTATTTTTTTGTGGCCTAATAAGATGTGGGCATTCCATATCATGCATTATTTTAGGAACTCTACATGAATCGCATGCCATGCATTATGACATTCCATTTAGGATGCATTACTTTCTACATGATATTGTCATTGGTTCCATGATAAAAATACTTGTTATTGTGATAGGTATTCTAGAATGTGTTATGGTATAGATTATATGGTAACCATATTTTGATTTATGAGATGTATGTGAACACATGGATTGGAATTTTATGAACCATTAGTTCAATCTTTTAAACATTAAATTCAATATAATTAAGAAATAAATGAAATGTAGAATGAATCTAAAAATGAAATTAAAAATGAATTGTTTAAAGTAGTGAAGTTGACCAAGAATTGAACTTAGTAGTGGAAAGTGGGTAGTTTCATTGGATTTTATATATGATTTTTACATCACCCAGACTAGAATCAAGGAGCAGGAAATGGGTTGTGTTCTTATATAGGAAGGTTTGTACCTATCCTATTAAAGTATATGTTATTTTTAGATATTAATATTGATAATGATGTTAAACTAAAGAATTTGTTTGGAATTGTAGAGGAATTGCAACATGATGACCTCTGGTCATACACCAGGTGGGTCGATGTGAACATTCCCCATAGGTAATTGGCCTTCGGAAGAGGTATAGTTCCATAATGGGTTCTTTTCCTTTATAAAGACTGTTTAGGGAGCATTGATACCCACCATGCATATTGCAGAGGTGATGTGTGAAATTTAATAGAAGCGTCCTCCCACTTTTTTGAGGTATGGAAGGACCACATACTGTGTTTTCATTGCTAAATGCCTTTCTATATGACTTCAATCATTTATAGACGCCTCATGGGAGGTGGATAAATCTTAATACATATATGATGTTTGATTAATCTAAGAGTTTGTGGGTAATTATAACTCAAACAAATCATCATCGGGGGATGGATTGGAGGGATTTTCATATGGCCTTTTATGACTACATATATCTTGAGATATTGATAGATGATATATCCTGAGAGTTCATGCACTTGGATCAGGGTGTGTTATCAGTTATGTATTATTCGGCCCATTTTACAGAGCTCTATCACTTCGCACCTATTCTGATGGGAGATGAGTTATATAAATCTAGGATATTAATGAATGGTATCAGGTTTGACATATGATCATAGGTGAATGTCTTTTATCTAACTATCATCTCTTGAATAGTTAATTAAGTGCTTATAAAATAGCGTAACCTGAGAGAGTCTAGGGGTTAGAGCCAGGGTGGCTCAACATATCGATCAGGTACTGTATCGAATGGTATTAAGAAGCATCATTTGGATGTCCCAAGCAGTAATATTAGTTATTAAACCAATTACTCGGGTATTCAGGGGAGGTTCTACTAATGCGGTAGTCTATGAAATTTGAGGCCATTGTGTATGGGGGACCCAGTCAAGTGTTGATACTAAGGAAATATGGGTCATCTACAGTGATTTTATAGAACTTTTCCTCTAACAACAAATGATATATCATGCGTACCCACTCCATTTTTAGGATATAGGTCAGTAGATTCCCATAAACAAGGGAGGTGAAGTATAGCTAGTCAATCTGGATGAGGAGGTGGTTGTGGTTGTGGTCTTCACACCCTAGTTTTACGGTAATAACAAGGTGGATCTTCTCAGGGTAGCTAGGAAGTATCACAAGGTCACAGTTCTGTCCAAATATATATAGTGAAACAAACCCCTAAGGAGAAGTATCCCACACCTACTATGATAGTAGGTAATATTTTGGTAGACTCTACTTTATCATATTCCCTTTTTAATAGAGGGTATTCATATAGATTTATATCTATTTCCATTGTGGAGATACTTGGGATTAGTGTTCAGTCTTCTAACGATTTTATGATTCTTGACACTCATTTGGGGATTATAATGGTGGATATACATCAGTGTAGGGAGTGCCCCCTGAGATTGGTTGGTATCACATCTTATGGGTCATCTTTTTCCTTGATATGAACCATTTTTACATCATTCATAGGATGGACTGGTTGATTCTGTTTCATGATTTATTTGATTTCTATCATTGAAGGTTTACCTTCACATCACCATAGATAGGAGATTTTATTCAAAAAGTTGAATAGGATGTAATGGAAATCCAGGATAGACCCAATAATCTTGGGCTAGGTAGAATAATATCCTAGGTTTTGTGTTTATATCTAGATGGCTAGGGAACATGTTTGAAATATTTTCCTCTAGTGGTTGATCATTTCAGGGATTTTTTCTTAGAATACTTTTCAAGATTACCAATAGTGATAGATGAAGTGTTCTCTATCGATCTAGTGTCAAGAGCTTCATCAGTATCAATTCCACCTTATAGGATGGATACTACTAAGATGTAAGAGATCAACATGCATCTAGAGAATTTAGAGGCAAAGGGTTTTATCTAATCCAATACATCTTCATGAGGTTCTTAGGTCCTTTTTTTCCAAAAGGGAAGATAGAACCCTCATGATATGTGAGGATTACCAAATATTTAACCAGTTGATAGTTAAGAACTTGTATCCCCAGTCATGGATAGATGATATCTCTGATCATATTTGAGGATATTAGTTATTATCAAGGATTTATTTGAGATCTGGTTATCATCATGTTCATTTTAGACCACTATAAAAACCCTACATATCCTTTCATAGAAGGTATGATCTAAATGAGTTTTTTTTATGTTGCTCGATCTTATGAACGCACTAACAGTCTTCATGGGACTAATGAACCAAGTGTTCCATACTTATCTTGATTCATTTGCAGTGGTTTTTAGGGATGATATTTTTATGGATTCTCACAATATTCCCAACCTTGAAAACACCTTTAGATCATATTAGATACATTTAGAGAGCTACAGTTATATGATAATCTCACAAAGTGACACTTTTATATGGATCAAATTCACTTCTTGGGTCACATTATCTCAGATAGAGGAATATAAGCTGACATATAGAATGTGAGATTTGTAGTTATCTGGGAGTTTCCTAAGAACTAATTTGAGGTGAAGAGTTTCTTGGGGTTATTGATTTCCAAAGGCATTTCATAAAACACTTATCACACTTAGTTATGCTGCTTATAGACATGACTAATAAGGGTGGTAAGTTTTTTTTGTCAAATTCCTACGAGGGAGCCTTTTAGTAGATGAAAGGGAGATTGAATTTAGCACCAATACTGATTTTGTCAGATCCAATATAGAGTTACACTATTAACAACAATGCATCAGGTGTCATTCTTGGAGTAGTTATTATACATGGAGATATTGTCATGGAATATGTGTCTCGGTTGTTGAGACAACATGAGATGAATTACCTGACGCACAATCTTCAGTTAACCATAGTTGTTCACATATTGTGTTGTTGAAGAAATTACTTACATTGAGATAATTTTTGGGTGCACACGGAACACAAAAGCCACAAGTATATTTTTACATAGTGTGATCAAAATCTGAGGTAGTGATGTTGGATTGAATACCTAAAGCCTTTTAATTTTGATATTTCCAATACACATGGTAAGGGAAATGCAGTGGATGATGCACTAAGTAGGTGGAATCAGATACATGTAGTTTAGTAGGTTGGTAGTGAGTGGGATCTCATGGAATGGTTCTTTGAGATGCACTTGGAGGTGCAGGAAAGTCATGGACAAATTTATCTTTGATCTTTAACTATGAATTCTAGCCTTTTGGATCAATTAAGGCTGAGGAAACTATCATATTCTGAGAGACTAGTTCTACTAGAGAGTGTGGAAGGTGGGTACCCTTCTTTAGGTTAGACTGTAGGTGAGTATAAGATTCTATATATACATGGTTTCATATGGGTTTCAGCAGACATGGGTGAGAGGATGATGTCATACTGTCATGATTAGGGTTGGGAAATGCACCCTATAATCACCAAGAGGTATCAGGATTTACATCACTAATAATGGTGGTTAGGTATGAAAAGATATCTAGCTAGTTTTTTTATGATGTGTTCCTCTTATCAATAGGTGAGGAAATTAAACTTGAGACCATCCTAACATTTGCAACAGAATAACATTCCCAAGTGGAAATGGGATGTCATCATGATGGATTTTGTGATAGGTTTACCAAGGTAACATTGAGGTAATGATTTCATATGGGTTGTTGTTGATAGGCTCATAAAGGTCACACATTTCCTACCTATTAAGGATAAAGTTTCAGTATATGAGCTTCAATGATTGTATATATATGAGATAGTATGACTTCATGGGGTCCCACGTACTCTCATTTTAGATAGGGATGCTCAGTTTACGCCTTATTTATAGAAGATTTTATAGATATAATTGGGTATCCAAGTTCTTCTAATCTCAAATTACCACCCTCATACAGATTTCCAGTTAGAAGATATGATACAAGTGCCTGAGGAAATGCTGCGTTCATGCATCCTAGATTTCAGGGGCTCCTGTGAGAGGCATATACCCCTAGTTGAATTTTTCTATAATAATAGATTTAAAACTACTATTTAGATGGATCTTTAAGAGGATATTTATGATTTTCAATTAAGATCAACCCTATTTTGGTTAGAGGAATGAGATAAAGATATTCTCAGACCTCTTCTTGTTCGGGAGGCCACATAGCAGGTACAGTTGATTTAGAAGTGGATGGATACTATACAGTCTTGATAGAAATATTATGTTGATTTTTGTAGATGAAATCTAGAGTTTCAGGTTAGAGATCAGGTCTTTTAACATGTATCTTTGGCTGGGACACTAGAGTATCATGATACTGGGTAAGATTTCACCATAGTATATCAAGATGTTCAAGATTCTATCGAGTGTCGAGCCAATATCCTATCATTTATAGTTACCTCATAGGTACCATGACATGTATAGTGTCTTCTATGTATCTCATTTGTGCCACTATTTTATAGACCCATGTTATGCATTTCATCCAGAGGAGGTCGAGTTATAAGTAGATACGTCCTTTGAAGAACATATGATATGTATTGTGGATTGTATCAGGAAATTTCTCTGAGGTCGGTCAGTTTCATTAGTACAGGTTATATGAAAACATGACCATGTATAGGATGAGAACTGGGAGTGGGAGGATGATGTATGAGCACATTGGATGAAGTTGTTCTCTAGCATTTCTGACCACCCTTGAGAAGGGAATTTGGGAACGAATTTCTTTAAGGTATGATTTTTTAAGAACCCATTTCTATTATGAGTTATGGATCCTTTTATTTCTATCATTTTTCTATTTAAATGTTTAAATATTGAATAATATGAATTCTCTTGAGGTCATGGGTGTTTTGGGGGTGTCTAGGGATTGTTTAGAGTTCGGAACCAAACTTTTGTGTTGAAAAGGTCTTGGTTCTTGGTTAAAACAAACCGTTGGGGCATGCTACATGGTTAGTTCTAACTTTGTTAGGCTTAAACAGGAGTCGGAGGATCTCACATGGTTTTATAAACCTTGTGATTTTAGGGGAACACCCATGTGGAAATTTCTGCAATTTAGACAGAAAATTTTATCATGGTTTGTGCATAGTTTGTCAAAAAAATGTGTACAATCCATGTGGGGTTTCCTTCCCTATAGTTTACTATGCATAGCTGGCACATGGTTTGGAAAAACATGGGTCCAAACCATGAAAACTAGTAATTTGGGTGATTTTACAAAAAATTACCTCTTTAATCTTATAAATTTCACCCTAATTATTATTCCTCATATAGATAACATATCATTTGAGGGCCCTTATTTTATGACACCCCAAGGAAGTAGGATATATCATCAATTTGATCTCAAATTCATGTGTCGCTCATTTCATTAGATCTTAATCCATGAGTTATCAATTCCTTTTGTGTATTTCCTCTTTTGGTTTGGTATTAGATGTTCTATTTATGTGAAATATAATTTACATTATTTATAGGCTCTTCATCTATTCTTCAATTTTGTCCTAGTGTGATTCATATTAGGGGCTAATACTAGAATAAATATCTTATACGAACATGAAGTAGGTAGTCTCATGACTTTCATATAATGTCAATTTTTTTGTATATGTCATTGTACCATGCTCCAAATTCTTAGTGTGATTCCTTGAAATGTGTTTAAATCCTTCGGTTAAATTTATTATCATGGCATATGTAATTAAATTTTCCATCAATGAATGATTATTAGTTGTGGAACATGAATTAGAACCACCCATTAGGAGGGCTGATAATGATTGGACCACCATGGGGGAATTTTGAATTGGATTCCTTAGGGTTTTCCCTTTTCTCCTTATTTTGGTATTTCAAATGTGAATAGAATTGTGAATTGGAATGTGAGTTTAATTTTGATATAAATTGTAATTGAATTGATTAAAGGGAAGGGATGAAATGACCATGAACCTTGTTCCTTTCCTTGAAATGGATAGTTTAAGCATGTGAGGCTTGTACTAATAAAATGCCCACATGATTAATTAAGAGTTAATACTTCTAAGATTTGCTGATGACTTGAGTCACCTTATTTGGTTATATAGGACTTAAATTTTCATGGCGATTACCTTAACATGTTTAAATGGTGTTGATTAAATTTAATTTATTAAATGTTATTGAATTATATTTAATGGTTATGTTCCTTTAGTGGAACATTGATTCAATGACTAATGTCATAGAAGCAATCAATTGGATTCTACCATGATTATGACTAAGTGAAACTTGGACTCCCTTGTAGAATACCAAGGATGAACGTAGAGGCCTGACAGTTATATGCTTGAGTGAAACTTTGACTCCATATCCTCAAAAGAAACTTTTAATTTTGAACCCCTTTTAAGGGAAACGTGAGAACCCTCACAGCATTGTCAGATCAAACACCAAAAGAAACTATAGACATGATAAATAAAAGATTAATTTTGTTCAAATAAATCATTGTAAACAATTTCCAGGGAAAAAAATTTACCTATGTTTCCAGATCATCCTTTTTGTTATCTTCATAATGATACACCAAATAGTCCCTAGATTATAAGTATTCCTCTTTGTTAATATTCTCTATGTTGAAGCCTCTAATCAGTATATGGTATTTCATGTCAATCCACTAACATTTATCCTTAGTAGTTTTAACACAAAGTAATATTCCCATAATTTAATCAATATCATCCTTCATTTACTTAATATGCAGAACATCCTCCACAATCCCTTCACCCAGGTGCATGAGCAGTTCCATATTCTGGTCTAAAAACTCAGATTCCTAGCACTAAGGGAAATCGGGAGACTATGCCTCTCACAGCTATCCAAAAGGTAGTGTATCCTCCTTCTCGAAATGAATATCCTCTTAACTGTAGAAGAATACCCCCATGCTAATCCCAAGTCTTCTATTCTGCATCCCCATGAAGAACTACTAAATCTTCTGAGGTATCCTCAGCCTATGTAAGCTCCTTGTTGTTCTCTAGTGTTCTATTGTCTCCTATTTGGTAATCCTTCCTGCCACCTTCCACTATCTGGGGATCATATTCCATGGATATACCACCCTTTTTGATTGACCGAGTCTCTATTGGACTATTTAGGTATGAGTAGTCTTTACATTCCCTTGATTTCTATTTCCTGGTGACAATGCAACTCCTTGGGTCCCTATTTTCTTTATTTTCTTTCTTCCTCCTTGGACTGTATAGAAATTTACCATACCCTCAAGTTGAATTTTCATATGAGGTTTGTCATTATTCATCAGACTCTGCTTCTAAGGAAAAATTGGTATTTCATTCAACCCCCCAATCGGCACTCAGGCTGTTGAAGTCATTGTTCATATTGAGACAAGATATAGTCCTCAGATTGGACACCTGAGTGACCTTCATCTGACTGCAGCCACCATGAAGGATAGTTCTCTCATGGATCAGAGGAAAAGAATCATTCAAATCGGGTGTATTGTTTCTCTCATTAAGGACCCTTACAACAGCTTAAAATACACCATCCCTAACATTTTTCAGAGTGCTTGGGTGCCTGCCCATTCCCCAATCCTCCATCCTTGATAATATTAGTGAATTTAGGGTGCACCGTGGGACTGGACTCACCCTCGACCATCTCAGATGATTTGGGAATGCCCAAATCATGTTTTAATAGTGATAATATGTCTTAAACTCTTGGATCAGTATGCATGAACAATTTATTAGCAATGATAGGTTCAAGGATGTGAGAAAACTTATTAGACTCCAGATCTAAAGGGGGAATAATGAGGGTTGCATCATACAAATTGGCAATAGAATTACCATAGGAGAGTCAGGATCTCACGTAAAATGCCACTAGTTCATTCTACTTCGAGATAGGAAGAAATTTTTGAGCCTCCACTCAAATAGGGATATCACTGCTTGTATGATTCGGAGTACTAGTAGAGAAAATTTCCTCACCATCAGAGATAAGAGATTATCGGTATTCAATTTGGATGTGACCAAGATGATAACATGAAATATAAAATTTGAACTAGTTTTTGAAAACCACTGATTTTTGTAGCAAAACTCATCACCAACCTCAATCCAAACAATATTGACTAAAGGCCTTTAGAAATCCACTTCAAAAAAAGTTGGGGAGAAATCAGGTGGCATAAGGAGTTCAATTTCTCATCGAAGTATATGAACCTCCTAATGAGGTTACCCAGCATCTATAGAATAAAAAGATTTTGGAACGGAAGGGGAGGTTTGAAAAGCTAACACAAATTTATACAGTGGGGAGGTTGTAGTTTTAGTGGAATTAATAACTCCATATAAGAATAATTAAGTGGGGGACTTTGCAAGAATGAATCCCTTTGGACCATATGGAAGCAATACCATCAAAACATGTGAAGCGAAGATGAAATTGGAGAGGATCCAAGAGCCCAACCATGACGTGGTTTTTCATAGGTCAAACACTATTGAATAACCAGTCAAAGTAGTCGAGTAATGGCTAGAAATGGCTAAAGCAGGCTATAAGGGACAACTCATAGAGTGATGGGGCTTCCAAGAACCCCTAGAGAGAAATTGAAAATGATAGAGATCCTTTGTGGAGGGCAGGGACTTTCGAACAAAAGTGGATATGAGGGAAATCTAGGAGAGAGGAAGGATCGATGAATGGGAATAATTCCAGTAGAGAGTGGGTGGTGGGAAGGATGAACATCACCGCCACAACTTGGACTCCATATGGACTACCAAAGATGGACTCTTAGGAGATGGATATTATATATTGAGTGATACATGGATTCCATATGGATTTTTAAGGATGGAATCAAAGGGTATTTGATCATATATTTCATGGGTGATACTTGGTCTCCCTTACTGGACCTCCAATGAAAGACTATAATGGAAGAAATGTTATACGACACCTAAAGAAATACTTGGGTTCTAGTGAGGATCTCCATGGATGGGCTTGTAGGGTGTTGGTTTATATTATACATGGAGCGATACCTTGATTCCAAATATGGAATTTCATAGATGGGATGAGGTTTATAAATGAGTAATAGATGGAATGATATATATGAAACCCTTTCAATTCCAATGCACAGTCTTGGATTTAGTATTTGTTTATAATTTATGGATATCTTGTTTAGGAATACTATGTTTACCTATCTTAACGAGGTATGTCTGCACCGTGCTGCCTTCTTTCCAAACAACATAATAACAACAAAATAGGGGAGGAGGTTCGGCCGTGTTCGTACGGCCTGACCTCCTCCCGTTATCTTGATAACAGGCGGCTAAATCGTTAACGTTGAACGCCCCAGTATTCACGAACATAAAAATTAAACCCCTACCTCAAAGAAGTTTGAGGATATTCGTGTCGCGGAATATGGCATCGCTGTGAGGCTCCATATATGTTGACAGAAAACATCCAAAGTGGAGAGGCGTCTCCCTTCCATTGACACGAGAAGAAGAACGAAGGATGGCACGTCGTTGTTCTTTGGAAAATGGTGTGACAGCGTTCTTTGTCGAGGTAGAAAAGTTCTTCATCGGAAAGATAATGTTCTTCCAATGTGAAGAATGCTCCCCCATCTCAACGCAACGAAGCAACCAAAAATAAAATAAGGCCTTTGCCTTATTTTATAACCTTTTCCAACATTTTTAAAAATTCAATCATTAAAAATGAATTCTCTTCATTTCATTTAACTTAACTTGTCAAAATTAAATGGAGTGATAAGTTGGCAACAATAATGACAAGAGATGTTTTAAAAGGAGTTAGGGAAAAAATAAATGAAAAGGTGGGGGCTCGTGTGGGCCCCACATCATCTTAAATCCTCACAAGGGGAGTTAGAACATCAGTGGGTCCCACCCCAACTCCCTCACATGGGCTAAAAAACTTATGAAAGTGGAATAAAAATTGTAACATGATTTTTATTTCACTTTAAACTTAATGTATTTTTTTTAACAAATATCTCCGAGCAAACACAACTCCAGAAAAGGTATTCCTAAGCAAATACCAGTGATGCGGTTTCACCGGTGCCCTCAGATTTCGATTCCGAGCATCGGTTCAAATGTTAGAAAATCCTGCTCGTTCGTTCACTGAACGTATCCGAGCTAAACTTCAGAAATTGATTTCGGGCTCACCGGGCCTCGGAATCAGGTGCTGTCAGAAAATGCATACTCGTAAAATCCCAAAGAAATTAAGAAAAAAAATTCCTTGAAATTTACAGGTCTTTACAGGATAGAAGTATTTTGGATAAGTCTAATAGTTGGAATCGATCATGTTTGACATTGTATACTATTGTTAAGGTTAAATCATTTCATGAGATTGTTTTTGGATTTTCATAAAAATGATAACTCAGAGGTCAGACGACAACCTGTCACATCCGGCAAGGCTGTCAGACTTAAACCTTCAACCGAGGGGTGACAAGGTCGGATCACCTACCACTGGCATATGTGATGTCCTAGTTTTTATAATGTAGTTTTTTTAAATAGTATTAAAAATTAATTATAAATTCATTATTTTTGGAACCCTATACAATTAAGATAAATAGATTATTTTGGAATTCTATTATCTTTTGGAGTGAAAGATGAGTTTGTGGTAAGAATTAGTTGAAGGATGAAACTCTACTTGGCAAGTATTTTTTTTCCTCTTATTATATGAGTAAATTAATTCTTATACTTTAGTGAAGGTATCTTAAAACCAAATAAGTTTTATCCTAATACCTTATGTTTTGTTGAACCGATGATATTTTACATCATCTTAGATTGATGGCTTTGACGCCCTCAATTTTACACTAGTTTGTGATTAATGACCTCAATCACTCTCTATAAATATTTACGTTTTTCCTCAAATTATATGTCTATTATTTCCACCATATTTTATTAAACCAATTTCTGATGTGGGTTTTCCACAAAGATATTTTTCTTTCTTTAACCATTTATTTTCGAAGAACAATTTCAAATTGTGAGGACATAATTTATTGAAGTAGGGGATAATGTAAGACCCCAAGATTTTATAGTACGTTATCTCATTAAAGTAATTCAATAGCTTTCACTACACGCAACACCGAGTTCGAACGCACCACAACTTACTAAACTAGCCGTTCAAAAAGTAGTTATAAATAGTATTAACTCTATTTTGAATTTTATATACTCTATATAATTTTAACAACCATATTATGTGTTTCGTAGACATAATATAAGAACAAATTCAATTTTTTAGATAAAGGAAGTATTTTTCAAAAATGCAATTTTACCGCCTATTAATGGTGATTTTTTTAAATTAAATACCTGATAATTTTATATAAAATTTGACAAAATAAACTTTTTATTTAGAATAGAGACACAAAAACTTAGTTTGGAGAAATTGTTGGTACTTTTCTGATAAATTTCATATTTTTATGAACAGTGAAAATATTGTGTTTTAATTGAAAAAAACATTTTTAATCATAATAATTTATAGTGTTAAATTATGAATTTTAATTGTATTGAAGTATAATTATATTATATTTTATCATTTATTACAATTTAGGTCATTAAAAGTAATTTCACATTTAAATTTGACATAAACAATGTCAATCATTTGATAGTTTTTACTTTTTAAAAAACCTGCTTTTTGGTTTTGATAATGGAAATAAATTTTAAATTAATATATATAACTTATATTTTTTGAATTTGGTAAAATGGACTTCATTTTTTGAATACATAAATTCAAAATTAGCTTAGGGTAAATTTTTGGTTTTGTTTTGAAAACTTTCAATTTTTGATGAATAGTAAAAAAACATTGCGTTTTTATTTAAAACCGACTTTTTATTTAAATAATTTTCTGTTTTATTAAAATTTATTTTAATTAAAAACAAATAAATAATACCTATATAAGTTCAATGTAATTCATTTGTGTCATTTTATAATAAAATTAGATGTATAAAATTTTATTGAACTTTTTAACGTTTTTTACCCACCTTTTAGGAGCATTTGCAAATTTTCATAAAACTTAATTTTACCGCTTCTGTGAGTTTAATTTCAAAAATCGTAGAGATGCTATTTAAATAAGTAAGTAAAATTTGGTTCATTAAAATGATAATAATTTTTGGTGAATAGTAACTTTTGACTTTTATTTACCGCGGTTAAAAGTAAATAGGGTAATTAATGGAAAAAATGATATTATAATTACCCTAACACATATCCTAATTCTATTGGATAAGTTTAATTCGACCAAAAACAACCTTATAAATAAAATATGACCCTATTTGGTCCACTAGGATAATATTAGGACATTTATTATTATTTTTTTCAAAGAAGAGTTAAAAGTTTTAAAATAAATGTTTAATAACTAATACTTTTTTATATATGGTTACACAAAATATAACTTCCACTATAAATATTCATTCTAAAGATAAAAAGATTTCCAACATAATGGTATTTTATTTATAATTTTTATACTTTAAATAATTTAATTTATTTATGACACAATGATGATGCAGTAATTACCTTATTAGTGAAATATTAAAATAATTGATATTATAAATATCCAAATAAATGTAAATTGAGACTTGTATTTAATTCCACTAAATTTATAGGTTAATATGACATTTTAGGGTTTATTATATAAATTGTGTTCGAAGTGATAAGGTTTTTATGGCTTTCACAAAAACAAAATACCAAATAGTGTCAAAATTGACATAAATTAATTTTTAAAACAAATACTATATTATTGGTTGATAAAATATTCCCAAAAATCTAAGGATCAGAAAAAGGTCTTAAATAATATTATATATTTCATTGATGAACCACTTTAGGTTCTCTTGTATGTTTATAGTATATTTATTAACCATGTAGTGTAAGAATACAAGAAGACACTGTAAAAGTTAAACTATTTAACTAAGAGTTAAATCTAAAAGATAAGGTTAAAATGGTAACCAAAAATTGCATAAAACATATTGTATGAGATTATTTCGACCCATAACCACCTAAGGATTTAAATAAATTCATTTGGAGCCATTATAAACCGAAAATGATTGTATAATAAACTAATATTTTAATCTTTTCCTAAAGTGACCCTCACCCCTCTTATAAAAGGGAAATTCCCCTTCTCTAAAAATAACACCTCCAAAGCAGCTTGGCTTGGCCAAGCCCTGACCAAATATCCTCCCATGTTCCCTTACATAAACCTAAAGTTTTTACTTTGATCAGAAATCCTACCTAAGAATCCTTTTTCATCAACTGAATAGGATACACCCGAAGAAGATGTAATAATTTCACCACCTTCTTTTAAGTTCTTTTCTTCTTCCACATCCTCTTTATTTGTTGTTTCCATACCAAAATAATAAATCCCATAACTCCTACATATGGTGATGTTACTATAAATATGGTACAACCATATTCATTATTCTATCCATCCTATAAATGACAAATTCACCATACGTGTGTACGTATGGCTTACCCTCTCCACGCCGTGGTGTAGTTTGTTATTCAAACACTTCGTTATTTGGATGGGCATAATAATGAGTATAAATGATCTAAATAATAAATATAAAATGTTAATGATTCTGTATATATGATATACCATCCAATTACATATGATTTCACCATCAATATAATGATATTGTCGCTCATGCGTACGTACGGATTACCATCCCCACTACGTGATAAGATTTATTCCCATGTTCACCATTCAACAATGATTATAAAAATATATATTATTAAAAAGTATGTAACATATGACATAATAATTCTACTTGATATATATATATATATATATCTTTTTGTACTTACATATATCTTATTCACTTACTTCTGTTCAATATGATATGAAAACGAAAACAACATTGATGCATACGTACAACCTACCATCTCCATAAAGGGTGCCTTCAATTTCATATATCTATCTACTATAAATATTTATATTCTAAATATATATGATATATAAATAAATTTTTATATACTATAAGTATTTAAATCATGATCTAAATGATATGATCAATAATAACAAGTTAAAACACGTACGATAAAAAAGCGATTATTACCCAAAATGTTGATTTAACATGGAAATCATTATTAAATTGGTAGTATAAATTCATAAATTAATCATGTATGATATAATAAAAATTAATATGGTTCTGGTATAATTTAATAACATACTATGGTCATTATACGAGATGTTAAACGTACCCTTGACCAAAGTAAAGTGCAAATTAAGGGATAATTTCACAATCTCATTATTATTCGAGGTTGTTTTTACGTAAGTATCTACTGAGACATATTTATTATCCATTTCTATGTTACATAAAAGAGTTTTCAAAGGGATAATTTTTAAGGGACTATTTACTAAAACATCATTTTAAATGTTTTAAAGATTTATTCTTCTAACCCTTTCTCATTAATGTCCATGTTTTCAAAATGGTTTTAAGGATTTATTTATATGGACATGAATGCTTTTAAAATTTTAATTCCTTTCAAAAGATTCAAAGTGGTATGGGATACTTTGATTCAAAACTATATTTTAAATTACTTCCATTATAAGACTTTTAAATGTTATCCTGAAAAAGGGATATTTCTCTCTAATATTTTTACTGATCATTTTCAACTATGCCAATATCCTTTACGAGATATTATTCTTGATCGAGGTTGATTTATTATGAAACAAATCATCCATATTATATTGAAGGTTTTGTGATATGTTTGATAGTGGATGTGTTATTTTTATACAATTCATTGTATATGGATAAAGTATTGACATTTCATATGCTAGCTTTAATACGAATGTTTATGTTATGTTAAAACCTTTTCATATGAGGAATGAATTGGACTTAGTAAGTGATGGGTGGAGCTTGAAATAGATCCTCTATATATCGGTAGGTCTCATGAGACAAACTATTGTCTTATCACAAGGCCTTGAAAAAATCTTATTTGTAGTCTTGGCATAAGGCCTTGACTATGTGGTTATGAAGTCTGGCATTATGCATTACATCATTATGAAATTGTTTATTGATATTCTATGTGATTATTCGACTAGTAGAATATCCATGTGAATAAGTAAATGGAATTATTTGATTTTTCTTTTCCATATTATGCTGAAGTTTAAGTTTAAAAGGCTTTTTTAGGTTTATACATTTCCTTAAATGTTTATTCTTATTTATGAAAGTGTATTCTATATTTGTTATCCTTAATGAGTATCTAAGATCACCTATTTCTATATTATATTTTTCCCAGGATGTGAAGAAGTTTATTTTGACTAACCTGCAGGGATAATCTAAGGGATATGAATGTGGTTAATGGAGACAATGTTGTTTTTTCATTTTATAATGTAATGTAACGTTCATGTATGTAATCTATTTTCCAAGGCTGCTAAATTGATCAGTCCTTCAGAACATGATTCCTTGTAATCATTCCAATGTATTAAAATATTGCACCGACTCTGAGTAATTGGGGTTAGGGCTTTACAGTATCACTTCTTCCACAAGTGCAACACCACTTTTTTCATCATACTTCTAACATCATGTTATTTTATATAAAACATTTAACCATCGATTACAAAACCACTGTAATAAATAACATTATCATTTGTCCCTAGAAATAAATTAAATTTTTTTATAAATTTAGTTAATATTTCTAGATAACTCATTATGAATTTTATATCAGAACCATCCTATAAACTGTTGATTATGTGTATTTAATATCCATATTTCTACCCTTGTTGGATTCAAATATCTATTAATATCATTGTGTGATTCAATGTTTGGATCAACATCTTCACTATTATGTAAATTATAATGGTGTTCTTGCTATCACTCTGTAAAGGTAATTGAAATAACATCTATTCTACAAAAACGTTTTCCCATAAGGTATCCGATATGATTAGAATTTGGGAGACCAATGTTGTCAACATCTAATAGGTATTCGGTAAATAATTATATAGCTTATTCACCAATATATAATTCCATAATAAAACCTTTTGGATGAATTCGATTCTTGGAATACCCTTTCAAAATATTTATATACAATTCAACGGAGTACATCCATATATAATGGACATGACCACATAGTTGAATATCTCTCATGAACTAATCTACCAGGTGGACCATTATATCAAAGAATGATGGTGGTAATAACATCTCTAATTCACATAATATGACTCCAACCTCCTTATTCATAATTGTGAAATTCATCTGGTCTATAACTTTACTAAATATGGATTTGTAAAAGAAGAAGAGTTTGGTTAATGTAAGTTATAGATTTTTTGGAAGAATTAAAAGAAAAAAAAAGTGAATCAAATCATGTATCAAAAAATTAAATTTGTATGATTTTATTTCCAATAATATCAAATTATTCATTAAAACAACATTATTTTTATTTTATGAATACCCCTGTAGAACTTCTACACTTTAAATTAAAATAAAAAATTGTAACATGACAATAACACTATCATTTTTATTCTATGAATACCCCTGTCCAACCTGGCCATGATTCTAACTTTTTTTAAGAACATTTAGTAACATGACAATAACACTATCAAATATATTTTTTCCACATGCATGAAATCAAAAAAATTATGGCGTACAAACAATTCCAATATAGTAATTCATGGAAAATAAATCTCTTCTTCCAACCTGATTTCTTAAGGTTTTTTTAAAAAAGTTTCTTGAAACCTGTGTTAATATATTTTAATTTATCAAATAGTTGATCACCCATTAGTGGATATGGTATTTTACCTTGTTTTATATTCCCATCAAATATTGTCATCCAAAATCATTATTTATGTCATCGAGGTAAAAAAAATTATGTCTTTCAAACACATTATTCGGGGAATGTTTCAACTAAATTGGGTGTGTGAATTATTCTCAAATGGGACAAACCAACATTCCATTAATGTTATTTCCTTATAAATTTCTATAAGTAAGAAATTCATTTATCATCCCATACAACATAGCCCTTAATGTAAATTATTCAGTCCTATGATCCTTATAAATTGGGACACTTCAATCCCATAACAAGTTCAGATCTTCGATCAATGGATCCAAATAGACATCAATATCATTACCATATTTCATTAGTCTAGATATAAGTAGATACAACATAATGTATTTTCACTTCATTCATAACACTAAGGGAAAGTTATAATTTACCAACATGATGGGTCATGTATTATTATTACTACTCTATACACCAAATATATTATTTCATCTGTAGAAAACACAAGACAAATGTTTCTTTCCTCAACTCAAAATTAAAGATACTCGTAATCAATATTCATTCACTTAGGAGAATCTACCAGATGACGTAGGTTTCCATATTTAATTCTTATAATGGAATTCCATGTCAATTATCTCATAGTTTTAGAAAATTCCTATAGTCTTTAAAATCATTGAATGATCGGAATTTACTATATAGTTTTCTAAGGACTTGATTCATTTTTCTTGTATTGATCTCTGCCACACTTATGGAACTTTTTGTGTGATCCATAATACTTGTGAAACAATATACAGTCATTTGGAAAAAAATGTTTCTTTTTAGAGATCACTCTCCCTGAACATGGAATGTGTTTAGCATCATATGTTTGACATAGTAGTTCATTTTCTTCTGGTACCATATAATTTTGGATACCAAGAAGTTATGTAAAGCTAGTGTCACTCCATCTGCTGCTAGATTTCAAATTATATAACTTCAATATAATTGAATATGTTATGAACATAGTAAAACCGGTATATCATGGTCACTTAGAACATCTATTTCACTTATAAAACAAGTTTTTACAATCATGAAGGTCATATTAAATTGTCATTGTCATTTCCTTCATGATATCTCCATCCTCATTTACACTAATATTCATATCAAATGATCCTTCTACTGTAGTATCATCCCAATCGGTGTACAAGTTTAGTTTTTTCCCATGTTTAGTCCAAATTATATTGATTTTATCTATTCCATGATAAATAATATGTTCTTTGAACTATTATAGACTAATATTTCTTGAATAAAAACAAAATAAACATGAACAATGTATTTAAGAAGGTCTGTATGCATGCTCTATTAAAAATATGATGAACTTTTTAACTCCATATTCATACTCTTTTTCCAAAATATAAGTGGAAATCCATTACCGATTCATATCCATCGTATTTGGTTTATAAAATAATTATTTTTTATAATAAAAAATAAATAAACCTAATATATTCATTATTATGGGATAAATTTATAGATAATTCTAATAAGGTAAACCCAACATTTTATTATCTCAAATAATATCAATATTAGTTAAAGAAAATGGATAATTGAATTTTTGAGAAAAAAAATACTCCACTCTGGTATGTTTTATCCTCCTAATTCATTCAATGATTAATGTTATAGACAACATTCTTCATCATCATGTCATCTCTTAAATATTTATCGTTGTATTTGTTTGTTTCACACCCATCTTCCATATCTTGTGGACATGCACCTATGTTTCTTGAAATACTCTAAGAACTAGTCATCCATTGGGTGACTACTGCTCGGAGTAGTATGGGAAATATTGTAGACGAGTTGGATGAGTCTCAAGCAGAAAAATGAAACAATAATTTTTCGGGAGATTAAGTTGATTAGGATGACAGTTGTACTTCATTGTGTTCTCTAAAAGGGATAATGCCTCCCATTTGTGAGAATTATACCATTGGCACTAGTTATTAACTCATTTCCTATTAAAGGTGATATTTTGGGGGTGTACACATTATTATATGTGATTCAAGGGGTCTCGGTAGGGACATGTTATGATATATCAATCCTTGGGTCCTTTATGAATTCAATATTTATAAGAGAAATCACACTTTTAATATGTTCAATCATCTAACTAAGACACAACCTAAATCTATTAAATTTATCCACCAAGTCTTTCTTAAATACCCTAAAAAATGAAAATATAATATGGACAATTAAGGAGTAATAAGAAACCCAAATATGACAAATAAGAATACTAAACTCTCATTCCGTCAAATAAAAGATATAAAAATTTATTAAGAAAAAATTAATAAATAAAGAGTTATTTAATATAGATATATGGTAATTGTAGATTCTAAGGGATGGAACCAATATGTAGACCTAAAATGATGAATACCTAAAAATAATTTCATATAATTTTTCCATCATATAAAAAAATTTATAAACTCCATTGTATTTTTTCGAACAAGTGATGTGACAACCTAAGGAATTATTACATTTAATATTAATGGTATTAAATATTTGAAAACCTATCATAATTATAATTTGAATTAGAAATCAATAAAGAATGGAAAAATAATTTTATGAAAGGAATATACCTAACAATGATAATGGTTTTAAACATCTCAAAATTCGTTGTTGATAAATTGATTCAAGAATTATGTCTAGATGGGTTGAAAACAAGAATTATTTTCAAGTAGATAAAGAGTATTCATTATAATAAAATTTTATTTTCATGTCCATTATGGGTTATATGGTGATTTTGGGCACATAGTATAAAATTTTAGTCATAATGAGATAAATAATAGTAATTATGGAAGATATAGAGGTTTTAATTTAAAGGGCATATAACTCACACTTAAAAAAATATCTTCAATGTGAGATGAGTCTTGAAAAGTAAAATCGGATGATGATTTTAAACAACTAAATGAACTCTATTGAACATGTGATAAATTAAACAGTTGTATAAAGGATTTTCTAAATTTTCTAAATTCATAGATGAATGTGAAGAAAGAATTATAAATGTATTATATGAAATAGAATAGACTATTAGAGTAATATATTATTGATTTCACAATAAATTATTTACAAAATAAACATTCTTTCATATTAGATATTATATCTTCACCTCACATGATAGGTAAACTGATTTAATAAATGATTTTTGATAAGTTCAAATTGTACTTATTATTATAGAAATGTTTTATCTCTTAAGATAAGTTTTTTTTCATTAAAAAGATGTTGGAAATAAAAGGAAATGTTAAATAATGATCTATTATTAGTTGGATTAAAGTAAATCATACCTAGTGTTTATTATATTTGTTATAAATGACATGAATTGATTTTGAATAAGTATTAATGAGTGGGTTATCACTTCAAATATGGATACATTTTTAAAAAGGTATGGAAAACTATCCAAACCATATTCTAATTTGGGGTCGGTAAAAATATATGGTAATTTTGTTTGAAAGAGGAAATTGATTTGTGGTAGTGAATAAATGATCATATTATATAATGATAGATTTAAATACTTACTTAAAAAGGGTAGGTTGAGAAGTTATTTTGACGACATGATAAAATTGATAGATATTTTTTATTAAATATAAAAGATGGGTTGTTTATAATTAAAATAATAAATTAGAAATTTAAATGAAATAGACCTTGGGGTTTATTCACTATGATATATATGTACCCTCAATGCATTAATCAATATGTTTTCATAAGCATTTCATTTCACACATTTATAATTATACTCAGATAATATGTATTATTTTTTATTTATAAATATATAATGATCAATTGGGGATTACAATTTTAAAAATAAGTATTAATAATGAGTTTCATTATGTGGTAAATAAGTCTGTATTATATTATGGGGTTGAATATAGACACACAAGTTATCGGGTGGTAAAAATAGTATTTATAATCCTCATTAATATAGAATAGTTGAGGGCCATGGTCATTACCTTAGTGTATTTATTTTGGATCACTCATTATTCCTACCACTTTATTATATTTACGGTATTTTGTATATTTTCTGAAAAAAAAATATTAGTGATTTTCAAATTGATGGAATCAAAGTAACAGAATTAATAAAAATATATGATTATGAATATAGTATTATCATAAATAATGATCAAACCTTTGGGGGGTTCCTATTTTTATATGGGCTTGCTCATGTACTTAGGGATACCCATAGTGAGAGTTCCTCTTGAATATGATGTATTATGTGATTGTGGACATTTGGTACCACTAGCGATCTTTAAAAGTGATCTCCCCATGAACTTACTCCCAAGTTTTAATTGGAATATTTGGATGAGAATTTGTAATGTTCGAATGAATACGGTTATTCCCTAAATTGGTCTTTTAAATGTCACAATTATCATTGGTTATATCTAACTTTTCATTCTTTATTAAAACATACCAACAATCCTCCTAAATGGAAGTAGGAATATATTCCTAATACTAGGTAGCTCTTGAGGCACGTTGTTGAGCTACTCTAGTGGCGATGGCTCTAATATATTATTTTCTAATATAGATCACTGGGTTATACTGATGGTAAAGAAATAATGATGATAAGAAAAGAAAAACATATATCGCAAAACAAGAAATCAATGAGTAAGGATGAGAAAATAACATACCTTTCATTGAAGCATTCAATCATCCAAGAGAAGGTATAGATATCTCTAAACCTAGAATTTGTTCGAGCCTTGGATTCATTCGGCCCATGAATCATTCAGGCCTTAGATTTGAGCATTGGAATTATTCTAGCATTGATTCGATCTTGGATTCAATGAGGAGCACTAGAAATAGGTAGCGTCTATGGAATGCTTCGGATTTCGTGACTGGTTCGAGATAGCTTAGGGTTTTTAAAATTGATCAGGACACCTTTATCAGCACTTCCAAAAAAGAATTGATAAAAATCCCTTATACCCGCACTAAATTAATAAGAGTAGATAAAAGTAATCTTTATTGGTGATTTTCTTAGTGCTGATAAATAAAGAACATTATCAATGCTAAAAAATGCTGATAAAAGCCATCTTTTTCAGCACGAAAGTTTTAGTGTTGATAAAGATGCCTTTTATCAGTGCTTATTACTTAAGCTTTGACAAAGGATTTATAATTATAATTATAAAAAAATTGTAAGTATAATTATATATATATTTAATAAATATATATATAAATATAAATATAGTTAATATATTCATTATTTAAATGTATTTATTACTATTTTTATTTATTTAAATTTAGTTATTTATTTATTTATAATTATATAATTATATTTTTTAAAAAATATCTATATATTTATATCATTATATATATATATATTGAATAAATATATAAAAAATTAATATAGTAATTATAATTATATATTTATAAATTTATATATTTATATATATATATAATTATATATATATTATATATAAATATAAATACTGTAAAAATATTCACTATTTAGATAATTTAATAAAATTTTATATTTATTTAAATATATATATTTTTTATTTACATTTATATAAATATATATAATTTTTTATTTATATTTATATAAATATTTTTAAAAAAATATTTGTTTATTTATAAATATATTTTTAACATTATTAAGGAATATTTAATGATAAGTGCATGCATGTTAAAATTGAGTGAAATTAAATAATTAAAAAGGAATAAACTTTAAAAATATTGAAGAAATGGATAAGTTTTATTAATTAAATATTAATTATTAAAAATTATGTATTATATTTAAATAAATATGAATACATATTGAAAATATTAAAACATATTAAATAAATATATATAAATAAATAATAGAATTTATTAAATTCCCAAAAAAATAAAAAATAAAAAATAAAACATATTAAAAATGAATTAATACCTAACTGTAATAAAATTAAAAATAAATAAATAAAATATACTAATTAAAGACATAATATATTAAATGTGTCATGTTATAGTAAAATTATGAAATGAATACTAAAAGTTTAATAAATTACTTAAATATTATGTGTATGTGTTTCTATATAATATTTCATTAATTACGTAAATATTTGTGTGTGCTCGTTGCAAATAAAAATGCATTAATTACATAAATTTGAAATAAATATAATAAATTTTTGATAAATGTTAATTTGAAAAATAAAACTACATTTAATTATGTTCATTACATAATGAAATTAATCATTATTTTTAATTCATATTATTTTTTATTTATAAATCATCTTAAATAAATATATGACTAAAGTAGACCATTAATATTTTTTATTATATAAATAATATTTATATAACTTCAAATATATCTATATATTTAATATATATTATTTATTAATATTAGAAATAATTATTTAATTACTAAAATGTTTAATATTTTTCTCAATTTACATATTTTTTATTTTTACTTATTTAATTTTCATATTTCATTTATCTATATATTTAATATATACTACTTCTTAGTATTAATAATTTATATAAAGTGTATTCATTTTCTTCATTTTTCTCAACAATTATTTAATTTATAATTTTTTTAAGATTTTTTAACAAACCCATTTTTTTTATTCATTTCATTTTACATTATCGGTGCTAAAAATAAAGCACTGATAAAGGGTACCCTTTATCAGTACTAAAAATAAAGGCCTGATAAATGTTACACTTTATCAATGATAAAAAATCACTAATACAGGTTACCTTTTATCCGCGTTAAACAAATCACTATTAAAGGTACCCTTTATCAGCATTTGTTTTAGTACTAATAATGAAAACCTTTATCGGTACTTTTTGCTAGTGCTGATAAATGTCGGTACTATTAAAGGGCTATTTTCTAGTAGTATCGGGACTCTCGAGATGCATGTTATGTGATGGATGAGTCGGTAGCCCTACATTGGGATACAAGGGTTGTTTGTGGTGGGGGTTTCTTTTTTCATATGATGGTATAGTATTCTATAATGTGGTATGTGGAGGAGTCTCAATGGGGAGACTCGGAGGTAGAGGTGATGTGTGATCGTGTTGGCCATAGTGATGCTTTAGAGGGATGGATGGAGGATGGATATAACCATATGTTTTTTTAGGGTAGCTCATTTTTTCTAGTAGAAATGCATGAGTGATTCCTTCATGAGTTTCATATATCACCTTTAAAGGTACACCTTGGAGTGTATATGATGTATTGTGGATTGGGAATATAATTTTGTTGGACTAGGATGAAATGGGTGGTGGTAGAGTTTGTGGGATGGTGACTAGTTTTCCAATAGGTATTGGCTGAGCACCATGTTCATGTAGGTTTTTTATACCCCTTGGATATTCACGAGTGAAAATTGGATGACATCAAAATGGATTTATTTATAGGGTTACCCCAAGCTTGAGTTTTTGATGTTATCTAGGTAATCAAGGACCAGTTCTAAAAATACCCTACATCCTAGAAATCAAGGATATGGACACCACAGCTATCTTAGAAAGGAGGTATGTGGATAAGGTGGTTCTTTTCTATGAAGTTTTGATGTCCATTGTCTCTGATCAGGATGCAAATTTTACCTCATGTTCCTAGAACCAATTTTAGTTTGATTTTATAACTCATTTTTGGCTCAACACTACTTTCCACCCTCCAAAAGATAAACAAGAGGAGATAACTATTTAGATACTAATGGATATGTTGTGGGTGTGTATCTTAGACTCAATGGATCTTGGGAATATAAATTTCCTTTTTTTAGTTTTCTTTTAATACCAACTACCACCCATTAATCATAATGTCCCTGCTTGAGGCTTGTATAGTTAATCTTGTCATTCTCCATAGTGATGGGATTAAGTTGGAGATATTTTTATTATTAGTATAGATGTGGCATAAACCACATTATAGAGGGTTCAACTTGTTCAAAAAAGTATGGAATCGTTACTGGAGTGGTATAAATGTTATGTCAATCGTAGGAGGAGTCCCTTAAATTATGACATTGAACACCACATGTTATTTAATTTTTCCCCTTAATGTGGGAAGTAGAGGTTTGGTAGGGGTGTAATCTCTCACCCAGGACTCTTGGGCCTTTTGAGGTGTTGGGACATGATGGAGAGGTGGAATATCGGTTGGCACTTCTTCCATGACATGACTAGATTCATGACATATTCCATGTCTCTCAAAACCATTGGTATCTTCATGATGAATCACACATCATTCATTGGGGAGAGATGGGGGGTCTATACCATAGTTACATTGACTAACCAATGACTATTTTCTCAATGACCATATTTTCAATGACTATATTTCCAATGGAGCTATTCTTAATTACTCCAATGATGCAACCAAAGGAACTATGGCACAGGCATCAAAATAACTTTTCATTTATATTTATCTCATACTATTCTAACTGTGAATATATCCCATTTTTCATATTAGTCACAATTATCCTTCACAAAATAATCCCCTGAGATCCAAAATAAATATTTATTCAAGTTGTAAAAAATAAATTAGAAGAATCGTGAAATGGATCCTCTCTCATTTTGGATTGATAGATTCCAAGAAATACAATATAGACCCTATATTGAGTCTATAGTTTTCATATATCTACTCATTCTCCTTATTCTTCTCATTTAGCTTGAATCACATATCATTTAATATGTTTAAAAATAGATGATAATTGTCCATGAATCGCCATATTTTTTTCTTCATAATATAATATTCTATAAATATAATCATTCTTAGAGCACTCATCCATTTTTATCTTCTCTTTCTCAACCTTTAAGATAAGTTTCACACTCAAATATATTGGATCTCTATTAATTTTGTGATATTTAAAAGATAAAATTTAAAATTCGGCATCATCATAATTCCTCTTCTGTTTTGATCAATAATATTGAATTTCAAATATCCTAATTTAAAATTCCCAATATAAAGTTACAATAGTCCTATTAATTACTAATCATTTAATTTTCTTCAAATCATACTCATATCATGTCTTAAGAAAAAATTATGTTATTTTAGACATGAATTCATATCTTATTAATTATCCCCTTTTAGTCTCCTATTCAGAATTTTAATTCTAGAAACTCATTTTTTAATCTATGGAATTCTCCAAATTTTCCTAAATGTTGAATAAAACAAATACTATATATGATTAATACATTGTAGAAAATCACTCATATTCATGTCATAATGAATCAATCATAGTCCATTTTTTAGCACATGAATCATACACAAACAATGAATATGTAATATTTATCTCATATTTACTTGTATGTAGGTCATTCTATTGCCGAATTTCCATGCAAGAGAGTCATAAATTAGTCATATTCTAGACTGGATGACTCATACATAGATATCAAGGCCTAACTATTTTTCCAATTTCCTGCACTAAAATTTTAGAATATTTAAAATTAATTATGATTCGGTTCAAATAAAATCTAGGATTCTATAACACTAAAAAAATCTTAGAATAGCACCAATTAAATGTAAGAATTATTAAAATAATTCTATGATCCGAAAAATAGTTTTGAAGACCCTTTAAATCATATTAATACTAAAAATATTTTATTTCAATAAGTTCACTTCCATTTCATTTCAACCTTTAAATAAACCATTTTAAATCATTATCCAGGTATTGTTTATTCACTAATTTCATAAGGCTTAATTCTTAGTAACATTGGTATTGAATCACTACAATTTTCAGCTGGCTTCATTTACATTTTGAAAAGTTTTAAACTTGTTAACTATATCTTATACAATTTTTCCAACATACACATAGTCCAAAAAGCTACTTCTATATTCACAACTCTTCACTTCCAATGTAACATGTTATAGATTGTGATCCTTCCACTTGTATCACTATACATAGCCATTCATACCATCTCAATCAATCGTCAAATGTTATAGGCTACTCAACAAGCTTCCATCTCTCTGAAATTCCTTTTCTAGAATAAAATAATTATATTGTTTCATATATATTAGAATCTAAATCCATCTCTATTCCCATGTTCCACACAATGAGTTTTGTTCTACACACCATTAGTTTCATACTAATGGTACTATATGGCATATGTATATTGTAAACATTCCATGTGGACATCATCTCCCAACTTCATAACACTGATGAACTACATGACAAAATTTCTTGAACAATACAACGTGTTATTGGGATTTCCAAATGAAAAAATCACTACAAATATCTTGAATCACCTTTTTAGGGGAAATCACTCCTCAGTATCCATTTTTCATCCTAAAATATCTAAAATTTCGTAATAATAACGAAAATGGAAATTGATTGGGGATGAGAAAAAAATAACAACCCCACCTCACAATGAATCAGTAGATCTTTAAGGTCACATATGCCAATGTTTTGTACTCAATGGTCATGGTGTCCCAATCTAGCTCATTCAACCCATTATAAAATTACTAGTGTGCCTATCTATCTCAAGTAAGCACTTGAAGTGCATGATTGGATTCTCATATCTATCTCATATGGCCGAGGGATAATATTGTAGGAGTCGAAAATAAACATAAAACAAAATAAATTAAAAAACCATGTTAAGGTTCAACCCATGACCTAGAACCAGATCCCAAGTAGATTTTATATATCTCATATGTATAACCTCCCATTCCTAACTCAAATGAGAATTTTTAATTTTAATATAGTTCTCTATTTAAGATATATTAGTGTTTAATCATGCAAGAATAGTTAACATTTAGTCTTAATAAATATAAAATATCCTAAAACATACATTTGGATCATAATTTCACTAAATAACATCCCATGGTTAAACATACCTTATTAAGATCAATAGAACCATCATAAAATTTCTCTCAAGTTCAATTTCTAGGGGAAATTACTCTCTTACATCTCATAAGGGCATAGAAATCTGACATTCACCCGACCACCAAAAATGTCTTTCAACCCTCTAACTGTATCCAAAAACATCGCCTTGAGATTTTCCAACCCTTAGAATCCAAATCTAAATCTCGATACATGAAATATTCCCTACTCCAGGACTGAAAAATCAAATATCCCATAACTTTTTCAACCCATAATGGCGTGAGTCAATATAAGAAACATAAGATATTAGTTCTCACTAAAAAAACATTATGAACTTCTTATTCACTACTCCATAAATATTATAATTTAATATATTCAAAAAATATATATATCACGTCTTATTTCATATCATTGTTAATTTAAATTATTTTCTATTATATTTCCCTATTAAATTTGATAAGAAAAGTATTCAAAATAATTAAAATAATTTTAATAAAAATAATCTTACATAGATTTGGGTTACTATTATGATGCTCTAAATCTCACATATTTGAGCTTCAAACAAGTATATTTACTCTTAATAACATCACATATGTATCAGTAACACTTATGCAACAAAATCAAAATCCATGTATCACACATGTTGTTGCCCATCCAAAGAATAAACTCTTATGTAGTATGTTTAAAGTTACCATATTAGTAATATAAATTTTATTTTATGAATTCACACATACATGGAAAATTTATACTATTAATTCCGCATATTCTTGTTCTTTATTCATATGAATGTTATTGATTTTAGTAGCATCACATAGAAAACTTCAAAATCATTCTTATATTGAAAGTTAATTTTTTAAAAAAATTATAAATGTATTCAAATATTACCATTAATTATGAAAATTATTTTCTATATTTTAAATAATTCTTAAAAATCACATATTAATATTGACAAAAACAATAATCATTGTCTTGGTCATTGACTCACTACTTCTAACAATTTTTCCATGCATATTTTATTTTCAATTTTCTAAGTCGTATAATACAAAAAATCTAATTCAAAACCCATATTTTTCATTATATGGTAATTTAAAACTTTTTTTCATGAAGTTCTCTTATTTTGTATCTTTTCTCCTTTGACATAACCAAAAATACTCTTTCTATAAGTTATCTTTTCTTAAAAACAATCCATTTTTACCAAATTTGATACAAAAAATCAAAGGGTAAACATAAATGTTTTCATTAAGAAGCAAAATTCCAAGAAAAATGAGTATTTATAGCCATACATAAAATCAAATGATCCAAGTATCTCTGTGAGATACAAGAGAATAATTAATTTAAAACATACATATTATTTGTCACTGAATTCTTCTCAACACATTATCCTCCCTATTTTAAATTATTTCATATACCTTTTGATATAATTTCATATTTTTCTTTACATTCATTATTATGGATCCCATGGATTAAATATCCCCCTTAATTTTTAAAAAAAATTCAACAAAATAAGAGTGAATGAAAAAAATATAAATAAGGATGACTTTTAATTCTCTTTATATTGAATAATGTGGTTTAACACCAAGGTTTAACCTCAAATCCATTTTTTCAATGGATTAATAAAAAAATTTGTGACTTGATCATTTGTTCAAATATTATACACCTGAAAAATATATTTTTCTATGTTATATTTAATAATGTTATATTTTATCACAACATATTTGGTTCTTGAGTACCATATATTGTTTTTATTAAGTCAAATAACACCATTCTTGTCACTCCAAATTCTCATTGGTAGATTCATATATTAACCAAGATCATACATTACCACTTTATGAAAATATATTCTATTAAATACATGGTATTTATAATATATTCATCCACTTCAGTGTTAGGTTTTTTAGTTTCTTTATTATTTATTATCACACTAATTATATTTTTTCAGTCCAAAGTTCATCCATAATAATATATTTTATTTATATCACATCAAATATACAATAAATATCATGTTATTCAATTATGACCTTTTTCTATACAAATTTTTTTTAAAAACTATACTTATTAGTCAATTTTTCATACCAAAATATCCTCTTCACAACAACTAGAATTTATTCTTTATAATCACTTTCAAAAATTGCAATAAAAAAATTTTCCTAAACAATATTAGGTTTTGTTTCTATCAAATATAAAATATTTACAATCATAATCATATAGAGTGTTGACCCCACTTTCTTTTTTGTATCATTTATTCCATGTATGTTTCCAACCGTTATAGGTTTTATTACTATTTTTTCCCTACATAACATATTTCTTCAATATATCATTATCATAATTCTTTTTGACATAAGATTTTATCCACAATTTTGATTAACTTGAAATCCAAAAAGATATATAAGTTTACTAGTTATTGAAATATAAAATTGTAATTTATTGTGATTATAAAACTACTAACATGAATCAATATTAATTTCACCAAATATTATATCATCATCATATACCAATATCATAAAATTTTCCTCAAATGTTTTATTTATATATTGATTATGATCTATACCACATCATATAACCTCAAACATCTTCATCAATGTATCAAGTGTAGAATATCAATAATGATTCTATTATTTAAGACTATATATAACATTATTTAACTGGAAAAAAATATTCTTTAATCATCAAAATAAAATATACCAGGTCATTTAATAAAAACCTATTTTTATATACTATATTCAAAAAAATCTTCACATACATTTGAAATATTTTTTATCATATTTGAACAAAAAATTATAAGATTAATTATATTTCTTTAAACCTTTTAGATGCTGAAAAAGCTTCCTCAAAATCCATGTCATCAATTTATAATCCATTTCCCACTAGTCTATTTTTATTCCTCACCACTTCTCCTAGTTAATAAATATTTTTTTAACTACCAATGTGCTTACATTAACATGGTGTCCATTTTTTATCATTTATATCTCTCATGTAATATACTATTCAATTTTATCCACCTCTTCATTTTTGATATTAACCCATAAACCTTATTTTGTTTCTAATTCAAATATACTAGGATCTACTTGGGATAATAGAGAATCCCTCTCAATAATTTTATTTATTCTATTTTGAGTAGGATATTTTTTTCAACCAAGAATATTATATTTATTGACTTAAGTTCTTCCCTTTTTCTTCCCAGCCTATATAGATATTTTATCCATTTTTTCATTAAAATTATAACAAAATTTCATAATCTTATTCTTAAAGAATATACTATTATTTTTAACATCTAATTCATTTTCGATTTCATGATTCAATTTTGATTAAAATCGACTTGGTTTGCCTTAAAAATCCTAAATGATAATATCTGCATCACCATATTCAAAAATAATTATATTACTCTTATTGAAACATTTATATACCTTTCTCTTTTTACAATATCAAAGAAATATCCCCTCATCACGAGCACCACCAAACATCCATTCAATTCCATTTTAATTTATAATCAATCATATACTGGTAAAAACTCTAATTTTTTTTATTTGGATTTCAGATATAACAAATTTTATAAGGTTCTCCCTCCTTTAAATAACAATGTATGAATTTATTTTTAACCCAAAAGGTAGCTTAGACAACTTCTTTCTAAAATTTTCTTGACTCTTAACTCCTAGTTAATAATTTATATGTTATAGTCTTCATTATTTTATTTCTATATTATAAAAATATATTCTATTTTGTAGTCCTAAATGTCAAGACATTATATTTTATTCTATGTTTTTTAAGATAATTTGAAACATTATTTAAATTAAATTAATTACCATTAACATAACTCTATATTTTAAAAGTTTTTTCATGTGGATTTTCAAAAAACCTCATATATCATTTGAAAAAACCTATTATATCTATCTATGATTTTAAAACAATAGTAGATTAAATTATACTATAATAATAATAAATAATAATGTAATATCTTTTATCTTTGGTCCTTTTTTTGTAAACGAAATATACACATTTGTGTGAACAATATAAATATGATATATATCTCTTTTCCTCTATGTTTTTATGGATTTCAAACAAGAATACCCTTGATGTATATATCAAAAAAATCACAATGAAAAAAAATAAAATGTATTAAAACATCACATTTTTATTTATAGATTTTCTCGATATTTCCGTATTGTGCCTAACCTCTTGCATTATAATTTTTTTTCCTCATCAATATTTAAAAACTATTTTCTTTTTTAACAATATCATAAATATTATCATGGATAATTAATCCTTATATTAAATATTTTCCATGATTTCTTTTAATATATAATAACTTCTCATTGATTAATAATTCTATACATAAAATAAAAAGTTAACTCACACATAAAATATTATAATGCAACTCGTAATAAAAAAAACGTCGGTATTCCTTAATTAATTTCTTATAATTTTATTTCTTCATGTTCTATTACCTGAATGGCCCTAAGGCCTTCTCTTTTTATTCATTTTTTATAATCCCCCTTTTTAGTGTTGAATGGGAACCCTTACATGGCCCGTAGGCTTCATGAAATTACATGACGCAGAGGTCTTAAAAGGAATTCAACCAAACTATAACTACTTGGAATTTCCCCTCCCTAGTGTCAACATCATGATGTTAGCTCCCCACATTCACATGGTTGTTTTTCTAGGCTTCCCATGTAGGCATAGGCTCATCCCAATGGAAATTTTCATACCCTCTAATTCTTCCAAATTTGTTATCTCTGCTCTGGTGTATGTTCCTACTCTGAATCCACATATAGAGCCTTCTCCTTATTGAGTATACCTTGTCCATTTAAGCACAATTTAATGTGTCTCAAAGGACTTTAGGTGTCCCAAATCCCTTTGGTGTCCCTAAGGCCTTGAAGGACTCAAGAAGAAAACCAATGGCCTAAAATCCCAAACGGATGAATAGTTCTGACTACTACAGTACTGAATAGTACCTTCTACAGTGCATACTATAGTGCCTACTACAAGTATACTATAGTAAACTATAAATAAGTCACTTCTCATATTTGATCTAGGGTCTCTTGGATTCACTTTCGGAGTCCTCACCAACTGGGCTGAGGATCTTATGTGTTTTTCACCTTCCATTGATTTTTAGAATTCCATCATTCCCAAAACTAAAATATTCATCAATATGTTCCTTAAAATTCTTTTGAAATAACATTTTTTCTGTCATATGGGATGAATAATTAGTATTGAGTATCCAGTTGTTATTTTTTTCATTCCATTAGTAAAATCATTGATGTAAATATTTCTTTTTTTCAGAAAACAACTTGAAAATTTTGTCTATTTCAATCACTATTATCACCCAGTATATAAATTTTCACTATTACCATCATCATCATATAGAATAAAAAATTAGTTATTTAAATAAATATTTTAGAAATATTCCTTTTCAAATATTTATATAATAATTCTATGTTTAGAAAAAATTCATTTATCCCAATAATAAAATGTCTTATGGTCAAAGTTAGAACACTTAAAGAAATATCAATTAAATAAATTCATTCCATCAGTAAAATAATCATTTTTTCTTTGATTGATGGAAAAAATATTACCTATCATATATATTATAGTTTCTTTATAATATTTCATTGTTGTTGGGACTAAGTTAGCTAGAGAAGGTGTTGTATTTTGTTATCAATGAAGATAAATCAATTGTCTTTGTAAAAGGCCTTGGAAACTATGACGATGCTTTCCTAATTTTAATTTCATAAATATCATCAGTTTGGTGAACATGTGATGCAGACCTTACGAAGGATATGGCGAGTAAAAAAGGTTTTTTAGAAAAGGAAAGAATATGGTGTGAAAGTAAAAACGTGACATGCAGGTGTATGTTGCGTGAATGTTATTTTTCAAGATCATCACATCAAAATATGACAAAGGAAAGAAAGTGGAATGCAAGTTAATGAGTGGCACACAAGTAGGAAGTGCCACACAATTATATGTGGCAAGCAAGTTTATGTTGCACACAAGTCATATTTCAAGATCATCACATCAAAGTATGACAAAGGAGAGAAATTAATGTCCAAGTTAAATAGTGCCACACAAGTAGGTTGTGGCATGAAATTCATGGATTGGAACATAGGTCATGGATTGGCGCAGAAGATGAGTTTCATGCCTCACGCGCAGGGTGACCAATGTGCCTATAAATAGATGACTACCCTCCTCATTTTAAAATTCTCAACACTTAAGAGAAAATTTTAGCTCTGATCGTGCAAGTAGTATAAAGTGGCATGCAAGATAAAGTGTTGCGCATGTTGTGTATTTTTCACAAAAATGGAACGCAAGCAGAAGTGGCATGCAAGTTTTAAGTTACGTGCAAGTATGGAGTTGGGTGTAAGAAGTGTGTTGTTTTTATGTCTGGAGTGGTGTAGAAATTTTGAGTTGTGGATAATTGTGGCATGCAGGTACTTAGTGGCGCATAAGTAGCGAGGTGCGCAAGCAAAGAGGTGTGCAAGCTAAGAGGCTTGGAAGCAGGGAGGTGCACAAGCAGGGTGGCATGTAGGCAGGGAGGTGTGCAAGTAGGGAGGCGTGCAAGTAGGGAGTGACATGCAATTTATTTTCACCAGGAAGTTCTTACCAGCTTATGGGTAGGAAAGTGAAGAATTGTTTTGAGAGTTTTGATTTGCGAATGTTCATCAAGAAGCATAGAAACATTTTATTACCCTATTTGTGCTAAGAGGGAGCACATGCAATATTGGACTGTTTTCAAAGTGCTACACAAGTGTAAGGGATTATCCTACTCATTGTATTCCACATAAAATGATTTCCTTCTAGTGGATTGGCTTGTACTGGATTATTTCTATACCATACCAAATAAGTAGCTACTCTTTTTGAGTAGTGGAACTTATAAATATTTCGTTCCTATAGTTGTGTGCATTCAGCAGGGAAGGAACTCTTTAATAGAAGGAAAAGGTTGTTTCAAAATGAAGGAAATGTAAAAAGAAAAAGATATCATTGATTCACCACATCCCCCTCTCAGTGATACTTGGATACTAACAGGTAACTTCAATTGTGTGACCATATTATCAATAAAAAATTGAATTTCATTAGTGAAATTGTTTTGAAGAAATTTGGTTAATATGTAACACCTAGGTTTTGTTGACCCATTTTACTTAATTAAATTATATATATAATTAAAATTTATGTTTCGCTATTCAATCAAAATAATTTAAATTGATTATGAAATGAGTCATTCAATAAATGAATCGAACTAAAAATACTTTTTCATTTATAATGGAACATTGCAACAAATGTACATGAAACAATGTATTATATACAATGGAATATTACATACCATGAATGATTATGTCCATTATAAATGCATAAATTAAAATGACATAATAAATAGAACAGAATAATATCTTTAAAAATATAAAATCTTCAGGATTATGTTTGACCTTGCAAATCACTATTAGTAGAACTAAATATATAATAAGAAAGAAAAACTCCAAAGGAGAATGAATATTGTGGAATATAAAATGAAAATTAATAGAATGATAAATATGATTTACTACATTAGATTGGAAGGAATTTATAGGATGTAATGGGGGAAATATTTCTATTATAAATGGATATATGGTCATTTTAAATAATGTCACTGGATATAAATGTATAAAATAATTATATTAATGTATTGTATTGTTATTAACAAAATTAACATAATATAATTCACAAATAATAAACAATGAAACAAAAAGTTAATATTTAATTAAAATGATTATTAATGGAATTATTTTTATCCATTGCCTTTTATTATTAAAGTATGATATGATGTCTTAATAAATTAAAAGAAAATTTTAATATCAAAAAATTTATAAAATTAATTGTTTTGGATATAAATAATTAATGATAATTGTATTTACTAATGTCTATTTAAAAGTGAAAAGTCTCAAAGAACAATTTTTTAAAGTGTTGAGTATCTTTATATTAAAAAAAATTAATCATAATAAAATAATGAATTAAAATTAAAATTTCTGAAAATATATAATTTAATATAATTTAAAATTCATCTAATAGTTTTTACAATGAAATTAATAATAATTAATTCATTTTATGCTTAAAAGATACATTTATATTAAAATTGTGCTTATAATATTTGAGTGCTTATAATAAAATTAAATTTTATCAACTCAAAAGAGTGATTATAATAAATTGATTTGACTTTTTAAATTGGAAAATCCAAATTTCTTAATAAGTCCATTTTCATTTTTAGTTTAAAAATAATTAATTGAGATAAATATTAGTTACCACAATAAAACAATTATTTTTCAAAAATTTATTTTCCTAAATAGTGGTTAATTATTTAACTATTATCTTTTTTATGAATACAATATTATTTATAAACTTATAAAAAATATTAACACTCAATTAATTATTAATTTATATAAAATATGAATGAGAACAATTTTTATTTAAATAGCCATTGTGCTATAACAAAAATAGTTTTTTATATCTTATTTATTTAATTTAAAAGTTAATTTTTTCACATTTATAAATTGAAATAGATTAAATAGATTTTAAATTAGTCATCGTCATCTTTAAATTCGGTAATCGGGTTCATCTCATATTTTTAGTAAAAAAATAATTACCCTGCTAAATAGTTGATCAAGGTAAATAAGGGTAAAAATGGGTCACTTAATGTGGATTGAATTTTGTTATGTTTACATGAAAATTATACCCTCTAAAAGAATTTTTTAATGTTAAAAAGTCAAAAACAAATTTCTTATCTACCTTTACTAACCTAACACCAATGTGATTCCATCATTATCCTTTACACGTCTTTCATTTAAAACAAGTCCCTCTTTTCAACTGTAAAGGAGCTCAATTACACCCTATTCAAACCACTCTATTATTTTGAAATTTACATTAAAATATGGCCATTTTCCTTGACCTATAGACCTATTCCACTGTTGGATTTCCCATGTTCTAATAAATTGATCTGAGCCCTCCTTTTCCAAAGGATCCATCAAGATGATATTCAAACACTCAATGTGAGTATTATCCGTTCCAAAACATTCTATTCTCTATTTTTATCATCATATCCCCCAAAAACTATTCAAAAAAATAAAATATATAGAAATAAATTTCATTATTATGCATAAATTTTATTATATTAATTGAATAACCATTATTTATATCACTCCCCCCATTCAAAAAATGAAAACATCACTCGTGCTATATGTGAACGACCACCTCCATGAAAAATATATATCATTATTAATAATCACGTTGTATGGATTATTATTATAATATATTTACAAGATAAATTGATATTTATGAAATGAGTAACATTATAAATGGTTAATGTTAATATTTAAACTCATTATTAATAAACAACCTTTTTTTTATTTCAAAATTACTTAAATATGATCACCCCCAGTTCTATCTTCTTGAATGATAATAATAAATTTATAAGGAATAGAATTAGAAATTTATAAATTATTATGAAGAATTTATTAAATTTTCTTAAATAATATATGAATAGTAAACTTTTTGTCAAATCATGGGGATCAATATCCACATTACAAAGCATGTGAAAAACATTGAAAATCCATAACATCCAATAAATAAAATAAATGATAAAAAACTAATAAATTATTATAATTAATGATTAGAAAAGTAAATTGATATAAATAATTTTTTAAAATAATTTATTAATTTTTTTATTATACTAGCGGTTAAATAGATTCATTATAAGTCAAGAGTAAAGGTAAGGGATTCTGTTAACTCGAATATTTTTTATTTGATTTATAATGTTTCTTCTTGAAATTTTTTCTTCTATGACTTGTTTCTTACCCTAATGATTTTATTATATATACATTTATATTCCAATTTAATGAAAAATTGCCTTTTAACTAAATTATTATTCTGTGATTATATTTTTTTCCTAAAATTATAGTGTTGTTAAGAATATTTCCCATGCTCTTTGATAAAATATTTTTATTCATTGTCCATATTATTTCTTTAAGAAAATGTTCTCATTTGTTATTTTGAAATCCAAATATTTATTATTTAATTTTATCATCATATTTATCTTCAACATTTTTTAATCATATCTTTGATACACATTAAATGAGGTGGGTTTGAATAAAGATAATTTGAAACATTAAAAAGAAATTTCTTTTTAAATTCAAACTTTTTATCTTCCAACCCATATTTTTTGAATAAAAATTTATTTTCTTTTAAGGCCCCATTTTTTTATTTATTTTAAAGTGGTGTTTTAATTTTTTTTCCTGTTACCTTATTAGAAAGAAATTTTGAGAGTAACTCCTGACTTTATCTTTTTAAAACAAGGTTTAAAAGGTTTTATAAAATCACTTTTTCGGATTTATTTCCTCTATATATTCAGAGGATATATCTCTTAGGGGTTATGTTTCATGAATATCCCTCTAACTTATTTTATTAAATGATCCTTTTGGGTGATTGAATTTTTTGTATCAACTTATTCAATTCTTGATTTCATTCTATTTGATACTATTTGAAAATGTTAAAAACCCCATTTTACTTCGATGATCTTTCAGAATATTATATATCATTGATTTTATATTTAACACAATATGTATGGATGTTGATATGTGAGTTTTTATATCATCCTAGGATTCAATAGTTAAGGTTTTATATCTCATAGGATAATGCATAAATTTGATTGAATTTTTTTATGTTAACAACATATTGTGTAAACATCATTAATTTTATGTATGTTTGCAAGATTATACATTAATTAAAGGTATTTATCTATAAAATCATAATAATTATAGTTTAATAAGGTGAAATATTTGGAACAAATCATTTATAATTTCAATATATACCATTTTTTAGGAATATAAGAGTTTTATAGTCTTACATGAGATTGTGTGGTTGATAATACACGATGGGGATTTCCAATCATGCGGATAACTATAACTAATTCACTTGGTTGTTAATAATTAAAATTTTAAGGATTCGATATATTTTAGGGGAAAATGGAGAACCTTGGGTTTTAAGACCCATTTTACCTCCTTAATTATATATCTATAATTCTAATGTTTGTATTTATATTTATTCAAAATAAATAAAATTGATTAGAAAATGAGTCATATAAGATATGAATCAAACTAAAAAACAATTTATTCATTTTTCTTGGATCATTACATCAATTTTACATGAAAAAATGTATTACATACCAAGGAATATTAAATATCACAAACGATTACATCCATTACAAGTGCATAAATTAAAATGGTACAATAAAAAAAGAAAATAACAATTTCATTAAAACTAGAAAAAACCATGGATAATATTCTCCCTTGAGGTTATGTATTAGTAGAATAAAACCTATAATAAAAAATAAAAAAATAAAAGGATTAATCATTTTTTGAAATATAAAATGAATGTTAAGGGAATGATAATTATAACTTAAGATGTAATAATAGAACAAATTCATATGATATAATAGGGGGTATAGCTATTTTAAAGTGGTTTATATTAATTTTAAATATTGTCATTAGAAATATGGTTTTTGGATATATATATATATATATCCAATAGGTTTAATGAATTTTTATATTGTTATAAACAAATATAAAATAATATAAATCTCAAACTACAAATAATGAATCAACAATATATAATTTAAGTAAAATTTTATTTATAAAATATTGTTATGCATTACATATTATTATTATTAAAGTACGAGATGAGGTATTTAAAAAATTTAAAGAAATATTTTAATATAAATTTATACATAAAATTAAATGGTTAGGAAATAAATAATTAATTTTAATGGTATTTGGTATTGATTATTTAAAAGTGTCATTTTTTTGAAGAACTATTTTGTAAATTATTGTGTATCATTATCTAAATAAAATTAATCACTAAAAAAGAATTATTTTAGATGAAATTTAATAATAATTTATAAAATAAAAAAAACTAATATGAATTAAAAAGTTATTAATAGCCATTTAATAAAAATACATTCATTTTATGCTTTAAAGATACATTTTTTCTAAAATAGTTTTTATGCAATACAGACGCTTATAATAAATTTAAATTTTATCAAATATAAATATTGACTCTAATAAAATTATTTTAAAATATATTATTCATCATATTAAAAAAATTTAATAAGTTTATCTTCATTTTAAACATAAAATATTAACTAGAGTAAATATTAGTTACTATGACAAAACTAATATTTTTTAATTAATTATTATTTAAATGTTGTTGTTTTTTTAAATTTATCTCCTTTTATGATTCCAATGTTATTCTTAAACATATTAAATAATATATTAATTCTATATAAATTAGTAATCTATAGGAAATAAGAATGAAAATAATAAATACTTAAAAAGTCATTTTTATGAAAAAACATTTTTTCTAAATCTCTAATATATTAATTTAAATATAAATTTTCCCACATTTAAAATTTGAATAATATTATATATAGTGAATATATTTAATAGTCACATTGATATTGGGTAGGAGGGGTAATCTAATTTTTTTAGTAAAAAGTAATTACCATGATAAAAATTTAATCAAGTTTAATAAATGTAAAAATGGGTAGCTTAATGTTTCATGAGTTTTATTAAGTTTACATGATATTTAGACACTTAAAAAGAATTTTTTTAGGTTATAAATTCATTCTCACGTGTCTCTCCAACCTTTCTTCACCGAACTCACCTAACACCCATGTCATTCCATCATTATGTCTTACCTAATAATCATTTCTAATGAAAAGTCCCACTTTTCACCTATAAATGGTGCTCACTTCCACCCACATAAAAATCATATAATATGTAAAAATTATATTTAAAATATTAAATATTTTCTTCCCCTATATCCATCATGTAATCCCCTTATTACAAGAATGTGATCCATTTCCTCTATTTCTAAAGGATCTGTCAAGAGAAGATTCAAACAATCAATGTTTGTAGTATCCACTCCTTAAAATTCTCCTCTCTATTATAATCATCTACCAAACTCCAAAATTATTCCAAGATTTTTAATATAACTAGGTCATTATCATTAGTATTCTAAACTTTTATTAAATTAATGTAACAACCATCATCTATCTCTTTCTCATTCATTTAAAAAACAAAAATGCCACTCGTGTTATGTGCGGGATGTCACTTCAATGAATGAAGTATTTCATTTTTCATCACCACCTTAAATGGATGATTATAAGAAGGTATTTAATGTATAAAAATTATATTTATATAATAATTAATATTATTTAATGGTAATTTTAATATTCAAACTCAGTATTAATAAACTATCATTTGTTTGTTAAAAATTACCAAAATAAGCGCTTCACCAATATTGTTGTCATGAATTATAATCAAAACTCTAATGGACTGGAATAAAAAAATCTAAATAATTATGGATAATATATTCTAGTACCTTAAATAATCTATGAATTGTGAACTTGGTATCAATGCAATGGGGTCCGCATTAACATTACAAAGCATGTGTGAAATAAGGAAAGACACTAACATCCAATGATGAAAAAAAACCAAATAATAAACATACAAGAGTTGAAAAGCTAATATAAATTATAAAGGTTATGAAATAATTATTAAATTGGATATATTTATTATGCATCTAGTTAAATCACTTCTATAGAATTTGTGAGTAAAGGTTGGGGATTTTGTTAACAAAAATTTCATTCCATTGTGTTATAATTTTTCTTCATAAACTTGTTTATTCTTTGATTGGTTTATTCCACCCTATGATTTTATTATATGGTTTTTTTATTTTATTATCTAGGTAAAATTACCTTTTAATTCAAATATACTTATGTGAAAAACTTATTTCTCATAAAGGTATAATGTTGTTATGAATAGTTATCATTTTTTCTTCTCAGATCTTTCTCTTCCATGTCCATGTTATTTATTCCAACCAATGTCCTATATTATTTTAAAACCCAAATATGTATTATTTAATTTTATTTTAATATTGATCTTTACCAATTTTCAAAATTAATATTTATTAATATTTTAACAATTTGGGTTTCAATGGTGATATTTAGAAATATTAAAAACACATTTGTTTTTTTTGGTTGAATAATTTATCATCCACCGCATATTTGTTGACTAAACCATTATTAAATTTTGAGAATTTATTTATGGGATTTATTTTAAAGTGTTTTCTTGAAATGATTTTCATGTTACCTTCTTGGAAATTAATTTTTTGAAAGTGACTTTTAACTTCATCTTTTTACAATAATAATGAAAATGTTTTATCAAATATCTTTTTATGATTCTTCTTTTGGTTTTCTCTCTATTATAAAAGAATCTATATCATATAGAGTTATCGTTCATGAATATCCCTCTAAAAATTCTAATAAAAATATATTTTAGAGTGCTTTAATTTCTCATATCACTGATCTAATTATTGATTTTATTTAATGTGACGTTATTTGGAAATATTATGAAACTCATTTTTCTTTTTTAATGACATGGTATGTGATTTATTTCATATGGAACACATATGTATGGATATTGAAAACAAGGGTCTTATATCACCCTCAAATTCAATGGTTAAAGTTTTATATATCATTATATAATGAATAAAAATGATTTTTATCTATTTTTACAAGATAATTCATGAATGTAATTGTTATTAGCTATGTTTATAAGATAATGTGTGAACATGATTATGTTTAGCTATATTCATAATATAATTCATAGACATTATTGAATTTATCTATGTTCACAATGTGATTCATGGAAATGATTTTTTTTAGTTATTTTTTTAATGTTATGATTTCATATGCATATTCTCATAACACATTTCTATGTTATACATCATGATTATGTTATGATCCATGGATCAAGATTATTATATTTTATTTATACTTTCATCTTCCAAGGTATATGTTTCATCATTTGGGTTTGTATGTATATCTAACATGCTTATCAACATCTCTTATTAAAACATGTTATTTTTATTCAAATATTTCTTTTATGAACATGTTTTATAATATGTTTAAAATATAACCCATTTTAGACTCACTGATAAGTTTTCAATTACTTAGAATTTCAGCTCAATAATTTTTTTTCACTTCCCCAAGGAATTATATGAAGGACTATGTTTATAAGGATATATTCTTTAGATAATTCTTTCAGATATATTGAAGAAATAATGATTCATAATATTTTTATCTAGTTGATATCTAGAGTAACAAAAACATATAATTCTATAATTTTGGGATAGTTGTGATATTGAATGATTAAAATTGTGAAAACATATGTAAGTATAGATTGATTCATCTCATTTGTTATCAAATATATTAATTAAATAATGTTTTTAGCACATGATCCAAGAGTGTTTGTCTATGGTACTTCATAATATGTGAGACCCAAGGCACCCTAAGGGGTTAATTAGGGTAATTACTAATTAAAACATTTCCACATTAACACTCACCCATTGTTGGATATTATTCCATTTTTAGAAGGAACTATATTCAATCCCTAACACCCTCAATTGCATCTATGATGAATATAAAAAGAATATGTAGAACATAAAAGCACATGAGAACACATAGCTTTTAATTTTTTTACTAATACTAGGATAAATCCATCGAGTGTACATTTGATGATCTTCCCATATATAAAATAGACTATAAACTCATTATTTAGTGGATACAATATCCAATTCTTTCTCTAATTGGATATTCAATCTCCTCCTTTAGATTCACTGTCAATTCCCTTAAATAAATCAATTTCAATATTTTTTAAAAATCAATTATTTTATCTACCTCTTACTAAAAATAGATTCTGTTGGGTAAAAATCCCTCAAGGTATCATTGAAGCATTTTTTAGGTTATGGTGTTTGTTGACAAAGTGGGCCTCTGTGTTGTGTTTTTTGACAAAGCAAACCATGAAGTTCAAATTTGTTGAAAAATGGGGTTTACATGGTAATTTTTCAAGTTCAAGAGATATTGTTGAAAATACTTTATTGATAGAAGAACCATGAAAAATGAATGAATGATCTGGAGGCGGTACAAAAAGAGCAGATATAAGGTGGCATCGTTTTCTATTGTTTGCCAAAATTTTGGGCCTCAAAATCAACAAATGGGGAAAAGTGTTTTTGGAAAATAGACCTATGTGCCAATATCATGGAAGCTTGAAAGGTTTCGTGCAATATGTTTTTCAAGATCATAACATCAAGATATGGAAAAAGAAAGATTCACACCCATGTTTTGGTTTAGGTGTGCATGGTGACTAGGGCGACAGATGCTAAGGTATCTAGACTTGCGCGCTGGGATGAGACTTGTGTGTGGCGCTCAAGGTACCCAAAATTCCTATAGATAAAGGGATACCCCTCTTAATTTTTAGATATTCTCAACACTTAGATAAAATTTGAGCTCCAGTCACGTAGGTGGTTTGGGCACACAAGTGGTGGTGTGGGTGTGAAAGTATAAGGTTATTCAGAAGTTGCAGGCCAGTTGAAAATTGCGTGCCAATATTGGATTAGCGAAAAAGGGCTTGATTTGCCCAATTTTGGATTTGTTGAAGGGAGTTTCGTGCGAGTGGTTCAGTGACACTTGCGCACTAGGTTTGGAGAAGTGCACCAAAGAATAGAGAAGAACTCCAGGCATTAGAGAAGAATGCCAAGCATATTGAAGCGTGTAATTCACTCTAGGGTTGCGCGAAAGTTAGATATTTTCCTTGTTCCTTAGGGGTAAAGTGATATTCATCTGTGAATGAATGTTGGACATCAACAGAGCATCTACATAACGAGAAATATGCATTCATTTGTGATAATAAAGAGACCTAAAAGTCATTAAAATATGAGAGTATCTTTAGAAGAAGTATTGAGAACACTTCAGTTGAGAGATAATTGAGCATTCAAATTGTGATTGGTTGTAAACTGGGAGGGGCAGTGAGTCTACTTTGAACATTGTAAAGCGCAGTACACTTTTAGTGGATTTGCTGCATCCGCACATTGTCGGTGTATTCTCCTTGGATGTATCCCGGTGAGGGTGAACCAAGTAAAATTGTTGTGTCATATGCTTGCTTTAAGATTTTTTCATACTCTGTAATGGGAAGGATAGAGAAGAGAGTTTTGTCTAACAAAGAAACAAGATAAATAGGGGATGCTTTTTTAATCTTTCATACCCTGATTCACCCCCCCCCCCCCTCTTAGGGTATCTAACCTAGTAGACCTAACAATTGGTATCATAGGGAGGTTGATATTAGTGTTTCTCTATCAAATGTAGGTCACCAATCATAATGGTATTTTGTTCTTCGATGGGAATAATTTTCAGCTATGGAAGAATCAGATGCGACACTACTTCCAATCTTTGGGAATGGATGTGTTTACATTTGAAATGAATGGTATAACATCTGAGATTAATAGTGGTGCTTTATGGGATGCTGAGCGAACAGAATTGGATGTTTATGCCAAGGGAATCGATGCATTAGGGGGAGCCCTATCAAATTTTATCTATATAAAGGCGAAGTTATGAAAAATATCACATTCCATGAGGGAATTTTTTTTGAACATATATGAAGGATATTCAAATGTCAGAGAAGAAAAGATGCAAGTGTTGTAGAACAAGTATGAAGATATTATAATGAACTCGAATGAGTTTGTTGATGCATTCTTTGACAGGGAAAATGTTGTATTGGATGACATGTGAGGTCTTTGTGAAGTCATTGAAGACATAAATATTGTGAAGTGCATCTTGAGGAAACTTTTGTCTCACTTCAATCCAAAGGTTTTAGTGTTACAAGACAAGGAGCTGAAATAGATGACACTGGATAACTTGCACAGTACCCCTGTAGCATATGAAAAGCCAAATGATGATAATGATGATGTGGAAAAGGGGAAATCCAAAGAGGTGGCATTCAAATCCATTAAGAAGGTGAATATTGAAGACTCTCAGGAAGAAGAAGATATAGATGAGGTGATGTCATTCCTTTCCTCAAACCATAAATGAGGAAAAAGAAAATTTTAAAGGGAAACTTCCACTTGCTTGTTTTCAATGTGGAAAGGTTGTATATCTTGCAGTAAGGTTCTCCAAAAAGTTTTAAGAAGATGATGATGTCAATGAAGATGAAATTCCCAAGAAGAAGCCTTCAGCCTATGTGAAAGGTAAGAAATAGTTCGAGAGATATTTATTTAAGAATAATAACCTTCTTTCTCAATAATGTGACATTTCAGATGAGTCTGAGGTTGAAAAGGTTAAAGAGATAAAGAACTACAAAGATTGTGGAGAGAATGTTATGGTGGCAGTTGTCAGTAGTTCTTAGAAACAGGAAGAAACCAATGCTCCTGAAGAAGAAGAATTAGTTTAAGGAAGAGTCAACATGGAAGCTGAATTAGAAGTATCTCTTGAAGAGATAGATGTTTGGTGAGAAAAAACTAAGAAATCCAACAAAGTGGTACATGATACCAAAATCTACATGCAATAATAGGAAGAAGAGAAGTATGACATCATAAAATAGATTGAAAATTTTAAATCTTCCAAGCTATATATCTTAGAAATCATTGATGGACATAAACTCAATATTGAAGAATAGAAAAGTTAGATTGATGGATTGAATAGAAAAGTGGAAGATCAAGTCAAGCGTATTGAATAACTTGAAGAAGAAGTCATAAGTATAAGATTAAAAGTAACCAATTAAGAAAAAATCTTGACCCCCAATGTGAAATTGAGAAAGCAGATCATTCAAAATACTGAAAATATCTGAGAGGATCCTGGTAGTTTAGTAGGAAAGAAGCAACAATCAAGCTTAGATGTTAAAGAAAATTTAGGGCTTGATCAGAAACAAAGATAGTCAGGGTTGAAGTTATACCGCAAGTACCTGTTTTGAAAATAGAAATTTATGTGGGTACAAAGCGGAATCAAAAAATTCAAAGAACCCAATGAACAACTGATACTAGAGAAGTGACATGTAGGAATGTACCTTTTACCAGGTGTTATTACTGTGGAAAGATGGGACACTCACAAAATGTGTGTTCTATAGCCAGAAGATAACGAAGTGCCAAAGAAAAAAGGCGGTATCCAAACATATATTGGCTTTCTAAAATATGTTTCAAAAGAAATTTCTTTTAGTGTGGATGATTTGGGAATATGGCTAGATACCGCACATCGACTATATAGAAGAATTCACCAAAGTAGAATCAAAATGTTTGCAAGAATCAGATCGATGAACCAACAAGTGAGTTGAAAATGAAAAATAGATTTGCAGCTTTACAAGAAGATATTGGTCCATCATACTCAGAGAAAGACCAGGAGAATCAATCTTTTTTGAGTGTGAAGACTAAAATATGGACCAAGAATAACAGAGAAGATAAGGCATTGGTTGATGAAATTGACCTTAATGCATTGGACTATTATAGAATAAGGATCCTTGATAGTGGTTGCACATATCACATGATATCCAATAAGGATCTAGTTATAGGCATAAAATATAACAAAGAAGGAGTTATCAAGTTTGTAAATGATGAAATCCTAGAGATAATTAGATCGGGAAAGGCAAGGTCTAGGGGAAAAAGAAATGAGATGTGTTGATGTCTTGGTAGAATAAGGCCTCAGTCACAACTTACTCATTGTCAGTCAACTATGTGACCTTGGGAACTCTATTAAATTTACCAAGAACTTGTGTGTCATTAAAGAAAATGATGCTGTAGTTTTCCTACAAGGAAAAGGGAAAAAGGAAAACCTATACCTTGTAAGGGGGGAAGGAGATATATGCTTTTTATCTAAAGAGGAAGAAAACAAGTTGCGGCATAAGAGATTTTTTCATCTATGACAAACATTAAAGGAATATTTGGTTAAGCGTGATTCATTTAGAGACCACATTAGACTATCATACGATCATACTCATATGTTTGACGCATGTCAAAAAGGGAATATCATCAAAAATAAATACAAAGGAAAGGAACAGAAGTCAACCAAAGTGCTCGAATAGGTGCATGATGATGTTGGTGGACCTATCTCACCAAGAGAAATAGATGGGAAAAGGTACTATGTTCTTTACATTGATGACTATAGAAAAATGGAAAGGGTATTTGTCATTACTCATAAGTCGGATGTCTTTAGTTTCTTAAAATAGTATTGAAGGGAATAAAAAAAGATGCTTGGGAAGAAAATTATGATGTTTCATACTGAAAATGGTAAATAATTCACAAACAGTCTGGTGGAAGACAATCTCTAGAAACACGGAATAAGGCATCAAGTTTCTTCAGTAAGAACTCTCCAACAAAATGGAGTGGTTGAAAGGATAAATCAGATCATCAAAAACATGGCCAGAATGATTCTTATAGAAAAAGATATACCAGTGAGGTTCTGTAAGGAACCAGTGTTGACATAAGTCTACATTTATAACAGATTTCTATTTTCTCTTAAGGAAAACAAGTCTCCATATAAGATTTGGTACGGAAAGAAGCCAATTGTGAAATACTTTAAAATAATTGGAAGTAGTTTCTTCATTGTCAACAAGAAAAAACATTGGATATTTTAGTCACATGGAGATGAAGGGATATTCCTTGGATACTCAAAAAAAATTAAAGCATACAAACGCTTTAAAAAAAGGATAGGAAAAGTAGTTGTAATCAATGATTTCACTGTAGTGGAGAATAAAGATAACAATCAACGGCATAGTGAAATTTTTTTTGATGAAAGTTATGAAGTGGAAAGTAATAATGGGGGCGCAGAAGTAGTAGATGTTAACTCAGAAGAGGACACTGATGATTAACAAGAAAAATTTAATCCTGTATCTACAAAGATTCCAATGAGTCGATCCAAAATTGACATGCAGAATATCATTGGTGATCAGAAAGCTCTAGTTCAAACAAGAATAATAATGTCACTACAGAAAACATCTCTTTTATCTCAAGTTGAACTTAAATTTTTTGATGATGCAGCTGAAGATGACAACTGGGTTCAGGTCATGAATGAAGAGCTACGCCAAATTGATAAGAATTGGATGTGGGAGATTGTTTTTTAAGGCCAGCTGATAATAATGTAATAGGGGACTAAATGGTTCTATCACAACAAGACGAATGATGATGGAATAGTGATTCAAAACAAATAATGACTAGTGTGGAAAGGATACACCCAGATTTAGGGAAAAAATGTCGATGAGATATTTTCACTAGTTGTAAGGCTGGAGACAATCAGATTATTCCTAGCCATTTTAGTGCAATGGAAGTTCAAAGTGTTCCAAATAGATGTCAAATCTGCATTCTTGAATGGGGTTCTAACGGAATAGGTGTGTATTGAGTATCCAAATGGTTTTCTCATTCATGAGTATGAGAACATGGTTTTTCATCTGAAAATGGCATTATATGGGCTAAAACAAGCACCAAGAGCATGGTACTCAAGGCTTGATCAGTATTTGAAGAAGCTTGGTTTTTAGTGTGGTGGAGTTGATTACAATATATATTTCCAAAATGATAGTAATCAAAGGATGGTGGTACTGGTTTATGTCAAGGACATAATATTTTTTAGATCAGATGAAGCTCAGTGTATACAATTTTATGAATTCATGAAAAGTGACTTCAAAATGTCAATTATTGGAGAGATGATATTTTTCCATGGTTTACAGGTGTCACAAGGAAGGAATGGCACTTTCATTTCTCAATAAAAATATTTCAAGGAGTTTATGACAAGATTTGTAATGGAAAATTCCAAGGAGATGAAGAATATTGTTACTACCCAGATGAAATTATTGAAAGATGATGATGGGAAGGCAGTTAATATCATAGAATACAAGAAGATTATTGGGAGTTTACTATACCTAACAGTGACGAGACCTGATATTGTTTTTTCCACATCCCAAGAAGTGTGATATCAATGAAATACCAAGGAAAGCCACATGATTTTAGTGAAAAAACTACTTTTGTATATCAAGGGAACAGTGGACTTCTACTTGATATATAATGAAAAATCTTGGTCACAGTTACTGGGATATACTGATGCATATTTGGCCAGTTTAGCGGATGACAGGAAATAAACGTCAGGAGGTGCATTCTATCTTTGTAGATTGAGTATTTTTTGGTTAAGAAAGAATAAATATTGCATTTCATTATGCATTGAATAATATGAGTATATATCAACTACTCATGAATGCACACAGTTATTATGGATGAAGAAGCGACTTGATGATAAGGTAGTTGAAGTGAAGTCTCTGATCGGAATCCAGTGTGATAACTCAAGTGCTATCATTCTTAGAAAAAATCTAGTCCATCACTCATGGAAAAAGCACATTGAGATAAAATATCATTTTATCAAGGAGAAAGTATATAAAGGGCTAGTGAAGTTGGGGTATGTTCCTACAGAGCTACAGGTTACTGAAATTCTGACAAAGACCATACCCAAGGATTCCTTTGAGAGGCATCGCCTGTCTCTGGGAGTCCAGTCAACTCTTCACACTTGAAAAAGTGTGGATGTGGGGCCCCCCTCTCCTTGAGGTATAGTGTGTCTTCCTTACTGTACTAATCTATGCTCTCTACTCTATTGCAGACCACAAAGGATTAACCTTTGGATTAGTTGACAAAAGGGGAGAAAGAGTTACTTCTAAAGGGGGATAAATTGTGGCTAAATAAGGGAGACAATGTCTTTTTCAAAGACACAGAGAGAATTCGACGGGTGGATTAGTGATATAGGAGAAGTTTATAAAGATAGGTGAACAAGATAATAGGGGGAGAACCATGATGAGAGAATGTGGTGTTCAAAGTGATCAGCCAGAGCTTAGCTTGGAAAAAACAAGAACCAAAGAAGTGAAGAAGGAGAGTATTAAATATGATGATGCTAGAAGTGATCGATTAGAGAATAGATATCACGACAGCTGAGGATCATGATAAAAGCATAAGAGTGGAATTGTAATGGTGTTAAAAGGATTACAGTGATCAGAAATTGGTATTAGTTTGGTATCAACAATTAGTGTTAGAAATTAAGTAATTACATGATGAACTTGTCATTTACTCTTGTTTCTCAAGTCGGGCATTTCTCATGTGGGCTTAGAGTATGTGTTGAGGGAATCTATGATCGCTATCAAAATCACAAGAGGTGAATGGTGGATGAAGCATTAACAAGGTATCAAAGTGTAGAGAATCATTATGAGAAGATTTGTCAACAAACCCAAAGGGGGAGATTGTTGGGAAAAAATATCTTAATGTATCATCGAAGAATTTTTGAGGTGATTGTGTTTGATGAAAAAGTGAGCCTCCATGTTGTGTTTTTGACAAAGAATACCACGATGTTCAAATTTGATGACGAAGTGGGTTTACATGGTGAGTTGTTGAGTTTAAGAGATTTTGTTGAGAATATTTTATTGGAATAAGAACCTCAAAAAAATGAATGATTTGGAGGTGGTACAAAAAGAGCAGATACAAGGTGGCGCCATTTTCTAGTGTTTAGAAAAAATATTGGGCCTCAAAATCGACAAATGGAGAAAAATGTTTTTGTAAATGGGGATTCCACACTAGTTTCTTGGAGTCTTTGAAAGTTTTATGCTATATGGTTTTCAAGATCAGAACATCAAAAATATGGCAAAGTAAAGAGGGGCACCCAATTTTTGGTTTGGGCGCGCAAGGTGACTAGGGCGACAAAGGCTAAGGCAGCTGGACTTGAGCACTGGGAAGAGACTTGTGTGCAGTGCTCAAGGTACCTAAAAGGCCTATAAATAGAGGGTTACCCCTCCTCATTAGTAGATAAGCTCAACACTTAGAGAAAATTTGAGATCCAATCGTGCAGGTAGTTTATGCATGCAAGTGGTGTTGTGGACGCGCATGTAAAAAAATATTTAGAAGTTTCACACCAGTAGATAGTTGAGCATCAATATTGGATTGGGAGTAAAAGGGTGTGATTCTCCCAAGTTCAGAGTTAGTGAAGTGAGTGTTTCACAAGTGGTTAGGTGACACTTGTTCACCAGGCTTGGAGAAGCGCGCCAAATCATAGAGAACCACACTAGGCATTAGAGAAGCTTTCCATGGAAAGAGAAGTGCACCGTTCAATTTAGGGTTGCGCGAAATTTTGATAATTTCCTAGTACCTTTGGTTCCAAGTGGTATTCATCTATTGGTGAAAGTTGGATGTCAAGAGAGCATCTATATACAGAAAATGATGCATTAATTTCTGATAATAAAGGGACCTACAAGTCTTTAAACTGTGAGTGGATCTTCTGAAGAAGTAGTTAACACACTTCAGTTGAAAGAGCAATGAGATTTCAAATTGAGATTGGTTTTAAACTGGGAGGCATAGTGAGTTTTCTCCAAACTTTTTAAATAGTGGTGCGCTTTTAGTGGATTTGGTATATCGGCACATTGTCGATGTATTCTCCATGGATATAGCCTAGTGAGGGTAAACCAAGTAAAATTATTGTGTTATGTTCTTGCTTTAAGATTTGTTCACACTCTACAATAGAAGGAGAGAGAAGGGAGTTTTGTCTAACAACGAAACAAGATCAATAGGGGAATTTGTTTTAATATGTCATACCCTAATTCACCCCCCCCCCTCTGGGTATCTAACCTAGTGGACCTAACAGATTCAAAGGTTTCTCTTGATAGCAATGGTATCAAAATTTTACTAAGTAATTAGATATTAATAAACAAACTCTAAGTCTATATGATCTGGATAGATGTAAAAAAAATTATTAATATAGAAATCAAATTTATCAATAAAATAATTCAACAAGTGATAGAAACTAAAAAATTCTCTTCCGTTTTATTTTCAAGTAGATTTTCAGTTTATCACTTATAATCAAATAAAAAAACGCATCAAAACAATTCATGTAAAAATTGGATTCTCCACATTTCAAGTTTACTTTTTTCCCTAACCATATCCAACACATTATCCCCCTTAAAATCATAATTGATTCAATATAAAAACAAATATCAAAAAAGTGTTATACACATACCTCATGTTCAACAATACCCATAAATTTATATTTTCACAAAAGGTTTTGATATTTTGGTAGATTTCATGGTTTTTAAAATCCCCCATAAGGGAAATAATCTATCAATTCTTCATCATGGATGTCATTCTTTAAAATGAACTCAAACTAGCTATTAGTGATGCCAATTGAAGTGTTAAAGGGAGGTATCATGATACCAATTAAAGAACCTGAAGATAAATATCCTATCTATTTATCAATATTTAGAGGCTTCTTTTAGTTTCCAAATTTTATGGTCTTCTTTATTTAACATCATATGAATTAAACTTGTATGATGAAAAATAACATTTGTCATCACATTGATGACCTCTATTACAATAAGCCTAGAAATTTTCAATTTTCTTAAATTTTTTTGATGTGAAAAAAAAATCCATTTTATATTAAAATTTTCTTCATTCAGCATTACTCTCACTTATGTTGGCCTTCCATAATCTCTAACATCATATATATTATTCCAATAAACAATTTCTTGAAATATAAACCTTCCAAAACACCAATAATGGAAAATAAACCATGATTTATTCCTTTTTATTATAATATTCTGATCATGAGGGGGGATTCATCGCTACCTCATTAGTTCTAGGACACCGCCCCTTTACCCTATTTACTAAACCAAAATATCTCCACTCATTTCCAGGAAATGATGTTCTCCCTAAAGTAGCGTCACTGGGGAACGATATCCCCAATCTATTGATATCGGCATTGGAGTTCACAGAGGCCTCAGAACTCCTAGATCATCCCATGGTGGCTCATTTTGGATGGAATCAACCTTTGGTAGATACATTTTTCAAGTTTGTTTTTGAATCTCGAGGCCTTCTGGATCATGCAGTTGTCCGTCTACTTGATCCCCATTACATTCGCATTCTCTTTAAAATAGAGGTTGAACTCATTATTACTTGGTTTGGAGCTTCGCATGGTTTAAATGGGTTTCAGTTTTAGCTCTTATTCTCATCATGTGAGTTTGACATGTGGTATGATCCCCTTACTACATCAATCTGGATTGTTTTACCCCGTTTACCCCTTCCATTTTCGAATCCATGAATCCAAACTGATTGTAAATCTAGTTGGATGTTTCTAATGCTATGATAGTATTGCCAGGGTGCTTATTCATCCGATTTCACACCATATTTTTGTTGAAGTGGATATCTCAAAACAACCAGTGTACTTGATAATAATTGAAATAGAATAAGAATGTAGTTTCTAATGGATGGTTTTTTTTAAACCTTGGGTTGTTTTTTGTTTATCCGGTAATCGGATTCACCAAGACCTTTCATCTTTTCATCATAATTAAAAGTCACATAATTCTAGTGTTGGAGGTATTGTTAACTATGAGGTTATATGGCATTGTAGGGCCAATTTACCACAAGAGGTTGGTAAGTTTGAGGTCATCTCTTGTGAAGCAGTAGATGATAAATTATTGATAGTTGTAGACAAGGGTAAGGAGGTTGTAAATTCTAAGGGAACCTGGCCTTCCTATGCCAAAGTAGTGAGTTAGGAAACTTAATCTCCTTTGGAAGATAGAGAAAAATAAATTTTTATTGAGCCCAAACCGGTAAGGTTTATGAAAGTTTCACCTATTTGGAAGGATTGTGGTGCTAGTCTAAAAGGCAAGGAGTGTTGTAGATATTAGGATTCACATACAATCGGGTCCAGGAGTCTTCTTTAAGGAAAAATCCTTATATGTTTGAATCATTGGTCGATGATATGTTGAATACCCTTGTATTAGTGATCTATGTTCCCCTACCTCAATCAATCTTCAAAACTGCTTCAAAATTTTTAATGAAAATTTCGTGGGAAACATGGATCTGGAAGGGTAGCAAACAGTTATACCAAAGTGGAAAAGAAATAAGGTTGTCATTGGTTAGACCAATGAAGTAGGAACTTAAGAACTTGAAAGTATTGATATAGAATTAAAATCTCAATCTTCATAACACTATAAACAGGATCAATACGTAGAGTTTCCCAATGGATCTGGATTGAGGAATGGGAAGAAAGGAAATTACGGTTCCAGTAATTATCCTATCAACAAATGGAAAAGAACCAGGCATAGTAACAATTATTCAAAACTACCAAAACCTATGGCCAATAGATCTACTATAAAGGTTAAAGTTTATGTTTCAAAGAATAATGAGGAAGAGGTAAGGGAAGCTTACATTCAACCTGAATCTGGTGTAATCTAGAATATTGAAAATCCTATGGTAAAAAAACCAGCCCCTTGCGAAGATGTTGGTTTGCAAGAGGAATACCAATCAGATAAAAAAGAATACCTAGATTAGGTACAGGAAGGATCCTTGATTACATATCTTAACATCATTTTAAAATCATATCAAACAGAGGTCAACCAAGAGCATGGAATAAAATTGAAGCCTCATGATGGTGTGTTGAAGGAGGAAGAAAAGGGGACAGAAGATAAAGTAAATTCTATTTAGCTATTTTTACACTCCATGGAAGATATGTTGGAGGAGGATTTCCCTTAAATATTTCATAGGATCATTTAAATAATTTTTAATAGAGTGATTCAAGTTGACCTCAATGAAGATTAATATTATTACATCAACAAATAGGATCAGATTCTAACACATAGATTCAATGAAGGAAAAATAAGTTTGGAGAATTATATTCAGACTTGAGAAAATATAGCCTATCATTTCAAGAATCTCATTAAGGATGAATCTAATATGAAGGTAACCACAATTTAATGGATCTTATATATGGTTAATGAATCAAATACTATTAATTTTTTCTAGAATATCCTTGTGATATCTTATGTGGTTTGACATTATATTTTTTGCTGAATTTCTTGAGGGTTCCCACTTTACTGACAGAAAATATCTTTGAAAAAAAATTATATTTTCATTTAGTAAATGAACATACTTAAATGGACCATTGAATTTGTAGTTGGTTTGTTAAAAATTTTATCCAACCATACATCTCTGGAATTTGAATTGAATCTCGCAATTTCTAAGGAAATACTATTAATATAAATAAATTTTTTAAGGATAGGGGATAGTTTTTTCATTGATCTTCAAGGGGAATCATCCTCATATGTTTTCAGACACTTCTTAACACGTGGATTATCATTTTTCTAAACAATACTATCATTTGAAACTTTTATAGAAACATATATTTTCTCAATAACTTGTGAAGACTCACCTTGAACTCCTTCCAAAAATCTCAGTTAATATTAAATCTTGAAGAACTTCATGTTTAGGGTATTATTCTCATCTGAAAATAATTTCATTATACCATAACATTATCTCTTTAACTTCTCAACTTGATCTTCATGAAACATGATCTTTTCTTATAAGGAATTTTCAAGCACTTTTATTATTTTGGATTTTTCCTCTAATTAATCATTCATGACATCAATGGGTACTCTTGGAGTTTCTTCCAATGTATGGACCTTCTCTTTAAAGGTTTTCATTATCTAAATTTTCTATTCAATTAAAAAATTCAATTGTTCTTTATTGATGGTGTGTTTTTATTTTTTGAACCATTAATTTTGTTCCATTTCTTCCTTATATTTTATAAGGATGTTGTAATTTTTTAAATTCAAATTGATTCATTCTTCAATTGAATTTTTTTTCAACTCTAGTTGGGATTTATTATCTTATAGATCCATAATAAACACTCACACATATATATATATATATATAATTCAAAAGGGTACTTCACTGAATAATACTTAATCTTATAGTAAAAATATTAAAGTGATATACTAGTCACATACTCTTCAAATTCTTAATTTGATTTTTCAAAAGGATAAGTGTCAACTCATATGACTGGAATTTTACCACTTTGATTACCATCAACAAATAGTGAATCCACTTTCTTTTTTTTCTCAAGAGTGATCTTCCTAAATATCTTATCCTGTTTCTTTTTCTTGTTTTCTAAATTTTTGGCAGAAAACTCCATGTTCATAAGGAAAACTTCCTTATTCTCAAAATAATCCATCTCACTAGATTCTTCAAATATGGACTCCACATATAACAGATTGAAACAACTATGAAAAAACTATCCACTTTCATGTGGATCCTTGAGCTTTGATACCAATTGAAGCTCTCAGTAGATCACACAGTTACACAGAGAGGAGGGGTAAATAAGTGTGTACTAGTTTTTATCATTTTCTCATAAAATGAAAATGAAGAAAATTCCCAGCCTTCTCAACTAAATACAAAAATCTTACAAAGAAATCAAAATAATTAAAACCATCTCAAAATATTTCAATTGAAATTAAGAGATTATCAAACTATCATAAAACAATTTCAACATAATTCTAAAAGCTTTTTAAATTTATGATAACTTCTTAGAGTATTGTAATAAAAATATGCTGCCTCAAATACCTTATCACCCTCTTCTACACAATATTCTTAATAATAGTACCTTTAGTATTAATAAAAAACATCAATATCAAATAAAATTCTTAATATTTCATCATCCAAGGAACTATTTTATGCCCTATATATTTATTCATTCCAAAAGCACAATGATGGATACTCGCATCAACTTCACCTCAAACTCATCAATATTTTATACCAAACAATGTTTTTATCAAGAATCAAAAAATTTAATTAAAACACATTAATTCCATATCCACATTCATTATATTTTTATTCCTCATACTATTATACAACAAGTATTCTCTTCTTAAACATCATTAACCTTCATCATCCACACATATTTACATTCTTCACTTACTGACAAAAAAATACAATCATCAACACAAACATATGGTCTCTTCATATATAAATTCTCTTTAATATTTAAACCCTTCATTAGATTGTTACTATTGGTTAAGGTTACTGAAATAATTTAAAATATTGGTTAATGGATTACACATATAAATAAGGGAAAATCTAAAATTTTTTGAGTAATCTCACTAAATATCAAATAATATATTTTTATTTTTTAAAATGAACTAAATCTTCAAAATATGTATATTTCCTTTAAACCAAGACATGTTTCATCAGAGAATATAATGGTTGAGTTTGGTTAAATATTTGACTCTGTAAATGAGGGCTTATATATCTAATCCTCCAAATAAATCCACCCATTTTGTTCTTAAAATTCATTATTTTAAATAAAATTTAACAAATTTATCAGAAAACCATAGTATTTTTTGTATCTTATCATCTCAAGTGACTTTCACAAACATTTTCCATAAAAAATATCATCACCTCAATGTCCACCATGACTAGCTAGCCATTTTTATCCAGAAAAATAGTCTATAAAACACTCATTCAATACTTTACACACCATTTCATCATGAACTTTAGAATTCCCATCTCTTTAAAATTCACATCCACTTGACGTGGTTTCTACCAAATCTATGTTTTTTAATCATCCCTAAAAATTAATTACCAAATATTCTTCTATAACCATGAATACCCCTATTTTAGGATTTAAATATATTTAATGAATAAAACAACAATGTAAAATTAAACTCCATGTTTTATAATTAGGTATATGAACCACAACCAACTCTTCATCCTATAACATGATGTGTTCAACATCTTATAGTGAATCATGGTGTAAAACCAAATGTGGTTTGGACATACAATCACCTCTAAGAACCTTATTTATAAAAATAGTGGCTACCAAAGTTGTGGTTTTTAGACTATGATATGGTTGATGTAACCACAACATGTTTGATACTTTTTTCCTTCAATCTACATTAATTTTTCTTTTATCTTTTTTATTCTATAACTATGAATAGAAAATCACCTTCTGACTATGATGATTTTTTGTAAACCAGGACATGGTTATTGTGACTATGATGTGGTTTTGTCCAATTCTCAAAAAATAATTCCTACACCTTTATAAATTAATATTTTTCTGTGATATTCTTTAATAAATAATTTCTTTCGTTCAAATATTCCTTCAAAACCATATATTAGATCACTACTTTTCAATCTATCTTCATCTTCTCAATAACTTTGTTATATGTTCTATTTGAATTTCTGTATATATTCCTTTACATTAATTTTCCATAGTTATCATTTTCTATATGATGAAATTAAAACATTCTATCTTTACCTTAATATATCACCATACTGTACAAAATATGTTAATTCCATGCAAACACTTTTTCACTTCTTGGCCCATGTATTTTTCATAATTTTATTTCATCACCATGTATAGTTTCCATGTAGGATAACCATAATTTTTACAAATAAAAATTCAATTGTATTATTTATTCATACCGTCCAAGAACTTTTTACTTCATCATGTATGATCCATGAATTATCTTTTTTATCTATTTACCAATGCCTTTACAATGATTTCCATCATGTATGATATGATTACAATGTATCATTGTGTCAACATTATCATGGTCTTAACATTATTATCTTTACATATTCTTTCAAAATACACCCTTTGGTTATTATCTAACACATCCCACCACTAATTAATAACAAAAAAATAAACGAACAATGGTTTCAATATTCTCTCTATTTAGATTTTATTGTTAATTATTCTATAAATCAAACCCTATAATCTAATACTCTTTTCATTTCTAATTTAAATTATTTTTATTCACCTTAATCATTAAAACCAATACCTTGATACATAAATGGGTTTATTATCCCTTTATTTATCCCCTTTGAAAATAAATTAAATGGATATTTTTTCTTGATTTACAACAAGTTAATTCTCAAGATTTTATAAATATAAAGATATTAAACTCTATAGACCTATTACAAATCTAAGAACTAATTTCTATTAATTTTATCCATATTCTTACATATTTTTTTATGAGGGATCAATTAAAGAATTATATTAGCCATAAACTATTTCAACCATTCATATAAATGATTTTTATCCACCTCTATTAATTTCTTATACACTTTTTATGCCACTCGTCACTTTTAAACTATCTAAAATTCTCAAATATTTTCAGCTAGTGAACATAAAACATTGAAGTCATCTATATAAAATTACTATATGCCTACTTTATCTAAAACTTCATATAAGAAACACTATAATAAGTAAATAATTTCAATATTTAGGGTTTCACTCACTTACTTCTATAAGAGTTTGCAACTTAATTATCCACATCCTTCACAAATATCGTTATGATATCAATATCAATTTCATAAGAATATCAAAAAATAAATATTTAAAAACAATGTGTGTGATATATACATGTTTTTAAAATTATTTTCTTCCATTTATAGGGTATTCCTCTTTAAAAAATGAGGATAAACCATTTGAATTGTCATCTCCAACTATCCCTAAATTATTTCAACCCTATTAATAATTTTAAGAATTTTTTTATCAGGGGAATATTCTATTAGTAGATTTAAGTATTCTAAAAATAGATAATACCACTTTCTAGGTCAATATTAGTAAATCATGAAATTGTAAGATCTTGACCATTTCTAGAGATATTTTGGATTTGATTTCAGGTACTCTTTTTTCCTTATTTTGAGTACCATTTGATTGGTTTGTAACTGGGTTGAGTTCAGGTGGAAAATTAAGAGGTATGGAATGATATTGAGTTGTACATAGTTGGCTCATGGTTTTCCCAAACTATGTGCCCTAACCCAACAAGTTGTGCAAACCCAAATAGAGGGGATTCGCATGGATGACACATGGTTTGTCAAACTATGTGCCCCTTAAGGAGAAATTGTGAACCCCCCCCCCCCCCCCCGCCCCAAAAGTGTCATATGGTTCGGGAACATAGATTTTCAAACAGTGCACCTCATCCCAAAAAACCCTTGAACGATTTTTTAATTAGCGCAAAAAATAGATTTAAAATTACATGAACCCCAAAAACTCACCAAAATCAAACCTAACTCGAACCAAGTCATTTTGTCTCATTTTCAAAGCCTCCCAAATAGATTTCATGCCATAGCAACCTCCCTTTATAGAAAATCGAAGGGATGATTGAATATCTGCACCTCCTCGGGTATGTTCTTTCTTCCCATTTAGATCTACCTCTCTCTCTCTCTCCTGCTCCTCTTCTCAGATAAAATAGGGATGTTTATCCGCAATTTAATCTATATCTAGATTTTGGTTTATTAGATCTGGATTTGTTTAATCTTGGATCTAGGTTTCTGTTCTAGATCGTGTTCTTCATCGTGGGATTAACCCATCCATTTCAAATTTGGCATTTCTGTTGGATGGTTTTTGTTAGTGTATTAAGGTAGGTGGTCTACAATTCAAATCCCAAAGTCTTGATTTCAATTACATGTATTTAATTATATAATTCCTTTTTGATAATTAGAAATTGAGTTTTCATAAATTTAATTCATTAATTTTGTGAATTAATAATTAAGGGATTATGAAATTAGGGATATTGAGATTGTTGAATTGATAAAATTAATTTCTTAATTAATTGTGGGGATGTCTGGATTGTTGAGTCGGAATGATTAATTATTAAATTAATTATAAGAATATGGGGATTGGGGTTTTTGATTAATTAATTGGTAAATTAATTAATGATATTGAATTGGATTAATTAATTATTGAATTAAGTAATGAGATTGAATTAGATTAATTTATTTTTTAATTAATTAATGGGGTTAATGTGATTAATTAATTATTGAATTAATTAATGAGATTAATGTTATTAATTAATTGTTGAATTAATTAATGGGATTTATGTGGTTATTTAATTGTTGAATTAATTAATGGAATTATGTCAATTTGCAATTATTTATTTTGATTAATTAATTTGTGAATTAATTAATGTGATATTGTGATATGTGTGAATTTAAATGATGACTGGTAACAATAAAATTAATTTTTAAATTGAAATTATGAATGGTAAAAATGAAATTAATGTGTGAATTTAAATGATGAATGGTAACAGTGACATTCATGTTTTAATTGAAATGATGAATGATAATAATGAAATTCATGTGTGAATTGAAATGATGAATGATAATAATGAAATTAATATGTGAATTGAGATGATAAATGGTAATAATGAAATTCAAATATATGATATCCATTGGGGAATGTTTAGACTCCAACATAGAACGAAGATGGTATTTAGAGTTTAGGAGTCCTCCGGAACCCAGGGGTTATGTGGTTAAATAAATAGTTTTTGAATAAATGTAAATTATTTAATTTATTGATTTCATTTATTATTTATACAATTTCACACACTGTTTGACTAGATATTGTTTTAAATGTCATTGGTGGTGTCCTACTAAGTTGTGCCCACACCCTACTCAGGCTGCCTGATTGGTATCCGAATAGATTTCATGGTTGCAGGAAATGATAAGGGTAAGAGCCATATATTAGATGGATGAGTCAAGATGAAGCATGGATGAGGGAACCAGACATGGTTCAGGACCCTCTTGGATGCTATCAATGTATTTATTTCTTTTGGGTTTTCATATTGACACTTTACATGTATAGGAATAACATATCTATTGTTTAGTTTTGGGTATTGTATTTACTATTTTGTTCATCATGAAATGTGGGTATTATTCTAGTAATTGGGTATATTTTTGGGTTGTTTTCTATTTCTTCTATTATTGTGATACTTTAATAAAGAAGATATAGTCTCCCCATGATTGATATTAGACCATCGCTACTATTCGGTAGTCTCGGGAGTATGGGGAGGCAATCTTGAGGTCACATAGCGAACTGAATCAGGGTACCAATGTGTGGCACCTGGGTCGGGACATTAAAAGGTGGTATCATGGAATTTTTATTTTATTTTCTTTTTTATTATCATTTGGGAAAGGTATAAAGGAGATATGAAAGATTCAGTTTTTGGTTATAAACTCGTTCATGTGAGTATCTAACCCATATAGGGGGTAGAACCAAGTACCAAAGGTGGTATTATTGTTATTGTTGTTTTCCATTATAATTTAATATTATTTCCCCTAAATTGATGCACCTGTTGTGTGATGTGATTATTATTTCTGAAATTTTATGAGAATTGACTCATATCCTAAAATGGAATGATAGTTGAGTAAGATTTCATCATTCTAGTCACTCATGATTACTTTTTGGCATTCATCATTTAGGCACACACATGAAAAGTCGGTTTGGTTAAGTTGTTAGAATTGAACTATTTTTCCCTGATTGTGTGAATTTTCAATGGGAAGGTTTCCTACTATGAATTAAAAATGGTAAAAATGATTCAATATGTGAATAAAAATGGTTTCCATTGTGAAACTTGAATAATGAGATGAGTTTAACCTTTTTTAACCACGATCTAGATGTTTTAAGGTTAAGGGTAGCGATAGCGCCCTAGTTTTGACTATGTGGAGAGGTTTGTGTAAAATACTTGTTGTGTCTTATTGTGATTTCCTCTAACATAAATGTGTTAAAATTTTGTTATGTTTCATAAGGAATGTGTTTGGAACTGTAGAGATATGCCTCCATGATGATTCTTATTGAGAGGATGACCGGAGGTCATGGTTGGAGATACTTTTCTAGTAGTGGAACATGAGGCATTGGTAGTGCTAAGTGAGGAACTTTGAGGGAAGTTCTGAGAGAACTTTTCTTGTTTTATGCAATTCATGGAAAGAGACCCAGGGAAGGTTGTGAAGATAATGTTTGTTCTTTCACGAGAGTTTCAGTTACAACACCCTCTAACATTTACCAAAGAGGGTGGACCTGAGATAGTAGAGTTATGGATTGAGTCCATCCAGAATATACTTGACCATTTAGAGGCTCCTTCTAAGAAGTAGGTCAAGTTGGATACTTATATTCTCTGAGGATTAGTGAAGTGTTGGTGGGTTGCTTAGGCTCAGTCAGAACAAGCTAATGGTATTTTATTTAAGGTATTATTGGATAAGTTCCTTGATCACTTATATCCATAAAAGCTTAAGAAAGAGAGAGAAAATGAATTCAGAATGTTGACTTAGGGGAGTATGTTTGTTATGGAATATGCTGGATACTTTACAAATTTTCAGTGCTTTTCTTCAGTGTTGGAAGAGGATGAGGAAACAATGGCAAGCCATTTCCATTATGGGATTACATGTGAGATTAAGTCCCAATTTAACCTATTTCAGTTAAATATGTTTACTGATGTGGTGGATTAGTATCTCATTACATATGATAACCTAGGGGAGGATTCCTGTTTAGGACATATGGTTATCGTTGGAAGACAAGGAGATACGTCTTCCGAGAGAAGGAAGTGTCGCTACAAGAATGTTAGTTAGTATAGCAGGAAGAGTTTCTAGGGGTATGGGTCGATCACACATGACCATACCTTGATTATTTCCCACCAGTTCAGTAGTTTAGGCCACTATTGTATTCACTTTCCTCAACCACCAGTAGAGTGTTGATCTTATGGTAGGTTGTGACTTCTATAAAAGTTCTGTTAGAACCCACGACAGATGGTTAGTTATGGAAAAGCTAAAAAGAATCAAGGTGCGCGAAGGGGATATTATTCACCATATCAGTCTGGAAACTGGAGTTCTACTATTCAAGGTAGTAGAGTTAGTGGATGTGGTGATTCTAGGATAGATTACCCATGTCAGTAGAGTGGTGTAGCTCAGGGTACTCAGACTACATCACATGGAATAGGGGAAGACCATTTACATGATATTCAGCCTACACTTGTGGATAGAAAGGCTTAACCATCGATAGTGGGAGGTACAATTCTTGTAGCTTATACACTTTCTAGAACATTATTTGATATTGGTTACTCTCATTCCTTTATTTATGCACAACTAGTGAATGGTTTGAGCCTGGGAGTGGAGTTCATGAGCGGGGTGTTGACAATAGATACAGTATTGGGAGTATAGTCTATACACTACTCCTTGTGAAAGGTATGTTCTCTCGAGATTGGGGAGTATCATTTTCTATGAGATCTTTACATTCTTAACATATAAGACTTTGTCCTAATTTTTGGTATGGGATGTTTAATAACATACTAAGCCCACATATATTATTACTATAGGAGAGTGACTTTTATGTCTCTTAAGGGTGGAAATTACATTAATCGTGGATAGTGGGATATCCAGGAAGGCTGTGCAGGGAGAGTTCATCTCCAACTAGGGGAGATTAACACCTAGGTTTCTAGTATATTATTCGATGATGGGGGTTTTAAACATGATTTTTTTCCACCCATAGTGGATAGGCTTCAGGATGTGTTTCTTGAAAAATTCTCAGGATTTCCACCAAAGAGAGATGTAGAATTTACAATTGATCCCATGTTGGAAGGTGATCTAGTTTCTATTCCACCATACATGATTACACTAACAGAGATTCAAGAGCTCAATACTCCGTTGGAAGAGTTAGAGGATAAAGGGTTTATCTTTTTGAGTACATCACTTTTGGATTCTCCAGTCTTCTTTGCATGGAAGGCCAAAATAACTCTACACTTTTGTATCAATTACCATAAGTTGAATTTAATGAAAGTGAAGAACCGGAATCCTCTTATTCATATTGTTGATCTCTTTGACCAGTTGAGGTGAGATTGATTCTTCTAAAATATTGATTTTAGATTAAGGTGTCATCAGTTGAGAGTTTTACATTCTTATATACTGAGGACTGCTTTCAGAAGCAGGTAAGACTATATGAGTTTTATGTAATGTCTCCTGGGTTGACGAACTCATCAACAGTTTTTATGGCCTTAATGAATAAAATCTTTCATATGTACCAAGATCATTTTGTTTTTGTTTTTGTGGATTATTTCTTTTTGTACTCCAAGACTCATGATGATCATGCCTAACATCTTGAAATCATCCTAGATACACTAAGAGGGAATCATCTATATGTCATGCTACCTAAGTGTTAGTTTTGGATTGATTTGGTACACTTCTTAGGTCACATCATCTTAGAGGAAGGTCTATTAGTGGACCCATAGAATGTTTAGATAGTTTTTTCTTAGGTGAAGTCCAATAATGTTTTTGATATCTTCAATTTTTGGTATTAGATGGATATTATCAGAGGTTCATTCATTACTTTTCCCATTTAGAAACACCACATTCAGGGTTTACCAAGAAAGAGGTAAAGTTTAAATAGATATAAGCATTTTATAATGACTTCTAGGAGTTGAAGAAGCACATGGAAATGACACTGATCTTTATCCTAACCAAGTCAGGTGAAGAGTATATAGTGTTTTGTGATGCTTTTGGGATAAGTCTTGGAGACGTGTTGATGTCAGGGTATCGAGTTTTGGCATATGGGTCTCAAAAATTGATCCCACGTGAATGGAACTACCATACACATGACCTTGAGTTGGCATCAGTTATTTATGCTTTGAAGTGTTGGTAGCACTATCTATTGGGAGGAAAAGTTTAATATGTATGCTAATCACAAGATAGTAAAGTATATATTTTTTCAATAATATTTTAATATCTCTAAGAAGAGGTGGGTTGAGTATATTCAGTCTTCCGACTTTGATCTAGTATATACACCTCGAAAGGTAAACAATGTTGCTGATGGTTTAAGCAGGAAAACTCAAACATAGGTAGTTCATGGGTCTAGTGCTGAGTAGAAGATGATGACTTTGTTGGTTGAGATTAATGTTGTGGTTTAAAAGAGTCAGTAGTAGATGACTATCATGTCAGTTTCACTGGAGTCTACACTATTGAGATGGAACAGATATAGGAAGTATGAGGATCTGGAGTGGTTGAACTTGAGGGAAATCCTTGAAGGTGGGGAGTCACCTTCAAATTGGAATATATATGAGGATGAGTCCATCCATGTTAGGAATTGGGTGGTAGTGCCTATGAGTATGTGGGAGGGGCTTATGCGTGGGTTTTATGACTTGAAGTTGGTGATGCATCTAGGTGTGACCAAAATGTTCCATGACCTAGAATGATAGTTTTGGTGGCCAGGAACAAAAAAAAAGATATCAGAGTTTTTGGCTCGATGATACACCTTTCAATAGGATAATACTGAGCATCAACGACCTGGTGGTTTATTACAGTTTTTTCTCATTCCGTGATGGAAGTGGTATGTCATAACTATAGACTTTGTGGTGGTTATCCCAAGGATGCCTCATAATAATGATCTTATTTGGTTTGTTGGGGACTATTTGACAAAGGTAACACATTTTTATCCAGTATATGAGACTTTCATAGTATAGTAGCTAGGAGATTTATCTTTTCAAGAAAGAGTCTGTCTGTATGGGGTTCCACTGACTGTTGATTCAAATTGTGACTCAGGTTTTACTTTGTACTTCTGGTAGAGATTATAGAAGGTTCTTGGTACAAAGGTTTTACTGAGTACAACATTCCACTCACAGATAGATCAGCAGTTAGAGCATACAATATAGGTGCTTGAGGTTATTCTACAAGCATGTCTCCATGACATTGGTGGATCTTGGGAGAAGTACCAAACATTGGTGGAGTATTCCTATAGAAACAGTTATCATGAAACTATTCAGATGGAACCATATGAGTCTCTTTATGGTAGGCCTTGAATATTACCTCTATTCTAGATGGAGGTAGGTGAGTTAGAGTTGTTGGGACTGAGTCTCATGTATGAGACGTCACAGCAGGTACAGCTGATTCAAAAGTGTTTGGTTACTACTTAGAGTATACAAAAGTCTTACACTAATAGACGTCGACAAATCCTAGAGTTTAATGAGGGTGATCATGTATTCCTACAGGTTTTTCCTACGTTGGGTCACCATAGGATATGAAGATAGGGCAAGATAGTGCCCAAGTTCATTTGACCATTTCAGGTTGTGGAGAGAATCGGGTCAGTGGCATACTGATTGTATCTTCCACATAGATACAATCTTATGTATGATGTTTTCCATGTGTCACAAATTTAGTGGTATCTCCATGAACCTTATCATGTGATCGATGTGGATGATGATGAGCATGAGATTGATTCATACTTTAAATATCATCTCATATGTGTTTTGGATCACAATGAGAAAGTGTTTTGGGGATAGACTGTCTCTATAGTTCTTGTATTATGGTAGCTTGGTCGTGTTCCAGAGGATACTTGGGAGAGAGAAATAGATATAAGGGCTCAGTGGCCCAATTTCTTTACCATAGAATCTTAGAGATACATGGGATTACAGCTTCAGGATGAGCTGTTATGGGTGGGGGTATTGTAAGATCCTGACCATTTAGGTATACGCATCATACTTGATTATAGGTAATCATTTTTCCTTGTTTTGAGTACCTTTTATTTCAGTTATATCTGGGGTGTGTTTGGGAGGAACATTAAGAATTTTGGAATGAGATTGGGAAGTTCATAGTAGGTGCATAGTTTTCCCAAATCCTGTGCCCCAACCCAGTAAACCATACAAACCCAAACAGAGGTGATTCTCATTCTTAAGGCTTGCGGTTTGCAAAACCATACACCCCAGCACAACAAATTATGGACAAGTGTTTAAATATCCTAAAAATTAGATATAAAATTACTCAAACCCCCAAAACTCACCAAAATTGACTTTAACCTATACCAAGTCATTTTTTTTATTTTTAGAGCCTCTTGGAAGGATTGTAATCTCTCTTGACCTCCATTCTTGGATAATCAAAATATAAATTGAAGATCTTCACCTCTTAGGGTTTATCCCTTTTCCCATTTAGATCTCTCTCTATATCTCCTCTTCAAAAACCCTTTGTTGTGTCTAGATCTAGATTTATGTTTTTTATGTAACACCCCAATATTTCATAGTAAGTTATTTTCTTTAAAGTAATTCAATAACTTAAGCTACACGCAACACCGAGTTTGAGCGCACCACGACTTACCAAACTAGCCATTCAAAAAGCCATTATGAATAGTATTTACTGAATTTTGAATTTTATATACTATATTTAATTTTAGAATCCATATTATTTGTTTTTTAAACATAATATAAGAACAAATTCAATTTTTCAGATAAAAGAAGTATTTTTCAAAAAATGCAATTTTACGGCCATTTAATGGTGAACCATTTTTAAATACAATATTTTCCACTTTTTTATATTCAATTTGACAAAATAAACTTCTTCTTTAGAATTGGGACATAAAAATTTAGTTTTGATAAAATTTTGGTGTTTTCTGATAACTTTCATATTTTGATGAATAATGAAAATTACTAAATTTTAATTGAAAACAACTTTTTTAATTAAAATAATTTATAGTGTTAACTTATACTTTTTAATGGTTTTTAAGTATAATTATATTATATTTTTAACATTTAATATAATTTTGGTCATTGGAAGTAATTTCACTTTGAAATTGGACACAAACAAGTGACAATCTTTTGATAGTTATTATTTCTTAAAAACATGCTCTTTGTTTTCAAAATGGGAATTGATTTTAAATTAATTTCTGCCACTTATGTGTTTTTAATTTGGAAAAATGTATTCCATATTTGGAATCAAGATATCCAAATTGTGTAAATTGGTAACTTTTATTTTTAGACATTATGAATTTTTACTCTAGTAAATATTTTATTTACCGTGGTTAAAGGGGTAAATCCAGTAAATAAGGATAAAAAAATAATATTATAATAATATTAAATTACCCTAAAATGTGTCATATTCCTATTGGTTGATACATATAAAACCAGGGGAATCTTTGGGTCGATTTTTGGACCCCATGAAGCCACCTGAGAGTGATAATGACACTTTATATTAATTATTTTAAAGTAAAGACAAAAATGACATAACCATATATCTTTTAGAAAAACAATTTTTACATGGGGTTATATAAGTTATATTTTCAACTATAAATATTAATTTTAAATATAAAAATATTTCCTACATCATGGTATCTTTTTTATAATTTCTAGACATCAAATAAATAAAATTATTTATGACACAATAATGATGCAGTGTTTACCTCATTAATAAATTATTTAAATAAATAATATTATAAAAATTAAAACAATATCCAAAACCTGAAAAAAATATTATTGGTTGGTTTTATTTCTAACATGAGTCATCTTATATTCTACTTTAATAAGTTTTGGACGTTTAGAAACTGAAAATAATTATATAATAAAATAATATTTTCAAATTTTCCTAAAGAGCCCCTCCACCCCTTATAAAAATCCCTCACTTATAATTCATCTATCACGCCTCTCAAGCCCCTTGACTCATTAAAAATATTCCCAAATAAGATCCTTACATCCCTGTATTCCTCTTAGAATCATTACCTTAGGTTTAAGGCACATCAAGGAAGCCTTTTGGTTCAAACCAGAGGGAGTTATCTTATTTAAAGGTTACATCTCCTCTTAAGTTATTTTCTTTTACATTACTTCTCCAACCCCCTAAAATCTCTTTATTACTTTATTTTATAACAAAACCAGTATCATAAATATACTAGGTTGTTTTTATGAGAAGTATTTGAACTATACTTACACACACCTCCATCTAATTGGTATAGAACATAATGCTTCTATGGACGGCGAACTACTGTATCACGAAACGATGATTGTTAAATCTTCTACTACCACCTATTATGATGGTCATTACGATGGAACTATAATTATATATGATATTTATGATATTTATTTTATCTATAAGCTCCATAATTCTTATTTATATCATACCTTTATTCTTTTCTTGTTGTACATATACAATAATTTCATTTGGGGATGTGTGGACTACCGCCCCCTCAAAGTGATATGACTCGTTCATACCATACATGGAACGTATAAAGGATGGTGTTAATGAATTTACATAACATATAAAAAAATATTATATTATACTATAATAATAATATACCTATGTATCATTTGGTTTTCTTTCCTTTTAAAATAAAAAAATGGATGTAGCATTTGTGCGTACGTACGGATTACCGTCTTCATAAACGTGATGAGATTCATTCCCCATCATAACCATTCAAGAATAATTTTCATTTTATTATTAAAAATAATATTTAATAACATAATATCTTTCTATATATGAATCAAATATATCCTATCCATAACAAACATGACTTACGTAACAAAACATATAAATCAAAACGAATCAATTAACACCAGAAACAATGATACTACTAAAATATTATTAACAAAACAATACTAATAGATCATATATGATATCATATTTATGTATGTAGTTATTATATAATTTAGTAAAAATTATTTTACTATTATACATGAGTTTAAAGTACCTTTGACCAAGGAAAAGTACTAGGTAAGGGATTTCTTATCTCACTTTCAATTCCGTGAGATTTCCATTATTCTCTACTTATTTATTGCATGTGGTGTATTGTATACTGACATTTGATATATATTATCATAATTATCTTTATATTCATGGTATTCTGTGATTAATTTGGTGGTTATTAACTTTTGGTCATACGACTCGATTGATTACAACTTGGTAAGGGATTTCTTATCTCACTTTCAATTCTGTGAGATTTCCATTGTTCGCCACTTATTTATTTTATGTGGTGTATTGGGTATAAACATTTGATATATATTATCATTATTATCTTTTTATTCATGGTATTATGTGATTATTTTTGTGGTTATTAAATTGTGTTCATACGACTCGAATGATTACAACTTCGTAAGGGGCTTCTTATCTCACTTTTAATTCCGTGAGATTTCCATTGTTCGCCACTTATTTATTGCATGTGGTGTATTGTGTACTTGCATTTGATATACATATATTATCATTATTATCTTTATATTTATGGTATTATTTGATTTATTTGGTGGTTATTAACTTTTGGTCATACGACTCGATTGATTACAATATGGTAAGTGGTTTTCATCTCACTTTTTTTTCCGTGAGATTCATGCTATATTGCCACTATTTCATTTTGTGTGGTGTATGTACTAACCATGATTGTATTCCTTATGTAATATAATTTTATTTATGGGTATTTACATATTCATTTTATGATCCTTCTTTCATGGGGTGTATGTTTCTTAAGTCATCAAATCAGGTAGGGAATTTCTAATTTTGATTTCCACTCATTGGGTTTTATGCAAACTCCATTAATTATTTTACTCCAAGATTATCTGTGAAATCACAATTTATTTATTTATGGAGTAATTTCCACTACCCTTTGTGTGGTTATTATTTTGATGCACTTAATCACTTCACTGATAAATTCTCATGTCAATGATATGAACTTTATAAGAGTAATCTTAACTCAATTTTCATTCATTAAGTTAAACATCCAAGTCATTGGTGTTGTTATTACAAGAATATGTGTGAATATCCTCTAATTATTTTATGATGAATATATAATAATATTTAGTGTATTTATATTTTTCACACATAATTATGTCATTTATTTATAGTTAACATAAATATACAGTATTTATAAGGGATTTCATCTCAACTTACATTCTATTGAGACTTCTTTGTTGTTATGCGCCAATTAACTTTTATTTGGTGTATATAGTGTACTTTGACATAATATATCATGAATACCTTTATTATCATGATATTATTAAGTTTTTATTACCTCAATTATTTGTATTCAAGCATCTCTCATTCGATTTGGAACTCTATCTAAAATATCGTTTTAAATGTTTTAAAAAATTATTCTTATAAATCTTTCTCATTAATTTCCATGTTTCAAAAATGGTTTTAAAGATTTATTTATATGGATATTAATGTTTTAAAATTAAAATTCATTTTAAAATTTTCAAATTTTTATGAGACACTTTTATTCAAAAATCTATTTAAAATAGCATCTTGATAAATAATGATACTTTTAAATGTTTTCATGAAAAATGGGGATATTTATCTCAAATAGTTTTGATGATTATTTTCCTTTATGTCAATATCCTTCATTATTCTCGATTGAGGTTAATTTATATTTTATTGAATGATTTATGTTTGACTATGGATGTGCTATTTTTATACCATTCATGGTTTATGGATAAAGTATTGACATTTCCTATGTTAGTTTTAATATGAACGTTTAGATTATGTTTCACCCTTTCATATGAGGAATGAATTGGACTTAGTAAGTGACGGGTGGAGCCTGCTATAGCTCCTTGGTGCATCAGTAGGTATCATTAGACAAACTAGTGTCTTGGCGCAAGGCCTTGACAAAATATTATTTTTAGTCTTGGCACAAGGCCTTAACTATGTGGTTATAAAGTCTGGAATTATGCATTTCATCATTATGAAATTGGCTATTGATATTTCATGGGATTATTCAACTAGTATAGTATCCATGTGAATAAGTAAATAGAATTATTTGATTTATCTTTTCCATGTTATGCTGAAGTTTATGTTTAAAGGGCTTGTGTTCTAGTCTTATACATTTCCTTAAATGTTTATTCTTATTTACAGTAGTTTTTGCTATATTGTTATCCTTACTCAGCATCTGAGCTCACCGCTTTCTTATGTTTTATTTTTTCTAGGATTAAAAGAAGTATATTACGATTAACCTATAGGAATCGGCTAAGGGATATAAGAGTTTTAAAAGGGGAAACAATGTTGTTGTTTTTATTCCATGATGTAATGAAAAACTTAAGTATGTATCTAGTACATACAAGGATACTAAACTGATCAGTCTTTTGGGACTTGATTCATTATAATCATGCCAATGTATTAAAATAATGCACCTGATCCGGGCTTCTGGGTTTGGTAAATTACATGATAGATATTTATTTATTTATTATTCGATCTATTTTTAAGATCTAGATTATGTTCTTCACCAAGGGATTGACCTATCCATTTCAAATTGGGGATTTCCATTGGGTGATCATTGTCAATGAATTGAGGTAGGTGTTCTAAAATTAAAATCTCAAGGTCTTTATTTTAATTAAGTGCATGTAATGATATAATTTTTATAGGATGATTAGTAATTGAGTTTTCCAAAAATTGAATTAATTAATTTAGGGAATTAATTAATTAAGGTATTATGAAATTGGGGATATTGAGATTGTCGAATTGAAAAAATTAATTGTTGAATTAATTATGAGGATATTGGGATTGTTGATTTGGAATGATTAATTGTTAAATTAGTTATGGGGATATTGGGATTTTCAGATTTGATTAATTAATTTGTGAATTAATTAACATGATTGAATTGGATTAATTAATTATTGAATTAATTAATCAGATTGAATTGGATTAAATGATTGTTTAATTAATTAATGGGATTGATTACTTTTTGAATTAATTAATGATATTGATGTGATTAATAAATTGTTGAATTAGTAATTAAATTGATGTGGTTAATTAATTATTTAATTAATTAATTGAATGATTTCAATACATAAATTTTTCTTTTCATTAATGAATTTGTGCATTAATTAATATGATATTGTGATATGTGTGAATTGAAATGATGAATGGTAACAATGAAATTCATCTTTGAATTGAAATGATGAAAGGTAAAAATGACATTCATGTGTGAATTTAAATGATGAATGATAACAATTACATTTATATGTGAATTGATATGAAGAATGGTAACAATGAAATTCAGATATATCATATCCATTGGGGGTAGTTCAGACTTCGGCACGGGAAGAAGCAGGTATTGGGAATTCGAGTGTTCTTGGAAACATGATGGTTATGTGGTTAAATAAAGAGTAGTTGAATAAATGTAAATTGTTTACTTTATAACTTTTATTTATTCTTTAAAAACTATATACATTATTTGACTAAATATTATTTTAGATTCCATTGGTCTTGATTTACTATGTTGTACTCACATCCTATTAGGGCTTCCTGACCAGTGCCTTGATAGATTTCATGGTTTTGTGATAGGATAAGGGCAATATCCATATGTTATATGGCTAAGTTATGATGGAACATGGATGAGAGAACCATATGTGGATTGGGTCCCACTTTGGAGTTGTCAGTGTCTATTGATTTTTGGTTTTTCATATGGACAGTTAACACGTATTTTCATGACATGTCTACTGTTTTGTTTTTGATATTGCATTTAATATTTTTTTCATCATTTAATGTTGGAAATATTTTGGTTATTGAGAATATTTTTTGGTTTATGTATTTTTTTTGTTGTGATACTTTGATAACGATGTTATAGTCTCCCCATGATTGATATTAGACCCTCACTTCTAGTTAGTAGTCTATGATGTATGGGTAGGCATGCTTGAGGTCACATAGAGAACCGGCTCGGGGCACCGGTTTGTGGCACCTGGGTTAGGACATTACAGAAATTGGCATTAGACTTTTCTACTTATCTATGATGTCATATTTTCTCTCCGTTTTCAAAGTCTAAAACCACTTAACATGTCTGATTCCATATACATTGATACCAAATGATTCTTTTAAAATTTGAATTGATACTAATTTACAATTTATATAAGGCTTCTACAATTCTCAATTTCTAGATTAGGTTTAATACCAATTATAATTCTCCATAATTGGATTCATAGAACTTTATTTTTTATATCCAATATTTTTATCCTTCTTTAATTTATAAATTTTTTATATATTCTTCATGCATAGAAATTAATTCTTATTTTTCTATGTATTCATCCCATGAATTGTATCTCTCCCTTACACCCAAATGAATTCAACAAAAGATAAGATAATTAAATACATGGGGATAGGGTTACTTCCTAATCATCATCAAGTTAAGGAATGTAGTTTTTCTTAGTTCGCCAAACCTTTTCTTCCAAATACCTTCCAAGTCTTATTTATGGTTTTCCTTTGATTGATTCAAATTATACAAAGCACATTCCAAATTTTTACAATTTCCTCTTCCAAGTTATTTTTTTGACATCCAAATCAAATGTGAGATTAATCTCACAAGTACATGTCCCTTTATTTAATTCACCTTTAATGAACTCCCCTTGTTTTCCCCTCCATTTGAGAAAAACTCCCATATTTTCATTTCTTACCATGTAGTGGAATTTATGAAACCACATATGAATGTTTCAGGCTTCTCTTGGTTATTCATTAATACTACATAAAATTTATTTATCTTTAATAAGCATTTATCCATCATTCCATATTCATTTTTTCAATTAGGGTTACCTTAAAATTATTAAATCTCCATATTTTCTCCCTTTATATACATAATTGATGTTTTAGATATGAAACCACTGCTTCATGATCCACAATCCAATGGATTTTATTATCATTTTCATTCAACACTATAATTTTTTGAAATATAATATATTTTTATTCATTATGTATCAACCTTACCCATGACATGGGATAGGGGAATTCCTATAGAAATATCCATTATGTTTCATTTTTAAATGTATTACTATATGACCTATTTAAAAAAAACAGTAACATCTCTAAAATAAACCATACATTATGTTCTTGTATCTTGGTTGAGATTTTGTTTTATGTTTTCTCCCTTCTCGTTGCTCCTTGGCTTTGAAACACATAGTCATAGTTTTATTGATGGTTCTATAATATTAGCACCTTATTATCCCACTTATCTGAGAGTAGTTATATCCTAATTTAGTAAGAATACTTCTTATATTTATTCAATCTAGATTAATACCATTGTGTGATACACTTGTTGAGTCTATCATGCGAGGAATCATTAATCTTATTCTCTAATTAGTACCAAAAATTCTTTTAATGATCTGAGACATTTATATACTTATTCTTTCTTTGATTATCCATGACCTCCATTTTAGAATAATCTACTTTACTATATTTTATATTCTCATCAATATATATGTTGAAAAGAATCATGTTAGCTTATAATTTCTTCTATTTGACAATTTCACAATATATCCCACATCAAAGTTCTTCAAGTAAATCAATTTACTCTTTTATCATTGTACTAATCATTTTAATGGATCATTTGAAGGCTATATTAAATTTTTGCGGATTTTATTCTCCAAACACAATACTAATATAAAATTAGAACCCACTCTTTATTATATATTTTAATACTGAACCTATTTACTTGGTTCATGAAACTACTCTTAATTATTGATTGAGAATTCAAAATTATAAATTACTATTGAAATTTTATTGATATTAAATTTATTTTATCCCCTAAAATTTGTTTGGAATGAGCATTATTTTTTGTTTTGTAAAAAAACCCCAATTTCATTGGATTGTGTGAATTGTAACGACCCAAAGTTTCATTAATGGAAAATCCCTCTTGATCCAATTAAATGTCTCTTTATGAAAAGTATTTTTTTTATAAGATGTCAACTTATTTGGTTTTATGTTAAGAATTTTGATCGTTGTTAATATAGCCATTGAACAGTGATCACATGATTAGTATAAATATAGGACCTTAACAAATCCAATTTACTCAGACAAAAGAAGCGATGGCCTCGTCTAGTAGAATTTCCCCGTACGAAGCCCATTTGTTGGAGCTCAGAAAAGAGGTGGCATCCTTGGGATTCGCCCTTGACCGAGCCCAAGCTGAGCTTCATCATGTCAAGCTCGAACGTGATCGTCTATGGGAAAAGTGGATGTTGATTGAAATTACCACTCGAGCAATGTAATCTGAGCCACCCCAAGAGTCTGTCACCATCGCACACATTACCCTTAGGTCTTATGTAGCTATTTTAAGGGGTTATGTAACAAATAAGTAGTACTATGTTCATGTACATTATTTTTTTTATATAATAATGAATATAATTTCTAGTCATTTTTGATACATTGTAAATAGTTTTTAAAGTACAAATGGTGTTTTTAGTTATTATTTAATTAAGAATTCAATTTTATTAAATTAATGGATTTTTGAATTAAATAATATTTTAATAAAATATTACTATTAATATTAAATTAATTTTTATTATTTAATATAAATGATCTTATAATTTTATGAATGCAATTAAAATTTTTATTAAGGTTTGAAATCCATTTCTGTCAAAACCCGTGAATTTTCGATAAATATTGGTTTTTATTTTAAAAGTGAAAATTAACATATTTAGAAATTTTTTTAGATAAAATAAATTTCATTTCTAGAATCAAGACATCGAAATTATCCAACGGTGAATTTTTCATAATTTTCTGAAATAGTCAAATTTTTTGGTAAAAATTAAATACCGTTTAAATATATAATGTGTTTTATGACATCATAATGACCCAATGGTGATGTAATAAAAAACCATAATCCTAATGTTCGTCCAATATATGTTTTATCATTAAAATAATGTGATTTTGGGTTTGTTTCACTTACTTTTCAAAGCATTAATGGACCCCTCAAGACATATTCAACACTTTGCCTTTTTAAATTAATTTCCATGTGAGTGTGACTCACCTCCACATAAGAAACCTTATTATTTTAAGAAGTTAGGGCTTGGGCCTTATAAAATATTGTTTTCCTCTTCCCTTTTCCAAAAAACATGGGCAAAAACCATGGGATGGTTTGTGGTTTGGATTAATTTAATGTAAGGGGACCCAATCCTAAATAATAAAGAATTCCCTCACCTTTCCTATATAAACCAACCCAAGATCCCACTTCCTCATCATTAAAATCCCTTGGATTTCGTCCAACCTCTTCCTTACTCTCTCTAGAATCCTCCCAAGGTTCCCCAAGCTCCCAAGAATCCTCTCACAAGCCTCTCTCTAGCCTTTGGAAGCACACTTCCAAGTAAGGGTTTTTTCTTCCTTTCTCTTTTTTTGTCAATTTTCTTTAAGTTGTATTGCCCTTTTAATTTCAATTATGAATGTTGGGGTATGGTTTCTCACCTCCCCCATACTTACCTATTATTGTTTGAATGATGGGAGACCCCTTTCTCTCTCATTAAATGCCTCCCATGTACACCTGTTACTATGTCGAAATTCTGAAAGGAACTTCTCTCTCTTCTTTTACATTCAAGCAATACTTTTGTATCAGGAATATAAATTCCATTTCAATTGTTGGGACATGTATCTATATGACCTACTTACTGTTCATTACATGTAAATATTATGAGGAACCCCTTTCTCTTTCATCAACCTTTTTTTATGAATTCTTATGTCACGCCGTTACGTTGCCGAAATCGCACCGATTTTCTAAACCAATGTCATTGTGTAGTGAATACCATGCCCATTTCTCCATCAAGGGTATTCACCTTTATGCACATTTACTTATTGATTATAAAGTTTCATGTATGAATTCCACATTCCTTTATCGTGGAATAATAGATTATGTTTTATGAATCCATGTTTTATGATCCATATGGCACACTTATGCATGAAATGAAATGTTTAAGAAGGGTACGCCCTTATAGCGCTCCAATGCATTGGGTAAAGTATAGTATCATGATACGTCATGTGAAATGAGTGTTGAATCATGCTAATTCAAGTGAAAAGAGGGTTTACTCGTGCTTCATGTGCAATGAGGGTTTACTCATGCTCCATGTGCAATGAGCCTTGGCTCATGCTAATTCAATGTTAAGTGTTGTTGCCATATTTCCATGTTATGATTATCAAATGACGATGTTTTATGTTTAAGGATGAAGGAAGGATAACACAGATTCCATTATTTCCAATGTTATTTTGTGCCACTAATTAATTCAACAAACTCATTCCAATACTTTGTAGTGAAGACACTTAATTCTATGTCTAAGATAGTACATAACAGGCCATATGATGAACTATTTTTTAGGAATTTGAATTTTTGGAAAATTAAGATAGTTTGAATAAGACAACTTTGACTGTGTCCTAAACCAATAGATACACCCACCAGATATACACTCTAAATCCAATTTTTAATAGGATTTCATGTAATACCCCAGGTTTTAAAAAAAAATATTATGATTGTTGGTTTTCCTAACACACAACACTATGCTTTACACTAATTGGGATATAGTATAAAAATTTCATTATTTAGATATGATTGTTATAACATAGCAATTTAATTGGTAGGTATGAATAGGATTAACCATATTATGAAATATATATAAATTATATACACAAAAAAAAAATTTACTAATGATTATTAAATAAATACTCACTTTTTAGTAGTCACTTTATTTTTCAAAAAATATGTTTTCTTCAAAAATAGTTTATATTTCTTTTTGTGAGAGAATATTATAATTAATTTATAGATATTATATAAATATTATTTTATAAAAATGATATCGTTTTTTGAAATAAAAATTTAAAAATAATCTTAGAATAATTTATTTTGTTTTTTTCTAAAAAGATTGATTTCCCAATGAATAATGAGAAATAACAATTTTTATTGAAAACGGTATTTTTGTTTCTACTATTGAAAAAGATCCATTTTATTTTTATGGATTAAATGAAAAATTAGTTATTTTATATTATTAAATATCCAATTTTGATCATTGTAATAAATTTTATGGCTTAATTTTTCTATAAAAATATTTTTATACTTAAAAAGGCATTTTTTTTAAAAAAATATTATTATTTTTTTACGTTTTTCATTTTAATTATAAATTAATATATGAAAATTCTGGAAATTGAATCTTGAAAAATGGAATCCATGTGCTGAATTATGAAGTCAAAATTTGGTAAATATTTTCCATTTAATTTTGGTCATTATAAATAGTAACCATAGTAAATTTGTGTCATAACAGTAAGGGTAAATCTCGTAATTAAGGATAATTTTTTTGATAAAGTCTAAAAAATGACCCTTACACTTTATTTTTTCCTATTAGGTGAGGTGATTTCGTCCATTTATATCCAATTTTTAAAAATAAGTATACTTAGTTCCAAATTTGTTTTAATTTGAAAATTATATAATTTAATATAAAGAAAAGTTGAAAATTTCATTATCTTTGTTTTATTATCTCTAAATTTTTTATGTAGATATAAATATAAGAAATTATATATTCTGAAAGTTTTATTTTTAATACAAATTATTTTTTATCATGGTAGTGCTTTTATTTTTTTAAGTTAAATAATTACCTTAAATTTCTACGTAACACCGATACAAAAATTATTCAATTAATAGAAAAATAAAATAAATTATTTTAAAATTTTTAATAGTAATATAATTTGAGTGAATTATTATTTCTCATGCATTTTTTAGATTAAAATGTCATTTTATACATTTTTAATGTATTATATTTTAATTTACTTATTTTCATGTTGTTTTCAATGTCAAATTAAATGAATAGTTACAAAAAAGACATTAAAGTTATTTTATAATAAAAATATTTTATTAAATGATTTAAAATTAATAAAAATACTATATTTATCCAATTTATTTTTATACCTATAATAATATAATCTATGTTCTATTTATGGACCAATTTCCATTTTAAACTAACTAAATTAACCCATAAATAATAAAAATGTGTTATCATTGTAATTGTCAGAAAGGGTAAACGTGGGTTAAAACAAAGACATAATGATATAATCATAATGTAAACTTGTAAAAAAAATATTTCATGATGTTATTTCAAACCATAATCATCCTATACTAGAATTATATCATCTTGGATCCTTTCTCCCATAAATATCAATTCATATTAATTTAATATTTTATGTAACTCCAAGACCGCCCTTCTCCTTACTTATAAATGGGTACATCCTCTCATATTTTATTCACTTGTTTTAGGAATAATTTGAACCTTATGGGGTATAAGTCTTAAAGAAAATGATATTTTCAGAAGAATAAGTATTATATTTAACATAGTGTTTTAGATTTATTTCTTATTGTACCTCATTCAAAGTTTCTTGAAACATGATGAAATAACAACACTATTGTATTACATACAATAATATTTTATTATGTTAATTTCATCATCCACGTTCATATCCTCTTCCATCAAATGGGAAATTAAATCATTATTTTCACGTATGGTAGACTACAACCTAACAAATTGATGTAATTTTCTTTCATCACTGCCTCTCACTATTGACCCATGACATGCATGAAAAATAAATAAATTATCATCCGGAATAATGATCTTAATGAAGAATCATAAATAAATTGGTGGTATGGTGTTATCGGAAAATAATATATGATATTATATATATATATATATATTATGGTTCTGGAATAAATTTATAATAAATATATATTTATTATACAGGATTTTCTAATGAGAATGAAGAAAGATGAGACTTATGGTGAGGGATCTCTCTGAATCACCCATTTATATCAGGTTATGAACACTCTCTCTCCAAATCACTTTATCATTCCCTTTGTGTTATGGATTTCTTCTAAATTATGTATACATGTCTCTTAAAAATATTCCTAGCTCATTATACCTTGTTTTTATTGGGTAATACATTTCATAAATCCATTTTTCAAACTCCTTTAAAATCAAACCTGATTAAGGAGAACTTTTTTATACATTATTCCATTATATAACACTCATTTAAAGATTTTATTCCCAAATAAAAATTTTATTTTGATATATGGGATTAAGTACTAAGATATGAACATCCTTAATATTTAATTCCCTCTTCTATTTTTAATCTTTAAAAAAATTCCCTTGATTGTGATATGTGGGAAGATTATGTAACCCATTTAGTTCCCTATAAAATTCATATCTTTATGTTTTATGATTGATTTATTTTTTTGGTACACATAAAAATGAACATGTTATGATGGGTTATCCTAGATAATGTTCCAATTCACGTATTAATATTTTTGTCTCATTAGATGTTATATATGGGATTAGGTAGTAAACCAGATCCATGATGGGACTCTTTCCACCTTGTGATATTTTCTTAAAAGTTATCCTTCACTTAGGCTTGTGTCATGTTTTGTGTTGCTGCCACATTTTCCATGTTTTCATGATATTATAATACCATGTTTTTTATGTTATTCTCCCATTTAATTACTCATGAACCTTATCTTTCATGATATCATGTTATACATTTGTCTCACACATTATGCTTCTTTATCATCTTTATTCCCTTAGTGGTATTTTTAGGTCACCGCTCTTTTCTAGGTATTCCCTAGGTAATCCAATGTAATTTTATGATCTCAAAGGCATTTATAAACGAATTATAGAGATTAAAATAAAGAGGTTTTATTTTCATATTGATATTTTATCTACCTAGTCTTCTAAAGACACTAGGTCTTACGATCTTTTTATTATATCTAGTAGATATTAATGTTTAAAATCATTTAATAATATTTTTAAAAGGATTGGATATCTATAGTTTGTATTAGAGGAAGATATAATTATTTTTAAGGATTATGACTAGAATGCTTTATTGAGAACATTAGGTATAATTCTAAGTATAAGAAAATATCCTTGAATCTTGGTGAGGAATAGATAAAGTGATTTCCAAGAAATTACTTCCATGTTTGGATACTATAAGTGGATGTGGCTATAGAAAAGTTCTACCTAAGGATAAAAACTATGAACATTGGGTATTAACTAAATTGTCACCTAGTTCACGTCAAATAGTTCTTTTTGCACACCTGGTTTGACACTCTCAAAGGTTATACCTTAAATGACTCACAAAATCCATACAAAACAATATGATGGACTTGAAGATACTGTTAGGATATAAAAAATAATAAGAAGATTTCCATGGATAACCGAGATTGAAACCTAGAGACACATAAGTTATGATATTCTAATAATTTATAAGTTCTTCCATCTAATTTTATAAGTGTAAGTTTTATATGTTTATTAGTAAATTTTCTAATATTTTTTTCTTTTTTTAGTTAATGGAGGGAATTAGGAGAAATCGTGTGGAAAACCAATATGATAGGAAATGTGATGATTTCCCAAATGATATGCATAACCTTATGGAAGTTGGAGCTAGGAAATTTGTGGCACTCAGCTGACTCGTGCAATGATTAGTAACTTGAGTCATGCAGAATTTCTTCATTCTCATAAGAAAGAGAAAGTTTTAGTTGGGTATTTTATGTTAAAAAATGCCTCCTTTCTTTATTTGATATTTTTATACCCTCTCACATAACATTTTATCAACTCCATTAATAAGATATCCTCTTTCCATAAATTCTCAGAACAAGAGAAAGTTAGGATATCCATTTATCACATGGAGGGGGACGTTGATCAGTAGTGGACACTAATCAAGAACATTAAGTCCAATAAATATATTTGTTTAATGTAATTAGAAGAATTCAAGAAAATATTTTTCAATTAAAATTTTATCTGAAGACATTGTTTTAAGAACCTGATTTTTGACTCAGGTATCAATCCTTTTAATTCTGGTATAATTACTTCTTATGGACCTATATAGATTCCCATTGAGGCTATAGAAGTTATGGGGGTGTCTGGTTCTTGTTTAAAGCTGATAACCCTAGATGGTATGAAAAATAGACTAGCCCCATAGTTAAGAGAAACTACAAGATCTAATCTGCATGGATACTTTTAACTGTGTGGTTCTAGATAGTGGAGTGAAGTAGGGAACACGGTTTTCCTTAACTGTGTGCCAGGTGCTGAACGACTGTTCTAAAAACTGAATACTTTTTTAAAAGATGTTTTTCATGGATGGTCTACAATTTCTCTAACCGTACGACCTAATCATGAAAAATGACCATTCCTACATCATATGGTGCATGGGTGGTGCGCTTTTTGGACAATCATTTGATGCCTATTTTAGGGGTGATAATATATTTTTTCCCTTAAAATTATAATTAAACCTCACCCACTCTATCACTATCATTTTTAGTGGACAGAACCTCTTCTTCTCCCATTTTGTATCCCTCTCATGCCTATTCTAGTATTGGATCTCGATCATTCGTCTGAAGTCTAATTGAAACCCCATTAGTCTCATTGGATATGTTCTAGTAAGATATTGATTCCTTTTTACTCATTATTCATTTATATTCTCCTTGATGATGTTATTGAGGTGTAGGCCCATATGCCATATTTTTAGGGCATTGGTTCATTCTTCATATCTCTTCTAATATGAACTGAACTAGGGGAAAATATTGTATGAGGAGATTCATATGAGTATGATATAAGTGGTATATAAATTATTCCATAAGATTTTGATGTTTTATAATATGTGTCGTTGAGCCACACACTAGTTTCACTATGAATTTTCCTAAATATAATCTACCTTAAATTGGTTGGCTTTCTTGGAACCTAATGTCTTATTAGACCACATTTTTTTATTTATAATTGAACACCTTTGATGGAGTCATCCCTTTGGGTGTGCCCACTTATATTCCTATTTGAACCTTTGAGATTTTATACCCAAAAAAAGAAAATGTTGTGTTTGGACTTAATCTAAATGATGATAACTTATGGATATTGATTTAATGTAGAGGAATAGAATGGCTAGTGGCCTTGAAAAATATTAACTATAATGAATTAGTTATAGGTGAGTGGTAAGCCCATGTCGCCAAATTTAAATGGACAATGGTTACGCCGTTGTTGTTATCAAATGAATGAATCATGAACTATGACTTGTATCATACTAAATCCAATGGGTATTATTAAGAATGTGTAGGAAAGATGACCCTTGTGCTTTGTAAAGGACTGGGCATGGCTTCCCTTGCTTTTTGATACAGGCATCAAAACCCTCTACAAATAAACTAAATGGGCATGGAGACCCTTTGTAATAATGAACGGGCATGACGAACCAAGTATACTATTATAATATTTTCATGGAGTCCCTTGTGATATGGGCATGGCGCCCTTTATGATACTGTTGTGATACGGTTATAATGTTCATTGTGATATAGGCATGTCATCCTTTGTGATACTATGTGATACTATATGGGAATGGAATCCCTTGATGTGATACTAGGAATGGGCTCCCTTGTGATACTATTGTTATACTATGGAGTCCCTTATAAATGTGATAATGAGTATTAAAACCCTTGATACTTATTTCAGATTAATTACAGTAGTGTCCAAAGCTGGTAGTGTTAGCCTAGTTTCCGTTTAGGAACCGAAGTCGACCCATTTAAAGTTGTGATTACTGCTTTACTTATTGTATCTTCATACTATCAGATTGTATACATGACTGGATAGTTATAGATATTTGGGTGGTTACTTACTAGGATTGTATCTCACACCCTATTCAGTCCATTTTTGGGTACGTGAATAGACTACATGCTTGTAGATGTAGATAAGGGGAAGCAACCTCGTATGGATATATGTCTTATTTCATGGCTTATGATGGAGCAGTTAGAAGATGGTCAGGCTAGAAATTGGGATTATGGATATAATTTTTAGCCTTTTGTACCCTTTTTATATAGTATTGTTTCCTGGAGTTTGCATCAATGTTTTCCTTCTTTACAGATAACTGACACATATTATCATCCTTTCATATGATTCAGTTTCCAGCTATAAGTCAACTATTGATGCTTCTATTGTTATGTATTCTTATCCATTGTTATACTTCTTCTGTTTTTCAACTAGTTATTATTCTGTTGTGATACCGTGGTAATGAGGGAATAGTCTCCCCACAAACACACCCAAGGCCCTCGCTGCTAGTTGGTAGCCTATGGAGGTTGGGGAGATGTACATGAGTTCATGTGGCCAACCAGGATCAAGGCACTATTGAGTGGAATACAGGTCTGGGACATCACAAAGTGGCCTCAAAGGATGGTTATTTTCTTGACTTACAATTTTGGGACAATTGAAAAGATATTAGAAATGTTTTGGAGTTTTGTAATGATTTGTTCATGGGAATAGCTATCCCATGTATAGAGAAAAGACAAATTGCATCAAATAGAAATTGTTATGTTTTGATTTTTTTCTTATTATATTTTTCAAGATTCTACTATTGGGTATCGATGCACTAGACTTTTGATATTTCTATTGATATAGAGGTTTATCTTTTATCCTTAAACTAATGAGATGAGGTAAAGGAATCATTGAGCATGCATCATTTTAGGCACCATGTAGGGAATTCGCATGTCATTCATATTCTATGCCATATCATAGCATTGTGTGTTTTCATCGCCTAGGATTTACCTGAGTTATTTGATTAATATAAATATAATTTTTCTTAGTTAACGATTCTTACAAGTAATTGAGAAAAAACATAGTTAATGCTTAGATTTTGTATTAAAAACTAATAGTGTTTTCCTACATAGGCTATAGTAGACACCATAATCAGCCAACTATAGTACATTGAGTCATGGATCATTGGTCATATGTACTGGAATGGGTTATGATATGGATTAACTGGATACCATATTTCAGTTCATAAGGTGTATGGTCCCTTATGAATCAAATGTTGAATTCCATTTGGTTCAACCGTTTAAAAAGGAAATTCCAATACAATATGAATTTATAAATGATACTAAAGTTCAGAAACACATAACTTGACCCATTCCCAACATTAGTAGTGGGAAATAGTTAATTTTTCTATTGTTCTAGATACATGTTTCTATCACCAAGATTTGACTCTTTGAGCTGGAATAGGGGTTTGATGATTACATAGAAATTATTTTTACCTATTTTATTTCTATATCAATGACCTTTTCCATTATTGAATTCTATCAAAGGTGTGTGTTTAGAAATTTTAGAGCAATGCCACCATGATGTACTTCAGTCATATTCCAATAAGGTGGTGACAACTATGCCCTATAGGTGGTGGGACCTAAGTCACCAGTCATACCTTCTATAGTGGAACCTCTTCCTATTCCCAATGTGGGAAATGATGACCAGTTTTGAGGAGATTTCTTGAGACTTATGCAGAAGATTCAGTGAGCTCTGTGCTTTACCCCTTCAATGTGTGAGTTGACTAAAGAGTTCTAGCAGCAACAACCACCCACGTTTTTGTGGGATGGAGAACCACATGCGGCAGATTTATGGCTCAAGACTATCATGTCTATTGTTGAGAATCTGGAGACACCTCTTGGGAGGAGAGTGAAACTATATATGTATATAATGAGTGTATATACCAAACATTGGTGGGATATTCTAAATCAAGGTGGTTAGAATCAGGAATTGATGTGAAGGGTTTTCCAGTCAATATTATTTTACAATTTCTTTCTAGAGACTCTAAGGGATTATCATTCTAGGGAATTAATGAACCTTTAGTAGGTATCAATGATAGTGATGGAATATTCATCTCTTTTTACAGATCTTTAGAACTTCATGTTTATCTATAATACTGATGAGATAGTGAAATCGAGACAATTTGAGGATGGTATAAGGAATCATATTTATTCTTATGTAAATGTTTTAGTTTGACCACTATATCTGTTTTAGTTAACTAGACCCTTATCAACAAGTGAAACCTAATGGAACAAAATAGTGTAACATAGGTCAGTTCAGAACCCCAACAAAGTAGTGGTTCTTCTAGCGATCGGAATCGTAACTTTGAGACTATACGTGTGAGAAGTGGAAGCTAGTTTCCACCCACAAACAGCTATGTGTTATGTCATTAGTGTGGGATTCTTGGGCATAAGGGGCACTAGTGTCCAAGATACCCCATCGAGTGTTGAGGATATAGTAAATTGGGGTATCCTCAGGGTTTCTGTAGGACCTTTCCATTTTATCGAGTGGGAGAGGATCTATGATAGCTCCATCTTAAAGATCATGTTTAGTAACACCTTTCTAGGTAGGTAGATGGATCCCTACTAGTTGTACAGGCAGATGAGGAGGTTGTGATTGTGGTATCCAGACTTCGGATTTTCAGCGCCAACAGAGTGGGACTGCTCTGAGTAGTTAGGTTGTAGCACAGGATCAAGGATAGGCCCATATCTATTCAGTGCATCCTATAATGGAGGAGCAGGTCACCAGGCCATCTATTATTCAATGTACTATTCTAGTATCCTCTACTATTGTTTTTGTCTTATTTTATACAATCAGATCACATTCCTTCATATTTTCTTCTATTTTAGAGAGTATCAAACATCATGTTGGGTACTCTTGTGGTGTAATAATGCTAGATACACCTTTGGGTATATGATCAGATAGCGTATGTCAGTGAAAGGATAGTACTCTTGGGGTAAGAGGCTATATTTAATTATATAACCTCTTTGTCCTTGAGATTATAGGCTTTGATGTCATTCTTGAGATGGACTGGTTGATTCTATATAATGCCTATGTAGATTTTTATCACCATAGGGTGTTTTTTACATCACCATAGAGTGGTAAGTATATTCACAAAGGTGATTGGAACATCCATGTGGCTAGATATGGATTAGAGCATCTTGGGCTAGGTGGACTGACCACCTATATTTCTAGTCTTTACATTAATTATCAGGAACTACATTAGATTGAGTTTCCACTTGTAGTCAATCTATTTAGGGATGTCTTCCCTGAAAACTTTTCAGGACTACCTCTTGAAAGAGAGGTAGAGTTTACTATCAATCTAGTTTGTAGACTTAAATAAGTATCCATTCCTCCTTAAATGATGGATACTACTGAGTTTCAGTATCTCAAGAGGCAACTAGAGGATTTAAAAGAAAAAGGTTTCATATATCCCAATACTTCTCCTTGGGCTTCACCAGTCCCTTTCAGCATTATTGAAGACAGAACCCTCCGGATTTGTGTGGATTTCTAGAAGTTAAATCAGATTATAGTGAAAAATTGGTATCCTATACCTCACATAGATGATCTTTTTGACCAGATTTGAGGAGAGAGAGTATTCTCGAAGATCGACCTAAGATCTGACTATCATCAAGTTTGAGTCAGACCTCCATATATTCCACCTATGGATTTCATAGTTATTATGGCTTATATGAGTATCTTTTGATTTCATTCAGTCTTACAGACATGCCTTCCTTATTCATGGATTTAATGAACAATATTTTTCACCCCTATTTGGATTCCCATTTCATGATATTTGTAAATGACATCTTGGTTTATTCTTATACTTGAATTGACCTTTCCACTCATCTTGAGATAACATTGAACTCGTTAATAGGGAACCAACTATATTTAGATCTTAGTAAATTTCACTTATAGACTGATAAGGTTCACTTCATGGGTCATATTATCTCAGAGGAAGGAATCTTAGTTGACCTAGAAAGGGTGAGAGATGTTGTTACCTGGGAGGATCCCAAAAACATCATTGAAATACAGATATTCTTGGAGATATCAGGTTACTATAAGAATTTATAAAGGACTTATCACACCTTTCTACACCAATTACTAGTCTTAAAAATTAGGGTGTGAAGTTCATGTGGTTAGATGCATGTGATAAGGCCTTTCAGGAATTAATAGGAAGGATTACTTTAGCACTTATTCTAATTTTTCCTAATCTATAGAGAAGCTATATAGTGTTTTGTGATGCATTAGGAATTGGACTGGGAGCAGTGCTGATGAAGGATAGTAGGGTAGTTGTGCATGGATATCGGTAGTTGATTCCTTATGAGCATAATTAATCAATGTTTGATCTTGAGTTAGCAGTTTTTTTATATTCCTTGTGTTGTTAGAGGCATTACCTATTGGGAGAGAATTTGTTGTGTTTACAGACCATAAGAGCCTCAGGTAAATATTTGCACAACATGAATTAAATCTCAAGCAGAAAATATGGGTTGAATATCTAGAGTCATTTGACTTCGAGCTAGCCTATATTCCTAGGAAAGGTAATGTTGTTTCCAATGCTCTGAATAGGAGGACTATAACACTGGTAGTTCAGGAGGCTAGTAGAGAATGACATCTTAAGGCTCTATTTTCTGAGATTCATATAGAGGTTCAAGATTATCTTGAATAGTCTATACTCTTCTCGTTTTCAGGGACCTATTTGATTTTGTAGAAGTTAAATTGAGGTAGTTTTCATATCCAAAGGGATTGGTCCTATGAGAGAGCATTGCTGGTGAAGAACTGACTCTGGATTGGACTGTTGATGATGACTACATCCTTGTATACATGTTCATATCTAGGTTTCCATAGATATGAGAGAGGATATAATGAAAGATTAGAATGATTCACTGTGGTCTATACACCCAGGAATCTCCAATATTTTTCATGATATGTGTCGACAGTATTGGTGGTCGGGGATGAAGTGACAGATAGTAGGTTTCATCACTAGGTGTTCCACATGTCAGCAGGTGAAGGCAAAGCACCTGTGACCTGTAGTATTTTTAAAACCATTACTAGTTCTAGAATGCAAATTGGGGATATTGTGATGGATTTTTCATCGGATTACCGAGGTCTCCTCATGGTACTGACGTGGTTTGGGTGGTCATTGAAAGACTGATGAAATTAGCCCACTTACTTCTTATCTAGGAGACCGTCTTTGTTAATATCCTAGGAATATTGTATGTCCATGAGATTATATGATTGCACAAGGTCCATAATACTATTGTTTTAGATAGGGATGTTTTCTTCACATTGAGATTCTATAAAGGGTTGTAGAAGGATATGGATACGTAGGTGATTCTGATCACAACCTTCCACCCTCAAACTGATGGTCAATCAGAATGGACTATACAGGTCCTAGAGTACATGCTCTGAGCATGAATCCATGATTTTAGTGGATTTTGGGTGAAATATATCCCTATCATTGAGTTATCCTTCAATAACAGTTATAATGTGATGATTCATATAGATCCCTATGAGTCCCAATATAGTAGGTCATGTCTTTTACCCCTATGTTGGTTAGAGGCAGGAGATGTAACACACTGGGTCCTCATCTTGTTCAGGAGACTTTAGATAAGCTTTAGATAATCATAAAGTGGATTTATAATACTCAGTCTAGATAGAAATAATATTTCAATCTCCATCGATGACCTCTATAATTTGAGGTCAAGGATCGTGTATTCTTAGATTTATCACCCAGATTTGGGCATAGATAGATACAAAGGAAAGTAAAACTATCACTATGCTTTCTCGGACAATTTGAGATCTTGTAGAGAGTTGGTTTATTAGCCTATTAGTTTCTATTACATTAGAGGTACCGTTCCATGCACAACATCTTCCAGGTTTCACAAATTCACTGATACCATGCTGGCATGTATCATACTTTTGATCCCAAGAATGTTGAGCATGATGTTTATGCTTATTTTAATAATAATCATATATGCATCATTGATAGGATAATTAATTCTTTCTAAGACTGGTATTTCCCTTTAGTATGGGTTTTATGACATCATGGCTAGGTACAAGATGAGACTAGGGAGTGAGAGGCCGATGTACATGCTCAGTGACCAGAGTTTTTTTCAAAAGATGTTTTTCCTCCCTTAGAAGGTGAACTCAAGGCCAAGTTACCTTAATGAGGGAAGACTGTAAGAACCTAATTTTTGACTCAGGTATGGATCCTTTTAACTTTAGTCTAATTCCTTCTTATGTACCTGATATGGATTCCCATTGAGGTTGTAGAATTTATATGGGTGTCTGGGGATTTTTTGGATCTTGGAACCCCAACCGGTTTGAAAAATAGGTTGGTCACATAGTTACTTATAACCGTGAAGTGCTGGATAGTGAAGTGAAGTAGGGTGCACAATTTTCCAAAACCATGCACCAAGGGCCGCACAACCAATCCAAAAATTATAGACATATTTTAGAGGTTTTTTCATGGTTGGCACATGATTTCTTCAACTGTTCTACCTAACCATGTGAAATTACCATTCCTACAACATATGGTGTATGATTGGTGCATAATTTGGCCAATCATATAGCCAAACCATGTGATGCCTATTTTTTGGATGAATTTATGGTTTTAAATTTATATTATAAATAAACTACACCCTCTCCTTCACTCATATTTCCATAGGACCTAACCTCTTCTTATCCCATGTTTGATCCCTCTCAAGTCAAATCTAGTATTGGATCCCATTAATTTGTATGAAGTTCGATTTAATCAATGTTAGCCTCATTGGATCTGCACTGTTAAGATCTTGATTTCTTTTTAGTCATTCTTCATTTCTCTTCTCCATGATTAAGTTATTGAGGTTCAGGCCCATATGCCCTATTTTCAAGGCATTGGTTCATTCTTTAGATCTCTTCCAATCCAGGCCAAACTAGAGGATGATATTAGATGCGGAGAGTCATATGAGTATGCGTTTTGTGGTCTATAAATTATTCTATATGTTTTTGATGTTTTATAATATGTGTTATTCTGTTGCATGCTGGTTTCACAACACGTTTCCATAAATTGAATCCACCTTAAATTATTTGCCTTTATTGGAACCTAATTTCTTGCTAAACTTCCCTTTTTATATATAGAATTGAACACCGTTTATGGATCCATCCCTTTGGATGTTCCCACTTATATGCATATTTGGCCTTTTGAGCTCTTATGGCCAAAACACCTAATGATGGGTTTGAACTTAATGTAAATGATGATACCTTATAAAAATTGATTGAATTCAATGAAATATCATGACTAGTGTCCTTAAAAAATATTAACTATAATGAATTAGTTATAGGTGAGTGGTAATCCCTTGTCACCTAATTTAAATAGACAATGGTTACACCCTTGATGATATCAAATGAATAAATTATGAATAATGACTTAGATCATATTAAATCCAATACATTTTATTAATAATGTGTGGGTAGAATAACCCATGTGCTTTGTAAATTATTGGGCATGGAATCCCTTTCTTTTCGATATGGTCATGGTGACCCTCTACAAATAAACTAAATGTGCATGGAGACCCTGTGTAATAATTAAAGGGAATGAGGAACCAAGTAAGCTATTTTGATACTGGCATGAAATTCCTTTTGAAATAGGCATGGAGTCTATTGTGATACTACTGTGATACGGGCATGGTTTCCCATATGATATGGGAATGGAATCCCTTGTGATAATATGTGATACTATATGGGCATGAAATCACTTAATGTGATACTAGGCATGGAGTCCCTTATGATAATATTGTGATACTTGACATAGAGTCCCTTATAAATGTGATAATGGGCATTAGGACCCTTGATACTTATTTCAGAGTTATTCCAGCATGGGTAGAAGCAGGTAGTGTTAGCCTGGTTTCCTTCAAGAACCAGAGCTGACCCATTTACATTTGTTATTATTACTTTACTTATTGTATCTGAACAATTCCATATTGTATACATGATTGGATAGTTATATACCTCTGGGTTGTTACCTAGTGGGACTATATCTCACACCCTATGTGGGATATCATTGGGTACCAGAACAGACTACATGCTTGCATTTGTAGATTGGGGTAAGCATCCTCTTACAGATGCATGACTTCTTTCATGGAATAGGATAAAGCAGGTAGTAGATGATTGGGCATGATCTTGGGTTGCTGGGCAGAATTTTCGGCCTTCTTGTAACCTTTTTGTATAGTACAACCACCTTATGGTTGTATCCATGTTTTTATACTTTATAGATACGTGACATGCATTATCATCCTTATATGATTCAGTTTCTAACTGTTAGTTGATTACTATTAATTTCATTGTTCTATCTAATTATCCATTATTATACTACATCAACAATTTATATAATTATTGCTCTATTTTTAAACCATGGTAATGAGGGTATACTCTCCCCATTGACACACCCAAGTCCCTCTATTCTAGTCAGTAACCTTTAGCATTTAGGGAGATACACTTGAGTCCATGTATCTCACCAGGCTCAGGGAACTGTTGAGTGGAATTCAGGTCTGGGATGTCACATTCATTGTAACTTCTAGGTTGAGATAGATATTTGAGACTCACAATAGTCTCATGGATTTAGAGATAAAAAAGAATAAAGTATAGTTTTCTTTGGGAGTATCAATAAATAAATATCACATAATAAAGAAAAAACAACATTCCATATCACAAAAGTGTGGGAAAAGAATCCCATAAAATGTTTAAAAGGAATTGGGATATACTTCAAGTGTGAAAATGAAGGGAATCAGGATAATAAATCTCAAAAATAGATGAAAAACTACACTAATGTAATGGAGGAATATAATTTTCATATCAACACTCATCTTACAGTACAATTTTTCAACTTCAAGGAAGATGAGTATAATGCAAGTAAATTCCCTAAGAAATGGGTTTTTAGAGACAATAAATGAAAACAACCTCCAAGGCCTATAGATAAAAAGAGGGAATATGTTGTCATAACTATAAATTTGGATAGCAATAATGATTTAGTTATAGGTACACTATTTATTCATTCAATAATATTGAATTCACTTTTTGATTCTTTTTCTACGCATTCTTTCATATATTTCAAGTTTGGTAGAACTACTCAAACACCACCTCAAAACAAGGGGATTGAGATATCTGTGAGAATAGAAAATGGATAAATTATTGTATCCCATGTATATAACTCCTCCTTGGTAAATATTTGTAGACTAAATATTAAATAAAATATCATCTTATTTCCTTTTGTGGATTTTGGTTCTATATTGTTCATGGATTATATATCTTTATATAAAGAATAAATCAACTGTTAGGAGAGGGAGACTACTCTTCACATCCTAGGTTATCCTTTGATTCAATAAAAGTGTAAGAAGGGTGATGAATCATCGTTGGAATATTTTTCTAAAGCATGGATATTATTACCTTATGAGAAATATTGTCTAGATCAAATGATTAAGACAAAGGATATAATCTCCCTTGAAGACATTCCCAATGTGGCGGACTATAGTGATGTATTCCATAAAGAGTACTCTAGACTTCCTCGTAATTGATAGGTTGGGTTCTAAATCAAAATTATAATTGTATCTCTTCCCATATCCAAAAATCCTTACTAAATAACCACCAATGAGTTGATGAAAATTAAAAGTTATTACAAGCGAATCTAGAAAAGGGTTTTATACACCTGAGTGCTTCACCATGGGGTGTGGCAATCCTATTCCTCAAGATGAATTATGGGTCAATTAAACTCTTATTAATTATTGTAAACTCAGAAAAATCCTGAAAAAGAAAAAGTATTATTTTCCTTGTATTGAAAACTTGTTCAATAAACTATGTGTGGTATAGTATTTTTCTAAGGTGGACCTTTGGTCAGGATATCACTAATTAAAGCTAAAGAAGGAAGATATTTCCAAAACTACCTTTCGAAAAAGGTATGGGAACTGAGCTTATTGTGATTCCCTTTAGACTCACTAATTCTCTAGAAATATTTATATACATAATGAATATAATAGTTAGATATTAAATTAAAAAAATTAATATTCATTTAAGATTATATTCTAATATAATTCGAAATCAATGAGTGTGAGAAGAATTTGATTACTATGATAATAACTTTAAAAAAGTATAATATACATGAAAAATATATTAAATTTGAGTTATGGATAAAGGAGGTATCATTCTTGTGGAATTTTATCACAATTAAAGTGATATACATGGAACCATCTAAGATAAAGTCAATCGAGGATTGTCATAGAAACACATATATAATAGATATACATAGTTTACTTGGACTAGATAGGTATTAATAATGATTTTAGGGAAACTTCTCACAATTTTTAGACCTCGTAAACAAGTTAACAATGAAGGGAATAATTTTTTTATATATCTTTGAATGTGAATAGAGCTTTATGGAATTCAAAACGAGGTTTATCACTACACCAGTCCTCATGCTTCCCTCATGTGGGGAACTTTTTATGGTATATAGAGATTCTTAAAAGAAAGGTTTTGGTTGTGTACTAATGAAAAATGAAAAATTGATAGCCTATGCCTCAAGGTAGTTGAAAGTTCATGTGCATAACCATACAACACATGATTTGGATATGGATTTAGTGATAATAACATTGAAAATATAGTATAATTTTCTATATAAGGAGAATTTTCAATTATATATGGATCATAAGATCCTAAAATATATATTCACATATAAGGAGCATAATATGAACCAGAAAATATTGTGAAATATGATCAAGGGCTATGACTACTAAATCCATTACCATCTTGGTAAAGTAAACAATTTATAAAATGATATAACTAGAAAGGATCCAAAAACATTATCAATGATGTAAATTGAGATGGATCCAATATTCTTAAAATTGAATAGGATGTACATGGGAATAATAATGTAAGGAATATAAATATTCCTTTCTCAAATAATTTTTCAACAATCCCTTTTAGATAAGATAAAAGATTCTTAAAGTGATGATGTGGAAATTCAGAAGAAGGTGGAAGCTATAAGAAAAGGGAAATCCTTGAAGTTCATAATTGATGAAGAAGAAGATTTTTGATTTTTTTTTCATGACTGTATGTACTATAAAATACTAATATAAATAAAGAGTTTTTGAATGATGAAAGTAGATAAAACTTATCCACACACCCAGGGATAATGAAGATGTATTGAAGTATCTAAGAGAACTATAGGTGGGACAATATGAAAAAGAGGTCATAAAATATACACCAAAGTCTATGATATTTCAGAAAGTGAATAATAAATGAAAAGTTATAAAGGGGATGATGAAAACAATACTTATACCTACATGGAAATAACCATGTACATTGTCATTGGTCTTGCAAAGACATCAAGAGGAAATAATTCCATATGGTTCGTGGTTGATTGTCTTAAAAATATTGCCCATATAATTTCAATTTTAGAGGACTTATCACTTGATCAACATGTAAGGATATACATCTGAGATGTGGTGAGGCTGCATGGAACACCACTATCAATTATATCTGACTGTGATTTGAGATTTACCTCCATGTTCTGGAAGAGTCTCCTATATTCCCTTAATACTGAGTTGAATTTTAGTATGAATTATCACCCACAATTTGATGTCCAATCTAAGAAGACTATCCAGATAGTAGAAGACATGTTTAGATCAAGTTTGATGGACATCAAAGTATAATGGTATTGGTATCTTCCATTGGTTTATTTCTCGTATAATAATATATTTTACTCAAGCATCCAAATGGATCCTTATGAAACACTTTATGGGAAGAGATGTACAACACCTACACATTGGGATGAAGTTAGTGAACTCGATCTATTGGGGCCTGAAATGGTTGAGGGAATTGAGGAAAATTTCATGACCATTTAACAAAATTTATGGGTTTATTATAGTTGATATAATATATATGTTAACAATCATTGATGAGAGATGGATTTTGAGGTCAAAGATAAAGTGTTTCTCTACATATATTCATGGAAGAGGGTTCTAAGATTTTTAAATAAGGGTAAGATAAGTCCTGGTTAAATTGTAATATTTTTGATTCTCAATTGTGTTGGACTAAAGGAATATCGACTAGAACTCCCACCAACCCTATCTCAAGTACACGATGTATTCCATGTACTTCTCACGAGGAAGTTCATATCAGATCCCTCACATGAACTGAATTTAGTTGTTGTATAGTTGGGAAATGGTATCACTTATGAGAAAAAACATGTGAAAATACTAGACCATATAGATAAATTTATACACAAAAATTTCAAATCACATAGTCAAAGCACAATGGTGGAACCATAAATATGAGGAGGAAACATGGGAACTAGAGGAAGTCCTGAAGCATAAGTACCCTCACATATTTTCTCCTTAGTATATAATATAAAGATTTTTTGTCAAAATTTATTAAGGGGGAATAATGTAACATCCCATGTTTAAAAAAATCTATTCTTGATAGCTTTCTTAACACGCAACAGCGATATTTATGTCAATTTTTATATTCTATAAAAATATAATTATTTAAATGTGATTATTATAACCTAGTTGTTGAATTTGAGGGTATGAATGTAATTAACCACATTATAAAATATACATAAATTTCATACTCAATAGAAATTAATTTATTAATTATTCTAAAATAAGCACTCAATTTTTTGGTAGTTATTTTATTTTTCAAGAAATACATTTTATTCAAAAACAGTGTTTAATAATTTTTTTTTAAGTTAATAATATCTTTAATTTATGAAACTTTTAGAAATTTTATTGGATAAAAGGGTATAAAATTTCAAATTATTCTGAAAATTTATCTTAGATTTAATTTTTTGTATTTTTTTAAAAAGATTAATTTTCTATCGATAGTGAAAAATATTGATTTTTATTAAAAACTGTATTTTTGATTCAGGAATTTAAAAACATAAATTTTATTTTATTGGTTATATAGTAACATTAGTTTTATTATATTATTTATAAACCAATTATTTTCATTGAAATCAATTTTATGATTTTATTTGTCATTGAAACGTTTTTATACTAAAAAAATGCATTTTTCTGAAGAAGAAAAAACTATTTTTTATTGCATTTTTTATTTTTACATTAAATTAATTTCTACTAATTATATAAATTAAATATTTAAAATAGTTTCCATATTTGGAATCAGGTCCAATTTTTTTGTATAGGTCCCTTTTATTTTTTTACTATGAATAGTAACCATAATAAATTTATATTACCATGGTAGGGGTAAATTGAGAAATTAAGGTTAAAAATAATTTGACAACGATTAAAAAAATACCCTAAAATTTACATTATCTGATTGTATGAGTATATTTAAGACATTTCCATCCAATTATCGAACATATGGAAACTTGGTTCTATATTTATTTGATTTTGACCTTTATATTATTTATGTAAATAAAAGTCAAAAATGTTATTCTCTTTGTGTTATTATCTCTAAATTTTTTACATATGGAAAAACAAAAATTATATTTGGTTATAAAATATTTATTTAAAATATAAATAATTATTTTTTATTATGGTAATATGTTTTAAATTTTTAGGAATGAAATAATTACCTTAAATTCTTACACAATATTGATACATCATTTATTCCATTGATAGAAAAAAAATAAATGATATTAAAAATGTTAAAAGTAATATAATTTTAATGAAATATTATGCCCCATGAATTATTTAGATAAAAATAAAAAATTATATATTTTTTAATGGATTATACTTGAATTCCATTTGTTCATGTTTTTTTTAATTCGAATTTAATTAATACTTCCCAAAATTACATTAATGTTATCTTATAATTAATAATATTTTATTAAATGATATAATTTTTTTAGAATCCTATATTTATAAAATTGATTTATATATGTTTAAAAATATAAACTATGTTTCATTAATAGATCAATTATCCTTATATAGTAACTATATTAACCCTATGGAGTAAAAACATTATTTTCACGATAATTGTCAAAAAGGATTAATGTGAGTTAAAATAAAGAGATAAGGGTACAAAATTAAAATAAAATTATCAAAATTTTATTGGATGATGGTATTTAGACCCATAATCATCTATATTCTAATTATATTTTTTTCATCCATTTTTCATAAAAATTAATTTAGATTAATTAAATATTTTAAGTGATTCCAAGAGTTCCCTAACCCTTGGTTATAAAAGGACACATAATATCCTATTTTCTTCACACTTAAAAAGACTTTTAGTTAATAAAATAACTTCCAAAATCCATTCATAACATCTATTCCCATGTTATGTACTTTTTTATAATAAAAAACTTTACATGGTTTAATGTGTAAAGCAAAGGAAGTTTTCCAAAGAAGAGGTACAGACTTTAACCGAATGATTTATTTTTATTTATTCTAATACCTCCTTCAGAAATTATTCAAACATGGTGAAAAAATAAAACTATTATATTATATATATTGAGATACTAATATGTTAATTTAATCCCCAAAATCCATATCCCCTTCTATAAAATGGGAAAAATCATTATTTTTGTGTACGGTGGACTACCATCTCACAAACAAATGTAATTCATTTTCATCACCACATATCGTAGATCTTTATAATAATTTATTTAATAAATTTATATGTTATTTATGATATTATTATGATTTTTTAATTTTAAACTTTTATTTACCTTTATTTCTTTCCCTCTATTAAAAATGTAAATAGCATCCATGTTTACATACGGCCAATCGTCTCTGTGGACTATGTATGTCATTTTTTTATCTCTAAATTTTATAGATGAATATATATATATATAATGAATATATATGGTATTAATATCATGTTAAAAATTATATATATTATGGAACCATGTTCAATGTATAAATATCGAGACCACCAAACCAAGAAATGCATGAAAAACAAAGCAATTATCTCCCAAAATTGCAATTTTAATAAATAATTGATAATAAATATGTGGTAAGATGTTAAAATAAATTAATATATTTTTTGATATATATATATATATATATTAGTATGGTTTTTAATACATGTATGATAAATATATATTTATTATATAGTAGTTTCTAATGCATATTAACAAAACAATACTTGAGGTAAGAGATCTCTCTAAACCACCCATTTTTTTAGGTTATGATCATTCTCTCTACAACACACTTTATCTATACCATATATGTTATGGATTTATTCTAAATTATTTATATATATATCAGTATACCTTCCTTTTATGGCATAATACATATTATAAATCCATTTGTCAAATTCCTTAATTAAAATCAAACCCAATTAAGTGGAACTTTTCTATTCCTTAATCATTTTATGTAATTTCCATTTAAATTTTTTATTAAAAAATGAACACATTATTTTGAAACCTAGGACTATTTAATAAAATATTCATACCCATAATATTTAATTCCTTTTTCTAATTTTAATTTTTATGAAATTTCCATTTATTATGATATGAGGAAGGTTTATGTAACCCATTTCTTTATATTGGTAATTCTTATGATTTATTTATTTTTGTGTAACACATAATCATGAACACTCTCTGATGGATGTTCCTATAATAAACTCCAATTAATTTGGTAAAGTGTTTTTCTTATGAGATTTCATTTATCATAATAACGATTAAACCTAATTCAGGATGAGAATATGTCCACTGTGTGATGTTGTCTTGGTAGTTAGTCTAGACTTATGTTTATGTCATATTTCTTGTTACTATCACATTTCATATGTTTTTATGATATTCTGTTATCATTTTATTTATTTTATGGTCCCATGTGATTACTCAAGATACTTCTCTTTTATGATATCAGCTTATAACTTTGGATCACACATCATGCTTCCTTATCATGTTTATTCCCTTACTAGTCTTTTAGGTCACCCATTTTTTCTTTGTATTCCACAGGTTATATCATGAAATTTTAAGATATCAATGGGATTTGTGATCTCATTATGGTGATTAAGATAAAGAATTTTTTATTTTCATGTTGATGCTTTTTGCACTTAGTCTTCCAAAGAAACTAGGACTTAAATCATTTGGTCATATTTAGTAGATATTTATGTTAAAAATCATGTAATAATATGTGTAGAAGGCTTGGGTTTCTATATTCCCCACCCAACATTGACTTGGGTTCCAACATACAATAAAAAATTCATGAAATATATCAACCATTGTGACACTCTATTATGTGAGTCTCATCAAGATACTATCATGCCACCATCCAACACAGCCTCTATCACCTCACCAATGTTATGTTAACACCCAATACATAAAAAAATTCCCTAAATTATACTGTCTAAAATAGAAAACCAAAAAAACATCTTTATTCAAATGATCCCACTATCTACTGGGAATCAATTTATCATAATTTTATGGGATGTGTGGACTAAAATAATATTATTATATTCTGTTGATTTAAAATAGGAAATAGAAAATTAAAATATATAGATTCCTATTAATCCTATAGAAATAAATTCAATTGATTTTCTTATAGTGGGGAATTCACCAGAAATCTCATTAAAGGATCAAGAACACAATGTGGAAAGAATCAAATTCATATCATTTATGTATTAAATATTCCAATAGGTTGGAGATATCTATTAAAAGAGAAGGAAATATTCGTTCAAAGGACCTTTTTTATGAGATTTTACTTCTTTTATTTATAATACTTATATTTTTTAGCTTAATTCCCACAGTTTTGAACCTTCATATGGGCGGAATAAATCCATCATAAGTGACCAGTTCATAAGGGGATATCAATGTTATGCTTGATTTCTAATATACCTCTTTAATATTTCTTTTACTTTCTAATTGCAGTTTACAGTGAGTAATATTATTTTTGGGTGTTCTTGTTCTTACTTAGTATTTCATTTTTCTATTTATTACTCTAGTTTTTTAAATCATTCTCTCTATTCACTTAATCATCCTTATATAATATGGAACAATACTGTTTGAGTTGATAAGTGATTGGTGATCTATATGATGTGTTTGTAATACAAGTTCCCTCCCTCAATTACTTTTGATCACCCTCTCTGTATTAGGATTTTACTAAGTGTTTAAATGATAGTCCTCTATTGGAGGAAAGTGTTTTTTATTAATATAGTCATTGTAATAGTAAAACTCGCCAAACATAACAATGATATGTGAGTGTTTGATGATCATGGATCATCAATTAGATATAGTGTTCATTATTTTAATAATTATGATATCATATAATTGTCACACATACCCTCAGATCAATCCCTGATTCTTTATTTGAAAAGTAATATACTTTTCTTATTCTTTTATTTTTATAATTGTACATGATCAAAAAAACTGCCTTTTACTTATTGATAAACATATATACATATATATAATTCAATAACACCATGAAAACTATAAATTTTAACCCCTATTAGAATATAATCTTTGTTCACTGCTATATTGTATTTTAGCCTGGGGTTTTAATATGCATTTGATTGTTGACAATAATATATTATCAAATCACTTGAACTATTATTTGAGAAGTGGTTCCACATCTAAATTTAATCACTATTCTTTGAATTAATAATTATATTCTATAGTAAAGTCATATACACATTGTATATTGATATAGAGAGAAGAAGTATGGCCTGAGTAAGAGAATATAGATATTTTAAGAATATTTAGTTTGTGTTTAAGAACATTAAATTAATAAAACCATGTGAAATTCATAGTGTTCACTCTTAATATTCTTTAAAAAAATGTCATAAAATCATTATCATACTTTAAGAGATATTTGTGCACATTATTTCATTAATAAAAATAATGAGATTTTTTACCATGTATTGTAAGATAAATTTTATTTTAAAACTATACTGATCCAATTGATTCCTATGTTTCCAAATTCTATATGAGGTGACCCAAATAAACCATCAATGAATTCACCATGGTGTGTATCACTTTTATGCTAAGAGGAGTGGTTGAAGAAAATATTAAGTGTAGAACATTTCCCTTCTATTTGGAAATAGTGGCCAAGAAGTGGATATAGAACCTACAACCTAGAGAAGTTACTAGTTTTTATGAACATTAAAGTGTTTTTATTTAAATATTATTTCATTGTTCCATAATAACTGACTTATGGAATGAGATCTATGGAATAAAACATTCCTTAGTATAAACACATTATGAATACTTATTTAATAAGATTTGTGTTATCTATCTACCTCAATCCATAGAGGATCACTATATTCTTATAATTTTCAAAAAAAAAGACTACATGATGGTGATAAAAATATTCTGGACACATTATATAGATAAATCTTGATTGAAAAATCACAACTAGTAGATAAAGGACTAATTTTATAGATAGTTCAAAACGCATTATTTTTTGGTACTAGAGGAACTTCTTTTAGAGGATTTCATGCGGGTAAATCTATTCAATATTTTTTTTGAATCAAAAAATATAAAGAACTAACCACATTGGTTATATGGATATATATTAATCAAATAAATAACCAAGCAACACCAATATAGGTATGTGGACTTTATTATTCTCCAAATATTTTTACGAGCCACTATGTTCAAGGGAAGGACATAGAATGTTGTGATTACACCATTCATAAAATACCATTTTAATAAAAAATCCCAGAATATCGGATAATTATCAATTCAAATATTTATTTTTGTATCAAAAAAATAATTTTAGGCCTCTTTTTTAGTAGAATTTCCATTAATAACCACCTTTCAAATAAAGTTTCATTAAAGGATATAACCTGATGTTACAACCATTTCCTTTTTAATAGATAAATACCATGAATATAATTCCACTAAATATGAACCACATGTTCATAAATAACCAGATCCAAACATTAAAGTGTTAAAAAAATTAATGAAATAATTAAAAAAATCTTGGAATTCTTATAGAAATTGTGACTAAAAACCTGGAAAATTACCATTTAAAAAACTACCAAATCCCAAAATTAATGTGAATTTATATATATAAATAAGTGGTAATAAAATTAACCCTATTTAAAACCTCAGTGGAATCATTTTGCGATGATCAATTAAAAAAATGAACAATAAAATTCCAAAAAGTGATTAGAAAATTCTAGAAATTTAACTTGAGAAAAAAACTCATGAGGAGTAAAAAACCACTATAATTTCCCCCAAAAAATGGTCCAGTAAAATAAAATTCATAATTAAATCCTTAAAAAATTCTAGAAGAATAAAATAAATACACCTACTTTATAATATATTAAATAATTTACCAAATATTCTAAATTTTATTGTTAATTATTATTCAAGAAAAGGATAATAAAAGAGAATAATATAAAGAGCTTAAGAACTGGTGATTCATCATTGATAACATCCCAAATTCTTGCCAAATGTAAAGACATAGGTGGATTCTCAATTACCTGAAACATTGGAGAAATGTCACTTACTTATTCATTATGTGACCTCATATCTTTCATTAATTCCATGCCGCACTCTATTATTTCATCTTTTTAGATTGGATAATTATTTACAACAAGAGAGGTAATTCTATTAGAAAACTAAAACACATCATTTCCAACTAGAATACTAAAATTCATATTGGTAAGAGTTCAAATTTTGATTTTTACAAATAATTTTTATGTTCTAAACATGTAAGAATAAATAAAATCTATCAAATCACTAATCATTATAGTTAGAATATTTTTAAAAGAAACTAGGCCAATCATCCATTTCCATGAAGGAACAATAACAATGGAATTTAAGGAAGATATTATTCACTTTAATATACTTGATTTGATAGAATAAACCCAACAAGAGAACATGTTTTTTATACTTGAGGATCCAAAATCAACTAGAGAAAATAATCCATTAAATTAGATCATGAGTTTAGGGAATAAACTGAGGTTTTATAATTTTATTAAAAATCATTAGAATCCTAGATATATGGAACAGAAACCCTATAATGGGGTAAATATTGACTTCTTTGATGGATTTTTTAATTTATTCTCAAATGAATATAAAACTAACAGTTTACCATCCAATAAGGAACTTCAAATATCAACGGTAAGTGAACCTAAATAGTTTCTTTATTTAATTTAACCACCTAAATTGGATTTAAAACCACTTCCATAAAATTTTAAATATGTGTTCTTAATGTACAAAGACATGATGAGAAAAATAATTTTTAGTAACCTTTCAACTAATCATGAAGTAAAACTCATCAATATATTTAGATAAAATGTGAAATAAAATGAATAGATTTTGGGTGATATAAAAAGACTTATTACGAAGATCTATATGTATAAGATGTTTCCTAAAAATAATTTCAAACCCAGGAGGCAACCTTATAGGTGGCTCAGCCAAAATATGATAGATATAGATAAAAATTAAATTAAAATTTTTATTAAATAATGAATAATATGCCATATTTTATATTCATAATTGTTCTATAAAATTCAACTTGTCTAAAAAAATTAAGCTACACTATTGTTGAAAATGAAAAGAATGAGTTGATTCCCATGAGAGACCAAAATAGTTAGTGGGAGTTAATTGATTACAAAAAAATAAATCGAGTGACTAGAAAATATCTCTTATCATTACAATTTATCAACCAAAAGTTCTAGAGGCTATTGTGAAAGAAAAATACTATTTTTTAGAGATATTTTCAAGGTAATTTTATGTTCCAATTTCACTTAATGATAAATAATAAAATAATTTTTACCTATCCTTATAGATTTATTTTATAATATGGAATGGCATTAATATTATGAAATTCACCCAATGAATTCAAACTATTTGTATAAAAAAATTTCTCTGCCCAAATTAAAAACTTTCTATAAATATTTCATAATGGTTTCACTTTTTTGGAAATTCATTTGACCATTTTTTGGTAAATTTGGATAAATTTATAAATAAATTCATTGAAAAATATTTTTTCATAAAATTCTAAACATTTAATTCCATGGATGAGAAAATTATTTTTCTAGGTCATGTGATCTCATAAAAAAAATTGAATTGTATCAATAAATAATTTTTGTGATAACTACCCTAATTAATCCCACATATTGGAAACATATAAGATTATTTTTAAGGCATCTTTACCACTTTCAAAAATACTTTACAAGGATAAAAAATTCATTTTTTATGATTCATTTAGGAATGTATTTGATGTGATGAAATGATATTTTTCCACACCTTATGTGATCTATCCACTAGATTAAAAAATCTATTTAATATAAAAAATGATGACTAAATTTTTGTTATATATTAAATAATTTTATAAAGGATATGATTGAAACTAAATTTCATCACTTATTCTTTAGAAACCTTATATTCTACATGAATCAATTACACCACCACTGAAAAAAAATAAAAAAAAATTCTTTAGAAAAAATCATATCACAATTTTTAAGAACTAAAGTTTTTATTTTCCTTGATCATGTAACAATTATATGTCTCATGAAGATGGAAGAGAAAAAAATATCTATGTGATGGATGAAATTGCATCAAGATTTTGATGTGGACAAAAAGGATATAAGATGATCTGAGAATCTTATGGCATTCCACCTGAGTAGACAACCTCAAACTATTAAGGTAGAAATTTAATTCAAAGATCCACTGAATGAATCCTTTCTATGTAAAAATTATATCTAATTAAAGGTGAGGTACCATGGTATATATACATGTTAATTTACCTTTTCACTTCTCATGTTCCGTTATATCTAAATCAAATACAATTTTTAACACAGTAAGTTGAATCAAAATATTATATGTGGGATGATCCATACTTATGGAAAATATAGAGTGGTCAAATTATTAGGAAATGTTTACCTTAGAGTGAAGTATATTCTATAGTAAACATTTATCCAAAACTATATTATGTATTAAATTTTTGCTCTCAAACTAATTATTTTGTTTTTTTAGAGATTGGTCTGTGTTGGAAAAACCTATTCTAATATTATCATGAATTCTATAAAAAATGAACACAATGTAAATTCAATGAAAACATATAAAAATATAAGAAACTCCTTCATGGACATTAAACATATATGAAATCATTAACGTGTGGGAATGGATTTTATGGGACCCATTTTAATATTTTTTGGAGATTTATACATATTACTTGATATTAACTATGTTACAAATAAGTGAAATCTAAAGCTATGAAAAATAATGGAGTGTCTATTGTGTTTGATTTTGTTAGGACTAAAAACATTTTTAGGTTCGGGATACTTAGAGCACTCATCATTAGTCAAGGAACTCATTTTTGTATTATAATTATAGATACATTGATGATTATATATTGATTGAACCATATAACATCAATATCATAAAACCAACAAACCAAAAATAAAGATAATGTTTCGAAGGCACAAGAGCCTCAGCCCAGTTGGTGAGGAATCGCTAGGTGCATCCAAGAGACCCGAGATCAAATCTGAGTGGAGGCATATTTATGGGTTATTGTAGCAGTACTGTAGCAGTACTGTAGTAGGCATTGTTCGGTACTATAGTTGCCAGAACTATTCATCCATCTGGGCCTTCGGGCCACCGATTTGGTCGTCGGGTCCTGCAAGGCTTTCGAGCCACCCAAGTCCTTTAGTACAGTTGATTCTCAAGGCCTTCAGGCCACCTTATGCCCTTAGGGCCACCCTAAGGCCTTCGGGCCACATGAATGCAGGCCCCAGACACACTACAAAAAAGAGCAGCATCAGAAGAGGATTCAGAGAAGGCGCACTCACTAGAGCAGAGCCAAATGGATTGTCAGAATGAGAGGGTATGGCTATGCCATCAGTACCAGCTTGTTCTTGCATGAGAAGCCTAGCCAGACGGTCAAACGAAAGGTGAAGAGATACTATTAGGATGCAGATGCTGGGGAGGGATAGTTCCTTGTTGATTGTCTGGTTGAATTCCCTGAAGACTTTCAGGTCATGTAGCCTCCTAAAGCATATGGGACATGTAATCTCTAAGCCTACGGGCCTTGTAAGGGTTACCCCTCATTCCTTGAAAGGGGGGTTATCAAAAATCAATAAAAATGAAGGCCTTCGGTCCATTCAGGTAGGTAGGATAATGTTTCGAATAGAGAGTCTAAATTAATTTTAAAATAGTCTATGAAGTCTAAAAGGAATGATTAGATCCAAGGTTGGAAGAAAGATTGTTTGATTATTGAATAACCTATAAAATATCAATTAGAATTAGCTTATATAAACTATTATATGGTAATATTTGTCACCTTTATATGGAATTGGAATATAAATCATACTAGGAAGTGTAGAAAATAAACCTAAATCTAAAGGTAGCCCAACATCATAGCATGATATAAATAAAAAAGGATGAGGAGGCCCTGATAGAAGTATTGAGAAATCTAGGATTTAGAAAAAACAAGTATGGAGCACGAAAAACATATTTATAAAGGAGACTTCCAACTAAGATAAAAGGTGTTCTCTACAATTCTAGGTTAAAATTCATTCCATGTAAACATTGTTCCAAATGATAGGGGCCATTATTAGTTACTAATTTTTTACCCGTTGGTGTGTTGGAATTAACTAGAATATATGAGAATTAATGATTTAATTTCAATGGTCAAAAATTGAATAAGTATCATGGGAAACTCCTAGAGTCACCATTGGAGGGGATTACACTCATTTGACCCTTCAAAAAATAAAATCGCCATGTTATCCCCCTATATTAATTAGTTGATTACAAACCTATTTTATATTTTTTTAGAATGTTTATATTTTATAAGAATTAATTATAGAAATTTCACAAAATAATTAAGGGGGATGGGAAATTTCTATAATTTAGTAATTTTTTAGTTTTCTTTTTCTTTTTTTTTGTGTTTTTTATTGTGTTTTTTTCTTTTTTTTTATTTTTTGAAAAAAAAATAAATTAAACTAAAAATTATGTTAAAAATGAGTACTAGAGATGGTGTCACATTTGTTTCGTAGAACCTCATGTTTATTACTATAAAAATTAAATTTAATTGAAAAAGTTTCTAGGGGATAAATTTTTTTACATAAACACACTAGAAAATTTAACTCAATTATAGGTAACATGTTTACAAAACAAAGGTACCACCTTAAGGAAACTTATTTAATAAAAATTTAATTATTTATATGAATTGATTTGAAATAAGTAGTTGTAAATTGATCAAGTAATTTTCTATGATAACATGTCATAAGGTGCGTGATTAAAAAAAATAAAGTGATTAATAAGACTTAGAGATATCTGGAAGCCAAATTTTCAACCCTATATTCATGCATCAGTTATTATAAATAACCATAGTAGATTCCTTATAATTGGAATAACATAGTTTTGGGTTAGTTTTAATCATCAAATAATTTAAATTCATATACATGATTTATGAAAAATAAAATAAGTACCTCGTTTTCAAAATGGGTGAAATAATTTATCGAATACTAAACTTAAATGAACAATGGGTTGATGATGTATCATAATGTTATATATGAGGTATCAAGGATATTGAAAGTTATGTAATGGATCTAGAATATTTAAAGAGAGTCATTCGTGAAGTTATTTATTGTTATGAATTTTATTAAACTCATCTCTATTAAATTAACCTTCACCATCCCAGGTCTTATATTTTAAAGGAAATATATTCATTTTGGTACTATTAAAAAGTGATTACTTGAGGAAAAGAAGCAATTAAAGTGTGAGGGAATTGAAAGGGTAAAATTATTTCATATATTTTTTGATACTCAATTCATTTTATTCCCTTGAGTATGTTTAGCATGATCATTATGTGATGTTTTTTAAATAACACTCTATTTCATTAGACGGTGTGAACATTGTTCAATTTGAATAAAATTGTGAATATAATTAATAAATATTTGGAATATAATTAATGGGGAAATACTAATCATCCATATAGTTGTGAAAGAATAAAATGGATTTCTCACATACTATGTGAGATTAAGTGGGGGTTTAAATATGAAATATGGTGTAGAAAACACCTATGTTAGAATAACTCATTCAGATCCATTAATTTTTATTAAGTAACGTATGCTACGTTAAACCCCAACGTTTTGTGTGTTTGGACATAAGAAAGTATTAAAAGGAAAATTCTATCTAATTCAACACCTCAGGATATGTTCCCCACCATAGCTACCTCTTGATCAAACTTAATAGTTTTTCAAACCAAGGATGTAGTATGAGTTGACTTTTTGTTATTCCTTTAACATCATAATAATGTGAAAATGAAACTTAAGATCAGTTTGGATTCCAATTCTCTATGTGTTAAGAATATATAAAAAGTTTTATTTTACCCAATACTATTCCACACCAATACATAAGATAATGAACCCATTTTAATATTGTTTGGTGAGAAACTTTAAAAGTACATAGAAGATATTTTTTAATAGGAGTTGTGATTCTCTACTTTCTTGTAATTTGAATTACTGGATACTTAAAGCAGTGGTATCCAGAAAACACTTTCCTGAGCTTAAACCCAAGGCTATACCCACCATATATGTAATCTATGTCCACTTATAGGGACCACCTCACACACAAAACTTGATAGAATTTTAAGCATATATTAATCATTAAGTAATGTAGTGGAATTGTAATGAAACATCAGAATCTAGGGGCACCATTATTTTGAAAGTAAAACTATAAGAATATATAAATGAATAATTTTTACCTTTCATAATCAAATAATTTTGTTGATTCCCACTTTATATATTTGAAAATGATCACCAAGAAATAACCAAATGGTTCTTCTCTATGAGGTGTATCCCAATATTGCACCTAATTTCCCAAAACATTTGGTATGGATTATTAAACCATAATGATATGATAGTATCTCAAAATCAAAGACAGATGAAGGATAAGAGCTTCAGGAGGAATAGGTTTATTGGCACTAAAAATGCATCTCAAGCCTCAAAATGTAGGTTTTTCCAAAATCAAGGGAAACACTTATCCTAGGGGACCATTTTGGAGAAAAGGGGATGTGTGTGCCTAACTTTTTCACATTAGTTCTTAACTCCAAATTATGGCATGCAAGTCACTTACATGATAAAGGAGACGTGAAGCACCTCAAGTTGCATGGATTCTCAAAAAAATATAAAAAATAAGGGAAAACACCACGTGCAACTCTCCCACTATGCGTGTAACTTCCTAAGAGGGTGAGTTTCATGAGAAATATAATGTTAAATTTCATCCTTACGTGATATTCATCTAGTGACAAAGGAATGAGTGTCACGTAACCAATTATTTCATGCGACAATCACATGTTACATGAATTAGTTGAAGTTTTAGGACCCAAATCCTTGAAAGATAGTTTGTCTCTAAATAGATTAGTACCCACCATTTTGGAAATAGACTACTAGAAGTTAAAGTGTCGATCTCTCATTTGTGTAACCCTTTATTTTAGACACTCATGCATGTCCATAACTTCTCATAGATTTCTACAAATAGAGAACTTGTGACACAACCCACAAATAGGAATTAAATCACTTTAAATTATGGTATAGATGACTTCACGTAACTTCCCTTAAAGTGGTAATTAGTAAGTGAAAGTCATATTTTCATCACATAACACTCAGAATCATGCAACAGAAATATTCATGTGCAATTTTGATACGATCATCCATGATTTGTACTTATACTAGACCCCAAGGCTCATGAAACTTCAAAGTTGTGTGAAAATATAAATTTGTGTTGAACAAGATTCAGGTTATTGACCCAACATCTCGTTCCACTAAACATAGTTTCTTGCAATTTGACTTATCAGGTTCCCTACACCTATTCAGACTGAGTTCATTTGTGTGAACCATACCCACATGACCGGTATCATCAACCCTCATGCACAAAACCTTTTCTCTAAGTACAAGTTGGGAAATATCATTGTATTTTGCTCTTAAGAATAGGATTCCTAACCTATGAACCCATATGGATGCATAATATGGGATGTTTATATACCATTTTCTATCCAAAATCACTTATATAGTAGACACGTAAACCCTTGCAGTAGCCCCTCTAAGGGGAACCAAATTTTTTCCTTCTATGTGGGTGTGTGGTATCCTTGAATCCTGATATCCTCCTACCCAAATTGGAAATAGGTAGCCCTGTGTGTAAGCCCTGTGAAAATGTAAAACCAGGATCACTGTATCACTAAGAGGGAGAGGGGTGAATCAATAATATATTATTCTTTTATTTTATATTTCTTGGAAAACAACCTTCACTTACTGTAAAATAATTACAACACTAGTGAAAACATAACATTAAAAAATCTACAGGAACACAATTATTTAAAAGGTCCACTGCTCAATAAGAGTATCTAGTCCTTGGCATGCTTCGAAAAAAATACAATACCATATGATTCACTAGAAAATAATTCTTTTGTGTGGATACAATAGGTAGGAAATACCCTTACACTTGTATAACACTACGATCAGTAAAATAGAACATTTTAATCTTCTATCATGAATGGTATAAAATAAATTTTGTAAAAAGTTTATAAACCTTCACTAATTGATTTAGAACATGTAACTGTGTGGCTTCAACAAATTCCACTTTTTAATTATTCCAAATATAGTCCTTTAATTTCTTACCTAGAAGCAGGTAAGAACATCTTCTCTGTACATTGTAAAAAATATCAATCTGATGGCTCACTCTGATTCCTCAGTCTCATTATTCATCCATTAAACAATTCAAATCTATCTTTTAGAAAAATAATTTTATTAGATTATTTGTTTTCTCAGAACGTTCAGTTCAATTTCTTAATTTGATTTCGAAAAACCAGACCACAACCTCTTCTAACAAATCTTTTATCCAAAAATATTTCAAAAGAATGATCTATTTGAAAACCATCCTATACTAAACCTATATCAAAAACTCTAGTGCTATCACTCTCTACAGCACGTGAATAGTGTCATAGTACATTGTACATTGAACTCTATTTATAGGTTTGCTGGAAATATAATGGGTGGGAAACCAATTTTATTTTCACACTCAACCAAATTCTAGAAAATATAATTTGACTTACATTTCAGAATCATCTTTTATCACTTTATTTCTTTCCAAATCTTCTGGATTCTTCTCAAAACTAATTGAAACATCCCACAGCTTTATTCTCCTTTGAATTAAAAAACAATTCTTCAGTCTGATAGAATTTTTCATTCTTATTTTCTTGATCCAATTTAGAACATGTGAAATAGAGAAATTTATATTCACTTTCTCTACACCAACTAAAATTGATCTTCTATAAAAAAAATTCAACTTCATTAGACTTCATCTGCTTCAACAAAATTCCCATTTTCTCCATTTTTTCAACAAATCATCATACCGATGATTCTATATTAGATAAACAAACGTCCAGTGACTTATTAGTGTTAGTATTAATCTAATTGATAAGTCTATGATTCCATATGGTGTATCATCATCACAAATTTTTTAATGATTCTTTTCATGATAAAAAATTTGAAAACAAAAAATATTTTTTCTCTACGCAAATGGTTGACTATATTGCTGAACTCAGTCAAATTGATTGGTCTCTATAACTTATCTATGTCATCAGTGTTAAAAACTCAAAAACTATGGTCTACCTCTAGTAGAACTCTATATCTGATATACTTTTGATACCAACAATTTTTCTAATTGATCAGTTTCAGAACTCCTCCAATGGATTGGTGGAACATATTTTCTAATGGACCAACATATAAAGTAACTTATTGTATTTTGAAACACATATGATGGTATATTCTGTGAATCAATTCATCTGATGAATTAGAACATCTGATGGATCAGTTATTTATCACTTCTGTAAAACCTATTTCTTCAGAAAAAATAAACTACTAGATTTTAAACAAATTCTATGTCTGATTATTCTCACACCAATTATCCATGACCGGAGGACTTTAACTTTGAAATATCTTTTCCTCTACAAACTGCTAGTTGTATCATGACTTCTACATGATGTTCGGAACCTTTATATCACCATAACATCTTATGACTTACAAAACCTTTTCTAACCCTTTATTTAATAAAGATTAGATCACAAGTTTGGTTAAATTATGATGTTTTAGAACTTACAAAATAGAAAATCATCATCATATTTAGTATTGAATATCTTAATATACATTCATACTTTGATAAAACATATCACTCTGATCTAAAGCTTCATTCTAAACACAATATGATTTCAAACCACAACATTACCCAGAAAACAACTCTAAAATAGAAAACTAAAATAGATAGACTTTCTTAAGAACATTATGTTTGATCAGCTGAGTCTGGTAAACCTATTGATCTATCACCAAAAATTATAAATATAATTGATTTTTCTTAAAGAAAATAAAATACAAAAAAATAAACAAAAACTTGTTCCAATATCCAAAAAGAAATTCCAGCCAACTTGGTCCCAAAAATATCTCCCTTTTTATTTTTTTTCAACTATGGTTCATAAATCATTGAACTTTTTAATTCATACTATGGATTATTAATCAACAATTGTAATCCAATTTGAGTGAACTCATTATAGTAAATAAGAATCACTGATAGTAAAATCATGTTGTCCTAAAATAGTGACTTGAGAAACTTCTCCATCCTTCAAACCTTCCACCACTTCACGAATTCATTCAATTACCTATAAAAATAAGTTTACTATAAACATTTCTACAATCAGCTTAATAAACTATTATAACATTTCACACACTTAAATGTTGAGTTCACATCTTACCCATAACTCCCCCTAAATATAGGCTTCCTTAAAAGGTCTTGCATATACCGATGGATAGATTTATGAAACATCATTTTTCTACCCCATTACAACATTATCCAAATACAAGATGAGAGAGGGTATATAAACACTTACCTAAACCTTATATAGAAGCATCTTGGATGCCCATGTTTAAATTTAGTTTGAAAAATTCTTCCTTTAGTAAAGGTTTTGTGAAAATGTTATCAACTAGTTTCATTGATCGAACATACTCCATCTTGAGTTCATTTGTCTCCACATGATCTTTGATGAAGTGATATTTGATATAAATATGTTTCGAATTATAATGTTTCACCTGATTTATTGTAAGGTTAACATCACTTTGATTATCACAACCCAAGAGCAGAGGTAACTTCACTTTAACAAGTAAATCTTACAACAGAGTCTCCATCCACATAAGTTGTGTTGTAGATTAAGTGGTGGAAACATAATCATATTTAGATATGTTAAGATTTACTAGATTTTTTTTCTTAGTATTCCTACTTACACAACTTTCCTCCTGAAATAAAACTCCACTATATGTGGATATTCTATCATCCACACTTCCTACCCAATCAACATATATATAACCCAAAAAATCAGTTATTCTTGAGCTATCATTTCCAATTCCAAAATATATTTTACCTTTTATATATCTAAGAATTATTTTTTCGACCATGATTTGTGATTCCTTTGGAGAAAATTGGAATCTTTCACATAAGGTGACAATATACACAATATCTATTCTTGATGTAGTCAGATATAACAAACTTCCAATCAGCTTCCAAAATACTATAGAGTCAATTTCCTTCCCTTATCCATATTTAGACAACTTAGTTCCCATTGAAATTGGTTTGGAAATAGGTTTTTAATTTTCCATACCAAATTTATTAAGAAGTTCCTTGTCATACTTTTCCTGAGAAATAAAAATTTATTTCTTATTTTTATAGATTTTTAACCCATTAAAGTTTTTCATTTCACTAAGCACAAACATTTCAAACAACTTCTTTAGCTCTTCATAAAAATTCTCACAAGATCATTAATTATTCACATAAAATATAATATGATCAATATACATAGTTATAATGAGTGAAATATCTTGAATTTATATGATGTAGAGATTACTATAAAACCATCCTTTCTTAAAATTTGAATTCCTTAAGCAGGTATCCAATTTGGAATACCAATCCCTCAAAGATTTCTTTATCCCCTACAAATATTTATTTAACTTTCACACATAAATCTAATCCTTTCAAATAAAAAATCCACATTTTTGTTCAACATAATCTCCTTCATCATGTCCTCCATTGAGAAATTCTAATTTCACATGCATTTGAAAAAATTTATAATATTTTCATGAAGAAATTACAAGAAAGATTCTGATTGTTTCTAACCTTACAATGGGATAAAAAGCCTCATCAAAATAAATACCTTTAGTTTTTTACTAACCTTTTGAATGGGAGAAATATTGATTTTTTTTCTTATTACTTCACCATCATCATTCATCTTGTTTTAGAATAGTTTCATTGTACCAATAACATTCTTATAATTTGGTTTAGGTATGTGTTCCAAATTATCATTATTCTCAATCTAATCAAGTTATTCATTTAGAGAATGAATCCAATCCTAATTCTAAAAATGTTCATTAAAATATTTCAAATAAAATTTATAATACAAATAATTTTGTGCAATAACCTTGGATGTTCTTCTTTTTGGAACTTTTTTCTGTTTATCACAAATAATGTTTTTAAATTTCACTTGTTTCCTTATTATAGGATGAGATGTATAAATTTATTCCTCATCACTAGAAATAGTTGAGTTTGATTCTTCCATTTGCATGGAATCAACATTGTTGGAATCCTTTTCATGTTTCTTAAAAATATTTCTTTCATATTATTTATCTTTCTCATTTGCATATATTTTTAAAACATCTTCTTCATCTTTTTCAAGAACGTTTACATCAAAAATATCAGATGTTATTCATGTTTATTTATTGAAACTTCTATAACCTCAAATATCTAGATCTTATCAAATAAATATTCCATCTTCACCTATTTGATAAAACATTCCAAGGATTCCACCTTTGTTCTTTATGGTGTAGGGACTTCCAAAAACTATTATGTTTTTCAAACTTGGGGTTTTATCAAAGAAAATTTCAAAAGGATTTACATCAGAACTTTTCCTTTAGAAACACCAATTCTAAATATAAATTTATATGCTCATTTATTTCCTCCATAAGTAGTGATAAATTCTATGTTTCATTTACCTTGTATGCACTATCTTAGCTAAACTATTATTCTTCCTTTTAGCAACACTATTTATTTATGGTGTGTATGGTGAACTAAACTCATGCCAAATTTCTTGTTTTTAAGATAACTTTTAAACACTTCATCCTTATATTCACCACCATTGTCTGTTCACAACTTCTTTATAGAATACCCACATCCTTTTCATCTCTTCTCTTAAAAGTATTAAACATTGTTAGATATTCCAATTTATGTTTTAAATATATAATACATGTAATTTGAGTAAAATTATCAATTAATTAAATGAATTACTTATCTATAAAATTTGATTGTTTTCCCATCATCCCACAAATATAATGAGGACTAAGTTTCATGGAAAGAGTTTAACTAATTTAAACTTTCTTGTGCATAGAGTTTGTAATATTTCCTTTCTGAAAAAATTTAACCAAACCAATCTCTTATTCTAATCATATCTGGAATATCACAAGCATTATATCACTTTGATAACTTTATCATTCTTCTCTACCACATATTTCCTAGCCTTTTATGTCACTATTGATTTTCTTCCATCGTGTTAAGATAAAATGAATTCTTAACGTCACCAACTAGAAAAAAGTTTTTTTTTGTGTCTAGGACTCTTATAACAATTTTTCCATTTTCTACCATTTTCAAAAAAAACATATTTTATGAAGATAAAAACATTATTTCCTTCATCAAAAAGTACTAAAACAAAAAATAAGTTTTGTTTCAACCCATAAATAAACAAAGATTTCTTGAATTTAAATTTTTCTTCCCTAAAAATAATTGACAGTACAACTTTGGTTTTTAGAGATTCCTTATTTCCAAACAAAAAAGTTACTTCATTAAAGTATTTCACATTATTCAATAACTTCAAATATTCTGTAATATGTGAGGAACACTCATAATCCATAATCTAGGGTTGTTCTCCTTTTCTTTATTTAAGTAAAGTTACAACAACAAGACCATTTTCCTTCACTTTATCTTCCATCACATCCTAGTTTTGGGAATTGTTAAAAACATGTTGTTGTTCTATTAATAAAAAAAGACACCCTATTATAATATATCCTGGTTGTTCAAACCTTCCAAAAGTATACTCCAAAGGTTAGATCCAATTTTCATATTTCCAAATAACTTTCTCAGATCTCTTCCTTTGAGAGGATTGAATCCCCCCTCAAACTCTGATTTCTATAACTCATGGGATAATTGTAATGTTGTTGTTTAAACCAATACATATTTATTGTATTCCTAAATCCATCAAAATACTACTAGTAACCATATAAAGAATATTTACCTATGTAACTTCTATACTAACCATAGTTTTGAATATTCTTTTCAAAAACATTCTTATCTTTCCTATCATAACATTATTATCCCCATCCATCCTGTTATCACTCAGAATGTTATTCTTAAATTTAGATTTCTTCCCAAATATATTAGAATCTGAAGTATTATAATTTTTTTCAAACTCAGAAATTTTTGAAACTTATACATTTTTAATTTTTTTGGTTTTGGCCACATACATGTTTTTTAAAGATTTATTCTTCTTAGTAAAAAATTAAAATTTCTTTTTAACATTTGAAGACAAATTTTGATCATTCTTAGAATCAAACTTTCCAGAAAATTTTCCAACTAAAAATACTGATTATTTGATAATTGTAACTCCCTGATCAGCTTTAGATAAATTTTACTAAACAAGTTCCATATCTTCCTCCTTTTATTTTAATTTCACTTCAAGATGTTTATTCCAATTCTTTTTTGTTCAAGATAATTCTCCAGAAAATCAGCATCTTATAGAAACTTAGCTTTCTATTTAGGAATTTATTTTTGATTATTTGTTGTAGGACTTTATTTCATAAACTTATTGATTTATATTTAATTTTTTACAATCTTTCTAAGACACTATTTTAACTCTCTTTTTAGATGATATTCTAACTCATTTTCTTCTTCTTTATAACAACTATTTCCAAAATCTTCATTATTAACTATTTTAATAAATGTATTTTCTCTAGAAGCTTAAATAAGTTTTTCATATTTGACTTCACTATCTTTGTATTCATCATCTTTAGATAGAAAGCCTCACATTTTGGATTGGGATAACTTTTTAACTTTTCCCTTAGAGAAGGATTTTTTTTCACCCTGTTTATTACAAGATTTTATTGGAATTTTATCAATTTGATCACTATCTTCTTCATTACGTTTTTCGAGTGAAATTCATAGAAAAGTGCCGAAAAGATCAAAATTCAAAAGAATTTAGGGGTATCTTCCCTTTATAATTACCTATAACACCTTAAAATTCGTAGAAAACGAGAATAAAAATTCATCAATATTGTGACTAACCTCATTTTTACATTCAGAATCACTAATTTCTTCATCTTTCAGAATCTTATTAGATTTACCTTGTTCAGAATACTTGAAAGACATTTATTTGTCAACTTTTTTATTTTGTTTTAATAACTTGATCCCTTCTCATTTCATAAGTAATGTGAATACTATGAAGGTCATCCAATGATAGAGTTTTGGGATCTCTATCTTCTAAATATGAAACTTTGGAATCAAATTTGTGAGTAATAATTATCAAGATCTTTTCAACAACATTTGAATCTTTCTGATTCTCACCAAGATATATAATAAATCTAAAAATATCATTCACCCTTATAAATAAGTAACCAATAGATTCAAATAAACCCATTTTAGTCTATTCATACTTCAACCTCTATATTTTTATCTTTTCCTTCTTCATCTTTGTATTGCTTTCATAAATGCTTTTCAACTTATTCAAGATACTATTAGCATTTACAACTCCCTTCATTACAATGAATTAACTTTCAAAAGGTGATGACAGTAAATAATTCTCAACTCTTTCATCTTTCTCTAGATTATTTGTATCTAAATATGTAAGACAAACATTTTCAATAAAAGGAGGAAATACATCTCTAGAAGCTTCCAAAACATCATACACGAGAGGCAAAATATATGGTAGCATTCTATATTTCTATATATAATAGTTATTTCCATTGAATATTAAAATCCACTTACTGTTCGCACAATAAAAAAATTTTCACAAAAAAATCTCTTTAAAAACATTATCAAAAAGTAAAAAAAATGGAACCTTTATTCTGATACTAAGTGAAATGGGCCAACTAGGATCAATGTATCACTAAGAGGGGTAGGGGAGAATCTGTGATATATTTTTATTTTCTTTTATATTTCCTGTAAAACAAATTCTCACTTCCTTTTAAATAATTGTCACTTTTCTAAAAACAAAACATTCAAACATCCACAAAAATATAAGTATTTACAAGGTTCAATACTCAATGAGATTATATAGTCCTTGGCATAGATCTAAAATAATCTAATACTACACAAACCACTATAAAATAATATTTTTTTTGGATACAACAAGTAAGAAATACCCTTACACTTGTGTAATACTATGATCAATTAAATAGTTCTTGTGCTTTCTCTAGCATGAATGAGGTAAAATAAGTTTTGTAACATGGTTTGAAACCATCACTAGTAGGTTTAGAACATGTCAATGTGTTGCTTCAACTAATCCACTTTTTTAATTATTCAAAACACAATTCTTCACTTTCTTACACAGTAGTAGGTAAGAACTTATTCTGTGGACTTTATATAAGAACTCATTCATATGGTTCACTATGATTCCTCAATTTTATTTTTCAATCTAGAAAAAAGTCTATATTGTCAGTTTGGAAACTAATCTAATTAGCTTCTTTTTTTCTCAGAACAGTCATTCTGATTTCTCGTTCTGAAATGGAAAACCCTGACCACAACCTCTTTTAACACTTTTTATGTCCAGAAATTTTTCTAAAGAACGATCTATTTTGAAACCTTTCTCTACTAAACCTGTATCAAAAACTTCATCACTTTAACTCTCCCCCACATGTGAACAATGTTAGAGTATATTTTACTTTTACTGCTATTTTTAGGTTTTCTAGAAATGGAATGGTAAAGAAACCAATTTTATTTTCTCACTCAACCAAGTTTTAGAAACATGGATTTTACTTACTTTTCATCTTATTCTTTAAACACATTATCACTTCTAAAATATTTTGTATTATTCTAAAAAATTGTTCAAACATCCCATGACTTCAACCTTCATAAAATTATTAAACAATTCATCAATTTGATACAATTTTTCACTCTGGTTTTCATGATCTGGTTGAGAAAATGTGAAATAGAATAATTTTCATTATGATGATCCAAACTAACTAAAAATAATACACCATAAATATTTTTTCAACTTCATTAGACTTCAAATGCTTCAAAACATTTCATATTTTCTTTATTTGTCCAAAAAAATCCCTAGACTGATGATCCTACATTCAATGAGGTCTATCATATGATGAATTATTAGTGTAAATAGGCATCTTATGGATCTATCTATGATTCCATTTGGGGTATCATTATCAGGTATTATTTGATTACTCAAAATGTGATCGAAATTCACTATAAACAAACAACATTTTTCTCTATGAAAATGGTTGACTACATTATTGAACTCAATCAGATTGTTTGATCTATTATCACATCCAAATGATTGGAATATGTAGCTAATTTTATTCATCAATGTTAACAACTCAAAAAATATAGTATTCCTCTATTAGAAATCTGTATTTGATTCCCCATTGATACCAACAATTTTTCTGATGGTTCGGTGTCAGAACTCCTCTAAGGGATCAGTAAAACATCTTTCCCAATGGACAAATATCTACAGAAATTTATTAATTTATAAAAAATTGATGATGGTACATGTTTTGAATCACTTCGTCTGATAAATCCTGACTTCCAATGAATCAGTTTTTCAACACTCTTGAAAAACCTCTCACTTTAGAAAAAACTAACTTCTAACCTTCAGAAAAATTCTATGTGTGATGATTCTCACACAAATGATCAGTGATCAGAATACATTGAATTTGTAATCTCTTTTATTCCATAAAATCCTTCTTATATCTTGACTTATTCATAATATTTTAAACCATTAGATCTACATGTTATCTTCTAATATACCAATCGTTTTCTCCTCATTTCTATCACAAAGATTGGATTGCATGTTTTTATTAACTTATGATATTTCAAAAATTACATAATAGAAAATAATTTTCAGATTTAGTATCAAATATATTAATGTAAATTTGTATTCTAATGAAAATTATCACTCCAATTGAAAACTTCATTTCGAACACAATATGATTCTAAACCACACAATCACCCAAAAAAGATCTCTAGAATAAAAAACCAACACTAATAGAATTTATTAAGAAGTTTTCAGCTGATCAACTAAGTCTCGTACTCCTTTCATTCAATAACCAAAAAATAAAAAAGGAATTGATTTTTCATAATGATAAAAAAAATATAAAACAAGTAGAAAATGCTCCTTCCAACATCCAAAAACAACTTCCATCCAACTTGGTCCCAACACACAAAACAAATGTTTGAGATGTAAGACTGTAAACTACATTATACAAATTTCCTAGTCAAATGTTGTTAAAATATACAATGAATTCCTTATAAAATGGCATTAAACAATATCTTTAACCTTTGTTCCAAGTATAGGATGCCTCAGGTGACAACACTAATAATCCTAGTTATAGTAGCACATAATGACTCAAACGAGATGATTTTCCCAAACATTTTTTATCCTATATGCATAAGCCTCACACCATCCCTCATTTTCACTCTATCCATGAAACAAGTGTACTTACTACAATAAATGAAACTCTATAGAAAAATCCTATCATGTGAACTTAAACTATGAAGTCTAACTATGTGGTTTTTGGCCTTTTTGCTTCTAATAGGATATGTAGGAAACCTCCCTGAGGTTTAATATCGACATCCTAACATCATTAAAAATCTATCTTCTCCTTGAGAGGTGACAATTCAAGACCTTTTTAGAGCACCAAAAAACCTCTCGCCATCTAAATATGAGGTCCCCACTAGAAATTGGTGTCTCTATGAAATACTAACCTATATTCATCCTAGTACATGATAAGCATATATGGGAAATGTCCCCGCAAGAATTTAAATCTATGATCAACCCATATGATATGATCATATACAATATAGTCAGTAATGGACTCTAAATATGTGATATTACCCCACCCAGCTTTCAATATGTTCCCCCTCCTGATACATCAGAATCTATACCTCATGTGACAAGCATTAAAAGCGTTAGGTGATGATCCTGGGAAGCCTTATGTGTGGGGAATAATTGTTTTGAAATTATGAGTGTCAGGTGATTCATGTAACCCATAATAAAAAATAGATTTCTTATCTTACAAGTACATGATACCTGGGGAAATGAGCCTTGGATTCCTTATTCCCCTTGTATAAGTTTCCCTATAATGACCATGAGATGCCTTGGGTTTTACACCTAAAATTTATCATACATGAGATTTCCTCATCTTTGAATGAGAAAGACTTTTTAATAATCCCAACATGCCCAGCATCCCTAGAGGATAGACAAACCCAAACCCCCCATCAGCTCCAACTGAAGGTAGGCACCCTATCCTGATAGAAAAAAATCATAATTAATCGATGTACAATTAAATATGGAACTAGGAACATGATTAATCAATATGTATTAAATCATTGAGGGCTACTAGGACTAGAAAGTGGACTCCAAGAAGGAATCCATGGAATGAGGAACCAACATCTCATAGTCTTATTCTGATTAAGGATCTGACATTATCGACCATGGTTATAGAGGCTACCCATGTAATGGCCCAGACCTCTCTGGTCAATTCCTTTGTAAAAATCTCGGGTCTGAGGTGTTTCGGGAGGTCAAGGTGACTTATCCCTAAAACATTTCATAATTTTCAGTTATATGAACATTGAAACAGTAACCTTATGTGAACAGTGCAATGGTAACCTTATCTTAATAGTGAAATGGTAGCCTTATGTGAATAGTGCAATGGTATCCTTATATGAACAATTTCATCAGTAGGCTTATGTGAACAGTGTAATGGTAGGCTTATGTGAACATTTTCATCAGTAGCCTTAGGTGAACAGTGAAATGGTAGCCCTATATGAACAGTGTCATCGGTAGCCTTAGGGGAACAGTGCAACGGTAGCCTTATGTGAACAGTGTCATCGGTAGTCTTAAGTTAACAGTAAAACGGTAGCCTTATGTTGTAACACTCCAAGCTTCCATGTTACACTTCTCTTTGAATAATACAGTAGCATGTGTTGTACCCAACTTCGAGTTCTAACACACACCACAACTAATCAAAGTAGCCGTTATGAATAGTAATACCCACTTTTTAAAATTATAGAAATTTTATATTTCAAAATGGACTTCATTTTTGGATTCGGAATTTTGAAATTAGCCTATGTTGAATTTTTTGTAATTTTCTGAGAACTTCCAAATTTTTATGAATAGTGAAAAATACTTAAAACAAATTTTTTAATCAAAATAATTTATAGTGATAAGTTATACTATTGAGTGGTTTTAATGTATAATTAGAATATATTTTTACCATTTTATCCAATGGTGGTCATTAGAATTAATTTAACATTGAAATTGGGCATGAACAATTGTCAATCTTTTGATATAAATTGTTTCTTAAAAACACGCTATTTGTTGTGACAGTGGGAATTAATTATAAAATTAATTAATGAAACTTATATGTTTGGAATTTTGTAAAATATACATCATTTTTGAAATCGGAATATCAAATATATCTTAGGGTGAATTTTTGGGATTTTTTTGAAAAACTTCAATTTTTGATGAATAGTGAAACCACTAAGTGGTACTTATAAAAACTGATTTTTCGTTTAAATGAAATTTTACAACTTTTGTGTTTTTAATTTCAAAAATCCGACATACATGGTTGTCATTAAGAATTAAAATGTGGTTCAATGAGATTAAAATAATTTTTGGTGAATAGTAACTTTTAAGTTCTTAATCACGATTAGAGGTAATTAGTGTAGTTTAAGGTAAAAATAATGTTTTAATAATATGAGATGAGCTTGACACATGTCCTACCCTCATTTTATGTGCCATGGCCGACCAAGACAATCCATGGGTCAACTTGGGGACCCCATGGAGCCACTTTAGTTGTAAAATGACATAAATACCTTTTATTTAATGTTAAAGTAAAAAATGACACAAACCTGAAATTTTTAACTAAAATAATTTTTACATGGGGTAATACAAGTCATATTTTTTACTATAAATAGTAATTAGAAAGATAAAAATATTTCCAACATCATAGTATTTTTTTTATAATTTTTATACATTAAATAAATTAAATTATTTATGACATCATGATGATGCAGTGATGACCTCATTATTTAACGATTTAAATAAAATGGAAAGATAATGTAATATCTAAGACCTATACATGTCCAAAACCTATTGTATGGGTGGATTTAGAACCCTTATCACCTTATCCTCGAATTATATCAATTTGGGGCCTCTTAAATCCGAATAGCATCTTAAAATAAAGTGACTTTTCTTTACTTTCCAAGAGTGCCCCTCCTCTCCACTTATAAAAGGCCCCCACCTCTACCACCTTAATCACACTTTAAAAGCCATTTGGCTCGGCCAACCTCTGCCCAAATACTCTCCCAACTTCCCTCCCTTACTCCTAGAAGCCTCAATTTGGGCAGAATTCTTTCCAAGGAATCCTTTGGCTCAAATCAAAAGAGTTACCCGATTTTAAGGTAATGTCTTCTCTTATGTTATTTTGTTTTATTTTGCTTCTCCAACCCCATAAACTCTTTTTATTCATTTATTTTGTAACAAAACCAGTATCCTCAATATACTATGATGTTGTTATAAGAAGGATTCGAGATACACTTACACACACCTACATCTAATGGTTAAAGAACATATTGTTTCTGTGGATGGTGAATTTCTGCCTCATGAAACGATGATTGTTCAACACTCATATAACACCTTCAAAGGTGGCCATTAATATGTCACTATATTTATATATGATATATAATATGTTTATGTTTTCCTTATGCTTCTGTATTTCTCATTTATGGCATACTTTATGATTTCCATTATGGTTAAACGCGATAATTTCATTTTAGGAAGTGCGGACTACCGCCCCCTCAAAGTGATGTGAATCGTTAATGCCATATGTGGGATGTATAAAGGATGGAGTAAATGATATTATATATTATATTATACTGGAACTATATTATACCTTTATATAATTATGATTTCATTCCATTAAATACGAAATAGAAATGAAAGTAGCGTTCATGCGTACGTACGGTTTACCGTCTCCATGAACGGTGCATTTCATTTCTTACCTCTAAATGTTACGTAATATTATGAATGAATGTATATACTGGATATATATGATATATATGAAATCAAAATCATGAATATAATTCTGGAGATAATGGATATTCTACCACATAAACAACTTGTAATTATAAGAAGTTTATTGTCGACTCAACTACCAAAAATCGACAAAACGACTGTTATTAACTTAAATAATTACATAATGTTAATAACATTGTAATAAGTGATATAAAAAGGATAATGAAATTGAAAATGGTAGATATTAACTCTAGTTTATTATTAAAGAGGTTAAAGAACGGTCGAATCAAGTCGGACACAAGGTAAGGGAACTTCTTAACCCAATTTCTATTCTTTGGGTTAATCTCCTACTTTCAAATTATGTCATGATATTATTATGTCCTATCTTGTATTTGTACTTTATTTATGTGTAATTATAGTGAATACACATGATAGATTTACTTTATTTAAAAAATGATCTTTTTAGGGACTTCGTCTCAATCTCCTTTCATTGAGGCATATTTGTTTTTATACACAACTTTCTTTTATACGGTTTATAAACCCCTTTGACTTTTACGTTTATTCAAAAGGAATCTTTTTTATATGAAGCGTTTTACTAAACTACAAAAAGGGTATGTTTTTCTTTCCGTACTTATGCGGTGACAATGACTTCTCCGCCGCCGTGAGCATTATTTGAGTTTTGGCTTCCTCTACAATCCATCACTTTATTTTAATGAAAAATAAATACAAAGTTTTAACTTTATTTTATTTTGGTACTGAAAATGGTTTTGAAAGCGTTTTTATTATATCAATGTGTTGTATTGATATCTTGTGATTGAAATGTGGAAATGTTATGTTTCCTTTATGCATGTTTTATGTGATACGATTATGTTATGGTTTATGATATGTTTAAACCTATTCATATGAGGAATGCATTGGACTTAATAAGTGACGGGTGGAGCCCGCTATAGCTCCTCAATGCATCGGTAGGTCTCATGAGAAAAACTAGTGTCTTGGAACGAGACCTTGACAAAATCTTATTTGTGGTCTTGGCACGAGGCCTTGGCTACGTGGTTATGATAGTATGGCATTATGCATTCCATCATTATGAAAGTGGTTATTGATATTTCATGTGATTATTCGACTAGTAGAATATCCATGTGAGTAAGTAAATGGCATTATTTCAGTTTACTTTTGCCATATTATTCTAAAGTTCAAGTTTAAAAGGCTTTTGTTTTAGTTATACATTATCTTAAATGTTAATGTTTATTTATGAAAGCTTCTGCTATATTGTTATCCTTACTGAGCATCTGAGCTCACCCCTTTCAATGTTTTAATTCTTCCAGGATGTGAAGAAGTATATTATGAATGACCTGTAGGGATAATATAAGGGGATATGAAGAGAAGATGTTTTAGTTTTGTTTTACTTTATGATGTAATGTAAGACTTATGAATGTATCTAGTGTTTCCAAGGCTACTAAACTAATCGGTCTTTCAAGACTTGATCCTTTGTGATCATGCCAATGTTACGAAATAATGCACCGACTCTGGGTAGCTGGGGTTGGGGCGTTACAGTTGGTATCAGAGGCAGTTTAGTACTAACCTTGGAAGCTAGATTTAGATAAACTCTGATTAGAGCACATAGCCCGAAGATAGACTTTGAGGATTAGTATAGAAGAACTTCCTAGAATTTTGGTATTATAGCGATTTTGTGAGTTTTCCGAGCAATACATCCCTGTCTGGATACGAGCAGGTAGAGGCGGCTCTGGAATAGATGTACCTAGGGGTAAAACCCAAAAACACTGCTTTGAGCTAGACTCGAACGGGAACGGGTGCATGACAACGGGCCTTGCTGCACTCTTGTTTACGACACTCCCGGGGGATATGCTTAGGATAATTCTCATTTTCTTTACAAACCACTATGAAGGGTTATGAGTATATACTTCCTCAAAGAAAACATTTTTATAATTATGGATTATATCCATAAATAGTTCAATTTATGTTAAGTATTTTATAAGTATGGAATTATGTATTTTGATTCATAAACTAATATAGTTTATGCCATTGTATAGAAATGGCGCCTAGTGGAAGGAATGGAAACAGTATCATTGCACGCACTCCGTGTAGGGATTTCCCTCCTGCTCAAGATAATTATTGTGGATCTGGAGATACAACTGGTGCTGATCAACTTATTACTATACTGGGACAACTCACTCAAGTTATGAATAATAACCTTACTCGTATGGATCACCCGGATCCACAACGTGGAGGATCAATGTTAGACCGCTTCATGAGGCAACAACAGCCAACATTTAATGGGGGTACAAATCCATTAGTAGCTGAGCAATGGATAAACTCCTTAGAGAAAATATTCCATGCCTTGGGGAGTAGTGAAAGGGAGATGGTTGTCATGGCAGTTTACCGCCTCACTGGAGATGCCGATCAGTGGTGGTCACTGATTCAAAACACAAAGAAAGATGATGACATATCGAATATGGAATGGAGGGAGTTCAAAGAGCTTTTCTTAGAAAAATACTTTCCACGTGACCATCGAGCAGATATGGAAAGGCAATTTCTGAGTCTGAGGCAGAAGGAGGATGAGAATGTCGCAAAGTATGAGGCTAACTTTACAAGGTTAGCGAGGCATGCTGCAGATTATATACGTATACCAAGAAGTAAGATTGATCATTTCTTTGATGGGTTAAAACCATATCTATGTCGAGCTTTAGTATCACAATATTTCTCAACATACGAAGATATTGTCTCGTGTGCTATCAAGATGGAAAAGGAATTCTCTAAGTCTTATGACTTTAAAGCAATGCAAGAGAAGAAGAGATCTTATGATCAATCTGGGAATGGAAATAAGGGGAAGAAGGGAAGAGTTGAATATCAGTACCGCAGTAAATGTGGGAAGAAACACCCTGGTACTTACTTTAAGGTAATGGGAGTCTGTTACAAGTGTGGTGAAAAAGGCCACCAAGCTCATGATTGCAAGGGAAAGAAAGTTGTTGTGAATGTGGAATGCTATAATTGTAGAGAGATGGGACATTATGCAAATGAATATCCTAAGCGTCAGGGGAACTTACCTCAGAAGAGGCCAAGGGATCAAGGCCAAGCTTATGCTATCACTACTGCTGAGGTTGAAGCTCCAAAAGACGTGGTGGCAGGTAATTTAATGGTTTCCTCAAGTTTAGAAAATGCATTATTTGATTCTGGATCATCGCATTGTTTCATATCTTCCCAGTTTGCTAAGAAAATTAGATATTTCTAGTTTGATTTAACAAGAGAATTGTCAGTCAAAACTCTTAAGGGAAGTATTATTGCAACAAAGTTTTGTGAATCAGTCCCCATTAGAGCACATAATTTTTCTTTATCCGCTGATCTCATTGTCATACCTATGATTGAGTTTGATATAATCCTCGGTATGGATTGGATTTTGGACTATGATGCAAATATTTATTATAAGAAGAAGGAGGTTACGATTTTTGATGATGATGATAAGGAACACCTTATTTTTAGAGCAGAATCGTCACCACCTAATTCTTATTTAGATCCACCCCCAGTGGCTCAACTAAGTTCAATTATTGGGGAGGAAGAGAATGAAATGACTAATAGCGAGGAAAGGAATGTTCAAATAGAGGATATACCTATTGTGAAATAATATGTAGATGTGTTTCTGGAAGATTTACTTGGACATCCTCCAGAATGAGAAGTTGAGTTTTCTATTGATTTAATTCCTGGATCGAGGCCCATATCGAAGACCCCTTATAGGATGGCCACTGTGGAATTAGTTGAACTAAAGAAACAACTAGAGGAATTGAGTAATAAGGTATTTATTCGCCCTAGTTTTTCTCCATGGGGAGCCCCTGTCCTTTTTGTTAAGAAGAAAGATGGATCTATGAGGTTGTGCGTTGACTACAGGGAGATAAATGCTATAACAATAAAGAACAAGTATCCCTTACCTCACATTGATGATTTATTTGACCAATTGCATGGAGCTCAATACTTTTCAAAGATTGACCTTCGATCGGGATACCATCATTTGTGTGTGAAGAAGGAAGACATTCCGAAGACAACATTTCGAATAAGGTACGGGCATTACGAGTTTATAGTAATGCCTTTTGGATTGACTAATGCACCTTCTGTATTCATGGATCTAATGAATAGAGTTTTCAAGGAATATCTAGATGATTTTGTGGTGGTATTTATTGATGACATCTTGGTGTACTCCAAAAACTATGAAGATCATGAAAATCACTTGCGCATTATCTTGAAGACTCTTAGAAGGCATGAATTATATGGGAAGTTTAGCAAGTGTGAATTCTGGCTTCAGGAGATTTCTTTTATTGGCCACATTGTGTTTAAGGATGGAATTTCCATTGATCCTTCTAAGACGAAGGCAATCCAAGAATGGCCAGCACCGACGAGTATAACTGAGGTACGCAGCTTTGTTGGTTTGGCAGGTTATTATTGACGTTTTGTCCAGAATTTTTCCCGATTGGCTAACCCATTGACGAAGCTCACACGTAAAGGGGTTAAATTTTTCTGGAAAAAAGAGTGTAAAGAATGTTTTAAAGAACTGAAGAGAAGATTAGTCAATGCTCCTATATTGACCCTACCATCAGGGAATGATGGGGTTTTTATTTATAGTGATGCATCAATGAAAGGACTTGGTTGTGTCCTTATGCAGAATGATAGGGTTATTGCCTATGTATCATGACAGCTAAAAATTCATGAGCAGAACGATCCTACTCATGATCTCGAGTTAGCTGTTGTAATCTTTTCCCTGAAGATATGGAGACATTATCTCTATGGTGAAAAATGTGAGATATATACCGATCACAAGAGTTTGAAATATATTTTCTCACAAAAAGAACTCAACATGAGGCAAAGACGATGGCTTGAACTACTCAAGGATTATGATTGCACGATACACTACCACCCAGGGAAGGAAAATAAGGTTGCAGATGCTTTGAGTAGAAAAGATCATGGAGTTTTGAACATGATGAGAGTGGAAAGGGATCCTATTTTCATGGATCTAGTAAAGATGGATATGGGAATCACCATGGAGGGTGAAACATCAAAACTTTTTCAAATGGTTGTCAAACCATCTTTACTAGAAAGGATAAAGAGTTCTCAGTCCGATGATGAAGTGTTGAAAAAGAAGATTAAAGCTGTGAATGATGGGCGGTTGAGTGACTTTGTTTATGAAGATGGAATTTTGAAATTTGGGAGGAGACTTTGTGTTCCCGATATACCTGATTTAAAGAGGGAATTGTTGGATGATGCTCATAGTTCCAATTTCTCTATACAACCTGGGAGCACTAAAATGTACAGAGATTTAAAGGGAAATTTTTGGTGGGAGAACATGAAAAGAGAGATTTCCGATTTTGTGTCAAGATGTATGGTTTGCCAACAAGTGAAAGCTGGAAGGCAACATCCTGGTGGAGTATTGCAACCTCTTCCCATACCTGAGTGGAAATGGGATAATATTACGATGGACTTTGTCATGGGACTACCAAAGACCCCTAGAAGGAATGACGCAATATGGGTCATTGTTGATCGTCTCACCAAGTCAGCGCATTTTCTTGCTATAAGGGAAGATCTGCCACTTGAACGTCTAGCAATACTATATATTAATGAAGTTGTGAGACTTCATGGAGTACCCCTGTCGATTGTCTCAGATCATGATCCCCGCTTTACATCAAGATTCTGGGAAAGTCTTTAGAAGGCCTTGGATACTGAACTTCGTTTGAGCACTTCTTACCACCCTCAAACAGACAGACAATCAGAAAAAACTATTCAAACCTTAGAAGACATGTTGAGATCATGCTCACTTTACTTTCAAGGAATGTGGGATCAATATTTACCTCTGCTAGAATTTTCTTATAACAATAGCTTCCATTCAAGTATTCGAATGGCACCATATGAAGCGTTATACGGAAAGAGATGTCGCACACCAACCTGTTGGGATGATGTTGGTGAAAGAAAACTTGTTGGCCCAGAACTGGTGGAGGACACGATGGAAAAGGTGAAGGTAATCCAAAACCACATCAAAGCAGCTCAAAGTAGGCAGAAGAGCTATGCTGACAATCGAATGAAGGATTTGGAATTTCAGGAAGGAGATCATGTTTTCTTGAAGGCATCACCATGGAAGGGAGTTATACATTTTGGTAAGAAGGGTAAATTGAGTCCCAGGTACATCGGACCATTCGAAATTCTAGAACGAATTGGGGCTGTAGCTTACCATTTGGCAATGCCGCCAAGTATCTCCAAAGTTTATGATGTATTCCACGTATCACTGTTGAGAAAATAAATGCCCAACCCAATGCATGTACTCACCTATGAGGAATTAGAACTGGAACCCGATCTGTCTTATTGTGAAGAGCCCGTCAGGATTCTTGATACAAGAGAACATGTGCTGAGAAACCGGATGACTCGTCTGGTAAAAGTTCTATGGAGAAACCATAAGATGGAGGAGGTAACGTGGGAACCCGAGGAACATATGATGAAGAATCACCCGAGTCTTTTTATACAGTGATATTATATGAAATTTCGAGGACGAAATTATTTGAAGGAGGGGAGAATGTAACACCCCAAGCTTCCACGGTACACTTCTCTTTGAATAATACAGTAGCATATGTTGTACACAACTTCGAGTTCTAACACACACCACAACTAATCAAAGTAGCTGTTATGAATAGTAATATCCACTTTTTAAAATTATAGAAATTTTATATTTCAAAATGGACTTCATTTTTTGATTCAGAATTTCTAAATTAGCCTATGTTGAATTTTTTGTAATTTTCTGAGAACTTCCAAATTTTTATGAATAGTGAAAAATACTTAAAACAAATTTTTTAATAAAAATAATTTATAGTGATAAGTTATAATATTGAGTGGTTTTAAAGTATAATTAGAATATATTTTTACCATTTTATCCAATGGTGGTCATTAGAATTAATTTAACATTGAAATTGGTCATGAACAATTGTCAATCTTTTGATATAAATTGTTTCTTAAAAACACGCTATTTGTTGTGACAACGGGAATTAATTATAAAATTAATTAATGCAACTTATATGTTTGGAATTTTTGTAAAATATACATCATTTTTGAAATCGGAATATCAAATATAGCTTAGGGTGAAGTTTTTGGATTTTTCTGAAAAACTTCAATTTTTGATGAATAGTGAAACCACTAAGTGGTACTTATAAAAACTGATTTATCGTTTAAATGAAATTTTACCACTTTTGTGTTTTGAATTTCAAAAATCTGACATAAATGGTTGTCATTAAGAAGTAAAATGTGGTTCAATGAGATTAAAATAAATTTTGGTGAATAGTAACTTTTAAGTTCTTAATCGCGATTAGAGGTAATTAGTGTAGTTTAAGGTAAAAATAATGTTTTAATAATATGAGATGAGATTGACACATGTCCTACCCTCATTTGATGTGCCATGTCCGACCAATAAAATCCATGGGTCAACTTGGGGACCCCATGGAGCCACTTTATTTGGAAAATGACATAAATACCTTTTATTTAATGTTAAAGTAAAAAATGACCCAAACATGAAATGTTTTACTAAAACAATTTTTACATGGGGTTATACAAGTCATATTTTTGACTATAAATAGTCATTTGAAATCTAAAAATATTTCCTACATCATAGTATTTTTTTTATAATTTTTATACATTAAATAAATTAAATTATTTATGATATCATGATGATGCAGCGATGACCTCATTATTTAACGATTTAAATAAAATGGAATGATAATGTAATATATAAGACCTACACATGTCCAAAACCTATTGTATGGGTGGATTTCGAACCCTTATCACCTTATCCTAGAATTATATCAATGTGGGACCTCTTAAATCCGAATACCATCTTAAAATAAAGTGACTTTTCTTTACTTTCCAAGAGTGCCCCTCCTCTCCACTTATAAAAGGCCCCCACCTCTACCACCTAACTCACACATTCAAAGCCTTTTGTCTCGGCCAACCTCTGCCCAAATAATCTCCCAACTTCCCTCCCTTACTCCTAGAAGCCTCACTTTGGGCAGAATTCTTCCCAAGGAATCCTTTGGCTCAAATCAAAAGAGTTACCCGATTTTAAGGTAATGTCTTCTCTTATGTTATTTTGTTTTATTTTGCTTCTCCAACCACATAAACTCTTTTTATTCATTTCTTTTGAAACAAAACCAGTATACTAAATATACTAGGATGTTGTTATAAGAAATATTCGAGATACACTTACACACACCTACATCTAATGGTTAAAGAACATACTGTTTCTATGGATGGCGAATTTCTGCCTCACGAAACGATGATTGTTCAACACTCATATAACACCTTCAAAGGTGGCCATTAAGATGTAAATATATTTATATATGATATATAATATGTTTATGTTTTCCTTATGCATCTGTATTTCTCATTTATGGCATACTTTATGATTTCCATTATGGGTAAACGCGATAATTTCATTTTAGGAAGTGCGGACTACCGCCCCCTCAAAGTGATGTGAATCGTTAATGCCATATGTGGGATGTATAAAGGATGGAGTAAATGATATTATATATTATATTATACTGGAACTATATTATACCTTTATATAATTATGATTTCATTCCATTAAATATGAAATAGAAATTAAAGTAGCGTTCATGCGTACGTACAGCTTACCGTCTCCATAAACGGTGCATTTCATTTCTTACTTCTAAATGTTACGTAATATTATGAATGAATTTATATACTGGATATATATGATATATATGACATCTAAAACATGAATATAATTCTGGATATAATGGATATTCTACCACATAAACAACTTTTAATTATAAGCAGTTTATTGTTGACTCAAGTACCAAAAATCGACAAAATGACCATTATTAACTTAAATAATTACATAATGTTCATAACATTGTAATAAGTGATATAAATAGGATAATGAAATTTAAAATGGTAGATATTAACTCTAGTTTATTATTCAGGAGGTTAAAGAACGGTCGAATCAAGTTGGACACAAGGTAAGGGAACTTCTTAACCCAATTTCTATTCTTTGGGTTAATCTCCTACTTTCAAATTATGTCATGATATTATTATGTCCTATCTTGTATTTGTACTTTATTTATGTGTACTTATAGTGAATACACATGATAGATGTACTTTATTTAAAAAAATGATCTTTTTAAGGACTTCGTCTCAATCTCATTTCATTGAGGCATATTTGGTTTTATACACAACTTTCTTTTATACGGTGTATAAACCCCTTTGACTTTTACGTTTATTCAAAAGGAATCTTTTTTATACGAAGAGTTTTACTAAACTACAAAAAGGGAATGTTTTTCTTTCCATACTTATGTGGCGACAATGACTTCTCTGCCACCGTGACCATTATTTGAGTTTCAGCTTCCTCTACAAGCCATCACTTTATTTTAATGAAAAATAAATACAAAGTTTTAACTTTATTTTATTTTGGTATTGAAAATGGTTTTGAAAGAGTTTTTATTTTATCAATGTGTTGTATTGATATCTTGTGATTGAAATGTGGAAATTTTATGTTTCCTTTATGCATGTTTTATGTGATACGATTATGTTATGGTTTATGATATGTTTAAACCTATTCATATGAGGAATGCATTGGACTTAATAAGTGACGGGTGAAGCCCGCTATAGCTCCTCGATGCATCGGTAGGTCTCATGAGACAAACTAGTGTCTTGTCACGAGGCCTTGACAAAATCTTATTTGTGGTCTTGGCACGAGGCCTTGGCTACGTGGTTATGATAGTCTGGCATTATGCATTCCATCATTATGAAAGTGGTTATTGATATTTCATGTGATTATTCGACTAGTAGAATATCCATGTGAGTAAGTAAATGGCATTATTTCAGTTTACTTTTTCCATATTATGCTAAAGTTCAAGTTTAAAAGGCTTTTGTTTTAGTTATACATTGCCTTAAATGTTAATGTTTATTTATGAAAGCTTCCGCTATATTGTTATCCTTACTGAGCATCTGAGCTCACCCCTTTCAATGTTTTAATTTTTCCAGGATGTGAAGAAATATATTATGAATGACCTGCAGGGATAATATAAGGGGATATAAAGAGAAGATGTTGTAGTTTTGTTTTACTTTATGATGTAATGTAAGACTTATGAATGTATCTAGTGTTTCCAAGGCTACTAAACTAATCGGTCTTTCAAGACTTGATCTTTTGTGATCATGCCAATGTTACGAAATAATGCACCGACTCTGGGTAGCTGGGGTCGGGGCGTTACATATGTGAATAGTGTCATCAATAGCCTTAGGTTAACAATGTAATGGTAGCCTTTATTTCCTTTTCCAAGTTTTGAGTTCATGAATAGTGTTTCCAGAACAGTGAGTTCTAACGGTAGCCTTTATTTCCTTTTCCTAATTTTGAGTTTATGAACAGTGTTCTAGAATAGCGAGGTCTAACGGTAACCTCTATTTCCATTTCCAAATTTTGAGTTCATGAATAGCGTTTCCAAAATGGTGAGGTCCAACAGTAACCACTATTTCCTTTTCCAAATTTTGAGTTCATGACCACTGTTTCCAGAATGGTGAGGTCCAACGGTAACCTCTATTTCCTTTTCCAAATTTTGAGTTAATGAACAGTGTTTCTAGAATGGTGAGGTCCAATGGTAACCTCTATTTCCATTGCCAAAGTTTGAGTTCATGAATAGCATTTCTAGAATGGTGAGGTCCAATGGTAACCTCTATTTCCTTTGCCAAATTTTGAGTTCATGAACAGTTTTTCCAGAATGGTGAGGTCCACAGTAACCTCTATTTCTTTTCCCAAATTTTGTGTTCATGAACAGTGTTTCTAGCTTCCTAAAGTTTCTCCCCTTTAACATTTCCTTTGACATAAAATGAATTTAAATTCTCATTTTAAGGAATCTAAGGCTGATTCAAAATCCTTAACTCCTATATTAATTTTTTCTAAGGCTCGGAATGCTTTTACTTAGTCAAACCATGTGGTTTAATGTGATTCTCTATTAATGGAATATCCATTGTATCTTAAACTTTTTCTTTATTAAATTTTCTAAAGGTATGAGATATCATCCTCCCAATTTCTTCCTCCTTGTTCTCAACAATGAGATTCTCAAACATTTCATTCCATCTCATAGGATTTTCAAAATCAAACTTTCCTCCATGTATTGGTTCCCCTCTGTTTTTTATGCAACCAAGCATCATTGATCAATCTTCGATATAAGGTATGATCTATCATCATTTTTTTGGGTTCATCTTCTTATGATTCTCCTTTCTCATTTATGGGATGCTATCTCCATGTTCTTAATAGACGTTTCTTGGGTGTTGACTAGTGTGGTGGGGTCTCTACATCCTCAGGTGGATACATTTGTCATGGGGGAAGGAGATCATAACCCATTTTGTGGATAGATCTTGTATAAAGAACATAAAAAACCATTTAAGGTAGGGGATTCATTGATTATTTTTTATTTTACATGAAACTGTATAGTTGGCTTGTTTTATCCCACTAGATCACATTGTAATTGGCATTATAAATATTTGAACCAGAAAAATAAATTGATATCAATCGTATGTTATTGCCTCTTGTTTTTCTAGATAGTGTGAAATATATGCTTTCTTTGTTTAGATTTTCATTTTTGATGGAAATTGGTAAAAAACATAAAGCCAGAATTAATTGATAATTTTTTGGCTAAAGATAAAGAGGCATGTGAATGAATTTGATTATTGTTGTTGTAATTTGATTCTAATAAAATTGATGCAATAATCATGTTTAATCAATTTGTGATACCTTACTTTTTAGGTTTCCCGAAGTTGGAACCTACAAATAATAAATCTATTAATTCAAGATGGATTAAATAACTGGTTGTTTGATAATTCCTTGAAGGGTTCTAAGTTATCCCATTTCTTGTCTAAGGGTTAAGATCCCAATTGATATGATGTTTTTTCCTACTGTTAATGTTGTGATGTGAGCCTCGATGGCTATTGTGATATGTGGTGGCATGGAGGCCTATTTTTTATGGCAGCGGTTGATGCCTAGAGTGGTGAGATGCATCGGTTTATGCATGTGGGTGTCATGGAGGACACCGGAGATGATGGAAAGGTTTGGATTTGAATGTTTGGATGCTTGTTCATTCTTTTTGGTTGTTTATCTTCTTTAAATTCCCCAATGCTCAAGGCATCTGGTTTTCTTACCCTCATTCCAAAGGGGGTGAAGACGCGTGGTGTATGCCACATGATTTATGTGTTTAGCTTCCTAAGGGAGGATGGGTCTATGATCTTGCTATAGGCAGTAAATACTCAATGGGTAGTTCATCTACTCACCGAGTTGAGCCCCCTTGTGTTTAGTAGCTTAGAATTGTTTTTCTAAAATTCATGGGAATATGGGAAAGTAATAATGTTGTTAATAAATGATTGAATAAATGATGTTAACCCATGGGGTTGGATCTCACTGGGACGCAATGCTGAGGGTAAAATTTAAAGGGACAGTGGACTTTGGTTGTGATTCTAATGAAATATAATGAGTAATTGTTAGTGGTTAATTAATGTTAAAGGAATTAATTAATGTGACGTGGAAATGATAAAAAGGGAATGAAGTAATGTAATGGATCTCTTTAAATGGTTGTGTGCTAATAGGATACCCAGTCTTAGAAGTGGCAGCTGGGAGTCTGAGATATGTTAGTTGTAGTTGAGTCTAATACTAGGTTTTTCCTATAGTGTGGTTGTGAGCTATAGTATATTCTGTACTTTTTGTATTTCTATACACTACTCTACCTTGTTAGTTAGGGAAACTAACACCCCAGGGATTCTGAGCCCTATGTGGTGTTTTACCTAACATTCTAGTGGGAGGATGGATGGTTTACTACCCCCTTTGGCCTCGCCTGCTTCTCTTGGTAGTTACTTGTGCTGGTAGGCACATCAGTCAGTTTTCTTCATATTTGTGTGTAGAGGGATGTAATGGATTGTGTTTATTCACACACATATATTCTAGATATAGTTTCTTATGGACTACTATAGGTGTATCGTGTATAGGCTATGATGGCTTGAGGATCCTTACTCTGTGTATGGTATATAGTGGCTTGAGGTTTAATACATGATGTATGATACACATTATGTGAGCTTTGGTGGCTCCTAAAAACTACTGAGTTAATTTTCTTATGTGGTCGTGGTGGTTTTGTTGCATGAGGTGCATGTTTTGGTGCTTCACCCAGGTGTTTGCAGGCAATCCTTTTTGGAGAGAGATGCTTAGGACGTGCGACATTGGGGAAAAGTGGAAAACTAGTTGGAAAGTAGTAGCAGGGTACCCTTGATAATATTTATTATATTATATACTCTTGTATGCAATACTTGGTGAGAGTATCCATGGTGAGGCTAGGAACATAGAATACTTGTTTAGGTGACGAGTTAGTTTCACTTGTTGTTCACTATGTTTTAGCATGCTTTCTTTACTTTTTCATGAGAGGGTCCGAGGAGGATCATACTGAGAATACTATTATACTCACCCTATATATATAAAAACTATTTTTTAGGTTACTTGGATCAGGTTAGAGATTTAGCTGGTTTCTTATAACTTTGGGTTGTAGGTGCTATTTGGGATTTTGGTTGCTATTGTTTTTACATTCCTTTGGTACTTGCAGTTTTCCACTTTCAGTTGTCGTATTTTTGCATGAAATTACATATGTGTACTTGGAATTCCTTTTATATTTCAGTCTGAGTTGGAGTGGGTTGGTGTCTATCCTATCTCTCTCTTTCGCATGTGTTCTCTTAGAGGGTAATGCCTCCCATTTGTGTGTTTACTATACCCTCGGTGCTAGTCGCCAACCCAGGCCTACTGGAGGTGGGACTCGGGGGTCATTATCTCCTCTCCCACACTGTCGGCCCAGGAGGGGTGCACCTTGTGGGGAGGGGGTCGTGTCAAAGTGGCATCAGAAGTCTGGTTAAGGGATAGGATGGAGTTTGGTGTTAGGAAAAGAAGAGGTTGCATGGGTTGGTAGGGAAACAGTGTCATTCAGGTTTAAAAGTGATGTAAACACTAGAGAATTTCTGAGACATAGGCATTTATGGCCCACTATGATCTGATGCATGGACCATTAAGTTTACAATGTCTACTAAACAAGGTGATACTAGTTTCAAGGTAGAGACCTTGGGAGGGATCATGCGTCATTATTCTTTGTTCCTATGTTTGAATGGGTAGACCTTGGGATAGGTTAACCTAAAATGAATAAAAGAAAAAATTAATTAATTAATGTTTAGTCTTCCAAATTCTAGGTCTAAGAGCTCTAACTATTTGTTATTTTACAAGTATGGATTCAGGTCGACGTCCTCATCAGGATTGCATAAAAGATGTAAATTAGGCTATGCCATCTGATCATCATAGTGTAGAGGTTGATGACGATGACACTTGGAGGAGTACACTCTCAGAGTTTCAATGCTAGAGTCTGTAGAAGTATAAGGGATCCATTTTAGATCCAGTCAAAGAATACTAGTCGAAGGAGGTCGAGATAGGATTCAGTTCAATCCATGCTCATAAGGAGCATTGGGTTTCCTTGGTTGTGATGATGATGAGTAGAGCAGTGAGGTAGCGTTGGTTCTTGTTCCTCAGAGATCGTGAGGTGTCGGTGATCTCATTGGAGGATTTCTGAGACAAGTTTAGAGTTTAGTTTCTTTCTTCGACCGTGAAGGCATCCAGTTTCCAGGAGATTCTTACCCTTCGATAGGGGAGCTCCAGTGTGCGACAATTTGGAATCCATTTCAGGTACCTTTTACAATATTCTTCGGACCTATTTCTAGATGAGAATGCCAGGGAGAGGCATTTTGAGGAGGCCTTTCATCCATAGATCCAGTGCCAGGTCACCCCATTTATGCTGAAGACATTTCTTGAGGTGATGGAAAGGGTAGTATTCATAGAGAGGACATTGGCTAGAACTGGATCGTTACTAGAGGGGAGTCATCATGAATCATCATGAAGTAGTGTTGTGGTCTGGGGTTCCTGGTTTTCAGGGAAGAAGAGTTTCCGTTTGGCCGGGGGTAGGTCTCAGCCCTCATTATCTCATTTCTATGTGGACGGCAGCTCTCAGGCATATGTCACGGGATAAGGAACTTGTTTTTCTTATTGTGGTCAAGGTCATCAGTAGTGAGAGTGCCCATCCTTTCAAAGCAGTCATCATGCACCAGGTTTTCTGCTCCAGGTTCCTCTGTTGTGTCAGTTTCAGCTGAGGCAGTATCAATAGGTTTCACCAACTTTAGATCAGCAGAGGGTAGATGGGTTAGGTAGAGGATAGCCCCATGATGCTCCCCATCCTTAGATAGTAGAGTGTGGTCATGGTGGTGATCATCATCAGGGTCAAAGAGGTCATGGAGGAGGTCATGGTCAGCTTCATGCTTTAGCTTGCCATCTCCAAGCGAGCCAGACATCGTTTGAGGTACCCTTTGCTTGTTTTCTACCTTTGTGTATGCCTTGTTTGATTTAGGAGCGACAAAATCCTTTATATCACATACCTTTTTTCATGCTTTGGGACATGAGGTAGAGAGGCTTCCAGTTCCCTTGGCATTGACTATTCTAGTTAGAGGCCGATCTGACTTGTTTTAAATATGTAGAGACTGTGAGCTAGTGTTGGGGTAGCACCACTCTTGAGGGGATTTTCTATGTTTACAAATACAGCCATATGATGTCATCCTTGAAATAGATTGGTTGTATTTGGTGCAGGCTATTGTGGATTGATTCCGGAGGTAGGTTGTGTTCTTCGATGCAGATGGAGAGCCAGTTGTGTTCATTGGAAAGCGAGACCCTCAGATGGGTCAGAGGCATGTTCCGTCCTTATCATCCATGATGTCTGATCTGATGGTGAGTTCTTTAGATGTTCAGTAGTTGGTGTTTCCTACTGTCATAGAATAATACCCTGATGTCCTTCCAGAAGAGGTTGTAGCATTACCCCCTTGATGATAGATCGAGTTTGGGATCGAACTATTACCAGGAGAGTCTTCTATATCAATGTCTCTATATAGGATATCCCATTCTAAGTTACGAGAACTATGTGTATAGCTTGATGGTCTATTATAGTGCAGTTTTTTTTGACCGAGTGTGTCACCGTGGAGTGCACTAGTTTCTTTTGTGAAGTAGGTTGATGGTAGTTTACGGTTGTGTGTTGATTATCGTCGCTTAAACAAAGTGATAGTGAATAATCGCTATCCTCTTCCACAGAATGATGATTTATTCGATCAACTAAAGGGTGAAAGTTGGTTCTCAAAGTTTGACTTGTGGTCAGGATATCATCAGTTTCATGTGAAGGATGAGGACATCTCGAATACTTCTATATCTTGTCATCATGGGCATTATGAGTTCGTTGTAATGTCGTTCGGTGTGAAAAATGATCTAGTTATGTTCATAGGATTGATTAACACTATGTTACATGAGTTCCTAGACAAGTTTGTGGTGGTTTTCCTTGATGACATCCTTGTGTACTCCACGTCTGTGGAGGAGCATGCAGAGCATCTACATGCCATTTTGGGAGTTCTTCGTCAACATCAGTTGTTTGGGAAGTTGTCAAAGTGTGAGTTTTGGGCTCATGAATTTTGTTTCTTGTGGATTTTTGTGTCCCATTAGGGAGTATCTAGGGATACATAAAAGATAGAAGCAGTTGTATCTTGGGAAGCCCCCAAGATTGTGTCAGAGGTGAGAAGTTTCCTTGGTGTCCCAGGCTACTATAGGAGGTTTGTAGTTTATTTCTCTCGAGTTGCAACTCCTCTGATAGCTTTAACCAGGAAGGATCAGTCGTTCATATGAATTGCTCAGTGTCAAAAAGCTTTCAAGTATCTAAATGAGAAGTTAGTAAGTGCTCATGTTCTCTTTCTTCCAATAGAGGTATTTTAGTTTGATGTTTTATGTGATGCTTTTCATCTGGGGTTAGGTTGTGTCCAGATGTAGTAGATATTAGTTGTTTCTTATGGGTCTTAACAGTTACATCCCCATGAACGTAACTATGCCACCCATGATCTTGAGTTGTCTACTATAGTGTTTTATCTAATGTTTTGGAGACATTACCTCATTGGAAATCGCTTTGTGGTTTTCACCGATCATAAGAGCCTGAGGTATGTTTTATCCCAGAGTGACTTAAACTTGTGACAGCGTCTGTGGATGGATTTCTTACAGGAATATGACTTTAGAATATCATATACCCTTAGAAAGGGGAATGTTTTCTTTGATGTGCTGAGCAAGAATTCATGTGGTGATGCAGTGTGTGAATTTGGTGATTCTTGGAGAGTTATAGAAGAACTGTCAGCATTAAAACTCGATATGGGAGAAGTTGGGGGAAGAGGTTGGATTTTCCAGATGATGGTGAAATAAGCTCTAGTGCAATAGGTGGAAGAGTCCCAATTGGGGGATCTTAAGGTGGAGGTCTGGAGAGACAGAGTTGTTTGTGGTGAGGCCCCTGATGTTTGGTCCAAGAATGAATGACATCGAGTTTTGTATCACGGAAGGATATTTGTTCCTTTGTCCATGCACGAGATGGTTCTTAGAGAGTTTTATTTTTTGCCTTTAGAAGTGCATCTTGGTGTGACAAAGATGTACTGAGCCTTGAGGAATCAGTTTTGGTGGCCTGGGCAGAAGCATGCGGTTGCGGAGTTTGTGTCTCGATGTTTGGTCTACCAGAAGGTAAAGGTTGAACATCGTGTTCTTGGTGGTCTTCTCTAGATGTTAGATATTCCTCAGTGGAAGTGGTGGGATATCTCATGGGACTTTGTTACTAGTTTACCTCGAGCTCAGGGAGGACATGATGTTATTTGGGTGGTATTGGATCATTTAACAAAATCATCCCACTTCATAGCAATCAAGGAGTCAAGCTCAGTGGAAGTTTTGTCAAGTCATTATCTGGAGGAGGTGGTGAGACTTCATGGAGTCCCAAGGATGATCATTTTTTATTGAGATCCTTGTTTCACCTCTAGGGTGTGGAGTGGTCTCAAGCATTATTTTGGTTCTCAGTTATGCCTTATCACTACTTTTCATCTGCAAATGGATGGTCATACATAGTGAACCATCCAGACTCTTGAATACATGTTGCAATATTATGTCTTGGATTTTGGAGGTTCATGGATGAGGAACTTAACCTTAGTCAAGTTCACTTACGATAATAGTTTTCACTCTACCATCAATATGTTTCCATTTGAATCCTTGTATGGCTGACCTTGTCATTCTCTATTATGTTGGACTGGGGTCGGAGAGTTAGCAATTCTCAGATCAGAACTAGTTCAGAATACAACATAGATGGTTTAGGTGATTCGTGAGAGGTTTAAGACAACGCAAGATCATCATAAATCATATGATGATAAAAGGAGGAGACCCTTAGATTTTGATGTTGTGGATCATGTGTTTCTGAAGGTGACTCCCTGTCGTGGGCAGTGAAGGTTTAGTCATGGGACTAAGATTTCTCCCCAGTTTTTTGGGCCTTTTGAGGTGTTAGATCTTGTTAGAGTTGTGGTGTATCGAGTAGCACTTCCCTTGTAGATGAGTTGGATACATGATGTTTTTCGTGTGTCATAGATCTATTGTTATCTTCATGATGACTCTCACATCATAGATTGGGGAGATATCGATGTTAATGATGATACAACCTTCAGGGAGGAACATACGGAGATCCAAGACCGCAAAGAGAAGGTGTTGTGTGTGAGTTCTATCCCCTTGGTTTGTGTCTTGTGGAGACATGGTGACATGGAGGAGAGTACCTAGGAATGTGAGTCACATATATATCCCATGTACCCTGATTTTTTTGATGTTTAACTCTTTTAATGTTAAACAAAAGATGTTCGCTTTGTGGTTGTAGACCTTTCGTGTCTATGAGATGTCTTTCTTTGGATGATTCTTGTGGCTTGCTCTCTTTTGAGAGGTATCTCAATGGGTGGTTGTTTGGACACTACTTCAGTTTCCTGTTAGGTGTGTTTTGAATTCTCGAGGATGATAATGTTTTGAGAGGTATCTGATGGAATGGCTTGGACCTCTCTAGTCCATTCCTTTATGAAAATCTGGTGTCGGATGTGTTTTGGGAGGTCAAGGTGACTTATCCCCAACACTTTTCCAAATTTTCAATTCTATGAACAGTGAAACAGTAACCGTATGTGAACAGTGAAATGGTAGCCTTATGTGAACAGTGCAATGATGGCCTTATGTGAACAATGTCATCGATAGGCTTATGTGAACAGTTCAACTGTAGCCTTATGTGAATAGTTTCATCGGTAGCCTTATGTGAACCCTGTTATCGGTAGCCTTAGGTGAATAGTGCAATGGTAGCCTTATGTTAATAGTTTCATCAGTAGGCATATTTGAATAGTGAAATAGTAGCCTTATGTGAACAGTGTCATCGGTAGCCTTAGGTGAACAATGTAATGGTAGCCTTTATTTCCTTTTCAAAATTTTGAGTTCCTAAACAACAATTTCAGAATGGTAAGGTCCAATGGTAGCCTCTATTTCCTTTCCAAATGTTGAGTTCATGAACAATGAATGGTGAGTTCTAACGGTAACCTCTATTTACATTCCCAAATTTTGAGTTCATGAATAGTGTTTTCAGAACGGTGAGGTCCAATGGTAACATCTATTTCCTTTGCCAAATTTTGAGTTCATGAATAGTGTTTTCAGAATGGTGAGGTCCAATGGTAACTTCTATTTCCTTTTCCAAATTTTGAGTTCATGAACAATGTTTCCAGAACAGTGAGGTCCAACGGTAACCTCTATTTCCTTTGCCAAATTTTGAGTTCACGAATAGTTTTTTTAGATTGGTGAGGTCCAACGGTAACCTCTATTTCCTTTTCCAAATTTTGTGTTCATGAACAGTGCTTCCAGCTTCCTAAAGATTCTCCCCTTTGACGTTTCCTTTGACGTAAAATGCATTTAAAGCCTCGTTTTAAGGACTCTAAGGCTTATTCAAAAGTCATAACTCCTATATTAATTTTTTCTAAGGCTTGGGATGCTTTTACTTGATCAAACTGCGTGGTTTAATGTGATCCACTTTTAATGGAAAATCCAGTGTATCTTAAACCGCTGCTCTGTTAAATTTTCTAAAGGGATGAGATATCATCCTCCCTAGTTCTTCCTCCTTTTTATCAGTTGTGAGACGCTCAAACCTTTTATTCCATCCCATAAGAGTTGCACAATCAAACTTTCCTCCTTGGATTGGTTCCCCTCTGTTTTTTATGCAACCAAGCAGTATTGATCAATCTTCGATATAAAGTATGATCTATCATCCTTCTTTTGGGTTCATATCCTTCTGATTATTCTTGATATTTAATGGGATGATATCTCTATGTTCTTAATGTACTTTTCTTGGGTGTTGATCAGTGTAGAGTTGTCTCTACATCCTCGAGTGGATACATTTGTTACAGGGGAAGGAGATTGTAACCCGTTGTGTGGCTCATTCTCGTATAAAGAACATTAAGAACTGTTTAAGGTTGGGGATTCATTGCTTTTCTTTCCTTTTATGTGCAACTATATAGTTAGCATGTTTTATCCCACTAGATCACAATGGAATTGACATAATAAATATTTGAAATGGAGAAATAAATTGATATTGATCATATGTTATTGCCTCATATTTTTCTAAATAGTGTGATATCTATGCTTACTTTTTTTTCTTTTCATTATTGATGGAAATTGGTAAAGAACGTAAAGCCGGAATTAATTGATAATTGTTTGGATAAAGATAAAGAGTCATGTGAATGAATCTAATTGTTGTATTTGTAATTTGATTCTAATAAAATTGATGAATTAAGCATGTTTAATCAATTTGTGATAGCTTACTATTTAGGTGTCTTGAAGTTAGAACCTACGAATAATAAATCAGTTAATTTAATATGGATTAAAGAACTGGTTGTTTGATAATTCCTTTAAGGGTTATAAGTTACCCTCTTGCTTGTATACAGGCCACGATCCCAATTGATATGATGTTTGTTTTCCTACTGCTTATGTTGTGATGTGACCTGAATGCTTATTGTGATATGTGGGGCCATGCAGGCCTATTTTTTGTCACATTAGTTGATTCCTATAGTAGTGAGATGCATCGTTTTATTCATGTGGGTGTTGGGGAGGACAGTAGAGATGATGGAACGGGTTGGATGTGAATGTTAGGATGCTTGCGGATTCTTGTTGGTTGTTTATCTTCCTTATTTTCCCCACTTCTCAAGGAATCTAGTTTTATTACCCTCATTCCAAAGGAGGTGAAGACACGTGTGGTATGCCACGTGCTTTCTATGTTTAGATTTCTGAGGAAGGATGACTATATGCTCTTACTATAGGAAGCAAAGGCTCAATAGGTAGTTCATCTTCTCACCGAGTTGAGCCCCTTATTTTTAGTAGCTTAGAATATTTTTCTAAAATGCCTAGGAATATTGGAACGTACTAATGCTTTTATTAAATGATTGAATAAATGATGTTACCCCATGTGGATGGAGCTTGCTAGGACGCAATGATGAGGTTACAATTTGAAGGGATAGTGGGCTTTGGGTGTGATGCCAATGAAATATAATATGTAATTTTTAATGGTTAATTAATGTTTAATTAATTAATTAATATAAAGTGCAACTGATAAAAATGGAATGAAGTAATGAAATAAATCTCTTTAAATGGTTGTTTGCTTATAGGATACCTAGACTTAGAAGTGGATGTCAGAAGTCCGACAGATGTTAGCTGCAGTTGTGTCTAAGACAATGTTATGCCCATAGTGTGGTTGTGATCTATAATATATTCTATACTTTTTGTGTTTCTATATTCTACTCCACCCTGTCAGTTAGGGAAACTAACACCCTAGGGATTCTGATCCTTGGGGTTGTGTTTTCTTAAAAATGCAGGTGAGAGGAAGGATGGATGACTACCCCCTTTGGCATCGCTCTCTTCTATTGGTAGTTACTTGTGCTGGTGGGAACAGTGGTTAGTTTTCCCCATATATGTGTGTAGAGGGTTGTAATGGATTTTGTTTATTCACACACATATATTTTAGATATAGTTTCCTATGGACTACAATAGGTGTAACGTGTATAGGCTATGATGGCTTGAGGATCCTTACTCGGTGTATGGGCTATAGTGGCATGAGGTTTAATACCCTACATATGATACATGTTATGCGAGATGTGGTGGCTCCTAGAAACTATTGGGTTACTTTTCTTACAAGAAAATGGTGATTTTGTTTGCATGAGGTTCATGTTTTAGTGCTTCACCCAGGTGTCTGCGAGCAACCATTTTTGGAGAGAGATGCTTAAGATGTGAAACGTTGGGGAAAAGTGACAAACAAGTGGGTAAGTAGTAGTGGGTTACCCTTGATATTCATTATTATATTAAATACTCTTGTATGTGATACTTGGTGAGAGTAGCCATGGTGAGGCTGGGAACTTAGTATACCTATTTAGGGAACGATTTAGTTTCACTTGTTGTTCACTGTGCTTTAGCATGATTTCTTTACTTCTGCACTAGAGGCTCCAAGGTGGATCCTACTGAGTATACTGTTATACTCACCCTATGTATATATAAACTGTTTTTCAGGTAACTTGGAGCAGGTTGGAGATCCAGCTGGTTTCGACTAGCTTGGGGTTACAAGAGCTATCCGGGCTTGTGGTTGCTATTGTTTTTAATTTCCTTTGGTACTTGTAGTTTTCCCCTTTCATTTGTAGTAGTTTTCCATGACATTACATATGTGTACTTGTGATTCATTTTATATTTCAATATGAGTTAGATTTGGTTGGTGTCTATCATATCTCTATCTTTTGCATGTGTTCTCTTAAAGGGTAATGCCTCCCATTTGTGTTTTTACTATACCCTAATTGTTAGTCGCCAACCCAGGGCCTACTGGAGGTGGAAATTGGGGGTCATTATCTCCCTTCTCACATTGTTAGTCCAAGAGGGGTACACCGTGTAGGGAGGGGGTCAAGACATCCTGCCTTTGGAAATCATAAATATTGGGTAACATAGAGGGGTTGTGACTAGTCGAAGGACGTGGACTACTATAGAAAAAAATCACTAGATGTGTTCCTGAATGGAAGTGTCAGAAAAAAATGGTAAAATTGATGTAAAATTATTCTCTATCATCAATGGTAATGTTATGAATGATGGGAATCGTTAGATTTAAGCATCACCATCATCAAGATTCACTAAAAAAATGGTAAACCTGATATGTATCTATTATCCTTCAACTGTGGGTAGATGATGAATGATGGGAATCGATAGTTATAAGAATCACTATTATCGATATTCACAAAACACAAATTGTTATCCTGATGATATTATCTTCTCCTTTAATAGTGTGAAGAAGATGAGCATTTCATTTCTCTGTTATTAATCATTGTTGACGTGAATACCTTCACCCATGAGAGGATAATCAACATTAGAAATATTGGGAATTTCCTTCATCAGAAACATAATGATGGTTAAACTCATTTATCCTATATGACATAAGATGTAGGTGATTCTCAATGATCCACCACGAACAGACATGGGGGAAGGAGAACTGATAGTGTGGAAATACCACACAACCTTGTTTCTATAACAATATCCACCACTCCAATAACTATCTGGTACCCTCTCCCCATACCCCTTCCATGATCATCCAATAAAGAGTGATTAACATCTGTTTTCATCACTATGAACAATAAGGGGTCATTCCAACCAAGTATGTGTCCGACCAAGACTTGGAAGCTGCAACACCACTCTGGTGTCGCCGACCTTTGGGGTTGCATAGGGGGAAATACCTTCCCATCATGACGATGAATAATATTTGGAGTCTCTACCTGGAATTATCCAAAATATCACCCCTATGCTAATGAGGTCTGGGATCAATAGGTCACTCATTTTGTGGACGCTACCTAGGATCTTCTTAGGAGGGATCCCACCCAACTACATCGACAACATCGACCAGATTCCCAGGATGATGGGAAAAATAATCCTATCCCTTCTCTCCTGGCCTTAGTCCAAAATACCCATCATTGAAATAAGGGGTAGGCTATTAAACATATCCAATAAGATACCTCCTTGATATCTCTATTATCCCTTACCACCACTAATGCACATATTTCCCTCACAGCCACTATGCAGAAGAATGCTTAGCTCTAATTGGGATTGAGACCCCAGTCATTCATCAGGCAGGCCGAGTGGAATCTCCCCATCGTGGGAATCAATATAAACTATAATAAGTCATCCCATGATGAATAATTAAATAGTAGGGTCATTTTAGAAATTCCATTATCTAAAATTATGGTAATTTCATTGTTGTAAACTTATCTTTCCTTGAAGATCCATCTCAATATAGAAGGATAGATAACTTCTATAGGTGTAATGACCTGGATTTTATCAATTGTATGGATTGATTGTTTTTTGTTTAAAAACCTTAATGGGGACATTATAATTTTACCTAATGAATTTATGGAGGTCAATAGGGTGTCTGGGTCTTGTTTTGAGCATGGAACCCTGAAATTTAGAGAAGAAGATCGGGCCTTACGGTTAGGATAAACCGTGTCGCCCAACCCGTATGGGTTCCCTGATAGTGTGGGGAATTTCCAAGGGGGGTCATGGAGATTCATATTTTTTATGAAACCATTTGAGGCTAGGATAATTTTAATGTTGTTTTCAATGGTTTTGGGAGAGTGCAGTTGCACACAGTTAGGAAAATTGTGTGCCTAGCCCATGTGGGGTCCCTCCTAAGATAATGACTTCAACATAGTTGGAGAACGGTTTTTCCAACCATGAAGTAAAACCATGTGACACTATCTATTTGAGTGAATTTATAATTCTACCCATAATGAACTTAAAATATAAACCCTTTCTTTCCTCCCCTCAATTTCAGCGTACAAGATCTCATCCTCTCCCATTGATCACTCCCTTCATCCAACCTAGGTGTTTCAATTACTCCTCAATCTAGACTATAAATCAAGTTTTATCTGAGGAATTGGATAGATCTTGGTAATATCACCAATATCATTTCTTCCATTTTTCATTCTTCTTCTCTTATGTTGTGCTATTTTTACACAATCTCATTCACCCTATATTCCGGGTGTTAGAATGTTATTCTAATTTCCTTCAATGTACTTCAAATATGAAGCCGATATTGGAAGAGGATTCATCCACATACTTAAGGTAGGTGATCTAGTTGTTTTCCCTTAAATTCATGATGTTTTAATAGCCCCTTCATTATTCTACACACTGACCATTATTTTTCATTTCCTTAAAATGACTTCTTCAGTTCTAAATTGATATGTGTATGGTGTACACTCCCATTGAGCCATGCTAGCTTATTAGAGGATGTCAACCTCATTCATTGCTACCACTTTAAGATGTTTTGGGTTGAAATACCCTCTTTGATATATTTTTTTACATATCCAAACACCACATATGCATTCTTCTTGGATTTTAAATGGAATTTCCCCCTTGAGGGTAATTTTCTAATTGGTAATTTTACCTTCTAAGTGATTGATTAAACCTTGGAATTGTATTTACATGACTTTAATGATTAAATAGATTTTTTTAATTAAATGGAAGTGATTCCCCTTGTTTAAATAAATTAAATGGGTTAATTACAATGAATGGTAATGGGTGGAAAGACCACTCCTAATAATGCATGCATGATATATTTATTCTTATAGATTACATCAATTGTGACACCCATTTCTATTTTGGGTTTTGATTATTAAGTTAATTAAGAGGTTATCCCTCATGTTGTTACTATTATTATTATACTTCCATTGATATTGGCTGGTGAATGGTGGTTAAGGGACATTTTGACCATGATTTTTCACTCTCCCTTACATCGGGTGTCGAGCATGATATCTATGACTGTTATACTATTATCTTCACAATGGGAATGATGTTCCACATTCATCTATATCAAGTGTTAGGAATGAAGACTTTCCCCACCTATCTCAAGTGTTGAACATGATGTCTCATATTCATTATGAGATTCAGTTCATATACCCTTTCTTGAGTCTATAACTCATTAGACTAGTTATGAACACCTAAGTTATGCCCCGAGTCCAGCTAGCACATAGTATCTTGGTATATGCCAACATACATCCTCACATACATAGAGTATATATTTGGATATATTATATAACTATAATATATATATTATTACTATATATATGTATGGTTACTTATTAGACTTCTAATGGCCAATGTTGAAGAACATAGAGCCTCTAAGTATCTTATAGGATCCTGAGTTGGATGGTATTTATTTATTTATCATTAATCATTGTTCATTATACATGCAAACTTCTTAGTTATGTACACTACTTTGATTATCTATAGACACCATTTTTTGTGGCCTAATGATATTTTATCTCACACCCCACTCAAGACGCCTTTGGTACCTAAGTAGATTACTTTTCTGTAGGTATGGATTGGGGAAATCACCCTACTAAATATGCTTGATTAATATTTATTATAGTATGAAGCATGGGAGTATAGGTCTAAGCATATGCTTTTGATTCAAGTTGATAATTCTTTTGGCCTTTTTTATTTTTGGTATAGCATGTTATATATTCATGTCCTATGTTCCCCCATTTTTGTATATCAGCATGCCATGACATATTTGTATATGAATAAGCCTATTGTATTTTCATTTTTATTATTTTTACTTGGTTATTTACACTTCCACAGTTTTTTATCATTTCTATTATATCATGATTCTTCTAAAAAAGGTTACTTATCCTTTAATTATAGTGTATTTTTATGTATTCTTCCACTTCTCTCTATTTATTTATTATATCCATTGTTCCACTCTGATATGAGAGTATAGTCTCCCCATTATACCACCTTAGGCCCTCATTACTAGTCGGTAGCCTCTGGCATATGGGGAGGTGCACTTGAGGCCATGTGACCCACCAGCTCGGGGCCCTAATTAAGTGGATGTCGGGTCGGGATGTTACGAAGTGTTATTAGAGTTTCTCTTACTTTTGTATTACTAATTGGGTATTAGATAAGATACTAGGATAATATAATTTGGTAATGATTCTATTCCTAGGAGTATCTGACCCATATACAGAGGAAACCCAAATTACCTAGGGTGGGTTATTCTTGTTTTTTTGACTTTTATGGTTGATACGACTTCACAATTGGGTGACACACATATTATATGATGATCTTACTACTAGTATTATTATAGTGATATTTCCATTACCTTTTCCCAATGAAAAAAGGCCTTCATTACATGCATCATTATAGGCACTTCATGAATTTAATCTATGCATTTTTTATGCCATGTTTATTCCTACGTGCATTTTCTTGATTCATATAGTAGTGCGTAAGTATCATATATTGAAATATGATGACATTTACTATAGGTAGAATATAATTGGATTAATTAAATTATCTAAATCAATCTAAATGGTGTTTTCCTACATAGATTGGTGATGAAACCTTAATTATCCAATTATAACATGTTGTGGGTTTTAGCCTATTGTTTCAGAACTAAGATATATGTATTATATTAAATATATTATGAAGTCAAAATAAATTAAATATTAAAATTAAAATAGTTACCACTAAATGGTATTCCAATTGTAAATTAAAGGGTGTTTTCCTCTATAACTTTTATTTAACACTCTATATACTGGAAACCCTGCTATGTTATATGAGACCTATACCCAGACCCATATTTAATAGTTGGTAGATGGGAGTCTCTTATATTCTTATGGTTTGTTATTGTTTTTTCTTTCACCTAGACCTATATTTAGGAGCAAGCATAGAGGTTCTATATTTTCATAGGAAGCCTATGTACCTATCCTAATTATCTATTTATAAATTATCCCAACTGCTAAAAACTATTCTGAGGAATTAATTTGGAATTCTAGCACCATACCACTATGGAAGCCTTGATTCTTACACCCTAAAGTTAGTTATGACCATGCATCGGAGGTGGTGGGAACTGAGCCACCAGTGATTCCTCTGGTAGTGCCACCTATGGAACCACATATTGTTCCTGATATAGACATCGATGTCAAGTTCCTAGAGGTTTTCTTCGATATGATGAAAAGTATCCAAGGTGTCGGTTGACCTACCCCAACTATGGAAGAGTTGACATAGGAGTTTCAGTAACAACATCCTCTTACATTTTAAATGGATGGTGGACCTCATATTGTATATTAATGGTTAGTTTACATGATTTCTATCATTGAGGATATGGAGACACCTCCATAGAAGAGGTTAAAACTCATTTCTTATATTCTAATTTAATCTGATAAGCGATAGTGGGATGTAATTACCCTGGAAGATCAAAATCAAGATATGGTATGGGAAGATTTCAAAATGATCTTCTATGACTACTTCTTTACACATAAGTTGAGGTATGACTGGTCGAGATAGTTCATGAACCTCCAGTAGGTTTCCATGTATGTAATGGGATATTATGATCATTTCACTGAGATGCATCATTTTTATCCTACTTTATCTTGCGATGACCTTAAGACCCCCAAGTGATTCGAGGACAGGATGACATATGCCATCCAATCACAGGTTCAATTTTATCCTACTTTATATTGCAATGACCTTAAGACCCCCATGTGATTCTAGGTTGGGCTAGTATATTCCATCCAATCACAAGTTAATGTCTTTCGGTTGACTATAATTTCATAGATAGTCAACTAGGACCGTATCACTAAGAGAAATCTAAGGGAAGGTTATGGTGGGAACCAGGGTGATTTAGTACCTACACCAACCAGTGGTTATTCTAGTGGATGAAATCAGAGTTGTGAGGTTTCTCATGGGGGTATTGGTAGTCAGACAGATCTTGATAATAGCTTCTTGATATTTCACTAGTGTGAAGAACCAGGGCATAAAAAACCTCAGTTTTTATGGTATGCACTAGAATGTATAGGATACCAAAGTATGGGGAATATCCATTGCTTCTATAGGGACTTTTGATCAATTATTAGTGAGTAGATATCTACACTTACCCCACATTTCAGAGTGGGGCCAGTAGTATCTTGTATGGAAGGCATCTATAATACCATCAACCACTCAGGATGAGGTGGTGGCCAAGGAAGATGTAACTAGACATGTGATTATCAATCCCAGATGAGTGGGATTTCTCAGGATAGTTAGGATATGAATTAGGGCCATAGTATAGGCATGTTGCATGTAATTCATCCTATGCTAAAGGATCAAAGTTCCAAACCATCTATAGTTTGAGAAACTATTCTTCTAGCCTCTATGTTATTGTATATTTTATTTGACACAATAACACCGCATTATTTTGTATTAGAAGAAATAATGGATATTCTAGGCCTTGAGATAGAAAATTTTAATGACGTGATGATGCTCGATGCCTCGTTAAGTATCTAATTTAAGAGCATTCACCATTGTAAGAATTTCCCCCTTGAGATATGCATATATCACATTATGTGGAATCTTTTTGTCCTTGACATGACAGGATTTTTCATAATTATCAATATGGACTGGTTAGTTCCCTGTTGATCCCATGTAAACTATTATCATTAGAGGTTTTTGTTCACATAATTAGAGGGTGGTGGTCATTTTCATAAGGTGGAATGGGATAACTAAGCTACATGATAAGTACCTGAGCATCAGGTCCTAGGCAGAGTGACAACCCATGTTTTCTATATTTTTTGGATGATCATGGGTTACAACCAACTATTTCCACTCCTTTAGTGGATCAATTTATGGACTTCTTCCCAAATGACTTTTCAGGGATACCCCTAGTGAGAGAGGTAGAATTTACTATTTTGATAGTATTAAGAGTAGCACTAGTCTTTATTCCTCCTTATAGGATGTATCCTATGGATATTTTTGAGCTTAAGAAATAGTTGAAGGATATAGAGGATAAAGTCTTCATACACCCCAGCACATAAACTTGGGGTTCATCGGTCCTTTTTTCAAGAAGTCTGATGGTTCCCTCAGACTCTATGTGCATTATCTCTTATTGAACTGGATCACGATAAATAACAGGTATCCACTACTATTAATAGATGACCTATTTGATCAAAAATTAGGAGTGAGGTTGTTTCCAAATATTGATTTTAGGTCTTCTATAATCATGTGCATGTCAGGCCATTAAATATACCCTGTGCAACTTTCAGGAGTTGGTATAGTCTTTATGAGTACCTTGTTATGTTTTTTGAACTAATGAACTCACCTACAGTCTTCATGGATCTGATGAACTAGGTTTTACACCAATATATGGATTCATTCATGGTAGTATTTGTGGATGAAATCTTATTGTATTCATGTTAAAAACACAAACATTCCAACTATCTTGATATTTTGTTGAATACACTGAGAGAGCATTAGATTTACTCTAAGCTCAAAAAATGATACTTTTGGATCAATAAGTTCCACTTCCTTGGTTATACTATATCAGAGTTAAGAGCTTCAAAAGACTTATAGAAAGTGAGAGATGTAGTTTTCTGGGAGAAACCCAAGAACTTCTTTGAAATACCAAGTTTCTTAGGGGATATCCGGATGTTACAAGCACTTCATCCATGATTTCTCATTCCTTGTGGTTCCTCTTACTATTCTAACTAAAAAGGGCGTGAGATTCAAATGGAAATAAGCATGTGAAGAATCCTTTCAGAAGTTGAAGAGAATATTGACTTTAGTGATGATCCTAATTCTTATAAATCCTAATAGGAGATATACATTCTACTATCACAATTCAGGTATTTATATGAGATTTGTTTTGATGTAGGATGTGTAAGTCATCACCTATGAGTCTCATCAGTTGAGGTCTCACGAGTAGAATTACCTGATGCAAGACCTCGATCTAGTTATTGTAGTTCATGATCTATGATGTTGAAGACACTACTTACATGGAGATAATTTTTTTTTCATTGGTCACAAAACACTCAAGCACATCTTTATATAGTGTGATCTCAATATTTTGTAGCATATATGTGTTGAATAACTTCAATACTTTGATTTTGAGCTTGTCTAAATTCATGGTAATGGAAATATTGTAGTCGGTGCTCAAAGACATAAGACTCAAACACAGGCGGTCCAAGAGACAAGTTGTGAATGGAAGCTCTTGGATTTGTTTTCAGGGATGCATGTTGTGGTTCAAGATGATCATGGTTAGACTATCCAATCATCTTTATTCGTGACATCTACCCATCTAGAATCAGTGATAATGAAGAAAATTTTAAATCTTGAAGGTCTAGTACTAAGGAAAGTATCTAAGATAATGATTCATGTTCTAGTTGGACCATGGATGAGGATGAGACCTTACTCTTTCATGGGTGTGTATGGGTCCCAATAGACATTAGAGAGGAGCTGATGAGGGAATTTCATGTCTCATCATGGACTGTTAATTCTAGTTCCACCAAGATGTATTGAGACTTACTTTTCAATTATTGGTGGATTGGTATGAAATGTGAGATATTCATATTTAACACTCGGTGTTCAACCTATCAGTAGGTGAAGGAAGAACATTAGAGACCATCCAGAATTTATATCCATTGTCTATTCATGAGTGGAAATTGGATGATGTTTCTATGAATTTCATGAAAGGGTTACCTAGATCAACTTATGTAAATTATATGGTATTTGTAGTCATGGAAAATTTGACGAAGGTCACTCACTTCATACATGTTCTAGAGACATTCTTGTTAGATGAGCTAGGGAGTCTATTTTCTAGAGAGGTCACACATATTTATGGAGCTCCATGATCTATCATATCTGATAGGAATTCTCACTTTATTTCTTGATTAATGAAGGGGTTCTAGAAGGCCTTGTGTACATAGGTTCTTTTAAGCATGGCCTATCACCCTCAGACTAATAGATAGACAGAGTATGATTCATGTGTTAGATGGAATGCTTTGTGCATGTGTCCTTGACTTTGGTGGTTCTTTGGAGAAACACATACCCCTTGTATATTTCACCTATAATAACAAATTTCAAGCTACCATTCAGAGGTATTATTATAAATCCTTATATGAGACGCCTTTTTGATCACCTATGTGCTAGATAAAGGTATGGGAGGTAGCTATTCTTGAACCATGTATTGTTTAAAAGACTATAGATTAGGTCCAATTGATCAGAAATTGCATGATGATAGCTCGATATAGAAATTATTCATATTGAAATCAACACCGATGACCTCTTGTGTTCGAGGTTAGAGATCGGATTTTCTTGAGAGTTTCACCCAATTTGGGTCATCAATGTATTTGAATTCATGTTAAGATATAACCTCAATTAATTAAACACTTAGAGGTTCTAAAATAGATCAGACCAGTGGCTTACTAGATATCACTTCATTAGAGATATTGGTCTTTTCATGATTTCTTTCACGTATCTCATCTCCTCTGGTATTATCCATACCCATCACATGTATTCCAACCTGATGAGGTTAAGTTAGACATGTATGCTTCTTTTGAGGAGTGCCCATTGTGTATTGTGGATCGAAGTTTAAACACACACAGAGGTAGGTTAGTTCATTTAGTATGGGTGCTATGGTAGAATGGATTAGTGTAATATGAGACATAGGAATGGAAATCTGATATAAGATCCTAGTGTATGGATCTATTCTCTGATGACACCACTTTACTCTCAAAATTCTAACTTGTGGATGCGATTCTTTAAGGAGCGGAGGTTATAATGATCCATATTTTCTCAAAGGTATGTCTAATTTGTTTTTAGTTTCAATAACTTAATTCTACCCTTATAATGTTACCTAATGAATTCATTGAGGTAACGAGGGTGTCTAGGGATTTTTTAGAGCATGGAGCCCCAAAATTTGGAGAAGTGGACTGGGTTGTACGGTTAAGAGAAACCATGAAGCCTAGCCCTCAATGTTTCTCTAACCATATGGGGAATTTCGGAGGGAAATAGGGGTCCATACAATTTTTCTGCAAATGTACAAGCCTAGGAGCATGATTTTTTGAGTTTTAGAGGTTTTTGAATAGTGGATATACACATATCTTATTCATGGTTAGGAAAACTATGCGCCAAGACCATGTGGGGTCCCCCCTTGAGGTGTGCATTGTTGGTGCATGGTTTGGACAATAATGCGTCCAAACCATGAGACCCTGTTTGTTTGGGTGAACTTATAATTACACCCTTAATGAGCTTAAAATCTAAACCCATTCTTTCCTCCCCTCATTTCTAGCATATAGGAGCTCCTTCACTCCCATTTATCTCTCCCTTCATCAAACAAAGGTGTTTTGATTACACCTCCATATGGACTCTGAATCAAGTTCTATTTGAAGAATTGGATAGATCTTAGTAAGATATATAATCCTCTTGCATCCATTCTTCATTATTCTTCCCCCCTATTTCACTATTTTAGTGTGATATCATTTTCCTTATTTTCAGGGAATTGCACTGTTCTTCCGATTTCTTCCAATCTACTTCAAATCTAATTTTAATATTGGAAGAGGAGGCATCCTTGGCCTTAATACTGGTGGTATAGTTGTTTTCTCTCAAAATAATGATGGTTTCATAGCATATTTGTTTTTCCACACACCATCTATTTTATTGAATTTCATTAAAATGATTTCATTGATTCTAAATTAATATATGTAGAGTATACATTCTCATTTACCCCTCCTAGGTAGTTAGAGGATTTTGACTTAGTTAATTGCCACCCCTTTAGGGTGTGTCGAGATGAAATAACCTCTTTAATATAATTTTTTACATATCCAAATAAATTATAATCATTCATCTTGGCTCGTGAATTGAATTTCACACTTAAGGGTAATTACCTAATTGGTAATTGCACCTTCTAAGTGCTTGCTTAAAAGTTGGAATTGTATTACCATGCCTAAAATGATTAAATATATTTATTTAATTAAACATAAGTGATTCCAATTACTTGGATTAATTAAATGGATTAATTCTAATGAATGGTAATGGGTGGAAAGGCCACACCTAATGATACATGCTTGTTATATTTATTGTTATGGATTAGATGAACCGTGATAGCCAATTATTTTTTGGGGTTTTTGATTAAAGTAATTATGAGGTGATCCCTCACATTATTACTATTATTATGATAATTCCATTTATATTGGTAGGTTAATGATGGTTGAGGGACTTTTTGATCATGATGTTTCACTCTCCCTAACATCACACGTTCACCATGACATCTCTCAACATTATACTATTATCCGACCGATGGGGATGACAATACAAATTCCTCAATATCGAGTGTTGGGAATGAAGTAAAAACACACCCATATAAAGTGTTGAGAATGATGTCTAAAATTCATTATTAGATTCAGGGAATGTACCCTTTCTTGAGACTATAGCTTGATAGATTGGTTATGGATGCTCGAGTTATGCCCCGGGTCCAACCAGCACCTAGTATCTAGGTATAAGCCTAATTACATCCTCATGTACATATATAATATAGTTCAATACATTATATAAATATAAAATATATATTATTACTATATATATGAATGGTTACTAATCAAACATCTACCGACCTATGGAAAAGCTGGTAGAGCCTCCATGTGTACTATAGGAACCTAAACTGTATGATATTTATTTATTCATGATTGATCATTATTAATTATACCACCACATTTATTAGATATTTACACTACTTGTATTATCTATTGAAACCATTGGTGGTCTCCTACTAGGATTTTATCTCACACCCTACTCGGGTTACCTTTGGTACCCAAGTAGATTACTTATCTGTAGGTCTGGATAAGGTCAAGATCCCAAATACATATGCTTGATTTATCTTTATTATAGTATAGGTCATTGGAGAAGAGTATCGATCATATGATCATGATTCTAATGGAGTATTCTTTTGGAATATTTTTATTTTTGGTATAGCATGTTGTATATTTATATCCCCTATTTCACCTTTTTGTATATCAGCATTCCATGACATCTTTTTATATGAATTAGCCTAATGGATTTTGATTGTTATTATAGTTACATGATTATTTACTCTTCCTCTATTGTTTATCATTTCTGTTATATCATTCTTACACTATGGTGGGTTACTGTTCCTTTCATTATAGTGTATGTTAATGTATGCTTCTAATATTGTATGTTTATTAATTATATCAGTCGTTCCACTCTGATATGTGGGTATAGTCTCCCCAATGTTAGTCGAAAGCCTCTGGCATATGGGGAGGTGCGCTTGAGGACATGTGACCCACCAGCTTGGGGCCATGGTTAAGTGGGCATTGGTCTGAGGCATTACAAGAGGGGCCCTACACACAGCGTTGACTGTAACATATGATGAAGAAATCCCCACAACCCTCAAAGGCTCTCACTTAGGGAACCCCGATGTTTTTAGTGATAGGAATGGCGTCAACACCTCATTACCATCATCCTCTCAGAGTTTGAGGTAGCTAATGACTCAAAAATATTCCTCTAGATCCACCACTAGATTTTGGGGTAGAGTATGTCACTTGAGAATAACAATCCTTGAGGACGAGATCCTTATGGACCCTAGATCCCTTTACATATACCTGCATGTGGAGGATGGTCCTTTAGATGAAGGTGAAAACCTTGCTGAGCCACAAGGGAACGACGACCTACTTGTTCATTAGGAGGCCCGAAATACCCCATCCTACAATGATATGGTTATGATTTTAGTCCTACCTCTAGAAGATACTATATCATTTCAAGTATTATTATCTCGTATTATTCCCCCTCTATCAAAAAATCAATAATAGTGCATGTATGCATCCCTATCAACCATAGTTTCTAAACCATTTATTATTGTTGATTGTTGTGATCAATAGAAATATTAAACTATATAAAATGAGTATGATGAAAAAAACTTGTGAAATTTCATGGCCATCGATCAGTTACTTATCATATTTTGGCCACTCAACACCCTGTGATTCACCATCTGGAAGTTCTTCAAGGAGGACCACACAGAGTGCCTCTGTTAAAATATTTGGGAAACATTCAACCACCTCTAGGAGAACCAGAAGACCAATCCATGAATCTCTAATCATCTCCATGATATCCATCAATAGTTTTAGAAGCCTAAAATCACCACAGTCGTGGTGGTTTAGTACTCTGAATTCTATCAGTACCGCTAGTGTTTGCATTGAATCTAAGTTAGGAAACTCAATGTTATTCAATAGATCATTCAAGTGGTTTCACTTCATGTGAAGAATAGGGGATATTGGAAATAAATTATCCTCTAATTCAGTACCCTATCATGGAAAAAATAGGACCATCAGGCTAATATGTCTGATGATAGTGAAACTTCCTCTCCAACCACCACCACCACCATGAATGTCATCATGATGAATCCTTTGGATGATTAAATAAATAAAACTGATGATTTGGAACACAGATATGGAAACCCAATCTATTAATAGACACAACATTATTAATATCCTTCAATAGGTACCCACACTTTTCATTAGAAACATATATTGGGCCTTGGTACTCCCACTAAGATGTTTTCTTCTGCTCGTTGACATCTTGACAATTTAAAGGGATTCACATAGACCTTTTTCCTATATTAGGATTCTTAAAAAACTAAAATATATTCTAGAATGGCTAATTTGATTCATTAGATTGAGGGTTATAAGAGGATCATTGGAAAACTCTTCACAGAGTAGTTCCCAGATCGAGAAAATGTCTGAGGGTAATCTGCCCCTCCTATGACTGAATATCTGATCCATCTGGGATAGATACCCATGGTATTGGTAGAAATTTTCACACACCCAATCAATGTAGATTCTTTTGGATCTAGAAAATTACTCAGATTTGACACACCAAACCCTTTTTAAAATCATAAGTTACCAACTTTGGAATGTGATATCTTTGCCTCTTGAGCCAGATGGCCAGTCAAAGTACTAGTAACTACAAAAACTCACCCTAAAAACACTATAGGTGATCTCATTACCTATCTTGAGGCTCTATAGATGCAAAAAAAATCTCCAATCCTACCTAAAGGGAATTTATATTTGGAATGGGTGTATCACATTCATCCACTCCTAGGATTTGGTAATCAAGTTTAACTTCATTAAATGGGACATGTAATCCACTATAGTATTAGGCCCACTTTACCTCATTATGAGGCCCGATTCGAGGAACTCTATAGCAGTAGGAAACTATAAATATTTTTTGTTTCATCCAAAACTTATAGGGAACTACTTTTGTTGGTACAGTCAGCTACCCTGGGACATATTTCTTAATTGGAAGATCTTTGTAGGTAGTTTCTTTGCTAGTTTAGCTCCACCTTGCATAATATCAGAATCAAAGATCTCTCTGAATGCAAGAAAAGGGATTATTTGTGAGTTTATAACTTCATTACTTGATTTAAGGGGATCACATAATCCCTCAGTGTGATGATTTCAAAGGAATATCTATTGGGGTTGTGCATGAAGAAATTTGGTGATGTATTGGTTAGTACCATCATCTCCCAAAGAAATATGGGTGATTTTAAAGAATTATATAAAAGATATAATTATTTTGAAGAATAGTTTTAGAGGAAAAAATTAGTGGTTTTTTCTATTACCTCTTCCATCTACCATTAAAAATCCTATGAAGGTTGAAACAACCTCTAGTATATAGACTCGGCCCCTGTGGTGAATCTTCATTTATGTATCTCTACGGGACATGTATAAAGAACCCAATATTGAAGTACATGGACATTACATTACTTTTTTGGAATACTTAATACATAACAAAAACAAATTCCCAAAGACCGTATTAGTTTAGTGTCTTTGGAAACTTGGAACATAATCTTCTAAATCATGGTGAAAGATCTTCAACATCTCCCATAAAGATCTTACCCTTTTGTTTTCTTACCTAAAACCTTTATTTAAATTATGGGTAAAAGAAAACATATAAAGGGTGATCTCAAATGCTCAGAAAGGGTAATTATGGAGAAAAAAACATATACATTTGAACTTAAAAATGAACGAAAAGTTTAAAATCAAAATATTGAGTCATAAAATAAATCATGGAAGTATGTAAGGAATAGATCACAAAGGAACAATAATCATGCTAAAATAGCATGGAAATAAAACATGTAATTGTGGAAACCCATTAAGAACATGATATAATTCCCATTGTATCCAAGGAATTGCTTCCAAGACCATCATAGTGGACAAAGTCCATTACTGTATCGGGTTTACTTGTTGTTCCAGCCCTATATTACTGAACCAGATTTACATGTTATTCCATCCATGTATATCTCATCAGATATAAATCTTTTCCCAATGCATTGGAGGGAGATATATGTCCCACCTATATCATAATGAAACTATTCTTATTTGTGCCTCAAAATTATAAACCATACATCATAAGATAACCCATGTAATAAAATGAGATTATTAAACATCATGCCATCATAACATAATCAATATAAGATAAAAGAAATTCATTATAATAATTCCATCATAACATAATCAAATCAATGTAATAATAGGGATAGAAACATAACCCTATATCATCTTAGATGGAAAATAATTTCGATAAAACACTTGAATTTAGTTCTCGAGAAAAATATCCTTTCTTCTTTAAAAACATTTTCTTTTCTAAATATGTCATGCAATTTTAAAGTTAAAGAAGTTAATTTAAATTAATCTTGAAAACTTCTAAAGGAAGCTTCATGGAAATAATTCTTTATGAAATGATAAAAAATCCATTCATGTCATACAAGTTAAAAAAACATTCTCCTCGTACTTTTACCAGAAAAGTCAAAAAGTACCTCATTTTGTAAACAAATGAAGGATTCCTTCCATACCACATAGTAAAAGCCAAAAATAGGTAAACATGACTTTAAAGATATATGTAAGAATAGTAAATACTTTATGAAAAAATTTTATAAACCATGTACATGGATGATAAATATAACCCTGTTAAATACTTACGAATAAAAAATCTCAGATAGAAATGAGATTGGCAAAGTTACCCCTTACCATAGGTCCAATTTCTTCCACACATGGAAAAAACTCCTGTCTAGTGGGGTTAAAAAATATTATAAAATTATAACTGAACCATAAAAATATTTATGATATCATATATGATTCACTAATGACTTTATATTTCCTATTCATTTGTCAATTCCATGTTAAAGTAATGTTTTGGGTAAAATCGTTTCATTTATCATACGTGTTTTGACTTGTAATTTTTCATATGATTACTTAGAACATGATTAATTAATTCCAGAATGTAAAAAATGATTTATATACCACATATATTCAATATATAAATATATATAATTGATCGATAAATGGATTGAAATACACCGTTCATGGAGACGGTAGGTTGTACGTATGCAAGAACGTTGTTTTCATTTCCTTATTAAATTAAATGGAAGTAAATGACATATATATATATATATATATATATCTAGTAGAATTATTATGTCATATATTTCATTATTATTTATTATATATACTTTATAATCATTCTTGAATGGTAAACATGGAGAATGAATCTCATCGCGTCGTGGAGACGGTAAGTCGTACATACGCACGAGCAAAAATATCAATCTCGTGACTGTGAAATTGTATTGAAGTGTATGGTGTATAATATTTCAGAATAAATATCACATTAAAATAATCATATATAGTTACTTCTTCCATTATTATACCCATCCAAGTAGGTTGGTTATGAAAAACATATTACACCACAGTGTGGAGACGGTAGGTTGTACGTACACACGGGTGGTGATTTAATTTTTCATAGGATGGATAGAAGATGGAATATGTTTGTTTAATATTCTTAATAAAATATCAGTATAAAATTGATACTTGATTTATTACCAAATAATGAAACAAGTCATGTAGAGGAATTAGAAGAAGAAATGAGTTTGAAAGAATCGGTAAAGGATATTACCTCTTCATCGATGTGTCTCTTCTAAACCTCCACTTAGGGCACTAAGGCTGGTATTTGAAGAATTCTAGGACCTCTAGTTTGTATCTAGGAAAGTTTATAAGATAAATTTTCTGGGTTTGGAAGAGTTTGAAAGCTCAAAATGGTGTGAAGAGGAGAGGGAGGATGTGCCCTTTTTTAAGAGGGGAGAGGGGCACTTTAGAAAATCCAAAAAGATTAATTTCTAATAAAATCAAACCCCACATAAAAACCTCCAAAATAACTCAAAATAGAATATGAGATGATATAGGGTGGTAATATCATCAACCAATAAAATTTAAACATGTTTGGAATTTATTTTAAACCTTATCATTTGGATTTATCCTTATTTAATCTATTTGATTTTATTTGTGGTAATAGTATTCTAAATTTTAAATTGTTATAAATACTTAATTATGTGTTGTTAATTGTCCATAATTAGAGAAATTATGACATTATATACCGTATAATTTTCAATTTGTAATTTTTAGATATTTTTTTGATTTTTAAACAATTTAATAATATGTTATTTTTATAAAATACCAATAGTGTCAATTTTGACACTATTCAATTATTTGAATTTAAATAAAATCCGCACATAAGATATGTTCGAACCAAAATATTTAATAGATTCATAACATTTCATATTCATCTATAAAATTTTTGGATCACATTAATTAGTTCATATAATATTTATTTTAATATTTTTAAAACCATTTATTTTATATTTCTTTTAATGTAATAAAAACTACAACTTTTTTGTATAATTATTTTATATACTTATTTTTTGCATAAAAATGAAAATTAAAATACTATGTTGAAGATAAATCTAATATATTTCATAATAATACTTTTATTCTAATTTATCTTTTAAAACACCCAAATTTTAAAATGTTATGTTTATTAAATTATGAAGGTGACAACTTTGACATCGTTTAAAATAAAATAATATAAATGTGATAATCTATTTTATAAGGCTAAAAATGGTTCTAAGGTCTACAGTAGGATGATTATGGTGTACATATACTCTACCAATAAGTTTTGGTCAAGATTTTGGGCCTTTTAATGGGAATTATTATTTTAATAAAAACTATATTATTGATTTTTCACTAAATAAATAATTTTTGCATCATTAATGTATAATCTATTAAAGTAATTATATATTTATTAAAAATTAAAAATAAATTACCATATAAAATAAAAACATTTTAGCTTTCATATAAGTATTTATAATCTAATTTATATTCTGTTTAGCCTTATATTAAAAATAATTTAATTATTAAAGTTTGAGTGAGACTTATTTCACTTTCCTTTAAATAAAATAAATTAAAGGTCTTAATCTCATCCAAGGGGGTTCCAATAGATAAAATTTTACCCCAAGTATATTTTATGATGAAATATAATCATCCAATTATATTAAGACAAGTGTTAGGGTAATTTTATAATATTATTTTTAACCTTAATTACCCGATTTACCTTTAACTATGGTAAATAAAATTTACCATAGTTACTATTCATAATGCCTAAAAATAAAAGTTATCTATTTAAACAATTTTAACCTCCTAATTCCAAATATGGAATCTATTTTTAAAAATTTAAAACACATAAGATGAAGTAATTAATTTAAAATTAATTCCATTGTCAAAAAAATTGGTTTTTATTTAAAACATTGCAAAAGATTGAAAAGTTTTTACATATGAATTCAATGTAAAATTAATGATAATAACATAAATTATATTAAATGGTAAAAATATATTCTATTTATACTTTAAATCCATTAAATATTATAATTTAACCATATAAATTATATTGTCGATAAAATATTTTTTAATTAAAATTTAGCGTATTTTTACTATTCATCAAAATATAAAAGTTAACAGAAAAATATAAAAAATTTATCCCAAGTAAATTATTATATCCATATTGCAATTAATAAGTTTATTTTGTCAAATTGATCTTATAAACATGTCAAAAACTAGATTTTATGTTGGTGTGCCATCAAAAGGAAAAACTGCATTTTTTGAAAAATACTTAATTTTACCCGAAAAAATTATTTTGCTCTCATACCATGTTCTAGACTATATGTAAGATTTATTATAATGTTATAAAATTAAAAATTTGTTTAATACTATTCATAACGGCTAGTTCATAATAATATTATAACAATATATTGTTGTTTAGTGAAACTCGGTATTGCGTACAACACACGCTATTGAGGATGGTCGCTCTTGCGTGCAACACAAGCCAAGAATACTGTTGTGTATATTAAAAGATAATGCAATGTTGTATATAGTGAAAGATAATATTGGTGTAGTGTACAACACAAGATATCAAAGAAATTAAAAAGAATATTTCTCATAAAATCTCGGGGTGTCACATTCTACCCCCCTTAAAATGAATTTGGCCCTCAAAATTTGTCGGGGTTATAAATCGTTTACTACTTGAAAGTTCCTTTCATAGAAACACAAGTCATAAAAAGGAATACTAAAAACAATTTTAAAAAGGAAAGTTAGAAACATAACGGTCACCCAAATTAACTCATCACTGGGTTTCCACATAGGAGAATATAGGTGAAAATATGGATATAGAAGAGAAATATAACTATCATGTTCTGATGAAGAATTGTAGAGAACATGGCTATGAAAAATCGAACAATCACAAAGCCATAAATTTTTTATGATCTAAGGTACCATCTGATTCATCAGATATGAGGGTACTAGGACAACGTTTTTGGTTTTCAAGATCATTTCCCAAAATTTGATGAGTTTTTGCATAAGGAGAAATACTTATTTTATTTCAATGTAATATCATCATTGGTCATTCCATGAACAATTTCTAATTCATATCTTATTTAAAGAAATGTAGTTGCGTTTTTTATTCTTGAAGTTTTAGCAGATCATGTGATAGAATGATAGGTCATTCCATCTGTCTTTATCACAAAAATGTTAGCACAAAGTATTAAATATACATAAGTCCATCTATGGTGATATTAACCGTATATGATTCCAAAAATGGACTTATACTTTATCTATCCTAATTCTTAATAAAATAAAACTAATTTATACTAACCAGGGACTTTCTGTAGGTCAGTGGTAGGCGATAAAGGCATGTCACACTTCGGTTGTGGGTTCGATTCCCGCAACTTTGTCCGACGCGATGGGTTGTCGCTCATCTGGCAGGTTGTCCTTTTTCTAAAACTATACTATCATAAAATTCTAGAAAAAAAATTAGCCTTAAAAAATACTATTTGATGTCCAACTTAATCCATTCCAATATTTAGGCTTATCCAAAATAAAACTGTCCAATCTCGTATTATAAAGAAAAATATTACTAGAGAGGTCATCTAACAAGCATGTGAATACCATCATTTATCCCCCATATATTATATGATATATCTTGTTGGTAAAAATACAAACATGTGAATACTTTAATCATGTATTCTCTTGAAACATAAATTACCATAGAAACTTAGTGAAAATATGAATACTGTCAAAAGTTAACTCTTTCCACATACCAAAATCCCAAAATTTCTATATACTCAAACCCTGATATAAATTTGTCCTTATATCAGTCATGAGCTCATTAATACTATCAAACATATTATTTTCTCCTTATCCCTTCATTATTCACATATCATCTACTTTCCAAAAAAATTCAATTACATTTCATGGTTACCAGCACCATATAATTATTTAAAACCAATACATAGATATTCTAATATTCCATGATACTATAAATGAGATTCCACAATACTATTTTCGAATCCCATTACATAAACACTTAATCATTCCACCACTTCGTTTCCATATTCAACATCACAAATAGTGATCACATGTGACTTCCCTCTATCCTTTTCCTTCAGAGTTTGTTGATGTCAATCATCATTAACCCTTGGATTATGGCATTGGTTAGAATAATTCCCCATTTCCTTACACTTGTAGCATTGAAGTGTTGGAGGTGCGTTCTCTATAGTCTTTTCTCTATTCACATCGTTAGCTACCTTTTTCCCATTACTTTGACACTCAGCTACTCTACGATCTTCTTTTCCACACTTAAAACATTTTCTAGTCCCTTTAAGACAATCACCACTATGCTTATTTCCACACTTTGAGAATAATGAAATATTTTTCTTCTTTTCACCATTGTTTTTATATTTTTCCTTGAACTCCATCTTTAATTTCTTGTCCAAACCATGAGATGGATATGTAACACCAACTTCTAGTTCTACCTTGATAGAACAATGCACAATTTCTCTATAACTACTGAAGTCTCTTATTGCTAATGCCCTTCGAAGGCTTGGTTTTAAGCCAGTGAGGAATCGATCAACTTTACTTTTAGTTTGGATGATAAAGCCAGATGCATACCTTGAAAGCCTTGTAAAATTCGCCTCGTATATACCAACGGATTCATCATCCTTTTTCTTAAGCTCAAGGAACTCCTTTTCCATATTTGTTCAAAGAATATGAGGGAAGTACTTATTGAAAAACAAGTTCTTGAAATCGTCCCATTCCATGGATTCAATTTCATCTTGGGGCCTTGTATTCTTAATTAGAGTCCACCACTGGTCTGCTTCACCTTCTAAATGGCAAACAGCCAAAATTATTTTTTCATGTTCTGAATAGAGAAGTATGGAAAATATCTTTTCTATGGTACTAATCCATTGTTCAGAAATAAGTGGATCTGAAGACCCATTTAAAGAAGGTGGATGTTGCCTCATGAAGGATTCAATAGAATATTGTTCCCTTCTCTTCTCATTTGGAAGTCCAGAATGATTCATAGCTTGTGTAAGTATAGCAATAATATTTTTCACTCCATCTCCCATAACATTGGTTTGTTCAGGAGGAAAATAATTGTATTGTATATTATATTAATCAACACGGTTCCTTCGGGTTCCAACCATCATCTAAAACACAAAAAGAATAGTGTGAGAGGAAAAAATAATGCTAGGAAAACAACATAATAAAGGGGGAGTACCTTCAATATCTAACATCTCAGGTTTAATTATAATATTGTTACAGTAATTCTAGGACTATAACCTATACTTACATTTAACCTTAGGGACATCCCTAGACATACCTTATAAATATATCTTGATATATCACTAAAGTTTTCGCATCCTAGTTTCCAAAGGATAACTAAACCTTCACTCTGATACCAACTATAGAGACCCAAAGCTTGAAATACATGGAAATTAAATTAATTTTGCGTAATACTTAATATATAAAAAAAACAAACAACCAAAGACCGTATTAGTTTATTGTCTTTGGAAGCTCGGAACATAATCTTCTAAATCATGGTGAAAGATCTTCCCCTTTTGTTTTCTTACCTAAAACCTTTCTTTAAATCCTGGGAAAATGAAAACATATAAATGGTGATCTCAAATAATAATTAAGGTTAAGCATGGAGAAAATAAAAAAAACATATACATTTGAACTTAAAAACATGAAAATAAAGTTTAAACATCAAAATCATGAGACATGAAATAAATCATGGAAGTATGTAAGGCATAGATCACAAAGGAACATTAATCATGATAAAATAGCATGGGAATAAAACATGTAATTGTGCCCAACCATTAATCAGATGATATTATTTCCATAGTATCCAAGGCATTGCTCCCAAGACCATCATAGTGGACAAAGTTAATTACTGAACCGGGTTTACTTGTTGTTCCATCCCTGTATTACTGAACCGGATTTACTTGTCGTTCCAGCCATGTCTATCTCATGAGATATAAATCATTACTGAATTAATTGGAGGGAGATATAGGTCCCACCCATATCAAAATGAAACCATTATTATTTGTGCCACAAAATCATAAATCATACATCATAGGATAACCCATGTAATAAAATGGGATTCTTAAACATCATGCCATCATAACATAATCCATATAAGATAAAAAAGACTTAATAAGAATAATTCCATCATAACATAATAAAATAAAAGTAATAATAGGGATAGAAACATAACCATATATCATCTTAGGTGTAAAATAATTTTTATAAAACACTTGAACTTAGTTATTGAGAAAAATATCCTTTCTTCTTCAAAAACATTTTCTTTTCTAAATATGTCATGCAATTTTAAAGTAAAAGAAGTTAATTTAAATTAAACTTGAAAACTTGTAAAGGGAGATTCATGGAAATAATGCTTTATGAAATGATAAAAAATCCATTTAGATCATATAAGTTAAAAAAATTCTCCTTATAATTTTACCGTAAATTTCAAAAAGTACCTTGTTTTGTAAACAAAAGAAAGATTCATTCCATACCACATAGTAAAAACCAAAAATAGGTAAACATGACTTTAAACATACATGTAAAAATAGTAATTACTTTATGAAAACATTTTTATAAAACAAGGACATGGATGATAAATATAACCCCAGTAAATACTTACAAATAAAAAATCTTGGATAGAAACGAGATTGGCAAAGTTACCCCTTACCTTAGGTTCAATTTCTTTTGTATGTGTATGAAACTCTTGTCTAGTGGGGTTAAAAAATATTATAAACTTGTAACAGAACCATAATAATATTTATGATATCATTTATGATTCACTAATGACTTTATATTTCTTGTTCGTTTATTAATTCCATGTTAAAGCAGTGTTTTAGGTAAAATCATTTAATTTATTTTACGTCTTTTGACTTTTAATTTATCATATGATTACTTATATCATGATTAATTACTTCCAGAATTTAAAACATGATTTATATATCAAATATATTCAATATATAAATATATATAATTTATCAATAAATAAAATCAAATACACAGCTCACGGAGATGGTAGGTCGTACGTACGCATGAACGCTGTTTTCGTTTCCTTATTAAATTAAATGAAAGTAAATGACACACACACAGAGATATATATATATATATATATATATATAAATTCAGTAGCATTATTCTGTGAAGAAGTATATGGACCATCAACTGAACCCATGGGTATCCGAGGTTTTTAACAGGCTTTGGGATGATATCGGGGGTCCTTCCAATTGTGGTGTGCGGAGAGTCGTGGGAAGGTCTCGGTATGAAGATGTCTGAGTAGAAACTCGGAAGAATGAGAGAGATGTGGAAATGGAACAGACGATGGGATGTGTGAAGGTGGTTTCTACTGCTTTGTGTGCAGAGGAGTTAGGGGCGAGCAGTGGGGCTATGAGTAAGGGGAATCATAGACTAACTACGGGCACGACTGTTTCTAACTGAGGAGAAGATGTTGGAGGTTCGGGTTTTCTAAAACAGACTCCAGTACACTTGAGAAACAGGTTCGAAGGCCTCCTAGAGGCAGATGTTCGATCTGATTCAGATATCCCTGGGAAGAGAGGTGAGGGCTGCGGGAAGGAACTCATTGGGGTTGAACCCAAACTCTCGGCAGATGAAGCTCTAAGCCTGAGGAGTTGCATGAGTAGAAGGAGTGTTAGGATAAGGAAGGGGAGGAAGGATTACTCCTCACTCCCTCCTCTTTTGGAGACTCGGTTGGCAAAAAAGTTAAATGGAATTAAATTTTCCAATGAGAACCAAAGTCCTCAAAGAACAGGGGACCAAGATGATCAATCTTTGGACTTGATTTTAATTTCCAATGAGGAAGTGCACAAGCAGGTATTGGTTCTGAATCCAAATGAAGAGGAGGTAGAAAATATGATGGGGAGGTCCCTAAAAGTGTCTCTCAATGAGGATCAATACTCTTGGATTTACAAAAAAGATCTCATATTGGTATGGGGCTTCAATAATGGTCTGATCAGTATGGAGGAGTATATCCAGTTTTGGGATCAGCTAGCTTCTGAGGTTGAAAAGCTGATGACTAAGGTACTGGACACTCAGGTCTCATCGTTATCATGTAAATCGTTCAGGGAAGTGGGCTATGGAAACCTTAAGTTACTCTTTTATGATTCTATTTAGGTTGGCTTGCTGAGTTTTTCTGGTTTGGTGGACTGTTCTGCGTACTGTACCTAAGTTATGTTCAATGATCTAGTTTATTATGCTGAAAATATTTTTCTTGCATAACCACTTCACGCATATTTTCTCTAGATGGGGATTAAATCATGGAGTCTTCATCGGAGCTTGCCTTTCGAATTTGGTCATTGAGAGGGTATGGATTCGCCATTGGTACCGTGCCTGTGCATCGCATGGGACCACTTGTCGAATGGTTATCCTCTAATGATGGCTGCGACATGGTGCAACTGATGGGGAGGAACCTGTTCTGCGTTTGTTCTTTTTGTTTTGGTTTCTTTGTGGTTGGTGTTGGATCCCATGGTTTCTCACTTTTCCTTAAAAGTGTTTTTATAATAATAAAGTAATTTTCAATCAGTCGGTCAACATGGATAATGAATCTCATCGCGTCGTGGAGATGGTAAGCCGTACGTACACACGAGCGAAAATATCATTCCCATGATTGTGGAATTGTATTGAAGTGTATGGTGTATAATATTTCAAAATAAATATCACTTTACAATAATCATATATAGTTATTTCTTCCATTATTATACCCATCCAAGTAGGTTGGTTATGAAAAACATATTACACCACGACGTGGAGACGGTAGGTCGTACGAACACACGCGTTGTGATTTCATTTTTCATAGGATGGATAGAAGATGGAATATGGTTGATTTATATTCATAATAACATATCAATATACAAGTGATACTGGAGTTATTACCTAATAATTAAACAACTCATATAGAGGAAGTATAAGAAGAAATAAGTTTGAATGAATCGGTAAACGATATTACCTCTTCTTCGACGTGCCTCTTCCAAACCTCCTCTTAGGGAACTATGGTTGGTTTTTGAAGAATAACATGACCTCTAGTATGTTTCTAGGGAAGTTTATAAGAGAAATGGGAAGGGTTTTTCTGAGTTTTAAATCTCAAAATGGTGTGAATAGGAGAGGGAGGAGGTGCCCTTTTATAAGAGACGAGAGGGGCACTTTAGGAAACTCTCAAAAATATTAATTTATAATAAAATCAAACCCCACATAAAAACCTCCAAAATGACTCAACATCGAAGATGAGATGATATAGGGTGTTAATCTCATCAAACAATAAAATTTAGACATGTTTTGAATTTATTTTAAACCTTATCATTTTGATTTATCTTTATTTAATCAATTTGATTTTATTTGTGGTAATAATATTCTAAATTTTAAATTGTTATAGAATACTTAATTATGTGTTGTCAATTATCTATAATTAGATAATTTATGAAATTTTAGAATATATAATTTTCAATTTTTAATTTGTAAAAATTTTTGTGATTTTTAAACAATTTAATAAAATGTTATTTTTATAAAATACCAATAGTGTCAATTTTGATACTATTCAATTATTTTAATTTAAATAAACTCCACACAAGAAATATGTTCAAAAACAAATATTTAATAGATTCATAAAAGCTCATATTCCTCTAGAAAATTTTTTTATCACATTAATTAGTTCATATAATATTTATTTTAATATTTTTAAAACCATTTATTTGATATTTCTTTTAATAAATTAATTACTACAACATTTTTGTATAATTATTTAACATACTTATTTACTGCATAAAAATTTAAAAAAATACTATGATAAAGATAAATCTAATATATTTTGTAATAATACTTTTAGTCGAATTTATCTTCTAAAACACCCAACATTTAAAATGTTATATTTATTAAATTATGAAGGTGACAACTTTGACATCCTTAAAAATAAAATAATATAAATGTCATAATCTATTTTATAAGGCTCCAAATAGTCCACAAGTCAACACATGGATGCTTATGGTGTAGATATACTCGAAAAATCAGTTTTGGTCAAGTTTTTGGGCATTTTTATGGGTATTATTATTTTAATAAAAACTATATTATTGATTTTTCACTAAATAAATAATTTTTTGCATCATTGATGTATAAGCTATTAAGGTAATTATATATTTCTTAAAAATTAAAAAAAATTACTATGATATATAAAAAAAATTATATTTCAAATGAGTATTTATAATCTAATTTATATTCCTTTTAACCTTATATTAAAAATAATTTAATTATTAAAGTTTGAGTAAGACATATTTCACTTTCCTTTAAATAAAATAAATTAATGTTCTTAATCTCATCCAAGTGGGTTCCAATAGATAACATTTAACCCAAGTATATTTTAGGACGAAATATAATCATCCAATTATATTAATACAAGTGTTATGGTACATTCTATAATATTATTTTTAACCTTAATTACCCAATTTACCTTTAACTATGGTAAATAAATTTTACCGTAGTTACTATTCATAATGCCTAAAAATAAAAGTTATCTATTTAGACATTTTGAACCGCCTGATTCCAAATATGGAATCCATTTTTAAAAATTTAAGATACATAAGATGCAGTAATTAATTTAAAATTAATCCCTTTGTCGAAAAAAATGGGTTTTTATTTAAAACATTGCAAAAGATTGAAATGTTTTTACCTATTAATTCAATGTAAAATTAATGATAATGAAAGAAATTATATTAAATGGTAAAAACATATTCTATTTATACTTTAAAACCATTAAATTTTATAATTTAACAATATAAATTATCTTGATGATTAAAGTTGTTTTTAATTAAAATATAGTGTATTTTTACTATTCATCAAAATATGATAGTTAACAAAAAAATATTGAAAATTCATCCCAAGTAAATTGTTATATCCTTATTGCAACTAATAAGTTTATTTTGTAAAATTGAACTTACAAACATGTCAAAAACTAGATTTAAAGTCGGTGTTCCATCAAAAGGTGGCAAAACTGCATTTTTTGAAAAATACTTATTTTACCCGAAAAATTTATTTTGCTCTCATACCTTGTTCTATAATATGTGTAAGATGAATGATATTGTTATGAAATTGAAAATGTGATTAATACTATTCATAACGGCTATTTCATAATAATATTATAACAATTTATCGTTCTTTAGTGAAACTCGGTATTGCATACAACATAGGCTATTGAGAATGGTCACTCTTGCGTCCAACGCAAGCCAAGAATAGTGTTGCATATACTACAAGATAATATGGTGTTGCGTATAGTGCAATATAATCATGGTTTATTTTACAACACAAGACATCAAAGAATTTAAATATAATATTTCTCATAAAATCTCAGGGTGTTACAACATGCCTCACCAAGTACAGCCTCACCATAAGAATACTGCTCAAGTTCTCCATCAGGGCCAATCACCCAAGGTTACCTTAATATAATTGAAGAACATGGTCTAATACTTTAAGGATTTGAAAGTCCCAATGTACTTTACTTGTTCCATAAAAAATATATCTTGAAGTTTCCTAGATCCAGAAGGCCCCAAGAGGCTAGATTGATAATTCATTTCAACTACTACCCATACCATAGGATTCTTAGATACAACATCAAAGAGTGATTCATATTCCAATATTGTCTCCAATAATAGGTAGACCATGGATTAGTTGAGTTGTGTGATGTCCTATAGAATGTGGATATGTCTTTGTTTCCCCTAATGGTGATGATGAAGAGTTTTCTAAATGGTTTCAAGTTCCCAATTGAGTTACACATAAGTTCAATGATTAGCTAGCTCAAAAGGTGGTTTGTCATTCCCATAGAATTATTTGTTCCCATTTGAGTAGACTAGAACTTATTTCAATTTCCATATCGTCTCCATATAATTCCTCGAGCCATCTCTTCCAGACTCGATGCTTGAAAATTTTGTGTAATTGTTTTTATAAAAGCAACATAACAATTACACAACACTTTAAACAAACAAGGATATTTTAATGGTCTAGGTTCTTGAGGATTAGACAAAAAATTACATTTATCAGAGTTGAAACAAAAATAAAACAATTGTCCACTACACTTTCACACGTGCTAACTCCAAAAGCGATGACATCTACAATAATCTCCTAAGATACCTGTGAAAGATCCTTTTAAAACAAAGGGTGAGAATTCAATTTCCCATTAAGGTGTTTTGAAAACCTTTGATAAATCCCTTTTAAAAATATCATTTGGTTAATACATTTGAAATATTCAATTATAAATACATTTGTAAAATAATGCTTTGAAAAATAATTATACTTCGAAAATAATTTTAAAATTAACCCATTGATTCAGTTAAAAATATTAAGCAAGCTCTAAAAACAAAACAATTAAGCTCACTAATAACTTTGAAGGAAATCTTGGGCCTACCCACTTGAGGGATGGATTCGCTATCCAATTACCTATCGTATTTACAAAGTTTGAGTACCGGTTTTATAATGCATTTTTGTATTATCTTTCCTTATATACATATAATTTTCACTATTGTTTTGGTTTTGAAAATATATTTATAATCATGTTTGGAAAAAACGAATACAAATATTTACCAAAAATTGCATATTCAACTTTGTATGATCGAATCTCAGGACTTCGCTTAATCACATTGAAGTTAAATCAGCTTCCACATAGATAATTATGTGTTGTGCACAAAAATTATCAAAAAAACATTTTTTTGAAAAAAAGTAATATCATTGATTAGTGAATGATTAATAAAAATATTGATGACTTATTTGCATGATTTAATGACTTAAACCGTTCATATGATTCCAAATCATAGTTTAGTAAATAAATAATCATTATCATACACAGAAGATTATGAATGATATATTTTAAAATCAACATCTCATTCATGAGTAAAATTATAAATATAAACATGTACAAGACAACATTAAATTATAACATGTCTATAAACATTTCATCTTATTCCATTAAAAATCAATTTTTTGTAAAGTTTATTCAATGTTCATAAGTGTGTGCATATACCAATATATGCATATGAATGTATGATGTTTTATGAACAATCATCGATATATGTCCATAATCGTGATATGAGTATGAAATGCATGTAGATCTATCATTTAAATTCATAAAATTCCATAAATTATCAATTGCTATATATATCTGTGTGAATATATATATATATATATATATTTATTTATTTATTTATTTATTTACTAAATACTTAATCAAACAATAATTATTATTATAATTCATATGAAACATAATCTTGACCCTTACAAAATATGATTGAAACTAAAAATAATAATTTTGGATTAAATAATATCTTGCAAAATTTGAAAAATAAAACATTTAAATTATAAAATGACATTATTTAACATGATCAAAATAAGGAATAATAATTTCAATATAATTGATAGTTGAAAATCAAAAATAAATAGATATAATGAAACATAGAATTCCTTAATAATCATAGAATTAAATATATATATATATATATCTTTTAGAAAATAAATATCAAAATTTTGAAATAAATAAACAATCTATTCCTTAAGAAAATAAAATGGAATTGAAAGTGAAAATAAAGAATCTGGGAATATATAATCCCTTAAAAAACACAATTTATCAATTTCCATCAATATTGAATAAACATCATACCAGACTTTCATCAAAATATTTGTAGTATAAATCACCCTACTATAATTTATCAAAGTTTTGAAAAACATATTGATTTTGTTTGAAATAAAACCATAAGTAAACTTAAAAGAAACAAATAATTTTACATAATAAAAATTAAAATCCCTTCCAAAATTTTGAAATTAAAACACTTTAATTTAATATGATAATTCAAATACATGTTGAAGTCAAGGAAAAATAATTTCAATACAATAAATAGTGAAAAATCAAAAAATAGAGAGCATGAAATAGAGAGTCCCTTACAAATATTAGAGTTTAATTAAACATTGACTTAAAAATAAGTATTTCTCTGTTATGAAAAACTATAAATCGTAGTCTATTTAATTTTTCTTCTAAAAGGAAATATAAATTTAGAGTAAAATAAATGTTCCCTTACAAAAATAAAATAGAAAAGTAGAGTGAATATTTGAAAATAAATATTCCCTTACCCAATTCTTGTGCAGGATACCACCTTTGGAGCCTTCACCTTCTTATTATCCTTTCTCTCATAATAACTATCATATTCTCATAATTGGAAATTAAAGGGGGATTAAAATAAAAAACTACGCTGATTATTTCACTCAATCGAGGTTCTTTATAGGTGCCACATCTCAAAAATATGGGATGATAAATCAAAACATGTGGTTTTGATCAAATGCTTCACGGACAAGTGATATATATAATTTATATATATTGTCTCTACCAAACAATGTCAAGAAAAAATAAAATGATAAATTTAATTAATTTGTTGATACAAAACCACCGAAAATGATAGCAATGAGAATTGAATGTTGAAAATGTATAATTAAGACCCGATACATGATATATTGATAGATTTTTTATACCAGTATTAAAAAAATCAATATGATACTGATAATATTGAAGACAAATTGAAGGAAATAATAATAAAAATGGTACCTGAGAATATCGATAATATATTTCAGATAATTTAAATAATTAATATCAATCCAACTTGCAAAGGAAATCATAATCAGATAAGAAGAACTCAGAGAAGGTGTCATTTTCTAGAGGAAAATGAATAAAATGACAAAACACGGAACTATTGAATCGATTCTCACTAGATTTGGTCATTAGACATACTCACAAATCCAAATATCAAAAACAAGATAGACCTACCTCATCAAAACTGAAACCCTAAATGCAAAATAGATTTGTTCTTCCTTCAAACACGAATCTAGAGTCTAGACTTCTAATCAGCTTAGACCTTCATGTGGCTCAACTCATCACCTACGTTTGACCTCAAATCCATCACCAAATACTTCTAACACCCTCATCCTATCGATCTTGGTTGGCATTGTGCTCAACCTTCACCCACAAATCCACGAAATTGAAAACCTGAAACCCTACCCCTGTGCTAGATACTAAAGAACCCCCCTCTTAATCCCTATTCATTTTTTTTCTTTTTTTATATTTATATATATATATATTGTTTCTCATTGTTATATATATATATATATATACATAATTAGTTTTATTTTTATATCATAATTCATAATTCTAATTTTATAAATTTATTTCTAATATTAACTTTGATTATATTTATTTGTTAATATATTAGGAAATATCGCATCATGATACTCTATATAAGTTTAATTAATTTATATTATTTTAAATACATTTTTTTATAAAATCATAATTTATAAAAAATATTAATTTATTATCGAATCTTATTAATATTGTATTTTCTAATCATCAAAATAAAATTACAATTATTGTTTTAATTTTCATATATAGCACTTCTATATTATGTTTTGTTTCTAAAATATTATTAATTCAATAAAATTTTATGTCAAAAACATTTAAAAATTATTTCATAAGAGATTTTATTAAAACATATTTTTATTGTTTAATTATAATATATATTTATTAATAATAATTTCATATTCTCAAAATAATATCATGTTTAGAAAAGTAGTATTTAATCAAAATTTATTTATGAAATTATTATTATAAGAATTTAATATTTATTTAAAAATTTGTTAAAATTAATATTGACTTAATGAAAATGAAATAAATAAATCATTTATTAAAACTCAGGGTGTTACACTCCAGCCACGCCATCATTATCAAAACCTACCAATTATGGGAAGAGTAGGTGTCAAAGATTCCAAGACACTTAAAGTCCACCACCAACACCAAAACCAGTTTTCACTCTCTATGACTTCATGCCCCTAAAATTGGGATAGGCCCCTAGAATCCATTTCATCCATGAATATTCCACCGATGAAGAGCATGATTATACTTATTTAAAAATCATCAAGCTAATGAATCTTTGTATATTATGCATTTATGAGGTACACCACAAAGCCCCTTCAGGCACCCCTGGATATTTCATCAAAGGAAAGGAAGGAACCATGCTATTAAGAAATTTTTTGATCTAATATTTTATAAAGGATAGTTCATTCCACTAAAAATAGAGAACAATCATTTCTTAGGGATCAGTAGGAGCATCCCTCACATGTCATATCGTTTTTTATACCTATATAGCCAATTGAAATTATTGATTGTGTGTCTCATCCACAACATCCCAACGCCCATCTATGGCCTAATAGGTCCCAATTTCATCCATATAGTGTTCGATCTAAGCTATCAAATCAAAAAAAAACACAAAAAGGACTATTTGGGGCCCAGTTCCTCAGCCAACTACACCCACTACACTACTTATTAAATAGAGACCCTTATAACACAAAAATATGTTCCTTTCCAAGAAGTAAGATGTTTTGAAGAACTTTACTAGTATACTAGTGAAACTTTTGATCATTGACACATCTAACTATCAAAGAAGTTATGTGCGGCCTTGAGGTGTCCCCTCTAATTTGAGACTAAGGTAGATACCACTGATTCCTATCATACAGATGAATTAGAGCATGAATAATTCCAAGCCATTATCTCCTTCTTCGTGGAAGATGAGGGTTCCACTATTTAGGTGAACATACACCTGTTGTATGTCACCATCCAATCCAATGGCATATAAATCCATCATTTCGTGGTAGACTCTGGATTTGAGATAAATCGTATCCCAAATTGGATTTTCTATAAGCTAGGGCTCATAAAAGTTAATCTGACCCCCCTCTAAACTAATAATTCATGTGTATGAAAAAAATGTGTAGATACCACATGGAATAATTTACGTAGAGACCCAACTCAGATACTTGGTAGGTAATACTAATTTCATGACTATCTCAAAGGATATAGATTATAACACCCTATTGTGGATTCTATGGATCTATCTTCACACAGTGGTCCCCTCATCATATCACATGTGCCTCAAATACTCTCTCAACGGTCGAGTGGGTGTACTCCATGGTGATATTTCTCCATTCAACTATAATAAATCCCACTAACTTGATGTTTTATATTACAAAAAGGAGGTGAATAATATCTAAACTGATGGGTTTGAGCATATCAATCCCCCCCCCAATGATTTTACAAACACCTAAATGGATCCCTAAGAAGATTTAAAATAAACTTCATCATATTAATCCACTGGTTGGAACCAATAACCCAAGATCATAGGAAACATCTAATAATCACCCAGAATAATTAATTCTCATATATTACCACGTATTCTTACATATTACAAGCATGGGTACAACTTGAAATTTCAACTCCTATTGTGTATTGGTATTTGTGTCCCTTGGAAACTGACCCATAACTGCATTGTACCTTCTAGAGAGCAGGGATAACCCAATGGAGGTCAACCCATCATCACTTTTTTGACATAAAAGTTGGATATTTATGTTTCGAACCCCATTTTGTTATCTCATCAACTTTTATATCCATGGTTTCCATAGATTGGGAATTCCAAATTGAGGATCCCACCTCTACTAAAGTAGATGTTAGTACCCCTATGTGGTCTCCAAATCCAAGTTAGTTTCCTCATACCTCTTATCCTCATGTTTTGGATGAATAAAATGATTTATATGACACCCCTACCCCCTTTAAAGAATGTTTATCAACCATTATCAATGTATTGAAGCTAGTAAATCTCCGCACTAAGGATGATCGAAAGACAACATTGATTATCAAGTTCACGTATCTAGATGCGGAGCATTGTTACATGTATTTCTTAAATCATCACCACCACATGTTGAAATAGGGATATAATTAAACTCTAGGGATCATTCCCCTAGTTTCTAGTCACCACCTTGGTCTCCCAATTTTCCACTAGGGATTAAAACCTGATTATAGGATGATGAACCCTTTCATGGTTCCATGGTTGAGGTTGAAGATGACAAGATCATCAAGGAAAACTTCTTTAGGTAAGTCTAGTACCCCAAGTGGTTGGAAAACATCAACCTAATTAGGAATATGAACAAATAGATTATATTCTTCATTGAATTTTAGGACCTCAGCCACCACTACCCAATCAATTGTTTTCAACTCCTAGTGAAAGAGCAACTAATTGACACAAATTACAGTTTCTAGGCCCTATCCTTCATGTATGGGTACTACAGTTATAATCAATTCTTGATAGCCCATAAGGATGAAGAATATACTTATTTCAGGGCTCCATAGGGAACTTTTTTTTATTGAGGGACATTATTCATTTTGATGACATTTGGGCATAATTATCAGAATTCCATACACCATATATTCAAGACACTCCTAGAAACATTCGTTGAATACTGTGTGGATGATTTGGTGGTGAATTCCCATTAATGACAGAACCATATCAAGGACTATGATAAAGTTTTATGATTCCTTTACTCCTATCACCTAAAGATTAATCTGTTGATGTATGTATTTTGGGTCACCTCTAGGAACTTACTCAGCTTCATCATCAGGTACATAGGCTTTAAAATCAATCAATATAATATTAATGATATTAGTGAAATATCTACTTTGTGAAACCTATGGGAGTAGTGACGCCTCTTAGTCCACCTAGACTGTATTAGATGATTTATTGATAGTATAGTTGGTAATTGTAATCCATTTTTAAGGTTTTCGATGAAAGGTACCTCTAATTAGTGGGATGAAGAATGATAGACTACATTTGATGACATCAATCAGTATCTAATAAATCCTCTAGTACCATTGTCACCCATCCCAGGAAAGACTTTTTTCATTTATGTAACTAACCTAGAATAATCCCTTAGTTCCTTCCTTGCTCAAAAGAACAATAAGGGAAAGGAAAAAAACCTATGATACCTCAGTTTCATGCTTCTTGACTTAGAGACCATATATACTCTCATTGAGATGATATCTCTCACCTTGGTCTTTGTAGTTCCTTACCTATTGAACTATCTATAACATCATGGGTTATAGTTCATATCACATTTTGATCTCCTATAGTACATTATAAACCACCCCATATTGATTGGGTGATTGGAACAGTGGGCGGTAATTTTATAGCAGTGTGACATTAGGTTTTTCCCCTAGAAATATATTAATGGAAAAGAACTAGCTAACTTCCCAGATGTGCATCTGACCCCTAAATAACTACCCCTATATGTTGACTTCCCAAATGATTCTATACTGTATATTGATCAAGCCACAACATAATAGAAAATTCACTTTGATGGTTCCTCTCACAGACTGGACGGGAGAAGTCCTAACAACCAAAAACTCAATAGGGTGGGCCTTGAGATTTTGTTCTTCACTATAGAACATGTTTTCTTACCATAATAATTCATTTTCATAGAAGTTTGTACCAACAATGAGGTTGAGTATCAGGTTATTATCACCTTTCTCAAGTTGTATCTTGAGATTGATGTCCTCAGACAACAAATGAAGGGAGACTCTAAACTACTAATCAAGTAGATTAAGGGTGATTATGACATCAGGAAGAAAGAACTCATCCCCTTACTAGAGAAAACTCATGATCTGATAGCCTAGTTCCCTTCCCATCCAAAGGTGACTCATGTTCCCTGATCCCATAATGGCCAATCAGATACCTTGGTTGGACGGTCTTCATACCTTACCGTGGCTGATCAAGATAAAATATTCATTCATCTAGCACATCAAAGATTCATTACCCCCATCACTTTTGATTAAGATAACCAATAGGTAAACCATCTAGATAACATTAGTTTCCCAGTAGTGTAATCGAACACCCTGGTAGCACTGTAGAAAAAAAAGTAGATAATAGTATTTTTTTTAATTTAGCGGTGTCTTTTTAAAACTGTTTCGAGATGGTATGTTGTTATATATTTAGCGATGGTTTCTTTGTGATTTTTTTGTTTTTAACTGATAAAATTTATATTTAGTCATGATTTTGTTATAATAAGTGTTGGTTTTCTTATTAGTAGTTTCTTTTTTAGAAAAATAATATTTAGTTATAGTTTTCCTATTAGTGGTGGTTTTTCTAGAGAAAAAATATATATAAGTATTTTAAACTATCACTATATATAGAAAAATTTCATATTTTTTAGTATTTTTAACCACTTATAATTTATTCATGCTGGTTTAAAAAACTACTAGTTCTATGGTTTCAGAAAATATAGAATATGTTGTTGTTAGATCCACCAAAAACCAATTCAGAAAAAATATATATACAAAATACAGGAAAAAATTTACAGTTTACAAAATGTCATTACATATAATACAACAACATTACACTAAATTATATATAATAAAACAACATTAAATTATATTAAATTTTAAAAAAATTCAACTCAAACATCAAGTATAATTTAAATCATATTTTATTTGATATAAATTTTATTTATGTAATGATATAATAATAAATTATCTTGTTTTGATTTATATAGATTATTTTATAAAAATTACTGTTCCCTAAAAACATCACCTCTTAATTATAAATGTAATATTTAGAAATATTTACATATGAATGATTTTAATGAAATATATTTAAAACAATTACTAAATGGTTTCATTGAATTCCTTTGATCTTGAGTAATTCAAATTATTATCTAAAAACACTACCATCGTACTATTTATATATTTTTTCAACATAAGCTTTATCAAATCTATAAGTATCATAGGATCATTAGTAACCTAAAATTTCATTATTAGGGATTCATAATGTGCATAAAAAATCAAAAAATTCATGTTTGGGAATTCCATACTTCGTTACCCTTAAATTAAGTTTTCCTCATATCATGTTAATCTTTGAAAACCTCTTTGTTCCCTTTTAATGGAAAAAAATCATTACTTTGTGGTAAAATTGTATTTATTGATTACCATAACATGGTTAAAAATTCAATAGTAAATATATAAATGTAAACTACCATCAATATTCATTTAAAATAATAGTGTAATTTTTTATTGAGAAATACCCATTCAAATAAATCCATTTCCCTCTAGATCATCCAATTGTACCTCGAATATTATAATTACATCAATTAAATTCTATAAGAGGGTAAAAAATTGGATAACTTATGGTAAAATGTAAGTTTTAAATTCTAGGTTTTTTTAAAATTCAATCCCAAAAAAAATATTTTAGAGAAATATTAGGGTATTTTTATATAATTAATAAAACTCTAGACTCGTAAATTTCTTCAGAGGATTCCTAAACTTATCTCACTAACATACTAGAGTTAGAACCAATAAATTAAATAATTTATCAATTCCTGTGTGAACTAGAATCCTACTCATCTTGTAATGTTTAGATAACTCTGAATGGAGATATAAAAATTAAACTTTGACTATAATAGTTTATATGATCTTTTTATCTCAAAAATCGATCCATTATTATGATAAGGTCATATGATTTCATCTAGAGGATTATAATATCCAATGATATTTCAATATCGCATATCACAACAGAGAAGAATAGTCATTTAAACCATTTCTCATTCCACACACCCAATAAGGTATCAATTCTCATTGAATAAGGCGTCAATTCAATTCATAATATTAACTAATTTACTACACATGAAGATATAAAATAATATGATATCCCCATATCAAATAATACAATAATCATAGTATATCAAATAATAATAACATTTCATGATATATATGTTCTTATATTACCCTAAGATTAATTAATTATATGTTTGGAATTAAAAATACAACATATATACTTCTATGATAGAGTTTCTCTCCTTTTTTAAGCATAACCATTTTACCTTGAGTTTCTAACCCAACCCACTTTTGATATGGATGTTTGTCTTCTAGAAGTTCTCTCTAAACCCACTAGTTCTGGAAAAAACTAGAGTCAATCCTTTACCACATTTTCACCCCCTTCATAATGAATTCTACAAGTCACCACCCTCTATGTTACCCTTTCATGCATTCTAGAACATCGATTGGGTGAATAATATTCACATCGGGGTTTTTTTCCTTGACCAGCAGCTTAACCTCACCTCGATCCAGACTATATTACCTTAAATCTTAGCATAATATGGAATTATATATATGAACCTAAAATATATAACCCCTATTGACCATTTTCACCTGACCATAAAAGAAAAAAATCACCTTCCTGATTGCAAGACCTTAAAAGTCACACCCCTTAGTCAATGTTACATGACCATAAACTAAGAAACCCAAGAGACCCCCAATATCCTATTTAGAACACAATGTGGATTTAATCTATTTCATTCCACCTGGATGATGTTTTTGTTTATCCCACTGGATTATACACCTTCCATCAGTTTGTAACATGCCTATCAATATTTATAATGCACTATGGTGTATCCCTAAAAGTGTTTAAACTATTCTCAATCATCCTACACCTTCATAGACACAATTTAAATACTATTTATTTGGATTAACATACACTTTATATGTCCAAATGGGATCCCCTATATCCATGGTGTTTAGAAAAACTGTATCACCACCCATCTAGTTCACATTCACGAAATCACCCATTTTTTCATCTCTGAATGGACTCTCCTATGGAAATGGGGTCTAGACAAAACATTCTCACTTTTCATCAAGGTCACATATCCTGAAGTGGAATTTTTTTAAAATGGTTATGGAACACTTGTTTCAAATAAGGTAAATGATTATCCTCAACCCATGTGCCTCCACTCATCAATTAAGACTCCTAAAGTCACAATTTATATCTCTCCACTACTCCTTTTGATCAAGTGGAATTCCAACTCCCCAGGTGTTTCACCCTCATGTTTCCTACACACCAATAAGGCATAACAAACCCCTAAATCACACCATCCTTTTTTCCAAATTAATGGTTCTCATATGTGATTGATGTGACATTTTGATAAATATCTTTCATAACCTATCTAGAACTCTCATATGAATGAGTGCTCTCCTGTTTTCCACTTGTTTCTCACATCAAGAATGACTCACATGGTCTTAGAGTCTTATAGTTAATTTTATTGTTAAAATTATATAGATGAAAAAAGTGAATTCATAGAATTACAGAAAATAACAATTTATATCCTTTAAAGAAGTAGTGATAAAAAGGAACTTCCACGAGATAAAGCCTCTCTATTATTACAAAAAATAACCACTATGAATCAGCCTTGTAAAGAGATCACTCCATCTCTTCCATCCTTTTCCTAGAATCCTTGAGACTATATCTCCACCTGTCTAGCTCCACTTACAACTTCTCAGTATTAATAAAAAACCTCATCAACCTTGGTTGTCACTTGACTCTGTTTGATCCTGAATTTTTACGCCAAGGATATCGATCCCACAGCCTCATCCTTAGCCTTAGTAACCTCTAATTATTACCTCATCTAATAGATGGTCTCTCCATTAGTAGTGATGACAACCTCATGATGTTTTTCTTATCCATCTAGCCTACAAGATCTTGTTCGGATACCTAGAGTGCCTTAGTGCCTTCCTAGTAATGCTCGTATTGTGTTTCTTAAAAATATTTCTATCCCACACTAACTCTGTCATCCAATAAGTCTTATTCTAGACTAGGTATGGACTAATAGTCCACACCACCAGTCCCTAGGTTGACCAACCAATGGTGGAGGGGCCACATCCAACTAATCAGGTCATCCCATAGAGTGTGGGTAATGAAAATATAGAACCTCTTCCATGACATGAATTGGACCACCCAATTCTCCTTGACAACATTATACCAAGATTCATAAATATATTCATCTAGCATGGACCAGTACACCGTGAATGTTTTAATATTTTCTGCAGTGGGATCCTCCTTAGGTATCATTTAGAATGATTTGGAATCTATGTTAAGAGGAATAACATCTTCACTTGATCCTTTTTAAATAATAACTTCCTCGCCAGCCTCAAGATCCATCATCTCCTCAATAATATCCACTATCCTCATCAATTTTTCCTCCTATACCCGGGCAAGTTCTCTATGAACAGCCAACCCATCTTGGCCTATTTCTACCACTAGGGAGAACACTAAAACCATAGGACCCTTAGTAATGCTTGGATATTGGGCCACATATTTGAGTAAAATTATGGGGAAAATAAGATTCACTATCTTAATTTGTAGTAATAAAAAATTGAATATCACCCATGTGATAAGGGACTTACATGGTATAAAGTAATATATGACATTCATTTATATCACCCCTTCGATGAAAATTACTTGGGTGGCTACCACCATTGTTACCATGCTTATACTTGTGGATTTAAATATTATTTCCACTACTAGAGACCCTTCCATGCCAGTTTGAACCCCCAAAACTATTTTGGGTCCCTCTAAGGTTTTATGTCATATAGATATACAAGATAAGTGAGTAGATTTGTGTGGTAAGTTCAATAAATTATAAAGTAAAATGAAAAATAAGGTGAATGGAATTTGGATTTTACCATGGAAATATAAAGGGATCTTGAAGATTATTTATCCCGAGTGGTGTGCCCCTCTCTTAGAAACTATTTCTAGAATATCTAGATGAGGCTTCCCATGATGCATGAGTTAAAGGGATAACATAGTGTCGCTTCTCCTGTTCCCTCAGTAGATTCCTCTTCCTCTAAGAATTCATGAGTGTATTATATTCTATGATCCTCAGTACCAATAGAGGTACCTTCCCCACCCTTAACACAATCCTCTAAGACCTCTCTAGATGATACCTATAGGGATTGAACATGTGATTTAGAGATTATAATCAGAAGAGAAGTTCAATTTTGGCATCAAAATCATGAGCTTGAAGCTTACCTCACCAAATAGGACCTCAGTAAGATAATCATCCTCAAGGGTGACTTTATCGCCCTCTTGAGAACTTTCTTTCTTGGTGCCAAAGCCTCTAGAAACCTTTATATTGAAGTGTTATGGGCCGACTTCATGATACCAAACCTCCTAGGTTGACACTTTAGCAGTGGTGGGATCATCAAGATTCCCATTGGACATGACCCAAACTCAGGTGGTAAATGGATTTCCCTCCCCACGCCAGTAAACTAGGGTGTATATATACACTATAAATGAATACCTCTCATGAAATTACACTCAATTAGTGATCCAAGAAATCCAAAACTCTATATTCGTAATCCTATATTGGGTTTTCCTTTTCCATAATTACTCATGTGTTTATGATAGTTGCAACATCTCCCAGGCCCCCCAATGATCAGGATGGATTGTGTCTTCAGTCACCTAAACCAAGTGGCATATCTTCTTCCTTGGTGCCTCCTGGGACTTTCTTGATCTATCTAGAATCTCTACACCTTCTTCTATAGTCGAATCTAAGGGACCACACCCTTCTAGAATGTGGAGGTGTGACAGGTACCTAATATATTATTATTGTCACTACTCCAACTTGAGATATTCATTTCACTTAATGTTCACCCTAGAGGGAAATATTCCCTCCACATTATTTCTCTTATGTAATATTAGAGAGAGGTAACTTCCTTGCCCATCTTTAAAAAATTTCATTCCAGTATTCCACCACCCAGTTGTTGGCATAATTCAAGGTGAGGTCAGCATTGGAGATGGATGGTGGAAGAATGATCGCCTCCTTGAAACCTTTGGTGGTGAACACACACTATAGTTAGTTAAGAACATAGGGTTTACTCTCCCACAATAGTTGCTGGATTCACTTAATCTTATAATAAAATATTGATGGGGTGTATGAATCAAAATAGTGGTTTTCATCGATCTGTGTGACCAACACCCCCACTTAGGTATCATATAGGTACTGCCTCTACTCCAGTGTCCCATGCGTGTTGTCAAACATCTCACCAGATAAGGTTGTGAAAGGATGGAAGTTGAAATTCTCATCCTTTATAATGTTAGACACCACCCCAGTCTCATTTAGAATCACCAATCGAACCCATATGTTGTTAAGAAGAGATGGATAGAGGCCATTATTCTGAGTAGTGATGGAATTTTCAATTTAATTACCCCTAAAAAGTTCCACAATCCATATATTCAAGAACTAAAATGGATATAAAATATGATTGGGTATGTCCCCCCTCATGAAAATCCCAGTTTTCTATAAAATATGGCCAAAACTAGGATGATCATATTAACCTAGTTGTCAAACGCTATGATTTCTGAAATTGACAAGGTTCCCATTCACAGAACCATGCATGTGTCCTTGATGAAATGTAACCAACTTCACCACAAGGTGTCGAATAATATAACGTATCAAACTTTTCAGTGCCAATATTCAATGTTGTAGCCCCATTATTCATATCGGCCTTCTTCCAGTATTATGCCCCAATGAATTTATTTGGATTCTCCAGCATCTTCTCCACAAATTTTTTCAGGAATAGGCTCATCTATGACTTGAAGGGAATGTATTTATGGAAGGTTAAATCATAATTAAAGATATGTATCAGCTGGTGTTGCTAGATATTTTATCCCACTGCTATTTAGTTTGTGTCCCCCTAGGTATTGGGGAATCATACTGATAGCCCATCAAGGGGGTCTCAATGATGTGTTGCATGTACCATATATTGATCCTCACCAACCTATAGTTAAGGTATAATGTGATCATTTTTTGGATACCAATATCTGAGAAGCTCTATAAATAGCTTTGGTTGGTGATAAATGTAGAATTAAGAGGTCCACACTGCATTGTATATCCCAATATGAAGCATCTCAGGCTTGTAATCCATGAATGCGTAACATACTCATTATGCTCGTGCCCATTAATCTATGAAGATCACCACAAACCATAGTCTTGAATCTTTATACCACCCCATTTAGTTATTTGAAATTATGGCTTACATAATGCTTGTATAGCAGTCGGGGAACTCCATATTTGTTGGTTTCTCCTCAGTGACTATCCTCTTCCTAAAATTAAGAATATAAACAACACCAACACCATAATCACTGATTTTTTAGCTAGTAGTAGTTATATTACAACATTTAATATCATCATGGGGGAAGAACCAGAACCTCAAAATGTTAGTTTCTGCAACTGGAATATCCACACAATTAAGCAACCCAAATTTTTAAAGGAATAGCCTACGATTGAGAAAATATATCCTCTATGATTTCTTTAAAATATTCTTAATTGCCTCATTTTTAGAGACAACACTCCTAGACTAAGGTATTTCAGGGTTTCCTTCCATTTTTATCCCCCTGATAGTAGTAATGGTAGGGTTAATAGTCCCAATATCATGGTCATCCTTTTTTAAGTGGTTTCAAAAGTTCTTGATGTCTGGGTGATGTAACTAAATATTGTATCAGGAAAATTATGTTTTCCTCATGCAATTCACTATGTACCATGAAAATAAAGATCATATTTTGAAAAGATACCATGAAAATGAGAGAACTCTGGTATGTTCAAGGGATGTTGCTTACAAATAAGTTACACAAACTTCATGGTTCTAAGGATTGAGAGATCATGTAAATTAGTTGACTTATGTGCATGGGAGAATGATTGTCACATGTTAAATATAGGTGACCATAATTTTCATTCCTTCACTCTATTTATAGGCATGGGACCCCATGGGTTTCATACATGCACAACTGATTTTCATGACCCATACAAAAATTTGCACGATAAGGCTGAAATTTTCCCATTGATCACTATTTTATTTGAAATTAAACCTTCCACTTACCCAATATCTCTAATTATATTAAAGGATTTTTTTTCTGAAAATGGGTCATGAGCTTAAAAATAATGTTTTCCCAACTCAAGAGAAAAACATATCCTAGGGGACCATTTTGAAGAAAATGGCATGTGTGTGTGAAACTTTATGAATTTTTACACAACTCCCAATTTTTGGGTTTAAGTCACTAGTGTGAGAAAGGAAATTCCATGTTCTTCAAGTTGTGCAGATTTTTGAAAAACACTAAAAACAAAGGGATATTCCAATACACAACTCTCCCACCATCCTCTAAACTTTGTGAGAGGATTATTTTCACAATAATGAACATGTTAAATTTTTGTATTAGGTGAACATCCTCTAGTGTTAAAGGCATGATAATCGTTCCAAAGATATTTTTTCATACCATCCATAAGTTATGAAACTCGATTGAAGTTTTTTAACCTAAAACCTAGAAATACAACCTGACTATAAATAAATCATTACCCATTAATGTTGTAAAAAAACCTATATAAGTTAAAGCTTCAATATCTCATTCATGCAACAATTTATTTCACACACTCATCAAACTGTAGAAATTATCACGGATTCCTACAAGTATTGAACTTTCATGTCATACTTCACTTTGCAACTAAATCACTTTGGATTCTGGTAGGTATAACTTCACATGGATTCCCTTTATGTCTTAAAGAGTTCACTCAAGTTGTATTTCCTTTACACAACTCTAGAATTCATACCACTATGCCTCAGTCATCTATGCTCCTTCCTTATGCTAGATCCCATGGATCATGCAACTTCTAAGGTGAATGAAAATACAAAGTTGCATGAAACAATATTTAAGTCCCTAGACCATTGAATACTTCAAGAAAGCATAGTTGTGTGAAATTTGAGTGGTTAGGTTCTGTACATCCATTCAAACCATGTTGATTTTTGTAAACCATACCCACACAACTGGTATCATTAACCCTCATGTCTTAACCCTATGCTCCATGCATGGGTTGGGAAGCCTCATTGTCTTTTTATCCAAAGCATAGACTCCCTAACCTCATGATGCCTACATGTTGTCTAATATGGGAAGTTTATGTTCATTTTTCTATCCAAAAGAACCAATTTAGTATGCATATAAGACCCCGTATTATCCCCACCAAGAGGAACTAGTTATTTTTTCCTTCTAGAGGGTGTATGGGATACTCGTATCCATCTCTCCTCCTACCCCAATTGGGAATGGGTAACCCCATGTTTAATACATGAACCAATTTGTGAGTTGTAATACTTTAAGCCACATAAAACTAACATCCTATTCAAACAACATTAAATTATATGGAAGCATCCTCAGTACATGACATTAAATTATAACCTTACTCCATGTGTTGAGCATAGGATGCCTCAGGTGAAAAGCATGTGAATAATTTTGTAATGAAAACAAGATGCCTCATATGAGATGATTTCCCCCAATATCCAGTAATCCCATATGCATAAGCCCTATTAAACCCATTTTTGTTCCTATTTTCACGACCCAAATGTCCTTACCACACAACATTAAAATGTATAGTTCAATCCTATCACATGACCTTAAATTGTGCAGTACAACTATATGGGTTTTGAACCCTATATTATAATAGGTCATATAGGACACTTCCCTGAGGTTCAATCATGATATCCCAAAATCTTCACAAATCCATCTTTCCTTCAAAAGGCAGCAACTCCAGATCTTCAAAGAGTACCACCAAACCTCTCACCATCCAAATTTGTGGACCCAGCTGGGCTTTGACACTATGATGAGATACTAACCTATATTAAATCGAGTATGTGATTAGTATATATTACAAACTTATCCAAAATATATTAAACATGTCATCAACACATACATGAAGATAATTTGTGGGATAGTCTTAACTGGACTCTAGATATGTGAAATGCCCTCACCCAGCTTTAAACCTGTTACCTCACCTAATGCATCGATGTCACTACCTCATGTGATAAGTTTGAGATTCCTTAGGTGATAATCCTAGGAATCCTTTTTTGACAAGAATAAGTTTCATAAAATGATGAATGTAGAATGCATTTTATAACACATAATAAACATGAGTCACTTTGTCTGACAAGTACATGATTCCCAAGGTATTAAGCCTTGGATTCATTACACTTATCCCATAAGCTTACCCATAAAGCACACAAGATTATTTAGGTTTTACACCCAATAAGACTCATAAATTATATTACCTCATATTTAAAAGAGGAATACTTTTCCATATTCCCAACATTCCCAAAATCCATAGATTTTAGAAATTTCTAATTCACACATCTGCTCTAACCGAAGGTAGCCACCCTATTATGACAATACACAATGTTATTAAATGATGTCCACTTGAAGATAGTTTTGAGAATGAGATTCATGAACATGTATTAGATATATTAGGGGAACTAAGATGAGACAATGAACTCTAAAGAGGATCCAACATCTCATTATCCCATTCTAATCAAGGAACCAACATCATTGACCACAGTGGTATAGGAATCCCTCCATCGGAATGCATGAATATGGGAAAAAATAAAGGGGTCAGGGGTAGTCTAAGGATCTAAAACACTTAAATAAAATCACACTATATTCACACACTTGTATAATAATTGGAAACAAGGGTATTATAAAGAGAGAAATAGCATGATCACACACCCCAATATCCATGATCGAGACACCTTTATTGTTAGGTCCAAAAGGCTCATAGATACCCTGAGAGTGGGGGTGAATCAGGGTATGGATATTCTTTTTAAAATTATTCTTATAACAATAGATATTGACCTATTTATTATGAGGGTCACTTTATTTTCTCTTTAGTGTTTATATTAATATTATTATTTCCTTATTTATCTGATGATCATGCACCAAAAGTAAAACTTGAAGGCAAGAATAAGGACACATAGATTTTACTTTGTTCATCCTCACTGGGCTATATCCAAGGAGCATACAACGAAAATGTGACAATGTACAAAATTCACTAAGGCCCGCTTCTAAAATTTTGTTTGAGATATATCACTTTTATACCCAGGATCATATCCTTTAAAAAGTTTAGGGTTAGATCACTACTTTACCAAGGGCCACTCCCTAACTCTATTTCACTAGCTCACTACCAGGGGAAAGGATTACTTTCTTCCTCATCCTTTAATCGCTTCTATTAGAAGGGATTCACCCATATTTTATCGACTTTTAGGTCCCCTCATTATCACTAATCAATACATATTGATTAATAGATTGATGCTCTGTTTAAGTCCCACTTTCATCCAATTAATGAATAATAATTTACCATAGTTTTATTGGGAAACTTCTATCTTTTGCACAACCTTGGGATGTATTTCAAGAAACTTTAACACTTTTCATGAAAAATTTGAGTATTGGTGTAGAACTCCCAAATTTTCATACTATTATGGAACAACATCTTGTGTACAACTTTTATGCTAGATGTGTAACTCTATTTTCACAAGAATCCCCTTGCAAGAAAATCTTATGTGATTCGGATACCTAATTTTCTCAAAGGGTTGAGCTATTGAATGAAGGGGGTAGTCACTTATTTATATACATTATTGACCCTAAGTGTGAGTTTCTCACCCGCCATCCAACTTGCATGAAACATCTCCCTTGAGTGAAAAAAACCAAATTTGACATCACATTGGGTGCGTAAGTCTCTTTCGCACACAATCTCCATCTAAATTTTCTGGTCGCACACAACACTTCTTTGTCATGCAAAATCATCTATAATGAAAATTAAATTTTTTGGGCACTTCTTTCCTTATCCATATTTTTATAAGATGATCATAAAACATAAATTTTTTACAACATTATGATTGACCTTCGATTTTCACACAAATTCCTTTACCAATTTGTTTTTATTTTTCCAATTTTTGAGCACAAAAATTTTGATTGACCTTTAATTTTCACAAAACTTCTTTTCCCAAAAAAAATTATTTTTCCAATTTTGGACTACAAAAATTTGGAAAACACTGGGAAATGGTGCCACCTTGTATACATTCTTTTTTATACACCCACTAAATAATCCTTTCATTTTTCTTGGATCTTTTTCAACATACTTTGTCAAAAATATCTCTAGAATTCCACAAAAAACCATGGAAACCTACTCTGTCAACAAACACAATAAACCCAAAAACAGTACAATGGTACCTTGAGGGATTTTTTTCCAATATTTATATAGGCTATAGAGAGGATCTTTTATTTTTCCCTTAATTATTTTTTTTAATTAAAATTTTCTCATATTATACACTTTAATATGATTTGAGAAATTTGTTTTGAATCATTCACGACATTTAAAAGAAAATAATGATTTTAAATTTTTTTAATCTTCTATAATTATTCCTGGTTCAATTTTTTCATTATTATTTTTTATTATATTTTTTATAAATAATTTTTTGAAGAATTTTATGATTTTGAAATACATTTTTTACCCTTATGTAATTTTTTTCTCTTATATAAATTAGTTTACTATGAAAATATATTACCCTTATGTGAAATATATATTATTTTACCCATGAATCAAAATAACCATTACATCGATCACACATACAAGAATATTCCTATTAACATTACATAGTGTATAGTAACAAGTTATTATATTTATACAACATGAACAACCTAAGAATGACTATTATGAAATGCATGAATGTTCTTATTACATTTACACAAATTGTAAAATCTTTTCAATACAATTATGAAAATTTTTATTTACTCATACACAAAGTAAATAATGACTCATACACAGCTCAAAATCACTCTTATGTTTTCTATGATTATGGGATTATGTTTATGTGATCCATGATTATGGGATAATGATTATTACAAACATTCATTTTTAAAATTAAACTTATGTTTACATAAAATATAGAATTATTCTTATGTGGTTAACTCTTACATGAAATCACTCTTACTTATAAAGACTCTTACTTGATTTTTATGTTTCATCATATTGCTTTTAGAAATCTCAAAATATGTTTTATTTTCCTTATTTTTTATATTTTGAGTTACTATATAATGTTTTTACAAGTTTTCTTAGCTTTAATGGTTCCATAATTATTTATTAACTTTTTTGATCTGAAGAAAAATAATTTGAAATTATTTTATAAATAATTAAATGAATACAAAGTTGGAACAAGCATGTTTAATATTTTCATTTCATGTTTGGAAATTACAAAATTTAAATATAATTTGATTAAAATATAAATATTCAGTCTTGCATGATTTTTGGGATTTTTCTATGGACTTTAATATTGATTATATTTACAATTTTATTAAATTTTTTCTCATTATCATGAATTACACTTTACCAATTGTTATTATGATAACATAGTGTAGAATTGAATCCATGTGAATATTATTGATTCTCATTTATTAAAGAATTACATGTGAAGAATTATCTGGGAAATAAGTAAGGAATAACACTGAAGTATATTTTTTGCTTCATATCTACTGATTTAGGAAAAGAAGAAATGAAACGAATTGAATAATAATGTTTTGGTTCATGAAATTATCATTTTTAGAGGTTGTTGTCCATGAAAGAAATATATATAGAGAGTTAAACTGAACTAGTGAAACATATGTATAATTTTCAAAGATACTTGAATTGTAAATCTTGTGATCATATTTTGATGGGATTCATCATTCAACACTAATCTTCCCTAATGAGATACAAGATTCCTAGAAATTTAATGCTTTTATTATTTTTTAATTCGGGTTTTTACTACACTGAATTCTTTAAATCTTTTCTATATGTGGGATATTTGGTTTATTCATTAGAATTTAAAAGAAGGATCATAGTGTCAGTTTACACCATCCCTTTAAAAGGTACATCTAGTTATACCTAGGTACAGAAAAAGTAAGGGGTTTTAGTTGTGCCTTTTTTAAAATGAAGGTATGGTGGGTTCTTCTTCATCTTCAAAAGTAGTTATCTAGGTTATGTGTATAAGTGAGCAAAAGTAAGTATTTGGTTCATACCCCAAGTTAGAAAAATACATTGTAAAGGGTTATGAATTCCATAAAAAGGTAGGTTTCTTTTATAATGATTTTCATAATATGAAATTGAGAGTGTGATGATTTGACATAGGATCACTTTAATATGAACAACTATAAAAATACTTGTGTTAATATTTTTATTTTCCACAAAAATTTAAATTAACCATGATAGATATTGCAATTTTTTAAATTGATCAATCCCTCCCTTTAACCATTTGACCATTCTCATATTGGGACTAAACAACTAGTACTAAAGAGTATACCTAAAAGGATTTTTAGATCTTTTATATATAACCTTTTGTTTCTAACCATATCCTTTAACACACCATTCAATGAAAAGATTAATTTAAGATGGTAGGAAAAAATTATAATGATGTTAGGATACCACAATGACCTCTATTTTTGTGGTATATATTATGGATATTGGAAATAAAGGACAGAATCTTCCCTTATGAAGCTTATCATAAATCATTGGACCATTATTGTAAAACCTTACAAGTTACCTAATACTGATCCAGATACCTTGATAGGTAATAATGATCTTAATTATGTATTAAAAACATAGTAATCAATATATTATATTGTGAAATTGGAAGAAATGTATCCAGTCATATATCTTCTTATAAAACTCTATATTTAATTTATGGAATATTTAACGTTAGTTATTATGGAACTAATAAATTTAAAATAACTAAACATGGAATGATTGGAGCTAAATTTCATTGCATTAAAATGGGTGAATAGGAAATTGTTATTTGAATGCCTCAATTGTTTAGTAGTATTATTAATGGTATGAGTGCCTTAAGAGAAGCAATGGATAATATAGTTCTCATTGAAAGAGTTATTAGTAATCAACATAATAATTGACATGCTAAGAAATTGAATGTTGATAAAATTAAGAACTTTATAAAATATACACCCAATGAACATATTGAATCTTTATGAAAGTATAAATTAGAATTTAAAAATATAACCGAAGAAGAATTTCTGAAAAGAAAATAAAATTTGATTACTACTTCTTACTCATTAGATTCTAAGATACAGGTTAATGATAGTGATGTGGTTGCTCAAGTTTCCAAAGGAGTAAAAAAGGAAGAAAGGATACTTGAAAAAAAATTATTTTCTTCAAGGTGATTACAAGAGTTTTAGAAAAGGTAATATTGTATCAAATGATACTCCTGAAGTTATCTATTATGAATATAGAAGATCAGTTCATATAATAAATGATTTCTCAAAGCTAAAAAAAAGAGAAATTTTCAATAAGAAAAAGATAAGAGAATTTTTAGCTGAATGGAGTTGTATTGAGGACTCAGATTAAAATGAAGCATCTGGTTTTGAAAAGGAATTGGGAAATCTATACTTGATGGTTTATATGAATTAGTATTTTGAATATAATTATAAATATTATTAATATATCCCTAATAAACCTTCATTTGGTGAAAAAAATTAACAAATTGGAAGGTTTAAAATTTATGTTTTTAATATTTGAGAAATATATAAATAATTATAAAATAAGCATAAGAATCTTTTTGAAGAAAACAAGATCACTTTTGAATAGAATTAAAAGATAAGTACTATTTCTTCTAGAAGTAATGATAAAATATGTGAATATTTTTTATCCATTCAAAAATAAAACATTAAAATTATGGATTCAATTTTTAAAAATAAATGTGATAAAGAATGAAAATTAAAATTTATCCTAGATGAAAATATAAAACTCAAAAATGAAGTTTAATATTTAAAGACAGATCTATATAGATTTGTTAAAGGAAAATAAAGTTATGATAAAATGGTAAGAATTAAAAAAAAATCAAATAATGGTCTTGGTTATAATAATCAATTTCCAAAAATTTCTAATACATTATTTTTCAAAATATAAAAAGGGAAGTGTATCCACAACCACTAATTTGAGATGTATGATGAAAGAAAATTATGAAATTGAGTGTTTTTTGAGGTTTACACTATCTATTATTGACACTAAATCCTATATTTATCAATCATTATCATATAAATTACCTTTGAATAAATTTTTGAAATTAGTATGTGTTACTAGGAATTATTTTACTAACCTGATTAGACCCAAGTTTTTATAGGTTCCAAAGTTATCTAAAATTTAACTTTATCAAATATTTGTCTTAGGATATCTAGAAAGGAAACCTAGTACATGAATAGTGGATTTTATAAACACATAACAAGTGATGCTTTAAATTTTCTATCATTAAAAAAAATGTGAAGTGGGTAATGTTACTTTGTAGGATAATTCCTATGGTAATGTTAAAGGTAATGGAGAGGTTAACATTTAAAAATATATTATTTGAAGTATTAAAAAAATAATTTGATAAGTATTTATTTATTATGTGATTATGGAATGTATTTAAAAAAGTTCAAAATTATAAGTGTATAGTTTTAAATGATGAATCTATCCTATTTTATGAAAATAGGGAATATAATAATTATTCTATCAATTTTTTCGAACATACTATCCAAAATGGTATGTGTTTATGTTTTAGTCAGTGAGATAAAATTTTATCAAATTTGAGTCTTGGGAATGTTAATTTTAGTTTCTTATATAATCTATCCAAATACTATATAGTTCTTCATATTCCTGATTTAAATATGGAAAACACCAAAATTTGTGAATTTGAATAAAATGTAAACAATATAAAGAGAGTTTCAAATATATCATGTTCAAACTTTAGTACCTCTAAAACTCATTCATATTGATTTATTTGACCTTATTCTTACTATAATTTTTAGTGGTAAAATGAATATTTTTTATAATTGTTGATGACATTAGTAGATTCACTTGGATTTATTTTCTATCTAATAAATTTGTAACTGTTTTAAAATTTTCTACATAATATAAATTGGATCAAAATAAAAAATATTATTTAAACATATCATTTAAATTTATAAAGTTTGATAATTTATAAATAGGAAATTTTAAAAATTACTTAAAGATAATAGTTATTATCATAAATTTTGAGCCCCTAGAAGACCAGAAAAAATTGACTTTTTTGAAATGAAAAATAGAACTCTATTATAAATATCTATAATTATGATAAATGAGTCTAAAAAGATTGATATTTTTAAGAATAATCTTTAAATATAGCTTTTTATATGTCTAATATTGTTATTTTAAGACCAATTTTAAAAAAGAAAACATATGAACTTTAGAAGGGAAGGAGACCTAAAGTTGACTATTTTATAGTATTTAGATAAAAAGTTTATATTCCTAACACCAAGGATTCATTAGATAATTTTGATGAAAAATGTGAGGAAGGTAAATTTTTTATTATTCAATTTCTATTAAATCATGTACAGTTTATAAAAAAATAACCATGATGGTTGAATAGTATATTCATATTAAATTTTATGAAATTTCTTAAAAATATGAGAATTATAATTTAGATCCACTTGAAGATGTGTTTAGAGATTTTAATTTTGGATACAATGAACCCCAAAATGAAAATACACATGGTTATTAAGAGAGTCACCCTCATGAAATAAATTTTAAATTAAAAATAGATCACCCTTTAGATAAAGTGATTAGAAATTTTGATTCAAGAATTAAAACCAGAAATTAATGAAGGATTATTTATTCTCATTATTTGACCATTTTTTATTTTTTTCCTAAAAATATTGATGATTATTTAAATAATTATAATTAGGATATTTATATGGAATAATAATTAAATTAGTTTTCAATAAATAATGTTTAGATATTAATTGAACTCCAAAAATACCAATAAGTAATTGGTACTAAATGTATTTTTAGAAACAAATATGAAGAATCTAAAAACATTATTAGAAATAAAGATAGATTATTTTCATAAGGTTATTTTAAATAAGAAGGAATTTATAATGATGAAACATTAGAATTAGTTAAAATATTAGAGGGTACAAAATTTTAATGGACATATGTATCTATTTGTGGATTTAAATTATTTTAAATAGATATTAAATGTTATTTTCTAGATGGATTTATTTTTGAAGAAGTATATATAATAAAACCCCCTATTTTTGAAAATGAAAAGTTTATTAATCATGTTTTAAAACTTTATAAAGCATTTTATGGACTCAAAAAAGATCTAAGAGATTGGTATCAAAGATTATCTAATTTTATATTAAAAATGGTTTTATAAAAGTAAAGGTTTATCCTGATTTTTATAATAAGAGAAATTCTAATGATATTTTAATTGTGAAAATTTACATAGAAGATATTATTTTTTGATCTTGATATGATACTTTATGTAATGAATTTTTATATTTAATGATAAGTGAATTTGATATGATTACTATGGGAGAATTAAAATTTTTCCTTTGGATTTATGTTTTTCAATGGTATGATGGTACTTTTCTTAATCAATATAAGTACGAAAAAGAAAATAGTTACAGGGAGCTAGATTCTTTTAATTTGATTTTGAAGATTAATTTTTATGACATTTTCTTTAAAATGTTTAAAATTATATTTAACTTAGTGGGAATTTAAAATCTTATGTTAGCATCAATTTTAAAAAATGACATCTTCATAAAAAAATATAAATATTTTAAAAAGGGTAAGAGGTTTTTGAAATTAAATTTGGTTTTATAATTATCAAAAATGGATAGATTGTTGAGTGACTCCTTTCTACTTCACTTAATTATGATTTTATAATTACAAAGAACTCTTATTAATTACTTTGACATGAGTGAAAACAAATTCTTGAAGCATTAACTACTTGTAGAATAAATGAATGATGTTAAATTATTAAAATATTCAATACTTATTCCCTATTTAATTTATCTTTAATTATATATTACTCTATTTATTTTAATTAAAATTTATTTTATAAAGAATTTTATGTTTTTGAAATACTATTTTTACACTCACATAATTTCTTTTTACCATTACATAAATTATTTTTATATAAAAATATATTACCCTTACATTTAATCTATATTAATTTTACATGGAACTTGAAATGATCTTTACATAGTTCACCCTTACATGAATATTTTTTTAACCTTGAAAAAATTTATAGATTCTGAGTACTACCATTTCACAACATGAAAAACATAGAAATGGACTTTACACAAGATATGGATATGACTATTACTTGTACACAACATGTATAATTCATGAAATACCATTACTAAAATATTTATATACTCATACACAGATTCAATAATGACTTGTACAAAAAAAAATGTAATGACCTAGAATTTTTAAATGATATTTGTTTCCATGAAATGTGTGTTATTTTATTTTACACAAAAAACCATATCTCTTTAATATCGAAGTGGTATAAATATAGTATAAATATAAATGTGACCATAAGTATTTGATCTTTATATTATTGTTGTTCAATATGAACATTGTAAATTATACTCTTCGTATTAATTTTAATTTTATAATTATTACTTATAAGTAGAAACAACAAAGGATAATTAATATACAAAGGAAAAGTGATGGCCTCAACCAATATATTTATGTCATATGAAGCCCATTTTCCAGAACTGAGGATCCTGGTAGCATCATTGGGTTTCTCCCTTGACTAATCCCAAGTTGAGCTTCTAAAAGTGAAGCATGAACGAAATCAATTATGGGAGAAGTTCAAATTATTGGAAATTACCACTTGAGTGATGTTAGTTGAGCCACCCCATGAATCAATCAATATCGAACACCTTAACCTTAGGTAGTGCATAGTTATTATAAATGGTTACATTTCTAGGCCTTAATAACTTAAAGTTTAATTTGATTTTATAAATAAAATTTTTATTCCACTAACTCTGTTTTTGGAATAGTTTTTTCTTCAATATGATAAATTTTATAAATTGATTTTTTAGACACAAATTGTAATTTTTAGAAAGGATGTAAATATTTTATAAAAAAACAGAATTATGAATAATATTTATTTTAATTTAATATAATTATAAAAACAATATTATTTAAATATAAATGATAAAAAAATTATGTCATTTAAAATTTTTATATTATAGAAATTTTACTATGCATTTTCATCCCGCTATTTTTTTAAATAAAAAAGATTTTTATATTTAAAAGTTAATATTCTCATAATTAGAGAATTTTTATGATAAAATAAATATAATTTTTTAAATAATCACGTTGAAATTAGGTAAGGGTGAATTTATGATAATTTTCTAAAATACTTTATTTTTTCATGAATAGAAAAAATACAGTTTCAGTTTTTCAATATGTTTAATGACTTTATAGTTATTTCATAACTATGTAATAATTAATTAACCAAAATACATGAAATAAAATGTGTCAATTTATTAATATCAATTATTTTAATATATTTTAATTAATTTCCAAACCTATAAGTTACTTTCCAAATTCTAAAATGGAAAATTTAACATTATAAATCTTATTTTGTGGAAACTTTACTTTTCCAAGCCAAAATAAGTAATATAAAATTATTATCAGTTATTTTGGTTTAAAATAACATAAAATATGTCCTAAATGTCCAAAACCATGGTCAATCCCATTGTTTTTCATTTTCCATAACCCAGATTTCCAAGGCGTATATTTGGAAATTATTAAACAAATCCTTCACTTTTGCAATAAATACCCACCCATTTCTCCATTTCCATTCACCCACAATCCATAATCCATGAAAATATTATATTTTTTCTACCAAGTAACCCCCCAATGTTTCCTCAGGCCTCCAAAGTTCTATTCCTTAAGATCTAGGAGTAACTCTTCAAGGTAAGGGAAATCTCCACTTCTCTTTCCCATTCAAGATCCCTTTTTATGTGGTGTATCCTCTAATTTCCAAAATAAGTTATATTTTATGCCTTATTATATCCCATTACTATAATAATAGTATTTTTTAATGGTATACCCTTTTCCCCTCTCATTTTACCATTTTTTAAAATCAAATTTTATACTCGTTATGTTTTCGAATTTACTTCTCAAAATTTCCCACTTCTCCTCAAGAAATTATCTTTGATTTTCTTATTTTAAATACCCAAGAATATTTATTTTACAAGGATATTAACCTGAATATAAAAATTATTTATTTTATTTTGGTATTAACATACATTAAACCTGCATTCCCTTTTTGTGGGTTTAAAATGACTTAATGATCATGATTTTAATCACTTTTGAGACACCATGATTTTAATATGAACCCTGTTTTTTTATTCTCTATAGGTTATTTATGAAAATAAATTATGATATATGTGTATCACCTTAATTAATACATATTAAGTATTTTACCTAATATCACACCAATGTATTGGGTAAATAATTATATCTCTATAGATGACATGTTTTACGATACCTTGGTAAATAACCTTGGTAATTTTCATTTATGATACCTTAGTGACAAACCTTGGTGATATGCTTATGAATGTATCATTTAAATATTATAGCCACATTTATATTTTGTGATTAATGTTCTTTTTATTATGATATTTCTTATTTTACATTGATCATGCCTTAATGACATTCCTCATATTCTTATTGGTATTCCTCATGTTCACATGTAAACTAGTTTCCATTACATGGTCTCATGTTCACTGCTTTCCTTTGATGTATGTACCCAGGATATGAGATTAAGTAAATGTACTTAGGATAAACCCACGATGATGTATTCAAGTGGATTTTGAATAATTTATTAATTTTTCATGTATTATGTACCTCATTTCAAAGAAAATAAACTTTAAAAGATCCTCTGTTTTTACCATGTAAATGAAAAGTTTATGTAATAAAAATGTGTGATGCCATAACAAAATAACTCTTAAGAAATCTATTTTCATATAATAATTCTTATGATATCCAATCTTATGGGCGAATTACACTTACACATATTCATGATTACGCTTAAAATTATGTTTACACAAAATATATAATTATACTAAGGTGGTTCACTAATTTGTGCAATCACTCCTACAATGAATTAATCCTAAATAATTTTTATGATTAATTAGTTTGTTTTTAAAAAAATCATAATATTATATATTTTATTAATTTTTCATATTTAGAGCTACTACAAAAAAAATTATTACTTTTCATTTTTTTCAAATTTTTCTGTAATTATTTTTATCCTGTAAAAAATAATTTGAATGTATGTTATGTAGAATTAAATATGTATCATGTGGGAAAAATATTATTAAATATTTCTGTTGTGTGTTTTCAAAATTCAAGATTCAAATTTAATCTGATTTAATTATCAAGAGTCAGTTTTTCTTGATTTAAGGGAGTTTTCCAAGGAATTTTATATTTATTATATTGATTATTGTATTAAATATTTACTCATTCTAATTAGCTCCATTGTATATATTATTATTGTGTTTACATGTTTTTTTAAGTGAATCCACATGAATATTATTGATTATAATTTATAAAATAATTACATGTGATACATTATCTTTTAAATAATAATTGAACAAATCTAAAGTTGTTTTTTGGTTTCACATTCATGACTACTATTTTAATAAAATAAGAAATACAATGGATAAAATATTCAAGTTGATATGCATGAAATTTTTATTATTGATGGTTTTTATGCATGGTGGAACTCTATATATAATGTTTAATAAAAGTAGTGAAAGATATATATAACTTTCAAATAAACTTGAACTATAAATCTTATGATCACTGATGTGATTATATTTGACTGGGATCTATCATCCAATACTCATATTCTCTAATGACGTATAGGATTCCTAGGTATTAATTGATTTAATTGTTTTTAAGTCAGGTTTTTTTGGTCTTTCTATATTTTCTATGTGTGTACATTTTATATATTTTTATTAAAAAGCAGGACCATAGTATTGGTTTATACCACCCCTTAAAAAGGTACCCCTATTTGATCCTTATTCTGGTAAAAGGTATTGGTTTTAGTTGTGCCTTGGTCTAGATAAATGTAACTTTGGTTCTTACTCCACATCAGAATAAGGTTATATATTGGGCCTCCGTGTGAGAAAAATGTTGGATAGGGGTTGTTCTGTTAGATTATAAAAAGGAATTGTAAAGTGTTGTGAATCCCATCAAAAGTAAGGTCACTTTTATAGGGGATGGAATCTGGTCATGTTCATTATGTGAAGAGTATAAAAAGAATCACTTTGAACTGAACTACTATAAAAATAATTGTGTTTATATATTTAATTTTATCATCAATTTAACTTAACCTTGATAAATATTTATGTTTTTATAAAGTGATCAATTCACCCCCAGTTGATCATTCGATCATTCTCATATTGAGACCAAACATAGGCTACAAGGATGATATCTAATCCATGAATCTAGGCCATGAAATTACTCAAACATTTTATAAATATATGAGTAATGGATTCAGTTACATCACTTTTAACTCTAATCCATAACTCTCCCATGAATTATTATTATTTTCAATGTGTAGGGAGTATCAAAAGTTAACTCCATAATGTTCATATGGTTGTATTATTCATGGTAGTTTTAAGAGTATAAAACCATTAAATAATTAAAATTATGACTTGATCATATAATATAATATGATATATACTTCCAGTGTGCATATGATATCCTATATCATAAATTATGATTGTCCAAGTATAATCCTATGATATCGTTATAATATTTGATATGATATATTCTTAGTCAAAAATGAATGATTTTTTCCATATTATTGTCACACCTAATGAAAATCCTTATTATGAAATACAATAACTTTAGATTTAGGTAATATTCATTTAAATATCTCACTTACACTAAATTATAAAATAATTTTTGTGTTATTTGACCTTATATTGTATCATATACAATAACTTATAAAATCATAACCAAAATTCTTTTTGATATCTTTCAAAAAAACTTTTGGAAATGCATCATTAACTTCACCTTGAATTATATCATATTAAATACTTATGAAAATCCTATCCAAAACTATCTTGGATAAAAATATAAAAAAATTAGAATAGCACTCTTAGTCAAACTCAATTCCCATTTATTCAGCCATAATGTTAGACCCCAAAGGCCTTTATAGCATTGATAAAAAATATAAATCACAAATTCTATAAATGTAATAAAATATAAACATCTAGTAAATCATCAATAATACTCAAGATAATAAGTTATCTAGTGTGATCACAATAAAAAACATGTATCACTAAACGTGTATCCACCAGATGCATCACATGCCAACATTTTTAAAAAAAATCTCTTTTTCTAAATCATTGAGTGACCATGGGACATGATTTATGGAAATCCCAAATATCCTCCTAAAATGTTCTTGATTATTTAAGTATAAAATAACCAGGTTAATGAAAACATAATGATTCATTTATCTAATAGTTGAGATTATCACATTCTCCTCATCCATGTACTAAAGCACATCGCATATTCCTTTTAAGTATGGTTATACATTTACATGGTATATCTCAATTGAGTTCCTATATGTCATACTCATTATATGAGAGTAAAAATCTCAAATTGATTGATCTACAACCAATGAAAATATTATAAACATGCTCAACCACCCCTTGATTAGTTAATCCTCAAGGATTGATTGATAAAGGTATCAAAGTAGGACGGTTCTCATGCAAGGTATCTCTTTAACCAAAGGTGTGGGAACTTAAAATGTGAAAAACAAATCCCAGGTATACTAAGGATATGGTTTATTAAACTATATAGGGTATGCTCCATGGGTCATCCAATGCACAAAACATTGTTTTCCTTCATGAGTATATTTTTTAGCTCCATACAATAATACTGCTCACATTAACCTTAATATTTCATCATAACCTATAATGATCCATGATGACCATCAGATAGGAATAAATAAAAGTTTAACTTTTATAGATTAATTATACCTAAATTTCTTGAAATATAATAATGAAATATTTTAGTTTATATTTTCTTTTAAAAATAAAAATGTGTTTGATAGCAAGTACCATACACGACATCAAGTTTAAATGAACCACTAAATGATATTATAACCTAGCCTTAAGATTGGCGGGTATGAATAGGAATGACCACTTTATCAATTTTATGTAATTGAATTATTTATTAAATAAAATATTTAATTTAATTAATAAATTTAAAATTCATATAATCATTGAAACTAGACAAAGAATAATAATAAATTTATATTATTGTTAAAAAATAAGTTTTCTTAAAAAATGGTTTTTATAAAATTTTATGCATGAAAATTATAATTAATTTATTCTAATTTTATAAATATAATTTTATAAAATTAATATCTTTTTTTAAATAACCGTTTCATAATTATCTTAAGGTGAATTTTTGATATTTTTCAAAAATAGTTGATTTTTTGGTGAATATTGAAAATACTCATTTTTAAAAACACTATATCATTTATGAAATTATTTCAATGGAATCATAACTTAATAAATTTTTAAAAAAAATTAACATCCAAATATGTGTTTAAAAAGTTAAATAATTTATTTCGAAACCCAATCATAACTGTTGTGAACATAAGTTATATTTTATTCAAATGGAAATAAACTAGGTATTTGCATTTAATTTTATGGTTAGAAGGTTCCATTCTGTTTTTTCAAGATTATAAGTTATAGAAAAATTAATTTTTTATTAAATAAAAAAAATCTTGGGAATAAACATCTTATTTTATTTCAAGTTGAAATGATTTGTTATGCTTAAATTTAGTATTTTTTTCTAAAAACTATTTTTCATGCATTATTCATATTTATATTAAAATTAATTTATAACACTTATAGATTTTGAATCTAATAAAATGGATTACAAATTTAGAATAATAACTTCCAAATTTTTTAATAATTACCCTTTTATTTTTTATTATATAATTATGTTATCATGCTAAAATGTTAAGTTATTGTGATTAAGGTTAAACTGGGTTTAACTAAGAGATAAGGCTTAAAATACCTCAAAAACTTGTATAAATTTGATTGGTTTAGTGTTTTTAACCCTATAACACATTAGCTATGAATTTTTAGTGATTTTTTTCTAATTTACATGATTATGATATATATTATATTTAAATCTTATATGTAGTTCCAGGTCTGTCCTTTCCCTCGCTTATAAAAGGAAATATCCTCTCTTATCTTCTTCACATCACTTAAGACATTTATCTCACACAAGACTTACCAAAAATAATCATCTATTCCTTCCATTAGTTTTTGATCTACTTTTATTCTCCTAATATAATCCTAATAAATATTAACTACTAATCAAAAAGAGGTATCTCAAAGAATTGGTAATCATCTTACCTGACTCTTTCAAAGTTTATTTCTTTTTATACATAATATAAATATATTTTATACTTACTAACATAATTAATAAAGAATATTAAATATTATAAGATTTTATTATTATTATGGTACAACCATTTTCCACCTCCATTCCATCAAATTTGAAATGAAAGTATTGCTTGTGCATGCATGTGGACTACCGCCTCCACATAATGATGCGATTCATTCTCCATCACAACCTCTCATGGATGATTATAATGATGGATTTACTAAATATATATTATATTTTTAATTTAATAGTGATTATTTAATGATAAAATTTTATCTAATTTCTTTTCTTCTTTCTCATTATAAAATGGAAGTATCATTCATGCATACATATGGACTACCATCCTCATTAGCGATACATTTCATTTTTAATATCTTCCTTTTATAAACGGACCTAAAATTATATATAATTAATATATATTAAACTTATTAAATGAATAATATTATATACATGTTATATTATGATTATACCATCACACATTCTTACTCATTTAGTATTTATTAACCGCACTTGTTTAGGTCTTTTTTACCACCTACATGAGTGATATTATAATTTTTATAACTTGAATGATTAAGAAATGTTGAATAATATTTATATTATGTAATAATATGATAAAAATTACATGATTAAAATCTAGTAAATCATGTAACCATGATCAATGTGTATGGATAAGAATTATTTAACTAAAACATGCATGAAAGACAAAGCAATTATCACATGGAATAAAGATTTTAATAGAGAATTGATAATAAATTGGTGATAAGATGTTATAACTAAACTATATATGGTATTATAATTATGAAAATGGTTCTATTATATATCATTAATAAGTTTGAATTTATTATACTGGATGTTTAAAAAAACATATGAGGCAAGTTAAGCTTAAGGGAAGGTTTTATTTTACACAATCTTTTTTATTTGGGATTGTTTATGTTTTACTTTTTATTGATGAAAATTATATGATCGTTATATTTTAAACTACATATATTTTATCCTTTTATATTTATCTATTTATTTTACATACTTTCCTTTCATTTTGACCCCTTATTTACTTAATATGATGAAAAAAATTTAAGAATAGTTGACCTTATTTCCTATTCAGTTGATGAACATTTTCTTCCATGTCATGGTTCTTTAAAATGTTTTAAGAATATTATTATTTATACTCTGATTATTATTTGAATAAATTTTTAACTACTTTTTCTTTATTTATAAATCTTTAAACGTAATCTTTTTAAAAGTTTTTCAAACAATTCGTTTTATTAACTTTTTATAAAAGTGTGAAAAGAATATTCTCTTAATGTATATGACATGAATGGATTTTCCCACCATCATGACTATTCATGGGATTGAAGATTCATTTAAAATTATCCGTGGTTATTTTAAAATAAATCATTTTTCTCAATATTTTGGGAATTTTTAGTTTTAAAGATACTGAAAGAATATTGTATTATTTTATTAAGGGAATAAAAATAATTTTGGAAGTGATTTATAACTTTTCTTTAACACATTGTCACATGAAAGTTATTTTTAATGTTTCGACACGATTTTTTTTCAAAAAGGATTTTTTTTACTTCAAAAAATTTTATTTCTATTAAATTGATGATCTTATTTCACCCATTAATGACTAATGGTTTTGTGGTCATTAGATTATTCATGGTAACATTCTCATGGACATTATTTTCTCTTAAATGTCCATATTTTACATATCATGGGTTTATACAATATTATATTTAAAACCATTATGTTGTATTAATAGTATACCATTTCTATATATGGTATTATATAAAGGAATCCTATTAAGATGGTTATTTCATTTACTGAGGAAATATTCCATATTATTGATTCAATACAAATAATTATTGATTTATAAGGAATTTTGAGAATAAATTGTATTGTTCATTCAATATAAAATGAATTCATAGTATGTGAAAGCAATGAGTGAATCTTGATTATAGAATATACCATTGGTGCATCAATGGGGCTCATGATAAAATCAATTTTTCATGATGTATAGGCCAAGGATATATGATTATTTTATAATAGTTGGGTAATTATTTTATAGCTACCCATTCAATTAAAGAGTATTAGACAAGGAATTGATGGTAAGATTAATTATATCTTATATGAGGCCTTGATGGTAATATAATTAATGTTTGGATTCATGAATTTTCCTTTATTGATAATTCAGTTTTCATTATCCATGTGATTACTATGTTGATATTACCCATTGATGTACTTTGAACTCAAGTTGTTGATTGAGTCAAATGGGTTTTGATTATCCAATATTCCATATTGATTCTTTCTAATATAATCATGATTTCTTCCATTATACATAACCTTTACTGATTATTTGATCTCACACTTTATTTTTTTCCCTTTCCCCTGGATATTAAGAAGGAATATTTAAATGATTTTCAAGGAATTAAGAAAGTTTTTCATGTTATGTTTTAAATTTTCATTGTCATATAAAATTCATGAATGTATATAGTTTTCCAATATTTATAAATTGATCTATATTGGGTTTTGAGATCCCTTATATCTTGTACTAATGTAATAATTAATAACTATATCTGGGTTACTGGAGTCTAGGTATTTACAGTTGGTATCATACCAAGTTTAGTAAGAACCTTTGGAACTAGATTTTAGTAAAACATATCTAACATGAGTGTGTAGGACCCCAGAACACCCTGAGAGGGAAGGGGTTACTCGAGGTATCAAATTTTTCTTTTAAAGTGATGGATCTTGTTCCCACATTAGTAGGAACTTGTTAAAGTTGTCTTATGGAATCTTGTAATAATAAAACATTCAAATGAAGAGAGACAAAAAAACAATTTTACTTGGTTCATCACTAAAGTATAGTCCAAGGATCATGTGATGGTAGTATTTTGGTCATACCTAAATCCACTAATCTTCATTAGTTGTTGAATAAATAAGTTCAGACATAGTCACTCTATGCCAGGAACACTTCCATTACAAGATTTTAGAGATAGCACACTACCTCCATCGTAACACTTCTTTCGACTCCCCTAGCTCAATGATTTTGGTGAAGTCTTACTTAGTTTAATGATGTGAAGGTCACTTTGGTAGATTGGTATTTAATTATTTTTCCCTAACTAGCATGAGACACTTCTTGAATCAATGTCCTGATTTGATGCACTTTAAAACACCGATCACTTAAACATGATGTTCAATACTTCCTTTCATGAATCCATTCATAAAGATCACTACCTTCAGGAAGAAACCTACCTTTTCAAAAAAAAAATACCTTCATGAATCTCACTAAGTCACCATGGAAAACCTCATCATCATGAAACTCATTTTTCCCATATACCAAATCATTTCTCAAGAATACAGAAGTCTTTCCACGATGATCAAGCTCACTTTGAAAACATGATTTGTAAATCTCCTCAGCCTTCATGAATTTAGAGTGAATATACATGTTATCCAAATATTTTCACATTTAATAAAGTGAGGGTAACCTCATATATATAGTCTCATCCCTTCATTAATCTCCCATTCCTCAATCAGATTTTTCATAAACCACCAAAAACATCTTCGTTAAGCTCCTCTATTCATGAAGTTCTTGTAATATTTTTCATAGTTGCAAATATTACCATCAACTCATCACGCATTCGCGATTCTAAACTTCTAGTATTTGAGGAGAACACCATAAAAATCATGAATATTAATACCTTTACAAAGATCAACCTTTTTGAAACCTAGTCTTCACTAAACCCATTCCATTACTATATTTATGAGGATTTTATTCCTAAACAAACCTTTCACAATTCTATCCTCTTACTCTAGTTTTTTAGCCCAAAAAATTAGTAAACAATTGGAAACAAAACAACCTTCAATAATATAGTTATATTTTATTATAATATCAATTTATTTGCAATCTCCTTAGTTATCCAATTTTTATTTGACAAAAAACACAAACCAGACTCCATTTTTAGCATAAAATAAACATGGTTCCAATATAGTGTTATAATCCATTAAAATAGTTTATAATATTTAACTTTATAGTTATTCTTATTCCATGAATCAATATTAATGAATATTTTTAGAAAACTTATTGTGTGACATTGTTTAGAGATGGAGCCGAGGGAAAGGAAGAGAATCAACACCCATAGTAATTTTAGGGATTTTCTTGCTGATAAAGATAACACAACTAGTGTTGGATATAATTAGATCATGCCCATATTATGATAGTTTACTTAGGATGTGATTAATAACCTTTCATAAATATAGCAACCTATTGTTCCACAATGAGACTCACCTATATTTGGTCTCTTCATGTGATAGAAGACTCCATATTTTAATGGAACTACTAATCCTCTGGTAGTTGAATAATGGTTCAAGTATCTTGAAAAGATATTTAGGGCCTTGGGATATAATGTAAGGGAAATTTTTATTCTAGTTGTCTATTTTTTAATAGTGAATTATAATCAATGGTGGTCATTTATCTAGAATAAGAAAGAATATGATGAAATATAAAGTATGTAATGGAAAACTTTTAAGGTAATATTTTTTGAGAAATAATTTTCTCAAGATCAATGAGCTAAAATAGAGATGAAGTTCCTCAATTTAAATTAGAATGAGGAAGAAAGTTTTGTATAGTATGAGTATAACTTTACAATATTAGCATGGTATGTTGCAGACTATATATATACTCTGGAAATTATGATTGATCATTTCTTTGATGGGATTAATCTGAGCCTTCAAAGGGCCTTGGTTTCACAAAAAAAATCATCATATGGTCATATGTTATCAAGTTACATTAATAATGAATAATAATTGTTTATACCTTATATTTTAAAATGAAATCAAGAGGAGAATAAGACAATAGAGCACCATGAAAAAGGAAATATAACAAAAAAGATAAAGGGGGGAGTGAAACTTCCAACATGAGAAAATTATGGAATGAAACGACATGTTAAATGTTTAAAGGTAATTTGAGTTTGTTACAAAAGTTGATGTAATAGGAATTAGCCTCATGAATGTAAATACAATAAATAATTCACTGATATCCATTAATTCAATTGTAGGTAGATAGGGATCTATTAGAATCAATACCATAATTATCAAGGATTTACTCGATAATTATGCATTGGTATTTATTTTTAATACCTTGATATACTCTATGGGTTATAAAGAGAATAAAAATCAATTGAGAGTCATTATATTTACTATTAGTGGAAATTTAATTATATGAAACATTTATTAAGTGTTCATGTTGATTTTAGGAAGTTTCTTTTCATGGAAATATTATCTCCATGGATGGAATATATGTTTATCTTTTTAAGATAAATGGAAGTCAAATAATATCCCTCGTGGATGAATGTAACCTTTAAGGATTTTAATTTAAGGTAATTTTGTTTAAATTTGAGAATATATGATTATGTTATTTTGGTATTTATCAATAAAAATTTGATATTTGGATTAAGATAAAACATCCAAGGATTGTCTTAATAATATTTTATTGAATGGAAAATTTAGAAAATATGAATTTTGGGAACATATTCTAAATGGTATCAATCACCCTAAAAAATAATTTTCATGAAAATATGATTTTTTCTAAATAATAATTTTTCAAAATTTTCTAATTTTTGAGTACAAATTAAATAAAGAATATTTGATGAGTTTTAATTCAATATTTGGTTGTTTTTTATATTTTGGAGATTAATTTATTGGTTATTATTTTATCTTGCGCTAACCATTTCAATTTTCGATATGAGGAATAACTTTTCATTATTTTTTAGATCTTATGTTCTATTAAAATTTGAAATTATTGTTCTAGGAATAAAAAACTCATCATGATCATAATGATTCCCATTTAAGGATGAAATTAGGCCTATATATTTGTAAGGAATCATATATATGTAATTTTTTCTAACATTTTCTATCCCAATGGTAAAGGAATTTAAAAAACTCAAGAAAACAGAAGATTAATCTATCAAGTATTATGTGAAAAGTAAAACTCAACAACAAAGGTCTGTTTTTAGAAACTAATTTTTACGTACGATTCTTATAAATGTATATTCATAATAATTTTTCTTATCATAACCTAGAAATTATAGTTCGTGATAAAATCTATATATGATTTTATTACTATTTAATATTAATTTTCGAAAAGAAGAATTAAAATTTTTAGGATGAAATTTATGTAAAGGTGGTATAATATAATACCCTTATATTTAATGAATATTTTATTTGAAAAATAAAACTCTAACCAATAATGTGTAGCATACGTAACACCATGTTTAAACAAGCCGCAAGATAATATTATAATGTCGGCCTTAGATTGGTGGGTATGGAGAGGAATAACCCCACCATGAAATATATATAAGAGAATTTTTTCTTAATACCAATAATGAATTCAATCTAGAAATTTAAAATTCATCTACCTTTTTATTAGAAAAATACTAAAAAAAAAATCATTTTATTCTTCAAAAATACAATTTCTTCAAAAATGGATTTTATTGCATTTTTCACACATACATTATGACTAATATATACCAATTTTATAAATTTTATTTGATAAAATGAATATATTTTTTGAAATCATCCTGTAAAAATTATCTTATGGTGATTTTTTGATATTTTTTGGGAATATTTGATTTTATGGTGAATAGTGAAAATACTAATTTTTCAAAATATTGTCGCTTTTATGACATTATTATGAAGTAAACATTAATTAATAATTTTTAAAACCTTTTAATCAACAAAATATTTCTTCAAGGAGTAAAATAATTTACTTTAAAATAGTATTTTGAATTTGGGAACTCAATCTAGACTTTTGTGAACATAAGTTATATTTTATTTAAATTTAAAACTATTTTTGGGTCTTTACATTTAATGGTATAGTAGCATGGTTCCATTTAGTTTTGGATTAATAAAATTATTAAAATTTAATTTTTTTGTTAAATAACCAAGAAAACATGTGTAAATCAACTTCTTACCCTATTTCAAGGTGAAATATTTTTTAGACATAAATCGGGTATTTTTCTTAAAATAGTTTTTCATGCATTTTTTCTACTCGTATTAAAAGTAATTTTTTCATCCAATATATTTTAAATATAATAAAATGGATTAAAAAATTTTAAGAATCATTTAAAAAAAATTAGAATGCCCCTTTTATTTTTTATTATATAATTAAGTTATCATGGTAAAAAGTTGTGTTATCATGGTTAAGGTTAAATTTGATATAGAGGGGATTTAACTTAGAGATAAGGCTTAAAATGGATGCAACACATGTATAAATGCGATTTTTGAGTGTTTTTTACACTATAAAATATAATATATGTATTTTGGGTGCTTCGGTTCCACTTAATATGATTATTATATATATTATATTTAAATATTTTATGTAATTTCAAGTGTGTTCCTTTACCCACTTATAAAGGACACCTCATGTCCTCTATTTTTCACACAACATAATTAATTTACCTCATCTTAGACCTACCTAAAAAATCTCTTAGCTTACTTCCATTTGTTCTTTAGCTTATGTTATTCTCTTAATACCATCCTATTAAGGCCTAATGTGTAAGATAAATGAGGACTCTCAAAGAAGATGTAATTGTCATACCTGACTCTTTCAAAGTTTATTTCTTCTTCTACATGATATAAATTTTTTATATCCATCATTACATAATTAATAAATTATAATAAATATGATGAGATATTATTATGATTATGGTACAACCATTACCCACCTCTTTTACATCAAATGGGAAATGAAAGTATGGCGCGTGCATACATGTGAACTACCTCCTCCATGTAATGATGTTATTCATTCTACATCACTATCTCTCATGGATAGTTATGATGATGAGTTTAATAAATATATATTATATTTATGATTTAATAATTATTCTATAGTTACAAAATATTACCTAATTTATTTTCCTTTTTCTCATTAGAAAATGGAAGTATCATTTATGTGTATGTACATACTACTATCTCCATGAGTGATATATTTCATTTTCAATATCATCCTTTAAATAGTGGTCCTAAAATTACATATAATGAATATATATATATATATATATATATATGATAATTATTACATGAATAATCTTCTATAAAGTTTATATTAACAATGTATCTTGAAATTTTCTTACTAATTTGGTCTTTATAACATGCTCTTGTTTAGGTTGGTTTTACCACCAATATGAGGGATGTTAAAATGTTTATCACATGAATGATTAATCAATGTTGAATATGAATAATATTATCTAATAATATTATATAAATTACTTGATCAACATTATGGATATGATGGAACCATGATCCAAGTTCAATGATCATAACTATTTAACCAAAACATGCATGAACAAGGAAACAGTTATCACCCAAAATAATGATTTTAATAAAGAATTATTAATAAAAGGGTGGTAAGATTTTATAAGTAAAATATATATGGTATTATAATTAAGAATAATTTTTTTTATAGATGAATAATAAATTTAAATTTATTATTCATGAGGTTAAAGGAAGTTACAAGGAAAGTCAAACTTTAGGTAAGTGTTTATTCTACAATCTCATTTCTATTCAGTATTTTTTTGTATAAATTTAAATTAAATTAAATCATAAGCTCTTTCTACTTTAAAATCCATATATTTTCTTCTACTATGGTTGTTTATGTAGTTTACATGTTTTAAATTTATTTTCCTCTCTTTGATACGTAATATGATTAAGAAAATATTTTTTTAAGAAAAGTAAACCTTATTTCCCCCTTGATCAAGAAACATTTTCTTCCATGTAAACATTATTTTAAATGTTTAAATGATGTTGTTGTTTTTAATCCAATGATTAATTACATCCATTTTCTCCAAATTTTTATTTATTTTCAAATTTTTAAAAGGAATCTTTTTAAAAAAATTGAAAAAGTCATTTTCTTAACTTTTTAATAAAGTGTGAAAAAAAATGTTATTTTTTAACATATATGTATTGAATGGATTTTACCATAATTATAAATGTTCTTTACATTGATGATTAATTTACAAATTTTGAAGTTTATTTTCAAATAAATAATTTTTACCAATATTATAGGAATTATTAGTTATTAAAGATATCGAATTAAAAGGGTATTATTTAATTAAGTGAATGAATATAATTTTGAAAGTGATTTATAAATTTGTTTTTACACAAAGTTATGAGTTGGTTATTTTTAATATTTCCAATATATTTTATTATTTATTTCCAAAAGGCTTGGTTTTACTAAAAAACCTTCATTTTTAATGAATTTATGATCTTATTTCATTCTTTATTAAATTATGGTTTTGTGATCATTAACATTCTCATGATCACATTCATGTGGGAATTATTTTCTCTTTTATGACCATGTTTTATAGATCATGCATTTATAAAATATCATTTACACTACCTTGTTGTTGTATCGATCATATACTATTTCTATATATGATATATGTTGAAGGAATTATATTAAGAAATTAATTTCATTTATGAGGGAAATGTTCTTTATTATATATTCAATATGGATAATTAGTGATTTAAGGAATTTTGAGAATTATTTATGTTTAAAATTCAATAAATGAGGAATGTATAGTATGAGAAAGTGATTGATGGAGCCGGGTTATATAATTAACCCTTGATGAATCATTAGGTCTCATGAGATAAATCAAGTTGTCATGATGTATAGGACAAGGATGTAAGATAATGTCATAATAGTTGGGTAATTAGTGCATACCTACCCATTTAATGAAAGTGACTTGGCTGAGGCCTTGAAAGTAGGAATCATTATATCTTAGTTGAGGCCTTTATGGTAATACCATTAATGTATGAATTAAATAGGTTCCTTTATTGAGAATTTAGTTTTCATTATCCATGTGATTGTTATGTTGATATTATCGATGGATGTACTTTGAAATCAAGTTACTAATTGAATGAAATGTGTTTTGATTGTCCACTCTACCATATTTATTATGCCTTATTTACTCTTGATTTCTTCTATTGTTTGTGGCCATTACTGAGTGTTTGATCTCAACTTTTATTTGTTTTATTTTCCCTAGGATATGAAGAAGGAATATTTCAATGGTTTTCAAGGAATTAAAAAGTTTTTACATTATATGTTTTAAATTTCCAATGTAATATGGAAGTCATGTATATATCTAGTTTTCCAAGACTATTAAGAAGATTGATCTTGGGTGGTGAGCTCCCTTGTATCTTATACAAATTTAATAAGTAAGTATCGATTTTGGGTTAATAGAGTTAGGTTCAATACAAGAAAATTATATCTCCATATACATATATATAACAAATGTGAAAGAATGATAAAGTGGAGTTTTCCTTTAAGCTTACATGATACATTTTATATTCTCGAACACATTAAGAATATTTAACAACATCATACATAATCACTTATCCAACATATCATATATGAAATAATGTCATATCATCCTATGGTTTTCTATACTTAATGTGGTTTTATTAAGTAAATACACATATATATATGTGTGTAATTCCGACCACATCCTTATATGAACAACTAAAAAAACCTCCCAGTAAAATATTTAGTGAGTAACATTTATCAATTAATTTTCTTTGAATAATAGAAATACTTTGGAATCATATTCCTAATGTTCAAATACATAAATATATTCAAACTTCATATCTCTAGAACATCCAATGTTATGATATTAATAAATTTTTTATTCTAATTAAAACTATTATTATCTCATTATCATCATCCTTGTAACACTTTACATTAAACTTTTTTCCTTCAAACCTTATAGTAACTAATGTAACTTTTACATTAGGAATTTATCAATATACCCTAAACATTTTAGAATAAAAAGTGTAATATAATTTTTTATAGTAACTAATGTAACTTTTAAATTTTTATTTAAAAACATATCCTAAAGAACTTTATTATATATAGTGAAATTAAATTTTAATTTTGATAGGTATAATATTTTATTTATTAACATTGAACTTCCCATGTTCAGACATACTCTCACTAGACCCTTAGAAATTGTATCCTCTTTCAATATATCATACCATAATACACAATCTTCTTTGTTTCTAGGAAATAACTATTCTTTCCTTTTAGTATTTATATTTAACAATAAAAATATTGTTTTCATATCTTATATGGTATTCTATGTTTTCAAAAAATTATTTAAAACACACTTTATCAAATATCCCACTATTAGTGGTGGAATCATATTCCCTAATATTCTTGAAAAAAATACCCATAATAAAACTCATTTTATCATTGTATCCTTTCCAAATCAGGTTATAAAATTTAGACAAATCATAAAACATGTGTATCAAAAATTCATCTCATTCATTTATATAGTGATTTATTATAAGATCTTATCAAGAGAAAATTGATAAAAAATACAAATTTTTTTTAAAAAATAGTTAATCTTGAAGTGATCCTTATATCTAAGTACTCAATACAACAAATCATTATTACACTACTTGAATAAAAACATAAAGATATTACCTTCAACTCTTCCTTAACTTATAAACACCTTCATATTTACAACACTTTTAAAAGATGAAGTTTACATTATATACCCTACATAATATAAGAATTACATTTTATAACATTATTACCTAACGTGAATTTTCCGTGATGTTTCTTAAAAACATTCAAGTATTTTAAGAAGTTACTCTTCCAATTGGTATATTTTCCATAATGAAAGAAATAGCCCTCCTTCATATTCATTGGTTTTAGGGGAAATACGGAATATTCATGACCTATTTTATTCTATCTATAGCCAAATGTTTTACCCTTATCCTTCAGCACCAGCATAATGGTACTCAAGCCAGTACATCACATGTCCTACCAAACTATTCTCAACATATTAATAAATTCATGTAAAATTTTATTAAACTCAATAATATATTAATTATAAATAAAAAATTTGAACCTTTTTAGTAGTGATTTCATAATGAAGTCCCTATATAGAACAAGTCTAGGAAGTGATCCCTATATCTTCAATTCATTGATGTGCCCAATCATATTGATAACATGAGTTGAGAATAAGGTCAATTACACTATTTTACACCAAAAGGAAGCATCTAATACCTCATCCCACTCATTCCTTTATAGTTCTTGATATAACATTTTTAGGTTATCTATCATATTATAATCATGTATGATCTAATGTTGTTTCTGTAACTTAGCTTCCATGGTTACAAACATGAGAGTAGATACTTTTGGTGAATCCTTTAGATTCATATCATAGTAATCTAACAAATATTTTGGAATAAAATCACTTGTAGGACTCTTATTAAGTAGTTATTACAACATATATAATCATCCTTTTTTCTTGAGAACTATTCTTATGTTATGGTACCGATCAAAGAAATTTAAAACACTTAGTTTTTAATAATACAATATTGATCTCAAGGTCAAGATTGATAATGATGATGATGTTATTATCTAAAATATAAGTTTTCATCATATAAGTATCATTTTATATATATTTAATAATAAATTTCATTAAAATTAATCCCACTAAAAATGATGACCCCATACATCATATACATTTAGTGAGATAAGATACATGATGTATTAAGAAATTAGTCCACTTTTATATTCTTATAAACAATTATTTATTTAGTTAGGGAATCAACTTGGTCATATCATATATGATTCTTGGATAACTGAGCAGGGGACTCTTTACCCAATGAGTCATATGGATAAACCCAACTTCATTCCACTAGTATAGTAACTGTTAAGGTTTACCAACTTAGTGTAGACCAAAATTCATAGTGTTATTTGGATACTTGACACTTAGTGTTATACATATTAAATATTCCTTTCACAATATTTTTCATTGGTATACAACTTTGGAAGAACATACCCAACTGAATCATCAAGGTATTGATATGTGTTTTATTTGGAAGGAATCTTACACAAAGTATTTTGAAGGGTATTATTTTAAAGACTCGCCAATTAAATATACACTATATGCATATAATATTCCTTACATCACATGAAATAGTTATTATCTTTTGTTTTATTCCTTTATGTATTCATTCTTATAATGATTTAATTTTTAGAATATCTATTCCTTCCACCAAATTAATATGTTTACTACATATTAATGTGTAACTCTTTACATATCCCATAATTATGTATTACTCACCCAAAAATAAAATACAAACATATTTTCTTATATCCAAATGCATCTCATAAGTAAGGTACATGAATTTTTCATGTAAAAGGATCATAATTATATGATATTGAAAATCTCCACCAGAGTAAGATCGGAGCAATAAAAATCCAACACCCCCTTTCTAAAATAAGGCACAAGCCTCCAGTCTAGTAGGAAGTGTAACCCAAACTACCACTCTCCAGAGAGACATTACTATAGAGAGGATATTATTTATTTTAACATTAAAACCTAATATTAATATACTATATTCACAAAATAAATTCAAGCTAATAGATATAATTACAAAGTGAGGGAACGGTAGATGAAATACTAAAACTTATTTTTCATACCTAGCATAGTATAAAAATTTTATAAGAAACTTATGATATAAATTAAGTTATATAATATTCACATTTCATAAAAATTTAAAACAATAATATTAAAAATGAATTAAAAAATAAATAAATATTTAATTTATTTTCTAAACAAGAGATATTCAATACTAAAAAATTATAAATCAATAAGTAGAAGAAATTTACAATTTATTATACACATTCAATAATTGGATAAATATAAGTACTTTTACATTTACTCACAATAAAAACTCCTTTATATTAGTCACAATATGTAATTAATTTCAAGTATATGATTTTTTTATGAAATATAAACATTTTATATTTCATTTTTAGTTATTCAAATATTTAAAAATAATAATTGTCACGTATTAATGTTATTTATACCTTTCGTTATATCATTTTTCAAAATTAAGTTAATAAGGTTTAAATAATTAATAATGCCCTTTTAATTTGAATTATTTAAATTAAACATTATGAACAATTCATAATTTTTAAATATAAACATTTGTTTTATTTACTTTATTTTCATAATTTATAATCCTTTTAAAAATTTCTCATATAATTTTCAAATAATCACATTATATTTAAATTATAATACAATCTATGTAATTTTTAAAATGGTAATTTAATATTAACACTTAATATTATGGGATATTTATTAATATATGTTTCAAGAACAATTAATCTATTAATTATAAACTATTTATAGTTGATTAATTTATAAAAACTTTATAAATTAATAAATATCTCAAAATAACTTTTAATATAATTTATAAATATTTAATATATTTTGAAATTCATTTCAAAATTGAAAATAAAGAAAAAAACATTTTTTTTCATGTATCATGTTTTACGTTATAAAAGGAATCGTAGTTTTTGATTCATAGGATAGCAACGCATAAATTATTTGCACGCCATCAATCATAATATATGATTAATTATCCAATCATGAAATATCATAGGGAATTTTATTTTATGATATAAATAGATATCTTAAAAGTGATACAATGCTTGGTGTTTTATGAAAATCACTGATGTGTTATCGTCGAATACGATTAGCTGATATCTAAGATACACTGCATAAAAAATTAAGGGTTTTTTACTAAATCATAGATTTTGATATCCCAAATCTTAGGATACTATTTAATCTGAAATAAAAAAAAAGTAATCATATTTTATGACATGCAATATGCTAAACATTAAAATGGAAAAAAACTTCATTTCTTAAATTATTTCATGAATCAAATGTCATGAAAATGATTTGATTACACTAATATCTTTATAATCATAGAGAAACCATTAATCAAAATAGAAAAACAATAAATAATACTTAAAATATAAGTTAACCATGTGTCTAAAATACAAAAATGAATAATGTATACCTTTCAACATTTAATGCTTCCACCGATGCCCTCTTTTTCTGTTTGATAATGATTTCTAAGGAATAATTAAATGCTTATTCCCTTTATGGTGTATCCTTATATTTCATTGATTCTTAAAAATGGTTTAGGGTTATTCTTTAAACTTAAATATATGTTAGTATAACAAAATAAAATAAAGATAAAGTAGGGGATCTTTCGAGTAAGAGGGTATCAGCTAGAGAAAAGAAGGTGGATCTCATGTCCCAATACCCTTGTCCATGATTCATTAATATTTTCTTTGAGGACTCTTCCATAACCCTAAATATAGTCCATGAAATTACTCATATGTCACATAAACGTATGAGTAATGGACAGACCCCCATGCACACCTAGAAAGACCCTCGTGCAGCCCTAGACAGACCCCCCTTGTAACCTAGACAGACCCCCTTGCACCCCCCACCCCCCCACCCCAAACCCCTGGACATACCTCCTTTCACCCCTGGACAGACCCCCCTTCACCCAGGACAGACCCCCTGCACCCCTGGATAGACCCCTCATGCACCCTTGGACAGACCCCCTTACACCCTGCACAGACCCCCCTTGCACCCCCTACAAACCCATACCCCCTTGCACCCCCCCCCCCCCCATATCCCCTTGAAAACCTGCACCCCCACTACACCCCCCCTCCCCCCACCCTCCTAGACACCCCCTGGACAGACCCCCCTCTCCCCCTGGAAAGACACCCCCCCACTGAATAGAATCCCCCTGGACAGACACCCCCCCCCACACACACACACATATCCCTTGAACCCCCCCCCCCCCTCCTGTGGTCCCCTTGCACACACCCCCATTACACACCCCTTGCCCCCGTTTTGGACACCCCCATATACATCCCTTTCACCCCCAGTCCCCTTGCACACCCTTTACCACTACTGGACACCCCCTAGACAGACACCCCCCCCCCGTGAATAGCAGCCCCCACCCACCCACCCCCTTGGACAGACACCCCCCCCCCCCCCCCACACAAACAGCAGCCACCCCACCCCCTGGATAGACACCCCTCCCCAAACAGCAGCCCCCCGGATATACACCCCCATAGACAGCATCCCTCCCACCCTAGACAAACACCCCCCCCCCTCCACCACCACCACACACACACACACATCCCTTGCACCCCTTGGTCCCCTTTCACACACCCCCAATGCACACCCCTTGCCCCCTGTTGGACCCCCTTTCACCAACCCCTGCTAGACACCCCCCCCCTTGCACACTTGGACAAAATCCCCCTACACATCCCTTTCCCCCCTGGTTCCCTTGCACACACCCTTTGCACCACCCCCCCCCCCCAGACCCCCTACTGAACACCCCCCCCCCCACCTTGCACCCCCTAGATATTACCCCCCCCCCCCCAGATAGACTCCCCCTTGCACCCCCCCCCCCCCGGTTCCCTTGCACACACCCCCACTGCACACCCCTTCCCCCCTAATGGACCCCCTCCTGTACCACCCCTTCTAGACACCCCCATCCCCCTTGCACCCCCTGGATAGAAGCCCCCCCCCCTAGACAGCCCCCCTACACATCCCTTTCACCCCTCGATCCCCTTTAACACCCCCACTGCACACCCCTTTCCCCCCTGCTGGACCCCCCTTACACCACCCCTGCAAGACCCCCCCCCCCCCCCCCCGCACCCCCAGGATAGCAGACATGATAACCCTCCACAAGTTGGTTAAATAAGCAGTTATTAAGACCCTAAATTGAAGGTGAAAATGAAAATGGTTACAAATACATTGCTTAAAAGATAAATTATTAAGCTACAAGTGAACATAATGATACGTTCTCTGTAAATGGACACTTCTATATCAATAGAATGAAATTCTAAGATGAGCTATCGATAAATTCCTATTTTCTACAACAGAGTATATAACTCTGGTTATACTGTTGGATAACAAGCTCCCAAAGATCAATGTATGTAAAAAAATCATTAAGGGATTGGGTGACCCTAGATGTCAAATAGACTTAAAAATTCTGAAAATAAATCAAATGTGTTGTATAGTAAGGTTGGACCTTGACCCAGAGCCATTTATATATTCGAGTTATGAATCTCAAGTTGATTTTCTACTATGATGGAATTTTAAAAACACCTCTCTCTCTCTCTCTCTCTCTCTCTCTCTCTCTCAAGCCTAGCCATCCACTAAACCTAACTCGTCCAGCTTCATGCTGCCTTTGGCCACCAAACCCCAATTTCAGCCTCCCAGGCCACAGCCCAGCCCAGTGACCACTTCCTCCTTACCCCCCTCATGTAGCCATGCAACCTCTTCTAGGCATGACCCTTCCCCTAACCCCTACACTAGCCCCCCTAACCCCCCACCCCTACACCAGCCCCCTTACCCCCCCCCCCCACACCACTACCCCCACCTCCCCTTGTACTAGCCTCCCCCCTAAACTAGTCCCCTCCCCCACAATCACCCCCAACCCACCCCCCCTACCACCTCCCCCTGTACTAGCCTCCCCCACAACCATCCCCTAACCCCCCCCCCCCCTCCCACCTACACCACCCCTCAGCCCCCTAGCCTGCACCATCCCCACAAACCCACCACCCCTACACCATCCCCCCTAACCACCCTACACCACCCCCCCACCCCTTCCCCTGTACTAGACTCCCCCCCAAACCAGTCCCCTCCCCCAAAACTAATCCCCTACACATAAAACTAGTCCCCCCCCCCTACACCACCCCCCTTCCCCCTAACCTGCATCATCCCCCAACCCCCTAGCCTACACCAGCCCCCCAACACCCCTGCACCACCCCCACCCCATCCCTTGTACTAGACTCACCCCCAAACCAGACCCCTCCACCACCCCAAACCAGTCACCTACCCCACAACCATCCCCTACCCCCCCCCCCACACACACACACACCACCCCCCAGCCCCCTAGTATGCACCAGACCCCCTAAAATTTTCAAAACAAAAATACATCAACATAGGTATTATTATATAAATAGAAAGATGGTGTGGGGTTATATTTGTGTGGGTCTGTGTGATGGTCTTGTTTTAGACCTGTTTAAGGGTTCTATGGGAGAAACTATATAAGGATCTTGTGGGTAATACTTAATAGTTGTGTTGTAAGGGTACCTGGTTTTTTAATACCCTGGAAGGGTTAGGGGTGGTTGCGGTCTTGGGAGCAAGTTCAGTGTATAATAACTACCAGGTATAGTTAGGATAATGTTGTTTAAAGTAGGTCAGTTGGGGTTGGCTGGGGTATTGAATAGAGGAAGGATATAGGGTAGGGGTATTGTAGATGTTTTGAAGTTTAATCTACTATATAGATTGGAGGTTGCGACTTAAGGATCCTATTGCAACGTCTTCAGGAGATTATACTTCTTCCCATTTATTGTTCATTTTTTATTTTTCTTCCACATTGTTATACTGAAATTTCAGTTCATTTTTCTATTAATATCATTAGAATTCCTTGTTTATCTCTCAACCCTATCATAAAGATGGATGATGAAAAAAACATTGATGATTACTTCAAAATACTTAATGAATTTTTCAATAATATTTGAGGGTATGGAGAAAAGTTTGATGATTCAACAATTTTCAAAAATTTGATGAGAAAATTTCATGGCAAGTTTGATCCTAATATTTAACCTTTAGAAGACAACAATGATCAAACCCTTGATTAGTTACATAATATTATTATTTCATATGAAATGAGAAAAATTATAGTTTCTAAAAAGAATATCAAATTTTAAAATGGATTTTGAGGTATTAGAAAATACAATTTTAGATAAGATAAAGATATATTCAAGTGAATTTGATGACGAGGAAGAAGTTAAATTAGTTGAAAATATCACTAATTTTATGTCTCATGTTAAAAGTGGTGTTGAAACCTCAATCAATTAGGAAGATGAAGGTGAACCAAAAAATCTAGAACACATACTGAAGGCTGAATCAGATGCATTTATTTAGTAGAACACAAAACTCAGGAAAATCAAACTAAATTATCTAACCCTCACCCTAGGGTTTGTCCAAGGGAAGAACCCACCAAGAAACCCAAGGAATCCTAGAGAAAAGAAGATAAATAATAATAAAATGGACAAAAACCTTAAAACCATACATTGGAATCAAGGGAGGATCACCATGGAAGAAAGAGGATCCAAGGTAGGGGGTCTTGGGACCCCTTCGTGCACTAAAATAGAGAGGGGAGGTGGGGATTCGATTTTGGGTTAAATAGAGGAGAGAGAATAATGAGGGTTTCAATTTTTTAATGAGCGGGTGTGACCGTATGTTTTGGAAGTACAGTTTACCAAACCGTGCACCAACTCTACGGTAGCCACTACCCATAGGGGGACTGACCGCATGACCAAACCGCACGATTTTTGTGACCTTGTACAAACCATGCGGTAGCTTCTACCAAGATTTCAGACCTACCACATGACCAAGCCACACGGTTTTTGAAACCGTGCGCAAACCATGTCGTATCTTCTATCCCATTCTAGAAGTGGATGCACGGGTACCTGTGTTGACCGCATGGTTTCCACTAACTATGTGGTTCCTCTACACAAACCTATAACCCACCAAAACATTCAAAATTAAACAATTTATACTGGGTCTCAACCCGAACCTCCACTTTAAAGATCAAATACTGTGAAAAGAATAAAATAAAAGAGTATCTAAGGTTGGGTGTGACAATTCTCTCCACCACAGACACTTTCTACCCCCAAAAATTCACCCAGTTGAAAGATAATCAAAACTTGAGTCCATGCTGGATCAAAACCGAAAGAAACCCTGAATATCGGGGTGACCATTCACTTCTCAAGTCACACTTTATCGATCAATAAAAAACCATAGAATACGAATGAGGGTAGAACACGAAGGGGTTCTCCCAACCATAAGAGCTAAAATAGCATGGGAAATTTAAACCCAAACAACACCACCAAGACTTAAACAGGGAAACCCACTATGGAGTGACCCATAAAACTAGTTCCCCAGGAACTAACTCACTTTCTACACATTAACCAAACAACACCCTCAACACAATCGAGAACTAGGGAACTCCTAACCTGAACTGGACTAATTTCTTTAGCAAAAGCGATACTACACCACCACTAGAACTGGAAACTTTCTCCACACCAACCGAACTCCCCAAAACTAGGGGAGACCCACCAAAAGAACTCCAACCAACACCAAAAAAAACTATAAACACTATCCACCCATTTCATAAAACCCAAAAATCTTCAAATAAGAACAAAAAAACAAAAAATGAAACCAACCCATACTAAGGTCAAACACACTTTAAGAAAAACAAACGGTTCAAAAAGCCACATTCAAATGGTCACAAATGCTTGGATTACAATAGAAGAATTCCATAATTACTTTAAAATGAAATTATGAACTTATAATAATAGGAGAACAAAAATAAGGAAACTATAAATGTCTTCATCCCAAAACAAAAAACAAAAAATGGGCCAAGGTTTTACAGAGACCTGAAAACTCCTGACTCTGTGTGAGGTTCACTCCGAGGCCTGTGGATGGAGCCCTAATTACTGAAGAATATATTGCATCACATTCATGCTTAAGAATTATCTAGTAACAACATCTTATTTGGGAAATATTTCCTAAAAAACTTCTCCAGATGACTGATATGGCCATAATGATGGAAGGCCTTCAGAGGGATGCGACAAGATGGCTTCGAATTCCCATTTTGGCCACACTTGTGGCACACAAGAAAATGTTCTAATGAAGTGGAAGCCAGAACTAATGAATATGACTCCTTAAAGACAGGTTCCTCTTGTATGAACTCCTTGCTAGATGGGGAACCTTCACAAAAACTAAGAGGCACCAGATTACCAATTCCACACACTATGGAAACTAACTCATCTAGGAATTCTTCCTCAACTGACATATCAAAATGAAGTTCCTTAGAAGAGAGGACTTGTTCCTTGATATCTGGATGGAGACCCCTAATGAAAAGAGAAGACTTCATCAGATCATGTGATTCCACCTCCAGATAAAAGGAAACTAACTTATTAAAGTAGTCAACATAGGCCTTCACCACCCACCGACCTTGTTGAATACTCATGATCTCTTCCATCTTCTTCATCCTCACCTCCTCAGGTATGAACCATCAGACAAAGACAGATTTAAAAATGTACCACATCATCCCAAATTGCATTGATGGAGGGGAAAACATCTCTCATTTGTTCATTCTAGACCTTTAAAAAACACATAATAGCACAAACTCTAATAGTTTCAAGAGTTCCTAATGACATAAAAACATGATCTGCCTCCTCAAGACACTTCACTGCCTCTAACAGACCTCAATAACAATGAAGGATAGGAAACATTTGAGAAAATTTTGAAACTTGGAATGACTCACTAGAAACTTTGGGAACCTTTTTGGGCATCATTTTCTGAACAACACCATGGAACAAAACAAAAACTGATATCAAACCAAAGATCAATCAAAAATAATACACTGATATGAAACAATGGGCTCACAAGGAAAAAAATATAGACACAACCAAAAATCCTTCTTTAAAAATCCCATTTCCATATAAGTTTTCAAAACCACCTTCTTCCAAGGACACTTTTCCCAAATACTGAAACCCACTTTTTAAACCAAATTCAATTTTCCAAATCATTTCCTCTTTTAAGATCACCTCATATAAACAAGGCCAAGCCTTTGATTTCAATCACCCACCCATGGCATCTTATGAACCATCACATTTGTATCTATCCAATTACGCTTACATAATCCATGAACAAGTTCTCACATGCACTTTTCATACATACCCACATACATGTGACCTAACATAAAGAGTACCAAGTGTCACACATCTCTTTTACTTCTCAAATCCAATCATATACTAAATTTTTCAAACCAAAACACTTTCTCTTTTAAAACCCAGTTTACCAATTTCAAAACCACTTGAAATAAATCCTTTTCCATTTCAAAACCATTTTCATTTTCAAAAGCACACTCACTCCAACCAAAACCAAGATGATACACCACTCACCCGAAATCACCGGAATAAGGAACTAGTGCATATTCCTAACTCGGTGGAATGGTAGTGGTTCATCCCCAAGTAAACCATAAAACTAAGAGGGCCTTAACCATGAACTAGGACATCACATGAGTCACTAATCCATGTAAGGTTACAACATAAAACTTGATCACATCCATTTTCTTCCCTCAATCCAATCAAGGACAAAAGACTCAAATCTCAGACCACCCCAAATTGCTCAGGTCTCATTATGAGTGGCGGTGATTAGGAACCAACCCATAACTTTCCAAATAAGCCCCAACAATACTAATATAAAACTACCAGACACCCCAAATAAAAAGAACCTCCTATGATACAATTTTATCATTAACCAGTCTGGGGCGCCATCCGACCTGACAGCAGACCTGGTCCGCAGCATTGCCCGAAGGGAATTCCCTATCCCCACAGGCTAGAAACTAGTGTTGGTCATCAAATAAAATACAATTTGGAATGATTTTAGCATAATAACCCGGATTGAATAAACAAAACTGAGAAAGCGGGAAAGAAACCAACCACAATAGAATCCCAAATAAATAAATAAACTAATTCAGTTATGAGATACGACTGGAAAACCAAAAACTAATTACAAATCCAAACCAAACTTTCATTGACACGATCTCTATATGATCTCATGGTCATTACCACCCACTAAAAAATCATACTCATAGCCAATATACTCCAATGATGATCACATGAGCTAGAAAACAAGAACAATAATATAAACCTTCAAAACAGATCGGGTCTATCGATAATGAGAGGCACAAGTAGGGTGTGAGATAAATAGATTAGTAGGTAACCACCAAATAATCCATAAATTTCCTTTCCCAAAAACATTACATTAAAACTAGTTTTAAAATACAGTTACAAAAATAGGTTTTCCTCATTTTAAATAAATGAACAGATTTTTCCCTTTTTCAAAACATTGCACACCAAATTTCCATTTCCAAAATAGGTTACCATTTGAAAACCAAAACCCAAAAAAAGGGATATCGGGTTATTCTGAAGATAAATAAGCAGCGAAAGATATCAATAAAACATTATATAAAATAATCAATAACAAAAAATTTAGCAACCATGTTATTTCCCTAAACATCCCTAGAGTAATCCCTATACGTACTCAGTTTGGAACCATCTATAAGTGTATTGGTGAAGCTCCCTAGTCTATAACCAACTGGCCACCCTCAATTGACCAATCCAGTGGCACATCCCTCCTGGCCTCTTAGAAAATCTAGGGAGTACCAACCCATATAATCAGGGTTGATTAGAAACCATCACTCAATCCTCTAAAAGACACTCAGGAACCCACAGTAAAAGTATACTATGTAATTAGGAGGACCTTTCATGTGTGACCCACCTTACATATCATCACCACACTTGTCTACCCCAAACACAGACACCATATATATGATAACCCATATGGGAAATCCCCAAAAGGTTATCCCACTATATACATACATATATTTATCACATCACCAAGGTTCCAACCGAGGTGACACATTATATAAACATTAAATCCTTTCATTAAAAACACACTAGTTTTCCAAAATTGCCTTTAACTATAAACACCCAAATGCATTTATCCAAACCTTCCAAAAACCATTTCCAAAACAGTGTGAAATGCCACTTTCACAAGCACTTTCCAAATGGGCCTTTACATTCTCAAAATGAATTCCACTTTCACACTATTTACAAAAACCATGATAAAATCTCACAAGATAATTTAAGATTCCAAATAGGCCCTTACTTTCCAAATACAACTTCACCCCCAAAACCATTTCAATGACAAGGTTGAAAACATACATAAAATAATCAAGGATCTCAAAATGGGATTTAGAACTATTTATAAATAAAAACTCTTTTATAAAACACCAAATGGGCCATAAATTCCAATAAAATGTTAAAACTACTTTATCTCATTATGAAACCATGAAATTATTTTATAAGAAAAGAAGGAAGAGGATAAGATGAAGAACCTTTTTAGGAAACCAGTGTTCAAGGAAATAATTACTTCTAATTCTATCATTATATGAAATCTCATCCATGTATGCACTCTGTTCACCCACGGATGTTCCCACATCAAATTGCATGCCTTAAGTATTTTTCACCTAACCATTTTTTATGAAACCACATTTTCTTTCCAACTAGTACAATAAACCATTTTATAAAATTATCACATAAAAAGACCAACCCCAATACAATCAATTTAATACAAAATTTCAATAGAAAACACCACCCAAATAATCTAATCTAACTATTCAAATAAAATGAAATTTAATTAACCCCATTTGGTGTGTTCATATCTAGGAATAATTGAAGATTCACCTTTAAAGCTATTTTTAACAATTTATACTACCATGAAAACACCAAAATAAGACGACTGAATGTATTCTAAAGGTTTGAATCATGTCTAAAAATTAATTGAAAACACACAATAATCATATGGATTGAATTAGAAATGAAATTCATGGAGACACCTACCTCAACAGTGTGCGGAAGCGGTGAATCTCTTGAAGAAGGAATTAAATACCTCGAAGATCAATCTGCACACCCTAGACATCAGGAAAATAAAACTAAATTAGCCAACCCTTACCCTAGGGTTCAAAAAAGGGCATAAACCACCAATAAACCCAAGGAACCAAGAGAAGAGAAGATAATGAAGAAGAAAATGTCCACAAACCCTAAGACCTTACCTTGGAATTAAATGAAAACCACCATGGAAGGGAAATGATCCAAGGGATTGGGGTCTTGGGACCCCTTCATGAACCAAAACCGAGAGGGTAGGTGGGGGTTGATTTTGGGCTAAATAGAGGAGAGAGAGTAATAGGGGTTTCAAGTTTTTAATGACCTGGAATGACCGCATGGTTTGGCCGCATGGTTTTCCAAACCATACACCAACCGTGTAGTAGCCACTGCCTACGACAGTACCAACTGCATGACCAAACCACATGTTTTGTGCGACCATACACAAATCATGTAGTATCTTCTACCAAGCTTTTATACCTACCACACGACCAAGATGCACAGTTTGTACGACCATGAAAAAACTGTGTGGTAGCTTCTGTCCCATTCTAGAAGTGTTCTCACAGGTACTTGGGCTGACCGCATGGTTTCCACTAACTGTGTGGTTCCCATGTACAAGCCTATAACCCACCGAAACTTCCAAAATTCAAAAATTTTGATCAGGTTTCAACCTGAACCTCCACCAGAAAGATCCAAGACTAAGAAAATAATAAAATAAAAGAGTTTTCGAGGTCGGGGTGTGATAGATTCTGACATCAAAACAACTCACATCTCCCTAGATGATGATAAATTCTTGAGTTCCCCATTGTGTGGATTAAAACTATTATCATAATAATAAACAAAAAAAGAATATCTAATTTGATCATAAAAAGATACCATCGATGGAGAAACTCAGATACATACAGGTGCCTTCATTGATGAAGAATCTAAAATACATATAGATGATTCTAAATTCAATACATGTTAACAACTGATTATTAACCTAAGTGTGGCATGTCATGTATATTTGGAATTTAATAAAGGATTCATGAAAATTTCTTAAATCAAATCTGTAATAGAGCCCCATAATAGGAAATAATTCCCCCCAAAAGGGTGTGATGAGTATGACCTCTCATCCTCTCGACCAGTGTGAGTTATTAAGTATCATTGTCTAAGTTCCCCAAAAAATACTTGTCTTTGGAAAGTAGGTCCATGATTAATCACAGATATGAGATCCATTGGGTGTTTCATATTCCATTAAAAAATATTGTTGGAAACTGACCCATCACAAATGGGCATGAAACAAAAATCGTGAACCTAATGTCTAGAATTTTGAAACACATTAAACCACCCCACAATCAATCTTCAGGCACCAAATTTTTTTTGGAAAAAAAAAATGGAGAACCCAATGTGAAGAATTTTGAAATAAATTCAACCCCACACAATCAAACATTGGGTGCTATATTTTCATCAGAAACAAAAATGGTGAAACTAATGTGAATTCTTAACTAAGATGACAGTGTCACCCACATTTCAGGACCCTTTCACACTCTCAAAAAATGAAAGCGGGTCAAACATGGATCGAAAAAGATCGATTATGAATTTTTTTCATTTATTAATATGTTTCTTTGAATGGTTTTTCTTGTTTTTTTTGTCATATTACAAATTCATTTTCACCAAAACTCTCTACGATCCAAATGGAATCTCACCAGTTCAAGTAAACGTATGCCTTGACCGTTATGCAAGAAGGATCTGCATCCAATCAAAGGATGTTATCACTGACCAGGATCCTTTAATTATAGGTGTAAAATACACTGATTTAGGATTATCACCTCAATGGTACTCTCCTGACATTAGAGGTAGCACGACAGGCCATCCAATTTATGAAGCACTAGAAACCATCATCTCAGCGATGACTAGTGGTCTAGAAGTTGATGGAGCCAGTAGGTGTATCAAACCATTTTGGTATACTATCACCAAAAAATAATAATGGGTTCCTACCTTACCTTAGGGATTCCTATAAATAGGTCTCCATTGACTTTATCCCATCAACCCAGGGTTCCCACCTAAGGGAACCTACCAGTAGTCACCATGGCCAACACCATGTGGCCTAGCATCCTCGGCATGAAGAGAAAACCGCCCCAAATGCTCCATCCCATGTCATTCAAACTCAAGCCCCTGGGGGATCCCATAGAGGGAAACAATTGAACAACCAAATATAGGACAACATTCTTGTTCTGGATGAAGAATCACACTAGTCAAATGCAATGAAAAATAATGAGAATATGAAAATCTCTGATCATCCGTATCAAGCCCACCAATCAAATATGGCATCAAAAAATGAGAGGAAGAAAATATAAGCTCATGCATATTAAACCCACTGGTAAAATACAATGTTAAACAATGAGTAGATGAAAATCGATTCCCATGTATATCAATACCTCTAGTCAAATATGGTGTCATTCTATGAGCAAATTCAAATCCATGCTCATGCATATCAAGACCGCCAGTCAAATATGGTGCAAAACTATGAGAGATGAAAATACTTGATCATTCATATAAATTATTCTAGTAAAATACAATATAAAAATATGATAAGATTAAAATATCAACTCATTAATATCAACACCTCCAATAAAATATGGTAATAAACTATGTGCAAATGAAAATCTCTGCTCATGCATATCAAGCCTGACAATTAAATACGGTGGTAATTGGTAGTTGAAATACCTCAGCTATGAACCATGGTCAGGCTCATATTCCAACTTCAACATTGAAATAGTTATATATCAATGTTCATATTAAGGATGTTTTCCATCATGTCTTAGATATGATGGAAGGTCATACATCAATTCCTAACCACATCCTACAAACATTCCAAGACGTGATTGCGTCAATGGAAATAAATAGGAGTAAAGCACACAATCTCTCCTACTTGAGTAGAGTGACTCATCCACACAATGGGAGGGTCACGTATGAGTATATATACATACCTACTCCCATCAAACAGGTTTTTTTGAAACATTACACGATAAATGGACAATCGGATCAGGTGCACATCCTCATTCAAACTGGGGAACACTATACCATTTCATGGGCTGTTCAAGGGTGGGCATGTATCCCTACTAGAATTCTAGAAACTAATCATCATGATCTGATAAAAAAAGGATTCACTCAAACCCACTCCTATTCAAGTGAATCATCATTCACAACATGTGGTTCTAGCTACCTATAGAAGAGCTTTAAAAAATAAATTCCACATAAGGAAGTTCAAAATGTTGGATCAGACTCAAGACCCTTATTTGTTAAAGGATAGAGTTCTTGAGGATATGAAACATATATAAATGGTAGTCTATGATCCTTATAATCTATTACCAAATTATGGAAGTGGTATTAGTAGTCGTGAAGGTATTCCTTGCATCATTCCTACCAGCAGCTCTGGAGGTCTTCCCCAGAATGTTTACCATAAAGGCCTTTATTGTGGGAATAATTCAATTGATCATGAGAGATCATCTCCTAATGAGTGGTATGAAATCTCTACTCATGTCCAAAGGATCATTCAGTAATAATTTCTTCCCCTTACCTATTTAAATATGAGAATACCCTCATATTCTGAGGTTCTTGGAAAGATGGGGACAATCATGCTTGATACCCTATTAATGAAATGTGGAATTACTTCTCAAACTGGAGATTGTATGAGGAAATAGTCATTCTCTAAACCACTTATGGATCATTTCCATTACAATGAGATCCCTATTATCCCTAATTATTGTGAAAAAATAACCATTAAGTGCCCATATTGGGCTGAAAAAGTGGAGGAACCTCTTGCAAAAGAACAAAAAATATGTTGCTTGTGAAAAGGAAAATGTATAGGGATAATATACCCATCATTTTTTTCCTCATACACTTTTCATTTTATCATCCCATGTATATTATCATAAGAGTTAATACACAACATCCATATGAACTATAACACCCCGACCCCTCTAGACCGGAGCCGGTGCATTACTTGTTATATTGGAATGGTTAGAAGGAATTAAAATCCTAAAGGAATGATTAGTTTAGTAGTATTGAAGAAACTAGATACATAAACGTAACTCAAATTACATTAGAGAAGGTTACAAAATACAATACATAATAAAAACTAATAACTGCATCCACATGAACTCAATAAATGATCTCCTCTTCATCACCTGTTGAAGGTATACAGTGAAAGGGGTGATCTCAAACACTTAGTAAGGGTTACAAATAGCAGAAGCATGAATCAATAATAATTGAATCATAAACAAATATGGCATGGTTAATAAATGAAAAACACACGCCATTAATAAATTGAGAAAGGGAATGCATCCATATATTTTTTCATAGTGAAAATCTCATGGATTGTAATAACTGATAATGAATAAATAGAATGATTATTAACTAGACATCATGTATCTATCAAATGATATCATAATATCATAAAAATGGTTTAGTTCTATGGGTAGAAACCTGTCTGATTTTTTAGAAACAAACTCGAAGGGTTTGTCACCAACTGATTTGTCTCATGAGACCTACCGATGCATAGAGGGGCTATAGAGGGCCCCACCATCCACTGCATGTCCAAATAATTCTTTATACATTTATTCAATACAAGATCAATATGCCTTTTCAATATCCTTATAGAGTAGAGTATACTGATTCATCAATATTTCCATAATTAAAATAACTTTCCAAATAAACACCATATGTAAAATGGTATACGGTTTAGAAAACAAACGTATCCTTGATATGAAATTATGGATATTTAATAAAAATATAATTTCAAAGGAAAATTGATCTCAAATGGTCATTAGGTACACCATATAAGGATTATTAGGTGCACCATACAAAGTTAGTCACAAGAAAATAGTAGTTGAGACAAAGTCTCTTACCACAATGTAATTGGTCGAATCATATGACCAGAACATAATAACCCTCAAATTAATCATTTAATATCATGAATATAAAGAGAATAATGTTATTATATATCAAATGTAAGTACACATATACCACATATAAGAAATAAGTGGCGAACAATGAAAATCTCACAGAAATGAAAGTGATATGAGAAACCCCTTACAAACATTTAGACATGGTAATGAGTGTTATTGAGAGGGATTAATGAGAGTTAAAGAGGTATTCCATTATTTATATGTCACAATGACAGTATGGTGAGGTGAAAAAACATACCCCATAATTAGTAATTAAAAATAAAAGGGCACAACATAGGGGAGATTCTTGAACAAAAGTGAGAGAGAGGATCCCTTACAAAGATTGTTTCATTAGAGTGACGATAAATCAATGAACTATTTATGTGTGACAAATAAAAATCCATAAAATATAATTTTATATACAGTATAGAAAAATAATAGGTCATTCACACATATTCTTGGAATAATATAACCAATGAAATTGATGTTCAACTCAAAGAATGAAAATTGAGTTAAGCAATCCCTTACCTTTTGCTCGAGTGTGTTCTTCATTTGTTTTAATGACCTGAATAACAAAATTTAGCTCCATTAATTAATAATTACATAACATCCTATAAATTTAATTGATTTATTATAACCTTATTAGGTTCATTCATGGCCATTTTAATGGGTTTAAGAGGTTCAATTTTCTTGTTTTGGAAGCATTTTCTTCCTTAGTTTTCATGATTCGTTTACTTGTTTTCATGAATGGAAGTTCATTTCAAATGTGGTTTAACATACAGAATTGTTAATATATATTATAAATAAAATTATGGAGATATAAATTATCTTATAATTATTTTGGGTTATATACCTTGATGATGATTCTTTAGTTAAAAGTTTATTACAAATATTTAGATTAACTTGGCTGTTTTGTTTATAATGAACTTGTTTTGTATTATTATTTTATATTATGAGTGTTTAAATATTACAGAACATTAATGAGATGAAATACATATATTATTATCTGTTTCAAGCATTAAAATGGTTTTATGACCAGTAATGGGGGAGAAAGTGGAGAACGAAACTCTGTTGTCCACAAAGGTTATAAATTGGAACCTCATGGATGTTGATTTCGTTTATAAAAATAAAAGAGAGGGAGTAAAGATATTGATGACGGTTCTTACACTAACATGATATAATTCCATTATATAGATGATACTATATTTTATCATTCTCATTTGGATATAGGAGGTGAGGAGAGAAAAATAAAAGAGATGAACTTGAAAATAAAAGAAAAGGTGAGAGATCCCTTATGAAAATTCGGTAGCCTAACAGAGTCGCTTAAAACTTCATAAAATGAAATTCTGAGAGAAAATGGGTATATCGTCATATTAAAATAAAAATTACAGTTAGAAGAACACATAAAATCAAACCCCAACATATGAGAATGTAAAATTAAATAGATAACATAAAGGAAGTGTCGACTAAAAGAAGAGAATGAAGGATTCCCTTACCTTGTAGAGTAACTCCAAGATCTTGAAGGATGGGACCTTGGGGGCTTAAGGACACCTTGGGAGGACTTATAGGGAGGTAACACCACCATATATTTGAGGATATTTAGTTTTTAATGAATGAAAATGAAGGGGGTGAGTGGGTATTTATAGTAATTAAGAGAGAGTTTTTTATTAATTAAAAGGGACACCTCGTTAGTGGTTTTCACAAAACCATGGGATTTACCATGGTATTTGCCCATGTTTTAATCCACTTGGGACACATAATGTAATAATATACTATACACAATTCTATCATCCCTTTATATTAATTATTACATCATTATGATGTCATTAAACTACCGAAAACTCAAATCTATATTTTTACTATTCACGAAAAATTTGAGTATTTTAGAAAACTCCAAAAAATCACCCTAACCATTTTTTGATGTGTAGAATTCAAAAATGAACTCCATTTTTTTAAAATAATTTTCTAAGTATTTTTAATTTAATTTTTAAATAAAATCAAAGTTAATTCAAAAAAATAACAATTTAAAGGTATAATATTTTCGTATTACATTGAAAAATTAATTAACTTCTAATTATATTATTACCTTAAGAAAATAAAATATTATCATTATTTATTATTTATAAGGGTCATATTACTATTAATATTACTATTCATAAGGGTATGTTACTATTCATCAAAAAATCAAGTTGGTTCTATCAGACTCCAAACGACTTACGGTCACAACTCTAGATGATTGTTTTTCAAAATTCAAAACATAGAAGTGGAAAATTTATGTTTAGTGGATAGAATATAACTTTCTCCTATAATGTTTTGTTTCATAAAATAATTAGTGCTTCATGAAATATGGGCAATCTAATGAATAGAAAGTATTTAAGAGAAACATACCACAAAATGTTTGGGGTGTTATATGAACCTTTAGACAATTCTCTGCCACTTGAAAGTGAATTTCTTACTTTATTATGGGTATGAAGACCATTTTAAAGTATTAAAAGAGATTAAATGTAACATTTACTTGGAAGCCCTTCCAGGTGAAGAAGAAGAAAGATATTCAACTGGAATTCCATAATTCATAACATAAATTATGTCATATAATCATCAATACCCCCACCTAGAGTTCATATCTAGGGATGGGGAAAACATGGAGCTTTGAATTTCACCTCATTCCCCAATTAGTAAAATCCACCCAAGGTGACATCCTATAATTTTATTAATCTATGGAGGCTATCATAAAAGACCCTCACTCAAAAAAATGGAGCACCCGACAGGAATCATCCTTGAATACGTCTCAAAAGTGTTAGGACCAATGAGAGAAATCGATTGAAAAACTCCTGAATAAGACAATCGATAATATTAATAAGGACTCTTTATTAAGGTAATCCAATTAGTAAGCACTATTGATTCCCTCAAAATTAAGAAATTTGCATGGAAATCATGTGTTTCACCCAGCTCTTTCTCAAACAAGGATGCAACAGTCGTCGTAGTATGGAAGAATCACTAGCCCATAGGTTTGGGGGAATTTTTAAAACAAAGTTTCCCACAAAAGGTGAAAAATTAATCCTTAGGCACGACAATATAGTAAAGGTGGAAAATCCAACCCATAGGGTGAAGTACATTTTTACCTCAACCCTGTATTCAATAGAAATAAATATTTTCTTGTTTAGGGGGAACACCAAGAAATTAGGTATCCTAGTTTGTCCTGTCTCATGACCTACCTCCCTTAGAAAGGACACATGCGACAAGGTCATTTGGGGGTTCACTCTGAGCCACTCTTTTCTAAGAGATTGAAGAGGATTATATAAAGAAGTAAAGAGGTCTAGTAAATAGAACAAATAACATTCCTATCATTTGATTTACAATCTAACACCGATAATGAATTTTGTGTCGATGAACATTAGGGTCATCACTCATGTGGATGGCCCTGAAGATTATTTCAACACAGAGGTCCAAGGAGAGGATGATTCTATTTAGATTATAGTACAAAATAAGGTAAATGAAGAAGTTTTGTGCACCAGGAATCATAAGCTTTCCAAAAAGTTTGGGGATCCATATAATGTTCCAACATTACCCCCTCAACAAGTTTCTGTCAATTAAAAGGGTAAAGGACAAACTACATCCTAAAATTCATCAGGAAGAGTTGAATCAGTCACATTAGAATAAATAATTTCTTGATATAAGTAGGAAATACAAGAGATGATGAAGTTAAATACAAAACTACTTAGTTGAAATATTCCTGCTAAGTATAACCTTCAAAAAGAACCTCATCTCACCATCCCAAATGATACCCATTAGCCAGAGGGTCTCATGATACCAACAAGAGTGTAGCCAGAACATCCACTCCACCCTATGCCTAGGTTTCCAGTTTACCTAGACTCAATCATGGAAGGATATCAAGAATTCCCTCTATTAGGGAAAAACCATAAATTATTCAATCAAACCCTCAAAAGATATCCCATACCAAATTTTATCCATGAATATTGGTGAATCCAACATGTCATTCCCTACTTATTACCACCCCTGTTCAAGATATTGTTCAAAAAAACATTCATAAAGAGATTATTAACACTATTAAATCATCGGAATCTTGGTTGGAAGATGTGGAGGAATGGTTTGTACCAATACATTAAGAACATAATCCATACCCTGAATGGGTGAGTGCAATCGCACACCTTCCAAATTTTAGGATCCCTACATTTCTAGTATTCTATGGATAAGGAGACTCGGAGTAGTATCTGACACATTTTGTGTCCCGTTGTGATACCATGATGGAAAAACCTCTACAAAAAGAATAAATGAAACTTAGATTCTTCATGAAAATCATACAAGGATCAGTCTTTGTATAGTACACCAGTTTGCCAACTTAGTCAATTTCATGATGGAAAGATCTCTATCAATAGTTTATATTTCAATTCAGCTCAATGCTACAAAATAAAACAATCCTTGACCTTTCACACTAAAAATAATAAGATAACGAGAGGGAATTGTATTTCATTGTTGGTTGGAAGGAGAAGACCTACTCCCTGAAACTATAGCTTCCCTAAGAAGATTTTATTTCTCTCAGTATAGATAACCTCTATCATGATTTGTGAATTTTTATCATCTCGATAAGATATACAGGTGGTATTATGAATCTTACTATAGTTTATTAAAGAATTAAAGACTCCATATATTGATCTAATATCAATTTTTGAATGATTCCGTCAGCCCTAGGGAAGAGAATGGGAAAGGAATAGGCTACAGCTGTCGCACTTAATCCAGACTCTACACTAGCTCTAGCTCCAAAACCCACACCATATTGTGCAACACCCCTTAAATGTAAAAAAATACACTCAACTTATTAGTAAGAGTATAGGGGACTAAGGAAAAATCAATTTTAGGATATAAATAATAATTTTTATTCATTCAGAGATGAGAAATTTCCTAGCTACTTTATAGCAGCAATGGAAAATGGTTTACTCTACTTTCCAGAGCCCAAGAGGCCTAACCAGGTTAGTCCTGATGATCATACAAATTATTTCATGTTTCACCAAAAAAAAATTCACACCATTTTGGAATAATTAATTTTCAAATACATCCTAAAAAATGGTACACTTTAGGAACGTAAATTTGGAGAAACTTCCATAACAAGTAGCGTATGTTTCTGATACTTCTCCGAAGGAGGAAGGTGAGTAGAAAAATGTTACTTGAAAATGAGAATACAAGTTTAGATATTGGTTGACTTAAAATACAATCAACTGAAATCATTCCATACTGTGATCATTGTTAAAGCAATCAACTATACCTCCCCCCACTTTCATGGGGGAAAAGATGACTATGTTGGCACACAAGCCTCTAAAGGACAATCTTCTAAAAAACTACATGGATTAATGGTGGGGAGAAAATTAAAGAATATAAACCTATATCAAAACCAAAGTTGGATTTAAATATCTCAGACTTTATGCCTTCAGTTTCAAAACTACGGCCTCTACCCCGCCAAATGGTACTACCAGAATTGGTAGGATAGATAGAATCCTTATCGAATAAGGAATTGATCTTCAGTTCTATTAATGTAATTAATTTAATGGATCTACTATTATATTATGATTATGTCTATGAAATCATTTTCCCCACACCCTATTGGGGAATTGAAGGAAGAGGCCACAGGAGCTGAGGATATAGGGGAAGATACAGTCGCAGCAAAAACTAAAATTTTAGCAATCCCCCTACTCAAACTATTAGTGCTATGGAAACTCATGGAAGAGATATTCATAGATTACAAAAGGAGAATACAAATCCCAATATATATTCCAAAATCCACCCTAACTTGATCAATTTGGAATATTGATCAGAGTGGGCACAGGTTTCCAATCACCCTCAGCAGGCAAGCAGACCTATTCAGCCTAACCCATCGAGGATAAGAGCACATTCAACTCTTGTTTTGAGAGTCAATCCACTTATGTCATGTACTTAATCTCTTAAATAGTATATGAAAGAGAATATCCATGTCAGTAAGATCAGTATTCTAGCCTATAATTATGACATATTCAAGTAATTATTCCAAATTTTGACCAAGTTTTCAATCATGGATGTCATTAGTTTATCCAAAAACCTTAGGGAAGCACTTATAGAGGCTTTTTTGATCCCCCAAGAGTTTTAAGTTGAGGTTTCCACCACTGAGGTCAGTCAGTTTGAGATTTATCTAGTAGAATGTCATGTGAATATCTCTATTATAGAGAAATATAAAGAGGTTGTTATGAAAAGAAGCATCAAATCCTTTTACATGTTTGGTAGGATAAATGGTGTTGCTGACTGATGGGATTTCATTGATAATGGATTGGGAGTTAATATCATTCTCATATAGACACTTCATCGGTGGGGCTACAGTAAGGATAACTTAAATCCTTCCACTATGATGCTACAGGGTTATGAAAAAAGTGAACAAAATACACTATGAAAAATAAATCTCAGGGCTTAGTTTGGGGACCTTGTATCCAACTCGGAATATATGATTCTTTGACAGGATACAGCCTTCAATATTTTTATAGGAAGGAATTGGTTTCATAAACATGCATAAATTCTCTCATCATACCATAAATGCCTCAAATATTTCATTAATGGACAAATCAAGACGTTTCACACTGATAAGGCCCCATTCAAATCTTGTGAGTTGCATTATACTGATGCAAGATTCTATCAGATGGAGGGGAAACAACCCATGGTTCATGGTGTCACTTGGTTCACTGCCCCAAATAGCCTATAAATGAACCTATCTATCCCTTTAAAATAGATCAATGAAGATTACATGTTACCCATAAATCAAGTCGAGCATATGAGTCCAAATTTATGTGCATATTCAACAAAATTCATAATATCAAACATGATAACTAAGCCCAATAGCATTGAAAAGGTCACTGACTCTCCAGAAAATGGTAAAATCTCATATTAAAATCCCCTCATTCCATCCCCTGAGCATTGAGAAATACCAGCCTCATCAGCTAAGTAGGAATAGGTTTTCATGTCACCAGGAGAGGATGAATATACTTTTTCTTCATCTCTCACTCCATCCACTATAGAGTTTCAAAGATACCCCACATTTTCAGCTAGGTCAGAGGAATTCACTTCATATTCTAGATGTCAAAACACCAGATCCTCTCCTAACTGTGGAGAGATTACTTCATTGCTTACTTCCCCTAAGAGTATGACAAAAGTGGTAGGGGAGGAAGAGGATGAGGATGAGGACTTTAGGGATTCCCCTAGATCATTTGAGGATGGTGTTTCTACCACCATTGATGAAATCATAGAGATAAATTTGGGTACATAAGAGGACTTGTGGCCCAATTTTATTTGTGTGTCCATGTCTTCTTAAGAACAAGAGGTATATACCTCCTTTATAAAACAATATCATGACAAGTTTTCTTGTAATTACACATAAATGTCAGGCCTTGATCCTAAGAGGACCACTCACCATCTAGTCTTTCCAAAGGACCATCAGGTCTATAAGAATGTAGGTAGAAGGACAAATCTAACTCACACTACCAAAATTAAAGATAAAGTTAACAATCTCATAAAATCCAACTTCATTTGGGAGGTCCAATATCCAAAAAAGATGTCCAATATAGTCCATATCAAGAATAATAATGGTAAAATTAGAGTTTTCATCAAATTCAAAGATCTCAATTGGTATTGTCTAAAAGGTGAATTCTTAGTTTCGATTACAGAATTTTTTATTGATGTGGTGACTAATATCAATCCCTTTCCTTCATGGATAGCTACTCAGGATACAAAAAATTCGTATGAAACCTAAATATGAGGAATCCACCACTTTTATATCACGTCAAGGAGAATATTTTAATTAGGTGATTCCCTTTGGTTTGAAGAATGTTGGAACTACATACCAGTGTTACATTCATCACATCTTTAGGCCCTTTTTGGAAAAAAATTTGAATGCAACATTGATGATATGGTGGTAAAATTGCAATAACACCCCAACCACTTTGTTTACCATGAAACCATATATGGTAAATTGAGATAGCATAGCCTGAAAATAAATCCCTTGAAATTTCATTTTGGAATTACCTTAGGGTTATAGGATTTATGGTATGTCATTATGGAATAGATGTTGGCCCTAAAAATATAAAGGATATCCTTAACATGTCACCTCTAAGAAACCTCAAAGATTTAAGAGAACTTAAAGTAAACTTGGCTTACATTCACTTCTTTATAGCTAAAATTTCATGAATTTTTTCCCTTAACCTGGTTGATGAAAATGGGGGTTAAATATCAGTGGATTGATGATTGTTAGGATAAATTAAATAGTCTCAAGAAATATCTTTTGTTCCCATCAGTTCTAATTATTCTTATTAAAGGAAGACTGCTCATTTTTATATGAAAACCCTAGAGTGGTCATTGGGTTCATATCTTGCACAAAAAAATTATTTCTAGAGAAAATAATCATTTATTACCTCAGTCAAACCATACTCGATATTGATAATCATTATTTAGATATCGAGAAGAGTTTTTGCCTATAATATTTGTGGTCCAGAAACTGAGGCATTACCTACAGCATAACAATGTCTATTTTCAATCTCATGGTAACCCACTCAAATACATTCTTAGTTGTATTATGTTTATTGGACGTCTATCTTGATGAGCAGTCATCCTATATTATTTTGATATTCATTTATTTCCTCAAAAATTAGTAAAATGATAGGCGTTTGTAAACTTCCTTAAAGAACATCCCTCAACATAAATGATGTCATTGGATACTAAATTACCTGATGAATATATCTTCTCTATTCAATAGGTCCCCTATATATGAGAGCTGTATTTCAATAGTGCATCTAGAAGCCCAACTGGGAAGATTATGGAAGACCCAAAGCTCAACAAAGTTGGGTAGGGAGTCATGCTCTTTTCCCCAGCAAATATTGTTCTACCCTACTCCTTTCTATTATCAAAAGGATGCATTAACAATGAAATAGAATATCAGGACCTCGTCATAGGGATAGATCTGGAACTTCAAGAACCAAAAAATCACTTTAAGATAAAGGTAGATTCATAATTGGTCATCAAGTAGGTCAATGGTGATTGTGTTATCATAAAAGAAGATTGGATCCCCCTTCTTAACTATTCCTGAGGATTGATGGAAAAATTCCCCTCAGAGTTGACAATGGTTCACATCCCGCGCTCACAAAATGCCCAAGAAGATTCCCTAGAAAATGATTCTACATATTTGGTAGATCTAGACCGGAATGAAGAACTCATTAGAATTGTGCACCATTGAACGATGGCGCCTTTTGTTCAGAACAACATGTGGGAGATCAACGAGGTCAATTTCATCCCCAAACTAGATGGTGATGCGACTAGTTGGATGACACCCATTATGGACTACCATCAAAATGCATTACTCTCATCAAAAAAGCTGGGAAGGATCAAATCTAATGATGATAAATTAAATTTATTATTTATGATGGCATAAATCACAAGAAAGTACTATATAAGTGGGGCCTTTATGGTGTCTTTCTCGGGTGAATTGATGGGGAAGGCATCTCTTATATCATGAAATAAGTGAACACCAGATCATATGGCGCCCACTAGTTAGGGTTCAAGATCTCTCATCAAATATAAAGTCTTGGGTACAAGTATCCCACAATGATGTAGGATTTCTTGAAATTCACCTGAATGTTCCATTACAATCAGTTACATTCCAAATTCATTCATCAACCCTCAAAGTTGTTTCATACTACCAAATAGTCCTAAGCATTTTCTATATGGAGAATGAAAGTCGTGGGATTATATCCTCCTACCACAACCAAGCTGTTCAAGTACATTCTCACTGAAATTGACTTCTTCTATAAGTGGGCTAAATTTATAACCCTCAAAGAAGTTTGTGTGGGGAATATTTTAAACTTCCTGAGAGCCAATATCTCTACTAGGTTTAGAATCCCTAATATGATGTTGATAGATAGTGGTACTAACTTTCACTCTAATGAGTTGGGAAGGTTTTATCACGAGTATAACATCAAGTTTGGAGTACAAAAAAACCTTCAAGACCTTATCAAATATACTCTAAAAGATGTTAAAATAGAGTCCTTTAATAAGACCATATCAAATATACTCCAAAAATATGGTAGATATTGATAAAAATTCTTGGTAAGACAAGATGATTCATGCCTTTTGGCCTTATCAGACTACAGCCTGAACTACTAAAAAAGTGACCTCATACTCATTGGTATATGAGACAAAGTTGGTCATGCCTATTGAGGTTCAATTTCCATCACATAGCATTGCCATTTGTGAGCAGTTGACTATAGACAAGCAGTCCCAAAAGTGGATAGATGAATTGGAGTGACTAGATGAGAAAAGATTCCATACCTTTAAACACTTGGAAGTTTATCAAAACTATGGTATTTTAAGAAGAAGGTTTATCTATGATCATTTCTCTAAGGAGAACTATTACTAGCCATTCGGACTCCAATGATACCAGGAAAGAAACCTTCAAACCTTGAGCCAAAGTGGGGGGGACCTTATTCCATGCACAATGTCCACTCTAATGAATCTTTTCCCTGACCTTTATTGATAGAGATATTTTTCATCCCCTGCCAATGAAATATTTATCATGAAATACTTAGTGTAATCAGACACTTTAGTCTGGGCTGTAAGAATTTAAACTACATAGAATATCGTCCTCACTACATGATTTCATAATACATAACTAGGTCCTCATCACAGGACCCTAAAAGGTACTACAACATCTTTATCACATGACATTAAAGTGTAGTCTTACCCTGTGTGATAAGAATAGGATGCCTTTGGAAACTATCTCAAGGAACCTCATGTCACAAACATGGTATGCCTCTCATGAGATAATTTTCCAAACACCTGGACAATGTTTATGGAATTTAATACATTTCCTTTCATGTAAAGTAACCTAACATACCAGTCATAAGATGATAAACTGTATGAAAACTTCCTGATCACATGATTTTAAATTTCATAGTAAACGTCCTTAGAACACAATGGTAAACTATAGTCTTTCCCCATGTAATAAACATGGGATAACTTGTGTCGTAAATGTGATATGTTTTGATGTCCTCACCTAATATTAAACCACCCCCAACATCAGTCTTCTACCATGACATGATCTAGAACTACATATGGATTCATTATCATCCCCATGGGATACATAGTGATGCCTAGGTCCCTTATCCTGGGTCCAAACTCATCATTAAATCATCGTGAATTCCTTTCCCTTTGGAATAATGATGGTGTCTCCTATGAAATATGTCTTGATATTTTTTGTGGTAAAGATCCCCCTACAACTCCTTTCGTGTCAGTTAATCATTTATTTCTATCCACACAATCCCCTTTAATAAATTCTAATCCCATTGTGGTTGAATCTATGTGATGATAAATTTTAGTATTACCTCATGGAAAAATGGGGATGCCTCGTGTGACTGAGTGTGAGAGGAAAAATGACAACATCCTAAATATACAATGATAAATGGTAGCCTTACCCCATCCCAGAAATATAGGATGTCTCACGACATCCATGGGATGCCTTAATGTCCTCTCCATAGAGGATGCCACCATTTCCAGCATCGGTCTTCTACCATGCCATATTTCAAAACTACGCATGGATTAATTCATATCCATACAGAATACATAGTGACACCCAGATACTTTTTCCTATACCATCTTTAGTTTATAGAAAAAAACTTCCCCTTCCCTACATATGAGATGGATCTATATAGGTAACTTTATCATCCATGTCCAATGTCGGGCATAATTCTTCTTGTATGCTTGGACACATTCCTTCCACATATCATACTCCTTGTACTATGAAATTTTGGATCTCCATAAACTCTCTAGACATTGATAATAAAATTTCATAATCTTGAGGACACCTTTGTATGACTATGAATTGATACTCCCTAGTTTGGCTTTTCATAATTCACCCACAAAATAGGCATGTCAACCAGAGGTACATTCGCCCTCAAGAGAGACCACTTTAATATTTGTAATCCCTAAAAACATTGTGCTGGAAATCGCAACTCAAACATGGTCCATGGTTATTCCTTATCTTTTTATCCCATATCATTTATCCTAATCCAAGAACCCCCAAGATCATGGTTTATGATTTCCCTCTTCACGTTTGAGGCACATCGAAACATTTTGGACCAGTAAGCATTTTATCACTCATTTTTTCCATAACGTATGGTACTAGTGATATGACCAAAAACTAAAATACACCTCTATCCTTTTCATATGACATTAAAATATGTGGTTTCCTAGAAATATGTGTGGTTTGATTCTTTATCTGGTGGGATACATAGTGATGCCCAAATCCTACATCCTGGTCTATTCATTATTTTAAAAAAAACTCACTATCTTATGTATGAGTCAAATCTATATAAGAGGGTCCAATAAAGGTTGTCATCCCATCCATGATCTTATATACAAAAAAATAAAGTCCCCTTTTCCACATAATAATTTAATTACTATTGGGAATCCTTCTAGAACTAAATGTGGTTTGATTCTCGCTTTGAAGAGATACATAGTGATCCCCATATCCTATGTCTTGGGCCCAGCCACAATTTAAAAAAATACCCCTTTCCTGCATATGGGTTAGACCTATGTAGGGAAACATTTCTCTCCATTCTTGAGAAATTTTGATATGAAATACTCCTTTTGTATTTAGTCAATTTCCTTCCACAAACCAAACTCTATGTATGGTGATATCTGAATCTCCATAAGATTTTTCAGCTATTGGAATAGAATATCAAAGTCATAAGGATACCTTTTTACTATGCATTGATATGCCCATAGTTTGTCTTTATATGATTCTCACAAAAAAATGTTTTTTCAACCAAAGGCACATTCATCCTTAGGAGAGACCTCTTCCATCTTCGTAATCCCTAGAAAACATTATGTTGGAACTGCTTTTCAAACATGGTATGCGGTAATTCATTGCATAATTTTCTCATATCACTTATCAAATCCAAAAGCCCTGAGACTACTACCTATAAATTTTTCCCTTCATGCATGAAAATGATGGAACATCATGTTCAGATCACTATGGAATGGAAAATCATTAATCTATTTTTTTCAAATCCATGTGACCTTAAGAGAAACAATCATACATCCCCATAACATGACATTAAATTATATGGAACATGTACTTATCATAATGACATTAAACTGTATTACATCCATTCAAGACCTACAACTTTAAACTATAAGAAAAGGTCCTCTTCACATAACCCTAAATTGTAGAATCTTTGGGTCCTTGTAACATAACATTAAACTATGTGACACATAGTCAATTCAATATGACCCCTAGATTGCATGAGATTTAGATCCAGGAAATGTTATCTGGTATTGGCTTTGGAGACTCACATTATTCCAATCCCATTCCAAAATGAAATATAAAAATTCCATTCCCCTTTACAAGAATTTGATCTATATATGGGTCATATCCTTTCTCAATAATTTAGGGGTCATGGTTATCATGCTCAGCTATGAGTTTTCATTGACATCAATCATGAAACCCAATTGAGGAAAAAATGACACCCCATGTAACCTGTGTGCACTTTCATGTGAATTTAAATGATTTCCCAAATTTCCTCTTGTTTCTCATGTTGATACATGAATCATGGGAACTTAGAGGATATGGAGGATCATTTTGATTATAATGAATCTTCACCTCATGAAACATTTATTATTACCTCTTTCCCACCTTCATGAGAGATCAATCCATGCAGAAGTATTTGGAACACAAACCATTGGTACCTCAGAACATTAATACCTCATTTTGTGTGTATGAGTTTGATCTATGCAGAAGATTTTGAAACATGAATTATAAAAAAACATAAGACTAGAAGGGGTTATTATTTAGATTATAAGGGGTTATAAGCCCTTTTAAATAAATTAGCATCAGTTTTCAAAAACTTCTATTAATGTACCTGCAACATTTTATTAGAGGCAGTTGTAGTAAACCATTGGTAAGGTATGTGTGATATTAGTGGCGGTTATTTTAGAGGGGTTATAACCCACTCTAATTTTTCATAAAAATGCCAAAAATAGCTCAATTAAAGGCATTTCAAACCACTTATAATTTGTGTACCATTTTATAGGGGGTTTAAACCCCCTCTAATTTTAGATAAAAATATGATTTAGAGGTTCTTGGAATCGCCTCTAAGTGCACAATTTTAGGGTTGGTTGGATAGAACCACCCCTAAAATTGTTCATTTTAGGTTTTTTCTCAAAAAAATATTTAACTGAACCCTCTTATACCTGAGAACCCCTCCCCCCTCCCCCTCCTATCCCACGGTGCCCCACCTTTTCCTTTGGTCCACCCATAGAACCCTCCTATACCCAAGAACCCCCCTCTCCCCCTCCTATCCCACACTCCTCCACCCTTTGCCTTCAGTCCCACATACCACTTGTGTGTTGCCCAGTGATAAGCCCCTCTCCCATGTACCACCCTCTATACACAATCCCCCCTTTCCCTCCGGCCCCACATACCCTCCAACACGTGCTCAGAAATAAGTCCCCTCATACCATGTATAAAACATCACTTAAAGGGAATCGAACCCCCACCGATCCACAACCAAATCCACCAAGCTAATGCCCTCTGACCACTATCCCATATTTATTTTAATGCTATATTATACCCATGCATATATTTATATATTGTTTATTTTTTATTTAGATATATGTTATTTATATAATATATTTAAATACATTTAAATATATAACGTATATATACATTTATATAAATTAATGTATTCATGTTTTTATTATGTATTTATTTTATAATATATTTAAATCTCATAGTTCAATATATATATCACACTATATATTCAAATATATATATACACATTTTTTTGATGAAAAATGTATATACATATACAACTCAAAATATATATATATATATATATAATATTTATATATATTATTTACTATATTTATATGTATATAAAATTATATATTTTTTATATTATATGTCTATATATTACCCAAATATATTATACAAATATATATATATATATATAATTTGTATGTACACAGTTAAAATAATATTAATAGATATATTACATATTTATATGAATATAAATATGAATTATATATTTTATAAATACATTTATATGTATACAAATATATATGTTATATATTTATATATGTATACGATTTAATATATTTGTATTATATTATATTTAATATACATACAATTAATATAATATATGTTTAAATTAATTATTATATATATATATTATCATATTATATATATTTATATAATATAATATAATATTTCTATATAGATGAAATTTTATATATATTTATATATAAATATATTTTACATATTAAATATATTTTACATATTAAATATATTTATACTTATATATATATATATATATATATATATTATGTATACAAATTTTTTTTAATATATTTATATTTATATTTATAAATACATTTATATTTGTGTCTCTGTGCCTTTATTTATTTATATAATATTTATATATATAATATAATTATAATATATATATTTATATAATTATTTTTATATAATTATATATGTGTGTGGGTAAAAATAATATTATTAATTATTATTATTATTATTACACATATTTTTAAACTATAAAAATTATATTTTGGTTTTATAAATACTATATTTATATATTTTTTTATTTATATTATACATATATTATATTAAATACATTTATATTATATCATGTATAAACATATGTATATATATATAAACACAAAATTAAATACATTCATATTATTGAAAATATATAATTTAATTAAATGATATTTATATTTACTAAATTAATTTATAATTAATATGGTATATTACAATATATATAAAATAATTATAATATATATATATATTATAAAATATTTATAATATTATATATATATTATAATGATATAATATTTATATTTATATTTATATTAAATTGTGTCTATGTTATATATATATGTATACATAATATAATATAAATGTATTTATACATAAATATACAATAAAAATGTATTTAATATAATATATGTATAATATAAATCATAATATAAATGCATAGTATTTATTAAACCTTAAATAAATTTTATATATTTGAATAAATATATTTATAATTACATTTGTATTATGTATACCAATATTTATATATATATATATACATTTTTGTTTATATGTATAAGTATTTATTTAATGTATTTATATAATGTCTTTATAGGTGTGTGTGTTTATAATGTATTTGAATATAGTTAGATAATGTGTTTATGTAATATATATATACACACACACATACACATGCACACATATATATTATAAAATGTGAGATTTATTTTTAAAAAATATTTAGGGGTTAAAACCTCCTCTAATCCAATGGATTAGTGGTAGTTCATGAACCCCTATAATGTCATAAAGTGGAGGGGGTTAAAACCCTCTCTAAATAAAGGGATTAGTAGAGATTCATTAACCCCCTCTAACCTAAGGGATTAATGGCGGTTCATGAACCCCCTCTAATGTCATAAATTAGATCGGTTCAAAACCCCCTCCAATTTAAGAGATTAGTTAGGGTTTTGAACCCCCACTGTTTCCTTTACAAAAATCATTATATATATATATATATATATATCCTCAAAAATACAAATGAATATTATATATATTTCCTCTAAAATCCAAAAAAAAAATTATATATATATATATATATCACCTCTAAAATCCAACCAAACATATATCACCACTAATTATTAAATTAATGATAGTTTTGACGAAACCACCACTAAAATCCAACCAAATATTAACAAAATTCGGCTAAAATTTTTAGGGGGAGTTGTGAACCCCATCTAAATTCTATTATTAGTGGGGGTGTAAAAAAACCCCTCTAATTTATATAGAAAATTAATTTAGAGGGGTTTGTGCATAACCCCCTCTAGAACCCACCCTCTAATCACCCTTTTTTAGTGATGTTCCTTGGTTTGTGGACACATGCTAAGAATAAAATGGTTATCTCCATGCACATGAGTTGGGTCTATGTAGGGATTCTCTTATTCATATTTTTTTTCTTTTTCCCATTATTTAAGGTTAAATATGCTAATATGTGTACATTCTAACAAGTAAATAAATCAAATCCAGCATTACTATAAAAATTGCAAGGAAAAGATAGAATAAAGAGACAGATGATTGAGAACCTCAATATTTCCATTCATTGGAAAACTTTTGGGAAGAACATCCACACCCTTGAGTCTCTCCTTTACATTATTATCAAATGATAATAAAATAAATTTATTACAATGGAGTTTGACCTACTTTATTCAATAGATCTCCCAATGCCTAATGTGAGGCATTTAGGGCCTACGCTAGACTGGTTCTTTATGCCACTTCAACTTCGGCTAATGGATGAATCTTCCTAACAAATTCATTTAGATCCTGCCATTTCTATTTTATGGATTATATCACCATGTTTTTCAATGAAAATTGTGCCTTTATTCTATCCTCATGAGACTCATATTCTCACAACTCCATGGTCTGTACAACAATCTAATTGTGAAGCTATGATTCCTCTGTAGTTAAGTGATGAAACTTAGTAGTATTGTCCTTTAAAGAATTTTTATGATTATTGGAAAGATTAAATTGTATAAGATCACATTCATGAGTGAAAAAATCCTCTCAAGAGATGATAAATTGATGAATAAGTACATTTAAGTATCGGTAATCAAATCCCCATGTGCCTAAGCTTAAGAAAAGTTGAGTAAGGTTGTCCATTTTATTAGTAATATTCTCTAGAGGAGTTTATGTTATGATGGTGTATACTTGGTACCAAGACCATTTTTTATGACTTGATGTTCAATGGAATAACTGGGGTCAAGATATTGTTTACCTATAGCTACACGTATATAATTTGAGATTACATTTGCTACAGGTAGGCTTGCTCCAAATTGAAATATTAAAGAGGAAAAATCCTCCACCACCACCTCCTTTTTTAACTTAGGAACTGAGCTTATAGGTTTGTAATCAATAAATGGGATTCCTAATACTATTTCATTGGTACCGACATCAGTAGGGATTCCAATGGTGCCAGTCAGAAATTTGGGTTCTGCACCACTCTCGAGAAATGAGATCTTAATGATAAAACTCCCCAATAATTCTTTTAATGTTGGGATGAGTGTTTTTCTCTTTAAGAAGATAGAGAAGAGAGATTGACTGGAAAGTAACTCAAAGAAGTTTTCATTTTATACACCCATCAGATTGATTTCCCAACACCCCATTAGTATAGTATTTGATCCACATTTTGGCATAACCCCATGACAATTTAGTCAGATCTTCCCTATAAGGTAGAGAAATTTTCATTCCAGAAAACTCATGCATTATCATCATCCATAGTTGATGAAGGATGACCAGGTGTGATACCTTTTTAATCCTGATTAGGGGTAAATATGCAACATGTTACAGACACTCAAATTTACATGCAAACTTATAATGAGCATAAGGCTCAAAAATGGTCACTCCATCTACCCGAGCATCTAGAATTTCATCTCGCAATGAGAAGATGTAAGATTGTTCCTCTGAAGTCCCTCTACCATTATCTACCACCACTCTAGAGGGTTCTTGTAAAGAATCAGATTTTCCTAGTTTTATTTTTATAAAATTCTTGGAAAAATTATGAGACTAGGTACTAAGATGGTGTGCGATTCTGAGGCTCAGAGTGCCTAGAATGATCGATCAAAAAATGTAAAGTTTTTAAATAGCGCTCATGAGTGGTTTTAATAAAAAGTTTAATAACTCTTAAACGGTTTTCTGGATCAAAAATCTAAGGGCATCGTTGCATTCATAGTAGTGGGTTTACCCTTGGCGCAACTTAATTCTAGTTGGTGCGGGTCTCCTGTGAGAAAACCTAAAAATGGAACAACTATAAATAAAAATAATTAAATAAAATTATTATTATTTTCAAGTCATTATAACTCCTGAATGGTGACTTGGATTGAAAATATGACACCACTATTGAGCTCGTGAGGGTGTTCTTTACTTAGGCGGAGCATAACATTGGCTGGTACAGGCCAACTGTGGAAAGTAGTTTTTGGGATTTACCCATAAATAAAATAATTAAATAAAATTGTTTTTTAATCCTTATAACTCATAAATGGTAACTCGGATTGGAAATATGAGAGTATTGTTGATCTCGTGAGGTTGTGCTTTCTTTGGGTGGAGCCTAACCTCGACCGTCATGGGTCGTGGTTAAAAGTTAATTTTTAGACTTTTTATAAGAGAATAAAATAAACTTAAAAAGGTTTAGTTTATTTCCTTTTAACATTTCTCACCGTGGAGATGCTACGATACAGCGATATAGAAACTCATTCTCCTTTTATAAATAAACTAGTGTGGTGATGTTGTTTTAAATAGAAACAATAACGCTGAAACGCATTAACGTGTTTCCTCTATTAATTGGGTACAAGGTCTAGCATTAGAAATCATAACACTTGAGAGTTTTTCCATAGTTTCCCTAAGGAAAGGAGGAGGAGGCTCTCTCATTGGCAATGATGGATCAGAGGTTGGGATTTGATCAAGCAGTGACGAATCGATGAAAGCCAACGGAACAAGGATCAATGTGGCAAAGTGACTTCAATCAATGTCTGCAAGTGATCCAACTCAAGGTAGGGGTTGTTATTTTGAATTTTTTTTCCCTCATTCTTTATTCCTAAATGATGAATTTGGATCAACCCACGAATAGTTTGACCCACATCTTTATCATTATTGCGGGAGGTTTGGACTGCGAAATGATTTTGGGGGAAATGAGTTTTCTGTTTTGTTTTCGTTATCTTGGTCCTTCTAATAGATTGGATCAATGCCGGAATGAAAAAATGGCCAAGGTTCAATCCTCAGGTTCCTTTTTGTGCTTCTATCCCTCATGTTCTTCGTGTTCTTTATGGAATGATGAACCGTCAATCATTGTGCAGCCATTTCTTGGTGCAACGATCTGACATCATGGATCCAGGATAGTCATGTCACGATGGTGGTGTGATGATGACGGTGATGATCGGATTAAGGTAGTTTTGGAGATATTGAACACGAATGGATTTGCACCATAAAGGTATTGTGGCATGGTTTTGAATACTTGGAAATGAAGAGAACAACCCGAGGACTCTGTAACTTCATTCAGATAGAAAAACAGACCACCAGAGCGCGTCTGTCAGGCCGCAGAAGAGCCTGCCAGCACGTCAGTGCTGGCACCAGCTGCATGCCGAATAGCAAAGGCAATGCGCCATGGAAATGCATTGTGGCAGTGGCAACAGTCACGTCAAAATGGCTACCCACATGGAGGAGGTCGCAGCTTCGAGCCATGGCGGGGTCATCTGTATCCACAGCTCATGCCATGGGCAGGATCTGCGGCAGGCTGAGCCAGCTGTGTAGCATGGAGCGAACGCAGAAGACCACCATGTCCGGGCAGTTGAACTAGCCCATGTCTGAGTGGGCCGAACTGGATCAGAAGGGTCACTCTCGGGCTGGGCCCAGTGAATTGGGTCGGGCTGACATAGCAGGCCGAGATGGTTCAGTGTACCGGGTCAACCTGGTAGGTCGAGTGGGACCCAGTGGACCAGGTTGGGTTGGTGGACCTTAGGTCTGACCAGACACGAACCTGACCAGACCCTTTTCACTAAAATGACCATATCTTCCAAACCGTAGGTCCGATTAATGATCCCTTTGCGATGTTGGGACCCTCATGATGAGAAGATCCTTTTAAGATACTCCAAGTGAGTTTTTTTTTAAGTTTATATAATTTATAATGGTTTGAGGAGTAGATACTCCTGGTACAAAGACACTTGAGTGAGAATAGGTTTGTTTCTTAAATATGGGACTCCCCACATCATGGGAGTAGGTTTGTTTCCTCTGGGTAGCTTTCTTCGGGGGTGTTACTCCCATAAGGGACTAGGGTGCGGGTTCCTAGAGATGTTCATGAAGGAAGAGTAGGTACTCCCCTGTGGGACCAGGGATCGGGTCCTCTATTCATGGATTCAGTACTCCTCTATAGGACTAGCGTGTGGGTCCTCCATATCTAATGTATATAGAGACAGAACTTCCCTACAGGGTAGGGTGCGGGTCCTCTATGATAGGAGTTAGTACTACTCTGTTGTTCTTGGGTGTGGGTCCTCCACACGTGAACTGACAGGGTCGGTACTCCATTATCATACCAAGGCACGATTCCTCTAGTTACTGGGTAGTAATCCCCTATCGGGTAGGGTGTGGGTCCTCAACTTATAAAGTCGTACTTCCCTATGCTATTCGTTTGTGGGTCCTTCATGATTCATACTCCCTTGTTGGATCAGGGTGTGGGTCCTTACTTACAGAGTTGCACTCCCTCATCCTGATTAGTAGTGGGGAGTGGATCCTACATTGGATTTGGAGCTCCCTCAGCTGTCAGACATAGATTTAAGGAGTGGTCCCATCCACTTGATGAGAACTTTACCTAGATAGGAGATAGTGCTCCCTCAACGGACTGAGGTGTGGGCCACTCCTTATAGGAGCGACGGAGGTTTCACGAGATGGTTAGTATCAAGGCTCCCTCATTTGTGTATAGTGGTGAGGGAGGGACTCTCCACTTGGGTTTTCCTTAGTCTTGTGTTGGGCACAAGACAACGATGACTAAACCTCCAATGTTGAGAACTGGAGCTAGACCTATTAGGATGTTTCTGATGGATCACATTCTCTTGGATGTACCATTAGGAATGGTAGATTTATTCCTGATGGATTGTACCTCTCCAACAGGTACCATATTGGATGGATGATATTGTGGAGCATGTTTTTCCTGGTTTTATGTGTTTCCCTTCAAACCTATGATGAGAATCCACTGTATATTTGGTTGGAACCTTATGATTCTTAGTGTCTAAAATGAGTACATCTAGATGTTCTTGGTATATGTATGTACATATACCTATGTGGAGATGACTGTGCATTTATTTTTGGTTTTTTCCTTGTGCTTTACCTTTTTGGTTTCAGGGTGTCTTACTGAGTATTGTTTTACTCACCCATGCACGGGCTTTTCCCACATGTGTCATATATTATGTAGATATTCAATGCTTTGATGGATTCTAGGGAGGTCCAAGACCATGTGGTTCTCAATGAGATCAGATAGATGAGGCATACTCCTACGGCTTGAGGAAGATACCCTTCACCTACCCTTCAGGTAGGGTTATTAGTGGACGAGCTTCAAGGACTTGGGGTTTTACTTGTGTTATGTATTTCTTTTGGTGGGATTTTATACTGGCCTGGTTTTCCACCCTATACATTACTTTCTATTTCACTCTGGTTGTGTTTTACTTAGTGGTTTGCATGCATATATTCCTTGTATTTTTACTTCCCAACACCTTTGGTTTGGAGTTGTGGGTGTGTGTACAAGTACTTAGGCTAATGCCTCACATTTGTGGTAGATTCCTACTTGGTGCTAGTCGCCATCCCCTGGACTATCAGAGGTAGGATTGGGGTAGTCATGGCATGGGCCTTGGGGGAAGGGTCATGATAGAGTGGTATCAGAGGCGTTTGGTTCTACCTTAGGATAGTAGTGAGAGAAGATAGATCTATCAGGTGGTGGATGTGGTAGGAGAACTGGGGAAGTGGTAGGAGGTGGAAGACATTTTGACATGTTACCACCACCACCTCCAGGTGGTCCATACTAGACTCTGGGAGTTAGGGGATAGGGGAGGAGATAGTTGTAATCTTTTGAGGCTTATGACCCCAGGACTCCAGGGATGATAAGATGTACAATATGTTCTTTCTTCTTTAGTTGCATTATTGATAGAAACTTGTGCTAGTGATTTCCTTCCTACCAATTTTCTTGTTTGATACCTAGAGGTTCTAGTTAAACTATTGAATTGATCCTCATGTTTATAGAATCCTACTAGAGGATACCCAATGACCACACAGTGGTGCCAATAGTGTGATCTGACTCTTGGAGGTGAGAGTTTCAGTTGGTATCTCTTGGTAGTGGTGTTGATTCCTTGTGATGTCATTCTCAATATGAACTAAATCCATAGTTCATGATCTGATTGATTGTTTTAGGCAAAGTATATGGTTCATCTACAGTGATGGAACAATATTTCCCTTTATCTTCAATGAGGGAATCCTTGAAACTCTTGATGGACTCAAGCAGAGGAGGGTGTAGTCGATTTCTATTTAGTTGGATAGTCTGACCCTTGGTGTAGTGGATGTTATGAGTCCTCAAGTTTCTTAGTAGTGGTCAAGTATAAGAATGTCTTCCTTGAAGATGTTCTATGTTTAACTCTCTTTAGAGAGTTATAATTCTACATTGTTATACACCCCAGGGTGGCGCTGATATTTATGCTAGTATATTGGATGGATTCTAAAGAGCTTCATGAGCTGGGGGTGCAGATGGGGGACTTGTAGAGGAATGGATTAGTAAGACACAATGTTTCACCCTAGGTAGCCTGAGGTTATTTTTTCGATGACATCTTAGTGTACTCGGAGTTCGAGGGGGAGCATGCGAAACACTTAAGGATGGTCCTGGAACCACTTCAGGATCATCAATTACATGGAAATCTCTTAAAGTTTCTGTCTTGGATTCGGAAGGTCCATTTTTATAGGATAGGGCATCATAGAGGATAGAGTTATGGTGAACTCAGTGGTGAATAACGTAGAAGCATATGCTCCCAATAAGAATCCAATTAGTAGTTATTAAATGAGGCATTGGATCATTTGGCCTTGTTATGGTTATCCTTCTTGTGTGGATATAGAAGAACTTATCTCTAGTGGTTGGTTATTGCCCTTCTACTCTTAAATTATTTAGAGAGGCACAACTCGATGATACCGACTATGAGTCCTTACATTCTTAGTTGTACATAGAGAATACCCCTAATAGACATTCGAAAGGTGGGCAGCATGTGGATCTTAAGAGGAGCACATGGAAGTGAGAGGCTCATAATCGTGCTCAGTTCTCTCACCTTTTTTTTGAGTAAACCTTGTTTGGATTTATGAGGACATAATTCCTTAAGGTGTGGATAATTTAATGACTTAGATATTTCTGGTTCAATTTTTAAAAACTTTTTGGTAAAATTATGAGATCAGGCACTAAGATGGCATGTGATTCCAAGGCCAAGAGTGCCTGAAATGATCTATCAAAAAATGTAAAGTTTTTAAATAGTGCTTGTGAGAGGTTTTCCTAAAAAGTAGAATAACTCTTAAATGGTTGTCTAGATCATAAACATGAGGGCACCGTTGCATTCAAACCAGTGGGTTTACCCTAGGTGTGACTTAATTTTACTCAGTGTGGGTCTCTAGTGAGAAAACCAAAAAATCTCATAACCGTAAATAAAAAAAATAAAAAAATTATTTTTTTGAAGTCCTTATAACTCATGAATAGTGACTCGGATTGAAAATCTGAGACCATCGTCGAGCTCATGAGGGTGTTCTTTCTTTAGGCAAAGCCTAACATTAGCTGGTGCAGGGTAGCTGTGGAAAGTAGTTTTTGGGACATAATCGTAAATAAAATTATTAAATAAAATTATTTTATTTTTTTCAAAATCATTATAACTCGTAAACAGTAACTCAGATTGGAAATCCAAGGGTACCTTTGAGCTTGTGAGGGTGTGATTTATTTAAGCAGAGCCTAACCTCGACTAGCGCAGGTTGAGGGTAAAAGTTAATATTTGGAATTTTTAAATGAGAATAAAATAAAATTAAAGAAGTTTATTTTATTTCCTTTTAACATTTTTCACCACAGTGGATCTGCGACACAACAACGGAGAAACTCATTCTCCTTTCATAAATTAAGTAGTGTGGAGATGTTGTTTCAAAGCAAAATAGTAATACTGAAATGCATTAACGTGTTTCCTACATTAATCGTGGACAGGGTCCAGTGTTAGAATTCATAATGCTGGAGAATTCTTATAGAGTTTCCCTAAGGAAAGGAGGAGGAGTCTCTCTCACTGATGATGACGAATCGAAGTTCAGGATTTGATCAAGCAGTGATGAATCGACGAACGTCGTTGGAACAAGGATCGATGTGGAGATGCAACTTCAATCAACGTCTCCAAGAGATCCAAATCGAGGTAGGGGTTGTTATTTTGAATTTTGTTTTCCCTTGTTCTTGATTTCTAAATGACAAACATGGATCAACCCATGAATAGGTTGACCCACGACTCGATCATTCTTGCGGGAGGTTTTGACTGCAGGATGATTTTAGGGGAAATGAGTTTTCTATTTTATTTCTCTTATCTTGATCCTTCTAAAAGATCAGATCAAGACCGGAATAAAAAAATGGCTAAGGTTCAATCCTCATATTACTTTTTTTTATTCTCCCCCTCACGTTCTTCACATTATTAATGGAATGACGAACGGTCAATCACTGTGCAACTATTTCTTGGTGCAACGATCTGACATCATGAATCTGGGATAGACACTGCATGAAGGAGGTGTGATGACAAAAGTGTTGATTGGATCGAGGCGGTGTGGGAGATATCACACACAAACAACTTTATAGTATAAAAGGATCATAGCATGGTTTGGAATACCTAGAGGTGAAGAGCGTGACCTGAGGACTCAAAAAAAATTCTAAATATCCCGAGCACCATCCTTAGAATAAGATAAAGATCCAAAGTTAGGGTAAGGAAAAGGTGGCATTATGTTTTTCATGTGGAAATACAGTCCACATGAAGGGGAACTACACCCAGAAGCAAGGGGAAGCTAAAGGTGCATTCGTTATCAAGTGTCATCTTTCAATATCTACACACTGGGTATTAGATACAGCTTTTGGTTCTCACATCTATATATAAATGCATGAACCAAGTAGATTCTAAAAGGCTTCTAGAGGAGAGGTGGATTTGAGAGCTACTAATGGTGCGAGACTGGCTGTTATAGCCATTGGTGACTACCACATTTCATTGACAACAATAATGATTTTGGTTTTAAAAGATTATTATTATGTACTAATAATTACCAAGAACATAATTTTTGTATCATGTCTAGATGCAGATGAGTTTATTTTCATGTTTGGAAATAAAATTTGTTTCTTTTATTAAGTCAACATTTTTTATGGTATGACACATTTAAATAATGGTCTTTATGTATTAAATTATGAAAACCAAGTATTGGAAAGAATATAAATAATCTTTGATCGGATCGAGGTGGTGAATATCTTAACCAAGAGTTTATTGACTTTCTATAGGAGTTTGGAATTATATCTCAACTCACTCCACCTTACAAACCATTGGAATAATGTTAGTGAAAGTAGGAACCATACCTTGTTAGAAATGGTAAGATCAACAATGATTCATACAGATCTTTCATTACCCTTTTAGGGATATACATTACAAATTGTGGAATACACATTAAAATAAGTACCAACTAAAGCAGAAAACGAAATTATCTTTGAGTTTTGGAGTGGAAACAAACTCATTTTGTATCATACATTTGTATGGGGTTGTGAGGAATTTTTTAAGGCCTTGTTAGGAAACAAACTAGAACCCTAGGGCTCAAAGTGTATCTTTATAGGGTATCCCAAGGAAAAAAAGTGATAATACCTATAAAACCCCTCAAATAAGAATGTGATTGTCTCCAAAAAAAGTTGCATTTATTGAGAGGGAGAACATCCTCAAAAATGATAGTGAGAGAAAGATTTAATTTGATGAAGTTGATGCTCAAGATATACAAAATTTGGTACAAGAATAGATTCCATAGGTCCCCATAGAAGAAGTAGTGCCTGAAACAAAAGTATTGTGTTGGAGCGCAAGAGAGGTAAGAGAACTAGAGAGATATGGTTTTCTAGTCATCATGTATTGTGACTCATTGTTGGTTGATAATGATGAACCTCTCTCCTACAAAGAAGAATTAAATAGCTCAGAATTTGCAAGATATAAAGAATCCAGGAATTTTGAAATGGACTCCATATATCATAACCAAGTTTGGGTTCTAGTCAATGCTTCAGTTGATTTAAATCCCATAGGGTAAAAATGGGTATTCAAGAGAAAAATGGACATGTAAGGTAAAGTAAATACCCATAAATCAAGGCTAGTGGATAAATAGTTTAAACATCATCAATAAATTGACTATGATGAAACCTTTTCACCATTTTCCATGTTTAAATCAATCAGAATTATACTTATTATAGCATCTTACCATGACTATGAGATTTGGCAGATGGATGTCAAAACTACATTCCTTAATGGGAACCTTCAGGAAGATGTTTATATAACACAACCATAAGGTTTTGTGACTCCTGGTGATTCCAAAAGGATTTTAAAGTGACATATAATTTATGGATTGAATAAGACATCTAGGTCATGGAACATTTGATTTGATGAAGCTATAAAATAATTTGGTTTCATTAAGAATGAATTTGATTCATGTGTTTTCAAGTGGTTTAGTGAGAATTTAGTCGTTATCCTAGAAGTATATGTTAATGACATATTACTTATTGGAAATGAAATACCAATATAATAGTCTATTTAGAACTGATTAAACAAGTGTTTCTCTATGAAGGACTTATGTGAAGCAACCTATATTCTAGGGATCAATATCACTCGTGATAGATCCAAGAGCCTACTTGGAAAAATTCAAAGTACATATATTGACAAGATACTAAAAATATTTAGTGTGGAATGATCCAAGAGGGGATTGGTTGTAGTGTCACATGGTTTACATCTTTCCAAGAAAATGTGTCCTCAGACATAACAGGAGAAAGAGAGAATGAGTAAGATCTTGTATACTTCAACAATAGGATCAATCATGTATTCCATGTTATGTAATAGACTTGATGTTTCTTATGCATTGAGCATGGTAGGCATATATCAAGATGATCCAGGAGAATGGCATTGGTCTGCTATTAAGGTTGTCCTTATGTATCTGAGAATAACTAAGAATATGTTTCTGGTATATAGAGGAGATGAGAAGTTGGTTATTAGGGGTTATACTGATTCTAGTTCTCAAAGAGATCATAATGATCTAAATTCGCGGTTAAGATGTCTTTTTTATCTCAATAGAGGAGTTGTGAGCTGGAAGAGTTCAAAGCAGCCATTTGTCGTTGATTATGTTATCGAAGTCTGAGTATATATCATCTTCTGATAAAACCAAGAAAGTTATTTGGATATAAAACATTATAATGTATCTTGATGTAGTGCCTAGAAATAAAGATTTTATCACATTGTATTGTGATAATACTACTGTGGTGGCTCTTACAAAAGATCTAAGGTCGTACCAACTGACTTAGCATATACTCCGGAAGTATCACCTCTTGAGAGATTTTTATCAAAGGGGTGAAGTTTCATTAATCAAAGTACCCATGAAAGAGAACATAGTGAACCCCTTGAATAAATTCATATCTCAGAAGAAGTATCAGTATCATGTGAGAGCTAGAAGACTGAAGGTTATTAATAGTTGGCTCTATTAAAAGTGGGAGCCTGTTGGAGTTGGTGACCTAGAACCAAATTCTATGTACTTTATGATAACCTTTATTCATAGTTTTGAATATTAATAAAAATTCTTATCACATAATTATTTTTCTTCTGTGTATCATATTATATGATAATGTCCTAAGAGTAGTTGTCGATTTAAAATGTCATAGCAGTTCTCCGCTATGATGAAAACCCAGAAGTTTTATGACACCATTTTTAAATAAATGTTCTATAACTGAATGATATCATTTGAGGGAAACAAATGATATGGGCTATTAGGGGTGGAGACTCGTAGGACTTTGAGACACCTTCTAATGGTGTACACCCTTGATAATATCCATTGTAGGATATTATGAGAACGAGACTTGTCAATAGAAAATCCGCATTTATATGTGTCATCGGATGTTCCTGTCTGAAGAGGTGTGTATTGATCCTTAAAATTTAATATTATTATTAATGGGTATTATGAGTCATGTACTTTTATGTATTAACAAAAACTATGATGACATATTTTCTCGGCGAGGAAGGATGTGTTGGGTGTGTCGTGAGTAATATTGCATTAATGAATAATACGAGAAAGGATTTTTTTTCCTTTTTTTCTTTAACAGAAGTTGATATTTGTGGCTCTTTGACAGACTTGATATAGCCTAAATAAATCCATGTCCATGGTGTTTTACAAGCAAGTATGGTTCCCGAAAAATCAAAAAAGAGACATCGATCACATAAGTTGATGACACTAGCGTGTAACATGGTGGATTAGAGATATCATGATAAAGAGATTATATTACACAATAAGTGTCCATATAAGGTATTATGTTTTTGTGACGTTAACTTCTTTATATATGGGTGCCTTGTCATGTTACTAGATGTAAACCTTGAACTTTAGGTTGTTTCTCCAAATGTTACTAAGAAAGAGCTATAGTTGGTCACACACTATGTGTATCCATAATCTCAGTTAAATAATATATTATTAGTTATTATTTAACAGTTTGAATAAATATTATTACCACGTATGCTTTAATAATTATTCATATTTACATGATCGTATATATTTCTTCAACAGTTATTCAAGAGAATATAATGTGAGAAAAATATTTAATAAATATTTATTTGTTATTTCATGAATATAATATTTATTTATTAGCGAATAATGTCGTGATATTTATTTATTAAATAAATATTCATTATTCAAGGCCCAATAAATATTATTGAGGAATGACATACTGAGTTTAAAGGTCTAGTAATAAATAATATCTATTGAATATTATTTGATTAAGTAATATTTAATTTAATACGCAGGTTAGGCACAAGTCAAGGAAATAAGATTATTATTATTATTTTAGACATGGGGTTCCGTAAGAGATTAAATAAATATTAAAGGGTACTTGTGAAAATATTTATTTCTAAACCCTAGTAGTATTTAAACTCAGTTATATTATTTTTCCAATAGATTCAATTCATTTGTGTTGTGAACAATGACAGTAGGAGAGAATCCTTTCAAGCCCTAGAGAGCTCCCTCGTTAAGAACGCTCTCAAGAACGGAGAGTGATATTCCTTCACCTCCCACTCTTGAGTCTAGAGAGATCAATGAGAACATTTTGGAAGTGATTCATGTGGAAATCAATGGTGAACGACGCAAGCGATAAGATATGTCGTGCTAGCACCCATAGATTCCTATGGCGACATTCGAATATTTGGAAACACATGTGGATCGCCGCTAGAGGGGATATGTTATTGATTCCTACAACACAACGATGGTACAACATAGATCTATTTTAAGATTCATCAATGAAGAAATAATTCACAGAAGGTAATTCTTTAATTGATTAAATTAATTATAAATAATATGTGGTGATCATATATTCGGTTCCGACATTTTATCCATTGTCTAATTTCTTTGATTCAATTCTGTTGATCACAACATTTATTGTCGTGCAGATCTTGGATTGATCACTGCTCATGACAAAAATCAAAGTACAGGTGTTTCTGCATCTAGGTAGTGCTTTATTATTTTTATTCTTCTTAAATTCCAAATTGAAATTATTGATTTGAATTTACGTGTTCCATGTGGGTGATTTTGGGTGTGAATTTTGCGATTGTTCTACTTTTAAATATATTTATTATAATTTTATAATTATTTAAATATGTATAAATATATAATTCTAATTATAAATAAATATATTTATAAATATTTGTATATAAATATAAATATGTTTATATAATTATACATATTTATATAAATATATATATATATATATTAATTTATAATTATATATAATTCAAAATATAATAAATATATTTATTATTTAAATATATTTATTACAATTTTATAATTATTTATATATATATAAATAAATGAATTCATTATTTAAATATACTTATTATAATTTTATAATTATTTAAATATATATATTTATTTATTTATGATTATAATTATAAATAAATATGTTTATAAATAATTGTATATAATGATATATATTTATATAATTATATGTATATATATTCATATGTATTTATTAAAATATAAGTATATATAACTATAAATATAACAAATATATTTATTATTTAAATATATTTGTTATAATTTTATAACTATTTTAATATATATATATATAATTCTATTTATAAATAAATATATTTATAAATATTTGTATATAATTATAAATATAATAAATATATTTATTATAAATATATAATTATTTATATTTATATATATATATATATAATTTTATAAATACTTTTCTTAAAAAATTATATGTATATTTGAATTATTAAAATATATACACTAATATATCATGTTTATATTAATTATATACATGCATTTTTTAATTAATGTATATAAATAAACATTATTTTTTGAATATAAATATGATAATTTTATATATATTAATAATATTTTTTATTAAATGTTTTTATTAGCGCTAAGAATAATGTTGATAAAGATCCTTTTTTATCAGTACTTTATGTTTAGTGTTGGGTAAGACGCGATTTGTGGAAGTGATGATTTTTACCACTTTCAATTATTTTCATTCCCCTTATCTCCTTATTCTTCATACTTATTTTATTTTCAAAAAAATTCAAAACAATGGACTAACCTAAGGTTTGCACCATCTTGGTATATCACAATTGTCACTGTATCAGTGGATCAACCATTTCTGATTCCAAAAGTCAATACCACATATTCAAGGATGACAACCAATGTAAGATAATCCGGAACCATACACTACATGGACATTGGTCAAGCATGGAGGTGGAATATTAAATTAAAAACTGGTTTAATATTCATATAAACTTCATGTACCATTATTATTCAATCACTCTAATCCAGAACCCTAATCACAGTAATTATTATTAGTTCTACATTTTCAAATAATAATAAAATATAATTATTTAGTTTGTTTTATGACATTGTACTTATAAATAAATTTTTTAATTTTTTAATTTTTAATTCAAATGAGTTGGTATATTTATAAATAAGAGTGTTGAGTATTTTAAAAACATACTATAAAACAGTTCAAAATTTATAATAATTATAAAATGATCACAAAACTAACCAATTATAATTTTTTTTATTAAAATGCAGGAAAGGAAATACTCGATACAGCAATCACCCCCAAACCCATCACCCATTACAAAACTTATTATAAATAGATTTTTAATGATGGCTAGTGGTTTTGATTTTTTATTAAAAACAATTAGGAAATAGTTAAAGCTGTGTGGGGCCCAAACAGATCATTGCTCTATCAAAGTAGAATCAGAGGGCGAGGAGTGTTTCCATTTATGTGGGCACAGTGGTGCCTATAAAAGGAGCCCATGCCTGGGTTTTTAGTTCCTATGTATCTATGACGGAGGCGTGATGCAGGGTTTGGGTCGGAGAAAGGCCTGAAACGCGATGATCAAGGTTGGAGGTGGTGGTAGAGCGGTGGTATTCCAGGTGGGGTAGTCAGATGGTGAGGAGGCCACACGCTTGTGCCCAGGGCGGTGTGAATAAAGAAAGAGGAGGCAGTGCTTAGGGTTTTTTCCTCCTCCCTATTCTCTTCCCTAATTCACTTTCACCTATGTTCCTTGCCCGATCTAGCGCCCAAGCGTCTTCCTACAAATCTTGCCTCAACCGATTCGATGGTCTGTTATCAATGTCTCCATTCCTCCCATGCTAGTTACCTCAAACAAGAAGGATATATCTCTGACTCCACGATACCTCAATCGATTCCCTTAAGGAATCTGGCTACAATTAACAGTCCCTCTGTTTACTCCCACCACACTTACGGCAATATCTAATTACAAAGCCTAAATCTATGATTCCCCTTTTACAACCTCTCTTCACACCATATCCAATCATTCCTGATTTCAGTGTGATCTAGTTAGCTTCTATTATTTAATCAATATCTAGCTGGTATCATTTTTTATATCTATATGGTCTTCGAATTTTGGTATCATGTTTTATATGTTTATACAATGTCACGAATATATAGTCATTGAAATATATTTTTCATGAAAAAATGGCACAATTCCAATTATTTTATTCTCTAAATTGGTTCTACACATGATCTGTCTTCCATGGTCAATAATTTAGTTTATATATTTATATTTTCTATTCAACTATCCCATTCCATTCCTCACATGTCGAAGAATTTTGGTAATATTTCATCATCTAAATGTCATTTTCATGCGATTGTTTTCGTGCGATGATGAAACTTCTATTTATCTTCCTTATATTTGATTTTATTTCTTTTTTCCCTTTAAAATTTCACATGTGTCTCTATGGTAACCACCCATCCTTTATAGTTTCCATATGATTTTTTTAATTTCCATTTCCTTTCTATGTTCTTTATTTTTTTTCCCTAAATGTTCATACGTGCATCTCATTATTAATCATTGATCTAGCTCGGTTTTTTCTCTTAAATGTTCATACATGCATCTCATTATTAATCATTGATCTAGCTTGGTTTCTTCATTGATCCGCCTTTATCTACTGCAAGGAAACTTCATGTATAGGCATATATTAGTTTCATATTAATTCTATGAACCTATTTTATCTTCCAATCTATTTAATTTCAACTTTGGGTGTCCTTGGACTACTTCCAATTGGGTAGTTGTTTCAATAAAAATTATAGTTATTTTATTCAATGATTCCATCGGACCTTGATATGCGTAGTCAAAATTTCTAAATGATTTATAATTCTAAATTTGTTTCCCTTTTTTCTGTTTTTACTATGACTTTTCTTATGCATATCATTTCTACGCATCTCTATTTAGGTTGTACTAATGTTTTTCTAACTTTAAAAAATTGGATTCTCTAAATTATATATGTTTTAATTTATTTATTTTATTTAACAGAAAAATAAATAGAATCGTGCATTCGGTGATGTATACTACATAGCATGATCTAAGAGAAGATCTATTATAGATCCTCGAGGATGCTAACGTGGTCGCTCCCATGGGACCGATGGGGGCTAAAATCCCAAAAAGTGGTGACACTCCCAAATTGATGAGACTTGAAGTTTATGAAGCTGCGTGGAGGGGTGACGTGATGTTCTTCGAGCTATATGAAATATGTGACCTTAAAGTTTCAATTTCAAATCTATTTAACCCATGAGGCCACACATTATTCCACATAGCTATCATCTCCCCCATCGCCTCCACTGTCTAACTGGTCAGTTGGATCCTTAGTTGGTGCCATGGCCTTTTAATGGTGATGGATGATGATGATCAAACCACTTTTCACGTGGTGGTGGTGGCGAGAACCTTTCCATGATCGAAGAACTGATCAGCATGGGGAAAGATCTCCTGCAAAGATCTTCACTACTTTCTTATTTTAACAAAAAGACTTGAGGAGAAAAAACACAACATTGTACTTAGCTCTGACCAATCATGACGACTTCAATACAATACATAGGTTGTTGGTCAAGAAATATCTAGATCCGATAGAGTTAAATCTTCTGAACAGTGAAGAAGAGTTGTCACTGTACTTGGTTGCAAAGGGTGGGAATTTGGAGATCGTCAATCTCTTTCTAGAGAAGTTGGGAATTCGTGATGCTGCCAATGGAAAATCAGTGGTCCATGCAATGATAGAGTCTAGGAAATCAGGTTAGGAAAATCCATCAAACTTGAAAATCTGTTTTCAAAATCGTAAAACATCATAATCCTAGAAACCTTTAAAAACCATGTTTAATGTTAATTCATAGTGACATAAAATACATATTCTTTGGTTGTGGAAGAAAATTTTCTTGATGTTATATTGACAAAGAATCCAGATCTATTTGAGTCGTTTGATGAATGAGGGATGACCCTCTTTCCTTTACAACCCACACAGGTAAACTGGTCTTAGTTTCCTATATACTTGACAAATTTATTGATTATTCCTATAAAAGTGACAATTATAAAGATAACTTTTTCTCGATCCATTCGATTGAAAGTAAAGGTCACAAGTAAATTGTTGGAGAGATTATCCGATGATGCTCAGATGCCCCAAAATTTCTTACTAATGGGAGTTGCAACATTCTTCATATGGCACACATGGTTGGAGAGCCCAGATGGTAAATTATTTTCTAAAAAGAAGTGGGGATGAGAACATGAGGATGAAGTTGCTGAACGAAGGAGATTTGGATGCAACACCCCTTTGAATTTAGCCTCCAAGCATCGACATCCTTTGATGGTGATCATTTTAACTTGATACAGCAGTGTCCACTTGGACATAGTGGAATGCAATAGTTACACAACTATGGACATCACATGATGCTATAGTGGTTTCTCCTTTCGGAAGGTATATATTACCCAACTCCCAATGATTCTCCTATGCATCCCCTCTTCCCATTTCCCCAGAGATTATTACCCTTAATGGCGACAACAACCCCAAACCCATTCTACCCATGACCCCATCCTCTTCTTACCTCTATCTCGACCTATTCCCCCTCTCTTATCAAAGTCAGCAATGTTATATTATTAAATTTGGATTGTTTATAATTTTATTCAACCACCATGACCATTTCACTTTATGATATCTTACAGTGTCTCATAATTGCTTCTTTAAAATCAACTCAATATTCATATAGACATGATAGAAAAGCTGACAAGCGGATCAACAGTGATTCTCTGTGTTATAAAGAGAGGCTCATCACTCTCCTTCTTGATGAATCTCAGCATTATAAATAGGGGATCAACACTCCCCTACTTGTATCAACCCTTATAGATACTGTCACATTTGTCAGTGGATTCACCATCCTCTTTGGGAATGACTTCTCCAACATGAACACTCTTCTCTCTAAGAAAAAAACTCCATTTCTATATTTAACTCCATCATTACTGTTGTCATACTCATTGCAGCACAACTTGAGGATGTTACCCTCACCCACACACCCTTCGAGGCGGCCACACCTTTGATCAGAGCCTCCCTTATGGCGATGTCTTTTGCTTTCATGGCTAGGGTTTTTTTGGTGGTGAGAAGCTCGAACTAGCTTACCTTCCTCGTTTTCCCGATGGGTTATATTTCTATAAGCATGATAATACTTTTATAATTTCAATTATGGGTAAATATATCATCAAATAATCGCGTATTGCACTACATGTTTCACCCTTCGTTCACAAATATACTTTTATACTTCCATATCCAGAAAAATCCATCCTCAAGGAATTGAGTATTTCCCTACTTGATTCACACTTAGTTGCTTCCTGTAGCCCAAAAAATGAATAGAAATGAAGGGTGAATTGAGTGGCATAATATCTGATTCCTTGATGATAGATTTTACCTGATTTGAAAGTATAAAAGTATCATCATTAATTAAGGGTAAAACAACTAGTGTAATACTCAATTTCTTGATGATATATTTGCGCAGAGCAAAAAGTATAAAAGTATCATCATGCTTGTAGAAATAGAACTCATCAACAAAATGAGAAAGGCAAGCCATCTTGGGCTTCTCACCACCAAAAAAACCCCATCCATGAAAGAAGAAGACATCAACACAGTGGCGACTATGGTCAGAGGTGAGACCACCTCAAGGGATGTGTGGTCGAGGGTAACATCCTTAAGTTGTGTTTAAATTAGTATGAAAACAATAATTATGGATCTAAACATATAAATGAATTTTTGTTCTTGGAGAGAAGGGCCACCATGCTGGAGGATCCATTCCCACTAGGGATGGTGAATCCACTGGAAAATGTCACAGTAGCTATAAGGGTTGATACAAGTAGGAAAGTGTTAATACTCTCTTTATAATGTTGAGAATCATCAATAAAGATAGTGATTAACCTCTCTTTATAACACTGAGAATCACTATTGATCTGCTTGTCAGATTTTCCATCATGTCTGGCCGGAGCTCCAGTTGATTTTAAGGTGAAAATCGTGAGACACTACAAGATATTGTAAAGGGAAATGGTTATGGTAGTTAAATAAAATTATAGAGGATCTTGACTTAATAATATAACAATGGTGACTTTGATAAGAGAGGTGTAATAGGTTAAGAAAGAGGTAAGAGGAGGATGGGGTCATGGGTAGAAGGGGTTAGGGTTGTTTCTGCCGTTGGGGGCCATAGTCCCTAGGAAAAGGGGATGTAGGGGGGTCATTGTTGTGAGTCAGGGTGTACATACCTGTCAGAAGGGGAAACCACTAGAGCATCTTGCGACATCCATAACTGTGTAACTATTGTATTCCACTATGTCCAAGTAGACATTAATGTTCCTAGTTAAATTCATGACCACCAAAGGATTCTGATGCTTGGAGGCTAAATACAAAGGGGTTTTTCCATCCAAATCTCCTTCGTTCTCCAAATTGAATCTCATGTTCCCATTCTTTATTATTTTCAACAGATACTTTACTATCTTGTTTATTCCATCCACGACTGCCATATGAAGAATGTTGCAACCCCCAATAGTTAGTAGTGCCTAGGTGTTTGGGTTTCATTGGAGAATCTCTCCAATGATTTTCTTATGTCCTTTACTTGCAGCCAAATGGATCAGGAAAACACAATCCTCACTGTTTTCCCTTTTATAAGAACAATCAATGAATTTGTCAAGTATATAGGAAACTAAGACCAGTTTGTCTGCGTAGGATTCGAATGAAAGAGAGGTCATCCCTCATTCATTAAACAACTGAAGTATACCTGTATTCTTCATCAATAGATCACTAAGAACATCTGCTTCCACAATTATAGAATTTGTATTTTGTTTCAAAATGAATTAACATTAAACATGTTTTTTAAATCTTACATCAATTTTGATGTTTTTTGATTTAGAAAATAGATTTCCAAGTTTTATGGATTCACCTATAATCTGATTTCCTTGGATATATCACGACATGAACCACTAATTTACTATTGGAAACATCACTGATCCCCAACTTCTCCAGAAAGAGCTCAACAATCTCCATATTCCTAGCCTTTGCAGGCAGGTATAGTGGCGACTCTTTATTGTTTAGGAGATTCAACTCTATCGAATCCGGACATTCCTATTTCAACAATCTGGCTAATGAATCGTCGCCATCATGATTAGCTAGAGAAAAGTGGAGTGTCGTGTTTTTTTCTCCTCTAGTATTTTTGTTAAAATAAGAAATCATTGAAGTGCTTCATAGGCACTCTTTTCCTATATTGATTAGTGATTTGATCACGCCAATTTTCTCGCCACTCACTGCCACATTAAGAGTGGTTTGATTGGCATCATCCACTACTGTCAAAAGGTTAGGGCACTGACTGAGGATCCAGCAGACCAGCTCAGCAGCGGAGGTGGTGGGGGTAGTGACAACGATGTGGACTAACGTGTGGCCTCATGGGCTGACCAGATCTGAAATTGAAACTTAGAGGTTATAGATCACATATAGCTCGAAGAATAGCATTTTGCCTCTTTACATAGCTTCATAAAATTCAAGTATCATAAATTTGGAAGTACCATCACTTCTGGGGATTTTGTCCCCCACCTGTCTAGTGGGAATGACCACATCAGCATCCTTGAGGATCTGTAATAGATCATTTCTTAGATCATGCAATGCAACATGCATCTCCAAATGCACATATTTATTCTTCTTTCTGTTTGATAAAAAAATTAAAATGTATATAATTTAGAGAATATAATTTTTTAAAGTTGAAAAATCATTATTACAACATAAATATAGATGCGTAGAAATTATATACAGAAGAAAAAGTAATAGTAAAAACAAAAAAATTGGAAACAAATTTAGAATTATAAAACATTTAGAAAATTTGACTACGCATATCAGGGTCTAATAGAACCATTGAAGAAAATAACTGTAAATTTTATTGAAACTATTTCCCAATTAGTGGTAGCCTAAGGAAAATCAGGCTGAAAGTAAATAGATTGGATGATCAATCGGGTTCATGGAATGAATATGCAATTGATATATGCCTACACGTGAAGTTTTTTTGGAGTTTCTAGTAGAAATTGGGTCTATACCAACTGGTATAGGAGGACTACACCAAGAGTTTGCTGAAACTGTTGGTATACTAATTTCAAAAACAACCTTTACCAACAATTTAGTCTAAATCATTGGGAAATCCTACCTATTTCTAATATATACCAATGGTTTTTTCAACCCATTGGTAAAGAATTTGTTTCTCAATGGTTTTTTAAAATTATTGGAAAAGTTTTCCCCCAAATACACAGCAGATCCATTCCCTGTCTGCGTGATTGTAGCCCTAAACAGAAGCTATCCCAAAGCTCTCTCTTTACCCTAGGCTATGAAACCCTTTCAACCTGATAGATTCATCTTCAATCAAGCAATTTTTTTGTTTTACACTTCAAAACTGTAAGTTCTACCTCGGTTTTAATGTTCTATATCTACTTTTTTTGTTTTCTATTTTGATTTGGCCTAAACAAGAGGTATGTGTAGTATGTGGCATGGTATACCCAATACGTTCACTTTGATTTGTTTTCTATTTTTGTTCTACACTTAAAGTGTCCTGATTGTGTGAATCACCTTTATTTGATGTCTTCATATCCACTCCTTCTGTGTAGAGTTAGTGAACCATATAAACTAATGGAGGTGCTGGTGAGATGTATCCCCACTCAAAGATGGTAAAGTGTTTTTTAGTCATATTGTCTCAAGGTGGGTAATGGATATAAGGATAGTCCTTGTGAAGGGATTGGGGATGGTTGGGGTAGTGGTGTAGGTGATTTTTCATTTTTTTAGTGGGGTGATATGGTAGTTTCTATGGACTTTAGTTTAGTTGAAAATTGGATTTGGATTTTGTATTTATAGTTTTTGTTCAAGGAATAATGGGAAGAGTAGTGATATTGAGGATAAATTGGGTGTTGGTTGGGTGATGGATTGGAATTGTATTGTTGGTTGGATTGGGTATAGGTAATTTTCATGGGTATGGGTATTGGTGCAGAATAGAGGATCAAGATAGTTTACCTTCCCCATTGAATATGATGAAATATAAATTTAGTGGTTTGGAGAATCAGTCAAGATAGATCTTGGAAGTTGTTATGGGGAAGTTCATTACATAGTTTAGGGTTTAGAAAAAAAATATTTATAGAATTTGAATTCTTCATGTAATAACCCTATCCTTTATGGTTTTAAATTCCTAGTTCCAAAATTGTAAGATTCTTCATATCAGGCATCAAGAGTTGTTTCGCTATATAAAAATCCATCATGATGCAGTCTCCTAAACATCACCAAATATTGAAGGATCTCAGGGTTTCCTCACAGTGTGAAGCCAACCTAATAAAGATAATTATTCCTACTAATCTACACACTTGAAGCATCATTGTGGGACTAATTTTTTCACATTATAAACAAATATTTTCCCTCTTAAAAGAGATATAATGAGGTTTTATTGTGGTATGGTTATCACCGCATGGAATTTAAGATTTTCTATATTTAGGGTTAATTATTCCGTTATATCATGGTTAGTTATCTTATTCTATAACTAGTATTTTATAGTTTCATCCAAAGATATCTTTTGGCATGATAAAGATAGTTTTGTTGTGATATTGCCTCCCCTGATCACCACTCTTCTTATTCTGAATTTTTTTCATCTATAGCATTGGTATGGGAGTGTGGTAGATTATAGTAGATCATTTACCCTATTAATTCATAGATAATTACTAACCTAAAAAAATTGAATACTATTTTTAAATTAATCCCAATTATTTTCCCATTTAATATTGATATATAGACCTACCATTGTATCCTTAGTTGTATTTAAGAGGGAGAATGAATCACTCTCATAATTTATTCATTTAGAACTTTAGCTATTTTCCATTCACCTTGAACAATGTTTCATGTCCTCTTTGGATCATAATAGATATATGTGGAAAATTTTTGACTCTAATGAAAGGTATCATCCAATGTGGGTGAAATTTACCTATAAGAAATACTAAACATGAGTTAACTAAAAGTACATTTTTCATGGGTGTGAAATTTTATAAATTGATTCATTAGTCATTCCACTTATTCGATTTATATTTTTAATTTTTTTCATTCTCATCTTAGTCTCTGTATATCTATTTTAATTCATCCAATTATAAGAACCACTTTCCCACATTGTTCTAAATCCATATCCACTTTCCTCATATACCAACATGAATAATGTTTCAGATCCACTAATAATTGGCATGGATTTCCATCGATAATCCTAAATGGGGTCATACCAATTAATTTTTTAAATTCTTCTATGTATGACTATAATAAATCATCAAACTTCTTGCTAGAATCCAATGATTTTGAACTCGTGGTTTTTTTATAAAATTTTATTGATCTTTTAGTTGAATAATGTCACTGACCTAAGATTTTTTGGTTAATAAGGTGTTAGGGTGTTGTATTGAGCTTCATATTTTTCATTTAGTACTACAAAAAAGTGATTATTGAGGTGCATTCCATGATCACTAATAAGTAAACAATGAATTCCAAACTATGAAAATACATTCCTCGTCAAAAATTTGATCACAAATGTAGTTGTTTTCTTCAAATTGGCCCAGTATTCTACCCATTTTAACATGTAATACACACACACACACAATAAAAAGTATGTGATATACAATGATGTATGGAATATTACTATTTAATTGATTCCCCACACAATGAATACTTCGAATTTGGGTATTGGGTGTTATGAAATCTCCTAACTTTTCAAAATATTTCCATTTTTTAACATCAATGACTTATTTAAAAAACTATCTTTACACATTCTATATATTTGATGAAAATAATTCACTTTATAATATCTTGAACAACGTTCTATCAGGTCCATGGTGTCCTCTTGTATGTGATAAGTGAAAAAATTTCAAAACACATTTCACCTCAAATTTAGGCACACATAACTAAATTATTATATCTTCACATTGTTTTAATAATAAGGTATCAACCCAATAATAGTTCACCACATCAACTAGAAACCCCTTCCTTTATGAATATTTAAAATGGGGATAGATTATCCCTTTTGGAAAATAAATTTCAATCTCATCATTCTAAATCTCCATGTACATGGAATCATGCTTCTTTTCCCCATGGAATCTTCATCTTATGATACCAAACACCTCTTAGTTCCATTTAATCTTTCTTGGATCATGATCCACATGTATGAACGTGGTGTTTCAATCCCTAAGGAACTTTTACCATCATTTTCAGATTATATTTCCCATTTATTTAGAATAGATATTATGAATATCACTCAAATAATCTACTAAAATATAAAATTTCTGTTAGGTCGACTAGGTTTGATACCCTTAGTGGGAGGTAAATCAGGGTATGAAAAATTAAAACAACTAATCCTATTGATCTTGTTTCGTTGTTAATAAAAACTCTCTTCTCTCTCATTCATGTTGAAAAGTATAAACAGAAATTAAATCATGCATAGGACACAACAATTTTTACTTGGTTCGTCCTCACTAGGATACGTCCATGAAGCATACATAGGCGATGTGCCGATGTACCAAATCCACTAAAAGTGCACTGTTATTTACAAAGTTTGGAGTGGACTCACTGTCCCTCCTGGTTTACAACCACTCGCAATATGAAAGCTTCCTTCTCTCTCAACTGAAGTGTGCTCACTGATTCTTCAGAAGATCTACTCATTGTTTATAGACTTGTATATCCCTTCATTATCACAAATGAATGCATCTTCCTCTATATGTTGATGCTCTATTGAAGTTACACTTTTATCCACCGATGAATACAAATTTACCACAGGGGTACCGAGAAATCTTCCAACTTTCACACAACCCTAAAATGATCGGCGTGCTTCTTTATGCTTGGCGTGCTTCTCTAATGTCTGGCACACTTCTCCAATCCTGGAGCTCAAGTGTCACCAAACCACTTTCACGACACTCCCTTCTTCAACAAAAAACTTGGGAGACTCACACCCTTTTATGCCAAAACCAATATTGGCACACAACTATAATTATTGCATAACTTATGAATAACCTTATACTTGCATGCCCGCACCACCACCTGCGTGCCCAAACCACCTGTGCGACTGGAGCTCAAATTTCCTCTAAGTTTTGAACTCCCTTCAAAAATGAGGAGGGATGGACCTCTATTTATATGAATTTTGGACACCCTGAGCACTGGCATGCAAGTCTTCTCCTGATGCGCAAGTCCAGCCACCTTAGCCTCTGTCACCCTAGTCACCTTGCACGCCCAAACCAAAACATGGGCGCCCCTCTTTCCTTTTACATGTTTTGATGTTCTGATCCTGAAAAACATATGTCACACAAGTTTCAAATCCTCCAAGACACCAGAGTACAAGTCCCTTTTCCAAAAACACTTTTCTCTATTTGTCGATTTTGAGGCCCAAAAATTTATCAAACACTAAAAAACGCTGCCACCTTGTATCTTATTTTTTTGTACCACCTTCAGATCATTCATTCCTTTGTTGAGGTTCTTCTTGTCATTCATGGATTTTCAACCACATCTCTTGAACTCAAAAACTCACCATGTAAACCCCCTTTGTCAACAAATTGAACATCGCGGTCTGCTTTGTCAACAAACACAACATGGAGGCCCACTTTGTCAACAAACACAATCATCTCAAAAATGATTCAATGATACCTTGAGGAATTTTTTCCCAACAATTTCTTTGATCTAAAATTTACTCAACTTCTGAATAATTATCCTCTACAAGTTTACATGATCTTGTACACTCACGTATATTTCTCCCATAGATTATATATGTTCTCTCAATAAGAACAATTGTCATGGTATTACATTTATAATTAAATTAAATATCATGGATTTATATTAATTTATAATATTTTGTTATAAATATAGTATTTTTTTGTCTTTTATATTATGATTCTCATATAGAGTAGTGTGTCAGTTATGGTTTCATATAAAGTGAACAATTCTCATATACTTAAATATATTTTCGACTAAAATTAAATCTTATTGAATTGATTTTGATGAAATGACTTATAATAAATTTTTTTATAGAATGGATAGAAGTTGGATGTATGAAACTAATTGGATCTCAAGAAATTTTGAAAACAATTTGGAGATATTTTTAGATTTTTCATTTCATAATGCTTCAGATAGTGGTCACATACACTGCCCATGTTACAATTGTGTTGGAAGACCTTGGTTGAGTTGTGAAGAAGTTATCTACCACATAACCAAATATGGTTTTCAATCAAACTACTATGTGTGGTATCATATTGGGGAGAAAATGAAATATCAAAATATTGATGATCCAAATGAGAGGACTGGATTGGAGAATTTGTTATATGACCAGTTTCCATTTATTTTTCGTCATGAAAAAGAAAGGATTCTGACCCAAGAATACTTCGATATGAGCACACATGATGCGTATAATGAAAATGATGATGTTTTTAGGGTGAAAAAATTGAATAATGCTACCATGAATCTAGTATATCGATAATGCGGTAAAATGAAAAGGCTGGAATTTTTAATCTGATTATTTTATGGAAAAACTATTTATGAGATTTCTAATACTACCAAAAATTACATTCTTACCTTCTTGAAGAAATTACTTCCAGATGATGTAGATATTCCCTCAAACCCCTATATGGAATGGAAGTTAGTTGGGGAAATTAGATTTTCAAGAAACAAAATTCATGCTTGTCTGAAAGATTACAGTTTATTCTGGGAGAAAACTGCTGAATGAAATGATTTTTTAAAATATAGCACATCCTGCTGGAAGCCAAAAGCTGATGGAACACCATCCCATGTTCCACAGAAAATAATGTGGCACTTTCCATTAATCCCCAGACTCCAGAATCATTTTATATCTGATGAAATATCAATAAAAATGTGATGGAATGATATTGAGAGAAAGAAGACTAATGATGAGTTGGTTTACTCTCCAGATGGATTTTCATGACAGATATTTGATGCTCGATATCATGATTTTGTAGTTGAAGTGTGTAATGTGAGGCTGAGTATTTCATGTGACGGTTTTAATCCGTTTTCTGGCGATGCTTTCCAAATACTCTGGCATCATTCCTGTCAGTCTGCTCTCATGGAGATAGTTTTCAAATGAAGTCAAGGATAATGTTTGGGTAGAGATATTGGTAAAAAAAATCTATTGTATTTAATGCAATTTATTATTTTTTTTATTTATATAAATTAATATTTTTGTTTCATCTTCGATTTAATTTCCCCGGTGGTGAGGGCGCCCGACCAACATGTCTAAAGGAATTAGGTGAGCTTTGGAGAGCCTATAAGCATGAGTTGTATATTGGTTGGCATTCTAGAGTTGACACAAAGTTATAGGCGGTACCTATCGTGGAATATTTTCTGATAGAATAGTATTATCAGATGATTACTCATTGGACAACTATCTAGTTTAAAGTATTAATCACATTTGAGGTATTTAAATGAAAGTTTTTATGTTTTTCATTAATACTATCTTTTGTACTGTTGAATTTCATTTATGAATCATCTAGAAGAAATAAAAAAACATTGATTCTAAAAAATACCTCTGCACATTGGGACTTACTACGGTGTTAGATCGTGAGAGGAAGCAAGTATAATAGTTGTTTATAATTTTTCTTTACGACTAGCACTTTCTATTGTTCCCACCATAATTTATTCGATTGATAAAGTTTTCATATAATTTTAGTTATCAAATTAATTATTTGTAACCTATTTTTAATTAGGTTTTCCTACATTTAATGTCATTGTAGAGGCAAACAATGAATATTGAAGGACGTGTGCCTTGAGAAAAACGGTTTTACTTGATTGGAAGGAAAAAAGATGGAAGTGAGGTTAACGAACCAACTCAGCAGTAGATTTTAAGTTTTAATTTGTTGATTTTAAATTTTAATATTTATTTTGTAACTTAATGATCTATTTATATTTGTAACGGGTAGCTTTAGAGGCTCTTGATGCCTAGGAACTTGACAATTTTGGACCAAATGATCACATACATCAAGTGTTGGGAGATGCATACCCTGGAAGAGTATGTTGCTAACCTGGGAAGAGTATAGTCTTGATGAGGTATTGGCCCTCTTAAGGTATGAGTTGTAGTGCCACCTAGTTCCAGCAGGTTAAGGCACAGGCATAACAGGCTGAAAAAAGGGCCACAGAGATAGCAGAATAGTCTACTAGGGCAAACACTGCATTTATGAAACTGATGGAAGTTTTACATCCAACACTTCCACCATAGTCTAGAATAGCTTGTGATGAATATATTTTGTCGATACATTCTATATATGGTAGGGTGAGGAGGAGTCTGAGGTGGAGGAGGAGGTCAGGGTGGAGGCCAGGGTGGAGTATGAGGGTGAGGAGGAGGGTGTTGAGGAGGGAAGGGATGATGATGGGGACAACGATGAGGATAGGGATGAGGCTGATGATAAAAGTGATGATAGTGATGGTGATTTCAGATAGATTGATTTGTTACATTTTTTATTGATATTACTGACATTTGATGTTTTATGATTTGTTATGCCTGAATATATGTGTGATTAGGTAGGTCACATTATCTTTATTTCTTTATCTATAAATAATAAAAATTGACTTGATGATTTACTATGACTGAATATATTTGTGACTGATTCACCCCTCCCCTAGACACCCTCATCCCCTGGACAACCCCCCCCCCTGGACACCCCCACCCCCTGAACATCCCCCCCCCACACACACACACCACTACCTTGGACACCCCACCATTGGATACCCCCCTAGATGCCCCCACCCCCATGCACACCCTCATCCCCTTGGAAACCCCCACCCCCTGGACATCCCACCCCCCATGGACAGCCCACCCCCCCACCCCCCATGGACACCCCCACCCCCTTGGACACCCCCCCCCCCGGACACCCCACCCCCTTGGACAACCCCCACCCCCTAGACACCCCACCCCCTTGACACCCCCACCCCCACCCCCCTGGACAGCCCCCCCCCCCCCCAGACACCCCCCACCCCCTAGAAAATGAAATTTTTGAAGCCATTTATCCATTTTCATATCTAATTACATATGAAAAGTATTATTCAATATTCAATCACACTGATTTCATCTAAAATCACCAATAACTATGAATTCAATTATGAATTCATATTCTGTATGCCATATTCTGTATACCATATTAGTCATATTTTGTATGCCATATTAGTTATATTATATTTTGTATTCTATATTTGTCATTTATCCGTATTTTGTATGTTATATTCTGAATTCAATTTTATATGCCATATTCTGTATGCATTATACATAATTAAATTTTATGTGTATTTAATTCTGAATTGAATACACTATACATAATTCAGAATTTTGTATGTAATTCATAATTCATTTTGTATGTGTTATTCATTCAGAATTCAGAATTTAGTACATAATTCATTATGTATATATTCAATTGAGAATTCAATTCAGAATTTTGTATTACATAGGGTAATTGGGTTCTGAATTGAATTCTAAATTCAATTAAATTCTAAATTTTATATTCAGTTCTGCATATACATGCTTATAATTACAGGTGTACAGAGGATTGCAGAGGGGGAGGCAGGTCTACCTGTTACTGCAATTGCAACAAGGCTATACCAACGGTTGTAAACCGTTTGTATATGTGTGAAAAGTGACTTTATACCAATGGTTTACATAAAACCGTTGGTAAAACTATATACCAATGGTTAGTAAACTGTTGGTATAGAACCTGTAATCAGTCTTTACCAACGATTTTATGTAAACTATTGGTAAATGATTATTCCAACAGTTTCTGAACCGTTGGTATAAAGTTATACCAATGGTTTGCTGAAACCATTGGTATAATGTGCATTCCATATCCATATACCAACGATTATACTATAACCATTGTTATATGTCTATCATGATGGCTAACTAACCAATAGTTTGAACAACCATTGGTATAGTTTATACCAACATTTTTTAGTCATTTACCATTGGTTTGAAACCATTGGTATAAGTCATGTTTCCGGTAGTGATTCTATAAAGGCAGATCAATGAAGGAACCATGTTAGATCAATTCTTAATAAAGAGATGCACGTGTAGAATTTTAAGGGGGGAAAATAAAGCATAGAGAAAAGAAATTGAAATTAAAATATCACAGGGAAACTATAGAGGATGAGTGATTACCAGAGATCAATGCTTGATAATGAGATACACATATGAAATTTTAATAGGGAAAAAGAAATAAAATCAAATGCAGAGAAGATAAATGGAAATTTCAATATCACAGGGAAACAACATTCAAAGGATGAAATATTACCAAAGTTCTTTGACCTATGATGAATAGACTGAGATGGTTCAGGAGAAAATATAAACATATGAACTAAATTATTGACTATGGAGCATGTGTTGAACCTATTAAGGGAATAAAATAATTAAAATTGTGTCATGATTTAATGGGAAAAGTATATTTCAATGACTATTCATTCATGATAGTGTATAAACATATATAACATGCTACCAACATTTTAAAATCATATACATATATAAAATTATACTAGTGAATATAGTATAGTAACAATGATAGGAAACACATATGCAGCATGTCAATTGTGTATAGAATGAATACTATAAATACAACATACCAACATTGAATGGGAACACATATACATCATGGTAATATAAAAGGCAACATACTAATGTTAAGGAATTCCATGCCAACATAGCATTCCAACAAACACATACATTATGAAAACATATGCAACATAACATGCTAAAATATGGTTTTCTATTTTTTAAATCACCCTTGGAGTGGTGTAAAACACTGAGGACATATAAAATAACTTACACTGAAAAAAAATCACTATGGTTGAGGGATTTCATGTCATGTGTAAGAAACACTGGGATCACAAATTTAAATGAGAATTAATAAAAAAAAGATATCAGGATAAATAAGAAACAATATACCATATGGTGAAAACTTATAGCAAATTGATGAGAATCGTAAAATGATTTTCTCACCTTTTGATCTATGAAAAAAGAAATGGTATATTGATCCTTGTGAAAATCATGGTTGGAACTATCAATGCTATTTGTGATAAAAGTGACCTCAACTATTTATGAAAAATAATGATTGAAAACAAATAATTGTCTTGATGAAAAATTACCTTGAATCTTTGTTACCATTGCATGAAAAAAACTGAAGATGGTGATAAGGAAACCTGAATCAAAGAAAACATGTAAGCTTATTGGGCATAATTTTAATTACCACGCAATACAATATTAAAGTAGATATCATAAATAACATCGCATTTGGAAGAACATGCATAAAATAATGAAACAACAACATCGAGATAAAAATCTAGAATAAGGGGGGTGAAATCACTAATGGTATTTGGGCTAAGTTGTAGTAAGGGGGACTCATATTTGAGAAGGATACTATTGAGGAAGTGACTGATTGATTTGGAGTTTTTTTTAGATTTATGTTGGATAAGGATGTTCGCAAAAATCGATAGGAATTTAAGATGTTGGATGTCGACCCATTTAACCCTAGGTCGAATCCTACCTAGGGTGAATAAGTGATGAACACCAAGCTCGTTAAGTTAACATGCCGACAAATGTGAAGCATATCTAATTTGGTATACTCGAGAGCACTCAGTAGTGTCGATTGAATGACTATCAAGAACTCGATTGGATAACTTAGATTGGATCTTGAAGAATAAATCATTGTTATTAAGGTTGCCGAAAAATATGAAGAAGGTGGGTAGATTGATAGAGAGCATCTAACCTCAGGTGTCGCCGGTGGTCGGTGAGGGGATGATGCCTGATTGAGGTCCAGATAGTGAAGACAGAATTTGAGGGATAAATCAGGAGGGTTTCACCCATGTAGGGAATGGAAAGAATGTTTAACGGGGGTATCGATCGGAAGGAAATCGTCAAACATAGGATAAAGCCACAAGGAAACCGTCAGACGAAAATCAGGGGAAAATCTGAGAGGGGGGAGATGAGAATGTCGAGTAGGGAGGACGACATGGAAGAGTAGGGATAACCTAACTTTAATAGATACGATATATATATATATATATATATATATATATATATTATATATATTTATTGAAATAGGTTAGGTTTAAAAGTATATTTGTACTCCACCCGTGCGATGACATGGGTCTATAATTCTTTGTTTAATTTTCAAAAAAGAGTTTTTTTAAAATTTGATCATTTGTAAGTATATTTAACAAATCTAAATCAAAAATAAATGATGGATTGATGTATCTCGATCCTCTTTGGATGTTGTTTTGGTCGAATGCTTGTGGCCCATACTGCGCACCAGACTGCAACTCCAAGGGTCAAGCTCTGTGGTGAGTTTTTTGGGGGTTGTAGGGGGCAACGCGTCCCTACTATGGGGGTTGAAGGCCCCCGACCCAAATTTGGGGGAATTGTAGTAGCTCCGACTGATTGTAGCAGAGATAACTGAATGACACTAACAAGGAACTATAGCAATGAAGAATTTGACACGACTATTGTAGCTGGACTGATCGAAAACACCAGTAGGGTACTATAGCTCTGTGGACTTCTAGCTGTCAGACATTGTAGTAGCTTGGAATTGGGTGGTTGTGACACTGTAGTGATTCAAACTTCTAGCCACCTTTTACTATTGCACATTGAACTTTCTTTGAGATTGGTGGAGTAATGCATCATCCTCCCTATTAGCCCATTTTGGTCTAGGGTTTTGTGTTTGATCGAGAACCCTGAAACTCCCTGTAATTTTGTTCTCTTGACTATAGTAAAAATTCTACCTCTTCATGGATATAGGGACCATTTCTTGAACTATGTAAATCTCTATGTCCAAGATATTATTCTTCTTATTTTATTTTTCCCTTTTACACTTCTTTGAATCGTTTTTTCGCTTTGTTTATCCTAGTGTTTCTGTAATAATAAAGACTACATAAGAGTGGAATGCAAGTTTAAAAGTAACAAAATTATTAATATTGAAAGAAAAAATGCTTAGAAAATATTATAAATGTTAGTAAAATAACTAAAAAACAAATATCAATAAAATTTCATTGATAAATTGTGGTGAATATAGGAAATGCAACACAATTGGGAATATATTTGGTAGATGGATGTCAAAACTGCATTTCTTAATGAGAACCTTCAAGAAGATGTTTATATGACACAAACATAAGGGTTTGTGACACCAGGTGATGTAAAAAGTATTTTCAAGTTGCAGAGATCCATTTATGGAATGAAGAAAGAATCTAGGTCATGGAACATTTGATTTGATGAAGCTATAAAAGAATTTGCTTTTATTAGTAATGAATGTGATCTATGTGTTCACAAGAGGTTTAGTGATAATGAAGTTGTTATCCTAGAAGTATATGATGATGACATATTACTTATTGGAAATGACATACCAGACTTACAGTCTGTTAAGAACTAGTTAAAAACATGTTTCTCCATGAAGGACTTACGTGTAACAGCCTATATTCTAGGGATCAAGATCACTCGTGATAGATACAAGATGAATTTGGTACTAAGTCAAAGTACATATATTGACCAGATACTAAATATATTTAGTATGGAATAATCCAATAGGGTATTGGTTCCAGTGTCACATGGTTTACATCTTTCTATGAAAATGTGTCCTCAAACACAACAAGAGAAATATAGAATAAGTAAGATCTCATACGCTTAAGAAATATGATCAATCATGTATGTCATATTATGTACTAGACTTGATGTTGCCTATGCATTGATAATGGTAGTCAGATATCAAGATTATCTAGGAGAACAACATTGGTATGTTGTTAAGGTTATCCTTGAGTATCTTAGAACAACTAAGTGTAGGACCCCGGGATAGCCTGAGAGGGGAGAAGTGAATCAGGGTTTCAAATTTTTCTTTTAAAATAAGGATCTTGTTCCCACGTTGGTAGGAACTCATTAAAATAGTAAGACTAATGAGAATAGAAACCAAACAATCACATGTACAGAGAACACACAACACTTTTACTTAGTTCACCAATAAGGTCTACATCCAAGGAGCATACGCTGATAGTTTATCATCCATACCAAAATCCACTAAACATAACTTGTTGTGGGATACAAGGGTTCAGTCACAGCCACTCTATTCCAAGATCACTGCCTTTACAATGGTTTAGTGATAGCTTATTGCTTCACTCAGAACACTTATGTCAACTCCCTCTAGCACACTACTTTGAGAGAAGTCTGAATCAGTTTATCGACTTGAAGGTTGCTTCAATGATTTGGCATTAAAGACTTTTTCCCTAACATAGAATGAGACTAATTTCACCATAAACCAGAGTAGATGCTCTTTTAAATCCCTATCAGCAACAAACAGATGTTCAAAACTGCTCTTTGTGAAGACTCTTTATGAGACACACTCCTTCATGAAGCACCCCTATCTTCGCGGAACAACATGCCTTCACGAAGAACCCTTGCCTTCATAGAAAAAATTGTCTTTGGAAATATTCCTTGCATTCGTGGAACAATCTTCGTGAAACTCACTAAGTCAATAAAAAATATTTCATCATCATGAAGTACCCTTTCGACAAAATCATGGGCATTGGTTAATACTAATAGTCTCTTTATGATGCACTAGCTCTCATAGATTTCCCAATTCGTGAATATTTTCACAAACTCAAAGAATCTCCAAATTTTACTTCAAAAACTTTGATGCAAATGAAGAGGGGTAGACTCATATTTATAGGCTCGTCCATTCGTGAAATTCCACCACCTCTTTGCGGATTTTCTGGACTGTCAAAAATTTCTCTGTGGCGCTTCTCCCTTCGCAGAGAACCATGGATATCATCTGTTCACAAAGCTCTTCATCATCGCAGAGTATTCCATCAATTCCCTTCAAGGAACCCATCAATTTCTCAAAGCTCTAAAACTCATAATCGTAGAGAACTTCGTCTCTGATCGCGAATCTCATCATAATCATGAAGCACACCATTAAAACACTTTATGTCTTCAAAAAACACAATTCGCAAATCCCATATTCGCAAAACTCGTGCCATTTCCATATTTTAATAATCCCTCTAAGAAAAAACCACTTTGAACGTTGAAATCCAACTTCCAAATTTTGTACCCCAAAAATTTGGCACACTGGGAAATGACGCCACCTTCAATATTTCTTTCGACTTGAACTGTATGATATCTTTCCTTGCAATCTCCTTGCTCATTTATGTAAGTATTGACAACAAACACAAACCCAACTCCATTTTAAGCAAAGAACAACCTTGGTTCCAAAACTAAGGATATATTACCAGTATATGGAGGATACAAGGAGTTGGTCATCAGGGGTTATACTGATACTGGTTTTCAAACAGTTCATAATGATCTGAATTCGTATTCAAGATATGTTTTCTTTCTCAACGGAGGAGCTATGAGCTGGAATATTTCAAAGCAGCTAGTTGTTGATGATTCTACAGTGGAATCCGAGTATATAGTGGATTATCATGCATACAAGGAATTCATTTTGATACGAAACTTTGTCCAGGATATTTATGTGGTACCTAAAAATAGATACCCTATCACATTGTATTGTGATAATACTACAGTGGTGGCTATTTCAAAATATTTGAGGCCACACCAACAGACAAACCATATACTTCGGAAGTATCACCACTTGATGGAATTTTATCAAAGGGGTGAAGTTATGATAAATAGAGTACAAACGAAAGAGAACGTGGTGGACCCCTTGACCAAAGGCCTATATCAGCAGAAGCATGAGTATCATGTGAGAGCTAGCGAACTAAAGGTTGTTAGCAGTTGGCTCTTGTTCAAGTGGGAGTTTGTTGGAGTTGGTTCCTTATAACCAACTTTTCTTTACTTTATAAAAACTTGTATTCATAGTTTTTAATATTAATAAAACTTATTATCACATCGTGGTTGTTCTTTTGTATAACATAGTATGTGATAATGCCCTAAGAGTAGTCGTTACACTAAAAGGTCATAGTAGTTCCCCGCTATGATGAGAACCTGGAAGTGTTATGACACCATTCTTAAATATATGTTCTATATTCATATGATATCATTTGGGGGATACAAATGATATGGGCTATCAGGGGTGGAGACTCATAGGACTTTGCGGGACCTTATCATGGTGTACGTCCTCAGTAATATCCAGTGTAGGATATTATGAGAATGAGACATTTTAGTAGGAAATCCACATTTATATGTGTCATTGGATGTTCCTATCTATGAACATGTGTATTAATGGAAGTTGATATCTCAGGACCATTGATGAAAATGATATATCCTAAATAAATCCATTTCCATGGTGTTCTATTGGCAAGTATGATTTCTAGAAAATCAAAGAAAGAGACATCGATCACATAGGTTTATGACACCATCGTGCAACATGCTTGATTAGAGATATCATGATAAAGATATTATATTACACAATAAGCATCTGTATGAGGTATTATGTCATTGAGACATTAAATTCTTTCTCTATGGGTGTCTTAGCATGTTGGTAAATGCTAAACTTGGACTTTAGGGTGTTTCGCCTAATGCCACTGAGAAAGAGGCCTAGAGGGCCACACACTAAGGGTATCCAGAATCTCAGTTAAATAATATATTATTATTTATTATTTAACAAGTTGAATAAATATTATTCCCACATGTGGTTTAATAATTATTCATGTTTTCTTGATCGTATATATTCCATCACTAGTTTTTTTGAGAGAATATAACCTGAGTAGAATGTTTAATAAATATTTTTTTTCTATTTAGTGGATATAATATTTATTTATTTATTGGGTGAGTAATGTAGTGATGTTTATTTATTAGAGAAATTTTCATTATTCAAGGCCTGATAAATATTGTGGGGGAATGGCAGACAGATTTTAATTCCAGGGAGAAATAACATATATTGAATATTATTTGATTAAATAATATTTAATTTAATTCTCAAGTTAAACGCATGTCAAGGAAATATTATTACTATTATTATTTTGGACATGGGGTTCCATAAGGGACTAAATAAATATTAAAGGTCGCTTGTAAAAATATTTAATTTTAAACCATAGAGGTATTTAAACCCAATTATATTATTTTTTCAATAGATAAAATTCATTTTTGTTGTGCACAACGACAGGCGAAGAGAATCCTCTTAAGCCCTAGAGAGCTCCCTCTCCAGAAATGCCTTCAAAAATGGAGAGAGATCTTCCTCCACCTCCCACTATCGAGTCTAGAGTGATCAAGGAGAATGCTTTGGAATCGATTCTCTTGACAATTAAAGGAGAACAACGTAGGCGATAAAATTTATCGTACTAGCACTCAGAGATTCCTATAGCGATGTTCGGAGATTTGTGGAACACGTGTGGATCACCGCTAGAAGGAATATGTTCTTGATTACTACAACATAATGTTGATAAAACACAGATTTGTTGTCAGATCCATCAATAAAAAAATAATTTATGCAAGATAATTGTTTAATTGATTAAATTAATTAAAAAATAATATGTGATGATCTTCTCTCTAGTTTTGGTGTTTTATCCATTGTCTATTTTCAATAGTGCCAATTCATTTGTGTTGTTCAGAACGACAGTCAGAGAGAATCTTGTCAAGCCCTAGAGAGCTCCCTCTCCAAGAAAGCCTCCAAAAATAGAGAGATATCTTCCTCCACCTCCCACTCTCGAGTCTAGAGTGATCAAGGAGAACACTTTGGAAATTATTCTCCAAATGATTAAAGGCGAATGACGTAAGCGATAGGATCTGTCGTGCTAGAACTTGAAGAATCCTACAGCGACGTTCAGAGATTTGTGGAACACGTGTGGATCACCACTAGAGGGAATATGTTCTTGATTATTACAACACAATGATCATACATCACAGATTTTTTTTAGATCCATCAACGAAGAGAGAATTCACGCAAGGTAATTGTTTAATTGATTAAATTAATTATAAATAATATGTGATGATCTTTTCTCTGGTTTCGGGGTTTTATCCATTTTCTATTTTAATATTTTCAATTTCATTGATCACAACATTTATCATCGTGTAGATCTCGAATTGATCACTGATCATGACAAAAATCAAAGCACAGACATTTCTGCATATATGTGGGGTTTATTGGTTTCGTTCTTCTTGAATCCCAATTTGAAATTATTAATTTGAATTTACGAATTCCATGTGGATGATTTGGGTTGTGAATTTTTTGATTTTTCTAATTTTAATATATTTATTATAAGTTTAAAATAATTTAAATATATTTATATTCATAATTCTAATTATATATAAATATACTAATAAATATTTTTATATAAATATAAATATATTTATATATTTATATATATATATATAATTATATATAATTACAAATATAATAAATATATTTATTATTTAAATATATTTATTATGATTTTATAATTATTTAAATATATATATGTTTATTTGTGATTATAATTCTAAATGAATATGTTTATAAATATTTATATATAATTATATGTATTTATTAAAATATAAGTATATATATCTAGAAATATAATAAATATATTTATTATAATTATTTAATTATTTATATACATATATATATATATATAATTTTATAAATACTTTTTTAAAAAATTATATATATATTTGAATTATTAAAATATATGCATTAATATATCTTGTTTATATTAATTATATATATGAATTTTTTAATTAATGTATATAAATAAACATTATTTTTTGAATATAAATGTGATAATTTTATATATATCAATAATATTTTTTATTAAAGTTTTTTGTCAGTGATAAGAATAGCACTGATAATGACCCACCTTTATCAGGGCTTTATGTTTGGAGCTAGGTAAGATGTTATTTGTGGAAATGATGATTTTTTTACCCTTTTCACTTGTTTATATCCTTCATATCCCCTTCGTTCTCCATACTTATTTCATTTTCAATAAATTTCAGAACAATGGGCTAGCCCAAGGTTTGTGTCGTCTTGGTATATCACAATTGTAACTACATCAGCAGACCAATCATTTCTGATTCCAAAAGTCAATCCGCATATTCAAGGATGATAACCAATAAAATATAATCGGACACCATACACTGTATGAACATTGGTAAATCATGGAGCTGAAATATTAAATTAAAAATTGGTATAATATTCATATAAATTTCATGTACTATTATTATTCATGTTCTCTAATTCAGAACCCTAATTACGGTAATTATTATTAATTTTATGTTTTCAAATATAAAAAAATACAATTATTTAGTTTGATTTATGATATTGTATTTATGATTGAATTTTAAAAATTTAAATTTACGATTTAAATGAGTTCAGATATTTATAAATAAGATAGTGTTGATTTACTATAAGTATTTTAAAAACAAACAAATTATAAAAAAGTTGAAAATTTATAATAATTATAAAATGATGACGACACTAACCAATGTATCCTAAAGGGATTTTTAATAATGGATTGTGGTTTTTATTTTTTATTAAAAAATAGGAAATAGTGAAAGTTGTGTGGGTCCAAACAGGTCTTTTTTCTCTCCAAAAAAGAAGTAGAGGGAAGGAGTGTTTCCATATATGCCCTGGGTTTTTAGTTCCTATGAATTTTCGAGTTCTCCTCCCAGTCGCTCCACATTTTCTCGACACTCTTTTTATGATGCCTCTATTCAACTCCATATCATTCCTAACTGCGCTCTCCGTCCACTCATGTGAGGTCTCACAATTTGACAGTGGGATTCTTGTTATTGTGTGAGGTCCCATAGTGGGAGGTGGCTATCTATCAATCCACCCACATTCTTTGCTGACCACCGACATCACCCGAGGTCAGGTGCTATCTATCAATCCACCCACATTATTCGAATTTTTTTGCAACCTTAATACCGTATATGTGTTCCTATTCAATATTGGCATGTTATTTATAGTATTCATTGTATTGGTATGTTGCATATGTGTTTCTCTGCACTATATTTTTTTTCCTTAAATTTTCACATGTGCATCTCTTTATTAAGCATTGATCTAGTTTGGTTCCTCATCGACTCCAAGGAAATTTCATGTATAGACATATATCAGTTACATATTAATTCCTTGAACCTGATTTTCCTTGGAATACTTCCAATTGGGCACCATTTTCAATAAAATTTATAATTATTTTATTCAATGATTCAATCAAACCTTGATATGCGTAATCAAATTTTCTAAATGGTTTATAATTATAAATTTGTTTCCTATATTTTTTTGTTTCTACTATGACTTTTTTTTATGTATATCATTTCTACACATCTCTATTTATGTTTTACTAATGTTTTTCCAACTTTAAAAAATCAGATTCTCTAAATTACTTATGTTTTAATTTTTTATTTTATTAAAGAGAAAGATGAATAGATCTGTGCATTTGGAGATGTATGTTGCATTACATGATCAGAGAGAGGATCCATTACAGATCCTTGAGGATGCTAACATGGTCATTCTTGTGGGACTGGTGGGGGTCTAAATCCCCATAAGTGATGGTACTTCCAAATTGATGAGACACGACTTGTTGTTCTTCGACCTATATGCGATATGCAACCTTGAAGTTTCCATTTCAAATATGATCATCCCATGAGGCCACATGTTATTCCATATAATTTTCATAGCCCCCACTACCTCTGCTGCTAAGGTAGTCAATTGGATCCTCAGTTTGTGTCTTGACCTTCTGACGGTGGTGGATGATGTCGATCAAACCACTCTTCATGTGGAGGTGAGTGGCGAGATTCTTGGCATGATCAAAACACTAATCAGCACAAGGAAAGAATTCCAAGAAAGCTATTCTCTAATTTCTTATTTCAAAAAAAGACTCAAGGAGAACAAAACACGACACTACACTTGGATCTAGCCAATCGTGACAGTGGCGACACATTAGCCAGGTTGTTGGTTGAGGAATGTCCAGATCAGACGGAGTTAAATCTCTTGAATAGTGAAGAAGAGTCACCATTGTACCTGGTTGTGAAGGTTGGGAACATGGAGATCGTCGTTCTTTTATTAGAGAAGTTGTGTATTGGTGATGCTTCTAATGGAAAATTAGAAATCCATGCAATGATAGTCTGTGAAATAAGGTTATGCGAATCCATCGAACTTGGAAATCTGTTTTCAAAATAAAAAAACATCAAAATCAAAGTAGCCTTTAAAAACCATGTTTAATGTTAATTCATGGTAACATGAAATACATGTTCTCTAGTTGTTAAATCAGATATTATTGATGCTATATTGACGAAGAAGATAGCTCTGCTTGATTTGTTTGATGAACGAGGGATAACTCCTCTTTCATTCACAACCCACACAAGAAAACTGGTCTTAGTTTCCTATATACTTTAAAAATTCATTAATTGTGCCTATAAAAGGCACAACAGTGACGATAGATTTTTCTAGATCCATTCTTCCACAAGTAAAGGACATAATAAAATCATTGGATATTCTCTAATGACTCACAGACACCTCAAAACACCTCACTAATGGGGGTCTCAACATTCTTCATACGATAGCCATGGCTGGAAGATCCCAAATGGTAATGCATCTATTGAAAAGAAGTGAGGATGGGAACATGAGGTTGAAGCTGGTGAATAAAAGAGATTTGGATGGAAAAACCTCTTTTCATTTAGCCTCCAAGCATCAACATCCTTTGGTGGTGAACATTTTAACTTGGAACAGCAGTGTCTGCTTGGACATTGTGGAACGCAACGGTTACATAGCTATGGACGTCGCACGACACTCCAGTGGTTCCCCCTTCTGAAAGTTAAGTACTCCCCAACTCCCAATGATTACCCCTTGTGTCCCCTATTCCCCTTTTCCTAGGGACTACGACCCCTATTGGTGAAAATAACCCTAACCCCCTTCTACCCATGACTCCATCCACCTATTACCTCTGTCTCGACCTATTCCCCCTATCTTATCAAAGTCAACATTGTTATATTATTAAATCAGGATCATCTGTAATTTTATTTAACTACCATGACCATTTAAATTTATGATATCTTGTAAATTGTCACAAATACTACCTTAAAATATACCGGAGCACCTACCAGACACGATGGAAAATCCAAAAAAACATATCAATAATGATTCTTAGTGTTGTAAAGAGAGGATCATCACTCTCTGACTTGATAATTCTCAATGTTATAAATAGGGAATCAACACTCTCCTACTTATATCAACCCTTATAGCTACTTTCATGTTTTCCAATAGATTCACCATCCTTAGTGGGAATGGATCCTCTAGCATGGAGACCCTTCTCTCCAAGCATAAAACTCCATTTCCACATTTATCTCCATCATTGTTGTTATTATATTCATTGCACCAAACCTCAAGGATGTTACCCTTGCCCACACATCCCTCGAGATGGTCACAACTTTGATCGGAGTCTCCCTTATGACAATGTCTTATCCTTTCATGGCTAGGGTTTTTTGGTGGTGAGAATTCTGAGTTGGCTTGGCTTCTTCATTTTCTCGATGGGTTCTATTTTTATAGGTATGATGATACTTTTATACTTTCATCCATGTGCAAATATATCAACAAATAATTGAGTATTACACTACTTGATTCACCCTTCATTCATGATGATGCTTTTATAATTTCATCTCTGGGAAAATCTATCATTAAGGAATTGAGTATTGCGCTACTTGATTGACCCTTCATTTTTATTCATTTATTGGGCTATAAGAATCAACAAATATGATGGTCATAAATCAGTATGAGCATATAATTTTAATGTAGTGCATATTATTGGTGTTTACCTCAAAGTTTAGTGGGTATTGAGGTACACACTAAAAATATACATGCCACTAAAATTATAAGCTCATGCTAATTTATGACACTCATCTTTGTTGCTTCCTATAGCCCAAACAATGAATATAAATGAAGGGTGAATCAAGTAGGGTAATACTCAATTCCTTAATGATATATTTTCCCAGAGTTGAAAGTATAAAAGTATCATTATGAGAAAAGGGTGAAACAAGTAGCGTAATACTCGATTACTTGATGATATATTTTCACAGAGTTGGAAGTATAAAATTATTATCATGCCTATAGAAATAGAACCCATCAAGAAAACAAGGAATTCAAGCCAGCTTAGTCTTCTCACCACCAAAAAAACCCATCCATGAAAGCAAAATACATCATCATAAGGGAGACTCCGATCAGAGGTGGGACCACTTTAAGGGATGTGTGGGAGAGGGTAACATCCTTGAGTTGTGTTTCAATGAGTATGAAAACAATATTAGAGATAAACATTGAAATGAAGTTTTCCTCTTAGAGAGAAGGGCCACCATGCCGGAGGAGCCATTCCCATCGGGGATGGTGAGTCTAGTGGAAAATGTGACTGTAGCTATAAGGGTCGATACCAATAGAAGAGTGTCGATCCCCTCTTTATAATGCTGAGAATCATCAAGTAGGAGAGTGATGAGCCTCACTTTATAACGTTGAGAATCATTATTGATCTACTTATCAGCTTTTCCATTATGTTTGTTAGGAGATCTAGCTGATTTTAAGGTGGTAATCATGAGACACTACAAGATATCATAAATTGAAATGGTCATGGTAGTAAAATAAAATAATAGACGATTCTGATTTAATAATATAGTGATGCTAACATTGATAAGAGAGGTGGAATAGGTCGAGACATAGGTATGAGGAGGATGAGGTTGTGGCTAAAAGGGGGTTAGGGCTATTGTTGTTTTTTGGGGTTGTAGTGTCACGACCCGTCCTTGGGGCCCGTGCCGTGACTACCCCTAGCCCACCTTCCATAGGCCAGGGGCTGGCGACTAGTACCAAAGGTGTAATTCCCTAAGCTGGGAAGAAATTTCCTTTATGAAAGTAAAAAAACACAACAGAGTACGCAACAGGAAGCAAACACTAAGTGAAAATTGTGTACAGAAAGTAGTGCTAAAAGCAAAGGGGCCAGAAAAACAAGCCCAAAAGTAAATTACAGGTACAATAGAAAGCAAGTACAACTGAAAAAGGGACAACAGCTAAAAAGGGTAGCTCCTGGAACATCCTCTGAGTATCCTACCTGAAGGGTAGGTACAGAAGTCCACCTCAACACTCCACGTCTATCGGTCTACTCTGTGTACCGTCTCGCCGTGTGGTCCACCTCTGGGTACCGTCCGGTCTTGGATCGCTCTCAGCCTCTGTCAACATTGTCCTTCATCTGCATCCAACACAACGAGGTGCGGGCATAGCCCATGTAGGAGTGAGTATAATGATACTCAGTAGGGACCCCGAGACCCTCGAAGGTCTCCCAGAATCCACGAAGGATAAACCACAGAAGGAAAGATACAATCACGAGTATCAAACAACCCTAATTAGATATATTCCCATACATATACCAAAGTTATCAATCTCAGTTCGGCTTCAACTCTCGATCCTAAGCACAACCCGGTCCACATAGGAAGTAAAGTCAATCACATCGATGATAATGATTTAAAGTCAAGACTCAGCTCACACAGGTACACATATTTCATATAGAGATAAATATGATCATATGTAGTCACTAATTCATCTAAGTTGTTGGACCCACACAGGATACAAGACCATCTAAGCTTTCAGACCCACATAGGATACAAGACCAGCTACTCTGTCGGACCCACACAGGATACAAGTACAGAGGTCAAACTGTCGGACCCATACAGGATACAAGAATAGTAGTAATCACTGTCGAACCCATAGAGGATTCTAGTATAGTAGTTGTCATTATCGAACCCACATATTATTCCAGTACAGTAGTTGACGCAGTCGCGTCAAGCTCTAGGGTTCCCGCACATAGCATGCTCGATTCTGGGAGGGTCCGCTACTCTATAAAAGGGGTCGATACATCAACTATCACTAAATATAGAGTTTATGTATATTGAAGTTCTGTCTCATCAAAAGGAACCCAACGTGACAGACAGCGTGTCAATCGGACGCCCGGTCTGAGAGTTATTGTCTTTTTTGTTCCAAGGGCCAGGTTGGAATTACGCTCGTTCCAAACCCATATATTTTCCAAAGTTGTCCAAAACTCACTTATAGTATCACAAAAGTATCGTCTCGTCATGAGGATCCCAGTTCCACAGATGGCGCATCAATCGGATGCGTGGTCTAGAATATATTCGTGTTTAAGTGAAACGGGCCCGGCCCTTCAAGCTCAGTGGGCCAGCGGGTCGGCCCGACCCGGTTTGGGGGGTCCGACCCGGCTGGGGGTCGACCCAGCTTGGTGGAGCGTGGCACACCCAAGGACCCGGCCCTATGGGTCCGACCCGGTTAGGGGGTTGGCCCAGCCCGGTGGGGCGCGGCCCACCCGCGGACCCGGCTCACGTTGTGGCCTGGTTCAGCTCACCCAGCGGCGCCGCCCCTCCTTGCTACCCGACCAGCCAGCCAAAGCCAGCTGGTTCTGTCCGGCACAAGTGGCCCGTATAGTGGGCCACTGTTTTTTCCACGCGGCACCAAGTGGCGCCGCAGTTTCTTCAGCCCGGCCGGCAGGCGGCCGGTCGGTTCACCCGCTGAGTGGCCCGCCGAGCGGCCCGCAGAAGCGGGCCGCGGTTCTTTCATCGCACAGTGCCTGCGGGCGTCATGATCCTTCTACCCGGACGGCATGAGGCCGACCGGTTCTTCTCCGGCCGAGCGGCCCACTGTGCGGGCCGCGGATCCTCCTTACGCGGCACCCTTAGGCACCGCGGTTTCCTGTAGCCCGGCTGGTTCGCCCGGCCAGCACGGGCTGTGGTTCTCCATAGTGCGGTGCCATGAGGGCACCGTGGTATTCTGCCCGGCCGGCCGGTTCGGCTCGGCAAGCGGCCCGCGGATGCGGGAGGCACCTCCTCCACAGCGCAGCGCGAAAGGGCGTCGCGGTTCCTTCAGCCCGGCCGGCTTTAGCCAGCCTGTTCTTCTTCAGCCGAGCGGCCCAGTTGTGGGCCGCGGTCTTCCCCTCTCCGTGCGACACCCGGTGTCGCAGTCCTCTAACGGGCCAGCGCACGGCCGCCGTTGCCGCCGCCGCCTTCGGTCGTTGCCACCTCTTCCATTTTTTCCTCCATCGCGAATAAAAACAAGGATCAAAAAAGGGTCATAGGGCGTGTTTGTTCGGCCCACGCCCTCCGCATTAGGCGATAGCAGATGGCCGAAGACATTCCAAAGGATTCAACAAGAACAGAAAAATTTACTCGCTTAAAAATTATACAAAACCCCTACCTCGATTTCAAGAGCATTGAACGTCGATGAGCCGCAAAAGACGAGCGTCACGGAGGTCGGGCGTCGTGGAATACGGTGTCGCGTAGGACGTATATTGTTTCATCAACGTTAGAGGGAAAAGGTTGCTAGTCGTTGGAAATGTTCTTCGTGGGAGAAAACTTCCTCAAGTTCTTCATTGGAGAAGGTGAATTCTCCCAAGCCTTTTCCACAAAATATTTTCCAAGGACAAAAGAAATAATAGGCTCTCTTAAATTATAATGATTCCATAAAATTAAAATTAAATAAAATATTAGAGGATCCAATTCATTAATTGATCATTAATTGAGAGTGTGTTGGCACATTCATGGGTGGAATGTGGAGAGTTTAGGAGTTAAAGGGGGATTTATAGGGAGTTTAAAAGGGAGTTGAGGGGTTAGGCTCATGTGGGACCTACACACATTATTCTCCCATGGGAGGTTATGTGGGTTGTGGGCCCCACATCCAACTCCTCCTTGGAAGAAATAACCACCCCTTAATAATAAAATTGTGTACACAACAATTTTATTTAATTTAGTAAGAAACCCCAAAATAAATCTTCTACTCTCGACCAAACGCAACTGCGGTAAAGGTCCCCTTAAGTGAATACCAGCACTGCGAGTTCATCGGTGTCCTCAGATTTTAATTCCAAGCATCGGTTCAAAAGATAGAAAAACTCACACGTACGTTTACTGAACGTACCTGAACAAAACTTTAGAAATTGATTCCAGGCACACCGGGCCTCGGAATCAGGCGTCGTCAAAAACTGCAAACACGTAAAATTCCAAAGAATTTAAGAAAAAAAATTCCTTGAAATTTCTGGGTCTTTACATTACCCCCACCTCAGGGCTTTACATCCCCGTAAATCTACAACATACACTAGGGAAACAAAAGTGGGTACTGAGCACATATCTGAGCCTCCCGCTCCCATGTGCTCTCCTAGAGGTTCTCGTGCTGCTAGCAAACACGTACCAGAGGAATCGACCATCCACGTAGGACCCGCTCCTGTCGATCCTCGATCTCCACCGGGACCTCTGTGAAAGTCACCCTATCATCGATATCTAGCTCCCCGTGGTCGATGATGTGGGACGGGTCGTGCACGTATCTCCTCAAATGAGATACGTGGAAGACGTCGTGCACCCGGTGCAACTAGGTGGAAGGGACAAGCGGTACGCCACCTCATCTACCCTGTTGAGGACCTAGAAAGGTCTGATGAATCATGGATATAACTTGCTGCCTCGGACAAAACTCTGTAGACTTGTCGAGGTGAGACCCGTAGAAAGATGTGGTCGCCATCCTCAAACTCCAGAGGTCTCCGTCTCCTGCATGTACGTGGAAGACCCGTCATGAAGTCCATGGATATCTGATCCTACTTCTACTCTGGGACCCCCAAAGGCTGAACCAAGCCTGCTGGTACCTGCTGTTCCGCCTTCACTTGCTGACAAGTGAGGCATTGTGAGAGAAACTCTGTCACTGCTTTCTTTATTCCTGGCCACCAGTGCTGTCATCGGAGGTCCTGTTACATCTTCGCCACTCCAGGATGTACCACTAAAGGAGATGTGTGGAACCCCCTCAACACTTCCTCCTGAAGTGAAACTGGTACCATGGTATGTCCTCTAAAGAGAATGATGTGCTTTCCACCTTCAGAAAATCCATCAGGTGTCTGCACTGTGGATATCTGATCACGTCGAGTCTCACAGTCAACGTCCTCACGCTTTGCCTCCCTGACTCACTAAAGAAGTGGAGGAGTGACTATGAGAGACTACAGAAACTCTGTTCTATCTCTATCCACAAAGGATATCTGCAACGCGACTAGCTGCTCTGTCGCCTCTCCTAGCAGTTGAATGTATGATCTCCTGTTGTGAGCATCTGCTACAATGTTCCCCTTCCCAGGAGTATAGACTATCTCGAAGTCATAGTCCTGGAGAAACTCAAGCCATCTTCGATGTCTCAACTATCGAGAACCATACACGATCACTGCTCACTCATGCATCAGGACACACCTGAGTCCGGTCCCTGATGCATCGCAGTAAACCACGTATCCAACGCCCTCCTCTGGTAGCCTCAAGATGGGTGCACTAGTCAACCTCTACCTCAGCTCCTGAAAGCTCTGTTGGCATATCTCTGACTATACGAAGGGTTTCCCCTTCTTTATCAAAGCCGATAGTGGTGATGCAACTCTAGAGAAGTCTGGCACAAAGGTAAGTCTGGCCGACTCATGAGTGATCGATTGCACCCTCTTATGCATGATTTTATCCTGTGCTACCTGGGTTTTCCTTTTCACCGGCCAAGGAAAACCCCATCCTAACATTGTAGATAAACCACAACCTTTTTGCCTAATACAGTCAATCTGTGTATGAAATGTGGTTGCCCAGTCCATACACAAATTAACGTCGTAAGGCCTCGACACTGTCACCAAGAGGTTCCAACCGAAACTCTCGCCTCAAGGGTCAGATCACACCGTCGGTGTAAGTGTGATTATCAAGTCTCCTCCCAAAGGTATCTCCAGATGTGAGGGTCAATTCAACGGCTTAACTGGAAACTCTAGGTCTGGGACAAGATTCGTGGAAGGAATGATTGGTACCAATGTCTATTGATACGGCAGCTAGTAGTAGACACAGACTGTACCTCAAATCATTCTTAGAGCCCTTGGGTCACACTCCTTGACCGCATGAATCTACTCTTTTCCCCTTCCCTCCATCTCCATGAGCATAGCGGGAACTACAAAGGTGGGTGGTTGTAACATGTCAAAATGTTCACCACCTCATGCTGCTCTCCTAGCTCTACTTCCACGTCTACTGCCCTGCATATTCATCTTTCCTTAACATTTCCTCTTCTCGAATGATTTTACACGCTCAAGTCTCTAAGACTGACGCCAGTTTCATTCTTTCCAACTGTTAACATTCACTGGCTGTATCTGCTCAGCCAATGAACATTCAACCAAAAAGGTTCTCTCTAGCACCCTAACATAAGTAGGAATGCATAGAAGAAAAAGTGTTGGCTTGGATATCCTTAAACACACCTCACTCAGAGGTCCGATCTCTAAATCACTGATCGAATCATATTCATCAAGTACCAGGAAAGATCGGTATGCCTCGATGAATACTCAGCCACCGACACATCGTCCTACTGAAGCTGTATAAGCTCTAGAAAACTCTCATCCACCTCCTCAAGCCAGTCCTTAGCCACCTGTGGGTTGGGATCGCCTCAGAACTTGAGGGATATCTGGTGCTGAAACACATGTAAGTCACTAAGCCTACAAGTTTCCTCTACCGGTATCACCGGTAGTGTCTGTTGACCAATGAGCAGTGATATAGTTGGCACACTTCCCGAAGGTACCATCTCAGAAAACGGTCCAAGTACCGAAGCTTCATCATTATGCGGACCATCCTCATGGTCACTCGCTGAAAACGATTATTAGATAAGATTAACATCTGCTCTACCAGTGTCTCAACTTGGCGGAAAACTCCATTAATCGCCTCCATCCAGTCCTCTACTTCCTGGGAATTTGTCTCGCCTCGAAACCTCAGATGCCTCTGCCGCTGGAACTCCTGGAACACACTCAGTCAGCATGCACCGTCTGCCAGTGTGGCTAGTGGCATTTGTTGCCCAACATGTGGTGGTGCTGCTGGTACACCACCCGAAGGTGCCAATATAGTAAGAGGGCCCTGCACCAGAGCCTCGTCGCTCGGTGGGCTGTCATCGTGTACTCTCTCTCGGGAACCCTAGCTGGTTGTCTTCACAGTGGAATCCTGATAAGGAACAGGTGCACCACGGTCAATAAGTTATACCTGGTGAGATGACTCAAAGAGACCACAAAGGAAACTCTTGAAACACACACGCAATCAGGGTTTCCATGCACTAAGTCGGAAATCAGAGGTCAGGGTCCTGGTGTATGGATATGTCAGCCACCACACAAACACTGGACTCCCTGGACTGAAAACCATACTCAATACTCTTAACACTATTGCTTCACAGAAAATAAACATCAGAGTCCTAAGTTCTGCGGTAGAACCAACTCCTCTGATACAATTTGTCATGACCTGTCCTCAGGGCCTGTGCCGTGACTACCCCAAGCCCGCCTTCCATAGGCCAGGGGCTGGCGACTAGCACCAAAGGTGTAATTCCCTAAGCGGGGAAGGCATTGGCTTTATAAAAGTAAACAAACACAATAGACTATGCAACAGGAATCAAACACTAAGTGAAAACTATATACAGAAAGTAGTGCTGAAAGTAAAGGGGCCGGAAATACAAGCCCAATAGTAAAGTACAAGTACAATAGAAAGCAAGTACAATTGAAAAAGGGACAAAAACTAAAAAGGGAAGCTCCTGAAACATCCACTGAGTATCCTACCTAAAGGGTATGTACAGAAGTCCATCTCAGCACTCCACGTCTATCGGTCCGCTCCGTGTACCGTCTCGCCGTGTGGTCCACCTCCGGGTACCGTCTAGTCCTGGCTCTCTCTTGGCCTCTGTCAACGCTGTCTGTCATCTGCATCCAACACAACGAGGTGCGAGCATAGCCCATGCAGGGGTGAGTATAATGATACTCAGTAGGGACCCTGAGACCCTCGAAGGTCTCCCAGAATCCACGAAGGATAAACCGCAGAAGGAAAGATACAATCACGAGTATCAAACAACCCTACTTAGGTATATGCCCATACATATACCTAAGTTATCAATCTTAGTTTGGATCCAACTCTTGAGCCCAAGCATAACCCAGTCCACACAGGAAGTAAAGTCAATCACATCGATGATAATGATTGAAAGTCAAGACTCAGCTCACACAGGTACACATATTTCATATAGCAATAGAGATGATCAGATGTAGTCACTGATTCATCTAAGCTTTCGGACCCACACAGGATACAAGACCACCTAAGCTGTCGGACCCACATAGGATACAAGACCAGCTACTCTGTCGGACCCACACAGGATACAAGTACAGAGGTCAAACTGCCGAACCCACAAAGGATATAAGAATAGTAGTCATCGTTTTCGAACCCACGGATGATTCCAGTACAGTATTTGTTGCTGTCGAACCCACGGAGGATTCCAGTACAGTAGTTGATGCAGTCGCAGCCAGCTCTAGGGTTCCCTCACACTACACGCTCGATTCTGAAAGGGTCCGCTCCTTGAGAAAAGGGGTCGACACATCAACTATCATGAAGTCCATATTTGATGTATCCCGAAGTTCCGTATCATCAAAAGGAACCCAACGCGACAGACGGCGCATCAATTAGATGCCCGGTCTGAGAGTTATTGGCTTTTCCGTTCCAGGGGCCCGGTTGGAATTACGATCATTCCAAACCCGCCCATTTTCCAAAGTCATCCAAAACTTACTTAGAGTATCGCAAAAGGATCGTCTCGTCACGAGGATCCCAGTGCCGCAGACGGCACGTCGATCGGACGCGCGGTCTAGAAGATATTCATGTTTAAGTGAAACGGGCCTGACCCGTCAAGCTCAGTGGGCTGACGGGTCGGCCCGACCTGGTTTTGCGGGTCCAACCCGGCTGGGGGTCGGCCCAGACAGGTGGAGCATGGCCCCCCCAGGGACCCGGCCCAGCGGGTCCGACTCGGTTAGGGGGTCGGCCCTGCCCGGTGGGGCGTGGCCCACCCGCGGACCCGGCCCACGTTGCGGGCCTGTTTGGCTCGTCCGGCGGCACCGCCCCTCCTTGCTTCCTGGCCGGTCGAAGCTGGCCAGTTCTGTCCGGTGCAAGCAGCCTATACAGCGGGCCTTTGTTCTTCCCACGTGGCGTCGTGGTTTCTTCAGCCCGGTCGGCAGGCGGCCGGCCTGTTCGCCCGCCGAGCGGCCCGCGGAAGCGGGCTGCGGTTCTTCCGTCGCGTAGTGCCTACGGGCACCGCGATCCTCCTGCCTGGCCGGCATGAGGCTGACCAGTTCTTATCCGGCTGATCGGTCCGATGTGCGGGCCACGGATCCTCCGCACGTGGCGCCCTTAGGAGTTGTGGTTTCCTGTAGCTCGGCCGGCAGGCGGCCGGCCGGTTCGCCCCCCGAAGCAGCCCGCCCAGCGCAGGCCGTGGTTCTCCGCAGCGCGGTGCCACAAGGGCGTCATGGTCTTCTTCACGGCCGGCTATGGCCGGCCGGTTCGGCTCGGCAAGCGGCCCGCGGATGCGGGCAGCACCTCCTCCGCAGCACGGCGCCAAAGGGCGTCGCGGTTCCTTCAGCCCGTCCGGCTTTAGCCGGCCGGTTCTTCTTCGGCCGAGCAGCCCGGTTGCGGGCCGCGGTCTTCCCCTCTACGCGCTGCACCCGATGCCGCAGTCCTCTAACGGGCTGGTGCGCGGCTGCCGTTGCCGTCGCCGCCTTCAGTCATCGCCACCTCTTCCATCTCCGCCTCCATCGTGAATAAAAACAAGGATCAACAGAGGGTCGTCAGGCCGTGTTCATTTGGCTCGCGCCCTCCATGTTAGGCAATAGCAGATGGCTGAAGACATTCCAAAGGATTCAACAAGAATGAAAAAATTTACTCGCTTAAAAATTATACAAAACCCCTACCTTGATTTCGAGAACGTTGCACATCGACGAGCTGCGGAAGATGAGCATCGCGGAGGTCGGGCATCACGGAAGACGACGTCGCGTAGGATGGATATCATTCCGTCAACGTCAGAGGGAAAAGGTCTCTAGTCGTTGGCAATGTTCTTCGTGGGAGAAAACTTCCTCAAGTTCTTCATTGGAGAAGTTGAATTCTCCCAAGCCTTTTCCACAAAATATTTTCCAATTCCAAAAGAAATAACAGGCTCTCCAAAATTATAATGATGCAATACAATTCAAATTAAATCAAATATTAGAGGATCCAATTCATTAATTGATCATTAATTGAGAGTGTGTTAGCACATTCATGGGTGGAATGTGGAGAGTTTAGGAGTTAAAGGGGGGTTTCTAGGGAGTTTAAAAGGGAGTTGAGGGGTTAGGCTCGTGTGGGCCCCACACAAATTATTCTTCAATGGGAGGTTATGTGGGTTGTGGGCCCCACCTCCAACTCCTCCTTGGAGGAAATAACCACCCCTTAACAATAAAATTGTGCACACAACAATTTTATTTAATTTAGTAAGAAACCCCAAAATAAAAAGATAGAAAACCCCCAATTTTATTTAAGCGAATACCGGCGCTACGAGTTCATCGGTGTCCTCAGATTTCAATTTCGAGCACCGGTTCAAAAGATAGAAAAACCCTCACGTACGTTTACTGAACTTAACCAAAAAAAACTTCAGAAATTGATTCCATGCACAACGGGCCTCGTAATCAGGCATCGTCAGAAACTGCGGACTTGTAAAATTCCAAAGAATTTAATAAAAAAAATTCCTTGAAATTTCTGGGTCTTTACATGCAGTCCCTAGTAAAATTGGAAGAGGGGATGCATGGGGGTCATTTTTGGGAGTTGTAGGGTACGTACTTGTTGGAATGGGAAACCATTGGAGCTTCATGAGTCATCCATAACTGTGTAACTATTGCATTCTACTATGTCCAAGTCGACAATGTTGTTCCAAGTTAAAATGCTCACTACCAAAGGGTGTTGATACTTGGAGGCTAAATGCAAATGGGTGTTTCCATCCAAATCTCCTTCGTTCGCCATCTTGAACCTCATGTTCCCATTCTCTCTTGTTTTCAGTAGATATTTTACCATCTCGGCTCTTCCAACCATGGTTGTCGTATGAAGAATGTTGCGACCCCCATTAGTGAGTAGTTATCAGGTGTTTGGGTGTCGTTAGAGAATCTCTATAATGTTTTTCTTATGCCCTTTACTTGTGGCCAAATATATCAGAAAAAAATCATTCTCATTTTTGTCCCTTTTATAGGCATAGTTAATGAATTTTTCAAGTATATAAGAAACTAAGACTAGTTTTCTTGTGTGGGTTGTGAAGGAAAGAGTGGTCATCCCTCTTTCTTCAAACAACTCAAGTAGACCTGGATTCTTCATCAATAGAGCATCAAGAATATCTACTTCTACAACTATAGAATATGTATTTCAGGTCATGATGAATTAAAATTAAACATGGTTTTTAAAGTTTTCTTCAATTTTGATGTTTAATGATTTTGAAAACAGATTTATAAGTTTGATGGATTCTCCTAACCTGATTTCCCAGACTCTATCACTGCATGGACCCCTGATTTTCCATTGGCAGCATCATTGATCCCAAACTTCTCCAAAAAGAGCTCGACAATCCCTAGAATCCCAACCTTTAAAGCTAGGTACTGTGGTGATTCTTCATTGTTCTGGAGATTCAGTTCCATAAGATCTGAACATTCCTTGATCAACAGCCTAGATAATGTACCACCGCTGTCATGATTGGATAGACCAAAGTGTAGTGCTATATTTTTTTCTCCTCAAGTATTTTTGTTAAAATAAGAAAGTAATGAAGCACTTTTCAAGCGCTCTTTCCCCGTGCTGACTAGTTCTTTGATTACAACAAGGTTCTCACCACTCTCCACCACATGAAAAGTGGTTTGATCGGTGTCATCCACTACAATCATAAGGTTAGGGAACCGAATGAGGATCCAGCTCAGCAGCGGAGGTGATGGGGTTGGGTACAGCGATGTGGTCAAACATGTGGCCTCGTGGTCTGACCAGATCTAAAATTGAAACTTTGAGGTTGCAGATGGCATATAGCTCAAATAACAACACATCGCCCCTACATGTAGTTTCATAATCATAAGGTCCCATCAATTTGGAATTACCATCACTTATAGGGATTTCGGACTCCACCGGTCTAGTGGGAACAACCACATCAGCATCCTCTAGGATCCTTAATAGATCCTCTCTTAGATCATGCAATGCAACAAACATCTCCAAATGTACGGATCTATTCATCTTTCTGTTTAATAAAATAAAAAATAAAAATGTATGTAATTTAGATAATCTAATTTTTTAAAGTTGGAAAAACATTAGTACAACATAAATAGAGATGTTTATAAATGATATAAATAAGAAAAGTGATTGTAAAAAAAGGGGGGGAAATTTAGAATAATATAACATTTACAAATTTTGACTATGCATATCAGGGTGTGATAAAATAATTGAATAAAACAATTGTAAGTTTTATTGCAACTACTACCCAATTGGAAGTAGTCCAAGGACAACCATGACTGAAATTAAATAGATTGTATTATCAATAGTGTTCATGGAATTAATATGCCACTAATATATACCTATACATGAAGTTTCCTTAGAGACGATGAAAATAAATAAATGAAGGAACCAAACTAGATCAATACTTAATAAAGAGATGCGCATATGAAAATTTAAGGAAAAAAAATAAAGTGCACAGAAAGGAAATGGTAATTGAAATATCACAGGGAATTTGTAGAGGATGAGTGATTACCAAATATCAATGCTCGATAAGGAGAAATTCATATGAAATTTTAAGGGAAAAATAAATAAAACGAAATATAGGGAAGATAAATGGATGTTTCAATATTGTAGGGAAACAACATTCAGAGGATGAAATTTTACCAAAGGTCTTTGACCTGTGAGGAATAAAATATTATAGTTGAGGAGAAAATATAAGTATATGAACTAAAGTATTGACCATGGATCATGTGTCGAACCTATTAAGGGAATAACATAATTGGAATTGTGTCATGTTTTAATGGGAAAAATATATTTCAATGGCTATACATTCATGACATTGTATAAACATATATAACATGCTACCAACATTCTAAGAGCATATAGATATAAAAAATGATACTAGTGAATACAATATAGTAACAATGACAGAAAACACATATGCAGCATGTCAACTGCGTATACAATCAATACTATAAATACAACATACCAAAATTGAATGGGAACACATATACATCATGGTAATATATAAGACAATATACCAATGTTAAGGAATCCCATGCCAACACAACATACCAAAAAACGCATACAACATGAAAAAATATTCAGCATACAACATATCTATTAATACATACACATCATACTAAAATATGGTTTTCTGTTATGTAAATCACCCTTGGAGTGGTGTGCAACATCGGGGACATGAAAAGAACTTACATTGAAAAAAATCAATATGGTTGTGGGATTTCATGTCACATGTAAGAAACACCAAGAGCATAAATTTAAATGAGAATTAATATAAAAAGATATCAAGAGAAATAAGAAACAATATATCACATGGTGCATGCTTATAACAAATTGATGAGAATCATAAAATGATTTTCTCACCTTTTGATCTGTGAAAAAACAATGGTATATTGATCCCTATGAAAACATGGTGGGAACTATCAATGCTATTTGTGATAAAAAAGACCTCAACTATTTATGAAAACATAAATATAAAAGAAATAATTTACTCGATGAAAAATTACCTTGAATATTTGTTACCATTGCATGAAAAAACTAGAGATGGTGATAAGACAACCTGAATTAAAGAATACATCTAAGATCACTGGGCACAATTTTAATGATCGTGTAATATAATATCAAAGTAGAGATCATAAATAACATCACATTTGGTAGAACATGCATCATATAATGAAACAACAACACTGGGATACAAATCTAGAATAAGGGGGTCAAAGTCGCTAACCGTATTTGGGCTAAGTTGAAGTAAGAGGGACTCAGATCTGCAAAGGAGCCTATTAAAGTAGTGGCCAGTGGATTTGGAGGTTGTTTGTATAATGACCCAGAAAACATGATCCCTTTTTTTAAAATAATTAATTTGATTGCAACACTGCTCGAGATCGCAAAAGTATAGAGTTTTAGAGATTCCAGATACATTGTAGAATCCTCATTACACAACCTATAAAAGAAAAGACTAAAACTATTCTTTACAAGGGTTAAAAACCATAGCGGGACCTCAACCACTATCTTGATTCTACGCATCCTTAAGACCTATGAAAATAGATTTTGAAAACATAGGGTGAGCAGAAAAATCTCAGTAGGGGATGTTAGAAAAATGGGAAATCAAATTGAGTTTTTCAAATTCAAAATAATGAGTAAAAAATCTTATAAAGATTGTTAATGCAAGATTAGGAAAACATGAAAACTTTCCAAAAGTAAACATTTTAGTGAAAAATAATTTCAATTTATATATATACAACATTTGGAAAATCCGATACGATCATTCATATAGTAATAATAATTTCACTTGAAAATTTTATAAGCATTCATAATTAATTCTCAAAGTCGCCTTGGATCATAGCATGAGTTCTCAGTTCACTCCCAAGACATGGTGGACATAGTCCTAATATGGATTAGGTTCACTCCCTAATCCCAGAATGTGATTTGGATAAACCTCCTCTGCATTGTGATATTCTTAGGATAAACCTCCCATGCACCATGATGTGCTTAGGATAAACCTCTCATGAACCATACATGACATCTCATGAGATTAACACATTAACCAATGCACTGGAATGCTATCAGGGCACACCCTTCATAAACATTTCATTCTCATGCATTTATGTATGACTTTTGGAATTATAACTTACATTTTTTTCATTATTAGGACCATGAAATTTCTTTTAAACTACGATCTTTAAAAAATCATAAAAGGACCTACTTGATTATACATGTATCTTGATATAAGTAGTTTGTCATTGAAATACATAATTATTATTTCATGTACATGTATGTAATAGTTTTTGAATAAAATATACATGTATATACATTTATTTACATAAATATTAGTGTTTGAATAAAACATGATTGCATACTCATGAATATATATATATATATATCAATTAAAAATAACAATAACACTTTTACATAAAATGACATAAACACCTTCATTCATATATTTATATATATAAACACCAAAAGTAATATATATTCATATACATATGTGTTTATATATGTGTGTGTGTGTGTGTACATATACATGTATTGATTGAAACTCTTTCATATGAAATGATATATATATATAGTTATATATATGTGTGTGTTTATTATTTTCATACATTCACCTATTTTGAAAAAAATATTATTTTGATAACCTCTCTTGAAATATTAGGGCTTAATTAAAATTCAAGTAACCATTAAGTTAATTTTATTAAAAAGAGTTCCATTGGAAGACGTAACTTTAAATATACTATGATATGTATATGTGTTTATTAATATATATATATATATACATACATTTAAAACATATTATTTTTGAAATTCTAATAACATTTCATGTATTTATAGGATTCCATATGAAGTTCTTTAATTATTTAAAATAATTTTAAGATAAATAAGTCTCACGAACCAAAAAAATATATTTAATACTTAGCATGAAACTTTAAGATAAAACATGAAAGGGTCATATTCCCATATCGGCGACAATCAAAATGCAATTATAAACACATTGTTGATATAAATATGTCAAAATATTTCAAATTCATATATGGTTTTAAAAAATTAAGCATGGATATAACAAAATTCCTATTACTACAAAAATAAAAAAAAACTTTGATTTTCTTTATATATGAACTATTTGAATAGCCATAAATATTAGTAATTGACTAAAAGCAATTTGACATAAAATAACTAAAAACGCATAAATTTCTTGAACTATTTGAGTAAATTTTTCACAAAAATAAACACTTCATTTAACATAAATAGATTTTAAATGAATCGACTGGATAGAAAAAGTTTGAAATAGATGAATGCATTAAAAATGCATATTTTTATTACTATAATAAAAAATTATTTGAAAAATCAAGTAATAAATACTATAAAATGACTAAAATCAATTGACATAAAATATATGTACTGCATAAAAAATCATTTTCCATGAAGGCTTCACAATAGAGAAAATTAATTTCAAAAATGAGGGTTAAATACTACTGATAAATTGGAACAATTCAAAAATACAATAACAACTTTATAAAAATAAAATTCCCTTATTTTGCAGGTGATCTCTTAAAAGAGGTAAATTAATTTCACATTAGGGTGGTTTAAATTCTAATGATAATCTTGAAAAAAAAATTAAAAGTAAAAGAATAGTCTTATAAAAAAATAGTTGCATCCCCTTACCTTTAAACCATTATTACATACTTGCAGTATCATTTCTCAAAACCACTCCCTCACAAAAGGGGGAAAATGCATAGAAGGGGAAAGGGCAAGGGAGGGCAGAGCACCTAATGGTATATCATAATGATACCCATAAAAAAAACCCTACCCCCATGTTATTCATCATTCTATTACACACACACACACACATATATATGTATATTATGTGAACTAAAAAAACTCATACCCAATAAAAAAAATCCAATTCCTCTTAAAATAAACCCTACGCCAAACAAAGGTGATTTATCCTACCTCTTGGTCGGAAATTGAGTGAGTACACTCATGGGGGTAGATTTAGGTATCCCATTTTATAATCATCGAAATCCAACCGAGTCGACCAGTAGTCTGGTGATCCTCGTCAGACCCGTGTCGTGAGATCTGCAAGGGGGGGTCGCTCTATGTGAAAGGCGACACATGAGGATCTTCAGTGTAAATGAGTTATCGCGAGTGCAAGACACATCCGGTAGTTGTAGGTCGACCTACGGTTTTGTAGGGATGAAGATGAAAATGGGGGGAGGGTTCCTTTCGGCTTTACCCAAATCCCAAAATGAGATTGTAATAACTTGGATTTTCCCAGACATGGCATTTGTGGAAATCCAGTGTTTAGGATGTTCTGGGAGGCAACGGTGCCTCATTTCAAGAGTTTTCCAAATATTTAGTTTTCCATCGACGTGTCAGTGTGTCAATGTGTTAGTGTGTCGGTGAGTTAGGGGCATCGACATTAGTGAGTCAAGGGCATCGACATAAGTGAGTCGAGGCCATCAACATCGGTGAGTCGATTGTGTCGACATTGGTGAGTCGAGGGCGTCAATGTTGGTAGGTCAGGGCATCGATAGGTCAGGGCGTCGGTAGGTCAAGGCATCGGTAGGTCATTATGTCGGTAGGTCGTGGCGTCGATATCTCAGCATTGGTAGCTCAGCATCGGTAGCTCAGCGTCGGTAGGTTACATCGGTAGCTCACTCATCGGTGGATCCACGTTGGTGACTCACCCATCGGTGGCTAATTTCCAGTTTCCCGTTTTTTTTTCCAGTTTCGCCCCTATTACGTGTTTGTTCCATAAAATGGTAACCAATCAACTCATAGTCATGTGTTGGTCTATCTCCACCATTTCTGAGGGGAATTATTAAATTCCATGTATCTCATAACGTTCCACCATCCTTGTAATCGCCAAGCTGCGTGATTAAACCATGATCCGATTTTCAAGAACTTTGAAATCATCTTCCTAATTTTTAGGATCTTGCCTTTTCATAAACCGAGATCTATTCCTTCATTATTTCTTTTTGTTTCCCTTGGTGCACCTAGAGCCTTCCTCTCTAAATGAGTCGTGCGCCTATTCTAGAGCCCCTCCTGCTCAATTTTCTTAGAATTCTTCCCTACTGCTCGTGTGATCCCTGTTCTTGGCATAAGGAGGAACTTCGATCCTTTGATCATCCAATAGGGATTTCTTTTGCTTCTATTTAATTGTGCATCATGTAGGGTGGGAATTCTAATGAATCCTTGTGAGGAACAACTGAAAACTTTTCTTAGAAACGAGAAATAGATGACGATTGAATTTGATCAAAAGATAACACGGGTAAATAAAATTATGGGTATGGAGTGGTTTGATGTTGATCGCTTTTTTTATTTATTATCATTGATTTTTTTATGGTTGTTGTGGCTATATGACTCTTGAAAATCATGACCATTGTTGGTATGCTTGTGCACTAGTGATGTTTTGTTTTGTTGTGATGCTTTGATAAACAACCATAACATGAAAAACTGTTAAACCACATATACTTGGTTAAATAAATGGATACCCCAGGATCAAACCTATTGTGTGATCACCTCGGTTATAATTAAGTGGAATTAAAGAACCTCTACTGATTAAATCTGAATATGTATACACATCCTATTGATAGGTGTGGCTGAGTGATGTGTTCTATTGAGTTTTGTAACCTTGTGTGAGTTGTGTGGTGCTGCTGTTGGGAGCACGGTTGTGGGTACAAGGTTGGACAAAGGAATTTGGTTCTGTGAGAAGGGTGATATATGTGTGTACAACAGGGTTGTGTGTTAATAGTAGTTGCAGTGGGCTTTGTGTGTGGGGCAGTATATGGGGTGTGTTGGTATCTCAGTTTGAGAGACTGATTGATTATGGAATAGATGGACTTGTAGGCAACTGAACTGCCTTTGTTTGTGTCATGACCGTCAAACGGCGTTGGGCAGTGGGACTGTGGTGTGGTTACGAACTTGTATGCAGTGGGACTGTATCTGGGAATTGTTGGGCAGTGGGGCTGCGGAGCTGGGTTGTGAGAGAAGGATTGTGTGGTATTATTTTGAAGAATGATTGTGGTGTAGTGGGATTGCAGTGTGGTTTTGCTTGTTGTTTTGGTATAGTTGTGGCTGGTAGTTTCCTGATAGTGCTGGAGTAACTTAAAGTGAATCCCTAAATTAATAAATGATAAGTTGTTAAATGAAAAAGGGGTTGGGTTATGCTTTGGCAGTGGTTGTTGTGTGGTTGTTCATATATAGATAGCAGCAATTATGGTTTTATATGAGTTGGTTGTTGTTCGGCAACCCATATGTTGGGCTGAGTGTTTGCTTATCTATATGTATAAATTGTAGTTCCTTGTGATTTCTAAACACATCCCACCCTTGTTGAGCACTATGTTTCGAACACCTCCATTTCATGGGGGAGGGTGTTTTTTCCAACATCCTGGTGGGAGGGTGGATGTCTAGTTACTGACTTTCTTCCTCGCGCCCTCTTCTAGTTTCTTACCGCTCAAGCGTATTCGGGCAGGCTTTAATGGCTTGAGGCTTACCATAGTCTAAGATTCTTCAGGCAAGGGTTTGTTGTGGATGAGCGACCTAGGTGTTTGCGGGCCAACACTGTTTTCCCAAGTGTCTTCGGGATGAGGCCCATGTGTCTTTGTGCGAGATGTGTGGTTGTTGTGTCCCAGGTGTCTATGGGCGGGATTGTGTGTGGTTGAGGCCCAAGTGTGCGTGGGCAGGTTGTGCCAGTGGGACTGCATGAGGGGAGAGTGCTAGCATCAAGATGTTAGTATTTAGGAATGAGCAGTAACCAGTTGGGAAGTGGTGTGGGGTACTCAAATATCGATATGCTTATACTACTACTTATTTGACTTGCGTTATTTGGTGAGTGTGCCTTGGTGAGGTTGAGCTGGTTATTATTACTTGGTAGATGCTTTGAGGTTCTATTGTTTTCTCACAGGGACATTAGTATATTCTCTCACTTGTGCACGAGCAGCTTTAGTTTTCCTACTGGGTATACTTGTATACTCACCCTACGTATATAAAATTATTTTCAGGTTTATGGAAGAACTTCGAGGAGCATGCTGGAATTTACTATCTTAGACATCGAGATTAGTTGTTGTTGCTACTTAGTCTCCTTTTCTTTTGGTACTTGTTTTGGTATTTTTGTTGTACTTTTTATCAGCTTTACTTTTGAACATGCATGTGGGAATGGATTTTGGGCTTTACTTTTACTTTTAGTATTTGGATTTATTTGGGATTTACCATCTTATCTTCTAATCTTGTTCTATGAAAAAGGGTAATGCCTTCCATTTTTTTGTGAGATTCTATACCCTTGGTGCTAGTCGCCACTCCAGGGCCTATTGAAGGCGGGACTTGGGGGTCATTATCTCTCCTTCAACTTGAGGAAGGGAGGGCATGACACTTCGCTGCCCCTTCCCTCATCTTGGAGAAGGTGGGTCATGACAGAGATTCCTTCTATTTCACTCATCAAGTTATAATAATGATTATTATAACATATTTTTATTATTATAACAATTCATTATTTTATATGTTTTAACTTATTATCATTATTGTATATAACTAGTATATTTTATTACCACTATTGTTTATATATATACATATTTATAAGTATACCAATTCTTAATAATTTTCTACTAAAATAAATACACACATTTATCATCATCATGATTATTATTATTATTATTATTATTCTCATAATCTTATATATAATTATGTATTTTCTCTAATAAATTTTTATTATGGAAAAATCCAAAATTTAAAATGTAACATGTCATTTAATTTTCACAAACTAAACATTTCGTATATTATCTTGTTTTCAAGTAAGTCACTTAACATACATTTATATTAAATATATACCTCTTATAACATATGAAACTTATTATAATTTATAAAATAAACATTTTTTTCTAAAAAAAATACGTTTTCCATAAACTAACATGTGCATTTCATGAGAGACATGGGTAGTATAAAAAAACGTAAAATTATATTTTAAAAATTACATTTCACACAAGCGAAACTCTATCGCACTCAAAAATTATATAACTTTATAATTAGAAAAATAGATCCTAAATTAATATTTAAAAATCATGTATTTAAATAAATTATTATTATTATTTTGATTATGTTAATTAGTCACAAAATAGATGTGCGTACATTTTAAATAAATATTTATTGAATAATCCGGAATAAAATGTAAAATTGATATATTAACTATTTGATTTATCATATATTTTAATTCAGTAAAAGTTTTCTACCAGATATTACTTATATTTATGCACACATAAAATATTTTCTTACAAACCATAGTTATACATACATACATACATATATATATATATATTAATTATTTCTCTTATTTTTAAAACTAATATTTATCCTAAAACAAAATAAATTAATTAATATTATACACAAAACATTAATTTAAAAGTAAAAATATTATATTTACAAAAACTTGGGTCTCAGGGCCTTCGGGTCATTAAAGGCCTTCGGGCCACAGGGCTTTCGGGCTACAAGAGACCATGGATTAGCTCAGTCCACAAAGAGCTGGTCCCAGAAGAGGATCAGAGCAACAAGAGTAGCAGTCACCAGATGCAGAGCTAACCGGATTGGAAGAATGAAAGGTTTTGACAACCGCCATCGAGACCAAACACCATGCAGCTTTGTACGGGTCAATGCTAGTCGATCAACAATGCAAGGTGGTGAGCTAGGTGATCAATGATGCAAGAATCTGGGGAGGGGAAGTTCTAGTGGGTTGGGCCTATAGGTCATGTAATGGGCATGGTATGCCTCTGGGCCTTTGGGTCATGTATTGCGAGTCAAGTTGGGCCTTATGCCTTGGGCCTACGGGTCATGTATGGGTTCCCCTTCAACCCTTAAAAGGGGGATTATCCATAATAAAATAAAAATGAAGGCCTTCGGGCTATTCGGGTAAAGGATGTTTGCAAAAATAGGTAGGAACATGAGATATTGGATGCCGACCCGTTGAACCCTAGGCTGAATCCTACCCAGGATGAATAAGTGATGAACACTAAGCCCGCTGGGTTAAGTTAATGACAAATGTGAAGCAAATCTGGATTGGTAGACTTGAAAGCACTCGGTGAAGTCGATTGATTGATGATTGGGAACCCAATTTGAGAAATTATATTAGATCCTGAAGAATAAATCACCAGTATTAGTGTTGTCAAAAAATACGACGAAGCTGGACAGATTGATAGTGAGCGCCTGACCTCGGGTGTCGCTGGTGGTCGATGAGGGGATGACGCATGATTTAGGTCTGGATAGTGAAGAAGGAATTTGAGGGACAAATTGGGAGGGTTGCACCCGTAGAGGGAACAAAAAGAATGCTTAGCGGGGGGACATATTGGATGGAGATCGTCAGATGCTGGATAAAGTGGCAAGGAAACTATCAAATGGAAATCAGGGGAAAATCCAAGAGGAGGGAGATGTGAGAGCGAAATGTTGAGTAGATAGGAGAGCAAGGAAGAGCATCAATTAGGGAGGATGACATTGGAGATTAGGGAGAACCTACCTTTAATAGGTACAATATATATATATATATATATATATATATATATATTGAAATAGTTTATGTTTAAAAGTATACTTGTATTCCACTCGTGAGATCACATGGGTCTATAATTCTTTGTTTAATTTTCAGAAAATTGTTTGAAATTGGATCATTCATATGCATATTGAACAAATCTAAATAAAAAATAAAGACTACCAAAGTGTGGAATATAAGTATATATAATTATAAATATAATAAATATATTTTTTATAATTATATATATATATATATATATTTCTAATTATAAATAAATATATTTGTAAATATTTGTATATAATTATAAATATAAGAAATATATTAATTTTAATTATTTAATTATTTAAATATATATTTATAATTTTATAAATAATTTTTAAAATATTATATATATATATATATGAATTATAAAAAAATATACATTAATATATCATGTTTATATTAATTATATACATGCATTTTTTAATTAATGTATATAAATACACATTTTTTTTGAATATAAATATAATAATTTTATATATATCAATAATATTTATTATTAAAAGTTTTTGTCAGTGCTGAGAATAGCGCTGATAATGATCCATCTTTATCAGCGCTTTATGTTTGGTGCTGGGTAAGACGTTATCTGTGGGAGTGATGATTTTTTTACCCCTTGCACTTGTTTACATTCATAGTATCCCTTCGTTCTCTATACTTATTTCATTTTAAATAAATTTCAGAACAATGGGCTAGCTCAATGTTCGCACCGTCTTGGTACATCACAATTGTCAGTGCATTAGTGGACCAATCATTTCGGATTCCAAAAGTCAATACCACATATTCAAGGATGACAACCAACATAAGAGAAGCAGACACCATACACTGCAAGGACATTGGTCAAGCATGGAGCTGAAATATTAAATTAAAAATTGGTTTAATATTCATGTACTATTATTATTCATGTGTTCTAATTGGGATCCCTAATTACAGTAATTATTATTAGTTTTATATTTTGAAATAATAATAAAATAGAATTATTTAGTTTGATTTATGATATTGTATTTATAAATGAATTTTAAAAATTAAAATGAGTTCAGATACTTAAAAATAAAATAGCATTGATTTACTGTAGGTATTTTAAAAACAAACAGATTGTAAAAAAGTTCAAAATTTATAATAATTATAAAATGATGAGGAGATGAACCAATTATAAAACGTATCCTAAAATTGTTTTTAATAATGGATTCTGGTTTTGATTTTTTATTAAAAAAATTAGGAAGATGTGTGGGTGTTTCCATATATGCGGGGACGGTGGTGGGTATATAAGGAGCCCCCGCCTGGGTTTTTAGTTCCTGCATATTTGCGATTGGTCCTCTCCTTCCGATAAGCATTCTTCCTCGTTCCCTCCATGGCCGCAGTCCTTCTGATCTATCCCACAAAGTCCATCTTCGCTGTCCGGACCTCAATTAGGCATCATCCCTTGGCTGACCACCGGCATCACCCGAGGTCAGGTGCTCTCAATCAATCCGCCCATATTTGTTGTATTTTTTGGCAACCTTAATACTGTATAAGTGTTCCCCTTCAATATTGTCATGTTATTTATAGTATTCATTGTATTGGATCACTGAATATGTGTTTCTCTGCACTATTTTTTTTCCTTAAATTTTCATACATGCACCTCTTGGTTCCTTCATTGATCTGTTTTCATCTATTCCAAGGAAACTTCATGTATAGACACATATATCAATTGCATATTAATTCCATGATCCATATTTTCCTTCCACTGCTTCTAATTGGGTGGAAGTTTCAATAAAACTTACAATTATTTTATTTAATGATTCAATCAAACCTTGATATACGTAGTGAATTTTTCTAAATGTTTTGTAGTTCTAAATTTGTTTCCCATTTTTTTGTTTTTACTATGAATTTTTTATATCTATCATTTCTACACATCTCTATTTATGTTGTACTAATGTTTTTTCCAACTTTAAAAAATTTAATTCTCTAAATTACTTACGTTTTAGTTTTTTATTTTATTAAACAGAAATATGAATAGATCTGTGCATTTGGAGATGTATGATGCTTTGCCTGATTAGACAAAGAGGATCTATTACGGATCTTTGACGATGCTAACATGGTCGTTCTCAGGGACCGGTGGGGGCTGAAATCCCCAAAAGTGAGGTACTTCCAAATTGATGGGACTTGAAGTCTATGAAGTTGCATAGAGGGGTGACTTGTTGTTCTTCGACCTATATGTGATCCGTGACCTCGAAGTTTCAATTTCAAATCTAGTCAGCCCCTGAGGCCACACGTTAGTCCACATCGTTGTCGTCGCTCTTACTACCTCCACCAGTGAGCTAGTCGACTGGATTCTTGGTATGTGTCCTGATCTTCTAACGGTGGTGGGTGATGCCAATCAAACAACTCTTCACATGGAGGCAAGTGTCGAGAACCTTGGCATGATCAAAGCACAACAGCACAAGGAAAGAATGTTAGCAAAACTCTTCGCTGCTTTCTTATTTTAACAAAAAGACTCGAGGAGAACAAAACACAACACTACACTTGAATATGGCCAATCACGACGGTGACAATACATTATCCAGGATGTTGGTTAAGGAATATTCAGATTCTACGGAGTTGAATCTCTTGAACAGTGAAGAAGAATCACCACTGTACATGATTGTGAAGGTTGGAAATCTAGAGATCATCATGATCTTTCTAGAGAAGTTGGGGATTGGTGATGCTGCCAATGGAAAATCAGCGGTCCAAGTAGCAATACAGTGTGGGAAATTAGGTTAGGTGAATCCATCAAATTTGAAATTCTGTTTTCAAAATCACAAAACATCAAAATCGGAACTGTCTTTAAAAACCGCGTTTAATGTTAATTTATAGTGACATGAAATACATATTCTCTGGTTGTGGAAGTAGATGTTATTGATGTTATATTGGCAAAGAAGCTCGGTCTACTTGATTTGTTTGATGAACGAGGGATAACCCGTATTTCCTTCACAGCCCACACAGACAAACTGATCTTACTTTCCTATATACTTGACAAATTCATTGATTACGTCTATAAAATGCACAACAGTGAGGATAATTTTTTCCCAATCCATTCGGCCACAATTAAAGGTCCTAAGAAAATCATTGGAGATACTCTATCAACGCCCAGAAACCTCAGAACTCCTCACTAATGGGGGTCACAACATTCTTCATATGATAGCCATGGCTAGAAGAGCCCAAATGGTAATGTATATTCTGAAAAGAAGCGAGGATGAGAACATGAGGTTGAATCTCTCATATGAAGAATGTTGCCATCCCCATTAGCGACCAGTTCCCAAGTGTTTGGGCATCATTGAAGAATCTCTCCAATGTTTTTTTTGTGTCTTTTACTTGCAGCCAAATGGATCAGAAACAATTTGTTCTCAGTGTTGTCCATTTTATAGGCACAGTCAATGAATTTTTCAAGTATATAGGAAACTAAGACCAATTTGTTTGTGGGTTGCGAAGGAAAGATGACTCATCCCTCTTTCATCAAATGACTCAAGTAGACTTGGCTTCTTCGTCAATAGAGCATTAAGAACGTTTGGTTCCACAATTAGAGATTATGTATTTCATGTCATGATGAATTAAAATTAAACATGGTTTTTAAAGGTTGCTTCAATTTTGATGATTTATGATTTTGAAAATAGATTTCCAAGTTTGATGGATCTGCCTAACCTGATTTCTCAGATTCTATCGCCGCATGGAGCACTGATTTTCCATTGGCATCATCATCGATCCCTAACTTCTCCAGAAAGAGCTCGACAATCTCTTGATTCCTAGACTTTACAGCCAAGTACAGTAGTGACTCTTAACTGTTCTGGAGATTCAACTCCATCAGATCCGGACATTCCTCGATCAACAGCCTGGATAATGTACCATCACCGTTATGATTGGCCAAAGCAAACTGTAGTGCCATGTTTTGTTTTCCTCAAGTCTTTTTTTGTTAAAACAAGAAAGCAGTGAAGTGCTTTACAGACGCTCTTTCCCCGTGCTGACCAGTTCTTTGATTGCAGCAAGGTTCTCACCACTCACTGCCACGTGAAGAGTGGTTTGATCGGTATCATCCACCATCATCATAAGGTTAGGGCACTGACCAAGGATCTCGTCGACCAGCTCAGTAGCAGAGGTGGTGGGGTCGGCTATAGTGATGTGGACAAACATGTTGCCTCATGGGTTGACCAGATCTGAAATTGAAACATTGAGGTTGCATATAGCTCAAAGAACAACACATCGCCCCTCCATGTAGCTTCATAAGCATAAGGTCTCATCAATTTGGAAGTACCATCACTTCTGAGGATTTCGGCCCCCATCGATCTAGTGGGAACAACCACATCAACATCCTCAAGGATCCGTAAAAGATCCTCTCTTAGATCATGCAATGCATCACACATCTCCAAATTCATGGATCTATTCATATTTCTATTTAATAAAATAAAAAAAATTAAAACGTATGTAATTTTGATAATCCAATTTTTTAAAGTTGGAAAAACATTAGTATAATATAAATAGAGACGTACAGAAAAGATATAAAGAAGAAAAGTCATAGTAAAAAAAAGGGAAACAAATTTAGAATTATAAAACATTTAGAAAATTTGACTACACATATCAGAGTGTGATAAAATCATTGAATAAAATAATTATAAGTGTTATTGCAACTAATGCCCAATTGGAAGTAGTCCAAGGATAACCATGACTGAAATTAAATATATTGGATTATCAATCGGCTTCATGGAATTAATATGCATCTAATATATGCCTATACATGAAGTTTCCATGGAGTCGATGAAAGCAAATAAATGAACCAAACTAGATCAATACATAATAAAGAGATTCACATATACAAATTTAAGGAAACAAAAATAAAGTGCGCAAAAAAGAAATGGTAATTAAAAGATCACAGGGAATCAGTAAAGGATGAGTGATTAACAGATATCAATGCTTGATAAGGAGATATGTATATTAAATTTTAAGGGGAAAAAGAAATAAAATCAAATACAAGGAAGTTAAATGGATGTTTCAATATTGTAGGGAAACAACATTCAGAGAATGAAATATTACCAAATGTCTTTGACCTATGAGGAATAAATTGGGATAGTTGAGGAGAAAATATAAATATATAAACTAAATTAATGACCATGGAGCATGTGTTGAACCGATTAAGGGAATAAAATAATTGGAATTGTGTCATGTTTTAATGGGGAAAATATATTTCAACAACTATACATTCATGACAGTATAAAAACATATATATCATGCTACCAACATTCTAAGAGCATTTAGATATACAAAATGCTACCAGTGAATACGATATTGTAACAATGACATAAAACACATACACAACATGTCAACTGCGTATACAATCAATACGATAAATACAAAAAATCAAAATTGAATGGGAACACATATACATCATGGTAATATATAAGACAACATACTAATGTTAAAGAATACCACGCCAACACAACATACCAAAAAACACATACAACATGAAAACATATTTAGCATACACCATATCTATTAAGACATACACATCATACTAAAATATGGGTTTTTGTCATGTAAATCACCCTTAGAGTGGTGTGCATCACCGGGGACATAGAAAAGAACTTACACTAAAAAAAATGAATATGGCTGACACTACTGGAAATAACACCTATACCCACGGTTTAAAACCATGGGTATAGCCCTTGAAACCATGGGTATAGGTATACCCACGGTTTCAGAAACTGTGTGTTGCAGTGTCGTCGCAATAGGTCTATACCCACGGTTCTCTGAAAACCGTGGGTATAGGCCAAGGAAAATTGTTATTACCCACGGTTTAATAAACCGTGGGTATTGATGTATACACACAGTTTGAAAACCGTAGGTATTGATGTATACCCACGGTTTGAAAACCATGGGTATACTGATTTACAGCGCCCCATATGTACCGACGGTTTACCAAACCATGGGTATAGACAGGTTCCCCAGGTGAGCAGCTGCACCTCCCTACCATTCTGTACCTCCATTCTGCACCTACAAGAACACATATACATGGCATGTCAAACTGGCTGGGATGATTTGGATCTACTCAATTTTCAACATTATGGAACTTACAAAAAGTGTTCTTTTGATGTAATTAATATGCTCATTATGGTTCTTTCGTTTCCTCAACTCGAACTTAAATACATGCATTCTTAATAGCCTTCTATGACAACCACTAATCACTTTATCAGAAACTATCCAACAATGGCATCCGCAAGAGTCCCTTAGACTCACATCAGTAGTATAATGGTACCCGACAGTAACCTCCATCAAAAAGAGTCATTCCTTCCAAAAGACTCCAATATATGTGGTCCCCAAACTCAAGAGTTATACCTCAATATCTCTAATCATGAGCAAACGGTCCCAATACACAAAGTAAAACAACGATCTCCTCATAGAAACTACTTGATCTCTCCTACAATGATCCATCCAATTGAACATTAAACAACACTAGTTGGCATCCACAAGCCATTTCTAAATAATGATCTCACACCCTCCCCTCCCCCCTACCAAGCCCCTCCCCCTCCCTCCCCCCTGCCCAGCCCTTCCTCTACCCAGCCCCCTTGCCCAGCCCCTCCCCCTCCCTCCCCACTGCCCAGCCCTCCCCCTCCCCCATGCCCAGCCCCTCCCCCTCCCTCCCCACTGCCCAGCTCCTCCCCCAGCTCCTCCCCCTCCCCCCTGCCCAACCCCTCCCCCTCCCTCCCCACTACCCCAGCCCCCCCCCCTCCCTCCCCACTTCCCAGCCCTCCCCCTACCCAGCCCCTCCTCCTCCCTCCCCCCTGCCCAGCCTCTCCCTCTCCCTCCCTACTGCCCAGCCCTCCCCCAGCCCAACCCTCCCCCTCCCCCCTTCCCAGCCCCTCCCCCTCCCTCCCCCCTTCCCAGCCCCTCCCCCTCCCTCCCCACTACCCAGCTCCTCCCCCTCCCCCTCCCCCTCCCCCTCCCCCCCTGCCCAGCCCCTGCCCCCTGCCCAGTCAAGTAGAATGGAATATTTAGAGAAACTTTTGGATAAAAAACACATGAAATAAAATACACAAACATGTATTGCAATATCATTCAACAATTTATATATATACAAAGTATCCACCATAAAAAAATGTTATCAATATTCAAGACTTGCTCGTGTTAAAAGATTAAAAAATCAAGAAAATCCATAAGGGTGCATACCTCCTGAAAGTACACCGTGATCCATGATTTTTTAATAACATCCTGAGCCTTTTCAAATGCGATTACAGTTCAATGTATCCAAAACATACACAAATCTACAGCCGAATATTAAAATTAAAAAGTTGGAGTAAAACCTGAATCAGGATTCCACTGAACAGGCTTTTTCTTTTGTGTTTGGAGTCTTCCTAAAACACAAAAACCACATTAAAAAATCAGATAAAGGAAAGCTGAAAACCACAAACAACATATGCAACATCTAGAAAATTAAATAACTATTTCAAGTACCATTTGATACATAATGTTTCATAAAATGAGGTGTTCATACATATGGATTTTATCTTTAGGAAGTATGAAAAATGTTAAAGTGTTGGAAGGTAAGGTTTTCAATATACATATGGTTAATCCCAATGTTTTATAAAAAAAATCATCAAGTTTTTTTCTATATTTTTATAAAATGATAATTAGATAAATAATTATTTATAAAATGAGTAGGTTATGACCATTTCATCTAGGATGTAGTGGACATTCCCTAAATATGTCTTTTGTTCCCCTCTTTGACTCTAAGATGGTTCTTCAATAGTTTTTTTGGAACTTCAATTAGTCTGAATCATGGAATAGCTAAGGGTATGGATAGATTCCCTAGGGTATTTATTTCAATTTTCTCTCACTGTCACCAGGTTTTCTTCTAGTTATTCATTGTGTCATGTATTTCTTTTCATATTATCATATTTTTATCAATTAAATCCAAAATTCAAGGTGTTTTCTATAAGTTGTCAGTGCCCAAGTTTTCATATGTTATATGTGTTACATATATTATGTATTAAATGGGTGAGGGTAGGGTTGTGTATGTCTAACTGAGAACTGAACAACTTGCAGCTTCCATAGCTCATAAGAGATAAATAAGGGTATTATCGTGTTTAAAATGGATAGTTTGGTCTTATATACACTGGATATTATATGGTGTGGTTTAATGGATTGATGATAATGATATCACATGTTTTAATGTGGTGATTCATGGGATGTGCTAATCGGTTCACTTATTTGGGAACATGATGAGTGAAAATACACCTTATTATGGGTTACATTTACCACTAGGATTCTAGATATGGAGGATCATTCCTATGATGCATATTATATTGACCATTATCAGAGGTGATGAAAAAGGTGTGGAAATAGGCTATTAGCGATGTTGATCATTGTGGTTACTGAGGTCATTGAGGTCATGTGTACAGAGTTCAGGTCCCATGAATTTGTTTTGACACCCATTTTTTTTGGTGGTATCCTCCAGATTTAAGCAACATAGGGTAGATGATGATAATGTTAATTGATAAAAAGGAGGATACAATGTATTAGGCTATGATTGGAGTGTGTAAGACCACTACATTAGAGTAGGATTCTCACTGTATCTATGTTATAGTTTGGGGATGATTAGTCAGTAAAGGTAAAGAACATGAGTCATTGTGTGTTGGGTTTTGTTAGGATATCGATCTAGTTGTTGGTAAAAAGTTTTTAAACCTAGGGTTCTTGTGATATAATACGTGGATGTGTCATTTAGGAATCAAGATTTATACATAATGGTGATAATTTATGAGTTGGAATGTGATTCAAATTGAAATAAAATTATATGGAAGGTCGAGGGAACTTCTGGTATGATATATTATGTAAGTATCTTCCCACATTAGTATTGTACAAGGTAGGTGAAGTCTCACATAGGGATAGTTAAGAAAAACTAAAGCAAGCAGTGGGGAATTTTGATTGTTTTTTTGTTCATATCATACACTTGTATATGTATTTACTCTATCTAGGGATATATTTTGTGGAAACCTACTAATTTTATACTCACAACCTACACATACCCTCTAGGATACAAATAAACTTTATATCTCATGGTATAAGGGAAAAGGGTTTTCATCAAGATCCTAGTGGAAATAAAGGTGTTGACAGTGTTTGATCTGGTTGATATGGTATTACCATAGGGTCGGGTGGTTCCTCAATGTTAGGATAGTGATTTATTTTTGAAATATTAGCTCCTCCCTCATGCCCAGCTCCCCCCATGCCCCGCCCCTCCTCCCCCTCCCCCCTGCTCAGCCCCTCCTCCTCCTCCATATTTACTGTATACCAATCAAAGATGAGATTCATTGACATCCCAAGGCATATAGTTTTTTTAGGAAAATAAAACACACATGAAAAGTGTTTTAGTTTTTGGTGTCATGACTGAACTGCGTAACAATATAATCATAAATTGATGACCGAAAAGGGGAAAGGGGAAATGAGCGCAGGTTACTTGCCTTTCCTTGTAGAACAATCATAGTCCTGATCACATTAACACCGTAATTTTGTGCCAAGGTTTGAGGTATTGCCTCAAAAGCAACTACAGCAGCTTCGTAAGGCCCCTGTTTAGAAAGAAACCAAACACAAAAAATATGAATCACTCCAGGAACTATAAATCAGTGCCTTTACGTTTAAAGCAAAAGATCAGAAGCAACTAAACCTTTTCAACGCCTTTAATAGATGAGCTCTTTTGCTTCAAAGTGGAGGACACTGTCATACTCTCCTGATGAACATCCTCTGCATGCCGAGTATATGAAAAGAGATTAAGTCAATGCAGCCCCCTCCCCTCCCAGCCCTCCACTGCACCCCCCCTCCCAACCTTCCCCTCCCAGCCCCATCCCTTCACTGCAACCCCCCAGCCCTCCACTGCACCCCACTCCCAACCTTCCCCTCCCAACCTTCCCCTCCCAGCCCTCCCTTGCAGCCCCCCCCCCAGACCTCCCAACCTCCCCCTCCCATCCCCCCAGCCCTCTACTGCAACCCCCCCCCCCAGCTCAGGCCTCACCTCCACTGCTAAGGCCAAGATTAGATGGCGAGATAATAATAAACACACCAAACTATAAAAAAAATATATGGCATGTGAAAATTACCTAAATAATTGACAAATAACACCCCTGATGAAAACACAATCCAAAATGTATTTCATTGCATAAAGAAATTCACATACAAGCAGTCCACCAATACAAAAAAAATTGAACTCCAACACAAGTCTCTCTGCTAAGTCAAAAATGGAGGGGATTAATATCCCCCCCATCGCCATCATCGTCATCCCCATGTCCAGCATCATCATCAGCAGCATCAACATCGGCAACAACATCATCACCAACTGCACCGTCACCATCATCATCAGCAATCTATCACCAACAACAGCATCATCAACATCCTCGTCAGCTCTATCGCCACCACTATCATCGCCACTAGGACCCTCATGGGAATCACCTGAGGCATTATTTAAAGAGCGCATTGATGTCATACATGAATGAAAAGTGGCAGCAACCTCTGATGGTAGTGACTGACTCAAAACTGACATAGCTTTCATGAAATGTTCATTCACTAGCTTACTTTTTTCACGCTCCTCTAATACTATTTTCTTTGTCGCAGCTAACTCAGCACACACACTTTCCAACTCAGAGGCCTTAGAGGAGTTCGATGATGACCAATACCTAGAGGGGACAATGTTTTTGCCTGGTCTACAACGGACTCTTCCTGGATGCTTCACACCTAACAGCTGACTCAAATGATCATTTGGTCCTAAGTTGTCAGCTTCCTTCTCATCCATGGCCTCCAAGGCAGACTGTTGAAATTATAAACATGTTAAATTATGAATTTCATATAAATGTTTGAAATCGAAATTAACAAACTTACAATTTTATCTTGTGTTTGTGAATTAACTGCAATTTCATCTTTTTTTCCCTACTGAAGCAGAATAATTTGGTACGAGGTACAGGACCTTCAATGCCCAATACAGCTTGCTGCATATGAGAAGTGCACAAATTTGGATTACAACCAAATATGATAAATGCAAAAAAATTGGATTGAAGTGAGTTGCAACGAAGGCCTACAAACATTGAGGTAAATGACAACCATAACCGATTGGTGGTTTTCTGAAATGGTTTTCAGAAATGGTTTTCTGAAGTGGGTTTCAAGGAAATATACTACTTATTTATGAAAAATAGACAAGGCTTCTATTAGTATAAGATGTGATTTCCAGGATACATGGACTAACCAAGGGAAGACATGAATAAGTTATGAGGACATGTTATAAATAAGGACATTATTTTAATTCAGATGAACGTACCAGTCGCTTCTCTTGGTCGGACAATGTAATGCGCCTCAATGTGTGTAGATATGTCATTTCATCTTTGTTTTTTTTTGTTTTTCGCTGACACTTCCTAAGAAACAAAAAAACAATACAAGTAATAAAAATTAAATTTTATATAAAAACCATTAAAGATGGGTAGTACCTTATATTGTTCAATCTTCCAATGTGCGATCATTTTTTGATATTGACTTTTTGGACAGTTAGAGTTTGTGGGTACACCCTCTAACTCAGTACCCACTCTGCTCCTCCAACCAATATGTAACTTATACTTGTATGACCGCCAATACTCTCTAAGATCACTCAACCTAGCACCTTTGGCAGCTTCACCGTTAGGAAAGTTAAATCGACTCTGCAACGAACATGTTAAGTCATATAAATACATTACTAATATAAATAATAATTTATAAAATTTCTGACCCTATTCTTGATGTTAGCACTGATATGTATTTATAAATGAATTTTAAAAATTTAAATTTATGATATAAATAAAATAGCGTTGTAGGTATTTTAAAAACAAACAGATTGTAAAAAGGTTCAAAATTTATAATAATTATAAAATGATGCTGAGGAGACTAATCAATTATAAAACGTATCCTAAAGAGATTTTTAGTAATGGATTCTGGTTTTGATATTTTATTAAAAACATTTAGGAAGGTGCGTGGGTCCAAACAGGGTGTTTCCATATATGCGGGGACGGTGGTGGGTATAAAAGGAGCCCCGCCTGGGTTTTTAGTTCGAGTTATCCTCCCAGTCGCTCTAGGTTTTCCCGGCGCGTCTCTCTGCAACTCCATCTCATTCCTTGGCGCACTCGTGCGAGGTCTCGCAATTTGACTGTGGGGTTCTTGTTATCGTGCGGGGTCCGGCAGCGGAAGGAGGCGACACGCCTGGGGCAGCGCCTAGGGTTTTCCGTTCCCGCATCTCCCTCCTCCCTACCCCACTTTCGCCTCTCTTCCTCCGCCCAACCCTCTTCCTGCAAATCCTGCCTCCATCCATCAAACCCTAATTGTTAGGGTGATTACCAATTTCAAGCATTCAATGGTCCACATTCCGCTCCCGCATCTCCTTCCTCTGGGATTTTCTCCTGATTTCCGTCCGACGGTTTCCTCGCCGCTTTCTCCCGCTTCATATGCTCTCCTTCCGATAAGCATTCTTCCCCGTTCCCTCCGCGGCCGCAGCCCTTCCGATCTATCCCACAAAGTCCATCTTCGCTGTCCGGACCTCAATCAGCCCACATCCCTTCACCCGAGGTCAGGTGCTCTCAATCAATCCGCTCATATTCGTCCTATATTTTTGGCAACCTTAATACTGTATATGTGTTCCCATTCAATATTGGTATTTGGTATGTTATTTATAGTATTCTTTGTATTGGCACGCTGGATATGTGTTTCTCTGCACTATTTTTTTACCTTAAATTTTCATACGTGCACCTATTTGTTCCTTCATTGATCTGTTTTCATCCACTCCAAGGGAACTTCCTTTATAGACACATATATCAATTGCATATTAATTCCATGATCCTGATTGTCCTTCGACTACTTCTAATTGGGTGCAGTTTCAATAAAACTTACAATTATTTTATTTAATGATTCAATCAAACCTTGTTATACGTAGTGAATTTTTCTAAATGTTTTATAGTTCTAAATTTGTTTCCCATTTTTTTTTACTATGACTTTTTTTATGCCTATCATTTCTACACATCTCTATTTATGATGTGCTAATGTTTTTTCCAACTTTAAAAAATTGAATTCTCTAAATTACTTGCATTTTAGTTTTTTATTTTATTAAACAGAAAGATGAATAGATTCGTGCATTTGGAGATGTATGATGCATTGCATGATCAGACAAAGAGGATCTATTACGGATCCTTGAGGATGCTAACATGGTCGTTCTCAAGGACCGGTGGGGGCTGAAATCTCCAAAAGCGAGGTACTTCCAAATTGATGAGACTTGAAGTTTATGAAGTTGTGTGGAGAGGTGACTTGTTGTTCTTCGACCTATATGTGATCCGCGATCTCAAAGTTTCAATTTCAAATCTGGTCAGCCCCTAAGGCCACACGTTAGTCCACATCTCTGTTGTCGCTCCCGCTACCTCCACTGGTGAGCTGGTCAACTGGATCCTTGGTATGTGTCCTGATCTTCTAACAGTGGTGGGTGATGCCGATCAAACAACTCTTCACGTGGAGGCGAGTGGCGAGAACCTTGGCGCGATCAAAGCACATCAGCACGGGGAAATAATGTTAGCAAAACTCTTCAATACTTTCTTATTTTAACAAAAAGACTCGAGGAGAACAAAACACGACACTACACTTGACTATGACCAATCACGACGGTGGCGATACATTAGTCAGGTTGTTGGTTGAGGAATGTTCAGATTCGATGGAGTTGAATCTCTTGAACAGTGAAGAAGAATCGCCACTGTACATGGTTGTGAAGGTTGGAAATTTGGAGATCGTCTTGCTCTTTCTAGAAAAGTTGGGGATTGGTGATGCTGCCAATGGAAGATCAGCGGTCCAAGCAGCGATACAGTGTGGGAAATCAGGTTAGGTGAATCCATCAAATTTGAAAATCTGTTTTCAGAATCACAAAAACATCAAAATCGGAACAGTCTTTAAAAACCACGTTTAATGTTAATTTATGGTGACATGAAATACATATTCTATGGTTGTGGAAGTAGATGTTATTGATGCTATATTGGCGAAGAGCCCAGTCTACTTGATTTGTTTGATGAACGAGGGATAACTCGTCTATCCATCACAGCCCACACAGATAAACTGGTCTTAGTTTCCTATATACTTGACAAATTCATTGATTACGTCTACAAAATGCACAACAGTGAGGATAATTTTTCCCCATCCATTCTGCCATAATTAAAGGTCCTAAGAAAATCGTTGGAGATTCTCTAACGACGCCGAAACACCTCAAAACTACTCGCTAATGGGGGTCGCAACATTCTTCATACGATAGCCATGGCTAAAAGAGCCCTTATGGTAATGTATCTTCTGAAAAGAAGTGAGGATGAGAACATGAGGTTGAAGTTCTTGTATGAAGAATGTTGCGATCCCCATTAGCGAGCAGTTCCCAGGTGTTTGGGCGTCGTTGAAGAATCTCTCCAATGTTTTTCTTGTGTCCTTTACTTGCAGCCAAATGGATCAGAAAAAATTTGTTCTCATTGTTGTCCATTTTTTAGGCACAATCAATGAATTTGTCAAGTATATAGGAAACTAAGACTAGTTTGCTTGTGGGGTGCGAAGGAAAGATGACTCAACCCTCTTTCATCAAACAACTCAAATAGACCTGGTTTCTTTGCCAATAGTGCATCAAGAACGTTTGGTTCCACAATTAGAGATTATGTATTTCATGTCATGATGAATTAAAATTAAACATGGTTTTTAAAGGTTGCTTCAATTTTGATGTTTTATGATTTTGAAAACAGATTTCAAGTTTGATGGATCTGCCTAACCTGATTTCCCAGATTCTATCGCTGCATGGACCACTGATTTTCCATTGACATCATCATTGATCCCCAACTTCTCCAGAAAGAGATCGATGATATCTGGATTTCCAGCTTTTACAGCCAGGTACTGTAGTGACTCTTCACTGTTCTGGAGATTCAACTCCATCAGATCCGGACATTCCTCGATCAACAGCCTGGCTAATGTACCATCACTGTTATGATTGGTCAAAGCAAAGTGCAGTGTCGTGTTTTGTTTTCCTCGAGTCTTTTTTTTGTTAAAATAAGAAAGCAGTGATGTGCTTTGTAGACGCTCTTTCCCCGTGCTGACCAATTCTTTGATTGCAGCAATGTTCTCACCACTCACTGCCACGTGAAGAGTGGTTTGATCGGTATCATCCACCACCATCAGAAGGTTAGGGCACTGACCAAGGATCTAGCTGACCAGCTCAGTAGCGGAGGTGGTGGGGTCGACTACAGTGATGTGGCCAGACATGTGGCCTCGTGGGCTGACCAAATCTGGAAGTGAAACTTTGAGGTCGCATATAGCTCAAATAACAACACATCGCCCCTCCATGCAACTTCATAAGCATAAAGTCTCATCAATTTGGAAGTACCATCACTTCTAGGGATTTTGGCCCCCACCGATCTACTGGGAACAACCAAATCAACATCCTTGAGGATCTGTAATAGATCCTATCTCAGATCATTCAATGCAACATACATCTCCAAATGCATGGATCTATTCATCTTTCTGTTTAATAAAATAACAAAATTAAAATGTATATAATTTTGATAATCCAATTTTTTTAAAGTTAGAAAAACATTAGTATAGTATAAATAAATATGTGCAGAAATGATATAAAGAAGAAAAGTCATAGTAAAAAAAAAGGGAAACAAATTTAGAATTATAAAACATTTAGAAAATTTGACTACACATATCCTGGTGTGATAGAATCATTGAATAAAATAGTTATAAGTTTTATTGAAACTACTGCCCAATTAGAAGTAGTCTAAGGACAACCATGACTAAAATTAAATAGATTGGATTATCAATAGGGTTCATGAAATTAATATGCAACTGATATATGCCTATACATGAAGTTTCCTTGGAGCAGATGAAAACAAATCAATGAAGGAACCAAACTAGATCAATACATAATAAAGAGATTCACACATGAAAATTTAAGGAAAAACAAATAAAGTGACAAAAAAAAATGGTAATTGAAAGATCACATGGAATCTATAGAGGATGAGTGATTAACAGATATCAATGCTTGATAAGGAGATATGTATATGAAATTTTAAGGGGAAAAAAGAAATAAAATCAAATACAGGGAAGTTAAATGGATGTTTCAATATTGCAAGGAAACAACATTTAGAGAATGAAATATTACCAAATGTCTTTGACCTATGAGGAATAAACTGGGATAGTTGAGGAGAAAAATATATAAACTAAAGTACTGACCATGGAGCATGTGCTGAACCTATTAAGGGAATAAAATAATTGTAATTGTGTCATGTTTTAATGGAAAAAATATATTTAAACAAATATACATTCATGACAGTATACAAATATACATAACATGCTACCAACATTCTTAGAGCATTTAGATATACAAAATGCTACCAGTGAATACGATATTGTAACAATGACAGAAAACACATACACAACATGTCAACTGCGTATACAATCAATACGATAAATACAACAAATCAAAATTGAATGGGAACACATTCACATCATGGTAATATATAAGACAACATACTACTGTTAAGGAATCCCATGCCAACACAACATACCGGCAAACACATACAACATGAAAACATATTTAGCATACAACATATATATTAAGACATACACATCATACTAAAATATTGTTTTTTGTTATGTAAAACACCTTTAGAGTGGTGTGCAACACCGGGGACATAGAAAAGAACTTACACTGAAAAAAATCAATATGGTTGAGGGATTGAATGTCACGTGTAAGAAACAACAGCAACAAAAATTTAAATGAGAATTAATAGAAAAAGATATCATGAGAAATAAGAAACAATATACCACATGGTGCATGCTTATAACAAGTTGATGAGAATCATAAAATGATTTTCTCACTTTTTGATCTATGACAAAAATAATGGTATATTGATCCCTATAAAAAACATGGTTGGAACTGTCAATGTTATTTGTGATAAAAGCGACCTCAACTATTTATGAAAAACTAAACATAAAAGAAATAATTTCCTCGATGAAAAATTACCTTGAATCTTTTTTATCGTTGCATGAAAAAACTGGAGATGGTGATATGGCAACCTGAATTAAAGAAGACATGTAAGTTCATTGGGAAAATTTTTAATGATCGTGCAATATAGTATCAAAGTATAGATCGGGAATAACATCACATTTGGTAGAACATGCATCAAATAATGAAACAACAACATGGACATACAAATCTAGAATAGGGGGGGGGGTCAAAGTTGCTAATAGTATTTGGGCTAAGTTGAAGTCAGGGAAACTCATATCCGTGAAGGAGCCTATTGAAGAAGTGGATAGTTGATTTGGAGATTGTTGGAGATTGATGTTGGCTAAGGATGTTCACAAAAATAGGTAGGAACATGAGATATTGGATGCCGACCTGTTGATCCCTAGGTTGAATCCTGCCTGGGGTGAATAAGTGACGAACACTGGGCTCACTAAGTTAAGTTGATAGAAAATGTGAAGCATATTTGGTTTGGTGGACTCGAGAGCACTCGATGAAGTCGATCGACTGGCGATTGGGAACCCAATTAGAGAAATTGTATTGGACCCTAAAGAATAAATCACCAGTATTAAGGATGTTGAAAAATATGACGAAGGTGGGTGGATTGATAGTGAGCGGATGACCTCGGGTGTCACCGGTGGTTGATGAGGGGATAACGCCTGATTGAGGTCCGAACAGTGAAGATGGAATTTGAGGGATGAATTAGGAGGGATGCACTTGTGGAGGGAACAAAAAGAATGCTTAGTGGGGGGACTGATCAGAAGGAGACCATCAAATGCAGGATAACACAATAAGGAAACTATCATATGGAAATTAGGGGAAAATCCAAGAGGAGGGAGACGCGAGAGCGGAATGTCGAGTAGTGAGGAGAGCAAGGAAGAGCACCAATCAGGGAGGACGACATTGGAAATCAGGGAGAACCTACCTTTAATAGATATAGTAGATATAGTAGAGATATATATATATATAATTATTGAAATAGGTTAGGTTTAAAAGTATACTTGTACTCCACTCGTGCGATCGCAGAGGTCTATAATTCTTTGTTTAATTTTAACAAAAGAATAATTTTGTTTGAAATTTGATCATTCATATGCATATTGAACAAATATAAATAAAAAATAAAGACTACTTAAGAGTGGAATATAAGTTCAAAAGTAACAAAATTATTAATATAGAAAGAAAAAATTCTTATAAATATTATAAATGTCAGGGAAATAACTAAAAAACACATATCAATAAAATTTCTTAATAAAATGTGGGGAATATAGGTAATGGGACACAGTTGGAAATATTATTTCATTGTTAATGTAAAGACATGGATTTCCATGTAATTTTTTTTAATTATATGGAAATATTTTGAGACTGCGAAATCTGACGACACGTGATTCCGAGCCCCGGAGTGCCCGGAATGATCCGTCGAAGTTTTGTTGAGCTTTAATTAGCGCGCATAAGCAGTTTTCCTAAAAAAGTGGAATAACTCTAAAACAGTTGCCCGAATCAGAAATCTGAGGGCACCGTTACGTTCAACATAGCGGTTTTACCCTAGTCGCGACTTAAGTTTAGTTGGCGCATGATTCCTATGAGAAAACCCGAAAATGACATAACCGTAAATAAAATAATTAAATAAAGTTATATTATTTTTCAAATTCTAATAACTCACGAACGATGACTTGGATTAAAAATCCAAGACCACCACTAATCTCTTGGGGGTATACTTACTAACATTGGGCGGCGCAGACCAACATTGGAAGTTAGTTTTTGGCCGTAAATAAAATAATTAACGATTATTTTATTATTAAAATTCATAACTTCTAAACGGTAACTCAGATTGAAAATTTGAGAGTACCGTTGAGTTCTATGGGTCGTGTTCTCCTTATGCGGAGCCTAACCTCGACTGATGCAGGTCGAGGGTGAACATTAATAATTTATTGAACTTTTTTTATGGTATGTTCAGTAAACGCGCAGGTGGCGTTTTCTATCTTTTGAACCGGTGCTCCGATTAAAAATATGAGGGGATCGTTGAATCTGCAACGCCGGGATTCTTTTAAGGGAGGCTTCACTTTAACCGCAGTAGGTCGGGAGAAAAATATAGATTAAGGGACTTTTAGAAGAATGGTAAATTAATTTAGCTATTTTATTTTATTTCTATCTTTTCCTCCAACGGATAAGCGGCAGCGTGTGACCAACGATGTGTCAAACCATTAAATGGCTTGACCATTCAAATCCTATGTAACCGTGTCGTTGAGAATGATGAATGTTCCTAATTAATGAACCCTCATAAATCTCATGAGCGTTAGACACCTCTCTCTTTTATTTATATGGAGTTTGGGGAGAGGTATCGGCACCACTTCACCAAACAACAAAGTGCTGACAAAGTGACGAGAGGAAAAACCCTTGGAGGGAGGAGTCGGTTCCTGCGGGAGGTGACAGGTGACACCAAACCACAAACTGAAGGACGACGTACGAGTGACGTCATTGGAAGCTTGTTGCGGGAAAGACGAATGCCGACACTTCCTCAATTGTAGGCGTCCTCCATCCTTCTTGAGGTAGGGATTTGATTTTTGTTTAATCCAAGTGATTATTGAATCATTTAATCCTCCCTCATGATTACAAGCTAACACAGAGGGCGCGGGCCTAACGAACCCAGTCCAGACCCTCCGCTACCTTGCTACCCTTGCGTTCTCCATGGAAGACCACCGGCGCGACGTCACCAACCGGCTACGATAGAGGTGGCGCGTCGTCACGCGCCCTAAGAGGAGGTCACGCCACTAAGCCGCAGTGGTCAGCGGAGCAGCCAACACCGGCCGACCGCGAAGGAGGTGCAACGTGCCGTCGCGTGCTGCCGATGAGTAAGGGGCCGCAACGGGTGAAGGAGGTGGCTAGCACACCGGCCGACCGTGGAAGATGAGGGTGGCGTGACCAGCACGCAACCGGTGAGCAAGGGGTCGTGGCCGAATCCTTGGAGGAGGAGGAACCCGCGCCTCTGGTGGGGTTCCACAGCGACCGGGCGGTGCCCACGTGGCGTCGCCGCTTCATAAGACGAATGACCTTCAGGCCGTTCGTGAGACCGAGGGTCTCACCCCCCCACGCCGGTTAGGGCAGACCCCACTACGGGCCAGACCAGGGGGCCGCGCCCCCTTGCGTGCCGGGCCACCCCCTTACGTTTCGGTCCGGACCTCGGCCCAACCCAGACCGGGTCGGGTCGGGTCGGTCTGACCGATTCGGACCAGACCCGGGCCCAACCGGACCCAGAAACACTTAAAGGGCCATATCTTGAGAACCAAACGTCCTTTTGATGAATTGTCTATGGCGTTAGGATCCTTGGATCGAGATGGTCCTTTTGGTACACTCCACTTGAGTTTTGGGAACAGTTGGAGTACGACCGGGTTGGATCGAACTCGAATCCAACTGGGCCCTTGGAACTAAAACACTTATAACTCATAAACCGGGCATCCGATTAATGCACCGTCTATTGCGTTGGAACCCTTACGACATAGAGGTCCTTTGGGTTACTTTGTTGTGGAGCTTAGTGGTGGTTGAGGTATGACCGATATCTCGAGGGGCAGATTCTACGGAACTCGAGTGCACCGGGTGCGAGGAATCCTGTGGCTGGCTGTAACATGAAGAAAGAACATCAATCCTTTGTGGGTCAGCATCTATCGATCCTATGTGGGTCAACATCTATCGATCCTATGTGGGTCAACATCTATCAGATCCTGTGTGGGTTAGTGCATACCGATCCTGTGTGGGTCAGATCCTATGTGGGTCAGCGAAGGTTAGTACCTATTCATCCTGTGTGGGTCAGCAGCAGTGCCTCTTAACGGAATAAGATGATATAGCTTACAAATAATCATATGCACTTATGTACTTAAGTTATACCTGGTGTGAGTTGAGTCATTTACTTGTGTGGTACTTATACCTTCATGGTGTTATCTTCGTGGTGTTACCTATGTGGTACTTCTATCTTCGTAGTGTTACATGTGTGGTACTTCTACCTTCTTGTTGTTACCTATGTGGTAATTCTATTTTCGTAGTGTTATCTGTGTGGTACTTTTACCTTTGTGGTGTTTCCTGTGTGGTACTTCTATCTTCGTGGTTTTGTCTTCGTGGTGTTACATGTGTGATACTTCTATATTTGTGGTGTTACCTGTGTGGTACTTCTATCTTCGTGGTGTTACCTATGTGGTACTTATACCTTCATGGTGTTATCTTCACGATGTTACTTATTTGTTACTTCTATCTTCTTGGTGTTATATGTGTGGTACTTCTACCTTCGTGGTGTTGTCTTCATGGTGTTACCTGTGTGGTACTTCTATCTTCGTGGTGTTACCTGTGTGGTACTTCTACCTTCATGGAGTTGTCTTTGTGGTGTTACCTGTGTGGTAATTCTATCTTTGTGGTGTTACCTATGTGGTACTTCTACCTTTGTGGTGTTGTCTTCGTAGTGTTACCTGTGTGGTACTTCTATCATTGTGGTGTTACCAATGTGGTACTTCTACCTTTGCGGTGTTACATTTGTGGTATTCTTCTTTCATGTGTGAGATGAGTGTATCTTGATAACTTAGATATATGTATGAGCATATACCTAAGTATAGTTGATGTCTATCGCTTTGTGCTTTGAGTTGTGGTCTTGCTTTGTGGTATTTCCTTTGTGGAACTTTGAGAGACCTACAGGGGTCTCATGGTCCCTACTGAGTATCGTTATACTCACCCCTGCATGGGCTACGCCCGCACCATGTTGTGTCTTGTGCAGACGACAGACAACATTGATCGAGGCTGAGGGAGCTAGGTCTGGACGGTACTCGAAGGTGAACCATTTGGCGTGATGGGACGCATGGACTATTGATTGTGATCTGTACCTACCCTTCAGGTAGGATCCTCAGTGGACGATCCAGGAGCTGTTTTTCACTTTTGAGTTGTATTTGTACTTTTCAGTTGTACTTGTACTTTTTAGTTGGGCTTGTATTCCATCCCCTTTACTTTCAACACACGTTTTCTATAACAGTTTACTTCGTGGTTGCTTCTTGTTGTGTTCTTAGACTGTGTGTCTGTACAGGTTAAAAGGTGTTGGAGTATGTGTAACTTCCTGCCCCACTTCCTTTGTAACTCCCCTTTGTAACTTCCCTTTGTAACTTCCCTTGTATCTTCCTCTTTCTTTTCTATAAATGAAGGCCCTCTCCTAAACTTGAGGTAAGGGGGATTTCTGATTTAACATGGTATCAGAGGGGTTCCGACCCTCCCTCCAATTTTCCCCCCTCCTGTGCGTGCTGCCCCTGCGAGGCCCTCCTGTCCCGTTCTGCAGCGGCCTTTCCTAGCGTGGCGCGACCTTCCTTCCTGGCGCGCCTTTTTCCACGGCGTCGCTCCCCTCCCGCTCCGTGCGGCTCCCCTATCGGCGCCCTCCCCAGCGCGGCACAGATCTCTTCCGACGCCCTCTTCCCGGCGCCCTGTGCGTCGTCCGACTTTGCTCCTGCCGGTCATCCCTCCCGAGCGGCAGCCTCCCGCTCCGGCTCTGTCCGGCGACTTCCCCCTCGATGCGCCTTCCCTTCCGGCGCCCGCTCCTCCTGCGCGCATGCCCTCCCCAACGCGGCATAGCTCTCCTCTCGACGCCCTCACCCGCGCGGACCCCCGTCCCGGCGACCCTCCTTCCCGGCGGCCCTGGCTCAGCGGCGCCCTCTCCCGTCGCACCTCCCGTCGCCCCCAGCGCGACTCCTTTCCCGCGACCCTCTCTCCAGACGCGGCTCCCCCCCACCCAGCGGCGCCCTCGCCCCGTCGCCCTCGCTCCGGCGCCCTTGACCAGTGGCGCCTTTGCCCAGCGGCGCACTCGCCCCGACAATCTCCCTCCAACCGAACCGGCTCCATCCGGGCAGACCGGGATCCTTCAGGTTTTTTCCAGCGCCCGGCGTGCTCCGCTTCCCGGCACGGCTCCCTGATTCCGGCTCTTCCCTCCGCTGCATCTTCGATATCCACGCGCCGCTTCCATGGCAGACTCCTCTCCTCTGCCGCCGATGATCACCGCTTCTACCCGCCTTGTGGATGACCGATTGGACTCCACAAATTTCTCCATATGGCAGAAGACTGTGGTGATGTCCCTCACCGGGATGGACCTCGATCATCATCTTGAGGATCCTCCCCCAGCCTCGACTGATCCCAAATATCGTTCCTGGAAACTTGATGACAACAAGATCTTCACTCTGCTGGTCAATTCCATGGAACGATCGGTCAAAGATGTCACCCGCACAGCAAATACCGTCAAGGAGCTCTGGGACTCCTTGAATATCATGTACTCTGAGACCAATAACCTCGCTCGGGTGTCCGATCTCCTTCAGCGACTGTCCCATGTTCGACAGCAGGACCAATCCTTTACAACCTACTTCATGGAATGGAAAGGGCTGCGTGATGAGTTGCAGGAGTTGTGGCCCATTCCACAAACACCGGTCGGAGCTTTGACCCAGCGGGACCAACTCTGCCTCTTCATTCTTCTCAACGGCCTCGCTCCAGAATTTGCCACCACGGCAACCGAACTGCTTGCTAGCTCGTCGACGCTGGAAATCCCACAGGTGTATCACTGGCTCAGCAAGGCCCAGCGGGCTCTTCCTCCTCCCGCCCCCGTTATCGGCCACTCTGCTCTCGTTGGTCATGGCGGTGGCCGCTCATCTGGTCCTCGTGGACGTGGTCGTGTGGAAAGTCGTCCACGTCCCCTCTGTCAACACTGTGTCAAGGTTGGCCACACGATCGACCGATGTTGGGTCCTGCATGGACGTCCATCTCAGCGCCCACGGCAGGGACAGACAGCGGTCCAGGAAGCGCCATCGGCAGTCGCCACTCTTCCCCACTCTCCGGACCTTTCGATGGCCGACATCTGGCTGACTCATGATCCTCGGGACTCTGCCGAACCCGGCCCATCAGCGGCTTCTATAGCCCATTCTGCTCACTCCACTGCCTTTGTCCGCCGTCGCTCCCCTGCCTGGATGTTGGACTCAGGTGCCTCCGACCACCTCACCGGTGATGCTGGTATGTTGACCTCTTACCGCCCTTATACCGGTTCCTCAGCCATCACTGTCGCTGATGGCTCCACTATCCCGATTGCGGGCTTCGGCGCCTGCTCCCTGACTCCGTCGATTCACTTACCCTTTGTGGCACATGTGCTCCGCAGTCCGTTTAATCTTCTTTCCATCAGTAAGCTGACAAAAGATTATAATTGTACTTCCATATTTACCTCCTCTGGTGTTGTTTTTCAGGAGCAGACAACGAACCAGGAACTTGGTAGAGGCCGACTTCGGGACGGGGTCTACATGTTCGATGCACCGGCACCCATCGCTTGCTCATCTACCTCTTCTCGAGCATTGGATCTTCATTCCCGGTTGGGACATCTGCCGACATCCACCATTCATCAGCTTTATCCAGAGTTTAGTCGGAATCTTTCTTTTCATTGTGAGTCCTGTACTTTTGAAAAACATCATCGCACTACATACCTTCCTCGGGTGGATACACGGGCCTCAAACCCTTTTGATCTGGTTCATTCAGATGTTTGGGGTCCTTGTACCATTTCGAGTCATTTGGGATATAAATACTATATATCTTTCATCGATGATTATTCGCGAATGACTTGGCTTTACCTCCTTCGAGAACGCTCCGACGTATTTTCCACCTTCGAAACCTTTTATGCTGAGATTCAGAATCAATTTTCAATCTCGGTCAAATGTCTCCGCTCGGACAATGGGCGTGAGTATCTCTCCACTTCCTTTTGGCAGTTTCTCCAGACGAAAGACATCCTTCATCAGACCTCTTGTCCTGATACACCCCAGCAGAATGGCGTGGCCGAGCGGAAACATAGACATATTCTGGATACTGCTCGTGCCCTCCTCTTTCACCGACAGGTGCCTCTGCAGTTTTGGGGCGATGCCATTCTCACCGCCACCTACCTGATAAACCGTCTTCCTTCCACTATCTTTCAGGGGGAGACTCCTTTTCGGACTTTGTTCTCCTCTCTCCCTCTTCACTCCCTTCCCATTCGCGTGTTTGGGTGCCTCTGTTATGTTCGCGACACACGTCCGGGTCTCTCCAAACTCGCTCCCAAATCCCTCCGCTGCATCTTTTTAGGCTATTCCCACACTCAGTGCGGATATCGCTGTTTCTCCCCCGACCTATGGCGGTATGTCATCTCGGCCGACGTTGCATTTGTTGAGAGTTCTCCATTCATCCTTCTCCTCATCCTAACACTGCCATCGATGATTGTCTTCCTCTCATCATCCATCCTCCACCGGCGTCAACCCCTGTTGACACCCATTTTGGTCAGATCTACTCCCAGCGTCCATCGACTGTATCCCCCGTCCCGACCAATGACACTGACGCTCCCGCTTCGTCCGCTGCTCCTGCTCCGCCACCCGAGGACTTGCCCATTGCCCTTCGGAAAGGTACTCGCTCCTGCCAGAGTACTCCTCTATTTGTATCTTCATACAGGGGTTTGTCCGCTCTGGAGACAGTTTCTGGACCTCGCACAGTTGGTGAAGCCAAATCTCACCCCGGGTGGCTAGCTGCAATGCGGGATGAATTGCAGGCTCTAGAGGATAACCATACTTGAGATCTTGTACCTCTTCCAGCAGGCAAACAGGCAGTAGACAACAAATGGATTTACACCGTCAGGCTGAATCTCGATGACACTCTCCACCGCCTCAAAGCCTGCCTTGTTGCCAAAGGCTTTGCACAGACTTACAGTGTTGACTACTTTGATACCTTCTCACCGGTTGCCAAGATGGCCTCTGTCCGGTTATTCATCTCTCTCGCCGCCCATCATCTGTGGCCTCTTCATCAATTGGATGTCAAGAATGCCTTCCTTCATGGCTTCCTTGAGGAAGAAATTTATCTGCAGCAGCCCCCCGGATTTTGTGCCTTCGGCGCTGAATCTCGAGTCTGCCGTCTCCGCCGCTCTCTTTACGGCCTGAAGCAGTCTCCCCGTGCTTGGTTCGGCCGCTTTAGCACGGTCATTAGCAACTTTGGGCTTTATCGCAATATGAAGGATCACACTGTCTTCTACCGGACGAGCGCACGTGGCTGCATCTTATTGGTCGTATATGTGGATGACATCGTCATCACCGGCAGCGACTCTGTGGGTATCACCCACCTCAAGGCCCATCTTCACTAACACTTCCACACGAAGGATCTTGGTCCTCTCACCTACTTTCTCGACATCGAGGTTTCCTATTCCTCAGACACCATCTCCCTCTGCCAATGGAAGTATGCATTGGATATATTAAAGGATGCTGGGCTGACTCAGGCCACTACGGTCGATACTCCTCTTGAGCCTGGGGAGCAGTCTCTTTATGCCTCCTCAGCACTGTACCCACATCCCGAGCGGTACCGTTGATTGGTGGGCCAACTCAATTATCTCACCATGACTCGACCCGACATCTCCTGTGCGGTTTCCAAAGTCAGTCAATTTATGGAGCATCCAACCACCTCTCAGTGGGATGCTGTCATCCGCATCACCAAGTACATCAAGCGCAATCCTGCCCGTGGTCTTCACTACTCCCAGCATCCTCATCAGCATATTGAGGCCTTATGCGATGCTGATTACACTGGTTGCCTTGCCACTCAGAAATCTACATCTGTGTTTGCCATATTCTTGGCAGGCAATCTCATTTCTTGGCGAAGCAAGAAACAGATGGCCGTCTCTCGCTCCAGTGCCGAGTCTAAGTACCGTGCCATGGCCACCGTCACTACCGAGATCCTATGGCTTCAACAACTCCTCTAGGAGCTTGGCTTTCCTCAGCAGACTTCTGCTCACATATGGTGTGACAATCAGGGAGCCACTAAAATTGCTTCGAATCCCGTTTTCCATGAACACACAAAGCATATAGAAGTGTACTGTCACTTTATTGGCCACCACCTGGAGCACAAACATGTCATCTTTAGCCACATTTCAACGGCAGAACAGCTTGCTGACATCTTCACCAAAGGCCTCCCCGGTGCTCGCCTCGCCTCTCTTAGTTCCAAGCTGGGGATCCACAACATCTGACACCCATCTTGAGGGGGAGTGTTGCGGTCTTTTTTATTTGTCTGTTTTTTCATTATGTGTCCAAGCTAGGTACACCTAGCTTGAGGGGGAGTGTTGAAGTATGTGTAACTTCCTGCCCCACTTCCTTTGTAACTTCCCTTTGTAACTTCCCTTTGTAACTTCCCTTGTAACTTCCTCTTTCTTTTATATAAATGAAGGCCCTCTCCTCACCTTGAGGTAAGGGGGATTTCTGATTAAACAAAAGGAAATGCCTTCCCATTTTAGGGATATGCCTTTCCAGTGCTAGTCGTCAGCCCCTGACCTATGGAAGGCGGGCTTGGAGTAGTCACAGTATGAGCCCCGATGGACGGGTCGTGACAAAGTGGTATCGGAGGAGTCGATTCTACCGAAGAACTAGGACTCCTATCTTTTATTATGTGGTAATAGTGTTAAGTTTTATGAGTGTGGTTTTCACTTTGGGGAATCCAGTGTTGGTGCGGTGACCAACGTATCCATACACCAGGACCCTGAATTCTGATTTCTAACTCGCTGCATGAAAACACTGATTGCATGTGTTTTGGAAATGTTTTTCCTTGGTTTCTTTGGAGTAAGCTCACTAGTTATAACTTTCTTATCGCAGAACACCTGTTCCTTATCAGGATTCCCCTGCGTAGACAACAAGCTAGGATTCCCGAGAGAGTACACGATGATGGCCCACCGAGTGATGAGACTCCGGTGCAAGGCCCTCTTACTGTGTTGACACCTTCAGGTGGTGTACCAACAACACCACCACTCGTTGGGCAGCAGTTACCACCAGCCGCACTAGCGGATGGTGCATGCTGACTGAGCACGTTGCATGAGTTCCAGCAGCAGAGGCCTCCGAGGTTTCAAGGCGAGACAGATTCCCAGGCAGCTGAGAACTGGATGGAGACTGTGGCTAGAGTTTTCCGCCTAGTCGAGACACGACCAGATAAAATTGTGATCCCATATACTAGTCTTTATCAGTGAGTGACCATGAGGATGATCCACATAGTTATGAGGCTTTGGTACATGGATCGTTTCCCAATACGGTACCTTCAGGTAGTGTTCCAACTATACCACTGCCCGTTGGTCAGCAATTACAATCGGCGGTACCGGTAGATGACACATGTAGGATTAGATCCTTAAACGTGTTTCAACATCAGATACCCTCAGGTTCTGAGGTGATCCCGAATCACAGGCGGCTAAGTACTGACTTGAGGAGGTGACCGAGTTTCCATCTAGCCAGGGCACTATTCGAACAGATGGTGGTTCTGGTAGAGAGCCTTCTATGTGGCTCAGCAAGATGATGATAGGATTTGGATTACCATGATCTTGTTATGAGGTGACTTTTTAGTGGACAATATTGAGAACCTTCCTTAGAGAAGGGGTTATCTTTCCATAAAGAGCTAAGGGATGAGTGTTCCCTAGAGCATCTACAGCTTCGGCAGGACGACATGTCAGTAGATGAGTATTCATCGAGGGATATTGACCGTCCCATGTACTTGATGAATACGGTGCGATCAGTGCTTCAGGGATCAGACCTCAGAGCGAGGTGTGTTTAAGGACATCTGAGCCAACTTTATTCCTCTATGCATTCCTACCTATGTTAGGGTGCTAGAGAGAACCTTTGTGGTTGAATATTCTTTGGATGAGCGGATGCAACCAGTGAATGTTAACAGTAGGAAAACACGAAACTGATGCCAGTCTCAGAGACTTGGGCGTATAAAATGTTTCGGGAAGAGGAAGTGATAGGGATATATGAATCTGAAGGGCATCAGACATGGAAGTGGATCTAGAAGAGCAGCATGGGGTGGTATACATTTCGACATGTTACAACCACCACCCCAATGTGGTCCCCACCTGACTCAGGGAGCTGGAGGACATGGGTAGGGAGTAACTGCATGCGGTCAAGGAGTGTGACCCAAGGGCTCCATGAATGATTAGAGGTACAGTCTGTGTCTACTACTAGCTTCTATATTAATAGACATAGGAACTAATCATTCCTTCTTTCCACGAATCTTGTTCAACACCTAGAGTTTCCGGTTAAACTGTTGAATTAACCCTTACATCTGGAGATACCTTTGGGAGGAGAATCGATAATCACACATATGCAGACGGTGTGATCTGACCATTGAGACGAGAGTTTCAGTTGGAACATATTGGTGGCAGCGTCGAGGCCTTACGACATTAGTTTGGGTATGTACTGGACATCCACATTTCATACTCAGATTAACTGTATTAGGAAAAAAGGTTGTGGTTTATCTAAAATGTTGGAATGGGGTTTTCCTTGGTTAGCGAAAAAGGAAACCCAAACAGCACAGGATAAACTCATGCATAGGAGGGTGCAGATGATCACTCTTGAGTCGGCCAAACTTACCCTCATGGAATCAGGAGTTTTGAGTTTTCAGTTCCCAATAGGAGTGACAGAGTGTTGGGACATCTTTTCAAAAGATGTTTCCAGGATTACCTCTCCGAAGGGAAAGAGACTTCTGCTTTGGTTGGGTACTACTGAAGTTGTGAACCAGACTTCTCCAGGGTAGCGACACCCTTATCAGCTTTGACGAAGAAGGGGGAGCCTTTCCTATGAACAAAGTGGTGTCAGTAGAGCTTTCAGGAGCTGAGAAAGAGATTGACGAGCAGAACTATGCTACCCATGACTTAGAGTTAGCAGTAGTGGTATTTGCGCTGAAGATGTGGCTGCACTACTTGATGGGTGAACAATTTACTTATTACTCTGATCATAAGAGTCTCAGGTATATCTTCTCCCAGAAGGACCTAAACCTGAGATAACGGTGATGGCTAGAGTTCCTCCAAGACTATGACTTTGAGATATTCTATACTCCTAGGAATGGGAACGTGGTAACAGATGCACTCAGCAAGAGGTATGGTCTACACCTGCTGAGTGAGGCATTAGAGTAGCTAGTCGCGCTGCAGATACCCTTCATGGATAAAGAGGGAGCATCTTACCTCCATTCTAGGACTGTCACTCCAATTCTTCAACGAGTTTGGGAGGCACAACTTGGGGACGTTGACTGTGAGGCTCGACGTGCTCAGATATCCTCAGGACGGTCTCCTGAAGGATTTCTTGAAGATGGGGAGCACACTATTCTCTTTAGAGGACGCACCATGATACCAGTGATGCTTCGGGAGGAGGTGTTGAGGGAGTTCCATACATACCCCTTTAACAGTATATCCTGGAGTGACAAAGATGTACCAGAACCTACAACATCAGTACTGGTGGCCATAGATGAAAGAATCTATGACAGAGTTTGTATCTCGATGCCTCATTTGTTAGTAAGTGAAAACTACATAGAATCAGAAGAAGTATTATGCCAATAGGAGACGGAGACCCTTAGGGTCCGAGGAGGGAGACCATGTCTTCCTACGAGTCTCACCCTGACATGGATTGTGGAGGTTTGATCGGGGAGACAAACTATCTCTGAGGTTCATCAGACCTTTCTAGATTATTAGTAGAGTGGGCAAGGTGGCCAACCGTCCATCTCTTCCCCCACAGATGCAACATGTGCATAATGTTTTCCATATGTCTTAGCTGAGGAGATGCGTGCATGACCATCTCATGTCATCGACCACGTCGAGATGGACTTTGATGATGGGGTGACGTTTACAGAGGTTCCAATAGAGATTGAGGATCAACAGGAGTGAGTCTTTCATGGACGATCAATACCTCTAGTGCACATTCACTAGCAGCACATGAACCTCCATGAGAGCACATGGGAGTGAGATGCTCAGATTCATGCTCAGTACCCCCATTTGTTTTCTTAGTCTATGTTATGGATTTCAAGGATGAAAAGACCTAAGGTGGGGAGAATGTAAAGACCCAGATTTACCATGTAATTTTTTTTAATTATATGGAAATATTTTGAGACCGAGAAATCTGACGAAATGTGATTTCGAGGCCTGGATTTCCTGTAATGATCTGTCAAAGTTTTGTTAAGCTTTAATTAGCACACGTAAGCATTTTTCTTGAAAAAGTTGAATAACTCTTAAAAAGTTGACCAGATCAAAAATCTAAGGGCACCGTTGCATTCCGGATGACGGTTTTAACCTTGGTGCGACTTAAGTTTAGTCGGCACAGGCCTCATGTGAGAAAACCCAAAAATGGAATAACTGTAAATAAAATAATTAAATAAAGTTATTTTATTTTTCAAATGCTCATAACTCACGAACGGTGACTCAGATTAAAAATCTGAGACAACCGATGAGCTCTTGGGAGTATTCTTTCTTTAGGAAGATACTAACATTGGCCGGCCTGTGCCAATAATGGAAGTTAGTTTTTGGCCGTAAATAAAATAATTAACAATTATTTTATTGATAAAATCCATAACTTCTAAACGATAACTCAGATTGAAAATCTGAGAGTACGGTTGAGTTCGTTGGGGTGTTCTCTCCTTAGGCATAGCCTAACCTCGACCGGCGCGGGTCGAGGGTGAATGTTAATAATTTATTGAACTTTTTAAGGTACATTCAGTAAACATGCAGGCATAGTTTTCTATCTTTTGAACCTGTTCTCAGATTAAAAACCTTAGGGTACCGTTGAATCCACAGTGCCAAGATTATATTAAGGGAGGATTCACTTCAATCGTAGTAGGTTGGGAGAAAAAGATAGATTTTGGGACTTAAAATAATGATTAAATAACTTATCTATTTTATTTTCTTTTTTATCTTTTCCTCCAACGAACAAGCGGCAGTGTGAGACCAGCAATATGTCAATCCATTAAATGGCTTGACCCTTCAAATCCTAAGTAACCACGTCATTGGGAATGAGGAAGGTTCCTAATTAATGAACCCTCATAAATCCCACGAGCGTTAGACACCCTCCCCCTCTCCTATTTATATGGAGCTTGGGAAGAGATATCGACATTGCTTCACCTAGCAACGAAGTACTGACAAAGTACCGAGATGCCAAACACTTGGAGGACGGAGCTAGTTCCAGTGGGAGGTGATGGGTGAAATGGAACCATGAACTGAAGGATGACGTACGAGCGACATCATTGGAAGCTTGTTGATGAAAGACTAACGCCAAAACTTCCTCGATCGCGGGCGTCCCCCACTGTTCTTGAGGTAGGGATTTGATTTTTGTTTAATCCATGTGATTATTGAATCCTTTAATCCTCCCTCATGATTACAAGCTAAAGCGGAGGGCGCGGGCCTAAAGAACCCAGCCCAGATGCTCTGGTACCTTGTTATCCTAGCATTCTCCGTGGAAGACCGCTGTGCGGCGGCACTAACCTGCTACGCCGGAGGCGACGCGTCGTTGCGCGCCGCAAGAGGAGGACGTGACACTAAGCAGTGGCGGTCAGCAGAGCGACCGACACCAGCCAACCTCGGAGGAGGTGCAGTGCACCGTCGTGCGCCACTGGTGAGTAAGGGGCCATAGCCGAAGTCGCGATGGGCGAAGGAGGCGGTCGACACACCGTCTAGCTGTGGAAGATGAGGGTGGCGCGACCAGTACGACGCTGGTGAGCAAGGGGCCACGACTGATGTCACAACGGAGGAGGAACCCACACCTTCGGTGGGTTCCACAGTGACCATGTGGCACCCATGTAGCACCGATGCTTCACAAGCTGAACGTCCTCCGGGCCGTTCGGGAGACCGGGGGTCTCACCCCCCGCGCCGGCTAGGGTAGACCCCACCTCAGGCTGGACTGGCGGGCCGCGTCCCCTTTCTGGTTGGGCCACCCCCTTGTGGGCCGGGCCACCACCTTGCGGGCCAGGCTACCCCTTGAGGGCTGGGCCAAACCTTGGCCCACCCCAGACCGGGTCGGGTCGGGTCGGTCCGACCGAGTCGGACCGGGCCCGGGCCCAACCGGACTCAGAAACACTTAAAGTGCCATATTTTGAGAACTAGATGTCCATTTTATGAACCATCTATGGCGCTGAGATCCTTGGATCGAGACGATCCTTTTGGTATACTTCACTTGAGTTTTGGAAATAGTTGGAGTATGGCCGGGTTGGATCGAACTCGAATCCAACTGAACCCTCAAAACTAAAACGCCTATAACTCACAGACCAAGCGTCTGATTAACGCACCGTCTATCGTGTTGGAACCCATACAATATGGTGGTCCTTTGTGTTAATCCTTTGTGGAGGTTATTGGCAGTCGAGGTATGACTGATATCTTGAGGGGAAGATTCTACGGAACTTGAGCGCACCGGGTGTGAGAAATCCTGTGGTTGGCTATAACGTGAAGAAAGAACATCAATCATGTGCGGGTCAACATCTATAGATCTTGTATGGGTCATCATCTCATCGATCCCGTGTGAGTCAGAATCTATCAGATCCTGTGTGGGTCAGCGCTCAACTATCTTGTGTGGGTCAGCGCATACCGATCCTGTGTGGGTCAGATCCTGTGTGGGTCAGTGGGGGTTAGTACCTATAGATCCCGTGTGGGTTAGAATTAGTGACTCTTAACAGAATAAGATGATCTAGCTGATGACTAATCATCTCTACTTCTGTACTTAAGTTATACGTGGTGTGAGCTGATTCATTTACCTCTATGGTACTTATACCTTCGTGGTGTTATCTTCACAGTGTTACCTATGTGGTAATTCTATCTTCATAGTGTTTCCTGTGCGGTACTTATACGTTCATGGTGTTACCTATGTGGTACTTATCTCTTTGTAGTGTTACCTGTGTGGTACTTCTACCTTCGTGGTGTTTCCTGTGTGGTACTTCTATATTCGTGGTGTTGTCTTCATGGTGTTACCTGTGTGGTACTTCTATTTTCGTGGTGTTACCTGTGGGGTAATTCTATCTTCGTGGTGTTACCAGTGTGGTACTTATACCTTTGTGGTGTTATCTTCGCGATTTTACCTATGTGGTACTTTTATCTTCTTGGTGTTACCTGTGTGGTACTTATACCTTCGTGGTGTTGTCTTCGTGGTGTTACCTGTGTGGTACTTCTATCTTCGTGGTTTTAATTGTGCGGTACTTCTACCTTCGCAGTGTTGTCTTCGTGGTGTTACCTGTGTGGTACTTCTATCTTCGTGGTGTTACCTGTGTGGTACTTATACCTTCGTGGTGTTGTCTTCATGGTGTTACCTGTGTGGTACTTCTATCTTTGTGGTGTTACCTGTGTGGTTCTTCTACCTTCGTGGTGTTACCTTTGTGGTATTCTTCCCTCATGTGTGAGATGAGTATATCTTGATAACATAGGTATATGTATGAGCATATACATAAGTATATTTGATGTTTATCGCCTCGTTCTTTGAGTTGTGGTCTTGCTTTGTGGTATTTCCTTTATGGAACTCTGAGAGTCCTATGAGGGTATTGGGGTCTGTATTGAGTATCGTTATACTCATCCCTGCACGGGCTACGCCCGCACCTTATTGTGTCTTGTGCAGAAGACATACATCATTGATCGAGGCTGAGGGAACTAGGTCTGGATGATACTCAGAGGTGGACCATTTGACATAACAAGTAGCATGGACTACTGATTATGAGTCGTACCTACCCTTCAGGTAGGATCCTCAGTGGATGATCCGGGAGCTGTTTTTCACTTTTCAGTTGTACTTGTACTTTTCAGTTGGGCTTTTATTCCGGCCCCTTTACTTTGATCACACTTTTACTATAGCAGTTTACATTGTGGTTGCTTCTTGTTGTGTTCTTGGACTGTGTGTCTCTACAGGATAAAAGGCAATGCCTTCCTGTTTTAGGGATACATCTTTCCGATGCTAGTCGTCAGCCCCTGGACTATGGAAGGCAGACTTGGGGTAGTCATAGCACGGGCCCCGAGGGACGGGTTGTGACAGTTAAACAATGATCAATTGGTGGTTATTAGATATTTTTATATAATTAAATTAAACAAATGAACTAAAACATTAAATTATTGATTGAAAATTTAATAAATTTTATTTTAACTATCGCCCCAATTTTTCTTTTGTTATAGATTTTTACGCATGATATATTGTTGAGTTGCATGAAAAAGGCAAGGAAAGACTACATAATTTTAAAAAAAATTAAAATAAATGAAAAAAATGGATTTATTCACATCAAAATTGATCTCTTATATTTTTCTATAAGTGTTCACATATGAATATGAATATGAGAAAGACGCACTATAAAAAGATATTCACCCAATGTTGTTGTTTTCTTTATATCACTTATGAAATCACCCCCGTGATCTCAGAAACCTGACAATGAAAAGGAATGGTTTATAATTTTTTAATAGGAAACAAAGAAAGTACATAAATAAATAAAAGAATAAAGGAATAAAACCAGTAATGAATTAAAAAATTTAAGTTAAACTTATTTTTATGCAATTAAAAACTATTAAAAGAATATTGGGTGCATAAAAAATATATAGAAGATATATCAGTGATTACTCGTGTGTAATAACTTCCTTTTATGGGAAAAATCAATAAAACAACTCAATTTTCAAGGATTCTATGTAGGGATGAGGTAAAATGACGGAGAATGCCAATTTGATTCATGTTAATCGCTTTCTTATTTTCATGTGAAAAACTTGAGGCATTGCATATACCTGAAAAATGATAATGGAAGTTAAAGAATCTATAGTTTAAATTTAAAAGTAAAATTAAGACTAACTTCAAAAATATAATTCAAAAAATATTGACAAACCTACATAACCAGCATATTTTCATTGCATTATTGATAATCACTATTTTAATATAGCTTCCTTATTTTTTCATCCTTATAATTATAAAAATTTAATTAATATATAGTTATATATGCATATGTAATCCTGTTATCAACAATAGATATTATGAGGTTAAAAATTGTAAATAAAGCTGTTTTGTAAACTGAACTATATATACATTAATTCACAGTTATATATTAGTGTAAATAATGGATGTAAACTTAGGATACTATTGACTCAACAAACTGAAATTATTAATACAGATTTAAAAACTTAACATTCAAGTGTATAAATGTACATGGAAACAAAAATAACAAATTGGAATGAACCATATAGTTTTTCTTTAAATTCATAACTAAATTAAAATGTTTGAACATGTGGAAAGAAAACTTTCTTAATGAAAATTGTAAGAATTAATGGCAGAAGAAATGAAGAAGATCATAAGTTACTTAGGAATAAAAATTAATGTGTGAAATCTTTGGAATAATTTAATAAGGTGTACTATGCAACTCTTATAATCGACATTGTGAATATATAATATTTTTTTGAAATATTAAATCTGGAATAATTTTATTATTAATATTAAATAGTTATGTTAACTTTGCATGTATCTATGTTAGTTTTAGAAAACAACTTACGATTCATGAACATAATGAGTATAATAGTAAATTTATTAAGCCATATGTAGTTAATGAGCAATTATAATATAAAGTTTACATGTAAAAAATATTATACTTATTTATTTTAATGGGACAATTAAGAATTATACCCATGGAGAAAGGCATGGAAGTCTCACAAATTGATGAGTGTGTGAAATGAATTGGATGGTGTGTTGGCTAGTATTTTTAAGGCTATTAAAGAGAGAATTGAGTTGGAAGGTAGTCTAACTAAATATAAAAACCAAGAAAAAAACAATGAGGAAAAACTCTACACTATTTCATATAAAGACCTGTAATATTAGAAATTTGTTAACTAGTAAAATCTAATTTTTTATAAAAAAATTGTATTTAGGTATATCTATTACCTAAATTCCATCAGACAAATTTAATTTAAGAGAGAAAAAATAACATCCTATGTAAAATTGATCTCCAATCCCCATCAATTTAGAGAAGCTTGGAAATTAACACTCTCAAATAGTTCTCAAGAAAAAATCACTAAAATAATATTGCTAAAAAATATAAGGTAGATTAAAGGAGGTTAACTTACCAATGGTTTAATGATTACCAACTGAAAAATTGGGAAAAAATATCAATTCATCACATAAATTTAATAAATTTACTATTGAATGAATTTAGTCATGGAACTGTACATGAATAACATTCCCTACTATGATATGTCTAACCTATGGATTATACATATAACTAGTTGCGGTGAGGTGGAAATAAATTTTTTAATTATATTAAATAGAAATGGAAACATATATTAAAGAATGAAATAAATATTTATTAAATAATAGAAGCTACCTGGATCGCAGTGATACGTCATAGACCAGTTTGATCACACATTCAGCCACAATATAGGTTTTTTCCACCAACTATTCATTAAGTGTTACATTTCTATGGCCCCTTTTATCCAGAAAAAATAAAAATTCATTTATACACATCTTCACAATGATAATCTATTGTTTAAAAAATGTTTTTGCTCAAATGGTCTTGGAAGAAAAAATTGATGGTAAGAACAACTATACAACATTCTTGAATATCATTTTTTAACAAGTAACCAACATGGAATTTTGTTTCATCTCAGTTTAGGAATAAATTAGTTCATGATTTCATATACGAGTATACCTTAATTGAAAAATGAATTAAAGAATGGAACCAGTATGTAGTGGCTCAGAGTAGAGAAAAATATTGAGACAATGCCTATAATAACCATCAAAATTCATGGAAATCATTCATATGAAGAGGGAATCACTCATGAAATGGATAAAAAACAAAAGCAGATGATAACGCAAAACTGTTAATACTTTTAGATGTATAATTGTGCCAATTACATTACCATTGAAGTAAAGAATAATATTCATAGTTTGATTACATTAGGATATTAAATTTTGATTGTCAAATTAAATTTCAAATGTTAAAAGATAATTAAGTATAATAGTTATCCAACAAACTAATGCCAAAAACACACATCAGATATTCAAGTAGTGATTCTTGTAACAAAATATAGGTTCCTCAATGAAGTAAAGCATAATATTCATAGTTAGATTGCATTAGTATATTACATTTAGAATTTCAAAATCAATTATGAAAGTTAATATATAATTAAGTATAATAGTTATCCAACTAACTAATTCAAATAACACTCACGAGATATTCAAGCAATCCATCATTTAACAAAACTCGGGTTTCTTAATGAATTAAAGAATAATATTCATAGTTAGCTTGCATTAAATTTAAAATTTCAAAATCAATTCCAAAATTTAATAGACAATTATAATAGTTATCCAACAAACCAATCCCAATAACATACACTAGATATTCAAGTAGTTCACCCTGTAACAAAACTTAGGAACATCAATACAGTAAAGAATAATATAAATGGTTACCTTGCATTAAGATATTAAATTTGGAATGTAAAAATCAATTTGAAAAGTTAACTGATAAAAAATAGGGTTACACATTCACATGGTTTTTGTGTGATGTGTAAGGGGATATAACCACAATACATGCTGATTACAACACTGTGTTGGTCTCCAGTCGTGAATGGCCATAGTCATTAGAGAAATGGTGAAAATGGAAGTGGGTCAATGTGGTGCGTAAATAGGTTCTATTATGAAAATCAACCATTTAATGCATGAAATTGGTAATCCCTGTAATAATTAGGGTTAAAAATTCAAAGGAATTTCTTTTGATATGTAATAGAAGATAACAAAAATACCTTCTGATTACAGTACTGATAAGATTGATAACTAAGAATGGTCACAATGAGGGTGAAATCGGGAGTGACTCGATGCGTTTAGAAGAGAGGTTGCTGAAAGGGAATCAATAATTTATGGGTTTTAATTAGAGATCATCGTAGGCATGGTGGGAGTAAATAGATAGACTATTAATTGTACCCGGATGAGGAAATCTAATGAACAATCCGTAAGGGAATCGATTGATGTGTCGTGGAGTACCATGAAAGAAGATGAATATATAGCCATGTCGTTAGTGGTGACCAACGTAGGAGGAATGGATACTTTGATAGACTGAGAAAATTGGTGGAGGCATGATTTGCAAGAATTTTTTCGAGTGCTAGTCCGGGTAAGGAAGAGAGATGAAAGTCAAGTAGGGTGGAGAACATGGAGGAGGGAGACGCGAGAATGAAATGTCGAGTAGGGATGAGAGAAAGGACAAGCGATGATTGTGGAAACATAGTGGAGAGAAGCTCAAGATACATAGAAGAGGTGAGCATGAGCAGAATGTTAGGCGTGTTAATTCTAGGCATGCCAAGGAATTTTGGGTAAAGCCACATGATTGAATTGAGTGAGGAAAAATTATATACTTTTTGAAATTTGTTCTTCCTCTTTTTCATACCTTATTCTTCAAATATTACTTTCATTTTTTTCTATGAGGTGATTATTTAACTTAATATTTATCAAATTTATGTGAAATAGTGATGTTTTAGAACAAAATCTCAAGGGAATATTCATAAGTTTATACTGAGGTGATGATTGATGTCATTGAACTTGATTCAAGGCACATTATATAACCACATCACTAAGAACATTGAAAGATTGTAGGGAAGGTCCTGCTCTATTATCTACCATTATCTACTTTTGAACAGACTCCCTTTGTATGTATTAGGCGTCATTAGAGATGTTCCCATTCTAGATTCAGATGAAAGGCATGTTTCCACTTGGGTTTCATCATCACAAACTATCACTCAGACTAATATCTCTTTAGAAATGAAGGTCATCAATGAAAGTGGTGAAAAAAAGTTACAACTTAATGAATTCTCTAGTAAATATGAATAAACAAACTCAAATTCATGAACTAGTCATATTGGAGTATTTGAACATCAATATTTCTTCAATAGAGAGTTAACTAAAGGGACATATCCTTCAATGTGATGTTTTCCTCGATGGAAATTTCTTTGAAGAATAGTAATAAAATTTCTGGGTGAATCAAAGCTGTATTGATCTTGAAGTCCAATTAAGTGTTTTTATAATATATGAAACTATTTACACTTAAGAATTCTCAACTAATCATTATCCTAATTTCATAATAATGTTATTTAGTCAATGGTGTTTAAAAAACACCTTTAATTTATTACATAGGGAATTATGCATCATGCTCGGAGATATCTATATGATCAAATGAATTACCATTCCTGATGAGATATATAGTGAGTTCCCCCATTCATAGCACTTAGGATAATGTTGAGAATAGATTATATTTGGAAAGGGAGCTGTTCGAATCAGTTAAGAGAAAGTTGAAGGGAAAAGATCATCTACCTCTCAATATTCCTTTTAGATCCTCAAACAATATATTTTTATATCCTCATGGGTTAAAACCAATGGAAAATATGTCAAATACATATCTAATCCAAAACTCTTAATGCATTCAAAACACTTATCAGTTTTTCTTAGATGAAGTCCAATATACAACATGGGGATATAAAATCATATTTGAATTACCCCCGAGTGTAACACCCTGATATTTTAAAAGAAGAAAATTATATTCGATATCATAAAGGACACACAACACTGAGTTTATATTGAATTACATGCAACACTAATTTTATCATGCATTACATACAACCCCAAGATTTTTATGTTCGATATCATATTCAACATGCAACACCGAACTTAAATGACCCATGGTATATATTACCGTTATAACCTAGCCGTTAAATTGGCGGGTATGAATAATATTAACTAATGATATATATATATATATGTATATTTCTAAATCAATATAAATTATTGATAAATTTTTAGTAAATAATCAATTAATTTTTATTAAAGTGATTTTATTTTTCAAAAATATGTTTTCTTCAAAAATGTTTTTTATTTATTTTCATGAAAAATATTATAATAAATTTTTTGACCTTTTATAAAATATATTTGATAAAATTAACTTCTTTTTTGGAATTGGAATATCAAAATTTACTTTGGGTGAAATTTGGGGACTTTTCAGAAAATAATTATTTTTTAGTGAATAGTGGAAAATACCGATTTTTGTAAAAAGTATTTTCTTTTCAATAAATTAAGTAATTTAAAATTCCCAATATGTTTTGAATAAATGTTATTGTAAAATAAGTATTATTTAGTTATATTTAATTAACTGAATTAATTTTAATCAACTTTATTTTGGTTTTTAGTATAAGTTTGTTTTTGGGTTTAAAAATGAGTTTTTTCTAAAAACTTTTTTTTAAAATGCATAATGTTTCTCCATTTTAATTAATTAAAATAATTCATAATGGGGAATGTTTTAAATTAAATCTATATAATATATATCATTGAATATTATTTTAGTTTCATACAATGATTATTATTATTCATAGAGTTAATATATAATCATCTTTTTCCAAGAAACACTCTTTTTAAAAACCTGTCGTCTCGCAGTTTCTCCATGATTAATATTAAATTAAAATATTCCACTTTTTGAATTTAATTTAGAAAAATGTATTCCATATTTTTAATTGTAAAAATTTATAATGTATAATAATTAAAATGTAATTTTTTACCTTAATTATTAGTGAGAACAATTAAAATTAATTACAATAATTAAGGTAAAAACGAGTTTACTTAGTGGTTAAACGTAAAATATAAGGTGTCAAAATGACCCAAAACTTATCCAAAACCAATTTTATGGACATATTTAGACCTTATACATTCTATTATCTATAATGGAACATTATTGGGTCCAAGTAACAAGAAAAAATGTGGGTGAAATTCACTCTATCAAAAAAATTACAAGTGTGCCACTCACCTCACTTATAAAATGCCACCACCTCTCCTCCCCTATTCACATATTCAAACCTATATGGTTTGGAAAATGCCTAATAAAATCACATCTAAAATTCCCTCATTTAATCTTAAAATCCTTAATTTGTGAATAAATCTTGCCAAGTAAGGTCTTTGCTATAAACTAAAAGGAGTTATCCGAAGAGGAGGTAAAGTTCATCAACGAGCATTTTTGTTTTATTTATTTATCCACCCCATTAAATTTTTCTTATACCATGATGATATAATTACCTAAGTATATTAAATATTATGAGATGTTTTTATTTTTATGTTATGACCTAGATCCTCAGACATTTCCATCAAATGGGTTGACAAAATCATCATTCGTGTGTACAGAAGACTACTGCCTCACAAAATGATGTCATTCATTTTTTCCATTAACACCTATCATGGATGGGTATGATGTTGGATATAAAGTTTATATATGATATTTATAATAAAATTACACCTATGGGGTAATTATTTTATATATACACTTTTACGTTCCATTCCGTAAGGGATACGATAACATTTCTCATGTGTACGGCGAACTACTGCCTCACAAAGCGATGTGATTCATTTTTCACTAACGTGTTACATGGAAGGTAATAAGGGTAAAGATAATAAATACATGTTATAAAAATGAAATATTTATTATATTCTTGTTATATTTATCATTATGAAAATATAATAAAATATTTTATTTTTACCTTTTCACTTGCTGAAAAAAATAATAATCATTCATGGATGTGTGGACTACTGCTTCCTCGAAGCGATGTGATTCCTTTTTTTCACCACCACATCACAAGAATTATATATATATATGTATATATAATTAAATAATATAGTGTTTATGATACTATAATCATTCTTTAAATATAAAATATTACTTACCTTATTTTCATAATGATCATTGAAAAATGGAAACATTACTCATGCGTACATACGACCTACCGTGTCCATGATAGTAATGTCAGTTCATTTTTCATAAAATTTTTTATGGGTTTAAAAAGTATAATTTATGTATAAAAATTATCATTATGTCTTGATTATTATTCTGTATTTGTTTAAATAATGACCTCTTTGACCATAGTCATCCCACCTAAGTCATTATTGGCACATAAGCCAAATATAGTCAAAGCATCCGATGTAAAATTAACCGATTTAGTAATTGTACATAACATGTTAATAAGTGAAATAAAATTAATAATAAAATTTAAAAATGGTTAACAATAAATTATATATTTAACATAAGTTTATTATTTAGGAAGATAAAGACACACGTGACATGTCAGACTCAAGGTATGAGTTTTCTTATCTCACTTTTATTTATGTGAGATATATGCCATATTCATGACTTATTTTTATTGTGTGGTGTATATAATGCCCATGAATTTATTTTTTTTATAATAATTAAATTTATTAGGATTTTAATATCCATTTTAGGATCTCTCTTTCATGGGATTTACGGTCTTAAAGTTACCAAAACAGTGATATTTTTTTCTCAATTTTCCTTCTTTGAGATATATGTTATGTTATACAACTATATTTTTTATGAGGTGTATATAAATCCTATTGATATGTTATATCATGAATATAATTATTTTAATGATAACTTATATGTCATTTAATGATTTTATTTCACAGGGATTATGATTCAAAGTTACCATAGGGATACAAGTCTTATATTACAATCTCATTGTTTATCGGGATTGCTTATGATTATGCTTCCAATGATGAGACCATATGATCCATATTTCAATAAACTCATGAATTTTATTCACCTTTTGTAATTCATGATATTTACAAGTAATTGTACTATTTTCACACTCTTTGGTACATAAAATTGTGGAATTTTTTTTAAGAAAATATGAATTTATTTATCTCTTTGGTTGGAAATCTGTTTTCTTCCAAAAAAACTATTTTCTAAAAATGTTTTAAATTTTTTTTAGCATTTTAAAAATTATTTATTAAATAAATTTTTACCCATTTCATATTTTTACAAAAAAAATTCAAAGTAATATTTTGTCACTTTCTGAACAATATTCCTTTTACTTTCTGAACAAAACACTTTTCTAACCTAGTTTCCATGAAAAAGGAATGCTTTTTATAGAATGTACAGAATTACCCTAAAAAATGGAAGTCATTTCTTTGTAACTTCCATTGAATGTTTACAAGGTTATTTTTAATTAAAATGTTTTCTTAATATTCTATAAATTCTTGGGTCTTAAAAAATTATTTTCAAAGAAACTGATTTTCAAAATGTTTTATATTTTAACAAGTGATTTTCAAAATTAAGTGAATATTTTCCTCAAGAACATTTTTAATGATAATTTAATGGTATTTACATTCATCATCTTCAACAACCCTTTTTGTTACTTATTCTATATTAGAGATATTTTGTAATGATACTATCCTCATTATTTCTCTGGATATATTAAGTTTGTTTCAAATATATTGTTATGGAACCCATTTCTTTTCCAAATGTTAATCATATTTAAATGATATTGACATGAAACCCATTTATTTTCTATGATTTAATCAAGAAATAAATGGAATAATGATTTTTTATGAGTTTTATGATTAAATTAAAGATCTATCTACTTTATTCATCTTGTGGTTATTAGATATTATATATGTTGTGTGTTCTCAGATAGCATTGGGTGAGTCCATTATAGCTTATACGATGATGCGACCTAGATGGCACCAGGTGAACCTGTTACATCTTATATGATGGGGTTTCATAACTTATATTATGGGGTGACCTATATAGCATCGAGTTATCCTGTTATTGTTTAAATGATGGGTGCACCTAAAAAGCGCTCCAATACATTGGGTAATGTACCTTGTCTAAGAGGCAAAAAGGAGGGAGTTACTTGAGGTTTTCTTCTATAGATTTAACTGGGCTCTAGTTATTTTTGACATGGGTTTAACATGGTTTATGAAGAAAAATGTTCCAATATACCAACACGTTTAGGTGATGCTTGTTATAGGTTTATAATGTTTCTTATGATCAAGATTGATATCACATGACTCATGATTATTGATTCTGATAACTCTTGCCTTTGACATGTGTTCATATTTGATGATTCGGGTATTGATTAGTATGATTTATTTTTTGATTCACTCATGATATCTGATTATGTTGTTATACCCTTATACACTTCTTATGCTCATTGATGACATTCAATTGATAATTCTTAGGTTTACCCTTACTGATCATTTGAGCTCACCCTTCTTTTGTTTCCTTTTTTCACAGGATATGAAGAAATGATGTTTAATGAATTATGTCTAGAAGGGTTTCATATGGATGATGATGATGAATTAATTTGAAATAAGTAATGTTGTATTAATTAGGATAAATTATCATTTAACGACATGGGCATTGTTTATGTTGGAGTTTCTCCTAATTCCCTAAAACTCTAAACTTTTAAGGTCCTAGAGAATGTAATTAATCTAGTATTTCCTTTTAATATTGTGTGTTTTGGATAGTAAAATTTTGGTCACGTCCATCAGTATCAAAGCTAGAAATGTAATGTTTACAATTTTAGCACCGAATCCAGGAGTGTGGGTTCTAGGCTGTTATAGTTGGTATTAGAGAAAAGGTTTTGAAAACTTTGGAGATTATGATGTTTTCAAGTGAGGTTATCTTAAGAGTTATGGATATTGTCATAGGTCTATAAGCTTAAGTATGATCATAAGTTCAAAGTATTAGACAACCCTTTTGTGGTTTTAAGTGATGAGATCTTAAAGTGATTAATGAAATTTTATGATACGTTTTAGTAGGTTGAGTTTTTGTAAAGATATGGTTTAAGATGAAGTATGCATTTAATTTTTTTGGAAATGAGATTTTAGGTATTTATAATATTTAGGTTTTATATTATCTTGGATATTGAGAACTAAAGTTTTATCATATAGATAAATACAAGATTGAAAAGTGATTTGGTGGCTAAGTGATTAATGTTACTTCAAAATAAGATCATCATATTTTTGGTCTTGAAATATAAAAGTTATGAGATAACCTTTGAGGTTAAAACACTCTTTAATTTTGAGGGTTTTGAGGTTGTTTGGTATTCTTACTTCATAAATTTTTCTGATGACTTCAGTTGATATGGTTATTTCTACTTGGTGAGGTATAAGTCTGAGTCCTTTGAGAAATTCAATGAATTCAAGAATGAGGTATAGAATCAACTCGGAAAGAAGATAAAAAATCTTCAATCAGATCGAGGTAGTGTATATCTTAACTAAGAGTTTATTGACTTTCTATGGGATTTTGGGATTCTATCTCAACTTGCTTCACCTTACACACCACAGTGGAATGATGTTAGTGAAATAAGAAACTATACCTTTTTATACATGGTAAGGTTGATAATGAGTCATGCAGATCTTCCGTTATCATTTTGGGGTTTTTCATTACAAACTGTGGCATACACATTAAACCGAGTACCAACTAAAGTGTTAAATAGAATTCCCTTCGAGTTATGGAGTGTAAAGAAACCTATTTTTTCGCATACATGTGTATGGGGTTGCGAGAAATTTGTTAAGGCCTTCTTAGGAAATAAACTAGCACCCTAGGGAACAAAACGTATCTTTATTGGGTATCATAAAGAATCAAAGGGATACTACATATAAAACCCCTTATACAAGAAAGTGATTATCTTGAGATAAGATTTCTTTCTTGAGAGGGAGTACATACTCAAAAAGGATAGTCAGGGAAATATTTAATTCGATGAAGTTGATGCTCAAGATACAAAAAATTAGGTACAGGAATAGATTTCATAGGTCCCTATGGAAGAAGTAGTTCTTTAAACACAAGTACTGTATAGGAGCACAAGAGAGGTAAGAGAACCATAGAGATATGGTTTTCTAGTCAGGGAGGATGGTGACTCATTATTGGTTGAAAATTATGTACATATCTTCTACAAAGAGGTAATATAGAGATCATAAGCTATAAAATGGAAAGAAACCATGAAGTCTTAAATGAATTCTATGTATCAAAACCAAGTTTGGGTTCTGGTCAATGCACCAGTTGATGTAAATCCTATAGGGTGAAAATGAGTATTCAAGAGAAAACAAGACATGGAAGGTAAGTAAATACTTATAAAGCAAGGCTAGTGGATTAAGGGTTTAAAAAACATCAAGGAATTGACTACAATGAAACCTTTTCACTAGTTTCTATATTTAAATAAATCAGAATTATACTTTCTATAATAGCTTAACATGACTATGAGATTTGGTAGATGGATGTTAAAACTGAATTCCCTAATAAGAACCTTCAAGAAGATGTCTCTATGATATAACCAGAATGGATTGTGAATCCAGGTGATGCCAAAAGGATTTCCAAGTTATAGAGATCCATTTATGGATTGAATCAATCATCTAGGGTATGCAACATTCGATTTGACAAAGCTATAAAAAAATTGGTTTCATTAAGAATTAATGTGAGCCATGTGTTTACCAAAGGTTTAGTGAGAATGAAGTCATTATCCTAGAAGTATATGTCGATGACATATTAATTATTGGAAATGACATACCAATCTTATAGTATATTAAGGAATGGTTAAACAAGTGTTTCTCCATGAAGGACTTAGGTGAAGCAACCTATATTCTAGGGATCATGATCCCTCATGATAGATCCAAGAGGCTATTTAGACTAAGTCAAAGTACATATATTGACCAGATACTAAAGAGATTTATTATAGAACAATACAAGAGGGGATTAGTTCTAGTGTCACATGGTTTATATATTTTTAAGAAAATGTTTCCTCAGAAATGATAGGAGAAGGAGAGAATGAGTAATATCTCATACAATTCAGTGATGGGATCGATTATGTATATAAAGTTATGTACTAGACTTTATATTTCCTATGTATTGAGCATAGTAGGAAGATATCAAGTTGATCATGGAGAATAACATAGACCTACAATTAAAGCTATCCTTGAGTATCTAAGAAGAACTAAGAATATGTTCTTGGTATATGGAGGAGATGAGTAGCTGGTCATCAGGGGTTATAATGATGTTAATTTTCAGATAAAGTAGAATGATCTGAATCCATAGTCAAGATATGTTTTTTGTCTCATTGAGGAGTTGTGATCTGGAAGAGTTCAAAGTAGAAAATTGTCACTAATTCTACATTGGAGTCTGAGTATGTATCAGCTTTTGATGCATACAAGTAATCCATTTGGATATGAAACTTTGTGCTAGATATTGATGTGGTACCAAGCAGTAGAGACCATATCACATTGTATTGTGATAATATTGTAGTATTGGATCTTGAAAAATATCCAAGGATACACCAACAGAAAAATCAGATACTCTGTAAGTATCACCACTTGAGGGAATTTTATCAAAGTAATGATTTTTTAGTAAGTAGAGTACTAAGAAAAGAGAACATGGTAGAACCCTTGACTAAATTCATATCTTAGCAGAAGCATGAGTATCATGTGAGAGCCAGCAGACTAAATTTTATTAGTAGTTGGCTCTAGTGTAAGTGGGAGTCTGTTGGAGTTAGTTCCCTAGAACCAATTTCTGTGTACTTTATGATAACCTGTATTGATAGTATTTAATATTTATAAAACTTCCTATCACATCACGATTGTTTTTCTGCGTAACATAGTATGTGATAATGTCCTAAGAGTAGTTATCACACTAAAAGGTTATTGTAGTTCCCCATTATGATGTGAACCCAGAAGTACTATGAAACCATTATTAAATATATGTTCTATAGTTGGATGACATAATTTGATGGACACAAATGATATAGCCTATCAAGGATGGAGACTCAAAGGACTTTGAGGAACTTTCTCATGGTGTACACCCTTGGTAATATCCAGTGTAGGATATTATGAGAATGACACTCGTCAGTAGGAAATCCACATTTATATGTGTCATTGGATTTTCCAATTCGTGGATGTGTGTATTGATCCTTAGACATTAAGATTATTATTAATGAGTATTATGAGTCACATAATTTTATGCATTGATAAAAATCACGAAAACAAATGTTCACGATGAGTTAGGATATATTGGGTGCGTCATTAGTAATATTTCATTAACGAATAATGCAAGAAAGGATTTGTCGCTTAAATTCTTTAATAGAAGTTGATATCTCAAAACTTTTGATGAAAATGATATATCCTAAATAAATCCATGGCCATGGTGTTCTATTGAAAAGTATGATTTCTAAAAAATCAAAGAAAGATACATCAAGCACATAGCTTAATGACACCTGCGTGAAACCTACTTAATTAGAGATATCATGATAAAGGGATTATATTACACTATAAGCATCTGTATGAGGTATTATTTTATTTTGGCATTAACTTATTTCTCAATGGATTCCTTGGCGTGTTGTTAAATACTAACCTTGTACTTTAGGATGTTTCACCTAAGTCATTGAGGCATAGACCTAAAGGGTCACCAACTAAGTGCATCTAGAATCTCAGTTAAATAATATATTATTATTTATTATTTAACAAGTTGAATAAATATTATTCTTGCTTGTGGTTTAATAATTATTTAAGTTTGTTTGATCGTATATATTCTGTCACCATTTTTTTGAGAGAATATAATGTGAGAAAAATATTTAATAAATTTTTATTTTCTATTTAGTGAATATAATATTTATTTATTGGTTAATAATTTAGTGATATTTATTTATTAAATAAATAGTAATTATTCAAGGCTCGATAAATATTGTGAAGGAATAGAAGATGGATTTGAAATTTTTGATAATAAATAATATATATAGAATATTATTTGATTAAATAATATTTAATTTAATTCACAAGTTAATCCCATGAAAAGAAAATAATAATAATATTATTATTTTAGATATGGGGTTCCAAAAATGATTAAATATATATTAAAGGGAATTTGTGAAAATATTTATTTCTAAATCTTAGAAGTATATAAACCTAATTATATTATTTTTCCAGTAGATCTAATTCATTTGTGTTATGCACAACAACAATCGAAGAGAATCCTCTCAAACCCTAGAGAGCTCCCTTTCCAAGAACACCCCAAAGAATGGAGAGTGATCTTCCTCCACCTCCCACTCTCAAGTCTAGATAGATCAAGGATAATGCTTTGGAGTCAATTCTTGTGGCGATCAAATGCGACTGAAGTAATGGATAAGATCTGCCTTGTTTTCACCCAGAGATTCATACAACAATGTTCATAGATTTGTGGAACACAGGTGGATCACCATTAGAGGAAAACTGTCTTTCAACAATCCCATCCAGCATAATATATTCTTAGCATTAAAATGTGAATATGGAAGATCATTTTCTTTAGGAAGAATTCATTTCAACAATTGTATCATCTCTGTAAAACTCTTGCCACTCCATCCATGTTTCACATTCAGGTTAATCAATCATAACAATGTTGATAAAACAATATATTCTGTAAAACAAAAATACAATGGTTTTTTGGCACTGCCATATAAACGATCAATTATCAGTTGGTTCTCATTTGTCTCTACTTTAATATCATCAATCGTTTCATTTAGTTGACCATATTTATCATCTTGCAAAGATCCATCTTCAATAGATCTAAAATTTTGCCCGATTTCAACATTCCAAATCCAAGGGATATAAGTTGAATTAAAACCATGAAAAATTAAAGGATCTTTGATCTCTCTACTTTCCAACTTCTTCAAATTTAAAAATTTCAGACATGGATAGAAAAACCTGTCATTGTTTAGAATATTTCATTTATAAAATTCTAAAAAATCATAGACACCTTCCTCATATTCATTGCTTATTCGAGGTGCATTAATCCTACTTCGATTCATTGTTATATATAAAAAATATTAAAAATAATATAAAAAAGGGAGTAATTTATAAAATATTGAGATTATAAATGACATCTAAAAATATAGAAAACCAATAATGGAAACATTATAAGGAAAATAGAAAATTTTGATGAGAAAATTCATTCAGGAAGAAGAAATTACAAAATAGATTCATTTAAAAAATTTCTCAAGTAAAAATAAGTGAATATAACCTTATGAAATTATTAAAAACAATGTACAATGATATCCATAAAAAAATATTGATAAAAAATATATAGAATGAGAATAAATAATTCATAGTTTTAATTATAAAAATAAATAATTTATTATATTTTATAATTAACAATATATTCAAATCATAAATTGAGTCATTGTTTAAAAAAATGTCAAATTAAACCTTGATTCATGAGAATTTATATGGTACATAATATTCTCTAACTGGGTACCCGGTTACTCTGATACTTTAAAAAGTTGACCCATCACCCATTCAACCCTTTTTCAATGCCCTATAGTACTATTGAAACACATGACCATGCATAAAAACACCACCTAAAGATTCTCATAGTCCCAAAATTCTCATATGAGTCCCATATATCAAATCACCCTTACTTCCATACAAGGAATTCAATCTCCCACTAAATTGATTAACTTGTAATGACTCACCCCATAATAAACACCACACCATAATTATTCTCATCAATAAGAAGCCTATATGATGATCCTCTTACCCTTGATCATACATTAGAAATTATTTTCACAACTAATTACCAATTTCAAGATCTTCATAGCTCCATCACACCAACGATCGGTCCATCCCAACTAGTTTTTAATAAAAACTCTCATTCTATTATACAATACACACATTCCATCTCTTAAAAAAATCCATTAGAAATCCCATTATAAAACTCATCTCATGATGTGAAATTACATGAAAAATAATTTTTCAACTTTCCCATGTAACAAATTTATCAAAACTGAAATGAAACCACTGTGATATCAACACCCAATTAATTTAAAACCCAACTCATTAACTTGAATAACCATATAGAAACACACAAGATCCACCTATCTTATCCCCTGAATAATACTCCTTAGAATGACATATTCTATAAAATAATTTTAAAGTATTTCAAAAAAGGAAAAATATGTTGAATGAGAACAACAAATTCATACTAGAAATAAAATTAGGAAAAACTAATTAACACATCATAAAATATATATTCAAACCTTTAGGTGAGCTAGTTGGAGATGAGAAGATCTAGAATCAAACATGCAATGATGAAGCAGAAAAAACCCGAGTGTATGGAGATGGTAAGGTGAGAATGAAGTCCACCTGATCAAACAATCATTAGTTAGAGATTACATGCCAAAGAATAAACTAAAAGAGAGAAACAATAATGTGTGAGGCTTACATCAGATCTATCTTCGATGCATAACATGAGGCCGATGAACCCTAAGGGTTGATTAAGATCGTAATGTGAGATTGGACAACCAGATCGAAGAAATATAAGAGTTAGGGCTTGGGAGAGAGAGATAAATGAGACCTGCATCATGATAATGGAAGACCATGAAATGAACCCTCCATTGATTCATAAATTTTTAAAATATTTTTTACATCAGTTAAATGATAGAACTGATGTGAAAGAGTGGAGAATATGCATTTTTCAGGTCGGTTTTTTATAACCAATGTAAAAAATGACTTATCCATGTTAGTTAATGGAAAAACAATGTAAAAAATTAATTTTCCCATATTTTCACATCAATTCTAAATAACTGACGTGAAAATTGTGACATTATAAACAATTTTTCTACTAGTTTCATGATGACCCCATGCCTGTGTTTGGGAATCTCATCAGCAATTAGAGAGAAATGTGAAGTTTATTCTAAGACGTTATCAAGTGACGTGATTTCCACATGATCAAGAAATTTTTCCCTTCTTATCCAATTCACATTTTCCTCATAGAACTGATAATAGAGCAACTGGACTACTCAAAGTTGTGTGAGATTCCCGGGTGATGCTCTCTCAATATTCAATGTTCTTTGGTGCCTTGATTATTTATCTCCAAAGGATTGACCACCAGATTTAGGAATAATATTCGAAGTGATATTGGGGTTGATACTCCCATGGAAACATTATTAAATTAGAGTGTGAGTTCTCCACTTACTATATATAGATAGGGTCGATACTCCCCCCCCCACTACCACCACACACAGGGCACGAGTCCTCTATATATAGATTTTGTAATACCTTATCTAAGACATCAAGAGGGGTGTAGGTATTCTATTGGGGTTGGTACACCGTTGACCGAGGTGTCTCTCAATGAGGCACAGGTTCCCCACTACAATTCATGTGATATTACTTAAGTTTTTTTTGGCATTAGTAGTTTAGATGCTTGATTGGTGGTATGGTGTTGATAGACTAGAGATATTGGTTACTCCCTTGGATGAGCATTTTTCCAGTGAGGAGTGGGTCCCTCACCATAGTTCAATAATGAACGAAATCTTATTTTGATCTCCTAATTGATATTGTATCCCCATGATGATCCATCGATAGGGGTTAGTGTATCCAATTGGGCTCTTTAATGTTGAGGATGATGAGAATAACGATTCAAACACTATACTAAGGAACCATGGTTAAAGGATATGTTACTTATCATGCATGTGGGGAATCCTTTGTGTGGAGACTTTATCTTAGAGGAAGTAGTCATATTTAGATGATTATCATTATGAAGATTATCTCTTGGTGCTAGATATGAAGGGTATGGACCAGGAAATGCTAGAAATAGTCCAGAGTGTGATCTGTATCCATTTGCCTTAGCACTTGTATTTATTAGCACTAGTGCATGCTATTATCTTAATATTTCAAGATATTATAGGATGCTTAACATCTCAATGTAGTCCTTATATCAATGAAGTATAACCAACTTACTCGAGGAGACAATTTAACCTTGTTTTTACCATTAGTGAGGTAGATTTACCGGAGAGGCTCTTACTAGGATTCCTCTAAAGAGGAGTGTGACCTAGTGGTAATATTTTTTGTGATGGATGATCAACCAAAACCTGAGTTCAAGGGGATGAATATTTTTTTTTCAATGTTTTTCAATTTATCAGATAGATTATGATCCACCTTTAATGGAAAATGGGACCCAGATGGTGAGAAGAGTCAATCCTCAGAAAGTTGTAACCAATTATTTCACTCGTTGGAGATCTTATATTTATGTGTTGTGGTTGTTTCAAAGGATCAATCCAACAATTGTAGAGAATGTGTAACACCCCAAGATTACATGATATGCCTCCTTTTAAATAATTCAATAGTTTGCGTTGCACACAACATTGAGTTCGAGCACACCAAAAACTTTCAAACTAGTTGTTTAAAAAGCAGTTATGAATAGTATTAAGCAAATTATGAAATTTATAAGTTTTAATTTTCAAAGTAGACCCAATTTTTGAATTTAGAATATCAAAATTTTCTTAGAATGAAATTTTGATAATTTTCTCAAAAGTTTTAATTTTTTATGAATAGTGAAAAATACTGCATTTTTGTTAAAAACCGATTATTTCATTTAAATAATTATTTTACTATAAATTTATTTTAATGTTACAATAGAAAAATAATACATATATTAATACAATATAGTTCATAAGAATCATTTTATAATATAATTAGATATAAAAAATTATTGAACTTTTAAACGTCCCATTTTCCATTAAAGGTGGAAATAAATGTATGTAATAAGTATGAAAATTGTGGTTAAATAGGATCAAAATAATTTTTGGTGAATAATATTTTTTGAATTTTATTTACCACACTTAAAGGCAAATAGGGTAATTAATGGTAAAAATAATATTATAATAATATTAAATTACCCTAACACTTGTTCTAATTTCAATGGATAAGTATTTTTTGGCCAAAATCAACTTTAGATTTAAATTATTATTTTTAATCCACTTGTGTTAGATTAAGACATTTATGATATTTTTTTAAAGAAGGGTTAAAAATGTCATATTCAAATTTTAATAACTAAACCATTTTTAACATAGAGTTATAAATAAGATAAATTATACTATAAATATTATTTAGAAATATAAAATTATTATCTACATAATTTTATTTTTTTATAATTTTATAAAATAAATAATTATATTAAATAGAGACACAATAATGATGCAATAGTTTAATTATTAAAGGAAGAATCAATTAAATGATATTTAAAATATTAAAATAAATATAATTTGACTTAATTAATGCCACAAAATAATTTTATAGATAACATAAACATGTTAGTGACATATTAAAAGTATTTTTTTGAATTAATCATGTTGGTTTGATATTTTTAAAAATGAAAATTTTGAATAGTATTGAAATTGACATAAATGATACTTTAAAATAAATAATATTTAATTAAATGTTATAAAATTCATAAAAATATAAAATTCTACCAAATAACTATTATAGTGTTCAATATGTCATAAATGATCCAATTGGTATTTGTTTGGAATTTTATAGTAACTATATTAACCCTAAAATGCAAAAAATACAAGAAGACACAGTAAGAGTTAAATTGTTTAACTAAGGGTTAAAACCAAAATATAAGGTTACTTTCATGACCTAAAATTATCTAAAAATCATTTTAGGAGGGAATTTAGACCCATACTAATTTTATCCTATAAATAAATTATTTTGTATCTATTTGAAACAGAAAATCAATTTATAATAAATTAATATTTTAAGATCTTCCAAAAGTGCCCCTCACCTCTCTTATAAAAGAGCACTTACCTTTCTCTTTAATTAAAACCACAATGCCATTTTTATCAGACAAAACCTATCCAATTATTCTCCTAACTTCCCTAAATCCATCCTAGAGTCCACAATTTTGCTAGAGAACCATCCTAATGAGTCCTTTTGTGCAAACCAAAATGAGACACTCGAAAAAGAGGTAATTGTTTTATCACCTATTTTAAAGTTATTTTCTTCTTCTACTTCCTCATTCTATGTTTTTTCCATATCAAAATAATAACTCTAGTATCATACATATACTGATATGCTATTATAATCATGGGATAACCATATTACTCATTTTATCCATCATATGAATAATAATATCACCATGCATGCGTACGTACGACTTACCATCTCCACATCGTGGTGTAATTTGTTATTCAACACTAATTTATTTGGATGGTGACAATGATAAGTATAATGGATATAAATAATGAAAAAAACATGATAATTTTTCTTTATAATTAATATACCATCCAATTATATACTATTTAACCATCAAGAGAATGATACCATCACTCGTGTGTACGTTTGAACAACTGTCTCCACAACGCGATGTGATTCGTCTTCTATATTCACCATCCAATAATGATTATAAAAATAAATATTATGAATAATTATGAAATATATGACATAATAATGATAATTTAATAATATATATATGTTTATGTACATATATTTTATTCACTTATTTCTATTAAATATAATAAGAAAACAGAAACAATGTTCATTCTTACATATGGTCTACCGTTTCCATGAATGATGTATTCCATTCCATTTATCTATCTATTATATAAAATTTTATTATGAATACATATGATATATAAATCATGTTATAAATTTTTTAAGTAAGTAAATCATGATCTATTTAATACGATAAAAAATAACAAGTCAAAACATGTGTGATAAAGAAAGGGATTATTCTCCGAAACGTTGCTTTAACTTGAAAATTATTAATAAATAGGTAATATAAAGTCATAAATAAATTATAAATGATATAATAAATATTATTATGATTCTGTTATAAATTAATCATTTGTTTAAAACCATTATACAAGAGTTTCAGACACATAAAGAGAATATTGGACCTAAGGTAAGAGAATTTTGTCTCACTTTTAATTTTCATGAGATATAAACCAATTTCACCACCTAATTCTTGTGTTTAGTGTATATACTACCCCTATTATATTTCATATCATGAATAAATTTTATTCATGGTATTTAAATATTCATTTGAAGTTATAAGGCTTATGATTTAAATGTTCAAAGTAGTATGGGACACTTTGAATGTTTAAAGAATTAATCCTTTCTCCATTTCAATATTATTGATATTATTTTACATAATTATTTATATGGATATAAAAGAATTAAAAAGGAAATTTTATTCCTATTTTTAAGTTCATTCAAATTATTTAAAAAAGGAATATTTTAAAAGTTTTGTGTAAGGGTTAATTTCACAATATCTTTATTATTCGAGATTACTTATACGTAAGTATCTACTGGGAAATCCTTATAATCCATGTCCATGTTTCATAAAATGTATTTCAAAATATGATCAACATTTTTTTAAAGAAATTTTTACTCATGTTTTACTTTCTAAAAAATGATTTAAAGGAACCTTTGCATTGTTTTCTAAATGAGTTACTTTATGACCTTTTCAACAAATTAAGGATAGAATCTTTTTTTAACTTATACAGCATGAGTGGATAATTTAAATCATTATAAAGCCTTAACATTTTGAACCTTTCCTTACAATATTATAATGATATTTTCAAAAGAAATGTTTTCTTTTATAATTTTGTAGCTTATAATTTATTTCAAAGTAAAAAAGGAATATTTCCCTCAAAGAGTTTTAACTGATTTATTAAATTATTTTCATCTACATCAACATAATTTTTTGGATTTTATTATTAATTGTGGTTGATTTAGTATGATAAAATATTCCATATTATATTGAAGGATTTATGATATTTTTTATTGTGGATATTCTATTTTGATAACATTTATGGTTTATGGTTAAAGTATAAACATTTTGTATGCTAGTCTTAATATGAATGTTTATATTATGTTTCACCATTTTCATAATAGGAATGCATTAGACTTAGTAATTGATGTGTGGAGCCCACTATAGCCCCTTGATGCATCGGTAGGTCTCGTGAGACAAAATAATGTCTTGGAATAAGGAATTGATGGTATGGTAATGGTATTGAATTAAGGCCTTGACGGTATGGTAATGGTCTTGGCACGAGAACTTGACAGTATGATTATGAGGTCTGACATTATGCATTTCCTCATTATGAGATTACTTATTGATATTAAATGTGATTATTCAACTAGTAGAATATCTATGTAAAGGTTTAAAAGAAATTATTTTATTTATTCTTGCCATATTATGCTGAAGATATTGTTTTAAAAGGCTTGTGTTTAATTTTTTTACCTTTCCTTAAATGTTTATGATTATTCATGATAGATTTCTCTATATTTTTTATCCTTACCGAGCATCTAAGATCACCCCTTTCTTATGTTTAATTTTTCCCCAGGATGTGAATAAGTATTTTATGATTGACCTGTAGGGATATTCTAAGTAATACAGGTGTTTACAAAGGATACACTATTTTTTTTTCAATTCAATATGTAATGTTAAACTTATATTTGTATCTAGTTTTTCCAAGGATACTAAACTGATCGATCCTTTGGGATTTGATTTTCTTATTATCATGCAAATGTAATGAAATCATGTACTAAATCTTGGAAACTAGGGTTGGGGAATTATAGTAGGGGATGGTTCTTTCCCGAATGGTATTGCGGTTAAGCTCGTGGAGTTGAATGATTAGTTTTTTAGAGTGGAAGTAGAGATTTAGTTATACTCTCGACATGTGTTTTCTTGAGGATGGATTTGTGTGTGTATAGTTATATAGTGTCCTTAGTGGTGGGATAAACTATAGGTTAATATAAACATGGGCTGGACAACACAAGTTTGGCTGTTGTGGGTATTTGGCTCACAGGTATTTAGTCATCTCGAAATTATGGCCTCCAAAGTAGTGTGAATAGAGTCTTTATGGGAGACCCCTTGTGGTATTTTGGTGTGTGTGATGAGGAATAATACTCCTCAAGATTATGGTTTCAAATATTTGTGTTTTGGGTAGATGTTGAACCACTATTCCAGATAGACATACTCGATCCTTTATGGTGGATGAGAACCTAGTAATGGTCAGTGGGGAAGGCACGTGGCCCCTTATGTTGGTAAAGATAGGAGGAGGAAAGGATCATTGTTATCCTTGGACCCTAAGATAAATAGTGTAAAGTGAACATTTCTTAGTTGTGGATATATAGTGGAAGTAAGGAAGGATTTTGTGATACGGTATGATGCTCATGTAAGGGCGCTTGGTGGTGGAATTTGGTCTGATTGGATAGTACCCATATGATAGTCTTCGAGGAATCCATTTAAAAGGTGGGGATCTTTATGTCCCAATGGGTATCACCTTGGTAGAAAGACCTTATCCGAGTGATATTAATGGTTTGTGGCATTGCTTCATGCTGGCATTGATTGGGATCCCACAGTTAGAGGAGAAAGGCTTGAGGTGAAAAGTGTTGATGAGGTTTACGAATTAAGAGGCATAATGGTTTTGAGATCTTTTCTTATGGTGCGTTGAGGATGGTTTTTCATTCTTGGAGGAAAAAGAATCTATGATGTGATGTCCCTTATCTAGTGATTAAGAAGAGATGTATTCCCAATATGTTGCGTTCTAGGTCCCAGTGGATCCATAGACCACCAGAACCTAGAGGAGATCATGAATGGGCCAATTATCTCCCTATGCGAGGTTGATTTTGTGGAATTTTTGATGAGCTATTTGGGTGGTTTTATTTTTGAGGAAGAAAAGACTCCAAGGTAGGGTGGGTGTACAGACCTAAATGTTTCTCAAATGAGATTTAAGATCAATTTCGAGACTAAGTGTATTGATACCTCCTCATTGGTAAAAAGGAAAATTTACCCATGAAAATGATCTCAGAAAAATTATTTAAGAGTTACATTGATTATGGGTTGTGGTGTTTATACTATAATTTTATAAAATAATTTTTTTTAAAAATTATATATATATATATATTTGAATTATAATATATGTATATATATATATTAATATATCATGTTTATATTAATTATATACATGCATTTTTTAAATTAATGTATATGAATAAACATTATTTTTTGAATATAAGTATGATAATTTTATATATATTAATAATATTTTTTATTAATTTTTTTTATCAGCACTAAGAATAGTGCGGAGAAAGATCCACCTTTATCAGCACTTTATGTTTAGTGCTGGGTGAGACACAATCTGCGATATAAATGTTTTTTTACCCCTGTCACTTGTTTACATTCTCCATATCCCCCTGTTCTCCATACTTATTTTATTGACAATAAATTTCTAAACAATGGGATAGCCCAAGGTTCACACCGTTTTGGTATATCGCAATTGTCACTGCATTATTAGACCAATCATTTTCAATTCCAAAAGTCAATACCACATATTTAAGGATGAAAACCAATATAAGATAATCGGACACCATACACTACATGGACATTGGTCAAGCATGGGGGTGGATTATTAAATTAAAAAACAATTTAATATTCATATAAATTCCATGTGCTATTATTATTCAATCACTCTAATCCAGAATCCTAATTACAATAATTACTATTAATTTTATATTTTCAAATAATAATAAAATATAATTATTTAGTTTGATTTATGATATTGTATTTATAAATGGATTTTAAAAATTTAAATTTATAATTTAAATGAGTTCAGATATTTATAAATAAAATATTTTTGATTTAATGAAAGTATTTAAAAAAAATAGACTATAAAAAAGTTTAAAATTTATAATAATTATAAAATGATTTGGACACTAACCAATTATAAAACTTATCCTAAAGAGAAGCAGAGGCCGAGGAGAATTTCCATATATATGGGGACAGTGGTGGGTATATAAGGATCCCCGCCTAGGTTTTTAGTTCCTCCGTATATGTGAGTTCTTAGAGTTAAAAAAAAATAAGTTTTCTGATTTTTTTTAAAAATGTGCAGGTTATTTTTTAAAAAATGTGCCTCAAAGGCGACATCGCCACTACCTCATTTCCCCTAAAACTATTTTTTCTTTCTATTTTAAATATTATTTTTTATATATTTAAATTTTTTATTTTTTTTTATTTTTTTATGTTTATATATATATATATATATAACAAAATGTTTTATTAGAATTTATCTCTCATTCAAGTACATGAATTTTCTAGCCTATAAAATATAAATTAGAAGACCAATATAAATGAAAATTAAAACATGGATTATAAATATAAGAAGTAGTTGAAAATAAAAAGGATTTATTACAAAAAATTGATGAAAAATAATTTAAAATATTTACAATCCACTAACTTGAAACTTAAAAATGTTTCAAGTACGTGACTTTTCTAGCCTATAAAATATAAAATATAAGACCAATATAAATGAAAATTAAAACATTGATTAAAAATATAATAAGTAGTAGAAAATAAAAATAATTTCTTAAAAAATGTTGATGAAAAATAATTTATAATATTTTTAATCCACCAAATTGAAACTTAAAATTGTTTTAAGTACATGAATTTAATAACCTATAAAATATAAATTAAAAGAAAAATATAAATTAAAATTAAAACATTTATTAAACATATAAGAATTAGTCGAAAATAAAAATAATTTCTTAAATAATGTTGATGGAAAATAATTTATAAGCTTTATAATCCACCAAATTGAAACATAAAATTTTTTCAAGTACGTGACTTTTCTAGCCTATAAAATATAAACTATAAGACCAATATAAATTAAAATTAAAAATAGATTAAAATATAATAACTAGTCAAAAATAAAAATATTTTCTTAAAAAATGTTGATGAATAATAATTTATAAGCTTTCTAATCCAACAACTTGAAACATAAAAATGTTTTAAGTATGTGACTTTGCTAGCCTATAAAATATAAACTATATGGCCAATATAAATGAAAATTAAAAAATTGATTAAAAATATAAGAAATAGTCAAAAATAAAAAAAATTCTTAAAAAATGTTGATGAAAAATAATTTATAATCTTTCCAATCCACCAACTTGAATTATAAAAATGTTTCAAGTACGTAACATTTCTAGTCTATAAAATATAAATTATATGATTAATATAAATGAAAAATTTAAACTTTGATTAAGCATATAATAAGTAGTAAAAAATAAAAATAATTTCTTAAAAATGTTGATGAAAAATAATTTATAATATTTATAATCCCCCAACTTGAAACTTAAAAATGTTTCAAGTACGCGACATTTCTAAACTATAACATTCCTTCTTTTCACTCTCACTTCTGAGTAACTTTTCTTACATTCCTTTCATTTTCATTTATTTATTTTATTTATGAAACTATTTATTTTCAAAAACTTTTTAGATGATTAGTATATCTTTTAAATTTTATTTACATTGTTTATATACTGTATATTTTATAATATTTTATAGTTATCTACTTGAAATTTAATTATTATTCCTATGTTTCAAATAGTTGACTTTGAAAGCTATCAAATATAAACTATGCCTAAAATATTAATGAAAAGTGAAAAATTGGACAAACATATAAGAAGGGATGATAGTAATAATAGTATCTTAATTTCAATAGAAATAAAACATATAAATGAACATGTACAATCAATTTCTATGTCTATGGAGAGGAGATTCTGTCCCACATGGTGGTCTGCAAATAGGACTTCCAGTTTGAGTTTATTATGGAGTCTGATAACCTAGAAAGGGTTGATCCTCATGCATTGGAACGTCCACTGTCTCATCCTCCAACTATGTTCCAATGGGAGGAGTTGTCAAATGCATGTCGTACTGCACTCCTAATCCTTCTCCCACTAGGGTGGTAGAAGGACCTTCCATCATCACAATGGGGAAACATGCTTGCTATGGAGCTATACCCCAAGGATGTGATGGATCTGGACCCCAAGGTTGTGATTGATCTGGACCCCAAGGCTATGATGGATCTGGACCCCAAGATAGAGAGAACTACATATATTCTATCAATAAAGAAGGATCCCACACAACCTGAGTCACATCTTCAATCAGATGAGGCTAGACTACTAGAGGGTCGATCTCTGCCTATGGAACATGTGAGGCCTCACGTGCAACACAAAACTGTCTACATCGTCATCGTTGTGGCTCATGAGCACTAGCAGCTGATGCATGATGTTTCTTCGAGGCAAAAAACTCCTCTCTCTGAGTTGGTCTCACGAAGATGCTCTCATAAAGCGCATAATAATATGACATCAACTCCAACGCTTTAGCATGGATCACTTATCAGCTAAAGACCCCATCCTCTTCTTCATTACTCATACGAACATGTTACACTGAGTGAGTTCCTGGTAAAGAGATTCAAAATGAATTTTAAAATAGTTCAATAAATAGACCAATGAAAATTTATTGACTTACAATATTATGAATATCTCTATTGTGTTGGGTAAGATACAATATAGACTTCAGTATATACCATGGATCATACTAAACCTGATCTGAAATAAAGAATAGATTCGTAGGTACACCATGTATATGAAACTCTACATGTCTGTGCCAGCAGTTGAGAAAGCCGACATGTACTCAGCCCCAATCCTTATCCTACCTCCCTATCACCTTCACCTCATGAAGCTTCTCTCTCTACCTTGGTGGTAATGGAATCAGTTGAGCACATAAAAACTGGTGCATGACTCTGTTAGGATGCTGCCACTCCATAACATGGAAGTGAATGAGGGGCATTACAACCATAGAATCCTTAAGCCCAATAGTGTATTATGGTGGAAACTGGTCCCTAAAAGTCTAGTATTGAATCCATGAAATCTGAAATGATATTTGACCTTTTTCAAAAAAGTTCCTTAATAAACACCAAAATTTATGCTGTTATTAAATTTGTTAGACAGTGATAGATTGCATATACATACCTAGCCGGGTAAGAGACAATCCAACTTGAGCTGATATATGCCCAAATGGTGTCTTGGAACCACGCGAAAACTGTGTATCAGAAACCACCTGTAAAATACAACATCGATAGTGAAAAATAATGATAAATTAAATTCAATAACTCCTAGTAACATCATAAACCAATAGAAATGACTGATTATACTTGCATCCACACAGAGCATCCTGAAACACCTCTATCACAATATACGGAGCATCAAGATCAGGGCGGAATGCGGGGATGTGATCCCATGAACACATCAAAAGAAGGATGATTCATCCCCCAAGACCTATGTGTTCTATGTGGGATAACATGAATAATGCTCTGTATGTGTATGGAAAGCAGGATGATCCCCAGCCGTATGTCTCAGCCCAATCAAAGTCCTCCAATATGGGTAGATACATCATGTGAAGTGCATCCCTGAGTGATCAGTACAAATAGTCCCTCCAATAAGCCTTAATATATATGCACAGACATAACATATGACATTCTCATCATCAACATCATCAGGTAAATGTGGAATCTTCTCCTCTAACCAAGGCATAGATATCGACGCTCCATCTGTAGCCCTATGGTTTGAAAAATTGTCGACGCCTAACAATCACTGAGAAAGGTTGGTCCAAGATGCACGAGTGGGTCCAATAACAACTTCCCCCTAGATAGGAAGACCAAGAAGCACTGCTATATCATGGAGGGTGATGTTCATCTCTTCCTCAGGTAGGTGGAATGTGTGTGTCTCTAGTCTCCACCTCTCCATGAGGGAAACAAATAGGCAATGTTTGACAAATGTGAAATCTGATACAACAATACCATAGAAGCCAACATGGAACACGTATGGTGTAATGACATGTGGAGGATCCCTATGATGAAAATGGCATGCTCGATGCACCCTGACGGTCGATCCTCACCACTATCTAACACGACCTGAGAAACATGGCTATCTTGTTGAGTGAGTAGTATGGTATCATCCATCTGTATATAAATAAATGAAACAAGTCATAAGTGTAAAATGTAAATATATCTTTATGGTCAGTATAATGTTATGACTTGTAGAATGAAAGACATTACAAGTTCATTCACATTGTTTTATGAAGTTATTTTTACCAAATTAAAGGGTCATGTCTTTATGTTTGTCAAATCATATTAATAATGTGTTGTTAAGATATTATTATACCCAGAAAAAGGTGTTTTGTAAGATATAGTTGTATATATTTATATATATAAACAATTTTTATTTGGAATGTAAATTTTTATTAAAAAATGGTGTGGTTTGTAATTTATGTATGGATTTCCACATGATGGTATGCTTTATGATTATTTTCTAACATGTACAGGTCATTTTGTAATCCTAACTGAACTTCAAGAAAGAATTTGTGGGAAATGAACCACAATGCAGGAGGAACAATGACAACGAGGATAGCAATGACGTAAACTCATTCCATAAACACTGTTGTTGTCATTATTCCTCCTGCTCCATGGTTCATTTCCCACAAATTCTTTCTTGAAGTTTATTTAGTGTTACAGATTCAGTTGTACTAACCTCTGTTGTTGGTTGTGTACTATAACAAGCTCCTTTATCAGTTTTGAAAACCTCCCCGTAGTAGTACACATAGGTAAAACATGACTCTATATGTCAAAAATATTTTCTGATCATGATTCTGATAGTGCAACTAATATTGAAAAAGATGGTTGATCATATAATCTTCATTATACTAAAATTTTATAACATCTTCTTGTACCGTAATATATGATACTATTATTTCGTTATATAAAATTTTATTATAATACCAGTCACATAATGTTTTGAAAACCGAGTTAAATGGAATTTTTTTTGGGTTTAGGGTTCATGTTTTAGGTTTTTGGGTTTAGAGATTAAGGTTTTAGATATTAGGTTTTGGGTCTAGGTTTTTGAATTTTTTGTATGGTTTTAGGGTTTAGTTTTATGATTTCAGGGTTTGGGTTTAGGTTTTAAGGTTTAGGGTTTATTATTTTGATATTAGGTTATAGGTAATAGGTTTTTATGTTTAGGTCTCAACTTTTAGGTTTTATAGTTTAAGTATTAGGGTTTCAGATATAGTGTTTTCGGTCTAGGTTTTATGATTTTTTGGTTCGATTTTAGGGCTTGGGTTTATGAATTCAAGGGTATGGTTTTGGTTTTAAGGTTTAGGGAATAGAATTTTGAGGTTACAATATAAGGAATATGTTTTTGGGTTTAGTGTTCAGATTTTAGGTTTTTGGGTTTAGAAAAATGAGGTAAAAATAAGAGATAACAACATATAATTTACAATATGAGAATATCACAATGAAGACAATACATCATTTTGGATGAGAGTGTGAACTCGACCCAACAATGTTAGGGAATCATTTTTGGTTATGAACTTCTTGTTGACACATAGTGCATATCAAAATCTGACCTTGTTCTTAAGGCTAGTCCATATCATTCTCCATTCCACTGGCCTTTGTTCTCCCATGGGGATGCAACCAATTGATGTCAGGTATCACCATCGGCTGGAATTTGGGCATTAGGAAATAACGAAACTCCCCAATAGGTGTCCATGGTGCAGAAAAATGGTTTGCAATGGTGTCCATCCGGTACATTGGATCAAAATATACTTCCCATTATATGTTCATAGAGGCACATGCTGCGATGGCGTGTGTGCATGGAAACCATAAGGCCTGAAATTTTCTATAATGACATTGCCTCGTTTCTAGTAATAGCACCATTTTCACTGATTCTATTTGTGATGGAGTCTAAACACTCTTGAACTTTAAATCGAAATTCTTCTCATCAAAAAAGGCAGGCATGATAACTAGAAGCTTCTTCAATATTCTTTTCAATATCTCATTGAAGGTGTATTCCATAACATAACCACTGATGCATTCATATGATGCTTGTTTTTGTCTATCAACAAAGTACTTCATGAAAAGATATAATTTATTTTAAACTAGGGAAATTATAAGTTACTTGTGAATCCCTTTGAAGACACCATTTATTCAATCCAAAATGTTTGTGGTCATGTGTCCATACCACTTCCCCTTGTCAAATTCCAATGTCTATTTTTCTTTTGGAATCTGCATCATATAATCATAAAATTATTGATTAGCCTTGCAGATTTGTTCGAAATGTTCTCTAAACTGCTATTAATTCAGATCATATTCTATATAGAAGAGATGATATTTTACATAAATGGATTTTATCTTTACATTGAAATAGTAATAAAACAAATACAATGCGTACCAAGCCTCGTGATTTCCTTCTTCATCGGTTAGTTGTAGAATTTTTTCTACACGCTACTAGAAATGTGTCTCATGCAGAACTGATGATGTGAATTTTTGTATCTACATGTATCAGGATCCATATTTATTGCCTCATTAATTTCCCAATGCCAATCAGATATCAAACAAACACACCAAATGTTGGTGAAATGGTTGCTGATACATGCCAAAAACCCACTCCATGATTCAAAGTTTTCTTTCTCTACAATGGAAAATCTAAGCGAAAGAGGTGAACGATTTCCATCTTGGGTTATTGAAATCAACAATACACCCTTGTATTTTCAATATAGAAAATTTCCATCAATCTGAATAAATTGTTTGTTGAAACAAAATGCAGAGATATAGGGGAGGAATGCCCAGAACAACTGATGAAATTGAACACAAAATGGATCAAGTTGGTTATCTTGATACACATGTTCATTTATATAAATATGGAATAAAACTTGGTTATGGTCCCTCAATATGGATAGTAATTGCAGGAACACCCAATACGAGTCATCCTAATCACCATAGACCTTCAATTTTTTTTTCTATTCCACTATCCATGCCTTATTATAGGAAATCTTATAACCACATGTCTATTGTATCCTCTCTTGCACAAGGGCTATCAGAACATCTTAGAATGTACTAATCATCTCAAAGAAAATGGATGACACAAATTATGTATCCAATGAGGTATGATATTGGGTCAGGCTTGGTTGAACGCAAGTATGAGCTGCCTCAATCCTTGAGATTCTCTAATCTCTAAATGCAATGTCCTGAATTTCCCTCAAGTGGAATCTACAATCATCCCCATAATTCTCAAAATGAATGAGATATTTACTATGAACTGATTCCTAAACTATATATTTGTAGTGCTTCTCAATGTGAAATCTCTTTAGCATGCTTATTAATGCATCTTTACTTGAAAAATTTATTCCAACATATAAGGTTTTTTCCAGCTCACTAAACCTATCTGGTACAACTTTGGGAAACATAGTTGTGAGTGTGAGGACATTATTTTTGAATTCAGGCACATGTGTCATTGATTTTGACAAATATGCAAAGAGTGGTGGATGATTTATTATAGGCCGAGGCTGCTATACAACTAATTAATTTCTAGAAACTTCCTCCCTAACTTCTGTTGGTCCCTCCTCATCAGTACTATTTTCACCATCAGTTCCTTCATTATGATACTCCTCATCAGAATATGGATTGAAATTTATATCTTGGAGATCATCTAGTTTTTCCTATTATACATCATTTAGAATAGCCTCAATTTCATCGGGAAGACTATCTTAAACCACTATTGTAAGTCTACATTTTCGTAAAACTAGAAATTGTTGTTGTATAATTGAAACATCAATATATAACTCCATCATGGTACCATCTAACCATTGATAAAATAAATTTATTTCTTGGACCCACTATGAATCAACAGCCAATGGACAAGATATATTCCATAGGGTTTATGGGAATTGAAAATGTCAATATCTCATTGAATTGATCTCTTGATTGGGTCCCATATTTAAGGAATCATGAATTTTGTCTTGAAGGTTACTTAGGGATACACAATTAGCTGTACTAATCACTATTATTGGTTTTTTACTTTAAGAATCTCCTTGATCATCTTGAATAACCTCCCCATAGCAGTACACACAAGAAAACATGACTCTCTACATCAAAATGTTTTTTTGATGAAGATTATGATAGTGTAACAAATATTAACAATGAAAGTTGACCATATAAATTTTATTAGAATGTAATTTTAGGACACCTTTTTATACGCTAAAATATTCTAGTAATGTTTCATTATATAAAATTTTATTAGAATATAAGTGTCAAGACCCATCCCTTGGGGCCCATATCATGACTACCCCAAGCCCGACTTCCATATACCAAGGGCTGGCGACTAGCACCAAAGGTGTAAATCCCTAAACTGGGAAGGCATTGCCTTTATAAACTGAAACACACACAATAGAGTACACAACTGGAAGTAAAACACTAAGTAAAAATGTATAAAAAAGGAAGTGCTGAAAGTAAAGGGGGCCGGAAATACAATCCCAATAGTAAAGTTTCAGGAAACGTAAATGTACAAGTACAAATGAAAGAAGAATTAAAGAATCTACTGGGTCGTCCTTCAGGGTTCCCACATGAAGGGTAGGTATAGATGGCCTCTCAACACTTCTGTCTGTCCGTTTCCTCCGTGTACCATCACACCGTGTGGTCCACCTCTGGGAACCGTCTAGTCCTGCTACTCTTTGCCTTAGTTAGCACTGTTTGTCGTCTGAAAAAAACACAACAAGTTGCGGGCATAGCCCGTGCAGGGGTGAGTATAATGATACTCAGTAGGGACCCCAAGACCCTCAAGGTATCACTAAATCCAACAAGGATAAACAAAAAATTATGAAATCAACAGATAACCATTGCTTAGGTATATATCCATACATATGCCTAAGTTATCTAGTAACCCATCTCAATCATGAGGAAAACACAAAAGTCATTGACTCAGCTCAAAACTAGGATTTTATTCTAGGGGTGGTAACATGTAACCCTCCCAGTCAAACTGTCAAAACCTCGGCTACTAGTGTACTCCTCCTCTATAGAGTATTGTGGGGCTATCGCGTCATACAGAGGCACTTCCCACTATCCTAGACTGCTGTAGTACTCCTCCTATCGAGTACCGTGGGTCTGCTACATCACACAGAGGCGCTCCCACTGTGGGTCTGCCACGTCACACAGAGGCGCTCCCCCTCGTAGGCTGCTGAGGTACTCCTCCTATCGAGTACCGTGGGTCTGTCGCATCACACATAGGCGCTTCCCACTATGCATCTGCCGTGTCACACAGAGGCGCTTCCCACTGGGCTAGTCAAAACACTCTGAGTCGAAAGGTCAACAGTCATCAGGTCTCAACCAGCTACTAGGTCTCTGTACTCCGCTTGCTCATCTCCGGAAGGATCTTCTCCTCGAGCTACTGGTTGATAATCCTACTATCACGAAGTCCCAAGTAGAAGTATTTCAAAGGTCTGCCTCATCATAGGGGTCTCAACGCAATAGACGAAACATCAATCAGACGCCTGGTCTGTGAGTTATTGGCATTCCGTTCCAGGGTCCTGGTTGGATTTTTAGGTTCAAACCAAACATATTGTACCCCAATTGTTTCCAAACCTCAAGTGGGGTATGCCAAAAGAACTTCCTCGCTCCAATATTTCCATCGCCATAGGCGGTTCATCAATCGGACACCCGTAGCCCAAGATATGGGCGCAAAAGTGTATTCAAGTCAAATGGGTCCGGGTACGGTCCGACCCAGTCGGACAAACCCGACCCAACCTGGGTATGGACCGGGGTCTGACCCAGTCCGCGTGTTTGACCTAGCCCTAGGGGGCGGCCCGACCCGAGTGGGCGACTCGGCCTGAGTGGGCGGCCCAGCCTGAGTGGGCGGCCAGACCCGAGTGGGCAGCCCAAACCGAGGGGGCGGCCCCGCCTAGCGGACCGCATGGCCCAGCTGGCTGGCGACCCGCGTGGCCCTACTGGCGGGCGGACCACATGGCCCGGCTGGCTCGCGGCCCAGCGTGGCCTTGCTGGCTGGCGGCTCCGCTGGCGGGCGGCCCGCGTGGCCCGGCTGGCTGCCTGACAGCTTGCCCTAGCTGTGTTCAGGGGGAGGCGCACGCCCCCCCTAGATTCCCGAATGGTTGAACAGTTCAGGTGGAACCAAACCGACACTAGGTGGTGCCGGTCCAGCTCACGAGGGACCCGCTGGGTCCCGCTCCTCCCGGCTGGCTGAGCGACCAGCCGCTCCAGCTCCTCCGCCGCGTCCATCCCTTTCCGCGGATCCCTTTCTCAGTGCGGCGCGATGGCACCACGCCCCTCCGCCGTGGCCCGACCTGGCCGTGGACCGCTTCTCCTCCTCACGATGCGACATCACCGCATCCTTCCACCGTAGCCCGGCCTGGCCACGGCCCCCTTCTCCTCCGTGCAGCGCAATGGCGCTACGCACTTCCGGTGACCTGGAATCCTTGCGCCATTGGTTTTCTTCACGGTCGGCTCAACACTGGTCACATTTCTCCGCCGTGGTCCACTCTTCTGGTGGTGTTGTTGCACCGTCGTCGTCGTCAATAAACAAGAACAATCTAAGGGGGAGGGTCGGGCCGTGTTCATGCGGTCCGAGCCCTCCACGTTACATTGATATCAATCGGCATAACATATTCCAAAAAAATTTGAACGACGTAGAACATGAACAAATTCAAATCAAACCCCTACCTCATATCGATGACCGTTGATGAAGTTGCAGAAAGGCGGCGTCAATTCGTCAATGTCAGAAAAGGAAGAGGATATCCGTAGTTGGTGGATGAGCGTTCGGAGGTGACGAAGTCGAGGATGGTGTTCTTCATGGTTGAATCCTTCTCTTTTTCCATGATTGAAGATCGTTCTTCATTGGAGAATTAGTTTCTCCAAATCCTTCCAACTCCTCTCTCAACATTCCACCAAATGAATTGCCAACCAAAAATAATGGGTTAAGCCAACCCATTATTTAATTTGTTGGAAAAAATATTCAAAAGAATTCAAAAGGTTTCAATTAATTAAGTGAAAGAGTTTAATTAATTAATTGTGAGGGTTGACACATTTAAATTAGTGGGGGAAGTTCAAGTGTTTCTCCACTTAATTGGGGGTTCCAAGGGGTTACAACCCCTGGGTGGTCCCCACCAAAGATATCCTCCCAAGGGAGGTTATGTGTGGGTGGGCCCCACCACCATAACCTCTCTTGGGAGGTTATATTGTGGTGGCCCCCACCTCTAACCAGCTCTTGGAGGTTTTAACCCCCACAAATAAAAATAAAGTAACACTTTATATTTTTATTTAATTTAATTAAAAACCCCAAAATCTAACTTCTATTTTCAACCATCTGCTGTCGAGGCAAAAGACTTCTTAAGAAAATATCGGCACTGTGAGTTCAACGGTGCCCTCATATTTTAATTCCGAGCACCGGTTCAAAAGTTATAAAATCCCACTCGTACGTTTACTGAACATACCCAAACAAAACTTCAGAAATTGATTCCGGGCAGATCAGGCCTCAGAATCAAGTGTCGTAAATTTTTGTGGACTTGTAAAATTCCCATGTATTTAATAAAAAAATTTACATGAAAATTCCAAGTCTTTACATTCTCCCCACCTTAGGGATTTACGTCCCCATAAGCTACAACTCGAAGTATGAGAACAAATGGGGGTACTGAGCACGCATCTGAGCCTCCCGCTCCCTTGTGCTCTCCTGGAGGTTCCTGTGCTGCCAGCGAACACGCACCAGAGGTATCAACCGTCCACGTAGGACTCTATCATGTCGATCCTCAATCTCTATTGGAACCTCCGTAAAAGTCTCCCCATCATCGATATCCAGCTTTCCATGGTCGATGATGCGGGAAGGGTCGTTCACATATCTCTTTAGCTGAGATACATAGAAGATGTCGTGCACCCAATGCAACTAAGGTGGAAGATCTAAGCGGTAATCCACCTTGCCTACTCTATTGAGGACCTAGAAAGGTCCGATGAATCACAGAGATAACTTACCACCTCGACCAAATATCTGTAGACTTCATCGCGGTGAGACCTATATAAAGATGTGGTCGCCATCCTTGAACTCCAGAGGTCTCCGTCTCCTATCAACATATGACTTCTATATGCTATGTGTAGTCTTCATCTGCTCCTGGATGATTTTTACCTTCTCTGTGGTAGCCTGTACCATCTCTAGTCCCACTAGTGCTGAGTCCCCTAGGTCTGTCCAGGACAGCGGCGATCTACAAGGTCGACCATACAAGGCCTAAAAAGGTGCCATACTGATGGTGGAGTGATAGCTATTATTGTAGGAAAACTCTACCAATGGTAATTGATCCTCACAGCTGCGACCAAAGTCAATGACACAAGCTCGGAGCATGTCCTCGAGGGTCTGGATGGTCCTCTCGGTCTGTCCATCAGTCTGTGGATGGAAGGCGGTGCTCAATCGAAGCGGTTCCCCAAAAGCTTCCTGCAACCCCTTCCATAGCCAGGAAGTGAACCATGAATCACAGTCAAAGAAAATAGATGAAGGTACTCCATGTAAACGCACAATATCCTGAACATAGAGGCATCCCAAGCTCTCTACTGAACCCTGCTCTCTGATCGGTAGGAAGTGGACTGACTTGGTGAGTCAGTCAACAATCAACCATATCGAATCGTGACTTCTGAATATATGTGGAAGACCAATCATGAAGTCCATGTATATCCCATCCCACTTTCACTCTGGGAACTCTAAGGGCTGAACAAATCCTTCTGGTACCTGGTGCTCCACCTTCAATTGCTGACAAGTGAGGCACCGTGAGACAAACTCTGCTACTGCCTTCTTCATACCTGGCCACTAGTGCTATCATCAGAGGTCCTGATACATCTTCACCACTCCTGGATGTACCGCTAGAGGGGACGTGTGGAACTCCCCCAACACTTCCTCCTGAAGTGAAACTGGTACCATGGTACGCCTTCTGTAGAGGATGAAGTGCTCCCCACTTTTAGAAAATCCATCAGGTGCTTACCCTGTGGATATCTGAGCACGTCGTGTCTCGCAGTCAGTGTCCCCATGCTGTGCCTCCCTAACTCATTGAAGAAGTGGGGGAGTGACCGTGAGACACTAAAGATAGGCTGCTCTATCTCTATCCACAAAGGATATCTATAAGGCGGCCAACTGTTCTGTCACCTCTCCTAGCAGTTGAATACCGAATCTCCAGTTGAGAGCATCCGCAACTACGTTCCCCTTCCCAGGAGTATAGACTATCTCGAAGTCATAGTCCTGGAGGAACTCAATCCATCGCCGCTGTCTCAGGTTCATGTACTTCTGATAGAAGACATACCTGAGACTATTGTGATCAGAGTAGACCATGAAACGTTCACCCATCAGATAGTGTCACCACATCTTCAAGGTGAAGACCACTGCTGCTAACTTCAGGTCATGGGTAGCGTAGTTTTTCTCATGCTGTCTCAGCTTCTGAGAACCGTATGCGATCACAACTCGCTCCTGCATCAGGACACACCTGAGTCCGATCGCTGATGCATCGCAGTAGACTATGTACCCTACGCCTTCCTCTGGAATCCTCAAGATGGGGGCACTATTCAGCCTCTGCCTCAGCTCCTGAAAGCTCTGCCGAAATCTCTTCGACCACGCGAAGGGTTGCCCCTTCTTTTTCAAGGCTGATAGTGGTGATGCAACTTTGTAGAAGTTTGAAATGAATCTCCGATAGTACCCATCCAAACCCAGGAAACTCCGTACCTCCATCACACTCATGGGTGGCTCCCAAGAAAGTACCGCCTCTATATTCACTGGATCTACTGCAACTCCAGCCTCTGAGATGACATGTACCAAGAAGTAAACCTATCGAATCCAAAACTGGCACTTCGAGAGCTTACCATAAAGATGGTTCTCTCAGAGTGTGTCCAGTACTACCTGCAATTAGTAGGCATGCTCCTCCTCAGTAGTCTAGTAGATCAAAATGTTGTCAATAAAGACCACGACAAAGCGATCGAGGTAAGGCTGGAAAATCATGTTCATGAGACACATGAACACTGCTGGAGAGTTGGTTACATCGAAGGGAATAACCAAGAACTCATAGTGGCCATACCGACACCTGAAGGCCGTCTTCTGAACATCCTTGTCACGAACTTTGAGCTAGTGATAGCCTGATCTGAGGTCTATCTTCGAGAACCACCGTGCTCCCTTGAGCTGATCAAAGAGGTCGTCAATCCTCAGGAGTGGGTACTTGTTCTTCACGGTCACCAGGTTCAGGCGACAGTAGTCGACACAGAGCCTCAAGCTCCTAACCACCTTCTTGGAAAATAGAATTGGGGCTGCCCAGGGAGAAACACTAGGCTGGATGAATCCCTTCCCCTGCAAGTCCTCTAGTTGTACCTTCAGCTCGCAAATCTCAGCAGGAGCCATCCGATATGCTGAAGTAGATATCCATGTCATCTCAGGGTACATGTTAACGTAGAATTCCACCTCTCTACGAGGAGGTAGTCCTATAACATAGTTAGGTAAAACATCCGCGTACTGGTCCACCACTACAGGATAAGTCAGATACTCCACATCAACTGCTCTGAGGGTAAGGCAGGCCAACTGATGAGTAATCGGCTACACCCTCCTCCGAGTAAGTCTATCATGTGTTAAAAAGGTTCCCTTCTCACCGGTGAAGTTGAACTTGGTCCCATCCATGTGAATACACTGCACTTTGCACCTAATACAGTCGGTCTGAGCATGGACTGTAGATAACCAGTCCATAACCATGATGACATCGTAAGGCCTCGACGCTGCTACAAGGAGATCCCAGTCGAAGATCTCACCTCATAGAGTAAGCTCACACTGCTGGTACTAGTGCATAATCATTGAGTCTACTCCTATAGGAGCCTCTAGCCGTAAGGATCGAGCCAACAGCTCCGTCAGAATCTCCGAGCTCCGAACGAGGGTAGGGGAAATGAAAGAGTGATTGAAACCTGTGTCTATAAGAACTGCATCTAAGGTGGAGTAGACACAGATAGTACCTTGAATCATCTCCAGAGCACCATGATCGTATGCCTCAGCTTCCTGAAGCTGATCTCTCCCCTGTCTGCCAGCTCCCTATGGTCGGGGTGGTCCTCCTGGTGGTGGTGGTGGTAGCACCTCATAACATCGCCCACCGCCAGCTGCACGACCAACTCCTCTGCCACGTACGCCTGCTCCCTATGGACCACCTCGATCGAATCTCTGCCTTTTCCTGGGAGGTCCCTCAATTGTCTCGTGATCATCAGAACGAGGGGTTGGATAGTCACGAGCCATGTGACCCTACCCGCCGCACGAGTAACACTGTCTGCTCCTAGAATAAATGTCACTACCCCGGGTGCCCTGCACAACATATCCTAATCCATGCGGTCATCCACCCGTGGTTCTGGTCCTCTTGGACCTCTGCTTCATCTATCTACTGCCAGCTGTAGAAGACTATACTGCATGTCAACTAGTAGTGGGTCTCGCTGCAGGTGACTGCTCAGCAAGAAAACTCTCTACTAGGAGGGCTCTCTCTAACACCTCTACCTACATTGGGATGCTGAGTGAGATCATCGAAGCTCTGATCTCCCGCCTGAGTCCCTTCTCGAAGGTCTGGGCCCTAAAGAATGGGTCCCATACCATATCTGTTGAGTAATGCGAGAGGTCGGTGAACCTCACTGAGTACTGTGCTACTGCCATGATGCCCTGCTGTAGATGAAGTATCTCCTGTATCCACACCACACGAAGGGTCACTAGAACAAACTCTGCCCGGAACAGGCTCTCGAAGTCTGTCTAGAGTAGTGTCGCCTTGTCGTGGACCTGGAGCATTAGGATCCACCATCATCTGGATGCTTTTTGAAGGAGACTCGTAACAAGGATCACCATAAGGTCTGCTGGTGTCCCTACCATCCTAAAGACTCTCACCATAGCCTCTATCCAATCCTCAAGCACCTGTGGGTACATCTCTCCCCAGAACCTAGGTGTCCTCTGGAACTGGAACTCATGAAATGCGCTCAAGCAGCGTGCATCGTCTGCTGTTGGGGATGGTGGTATTAGTGTCCCAACGGGAAGTAGTACTACTGGTGCCTCCACTGGTAAAGGGCCTTGCACTGAGGACTCATCGCTCGATGGGATGTCAGAGTGTATGACTCTCGGGGCTCTGTGGGGAGGCATCCTGAAAGAAATAGATGCGACACAGTCAAACGATTATACCTGGTGAGCTGACCTGGTTGAGTTGACTTAATAAAACTTTTAAAGACATGCACGCAATTAGTGTTTTCATGCACTAAGTCAGAAATTAGTATTCAGGGTCCTGGTGTATTGATACGTCGACCTCCCACACCAAAACTGGACTCTTATGAACTGAAAACCACACTTAGTACACTTAACACTATTGCTTCATAGAAAAGAATGATCATGAGTCCTAAGTTATGCGGTAGAACTGACTCCTATGATACCAATTTGTCATGAACAGTCCCCCGGGGCCCATATCATGACTACCCCAAGCCCGCATTCCATAGGCCAGGGGCTGGAGACTAGCACCAAAGGCGTAAATCCCTAAACTGGGAAGGCATTGCCTTTATAAACTGAAACACACAAAACAGAGTACACAATTGTAAGTAAAACACTAAGTAAAACTGTATACAAAAGGGAGTGCTGAAAGTAAAGGGGGCTGGAAATACAAGCCCAACAGCAAAGTACAAGGAAATGGAAAAGTATAAGTACAACTAAAAGAAGAAGTAAAGCAGCTACTGGGTCATCCTCCGGGGTTCCCACATGAAGGGTAGGTACATATGGCTTCCTCAGCACTCCTATCCGTCCGTCTCCTCTGTGTACCGTCACACCATGTGGTCCACCTCCGGGTACCGTCCAGTCCTATTACTCTCTACCTCAGTCAGTGTTGTCCGTCGTCTGCAACCAACATAATGAGGTGCGGGAATAACCCGTGCATGGGTGAGGATAATGATACTTAGTAGGAACCCCTAGACCCTCAAGGTCTCACTAAATCCAACAAGGATAAACCAAAAAGTATGAAATCAAAAGATAACCATTTCTTAGGTATATGCCTATACATATACCTATGTTATCTAGTAACCCATCTCAATCATGAGGAAAACACAAAAGTCATTGATTCAGCTCAAAACCAATATTTTATTCTAGGGGTGGTAACATGTAACACTCCCAGTCAAACTGTCGAAACCTCTACTGCTGGTGTACTACTTCTCTATAGAGTACTGTGGGCCTTCCGCGTCACAAATAGGCGCTTCCCACAATCCTAGACTGCTGCAGTACTCCTCCTGTCGAGTACCGTGTGTAACGACCCGAAATTTTAAATAAATATTGTTTCCTAATTTTATGTGTTATTTTTATACTCAACAAAAATGTTTCATTTGGTAACATGAGTATAATTAAAATGAGACTGTTGGGTTTTGACTGTTATTTGACCATTGGTCAATATGACCGCTCGAAACTAAACGTTTTGACTATTGTCTCTGAATACAAGCAATCTTGGTTAATTAATATAGAAAGAAGATTCGATGGCCTCACACAGTAGTCTTGGACCGATCGAAGCCCATCTAACAGAACTTGGGAAGGAGGTAGCACCACTGGGCTTTGCTCTGGACCAAACCCAGGCTGAACTTCATCGTATAAAGCTAGAATGGGATCGCATTCGCGAGAAGTTCAAACTGATAGAAATTACTACTCGTGCGATATTGGTCGAGCCTCCCTCAGATTCTCTCACCTTAGCACACCTTACACTTAGGTCCTATGCTGGTGTGATAAGGGGCTATGTAAGGAGACCGTAACTGTCTTGTGTAATCCTTTGTTTTAAATAAAAATTTCGATCTCTTTTATGAATTTTTAAATGACCGGATAAATATAGTATGCATATTTTTGATGAATTTTAGAAAAATGATATTTTAAATATGTTTATGTAAACCCTAAATAATTAAAAATGTGTAATGATTTTCACAAAATGGTCTTATGCAATTATGTTCAGTACAAAATTTAGAGTCTAATAAGATCAACTTGATTTTTGATGAATAGTAAATTATGAATAGTGATTTTATGATTAGGATTAATAATGTGTCCAAATGGATTAGTAATCTCACTTAAAGAAAGTATTAAAATAAGCTAGGCACTTTGATTAAGTAACATGATTCAATTAAATGGTTAAATAACGGTTTCATAAATTATTATTCAAGTATTAGTTTTTTCGGATGAATAGTGTTTTTTTAATTAAAATTTTAATTAAAAATATTTAGAAAATTATTTTTATAAAATGGACTTCATTTTTGAACTCAGAGCATCGATATTATGTTAAGGTAATTTTTGGGGATTTTTCTGAAAAAAATAAATTTTCGATGAATAGTGTTTTTATTTAAAAATTAAATTAAAAATATTTAGAAAATTATTTTTATAAAATGGATTTCATTTTTGAAATCAGAGCATTGATATTTGGTTAAGGTGAAATTTTGGGATTATTCTGAGAAATTTGAATTTTTGATGAATAATGAAAATATAGTTTTTAAGTTACGGGTGTTTAATGACATCATTAAATGATGTATTAAGTATATATTCAATATGGTCGAATTATGAATAGTAAGATAAGGTATGAGGTGTCCCAAGTGCCCAATACCATGGGCAAATACCATGGGCAAGCCCATGGTTTTTCCAAAACCACTAATGAGGTGTCCCTTGGCCATTAATGCCTTGTCCCCTCACTTTACCAATAAATACCCACCCTTTCCTCCTTTATTTTTTACTCCCAACTCTCCCCCAACGAATTTCTGGTCTCCTTACCTCCCAAGGAGTCCTCCCAAGGTGCCCCCAAGCCCTCAAGGTCCAAACCTTTGAGTTTTAAGAGTTACGTTTTAAGGTAAGGGATCCGACCTCTCTCTTTAATTTCAAGTAATCTCTTTTATGTCATTCCTTTTATGCTCCATGTTCTTATGTTGGAGGATGTTCTTTTATACTCCTCTTACTGACCTTTTTATGTTCATATAATGGGAGATCCCCTCTTACTCTCATTATTTCGTTTTATGAAGTTTTAAGTGGCGCCGTTAGGCTGCCGAAATTTTTGTAACGGATTCTTTCTCCCTTATCATTTTTCAAGATCTATTTTCATGTAAAGTATTTCAAGTTCCTTTTTATTATGTTGGGGTATGATCTCTAAATTTATCATACTGATATTTTATGATCATATGATGAGAGACCCCATTTGATCTCTTCAATTCAGTATTTTGAAGTTTTAAGTGGCGCCGTTAGGCTGCCGAATTTTTAAGTGGTTCTTCACCCTTCTCGTTTTGAAGTTCTACCTTCATGTCAATTCTTTCAAGTTACTTTTTGTTATGTTGGGGTATGATCTCTATATTTATCATACTGGACTCTTATGTTCATATGATGAGAGGCCCCATTTGATCTCTTCAATTCAGTATTTTGAATTTTTAAGTGGCGCCGTTAGGCTGCCGATTTTTTTTAGGGGATTCTTTCACCCTTCTCATTCTTTTCAAAGTTCTACTCTTTCAAGTTCCTTTTTAATTATGTTGGGGCATTATCTCTATATCTATCATACTGAAATCTTATGTTCACATGATGAGAGACCCTATTTGATCTTTTCAAATCATTTTTGTTGAAGTTTAAGTAACGCCGTTAGGCTGCCGAACTTTCATAAGAGAAATCTAATTTTTGTCTTCCTTCCATATTTTTCATTTCAAATGGTATGTCCTTGAAATTTCATCACCATGATCATGTATCCTTCTTATTCTGTCCATCTACTATTTTATGGGTCATTTATGAATGTTTGACCCATTTTACCTCTCTTTTTAATGTCTTCTAAAACCTCGCAACATAGCCGTTATGCTGTAGAATTTCCGTCTCAAAATGTCTCTCTCTTTTTCTAAAGTTATTTTATATTATTAAGTGAATACTCAAATATCTTTCTTCTAAAGTGGTATTCACATATATACCAAAATGTTCTATTTTAAATTCTGGGATTTACATACATGAGACCCACCTTCCTTTTCTGTGGGTTTTAAGGTGACGTAAAGATCATGTCTTTAAAGCAGTTTTTAAAACGTTATGATTATGAAATGAAACCCATTTATTTTATGCTATATGGGTTATTTATGAAATGTTTGATGATGATATATGTGGCTCACATGATAATAAAGGAAAATTTTAGGGTGCGCCCTGATAGCGCTCCAATGCATTGGGTAATGATGTAACCACTAGAGATTACAATTTTCAAGATACCTTGGTGAACAACCTTGGTAATTTTAAAATGAAACCTTGGGGATAGACCTTGGTGATATGTTCATGATTGTCTATGTTAAATGATGTAGCCACATCTTCAAGTTATGAAAAAGTTTTATTTTTATTACGATATGCCTCATGATTTCATTTTCATGCCTTAAATTTCTTTTCATGACTTTATTGATGTATCTCAAGTTCATATGTAAAATGTTTCACTTGTTTCCCTTGCTGGGCCTTCTGCTCACCCTTCCTTTTGATGTATGTCCCCAGGTTATGAGATGCAGTAATGAGCCTAGGGTGAACATGAGGAGAAGCCTTTCAAGTGTTTAAGAAGAATGTTTTTTTTGTTTCATGTTTTATGTTCCTTGTTTCCAGGACACTAAACCTTAAAGATCCTCAGTTCCGTGTAATGGAATGAAAGTTATGTTATAAAAAGATGGGATGCTATAGTTGGTATCAAAGGATGGTTTAGTTATTTGTGGAAATTAGGATATGAAAACTCTAGGAAGAACCCTATAGAAAAGTTTAATATAGGAAATCTTCCTGGTATTTTGGTGAGTATTGAGTAAGGGGTTTCCAAGCAAATACATCCCTGTCTAGATACGAGCAGGTAGAGGTGGCTCTGGCACAGATGTACATAGGGGTAAAACCCGAAAACACCGCTTTGAGCTAGACTCGAATGGGAACTGGTACACGACAACGGGCCTTGCTGCACTCTTGGTTACGACACTCCCGGGGGATATGCTTTGGTAAATTCATAAGCATGGTATGAACCATTGTTAAAGGAACAAAGATAAAATAAAATAAAGATTCACATAAGAATATATGATCATGGATAACCTAGATGGGAACCTAGGGGATCACAAGTTAGTGTATACTTTTCTTCTACAAGTTATCCTTATATGCTTTAAGTTCCTTTTCATGATTATTGGTTAAGCATTTAAGCCTCTAATTATACCTTCTCTTCTTAGTTAATGGTGGGAAATGGAATAACGTGTCCCAACAACCAATGTGATAGGAAATGCGACAATTTCCGTATTAATATGACAGAGATGATTAGGGGATTAAAAGATGATTATTATTTTGGAAGAAGTCCACTATTTTGGGGACCCTATATGATCGAGGTAAATAGATTAATATAGTATTTTCATTGAGGAGTAAGGTTGACTTATATTTTGAAGAATTGATGAATTTAAGGTGGACTTATAGTAATTTAGGTTACTTATGGGAATGATTAACCTATCTTGGGTAAACTATGTTTAGGTTAGCTACTTTTGTTATAAAATGTTAGGAGTGGTTGATATTGTCTGGAGATGAACAATGAAGTTGTTTTGGAAGACTATGTTATCAAATCCTTCTTGTATTTGGGTTTCAATCTTAGTTTGGTTTGTTTTGAGTAATTTTAAGGACCGTTATTTATGGAATGGTCTATGATGAACTTTGGGTAGTACCATGGAACTTTGAAGATTTAAAAGTAGTTTCCATTCCTATGAGATTCTTTCTTTTTTAAGAGTTGTTTTACCTTAACCTTTCTGTTTTTGGGATAATTTTTAAAGATAGAAGAAATAGATAGTTAATCTTTTGTAGATTATGTGATTCTATAGAAGATGATTCTTGTGCTTTTATGAGACCAAGTGTTTTTGAATTCTCATCATTTGGAGAAAATATTAGTGTTGGTAGGGACTTGTTAAAGGATGAAACTATACTTGAAGGTAGGTATATTTTCTTATGTTTTTGTTCTATGTAGTAAATGAAATCCTCAAAATTATGAAAAGAAACGTAAAACAAAAATGTTGTTGGTTTACGTTTCCTACTAGGTAATCAAAGACCGTTTACACACATCATAAGTTTGGGATTTTCTCATGGTTAACTTTCTCCTAATCATGTTCTCTATCACTCTCCCTCAAAACTTGACCCTTTGTTTTCTCCTCCATGTCCATGTTTTCCTACATGGAACCCTAGTGTGGGTTAACTCGGGTGACCTTTGTACTTCCCTTTCTTTCTTTTAAAGTAATAGTTTTACTGACTCCTTTTCCGATGTGGGACTTTCAATGAAATTTCAAAACCCAATTTTAAAAAATTGCGAGGATGCAATTTCTTAAGGGGGGAAGATTGTAACGACCCGAAATTTTAAATAAATATTGTTTCCTAATTTTATGTGTTATTTTTATACTCAACAAAAATGTTTCATTTGGTAACATGAGTATAATTAAAATGAGACTGTTGGGTTTTGACTGTTATTTGACCATTGGTCAATATGACCGCTGGAAACTAAATGTTTTGACTATTGTCTCTAAATACAAGAAATCTTGGTTAATTAATATAGAAAGAAGATTCGATGGCCTCACCCAGTAGTCTTAGACCGATCGAAGCCCATCTAACAGAACTTGGGAAGGAGGTAGCACCACTGGGATTTGATCTGGACCAAACCCAGGCTGAACTTCATCGTATAAAGCTAGAACGAGATCGCATTCACGAGAAGTTCAAACTGATAGAAATTACTACTCGTGCGATGTTGGCCGAGCCTCCCTCGGATTCTCTCACCTTAGCACACCTTACACTTAGGTCCTATGTTGGTGTGATAAGGGGATATGTAAGGAGACCATAACTGTCTTGTGTAATCCTTTGTTTTAAATAAAAATTTCGATCTCTTTTATGAATTTTTAAATGACCGGATAAATATAGTATGCATATTTTTGATGAATTTTAGAAAAAGGATATTTTAAATATGTTTATGTAAACCCTAAATAATTAAAAATGTGTAATGATTTTCACAAAATGGTCTTCTGCAATTATGTTCAGTACGAAATTTAGAGTCTAATAAGATCAACTTGATTTTTGATGAATAGTAAATTATGAATAGTGATTTTATGATTAGGATTAATAATGTGTCCAAATGGATTAGTAATCTCACTTAAAGAAAGTATTAAAATAAGCTAGGCACTTTGATTAAGTAACATGATTCAATTAAATGGTTAAATAACGGTTTCATAAATTATTATTCAAGTATTAGTTTTTTCGGATGAATAGTGTTTTTTTAATTAAAATTTTAATTAAAAATATTTAGAAAATTATTTTTATAAAATGGACTTCATTTTTGAACTCAGAGCATCGATATTATGTTAAGGTAATTTTTGGGGATTTTTCTGAAAAAAATAAATTTTCGATGAATAGTGTTTTTATTTAAAAATTAAATTAAAAATATTTAGAAAATTATTTTTATAAAATGGATTTCATTTTTGAAATCAGATCATTGATATTTGGTTAAGGTGAAATTTTGGGATTATTCTGAGAAATTTGAATTTTTGATGAATAATGAAAATATAGTTTTTAAGTTACGGGTGTTTAATGACATCATTAAATGATGTATTAAGTATATATTCAATATGGTCGAATTATGAATAGTAAGATAAGGTATGAGGTGTCCCAAGTGGCCAATACCATGGGCAAATACCATGGGCAAGCCCATGGTTTTTCCAAAACCACTAATGAGGTGTCCCTTGGCCATTAATGCCTTGTCCCCTCACTTTCCCAATAAATACCCACCCTTTCCTCCTTTATTTTTTACTCCCAACTCTCCCCCAACGAATTTCTGGTCTCCTTACCTCCCAAGGAGTCCTCCCAAGGTGCCCCCAAGCCCTCAAGGTCCAAACCTTTGAGTTTTAAGAGTTACGTTTTAAGGTAAGGGATCCGACCTCTCTCTTTAATTTCAAGTAATCTCTTTTATGTCATTCCTTTTATGCTCCATGTTCTTATGTTGGAGGATGTTCTTTTATACTCCTCTTACTGACCTTTTTATGTTCATATAATGGGAGATCCCCTCTTACTCTCATTATTTCGTTTTATGAAGTTTTAAGTGGCGCCGTTAGGCTGCCGAAATTTTTGTAACGGATTCTTTCTCCCTTATCATTTTTCAAGATCTATTTTCATGTAAAGTATTTCAAGTTCCTTTTTATTATGTTGGGGTATGATATCTAAATTTATCATACTGATCTTTTATGATCATATGATGAGAGACCCCATTTGATCTCTTCAATTCAGTATTTTGAAGTTTTAAGTGGCGCCGTTAGGCTGCCGAATTTTTAAGTGGTTCTTCACCCTTCTCGTTTTGAAGTTCTACTTTCATGTCAATTCTTTCAAGTTACTTTTTGTTATGTTGGGGTATGATCTCTATATTTATCATACTGGACTCTTATGTTCATATGATGAGAGGCCCCATTTGATCTCTTCAATTCAGTATTTTGAATTTTTAAGTGGCGCCGTTAGGCTGCCGATTTTTTTAGGGGATTCTTTCACCCTTCTCATTCTTTTCAAAGTTCTACTCTTTCAAGTTCCTTTTTAATTATGTTGGGGCATTATCTCTATATCTATCATACTGAAATCTTATGTTCACATGATGAGAGACCCTATTTGATCTTTTCAAATCATTTTTGTTGAAGTTTAAGTAACGCCGTTAGGCTGCCGAACTTTCATAAGAGAAATCTAATTTTTGTCTTCCTTCCATATTTTTCATTTCAAATGGTATGTCCTTGAAATTTCATCACCATGATCATGTATCCTTCTTATTCTGTCCATCTACTATTTTATGGGTCATTTATGAATGTTTGACCCATTTTACCTCTCTTTTTAATGTCTTCTAAAACCTCGCAACATAGCCGTTATGCTGTAGAATTTCCGTCTCAAAATGTCTCTCTCTTTTTCTAAAGTTATTTTATATTATTAAGTGAATACTCAAATATCTTTCTTCTAAAGTGGTATTCACATATATACCAAAATGTTCTATTTTAAATTCTGGGATTTACATACATGAGACCCACCTTCCTTTTCTGTGGGTTTTAAGGTGACGTAAAGATCATGTCTTTAAAGCAGTTTTTAAAACGTTATGATTATGAAATGAAACCCATTTATTTTATGCTATATGGGTTATTTATGAAATGTTTGATGATGATATATGTGGCTCACATGATAATAAAGTAAAATTTAAGGGTGCGCCCTGATAGCGCTCCAATGCATTGGGTAATGATGTAACCACTAGAGATTACAATTTTCAAGATACCTTGGTGAACAACCTTGGTAATTTTAAAATGAAACCTTGGGGATAGACCTTGGTGATATGTTCATGATTGTCTATGTTAAATGATGTAGCCACATCTTCAAGTTATGAAAAAGTTTTATTTTTATTACGATATGCCTCATGATTTCATTTTCATGCCTTAAATTTCTTTTCATGACTTTATTGATGTATCTCAAGTTCATATGTAAAATGTTTCACTTGTTTCCCTTGCTGGGCCTTCTGCTCACCCTTCCTTTTGATGTATGTCCCCAGGTTATGAGATGCAGTAATGAGCCTAGGGTGAACATGAGGAGAAGCCTTTCAAGTGTTTAAGAAGAATGTTTTTTTTGTTTCATGTTTTATGTTCCTTGTTTCCAGGACACTAAACCTTAAAGATCCTCAGTTCCATGTAATGGAATGAAAGTTATGTTATAAAAAGATGGGATGCTATACCGTGGGTCTGCTGCGTCACATAGAGGCTCTCTCCACTATGGGTATGCCGTGTCACACAGAGGCGTTCCCCCTCGTAGCCTAATGAGGTACTCCTCCTGTCAAGTTCTGTGGTTCTGCCGCGTCACACAGAGGTGCTTCCCACTGTGGGTCTACCGCATCACACAGAAGCACTTCCCACTGGGCTAGTCGAATCACTCCAGTCAACATTCGTCAGGTCTCATCCAGCTACTAGGTCTCCGTACTCCGCTCGCTCGTCTCCGAGAGGATCCGCTCCTCGAGCTACTGGTCGATACTCCAACTATAACGAAGTCCCAAGTATAATTATCTCAAAGGTCCGCCTCGTCATAGGGGTCTCAACGCAACAGACAACATGTCAATCAGATGCCCGGTTTGTCAGTTATTGGCATTTCCATTCCAGGGGCCCGATTGGATTTTTAGGTTCAAACCAACACTACCTTACACCAACTGTGTCCAAAACTCAAGTGCGGTATTCCAAAAGAACCATCTCTCCCCAAGATCTCCATCGCCGTAGGCGGTTTTTCAATCGAACATACGTAGCCCAAGATATGGGTGAAAAAGTGTATTCGAGTCAAACGGGTCCGGGTCCGGTCCGACCCAGTCGGTCTGACCCGACCCGACCCGGGTCTAGACCGGGGTCCGGCCTGGTCCGCGGGTCCGACCTGGCCCGATGGTCCAGCTCGGCCCGATGGTCCGGCCCAGCCCCAGGGGGTAACCCGAACCGAGTGGGCAGCCCGACCCGAGGGGGCGGCCTGACCCGACGGTTCGTGTGGCCCGGCTGGCTGGCGGCCCGTGTGGCCCAGCTGGCTGGTTGCTCAGCGTGGTCCGGCTAGCTGGTGGCCCGGCGGCCCCGCTGGATGGCGGCCCGCGTGGCCCGGCTGGCTGGTGGCCCATCGGCCTGCCATAGCCGCGTCCAGGGGGAGGCACGCGCCCCCCCAGATTCTTGAATGGTTGAACCGTTCGGGTGGAACTAAACTGGCGCCAAGTGGCGCCGGTCTAGCTCACGCGAGACCCGTTGGGTCCCGCTTTTCTCGGATGGCCGAGCGGCCAGCCGCTCTAGCTCCTCCGCCGCGGCCCACCCCGGCCGTGGCTCCCTTGCTCCGCACGGCGCGATGGTGCCACACCCCTCCACCGCGACCCGACCTGGCCGCGACCCCCTTCTCCTCTATGTGGCGTGATGGCGCTGCGCTCTTCCAGTGACCCGACAGCCTTACACTGCCAGTTTTCTTCACAGCCGGCCTAACGTCGGCCACGTTTCTCCTCCGTGGTCCACTCTTCTGGAGGCGCCGTTTCACCACCGTTATCGTCAAAAAATGAGAACAATTGAAGGGGGAGGGTCGGGCCGTGTTCATGCGATCCGAGCCCTCCACGTTACGTTGATATCAATCGGCATAATATATTCCCAAAAATATTGAACGATGTAGAATGGGAACAAATTCAACTCAAACCCCTACCTCGTATCGATGAACATTGACAAAGTCGCAGAAAGGCAGCGTTGATTCATCAATGTTAGAAAAGGAAGACGATATCCATCATTGGCAGATGAGCATTCAGAGGTGACAAAGTCGAGGACATCATTCTTCGCGGTTGACTCCTTATCTTTTGGAATGGTTGAAGATCATTCTTCCTTGGAGAATTAGTTTCTCAAAATCCTTCCAAATCCTATCTCAACGTTCCACCAAATTAATTGCCAACAAAAAATAATGGGTTAATCCAACCCATTATTTAATTTGCTGGCCAAAATATTCAAAAGAATTTAAAAGGTTTCAATCAATTAAGTGAAAGAATTCAATTAATTAATTGTGAGTGTTGGCACATTTAAATTAGTGGGGGAAGTTCAAGGGTTTCTCCACTTAATTGGGGGTTCCAAGGGGTTACAACCCCCGAGTGGTCCCCACCAAAGATATCCTCCCAAGGGAGGTTATGTGCGGGTGGTCCCCACCACCATAACCTCTCATGGGAGGTTTTAGTGTGGTGGCCCCCACCTCTAACCACATCTTGGAGGTTTTAACCACCATAAATAAAAATAAAGTAACAGTTTATTTTTATTTAATTTAATTAAAACCCCCAAAATATAACTTCCATTTTTGACCATCTTCCATCGAGGCGAAAGTCTTCTTAAGTGAATACCGGTGCTGCGAGTTCAACGATGCCCTCATATTTCAATTCTGAGCAGCGGTTCAAAAGTTATAAAATCCTGCTCGTACGTTTACTGAACGTACCTGAATAAAACATTAGAAATTGATTCCGGGCACACTGGTCCTCAGAATCAAGCGCCGTAAATTTTCACGGACTCGTAAAATTCCCATGTATTTAAGAAAAAAATTTCCATGGAAATTCCGGGCCTTTATAATAAGTCACAGAATGTTTTGGAAACCGAGGTAAAAATAAGATGAAAAATAAAATTAATTTATTTATCATCGATAAAATGACAGTTATGATCATATAAAGTGAAATGAAGAAGAACATACACATTAAATAACACATGAATTCTTTACAACATATATAAAATTCTTTGAAAATTTTCAATAGAATGTGGTTTGGATGAGATGAGTCTCACTTCGTACATGAGGTAAAATCCAACTTATTTTTAATTGGAAGCTTAACCACATCTTCAAATGATATGTTCTTCACTTTTTAACTTTAAAAAGCTTTCAAACTTCTAATGACATATCTTATATGTCATTAGAATTCCCAAAACTTTTGAAAGTTCAAAAGTGAAGTACATATCCTTCAAATATGTTATTAAGATTCCAATTAAAAATAATCTAGATTTTACCTCATGTACGAAGTGGGAATCATCTCATCCAAACCACATTCTATTGAAAAATTTAAAGGTATTTCTTGTATGTTGTAAAGCATTCATGTTTTATTTAATCTGTTTATTCTTCTTCATTTCACTTTATATTATCATATGTATCATTAAATAATCATTATATGGATTTTTTTCAATCCTAGGTTTATCATTAATCAATCTATAATTAATAATTACTAATTATTGTTGGTCAGAGTGGACACTCAAGAGGGGGGTGAATTGAGTTCCAATTAATTTTTTTTAAAACTTTATGATTAAAATCCCCTAAATTAAATAAAAATTAAACTATAGTGAATTTATAAAGATTGTAAGTTTTCAATTAGTTTCTCAAGAGATTTATTATTTCTTAGTTAACTCAATCTGAGGATTAGTTAACTTTTGAAACTAACTTATTGGACAAAAAAAGTTATAAACACTTTCTAGTTTAACTATCAGAGTTACTTTAAAAGAGATTTATATTTAAAGTAATTATCAACGGAATATAAAATAACTTGAACTAAAATAAGATTAACAGAAGATATAACCAAGAGGTTCAGTCTCAAGACGAGACTTAGTCCTCTAAAATAGTTTATATAAACTTTTATCTACACCCTGGATCAGGGTTAACAGTAGTACAAAGACTGTCCAGGTACTAAGACCACTACCACAATTCTTCATGGTAAAAACAAACAATAGAACATAGTCTATACAGGTCACACTTGACCTCTACTACTATCCACAGTGGGATATAAGAGTGTAATGGAAATATTGAGTGAGGATTTATAAATCCTCCAGTTCCGCACAGGAGATAGGGTGTGTTTAAAATACAAAGCACACACACTGCTCAAAATGTAAATAAATGAAACACAATAGAGCTAAACAAATAGAGATGAGTTTAGAATGATCTATGTGTTTTGAGTGAAGCTCTGGACTCCTTGGATTGATGCAGATGAAGCTTTAAGTCCTTCTCTGGTTTTTTTCAAGAAAAACAGAGTGTCGTCTTTGTATTTGACTTATAGGTCCAAGTTGAACAGCTTAATCAGGTTGAGTGTAGGTGAACTCGTTGAAGACATTTTCTCCTTGAATGATCAGGTTCTACGAATTTAGAATGTATTATTCCTTCTTCTTCTATGCATTTAAGTCCTTGTGTATATCCAAAATATTGTCTAGTATATGCATGGAAAAGATTAATCGATTCTTGTACACCCCTCTAGTCTTTAGTAGTTCGAGGTTCCCTTATATACCTTCAGCTCCGACAATGGGAATGATTACCTTTTTACAGGTACGAGGTATGGTTCCCTGACATTCAAACAACTATCATTAATTAATAGAAGGTGCATTAAAAACATCAAATATGACCGTTGTTAAATAAATAAATAGAAATAGAGTTTAGAGAAATGGTGAATGGTTTCCATCGGTAGCTCTTTATATCAGTGAGCTTGTGTAACGGTAGGTCTTGCATCAGTAACTATTAGTCTCTGTAACAGTAGATCACTTGAATCGGTAGCTCTTTTTGTCACGACCAGTCCTCGGGGCCCGTGCCATGACTACCCCAAGCCCGCCTTCCATAGGCCAGAGGCTGGCGACTAGTACCAAAGGCGTAAATCCTGATAAAAAAGGGGAAGGCATTGCCTTTTTATAAAGTAAACAAAACACAACAGAGTACGCAAGTGAAGTAAGCACTAAGTAAAACTGGGTAAAAGTAAGTGCTGAAAAGTAAATGAGCCAGTATACAAACCCAACTGAAAGTACAGTACAACTGAAAGGAAAGTACAACAACAGTAAGTAAAAATAGCAGCACCGAGTTGTCCTCCGGAAATCCCACTTGAAGGGTGGGTATAGATAGTCTCCTCATCTCCTCAGGTCCGGACGTCCTCTCCGTGTACGCCCCGCCAAGTGGTCCACGTCCGGGTACCGTCCAGCTCCACAAGCCTCCACCTCGATCAGTGTTGTCAATCATCTGCATCCAACACGACGTAGTGCGGGCATAGCCCGTGCAGGGGTGAGTATACGATACTCAGTAGGGACCTCGAGACCCCCGAAGGTCTCTCAGAATCCACGATGGATAAACCAAAAAGGAAAGATACAATCACGAAGTATCAACAACACTACTTAGGTATATACACATACATATACCTAAGTCATCAGTTACAGTTCGGCTCCAGCTCCCGAGCCCAAGAACAACCCAGTCCACATAGGAAAGCACAACCCAGTCCACACAGGAAAGCAAGTAAACCACATCAAGGATAATGATTGAAAATCAAGACTCATCTCACAAAGGTATACACTTAGTAAGGCGATAGAGATGATCAGATGTAGCCACTAATTTATCTAAGCTGTCGGACCCACATAGGATACAAGACCAGCTAAGCTGTTGGACCCACAAAGGATACAAGACCACCTACTCTGCCGGACCCACACAGGATACAATTACAGAGGTAAATACTGCCGGACCCATATAGGATACAAGAACAATAGTCATCTCCGTCGAACCCACGGAGGATTCCAGTACGGTCATCGTCGTTGCCGAACCCATGGAGGATCCAAGTACAGTCGTCATCGTCGCAGTCGCAGCCAGCTCTAGGGTTCCCGTACACAACATGCTCGATTTCGGGAGGGTCCGCTCCTTGATCAAAAGAGAGTCGATACATCAACTATCATGAAGTCCAGAGTTTATGTATCCCAAAGTTCCGTCTCGTCAAAAGAAACCCAACGCGAAAGACGGTGTGTCAATCGGACGCCCGGTCTGAGAGTTACTGGCTTTTCCGTCCCAAGGCCCCGGTTGGTTTTTAAGCTAAAACCAACCCGACCATACTCCAGCTACGTCCAAACCTCAATATGAGTAAACCAAAAGGGCCATATCAATAAAAGGATCCCAACTTAATTGAAGGCACGTCAATCGGACATCTGGTCCTTAAGTTATAAGCGTTTCCGCTCCAAGGGCCCGGTTGGTTTCGGGTTCGAACCAACCTGTCCATACCCAAACTTTTCCGAAACCTCAAGTGTAATATACAGAAACGACCTTCTCGATCCAAGTATTTCTACGCAACTGATGGTGCATCGATCGGAGGTCCGTAGCTCAAGTTATGGGAAAAAGACCAAAAATAGTCCGAAGTGGGGGGTCTGGGCCCGACCCGACCCGGGTCGACCCGACCCGGGTCCGGCCCGGTGGGGCGCGGACCGACCCGGATGGGCGCGGCCTGGCCCGACCCGGTCCACGTGACCTGCCCCGGCCTGGCCGGGGTGTGTGCTGGCTCAACCAACGGGCCGAGCAGGGGGGGGGGACGTGGTCCCCCGTCCCTTTGCGCTCCGTGGACGCGGCGCCCAGCGCCGCGTCTCCTCCGTATCCCGTGCGGCCGCGAGATCCGGTCCCCTTCTTCCGCGGGAAGCTCCTGCCGGTGGCGCACCGGGGTGCCCCCGCCTCCGGCCGCCGGTGCCGCCGTGTCGGCATCCCGCACTGCCGGAGTTTTCCGCGGGCCACCAGAGCCGTTCTGGTGGTCCGTTCTTGCTCCCGTCTGCGCCTACGGTCATCCCGGGACCCATAGATTTCTTCTAAGGCCTCCAATCTCCATTATAGCCTCACTTCGTCGTCGCCAAATGTTCCGCACATCAAGAACAAAGTAGCAGTGAGTCGGGCTGGTTCGTTAACCCGCACCCACCACGTTAGAGGTTTATAGCACCACAAAACAAATTAATACCAAACACGAGGGTATAATTCTCATGAGAAAGAACATACAATTTCCAAAATCCCCTACCTCAACAAAGAAGATGATCGTCGACGTCGCGGTACACGACGTCATGGAGAAGAGGATCGTAGGCGTTGCCGGGGCGGGCCATGGAGGAAGCAACGTCTCCTCTCTGACCGCAGGGAAGAGGATTGGTGGCGCGTCGCCAATCTTTGAGGAACCGGCGTTCTTTTTCATTCTTTGTAGGAGGCCGGTGTCGTCGGCGTTTCGTCAGAGCTTTCTCCCGTGGGTTCTCAATTCTTTTGCCAAAGGGTTGATTAATAAAAGAATTAATCCTCCCGTTGTGTTCATTATTATGGTTCATTAATGAACCTTAATTAATGAACCTATTAAACACACAGGATTTGCTGTTACACAACCAAAGGGACGAGTCATTAAATGGACATCATTTATTGATCATCGTTACACTGCGATTCTGCCAACTGTCACTCAATGGTGGAATAAAAAGAATAAAATAACTTATAGTTATTTTATTTTATACAATTATTTTTCTGAAAGTCTAAAAATTATCTTTTTCATCCGACCCTTGTCGGTTGAAGTTAAGATTCGCCTAAGAGCATCCCGGTGCTACAAATTAATCGGTGCCCTCGGATTTTAATTCCGAGCACTGGTTCAAAAGTTAGAAAAACCCGCTCGTTCATTCACTGAATGTACCCGATCTAAACTTCGGAAATTGATTCCGCGCACACCGGGCCTCAGAATCAAGCTCCGTCAGAAGCCCCAGACTCGTAAAATTCCAAAGTTTTTTTTTAAAAAAAAATTCATTGAAATTTACGGGTCTTTAAATTACTCCCACCTCAAGGCTTTACGTCCCCATAAAGCTACAACATAAACTAGGGAAACAAATGAGGGTACTGAGCACGCATCTGAGCCTCCCACTCCCATGTGCTCTCCTGGAGGTTCCCGTGCTTCCACCTGATGCACACTAGAGGAATTGAACGTCCATGTAGGACCTGCTCCTATCGATCCCCGACCTCCACCAGGACCTCCGCAAAAGTCACCCCGTCATCGATGTCCAGCTCCCCGTGGTCGATGATATGCATCAAGTCATGCACGTATCTCCTCAGCTGAGATACGTGGAAGACATCGTGCACCCGGTGCAACTGAGGTGGAAGGGCCAGGCGGTAGGCCACTTCACCTACCCTGCTGAGGACCTGGAAAGGTCCGATGAAGCGCGAAGATAACTTGCTGCCGCAACCAAATCTCCTTAATCCACGTCGAGGTGAGACCCGTAAGAAAACGTGGTCACCATCCTCGAAATCCAGTGGTCTCCACCTCCTATCAGCATAGGAATTTTGTCGGCTCTGTGCAGTCCTCATCCACTCCTGGATGACCTGCACCTTCTCTGTCATGGCCTGGACCATCTTTGGTCCTACAAGTGCTGACTCCCCAGGGTCTGTCCAGCACAAAGGTGATTTTAAAGGTCAACCGTACAATGCCTCGTATGGTGCCATCCCGATGGTGGAGTGGTAGCTATTGTTGTACGCAAACTCCACCAAGGGTAGGTGATCCTCCCAGCTGCGACTAAAGTCAAGGACACATGCACAGAGCATGTCCTCAAGAGTCTGAATATTCCTCTCCGTCTGACCATCTGTCTGTGGGTGAAAGGCGGTGCTCAGGCATAACTGCGTCCCAAATGCCTCCTACAACCCCTTCCAAAGTCGGGAAGTAAAGAGAGCATCTCGATCAGAGATGATAGTCGATGGAACACCATGAAGCCGTACGATCTCCTGAACGTAGAGGCATCCCAAGCTCTCCATTGAGCCCTGCTCTCTGATGGGTAAGAAGTGGGCCGACTTGGTGAGTTGGTCTATGATCACTCAGATGGAGTCATGTCCTCTGGAAGTACATGTAAGACCTATCACAAAATCCATAGATATCCCATCCCACTTCCACTCCGGGACCTCCAAGGGTTGTACCAAGATGGCTGGTACCAGGTGCTCCGCCTTCACCTGCTGGCAGGTGAGGCATCGTGAAACGAACTCTGCCACAACCTTCTTCATTCCCAGCCACCAGTGCTGTTGTCTGAGATCCTGGTACATCTTCGCCACTCCTGGATGTACCGCTAATGGGGAAGTGTGAAACTCTCTCAGCACCTCCTCCTTTAATGAAACTGGTACCATGGTACGTCCTCTGAAAAGGACGACGTGCTCTCTTCCTACAGAGAATCCATGAGGTACCTGTCTTGAGGATATCTGTGCACGTCATGTCTCATAGTCAATGTCCCCATGCTGTGCCTCTCTGACCCACTGAAGAAGTGAAGGTGTGACTGTGAGGGACTGTAGATAGGCTGCCCCATCCCTATCCACGAAGGATATTTTCAAAGTGACTAACTGCTCCATCGCCTCTCCAAGTAGCTGAATGCCCGACCTCCTGCTGAGAGCATCAGCCACAACGTTCCCATTCCCAGGAGTATAGACTATCTCAAAGTCATAGTCTTGGAGGAAGTCAATCTATCACCGCTGTCTCAGGTTCAGGTCCTTCTGCGAGAAGATTTACTTGAGACTCTGGTGGTCAGAGTAGACTATAAAGCGCTCACCCATCAGATAGTGCCACCAAATCTTCAGGGTGAAGACCGATGCTGCTAACTATAGGTCATGGGTAGCATAGTTCTACTCGTGTTGCCTCAACTGTCATGATCCATAGGCGATCACTGCCCGCTCTTGCATCAGGACACACCTGAGTCCGGTCCCTGATGCGTCGTAGTAAACTACGTACCCTACGCCCTCCTCCGGTAGCCTCAAGATGGGTGCACTGATCAATCTCTATCTCAGCTCCTGGAAGCTCTGCTGACATCTATCTGAACACATGAAGGGTTTCCCCTTTTTCTTCAAAGATAAGAGTGGTGCTGCAACAATGGAGAAGTATGACAAAAATCTCCGATAGTACCCAACCAAACCTAGGAAACTCCGCACCTCCGTCACGCTCCTAGGTGGCTCCCAAGCTAGCACCGCCTCGATCTTCACAGGGTCCACCGCAACTCCCGCCTCAGAGATGACCTGTACTAAGAATTGGACCTCTCGAATCCATAACTGACACTTCAAGAGCATAACATAAAGCCGGTACTCTCGGAGTGTGTCTAGTACAACCTGCAAGTGGTAGGCGTGCTCCTCCTTAGTAGTCGAGTAAATCAAAATGTCGTCAATGAAGACTATGAAAAATCGATCGAGGTAAGGCTAGAAGATCCTATTCATGAGGCTCGTGAACACTGCTGAAGCGTTGGTTACGCTGAAAGTAATAACAAAGAACTCATAGTGGCCATACCGATACCTGAAGGCCGTCTTCTGCACATCCTCATCTCGAACTCTAAGCTGATGATAGCCTGACCTAAGGTCTATCTTCGAGAACCAACGTGCTCCCTTGAGCTGATCAAAAGGTCATCAATACTCGGAAGCAGATACTTGTTCCTCACAGTCACCTGGTTCAGGCGATGGTAATTGACACACAGTCGCATGCCCCCATCCGCCTTCCTGGCGAATAGGACTGGAGAAGCCCATGGTGAAACACTAGGTCAGATGAAACCTTTCCCCTGTAAGTCCTCCAGCTGTACCCACAGCTCATGATGTTCGGTAGGAGCCATCCGATATGCTGGAGTGGATTTCGGTGATGTCCCGGGGTACAAGTCTATATATAAATCTACCTCTCTATGAGGAGGAAGTCCTGTAACATCGTCAGGAAAAACATCCTCAAACTGGTCCACCACTATAGGAAAACTCGGACTCCGCAAGTCAACTGCTCCGAGGATGAGACTGGTCAACTGATGTGTGATCGGCTTCCCTCTCCTTTGTGTGAGTCCATCATGTGCTGCAAAGGTCCCCTTCTCGCCAGTAAAGTTGAACCTGGTCCCATCTGTGCGGACACGCCGCACCTTGTGCCTAATATAGTCGATCTAAGCATGGACTGTAGATAACCAGTCCATACCCAAGATGACGTCATAAGGCCTCGACGCCGCTACAAGAAGATCCGATCCGAAGCTCTCGCCTCCTAGAGTAAGCTCACACTGCCGGCACCAGTGCGTAATCATTGAGTCTGCTACCTTAGGAGTCTCTAGGTGCAAGGATCGATCCAACGACTCCGTCGGAATCTCCGAGCTACGAACAAGGGTAGCGGAAATAAAATAATGACTCACTCATGTGTCTATAAGAACTGCAGTAAGGGTGGATTAGACACAGATAGTACCTCAAGTCATCTCAGGTGCACCGTGGTCATAGGCCTCCACTACCTGAAGATGAGCCTGTCTCTGTCCGGCAGCTCCCTGTGGTCGGGGTGGACCTCCTGGGGGTGGTGGTGGTAGAGCCTCGAAGCGTTGTCCACCACCCGCTGCTCGGCCAGCTCCTCTGCCTCGTCCGCCTGCTCCCTACGGACCGCCACGGTCGAACCTATGCCTCTGTCTGGGAGGTCCCTCCACTGTCTGTTGCTCTTATTCATGGCGGGTCGGGAAGTCACGATCCATGTGGCCCTGCCCGCCGCATGCATAGCACTATTTTCTCCTCGGAAGGCTGGCTCTGCGCCGTGTTCCCCGCATAGCCGAACCCGTGTCCTGAGGTCGCCCACCTGACGACCTGGTCCGCTTAGACCCATGCGTCATTTGTCGACTGCTAGATGTAGAAGACTCTTCTCCGTGCCGTCCTGCGGTAGGTCTCACTACTGATGGCTTCTCGGTGAGAAAGCTCTCCACTAACAGACCTCTCTCCAGCACCCCCACCTGGGTCGGGATGCTGAGTGGAATCGTCGAAGCTTTGATCTGATGACTCAACCCCTGCTCAAAGGTCCGAGCCCGTAAGAATGGGTCTCGTACCATGTCCGTGGAGTAGCGCGAGAGGTCGGTAAATCTCACAGAGTACTGGGCTACTGACATGCTGCCCTGCCGCAGCTGTAGTAACTCCTGGATGTGCACCGCACGGAGGGTGGATGGAACAAACTCCAAGCGGAAGAGGCTCTCAAAGTCTGTCCAAAGTAGAGATGCCTCATCGTGCACCTGGAGAATCAGGCTCCACCATCTACCTGCTGCGGCGTGCAGGAGAGTCATGACAAGGATAACCATGAGGTCTGCTGGTGTTCCTACCAATCTGAAGACTCTGACGACAACCTCCATCCAATCCTCGGCTGCCTGAGGATCCGTCTCTCCGCGGAACCTGGGCGGCCTCTGTCTCTGAAACTCGTGCAATGCGCTCAGGCGGCGTGCACTCTCCGCCGCTGGGACTGGTAGCATCGGTGGCTCGGCAGGTAGAGGTACCGCCGGTGCCTCCGTTGTAATGGGACCCAGCACCGAGGCCTCGTCGCTCGGTGGGCTGCCATCTCGCACAAAGCTCAGAACCCTATCTGGATGCCGTCGTGGGGCCATCTTGAAAAGAAACAGGTGTGCCATGATTAATACAATATGTCTGGTGAGCCGACACAAAGTAATCATGAATAAATCTTTTGAAACACACATGCAATCAATGTTTTCATGCACCGAGTCGGAAATCAGAATTCAGGGTCCTGGTGTATGGATACATCAGCCGCCGCACCAACATTGGACTCCCTGGACTGATAACCACACTCAATACCCTAAACACTATTGCTTAACACAGAAGAAATTATCAGAGTCCTAAGTTCTGCGGTAGAACCAACTCCTCTGATACCAATTTGTCACGACCCGTCCTCGGGGCCCGTGCTGTAACTACCCCAAGCCCGCCTTCCATAGGCCAGGGGCTGAATACTAGCACCAAAGGCATAAATCCCGATAAAAAAGGGGAAGACATTGCCTTTTCATAAAGTAAAAAAAACACAACAGAGTACGCAAGTGAAGTAAGCACTAAGTAAAACATGGTACAATTAAGTGCTCAAAAGTAAATGGTCCAATATAAAAACCCAACTGAAATTACAGTACAACTGAAAGGAAATTACAATAGCAGTAAGTAAAAACAGCATCACCGAGTCGTCCTCCGGAAATTCCACTTGAAGGGTGGGTACATATATTCTCCTCAGCTCCTCAGGTCCAGCCGTCCGCTCCGTGTACGCCCCGCCAAGTGGTCCACCTTCGGGTACCATCCATCTCCACAATCCTCCACCTCGATCAGTGCTATCTGTCATCTGCATCCAACACAACGTAGTGCGGGCATAGCCCGTGCAGGGGTGAGTATACGATACTCAGTAGGGACCCTGAGACCCACGAAGGTCTCTCAGAATCCACGAAGGATAAACCACAAAGGAAAGATACAATCAGGAAGTATCAACAACACTACTTAGGTATATAACCATACATATACCTAATTCATCAGTTACAGTTCGGATCCAGCTCCCGAGCCCAAGCACAACCCAGTCCACACAGGAAAGCAAGTCAACCACATCAATGATAATGATTGAATATCAAGACTCAGCTCACACAGGTATACACTTCGTAAGGCGATAGAGATGATCAGATGCAGCCACTGATTCATCTAAGCTATCAGACCCACAAAGGATACAAGACTAGCTAAGCTGTCGGACCCAAAAAGGATACAAGACTAGCTACTCTGCCGGACCCACATAGGATACAAGTACAAAGGTCAATATTGCCAGAACCACATAGGATACAAGAACAGTATTCATCGCCGTCGAACCCACAGAGGATTCCAGTATGGTCATCATCGCTGCCGAACCCACGAAGGATCCAAGTATAGTCGTTATCGTCGCAGTCGTATCCAGCTCTAGGGTTCCCGCACACAGCATGCTCGATTCCAGGAGGGTCCGCTACTCGAGAAAAAGAGATTCGATACATCAACTGTCATTAAGTCCAGAGTTGATGTATCCCAAAGTTCCATCTCATCAAAAGAAACCCAACACGACAGACGGTGCGTCAATCAGACGCCCGGTCTGAGAGTTATTGACTTTTCCGTCCCAGGGACCCGATTGGTTTTTAAGCTAAAACCAACCCGACCATACTCCAACTACGTCCAAACCTCAAGAAAATTAAACCAAAAGGACCGTCTCAACAAAAGGATCCCAACGTAATTGACGGAACATCAATCAGACGTCCGTTCCTTAAGTTATAAGCGTTTCCGCTCCAAGGGCCCAGTTGGTTTCGGGTTCGAACCGACCAGGCCATACACAAACTTTTCCAAAACCTTGAGTGTAATATACCGAAACAAACGACTCGATCCAAGGATTTCTACGCAACTGACAGTGTGTCGATCAGAGGTCCGTAGCTAATGTTATGAGCAAAAGACCAAAAATAGTCCGAAGTGGGGGGTCTGGGCCCGGCCCAACCCCCCCCGGGTCGACCCGACCCGGGTCCGGGTTTGGCCCGGCCTGGCGGGGCGTGGCCCGCCCCGGCCTGGTCGGGGGGTGCGTTGGCTCGGCCAGCGGGCTGAGCAGAGGGGGACGCGGTCCCCCCTCCCTTTGCGCTCCACGGACGTGGCACCCAACGCCGCGTCTCCTTCGGATCCCGCGCGACCGCGGGATCCGGTCCCTAGCCGTGGCGGCTTCTGCCGGCGACACGTCGGGGCACCGCCCCCTCTGGGCGGCCGGACGGTGCCAGCGACCCGTGCCGCCGCGCCGGCGACTCGTGCCACCAGAGTTTTTTGCGGGCCACCGGAGCCATTCCGGTGGTACTTTCTTGCTCCCGTCTGCACCTACGTTCATCCCTGGACCCGTGGATTATTGCGAAGGCCTCCAATCTCCATTACGGCCTCGCTTCATCGTTTCCAAATGTTCCGCACATCAAGAATAAAGTATCGGTGAGTCGGGCTTGTTCGTTAACCCGCACCGACCGCGTTAGAGGTTTATAGCACCACCAAACAAATTAATACCAAGCATAAGGGTATAATTCTCATGAGAAAGAACATACAATTTCCAAAATCCTCTACCTCAACAAAGAAGACGATCGTCGACGTCACGGTACACGACGTCGTGGAGAAGAGGATCATAGGCATTGCAGGGGCGTGCCGTGGAGGAAGCGGCGTCTCCTCTCTGGCCGTGGGGAAGAGGATTGGTGGTGCGTCACCAATCTCCGAGGAACCAGCATTATTCATTGTTCTTCGTCGGAGGCCGGCGTCGTCAGCATTTCATCAGAGATTTCTCCCATGGGTTCTCAATTCGTTTGACAAAGGGTTGATTAATAAAATAATTAATCCTCCCGTTGTGTTCATTATTATGGTTCATTAATGAACCTTAATTAATGAACCTATTAAACACACGGGCATTGCTGTTACACAACCAAAGGGATGAGTCATTAAATGGACCTCATTTATTGATCATATTTACACTGCGATTCCGCCAACTGTCGCTCAATGGTGGAAGAAAAAGAATAAAATAACTTATAGTTATTATATTTTATACAATTCTTTTTCTGAAAGTCTAAAACTTATCCTTTTCGTCCGACCCTTGTCGGTTGAAGTTAAGCTTCTCCTAAGCGAATCCCAGCGCTGCTAATTCATCGGTGCTCTCAGATTTTAATTCTTAGCACCGGTTCAAAATTTAGAAAAACCCGCTCGTTTATTCAATGAACGTACCCGAGCTAAACATCGAAAATTGATTCTGGGCACACCAGGCCTCAGAATCAAGCTCCGTCAGATTCCACAGACTCATAAAATTCCAAAGTATTTTTTTTTAAAAAATTTCCTTGAAATTTCTGGGTCTTTACACCTTATATTGGTAGCTCCTTCTATCGGTAGCTCCTTCTATCGGTAGCTCCTTCTATCAGTAGCTTCTTCTATCGGTAGCTCCTTCTACCGGTAGACTTTATAGTGGTAGCCATCTATCTGTATTAGTAGAATTGTATTGGTAGCTATCTGTTGGAATCTGTTTGTATCGTTGGACTTTGTCTGTCTGTATCGATGGCTGTGTAGTTGTATCAGTGGACTTCATATCGGTATCTATCTGTCTGTCTGTTTGTATCGGTAGATTGTATCAGTAACTATTGTGCATACCGGTGAACTTATGCATACCAGTGGAATTAATCTATCAGTAGGTCTGTATCAGTTGACTTGTGAATACCGAAAGACTTATGCGTACCAGTGGACTTACTCTATCGGTAGGTCTGTATCAGTCAACTTGTGCATACCGGTAGACTTATGCATACCAGTGGGCTTACTCTATCGGTAGGTCTGTATCAGTCGACTTGTGCATACTGATAGACATATTATATCGGTAGCTCTAGTGTAACGGTAAATCACAAGCTTAACACTTATCTGTTATATGAAAATCATATCCAGATTGAGTTAAAATTATTTCAAAGCATGTATAAACATAGATAAACATTGATTAACACATTACAAAGATCATTTTTGTTATTTTATAAACTTAATAATATGATGTCATAGATTGAAAGAATAATTAATATAATATAAACATTATTTGGGATTATCAAAGCATATTGAAACATAATTGAGATTATTAAAATAGGCGAGGTCAACAATCTCCCCGTTTTTGATAATCACAAATTATGATATTATAATAAAAAATAATCAGTAATGTATCAGTATAAAATACATTGGATCTCATTTCTCAGTGTGAGTAATGACATTTTGAAATGTATTAGAGAATAGAGCATTACATTCAAATGTATCAGAGATATGAAACAACTGTAGCAGAGATATAAAACAAATGTACCAGAGTAAAAGATATTAGGATTCATATTTCTCATATTTCTCATATTTCTTCCCCTTATATTATTTCTCCCCCTTTGTATTAATTATCCCCCTTTATATTAATTCTCCCCCTTTGTATTAATTCTCCCCCTTTGTATTAATTCTCCCCCTTTGTGATTAGAAAAAAGTGGGAAAGAGAGGATGAGAGAAGTAACAGAAGGTAAAAGAGAAGAAGATCATATGTATTGCTTGGGGAAAAAAGTATCGAGAAATAAAAAAGTGAGGTAAAAAGAATACAAGTTATTCCTATCAAATATCCTAACCACTAGTCAATCCACCTCCTGAATGTCTACTTTGGATTTGGCTTTGGGTTCGGAGATAGACTCAGGCTGGGTAGCTTCAGTAGAAGGTTTGGGAATTCCATAAAGCACTACTGGAGGTTAAGCAACAGATACTGTTCCTGATCTGTAATGGGTAGCTCTCTATGTGATCATAGGAGTTAGGCTCTGGATTTCTTGGACTAGAGTCATCTGAGGAATAGAGGCAGACTGAGCAGATGCAGGCAGAGCTGGAGGTGCAATGATAGGAGTACTATCTACATGAAAAAATGGTAGCGACAGATTCCTAAAGTCCATTATGATTTCTCCTCCTCTCTCCATAGTAAAGATAAAGTCATCCTTGTTCTCCATAAACTTGTATAGAGCAGGAGTCAACTCCCTCATCTTGCTCACTTGTTATCTAAAAGCTTGAGTGACTGGAGGTAGTTTCATGTTTTCTAACATAAGCTTGAAATGTTTATTGAGCTGATGCTTGGTATAAACTTTCTGAAAGTAGAGATCAATCTTATCTTTGATTTCTTTCTATGCAACAATAGTATCACTCATTTTATCCTGAACAAATTTTCTTATATCTCTAGTGGTAGACAATACTTGAGAGTCAGATGAGCTACTGGTACTGGCCTGACCAAGATCCTCTTTCAACACAGTTCTAAACTGATCAAAATCTACTGAAGCACTGGATGAAGCAAGAGGTTTAACAATGAATGCTACAGTCTCCTTGAAATATTGGGTTAAGTTTCTTATCATCTTCTGGACAACCAAATCCTAAGTGCTCACATTCTCTTTGAAATAATTCTTAAAATCTTCAAAGACATCCAAAAATTTCCTTACTACACCTTTAATGTAATTGATATCAACATTCATTTGAGCTTGAGAACTACTCAAGGTAGTTAAAGAAGCAACCGACTGCTTCAAGGCAACAAAAAATCCTGTCCAAATCTCAATATGAGTATGACATAATCTTATCTAATTCATCATCTCTTTCATAGTGGTTGAAATATTACATCCAAGAGAGATTTCAAATGATTTTTCCATTTTTATCAGCTCTTCAACAAAATATCTCTTTAAGTCTGCAAAAAATGCAGTCCAAGTCTCCTTCAACTCAGCCTTTAAAGATTCAAGATTAGCCTTAGTAACCAGATTTTCAGGTACAACTACAGGTGCTCTTTCTGACACAATACTAGCCACAGAGTCATACAGAACAGATTGAATGGATTATATTAAAGAGGTTTCCATTATTCTTATCTCTTCCACAAACGAGGTCTTAAGATCAGACTTCAACTGGTCTAGATCATCTTTTCTTACTACATCCTTAGGTAAAAACTTAGAAAGGATATAATAATTAGCTTGTGGTCTGTTGATGGGTGTCTCATCTTCATAATTAGGATAGTCCAATCCACAAACTACAAAACCTGGGTCTTCTACCCAGTCTTCAATCTCAACAGCTACTGAAACATTTCCAAATCTGGTAGGATGCTCCCCCTAAATTTGTGCATTCTCTTGTATAACAATAGCATCCTTAGTAGCTCTGTCTTCCTCAGAAGAATTCTCCACAACCATCTCAAATTCAATACTAGGAGGCTCATCAGGAATAGGTGCAGGTCTATTTACTTCATCAATTTCCTCAGTAGGCATTGAGGAGTGCCCAATCAATGGATTGAGACTCAAGCAGGCAGAAACAGATGCTTCAGTTTCAGATTCTTCTTCTTCCTCATTCTTTGGAGTAGGCTGGTCTTCTCCATCAATAGGTGATTCTTCATTACTTACAACTAACATGGTTTCCTTTCTAGATGATACAACATTAGCAACAGGACTTGGAGGCAAGTCCATATCCCTTCCATCAGCTACAGAAGTATCCTCTTCATCAGTATCATCACTATACTGAGGTTCCTTTTCATCAGGTCCTAGAGCTGGATCCCTTACATCCTTAGGCCTAGAAGGATGATCTACATGATTAAACTTATCATACATATTCCCTTCATCACTGAACCATTCTCTTCTCCATGGATTCCAATTGATCTTCATGTATTTACAAATTGTGCTTGTGATGAAAAAATTATTCCTTATTACCACTATCTTATCCTGAGACTCAGCTACTCCCTTCACTTTGATCATAATCGAATTCATCTTTGCAAAGAATAGAGAATTATTTTTTGACTTCATACTATTCATATCTTTAATTTGAATCATTAACAGTCTACACAGATTTACCTTGACACCATGTCTTAATAGATGCGACAAATAGATATCTTGGTACTTCAAACTTGCAAAGTCCCCTCTTCTTGGACTTAGAACATGTTGGATGAACTTGAAAAGTAACCGGTTCTCTCCATCCATTTATGTAGCAACTACCTTTCTTGGGGTGCCATCTCCTGTTAATTCTTCCAAGGTAGCTTCATATTCAAATATGTTACTAGTAGGAGGTACTGATTTAGAGAAATACCCAAACTCTCATTCATGTGGAACTCTGAGGCACTCAACCCACTCAATAGATGAAAAGGATATTTTCCTGCCATTCACTACTGATAACATCCTGTTCTCAACTTCTGATTTCTCAAAACGAACAAACTCATAGAATTATTTTACCATCTTTGGATAATAAGGACCATTGTTATTCGAGAATCACTCTACCCATTTATGATATTCCATTACTTCTAGAACTAAATACTTACTGGTCATCAACCATTCCGCGCATAGCTCTTTCTCAACTACAATTTACCTTTGGAAGAGGTGTGGATTTGTAGGTTTTTTTCACTCCACTGACAATACCAGACTCTCCTTTGAGTCTCTTGGCATTCGGATCATCATCCTTTTCACTGACTGATGGTCTCTTCACTCTTTCCATTCTGTGAATCACGAGACTTAGGGTTTGAAGGTTTTGGAGCTAAGGATTGAAGGTAAAGGGGTCGAGGTGGATTGAGAGAGGTAAAGACTTATGTTTTATCATTTAGGAATAAAAAAATAAATAAATAAAGCATAATAAGTGTAGTACAGACGATACAGATTCCGGTGGCTATAGATACGAAGTTTAAAACCAGCGCAACCTAATGGTAATACATACCAGTGAGTATTCCTAACGGTGAGGTATTCTTATTGGTGAGGTTTATAACGATGAGGATTCTAACAGTGAGGTTTCTAATAGTGAGGTTTCTAATGGTGAGGTTTCTAACGGTGAGGTTTCTAACGGTGAGGTTTCTAACAGTGAGGTTTCTAACAGTGAGGTTTCTAACGGTGAGGTTTCTAACGGTGATGTTTCTAACAGTGAGGTTTATAATGTTGAGGTTTATAATGGTGAGGTTTCTAACGGTGAGGTTTCTAATGGTGAGGTTTCTAACGGTGAGGTTTCTAATGGTGAGGTTTCTAACGGTGAGGTTTCTAACAGTGAGGTTTCTAACAGTGAGGTTTCTAACGGTGAGGTTTCTAACTTACAAAGTCTATCATTCCTAACTCATGTCTAATGTAACTTAACCTATATGAACTTAAAGGTTTTGTGAATATGTCAGCTAATTTATGTTCAGTACCTATATATTCAAGAGTAATATCACCCTTTTGGTAATAATCTCTCAAAAAGTGGTGCCTTACATCAATGTGTTTGGTCCTAGAGTGAGATATAGGGTTCTTTGAGATATTAATTGCACTAGTGTTATCACAGTTTATAGATACATGTATAAATTGATATCCATAGTCCAATAATGTATGTTTCATCCACAGAATTTGTGCACAACAATTACCAACAACAATATATTCTGCTTTAGCAGTAGACAATGCAACAAAGTTCTAATTTTTACTATAACAAGATACTAAGGACTTACCTAGAATATGTCATGTTCCAGAAGTGTTATTTCTATCTAACTTACAACCAGCAAAGTTAGCATCTGAATAACTTATTAAATCGAATGATTTTCCTTTTGGATAAAATAATCCTAAGTTAGTAGTATGTTTAAGATATTTGAAAATTCTTTTAATAGCAAGAAAGTGTAACTCTTTTGGATTAGCTTGAAATCCTGCACACATACACACACTAAAAATAATATCAGGTCGACTAGAAGTAAGGTAGAGTAGGCTCCCTATCATACCTCTGTAGTTGGTTTGATCCACTGGTTTTCTAGTTTCATCAGCATCCAACTTACAAATAGTACTCATAGGTGTATCACTTTACTTAAAACAATCTAAACCAAAACATTTTAAAATATTCTTTTTATATTAACTTTGATTTAAGATAATACCATTTTTATTTTGAAAAACTTGAAATACAAGAAAATATTTGAGTTCTCCCATTAAACTCATTTCAAATTCATTTGGCATACTATTTGAAAAATCAATACACAAAGTATTTTTAGAAGATCCAAAAATAATATCATCAACATATATTTACACTATCAAAACATCTTTAGAAATTATTTTAATAAAGGGAGTTGGATTAACAATCCCTTTAGAAAAACCTTTTGAAATAAGAAAATTACCAAGTCTATCATACCAAGCACATGGAGCTTGTTTTAAACCATATAAATCTTTAGAAAGATTAAAAACTCTATTTGGAAAATGAGGATTAGTAAATCCAGGTGGTTGTTCAATAAAAAATCTTCAATTATAAAACCATTTAGAAAAGCACTTTTAACATCCATTTGATATAACTTGAAATTCAGATGAGCAGCATAGGAAAATAAAATCCTAATAGCTTCTAATCTATCTATAGGTGTAAATGTTTCCTCATAGTCTATTCCTTCCTCTTGACTATACCCTTGTGAAACTAGCCTTGCTTTGTTTCTAATGATATTTCCTGATTCATCAACTTTGTTTCTAAAAACCCATTTAGTGCCTATGGTCAAGGTGTCCTTAGGTCTGTCAACTGATTCCCAAATGTTGTTTCTTTCAAATTGATTTAATTATTCTTGCATATCCATTACCCAAAATTCATCATTGATTGAATCATTGATATTTTTAGGTTCTAACTATGAAATAAAGGGTTGATGTTCAACTTGGTTTCTTAGAGAAGCTCTAGTCTGTGTCCCTCTATCAAGATTTCCTACAAAAACATCTAAAGGATGGTTATTTAGAATCCTAGTTGATCTAGTAAAGGTAGGACTAGAAATTTCAGGTTCTTCTTTAGGTTCGGTTCCAACAGAATTGGGTTCGAGAAAATTTTCAAAATTGCTTTGTTTTACAACAGGTTCACTGTTTTTACAATTAAGGTCCAGAATAGGTAGATCTTCTTCAAGATTTTCAAGAGAAGGCTTAGGTTCATGTGGATCAGTTTCATCAAACTTGACATGTAATGATTCTTCCACACATTTGGTTTTTTTATTAAAGACTCTATAAGACTTAATGGTTATAGAGTAACCTAAAAAAATTCTCTCATCACTTTTAGAAGCAAATTTGTCAAGATTATCCTTAGTATTAAGAATAAAGACTTTGCAACCAAAAAATCTGAAGTAACTGACTTTAAGCTTCCTATTTTTCCACAGTTCATAAGGGGTATTTTTAAGAATATGTCTAATCAAGACTCTATTTATAATATAACAAGCTGTATTTACAGCTTCTGTCCAGAAGTAAACAGGTAGGTCATACTCATTGATCATAGTTCTTTCAATTTCCAGAAGGGTTCTGTTCCTTATTTCTACTACACTATTATTTTGAGGTATCCTAGGGGCATAGAAATTATTATTGTAGCCATTATGTGAGCAATAGGTTTCAAAATCATGATTTTCAAACTCATGACCATGGTCAATTCTCAAGGTCATAATCTTAAGTCCACTTAGGTTTTCTACAGACTTGGAATATTTCATAAAGTAAGATCAAGCTTCAATTTTGTGAGATAAAAAGTATACCCAAGTATATCTAGAAATTTCATCTAATAAGACATAAATATAGTGCTTCCCATTCAAACTAGAAACTCTAGAAGGTCCAAACAAGTCCATGTGAACCAACTCAAGAGGTTGAGAAGTTGAAACTTCTTTCTTTAATTTGAATGAAACTTTATGTTGCTTTCTCTTTTGACAGGGAGTGAAAAATTTGTCTGTTGGGAATTTTAGTTGAGGTAGGTCTCTAACTAAATTTTTCTTAGTGAGTTTCTTAAGTGAGTGAACATTGTAGTGTACTAATATTCTGTGCCAAATCCAATACTCTTTATGAAAAGAATTTAAACAAGTAACTTTTTGTTTGGCTAAAGAATTTAAATCTACAACATAAACATTTTCATTTCTCAAGGAAGTAAATACCAAAGAATTTTTAGAATAAAAAACATGGAAAGCATCATTTTAAAATTTAACATTGAAACCATCATCACACAACTGAGAAATAATTAACAGATTTTATTTTAATCCATCAATAAATAATACTTTAGAAATTAAAATTGAATCAGTGTTACCAATCTGGCCTAAGCTGATGATTTTTCCTTTTGAATTATCACCAAAGGTGACATTACCTCCATTAACCTTGATTAAGCTCTTGAAGCATGAAAAAACTCATGTCATGTGTCTTGAACATTCACTTTCCAAGTACCATGTCTTCCTATAGGAACTTTATAAGCAATTCTCCTACAAGACAGGTTTAAACAAAAAATGATTTTGGTACCCAGATTTTCTTGGGTTTAGAAAGGTTAGCAATAAATACTTTTGGAACCCAGATTTGTCTAATAGGTTTCATATAATCAATAGATTCAAAAGATTTTGAAAGATAAATTTTTTTTGATCTATAACTATGTGAATATATGGTTGAGGCATAAGAATTTCCAAAACTAGAACTAGCAGCATACTGTCCAGATTTAGGAATAAATTTATTCTTAACAAGCTATCTCTTTCCAGGTTGATAGCCTAAACCAGTAATATACTTTGGTGCTACTTGTTTGCCTAGAATTTGTGTAAGAGTGTTCTTTACATTTGTGAACTTTTATAAATCTATTCTAAGTTTCTCATTAGAAAATTTAAGTTGAGTATTATCCTTTAATAGTTGAGCATTATTTTCCTTTTCTACTTTTAATGCAGATTTAACAGTACTGGAAAAGGCATACTATTTATTTAATGATTTGTACCTATCCTTCATCTCATTGTAGGTTTCCTATAGCATGTTACAATATTCAAATAATTCTTCAGTATTCATGTTTTCAGAATCAGAATCATCTTCAGAATAATAAGAGTTTGAAGCATGAGTATCCAATGATACCTTAGATGTGTTAGTCATGAAACACATGTTAGCATGGTTATTTTTAGAATCAGAAACCTCAGACTCACTTGTGCTGTCTTCTGAAGCACTCCATGTTTCCTTCATAGAATTCTTATATTTTTTGTCCTTATAATCATATTTCTTCTTGAATTTCAATTTTGTACAGTCATCCTTAATGTGTCCTTTTCTTTTGCATTCATATCACACTATCTCATCATTCTTATCAGCTTTCTTCCAATCTTTCTTCCAATTACCTCGTTGGTCATACTTACCTTTATAATTTGGTTTTCTGAAAAATTTCTTCTTCCTATAGAATTTATTGAATCTCATAGCTATTTGAGCCATTTCTTCATCACTGTCAGAATCTAAACCTCCACTTGTTGAGATTTCAGTAGGTATGTGAACTTTCTCTTTGTCCTTGCTCTTTGAGGCAGTAGACTTAAATTCCACTGACTTCCTCTTTGGTTCATCATCTTCCTCTTTTTTTATCTTTATATCTTCTTCATACATAATCAACTTACCAATTAAATCCCTAAAAGGTAGTGAACTTATGTCACACGACTCTCTTATTGAAACTGATGTGCCTCTCCATCTCTCTGGAAGACATCTTAGTATCCTCATGATTTGTTCTTTTGTAGGAACAACTTTTCCAAGTGAGCTCATTGTATTTACAATTTCGTTAAACCTGAGGTACATGTAAGAAATAGGTTCATTAGGATTCATTTTAAAATTGTCATATTTAATAGTGTAGGTATTAAATATCATTTCCTTAACATTGGTTGTTCCCTCATAGGAAATAGCCAAAGTATCCCAGATTTCATAAGCAGTTTTACAAGAAGATATTCGATTAAATTCTTCATCTCCTGAAGCACAGTACAGAGCATTCATTTGTTTACAATTATTATTGTAAGATGTTTTTTTAGGTTCATCCCATGTAGTTCTTTCAGTTTCTTGAATCTTATACTGAGACTCTATAGTAGTCCAGATATCAAATCCCATACTTTCTAAATGAATTTTTATTTTCAGTTTCCATTGGGCATAATTAACACCATTAAAGAAAGGTGGCATGTTGGTAGAAACACCTTCTAGTCTATTATCCATAATTAAATTTTAGAAAATTTATTTAAAGAGATAAAATTTAGAACTAACAAAAATTTAAGATATTTTAGGTACAACTAAAATCACAGTTGAAAACAGGGTGTTTGGAAATCCTTTATTAATAAACAAACCTCTGATACCAAATGTTGGTTGGAGTGGACACTCAAGAGGGGGGTGAATTGAGTTCCAATTAAAATTTATGTTAAAAACTTTATGATTAAAATCCCCCAAATTAAATAAAAATTAAACTTTAGTGAATTTATAAAGATTGTAAGTTTTCAATTAGTTTCTCATGAGATTGATTATTTCTCAGTTAACTCAATCTGAGGATTATTTAACTTTTGAAACTAAATTATTGGCTAAAAAAAGTTATAAAAACTTGATAGTTTAACTATCAGAGTTACTTTAAAACAGATTTATATTTAAAGTAATTTTTAGTGGAATATAAAATAACTTTAACTAAAATAAGATGAACAACAGATATAACCAAGTGATTTAGTCTCAAGCCGAGACTTATTCCTCTCAAACAGTTTATATAAACTTTGATCCACACCCTGGATCAAGGTTAACAACAATACAAATACTATCCAGGCACTAAGACCTCTACCACAGTTCTTCGTGGAAAAAAAAAACAATAGAACATAGGCTATCCAGGTCACACTTGACCTCTACCACTATCCATAGTGGGATATAAGAGTGTAAGGAAAATATTGAGTGAGGATATAGAAATCCTCCAGCTTAGCATAGGAGACAGGGTGTGTTTAAAATACACAGCACACACACTGCTCAAAATGTAAATAAATGAAACACAATAGGGCTAAATAGATAGAGATGAGTTTAGAATGATCTATGTGTTTTGAGTGAAGCTCTAGTCTCCATGGATTGATGCAGATGAAGCTTTGAGTCCTATAGTTTTTGTCAAGAAAAACAGAGTGTCATCTTTGTATTTGACTTCCAGGTCCAAGTTGAACAGCTTGATCAGGTTGAGTGTAGGTGAAATCATTGAAGATCTTTTCTCCTTGAATGATCAGGTTCTATGAATTTAGAATGTATTCTTCCTTCTTCTTCTATGCATGTAATCCCTTGTGTATCTCTATAAGATTGTCTTGTATATGCATGGAAACGATTAATCAATTCTTATACACCCCTATAGTATTTAGTAGTTCAAGGTTCCCTTATATACCTTCAGCTCCGGCCATGGTAATGATTACCTTTTTACAGGTATGAGGTACGGTTCCCTAACATGCCAACAACTATCATTAATTAATAGCAGGTGCATTAAAAACATCAAATATGACCATTTCTAAATAAACAAATAGAAATATAGTTTAGAGAAATGGTGAATGGTTTCCATCGGTAGCTCTTTGTATCAGTGAGATTGTGTAATGGTAGGTCTTGCATCAGTAACTATTAGTCTCTGTAATAGTATCTCGCTTGAATCTATAGCTCCTTCCATCAGTAGCTCCTTCTATCGGTAGCTCCTTCTACCTGTAGACTTTGTAGCGGTATCCATCTGTCTGTATCACTAGACTTGTATCGGTAGCTGTCTGTTGGCATCTGTCTGTATCGGTGGACTTTGTCTGTCTGTATCGGTGGCTGTATAGTTGTACCAGTGGACCTCATATCGGTAGCTGTTTGTCTGTCTATTTGTATTGGTAGCTTGTATCGGTTATTATTGTGCATACAAGTGGACTTATGCATACTAGTGGACTTACTCTATCAGTAGGTTTGTATCAGTCGACTTGTGCATACCAGTAGACATATGCATACCAGTGGACTTACTCTATAGGTAGGTCTGTATCAGTTGACTTGTGCATACTGGTAGACTTATCCATACCAGTGGACTTACTATATAGCTAGGTCTGTATCAGTCGACTTGTGCATACCAGTAGACTTATTCTATCAGTAACTCAGGTGTAACGGTAACTCACAAGCTTAACAATTATCTGTTCTATGCAAATCATATCCAGATTGAGTTAGAATTATTTCAAAGAATGTATATACATATATAAACATTTATTAACACATTACAAAGATCATTTTGATTATTTTATAAACTTAATAATATGATGTCATAGATTGAAAGAATAATTAATATAATATAAACATTATTTGGGATTATCAAATCATATTGAAACATATTTGATATTATCAAAACAGGTGAGGTCAAAAATTATAACTATTATTTATAAACTATATAATCTTTATGATACTAAAATTTTAAAACAATTTCTTATATCCTAAACTGTAATACTAATGTTTCTCAGTATAGTTTTTACTAAGTTAATAATTCTTTAATCACTAGTTAATCATTACTAAGTTAATCATTAGTTAATCATTCTTCAATCACTCTATAATCATTACTTATTCAATCATTAATCATATAATATTCATTAGTTAATTATTATTAGCTTATCATTGTATATATTCATTTTCTAATCCTAAGTTATTTATTAATTAATCTATAATTAATCATTACTAATAATAATAATTATTTCTAAACTATATATAACTAATAAAACTACTTAATAAATAACATATTTAAAACTAACTAAGAATAATTAAATTACTAATAATAAATTTCATTATCTAATGCCTTTGTCCTTGTCCATTTCAATTTTTATGATCATAATTATAATTTTATTATTGATAAATATACCGATTTGTTTTTTATTTTCTTATTTATTTTAGTAGTTTATAAAGAAAATATGAATCCTCTAAAGCATATCCCCTGGGAGTGTCAAACCAGGAGTGCAGTAAGAACCATTTTCATGTACCAGTTCCCATTTGAGTCTATCTTAAAGAGGTGCTTTTGGGTTTTACCCCTAGGTACATCTATGCCAGAGCCACATCCACTTGTTTGTATCTAGATAGGGATTTTATTTCTTAGATAACCACATAATCTATATGCTACCAAAATTTTACAATACTTAATCCTAAGTTATTCTATACCTAATATATACTTAATCATTACTAATAATAATTATTATTACAAACTATATATAACTAATTAAACAACTTAATAAAAAAAAAATTAGAACTAAATAAACTACTTAGAAAATGAAGTATTTAGAACTAAAATCAATTCAATTAAATAAATAAAAAACATTAAATTTAATAAAAAATATACCTCTAAATGATGAATCATAAAAAACTGGGCCTTCTCGAGGACCACAGACTCCACCACACGAAAAATGAGTTTTTTAGAGAGAGAAGCAGTGAAATGAAGAGAGATGGGGGAAAATGGAAGTGAGGAGAAGGGGGGGGGGTCACTTTTATAAGGAGTTGAGGTAAAGGTGACATCATCGATGCTATATTTTTCCTTTGTGTGAGGAAAAAGGTGGCACCCCCTACTGCCTTTTCCATGTCATCGATCCGGGCCAAACGCGGTGGGGGGGGGGGGGGCAGCATCAGCGATTCCGGATTTATCTCATATTTTTATTTTTTTTAACTTATGATTTTAATTTTTTTTAATAAAACATATTAAAAAAAACTCTTGTTCTCCTCCCAAGCTCTCCACATTTTTCTGACTCTCTTTTTCCACCCTTTCTCCATCTCTTTCATAACCGCACTCGCAATTTGATGATGGGGTTATTATTATCATGTGAGGTCCTTCAACAGAACATGGCTCGATGATGAGGGGACTGAGGCACAACGTAGGCTTAGGTCGGAGGAAGGAATGACATGTGGTGATCAAGGCTAGAGGTAGTGGTGGGGTGGTGGTTTGCTGGGAAGGGTGGTCGGATGGTGAGGAGGTGACATGCCTAGGGTTTTCCATGGTTCCTGGGGTGGGGTTAATAGAGGAAGAGGGGGAAGTGCCTAGAGTTTTTTCATTACCGCATATCCATCCTCCTTACCTGAATTTTACCTCTCTTCCTTACCCAACCGAGAACCCAATCATCCTCCTGCAAATCCTTCCTCAAACTATTTTCTCATCTACTATCAAAGTCTCCATTCCTCCCATTCCGATTACATCAAATGAGAAGGATATATCTTCTTCTTTAATCTCGGTACTCCATGATTCCTCAAATGATTCCCTTGCTGATTCCAGCTACAATTAATAATATCTCTGTTTACTCCCACCATGCTTACAACCATCTCTAATTACAAACCCTAAATCATGAATGAATTGATATTGTTTCCTGATTTTTCATTGAACCATTGGTAATTTAACATCATTTAATCCACCTCATAGTTTTGAGAAACATTGTTCAAATGATTTGTTCTTAATAACTAATTGAGTGTGTTGATGTTTAGGGTTCTACAAATTGATGAGTATTGGAGATCAATTTTAGATAGGATGTTGTTTTTCACTCTCTTCAATGAAATTTGTGTGATGAAATTTAGGTAATAGATATAAAAGTTTTTTTTATAACAAATTATATTCTAGTGGTTTAAAAATTTCTAATATTATAATTCTTTATATGAAACATTGTAGAGTTCTTATTTCTCTTGGTTTGAATATTTAGAAGGACTACTTTCTAAAGAAATTATCTCTTTAACAGCCTTAAAGCTATTGACCTACACACCTTCCAATTTAATTCACACACCGCTCATCAATTTGTGATACTTCAATGCCTTTATCCATGACTATGGTTCTTAAATTCCCCATTAAGATAAATAAGTATAATATTTTCTTTTACATGTAAACTGTATTTTGAAATTGTTCATTAACTGCATATAGATTAAAATATTTACTATTATACTCATTATTTTCATGCATCATGAGTAGTCAAAATTTTTAAATATTTTATAATTCTACAATTTTCCCTTTTTTGTTTTTACTATGAAATTTCTTTTATATATTATTTATACACATATGTATTTGAATGATGGTTCCATTATATTACACACACTACTAGAGAAAATAGTTCTGGGATATGACCCCATGACTGACGCCCCAAACCCCATCCCCTACCACCCCAACCGTTTTTGGGGGAAAAAATCTCTATTTATGTTATATTAATGTTTTTTGAACTTTAAAAAATTGGATTGTCTAAATTACATACATTTTAATTTTTTTATTTTATTAAAAAGAAAGTTTAATAGATCTATGAATTTAGAGATTCATGCCACATTGTATTATCTGAGAGAGGATATATTATGGATCCTTGAGAATGGTAGCACAGTATTTCCCATGAGATCAGTGGGGATTGAAATCTCCATAAGTGATGGTAATTACAAATTGATGAAACTTGATGTTTATAAAGCTACGTGGAGAGGAAACATGTTGTTCTTTGAGATATATAAGATCCAAGACCTCAAAGTTTTAATTTGAAAACTAGCCATCCCACAAGGTCACATGTTATTCCACATCATTGTCATCACCCCCTTTACCTCCACTGCCAATATGGTAAGCTGGAACCTCGGTTGGTGTGCTGAAATTCTAATGGCGGTGGATGATGCCAATCAAACCACTCTTCCCATGACAATTAGTGGTGAGAAACTTGGTGTGATCAAAGCACTTATCAACATGAGGAAAGATAACTTGAAAATCTCTTAGTTGCATTCTTATTTTAACAAAAAGACTTGAGGTGAAAAAAAACACAACACTGCACTTGGATCTGACCAATCACAATGGCATCGATACATTATATAGGATGTTTGTTAAGGAATGTCTGGATCTGGTGAAGTTGAATCTCCTGAATAGTGAAGATGAGATGCCACTATACCTAGTTGAGAAGGATGATAATATAGAGATTGTCAATCTATTTTGGGATAAGTTGGGGATTGATGATGCTGATAATAGAAAATTAGTGGTCCATGCAGTTATAGAGTCTTGGATATCCAGTTTGGCGAATCCAACAAAATTGGAAATCTGTTTTCAAAATCACAAAACATTAAAATCGGAGAAACATTTAAAGACCATGTTTAATGTTAATTCATCATGAAATGAAATAAATATTCTCTTATTGTGAAATTAAATGTTCTTTATGCTACATTGACGAAGAATCCATGTTTATTTGAGTCGTTTGATGAATAAGGGATGACCCTATTTCCTTCATAACCCGAATCAGTAAACTAGTCTTAGTTTTCTATATTCTAGAAAAATTCATTGAATATGCCTATAAAAGTGACTGTATCCATGGATGGAAGATCCCATATGGTAAATAATTCACCAAAAAGAAGCAAGTATGAGAATTTGAGGTTGAAGCTGGTGAATGAAGGTGATTTGGATGACAACACCCCTTTGCATTTATCCTCCAAGCATTGATATCCTTTGGTGGTGAACATTTTAACTTGGAATAGCAGTTCCCACTTGGACATAGTGGAACAAAATAGTTACAAAGATATGGACATCACACGATGCTCCATTGGTTTCCTCTTCTAAAACACTTCCAAACGGTACGTACTCCCCAACTCCTAATGATTCATCCCCTATGTCCCCTCTTCCCCTTTTCCCAGGGATTGTGACCCCTTACAGCGGAAACAACCCCAACCCCCTTCTACCCATGACCCCATCCTCCTCTCACCTCATTATTGACTTATTATACCTCTCTTATCAATTTAAACATCATTATATTTTTAAATCAGGATCATCTATAATTTTATTCAATTACCATGACCATTTGACTTTATGATATCTTGCAGTGTCTCATAATTGCCGCCTTAAAATCAGCTTGAGCTCTTGCCAAACACGATGGAAATATGACAAGTAGAACAATAGTGATTCTTAGAATTATAAAGATAGGATAATCACTCTCCATCATGATGATTCTTAATGTTATAAAGAGGGGATCAACACTCTCCTACTTGTATCAACCTTTATAGCTACTATCACATTTTCTAGTGGATTCAACATCCTCGGTGGGAATGGATCCTCTAACATGGTGACCCTCCTCTCTAAGAAAAAAACTTTATCTCAACATTTAGATCCATCATTACTATTATCATACTCATTACAGCACAACTCAAGGATGTTACCCTCACCCGCACATTCTTCAAGGTGGTCTCACCTTAGATCAGAGTCTTCCTTGTGATGATGTTTTTTCTTTCATGGCTAGGGTTTTTTCGGTGGTGAGAAGCTCAAGTTTACTTACCTTCCTCTTTTTATAGATGGGGTTTATTTATATAGGAATGAAGATTCTTTTATACTTTCAACTATACACAAATATATCATCAAGGAATCAAGTATTATGCTACTTATTTCACCCTTTCATTCATGATGATACTTTTATAATTTTAGCTCTGGAAAAATCCATCCTTAAGGAATTGATTATTTTCCTACTTGATTCACCCTTAATTTCTTCCTGTATCCAAAACAATGAATAAAAACAAAGGGTGAATCACGTTGTGTAATATTTGATTCCTTACTGATAGATTTTCTAAGAGCTGGAAGTGTAAAAGTATCATCGTGAATGAAGGGTGAGACAAGTAGTGTAATGATAAATTACTTGATGATATATTTGTGAAAATATGATAGTATAAAAGTACCATCATGCCTATAGAAATAGAACTCATCGAAAAATGAGTAGGGCAAGCCAACTCATGCTTCTCACCACAAAAAAAAACCCATCCATGAAAGAAAAAACATCATCACAAGGGTGACTCTGATCAGAGGTGCGACCACCTCAAGGGATGTGTGGGTGAGGGTAACATCCTCAAGTTGTTCTGCAATGAGTATGACAACAAAAATGATGGATCTAAATATGAAAATGGAGTTTTGTTCTTGGAGAGAAGGCACACCATGCCAGAGGATCCATTACCATTGGGGATGGTGAATCCAGTGGAAAATGTGATAGTATCTATAAGGGTTGATACAAGAAGGAGAGTGTTGATAACCTCTTTATAATGCTGAGAATAATCAAATAGAGAGTGATTAACCTCTCTTTATAACACTGAGAATCACTATTTATCTTCTTATTATCTTTTCTATCGTGTTTAGCAGGAACTCTAGCTAATTTTAAGGCGACAATTGTGAGAAACTACAAGATATTTCAAAGATAAATGGTCATGGTAGTTAAATAAAATTATAGATGATCTTAATTTAATAATATAACAATGGTGACTTTCATAAGAGATGAGTAATAGGTCGAGACAGATGTAAGAGGAGGATGGGGTCATGGGTAGAAGGGGGTTAGGACTGCTGCCCCCATCAGGGGCCATAGTCCATGGAAAGAGGGGAAGAGGGGACACAGGGGGTCATTATTAGGAGTTAGGGAGTACTTACCTATTAGAAGGGGAAACCACTAGAGCATCGTGCGATTTCCATTACTGTGTAACCGTTGAATTCCACTGTGTCTAAGTAGACAATTTTGTTCTAAGTTAAAATGTTGACCATCAAAGGATGTCGACGCTTGGAGGCTAAATGTAAAGGGGTGTTGTCATCCAAATATCCTTAATTCACCAACTTGAACCTCATGTTCCCATTATCTCTTTTTTTTGTCAGCAGATACTATACCATTTAGTCTCTTCCACCCACAACTGTTGTATGAAGAATGTTGTGACCCCTATCAGTGAGTAGTTCCAAGCTATTTGGATGTCGTTGGAGAATCTATCCAACCATTTTATTTTTCCCTTTACTTGTATCCAAATGGATCAGAAAAAAACCCATACTAACTATTGTACCTTTTATAGGAACAATTAATTAATTTTTCAATCATATAGGAAAAATATCATCAAACAGATACACGGTTTGAAAGTTATGAGAAATTTAGTGAAAAGGGGCCGATGGGGTTTGGGTCCGGACTGACCCGGTCAGACCGACTCGACCCAACTGCCCCACCTATCCCACTAGAGCAGGATGATTCTCTACAGTTGGGATGCGGTAGGTGCCTCGTCCTTGTCCTGTCAACATGGGGAAATCATCGTGTTTGATGAAGCGGTCCGTCGAGTGACCACCCCCACAGTACAGCTGGACCACAACCCCTTGGCCACATGATGAGACCCCCTATCACATCCGCCAAAGCTTGCCTTTGGCCACCTTATGTGGTGGTTTTTGCAGGGATCTTCACTGTAGTTCATCGAGCTGGTGGTCGCTACTACTGGGTGGTTGCACAGCCGCGTGCCGCCACGTGCTATCTCCTGCGCCGCAGTCACCGAACCTCCTTCAGCGGGTCACCACCATCACCGTGGTGGACCATTTTCCAAACTAAGAGCACACTCACGATCCATGGGTTACCGTCTCCACTTTCATGTTCTCTAAATTATCTCAACGTCGAACTGAGGGTCTGGCCATGTTTGGAACCTCCCAGCAATAATCTGACGCAACCACGGGGGTCTATTGGAGAATAACACAATAGAGAGAGAGAGATAACCATGAACTCCCAAGGAATGATCATTGACCTTGTTTGTTCGTCCTTCATTCGTCCTGTTAGAAAAAGGTGAACTAAAAGATAGTAATAACCACTATTGTATAACCCTATTTAATCCCGCACCAATAGTTCCCATACCACATGAACGGTCGATCCACGGATCAACCTGTTGGTGAGGTGATACACGTTCGTCATTGAAACAAAGAATGAGGAATAATGATCACATAGAATTAAAACCCCTACCTGGTATTGGATCATCTATTGTCATGGATTCATTGATTATGATCTGTTAAAGAGTGATCTTGATCCGTGCCTCTATTGTCATTGGAGATTCATCATTCATCGCTGCTCATCACCATCCAACATTATTTCTCCAAATGTTATAGATAATTTTATAGGATCATCTTTAGATCTCGCATACCTATCAAACTATTAATTGAAGAAACGCATTTGTATGTTATTGTTTCACTAAGATGTAGCATCTCTACACTGCTTCATTTATGAAGGGTAATGGATTCTTAGTCGGTGTGTCACAGTGCCATTATAAGATGTTTTAATAATAAATAAAATAAAATTCTTCATGTTTATTTTTTTTTAAATCATCCAAAAATTAACTTTTTCCCTCAACTTTCATCAGTAAAGGTTAGGCCCCACCTAAGGTAAAGTAATTATTCCAAACACAACAATGCCCTCATATTTTGGATCTGGTACCAGTTTAAAAGTTACTAAAACAGCGCATGAACACTTAAAAACATTAAAACATATATTCCGGGTACTCCGGACCTCAGAATCATGTGTCATCTCAGCACCTGGTTTCAAAATAATCCATATAAAATGAAAAAACATTCATGTAAATTTTGGGTCATTACATTCTCCCTACCATAGGGATTTATGTATTTGAAAGTGAAAATAAGGGCTAAATAAACAAATGGGGATACTAAGCATGAATTTGAGCCTCCCGCTCCCATGTGATCTCTTGGAGATTCTCATGCTACCACCGAACGCGCACTATTGGAATTGACCGTTCAAAAAGTACTAGATCATATTGATCCTCTATCTCCACTGGGAAATCCAAAAATTTCTTCTCTTATTCAATGTCCATCTCATGATGTGCAATGGATCATGCACATACCTCCTGAGCTACGACACGTGAAAGACATCATGAACCCGATTCATCTGTTGGGGTAGAGATAGGTGGTATACCACCTCGCCAACTCTACTTAGAATATGAAAAATTCCAATGAATCTTGGAGACAACTTTCTAAACAATCCAAATCTCTGTAATCCCCATCAAGGTGAGACCCAAAAAAAACAAATGGTCTCCCTCCTCGAACTCCAAGGGCCTTTGTCTCCTATCAACATACGATTTATTTTTGGCTCTGTGCAGTATTAATCTTCTCTTGGATGACTGGAACCTTCTCAGTGGTAGACCATACCTACTCTAGACCCATGAGTGCTGACTCCCCTGGGTCCTTCTAGTATAGAGGTGACCTTCATGGTTTCTCATACAAGGCCTCAAATGGTGTCATACCAATGGTGGAGTGATAACTGTTGTTGTATGAAAACTCCACCAGAGGTAGGTGATCCTCCCAATTGTAAAAAAATTCTAGGATGCAAGCACATAACATGTACTATAGAACCTAGATGGTCCTCTCCATCTGGCCATCCGTATAGGGATGAAATACCATTCTCAAGCACAACTGAGTCCCAAATGCCTCCTATAATCCACAATACAGTCAGGATGTGAAGCAAGCATCATGATCTGAAACGATCGTCAAAGGAACCCTGTGAAACCAAACTATCTCTTGAACATAAAGGAATCCCAACTCCTCTACTAAAACTTTCCCCCGGATGGGTTAGAAGTGGAATGACTTGGTGAGTCAGTTTACGATCACCCAGATGGTATCATGCCCCCTGTATGTGCTTGGTAAACATGTTACAATGTCCATCGATATTCCATCCCACTTCAACTCCAGCACCTCAAGAGGCTGAGCCAGGCCTGCTAGAACATGATGTTCTTCCTTTACTTGTTGAAAAGTGAGGAACCAATAAACAAACTCCTCCACTGCCTTCTTTATCCCCAGCCACCAGAACTGACGTCAGAGATCATAGTACATCTTTTCCACACCTGAATGTACCTCTAAAGGGGATGTGTGAAACTCCCTCAAAACCTCCTCTCACAAATCCACTAGTACAATGGTGTGTCCACTAAAAAGGAAGATATGATCCCCACCTATCGAATATCAATTAGGGGCTTTCCCTAGGGATAACTGAGCACATCGGGTCTCACAGTTGATATCCCAAAATTATGCCTCCATAATTTAGTGTAAGAGTGTAGGAGTGAAAACCATTGACTAGAGGTAAGCTGATCCATCACCATCCATGAAGGATATCTGCATTTTGGATAATTGCTCCTATGCCTCACTCAGAAATTGCAATACGGTTCTCCTACTGAGCATACCTGCCACCATGTTCCCCTTCCTAGGAGTATATACAATTTAAAAGTCGTAGTCCTAGGGAAACTCTAGCCACCGCCTCTGTCACAAGTTCAGGTCCTTCTGGGAGAAGATATACTTGAGACTTTTATGGTCAGAGTAGATGGTAAATTTCTCACCCATTAAGTAGTGTTTCCAGATCTTAAAAGCAAAGACCACTACTGCTTGATCAAGATCATGGGTCGCGTAGTTTTTCTCATGCTGTCTCAGCTGTCATAAAACATAGGAAATCACCAATTTTACCTTCATTAGGACATAACCTAGTACGGTCCCTGATGCATCATTTAACACTACATACCCAACAACCTCCTCTAGAATTTTCAAGATGGGGGTGCTCGTCAACCTCCTCTTTAGCACCTGGAAACTCTGATAGCATTTATCCGTTTACACGAAGGGATATCCCCTCCATGTCAAAGACGATAAGGGTGATACGAACCTAAAAAAGTCAGGCACGAACCTATGATAGTATCCATCCAAACCTAATAAGCTTAAAACCTTAGTCATGATCCTAAGTGGATCCCAAGAAAGTATCACCTCCATCTTTTCTAGATGCACTTCAAATACAGCCTCTGAAATGATGTGTTCCATAAAGTGGACCTACCGAATCCAGAACTGACACTTCAAGAGCTTCTTATAAAGATGATTCTCTTAGAGTATATCTAGGACCATCCTTAGGTGTGTTGCATGATCCCCCTCAGATACTAAGTGGACCAAAATGTCATCAATGAATTCCACAACGAACCGATCGAGGTAAGGCTGAAATATCCTATTCATGAGTCCCATTAACACTGTTGGGGAATTGGTTATGGAAAACAACATCACCATGTACTCTTAGTGGCGACATCGGAATGCTTTCTTTAGTATATCCCCATATCACACACAAAGCTGATGATAACTGGATTTAAGGTCTATCTGCAAGAACCACCATGCTCCCTTCAACTGATCGAAGAGGTTTTCAATTATCGGCAATATATATTTGTTCTTCATGGTCACCTGGTTTAGGGATCAGTAGTCCACACACATTCTCAAGCCCCCTTATGCCTTCTTGGCCAAAAAAAACTTGGACCACCCAAGTTGAAACACTAGGCCTCATGAAGCCCTTCCTATGTAGATCCTCCAGCTGTAACCTCAACTCACAAAGCTCTATAGGATCCATCTAATTTTCTAGTTTGGATATTAGTGCTGTCTCAAGGTACCGGTGAATGCGAAAGTCAACCTTCCCATGAGGAGGTAATCTCAGAACATTTTTTAGGGAATATGTCCTCGTACTCATCCACCACTATAGGAAATTGGGGACTCCTCTTGTCCACTGCATCAAGGGTAAGACTAACCAACTAGAAAGTAATTTTATTCATCCTCCTCTGAGAAATTCAATCCTATGCTGTAAGTGTTCCCTTTTCATTGGTAAAGGAAAACATGGTCCCATCTTCACATACACACAGCACTCTGTGCCTAAAACAATCAATCTGAGCATGGACTATCGATAACCAGTCCATACCCAGAATGAATCTATAAGGCCTCGACATCGATACAAGGATATCCCATCCAAATATCTCATCTCCAAGAGTAATCTCACACTTCATTCAATAGTGTGTGATAATCGAATCCCCACTCATAGAAGTCTCTAAGTGTAAATATCGAGTCAATGGATCCACTGAAATATCTGTGCTCCGAACAAGGTTTGTGGAAAGTAAAGAGTGACTAGAACATATTTCTATACGAACTGAAGTTTGGGTGGAGAATACATTGATCAAACCTCTAATAATATCTCGAGCATCGAGATAATAACCCTCTATCGCCTGAAGCTGGGATATTCCCTAACCATTGGATCCCAAAGCTCATGGTGGACCACCCGGGGGTGGTAGTGGTAGTACCTCAAACCTCCACCCACCGCCTACTACTCTGACTACTCCCCTACCATGTCTACCACCCTGAGGACCTCCTTGCTCGACCCTTTTCCTCTGCCTCGGCAGTCCCTCAACCTTCAGCTGGTCGTTTTTACGGTGAGTCAGAAAATCATGAGCCATGTTCCCCTAACCACCGTATGAGTAGCACAAACTTTTATTCTACTGAATCCCTCTATCCTATAAGCCTAGTTCCATAAAACCTATGTCCTAGGGTCATACTCTAAAAGGTTTGACCTAGTTGGGTCCCTGTGTCTTCTGCCTGCTACCCACTTCTGAAGGCTCTGCTACCTTGTGTCTACTGGTAGCTCCTTCTGCTGGCGCCTTCTCCACCATAAATCTCTCCATTAGTAGAGATCACTCCAGAAACCCATCCTGAGTAGGGATTCTAAGAGATATAGTGGACACCCTGATCTACTGGAGCAGTCCCTACTCAAAATCCCAATCCTTAAAGAATGAGTCTCGTACCATGTTTATGGAGTAACGAGAAAGATTAGTAAACCTCATAGAGTACTCTGCTAATGTCTGGATTCCTTACTGCAGATGTAGGAGATTCTAGATTCATACTGAGCACAAATTCATTGGAAAGAACTCCTCACTAAAAAGGCGCTCAAAATCTACCCAAGAGAGAGTTATCTCATCATGCATATAGATAACTAAGCTCAACCATCATCCCACCGATCCTTGAAGAAGGATCACAACTTGGACTTCCATCTGATCAGGCAGTGTACTCATAAGGAGAAAAACACATGTAACTTCCTCCAAGAAATCCTTAGCTACCTAAGGGTCAGTCTCACCCCTAAACTTAGGAGGTATCTATATCTGGAACTCATGTAATGAACTGATCCTATATTCATCCTCTACTAGTAGAACTCGTAGCAACTTCTAATCAATGGGTGGTGGTAACACTGGTGCACCACCCTGTGGGGTTATCTACGATACTGGTCCCTATACTTATGCCTCATCACTAGGTGTATCATCCTCTTGGTCACACAAAAGAATTCTGGATGGCTGTCTGCATGGGGGCATCCCAAAACAGATCAATATGAACCACGGTCAATTGAGTATACCTAGTGAGCTAAATCAATTAGTATAAGAGGACACACTCAAAATCCTATACGATGCATGTACCATTTATTTCCCTCCAACCAGTGTTTCCATGTACTAAGTTAGAAAGCAGGTGTAGAGAGTCCTGGTGTATGGAAATGTTGGCTGCCACACCAACACCAGAGTCCTTGGCCTAAAAGTCGAACTACAAACACTTAACACTATTTCCACAAACCAAACTCATAGAATCTTGGTCCCAATATGGAAACAAACCTAATATTTGATACCTCTATTGCATGACCCATCCCAGAGGGTTCTATGTTGTGACTCCCCAAGCTCGCCTCCAATAGGCCAAGGGCTGGTGACTAGCACTGAGTAGGCATATCACTTACATGGGAGGAATTTTCTATGCACCTATATGCACACACACAATTATGAATTTAAAACATGAAGTAAACCATGCATGTAAACCACTAAGGATAACACAACCAGAGTGAAATTGAAAAGTAAAGTATAATAGGGTGACCCGCCAAAATTATTTCTCCAGAGGTTATAGATAATTTTCTAGGATCATCTTTAGATCCCTCATCCCTATAAAACTATTAATTGAAGAAACACATTTCTACATTATTGTTTTTTGGAGATTTAGCATCGCCACACTTCTTTGTTTATGAAGGGTAATTTATTCTTAGTTGTTGTGTCGCAGTTCCGTTTCAAGATGTTTTAAGAAGAAATAAAATAAAATAAAATAATTTTATTTTATTTTTCATTAAATCGTCCAAAAAATTAACTTTTTCCATAAACTTTCACTAGTCAAAGTCACGCCCTTCCTAAGGTAAAGTCATTATTCTGGACACAAAAATTCCCCCATATTTTTGATCTGGGCACTATTTTAGAAGTTACTAAAACAGCGCATGCACTATTAAAAACATTAAAACATTTATTATGGGTACTCCGGGCCTCAGAATCATGTGTCATATCAGCACCTAGTTTCAAAATAGTTCATATGAAATGAAAAAACATTCATGGAAATTTTGGGTCATTACATTCTCCATACCTTAGGGATTTATGTCTTTGAAAGTGAAAATAATGGCTAAATAAACCAATGGGGATACTGAGTAAGAATTGAAGCCTCTCGCTTCCATGTGATCTCTTGGAGATTCCCATGCTGCCACCGAACGCCCACTAGTAGAATTGACCATCCACAAAGTACTAGCTCCTATCGATCCTCTATCTCTACTGGGAAATCTACAAATTACTCCTCATATTCAATGTCTAGCTTGCGACATTTGATGGATCATGAACATACCCCTTAGCTGTGACACGTGAAAGACATCATGAAATTGATTCATCTATGGGGGTAGAGTTAGGCAGTACACCACCTCACCAACTCTACTTAGAATATGAAAAAGGCCGATGAATCTTGGAGATAACTTTCCACCTAATCCAAATCTCTGTAATCCCTATAAAGGTGAGACTCGAAGAAACACATGGTCTCCCTCCTCAAACTCCGTGGGCCTCCTTCTCCTATCAGCATATGATTTCTTTTTTCTCTATGAAGTATTTATCGAGTCTTGGATAATTAGAACCATCCCAGTGGTAGCCCGTACCAACTCTGGACCCATGAGTGCTGACTCCCCTGGGTCCATCTAGTATAGAGGTGACATGTATGGTTGCTCATACAAGGCCTCAAATGGTGTCATACCAATGGTAGAGTGATATATTTTGTTTTATGAAAACTCCACTAGAGGTAGGTGATCCTCCCAACTATGACCAAAGCCTAAGATGCAAGCACGTAGCATGTCCTATAGAACCTGGATGGTCCTCTCCGTCTGACCATATGTATAGGGATGAAATTCCATTCTCAAGAACAACTAAGTCCCGAAAACCTCCTACAATCCCCTATACAGCCGGGAAGTGAAGTGCTCATCATGATCTAAAATGATCGTCAAAGGAACCCTGTGAAACCAAACTATCTATTGAACGTAAAGGAATCCAAAACCCTCTACCGAACCCTTATCCTAGATGGGTTAGAATTAGAACAACTTGGTGAGTCAGTTTACAATCACTTAGATGGTATCATGCCCCCTGTATGTTCTTAGTAAACATGTTACGATGTTTATCGATATTCTGTCCCACTTCCACTCTAGCACCTCAAGAGGCTGATCCAGGCCTACTAGAACCTGATGTTCTACCTCCACTTGCTGACAAGTGAGGAACCAGGAAATAAACTTCTCCACTACCTTCTTCATCACCATCCACTAGAACTGATGTCAGAGATCATATTACATCTTTTCCACACCCGAATGTACCTCAAAAGGGGATGTGTGAAACTCCCTCAAAACCTCATATCGCAAATACACTAGTATAATGGTACACCCACTAAAAAGGACTATGTGATCCCCACCTATCTAATATCCATTAGGGGATTACCCTAGGGATTACTAAGAATATTGGGTCTCGCAGTCGACATCCCAAATCCGTGCCTCCGTAAATCTGTGTAAGAGTGTAGGAGTGACAACCATTGACTAGAGGTAAGCTGATCCATCAACATCCATGAAGTATATCTATATTTTGGATAATTGTTTCGATGACTCACTCATCAATTACAATCCAGTTCTTCTACTGAGCACGCCTTCCACCATGTTCCCCTTCCTAGGAGTATATACAATTTCAATGTCATAGTCCTGGAGGAACTTTATCCACTGCCTCTATCTCATGTTCAGTTCCTTCTCGGAGAAGATATACTTGAGACTTTTTTTGGTCGGAGTAGATGGTAAACTACTCACCCATTAAGTAGTGTCGCCACATCTTCAAAGCAAAGACCACTACTGCTTTCTAAAGATCATGGGTCACATAGTTTTTCTCATGCTATCTCAACTATCATGAACTGTTGGCAATCAACTTTTGTACCTCCATTAGGACATAACCTAGTATGGTCCCTGATGAATCATGAAACAATACATACCCAACACCCTCCTCTGGAATTTTCAAGATGGGGGTGCTCGTCAACCTCCTCTTTAGCTCCTGGAAACTCTACTAGCATTTATCCATCTACACGAAGGGCTATCCCTTCCATGTCAAAGACAATAAGGGTGATACCAACCGAAAAAAGTTAGGCACGAACCTCTGATAGTACCCATCCAAACTCAATAAGCTTAGAACCTTTGTCATGATCCTGGGTGGATCCCAAGAAATCATCGCCTCCATATTTGCTAGATCCACTGCAAATACAACCTATGAAATGATGTGTTCCATAAAGTGGACCTCCCGAATCTAGAACTGACACTTAGAGAGATTTCTATAAATATTATTCTCTCAGAGTATATCTAGGACATCCTCAGGTGTGTCTTGTGCTCCCCCTCGGATGCTGAGTGCACCAGAATGTCATTAATGAATTCCACAATGAACCGATTGAGGTAAGGATGGAATATCCTATTCATGAGTCCCATTAACACTGTTGGGGAATTGGTTATGCCAAAAAACATCACCATGTACTCTTAGTGTCCATAATGACATTTGAAGGATATATTCAGCACACCCCCATCTCACAAACGAAGCCAATGGTAGCCGGATCTGAGGTCTATCTTTGAGAACCACCATGCCCCATTCAACTGATCGAAGATATTATCAATTCTCGACAATGGATATTTGTTCTTCATGGTCACCTAGTTCAGGCATCGGTAGTCCACACACAGTCTCAATCCCCCTTCTGCCTTCTTGAGAAAAAACTAGGGTCGCCCAAGGTGAAACACTAGGCCTCATGAAGCCCTTCCTCTATAGACCCTCTAGCTTTACCCTCAACTCACAAAGCTCTGTAGGATCCATCTGATATGATGGTGTGGGTATTAGTACTGTCTTAGGGTACATGTCAATGTAGAAGTCAACCTCCCTACATGGAGGTAATCCCAAAACATTTCTCAAGGAAGATGTCCTCATACTCATCCACCACTATAGGAAATCGAGGAATCCTTTTGTCCACTACACCAAGGGTAAGACTAGCCAACTGGAAAGTAATTGGATTAATCTTCCTCTGATAAATTCTATCCTATGATGTAAGCGTTACCTTTTCATCAGTAAAAAAAACCATGGTCCCATCTTCATGGACACACTGCACTCTATGCCTAAAACAATCAATCTGAGCATGGACTGTCAATAACCAGTCCATACTCAAAATGAATCTATAAGTCCTTGACACTGCTACAAGGATATCCCATACAAATATCTCATCTCCAAGAGTAATATCACACTTCCTTTAACAGTGTGTGATTGTCGAATCCCCTCTCGCAGAAGTCTCTAAGGGTAAGGATCGAGTCAATGGCTCCACTGAAATATCTGGGCTCTGAACAAGGTCTGTGGCAAGGAAAGAGCGACTAGATCCTATGTCTATAAGAACTACTATTTAGGTGTAGAAGACATAGATCATATCTCTAATAATCTCTCGAGCATCAAGATAATAATCCTCTATCGCCTGAAGCTGGGACTATCCCTGATCACCGGCTCCCAAAGCACATGGTGGACCACCTGTGGGTGGTGGTGGTAGTACCTCGAACCTCCACCCACTGCCTGATACTCTGTTTACTCCCCTGCCACATTTTACACCTTGAGGACCACCCCGATTAACCCTTTTCCTCTACCTCAACAGTCCCTCGACCTTCTTCTGGTCGTCTGTATTAAGAGTCGGGAAATCATGAGCCATGTTCCCCGGACCACCGCATGAGTAGAACAAAATTTTCTTCTATTGAATCCCTCTATCCTGGAAGCCTCGTTCCACCGGCCCTATATCCTAGGGAAATCCCATGAAAGGCTTGACCTGGTTGGGTCCCTACATTTGTTGCCTACTACCCACTTATAAAGGCTCTGCTACTTGGTGTCTACTGGTAGCTCTTGCTGCTGGTGCCTGCTCCACCATAAATCTCTCCATGAGTAGAGCTCACTCTAGAAACACATATTGAGTAGGGACTCTAAGTGATATAGTGGACGCCCCGATCTCATGGAGTAGTCCCTTATCAAAATCCCAATCCCTAAATAAGGAGTCTCGCACCATGTTTATGGAGTAACGAGAAAGATCAGAAAACCTCGTCGATTACTCTGCTACTGTCTGGCTGCCTTGCTGTAGATGTAGGAGCTCCTGGATGTGTACTGAGTGCAATGTCATTAGAAAGAACTCCTCCCTCAAAAGGCACTCAAAATCATCCCAAGAGAGAGTCGTCTCATCATGTGTCTAAATCACTAAGCTCCACCATCATTCTACTAAGCCTTGAAGAAGGCTCCCAGCTTGGACTGCCATCTGATCAGACGATGTCCTCATAAAGAGGAAAACACATGTAACTACCTCCAACCAATACTACAATACCTAAGAGTCAGTATCACCCCTAAAACTGGGAGGTATCTACTTCTAGAACTCATGTAATGAAGTGATCCTGCATGCATCCTCTACCGATAGCATTGGTAGAAACTGCTAATCAACGGGTGGTGGTAACACTGGCGCACCACCCAGTGGGGCTGTCAATGATACTAGTCCCAATAATGATGCCTCATCACTAGGCGTATCATCCTTGTAGTCATGTAAAAGAATCATGGATGGCTGTCTGCATGGGGGCATCCTGAAACAGATCAATATGAAACACGATCAATAAAGTATACATAGTGTTTTGAATCAATAAGGACAATAGGACACACTCAAAATCCTATATGATGCATGTACCATTTATTTCCCTCCAACCAGTGTTTCCATTTACTAAGTCAAAAAGAAGGTGTATAGATTCCTGGTGTATGGAAACGTTGGCTGCCGCACCAAAATTAGAGTCCCTGGCCTAAAAGTCGAACTCCAAACACTTAACACTATTTCCCCAAACCAACCTCACAAACTCCCGGTCCCAATGTGGAACCGAACCTACCCTTTGATACCACTATGGCGTGACCCATCTCAGAGGGTTCAATGTAATAACTCCCCAGGCTCTCCTTCAATAGGCCAAGGGATGGTGACTAGCACCAAGTAGGCATATCACTAACATGGGAGGCATTTCCTATGTACCTATATGCACACACACAATTCTGAATGTAAAACATGATATAAACCATGCATGTAAACCACTAAGGATAACACAAATAGAGTGAAATTGAAAATTAATGTACAATAGGGTGACTCGGGACAAAATACATGCCCACTAAAAAGGAAGAGTTTGTAACAAAAATACTAAAGCTCATCTACAGAAAACTATACCCGAAGGGTAGGTCAAGGGAAGCTATTGTAAGCTGTAGGAGTACATTAAGTCTGTCTAATCTCACTGGGCACCACCTAGTCCTAGACCACCTATGTCTCTGTGAAAACATCGATCATCTGCACAATACATGACATGTGAGCGCAATGCCTGTGTAGGGATGAGTAAAACAGTACTCAGTAGGATTCCCCGAAACCACAAAGTAAAGACCATAAAAGTAAAGTACATGAAAAGTATAGTCATCTCACACAGGTATAAGTCTAAATCATGGAAAACAAGATTACCAGATTCAATCACATAACACTCAGTATTGATGAGGCACCTAGTCCCAAGGAGACTCTCAGACCCGTTGAGTCAATTAGACCAGATGAATAACTTAGACCTAATGAGTTACTTAGACCTAGAGAGACATAGTCTTGAAGTCACGTATATGTCAAGTCACATGGCCTCTATGTCAAAACCATCCATAGGATTCCCCTCTTAGAGTTATTTCTTGGGGAGATCCTAATACTCAAGCCAAAGTTTGTATGTATACTTACACAAAACCCACTTAGAGTATCTGAAAAGGAAACACTTTTCTCAAGGGTCCCAACGCCGAAAATGGATCATCAAATGGACACACGTTTTGAAAGTGTAAGAACCCGGTTTTTGCTGCGAAGGACTTTGGAATATTCTTGATTTTATTCCAGAGCAGCGCCTTCAGACGGCGTGAGATTCCGAGCCCCAGTGTGGCCGAAATTGAGTTTTCAGTGCGTTCACACTAGAAATGCCAAATAAATGGGATAACTCCTAAACGGTGATCTAGATCAGAGATCCGAGTGTACGGATGGGTTTGGAATGGGTTGTTTACCCTAGTAAAGACATAAAACTTGTCGGCGCGGGATGTTTGGACCCCTCGCTCGCTTTTGGAATGTTATACGAATAAATAAATAAATTAATTTATTCATTTAGTGGTGAAATGCTAGTATCTCTTAAACGGTGGCTCGGATTGGAAAATCGAGGGCACCGTTGAGTTCGGAGCGTTCCTTTTACCCTAGGAGGGGTATAAGTTTTACGGGCGCGGGCCGTCTGTGAAAAATGGCCCTAGGGGCGTTTTCGTAATTTGGCGGCATCGGGCGCTAAGTTTAATAACTTTTGAAAGGGGCCTCAGATTAAAATTCCGAGACCGCCGATGTGCTCAGAGAGTGGTTTTTAGCCTAGGGGAGGCTAAATCCCGACCCCGTCGGGAGTTCGGGTACGGGGCCGCGGGAGGGTGTTTATGTTAATTAATTTATTTAATTAACCTAAACCCCCCCTCTCTTCTCCCTCATTTCCCCCTCCCCTGGAAATCCTCTCCCCTCTCCTCCTCTATCTCCAGCGAGGCGACTCCGGCGAGGTGGTTCGGCGAGGCGCGGCCACCCCGGCGGGTTGATGGCGAAGCGACGAGCTTAGTCCCACGAGGTAGGTGGTGTTCGTTTGCATTTTAAATCCTGAACCCCTCTTTGAATTCCAATTTTAGTGGATAATTGACGCCCGATCTTTGATCCATGCCCATAGTCACGTAGAGTATGTTCTGAACATTCCGATGCTTCTTCCGGAATTGAATTCCGAGCTCTAAGGTGTTTGAAATCGTCTGTCGAAGTTCTGTGGGATTTTGTTTTTTTTTCTTCGGCGTCCGGCGGTTTCCGGCAGATCCAGGCGGCGGCGGCGACCCCAGCACGGTGGCGGCTTCGGAACGGCGGGCGAGCGGCGGCCTTCGGCTTGGCGGCAGCAGGCCGAGGGCGCCGGTACGGCGCGGCGAGCGGGGTCGCGGCGCGACCCCGACGGTGGACCGAGACCCGCGTCTCGCAGGTCTCCGTGGAAAGGGAAGACCGGCCGTGTTGGCCGGTCGATGGAGAAACCCATGCGCGCAGATCGCAGGAGGCGGCTGGGCTGCGGTCCCAGCGAGCCGGCCGAAGCGGGCCGGCCGGAGCGGGGCGGACCGGCCGGACCTGACCGGGCCGGTCCGGCCCAAGGGGGTCCCCCCTTTAAAATATTTGGACGCCCGTATTTCAGGCTACGAGTGTCCGTTTTTCATTCCGTCAGCGGAAGCGCGGACCTTGCGTTGAGGGAAATGTTTTGAGATGGTTTTGGGAATTTTTAATTCCCGAAACGATGGTCCTCGAAGGAGCGACGTGTCTTTAAGTGAATTGTCATTTTTTCGGGGGTTCTTTCTTTGGACGGCGCGGACACACCCGAAGTCCATTTTGGGCTCCGTTAGTGGCGTTGGGACCCTGACACCAAGGTGAAGCTTTCCAGGGTGGTTTCAGGCGTTGAGGCCGGAGTTGAGGTGTGGGCCCCACGACCCGTCTTTTGAGCTGCGTGCAGCTTTTAGCGACTTTTTCCTCGGACGTCCGTTCGGGGCGTGCGAGCAGTCGATGTTGGGTGTTTTTCTGAGGGCATCGCATTGGTGCAGTCCACCCGCTCTAATTCCGCACGATGGTGCGGGCCCCGTGAGGGCCGTTCCTGGAGTTGACGGTGATTTCCTACCTTATCACTGGGTGTCCATTTTGGACAAGTGAATAGTCCATTTCGTGTACTTTTTCGAGAGGATCACAACGGTGCGATCCATTTGTTGAGTTTCAGGACCGGGGTGTGGGTCCCGCGTGGTACCGCTCGTGCGCGGGGTGCCGAAACGTATCTTTTTCTTCGGATATCCATTGCACTCAAGTGAGTAGTGCTTTTGACGTGTTTTCCCGAGGGGGTCGCAATGGTGCGATGCACCCGACTGTTTTCAGGGCTGAGGCTCGGGATCACAGGACATCTTCAGGCGTGAGGCGGTGTTGGAGACTTTTCCGTCGGATATCCATTGGAGGCGAGTAAGTAGTCGATCTCACATGTTTTTCCACGAGGATTACAACGGTGTGATCTGTTTGGTTGTGCGGAGCCTCTTGCACAATCTTGTTAAATGTGGAATAAAAGGTTCTCCGGTGGTGGTTCGTCCTACCATGTTTGTAGCGGACCCTTGGTGTGTGATCGCGCACTCTTGGGAGAGTGATATAAATGATTCACAAGATGTGGTTGGCCGGGCCTGGGCCTTTGAGGTGGAGTTGTTACGTCACGCCTTCGCGTTGACGCTGGGTGCCGTGTGCACGATAGCCTTTGGGCTGGAACATGGTATACTCTGGGAGTATACGAGAACGCTTAGAGGTACATGTGGTTGTTTGTACCTGAGAACATTTGTGTGCTCAGTTGGAGTTTAGATGTGGCCACACGTTGTGTGGGCCCCACGTTCATGCTGGGTTCTTCTTTACTTACTTTGACCTCTCGCGACGTAGAGGGTCCCTCTGTGCTCATTTGTTTGACGAGCAGGGTGGAGTTTTTCCCCTGGCTCTGTGCTCGTTTATTTGACCAGCAGGGTTGAGTGGTCTCCCGCTGGTTTCGTTCTCGATGGATCGGCCGGTAGCAGTGCTAGTGACACCCAGTGATGGAGCAGGTGCTGAACCTCTTTTGGGTGAGTTGTTCTGGATTTGGGTGGTTGCGCGATACCCACTCCGTATTCGGTTGGACAGTGTTGTAACCTCCAGTAGAGATGGCCAGAGCAGTTCTGAGTTCTATCCTCCAGCAGGGCTGGGCAGTGGGTTACTCATCGACTTCTTCGGGTTTACCCTCCAGTAGGGCTGGGCAGTGGGTTGCTCACTGACTTCTAGGGTTTACCCTCCAGTAGAGACTGGGCAGTGGGTCACCCGACCCTCTTAGGGTCTACCCTCCAGTAGAGACTGGGCAGTGGGTCACTTGACGACTCTTTAGAGTCTACCCTCCAGCAGATTTTGGGCAGTGGGTCACTCGTCGTCTAGTTCCAGGTCTACCCTCCAGCAAGGCTAGGCAGTGGGTCGCCTGTCGACTTATTTCAGGTCTACCCTCCAGCAGGGCTGGGCAGTGGGTCGCCTGATGATGTATTAGGGTTTACCCTCCAGCGGGGCTGGGCAGTGGGTCGCCTGATGATGTATTATGGTTTACCCTCTAGCGGGGCTGGGCAGTGGGTCACCTGATGATGTATTATGGTTTACCCTTCAGCCGGGCTGGGCAGTGGGTCACCTGATATCATATTATGAATTATCCTCCAGCAGGGCTGGGTAGTGGGTCATCCATTGGCATTCCAGGCTTAGTCCTTTCTACTAGGCTAGCCTGTGGCTTTCCTCCGTGATTACCAGAGCGGGACCCTTGGTTATACGAGTCAATGTTGTGACGACTTTGTCTTTGAGAAGACCTCTCGACTGCAGGGCAATGATGAGGTGTGGTTTGACTTTCCCTAGAACTCTCAGCTATGAGGGGCACTTTCCCCACTGATATGCGTTCTTGTGATGCGATCTAAAACCGTGCAGGAGAGTTAGTGCCGCCCAAAGTGGATAGTGTCGAGGTGTGGTGATTGAGCCCCTTGGCTTGCGGTTCGGGGCAGACGTGCTGGATGTTGGGCACCGATGGTGTTTACTTCTGGGACTATTGGCGACTCAATTTTTTTCTTGGGCTGAGCTATGGGATGGAGATCCCCTTACGGTCTTGTTCGGGATTCTTGACAGAGCATATGGATTTATATACCATGTACTGGTACCCACTTCTCGGGTTTGGTTGCTCTCCTTCCAGGAGAGGAAAAGACGCGCAGGGTATGCCACGTGCTTTCCGCGTCTAGCTTCTTGTGGTTGGATGAGTCTAATCTCCTGCTATAGGCCGAGAAATCTCGATGAGAAGTTCATCTTCTCGCCGTTCCTAGCTCCTTGTGTTAGGGAAAGTCTTCCACCTTTCTCTTGTTGGGTTGAGCTATTACTCTTTACTGCACCCTCAGTTGGACTCCTTTACTTTTCCTGTTCACTCTACTTCTCACCCTTCGGTACCTTCTTTGTTGCTCCCTCGAGCCTTAGGGGTATCCTACTGAGTATTTTTATACTCACCCCTGCTTGGGATTTTCCTGCACTTGGTGTGCCCTTACAGACGACAGATAGGTTGGTCGTGACATCAGGGGAGCTTAGGAGCTTGGGAGCTTGGATCGCGTGCGGTGGTCGGAGTCGGGTTCCAGGTGGGGGACCCTTCCAGCTGTTTTCTTTTGTTTACCTGTTGCCGGGTTGTGGAACTTTTCTGGTTGGGCGCGTGTTTTTCCCCTTTTATTCTCAGTTTACTTTCAGTGCTTTCTTTGTGCTATTTAGAGGTCGATGCACATTTGTGGTTTTGATATAGTAGTTTCTCTTTTACTCTGCTTGGATTTTCTTTTACTCTGCACTTTTTCATTGAGTGTGCTGCGTGTGTGTGTACAGGTGCTTAGGAAAAGGCCTCCCCAAGTTGTTGTGCCTTCAGCTCTGGTCTCCAGCCCCTGGCATATGGAGGCGGGCTTGGGGTAGTTGCGGCTCGAGCCCGGGTAGGGTCGAGTCATAACAAAGTGGTATCAGAGGTGGTTCGTTCCTTGGGACGCTGTTCGGACGTCCCTAAAAGAGGAATTGGTTGGGATTTAGGGAAACAATGTTAACGTGTCTCGAGAGCGTCTCTCAGGCCAGGGAGTCCAGTGATGGTGCGACGACCGACATATCCATTCACCAGGACCTTGATAACCCGCTTGTTGACTCGGCATGCTGAGACACTTTTTGTAGGGAAAATTGGTTTGTGCATCACATAGGATTGAGTCTTTGACTGTCCTTCTTGAGTCAGCTCCCCATCATTGTTGTTGTTGGTATATACATATATGCTCATCTGACCGCGACACTCCTTGATAATTTTCAGGATGTCTCCGCGAAGACAGTCAGCCAGGATACCAGCTTTGGTGCGTGACGATGAGCCTATGAGCTACGAGGCCACAATCTAGGACCTATCATGTGATCCCCTTTCTCTGGTTGGGCCGGTAGCAGCACCCCCACCTGTTGAGCAGCAGACAACTTTAGCAGAGGAGATGGGGCTTGAGCGCAGGTTGAGCGCGCTCCGTGAGTTCCAGCGGAAGAGACCGTTGACGTTCAGTGGTGATCCAGAACCTCAGCCAGCAGAGGTTTAGCTAGAGGCGGTGGTTAGTCTTTTCAGGCTTGTGCTGACGCCGGAAAATTAGAGAGTGGATTTGGCATCCAGCCTTTTTCGTGGATCAACTTGGCATTGGTGGAGTCTGGTGACTCGGTTTCTTGACGAGTCGTCGCTTTCGTAGGGCGACTTCCAGTTGTTGTTCCGTGAGGATTTTTTCCCCTCCTGCTTGCGCTCCGTTCGGATTTAGGAGCTCCTGCAGTTTCAGCAGGGAGGGATGACGGTGCCCAAGTACACGACTAGTTTTGCAGACCATGCACGCTTTTACCCGGACTTGGTCCATGACGACAACATCCGAGCGCGGAAGTTTGAGCAGGGTCTTCGCCGAGAGATTCGTGCTGTCACGGTACCCTTGGGAATTTCCACATATGCCAGGGTGCTAGAGCAGGTGCTGGTGACAGAGGGCTTCCTGTCACGTTCTAGTGTTGGTGGTGGCAGCAGGCACATTGGAGCCGAGACGTCTGCCGCAGCTAGTGGGAGTCGGCAAGCAGAACCTCGATGCAGGTGGCTTTCTGAAAACCGGACTTAGGGGCGTGGTCGTACACCATAGTGGCGCCGGAGGGCACCAGTTCAGCCCATAGAGATTCAGTGCTATGCTTGTGACGGGCGAGGTCACTTAGCACGAGACTGCCCAACTCGAGTTGCAGAGAGCTTCGGGCAGGCAGCAGGTGCACCACCACGACGGAGGCAGCGCTGTGATCGGAGGAGTTCCCAGGGAGGTGGTGCTAGCAGAGGAGCGGGAGGAGCTAGTAGTGGGGGACGAATTTACGAGGTCTTCCTATAACCACTAGGTGGTCCACGTCAGGCTCCGGGAGTTGACGGTTGGGATCACGGACAACCGCGAGTTTTGGATGTCTATGATCTTGTAGAGCCTGGGATGATGAGAGGTACCCCTTGCGACTCTTATACTTCTTGCAGTAGAATTGATAGACTCTGTGTGTGAAGTGACTTTTCTCCTGGCTCCTTGCTTGAGTTGATACCAGGGTGACGCAGGGCGTCAGGTGTAACCCTGTGTTGGTAAAGTAAAAGGTGTGGGACCTTTTTCCTTTAGTCGATGGTGTCTACTCCTTCGCTTCTGAGCGTGTAAGAGAGTCTTGGTTGCGAGACATCGATTTTGAAATCTTGCGTGACCAGATATCCTTGGGTGTTTCACCATATGGATATTCTGAAGGAGGGAATCACTGGGCCTTGTTCCAGGTGCGAGTGGTGATTCCAGTCACGGCGTGCGATGTAAGGGTTTGGTCAGGGAGGTGAGCTACCCCCGAGAGCCTTCGAGCCGTTTGAGACCGTGCAAAGGAATGGCGAGGTTCCATACCACCTTTCCCTAACCCCAAAGTCTGGATTGGGTGCACGAAATCGGCAAGGGCCGACCTCGCATGAACAGATCAATCCTTTGGTCTATGTGCGGTGATTCAGAGCTGTGCGTGGGTTCTTCTGGGTATGGGAAAGCCAGGTGTGGGCTTAGTACCCTGTGATGCTCCCTAGTTTTTCTTTTCAGGGACGAAAATATTGAAGGAGGGAATGATGTAAGAACCTGGTTTTTTGCTGCGACGGACTTTGGAATATTCTTTATTTTATTCCAGAGCAGCGCCTTCAGACGGTGTGCGATTCCGAGCCCCGGTGTGGCCGGAATTGAGTTTTGAGTGCGTTCACACTAGAAATGCCAAATAAATGGGATAAATCCTAAATGGTGATCCGTATCAGAGATCCGAGTGTACGGATGGGTCCAGAATGGGGTTTTACCCTAGGAACGACATAAAACTTGTCGGCGCGGGATGTTTGGACCCCTCGCTCGCTTTCGGAACGTTATACGGATAAATTAATTAATTAATTTATTCGTTTAATGGTGAAACGCTAGTATCTCTTAAACGGTGGATCGGATTGGAAAACTGAGGGCACCTTTGAGTTCGGAGCGTGCCATTTACCCTAAGATGGGTGTAAGTTTCACGGGCGCGGGCCGTCTGTGAAAATGGCCCCAGGGGCGTTTTCGTAATTTGGAGGCCTCGAGCGCTAAGTTTAATAACTTTTGAACGGGGCCTCAGATTAAAATTTCAAGACCGCCGTTGTGCTTAGAGTGTGGTTTTTAGCCTAGGGGAGGCTAAATCCTCACCCCGTCGGGAGTTCGGGTACGGGGCCGCGGGAGGGTGTTTAAGTTAATTAATTTATTTAATTAACCTAAACCCCCCCTCTCTTCTCCCTCATTTCCCCCTACCCTGTCAAGAATCTCCCCTCTCCTCCTCCATCTCTGGTGAGGCGACTCCGGTGAGGCGGTCTGGCAAGGCGCGACCACCCCGACGGGTTGACGGCTAAGCGACGGGCTTAGTCCCACGAGGTAGGCGGTGCTCGTTTGCGTTTTAAATCCGAAACCCCTCTTTTAATTCCAATTTTAGTGGATAATTGATGACCGATCTTCGATCCAAGCCCATAGTCACGTAGATTATGTTCTGAACTTTCCGATGCTTCTTCCGGAATTGAATTCCGAGCTCTGAGGTGTTTGAAATCATCCGTCGATGTTCTGCGGGATTTTGGGTTTTTTTCTTCGGCGTCCGGCGGTTTCCGGTAGCTCCAGGTGGCGGTGACAACCCCGGCACGACGGCGGATTTGGGATAGCGGGCAAGCGGCGACCTTCAGCTTGGCGGCGGCAGGCCGAGGGCGCCGGTACGGCGCGGCGAGCGGGGTCGCGGCGCGACCCTGGAGGTGGACCGAGACCCGCGTCTCGCGGGTCTCCGTGGAAAGGGAAGACCGGCCGTGTCGGCCGGTAGGTGGAGCGACCCACGTGCGCGGGTCGCTGGAGGTGGCTGGGCCGCGGTCCCAGCGGACAGGGCTGGTCCGGCCCAAGGGGATCCCCCCCTTAAAATATTTGGACGCCCGTATTTCGGGATACTGGTGTCCGTTTTGCATTCCGTCAGCGGCAGCGCGGACCTCGCATCGAGGGGAATGTTTTGAGATGGTTTTGGGAATTTTTAATTCCCGAAACGATGGGCCTCAGAGGCGCGATGCATCTTTAAGTGAATTGTCATTTTTCCGGGGGTTCTTGCTTTGGACGGCGCGGACACACCCGACGTCCGTTTTGGGCGCCGTTAGTGGCATTGAGACCCTGACACCAAGGCAGAGCTTTCCAGGGTGGTTTCAGGCATTGAGGCCGGAGTTGAGGTGTGGGCCCCACAACTCATCCTTTGAGCTGCGTGCATCTTTTAGCAACTTTTTCCTCATACGTCCACTCGGGGCGTGCGAGCAGTCGATGTTGGGTGTTTTTCTGAGGGCATCGCATTGGCGCAGTCCGCCCGCTCTAATTCCGCACGATGGTGCGGGCCCTGTGAGGGCCGTTCCGGGAGTTGATGGTGATTTCCAGCCTTATCACCGGGTGTCCATTTTAGACAATTGAATAGTCCATCTCTTGTACTTTTTCGAGAGGATCGCAACGGTGTGATCCGTTCGTTGAGTTTCGGAACAGGGGTGCGGGTCGTGCGTGGTACCGCTCGTGCGCGGGGCGCCAGAACGTATCTTTTTCTCTGGATATCCATTGCACTCAAGTGAGTAGTGCTTTTGACGTGTTTTACCGAGGGGATCGCAATGGTGTGATGCGCCCGACTATTTTCGAGGCCGAGGCTCGGGATCACGGGACGCCGTTTGGGTGTGAGGCGGTGTTGGCGACTTTTCCGTCGGATATCCGTTGGAGGCGAGTAAGTAGTCGATCTCACGTGTTTTTCCGCAAGGATTACAACGGCGTGATCCGTTTGGTTGTACGGAGCCTCTTGAGCGATCTTGTTAAATGTGTAATAAAAGGTGCTCTGGTGGTGGTTCGTCCTACCATGTTTGTAGAGGACCCTTGGCGTGTGATCACGCACTCTTGGGAGAGTGATATAAATGATTCACAAGATGTTGTTGGCCGTGCCTGGGCCTTTGAGGTAGAGTTGTTATGTCACGCCTTCACGTTGACGCTGGGTTCCGTGTGCACGATATCCTTTGGGCTAGAACGTGGTATAGTCTGGGAGTATATGAGAATGCTTGGAGGTATATGTGGTTGTTTGTACCTGAGAATGTTTGTGTGCTCGGTTGGGGTTGAGATGGGGCCACACGTTGTGTGGCCCCACGTGCATGCCAGGTTCTTCTATACGTACTTTGACCTCTTGCGACGTAGAGGGTCCCTCTGTGCTCGTTTGTTTGACGAGTAGGGTGGAGTTTTTCCCCTGGCTCTGTGCTCGTTTATTTGACCAGCAGGGTTGAGTGGTCTCCCCTTGGTTTTGTTCTCGATGGATCGGCCGGTAGCGGTGCTAGTGACACCCAGTGATGGAGCAGGCGCTGAACCTCTTTCGGGTGAGTTGTTCTGGAGTTGGGTGGTTGTGCGATACCCACACCGTATTCAGTTGGCCAGTGTTGTACCCTCCAGTAGAGATGGCCAGAGCAGTTCTGATTTCTACCCTCCAGCGGGGCTGGGCAGTGGGTTACTCATCAACTTCTTCGAGTTTACCCTCCAGCAGGGATGGGCAGTGGGTTTCTCACTGACTTCTAGGGTTTACCCTCCAGCAGAGACTGGGCAGTGGGTCACCCAACGCTCTTAGGGTCTACCCTCCAGCAGAGACTGGGCAGTGGGTCACCCGATGACTCTTTAGAGTCTACCCTCCAGCAGAGACTGAGAAGTGGGTTGCTCATCATCTAGTTTCACGTCTACCCTCCAGCAAGGCTGGGCAGTGGGTCGCCTGTCGACTTATTCCAGGTCTACCCTCCAGCGGGGCTGGGCAGTGGGTTGCCTGATGATGTATTAGAGTTTACCCTCCAGCAGGGCTGGGTAGTGGGTCGCTTGATGATGTATTATGGTTTACCCTCCAGTAGGGCAGGGCAGTGGGTCACCCGATATCATATTATGCATTACCCTCCAGCAGGGCTGGGCAGTGGGTCATCCGTTGGCATTCCAGGCTCAGTCCTTTCTACTAGGCTAGCCTATGGATTTCCTCCGTGATTACCGGAGCGAAAACCTTGGTTATACGGGTCAGTTTTGTGATGACTTTGTCTTTGAGAAGACCTCTCATCTGTATGGCAATGATGAGCTGTGTTTTGACTTTCCCTAGAACTCTCAAGTACGAGGGGCACTTTCCCCACCAATATGCGTTCTTGTGACACGGTCTAAAACCGTGCGGGCAAGTCAGTGCCGCCCAAAGCGGATAGTGTCGAGGTGTGGTGATTGAGCCCCTTGGCTTGTGGTTCGGGGCAGACGTGCGGGATGCTGGGCACCGATGGTGTTTACTTCTGGGACTATTGGCGACTCATTTTTTTCTTGGGCTGAGCTACGGGATATAGATCCCCTTAAGGTCTTGTTCGGGCTTCTTGAAAGATCATATGTATTTGTATATACCATGTACCGGTACCCACTTCTCGGGTTTGATTGCTCTCTTTATAGGAGAGGCAAATACACGCGGGGTATGCCACGTGCTTTTTGAGTCTTGCTTCTCGTGGTTGGATGAGTCTACTCTCCTGCTATAGGCAGCGAAAGCTTGACGAGAAGTTCATCTTCTCGCCATTCCAAGATCCTTGTGTTAGGGTGAGTCTTCCACCTTTCTCATGTTGGGTTGAGCTGTTACTCTTTACTGCACCCTCGGTTGGACTCATTTACTTTTCCTCTTTGCTCTGCTTCTCACCCTTCAGAACCTCCTTTGTTACTCCCTCGAGCTTTCGGGGTATCCTACTGAGTATTTTTATACTCACCCCTGATTGGGCTTTGCCCGCACTTGGTGTGCCCTTGAAGATGATGGGAAGGTTGGTCGTGACGTCAGGGGAACTTAAGAGCTTGGGAGCTTGGACCGCGTGCGGTGGTCGGAGTCGGGTTCCAGGCGGGGGACCCTTCTAGCTGTTTTCTTTTGTTTACCTGTTGCCGGGTTGTGGTAATTTTCTAGTTGGGTGCGTGTTTTTCCCCTTTTCTTCTCAGTTTACTTTCAGTTCTTTATTTGTACTGTTTAGAGGTCGATGCACATTTGTGGTTTTTATATAGCAGTTTCTCTTTTACTCTGCTTGGATTTTCTTTTACTCTACACTTTTGCATTGAGTGTGCTGCGTGTGTGTGTACAGGTGCTTAGGCAAAGGCCTCCCCGAGTTGTTGTGCCTTCGGCGCTGGTCGCCAGCCTCTGGCCTATGTAGGCGGGCTTGGGGTAGTTGCAGCTCGAGCCTGGGTAGGGTCGGGTCGTGACAGAAAGTTATGGGAAATTTAGTGAAAAGGGGCTAGTTTGGAGGGTTCACACTCACCCCTAAAAAGTGTTATTATAAAATACAAAAATATGGATTGTGTGAGTCTAGTTGGGTTTGGGTCTGGTCTGACCCGACCTGACCTGCCAGGTCTGACCCAGCCCAGTGAGTCGACCTGACTAGGGTGGGCCTGGCCCACTGTGCTGTCCCCAGCCTACTATGTCATCCCCATCCTACTAAAGGGGCCCAGTTCGCTCCACTTGGGATACGGCAGGCACCACGTCTGTAATGACCTGCCAATTCTCATTGGCTTGAGAGCTCAATGAATCATTACTAGGCCTTAAGCGACATCCCCAAGGTGCCAAAGGCTGACAATAAATTCCCAAGGGTTTCGAAACAAGTGGGGGATGATTTACCCTTTTAGAACATACCACAGAACCAACAACCATAATCAAACCAATCAACTAAATGATACATGATAAAAACTAAGACAACTTGACCATTTATTTTATCATAAACCAACTAAGAGTACCACAATAGAAACCAACACTAAATCAGAGTAAACAACATAAAGACAAACTAAAATACCACAAGGAAACAACCCAACTCCATGCTCCAAAATCTCCAAGCTCCAACATCACGAACCAGCCCAAGTATCACGAGGTAGTGCTATAAACATGTTCCACTTTACCTTTGCCGACATCCCGGTATATGATATCTACAAAAGCACCAACGTGCCAAATTAGGGGTTGAGTAATGAAACTCAGTAGGTTTTCCCCGATGACTTCCCAAACCATGCCTCTAGGATAAAACATGTTATCACATTTATATAAAACAATTTATATAAAACAATTCCAAAAATAGTTCACAATATAACAAGTTCCATGTCAAAACCATTTTCCAACAAAACCTATATTTCTCAAGAAAAGAAATTAAGCAAAGTTCCCAATTCCATTCACACTTCCATTTGGCACATTTGTTCCATTTAACCAATCCACACAACCAACCATGCATGCAACCTGGACCTCCCTATACTCGCGAGTGGTGAGTTATCCTTCCACTGAGCCTTCACTTAGTGGACTACCTTGATGGGGGTACTTCATGACCTTATCCGTCCCAACCTATTGATGGGGGGACTTCTCACCCTTATCCATCCCAACCTTTTGATGGGGGTACTTCTCGCCCTTATCCATCCCAATGCATATGAACACACACCACAACCCATGAAATCTATGCCCAAAACCAAGTGTGTTCAAAACCTTTCAATAAATAATCACCCTTTTATTGAAAACCATTTCATTCAAGCAGCAAAACCATAGCAAATTTAAAATCACCATTTTAAATTTACTTTAACAACCACTTTCCAAAAACACACAATTTTTATCACCTGTTACTAAAAAGGGGTTTTAACCATTATTTCAGAGCAAATAAACAAACCATTTCAATCAAGGAAAACAAATTGAAACTAATCCTTCTATTTCTAAGAAAGAGGAATTTAGAGAGAAGCCACCTACCTCAAAGGTTTTGACGAAAACCCTAACAAACAGAGAGCGCACAAGAAAACCGGCCCGATTCACCAAGGATCCTCCTTAGATATCTTCTCCTAACACAACCAAGACCAAAACTCATCATGTTTGGCATCCAAACACTTAGATCTACCCATAACGGGCATAGATCTAAGAAACCGAGAGAAGACGAGAAGTAGATCTAAGTAGATCTAATAAACCATTCAAGAACGAAGGAGAACGATCACGTACCTCAAGAATCCGGCTTCAATTCGCCAAGAGAAGCCTTCAGATCACCTCCGGGACGATGGGAGAACCCTCTTTGACATTAGGAGAACCAAAATCCCAAGTTAGGTCTTCTTAGGATCTTTAATGAGGCAATTATAGGCAAAACGAGTTAGATCCACAATTTAAGGATCTAATTTTAAGTGACCAAAGGGTTAGTCCGCACGGTTTGGAAAACCGTGCGCTAACCGTGCGTTAGCTACTGCCTCGGCCACCCTTCTCACATGGTTTTTCCACACAGTTAGAAAAACCGTGTGCCGACTGTGCGGAAGACACTGCCTCCAAGACCCACTGCGCACGGTTTGGCCACACGGTTATACAAACCGTGCGCCGATCGTGCGACTTCCCCTTTGCCTCAAAACATCATTCCAAGTTCTCCCGACTCTCCAATTCAACAACCTTAAATTTAAAACCATTAAAAACATCAAGAAAGGGTTAAATACCAGAAACCGAGGGTACTAAATTCTCCCCACCATTGGCCTTTCCGTCCCCAGAAAGTAGAAAACCACCGCTTGATTGAAAGAGTTCTAGCCACTACTCTTTCATTTCTTTCTTGCGTTCCCATGTCTCTTCTTGAATCTGACCATGTTGCCACAAAACCCGCACTAGACCGATGTTTTTCCCACACAAGACTTTATCCTGCCTATCCACAATCCGCACCGGGATATGTACCAATGAAGCATCCGGCTCTAGGTCAACGTGATCCCATATGATCACATGGTCAGGATCAGGTTGATACTTCTTTAACTGAGATACATGGAACAAATTGTGCACCGAACTAAACCGTGGTGGTAATGCCAACCGATATGCCACCTCTCCAACCCGTTCCAATATCTCAAAAGGGCTTATATATTGAGGAGATAATTTTCCCTGCTTCCCAAAATGACAATGTCCAAGTCTTGGAGAGATCCGCAAGAAGACATGATCACTCACAACGAACGCCAACGACCTGTGATGGTGATCTGCATAAGATTTATGATGACTTTGAGCCGTCTCCACCCTATTTCTAATAAACTAAATCTTCTCCATTGTTTCTTGGACAAGTCTCGGCCCAACTAGTGAAGTTTCACCAGTTTCCACCCAACATAGTGGAGAACGACAAGGACGCCCATACAATGCTTCAAACGGAGCCATGTGTATCGAGGCCTGATAACTGTTATTGTATGAGAACTTCACTAAGGGTATATGATCCTCCCATGAGCCACCAAAATCCATTATACATGCCCGCAACATGTCTTCCAACATTTGTATCATCTGCTCGGATTGCCCATCTGTCTAAGGATGATACGCCGTGCTCATCGTCAACTGAGTCCCCAGGGCTTGCTGTAATGATTTCCAGAAATGAGATGTGAACCTAGAATCTCTATCTGAGACTATAGACACTGGTACACCATGTCTCTCTACCACTTCCCAGATATAGATTTTTGAAAGACCTTCTACCGTATGGGTTTCACGAACAGGGATTAAATGGGACGACTTGGTTAGGCGATCCACTATCACCCAAATGGCATCGTGTTTCCAGACCATTCTTGGAAGACCTGTAACAAAATCCATTGCTATCTACTCCAATTTACACACTAAGATAGGTAAAGACTGTAACATACCAGCTGGTCTCTGATGCTCTTCTTTAACCTGCTGACATGTTAAGCATTGCGAGAAGAACTTAGCCACCTTCTTTTTCATGCCGCTCCACCAAAACTGCGCCTTTAGCGCCTTATACATCTTAGGTGTACCAGAATTTACTTCCCATCTTGAATGGTGGTAAGCATGAAGGATTTTTTCCTGAAAAACCATGAGTAAAACCATCCGATCTCTAAAACACAAAACTGAACCCACTTCCAGTTTCCAACCATCAATGGTCTCCCCACCATTGAGTTTTGAACTCATTACTAGACATTCTGCATTATATGTTTGTGCCTCTTTGACCACTTTTACCAGATCAGGAACAAGCTTAGCTAAAAAGAAAACCACAACATCACCTCAGTCTTCACATTCCACATGCATGTCGGCTAAGACCGACATCAACTGCCATTCATCTGAATATTCCTTTTCCAGCTTCCTGCTTAATGCATTGGCCACCGAATTGCCCTTTCCCGGTGTATACATTAAGTAAAATTCTAACATTTGAAGATACTCCATCCATCTCCTCTGCCTCAGATTCAAATATCGTTGTGAGAAAATGTGTTTCAAGCTTTTTTGATCTGTAAACATAGTAAATTTCTCACCAAAGAGATAATGTCTCCATGTTTTCAAGGCATGGACGACTGCAGCCAACTCCAAATCATGTGTTGGGTAATTTTTATCATGCACCCTCAATTGCCTTGATCCATAAGCAACCACATGGTCTCCTTACATGGGAACACAAACTTACCCTATTCACGAAGCATCACAATGCACCATGTATCCTTGCCCTAATTCTGGAAAGATTAAGATAGGTGCTGATGTAAGGAGAACTTTCAACTCTTGAAAAGATCTCTGACATTCCTCAGTCCATTGAAATGCACTGTTCTTCTTTGTCAATGCTGTCATAGGTGAAGCTAGTCGTGAGAAGTCATGGACAAAGCGTCGGTAATAACCAGCTAGACCAAGAAAACTTCGCATTTCAAAGACATTATTCGGCGGTTTCCAAGAAAGAACAACTTCTATCTTTTCTAGATCCACTGAAACACCTTTATCAGAAACAACATGGCCCAGAAAACATACCTCTTGTATCCAAAAATCAAACTTTGATAATTTGGTATACAACTGATGGTCTCGCAAGATTTTAAACACTATCTCCAAGTGTTACTCATGATCAGCCCTTGTTCTTGAATACACCAATATATCATCCACAAACACCACAACAAAAGAATCCAGATATTGCTGAAATATCCGATTCATCAAATCCATGAAGACTGCTGGTGCATTCGTAAGACCAAAAGGCATGACTACATATTTGTAGTGGCCATATCTGCTTTTGAAGGTTGTCTTCAGAATATCCTCCTTCCGAACTCGCAACTAGTGATATCCTGACCGCAAGTCAATTTTTGTGAACCACTAAGCTCCCCTCAATTGATAAAATAGGTCATCAATGCATGGAAGTGGATATATATTCTTTATCATAACTTGGTTAAGTTTACGAAAGTCCACACATAGCCTCAAAGTTCCATCTACTTTCTTTACAAACAAAACTGGTGCTGCCCACAGAGACACGCTTGGGTGAATGAAACCCTTGCTTTCCAGTTCCTCTAACTGCACTTTAAATTCCCATAACTCTGTTGGTGCTATCCTATAATATGGAAGTGAGATAGGACTGGTCCTGGGAAGAATATCAATCGTAAACTCCACTTCTCTTACAGGTGGTAACCCTGAGAAGTTTTCAGAAAAAAACCAGGAAATTGATCCACCACAGCTAGAAAACTATTTTCCGCGATCTCTTCTAATGATGCCAAATTCAACGCTGCCAATTGGTAATAAATCATTCCCACCATTGGTTCCAACAAGCTCTTTTCCCCCTTCTTTACCATTCTCTCTACTCTAAAGAGATGGTCGATGCCGTCCTTAGTCGTGAAACTAACCGTTCTCCTATAACAGTCAATGTGAGCCTTAAAACTTGTCAACCAATCCATACCCAGGATTATATCATATACATCCATATCCAACATAGAGAAGTCCCATTTCATCTTAGCTCCATCAACAGTTATAGCACATGCTCTACACACGAAGGCTTGACATTCTCTTTCACCAAGAGGAGTTTGCAGTTTCAATATAGAAGGCATCATTTCCAGTTTTAAGTTCATCAAAACAGCAATATGAGAAGCAAGAAAGGAATGCAATGCACCGGTATCAAACAACACTTGCACAAAGGTAGAATTCAAAATAATCATACCTCTTACTGTTGATGGTCCAATGTGATCATCAACAATCATCTGCTCATCTCCATACAATTGCTTTGTCGCTGCACTGTTCTCCTTGTTGCCTTGCAGAGATTTCCCTAGTTGAGGAGTCATGGTATTTCGAGAATCACCATGGCTAGCTATGTTATGCTGATGAGACTGACTCTATTGTCCTCATCCTGTCGAAGCATATTATGCTTGCGATGCCTGGGAAGTGTCACGTGCACCCAACCTCAGAGTATTTCTACAATAGCGCTATAGATTCTCTATATGATTGAAATTGTGACATTATATAGGTTGCATCGTACACTCTCTCTTTATGTGATCAGTTGAGCCACATTGAAAATACCTGGCTTTAATTATGGGTTGTGGAGGAAGATTCACCGATCCAGTCGTCTGATTCCAATTCGCACTCCCACCTTGGAAGTAGGTGTCCCTCTTCCGCTTGTTCCTAGCATTAGAGTTCCCACCCGTTCCCTTGTGTATCATCATACTTCCTCCTCCCATAACTCTCAAGATGTCTCTTTCAGCTACTGTTTCTCTGTTTACCATTTCCGTATAATCCATAATACAGAGCACAACTATCTTCGAGCGAATCTCCTGTCGCAACCCTGATTCAAAGATGCGGGCCTTCAGTGACACACTTGCAGCAACTTCTAGTGTAAAGCGCACTAAATTCATGAATTTATCTGCATATTCCGTGACAGAGGATTCTCCTACTTCAGGCTGAAAAATTCCGTCATCCTCTAGGTCTTGAATGTGTGACGATAGAATTATTTATTGAACAATTCCTCAAATTCCTCCTAGCCCAGGCCTTGATCCACCTTAGCCTGCACCACTAGCTGCCACCACTATCGTGCAAGATCCTCCAGTATATACGTCTCCAACTTTACTTTCAGTTCTTCTGGTGTGCTGATGAAATCAAAGATACAATTCATCCTACTCAGCCACACCTCTGCTCTTTCTGGTTCCGAATCACCCCGGAAGATGGGTGGATTCTGCTTCTGGAACTGGACGAAATGGTCTACATGCCTTGACTCATCCCTTCGATTACCTGTGCCCACAGTCTGGAACGCTTGAACGATACTCTGAACCAGCTCTTGGTTCCCACGTGGTTCAGGTGCAACCACATTCTCCGCAGCTTCTTTAGGTTGGTTTCTACGATGTCTAACAGGTGCCATTTTCTATACAAACAACGCAGGCCGTTAGTCTCACTTCCTAGAAACTAAAGGCTTAACATTTCAATTTCTATCACATCAACTATCACATAATTGTTTTCCATCCATCAATATTTTCCACATGTTCAACCATTTTTGAAAACATCTCACATATTGTTTGAAAATCCACCCGTTTTCAAAATATACCAAATATCCACTTTTCAAAATATTTCATTTGAAAAATCAATTTTTGCATTTTTCAAAAATTTGCACCTCACCCCAAAATCATAAATCATTCTTAACAATGAGATATGCCATCCTAGTGGGAAGTCATTCCTATAATTCATGTCATACTCATCTCATTGGCTAAACCCATGACAATGAGATTTGTTATCCTATAAGTGTATCCAAAACACTTATGTACCCAACTCCCTGGTAACTTGAAGTTCAGCATAAATGGGTTAGCTACGTCATTTTATGCTATACATTTCAAGTTCTGACAATCCTACCCCTGTCTAAGATTGAAACCCAAGGAATAGACGAAAAGTAATTTCAACTCCATGACCGAGAACATCAACGACCACTTGTTAGGCAAGGACTGAACAAGCTGATACCATTTGTAAGGACCCACCAATTCTCATTGTCTTGAGAGCTCAATGAATCATTACTAGGACTTAAGCGACATCCCCAAGGTGCCAAAGGCTAGAAATAAATGCCGAAGGGTTTCAAAACAAGTGGGATACGATTTACCCTTTTAGAACATACCACAGAACCAACAACCATAATCAAACCAATCAACTAAATGATGCATGATAAAAACTAAGACAAATCAACCATTTATTTTATCATAAACCAACCAAGAGTAACACAACAAAAACCAACACTAAATCAGAGTAAACAGTGGAAAGACAAACTAAAAGACCACAAGACGACAACCCAACTCCATGCTCCACAAGCTCCAAGATCCAACATCACGAACCAGCCCAAGCATCACGAGGTAGTGCTATAAACATGTTCCACTTTACCTTTGCCAACATCCTGGTATATGACATCTGCAAAAGCACCAACGTTCCAAATCAGGGGGTGAGTAATGAAACTCAGTAGGTTTTCCCTATTGACTTCCCAACCCATGCCTCTAGGATAAAACAATTTTAGCACATTTATATAAAACAATTTATATAAAAAAATTCAAAAAGCAGTTCACAATATAACAAGTTCCATGTCAAAACCATTTTCCAACAAAACCCATCTTTCTCAAGAAAAGAAATCAAGCAAAGTTCCCAATTCCATTCACACTTCCATTTGGCATATTCGTTCCATTTCACCAATCCACACAACCAACCATGAATGCAACCTGGACCTCCCTATACTTACGAGTGGTGAGTTATCCTTCCACTAAGCCGTCACTTATTGGAAAACCTTGACGGGGGTACTTCACAACCTTATCCATCCCAACCTATTGATGGGGGGACTTCTCGCCCTTATCCATCCCAATCTTTTTATGGGTGTACTTCTCGCCCTTATCCATCCCAATGCATATGAACACACACAAAAACCGATGCAATTCATGCCCAAAACCAAGTGTTTTCAAAACCTTTCAATAAATCATCACCCTTTTATTGAAAACCATTTCATTAAAGCAGCGAAACCATAGCCAATTTAAAAGCACCATTTTAAATTTACTTCAACAACCACTTTCCAAAAACACACAATTTTCATCACCCGTTACTAAAAAGGGGTTTCAACCATTATTTCACAGAAGATAAATAAACCATTTCAATCAAGGAAACCAAATTAAAACTAAGCCTTCTAGTTCTAAGAAAGAGGAATTGGGAGTGAAGCCACCATCCTCAAAGGTTTTGATGAAAACCCTAACAAATGAAGAACGTACAAGAAAACCGGCTCGATTCACCAAGGATCCTCCTTAGATCTCTTCTCCTAACACAACCAAGACCAAAACTCATCATGTTTTTCATCCACACACTTAGATCTACCCATAACGGGTGTAGATCTAAGAAACCGAGATATGAAGAGAAGTAGATCTAATTAGATCTAAGAAACCATTCAAGAACGAAGGAGAACGATCACGTACCTCAAGAATACGACTTCGATTCGCCAAGAGAAGCCTTCGGATTGCCTACGGGATGATGGGAGAACCCTCTTTGACCTTAGGAGAACTAAAATCCCGAGTTAGGGCTGCTTAGGATCTTTAATGAGGCAATTAGAGGCAAAACGAGTTAGATCCACAATTTAAGGATCTAATTTTAAGTGACCGCACAGTTAGTCCGCACAGTTTGACAAACCGTGCGCTAACCATGCGTTGGCTACTGCCTTGGACACCCTTCTCGCATGGTTTGGCTGCATGGTTAGGCAAACCATGCGCCGACCGTGCAGAAGCCACTGCCTCCAAGACCCACTGCGCACGGTTTGGCTGCATGGTTAGACAAACCGTGCGCTGACCGTGCGAATTCCCCTTTGCCTCAAAACATCATTCCAAGTTCTCCCGACTTTCCAATTCAACACACTTAACTTTAAAACCAAGAAAAGAATCAAGAAAGGGTTAAATACCAGAAACTGGGGGTACTAAAACATCCCTATCCGATCAACATGGGGTGGCCATCAAGTGACCATGCCACAGAAGTTGCCGCAGGGTGCCACCGCTGTGGTCTAGATAGACCACGACCCTTCAGCCGCATTATGTGCCCCCCTGCCACGTCTGCCTAATCTTTCTGCTGGCATCATGAAGGTGGCAGTTTCCACAAGGATCTCCTCTGCTGGTAGTCGATCCAGAAACCACTGCTGCTAGGTGGCCGCACCACCACTGGAACCATCGTGTGCCGGTGGTGGCAAGCCTCATTCTGCGTGTCATCACCATCACCACAATGACCCATTTTCCGAACCGTGAGCACCGTCACAATACATGGGTCTCCGTCTCCATTTCCATGTGATCCAAATTATCTCACCATCGATCTGGGGGTCCGGCCACATTTCAAACCTCCTAGAAAGAATTTGATGCAACCATGGGGGTCCTCCGACGAAGAATGAAAGTGAGAGAGAGAGAACCATGAACACCCAAGGAAACAATGTTGGCCTTGTTTATTCGGCCTTTATTTATCCTGTTAAAAAAAGGGGAACTAAAAAATACAGATAATCACTAAGGTATAACCCCCTTTAATCCCACAACATTACTACTCACCCCGCATGGAATATTGGTCTGTGGATCAACCTATTTGTGGGTTGATCCGCATTCGTCATTGAAATAAAGAATAAGTAAGAATGATAACACAAAATTAAAACCCCTACCTAGGATTGGATCATCTACTGTTGTGGATTCATTATTGACTATCCTTCAAAGAGTGATCTTGATCCGTGCCTTCGTCATCATTGTTGATTCATTATTCATTACCAATCGTCACCCTCCAATGCTATTTCTCTAGAGTTTGCATGGAATTCTCCAAGATCATCCTTAGATCCCTCATCCATATCAAACTATTAATTGAATAAATTCATTTTAGCGTTGCTGTTTTGCTGAGATGCAGCATCGCCACACTGCTTCATTTATGAAGGGTAACGGCTGGTTACTCATTGTGTCATAGCGCCAATATGAGACTTTTTTAGGAAGAAATAAAATAAAGTTCTTTTAGTTTATTTTATTTTTATTTAAGACATCAAAAAATTAGCCTTTTCTCTTGACCTGTGATGGTCAAGGTTAGGCCCTACCTATGGTAAAGTCACCATTTTGGACGCAACAATGCCCTCAAATTTTTGATCTGGGAACCAATTTAGAAGTTAATAAAACCACAAACACATCCTTAAAAATGTTCAAACATTTATTCTAGGTACTATGGACCTTGGAATCATGTTCCATCTCAGTGCCTAGTTTAGAAATAATCCATATAAAAACAAAAAAAATCATTGAAACTACAAGACATTACAACCTAGTTGACTAGCTCAATAGCAGAGGCGGTCGAGGAGGTGGCAGTGATGTGGACTAATATCTGGCCTCATGGGATAACTAGATCTGAAATTGAAACTTTGAGGTTTCAAATCACATATAGGTTGAAGAATATCACATCACCCCTAAAATCATCTTTATAAACTTCAGGTCTCACCATTTTGAAAGTACCATCACATCTAGGGATTTTAGCCCCCACCAGGCCATTGGGAACAACGACATTAGCATCCTTGAGGATCTATAATATATCCTATCTTAAATCATGAAATGAAACATATATCTCCAAATTCATAGATTTATTCATCTTTCTGTTAGATAAAATAAAAAATTAAAATATATGTAATTTAGAGAATCCAATTTTTTAAAATTGAAAAAACATTAGAAAAACATAAATAGAGATGTGTAAAAATGATATACAGAAGAAAAGTCATTGTAAAAAAAATGGAAAAAAATTTATAATTACAAAAAATTTAGAAAATTTGACTACGCATATTTGGGCATGATGGAATCATTAAAGAAAATAACTGTAAGTTTTATTGTAACTTCTTCCCAATTAGAGGTAGTCTAAGGAAAAACACAATTGAAAGTAAATATATTGGATGATCAATTGGGTTCATGGAATTAATTTTCAACTGATATTGCCTATACTTGAAGTTTTCTTGGAGTTGATGAAAGTAGATCAATGAAGGAACCAAGCTAGATCAATGCTTAATGAAGAGATCCACATATGGAATTTTAAGGGAAAAAAATTAAGTGTAGAGAAAGGAAATGGAAATTGAAAGATCATAGGGAAACTGTAGAGGATCAATGATTACTAGAGATCAATTCCTGACAAGGATATACACATATGAAATTTTAAGGGGAAAAAAGAAATAAAATCAAATGCAGAGAAGATAAATGGAAGTTTCAATATCACAGGGAAAAAACATTTAGAAAATGAAATATTTCAAAAGGTCTTCGACCTGTGAGGAGTAAACTGAGATAGTTGAGGAGAAAATATAAATATATGAACTAAAGTATTGACCATGGAGCATGTGTTGAACCTATCAAGAGAATAAAATAATTGGAATTGTTTCATGGTTTAATGGGAAAAATATATTTCAATGACTATTTATTCATGATAGTGTATAAACATATATAACATGCTACCAATATTCTATGAGAATATAGATATAAAAAATGATACCAGTGAATATAGTACAGTAATAATGATGGGAAACACATATGCATCATGTAAACTATGTATACACTGAATACTATAAATAAAACATACCAAAATTGAATGGGAACACATATAAATCATGGTAGTATAAAAGAAACATACTAATGTTAAGGAATTACATGCCAACACAACATACCAATAAACATATACAACATGAAAACATATTCAACATACAACACATCAATTAAGACACACACAACATGATAATATATGGTTTTTCATTATGTAAATCACCCTTGGAGTGGTGTGTAAGACTGGAGACATAGAAAATAACTTACACTGAAAAAAATCACTATTGATGAGGGATTTCATGTCACGTGTAAGAAACACTATGATAATAAATTTAAATGATAATTAATAAAAAAACATATCATGATAAATAAAAAACAATATAACAAATAGTTCATGATTATAAAAAATTTATGAGAATCATAAAATTATTTTATCACCTTTCAATCTATGACAAAAAAATGGTATATTGATCCCTATGAAAATCATGGTTGGAACTATTACTGATATTTGTGATAAAAGAGACCTAAACTATTTATGAAAATAGAAATAGAAAAGAAATAATTGTATTGATGAAAAATTACCTTGATTCTTTGTTACCATTGCATTTAAAAACTAAATATAGTGATAAGGAAACCTAAATAAAAGAAGACCTGTAAGCTCATTGGGAATAGTTTTAATGATCATGCAATATAATATCAAACTAGATATCTTAAATAACCTCGCATTTGGCAGAACATGAATCAAATAATGAAACAAAAACATCAAGATACAAATTTAGAATAGGGGGGGAGTCTCTAATCATATCTAGGATAAGTTGTAATAAGGGGGACTCGGATTTGTGAAGGAGCCTATTGAAGAAGTGGCTAATTGATTAGGATATTTTTTGAGATTGATGTTGTCTAAGGATGTTTTCAAACATTGGAAAGAATTTTAGACATTGGATGACTACTCGTTGTGTAACACCCCACCCCTATCTCGTTGGCTTGAAAATGTGGTGAGGGATACTTGGACTTAAGCGACGTTCACAAGGCACCAAAGGCTGGCAATAAATGTTGAGGGCTTCAAGAACAATTGGGGAACAATTTGCCCTTGTGACAAAACCAACCCAAAAACCACAACTAAATGATGCATGACAACAAAACCAAACTCAAACATTACCAAATACAACCAGATAATCCATAATCTCACATGCCAACACAACCCAATACAACATCAGAGTACAATGCGAAAGACTCAAAAGAACACCATGAGCCATGACACCACCACAGCTCCACAACAAGATCCAAGATCTAAGCTCCACCAAGACATCACAACACACCACTAAAGGAGGTTTATGCCTTACCTTTTCCCACGTCACGGTACACAACATCTGCAAAGATACCAACATTACAAAGCAGGGGGTGAGTACTAAAACTCAGTAGGATTTCCCCAAATGACTTCCCTACACACCCCACTAGGATAAAACCGTTAGCACATTAATATAAAACAGTTTATATAAAATAATCACAAGTGAAACCATTACCATAAGACAACCATGATCTTACCAAGCCATCACACCCAAACCAATAAATCAAGGGAAAGCCAACCGGCAAGCCACAACCATTCCAACATTTACCCATTAGCACAACAATTACATCTTGTAAAGCAGTACACAACAAAACAATCATAACGGTGGAGCTTCTGTCCAACCCGTTTCATCCATTTACAACTAGTGGCTCTTCCCGTACACTTATCATTGATGGTGGTCCTTCCGTCCACTATCCATCCCCCTTTATTATAGTGGTACTTCCCACCCAATTCCACACAATGATTCAACCAATCACAACCAAGAATATAATCCATCACAGTCACAACAACATCATGTAATAAACCAATTCCATTACATGTCAATTCACTTCAATAAATCACCCATTTATTGAAAACCATTTTCCATGCCAAACCCTATTTCAATAAAACAAATTTTTTATTGAAAACCATTTCTATCAATAATTTTAAAAAATCAACCATATCATCCCATTTTAAAATTTCCATTTTAAAATCCACAACAAAAGCATTTCACCATAAAACCCTCTTTTTCCCAAAAATCCCCAAAACATCACCCAAGGGGTTTTCCACCAATTTCATAGATCAAAACACAATTAATTTTAAGCACAAAAAATTAATTGTAACAAGGAACCACTAGTTCTAACCAAGTGGAGTCGAGAGAGAATCCACCTACCTTTAGGGTTCCGGAGAAATCGACCCACGAACAACCGTGCCTCAAATCCAGCGAACGCACCACCGAAACCTCTCTAGATCCCTTTCCCTAACATCCACAAGCCTTAATATTAACATCCAAGGCAACAAAAACCCTATATCTAGACACACCAAGTGTTGATCTAGAACACCGAGAGATAGAGAGATGTAGATCTAGAGGAAACCACAAGAGGAGAGACTTACCCAGGAGAAACCACCTTGAAACCCCTTCGAATCGCTTCCAAAACATGTGGGAGAGCCCCTACAACCCTTGAGAACCGAAAATACCGATTGAGGCTCGAGTGGGAGAAGATTTTGGAGTGAAATGAGGCAATCCTGAGTGATCCTGGAACTTATAACCCTAACTTTAAGTGGCCGCACGGTTAGCCCGCACGGTTTGGAAAACTGTGCGCTAACCATGCGCACACCACTGCCTCGAGAGCCAGGGTCTGCACGGTTTCCTCACACGGTTTGGAAAACCGTGTGCAGGCCGTGCGAGGCATACTATCTCAAGAACAAGGGTCCGCACAGTTTCCTGGGAAACCCACACGGTTTCCACTAACCATGCTCAAACTGTGCACCCCTTTAAAAGCCTCTAAACTCATCCAAAACAATTCCAAACTCTCCCAAAATCTTCCCAACTCATTCCATGCACTTTGAATACATAAAAATTCATAAAAAAGGCCATATAACTCAAGCTGGGGGTGCTACATTCTCCCCAACATTGGACTTTTCATCCTCGGAAAGTAGTGAACCCGCCCTTTGCCGAAAGAGATCGGGCCACTGCTCGACCATCTCTTTCTCCCGCTCCCAAGTCTCCTCTTGAATCTGACCATGTTGCCAAAAAACACAAACTAAATCGATGATTTTACCATGCAAGACTTTCTATTTCCTATCCACAACCCACACTGGAATGTGCACCAATGAAGCATCCAGTTCTTGCTCAACATGATCCCATCGAATCACATGGTCACAATCAAGATGATACTTTTTCAACTGCGACACATGAAACACATTTTGCACCGCACTAAACCGTGGTGGCAAAGAAAAACAATAATCCACCTCACCAAACTAATCAATAACCTCAAAAGGTCCAATATACCTCGGAGATAGCTTTCCCTTCTTCCCAAACCGACGATGTCCCAACCTAGGAGAGATCCTCAAGAATACATGATCACTCACCTGGAACGACAATGTCCATCGACGATGATCCGCATATGATTTATGAAGACTATAAGCCATCTCCATTCTCTTCCTAATCAACTTGATCTTCTCCGTAGTCTCCTGGAAAAGAATCAATCCAACCATCAAGAACTCACCCGTTTCCACCCAACATAGTGGAGAATGACACGACCGCCTGTACAATCATTCAAAAGGAGCCATCTGTATGGATGCATGATAATTGTTATTGTATGAGAACTCAACCAATGACAAGTGCTCCTCGCACGAGCCACCAAAATACATGACACAAGACCTCAACATATCCTCCAGGGTTTGTATCATCCACTTGGATTGACCATCTGTCTGAGGGTGATACGCCGTACTCATCGTCAACTGCGTTCCAAGGGCTTGATATAAGGATTTCCAGAAACGAGATGTAAACCTCAGATCTCTATATGATACAATCGAATCTGGAACACCATGCCTCTTTACCACCTTCAAGATATAGATTTTGCATAGATCCTCCACCGTATGAGATTCACGAATCGGGATGAAATGGACAGACTTCGTTAGCCAATCCACTATCACCCAAATGGTATCGTGCTTCTTGACTATTCTTGGGAGACCTGTGACAAAATGCATCACTATCTTCTCCCACTTCCAAACAGGGTTGGTAAAGACTGCAACATTCCTGCTGGCCTCTGATGCTCTACCTTGACCTGCTGACAAGTCAAGCATCTCAAAACAAACTCAGCCACACTTCTCTTCATACCAGCCCACCAGAACTACGCTTTCAATGATTTATACATCTTCTAAATTCCAGGATGAACATCCCACCTGGAATGATGATACGCCCTGAGAAGATCCTCCTGACAAGTAACTGGTACAACCATCTGATTCTGAAAACACAAAACTGAATCTCTATTCAGTTTCCAACCCTCAATGGTCTCCTCACCATTGAGTCTCAACCCCATGGTCACACACTCAGAATCAGATATCTGTGCCTCTCTAACCAGGACAACCAAGTTAGGAATCAATAAAACCAGAAAGAAGACCACTCTATCACCCTGGTCCTCACATTCCAACCTCATATCAGCTATAACCGACATCAACTGCCACTGGTCTGATGCCTGTATCACCACCTGAGCATATGATTTTCTACTTAATGCATCTGCCACCGAATTTCCCTTACCCAGTGTGTACATCAAGTCAAAATCAAACATCTAGAGATATTCCATCCATCTCCTTTGCCTCAAGTTCAAATCTCTTTGTGAGAAAATGTGTTTCAAGCTCTTATGATTTGTATATACTCTGAATTTCTCACTAAAGAGATAATGACGCCACACTTTCAAAGCATAGAACACTACTGCCAACTCCAAATCATGAGTTGGGTATTTCTTCTCATTCACCCTCAACTTCCATGATCCATATGCAACCACATGATTCCATTTCATGAGAACACACCCCAACCCTGATCCCGATGCATCACAATACACCACATACCCTTTTCCTAATTCTAGAAAAACCAAGATTGGTGCTGATGTAAAACAACCCTTTAGCTCTTCGAAAAACTACTGACACTATTAATTCCACTGGAATGGAACATTCTTTCTTGTCAAATCTGTCATCGGCGAAGCCAAACGTGAAAAATCACGAACAAAACGCTGATAATACCCAGCTAGACCAAGAAAACTTTGTATCTCAAACACATTCTTTGGCGGTTTCCACGAGATAATGGCCTCTATCTTTTCTGGATCCACTGAAACACCCCTTTCAGAAATTACATGGCCAAGAAAAAGAAGTTCCTGTATCCAAAAATCACACTTTGAAAATTTTTCATACAACCGATGATCCCTCAAGATATCCAACACTGTCGCCAAGTGCTGCTCATGCTCCACCCTTGTCTTTAAATACACCAGAATATCGTCAACAAACACCACCAAAAATGAATCCAGATATCTTTGAAATATCCGATTCATCAATTCCATAAACACCGCTGGCGCATTCGTTAGACCAAAGGGCATAAAAACATATTTATAATGGCCATATCTACTTCTGAAAGCTGTTTTAGAAATATCCTCCTTCCTCACCCACAATTGATGATATCCCGACCTCAGGTAGATCTTGGAGAACCACTAGGATCCCCTCAACTGGTCAAACAAATCATCAATTCCTGGAAGTGGATATCTATTATTTATCATAACTTGGTTAATTCTACAATAATCAACACATAGCCTCAAGTTTCTATCCACCTTTTTCACAAAAAACACTGGTGCTACCCACAAAGACGTGCTAGGCTGGATAAAACCTTTGTTTTCCAACTCTTCCAACTGGATCTTCATTTCCCGCAATTCAGCTGGTGCCATCTGATAAGACGGAAGTGAGATAGGACTGGTCCCCAGAAGGAGATCAATCGTAAACTCCACTTCTCTTACGGGAGGTAAACCAGAGAATTCATTAGGAAAAACATCCATGAACTGATCCACCACTATCGGAGGAACACTATGCTCAACACCCTCTACCGATTACAATGCAACACCTCCAACTGATACGATAACGTACCCACTACTGGTGCCAAAAAACTCGTTGCACCCTGCCTTTCATGCTTCTCTCCTCTAAAGAGATGTATAACGCCATCATGTGTCGTAAAATCCATTGTCCGCACATCACAGTTAATGTGGGCCTTAAAAGCCACCATCCAATCCATTCTCAGGATTACATCATATCCATTTATCTCAAGCATTGAAAAGTTCCACACTATCTCAACCTCGCCCACAATGATACAACATTCTCTACACAAGAAAGCTCAACACTCTCTTCGACCCAGAGGAGTTTGAAGTTTCAAAACCGAGGGCATCATTTCTACCCTTAAACCCAACAAATCAACCACACATGCAGCAATAAAAGAGTGTGAAGCACTCGTATCAAACAAAACTTGAATCAAGGTAGAATTTAAAAGAATAGTACCTCACATTGTGGATGGTCCCGACCGATCATCCACCACAACCTGCTTAGCCCCGAACACATGTTTTCTTGACACACTCTTCTTTTTATTGCTCTACTGAGGCGTCTTGGTATTCCGAGAATCACCATGACCCACTTTACTCTAATGACAAGGGGTGTGCTGCTGTCCTTGTCCCATCGAAGAAAACGACGTCTGCGATCCCTGAGGAGTGTCATGCGCACATGACCTTGGAGCATTCCGACAATAATGATGCAGATGGCCCATCTTCTTACAATTATGACATGCTCGAGGTTGTTCCGTACAATCCCTCTTAATGTGGCCTGTAAAACCACACTGAAAACATCCCAGCTTGCTCTGGGGATTTGGAGGAAGATTCACTGATCCTTCCGTCGGATTATATGTTATATTCCCGCCCTGGGAATAAGTGTCCCTCTTCTGCTTGAACCCAGCATCAGAGTTCCCACTATTCTCCATGGGTACCACCATGCTTCCCCCGTCCGGAGCTCCCAAAAAATCCCGCTCATCCACCGAGGCTCTATTTACCATCTCTTTGTAATCATCTATACACAACACCACTATCTTTGAACAGATTTATTGCCTTAATCCTGCTTCAAAGATCCTTGATTTCAATGAATTGCTACCCCCCACCTCGGGTGAAAACCTCACTAAGTTCATAAAATTAGCTGCATACTCCATCACTGACATAAGCACATACTTCAAACTGAATAAATCAGTCATACGCTGAATTATAAACGTATGTGGGTAAAATTTTTTATTAAAAAATTACTCAAAGCCATACCACATCATACCCTAGTCCGTCCCCTCTTGGACTATCAACTCCCACCACTTAAGAGCAAGATCTTATAACATTTACGTAGCCAAATTCACTTTTAACTCTACCGGAGTTCCCAAGAACTCGAAGATCTTGTTCATTCTATTCAACCATGCTTCTGACCTCTCTGGCTCTAAATCACCCTTGAAGATGGTTAGATTCTACATTTGAAACTGAACCTCATGATCCACATACATTGGTTTATCCCCTCTATTTCCACTTCCCACAGCTTGGAAAGCTTGCACTATACTTTGCACTAGATGCTGGTTCACCTGAGGCTCAGGTGCAACCACATTCTCTGCAGCCTCCTCCGGTTGGTCTCTACGATGCCTACTCGGTTCCATTTATATAAACAGAGAACAAACAACCATGAGTCTCACTTCCATAGACATCACGAAATCCCATTTCAAATCACATTACACAACATTATCACAACAAGTATTTCCACCAGTTCACATTTTCCACATGTTCCATGGTTCACCATTTTGAAAACCAAACCATTTTCAAAATACCCATTTATTCACATTAAAATTTCACACATTCATATCACATCATAAATCATTATACCACAATGAAATATGAATCCTAGTGGGAAGTCATTTCTACCATGCATGCCATGCTCATCTCATTGGCTACACCCACGACAATGAGATTTCCAATTCCTATAAGTGTCTCCAAAACACTTATGTACCCAACTCCCTTATAACTTGAATTTCAGCATAAAAGGGTTAGCTACGTCCTTTTATGCTATACATTCCATGTTTTGACATTCCTACGCCTTGTTACCATCCTGAATCAAGTAATTTAACACAATGAATGTCAACACCAAATCCGAAGATCAACTCCAAAGGACCGAAAAAACTGATACCACTTGTAACACCCCGCCCCTACCTCATTGGCTTGAGGAGGCGGTGAGAGATACTTGGCCTTAAGCGATGTTCCCAATGCAGAAAAGTCTGGAAATAAATGCCGAGGGCTTCGAGAAAAATTGGGGAATGATTTTATGTTGAGACAAAACCAACCCAACAACCACAACTAAATGATGCATGTCAACAAAACCAAAATCATACATTACCAAAGACAACCAGATAATCCATAATCTAACATGCCAACACAACCCAATACAACATCAGAGTACAATGCGGAAGACTCAACAAGAACCCCACAATCCATGACACCACCACAGCTCCACACCAAGCTCCAAGCTCCAAGTTCCACCAAGACATCACAACGCACCACTAAAGAAGGTTGATGCCTTACCTTTTCCCACGTCACAGTACACAACATCTCCAAAGACACCAACGTGCCAAAGATGGGGGTTAGTACTAAAACTCAGTAGGATTTTCCCAAATGACTTCCCTACACACACCACTAGGATAAACCGTTAGCACATTAATATAAAACAATTTATATAAAATAATCACAAGTGCAACCATTACCATAAGCCAACCATGCTCTTACCAAGCAATCACGCCCAAACCAAGAAATCAAGGGAAATCCAACCGGCAAGCCACAACCATTCCAACATTTACCCATTATCACAACAATTCCATCTTGAAAATTAGTACACAATAAAACAATCATAATGGTGGAGCTTCCGTCAAACCCGTTTCATCCATTTACAACTAGTGGCTCTTCCCGTCCACTTATCATTGATGGTGGCCCTTCCATCCACTATCCACCCCCCTTTATTATAGTGTTACTTACCTCCCACTTCCACACAACGATTAAACCAATCACAACCAACCATATAATCCATCACGGTCACAACAACATCATGTAATCAACCAATTTCATTACATGTCAATTCACTTCAATAAATCACCCATTTATTGAAAACCATTTTCCATGCCAAACCCTATTTCAATAAATTTTTTTTTATTGAAAACCATTTTTATCAATCATTTTCATAAATCAACCATAGCATCCCATTTTAAAATCTCCATTTTAAAATCAACAACAAAAGCATTTCACCACAAAACCCTCTTTTTCCCAAAAATCCCCAAAACATAACCCATGGGATTTTCCACCAATTCTTCACATCAAAAAACAATTAATTTCAAGCACAAAAAATTAATTGTAATAAAGAACCACTAGTTATAACCAAGTGGAGCCAAGAGAGAAGCCACCTACCTTTAGGGTTCTCGAGAAATCGACCCACGAACAACTGTGCCTCAAATCCGGCGAATGCACCACCAAAACCTCTCTAGATCCCTTTCCCTAACATCCACAAGAATTAATATTAACATAAAAGGCAACCAAAACCCTATATATAAACACAAAAAGTGTAGATATAGAAAACCTATAGAGAGAGAGAGATGTAGATCTAGAGGAAACCACAAGAGAAACTAGATAAGAGACTTACCCGGGAAAAACCACCTTGAAACCCCTTCGCATCGCTTCCAAAACGTGTGGGAGAGCCCCTACAACCATTGAGAACCGAAAATCCCAAGTGAGGGTCGAGTGGGAGAAGATTTGGAGTGAAATGAGGCAATCCTGAGTGAGCCCGGAACTTATAACCCTAACTTCAAGTGGCCGCATCGTTAGCCCGCACGGTTTGGAAAACCGTGCGCTAACTGTGCGCACGCCCCTGCCTCGAGAGCCAGGGTCCACACGGTTTCCTCACATGGTTTGGAAAACCGTGTGCATGTCGTGCAAGGCCTACTATCTTGAGAATAAGGGTCCGCACGGTTTCTTGGGAAACCCACACGGTTTCCACTAATCGTGATCAAACCATGCACCCCTTTAAAAGCCTCTAAAATCATCCAAAACCATTCCAAACTCTACCAACCTCTTACCAACTCATTCCATACACATTAAATACATAAAAATGCATAAAAAGGCCACATACCTCAAACTGGGGGTGCTACACGTTGAACCCTAGGATGAATCCTACCCAGGGTAAATAAGTGATGAACACCGAGCTTGCTGAGTTAACTTGATGGAATATGTGAAGTGTATATGGTTTAGTGGAATTGAGAGCACTCGATTATGTTGATAAAATGATGAACGACAACCTGATTGGATAACTTAGATTGGATCTTGAATAATAAGTCGCTAGTATTAAGGTTTTCTAAAAATACAACGAAGGGGGGAAGATTGACAGAGAGCCACTGACCTTGGGTGTCATCAGTGGTTGGTGAGGGGATGACACCTAATTGAGGCTTGGATAGCGAAGATAGACTTTGAGGGATAGATCCAGAGGGTTATGTCTACATAGGGAATATAAAGAATGATTTTCAGGGGGAATGGTCGTAAAGAGACCATCATACATAGGATAAAGCAACAAGGAAAACATCATACAGAAATCGGGGGGAATTCGAGAGGAGGGAGATGAGGTAATGGAATATTGAGTAGGGAGGATTACAAGGAAGATTAGGGTTAACCCAACTTTAATAGATAATATATATATATATATAAATATAATTATTGAAATAGTTTATGTTAAAAAGTATACTTGTACTCCACCCGTGCGGTCACATGGGTCTATAATTATTTATTTAATTTTCACAATTTTTTTTTTGAAATTTGATCATTTATATGTATATTGAACAAATATAAATCACAAATGAATATTGGATTGGTGAATCCCGATCATCTTTGGATGTTGTTTTGGGATAATACTTGCATCTCATACTACGAACGAGGCCACAACTCCACAGGTCAAGCTCTATAGTGAGTTTGTTGGGGATTGTAGGGGGTAATGCGCCCCTAGTCTAGGGGTTGAAGGCCCCAAACACAAATTTTGGGGCATTATAGAAGCTTTAACTGATAGTAGAAGAGATGATCGGATGACACTGATAGAGCACTGTAGCAGTGAGGTCTTTGGCATGACTAATGTAGCAGGGTTGGCCGACGACAATGATAGGGTACTGTAGCTTTGCAGAATTCCAGCTGTTAGCCACTATAGCAGTTTGGACTTGGGTGGTCGCAACACTATAGTGATGTAGACTTCCATCAACATTTTACTATTTTATAAAAATATTTCTATTCAGTTGGTGGAATAATGATTTGTCCTTCCTATTAGCCCATTATGGGCTCGGATTTTGGGCGTGATTGAGAACCATGAGACTCCCTGTAATTTTGTGCTCTCAACTATAATGAAAATTTTGTCTCTCCATGGATGTAGGGATCATTTCCCGAACCATGTAAATCTATGTGTCCATGATCTTCTTCTTATTTTGTTTTACCTTCTACTCTTCTGTAAATAATTTTTTTCACTTCATTGCTCAATTTTTTTTTGTAACAATAAGGACCACATAAGAGAGGAATACAAGTTTGAATGTTACTAAATAATTAATATTGAAAGAAAAAATTCTTAGAAAAAATTATAAATGTTAGGGAAATAACTAAAAAACATATATGTAACATCCTGGATCCAGGTACCACTCAACGGTGCCCCGAAACCAGTTGGTCACATGACGTCAAGCGCATTTCCCCAAATGCCAGAGGCTGCTGACTAGTAGTGAGGGCCTAGGTCTAATAGTGGGGAAACTATGCCCTCATTTGTCAAAGTGTAGTGCAGCGGAAGGATATATAACATACAACAACGGAAGAAGTAAGCAATATACAACTGAAATGGACAAGTAAAGTAAAATAGAACCAAAAGTCATATATATAAAGATGCAGTATGTCACTATTCTATGAATGTATCCAGAATATGATACACTACAAGACAATACAATACAACTCAAAGTACAAGGTACAACCAAACAAATCAAAGTAGGGTAAACAAAACACAGTAGCATCACAAGCCTAAGCTCGGTCCCATGCTATCATACTCCTCTGCTACAATCATGTACCTGTATAGGGGCTCTTGCACCTATCGACACCTATAACAATATAGTCTATTTGGGCCAAAGACCTGACCCAAACATGACGTGAGAATAAATCCCAGTAGGCACCCACCAAAGGCCCATGCCCAACTGTGAGTGAAAAATGTGCAACAACAGTGTGGAAAAGTGAATGCAGTAAACTAGTAAGTACTCAAAAGTAACTATCACTACCGGTTTCATTGCCATTTTAATTATTACTTATCACCTCCAAGCTTGTGTTTCGTCTTGGTAGGTACAACATAAAAAATCACCACAATGAATATTCAAAGTATTTGTGTCCTCAGACATACTATACTACCCCCAGTTAACAAAATCATATAACCGTATGTGATTTTCCTCAAGCCTAATGATCATTGTCCTCAGGCATACATGATATTTCCCCTAAGAATAGAAACTACTGCCCACAGGCATAAACAAATATTACCCTCAGGCTAACCAAACACTACCCACAGGCTAATAGAACACTGCCTTCAGGCTAAAGGAACTGGGACGAGCCCAAAGCATAAACAAGAAATTTATATAACTTTCTATCAGGAAAATGTAATGAACAATATAACCATGGCATACCCTCAGGTATTCTGGCCAAACAGATAAACAGAGGAACGCACCCCTGGGGTGGTCCTGGATCCAAGCAGTGATCCCAAATAGCAGTTTAAACTTATCATTAGGTTAGCTATAGAATTATAGATATCCTTTTAGAAAAGTCATCAGCTATACGACACCCCAACCATGGGCTCGTAGCACAATAGTACACAATTCCACACAACAGTTGTAAATAAACATCAGACCACCTACCTTGATCGCCCCTGATCGATATACGTGAACAACACCTCCCAAAACGCCTGTGAACGACATTGATCTGGGATAAACTCTCACACATTCGACCTCAGATAACATTACCTCAGGAAAGAATTGGTAAGAAACACACAAGGAGAGGGAATAACTCACCTGCGTGGTTCAATTGAGACCATCAAAGAAGGATTCAGATTTCCAGTGTGCGGTCGGGAGATCTCCGAAGCTCCGACCTCCTCTCCCAGCTCCAAAATGAACTCAAAGCCTCTTCTGCCAAATGAGGAGGCTACTGTCCATTTTAAGTGAAAAATAGACTATACAGCGTGTACTTTACATCATTTAAATGTTCCTTTGGCGGCTACCTTCCACCGCGGCACAGTTCATCTGTCGACATGGGGCATGTATTCCTGATTACATGGCATGTACTATCGCTCTGCTGGAGGCTTCTTCCACCACCTTACTATTCACCTACCGACTGATTACACGACATATAAATACTAAGTACACAGTGTGTAGTCAGTTTTTACACCCTTCATCGCTGACATGCCTACATGCCCTATGTACTCATCCCACATGGCCAAAGTACATGGCGTGTGGAAAAGTACACGACGTGTACCCAAAAAATTTAGGATTTTCCCCCATTTTCCTTGTTTTCTCAAAAGCACTTAAGGAAAGAGGAAAATAAGAAACCTGTACCTCAAGAATAAGAATCAAGTTCTTACAAACTTCCCCCCTTAAAAAATTTTTTCCCCTAATTTCACTTCCAAGGTGGTGAAGATAAAGCTTAGAACAACTCCGGTCACTGAGCATGTACGTCAGTCTCCCGCTCCCAGGTTTCGTCCTGCACTCGATCATGATACCATAGCACCCGTATGAGAGGAACTTACTGAACTAAGAGAACCTTCGTGCTCCTATAAAAAATAATAATCAGATGCTCTTCAAAGGATGAATCGGCCTAAAGCTCAACCTCCTCAGGCTGAAAAACATGATATGCGTCTGAGTGATAACAACGCAGCTGAGATACATGGAAGACATCGTGCATGGCCTAGTACCTCTATGGCAACTGCAACCGATAGGCAACCGGCCCAGATCTCTCCATAATCTCAAATGATCCCACATTCCATGGTGAAATTTTAACCTACCTCTGGATCCGTCTGTATCCCAACCTCGATGAAACACGTAAGAAAACCTGATCCCCGACCACAAACTCCAAGGGTCGTCTGCGACGATTAGTTAAATATTTCTGACAAGACTGTGCGGTATCCATCCGCTTCTGAATCAACTTGACCTGCTCTGAAGTATCCGACATGAGACATGGTCCCAGTAAAGCTGCCTCACCTGCCCTCAACCAGCACAAGGGTGATCGGCAGGGCCTACCATAAAAAGCCTAATAAGGTTCCATCTCAATAGTTGCCTAAAAACTATTATTATAGGGAAAATCGACTAGGGGTATGTGATTCTACCAAGATTCCCCAAAGTCCAGGACGCATGCATGCAACATGTCCTCTAGCACCTATATCGTATGCTCTAACTGGCCATCGGTCTAAGGATGGTAAGATGTGCTCAGAAGCACCTGTGTACCCAGTTCCCTCTGAAAACTCTTCCAGAAACAAGATGTAAAATGGGCCTCCCTATCTAAAATGATAGAATGAGGGACCCCATGAAGACGTACAATCTCTCAGATATACAGATTTCTGATCTTTTTCACACCAAATGTCTCCTTGATCGGCAAAAAGTGAGCTAACTTTGTGAGTCTATCCACCACAACCCACACAACATCATTTCCTTGAGGTGACCTCATAAACCTAGTCACGAAGTCCATCGCGACATCATCCCATTTCCATTTCAGAATGGGTAACTGTTGTAACAGTTTGGCTAGCCTTTGTTGCTCCGACTTCACCTACTGATAGGTGGAACATCTCATAATAAAACCATCTATTTCCCTGCTCATACCCGGCCACCAATAGTGACGTCTCAAGTCACGGTACATTTTGGTAACTCCGGGATGTACTACCCAAGATGAATCATGAAACTCCCGCATCAACTCCTCGCATATATCCCTTGAAACCCACACTCATCCATGGAAATGTAGTACCTCATCATTGCCTATTGTCCAACTGAGAGGAGGGTCCTCAATTGCCACTGACTCCCATAGAACTAGGCCTTCCTAATCTGATAGTTGTCTCATCCTCACTCTATCCAGGAGGGTAGAAGTCACAGCTAAGGATAAAAGATAGGTTTTCCCCTAACTCCAAATGCATCTTAGAGAACACATCCATAAGATGCCACTCACCACTGGCCTCCTGCACTGCCTGTGTATGAGTCTTCCTACTCAGTGCATCAGCAACTGCGTTACCTTTACCAGGAATATTAGCAAGCTCAAAGTCGAAGGACTGAAGGTATTCAACCCACCTTCGCTATCTCAAATTTAGGTCACACTGAGTAAAGATATATTTGAGACTTTTGTGGTCCGTAAACACCATAAAATGTTCTCCCAAGAGTTAATGTCTCCAACAGTGCAATGCATGAACAACTACAGCCAACTCAAGATCATGCGTTGGGTAAATCCTCTCATGTGGCCTCAACTACCGAGATCCATACACAACTACTCGATCACCCTGCATCAACAATGCTCCTAGAACAATACCTGATGCATCAGAGTAAACTGTATATCTTTTACCTTTCTCTGGAAGTATCAAGATTGGTGCTAATGTCAACCTTCTCTTCAGGTCCTGAAAGGCTGTCTCGCAAACTTCTAAAAAAACAAACTTCACACCCTTCTTAGTCAAACCTGTCAATGGCGCCGCTAAGTGGGATAAGTCCTGTATAAATCGCCTATAGTAACCAGCCAGCACTATGAAAATTAATATTTTAAACACGTTCTTAGGCTGCTCCCAAGAAACTACTGCTCTCACCTTCTCTGGGTCTACTGAAACTCTTGCCTCTGAGATAATATGAACCAGGAAGTGAATCTGGTCCATCCAAAAGTGGCACTTTGAGAGCTTAGCATATAGATGATGCTCTCTCAGTGTACTCAATATGATCTCATGATGGGTGGCATGGTCGTTCCAAGTGTGAGAGTACACCAATATATCATACACAAAGACTACCACAAAAGAATACAGATACGGATGGAACACACGATTCATCAAATCCATGAAAACTGCTGGCACATTCGTGAGTCCGAATAGCATGACCAAGTACTCGTATAGACCATATCTGCTCTGAAAAGCTGTAAGCGGTATGTCCGATGGTCTAATTCATAAATGATGATATCCGAATATCAATTCAATATTCTAGAAAACTCATGCTCCTAGAAGTTGATCAAAAAGATCATCAATCCTCGGTAAGGGATATCAGTTCTTAACCGTCAACTAGTTCAGCTTCCGATAATCCACACAAAGTCTGAGGGTATCGTCCGACTTCTTAGCAAACAAGATAGGAGAACCTCAAGGAGAAGTACTGGGTCAGATGAAACCCTTTTCCTGCAACTCCTCCAATTGCCTCTTGAGCTCCTACAACTCTGGTGTAGCAATCCTATAAGGAGGAATGGACACTGGTGCTACTCCTGACACAAGCTCAATAGATAAATCCACCTCTCACTTTGGAGGAAGACCTTAAAAGTCATCCAGGAAGACATCCCTGAATTGATCAACTACTGGAGTGAAATACTTTTGACAAGTCCCCTGGTTATCCAGATATAAACTCACAATCTGGTCTGTCACAACACCTCACCCACGATGCTCGAGTCCATCTCGGCTCACATGGACATCCCATTCGCCTTTGTATAGAATCTCTTCACCCTCTGGTGACGTGAAGCTCACCCTACAATGATAGCAATCTAAAAAGGCTTGAAAGGGTACCAACCAGTCCATCCCGATAATGACATCATAACTCGTTATATCTAATACATAGAGGTCCCATAGAAAGTGATACCCACCAAACTCTAGGGGGCACTCTCTGCACTGACGCACACTAGTCGTCCTAATCCCCAATGGAGTGTCTCACATCATAAAATCAGAAGAAGAAGAAACAAAGAGCCCAAGGCTCTCTACAATGGGTATAGATATAAAGCTATGTGTAGAACCCGTATCGAAAAGTACTGAAGATAAAATAGAAGCTACTAGAATAGTACCTCTGATAGTAGAAGGTCCGGGATCCTGATCCTGTTGGGTCTATTGCATTGCATATGCTTGCCCAGTGCCACGGCCCTGCGACACAGCCTGGCTACCCTGAGCTGACCCGCCCTACTGCCTCTGAGATCCTAGTGTCTGGCTACCACAACCACGACCACCATCTATGCCTACATGCCCTAACGTATTCCAGTTTCCCAACTGGTAAGAAGCTGCTGGTCCTGATCCCGTACGTGGAGTCTACATAGAACCCATCTCACTAGCCACTGGTAGAAATGCCCTGCAAAAGAGCTGCAGATGACCCATCTTGCCACAAGCTCAGAACTCCACTGGGTCTCATGGACACTGAGGTCTCTTGTGCCCCTCTATACCACACTAGTAGCACATGACCTTCCCACCTGAAGTATTCTTCTATCTATTACTTCCACCGTAAGAGAAGTCCATCTATCTCTTCATCTTACCGGTAGAAATAGTACGATAAACTTGTGTCAAAACACCCTGACCCACACCACTAGCTTTCCGTAGGTTCCGCTCAGTAATCAACACCTCGTTTATAATAACATTCACTATAGGCAACCTGAAAATGTTCACCAGCACTCGGATGTCACACCTCAGACCATCCTCAAAGCATCTAGCCCTCAACACCTCATCACCCACCATAACGAGTGCAAAACGCTGAGGCTCAGTGAAGAGATCAGAATAATCCATCACTGTCATGATGCCCTACTACAGATTCATGAACTCTCGAGCTCGATCTGCTTGTAGTGTCTCTGAGAAGAAGAATTCATAGAAGGCTGCCTAAAAATATTCCCATGCCATATCTTGGTAATGCTCAGATTGGGTGGTAACATCCCACCACCTCTTGATGGAATCACACATCATGTATGTAGCGAGCTTGAACCTTCTCCCAGGAGGCATCTAAAGATGCTCTAATATCATCCGCATCAAATCCAACAAGGACTCTCCAGCCTGTGGTCCTCCATCCCCTAAAAATGTAGGCGGATGCTGCTGCTGGAAGATATGCATGAGCTCTTCAATATATGTGGAAACTGACTGTGCTCCCTAGAAGGTCTGCATGAATCGTGTAAAGACTTCATGGAACTGCGCATTCACACCCATGTCTTGTATAACAGCTGGTTCCACATCTGACTCTGCTGTAGGATCCAATGGTAGCCCATGGACTACCATCTTAGGAGTATAATTTTCGCCACTCTCTTGGTGAACAACTGGTGGTCGTCTCGGTGGCATGACTCTATAAGGTCAAATGAACACCTTAGATCAAGATTTATCAAAGACCGTAACTAATATACCAAGAAGGGGACAAGAGAAAAAAAGTATTCAAGGTTTACAAAACTTGACTACACAGCGAATATAAATACTGCATGGCGTGTTCTTACAATCCATCAACATGGGAATGTACTCCAGCTTAAATTGGCCGTGTAACACCACAAATACACTGTGTTTATTTCTGACTACATAGCATGTACTTGAATCCTACTTCCCTACCTGAGTCCTTCTACACAGCTAATCCACATGGCTCTCCTAAAAAAAATGACACGGCATGTTCAGAGGTAGACACGGCCTGTACTTCGCAAGATCTCACTGGCTTATGTTGTTTGTGGCACAAATTTTGTACCCAGGTCACACTACACGACGTGTTCCAAAAATACATGGTGTGTACAAAGAAACCCCAGACCGGCCTGTGTTGCTTGCTACATGGCCGGTTACACAGCTGACACTACATGGCGTGTTCCAAGAAGACACGGTGTGTACTAGGAAAGATAACACCGACCCGTGTTGCTCGTGACACGGCCGGGTACCTGGTTCAGACTACATGGCGTGTTCAAGGTAGAAATGACATGTATGTCTTAAGGTTACCTCCGTTCGTGTTGTTCGTTACACGGTAGACACTGAGTCAACACTAAACGACATGTATAACCGGTACATGACGTGTTTCCCCAATCCATTCCCTACCCCGTGTCCTCGCCCACACGACCTATGACATAGGAAGAGAATACCTGATGTGTACTGAGGGTACACGACGTGTACTTAAAAAGTTTTCATTTCTTCCCAAATAGAAGAACACACGGCGTGTGTCCATAGAACTACACAATGTGTATGATGGGTTTTCCGGACAGTAAGCCTCATAAACTACTTAGGAACCCAGAAGAACACGATAAAAAATACCTAAGTGCCAAATTTTGATTGGTGAGGGACCATACTCCTCGAGAATCAAAGCTTGGCATATTATACATGTTATAACAAAGTAAACTTGTTAATAATACACCAAATTATGGTCATTGAGGGCCCATACTCCTCAAAAACAAAAGTTTGGCATTCATTCTATTAACAAACTCACACAACTATACCCTATAAAATAGCAGGTATTTATCAAAGCAGCTATCACAACAACATGATTTTCTAGTACAAAAACTATCACAACAACATGCAATTTCTAATGCAACTACATGGTATGGAAGAATGCACGACATGTGATTTTAACATGTGCCTAAATGATGCATTTTATGGCATACACTCATCTCATTGGGTTTCAACTAAATAGAACCTAGTATAAAAATATAAAGAGCATAGCAAAAATGCGTCACCCAATGGTGCAAATCAAATCAACTGTAAAATTTTCAAAATCATAAAAATTGCAATAAACGAGGTAGACTGGATTTTCCCTGTACACGGGTTAGCTACTCCCGGGAACAACTTATTACCAACTACCTTGTCCATCCTATCCCTGACTAAGGCTCCAAATAGTAAGTCAAAGAGGAAAACCCCTTTGATACCACTTCGAAACATACCGGATTCGGGTGCCACTCAACGGTGCCCTGATCCCGATTTCTCACATGACCTCAAGTGCATTTCCCCAAACGCCAGAGGCTTCCAACTAGCAGCGAGGTCCTAGGTCTGATAGTGGGGATATTATGCCCTTATTTTTCAAAGTGTAGCACAACGGAAGAATATATAACATACAACAGCGAAAGCAGTAAAAAATATACAACTGAAATGGACAACTGAAGTAAAAGAGAAACAACAGTCATATATATAAAGATGCATCATGTCACTATTCTATAAAAGCAGCCAGAACATGATACACTACAAGACAATACAATGCAACTTGAAGTACAAGGTACAACCAGACAAATCAAAGCAGAGTAAACAGAACACAACAACATCGCAAGCCTAAGCTTGATCCCATGCTCTCCTAATCCTCTGCTACAATCATGTACCTGTATAGGGACTCTTTACCCTGTCAACACCTGCAGATATATAGTCTATTTGGGCTGAAGACATGACCGAAATAGGGTGTGAGAATAAATCCCAGTAGGCACCCACTAAAGGCCCGTGCCCAACTGTCAGTGAAAAAAGTGCAACAACAGTGTGCAAAAGTGAATGCAGTAAACTAGTAAGTACTCAAAAGTAACTATCACTACCAGTTTCATTGCCATTTTAATTATTACTTATCACCTCCAAGCTTGTGCTTCAGCTTGGCAGGTACAACATAGAATATCACCACAGTGAATATTCAAAGTAGTCGTGTCCTCAGACATACTATCCTTACCCTCAGGTAACAGAATCACATACCCACAGATGATTGCCCTTAGACTTAATGATCATCTCCCTCAGGCATACATGATATTGCCCTCAGTCACAGAAACTACTGCCCACAGGCATAAACAAAGGATACCCTCAGGCTAACAAAACACTTCCCATAGGCTAATAGAACACTTCCCTCAGGCTAAAGGAACCATACCAATCCCAAAGCATAAAAAAGAAATTTATATAAATTTATATCAAGAAAATTTAATGCAAAATATAATCATGGCATACCCTTGGGTATCCTGGCCAAACGGCTAAACAGAGGAACGAACCCCTGAGGTGGTCCTGATCCAAGAAGTGATCCCAAACAGTAGTTTAAACTTATCATTAGGTTATCTATACAATTCTAGATATTATTTTAGAAAAGTACTCAACCATACAATAGCCCAACCATGGGCGCGTAGCACAAAAATACACAATTCGACACTACAGTTGTAAATAAACATCAAACCACCTACCTCGATCGCCCCTGATCGATATACGTGAATGACGCCTCCCGAAACACCCGTTAACGACGTTGATCTGGGATAAACGCTCACACATTCAACCTCAAATAACATTCCCTCGGGATAGAATTGGTATGAAACACACAAGGGAAGTGAAAAACTCACCCGCGCGGTTCAATCGAGACTGTCAGAGAAGGATTCAGATTCTCGGTGTGCATTCGGAAGATCTCCAAAGCTCCAACCTCCTCTACTAGCTCCAAAACGAACTCAAAGCCTCCTATTACTAATGAGGAGGCTACTTTACATTTTAAGTGAAAAAAATTGACCACATGGCATGTACTCTCAAGTACATGACGTGTACTTTCCATCATTTAACTATTCCTCTAGCGGCTACTTTCCACCGCAACACTGTTCATCTGTCGACATGGGTACATGGCGTGTATTCATGATTACACAACGTGTATTGTCGCTCCACTGGTGGCTGATTTCACCGCCTTACTATTCACCTGCCGACTAATTACACGGCGTGCTAATACTAAGTACACAGAGTGTAGTCAGTTTTTACACCCTTCATCACCGAAAGGCCTACACGCCCTGTGTACCAATCCCACACAACCAAAGTACAGGGCGTGTGGAAAAGTACACGTCGTGTACCCACACAATTTGGGATTTTCCCCATTTTCCTTATTTTCTCAAAAGCACTTGAGGATAGATGAAAAGAAGAAACCCGTACCTCATTAATAAGAACTGTGTTCTTACAATATATCAATAAAATATCTTGATAAATTATGGGGAATATAGGAAATGCGATATAGTTGGGAATACAATTTCATTATTGAACAATGATTAATTGGTGGTTATTAGAGATTTTGATACAATTAAATTAATCAAAGGAACTAAATCATTAAATTATTGATTTAAAATTTTCTTGTGTTATAGATTTTTATGTATGATCATATGATGTTGATTTGAATGAAAAATAAAAGGAAAGGCTGCATAATTTTAACAAAAATGTAAAATAAATTAAAAATGGATTCATTCAATTCAAAATTTATTTATTATATTTTTCAATAAGTGTTCACATATCAATATTAATATAAGAAAGATTAATTGTAAAAATATATTCACCCAATGTTGTTGTTTTATTTCTATCACTTATGAAATCATTCCCTTCGATCTTAGAAACCTGACAATGAAAAATAATGGTTTAGTATTTTTTAAAAGGAAACAAAGAAATTACACAAATAAAAAATAATAATAAAGGAATAAAATTAGCAATGACCACTAAAAATAAATTTTTAAATCTAGGTTCATTATTCATACCTAAATCAATTCTCAATTATTAAAAATTTTAAGTTATGATTATTTCAATGCAAGTCAAACCTATTAAAAGAATTCCAAGGGAATAAAAAATATCTAGAATAAATCTCAACGATTACTCAGGGTGTAATAACTTCCTTTTATGGAAAAAAAATTCATGAAAATAACTCAATTTTCAAGGAATCTATATAGGGATGAGGTAAAATGACGAAGAACACCTATTTTATTAATGTTGGAAGGAAATAGAAATCCATGGACATAATGGCCACATTAATCCACTATGAATCCATCAACTAATGACAAGATTAAAATAAATTTCAATTAACATTTATCATTCAACCCTATATAGTATATAATAACTTAGATTTTCCATACAATACTACAAATACAGGCATTAACAGTGCTAAAAACGGGATTTAATAGCGCTAAAAAAGTGTTGTAAAGCACGACGCTGATAAAGGGGTCCTTTATCAGCGCTAAAAAAGCAATGATAAAACACCCCTTTATCAGCGCTAAACACGCGCTGATAAAGGTAGACTTTATTAGCGCTAAAAGAGCACTGATAAAACAACCATTTATTAGCACTAAAAGAGAGCTGATAAATGAATGTTTTTTCAGTGTTTTTTAGCACTGATAAGAGTAAAATTTATCAGCGCTAAAAAAGCGCTGATAAATGCCCTCTCTGCTGCTACGAAAATATCTGCAATAGCACACCTGAACACCTGCAAAAAAAAAAAATCAGCATCTCAATAAGCTAATTAAAGCAAGTCTACCAATAGAAAATTAACTCATAAATCATAAGCTAATTAGACCAAGTATACCCATACAACAAGTATACCCGTAAACCATTAACACATAATTCATAAGTTAATTAAGTACATAAAGAATTCAATTTAGAATTCAGGGGGTTGGGGGGCTATTCAAGGGTTTGGGGTGGCTGTCCAAGGGGGGGGGGTAGGGGGTGTCCGGGGGGCTTTCCAGGGGGGTGGGCTGGTGTCCAAGGTGTCGGGGTGGGGGGGGGGGTGTCCAGATTGTTGGGGGTGTCCAGGGGGTGGATTAGTGTCCATGGGGGGTAGGGGAGGTCCATGGGGTGGATTGGTGTCTGGGGGGGGGGGCTTTCCAATGGGTGGGATGGTGTCCAAGGTGTCAGGGGGATTTACATGGGGTGGGGGGGGGGGAGTCCAGAGGGGTGGGGGGTATCCAGGGGGTGGATTGGTGTCCGGGGGGGGGGGGGGAGGTCCAGGGGGTGGATTGGTGTCCGGGGGGGCTTTCCAGGGGGGTGGGCTGGTGTCCAAGGTGTCGGGGGGCTTTATAGGGGTGGGGTGGGGGGGGGGGTGTCCAGAGGAGTGGGGGGTGTCCTAGGGGTGGATTGGTGTCCACGGGGGGTGGGGGCGGTCCAGGGGGTGTATTGGTGTCTAGGGGGGCTTTCCAGGGGGGTGGTCTAGTGTCCAAGGTGTCGGGGGGGGGGGGGGCTTTACAGGGGGTGGGGGGTGTCCAGAGGGGTGGGAGGTGTCCAAGGGGTGGATTGGTGTCCAGGGGGGTGGGGGTGGTCCAGGGGGTGGATTGGTGTCTGGGGGGGGGGGCTTTCCAGGTGGTGGGCTGGTGTCCAAGGTGTCGAGGGGGCTTTACAGGGGGTGGTGGGGGGTGTCAAGAGGAGTGGGGGGTGTCCAGGGGGTGGATTGGTGTCCACCGGGGGTGGGGGGCACTCCCGAGGGTGGATTGGTGTCTGGGGGGGGGGGGCTTTCCAGGGGGTGGGCTAGTGTCCAAGGTGTTGGGGGGGGGGGGCTTTATAGGGGGTGGGGGGGTGTCCAGAGGGATGGGGGGTGTCCAGGGGGTGGATTGATGTCCAGGGGGTGGGGGGCGGTCCAGGGGGTGGTCAGTTGTGGTTTTCACTTAAAATCATGTCCATTTTAAACAAAAGAGAGACCCTTTGAGTGGTACCGGCCACAACGTGCCTTGTATTGAGGAGGGGTTGACTCGTACACATCACTAAGGACCCATGGATCACTCTTATAAAAGATCAAGGAAATCCGAATGTGTTTGTTCGGATTTTCATAGGTTAGTTGTTGTTTTCAATTAAAATTATGTCCATTTTAAACAAAAGAGAGACCCTTTGAGTGACAGCGGTCACACCGTGCCTCGGATTGAGGCAGGGATGACTCTTACACATCAAAAATGACCCATGGATCGTTCTCCTAAAGGATCAACACAATCCAAAATCATTTGGTCATATTTCCATAGGTCAGTTGTTGTTTTCACTTAAAATCGTGTCCATTTTAAACAAAAGAGAGACCCTTTGAGTGGTAACGGCCACACCGTGCCTCATATTGAGGTGGAGTTGACTCTTACACATCACCAAGGACCCGTGGATCATTATTATAAAAGATCAAGGCAATCTGAATGCGTTTGGTCGGATTTTCATAGGTCAGTTGTTGTTTTCAATTAAAATTGTGTCCATTTTAAACAAAAGCGATACCCTTTGAGTGATAATGGTCACACCATGCCTTAGATTGAGGTGAGGATGACTCTTACATGTCACAAAGGACCCATGGATCGTTCTCATAAAGGATCAATACAATCCGAATGCGTTTGGTCAGATTTTCGCAGGTCAGTTGTTGCTTTCACTTAAAATCGTGTCCATTTTAAACAAAAGAGAGACCCTTTGAGTGGTACCAGCCACACCGTGCCTTAGATTGAGGCGGTTTTGACTCGTACACATCACCAAGGACCCGTGTATTGTTCTTATAAAATATAAAGTCAATCCTAATGCGTTTGGTCAGATTTTCATAGGTCAGTTGTTGTTTTCAATTAAAATTGTGTCCATTTTAAACAAAAGAGAGACCATTTGAGTGATAGCAGCCACACCGTGCCTCGGATTGAGGCAGGGATGACTCGTACATGTCAAAAATGACCATTGTATCATTCTCCTAGAGAATCAACATAATCCAAATGCGTTTGGTTTAATTTCTGTAGGTCAGTTGTTGTTTTCACTTAAAATCGTGTCCATTTTAAACAAAATAGAGACCCTTTGAGTGGTAACAGCAACACCGTGCCTCGGATTGAGGCGGGGTTGACTCTTACATGTCACAACAGACTAGTGTATCATTATCCTAAAGGATCAACACAATCCGAATGTGTTTGGTCAGATTTATGTAGGTCAGTTGTTGTTTTCACTTAAAATCATGTCCATTTTAAACAAAAGAGAGACCCTTTGAGTGGTACCGGCCACACCGTGCCTTGGATTGAGGCAGGGATGACTCTTACACGTCACCAATGACCCTTGGATCATTCTTATAAAAGATCAAGGCAATCCGAATGCGTTTGGTCGAATTTACATAGGTCAGTTGTTGTTTTCACTTAAAATCGAGTCCATTTTAAACAAAAGAGAGATCCTTTGAGTGGTACCGGACACACCATGCCTCGGATTGAGGAAGGGTTGATTATTACACGTCAAAAAGGACCATTGGATCGTTATCCTAAAGGATCAACACAATCCAAATGTGTTTGGTCGGATTTCCGTAGGTCAGTTGTTGTTTTCACTTAAAATCGTGTCCATTTTAAACAAAAGAGAGACCCTTTGAGTGGTACCGGCCACAACGTGCCTCGGATTGATCCAAGGTTGATTCTTAAATGTCAAAAAGAACTATTGTATTATTATCCTAAAGGATCAACACAATATGAATGCGTTTGGTCGGATTTCCGTAGGTCAGTTATTGTTTTCACTTAAAATCGTGCCCATTTTAAAAAAAAGAGAGACTCTTTGAGTGGTACCTTCCACACCGTGCCTCAGATTGAGGTGGGGATGACTTTTACATGTCACCAAGGACTCTTGGATCGTTCTTATAAAAGCTCAAGGCAATCTGAATGCATTTGGTCGAATTTCCATAGGTCATTTTTTGTTTTCACTTAAAATCTGTCCATTTTAAACAAAAGAGAGACCCTTTGAGTGGTACCGGCCACACCGTGCCTCATATTGAGGTGGGGTTGATTCATACACGTCACCAAGGACCAGTGTATCGTTCTCCTAAAGGATCAACACAATCTGAATGCGTTTGGTCAGATTTTCGTAGGTCAGTTTTTTTTTCACTTAAAATCGTGTCCATTTTAAATAAAATAGAGACCCTTTGAGTGGTACCGGCCACACCATGCCTCGAATTAAGGCAGGGATGACTCTTACACCTCACCAAGGACCCTTGGACCGTTCTTATAAAATATCAAGGTAATACGAATGCGTTTGGTCAAATTTCCGTAGGTCAGTTGTTGTTTTCACTTAAAATCGTGTCCATTTTAAACAAAAGAGAGACCCTTTGAGTGGTACCGGCCACACCGTTCCTCAGATTGAGGCAGGTTTGACTCATACACATCACCAAGGACCCTTGGATCGTTCTTATAAAAGATAAAGGCAATACTAAAGCATTTGGTCAGATTTTCGTAGGTTAGTTGTTGTTTTCAATTAAAATTGTGTCTATTTTAAACAAAAGAGAGACCCTTTGAGTGATAGCGGTCACACCGTGCCTCAGATTGAGGCGGTTTACTCTTACACATCACAAAGGACCCTTGGATCGTTATCATAATGTATCAACACAATATGAATGTGTTTGGTTAGATTTCCGTAGGTCAGTTGTTGTTTTCACTTAAAATCATGTCCATATTAAACAAAAGAGAGACCCTTTGAGTGGTACCGGCCACACCATGCCTCAGATTGAGGCTAGGTTGACTCTTACACGTCAGAAAGGATGAGTGGATCTTTCTTATAAAAGATCAAGGAAATACGAATGCATTTGGTCAGAATTTCATAGGTCAATCGTTGTTTTCAATTAAAAATGTGTCCATTTTAAACAAAAGAGAGACCCTTTGAGTGATGGCAGTTACATCGTGCCTCAGATTGAGGTAGGGATGACTCTTACACATCAAAAAGGACCCGTGGATCATTATACTAAATGATCAATACAATCCAAATGTGTTTGGTTGGATTTCCGTAGGTCAGTTGTTGTTTTCACTTAAAATCGTGTCCATTTTAAACAAAAGAGAGACCCTTTGAGTGGTACCGGTCACACCGTGCCTCGTATTGAGGCAGGGTTGACTTGTACATGTCACCAAGGACCCTTGGATCGTTCTTATAAAAGATCAAGGCAATCCGAATGCATTTGGTCAAATTTCCGTAGGTCAGTTGTTGTTTTCACTTAAAATCATGTCCATTTTAAACAAAAGAGATACCATTTGAGTGGTACCGGCCACACCGTGCCTCAGATTGAGGCGGGGTTGACTTGTACACATCACAAAGGACCATTGTATCGTTCTTATAAAAGATCAAGGCAATTTGAATGTGTTTGGTCATAATTTCATAGGTCAGTTGTTGTTTTCACTTAAAATCGTGTCCATTTTAAACAAAAGAGAGACCCTTTGAGTGCTAACGGTCACACCGTGACTCAGATTGAGGCGGGGATGACTCGTACACATCAAAAAGGACCCGTGGATCATTTTACTAAAGGATTAACACAATCTGAATGCGTTTGGTCAGATTTCCGTAGGTCAGTTTTTGTTTTCACTTAAAATCGGGTCCATTTTAAACAAAAGAGAGACCCTTTGAGTGGTACCGGCCACACCGTGCCTCGGATTGAGGCGAGATTGACTCGTACACATCATAAAGGACCAATGGATCTTTCTTATAAAATATCAAGGAAATCTGAATGCGTTTGGTTGGAATTTCATAGCCCAGTTGTTGTTTTCAATTAAAATTGTGTCCATTTTAAACAAAAGAGAGACCCTTTGAGTGATGGCAGTCACAAAGTGCCTAGGATTGAGGCGGTGATGACTCATAAACATCACAAAGGACCCTTGTATTGTTCTCCTAAATGGTCAACACAATCCGAATGCGCTTGGTTGGATTTTCCTAGGTCAGTTGTTGTTTTTACTTAAAATCGTGTCCATTTTAAACAAAAGAGAGACCCTTTGAGTGGTACCGGCCACACCGTGTCTCGAATTGAGGTGGGGATGACTTTTAAATGTCACCAAGGACCCTTGTATCGTTCTTATTAAATATCAAGGCAATCTGAATGCGTTTGGTCGAATTTCTATAGGTCAGTTGTTGTTTTCACTTAAAATCGTGTCCATTTTAAACAAAAGAGAGACCCATTGAGTGGTACCAGCCACACCGTGCCTCGGATTGAGGCGAGGTTGACTCATACACATCACCAAGGACCAGTGGATCATTCTCATAAAGGATCAACACAATTCGAATGCGTTTGGTTGGATTTCCGTAGGTCAGTTGTTTTTTCACTTAAAATCGTGTCCATTTTAAACAAAATAGAGACCCTTTGAGTGGTATTGGCCACACCGTGCCTCATATTGAGGCGGGGATGACTCATACACGTCACCAATGACCCTTGTATCATTCTTATAAAATATCAAGGAAATCCAAATGCATTTGGTTGAATTTCTGTAGGTCATTTGTTGTTTTCACTTAAAATTGTGCCCATTTTAAACAAAAGAGAGACCCTTTGAGTGGTACCGGCCACACCGTGCCTTGTATTGAGGTGGGGTTGACTCATACATGTCACACCAAGGACCCTTGGATCATTCTTCTAAAGGATCAACAGAATCCGAATGTGTTTGGTCAAATTTTCGTAGGTCAGTTGATGTTTTTAATTAAAATTATGTCTATTTTAAACAAAAGAGAGACCCTTTGAGTGATAGTAGTCACACCGTGGCTTAGATTGAGGCGGTGTTGACTCTTACACGTCACAAAGGACCCTTGGATCATTCTCCTAAAGGATCAACACAATCCGAATTCGTTTGGTCGGATTTTCATAGGTCAGTTGTTGTTTTCACTTAAAATCGTGTCCATTTTAAACAAAAGAGAGACCCTTTGAGTGGTACCGGCCACACTGTGCCTCAGATTGAGGCGAGGTTGACTCGTACATGTCACAATAATGACCCTTTGATCGTTCTTCTAAAGTATCAATAGAATCCGAATGCGTTTGGTCGAATTTCCGTAGGTCAGTTGTTGTTTTCACTTAAAATCGTGTCCATTTTAAACAAAAGAGAGACACTTTGAGTGGTACCGATCACACCATGCCTCGGATTGAGGTGAGGTTGACTCTTACATGTCACAAAGGACCAGTGGATCATTATCCTAAAGGATCAACACAATCCGAATGCGTTTGGTCAGATTTTCGTAGGTCAGTTGTTGTTTTCAATTAAAATGGTGTCCATTTTAAACAAAAGAGAGACCCTTTGAGTGGTTCAGCATTCTTGCATGTTGGTGGTGAATATCATCTGTTAAAATGGGAAAATGACTCATTGGAGAAAGGATGTTTTATTTAATAACAATTACAATTTTCCTATGAACATTTACATACAAAAATGTTTCATCTTTTGATCCCCTTAACCCCTCTCAAAAATGACCACCAATTGTACATGTCCCCAAGTCAGATCTTCATTGTATTTGTGTACAATATGCCATCAGGTATGTGGCCCACTTGTTTCTGAACACATCTATATCATCTTGTGAGTGTTAGGATTTTCGGCAGTCAGAGTAATACTGCAAAATATAAAAATAAAGAATTAATAAATAACTTAAACGAACTAGTAGTTGTTTTTAAAAATACATCTTTAGGGATGCTAGTTTGCTGATGAAAAACGATCTCTTTCATAAATTTACAAACATAATAACCACAATCATTATCGTTTTTTTGTTTTCGACACTTTAAAAAAATTTATCATTAGGATAATAAGTAACTTGTGTTGAGATGTGTTTGGATAGTGAAATTTTATTATATATACCCTGATATTTTTCCAGACGTAGTACTTGCTCGCCTCCCTATGCTTTGCCCCTGTCCTCATTCATTTTTTTAGATGATAATGATACACCGCCCTATCATAACAGAATCCTCAGTAAAAGATAATATAAATTATATTACTTGATGTTTAGACCTAAAACATAAGATGTATTGTCTTACAGATTCACAAACTCCATCATGTGTGGTAGGTTTGATGGATATCCTTGCTTTGAATCCAAAAAATAAATATTCGGAGTATCCAAGTTCACCGAAATTAGCAACCAATGTTTCCTAAAAAAACAAAAAGGAATAAGTAATAAAAGAAGTGAAAATATAATTGATATGCTTTAATCATAGAGTATTACCCCTGCATGGTTGGTATTCGGAAAAGTCTGTCATCTGTAATCTTTCTTTCAAATGTTTTCAGCAAGCCGTTCACTATTGCATCCCTTTTTGATGGCTCTATTTTTGTTAGGTGTGTTGATGTGATATGAGGAAAAACGAGTCCAAATCTTGGCTCATCGGAAAATTCCTTTAACTGTTTTTTATAAATGCGTCTGTCAACAATATAAAATACATTTAGTCATAATTTTCACATTAGATCAGCTTTTAGAAAATCAATTCATGGAAACATACCTCATATATACATTTACAACTGTGACACCTAGACAACCGTTTTCAAGGATTTCATTTACATTTTCAGCAGCAATGAAATCTTGACTTTCTTCTCCGTATATATTCTCTTCGAAACCACTATATGACTATTACCATCTTTTAGCTTCATGTCCACATGAGTCTTCAATGCTAGTAAATGTGGATAGAGAACAAGTGGTGTTATTGTGCTTTCAGTAGCTCCTTGGGATAGGTTGGTCGATCCTTTATATGGTTTTGAGCTGACGTGTGTCACCCCTTCCCTTTCTCCATCTATAACAACAATCATTGGTTCAGACGCTTTTTTCATTAATTGTTAAGGGTTTAGCTTGAAAAAAAGGAAATAAATATCTCTTTGTCCGCATGTACTCTTACAAGTTGTGACAGCCATGCAATGAATGTCCCAATATCCTTTCCAACCGTATGAATATCATCGTCATCAAGTGGAATAGGTAGCTCTGCATTTGGATCATGAGCTACAGTAATCGTTACTTTCAGATGATCTTTCGGAAGTGGTCTATTATGCAGTGTGGCATCTGGGATATTGAACACTGTAGCCCTCGCTACAAGGTGATAGGTGGGTGTTGACAAATATAAATCACAATCATTATCACCCTGTAGAAGATCAGTACATAAAACTTATCAGTGTTTGTTTGATTCACATTTCATGGGTACAATTATTAGAATATTGATTACCACGGCTAAGACAGTTCTTTGAGGCGAATGGTTCGCCTCAAAGCTAGTGGGGGGTGGGTTGGGATGTTCACGCGCTGGTTGTTCCTGAGTTGTGTCTTCCCTTTGCTTCCCACCCATAAAAGTTTCTAGCAACTCTCCCTGCTATTGCAATCGTTCTTCAAGCGTTTCTATTTTTTCACTCATTTGTTCCAATTTTTCTTCTGTATCATCCATTTTTTTCTTCTTCTCAAAATATAATCGGGATGTCACCCCAAACCCTGCACCTCTGACATGACCGTATTTTTCTGGCTGCTTCAAAGTCATCGATAATAGGACTGTATCAGCTACAGGAGTATCTGACTCCTGTGACTGTCAGATATAGTAAAATAACTAATTATTTTTAAGTAATAGCAATTTTAAACAAATATTTTTATCATCGTGTCATAATTAGAAATATTTCCCACACTTTCTGTGTGTTATCATCTACTAACTTCCCTTCTTTGTTTGCACGTGCTTCCTTCCATATCACATGATGTGGGATGGAAGTGCATTTGGTTTTAGAATCATCAATATATATATAAAAATAGAAAGATAATTATGATGTTGTTTATTGGAACCTAACAATATTACTGTAAATTTAAAATATACACCATTTTCTTTTCTAATGAAGCGTACCCCATCCTTGCTTTATGATAGGGGTATTTTGGTTTTGATACAGGTTCCTTATTTTCAGTACAGAGTTTCTGTTTCATAAATTAAATATTGACAATCAAAGTGATGAATACATGTATCCTCAAACAACGTATTATCACCCACAATGTACTTGAAACTTCTCATCCCCATGATAGTCAATAAATGCATCCCATGATTCTTGGGATATCATGTGAGCGTAGATAATGGGTGGGTGCTAGTTTATTTTACCTTTGGAATCTTTTAGGTGACATCTTGTTAAAATAGTGCGAAAATCTCGATGAATCTTTCCTAAAAGCCTCAGTACATAATCCTTGTGTGAATCGTCTACTATAAATGTACTCTTCAAGATATTGAGAAGAGTAAGACATTTTTTCATTATTTTATTTGCTAGTAATTTGAAGAAATAAATTCATAATGTTACCGTGATTTCTTCCCAGATCACAGCCTTCAGCCAAGACACAACATGGTGCCATGAATCTATGTCAATCGACATGCGTTTCCAAGTGAAAACTCCAATGTAGTTTCTAAACATAGCCTTGTTGGGATTCACATGTTGGCCTCATGCATTCCATCCAACTTCAAATTTGATGCCTTTGCTTTTCGCCTTAAGAATTTTGGCTAACACCGTCAAACTACGACGCACCTGTGTTTTTTGTGACGTCTATCCTTCATTCCCGACCATTTCATTGATATCAACATCATCTATATGTTAATCTGGAATGGTATCAACGACATGTGCTGATGGTTGTTGAACCTCAACACTAAGAGCAGCAGGAGCCGCAGTAGCGGGAGCAGCAGCAGCCGCAGTAGGAGCAGAAAGAGCAGCATGAGCAGCAAGAGCAGTAGGAGCCGTAGCAGGAGGAGAAGCAGGAGTAACATGAGCCGTATCAGGAGCAGCAAGAGCAGCAGGATCTGCATCAGGAGGAGAAGCAGGAGCAATAGGATCCATAGTAGGAGAAACAACAGCAGCAGCAGCAGCAGCATGAGATACAGGAGCAGTAGGAGCAGCAGCAGCCGCAACAACAGTAGCTTGAGAGACTTGTTCAGCCTCAATGTTAGGAGCACTAGAATGTGCAGAAGTCATTATCTACAAAAGTGGTTGAACAGTTAATTCAGATTACATAAATTTAGTAATGATAAGATAGTAACATGAAATAACAAGATCTATATTACAAAAAAAATATAACCTGTTTACTGAACTCTCTTTATTTTTTTCAAAGGTTGAAGGGATTTGACACCTCTATCGACTATCCAAATCCCTTCATTTTTGTCTCATCTAACATACAAAACATCATCTACATTGGGACCGCAACGAAATGATTGCAACGTACCACTAAAAGGATCATCCTCAACTGAATTTTCATCAGAACCTTCAGTAGTTTTATATGATAACAGAACAATCGACCATTTTCGGTTTGCGGGATCTGGAACATAAAAAACTTGTACCGCTTGTGATGCCATTATAAATTGTTCGTCTTTGTACCCTTCTTCACTAAAATCAAATTTCACAAACCCCCATTCATCTATTTTAACACCACTATTGTTATCAATCCATTTTCATTGAAAAAGTGGAAATTGGAATGTCGTATAATCCAACTCCCATATTAGTTTGATAATACCAAAGTATGACATATTTGCATAAATTGGATTTCTATCCTTACTACCAGAAACATGCATCACTTCATCCACTAGTGTAACTCCACTATTTTGCATGGTACTATCTTAATCATGTTCATCTGTATAGAATTTATAACCATTAATTCCATAACCACTGTAAGATAATACATACACACTTGGTCCAGCAGCTAGCCATCGAAGTTATTCTGAAATTGAATTCGGATTTTCATCCAACTGCTTAAAAATATGGTCTTGAAACCATCCTATAAACTGGTGATTATGTGTATCTAATAACCATTTTTCAGCCCTTGATGGATTCAACTGCCTAATAATTTCTTTGTGAGTTTCAATATTTGGAGCAACCTCCCAACTGTTATGCAAAACATAAAGATGAGCCTGCTCTCGATATGTAATATTGATTTTCACAACTTCTCTTCTAGAAATTCCCTCACCCTCAATGCATCCAGTGTGACGAGATTTCAGGAGACCAATGCTTTCCACATCAGATAGGTATTCAGTACAAAATTCAATGGTTTCCTCAACAATATATCGCTCCACTATATAACCCTCTGGCCGACTTCGATTTTTGAAATACCTTTTCAAAATCTTCATATACTGTTCAATAGGATACATCCATCTATAGTGCACAGGACCAAAAATTCTAATCTCTCTCACCAAGTGAATCATCAAATCAACCATCATATCAAAGAATGTTGGTTGGAAGAACATTTCTAATTAACATAATATTAAGACAATTTATTTTTCCATAGCTGGCAATTTCCCCGGGTCTAAAACTTTGCTACATATATCTTTGAAAAAGAAACAAAGTTTGGTTAATGTATGATGAACATTCTTAGGCAAAATGCAACATAAATCTATAGTAATAATATCTTGCATCAAAACATGAAAATCACGTGATTTCAAATATTTTAACTTCAAATCATTCATTGACACAATGATCTTGATATTTGATGAGTACCCCTCTGGAACCTTTACATCATTGAAGAAGTTGCAAAACTGATATCTCTCCGACCTAGAAAGAGTATAAGTATCTGGAGGAAGAAACATTCAATTTTAACCCTTCACGAGAGCCAACTCTTCTCATATTCCCATGTCAACCATGTCCAACCTTGCATTAATTCCATTTTTTGTTTTTCCAGGGGCATTTAGAAATGTTTTGATAACACTGTCACATACATTTTTTTCCACATGCATCACATTAAGAAAATGTATGACGTACAAAAAGTTCCAGTATGGTAATTAAAAAAAAACTAATTTCTTTTTCCAACCGATTTTTGTAAGGTTTTTCAAAAATGGTTTACCAAAAACAGTGTTCATATCTTTTACTTTCTCAAACAGCTGATCACCTATCAGTGGAGACGGTGTTGCACGTTTTTCTGAACTTCCATTGAATAATGTCGTCCAAGATCAGTACTTATGCCGATGAGGTAGAAATCTACGATGTCCTAGAAACACAGATTTGGATGAATGTTTCAACCTAATTGATTCTGTATCTTCTTCGCACACATGACACCCTTGAGTTCCTTTAATGCTATAGCCTGAAAAATTTCCATAAGCAGGGAAATCATTTATTGTCCCATACAATATCGCTCTCAACGTGAAGTATTCACTTTTATAAGCATCATAAAACATTACACCTGAGTCCCACAATAACTTCAAATACTCGATCAAAGGAGCCAGATAAACATCAATATCGTTACCTGGTTGTTTTGGTCCTGATATAAGCATAGATAATATGATGAATTTCCACTTCATGCATAACTAGTGTGGCAAGTTATAATTTTCCAACATAACAGGCCATGTACTATGAGTGCTGGTTTGAAAACCAAAAGGATTCACTCCATTTGTAGATAATGCAAGACGAAGGTTTCTCGGCTCTTTTCCAAATTCAGGATACTCATGATCAATTTTCTTCCATTGAGGAGAGTTGACCGGATGACGTAATAACCCATCTTTATTTCTTTTATCTGCATGCCACGATAATTGTCTTGTAGTTTCTTCACTTCCATATAAACGTCTAAACCTTGGAATGATTGGAAGGTACCATAAAACTTTCATAGGATTGGATTTATCTTTCTTGTATCGATAAGCACCACACTTTGGGCATTCTGTAAGTGATTTTTTCTCCTTGAAAAACAATATACAGTCTTTCAGGAAGACATGTATTCTTTTAGAAATCATTCCCATCGAGCATAGTATTCTTCTAGCTTCATATGTCCGGATTGAAAGCTCATTATCTTCCAGGAGCATGCCATTCAAGAGAGAAAGTAGTTCCGTAAAATTGAAATCACTCCATCCATTTTCTTCTTTCAATTTATACAACTTCAGTACAGCTGACAATGTTGTATACTTAGTGAAAGCAGCATACAATGGTGTCTTTTCACAACTCTTTAACTTCTAAAACAATTTTGGGCAATCACGGAGTTTATCTTGAATTGTCTTTGTCATTTCCTCAATACGATCTTCATCATCATTGACATCTGTAATCACATCCTTCTTACAGTCTTCTTGATTATCCATATTTTTATTCATATATGACGATCCATAAAATGCAGTTTTATCCCAGCCAGTAGCTACATTCTCTTTTTTCTCCGTGTTTATTCCAACATTTATAACTCCGATCTATTCCATGACATATCAAATGTTCTTCCAACTCCTCTGGAGTAAGTAGTCTATAATAACAACAACATAAACACAGAAAAAGGATTTGAGAAGGATCCTTTGTGTGATCCTTTGCAAACTTGATGAACTCTTTCACTCTGTTCTCGTACTCTATTGTTAAACGATTAGCATCCATCCAATCTTTATTCATATTCATCCTATTTGAAACTCAAATATTAGTATTTATGGTTCAAGTACACAAAACAAGACTTCCAAATACAGTAGAAGAGAACCACTTCCTTATAAGGAGATCAAGTAGTCTAACCTATAATCAAGATTCATAAAAAAGAATATTAGATTCACTAAAAAGATTATGATCTATCACTCTATAAGGAGGATATAAGAGGATATAGAGGATTTCCAATCGATGAGAGATCCCCTTATCAGAGAGAAACCAAATGCATCCACTGGAGCTTCTATCTGAGAATAAGGGAGTTTGGAAGAGTTAAAATGACTCTTGTAAGCCTTAAATAATCAAGATTTCAAATGAGAGTTTTGTAGGAGAAAAAAGAATATAAAATGGGGCTCATGGAGTTTAAGACTATAAAAAAAGATACCACATTGAAACCTCCCATGGACACGGTACATAAAGGATTTAGACAACCATACTATGGTGTAGAATTCTTGTCATGAACTAGGCCAGGTTTCCATCCCACTTGACACCTGACCCAACTCGTGGGAAGGTCCAAAGGGAATTACCAATACCCATGGGTTGTAACTAGTGCCTAGGAATTGAGTAACACCTTTGGGAATGGTTTTTTCATGTATAAAACCATAAATATTACATAATAATCAAACAACATATCATAACCAAATTTCACAATATAATAGACAAAAAGATAACACTGAAATATGGGATAAGCATTTAAAAATTTCAACCAAAACCAAAATAACAAAAAAAGGTAAGGGAACCAACAATACAACCAAGCCTCCATGAAACATGAGGGTCAACATCCCCATTCCACAACCAATAAAAGTCACCAAAATGGGAACTACTAGCACATATACCCACCATCACCACCAAGGGAACCTTTCCTTTAACTGGGTAAAACATAATAAGGTCTACATAAACCTGAGGGTGTATATAAGGTGTGAGCCAACATACCTAGTAGGACACAAAAAAAATAGATTCCATGTAATGACATTATGATAAACATTAACATGTTATTTTTTAAGAAAAAGGAAGATACAATTTAAATAAAACATTTTTTGAAATAAAAGAGATAGTAAATGTGACAAGATAATGGTAAGAATAGTATGAGAACTATAGAAAATCTCTAAGGTATTAGGGTTACTAGGCTCCTAGGATCCTCATACTCTTGGTGATCACATTTCTTAGACATGAAGGTCCTATTTGAGCCTCCAATCCCTAGAACATGAATGTTTAGTTAGTGTTGTTATGTATATCTTTATTAAGGAGACCAATCATTGGCCTGACTAATTTACCTAATATACTAGACCTAGTTTACCCACCTAGATAACTAAGATTACATTGTGCTCCATTCCACCCCCTATATAAAATTATATCTATTTTATACAATCACACTTCCAATAATAGAAACACACATGATAAACAACCATTTACAATAGTCAAATCATTATCAAACCCTTACGCACAACAAAAAAATTTGAAAACATGTTTCCCACAACCCAGAAAATTTATAAAACCATTTTAGAACAAAATAAATCATATTAAACACCTAAAACAATGTCAAATAATGGAACGACCTACCTATTTCTTGATATCTTCACAAAACCAGAATGAAACCACCAACTGAACTACGGAAAGGACCTAAGGATGCAATTAAACACCATAACCATAAATATTTAACCCAAATAAATGAGATTAAAGCCAACCTAGGTCAAAACCCTTTCTATAGAAAAATAACCCAAGAGAGAAAAAAGTAGTGACCAAGAAAGGAGAATAAAAGAGAATAAGAGATTCTTACTTAGATATTCCTTATAGATAAAAGGCCAAATCACCCTAAAAAAGGAGACCAAGGGAAGCGATAAAGGGAGGGAGTTTCACCTTGGGATAGAGGGTCAAATGGGAAGATTCACCGAATAGAGGACCACTACGAAAAAATTAAAATGAACAGATAACCAATATTCCCAAGAACCCTTAATGTATATTATCTAAGAACATCATACATCTCCAAATGACACGTCTACATCAATAAGTAGAGAGAAAATCCCAATAATGTCCAGAGACCTAGCATTGGTCACCCAACTATTTAAATTTTCACTAAAATGGTGGGAAATAAGATGGAAATATACTAGAACACATAACTTCACCCAAATAAGAGACTACAACCACTAACCATGAAGAAAAACTAAGAGCACAATTCGAAACCTAAGTAAAGGTACACCCAAAACATACCAATGAATCCAAATGAAATAACACAATCAATATCCATCAATTAGTCAACCAACAACAAGAACAATATTAAAAAAATATTTGGAAAACATGCCTTAAAAGGAGGTCCAGCAAACTGAAGAGGGCGTTGTGGGCGGTGGAGGTCTGGAAAACCGAAGAGGGTGTTGCGGGCGGCGGAGGTCTGGCAATAAGAAGCTGGGCATTGCGGGCGGTGGAGGTCGGGCAAAACGAAGAGGAAGTTGCGGGCGACAGAGGTCTGGAAACAAGAAGCGAGGGCGGCGGAGGTCCGACAATGAGAAGCGAGGGCGGTGGAGGTCCGACAAAGAGAAGCGAGGGCGGCGGAGGTCTGGCAATGAGAACTCAACGGGCGGCAGAGGGGAGTCACAGGGTTCCAGTACTGTGAGAGCTTTAGGTCGCGATAAAACGAGGGCACTCTGCGACCGACTTTATAAAAAAATAGAATAAGGTTTTATCAGCGCTAACATTTTAGCACTGATAAAGGTATCCTTTATCAGTGTTTTTTTAGCACTGATAAATAATTACTGTATCAACGCTCAAATTTTAGCGCTAATATAGAGAGTCTTTATCAGCACTTTTCTAGCGCTGATAAAGGGTCGTTTTATCAGCGCTTCTTTAGCACTGATATTGGGGTTCTTTATGAGTGCTTTTCTAGCACTGATAGAGGGCCTCTTTATCAATGCTAGAAAAGCGCTGATAAAGAAGACCTGTATCAGCGCTAAAATTTTAGTGCTGATACAGGGTAACCTTTATCAGCGGTTTTGCTTAGCGCTGATATAAGGGGGCACTTCCCTTTCCCGTTTTTGTAGTAGTGATATATTATTTTTGAATATTTTATGGATTTTTTTTGAGATTAGGCACTGAGATGGAATGAGATTCTAAGACCCAGTGTGACCATAATAAATTTTTGAAATATAATAAATATATTAAACAACACATGCATGCAGTTTTTCAAAAAAATTGAAATAAATTCTAAAGGAAGTCTTGGATCAGAGATCCAAGGGTATTGTTGAGTTCAAAATGCAGGGATTACCCTAGGCACGAAATAACCTTTGTTAGCGCAGGTCAATTATGGAAAAGTCATCGCAGACATGAAATTGAGTAAAATAATTAAATAAATTATTTTATTTATTTCAAATTGATGCAATGACTGGTGAGTCGTTAATTGGACTGCTATGATAAAATTATAGGGTTATCCACATAACCCTGGAGTTGTTGGAGAGAGTTGTAGAGGATCTCTCACAATCAGAATTTCGTTGAATCTTGGATCGAAAATTGACATGCTATAGACTCAAAGGATCTCACCAACGACTATAATGCTATATCATTATTCATCAGTGATCAATCCAAATCAAGGTAGGACATTTGTTTTGATCAGATTCTTTCTCCATTATTAATTTCTATGATTAACATGAATCAATTGACCAATGGATTGATTTGCTGATCAATTTTTTTTGTGGGGTGGGTTTGTATGTGGGGATTTTATCAGGAGAACTATTTTTTGTGATTTAATTGTTATATCCTCATTCATCATTCTAAAAGCAACGAATCAAGGCCGACATGTCCTTTTGATTGTTATTGTGATTTTCTCCCCCAATTCTTTGATCATCACGAGTGTTCTTAATTTAGTATGTGGTTCAACATATCCTGATGAATCGATCATTTTTCATCCATTTCTTGGTGAAATGATCTAATATCATAGATTTGGGATCGTCACGACATGATGGTGGTGTGATGATGGGAGCGGTGATGGATTAAATAGTTTTTGATACGCTATTTAATGTTATTTTGGGGTGCAATGAAGAACGACAAATGGGATCAAAATCTGTATGGATCAAAGGGCTATAATTTGAAAAATGGTCATGGATATGTTTTTCTAGATTGGATCCTTGACTTTTTTCATGAATAGTGCTAGATTTCCAGGTGATGGTGGTGCAAGCGTGATTGAAATGTAGAACCAGTGTTTCTGAAAAAATGCCAACCACATGGTGTGTGGGACCATCCTAGTGGTAGCTAAGGTTTCAAATAAAGTTAATTATTACAAAACACGTGACCCAATCACATGAAATGTGGTCTTTCTCTGGTGACTCGGTGCATACCTTAGAGGGTACACATGCATATGTTGAAGTACACGGGAATAGACATGCCGTGTAATCCCACAAATACATGACTTGGCTTGGTGTACATGGTCATACCTGTGTAATGGTACATGGTAAAAGTACACAGACATCCAACACACCATGTAATATTACATAGACTTAGGCAAGATACACTATCAATTTACATGGGAAAGAGAAACTATCCATTTAAACAGGCATGAATCGGGGTCAAGAGACAAGGCGTGTAACCATACTACATGTTGTGTACTTTCTAAAAAATGGTTTGGAGCACTTTTCCTCTATATTTGGGACACGTTTCATTTGGGTATGTTCCCCATATCCATTCCCTGAGGGTTAGTATGGAATCACCTACCACATATAGGACAACAATCCCTTAAACATGACATATTTGATAGATTTTTTCAAATATTTCCATATGGACCAGATTGAGATCCTCTATTCATATTCATACCATATATGGAGTTCTTGGTATCATTGTGACCAACACTACGTGGGCACCGATCCACAACTTAACAGGTTAATCCAGATTGAGTTGTTTGTATACCCTATGGCTTTAGGGGTGATCCTCATATGTGTTTCGTATCTCTTCAGACCTTCAGCATGAACTTCTAATAGAGAGATCTAAAGATCACTACCTCTTATAAAGATGACATCAATGCTATCAGACTCATAAGTGTTCTCCCGGATGAGTACTTTTTGGAACCTTCGGGCTAAGATCCTAGGACGGTATTATGGTTGTGACTTACCTTTATACTGTGTGTCTTTGTTGAGTATATCTAGTTAATATTGTTATATGTGCTGTAGACATATAACTGTGTAGAGCTAATTGTATTTTCTTTATTGTATGATTCATGGTTTCAGGGTTTCCTATTGGGTATTGTTATACTCAACCATTCATAGGATTTCCCTCACATGTCATGTCTTGTGAAGACGATCGACCTTTTGACAGAGTCCTAGACGGACCAGGACCAAATAGTTCTTAGTGAGACCAGACAGACCAAGGCGTGTTCCTACAACATTTGGATAGTATCCCATATCATTATTTATAGGTTTTACTTGTTTTCAGACTCTTTATGGTGAGCTTGTATTGGGACTTGTTTACTTTCCTTTACTTCTCATCGTACTCTGGTTGTGATATTTAGATGAATTCATGAATGGTTGTTCATTTGTTTTTACATTTAAAAATTGCATTGTCTTGGAGATGTGTGCATGTGTATACTACTTAGGCTAAGGTCTCTCATGTTAGTGATATGCCTACTCGGTGCTAGTCACTAGCCCCTGACCTATTGGAGGTAGGCTTGGGGAGTTGCGATAGTAGCCCCATTAAGAAGAGTCATGAAATAGTATAGGAAATATTGGATGGAAAAGAGGAAGATAGTTAATATTTATGTAATATAAAAATAAACTTTATTGAAAAAATTGGTAAAAACTAACAAAAAAAAATGAACTATGCAATGGTAGAATTGACAATGCAAGGATATGTGAACTTTATAACCTCAAAATTTTGACAATGTAAATCAATTTTTTATTTTCATGTGAAGAACTTGATAAATTTCATTTATCTGAAATATGATATTGGAAGTTAAAGAATCTATAGTTTAAATTTAAAAGTAAAATGTAGACTAATTTCAAAAATATAATTCAAAAAATATTTACAAACCTACATAACTAGCATATTTTCATTTCATTATTGGTAACCAACATTGTATCTAGATTCATTATTTTTTAATCCTTATAATTATCCAAATTTAATAACTATATAGTTAAATATGAATATGTAATCTTGTTATCAATAATAGTGATTATGGGGAGAAAAATAGTAAATGAAGTTGTTTTGGAAGCTGAACTATATATACATGAATTCATAGTTTTGTATTAGTGTAAATAACTGATATAAAATTAGGAAACTAATGACCCGATGAACCAAAATTATTACTATAGTTTTAAAATCTTAACATTCAAGTGTATAAATATACATGGGTTAAAAAATAAAATATTGGAAAGAACCATATAGTTTTTATTTAAATTCATAACTAAATAAAAATGTTTAAACATGTGGAATGTAACACCCCAAAACATTAAAATATTTTCCTTTTAGAATAAATTTAATTATTGTTCCTAGATTTATTTATACAAAACACTAATTTAATATTATGTTAAATGCAACATAATGTTTAGCTTACTATGTATGAAACATCCAGGTTTGATTATGTTACACACAAGACTGGCTTTCCCCGATGGCTTGCGTAACACACAATGCCGAGTTTTACCTAAAAATAATATATTATTAAAAATATTATTATTTAATATAATAAGATATAAGATATCCATTAAAATAGTTTTTATTAATAGTATTAACTAACTTATTAAGATATATGATTTATACAAATATAATATAAATTTGTTGGTTTCCAATAAATTATAAATGAAAATATAAAATAATTGATTATAATGGAAATATTTTTATTTTTATAAATAAATTAACATTAGTGAATTATATTTATGAAATATATATTATATTTATATCTAATCAAATATTTTTGATACTCATCCTATAGATTTTAAAGGCACAATATAGTGAATAACCTCAGTTTTATGCATAAACAACTATATTTTTATAACGGTAGTTTTACCGTCTTTTAATAAAGAATAAAATTTAAATCCATTTTTTGACACTTTTATTGATATTATATTTTGAAATAATATTCATTTTATAAATAGGAACAAAAAATTATCTTGGGGTGAATTTTAGTTATTTTTCTGTGAAAATTTATTTTTTGATGAATAATGAAAAATACTGAATTTTAATCCAAAACTCCATTTTTTCCTAATTTATTTATAAGATTAAATTACATATTTATTGGTTTTAAGGTTTAATTAGATAAAATATACATAAATTAATTAAATTTAGGTCATTGGAATCAATTTCACCTTGAAATTGGATATAAAAATATGACAACCTTTTGAACAATTTTACTTTAAAAACCCATATTGTTGTCCTATCTGTGGGATTAATTTTAAATTAATTTCTGCCACTTCTATGATAATAAATTGGAAAAAAAATGAATTTATTATTTTAAATCATCCCAATTTATAATTTATAATATGTTAGACTTTGTTTTTGACAAAAAATATTAGTGAAAATGATTAAAATTAATTACAGTGATTAAGAGAAAAATCAACTTAACAAAGGACTAAACCTTAAACATAAAGCCCAAAATGGACTATAAAATTTTCCAAAATCCATTTGATGACCATATTTATACCCTATACTCATTTGGATATAATTTTTACCATTATTGGAGCCACTTATCATAGAAAACATTTGAGTGTAATTCCCTTTTAGAAAATTTATAAGAATGCCACTACTCCTCCACTATAAAAAGGAACTCCCCCTCTATCTACTTAACACCTATCAAGAACTTTTTATTACCCAAAATATTCTCAAATAAACTCTCAAAATACCTACTCTCATCATATAATCCTATATTTTGGTATAAATCCATTCAAGTAATACCTTTGGTGCAATCCAAAATGAGTTACCTAAAGAAGAGGTAACATCCTTCCTCAAACTCTTTTTATTTTATTTTCAATATCCACACCATAAAATATTATTATTCCATGATTATATAATAAAATAAGTATCCTCAATATAACTATGTGTTTTTATTATAAGGGTTTTACCTACACTTACACACACTTTCATATAATGGTTTACAGACTTACCGTTCTTGTGTACGGCGAACTACCACCTCGCGAGATGATGTTGTTTGTTTTTACTTTACCACCTTTTATGGTTGGGAATTATGATGAAAAATATGTTTATATATGATAGATATGATATTTATAATTTATTTATTCTTATGAAATTCTTATATAACACATACCTTTATTCTTTCCATTTTTTGAGAATATGATAACATCGTTTGTGGAAGTGTGAACTACCGCCTCATCAAAGCGATGTAATTCATTCACGTGGTAGATGAAATGTATAAAGGATGGTTTTAATTAAACATATGTAACATAAATTACATATATATGATATTCATGACATAATTAAATTTCTGTAAATATAATATATCATTTTCTTTATTACCCTTTTCACACACTAAAAAGTGATAACGTCGGTTGTGGACGTGTGGACTACCACCTATTCGACACGTTGTGATTCCTTTTACATCACAAGAATTATGTATATAAGTATATATGATTAAATAACATGGTATTTATTATAAAATAATCATTTTTTAAAGATTTAATGTTACTTAACTTCTTTCTATAATGATCATTGAAAAATGGGAACGTTACTCATGCATATGTACAGCCTACCGTCTCCACGATGGTAACATTGATTAATTTTTCATAACCATATTTAATGATTGGTTTTGAAAGTATAATTTATGCATAAATATGATAATTATTTCATGATTATTATCCTATATATGTTTATGTAATGACTCCTTTGACTATATTCAACCTACCAAAGTCATTTTTAACACACAAACCTAATTTGGTCAAAACACCTGATGTAAACTAAATTATTTTAGTAGTTGTATAAAACATTGTAATAAGTGAAGTAAAATTAATAATAAACTAACATAATTTTATGAATCAAGTAAATAATTAACATAATTTTATTATTTAGGAAGATAAAGACACACACGACAAGTCAGACTCAAGGTAGGATATTTCGTCTCAATTTAAATTCAATTGAGACTTATTTGTTGTTACGAACCAATTCAATTTTATATGGTCTATATACTACCATTTGAAAATTTTATTCCTTTATGGGTATTATGATTCAAATGTTTCAAAGTGGTATAAGAAACTTTATAATTTTTAAATATTAATTTCCTCAAGAATATTTTAATGAAATTTAGATGGTATTTCTCTTTATCAACATCAACAACTACTGTTGTTACTTATCCTCCCCTAGGTAACTATGGAAAAATTCATATATTTTATTAAATATGGACATTTGATAAGGTACATTGTTTATGATTTAAATTGAATATTTAACTATATGATGAATTCTTTGGACATGAACTATATGGGTTAGGGATTGGTTAATACAATCCCTACGAGCTGGATACCGTTTAAAGTAAGCCCTCGATACATCGGTAGTCTTAAGATACAAATCATTTGGCCAAATCAGAATAGTTTAAATTATCTCATCTTGACAGAAAAGGTATCATGTTCCTATGAAACATGTCGTCCAATAATTAAGCATTACATTTATTGATAATTCGATTATTATTATTATCCTTGAGATTATTGCATCATCATATCTATAGATATATTTCATTCTCAGTTTATTGATTTCATGGCATGTGTTTTCAGATTCTTACCATGCCATATCGATTATTCCTTATCCAATTATTTGAATGAAATATGTTATCAATTATTTATCTTTCCATGTTGATTTAATCTTATCAATTCATTATTGATTCCATTGTAGTTACCCTTAATAAGAATTTGAAAACACCCTTATTATGTTTCCTTTCCCCTGGTTATGAAGAAGATTCATTTGAATGAGTTTCAAGGATGATATTTATTTCATTTTATAACGTATCAGGTTTTTATTTTATTTCCCCAATGTATTATGGGTATCATGTATATAATATGGTTTTCCAAAACTTCTAAACTATTTGGCCTCTTAGTATTTGAAACTTGTATATGTTTCAATGTAATACTGCAATCCACCAGCTCCAAACTTCTGGGTTTAGGTCGTTACATGGAAAAAACATTCCCAGTTAACAATGCAAGAATTAATGTAAGAAGAAATAGAGAACATCATAAGTTACTTGGGAATGAAAATTCATGTGTGTAATATTTGAAATAATTTAATAAGGTATACTATGCAATTATGATAATCAACAATGTGAATATATAATATTTTATGAAATATGAAATTTGGAATTATTTTAATATTAATATTAAACAGTGAAGTTAACATTGAATGTATCTATGTTAGTTTTAGAAAATAACCCACAATGCATGGCAATAATTATTATAATAATAAATGTATTAAGACATATGATGTTAATGATAAATTTCAATATGTAGTTTTCATTTTAAAAAATATTATACATATTTATTTTAATGGGATATTTAAGAACTATATCCATAGAGAAAGACATGTAAGTCTCAAAAATTGATGAAAAATGTGTGAAATGAATTCAAAGGTGTGTATACTAGTATCTTTAAGGTTTTTAAATAGAGAATTGAGTTGGAAGGTATTCCTTCTAAATATGAAAACCATGTAAAGAAAAATGAGGAATAAATCTAATCCATTTCATATAAAGACCTTTAATATTAGAAATTTGTAAACTGATAAAATCTAATCTGTTATAAACAAACTTGAATTTAGTTATATCTATCACCCAAATTCCATCAGAAAAAATTCAGTAAAGAGATCACCAAAAAACATCCTATGTAAAACCTATTTATAATCCTAATAAATTTAGAGAAACTTGAACATTAAGACTATCAATTAGTTCTCAAAAAAAATCACTAAAACAATGTTGCTTAAAACTGTGAGGTAGATTAAAGGATGTAAAATTACCAATGGTTTAATGACTACCAACTGAAAAATCGAGAAACAATATCAATTCATCACCTATATCTAATAAATCTACTGTTGAATGAATATATTTGTGGCATTTTACTTCAACAACATTCCCTACTCTGATATTTTCAACCTCTGGCTTGTACCTATAACCAGTTGTGGTGATGTGGAAATACATTTTTAATTTTTTTGAAATATAAAAGGTAATGTATATTAAATAATGAAATAGATATTGATTAAATAATAAAATCTACCAGGATCATAATGGTACATCATAGACCATTTTGATCACACATTCAACCAAATTATTGTTTGTTTCCACCAAATATTCTTTTAGAATCACATTTCCATGGCCCCTTTTTTCCAGAAAAAATAATAATTCATTTAAATACATCTTCAAAATGATAATCTATAGTTTAAAAAATTATTTTTCTCAAAGGATATTGGAAAAAAACATGATGGTAAGAAAAACTATACAAAATTCATGAATTTTATTTTCTTAATATGTAACCAACAGAGCATTTGGTTTCATCTCACTTTAGAAAAAAATTGGTGCATGATGTTATACAAAAGTATACCTTACTTGAAAAATGATTTAAAGAATGGAACTAGTACGTAGTGGCTCAGAGTAGAGAAAAATTTTGTGACAATGCCTAGAATAACCCTCATAATTCATTATAATCATTCATATGAAGAGGGAATCACTCGTAAAATTGATAAAAAACATAAGCGGATGATAGTGAAAAACTGTTAATCATTTCAGATGTACAATTGTTCCAATTATATTTTCACTATAGTAAAGAATAATATTCATATTTATCTTACATTAGAATATTAAATTTTAAATTTCAAAATAATTTCCAAATGTTAAAACATAATTAAGTATAATATTTCTCCAACAAAACAATTCCAATAACACACACCATATATTTAATTAGTGATTCTTGTTAAAAAACATAGGTTACTCCAAAAATAAAATAATAATAGTTATAGTTATCTTGCATTAGTATATTAAATTTGGAATGTCAAAATCAATTCTGAAAGTTAATAGATAATTACCTGTAAAAACCCGATTCTTCCATTAAGGTTAGGATATTTTCTTTTCAGGTTATACTTGAGAAGTAGGAAGAAAACCAAAACAAGTACTATCTACAAGAATCTTTCACAATGTGACTAGGGGTTACACGCCGTGTAATCCCAGTACACACCATATAAAGATGCCCGCAGGACTCATTTGTGATGTGGAAGAGGAAGTAGGTAGAAAAGAGGATCTGGCATATACATGCCATGTATTTTCATGTACATGGAATGTACTTTTTTTTGGATAAAATAAGAAGTAGCCTTTTTTTCTTCAGATAGACAGAACCCCTTTTCTGGTTATCATGAACAACGACACTAGAGGTCTTTTTTGCTCCTAATTCATCATCCGAAATCTGATTCAAACACCATTGGATGCATTGGAATCCCCTATGAGAGTTCTCGATTCCAATTGAGCCTTTATTCATGATTTCTTCTCCCTAACTAGTTATATAACCTTGAGAATTTATGATTGTTTGGTAGATCTACTCCATTTTAGGTCAAATTAGAGGCTAGCGCTAGACGAGGAGAGTCATACTAGCATGAGTTAGGTGGTCTCACGACATTCGATAATTTTAAAGTTGAATATATGTTCCAGAGTGCTGAACACCCATTATTATGGTGTCACATTGAATGAATATTTTCTATTTCTATTGATTATTGTTTTTAGGTAATTTATTAAGGATTTTAAAGCATGTTTAGTGTTTTTTCACCTTGATTAAGGGCCACCCCATGGGTTCGTTTCCCATGAATGACCATTTATGGTTGTTTAGACTATGATTCCTTTGATTCATTCTATAAATTCCCTTCTTAGGTTGTTTAAAATGAAGTTGATTAAATGATAAGCCTTGTAATAGTTTAATTTACATGTGTTTATTGTGAGATTAATTTCCCATGTGAGTTATTGATGTTAAATCCATGTAATATGTTAATTTACATGTGTTTCTTCTTATATAAAATGATAAAGGAGAAAATAGAAATGGGTGAGCCATAGACTTAAGTAAAATGGAAAGGTTAGGATTATATGACAATTAAACCTTATAAATTGGGTGATACATGGCCTCAGTTTAAATACCAAAGACAAACTCAAGAGGAATTGGTAACTCACTGATTGGATTCCAATTCATCCAACGATGTTCAAATTGGAGTTCAGAAAACTAATCTTTGTAACGTACCAAATCTAGTTGCCACTCAAAGGTGTCTCATACCTTGTTGGCCACATGAACTCAAGTAAATTTACCCAAAATCCAAAGGCTTCTGACTAGAAGTGAGTTACTAGGTGTGATAGTGGGGAAACTATGACCTCATTGGCAGAGTGTAACACAGTTGAAACAATAACAATACAATTGAAAAAGCTGTGATACCAGACAATATAAGTAAATAACAGAAGACTAAAAATATAACAAACATATTTCATAACATTTAGAGGATGATGGTACATGTCACATGTTCTAAGAAAATATCCAAAACATGGCACACTGCAGTAATACATAATACAAGTAACAAAAGTACAAAACAAACAAAAGAAACTCAGAAGCATCGTAAGGCTCGGCTTGGTCCCATGCTCTCTTACTCTTATGCAGTAAATCAAGTATCTAGAGAATGGAATTTTCCATTTTCAACACCCTCAACAATATATTTTGTTAGTCCCAAAGCATAGACCAAACAGGGTGTGAGACTAAATCCTAGTAGGCAACCACCCAAGATCTGTTCCAATCTATCAATGAATATATATAAGAGGTAGTGTGCAATTATAAAAGTAGTAAACTAGGAAGTACTCAAAATTAAATAGTTCTAAATTCTCTATTTCTCATTTATATTAATTTCATGTTTATTTACTATTCAATTACATTGAATTATACAAGTTTCTAGATCTGGACTAAGCTCAATGATCTCCATATAAAATTTTGCACAACCGATGTCTCAAAAGAGCATCTAAACAAGTGTAAGTGAAGAATGAATCCCAGATCATGCTTTTTCTAGGTATACTAATAATAAGTAATTACATTTTAATATTAAATTATAATTAAATGTCAATTCATGAGATATAAACATCTTTCAATTGAGCACATCCTTGGAATCCCTCATTGGATTCAAGGTTCCCTCAGTATTTAAATAAAATTCTTCATGAGCCTGACCATTCCATCCATGGCTCGCTCATGAATTAACATGATGATACCCTCTCGAGTTCATCCATGGTCTTTTAAATGAGTCAAGGGTTCACCCAAGGTATAAGGTGTAATGTTCATATGATCCCAACCTTTCCTTTTAACCAGAGGCTATGGCTCACACATTATTATTTACCCCTTTATCATTTTATATAAGAATAAACACATGTAAATTAAACTATTACATGGATTTAACATCAATAACTCACATGATAAAACCATATCACAAGAAACACATGTAAATTAAACTATTACATGGATTAAAATTTAATCAACTTCATTTAAAACAAAAAAAAAAGGGAATTTAAGGCACGCCTCATAGTCATCCAAGACCAAACGACCATAAATGATCATTCATAGGAAACACCCCCATGGGGTGGCCCTTAATCAAGGTAAACAATCCTAAACATGATTTAAAACCCTTGATCAATTACCAAAAAACTATAGATAATAGAAATAGAAAAATAGTCATTCAAGGCTACACCCTAAAAATTAGTGTTCGGCGCTTCGATACATATATTCAACATGAAAATTAGATAATGGAATGAGAAAACCTACCTCATGATAATATGAATATATTTGTCCAAAATCAGCCTCTAATTAGATCTATAATGGATTAGACATAAAATACAATCATAAACTCTCAAACCACGATAAATAGTTTGAGTGAAGAAATCTTGAGGAACAGATCAAGGGGAATTGAGAGCTCACGAAGGGGAATTTAACACATCCGACGTTGTTTGAATCGAAGATCAGATGATGAAACAGGAGGCCACCCTATCCTCATATTTCATGGGTGCACTGTTCATTGAATTAAGTGGTGAGTTTCTATTCATCTAAGAAAAACGATGCTAATTCCTGATTTAATACACAAAAAAGTACACAGTGTGTACTTGAAACTACATGATGTGTAGTGCCTATTTCCATACGGTTCCTGGTTAGACCACTACATGGAATGTATTAGGATTATACAGCGTGTAAATCCTATTAAATGGCTTACACCTGGGTTACATGGAATGTATCTATCATTTAACTCCACTTACATAAGAACAACCTAAAAAGAGAATGTTCATACCTCAAAGTAATAACTGAGTTATTAAAAACTTCCCCCCTTAAAGCAGGTCATCCATGAATTTCCCTTCCGAGGGTGGGGAAGAAGAACCTGAGAATAACTCTGGCCACTGAGCATGTACATCAGACTCCTTCTCCAATTTCTCATCCTATGAATGACCATTCTTCTATAACACCCATACTAGAGGAATTGACCGTCCTCATAGAACCTTTATGCTCTTATCAACTATATGTATCAAATGCCCCTCAAAGGATACATCAACCTAAAGTTCAACCTCCTCAGGATGAAAAATATGAGACAATTTTGGGTGATAGCAGCTTTGCTGAGATATGTGGATGATGTCGTGCATGGCTTGGTACCTCTGAGGAAACTACAACCGATATAAAACCGACCTAACTCTCTCTATAATCTCTAATGGCCCAATATATCTAGGTGAAATCTTACCCTGTCTCTTGATCCTATTATGTCCCAACCTCGATGCAACACATAGGAAAACCTAATCCCCAACTATGAACTCCAAAGTTTTTCTTCAAAAATTGGCATAAGATTTCTGATGATACTACATAGTTTCCATCCACTTCTGAATCAATAACACCTGTTCAATGGTCTCCTAGACAAGATGAGGTCCTAGCAAAGCTGCTTGTCCTGCCTCTAGCCATCATAGGTGTGATCAAAATGTCCTATCGTAAAAAGACTCATATGGAGCCATTTGAATAGAATCGTGAAAGATATTATTATAAGAAAACTCAACCAGGGGTATGTGTCTCACCCAAGAACCCCTGAAATCTAAGATGCATGCCCAAAGCATCTCCTCCAACACCTGAATCGTACACCTAGATAGTCCATCTGTTTGAGGGTGGTAAGTTGTTCTTAGAATCACCTATATACCCAACACCCTCTATATCCCTTGATAGAAAAGATAAGTAAATAAGGAATACCTATATGAAATGATAGAATACAGAACCTCGTGTAGTCTTACAATCTTCTGGATGTACAACCTATCAATATCATCAACACTGAAGGTTTCCCCGATAAGTAGGAAATGTGCAACCTTATTGATCCTGTCAATAACAAACCATATGACATAATTAACTCAAGGAGAGCTCGATAAACCTGATCATGAAATCCATAAAAACATCATCCCATTTACACTTAGGAATGGATAGCTTCTATAAAAGTCCAGCTAGTCTTCGGTGAAGGCATGTTTCTTTCAAGAGGTCATCCAATAGTGGTTCAAATGTCCTTTTTATAGTAACCCTTGAAATCCTCTTATTGTTATCTTCCTTAAGAGACTAGCAAGTTCGCTATCTTGATGTCATCTTGGATACACAAAGATAGAATCAATTATACGTCACACTACTGATGAAATTATTTAGGCTAGTTCGTGATCTCTTTTTGTGTCGTGCAATGGATGCATGGTTTTAGATGAGACTTGGTTAATCTTGAGTGATACTTGGGTTCTTGTGCAGGAACTTCATGGATGAAATCTAGATTCCTACCATTTCCTTGAAATGTACACCAGGAAAATGCTGCTCTAGGTTTAGTCATTGTTCTTATGTGAACTTTTTTCCTTTTACCAAAGTCTCACTTGTAATAGAGAGTTCGGACCACCTTTGTGAGTTCCTTGGACTCTGGGTTGAAGAATCTGAGGTTATCCTAGAATTGTAGTTGGGCATAGATGTGATGTTTTAAAAGGAGAAATTATTCTAGTGTTATGGATCTGATATACACTTTAGCTCATTGTGGGCATGTGGTGACTTTGGAGAAGGTGTTGTATTTCTGTTTCAATACGCCGACCTCCTAAGTTGGGAATTTCTTAGATAAGTCATCTAGTGATGGTTTTACTCGTTATACTTCTTTTCCATCGAGTATGGTTTTTTTAAATAGTTTGAACACTCTACTAGTTTAATGTGGGTGTGGTTTATAAGTATGCACTGTCTTTTAAGGGAATATTTCATGACCGGTTTTTATGAGGTTGATCGGAGTTGGACCTTTATTTGTTCTGAGGGTGGCATGTTGTGCTCAGAAGCACCTATGCACCCAAAACCCTCTAAAATATCTTCCTGCAGAGAGATGTAAAATATTTATCCCTATCTCAAATGACATAGCACAGGACCCTGTGTAGTCGTACAACCTCACAGATGTAAAACCTCCATAGCTCATCAATGAAAAAGGTTTCCTTAATTGTCAAGAAACGTTCAACCTTTTTGATCGAGTCAATAAAACTCAGACGAAATCATTACCATGAAACCTACCACATCAGAAAACCCCCAAAAAGAACACCCGTGAACATTATAGCAATGATACCAACACAATTTACCTTTAACTGGGTGAACCTGAACACAAAGGTTGAACAGGTGAGGATAGGAAGCTATGATGGGACCTTGTATTATCTAGGAGACCACTGAACAGGTGAGGTTGATTCGGAAGTAAATGGCTACTATACATGCTCTTTAGAAATATTATGCCGATCTCCGAAGACAACCTCTTATGTTCAAGGTTGGGGATCAGGTTTTCTTATGTGTTGCACCAAGTTTTGGACATAATAGGATCAAGATATAGGGTAATATTTTTCCGAGACACATCAGGCCGTTCAATCTTCTAGAGAGAGTCGGGTCAGATTCCTATTAGTTGTAGTTTCCTTAAAGGTACCGATCCATGCACAACGTCTTCCACATATCCTATCTATGCCACTATCTCCTAGACTAGTCTCACGTTATTTAGCCTAAGGAGGTTGAAATTTAGGTTTATTCATCCTTTGTGGAGAATCCAATACATATAGTTTATAGGAGCATGAAGGTTCTCTGAGGCTGGTTAATTCCTCTAGTATGGGTGCTATGGCATCACAACTGTTCACATGATGAGACCTGGGAGTGGGAGGCCGACGTACGCACTCAGTGTCAAGAGTTATTCTCACATGAATCTTGTACATAATTAGAAGTGTAATTTAGGGAAGAATTTCTTTAGGGGGGGGGGTTAAGAACCTAGTTATTCCTTTGAGCAATGATCCCAATGTCTAGAGTAGTTCTCAAATGTTTCTTCACCACCCTTGAAAGGGAAATTCGGGGACACATTTCTTTAAGGGGGAATTTTGTAAGAACATGGTAATTCCTTTAAGGTCTAGATATTTTCTTTATGGGTTTTACTTGAGAAATATGAGGAAAACAGACCATGTACCAGCTGCAAGACTGTTTAACAATGTGACTAGGGGTTACATGCCTTGTAATCCTAGTACTTGTGAGGTAAGGATCTCAATTGGACTCATTTATGATGTGGAAGAGGAAGTAGATAGAAAAGAGGTCCTGGCATATACACATCATGGATTTTCATGTACACAGCCTGTACATTTTGTTTTGACTAAAATAGGCAGTAAACTCATTTTCTTCAGATGGACAGAACCCCTTATCTAGGTATCATGAACAACAACACCCAAGGTGGTTTTTTCTCCTGATTCATTGTTCGAACTCCGATTCGAACTCTGTCAGATTCATTGGAATACCCTCAGTGATTTCTCGATTCAACTTGAGCCTTTATTAATTATTTATTATCTCAACCTAGTTATAAAACCTTGAAAAGTTATGCTGGTTTTGTATATATACTCCATTCTAGGTCTAATTAGAGGTCATCATTGGATGAGGAGAGTCATACTAGCATGAGGCGGGTGGTCTCATTCCTTTCACTAATTTTCAAGTTAAATATATGTTTTGGAGTTCCATACACCCATTATTAGGGTGTCTCCTTGAATTAATATTTTCTATTAATATTGAATATTATTTTTAGGTAATTGATTGAGGGTTTTAATGCTTGTTTAAGGTTATTTACCATGATTAAGGGCCACCCCATGGGTGTGTTTCCCATGAATGAACATTTATGATCGTTTGGCCTAGAATACCTTTGAGGCATGCTATATATTATCTTATTGGGTTGTTTAAAATGAATTTTATTAATTTATAATCCATTTAATAGTTTAATTTACATGTGTTTCTTGTAATATGAATTTCCCACGTGAGTTATTGATGTTACATCCATGTAATAGTTTAATTTACATGTGTTTCTTATTATATAAAATGATAAAGGGTTAAATCGAACTGGGCGAGCCATAACCTCAGTTTAAAAGGAATGGTTGGTCTTATATAACTATTACACCATATACCTTGGGTGAACAATGGCCTTAGTTAAAATACCAAGGACAGAATCAAGATGGTATCATCATTTTAAGTTGTGATCAAGCCATAGATAGAATGGTCAGGCTCATGGATAATTTTATTTAAATGACGTGAGAACCTTGAATCCAATGAGGGATGCCAAGGAAGGGATCTATTGGCATCTGTTTATTTGTTATGAGGTGAACTTTACTTATAATTTAATATTTTAATGGAATGACTTATGAAGTGTCTTCCAAGATAAAGCACACTTGGATTCAGTCTTCACTTACTCTTGTTTAGATGGTATTTGGAGACAAATGTTGTGTTTAATTTTATATAGGGATCATTGAGCTTAGGGAAGATCTCGAGACTTATATAATTAAATTTAATTGAATGATAAATGAACATGAAATGAATATAAATTTGAACTAGTTCTTGTAGGACAATTTACTTTTGAGTATTTCATGGTTTAATGCTTTCATTTTGGCACACTGCCTATTATATATATTCACTGACAGATTGGTACATACATTGGGTGGTTGCCAATTAATGCTTCCATTGTTGTATTGTTATTATTTATTCTTTGTTACACTCTTCAAATGAGGGAATAGTTCCCCCACCATCACACCTAGGACCTCACTTCTAGTCAGCATCCTCTAGAATTTGTGAAAATTATTTTGAGGCCATGTGGCCAACTGGATACAAGACACCTTTGAGTGGCATCCAGATCTAAGACGCTACATTAAGTATAATAGTTATCCAACGAGCTAATTCCAATAAGAAACATGGAATATTCAAGGATTCCATCATGTAATAAAAATCAGGTCCCTTAATTAAGTAATGAATAATATTCATAGTTAGCTTTTATTAAATTTAGAATGTCAAAATAAATTCCAAAATTTGATAGACAGTTATAATAGTTATCCAAAAAACCAATCCCAATAACACACACTATATATTTAAGCAGTTTAACCTATAAAAAAACTTAGGTAACTTAATGTAGTAAAGAATAATATGTATGGTAAGATTGCATTAGGATATTAAATTTTTAATTTAAAAATCAATTCCAAAAGTCTACAGGTAACAAATAGTGTTTTGCATTCACATGGTTGTTGTGTGATGTGCAAGGGGAGAGAACAACAATAAATGATGATTATAGTGGTGTGTTGGCCTCCAGTCATGAATAGTCATAGTCATTAGATAAATAGTGAAAATGACAGTTGGTTTATTTGGTGTGTAAATAGTATCTATTATGAAAATTGACCATTTAATGCTTGAAATTGGTAATGACTGTAACAAATAGGTTTAAAAATTCAAATTAATTTCTTTTGATGTGCACTAAAAGAGAACCAAAATACCTTCTGATTACAAAGATGATAAGGCTGATAGTTGTGAATGATCTTAGTGAGGGTGAAATCATGAGTGACTCAATGTAGTGTGAATAAAGGTTGTCGAAAGATAGAATCTACGATTTAGGGTTTGTAACTAGAGATCACCGTAGGCATTGATGGAGAAAATAAAGGGACTATTAATTGTAGCTAGATGAGGGAAGATTATGAATGATCTGTAAGGGAATTAGCTGAGTCATCTTGGAGTATTGTGAAAGAAGATAGAGATATAACCATACTGTTTGAGGTATCTATCATAGTAGGAATGAAAAATTTGATAGACAATGAGTGAATAGGTGGGTCCAAGATTTACAAGAAGATTCTATATTTCTAAGTAGGACATTGAAGAGAGGTGAAAGTAAAATAGGGAAGAGGAAAAATTGGAGAGAGATGCAGGAAGGAAATGCTGAGAAGGGATGATAACAAGGACGACCGATGATCCTGGAACCATAGTGGAGAAGCTCAAGAACCAGAGAAGATATAGACATGAGTAGAATTTCAGGATTGTTAATTCTAGGCATAAAAAAGAATTTTGGGTGAATCCACATGAGTGAATTGAGTTCGGAAAAATTATATACTTTGTAAAAAATATTCCTCTTTTTCATACCATATTCTTCGAATATTAATTTTAGTTTTTTCTATAAGGTGATTATTTAACTTAATATTTTTCACATTTATGTGAAGTAGTGAGGTTTTAGAACACAGTCACAAGTGAATCTTCATAAGCATGTACTGAGGTGATTATTGATGCCTTTGAGCTTTATTTAAGGAACATTATATTTCTACATCACCAAGAACATTGAAAATTTATAGGGAAGAACCTATTCTATTATCAACTTTTGAACAGACTCCATTTGTTTGTATTAGGCCTCATTATATATGTTCCCATTCTAGATTTAGATTCTAAGTTCCTTTCCACTTGGGTTTCATCATCATGAACTATCACTCAGACTAACATCTATTTGTAGAGTAAGTTCATTGATAAAAGTGGTGAAAAAGAGTTAAAAATTAGCACCTTCCCTATTAACTATGACTAACCAACCTCAAATGCAAGAACTAGTAATATTGGAGTATTTTAACAATAATATTTCATCTATAAAAAGTTAAATAAAGGGATAAATACTTCAATGAGATATTTTCTTCGATGGAAATTTCATTAAATAATGGTTATAGACTTACTAGGTGAATAAAATTTGTATTGAGTTTGAAGTCCAATTATGTGTTGTCAAACTATATGAAACTATGAAAGCTTCAAAATTCTCAACTTATCATTATCCTAATATCATCATAATATTCATTAGTCAATGGTGTTACAAATCACCTTTCATTTACACTATAGTGAAGTATACATAAGCCTTTGGGTTTTTCATACTATAAAATGAATTACTGTTCCTGATTATATTTATAGTGAGTTTCCCCCACTCATAGATCTTAGGATAATGTTGAGAATAGATTATATTTAGAAGGCGATCCTTTGAAATTAATTAAGATAAAGTTTAAGAGAAAGGATCATCTAATTCTCAATATTATTTTTAGTACCTAAAGAAATATATTTTTATAACCTCATGGGTTAAAACCAATGGAAAATATTTAAAATACACATCTAATCCATTATGATTATGATATTTATAACACTTATTAATTTATCATATATGATGGCCAATATACAACTTGGGGATATAAAATCATATTTGAATTACCCCCAAGTGTAACACCCTAATATTTTAAAAGAATAAAATTATATTCGATAGCATAAATGGAATGCTACCCTAATTATACTTTTCATTACACAAAATAATCAGTCTCTCTTGTATATGAAACCTCTAGTTTTTTTATTTTTGATATCATATTCAACATGCAACCCCAAACATAAATGAGCCATGATATATACTACCATTATAAACTAGAAATTAAATCGGTGAGTATGAATAATATTAACTAATTAAATAAATATATATATAAATTTATTAATAAATATAAATTATTTATGAATTTTTAGTAAATGAATCAATCATTTTTTAGTAAAGTGATTTTATTCTTCAAAAATATGTTTTCTTCATTTTTTTTATTTTCATGAAATAATATTATAATAAAAATTTGGAAATTTTATGAAATGTATTTGATAAAATTAAATTCATTTTTTGAATCATAATATCATAATTTACTTTCGGTGAAATTTTGGTACTTTTCAGAAAATATTTATTTTTCAGTGAATAGTGAAAATACAGATTTCGGTAAAAAGTATTTTATTTTCAAAAAATTATGTAATTTAAAAGTAGAAATATGTTTTAAGGTAACCTAAGTATTATTTAGTTATATTTAATCCAATTATTAATTTTAATCATCTTTATTTTGGTTTTTAGTAGAAGTTTGTTTTCGAGTTTAAAAAGGAGTTTTTCAAAAAACATTTTTAAAATGCATAATGTTTCTCTATTTTAATTAATTAAAATAATACCTAATAGGGAATGTTTTAAATTAAATTTATATAATATATATCATTAAATTTTAATTAATTTTCATATAATTATTGGTATTAGTCATAGATTTAATATAAAATCATCTTTTAAAAAAAAATACTCTTCTTAAAACCTCGTTGTCTCACAATGTCTGTGAGATTAATATTAAACTAAATTTTCTAAGATTTATAATTTAATTTGAAAAAATAAATTCTATATTTATAATTATAATAATTTATAGTTTTTAATAAATAAAACTTAAATTTTGACCGTAATTATTAGTGACAATTGGTAAATTAATTACCATGTTTAAGGTAAAAATGAGTTATACTTAGTGTTAAAATTAGAATATACAGTGTAAGAATGACCAAAAACTTGTAAAAAAACCATTTTATAGAAATATTTCAACCTTAAAACTTCTAGGTTCTAGAATTTCATATTATTGGGTCTTGGAGTCATGAAAACAATGTGGGTGGAATTCACTCTTTCAAAAAAATTACAAGTGTACCACTCACCTCACTTATAAAAAACCACCACCTCTCCTCCCATATTCACACATCAAATACTATATGGTTTGGAAAATAACCACCCAAATAACTTCTAAAATTACCCCATATAATCCTAAAATCATTACTTTGATCATAAATATAAACAAGGAAGGCCTTTGCTGTAAACCAAAAGGTGTTACCCGAAGAGGAGGTAATTTATAAACAGACATTTTTGTTTTATTTCTTTCTACACCCCTTTAAATTATTTTTATACCATGATGACATAATAAAAATGGAATATTAAATATACCATTATGTTTTTATGTTAATTTTACTACCTATAACCTCACACACTTCCATCAAATGGGTTACGAAATCATTATTCATGTGTATGGCAGTCAACCGCCTCACAAAACGATGTCATTCATTTTTCCATTACCACATGTCATGGATTAGTATGATGATGTATATAATGTTTATATATGATATTTATAATAAAATTAAACCTTTAGAGTAATAATATCATATATAACCTTTTACATTCCATTCCGTAAGGTATACGATAACGTTGCTTGTTTGTAAGGAAGACTACCACCTCACGAAGCAATGTGATTCATTTTTCACTAACTCGTTACATGGAAGGTAATAAGGGTAAATATAATAAATATATGATATTTTAATGAAATATTTATGATATTAATTACATATTTGTAATTATTAAAATATAATATATCATTTTATTTTTACCTTTTCACTCACTGAAAAAAATGATGAAGCTGTTCGTGGACGTGTGGACTACTACCTCCTCAAAGCGATGTGATTCCTTTTTTTTCACCACCACATCATAATAATTATATATATATAGGTATATATAATAAATAATATTGTATTTATGATACTATAATCATTATTTAAATATAAAATATTACTTACTTTCTTTCGATAATGATCATTGAAAAATGGAAACATTACTCATGCGTATGTATGACCTACTATATCCATGATCGTAACATTCGTTCATTTTTCATAACCATATTTCATAATCAGTTTAAAAATTTTAATTTATATATAAATATGATAATTATTTCATGATTATTATTTTGTATATTTTTAAATAATGACTTATTTGACCATAGTCAACCCACCTGATTCATTTTTGACACACAAGCCGAATATGGTCAAAACATCCAATGTAAACTAAATCAATTAAGTAATTTTATATAACATATTAGTAATTTAATTAAAAGTAATAATAAAATTGAAATGTTTTTATCAAGAAAGTAAATATTTTATACAATTTTATTATCTAGGAAGATAAAGATACACATGACATGTCAGACTCAATGTAAGGGTTTTCTCATCTCACTTTTATTTCGATGAGATATATTCCATATTCCCCACTTATTTTTTATAGTGTGGTGTATATAACGACCTTGAATTTATTGTATTATTATAATACATAAATTTATGTGGATTTTTATATCCATTTTTGGATTTATATTTCATGGGGTTTATGGTCTCAAAGTTACTAAAGTGGTGAGAGATTTTGTCTCAATTTGCCTTCTTTGAGACATATATATTATGTTATACACCTATATTCCTTTATGAGATGTATATAATTCCCCTAGACATGTTGTATCATGAATATATTTATATTATTGATAATATATGTTTCATCTAATGATATTATTTCATTTGGATTATGATTTAAAGTTACCAAAGTGTTAAGAGTCTTATGCTACAATCTCATCATTTATCAGGATTGTTATGATTATGCATCCAATAATGAGACCATATGACACATTTCTCATAAAAATAGATAATTTTATTCTCCTATGGTTATTCATGAAATTTAAAAGTCATATTACCATTCAAACACACTTTGGTATTTAAAATTTGTGAAAAAATGTTTATAATAAAATTTGACTTTTTCTCTCTCTTCGGCCAGGAATCTACTTTATTCGAAAAACCTGTTTTTTAAAAATGTTTAAATTACTTTTACCAATTTAAAAATGATTTATTAAATATTTTTTTACTAATTTTTCCTTTTTAAATTTTTTTTCAAAGTAGTATTCTTTTCGCTTTCTAAACAATATTCTTATCGCTTTTCGAACAAGAAAATTCTATCCTTTTTACCGTGGAAAAGGAATGTTCTTTATGGAATGTTGGGAATTACCCACCTAAATGATTGTTATTTCTTGGAAACATCCATTTAAAGTTTACAAGTTAATTTTTAATGAAAATGTTTTCTAAATATTCTAGAAATTATTGGTTTTTAAAAAATGATTTTCAAATAAAATGATATTAAAAATGTTTTATATTTTAAAAAGTGATTTTAAAAATGAAGAGGATATTTTCCTCAAGAATGTTTTTAATGAGATTTTAATGGAATTTCTATTCATAAATTACAAAAAAACTTATTTTTACTGATGCTATATTGGGTATATTTTTTAATTATGCCATCCTTATTATTTTTCTAGATAGATTAATATTGTTTCAAAGATATTGTTATGTAACCTGTTTCATTTCCACGGGTCAATATTATTTAAAATAGACTGACATGAAGCCCATTTTTTTCACGATTTAATCAATCAATAAACATAATAATTATTTTTTATGAGTTTTATATTTAAATGAAAGATCTATGTAATTTATTCATGTTGTGTTTATTAGATATTATATATGTTTGGTGTGCCCAAATAGCACTGAGTGAGCCTGTTACATCTAATATGACGAGGAGAACTAGATTACACTAGGTGAGCCCATTTTAGTTTATATGATGTGGTGGCCTAGATAGGATCAGGTGAGATTGTTATATCTTATATGATGGGACGAACTAGATAGAACTGGGTGAGCCCATTATATCTTAAATGATGGTTACCCCCAAAAATTACTCCAATGCATTGGGTAGTGTACTTTATCTGAGAGGAAAGAAGCAGGGATTTACCATAGGGTTTCACCTATATATTTAACTATTATCTAGTTATTTCTGACTTGGATTTAACAAGGGTAATGAAAAAATATGTTACAAGATACCAACACGTTTAGGTTATGCTTGTTATGGGTTTATAATATTTATTATGATCAATATTGATATCACATGGATCAAGATTATTGATTCTGATGAATCTTACCTTTGACATGTTTTCATATTTTATGATCCAGATATTGATTGGTATGAGTTATTTTATAATCCAATCATGCTATCTGATTATGTTGTTATAACCTTATTCACTTCTTATGCTCATTGATGATATTAAATTATTAATTCTTATGTTTACCCTTACTAAGAATTTGATATCACCCTTCTTATTTTTTCTTTCCCCTAGGATATGAAGAAATGATGTCGAATGAATTATATCTAGAAGGGTTTCATATTAACGATAATTATGAATTAATGTGAAATAATTAATGCTTGATTAATTGGGATAAATGCTCATTTAATGGCATGGGTAGTTTAATGTTGGAGTTTCTGCTAAATTTCTAAAACTCTAAACCTAAAAGGTCTTAAAGAATATAAGTGATACAATATTTCCTTTTGTTGTTTTATGTTTTGGATGGTGAAATTTGGGTCACCTCCATAGGTATAAAACCTAGAAATTTAAAGTTTATGATTTTAGCACTGAATCTGAGAGTGCAAGATATAGGTTGTTATAGTTGGTATTAGAGTGAAGGTTTAGATAACTTTAGAGATTATTATATTTTCACATGAAGTTATCATAAGATTTATGGATACTTTCATAGGTCTATAATCTTAAGTATTATCATAAGTTCAAATTATTAGGCACCCTTTTGAGGTTTTAAGTGATGATAATCATAAAGTGATTAATGAAATTTTATGATACGTTTTAGTAGGTTGAATTTTTTTGAAAGATATGGTTTAAACTGAAGCGTGCATTCACATTTTTTGGAAATTAGATTTTATATATTGAAAAAATTTAGGTTTTATTTGATCTTGGATATTGAGAAAACAAGTTTTATCCTAAAGACAAGCATATGATTAAAAAGTAATTTGGTGACTAAGTGATTAATGTTACATTAAAAGAATATCATCATATTTTTGGTCTTGAAATCTGAATGTTATGAGATATCATTTGAGGTTAAAATGATCTTTAATTGTGAGGTTTTTGAGGATATTTGGGATATAGGGTTATGGAATGTTTTAGTTTCAACTTTGGGTATTAATATTGAATTTTTATGATTATTGTACCATTTGAAGATTTATTAATTTTGAGAATTATCCTAAAAGGTTCTAACCATTTTGTTTTTGGTTAATTTTTAAAGACGGGAGGAAAATATTGTTATGCTTTTGGGCATTAATGGGTACATTAAAAGTTTATTTTAATGCTTTAGGCATTAAAATTCATCTTAAAAGCACATTGTGTAGAGAACAAGATAAGGATTTGGTGGAAATTGATTAAAGAGTGAAATTCTAGTCATAAATTAAGTATATTTTCATATTCTCTTAATCTAGATGGTAAGATAATTCCTCAACTCTAGGAAAAGGATCTTGAAATTTTTTTAATCCTTTTACCTTTATTTCTGATGAACTGATGGTATTTTTTATCATCATATATTTATGGTTTTTAGGACCTTACTTTCCATAGATTATTCAATTCCTTGTGATCAATGACCTTAATCACTCTCTATAATAATTTATGTTTTTCTCCCATTCCCACCTATGTTACCCTATTTGAAAACCTAGTAATGTGTTATTACATTTGACCTTTGTAATTAACTTTATATAATATTAACAAGATGTTTTATTATACCTTTTTACATTGTGGGTTTATAACAAAATTATTTTCAAATTTCTAACATTTTATTACCAAGATAAAATTGAAATTGCATGGACACAATTTATTAAGGTGGGGGACTGTGTAACACCCTGAGCTTTTAAAAGAATATAATTATATTTTATAGCATAAATGACACACAACACTATGTTTATAGTTCATTACATGAAATACCCAGTTTATATTGTGTTACAAATAACCCTAATATTTTTACATTCCATAACATATTCAACACGCACCCCAAACTTAAATGACCCATGATATATATTATAATTATAACCTAGACATTAAATTTGTTTTATGAATATTATTAACTACTTTATGAAATATATATATAAATAAATAAACAGATAGATAAATAAATAAATAAATAAATAAATAAATATAAATTTATTACTAAATATAAATTATTTTTAATTTTTTAGTAAATAATAAATCAATTTTTATTAAAGTTACATTATTCTTTAAAAATATGTTTTCTTAAAAAATGATTTTTATTTACTTTTATGAAAAAAATATTATAATTAATTTTTAGAACTTCATAGAAAAATTATTTGGTAAAATTAACTTAATTTTTTTAATTGGAATACCAAAATTTACTTTAAGTGAAATTATGGTAATTTTTTGGAAAATTTTAATTTTTTAGTGAATACTGAAAAATACCGATTTTTGTAAAGAGTCTTTTATTTTCAAAAAATATAGTATTTTAAAAGTTAAAATATCTTTTGAATATGTTTTAAAGTAACCAAAGTATTATTTGTTCATATTTATTGCAATTAATTACTTTTAATAAAATTTATATTGGTTTTTATTATTAGTTTTCTTTTGGGTTTAAAAATAGTTTTTTCAAAAAACTGTTTTAAAATGAATAACGTTTCTCCATTTTAATTAGTTAAAATAATACCAAATTGGAATTGTTTTAAATGAAATTTATAGAATATATATCATTAAATATTAATTTATTTTCCTAATATTAATATTGTTAGTAATACAGTTAATATAGAATCATCTTTTTCTAAAAAATACTTTCATTAAAAACCTGTTGTGTCACCTCATTTACAGGGTTAATATTAAACTAAAATTTTCCACATATGTGAATTAAATTTAGAAAATGGATTCAGTATTTTTGATTATAATATTTTATAATTTCTAATTAATCAAAATTATTTTTTTTACCATAATGAGTAGTGAAAATAGTTAAAATTAAGTATAGTGATTAAGATAAAAACGAGTTTACTTCATGGTTAAACTCAGAATATAATGTATAAAAGACCCAAAACTTATCCAAAATCTAATTTATGACCATATTTATAATTTATACATTCTATGGTCCATAATGGACTATTATTGGGTGGGTTTTTACATGAAAATAACATGGTTGGAATTTACTCTTTCAAAAACATTACCAGTGTGCCGCTCACCTCATTTTTAATAGGCCACTACTTATCTTCAATTATTAAAACTTTAAAACCTATTTGGTTTGACCAAAACCATTCCAAATAACTTATAAAATTACCTAATACTAAATTAAAAGATTTAATTTTCTTATAAATATAACCAAATAAGGCTTTTGGTGCATCCGAAAAGAAGTTACCTAAAGAGGAGGTAACATTCATCAACAGACATTTTTGTTTTATTTATTTTTCAACCATATTAAATTATTCTTATAACATGATGATATAATAACCAAATTATCTTTAATATGATAAGATGTTGTTATTTTAAGGGTGAACTGATTTTTTTTGAAATCATTCAATGTTTAAAATTTATATTCCAACTAACTACTCTATATGTGGTAAGTAGGGTCGAACCCACAAGGAAGGTGATTACGACCACTATTATTCTAAATTTTTTCAAAAAGACCCCACGGTTTTCAATAGTAGGGTTGATTTTCTTTTAATTTTTATATTTGTTATGTGTTTTTATAGGTAAGAAAATAAACAAAACATTTATAGTTTTTATCTAGACTAAGATGAAGCATGAAACAGATTGAAAAAATGTACATAAAAACAAAAGAACACTGATAAATGAACTATCAAGTAAAATTCCTGGGGAAAATTCTCCATTATAATGGTTTTAAAAGTATTCCAATTCAATTAAAAGTTGTTGAAATATACCATAATTTAAATATAATGACTTACTATCCTTTCCAGAAGTTAAGTCAAACCTGTTGATCAATTTCAGAGTTTTCCACAAAAAAATAAATCAACCATGAAAATTTGATTTTAAAATTGACAACAAGACGAACTCATTGTATGTTCTGAAGTTTTATGAATTTATTATCTTTTTAATGAATTATCCATGATAAACCTTTACAATTTATTGTAGAGTTATGAAATTGATTTCTAGTGGTACAAAGAAATTGAATTAATTCTGTATTGATCTCTCCGATCAGTACTGAATACATTGAAATGATTAAGTGAAAAAGAAAATTCAAATGTAACCCGAAGAACTTCAATTTCTCCCCAAAATAGAGGATTTAACTAGAAATTTTTTTCATTATCATAAAAACATTTGAGAACATTTCTAAACAGAGTAAAAAAGAGTTCAAATACAAGGGAAGAAGAACTCCCCGAATGATGCTCTGCTCCTATTCTCCTTCAACTTTAGGGTTTTCCACTAGATCTATCAACTCTTATGGGAGAGAATATCTTGAATCTCTAAGGATGCTCTACTAGAATGTGTCCTCCAATGTCCCTCCTCAATTTTTGCTACTTTCTTTGCATTTAAATCCTGTTGTCATAAGCTTCATGTCACCCCTGTTTTCCACCGAATTCAAGTGTCCCTCACTTGTGCACTATGTACCTGTGTTTTTTCATGATCCACACATCACAAAAGATTTTCCCATATAACTAACTCTCGGTGAGTTAGTTGAATGTAATAAGACAACAGATTTCCTTTCGAATGGACCTGTGCAAGAAACACAAACAACACAATTAAAACACAAAGGAAATAATTAAATAAAAATTTATAATTTAAGACAGTATCTTATTAAAATTTCCTTTAAAAGAATTAATAAACTTTAAAATAATTTTATTAAATAAATTATTTTATTAGTTTTATTAATAAATATTATTTATATTATTATTGATTAAAATGAAATAAATTTATTATTAAAATAGTTATTATTTAATTATAAAAGTTAAGTTATAATAATTTAAGTATTTATAAGTTGATTTAATCTGTTAATAGTAAAGTAATTATTATTATATAAGTATAAAAGGTTTTATTAGTTATTAATATAAATTTAAAATTTTATCAAGTTATTAATTTTTATTAATTAACACTATTAATGTAAATTATAAACATTAAGTTTATTATTATTCTAAAAATTAAAATTATTAACATTTTAAATTAATTAGTTTAGTTTATTTATAATTTTATTTATAACTTATTCATATTTTATTTTATATATTTTATTTTTAAATAAATATAAATATTTAGTATAGAGCATTAAAATAATAATTAATTTAAACTTAATTTAGAGGTTAATATTAATTAATTTAGGTTAATTAAATATTAATTTATATTAATTAATAATTTTGTTTTACTATCTTATATTTTTTATAAATTTATAATTATTAAAGTTAAATGTTTTTTAAATTAAAATTTTTAATTTATTTTTTAATTAATTTTTATTTTATTTTTATTATATATATTATATATATTATACTTCTTCTCCCCCCCATTTTTGGCACTAGAGGGGGGTTCTTGGTTTGCTGTGCATCAGGGTCCTTCGAACTCTATGACTTCGGTGAGAAGCTTTAGCAACACCAATGGCTTAACGGTTCCTCCTCGTGATGACGATGACTCGACATCATCAAACCACCATGACGACTTGAGTCCAAGCTCCTCCTTGCGGTCAGTTTTCAGACCAGATCTAGAAAATGTGAAACCTTAGGGAGGCTCATCTGGTTTCTTCCCATAGGAAGGAGGCGTCATTAGGAGTCTCGACCGGTGGCTCCTTCTCCTCAAGCATCGACTTTACAGTGGCACGACCTTTAGTTCTTCCTTGAAGAGACCTGTATAGCTCTGCTCGACGTCCAACCTCTTCCTGCAATGGTGGGAATCTTTGGCTTGGATCCTTCTTCATATAAACTCACCGGGATGATTCGAAATGGATCAACCCATTGATTCTAATCAACAATAGTAGAAAAAATAGAGGATTCATATCTGTAATTTTTTTGATCTTGGTTTTTTCTAATTTCAATTTAAGTGGTGTTTACGAATTGGTGTTATTTATCACTTTGATGTTTAATATATGGTTTGTTCTAGTTTCATTCATTATCTAATATTTTTCCATACTGTACTAGATTAATCTATGAGTGTGTACATGTTATTTGACTATTGTACACCCTAAGAAACTTAAAAAAACAAATACAAAAACAAAAAATATGGGTTCTGTCTTGGGTAGGTCAAAAAATTCCTAGACCTTTACTCTGGTTATAACAATTACAATTAGCATTGTGGGGAGATCAAAAAAGGGTTGAGTGATGAGTGTGATATTTTTTCCATGTTCAACATTTGAAAAAAAACCACAATAATAATAAATGATAGGAGTGATGAAATGTACAAAATATGGGGATATCTAGGTCAGGAGATGCAGGTTTGACTTCCAAGAATGTTTAAATGAGTGGGTCTTGATATATGATTGAAAAATATGTAGGGAAGGTTTGATGGAGAGAATAATTTATGTTTTTTTAAAATAGACTATATTTACTGGATGGGAGTGGAAAGAAAAGCATGAAATGGTTGTCACACACACATGTGGAGAATTAGTGACATGGTTGAATTCTAAATTATTTTCTCATATAGGTATCATGCATCTCTTAGAATTTTGTTTTGATGAAATTAATGAGACATATTTTCCCATTATCACTGAGAATAACTCATTCTTAGTAGTTCTAAAGGCTATGGAAAGTTCTAATTCAACATCTATGGATTCCTCCCTTTTAATGGAGTTCTAAACTCCTTGTGATCACTTGGGGAGTAATGCAATGTTAATTTCTTACTTCTAGTTTGTAATAATTAAATGATCTTTTTTTAAGTCTAGGTTTGTAAATTTTCCCTCAACTTATATTTTTCTTTCATTGAGTTATGTATTTTTATGTCGTACTCGACTCATAAGATCACGTTTTGGGGTACTCATTCATGTGATGTTTCTCACATCATTCACCACTTCTTCTTCTCCCTTTCAATTATGATGTCTTTATGGTTCATATTGGTTAATTGAACTCTCACAAACAATTCCATGCCCATTTAATTTCATGTCATTATAACACATTAAAATAACATACAAACATGTACAGTGCATCAAGTCATTAATGTGTTTCTTTGGTTACTTTTGGTTATGAAGTCGAACACAAATCACTGAATCATCGACGGTATTTGGTGAATAATTGTGTTTTTCCAACTGAACCCTAGGAAATATACTTGTATAAACTCAGTAACATTCTGGTTCTATGTGTTACAAACTAGGGATGAAAATACCTCCACCCTTTATCTTGAAGCAATAAAGGATGAGCATCATGAGAATTACCTAAGTTGATCACGCTTAATTAATTATGATAATTTATAATTTGTTTTATCACTTTACGTTTTATTTTGGCTTCTTAAATCATCAAACCCCAAGTTTTACAAAACCTCATTTTGCTTTTATTTTCATAATCATAACCTTCTTTTTTGATTACTGATCTAAGGCTCTATTAAGTGATGACCTAGGGTTCCTTCTATACTGTAGAAATTATAGTAAAATTAAGATTTCAATTTGATATTCTAGACAACATGGTCATTTGTGCACTTGAAATCCATTATTTATTTTCATTTACTTTGAATGAATCTCCTAATGTAATAGTGATGAAATACACTACAAGTATGGTTGATGACCTATCTGACATAATAATGTTATGGGACAGAATGTTCATGACTCAAGTTGAAAGAGTTTCAATTTGTGATATGCATGCCCAATTTTTATTTGAATGATAGATAATATATATACATAGGTTTAATACATATATTTTTTTTTGAGGGTACATAATAAGAAACACCCTATGATTATGTGGTAGTTCCGGTTGATGCAAATGTGTGAGGAAACTCGGGTTTTACTAAACCAACTACTAATTGATGCTCTGATCATTTTTTTCTGAGAGTATGCTCAGAGTTGGATTGGATGATATTAGGGTGTGATAATAAGGGGGTCATTTATTGAACACACAAATCACCTTTCAAATTCCTTAAAAAATATCATATTTTGAAAAATTATGAATCAAATAGGGACTGAGAATTCATTTAGCATGATTCTCTAATTTATGTGGTTACTTATCCATTTATATGGACTAATCAATAGTCCAAAGACACCATACCAAGTATCAAATTAAAATAATTTTATTTTCATATCAAATTATAGAATTTTTTGTAACACCCTGATATTTCTTGAAATATATTTTTTCAAAAAAATTTAATTTTTTTTATATTTTATCTTACACACGACACCGAGTTTAGCTTTAATTACACACAACACCAAATTTAATTGAAACACGACATAGAATTAAAATATTAATATTTAAAATGATTTTTAATACCTATCTATTTGAACTATATGAATGAATAAGATTAACTAAATTATGAAAATATATTGTTTACACATGTATATAAAATGAATTCATTTGTGACTAATTAATTATAGATGAAAATAAAAACTATATGAAAATAAAAGAAATATTTTTATGAAAAAAAATTTTTATGCACAAAAACATGTTTTACCCCAATAAATTAATAAAATAATTTTTTTTGAATGATTTTATTTAAAATTATATATTAGATATTCATTAAAATTTTTAGTATTCATATTTTTTGTTTTTTTATACAATATATAAGAATAAATCCAATTTAATTCTTAAAAACTACATTTTTCTAAAAAGCTATTTTGTTTCCTTTTGCACACTTATATTAAAATTAAATTTTTTAAATTTTAGAAAATTTATTTTAAAAAATAAAATGCATTTTTGAAATCATCATGTAAAAAATATCTTGTGGGTAATTTTTTGAGAATTTTCTAAGAAGATAGTTTTTTCGATGAATAGGGAAAAATACTGATTTTTCTTAAGAATATTCCTTTCTTTTAAAGCATTTTAAAAAATAAAAATTATATTAATATGGTTTTAAAGGTAAAATTAGTTCAATTATATAAATATATATTAATACAATTTAGGTCATTGGAATCATTTTAATATTTATTTTTTATATAATTTTTTTTAAACTTTTGAACATTTTCTCTTTGGAAAACCACATTCTCGTACGTCTATGGGATTAATTTTAATTTAAAATTTTCCACTTATGTGATTGAAATTTTAAAAAATGGATTAAATATTTGGAATAAAAAAATTTATATCATATATTAAGTATAAATTAATTTTTTACCATATAAAATAGTAAAAAAAATAAAGATTATTTACCATGGTTGTGGTAAAAATAGGTTTTTTGGGGTGTTAAAAAAAGATAATGGTTTAAAATGACCCAAAATATGTCCAATACCCATTTTATGTAAATATATATACCTAATATATTAAAGGTTATATGATTTCCATTTTTTATCTTGGTGTCATGTGAAAAATGTGGGTACACATTTTTCATTTCAAAAATTACAATTGTGCGACTCACCTCACTTATAAAAGGCCACCCCTATCCTCTCATATTTCCACTAAAAAAACCATTTGGTTCAACAAATACCTACCCAAATAACTTCATTAATTACCTAATATCATTTTAGAATACTTATTTTGGTCATAAATCCCACCTAACAATAATTTTGATGCAAACAAAAAGAAGTTCTCTGAAAAAGAGGCGACATCCCTAATCAAGCGTTTTATTTTACTTTTTACTCCACATCATTAAATTATTATTAAACCAAGATTTTATAATAAAATAATTATATTAAATATAATGAAAATTTATTATGTTAATTGAATAACCTAATTTTTTCTCCTCTTCCATCTAACGGGTTATAAAATCATTATCTGTTTGTACGATAGACTACCACCTCACGAACTGATGTTATTAATTTTCCATAAATCCATATCATGAATGGATATAATGATGGATTTATTATTTTTAAATTATATTTATTATATTACTATACTTCTTTAAAAATTATATCACATGTGACTTCTTACTTTACCTTCTATGGGAATATGATAATGTCGTTTGTGTGTACGGTGGACTACCACCTCACGAAGTGATGTTATTTGTTCACGATTTACCTAGAAGTTAATAAGTAATTTTTTAATGAGAATATGTGATATATATGAGATAAAAATGATACTATATTTATAAAATATTATGTACCTTTTTTTCATTCTTTCCATTGAGAAAATGGAAACAATGTTTATGCATACGTATGACCTACTGTCTTCATGAACGTTGTATTTAATTTTCTATGTCTAAATTTTATGTATCATAATAAATAAATTTATAATTAATATATATTATATTTAAATAATGTTTAAAATTACATATATTATGGAATAATTATTAAATTAATAGGACCAAAAATAACAAATCAAAACATATATGAAAAACAAAGCAGTTATTACCCAAAACACAACTTTATCATGGAATTGTTAATAAATAGATATTAAAAGTTCATAAGTAAATAATATATGGTGTTGTATATATATATATACATATATATGTAAGTCTCTATAATATATGTGTAATAAACTAATATTAATTATACACGAGGATCGAACGTGTGCGAAGGAAGTTGAGACTTATGGTAAGGGATTTCTAGTCTCTCTTTTATTCCTGAGAGACATGTGAAAATTTACAACTCATTTATTTTTTCAGTGTATATACTATCCCTTTTACATGATATATAATTAATATAATTATTTTCCTAATACTAAAAGTTTTATTAGATTTTATTCTTTTTTGGGTCTTACGATCCAAAAGATTATTAAAGCAGTAAGGGATTTCTATCTCACTTTTTTACTTATGTAAGACACATTCCATATTCACAAACTATTTATTTAATTTAGTGTATATATTTCCCACGAAAACATTTTTTTATGATTATTATACTAAAATTTATGGGGATTTACATATCCATTTAAGGATCTCTCTTTTATGGGGTTTATAGTTCAAATTTTACAAAAGAGGTAAGGTATTTTTGTCTCTATTTTCCTTCTACGAGACATATGTCATACAATTATATTCCTTTATGAGGTGTATATACAACCCCTTTGACATGTAATATAATGAATTTATTTATTCTCATGATATTTTAAGTTTTATTTAATGTTATTATTTCACGGGACTTATAATTCAATATTACCAAATTGGTAAGGGTTTTATGTTACAATCTATTAATTTATCGGGATTGCTCATGATTACGATTATAGTGATGAAGTCATATGATCTATCTCTAAATAAAATCATGAATTTTATTATTCTATATTTATTTCATTAGAATAAAATTTTCCCTTTATTTTCCCCTCTTTATATACTGAAGAGTTCAAAATAATGTTTTTAAGAAATTCATCTTTATTAATCTATTTGGTCAAAAACCTTTTTTCTTCCAAAACCATGATTTATAAAAATGTTTTTAATTTTTTTAACATTATAAAAATGAATTATTAAAAACAATTTTACCCATGTTTTACATTTTATAATTCTTTTATAGGAATATTTATTTTATTTTCCAAAAAAATCCCATTATTATTTTACCAAAAAAGTGAAAGGAATTATTTTTTTACATGTACTAAATTAATGGAATTTCCAACCATCATGAAAATTAGTTTCATTGAAGAATACTTTATAATTTATTAAGGTTATTTTCAAGGAAAATTATGTTTATTATTTTTTGTTTTAAAAACTTTTTTTTTCAAATAGGAAAGGATATTTTTCTCAAGAAATGTTTTAAATGATTTTTAAATATGCTTTTATAAGTTTTCAAGGTTATTTTTAAAGAAAAGGATTATCAAAATGTATTATATTTTAATTTTTTTTTTCAAATCAGAAAGAATATTTTACTATAGAAATGTTTTAAATAATTTTTAAATCCTATTTTATAATTTCTCAAATATATTTTCAAAGAAAAATATTTTGTAAAATTCTTATGTTTTATAATTAATATTTCAAAGTGGATAGAATATTATCATCAAGAAATGTTCCAAGTGATCTTTTAAAATCATTTTCTATATAAGATGAAATAATTTTATGTTATTAATCCTTTACTATGGATAATATTGAATGATAATGTTCTTATTATTTCTCTGGATGATTAATGTTTATGTTGATGAAATATTTATGAGACCCATTTTATTTACATGGGTTATGATGTGGTGATATGATGAATGTTTTATGAAATTATGGCACACATAAGTATTCCTTTCATTATGATATGGGTGGGTCCTATATCTCCCTCCAATTCATTGGGTAAAACTTTATATATCATGATATAACAATGGGAAAAAAGTTGATGGGCTTGATCCACTATGGAAAATAGGTGTATTTTAATCCAATATGAGAAACACGCATGTCCTTATCTAAAATAGAAAAAGATGACAAGTCCTAATCCACTCTATATATGGTCTTGGTAGTTAATCTTTACATATGAAATATTTTTCTATAATTATGATGGATCCACACATTTTTGACTTTATTTTAGGGTTTAGGATTGATTTATGATGATCTACCACTCTTATGGGCCATGTTTTTAGAAATGATAAAGTTTTATTTTGTGAATAATTTTTATGATTTATGAAATGTTGGGTATGCACCTTTTAATTTTTTTTATCATAACATACCCTTATTATTATCTTATGTTTTCATATGATCATATATTGATTTATATAAATTTTTACCCTTATTGAGCATCCGATCTCACCCTTTATTAGGTTTCCTTCCCTAGGTTAGGAAGAAAGGTTTAGGTAGGGTATTCCTACAAGGATTACTATGTGGGAAGATCATTGTGAGATATGTTGAATATATTTAATAAAATAATAAAATTGTGATTATATTATCCAAATACACTAAAATATCAAAGTCTATAGGAATGTATTTATGAAATTTATTGAATATTCATCTAAAAAGATGGGATATTTATATATAGAAATCCTAGATTTTTATAGTTGGTATTATTGGAAAGGTTTAGTTAAACATTTTAATATAGTATTAGAAAAATTTAGTGAAATACATATGGATATTTTTAAGTATATGTATACGGATATTTCTAAGGATAAGTCTAAGGATGAGTCAAAGGAAAAAATGTCCTGGAATTTCGGTAAAGGATAGAGAAAGTGATTTCCATGAAATTATATCCCTATCTGAATACTACAAGTGTATGTGGATCTGATATAGTGTTACCTAGGTGTAATAACTCAAAAAAGTGAAATTGATCTAGACTCAATCATTACCTGGTGCACAATAATAGGAATTATTGTACACCCTGTTTGAAACTCTGAGGGGATATGATTTGGAAATACACAAACTCTTTAAGAACCATCATGAAGGATTTAAATAATGACAATGAAAAACCTAGTTTAATCCTAAGGTCTTGTAGATGGAAAAGAAGGTGTCATGGTTTAGATATATTATAAGTTGTTTTTTTTATGATTATGTATTTTCCCACAATGATTATTGTTTCTCATGCTATACATTTTGGTTTTAGTCAATGGAGGGAATGAGAAGGAATTGGATCAATGTTGAATGAGATAAAAAATGTGTTGATGAAAAAAATGGGATGATAATTGGACTTACGAATATTGTGATTATTCCAAATCAATTATAATGATGTATGATTAAAAACATACACCCTAACTAACCCTCAAACTCACTAAAGAGGAGAAGTATAGAGTTAGTTAAGTGTCCGGGATGTGGAGACCATAGAGGAATAAATATTTTGTTTTCAATATATCAATAATATGGGAAGAATCACCCAAGTGAATTTATTAGAGGAAAAAGAAGAGGTTTTGACAATGAAAAATAGGGACACAAAGTAAGTAATTTTAGAGAAAAAATAAAAAATTTAGTTCACACAATGGATAGGAATAATAGTATCCCTAATGTATTATCAAATGTTGAATGTTTTAAATGTAGAAAGTATGGGAATTATAAAATTTTATTTCCTTGGGGGGGGAACTCATGAAGAGAATCAATAAGATGGAATAAGTAATGCTTATACCACTAATGATGAAGAGACCACAAATGACATATGAAAGGTAGAAGGTATTATGAAATAAGATGATGAAACCTAGTTAATGGTTTAATAATGAAGTAGAACAATTGAACAGTTTATGTATCAAAATTACTGAATTATGAAATATATATGTTTTTCATTAAGTATTTGAAATAATTTGTTGAATGGTGCTAATATCATCTAAAATTGATTTAACGAAATGATGATATTTCATGAAAAACACACAATTAAGGGAAATATAACCTTTAATATGTTAATGATATTGAGATAATGATGTTGGGATAAATAGATGATTGATATGGATAAATTAAATTCGATAATACTGGTTACCTTGGATCTGATTAATGATTTAGTAAAAAAATTTCTTTATGGTATCATAGATGGAGTTTAAAACATTTTGGGATTTAAATAATATTTCCTATAATATTTGTTTTATTTAAGTAATAAGGAAGTATGTATGCTTTAAATAAGGTTTTATGGTAACTAGGTTTATCTCTATGTTTAAAGAGAATACATGATGAAGGTATATACATGTTTGGTATGCGATAATTAAGAACAACTTCATGTTATTTGGGGGATTAAGGATAAGTTCATTTGGGAAATTTTGTGACCTTATTTATAAAGTCTTTTATTTTAATGTTTTGTAAGGGTCATAAGGTTAACCATTTATAAAATGGTTTAAGTTGAACTTTGGATAAGGTTTTAGAGATTAATGTATTACTTCACCATTTAAAGATTTATCCATATTGGATAACCAGGGAAAACCATTTTTTATAACTAGATATAGAAGGAATGACTTATCATTATATTGTGGATCTTGTGATCCATTAGTGCTTTAAGCATACAAAAATTCATCTTCATTTCCTGGAGTAAGTGATGAAGTGGAAATTGAACGAATCACTACCAAAGGAATAAATTGTTTTTGTTGAGTCCAAAGTATTACTTATTACTTTTAAATTCATTTTGTTTTATAAATCACAAACACTATCTTAAAAATATGTTTACTAACTTTTTATGCCCCAATTATTTTAGTATGTTTTTGTAAAAATAATTACTTTTATAATACATAGAAAAAGTCTTAATGTATTATGATTATAAACCTATAATTATTCAATAAAATCCATCAGATTGAGTATGCATCTGATTAATTATATTTAACTTTGTTCATTCCATTAGTTAGACTTTTTTCGTGTCTATCGCACTGATAGAATTCATGACAATCAGAATGATTCTGGCATCGATACATTACACTGACCCTCATAAGGGTTACCATATTGAAAAATGATAAAAAAATCCATCATACTATCCTACGATTATAATTAGAATATATAGACTTGTTTCTATCATAATTAATTTATTTAGCACTGTAATGATGCTAAAAAATGATGTTAGATATTCAGTTTTTCCAAAACATTGTGGGTTTCCAAAGAGACATCTATCTGAGGTTGTTGCAACAAACATAGAAATATGGCCATTGGAGATTTTACTATAAATATAAGGTCATTTAAATTGTTTGGACCTAATCAGATTTAAAAAATCAATCTATATAAAGTTTTTTATACTTTAACATCTCATTCCAAAGACTTTATAATACTTTAGATATTTGTATTTCTAAGGAATCCTTGTTAGGGTTGTTACCTTTAGAAGGAATTTGATTTTGTAATCATGTATTCGATCATTGTTACAATTGAGGGATTATGAGGATAGGAACATGTTGAATCTGATCCATCAGATCAAGCACTTTCATGTCTAGTAAGATAAACACCGATCATCATATCAAGGGATTCCAAGGATAGGAAGACAGAGCTTATTACGATCATCATATCGAGGGATTTTATGATAATGAAAGAAAAAAATTATATTAATTATAAAATAGTGGATACATTTATTGAAGGTTATTTAGTAACATTACTCTTAAGGTTAAAATATTTTATTCTTTTAATGTATCTTGTAAATCATTATTACTTTTACTAGCTATTGCATTGCTTTATTTTAGAAGTCTAATCCACTATTCATGTAAAATAAATTTAGTATTCATACTTATATTTCTATATTATTTTTTTATCAGTGTATCTATGAATACTATAAATATAATTTTTTAATCAAATCAACATTGAATATGATTCTTTTACTTTGATCATCAGACGATCTATAAGTCCGATAATATTACTTTAAGAGGTATTGTGTTTTGATTAATTTAAAAATTTTAAACTACTATTAACACCACTATTCTAATTATAGACATATAAGATACTCTTAAGATCAATAAATTGGTATCATAGAATGGTTATATTTCTTATTTTATTTCTAACTTTTTTACTTTCTTTACTTAATGATAGTTGTTTATGTTTTTTTATAATTTTTTTGTTTATAAACTTTGTTGCACTAACATGTATTTTGTAAAAAAGAGTTTCTATTATTTTAATATGGAAGGTATGAATATTAGATCTCTTGATAGTATTAATCCTTGTCGACCAACTATATTTGATCGGAATGGCTATGAATTTTGGAGTGATAGAATGAAATTATTTTTGATAAAAAATGGATTTAAAAACTTCTTAATTATTATTGGAAAATATAAGATTTATGATTAGAAAGTTTCTAATTTTAGAAATGCTAAGAAATTAGAATATCAGTTGATCTAAAATGATATAAATACTTTATTGTGTCATATGAAGAGGAATATCTATAATAAGATATCATATTGTGAAAATTATAGTAATATTTGGAGTAAATTGGATGTAACACATTTTGGTACATCTAATGTTATAGAAACAAGAAGAGATATTCTTAGAGATGATTACCAAGACTTTAATTTTCTACCTAGAGAGAAAATATTCAAAATACATCAATGGTTTATGACTATTATAAATATTTTTCAGTATCTTAGGGAAAAAGTTCCTGATTTTGAAATTTTTGTTGAAAATATTATAGAAATAATGCCCATTGAGGGGGAGTCTAAATGAAATGTTCTGGATGATATAATAAATATTACTAATCATACTTTAGACGATTTTATTGGCACTCCCCTGAAGTATGAGGTAATATTAAAAAGATATGATAAAAAAAAGAAAATTGGTGGAGTTGATTTTACTAAAACATCTACTATACCTTCTAAAGTGTAGTCAGTAGAGAAAGTAGAGAAATATTTAATAAAGAATTTTTTTTGTAGAATATGATTCAATTTCATCACAACATTTAGAAAATAAGTTAGCAAATCTCGATAGAATGATTAATAATATCTTTGGAAGGAAATAATTTCAATATAGATATAAAAAGAACCATAAGGATAAAGGTGACAAAAGGATTATGAGGTCACTTGTTATGAATATAAGAATGTAGGACATATCTTACACGATTTTACCAAGTTCAAAAGGAAAGACAATAAGGAAATAAATTTAGACAAAAGTGACATAAAATATTATAATTATAAAGGCATGAATGTCTTTAAAGCTTATGAAACATGGAGTTCGAGTGGTGGATATTATTTTGAAAATTCTTCTCATAATGAAAGTTTTAGATAAAGGATGATTGGACTTTTTTCAAGTGTACCTGTAGTAAATCAATGTCTCATGGAAAATTTACACACCATTGAATCCCTAATTGACATGTATTTAAATGAAAATTATCCAAATGAGAAAAATTCTACATATTTTGATGAATAATCTTTTTTAGTATAATATCATACTTTACATAGTTATGATGAAGTTTATAGATTTGAAAAACTATTAAAAAATGAAAATTGTATGATTTGTAAAAAACATGAAAATTCCAAATATAAACTTGCTATGAAAAATTAGAGAATAAATCTTTTAACTAATGAAATTTTAAATCTTTCAAAATATATTGATAAAACTAATTTTGGAAATGATTTTTTTGATAAAAATAGTTTACAAACTAATTTTGAAATACTTAGTTCAAAAAATATTACCAATGAGGATATGAATTTAGTTATAAAACTAAAATATAAAATTTATAGGCTAAATAAACTATTATCCAAGTTTACTTATAGTACGGAAAATTTCAATAAAATGTATAAAAAAATTCGACCTTATAGTGATAATACCGGAATAGGTTTTACCAATAAAAAACCTATTTTTAGAAATAATTACTTTGTTTTTAAAGGTGAACCATTTTTCACTAAGTGACAAAGTGGTGGCCATTATATTTGTTTCTTCGAATAGGGTATAATATTTTGTATTTCATAAGTCTTATTTTTCTAAGGAAATTAAAATTTACCAAAGTAATAAATTTGGACAAATGTGGTTACCCAAAATTATATTTTCTGATAATATCGGACCCAAGAAGGTTTGTGTTCTGAAAAAATAATCTTTTTATTTTTATGAAAAGAAAAATATTACTAAAAAAATTTGTTACATGGATAGTGGTTGTTCTAGAAACATGACTAGAAATAAATATATTTTTAAGAACAAATTCAATATTAAAGGTCAAAAAATAACTTTTAGAGACAATACTCAAGGATATTTTATCAAAATAGGTAAAATTGTTCTTCTGGGAAAATAAATTATTCTAAATGTATTATTTGTTTTAGGACTTAAACATAACCTTATAATCATAGGTCAACTATGTGATGAAATATACCTTGGGAATTTTATGAATGAAAATTGTACTATACATAGATCCAATGATGAATTCGTTATTTTTGTAAATCAACATGAGAATGCTCATACACTAAACTTAGAAGACCTTAGGATCCAAGAATTACATTTTATTAGTGTAATATAATATCTATATTAGTTATGGCACAAATGTTTTGGAAATTTTAACCTTATAAACTTAGCTAAGTTGAATAAAAATGGACTTGTTAAGGATCTACCAGAACTTAGGTTTGATAATTCAAAAGTTTGTGACCCATTTAAATTTAGTAAGAAAAATAAGTTTATTTTTAAATCTATTGGTGAACTATTAAGTTTTGATTATTTACTATTAGTACACGTGGAATTATTTGGTCCTACACAAACTGGAATTATTGTTGGAAATCACTATGTATATGTCTTAGTTTATGATTACACTATATATACTTGGGTCTATTTTATTACTAGAAAATATAAATACTTTAGTTATTTTAAAACATTAGTATCTAGATTTAAAAATGAGAAAAAAATATCCTTCAAAACAATTCACAGTGATCCTGGTGTAGAATTTGAAAATTTTGTTTTTGAAAATTTTTGTAGTAAGAAAGGTATTGATCGTAACTTTTTAGTGCCTAAAACCTCTAAAAAATGGTGTAGTTGAGAGAAGAAATGTAATTCTTCAAGATATTACTCGAACCATACTGAGTGAATACTAATTTTCTAATTTTTTTGGGTTTTAAGAGTTAGTACTACATGTTATACTATAAATCAAGTTTTAATTAGCCATTTTTTAATAAAACCCCTTATGAGTTGTAGACAGGAATAAAACCAAAAGTTTCTAACTTAAATTTATTTGGTTTAAAAGTATTCATTCAAAATACTGAAGATAATTTACATAATTTTTCACCCAAATACGATGAAGGTATATTTTTAGTTTATTCCACCACTATAAAGGCTTATATATTTTTTTAACAAAAATATAAACACTATTGATGAAACAGTGCCTGTTAAGTTTGATGAAACTGATACCTTTATTTTCAAACAACCCCAACCTACATCCTTAGATGATATTTCTCCAATTTATTTTCAACCTTTGTTATAAATTTCTTATTATAAAGAAACAAATCAATAATTAGTTTATGAAGTTATTCCGTTGAATATTTTCGACCTATTGTTGAATAACAAACATTTGAAAACCCAATAAGTTCTTGGTTACTTAGGAATCATCCTAGTGAGAGTATCAGTGGTGATGTAGATCAAGTAGTTTAGAATAGAAGATACTTAGGAAATGTCATTGACCATCTATATTTTTTATCCCAATTTGAACCTATCAATCATGATAAGGTTTTAGGTGATGAGGATTGTATTAAGGTTATGAAAGATGAGCTCAATGATTTTGAAAGGTACACAGTCTAGAACTTAGTTAAACGGCCTAAAGAAACCTCTATAATGGAAGTAAAATATGTTTTTCTAGTTAAATAAGATGAAAATGGAATAATAGTTAGAAATAAAGCTCAAATTTTTGCTATAGTTTATAACCAATAGGAGGGAATAGATTATGAAGAAACATATGCTCCGGTAGTAAGGCATGAATCTATTAAAATACTTCAAGCCTTTATCATTTTTTAATTTCCAGATTTTTCAAATAGATATAAAGTGTGTTTTTATTAATGTATATATTTATAAGGAATATTATGTCGAACAAAAACAAAGTTTTGAAAATAAAAAACATCTAGAATATGTTTATAAACTTACCAAAGAACTATATGGACTTAAACAAGCCCCTAGAGTTTGGTATGATAGGTTAACTGGATTTTTGTAATAAAATAATTTTTTAAGGGACCTGCAGATCCATCTATTTTAATAAAATAAATCAATAAAAATATTATGATTGTAAAAATTTATAATGAAGAAATTATATTTAATTTAACTCAAAAATATTTAACAGATTCCTTTTTAGATATTATAAAGTTTGAGTTAGAAATGAGTACGATGGATGAGTTAACATATTTTCTTGGTTTTTAAATTTCAAAAAAATGATAAGGAACTTTTATATCTCAATATAAGTATATAATATATCTTCTTAAGAAATTTGGATATGAAAATACTAAAATTATTAACAATCCCATTGGAACCTCTAATACTTTAGATCTTTATGAGGCTGGGAAATTAGTTGATCAAAATATTTTTAGAGGTATGATAGAAAGTTTACTTTATTTAATAGGAATTTGTCCGAATGTAGTGTTTTTAGTATGATTATGTTCAAGATATTAAGGCTATACAAAATAAACTCATCTTAAAGACATAAAATGATTTTTTCATTATCTTAAGGGAACTATGGATTTAGGATTATCTTATTATTTAGGATTTTTTTAAACTAAAAATATTTTTGGATGATAAATTTGGTGGGTGTAGAATGGATTGAAAAAGTATATTCATAATATGCCATTTATCAGGATATTATTTAGCTTCTCGGTCTTGTAAGAAAAAATCCTCAGTATCAATTTCCATCACTGAAGAAAATATGTGGCACCTGGAAGAAGTTGTGCTCAAGTGTTATGAAAGAAACACACACTCACTGACTATGTAATGCGTTTTACAAAAAGTTTAATTCTTAAAGATAATACAAGTTCCATTGATTTAAGTAAAAACTCATCACAACACTCATGTGATAAACACATAGATATAATACACCATTTACTTTGGGATCACACACTTAAATAATATATAATTTTATAATTCATCAGAATTCAAGAAAAACATTTTAATATTTTTACTAAACCTTTTAGTTTAGATAAATTTGAATACATTAAATAGAAGAAAGGAATGATCAACATTAGGTGATAATTAATATCTATATCTTTTTTACCAATCTCCTTACATCAATATACTCTATTTCATAGGGGGTAAATATGATCTTTTTTCCAAACTTTTGTTTTTTCTTAAAAATATTTAGTTTTCTAAATTATTAGTTTTTCTAAAACGTTTGTATCATAATGTGTTTTAAGGACTCAAACTTTTATAACATTTTTATATTTACAATTCTAAATTCCAATTTTTGGATCCATTAATTTTTATAAAATTTCCAAACTCAAAAATTATTATAAACTATCACAATCTATTTTTCATAATAAAACTATCATAATCAGTTTTTTGTAATAAAACTATCGTAATCAGTTTTTTGTAATAAAACTATCGTAATTTTTTTTCACAATAAAACTATCTTAATTAGACTTTATTACAGAAATATTTAAATTAGTTTAATTTTCAAAAACTAAGAATAATTGGTTAATCATACTGATGAAACATTCAACTTTGAAAGGTACTCTTCTATTCTTTTAGTTTTTTTCACTAATTATTTTCTTCAGTTTATATTTTTTGTTTTTCATATACTTTATCCTTTAAAAAACTTTAACTTGTTTTTTAAAATATTAAAAGTTTTCCTAATCATAATGATTTTCAATCCAATAAAATTTTGTAAAACCTTGAGAGTTCAAATAAACGTTATGGACTTTCATTGATTAAATCATGGCCGTTTGATCAAAAAGTGTTTTAATCTAAACCATTTATTTGAATATGTAAATTTAAACATAACATCTAGTGCCTGTATAAGTGTGGTACAACCCCTATCCCATATTGGTTCTCAATTTTTTTTCTCCCGAGCTCAGGCACCCTTCAAAATCATCAGTCCGATTATTATTGTTTGAATGATCTTCAGTCTCAGTTCTCATTACGATTGTGATGAAATAATATTAAAAAAATGAAATATTTTTAGAGAATTAATTATTGTGATATCTTGGTTTTATTAGTTCAATAATACTCTCAAGAGTATAATATATTTTCATGGTTGGAAAAGTGTTTGTGTAGAGAATCTAGTTAACGATTTTTATCTATATTATCCTGATATGGTTCAAGAATTTTATTCCTATGTTCAATTTGATAAAGAATATGGTTAAGATAAAGTTTTATTTTATTTGTTTATAAAGAGATATAAGATTTCATATAAAATATTAGTGGACTTTCTTAGCGTTTCTTCTGATGGAGAGGCATATTTTTATTCTCATAGGTTACCAGACATACTTAGAAAATTTAAGAATAATAATGCTAAAGATTCTATATTCTCATTATATGTGAAAGTTAGGAAAGTTTCACATTTGAATCTAGAAAATAGATTAATTGATTTGAGGATGCAAGGATATCTAATCCCCAGGAAGGGTGATAGAGATAGATTAAAATTTTCTAAGGTTTTTTTCTAGACTACTTGGTAAATATGAGGAAAATAGACTCAGTAGAGTTTGTTTTCATTATGGTGGAAAATATTAAAAGTGCTATAATAAAGTCAAAGATTATTATGTTTCAACCATTCATCAGTAATCTGATTATAAAATTTATGCAGATTTTTAAATTTGAGAATAAGTTTTACCGAGTCTGAGAAAATATTTTTTATTCATTAGTTATGATACAATTTCTAGAATGAGATTGGTTTTTTAATATTAATCAAAAATGTTTTTTTTGAAAAATTTGATGATTCTGCATCAAGGGAACAACCATCAAGGAATGTTGATGAAGTTAAGAAGAAAATAAAAGTTTTATCTTCCCCACTTGTGAAACAAAATAAAGAAAATAAAATATTTGAATAAAAGTTCAGGCAGTTTTTGTTACATAAAGCTCAAAAGAAACCAGGGGATCCCATGTTTTATCTTTATCCTATTGAGGAAAAGGATTTAAAAATATAGCTATAAAATAGCTAGAAGATAAGGATAAATAAATAAGAAGAAGAAAAAGTTAATTTAATAAAGATTTGTAGATATCTTATTGAAATATTTTGAAAAAGTTTCTGAGTAAGCTATCCTTTCGATCTCTTATACCAATCAAGTCATTATGGAAGTTGGACATACTTTTTTGATACTAATATTATTCTTGTTGATATTCATTTAGTGGATAATAAGGATATGAGAAAACAAATTATTGAGGAATTAATACTACCGTTATTGAGAAATAATCAGTTTCAAAATCAGTTTTTAAGGGTGTTTTAGGAACAACCAGACAATTAGAAGAAGATCTTGAGAAAGAATATTGAGAATAATAAGAATAAGGAGAAGAATAAATAAAATAATTATTATAAAAATAATTAGAAGTATAAGAAGAATAAAAATAAGAAGAAGGGAAACAAGATAAAGAAGAGTCTAAAGATGAAGAAACACAGACAAATAAAGGATTAAAAGAAAAGGAATCATTGGAATCAATATAATATTCATCATATTTACCCTTTAAGTATTATAATTATGAATAATATTCATTATAAGAGTAATATATGTAATCAAAAAAATGGGAATGAGATTTTTTCTCAAAGGTGCAATAACAAGATAAATATTCTTATACCAAATTTTCTAACAAAGATGAATCGGATAAGAATGTGGATGTTGTTGAAATATCAGATGATAAGAATGTTTAAAAAAAAGTAAACATAATGATGATAAAGTTTCCAAACCTAGTACCGAATCATCAATACTAAAGCCTCCCAAACCTTCTTCGGGTTTATTGGATTATGAGGCAACCATTGCACAAAAATGTTTTGATTATATTTTCCAATATTTGAATTGGTTAAAATATACCTTTCCATATTTTCCAAAACATGAATCTTGGTGTCAAATTATTCAAAAAAACCTTAGTGATAAACCAAAAATGTTGAAATTACTATCCAAATTATTCATCTTTATTTAATTAGAGTTAACAAAATTTCAAGAAAAGACAAAGACATACAAAAGATCATACAATCAGATAGTTAAGTGGTGCAACCTATTGGAAAATGATATTCGAGAACATGATGACCAATTTGTTTAAGAAAAGAAAGTTTTTTTTGAAATAGAAGATTCCTTCAATATGTTATCCTCAAATATTTCTAACAGATTAAAGTTTTTTGAAGAATTCAGAGATTCATCTAATGATCAGACAGAGGAAGTAAATGTATTGAAACAAAAGGTTTGGAATTTGGATATAGATATTACCCATCTCAGATCATGTGAAGATTAACTTTTCTTTATCAAGGAATAGAAGAGAAATTATTATGAGGAGATTTAAATCATGAAGACTAAAGTTAAGAAGAAGTCCATTCTAGAATAAAATATTGTAAAGATTTATAATGATCATCATTAGTTTAAAAAGATGAAGGCTTTCATGAAGAACCTTATAAATAAAGATTCATCTTTTTATTTGAACTCTTTATGAATATTTTTTGAAACATTTTAATGCTTTCCTATTATGAAATATTTTTCATCCAAATAATTTGTTCTTGAATATTTTCCATTTATGATTGGATATATGTTCTTTAATATTATTCATGGATGGTTAGTTATTTCAATTTATTGTTTCATGGGATATCTTTTCTAACATTTCAGGGAAATTTTTATTTTTTCCCATTCCTTTTGGTAAATCAAAAAGGGGGAGAATATTTTACAAAGGGGGAGAATATTTTATAAAGGGGGATAAGTTTTAATAAAAGAGGAGATACTATCCTTAGGGGGAGAATTATTCCTAAGAGAAATAAGTATTCTTTAAGGAATATTTCTTCTAATAATTTCTTTCATATTTCAAAAGAGTTACAAACTTAGGGGGAGTTATGTCGTAAAGAATAAATTCATAGTTATTAGAATATCAAAGGGTTGTAAGTTTTTCAAGTTATCATTGCTTTATGTTTGTTGGTTTGTGATTTAAAAAAGGAAGGGGGGGATTTTTGTGTCAGATGTATTACTTAATACTTTTCCATTCCTTTAGTTTTGGAAATCAAAAACACTCCCTTGAAACTTTATTTACTAGATTTTTATATCCCATGTATTTTAGTATGTTTTAGTTGAAAAATTTACTTTTACCATATATAGAAAATTTTATAATTTTTTATGATTATAAAAATATAATTATTCAACATAATCCATAAAATTGAGTATACACCCAATTAATAAAACTTACCTTTATTCAGACTAGTAGTTATACTTTGGTCAATTCTATCACACTAAAAAAAGTCACGACCATCAGAATAATTCTATTACTGATGCCTTAGACTAACCCTAACAAGGATTACCATATTGAAAAATAATATGGAAGTCCATCAGACTATACTAAGTTTATAATTAGAATACATAGTCTTGTTTCTATCATAAGGAATTATTTTAAAATTATAATCATTAAAAAATTATGTCAAACATTCAGTTATTCCATAACACAGTGAGATGTCAAAGAGACGGCTTGCTGAGGCCATTTCAACAAACTTAGAAATATGACTGTTGGAGATTCATCTATAAGTTACAGGTCATTAGAAGATTTTAGAGCTAATTAGAATCATAACTCAATTTGTATAATGTTTTCTCTACATGAAAAACTCATTACAATGTCTTTGTAATACTTTATAGAGTTATAGTTCTAAATAATCTTTTTCATGGTTGTTTCTTTTAGAACTAATTTTCTTTTGTAATCACATGTCCAATCATTATTATGATAAAAAAATTCTAGTGATAGGAAGATGGTGAATCATATCCATTAGATTGATGGATTCCAGGTCTAGGAAGATGGAAACTGATCATCATATCATGGGAATATGAGGATAGGAATATGGATCTTATTACGATCATTATATTGAGGGATTTCCAAATAAGGAAAGACATAATTTAAAGTTAGTATAAAAATGTGGATACCTTTATCAAGGATATTGACTACCTTTAGTCTCAAGGTTAAAAGAGTGTATTATTTAAATATATCTTGTAAGTCATTCATACTTTTACTAGATATTTTATTTCTTGTTTTTACAAGTCTGTTATGATTTTCTTGTAAAAGAAAGTTAGTATTCATAATTATATTTCTATACTATTTGATTTATCAATGTATCTATGAATATGATAAAACAAAATTTGATATAATTTGATCAACTGGGATTCTAATTCCTTCCCTCCAATCATCGAATGATTTATAAGTTAAATAATATTACTTTAAGAGGTATTGTATTTTGATTAGTGAAAACTTTTTAAACTACAATTCACCCAATTATAAGTATACCCATCTAAGATACCCTTATTATCCAAACATGATTAAGATATAATGGAATGATAATCCCTAGGTATATTATTCCATTCAAAATTATTGATCATATTGGGATGGTATCCTACAGATTGAAACTTCCACCAAACCTATCTTAGGTTCATGATGTGTTCTACATATCTCTCATAAGGATGGAAATACCTAATCTTTCTTATTTACTGAACCCATAGATCATACTGTTTGAGCATGACCATTCTTATAAGAAGTATCTAGTGGAGATTATGGATCATATATAAAATGGGATACAAAACCAGACCACTCACCATGCCAACGTTCCATGAAAAATACTAGCTCGATGAAGCTACATGAGAACTTTAGGATGTAATGAGGTAGAAGTATCCTCAGTTGTTAATACAAATGTGAAAAATTTCTAGGGATAAATTCATTTTAACTGGGGTAGAATGCAACACCCCATTTTTTATGAAATATATTATTTTAAAATAAATTTATTTTTTTGATATTTTTTACACAAAACAATGATTTTAGCTTGCGTAACATGAAACACCATTTTTATATGCATTACATGCAATACTTAGATTAATCTAAACATGATATACTACTAAAATATTATAATTTAATATGATCATTATTTCTTAACTGTTGAAATGACGAGTATGAGTATGATTACTACATTATGAAAATATATGGTTTAAACATATATATAAAATTAATTCCATGGTGTCCAATTAATTATAAAATAAAATAAAGAATATTTCAAAATAAAGGAAATATTTTTTCAAAAAACTTTTTTTATGCACACAAACACATTTTACCCCTATAAATTAAACAAACCACTTTTGGTGAATGATTTTAATGGAATTTATATATTTTATATTCAATAAAATGTTTATCATTCATCTATCCTCCCACTGAGATGTTGGGGAAAACACCCTCTATGATTCCATTGGGTGTCAGTCTCCCAAACCAACATGGGTGGGGTATCATATGAAATTATAGAGTATATGAGATATTATATAGATCACAACCACACTATGGAAATAACCTAGTGTTAGACTCAACTGAAACTAACATCGATTGAACTCACATACTCAACTACAAAGAAAAAATATCCTATAAGTAGGAAAGAATTAAAAAGATCTACAATAATTACTTTCTTCCTTTTTTTGTCATTTTCCTTCCATTAATTAATTCATTATTCATTAAATTGACCATTAAAATTATTACACATTACATTACATTAATAACCAGTGTAAGGTCCATGCTCTCAAGGAATAATCAAAACCAAGTCCATGGTTTCTCAAGATTAACATCTTTTCAGCATTTTCATTCTGAAAACACAAAACTGGTGGGTTAATAATTATTTATTCATTAATAGAACCATTCTATAAACCAGGTACTCCATGAAAACCATCCTAATCTACCATTATGAGGAAACATGAAACCAAGCGCATCCTACTACCTTAAGTAGTAGGGAATGGAATGCATATAAAATAAGAAACCTATCCATCAACCATTAAACAAATTAGTAAGAGAAAATATTAGCTCTCAGCATCACATCAAAGGGTAATCCCAGTTTCAACCTGCCCCATCATCTATGGTGTCATCCCCAACACCCCCATGCATATACCAATACACCTCCCCATCACAGACATCAACTGTTTCCACATCATCTAGTCCTCCCTACCCACATCACATCAGCTATCCCAAGCTCATCCATGATAAATTTATAATTTCACTTCAATAAATAGGATAAGAAAAAAATAATCTATTTGGAAGAAATAATCTCTGCATAACTCACTAGACTGAAATATGGAACACATGAAAGATGGGATTTTTGCTTGAGAACATGGTCCACTGGTCGAAGGGAAGGAATCTAGAACTTCCATTATTAAGAGAATTCAAGTAGGGAATAATGAATGAAAAGATTCTCATTTTTGAGTTGAAAAAAATGATATGATTAGATTTTCTAGATCACAAAATATTTAATTTCAAGTTCCATGGATCTCATTAAATTCCTTGTGAAGAGTTTCTTTTACAGTCATAATGATAAATGAAAAATCAAAGATATAATTATCCTTGGACAATCATACTTTAAAATCCCTTTATTCATGTCACAAAAAGGTTTTCATGTCCATTTTCATAAAACTGGTGTAAATATCCAAGTAGGAGCTATCACGTAGCTAGAATCACCATGTTGAAAAATGCCACACATAAACATTTCCCCAGGTAGATGAATTTCTAAACCTAGCCATTTTGACTGACCATGAATTTCGATCTCACCCAAGATTTGAATCGCACCTTCATGATGTGAAATCCTTCCAACTTATAGCATTTAGAATCCAAGAACCTCCAGACTGACTCTAATATCTCTCCAAGCGCCACACGCATCGATAATATACAAAGGGTTGGAATATATGGATCAATTACTTTATATTATAATCCTATAAAAAATTATCATCCTAGAGAATCCAAAACAAAACTCATAGAGAAAAGGGAAAAGGGTCATCTGAACATCCCCCCCACGAGATACCTTTTAAGGATCTCATCATCTACAAGCTCAACCACCTCATCAGAGAAATAATTCGAAACTAGACAATAGAAATAAATAAATCATAAACACTCTCATGGGGGGAATACCTCTCAAAAGAGAGTAAATACATAATAAGGATCAAGTGGAAACCTTATCATAAAACAAAAATGTCAATATCCACAAAAAAATATCATTAAAAGGGAAGATATAAACATAAAAATATCAAGGTACCGAGTGCACATCTATGACTCACGTTCCCAGGTGCTCTCCTCCACACCACCATTCCTACAGAATAAATAAACCAAAGGAATAGAATGACCACACAAAACCTTCTCCTAGTAGTCTTGGATCTCCATATTATTCTACTTGAATGTTTCATCATCATCAATATCAATATCACCATAATCGATGACAAGAGATTCATCATGATGTTATGAAAAAATTTATGACAAGTGAAAAATATCATGTATTTGGATCATTTATGGGGGAAGTGATATCTGATATGCGACGACTCTAATTTGATCTAACACCTTGAAAGTCCCAACAAACTAAGCATAAAGATTACTCCCATGACCAAAAAATTTCTACCCATGATGATGAGTCACATTCAGGAACATGTAATCTCCAACATTGAACTTTAGAGGTCCCCTCTTATGATCGACATTGGACTTCTGAAAATCCTATGATGCCTTCATCCTCTCAAAAATTACCTAATCCATCTATGTTGTATTATATCATGTTTCTAGCCTAAGAATTACTGAATCTATGACCCCAGTCTATCAAAATGTAGAATAGAATGTTTTACTGTAAAAAGTTTCAAAAAATTCCTTAACAACAGTGGAGTGGAAAATATTATTTTAAGAAAACTCAACCAATGATAGATACCTAATCCAAAAACCACTAAAATCCAGAAAACAAAAGAGAGAAATTTCTCAAAGAGTTTGGATGGTCCATTTTTTTGACTATCTGTATCCAAATGGAAAGAAGTGCTAAAAAAACTGAGAGCTAAAATAATGTTGGAGACCTATCCACACCCTATAGGAAAAAAGAGGATCTAAATCCGAGATGACCATATTTAGGACTCCATGGAGTCATACCACCTCCTCTAGATATTTTATAAAGAAAAATTTACTAATCTTGACACATTGATCACAATAAGGTGGGTTGATTTCATAAAATGATCTACTATCACCCATTTTTCATCATAGACTCTCGGATATTGAGGTAATTGGGTAACGAATTCCATCGAGATGTCCTCCCACTTCAACTGGGGAATCTGTAATGGCTAGAACAAAACACCGAGAACATGGTGCTCAACCTTCACCTTCTGGAAGACAAAATGTCAATAAAAATACTATATAACCCCATATTTAAACTCATTCCACAAAAACTGACCTCTCAAAGCTCGGTAAATATTTTTTATGTAAGGATGTACCTCCAAAGGGGAACTTTGGAACTCATGGAGAACCATATAATACATCACCAAATGGACAAAAATACTTCCATAGAACAACACCCAGTGCCATCCATCCTCATATCAACCATTAGGTGAATCACAAAAAATAACTCAGTCCCTCTAGAAATCCACTAAAGAATCCCCTAGCCTAGAATCCTCCACCTGCGACACCAAAGATGAAATCATTATCATTTGGAAATGAAAAAATATCCCATATCTTGATGCATCACTAATATTTCTTCCATTACACTCTAGGAATCCCCAGATTCACAAACACCACTACTACATGACATCTTTCTTAGTGCATCAGTTACAACATTTCCCTTTCCTAGCTTATATAAAATCTTAAAGTCATAATAATATAATAATTTCATCCACTGATGCTGACACAAGTTCAATTCAGGTTTGGAAAAGATATAACTCAAGATCTTATGTCCAATAAAAACCAAAAAATGCTCATTAATGAGGTAATGTATCCATAAATTCAAAGTAAACATAATTTACACCAACTCAAGATCATGGGTGGCATAGTTATTTTTTTGGGGATGTAACTGAAAAGTCCTATAAGAAACAACTAATATCCACTACATTAGAACACAAACTAAGCTAAGATTCCAAGAATCATAAAAAACCTCAAATTGAACACATTATGCAAGAAAATAGGATTGTATCACTGAAAAAATTCTCCTTTAGGTACACAAAATCTTACTAGCACCGGTCAGTCCACAAGAATACCTAATCCTTTCTAGTAAAATCTATCAAAGAAGTTACAAAACAAGAGAAATTAGATAAGAACCTCCTTTAATAGCCTATAAGACAAAGAAAACTTTGTACCACTCTGACTATCTTGGAGGATTCCCAATAAACAACCGCCTGCATCTTCAAAGGATCCATAGATAATCCCTAATGGGACACAAAATTCCCCATGAAATAGAATTCAAAAGCCCAAAAATAAAACTTCAACAACTTCTTGAATATATTATCACAATTAAGAACGCCCAAAAACAAATAGATTCTTTTTATGCTCCTCCTAAAATGGAAATTATAAAAGGATTTTTTTGATGAAAACCTCCATGAGCTTATCCATGAACTCTCTAAACACTATGTTCATCAACCCACTGGATATGGTCAGATAATTCATCACATCAAATTACACGACAATGAAATCATAATACCCATGATTAGAATTATAAGGGGTCTTATGAATATCCCAATCCTTCACCCACATCTGATGACATCCCGACCACAAATTGATTTTCAAGAACCAAATTTATTCTTTTAACTAGTTTAATAAATCATAAATCTATATAAGAGGATAGGGGTTATTCACTTTCCATCTATTAAAATAATGATAATTGATACAAAGACACAAAATTCCATTGGACTTCTTTACAAACAAAACCAATGCACCCCAAGGTGACACACTCAGCTGAAGAAAACCTCACTGCAATATATCGTCAAGATGTAATTTCATCTCTGATAACTTGAAAGGAGCCATCCTATATGGAGACATAGATATAGGAGACACTCCTGGCTATAGTTAATCCAGAACTTGATCTCCCATTGAGGGGGAAACTCTAATACATCCTCTGGAAAGACATCAGGGTACTCTTCCACAACCCTTGGAAAAAATAACTTCTAAACCTATGATGTGCTGAACATTAACTTGATCATAAAAGAAGATAAATATAGAACACACATCTAACCCATATGAGGGTCTTGGTTACCAAAAGACACTACTTTATCTCCATCAGCATCATATAAAACAACCTTATTACAATATCATTCCTTGATAGGCTGCACCAAATACAAACAATCCATATTGTGGATGGTTTCATATGGTCATTTCCATAAACATAGGAAATCTACCCAAGCATTGTGATTCCCCATCAATACCTCACAGTCACTATATACTTCATACAAGTTATCTTGACCTCCAACATGAATAGTAAATACCAAGGGCACTAGAAGCCTCTCTACCCTATTTTTCAAATCCTGGAAAAGGTAACGTGATACAAAAGAGTATGTCACTATTGAATTAAACAATGAATTCACCCATAAATAAAATAAGAAAAGGGTACCCTAAACAAATTCTAGATTACCCCATGCTCGAAAAAATACAATATAAAGTAGACCATGACCTGCTTTGCAACCTCTGTATACCTACTGATGTACACCTCCATAGACATGATCTACTTTCTGAAGACAAGGAGCATCGTGGAGTTACACTCTGCCTAACCTATCATTACTATGCTAATCCCAAACTAGAACACCTTGATGCTGCTACCTTGACTAAAACTACCTCAATGGTGGAGCTTGAATTTGAACACCTATCGCATGCTATATGCTCAAAGAGGATAGACACTCTCTCCACTTATGATCTCAGTCTCTATAAGAAAAACACTCTTATGATCCCTTATAATAGGTCTGACACCTTCCAACCCTAAGAAAACAAGATGACGAGGGATGGGACCTACCCCCAACTAACCAAAAACTCTTTTATCTAATAAAATAGGAACCCTAGGCCATAGATATGCTTTGTGAATAATCATAATGAATCCCATCCCATGAATATCTAGCTCTATCAAACATCCTCTCAATAACCTCTGCTCATTCCAAGACCTCAAGATACATATTCAGTATAAATGAGGTGACCTGATAGTGGATATCTAGATGAAAAGACTTCTCAAAATGTATAACACTAGCCTAATAGTTTGACAATAGGTTTTAAGAAGATCACAAAAGGGTCTGGAAACTAATATGAAAATCTCTCATGATGGAACTCCATTTTTGAAGGGTCAGAACCTCATTGAGACTGACCACCTTCACATTCATAGAATGGAACTCTACTCAGAACTGTTCTCATAACTTCTACCATGAGACTACTAACTCATCATGATGAATGAGGAATATGAACCACCATTACCTCACTTCTCTATGCAACATTTTCACAACTAAAAAAAACCTAATGCTTCTTCTGAGTACAAATTTAATTGAAATCTATCTCAACATCATCAAACCATTCTTCTATGATTGGATCTTAAATAGATCTCTAATACTTCTATAGACTTTATCATTGAAAATATTTGAGTTATAATTCTCCAAATTTCATCATCATAAACCACTACTCTTTGGAAATCTACTAGTTCTTCTTGTTGAACATCTTCACTATGAACCTGGAGAGGACGTCGACCTAGAGACATACCTGCAAAAATAAAAAACTTTTAGATATCCTAAACTTGGAATATGAAATAATTAACATTAATTAATTAATTATTTGTTTTCTTTTTAATATTTTAACTTATCTCAAAGTCTACTCATTTCAAACATAGGTGAAAAAATAAATGATGCATGATACTTTCCAAGTTATCTACCCTACAACCAATATATTTTCATTTAGTAGTATTAGTAAACTTAAAGGTCCATGCATCAAATCATAGGGTGCCCTTAATACCCACGTTTCATCCTATCTCCCATGTTTACATCTCTCACTAAAATTAACTGACACTGTTTCCTCACCAATCCATGCAATCACACCTATGAATAACTCCAAAATTCATTCCATCCCTCAACTTAAACCTCTGATAACACTTTTTCATGACCCGCTCCCCCAAAATTGTACACCTCCTAGGATATAGATGAAATAATGGAGATTGTGACTACATAATTACCACCTATAAAAGGCCCCATGTTGGAGAATAACACTGAGGGTATAATATACATGCATATGAGATACATTACCCTTTAAGATAACATGCATAAGGGAGATATAAGACAAATACACCAATAAAAAACTACTCAAACTTTATAAATAAATCCAATGTGAAAGAATTAAATTCCATATAGTACTATAATAATGAAAATAAAAACTATAATGACCAGAAAGGTAAAAAAGTTAGAGACCAAAAATCCCAAAAAACTTCTATAAAACCACAAAAAAGTAATATCTAGACAGATCTCTAACCTAGTCTAACTGACCTGAAAAAAGTCTATATATACAAAGGGTGATAATAATAGTATACTTAATAGGATCCTTTCCAGAGCCTCTCCATAAAAAATATAAATAAAGTATTTGAATGAACAATGAGCAACAGTGAAACTAACTCATCACCTAAATTGGCTTACTAAGTTCCTAGATTCATCATGGATAACTCTCACTGAGTATTACATATAAGAGATTATATAATATAATAATGAAATATCAATTGTACCTCGCTCCCAATTTCCCATAGGTTTGTTGCTCTACCGCAATATCACATGTCATGATCCATCTCTCTCTTAAAAAATCTAGCCCAACGATACCTTGGAAGGGAATCAAAACATGCACCTCATGCATCACATCAACACATAATCCCATAATACATCACCATATATAGTATGCAAGAAGTTTCCAGGAGCCACTACAACCTGTATGACATGTATCATACATCGAGTATTATACCTTAGGACATTACCACCCATACACTGAGTAAGTACCTCAATCCATCACATCCTACATACGTCATACCTATAATAATCCTTTATATATTATATCCAAAGATATATTTGTGTGAAATAATAACAAGCCATCACATCCCACTATACACATACAGGGGGATAATAACCAACGTACATACCATCACAAGTAAATACCAAGAGAAAAGAGTAAGAAAAAATGGGGTAGTCAGTCATCCATCCTCCGACAAGGATATCAAGAAAACACCCTCCCACAGTTTACTAGGTGTCAATGTACCTAACCAACATGGGTAGGATGGCGTATGAAATCACTGAATATACAAGATATAATATATCTCATATCCAAACTATGGGAATAACCTAGTCTTAGACTCAACACCAGCTAACATTTCTCAAACTATCAACTACCATTGATAAGAAAAAGTATCATATAAGAACACAATCATTAAAAAGAGATAAATTAATTACTTATTACTTTTTATAATTTTATATCTATTAATTAATTCATTATCCATTAAATTAACCAATAATATTATTCCACATTACATTACATTAACCACCAAATTAAGGTCCATGCCTTCCAGGCATAATCCAAACAGAGTCCAAAATTTCTCAATATTAACATCTTTTTAATATTTTTATTCCCAAAACACCAACCCTATGGGTTAATAATTATTTATTCATTAATATATTCATTACATATACTAGGTAATCTAGGAAAACCATCCTAAGCTACCACTAAGAGGAAATATGAAACTGGGAACATCCAACTGCCTCAAGTAGTGGGGAAAGACATGTAGATAAAAAAATCAACCCGGTCATCGTTCATTAAAAGAATTAATAAAGTGAGCATCCCATATCTGAAAATCACAACAAAGAGTAAGCCCAAATTCAACCCATTCCATTATCTCTAGTGTTATCCCCAAAACCCATATACATATCCTGATGAACCTCACCATAATAGGCATCAATTACTAAGAGGTCCTCCCCACACACATCACATCATACATCCTAGGATCATCCATGATAACTTTATGATTTAACATAAATAAATAGTAGAAGAAAAGGATCCCCTACTTGGAATAAAGAAGCTCCATGTGACTCACTGCACGAAAATAGGGGGAACGCACAAGATGAGATCACTGCAAGAGAACTTAGGCCATCGATAGAAGGGTACCACAATTCAAAGGGAAGGACTATAGAATGCCTATTCTCTAGATAACAAAAGCAGGGAAGAATTAAGGAAAAGATCTTCATTTCTGAGTTAACTGAATTGGATATTCTATTTTGTAAGATATTTAATTACAAATACCACATATATCATTAAAATCCACACATATAGGATCATTTAAAGACTTTATCATCAACAAAAAATAAAATATATAATTATCCTTAATGAATCATTCTTTTTAATTCCCTTGATTCACACTTCCAAAAGGATTGCATGTCTATTTTCATAAAACTAGCAGAAATATACATGTAGGTAATTTGAATTAGTTATAAGGACCATGTAGCCATAATCTCTGAATATCCATTTCCCTATATATATGAATCTCTCCACTTATCTATTTTGACTGACCATGAATTGGGCTCTGACGTAATCTGTGAACCTCACCTATACAACATGAAATCCTCCATGATTCTAAATTTTAGCATTTAAGAACCTCTAAAAATTATCTAGGCCACCTCTGAGAAATAAAGGAATTAAAAAATCAAGGGGTTGGACCAGATGGATTTGATCCATCATAGGAATCATTTTCATTTTGAGTATTTATATAATTTTTTGAATCTTGTGAACATTTTCTCTTTGGGAAAAACTTTTTTCTCGCATCCATTATATTATTTTTATATTAAAACATTCCACTTTTATTTTTGGAATTTTGATGAATGGATACCATATTTATAATCATCATAATTTATATTAACTAATAATTTCAAGATAATTTTTTTACCTTAATGAATAGTAAAGATAGTAAAAATTATTTACCATGGTTAAGGAAAAAATGAGTTTATCAAGGGTTAAAATGATAAAAAACATGTTCAACACCCATTTTATGTCCATATTTTGACCTTATATCTTCTTAGATTGAGACATGTCCATTTTGGAGCTTTGGGTCTTGAAAAATGTGGCTACACATTTTCATTTTCAAAAATTTCAGGTATGCTACTCACCTCACTTATAATAAAGATTGTTTTAATACAAATATGTGATATATATATTATATAAAAATTATTTGTTAATTTTAATATATTATTTACCTTTATTTCCTGTTTTTTCTGTCTGGAAAATGGAAACAATGTTCATTCACACGTATGACCTAACATCTCCATGAATGGTGCATTTCATTTTCTATATCTAAATTTAATAGATCACTATAATACATGAATATAGAATACATATGTTACTTATATCATGGTTAAAATTATAGAGATAGTGTAACCATGATAAAATTAAGAGGACCAAAAAAAATCAAAACATACTTGAAAAAAATTTAGTTATTGCACAAAACATGACTTTGACATGAAATTATTAATAAATGGGTAATAAAATATCATAAGTAAATAATATATGGTATGATATTTATATATATATATTTATGGTTATTTAATTTATTTTTAATAAACTTATATTTATTATACTGGAGGTTCAATTGTGTATGAAGGAAGTCGAGACATATAATAAGGGAATTTTAGTCTCTCTTTTATTTCTAGGAGAGATATGAAAATTCAACACTCATTTATTTTTTGTAGTTTATATACATAACATAGAACATGATATATCATGAATCTAATTATTTTAGTTATAAATAATTTTTTATTTAATGTTATACCTTATTGGTGATTACGATCCACAAGATTACTAATGCGGTAAGGGATTATTGTCACACTTTTTCTTTTGTGAGACACATTTGATATTAACCACCTATTTATTTTATGTGGTGTATATAATACCCATGAATTTATTTTATTATTATTATCCTTAAATTTATTTGGATCTACATATCCATTTTTGGATATATCTTTCATGGGGTTTATGGTTTAAAAGTTACCAAAGCAGTAAGTTATTTTTGTCCCAATTTTATTTTTTTTGAGATAGATGTTATGCACCTATATTCTTTTATTAGGTGTATATACAACCCATTTGACATGTAATATCATGAATTTATTTATTCTAATGATATTATATGTTACATTTAACATTATATTTTTAGGGGGATTATGAATCAATGTTACCAAAGTGGTAAGTGTTTTTTGTTACAGTCTCATCGTTTATCAAGATTTCTCATGAGAATGCTTCCAATTATGGAATCATATGATTTATCTCTCAATAAAGTAATTAATTTTCATATCCTAGGATTATTTCATGAGAATAATTTTTTTCCATTCATTTTCCTCTATTTATGCACTCATGAGTTCAAAAGAATACTTTTAAGAAAAATTTTCTTTATTTATCTCTTCTATTGAAAACCCTTTTTCTTCATAAACCATGTTTCCTAATTTTTTTTAACATCATTTAAATGATTTATTAAGGAAATTTTACCAATATATTACTTTTAATTTTTTTGAAAGGAATATTTTTTTCATTTTTTCATCAATGCCTGTTAGACTTTTATTGAAAACATGGAGGACATTTTTTTTAAAATGTGAGGAATTAATGAAATTTCTCACCATAATGAAAATTAATTTCTTTGAAGATTAATTTATAAGTTACCAAGTTCATTTTTAATAAAAAGTATTTTCAAAATGTTTTTTGTTTTAAAAAGATTTTTTCAAAGTGGAAAGGATATTTTCATGAAAAAATGTTTTATATAAATTTAATATATTATTTTATATGTTTTAAATTTTATTTTTAATGAAATGGATTTTCAAAATATTTTATGTTTTAATTTTTTTTGAAAGTAAAAATTATATTTTACTTAATAACTATTTTATTTTTTTAAAATATTATTTTATAAATTTTAATGGTTATTTTCAAAGAAATATATTTTGAAAATGTTTTATTTTTTAAAAAGACTTTTGAAAAGTGTAAATTTTATATTCCTCAAGAAATGTTCCAAGTGATATTTAAAAATAATTTTCCATCTAATATAACATCGTTTTATATTACCCATTATTTATTGGTGATAATATTATTATTACGATCCTTATTCATTATCTGTATGGTTAATGTTTATTTTAATTAAATGTTTATAAAACATGTTTTATTTATATAGGTTATGATGTGATGATATAATGAAATGATGAATATTTTATGGTATTTTGGCACACATAAGTGTGGTTTTAATTTTGAGAGGTGTGGGACATATATATCCTTCTAATTAATTGGGTAAGGATTTATATCTCAGGAAATAATAATGGGAAACAAGTTGATGGGCTTGATCCTCTATGGGAGACAAGTGTCTCCTGATACACTATAGGAATCAAGTGTGTCCTAATCCACAATGAGAAATAGGCGATGAATCATGACCCAATATATTGATGGTGGTGGTATATAACATTGAAATATATTTTTTTCTATATTTATGATAGTTCCACACTTTTATGACATAATATTACGGTACAATATTGATTTATGATTATTTCTCAGGCTTATGGGACATATTTTTAGAAATGAGGTTTAATTCCACCCAGAATTGTGCTCTTGGATAAGTATAGGTTAGTTTGATATAAAATTCATGTTCCATCACTATAATCCTAGGTTATTTCCTTGTTAAATTATAAAGTTAATGATTTAGTATAATAGAAATAATAAAGTGTTTTTTTATGAGAGGGTTAATGTTTGGGATGGGATTGAGTACATTGAAATTACATTATTGTGCATTTCACATAAATTATCAGAAATAATATATGTGATGAAAAAAAGGTGCTCTAACTATTTCATAGATCTATAAACCAAGTGATCATAACATGAATTTTTCTAGGTCCAAAAATTGGTCCTTATAGGATTTGTGATTTTTCTTATGTGTTTAATGTTTTTCCCAATCCTTTAAAAGGGTGACTTAGCTATTAGTTACTTAAATTTTTATTAGGATTTCTTTTAATATTTTTCAACAAGATAAGTCTTATACCTATATATCTTTTATGTTATGAACTAAAATTTTCCTAATACATAATAGGAAATGATTCACGAATAAAAGATCAAATTTTTCTCAAGCCCCCCTTTATTGATTTTCAACCATAAAAGTACCATGCCTCATTTTATTTTATTATTAAAGGTCTTTAACATCAGATAAGTGGTGGTTGAATTCATACAACTTTGAGAAAAATTGGTTGATTTTTATGATCATAGAGCTTTAACTAAAATCTAGACAATATATCCCATGACGAGGGAGAGAATTGAAACAACATTCATGAAGAACCTAATGTTTGATATGATACCTCAATGGGAAAATAGTCATGAAATTTAGGGTCATACTACCAGGACTAGAATATGACACCAAATTTATAGAAAAAGAATTTAGAACAACGTATCATCAAGTTTATGCTCATGTGACCTAGAGAAAAATGATGAAAAAGGCCATTGTCCTAGTAGACATAGTTCATAAAATGTGGATTTATAGTGTAATTATTGAAAATGGATAGGGAAACAACTCTATTAACCAAATGGAGGTTAAGGAATGAGAAATAATATTTACACCTTTGAAAATGGAATGATAAATAGATAAATTCAAGGGTTGAGGCACTTGAATTAAGTAATGGTGAGATGATGATAGATAGTACAAGATAATATATTTTAATGTTTGAATGATAGATCCATTATAAAACTATTAAAAAAATTGAGGATTACCAATTATCATATTGGAAACATGGATTCCACAAAAATATTATTAAGTAAATATGCACTTAAGGGGTCATCTCCATAGAAATAATATATAATATGGGATTTGTTTAGAAATGTTGGATATAAAACACATGTTTTTACAAGTATTTGTGAAAAGTTTGTGGTAATTCAAATACAAAAGGATTTAATTATATGTATAAGTGATAGATTTTTAAATATGATTGGAATGTTATAACCCAAATCCAATCGAATTATACTAGAAAAGTACAGGAATGAGAGAAAAGTGACTGAGGACTTACAAATAGTTTTGATATAGGTGATATAAACATCACTACATATCCTAATAAATAATAATAAATATATAAATTTCTCTAGAAATGGTAGAACCATTTGTAATTATTATTTTTCTAATAGGAATTTTCACGGAACTAGATCATGACCATGGGGAAAAAGGATAGATTCATATGTGAATAGTATTATTGGAGAGTAATTGATGTAAATTAGTGAGGGAATAAATTATAGGATGGACCAATGGATTTAAATTTGTATCTAAGCATAAGAAAAGTGATCTTAACATCACTATGTACCTCATATAAATAGGAACCAAGCAGTATATAGTTTTTAGATGGGGGATTTTTTAATATATTTATATGAGGATAGATATGTCTTGGATTAGTGAACTAATATACTAAGAAAGTTTAAAATGGAAATATATGATAGTATTAATAGAATCCCATGTCAGTAGATAAGGGATGAATCTTAATATGAATTAAAGGGAATTTCAGCATTTAGGTAGATCAAGGAATGGAGTGAAAGTGATTTTTTTGGTTGAACATTTAATAAAAGATTCAGTAATCACTACATATCCCATGGATAGATTTATCATAGTGCATGGTATTTAATGGAAATACGATTGGATAATAAAATGACACATGATGAACTCTTATGCATATCTGGATCTTACGTACAAAGAACATGTCATATGAACTAGAACACTATAAGTAGTTTACTATTCATGTAGGATGGGAAACCTATACTGTTTTTTATAGTATTGAAATAAATACTATATAACATACAGTTTAAGTTCATGTGTTATAGACCACATTTAATGTAGTTTTACATTCATGTGATAAGGACATAATGTCGGGTATTTTAAGGTCTCATGAAAAGGACTATATACTATACATTTTAGGTACATGAGATTTGGATCACATGTTATGTATTTTTAAGTCATGTGATGAGTAATATATACACAAAATTTGAAATCATGTAAATTATTTTTCAAGAAACCTCACATTGGTGGGAGGCATGATGTGCTCTCGAGATATCACGATTAAAGAGTATGCATTAGTATATTATACCTTATGCTTGTTGTAGGTTCCTTCATATTGAGGATCCAACTTTGGGGGTTTATTTATAGGTATCATTAGTGTACTTAAGGTTAACACCTCTTCTCCTTGGATGAAAGAGAAAATGTGAATCTTCTTATTAAAATATTTTTCTACTAGATTCTGGAGAAATTGAAGGAGGTTTAATTATCACATCATTTTGTCACCAAATCATTCTAGTTCATCAATAAAAAGCTGTTACCAGCTATACTCAGTTTACTAATCACAAATTTCTATAAAAAGTAAAGGAAAATGGGATTCTATTGCAAATACTTCCTTAATATCGTACACCAGTGAATATAGTATCACCTATAATATAGTAAAGTAGGGGTGCGATAATCCCCAAAAGCATTGATATGTAGTTCAAGCTAAGTATTTGTATATTTACCAACCATTTTCATAATAATATTTTAAAAAATTTCATTAAATTATTTTATATTTCAATTTAAAACCACATGGTAATGGGATAAATGATTGAACATGATGTTTTATTCTAAAAAAAATCTCCTAAATATGGATGCATAAAAGCTAGGTCTATTTTTTTCAAAGCTATTTAAGGGACTCAAAATCTAGTAATGATATTGGAATTCAGAAAATTGATTATAGAAATTTTTTCAACTTATTTTAAGGGAGAAATTTCAGAAAAGTTTTAGAGGATTTTTTTTGTAGTAAGTATGAATTTAATCATCTTTTTAATTTCTATACAATTATCCATAATAGTTGTCAGAAAATATCAAAGTCTCCTAATTTGATGAGAGAGCATGGTACCTATTTGATGTATTACATATGTTATAGAAATTAATTACTATATAATAGTGATTTTATCCTCTCCATTAATACATATGGGAATGATCCCATCAATTCTCCATTTATAAAGGAATTTCTAGGAATTACAGTTATGATTGAGGAAAAAATTCTTCACCGACCAATAAATTTTCACCATTTTTTCCGCTCATGGGAAGAACCTCTCTTCAATAGTATTACACTATTTGATAAATTTTCCCAGTTGTTGTATCAATGTATTGGGAAAAGGATCCATCTTGATCGAAAATAACATCAGACTCATTAATATATTCTATATCCTTTTTGAGAAATAAAAACACTACTCTTTGATGTGTAATATGGATGATTGCATCATCCTGATTTGGATCTACAAGATCTATATCCAAATTATCCAATATATCAACTGGATCATTGTGAGAACATATAATGAAATACAAGACCATTTCTAATAGAAATTGATCCATTAGTTCCTATGTATATTTATTAAATGGTTCCATCACATCTTTCTTGATTATGTATTTTCTATTGACATATTTGATAACTAGTATAAAGTCTCAAATGAAATTAAAAAGGGTAAATAGTATTTATAAGACTATCTATAGACCTATAATTAGGGCATGGTATTCAAATTTATTATTTACTTATCATTCTAATTGTAAAAAATTGGGAAAAAGTGACTTTGCTGGTTAAATAGACACAATTATCTTTTTGACCTAGTTAAAACAAAGGCCATCCAAAATTTTTATAACTGGGATTCGACAAGAACCATCAAATTATAGTTACAATATATGATAAGCCTCATAAATATAGAAACACTTTTTATTACCGAGTTCCATGTCAACAGGTGACTCCTCTTGGGAAGGGTGTGCTACCAGAAAGTCTATAAACACTTTCCCTTTTATTGTTTTCTTCAAGTAAAAAATGGGTGTCAAATTACTAAAGGATGATAAACCATATTTATAATCATCTATTCAACATAGGTTGACCAATGATACACTTGATTTTATCCACATGGTGGATCTCATGGTTTTTTAAATAGTGACACATCTTATATACTTTAACGACCATGGTGAGGAAATTTTTCTTTATACTGGTATATCATCACTTAGTTTCCAATTGTGTATAACTAAGATAATAATGGGACTTTCCATTCCAACATCATTATTAATGGAAAAAATGGCTCTAAGAGATCAGTATAGGATTTCCACATAGAGGATAAGGGGTTTTCTTTCCACATGGTGCATCAAAATTAGAGGGTAAAAATATATTTCTTGAGATCAGTAAAGGATATTTTGTAGTATTTATACTACAAACAAGTTTCTACTTTATTTATCAACATCATTAATTGAAATAATTTTTCATTGAGGTTTATATTGAAGCACATAATGTATATTATCATTCAATGAATCCCTCTTAAGTCTTAGAGATTTTGAAAAGGTATAATTTAAAATTTTTCTTTAGTTTTATTCAGTTTATTTTAATGCCACAATGATAGAATAAAAAACCCAGAAACATTCCTGATGTGACTCTAAAGGAACATTTCAATAGGTTCATTTTCAAGTTGTGTGACTATAGTTTAAAAAAACTACTTCCATGTCAGTAAAATGATCTAATCACCATCATGATTTAACAACCAAATTATCCTTGTATCATTTTATGATATTTTCTATGAGTGGTTTTAAGATGTGGTGAATCATCCTTTGATAAATGGATCTGATAATTTTGAGACCAAATGGAATCAATTTTTTGTAATACACCCTCTTGGGAACCTTAAACGTTGTGTCTTATTTATCTTTTGTAGACATATAAATATAACTATAGAGATAATACCCATCTATGTATGAGTAGAATTGGAAACTAGATGTTGAATCATTCAATAATATAGCAATTGGAATGGGGAGTTTATCTTTTAGACAATGATGATTTAATTCCCTAATGTTGATTTATACATTTATTTTAAAATTCTTATTCTTAATAGGAAGATTGATTAGGAAATATTAGGGTATTATAATTTTTAAATGAAATCATCCTCAATCATCTTATCTACATTTACTTATTCCTTAGAATAATGGTTCATATTCATCCTTATAACTATTATTTTATAACCATGATAGTTTTCTAGTATGAATAGGTGGTGAATAGATACATGAGGGTCCATTACTCGAATTTCTATGTAATTACATGTTAATATATCCCTATATTTTATAAAAAAAGAAATATAGTTCTTTATCACCCTTAGAGATGTAGAATCACTGATAAATGTGGGTTGTGGGCTCTCTTTAAGATGCATCTTCTATTATTTGAGTTCATCAAAGATGTTTTAAATTTCCTTCTCAAACTTTAGTGGGGGAATATATGATATCATCTTCTTCAACGTCATTAGGAATGTGGATTAAGTCATATTACTATGAAATTTCATAATAATGAATAGTTGTAATATAATCTCTATACTGATATAAAGTACGTGACAATTAATAAGGTTAGGTAGATTCCATGTGAATAAAGTTAAAGTCACCTAACAATCATGTTCCTATTTTATAGTGCATTTCCATTTGATTGAATTGTCTTGGCTATTTTGATCATATATTAGTCAACCTTACAATCTAGTAAAGATTATTATGGTTGAGAGTACTATTGATAGGCTATATAGAGACCTTTTAATCTATTTATGGATGTGACTCAACATATACATTAATTTTTACATCATTAGATAAGAATATGGTTTGATACTCATTTCCTTTGGATTGTAAAATTCAGTGGATTCTCAGATTTGGATTTTCACGCCCATGTGATGGATAAAAAATAAGAAACTTTTGTTTGGATTATTAAATGGGTTAATACCTCTATTTTTTAGTATATTTTAGTGACATATTATGTTTCAAAAGATTCAAGAGGTTAATTTTCACCATATAGAACCCTTATATATCCATTAATGAAACATTTCAAGCATTGATGGTTTGAGTAGGGAATCGATGCATTAAAACGAATGAAAGGTCTTCCCAATATGTCATTGAAGGTGGTGTCTTAGTAGATGACTATGAACTTGGAGTTAAAAATAAGGTTTATGGACAAATTTTTCAGTTTTGAATTTCCTATGTACCTTTGTTTAATTTTATTGTACCCTTGAATTGTCTAATGATAACGGGAAAGATTAGCTTCTTTTTATAATAAATGACTAAGTGTTTTTACCCATATTAGATTAATAACCATTTCATTTCCCATGAAGAATCAATGAATATTGACTGTATCAAGATTTAAATATATTTATAAGGTTATTATGTACCCTTGTATGGTGGTCATTTAAATCTATTCCATAAAGTAGATAACTGTGTGACACTCAGTGGATTTTATTTTTTCATGGTGTATTATTATTGACCCCAATTTAATTTCTAACTATCGAGGTCTTCATAGAGTCTCAATGAGGGAATCCTTCAATTTCTGGGAGAGATGAAGAGTTTTGAGAATTGAAATTTTCATTAGAATAATAATAATATGAATTAATACATTATATTTATAAGTTAAATTATGATTCCTTATTCTTTATTCTAGTTGTGAAAATGATTCTGCCATTCCCATATTAGAATTTGGGGTTGTATTTATTATTTATAAATAGGGATATAGCGACTTCCCCACATATAATTGTTCATGAGGTAATTTTTATTTAACCAATCAATAAATAAATCTAATAAGAGTGGAAAAAGTGATAAGGATTTAGTATTGAACTGGTGTTAATATTGGTCACTTTGAAGGGGATTTATCTTGGTGTGCAACACATATATGATTTTAGTAGGGATAACACCCAAAATCCATTGTCTGTTTTAGGGGTTTCTTCCTCTACCTATGTGGACACATTTGTGAGAATTGACATACCGATCCATTTCATATGGAGTATCTTTATAATTATATAGTTCTGTTAGTTGGTTTCCATTGAGAAAACTATGTTAGGATTCTTTGTTAGAGGAAAATTATATTTCCTGGGGTGGTACCAGCTCCCAATGATCACTACTGGAAAACTAACATATACCCACAGTTTGAAACTATGGGTATAGACCCAAAAACCGTGGGTATAGGCTATACCCATAGTTTCATGAAATCTTGGGCTACCAAGGCATCGATATTGACCTATACCCATATTTTTTAACAAACCGTGGCTATAGATAATAGAAATTATGGTACACCCTTATTTTTGTTTAAACCATGGGTATAAATCTATACCCACAGTTTGAGAAACCATAGGTATAGCTGTATAACTTAAAACATCAAGAACCTATACCCACAGTTCTCCAAACCATGGGTACAGGTCCCATTCACTTTTCACATAACACTCTAGCCCCCTTCATAGACCCTTCCATATCTCTTCATAGCCCCACTTCACAGCCCCCTAGAAGCCCCCTTCATAGCCCCTTCCACCCCTGCACGTCCCCACTGCACTACCCCCTACATCCCCCTTCACAGCCCCCTACAACCCCCCTGTATCCCCCTTCCACCCCCCTATACAACCCCCTACAAACCTCTGTAGCCCCCAACACCCCCCTTCATAGCCACTTCTATCCCCCTGTAGCCCCCCAATATCTCCCTTCAGAACCCCTTCCACCCCCCTGCATAGCCCCCTTGCTTCCCCCCAGTATCCTTCTTCACTGCCCCCTACATAGCCCCCTACAACCCCCTTCACATCCCCCTACACAGCCCCCTAAAACCCCTCTACAACCCCTTTCACATTTCCTAGAAATGAGACAAATCAAGAATAAATATAGATGTTTTATCTAACAAGATGCATCTACAAGTTGTTGAAAGATGGAACACCATAATATTATAGTGGAAGAAATAGGAGAAAACATTGTCTTATTTGGAAAAGACTAGTGTATGTTTGGTGAAATAAGAGATTATAATTCCATAATAGTTTCTACCATACTGTAATGGATTTAATATAAGAATAATATTATGATATATAAGATTAGTTATGGAGAGTTCATATTGTAAGAGTATATGTGACACTATAAGGATAACTATAAATGAGTAAATAAATCTGGTGTTGGAAGAGTTTTTCTCCACAAAGGAAGAGAAAAAGTTGAAACCTATTATAGGTATAAAAAATATATAGTGATGGATGATTGGATGCACTGTGAAGGAAGATAACAAAGTGAAACTAGTTTTGTATAAGTTAAAACCATGTTTATGTAATAATAAACCACTCCAAAACCTATCATGCGTAAAAATTAAAAAAGGTCATGTAATAATAAATACTTGAGTGCCACACCATGACTAATATCACTACATAATAATGTGATCTCTATGATATAATATAGTTGGTTATGTGAGGGTTGTGTGATTGATCCATGTTAAAACACTGATTCATGAGAAATGGGTGCAGTTTTGGAACATGAATATAGATTGGATCACACTACAATGAAAATTTCATGTCAAAGATAAGTGATATTTAGAGAAGAGTAATAAATGGTCACACCACAACCTTCTAGTTGTGTCATGAGGAATGTGATTTTTCACCATGGAATGAAAAACGAGAGATTACTGAAATATGGGGGAACATCACAACTGAAAGAACACACCACAATAGGTCTGAATTTTTAGAATATTGGAGAGGATCTTGATAATTTTTAAGATTTATAGTTTTTCTATTATTAAGGGATGTTTTTTTGTGATTTATAGAGTATGGAATTTTTACTCTTGGATCTTGGTGGAAAGAGGGCATGGGTTCATGATTTTTTCAAGGAATATAGAAATCACATGACATTCATGTGCTTCAATGTTTTTGGTTACCGTAATTATAACATAGTTAACAGTTATTTAAAGGGTCACCAAAATCATATATAGTATTTTCATATATGAATTGATGGTGGAATATTATCTAACTAATTATTTGTATATATTTTTTTAATAATAACTTTTTATTAATTATACAGATCCTATGTATGTTTTTTGACATTTAATATAGGTAGATGTGGCTAGTGAGAGTGCCCCTGATGTGAGATGTTATCATTTAAAGAATGTATATTAATATTCGGGGCACCATGACTATAACTTATTTTCCTAAATTATGATATCAAGACCTATGATAAATGTGTCTTGAGGAATGTATTTGGTATTGTAGAAGTATACCACCAAAATTTTCTGTAGTGGAATGCTAGGAGTGAGGGTACTAGCAAGTCCCACATAAAATTGACCTGAAACACTATTTAATTATAGTTCAAACAAAAAATAAGAATCTTTGAGGGAGACTGCTCTGGGTTATATAGCCTATTCAACACACTTTATAGAGCTTCATTGTTTTTCCATGATGCTAGCTGAAAATGATGTATTCAAGGATTGGAATTTTGAGGATGGTATGGAGTTTATTTTGGTACATGAAAATTTCTTTCACCTGTCATATTTTTATGGGGTCATGAAATAATCCCCCATAACTGATAGCATCCTAAATGAGGGTCAAATATATGGGCAACACTATAGTAAAAAGGGGGATTAGTAAGGGTCTTAAGGGAAATGGATAGAGTATCCAGAGTAGTAATTCATTTATTCTATCTCAAGGAGGCACGAATGTGGAGTGTTACCAAAGAAAATAAATTAGTTGTGTTATATTTCTATTCCTCAGGCACCTACTAGAGTGTCAGTCATGTATTAATATGGGTTACCTATAGTAGTATTGTAGGAGTTCCCAATAGTTGACTAGTTTCATAGGATATGGATAGATGCAGGGTTTAAGAGAGAGTTTAGAAGTTCTATAAAAATATTTTATATGGGGTTTCAAAGGTTGTTTCATCCATGGGGGTAAACACGATGCCCGTGGGTATGGGAAACAATTTTAGTAGGGTGATACTTCTCAAGGGAGTTAGGAAGGATAACGAGGAATATGCTTTTTCTAGATACATGCTACTGAGAATACTCTTAATGATTGTGATGTCAGGATATTAATAGTTTGATGTGTGGGTTTAATAGCTTATACTCTAGTATCTTCTCTATTCAATAAGAGTTCATAATAGATGGTTCTATATATCCAAATACACTTGATCACTTTCATCCATCCTAAAAAAAGGCTGTCATAACATACTATCAAGATCTTAGAGGGTATATTTTGGTCATTTGTTCTTTGTTTCAAGGGTTCATTGGAGAGTTATCTAGAACTTAGAGAGTTCATATATAATAATAATTATCATGTTTTTATTTGGATGGAACCCTTTTAGGATTTATATGTTAGGTTGTGGAAAAAAATTCTATATTGGTAAGTGTTGAGGAAATAAAATGTTATTTGGAAAAGATTCATATAGGAGATATCAGAGAATATATATCTTATAAATAAGTAGTTGGAAAATTTCTTAGAGATATAAGAGGTCATATGATGATTGTTGGTGCTTCCCTTAGGTTTTGAGGTGGGTGACCAAGCATTTCTATGAGTGTTTCCATGGTTGGGACACACACAGATACTGATGCAGGGGAAATTGGTGCCCATGTTTATGTGGTCATCTAAGAATGTGGGGTGGATTAGTATAGTGACAAACTTGTTATCTCTTAGTCATAATTTTTATATGATTAATGATTTATATCATGTATATTATCTTAAGAGTTACCATCATGATCCATGTCATGTGATCGATGTCGATTATGTAACATTGTATCCATACAATTTGAGGAATATCTAATGACTGTTATGGATTAGAGTGGGAAGAATATTCAATTTAAGATGGTTTCTTCCATATTATTGAAGTGGTAGCATAAGTGGATCCTGAAAGAGATATGGGAGTGTGACTTTTATAGGAAGGTGAAATGGCCATATGTTTTTTCCTATGAGGCTCAATAATGCTCGAAGATATAGCTCATGAAAAAGAAACTATATATCAGGGAAGTTGTAACACCTCAAATATTTTAAAGCATGTTTTTTTATTTTTTTTAAAACTCATATATTTATATGAATTTTTAATTTTAAAGGTATTTGGAAGAAACCTAGAAGCTATTTTGAAAAAACACTGGTCATTCTGAAACATTTGTCAAGATGAAAAAAAGACAATGGGTACCTAGTGGATAGATAAAAATTTTAATCTCTTATGTTCCTTCCACAATTTGAGTGTCATTTTTCCCTCTTATCCCCTATCTTATCCAATTTTTTCTCCTAATATTCATCCAGATTTTTTGGATTTTTTATTGAATCAATTTCCATGTCACAATAAAGGTTTTTCTTGGTAAAATTTTCCTCAATTCAAAGTGGATCACACTGTAGTAAGAAATTTAATGCTGTGAGGAGTCATTTTCACAAATATTTTGAAGATTTATTTTGAATTTGAAGAGATGAAGAATTGGATTGGGATTCAAGGGTTTGACTCAACTTAAAGAGGTGTGTTTTGAAAAATATAAATGATTGGCACACATTTTTTAATCCTAGAGGATTAGAGGAAGGTATATTAATACCAACCATTGATGAAAGGGTGAGAGTTTTGAAGAGAATCATAAAACTTTACCCAACAATTTTGGAGTTAAATATTAGGATAAAGTATAGTCATATCCATTTTTGAGATATGAAGAAAGAGAGAAACAATTCATATCTAATTTACATATATGATAAGAGATATAATAATGATAGATGAGTTTTTTTCTATATCTGGTTCATTAGTGGAAGATACTTGAAGATGAAGAACTATTGAAATATCCGATTTTGAAGAAACGTCGTAAAAAAGGATTATTATATTGTTGAATAATCTTAATATGAAAGAGTATTTTTTGCTTTTTCATTCATTTATAAGATAAATAATAGGCTCTTATATCATGAGATCATTCTCATCTATCTTTAGAATTCATAGACTTAACTCTTTACAAGGAATTTTCACGTCCAACTTTAAAAGTTTGGAAGCACAACAATGTGAAGCATAATATAGAATATATTATTGAATCGAGTATGTAAGGTGAATTAATAAATTATTTTGATATATAAGCGAAATTCATGTCTATAAAATATTTAAGAAACCCTCAAGTGTATAAAATAACAAAATCTTCCCTATAGCAGTGTATGAATGAGAAAAACGGAGAGTTCTCTTTGGGTGAGGAGTGGAAAATCAATAAAACTTATAAAGACAATGTTTCTTAGAATTAATTGATCATGATAGAAACATATATAAATATAAACTGAGTATAAAGTATTCTATCTCATTGAAAAATCTTCGGTGTAGCCTAGTGCGGGTGAACAGAGTAAAACCTAAATGTGTTTTGGTTTTAAAACAAGTGGTGTTTGTTTTGAAATTAGTTTTGGAGATGTTTTAAAATAACCATATCATGTAAGGGCCTATGTTTTGAATTGTGAAATGATTTCCATTAGGTTTTGGATTAAATAAGGCTCAATTTTAATGGTTCCTTGGTTTTAAAAATTTGTATTTTATAAAAACATGACTATCTATGTAAAGAATGTGTTTTTTTGTCCCTTGTGAAGGGAAAACATGGAATGATTTTAGGGAAATGACCACATAAGGGTCTATGTCTCATGTTGTTTGATGTGAGAACCTACCTCAAAAATATCTAGTGTAAATGTAGATTGTTCTTCATTGGGTTTTTTGAGGTACTATTTATTTTTATCCCATACCCATGAATTTGGTGGATAGTTTGATCATTTAGGGCCAGTTTTCTTTTGGAATCTCTCATGAGCTCCAGTTTTGGAATCACCACATAGGAATGATTTATCCCACAAATAATTAATTAAAAACATGGAAAATATATAAAATCTTGGGATGAACCATCTGTATGTCGGACATCCACACCGATGGAAAATAAAATAGACAGAAGCAAAACAATAAAAGAATAAAAAAATGAAACACACTATTAATCCCTCAACTACCCCAATATACCTCCCCTATAAAGAAAATTACATAGCTACCTCCAGTTATCTTGTAGCCCCCTTTATAGAATATAATTAACCACCTTCCATATAAAGTGGTAAAAGTCCTATATAGCCGATGTGATAAAGAAAATAAAATAAAAACTCAACTACAACATACATGTATCCTGTGATTAAACAAGTCACCACCCAACATATAATAACCAAAACACCCCATGGGTCCAGTAATGTCCCTACAAGAAAGGGGGAAACCGATCCATATTTCAAAATGATTTCTTCAAATAGTAGAGTCCTATTAATTAAGAATCACTCTTCCTATTAATGGTATATGATCAATTTGGATCGAGTTTCAACTTAGTTCAGATTTGTTTGATACAAGTTTGTTTGGGACATTTTCATTAGATTTATTTTATCATATTTTTTTATATTATCTTGGAAAATTTTATTCTTTTGGGTTATAATTGACTCAATTTTATTACATTTGGTTCATATCAGTTTGGTTTAGTTCATTTCATTTTCAGTCATATTGGTTTTAATTCATTATATTTGGTGCAATTTGATTCATCATTTATAATATTAGATTATTTCAAGTTAGAAAATTTTGACTTAGTTCAATTTAGTTTCATTAAATTTTATCTATTTGAATTATATTTTCTTGATTTTGACCATTTAGATCTATTTTTGTTGTTCTGATTTACATTTATTCTAGTAAGGTTCAGTTAGTTTGTGAATGTTTTTCTATAAAAATTTTATTCTAGTTTTTATTTTGTTTTATTATATCCATTATGTATCAGGTTACATTGATTCAATTTTGATTGAATTCCATACAATTTGGTTATACTGGGTTCATGGTGGGTTAGCATGGGTTTATGAATTTTAGTTCTGTTTGGAGAGGTACAAGTTTGGTTTGGTTTTTTCATGTTAATTATGTCACACACAATAATCTATTTTAGAGAACATATAATATATTATTAATTACTAAAAATGAATATCAATCACTATTGATAAATTTTAACAATCAACATTACCTCTTTCCACACATATATATATATATAATATCATAGGAATACCAATGTTAAGATACATGAAAAATATGAAACAATCACCTACCTAATCCCAATGAGTCATAATGTTTCCTATGCATTTTTCATCAAAAAATGTCAAGATCACATACCAAGACCATAGGTGATATTTCATACTCCAAACAACCTTCAATAATCACATAAAATTTAACAAACCAAATTATATCACTAAATTAACTCAATTATATAATATCTATAATCAATGAATAACTAATACCTAAGAGAAACATATGTAATCAATTTCAAAAAAATTAACCCAAAATTTCACAAGACTAAAGTACCAAATAACTACAATTGAGTATCCAAAAATTTCACCCTAAAATATAGAAAACCTGGGGACAAAACACACCTTAGTCACCTTCTATGAAAATAGAAAAAATTGGTTTACATCATACCCACATCAGCCTCCTTTATACAAGAGAATAGATAACCCCTTGATCCAAGATGAATTCCACCATGCTCAGGTGGGATTCACCTAAAATTATTTAATTCATTAACATGGTTAAATAAAAATGAAAAAATGAATATTTGAGGAGAATAAGAATACCTTTTGAGGTCATGAGTCAGAGGTTGGGAGGAGGCGGAGGCAGAGGTGGCCGTGGAGGCGGAGGCAGAGGTGGAGGTAGAGGTGGAGGTGGGGGGAGGGGTATGGAAGGTAACTAGTCATGTTGAAAAGGAATGTATGACATTCCTACCAAGAAAAAAGGAATAGATGAAAAATAATAAGCTAGCATATAAGGTTTCATTTCACTTTTTTCATATTTAATAAAAGAGGTCCCACATAATAATCCTATTGAGAAGAGTGAGAACATAAAGTTTTCTACAAAGATAAATGATGACAAAATTAGGAAAGAAGGATTAAGGATTATCCCAATAATAAAGTTGGAAGTATAAAAGATATCAGTAGAGAAACATCTATCAACATTCTAGGTCTAATTAAAGAGAATGTACCCCTACTTATCTCCTTTCATTTGATGTTTACTAAAATGTAGGGAATTAAAAGAATAAAATATTGGGGAAGTTGGAAGAGTCTATCACTACTGTATAATAATAGAATATTCTCGTCATTGATAACACAAGTGATAATGCATAATTTCACGAGGGATCTTATGGGTAAATTTTTGGACACCAGAAAAGTAGTTAGAAATCTCAGTGTAGGAATAGATGAGTCATTTAATGATACAGTAGAAAATCTTGATGATCTTGATGGTGGAAAATTGAAGGTAATCATGAATTTATCTCAATATGTTTTTGGGATGATTTTATTATCTCACTTCCTAATATCTATAAAATAATCAATACTTCATAACATTACTATATAATGTTTATAAGGAAGTTATAACACATACCTCTAAACCTCCATAACATGAATCATGTTCAGAATCTAGAGAAGTTAAATTTGTTCCACTTTCTTCTATAGGTAAGGATTTGGTTTTCTATATTCTTCCAAGGATTAATATTTATGTGGCACCAATTACACCTACCACTATTGTAATTGTACAAACTATTCCTGACCCTGTTACTATATTTTCTACTGGTCTGGTGTCTCCTCATCACAAGGTATAAATATATGATGAGTTAAAAAATTCAATCCACATAATAAAAAACAATCCGGAATCTATTTAAAAAAAAGATCCAATTTGAATAAAAATTACACAAAAAATAGAATAAAAAAGTGTAAAACCCTAAGGTTTCATAGGAATCACAGACGATGAAGAAAATTTTTATAAATGAGTCTCCCAGTAAGATTTCAATATGTATGTGAGAAAATAAAATACATCATGTTGTCACAAATACATGCCACCATAAATAATAAATTATGTTTTCATATATTTTTTATGGAGGTTTCACTAGATTCAAAGATGATGAAGCGAAGAATCTCTCTAGACATGAGTAAACCCTCAAGCCAAAACTTATTTTGGGTTGGAATGAGAACATGAACACTTGGAGATCATGAAACTATAAATGAAATGTCATTGATAAAGTGAGTATAAACTTGCATTGTAGAAATTAGGGTCAGACGCCTTCTCCTTAAAATTATTGAATCATTTTATTATCATAATTGTGACTATTAACTCCATTTTAAAGAATTAATGCACAATTTTTTTTACTCACAAACCTACAATACAATCTTTATTAACTCCAAATTTCCAAAATTGAGACATATTGAGTAAGACCGTATGGAAAATAGATCATAATATCATATAAAAAGGGTTAAACAACTATTTTTTTTGTCATTCTCACTAACATACATCAAGATATAATATTTTACCTAAACTTTTAGTAGGGAAGACATAAACACCTGGTATGGGCACTGCGTACAAATTAAACAAAGGTGTTTGTATAGGTATGCATACCAATATTGTAGAATAAATCTAACCACCTATAAAAAAATATATTTGAAATGAAGAGCTATGGTACTCAAAAACATTTATCCAAGGGAAACACCAATAATTGTCCATATAAACCGTAGATCAACTTATTATACCCCATATAAGTATTTGTGACATGTAGAAGTTAGTGGTTGTAGGTAAATATAGAAATTTGAGGAAAAAAAACCAAACAAATACCCATAACTTGAAGGTTGAGATGGAGGCAGAGGTTGGGAGGTCAGGGTGGAGGCAGAAGATGGGAGGTCAATCTGGAGGTGGAGTCCAGGTGGTCGACTGGAGGAGGACATCGGGAGGTCGAGACGGAGGCGGAGGTTGAGAGGTTGAGTGGGAGGCAGAAGCTGGGAGGTGGATGCCGGGAGGTTGACGTAGAGGCGGAGGCTGGGAGGTTGATGAAGAGGCGGAGGCTAGGAGGTTGAGGTGGAGGCTGGGAGGTCGAGGTCGAGGTGGAGGAAGGGAGGGGTAGGGAGGTTAGTGCTCGTAGGAGGGGATGAGGGCTCATCGAATTGGGATGGGGAGAATAAGCCCAAGTGATGTCGAATGTGTAAGGGAATATACCCATGATTTTAAAAAAAACATGGGTATAGGTTAGATGAGATACTCTATACCCACAATTTAGAGAAACCGTGGGAATAGAACTGTTGGTTTAGATCTCATTTCCACTAGTGGATGGGTGGCATAAAATTCATTAGAGTCCGAACAATATTAGGATCCTAATAGGTTTACTCTTATTTTTCTTTTTTACATTTATGATGGTTTCACAATGTTTTAGTTGATCTTGGAGCCAAATATTCTATAACAGATGATGTAGAGGGATATGGGGTTTTAAATGGATGACTCAATTATTCCATAATGATTTCATTTTCATGAATCAATTAATTTTAGGTCATCTAGTTATCAAATTTTTATGCATTTTAGTCTGGAATTTCTTTTTATTCTTTTTCCTCCACCTCATGTAGCGTTATTGATATACATGTTACATGTATCTCAGGACTATATAAAGTCTGTTGCACTCTATCTACCATTATATGGAGTAATTTATTGAAAAAAAATGAAATTATAGATGTTATTACCTAATATTTTATGACAAGGGTAGTAGTTAGGATGATCATTTAACCCTACCTTGCCGAGTTCTCTAATCTATCATAGTGTGAAAATATTTTTATTCAAAGTGGGGATTAAATAACACAAAACCTATTTTTTATAGAATAAACCATTGTCTTATAATTTTCTAATTTTTAATCATTTTCTACTTATGTATATCCTACATGTATACATTTTAATGTGGTCATTTTTTTGATTACTTGGTGGATGCAATGAGTTGAATCTATAAAATTTAGTGTCTGGATCAATCATTTGAACTAGTTTAAGAGGGATGGAATTATAATCCACCTTCTCTGATTTTCTTTCCTATGATGGTGGTGTTTTTTGTGATTTGATTTGTAACGCCCCGACCCCAGAATCTCAGAGTCGGTGCATTATTACGTAGCATTGGAATGATCACAAAAGATCAAGTCTCAAAAGACCGATTAGTTTAGTAGCCTTGGAAGTACTAGATACATTCATAAGTTTTACATTAAATCATAAAATGGAAAACTAAAATAACATTATTTCTATAGACAACATTGAGATCCTATATACTATCCCTGTAGTTCAGTTATAATATACTTCTTCACATATTGGGAAAAATAAAACATATAAAGGGGTGAGATCAGAAGATAATTAAGGATAAAAATATAGCAGAAACTTTCATAAATAAGCATAAACATTTAAGGCAATGTATAAGACTAAAACAAAAGACTTTTAAACACGAACTGCTGCATAATATGGCAAGGAAAAAAAATCAAATAATACCATTTACTTATTCACATGGATATTCTTATAGTCGAATAATCACATGCAATATCAATAGCCACTTTCATAATGATAGAATTCATAATGCCAAACTACATAACCACATTGTCAAGTCCTTATGCCAAGATTACAAATAAGATTTTGTCAAGGCCTTCTACCAAGACACTAGTTTGTCTCACGAGACCTACCGATGCATCGAGGAGCTATAGTGGGCTCAACCCATCACTTAATAAGTCCAATGAATTCTTCATATGAAAAGGTTTAAACATAACATAAAAATTCATATTAAAACTAGCATATGAAATGTTAATAATTTATTCATAAAACATGAATGGTATAAAAATAACACATCCAAATTCAAACTTATCACAAACCCTTCAATACGATATGGAAGTTTTGTATCATAATAAATCAACTTCAAATAATTTTAAAATCCTTCAAACGATGTTGATATAGATGAAAATGATTTGTAAAACTCTTTGAGAGAAATATACCTTTTTCATAAAAACTTTTAAAAGTCACACAATTTATAAAGGAATAAATTTAAATACATTTTTGAATGAAAGTGTCCCATTCAACTTTAAAACTTTGGAAAGGAAGTAACATTTTAAAAAAATTCATGTCCATATAAATAAATCCTTAAAAACCATTTCGAAAACATGGAAATTAATGAGAATGATTTAGAAGAATAAATATTTAAACCATTTAAAATTATGATCTAGTTAAAGAGTACCTTAAAGTAATCCTTTTGAAAATATTTTTATGAAACATGGATGTTGATGATAAAGAGGTCCCAGTAGATACTCACGTAAAAACAACCTCCGATAATGAAGAGATTGTAGAATTAAAACTTAACTCATTGTAATCAATCGAGTTATATGAAAAATAGTCAATAACCACCAAATTAATCACATAATATCATGAATATAAAAATAATAATGATAATATATATCAAATGGCGGTACACAACACACCACAAGCAATATATAAGTGGTGAACAATAGAAATCTCACAGAATTAAAAGTGAGATAAGAAACCCCTAACACTGTACTTTTCCTTGGTATAGGGTAGTTTAACCTCCTGTATAATGTTGAAATAATTGTTATTAAATTATACAAGAATCATATACATTAATATGATATCATATATGATCTTTTAATATTGATTTGTTAATAATATATTAGTATTATCGTCATTTTGGGTGTTAACTGATTTGTTTTCCTTTATATTCCTCGTTACGTAAGTAATATTTGTTATGGATAGGATATATCTTATTCAAATTCAGAATGATATTAAGTCTTTAAAAATTATTTTTAATCATTTAATTAAAATTAGTCTTGAATGGATTACGATGGGGAATGAATCTCATCGCGTTCATAGAGACGAAAATATGTACGTACACACGAGCGACAATATCATTCTTTTGATATTAAAATAATATATAATTGAATGGAATATCATATATACACAATAATTATTATGTTATATTTATTATTTACCTCAATTTCACATCATTATTGTACCCATCCAAAAAATAATGTATTGAATAACAATTACACCACGACGTGGAGATGGTAAGCCGTACATACGCACGTATGGTGACATGTCATTCAAAGGATGGATAGAATAATGAATATGGTTGTAACATATTTATAATAACATAAAAATATATATAATATTCTTGAGTTATTATTTTATAATGGAAATAACAAAGAAAAAGTAAATGGAAGAAGAAAGGAACTTGAAAGAGGTGATGAAATATTTACCTCTTCTTCCGATTCTTCCTTTTGATTTGATCAAAAGGGATCCTTATGATGAATTTATGACTAAAGAAAGGCCTCTAGGATTAAGGTAGGACCGTTGAGAGGGTATTTGACAGGTTTTGGGTGAGACAAATGGCTTTTAAGGTATAAATTAGAAAGAAGTGGGAGTTCCCTTTTATAAGAGGGGTGAGGGGCACCTTAGGAAAAGCTAAAAATATTATTTTATAATAAAATAATTTTCAGTTTATAATGGCTCCAAAATTAATTATTTAAATTATAAGGTGGGTATGGGTCAAAAAACACTCAACCTATTGGTTTTAGACAGGTTTGGGTTACTATATTAACGTTATCTTTTAGATTTAACTCTTAGTTAAATAGTTTGACATTTACCGTGTCTCGTTTTATTTTTATATTATTTCATTAATAATATTACTATATAATTCCAAGAGAACTCAAAGTGGTTCATTAATGACATATATATCATTATATAAGTCTTTTCACCAAACATTATATTTTTAGGAATATAATATCAATTAATAATATAATATTTGTTTTAAAAACTATTTTATGTCAAATTTGACACTATTTGGTATTTTGTTTTTTTAAATTCATAACAGCATTATTACTTCGAAAAAAATTCATCTAACCAACTCTAATATGTCATATTAACCTATAAAATTATTTTATTTTATAAAAAGTCTCAAATTACATTTATTTGGATATTTATATTATCAAATATTTTAATATTTCATTAATTAGGCAATTACTGCATGATCATTGTGTCATAAATAAATTAAATTATTTAATTTCTAAAAAATATAAATAAAATACCATTATTTATAAAATCTTTTTATATTTATAATAAATATTTATAATATAATTTATATTATGTATAACCATATATTAAAAATGGTTTAGTTATTAAACTTTGAATTTAACACTTTTAACTATTCTTTGAATTAAATAATAATAAATGTCCTAATCTAATCCAAGTGGACCTAAAGGATAATATTTTATTTTAAGGTTGTTTTTTGGTCGAATTACACTTATCTAATATAATTAGGACATGTGTTAGGGTAATAATAATATCATTTTTAACCTTAATTACCATATTTACTTTTAATTGTGGTAAATAAAAGTCAAAAGTTTCTATTCAAAAAAAATTATTTTTATCTTATTGAACCAAATTTTATTCACTGATATCAAATGTGTCTCTTAGATTTTTTAAATTCAACTCACATAAGTGGAAAAATTATGTTTTATTCAAATTTGAAAATGCTCCTAGGATATGGGTAAAAGACGGTTAAAAAGTTCAATAAAATTTTTATATATCTAAAATTATTATAAACTGACTTCAATGAATTACATTAAACTTATATTGGTATTTTGTATCTATTTTGACCTAAAATAAAGTTAAATAAAATAAATAATTATTTAAATAAAAATTTGGTTTTAAGCTATAACTCAGTGTTTTTCACCATTCATCTTTAATTGAAAGTTTTCAAAAAAAATACCAAAAATTCACCATAAGGTAATTTCGATATTCCAAATCCAAAAATGAAGTCCATTTTGAAAAATAAAATTTATAAAATTTCAAAAAGTGTGTATTACTATTCATAACAGTTATTTTTATTGGTCGCGGTGTGTTAGAATCTTGAAGTTGCGTACAATGTAAGTTATTACATTATTCAAAGGGAAATGTACCGTGAAAGCTTGGGGTGTTACATGGTTTTTTATGCTGAATGGAATTTTATAGTTATTGGGATATTATTATAAACTATATAAATCCACAATTGTTCTTTTATAGGATGATAATTATTTCAATCTAATATTGAATATTATCCATAAAAATATCCAATAACTATTCCTGTAGGATATGTATGTCCATGGAATAATTTAAACCATTCATTATAATATTAAATTTCATGAATATATTTTTTCTAATGTTTCTAATTGGATTAGTTTAAAATAATTTTTTTCTCTCTTAGTGTTTTGATGAATTTATAGTGTAACTTCCATATAATGTCTTTTTAATTGGTGATGAATCAATTAACTATATCACTATTCCCGAAAATGGAAAATACTTCTAGTGTTTTCATGAAACATTTTGTTTTTTTTTTGTTTTTTTATTCTTCATAATTACCATAATTGTACCACACCATGATATATGTTGTGTAAGATGATGTTCTGAGTCTCTCATTACATTAAACCTTGAACTATTTGGGTAATTGAAGTTGAGCGGTGATGGGGTCTAGTCCAGCCACTCAGAATATGGGTTTCTTTCTATATGCACTAGTGTATGAATATTTTCCATAGAATTCATATAAGAAGCAATATATTTTTGAAATTATTATTATACTACCACTCAAGATGAAGTTTGATATGGGGAAATTACCTGAGCTGGATGTGGTTGGCTAATTAGAGCTAGTGTTTGGTAACTTGCAAGTGTGAAACTGTAGTGACTTATCTGAACTAGTAGATGATTCTATCCCAATATAAAAAACATTTGGAAATAAAATGGTGTTGTGATCAAATTAATAATGTGTAATGACCCCAACATAACTTGGTGGAATGATTATAATCTTGTTTTTTGAGTAATCTCTTCTTGTTTAAGAGGATTTACAAGAGGCGGACTGGCTGCTTCAGTCTGGGAATCACACTTATGGGGTGTTTCTTTCAAGATAATAAACATTAATCTTATACAATTTATTTATATTTGATTCATATTGGGTATAAAACTATCCAATAGATATGAATAAAATATCTTTGAGTGGTGGGTGGGTTTTGGTTTTATTTTCATTTTTCCCTTCTCTTTGGAACTAGCTTTTTGTTCTAGTAAAAAATAAATATTTTGAGGGATCCTAGATTGTGAATATGATTATGTTTTTATGTATTCATTCCTTATTCCAAAACATCTATGTAACTGATATTATTGATATATTATTTCTCCTAATATTCTTAATTTTTATTTTGGTTATGGGTTACAAAATTTGTGGGAATTATATAATTATTTTACTAACATAAATCATACAACATGAATTACATCATTATCTATATTAAAACTGTATGGAACCTAATTGAACATAGAATATTAATCAATGTTCATGTCATAATTCTCTTTTATTTTTCCCTTCTTGGAGTTTTTTTTTGGGTTTAAATATTCTATGAGGAATTGATTTCCCATCTTGGTGCTTTTGTTGATATGGTGTATGATATTGTGTAAGAAAAGTGATTCTAAGTGAATATCCACTAAATTTTAATAAAAAAATTCCAATGGAGGGTTTGTTTCATGAGTCATTAACAAAATAGTTTGGGGGGTACTTCATGTGGATATTCCCCCATCCTTAATAATATGGACTACCATAGTGTATTTTAATCATTAATACAATTATGATTTTATAAATTTGATGTTATAAAGGGTTTTCCTAGTGGTAAAAATGCCCACAACCCTTTAGACTAGATATTACCTTATGTTTTTTGTTTCCTCTATCATATCCCTCTCTACATTATGAGATTTTACTCAAGTTATTAATAGATATATTATATTTTATAGATAAGATGAATAAGATATATATGCTATTGTATGTGGTTTCATTTTCATAGAGTTTTCATGTCTCATGTTTGATACCTATTACACTTTTTTGCAACACTATTTAGGATCTTTTCAACCACTCATTTCCATCTAGTATTCCTATTCTATGCTCCTAGAATAGAATGGTTTCATTAGATAAACTATATTAATTTCCTAAATCATGGATTTAATGCATAATTTAAGGTAATGAAATTATAACTTACTCTGTTAGCATAACAATATTAATTAGTGTGTGTGGTGGAAGGAAAATTTCCTAATTCACCCCACCTTATAATGTTTATATGGAAGAATAATCATTGATTGTTTGGAGAATCAACATGAGGTTTTTTAAGAAAACCTTCTTGTGGTTATCATATTTCTTGAAACTAGGGGTTACAGGCTATTGGAAGACAAGTTATATAAACTTGGAAACATTTCTCATATTATATCATGTGGTGGTTGACATATCCTTCATAGGGAAAGTGTTTTTTGAGATAATGGATCATTTTATATAAATTTCACCATTGGCGTGGTATGTATTCCTTTTTATGGATATTAAGGATTACATATTTGGGGGTGGCATTGGTTCGAAACATGATCAATGTTTTTTCTTTGGAGAATAACTTCCATATAATTTTAAAATCTTCCTCGTATTTATCAAATAGTTATTCAACTAGTTCCAACCAAAAAAGTCACTTTCCCACTAATTTATTGAAAAATTTAGAATTATTATGATGGTTTTCAACCATATCTTGGATTTCAAAATTTGGGGTGGAACTAATAATTATCTTTACCTCAACTCACCCATTGATTGGGATGTCTCACTTCTAATTGATGTTGGAGTGCCTAGTGCATGTGATTTTGGTTTTGAAAATGACTCTCAGTGGGAGGTAAACATTGAGATAATTGAGACATGGGGAGGACCTTTTCTTTGAGGAGTTTCACTATCACTGGGAGGATCATTTAAGATGTAATCTTAGGGATTACCTTTAGTATTTTTGATCCTTGGTTGTTAACAAGAGGAGAAACTTCATGTTGGTTGAATGTTACATCTTGCGAAGGAACTTTAAGTTTCATTTCTTCATTTCTTGAGGAAGACCTTCAAAATGGAAATTGTGTGGAGAACCTTCAGGATTATTGGTTCTTTGGTAATCAACATGGGTAAGACCAATATATGGTATGGATTTTTTTTAGGGGAGTAATTTCATGATGGTGTCCATAGGGAGGTTGTATGTTGTGGATTTCTTTATTATAATGGAGAGGACCACTATAATGTGAATAGTGGAAAGGATTTTCAAGATTTTTGATTCCATGGTTTTCAACATAGAGAATAAATTAGTGTTAATTGGGTGATTAATTATAGGGATGACCTTTATAATAGCTTCTATTGGTAGGACATTTTGGGGGATTTATTTACTACTACAAGAAAGACATATTCAATTGGAATCCTAGGGAGGACCTTGAAAATTCATGTTTTCTTGGTTAGTTAGATGGTCAAGACCTATATTTCAGATTAATATTTCATTATTAGGAGGAAATTTATAACATTTTTCCCATGGAGGACCTTCACGGTGGATTTCCTCATTACTACATAGAGGACTGCTATAATGGGAATCCTAAGGAGGAACTTTCAATATTTTGGGTCTATCAATTATTAGCATGGGTATGACCTTTATGTTGGAAACTATTGGGAGGAACTATATAATTGGAAATATATTGAACAATATTAAGGGGAGGAACTTCATTTGGATACTCTTTCTACAATGGGGTGGAACTTTTTGACATACATGAGATTTGTTGTTTTTATTTGATCATGTAGGGAGATCTCCTGAGTTATTGGATTTTTCTACACTATGGAGAATAAAACCATGGATAATTTTATTTTTTACAAGAAATACCTTTATAATGAGGACTCTTTATGAGGATATCCATGATGGGTTCTATGGAGAGGATATCTAGAGTTTATTATCATACTATTATTTATATTACCTTTGTAGTGGTTGTTTTCTCGCTTTTTGGGAAAGGGGTTTCCTTAAGAAATCACTAGTGATCACCTTGATGAAATATAAGTATTTATTATTATAGATATCTATAATGACCCCTAAGACACTATTGGGATATGATAATAGGTATTGGGGATACAAGTAGGGATAGGGGTGTAAACCTAATCCTATACTAGGTAGTTGGTTTCCCCTAGTGTCCCATCCTCATAGGATCCTTTGTTTGGATTCTTAATTCTTATTCCATCTCCTCAATAGCTTCCTATTAAGTGAGGGTTTTATAGTGATTTTTATGACTATGATTGATTGTTTTAGGCTTCTCCTAGGTATCCATTTAGATGTAAGAGGTGTATTTCATAGCCTATTCTAGATATGGAAGGTGGTAATTTTAATGCTCTGTGGAAAGAGTCATGAAATGATCTGAATCCATGTTTTGGGACACTTGTCCCATGATATACTTTCTCTATAGTGTTTTCCTTTTCAAAATTTGCTTCTATATGTTATCATACACTATCTCTAGTTTGAGGATAATGAAATTGTGTAGGTAATATTGCACCATGGAGTTCACCACACGATGCTACTAGTGTTGGGTTGGAAACATCATATATCAGGGATTTAGAGTTACAAAATTTATGGAAGTAGTAGTGTATGTATAAGGTTCCATCGGTTGGTGATTTACAGTATCCTATATTGTTGTTGACATACTCTATCCTAGTTAGTTAATTTAAATATTTTTAGCATATTTATTATAGAGGATATTTTGATATGAGTGGTTAAAAACTAAAAAACCCATCAATGTGGTATCACAATTGAGAAAGCATGATCAATCATTATATTTCACAAGTAATATATTTCACATTGGGTTCATCATTTTTTATTTATGATGTTATCTTATTTCTATTCTTATACACCAACTTTCCAAAGGCCAACATATTTCAAATAGAATTAACAGTGATTTGTGTATTACAAATCGAAGCCAAGAGGATGAGAGTTTAAATCATATCACTAGAGAGTGCCATGTCCCGTCCCAAATGGGCCCATAGTGTGATTACCCCAAGTTCACCTTGAATAAGCCAGAGTTGGTGACTAGAACTGAGTTTTCAAATCCCAAAAATGAGAGGCATTAGCCTAAAGTATCTGTACACATGCACACATCTCATATCTGTATATCCATTTCTCATGGTCGGTGTCATCGTTTCCCAATAGAGTGTTGGATTTCGGCCCAGTGCGACTCACCCTTCTATCGAAAACACAGCTCGGTGTGGCTCCAACATATGTCAGTTTAGTACTCCTTATAGCATCATCAGTGCAGCCATGGTTCTCAATTTTTGGCGCATCCAGGCTTGTCTCCAGCGGGTTTCTGATGTGGATCAGCCCCTAATTTGCAGTGATTCGGAGGGGGGTGCTTCTAGGATGTGGATTCTATGAGTTTGACATGTTTTAATTTGGTAACATTGTGATTTATTTCAACTGGTAGATCTATTATTGCTGTGTTTTACTTCAACTGGGTAGCTCTCGTATTGTTGTAATTTTCTTCAATTGGGTGGATTTGGTTGTGATTATCCTGGTTTGGATTTGTTGGTTCTTATTTTCCCATTTCCAGTGGCATTTTTGGAACCTGTGAGTCTTTTGGGCTAATGTCAGCACTAGTGGGGGTGTTTAGTGGGGGGAAACAGGGCTGGTCCAGGATGGTCACTGATGCGCTATGGACCTGTGATTTTGAAATGTGGAATGGTTTTTCTGTGAATCTGTTGGTTGGTGATGCACCCGGACTAGACCACGTAGATCAGGCCCCAAAGGAGGTTTTAGAGCTACTGTTCATCATTGCAGTTTTTTTTCCAGATTCAGATGTTTGAGAGCATATAGAATCAGCCATCGGATCTGGAATGTTCTTAGAAAGATGACATTTGTTAGCCGTTCAGCTTTACAAAGATGAAGTTCTTTTTCATGTTCAATTTCCAGGGAGGGGTGCTCTATGTAGTCAGTATGGTTTGTCTTGCTTGACCTTCAGGTCGTGATTTGTCCTAGGTCTATGATGTCTATTAGGGTTTTCCTTCTTCCCTTAAAAGGAAGTTTTGTTTAAAATAAAACAATTGAAGTCCTTTGGGCCGTTGTATGGATGGAAAGTACGGGAAAGTAAACTAGGCCAAAAACAAGCCCACTATAAATATTATATAACCACGAGTCCAACTAAAACTATAAAGTGTCCAACCTACTCCAAGGGTGAGGACTACATCAAAGGTATGTTCCAAAAAAACACCATGGTCTTCCCTGCTCTACCTATTCTCCTCTGGCTCTGGGTCCTCCTAGTACACCATCAAAGGGTCAACCATCTTCACAAGACAAGACACATGCGGGAAAAGCCTTCACATGGGTGATTATAAGAATACTTAGTGGGACACCCTAAAAACAATAAAGATGAAGCACCAAGTCTAGAAAGATCAATAAAATATATAACACTATTTAACAAATACAAGGGAGATGTAAAAACACATATATACCCAGGGGATACACCTCACCATCAGGTAGACATAATCAATTTGTTTGCCACATGCTTCTGCTCGAATCACGCTTGTTCCAGGTGAACTTACTCCTCGTGCCATGATATCATCATAGACACTCGACGAATAGGTCTAGCTTATTTGGGACCCAACCAAAGGGAACATGTTGGTCAAGTAATAAAATGATACACATAGATCTGATCACACCCATAAACACTAGGGGATCCAATATACCAATTCTAGATCATCCTACTGTATAGGAGATCATGCCCAAAAATACTAGGGTATACCACAAACCCTATTAATGAGGCCCTATAGATGAATTACCAATGCCCTTCTCTTGGAGGTTAAATTGTTTCCAAAACTCCACTAGGGGTGATATAGAATCTCACTCCAGTCTTGGGAAGGGATACCATACTCTATCTGCGATGTGGACTCTAGAAGGGATTATAATCTAGTGATGTGGATCTAATGTCGTACTGAATACCCAAGGAAAATGTAAAAGGGAACAATATAAACCTATGATGGTCCAAACTAAAAAGCCGCCATTTGTCTCAAATTGACCATCTCAATGTTAGGGTCTCAACGCCGTTGTCAAATCATCAATTGGATGCTCCATTTAGGAGTTATGATCATTTTAATGAAACCACCTATAGGATTGGTGAGGGATAGAGGACCTACTACCATGGCAGGTCCTCTAAAATCTATGGTCAACCACCGGAGTTGTTTGACTTATCGGATAGACTAGTCATGCTGTCACTGCACCCAAAGTCGACCCTCACAATCACTGAAACTATGGAAGCTCAAGCTGTCGCAGCCCCGCAGTCGACCATCACGGTAGACTGTCATGGTAAGCCACAACTGGGTTTCTACCCCGGTTTCCCTGTATTCAACGTAGTTCCACTCATCCATCCTGACCCACCGACCCTCTCCATATCTTCTACTACTTCACATTTACTATCACGCCTGCCGTTGTGTTCGTCACCACTACTACTACATCTTCCGCCACATCCCATTGCTGTCACTAGTCTCCACTACCTATACGTGCTCCACTATCATAGGCCACCACTGGTCATCGGTCACCTGTGTCACACTGGTGGTCACTTCCATGGACCCTCGTATAGCCTTCAATACCTGAAAAACTAATCGGTCTCAGATTTAGGATTCTTGGGTCCTGATCTACACAAATCCATCCTTAGTTGTTGATTCGCCTTGAATCTGGGGGTCTAATCATGTTCAGAACCACCCAGTAATGTCAATTCAAGAACCGTGGGGTCCCAACAACATAGAATACAAAGAAAATAGGGATAAAAATCCTAAAGAGTAACCTTGAGTGATGAACCTCAATATTTTTTCATGTCAACCTTGATTCATTTATGTTAGAATGATAAAAGAAGAGGATTAAATCCACAAACAAAAAACAATTCCATAAAATTAAAATCTAACGATAATGCACATATCAATTCATGTTTGTTTAATTGATTAAAATTAATCCAAGATTAAGAATGGGATTGAAATCATAATACAAAAAATCCAATCTCGATTCGTTTTGATCACTGATAAAGAGCGGTCATTGTGTTGTGTTCGTTGGTGAGATCCATCAAATCTAAAGCTATGTTGATCAATAGATCTATGATATGGCACCATTTCTCTAAGATTATTCTCCAAAGTTCTCTCTAGAGGTCTAATAGAATCTCCATGGTTTTTCATCTTAACCTACGATTTTTTACAATTTTATAATTAAAAACAAAATAGTCATTGCGTCAGAATTTTTTTTAACAAATTATTTTATTCCTTTTAAGTCCCACAACAACTTATTCACAAATGACCTAATACAACCAATGTTAGGTTTATTTTATGGTAAATATTCTATTATGAACTCAAAGGTTCCCTTAAATTTATGTTCTGGAAACCCATTTAATAATTATTCCACATTTTTAGGAAAACCGTGTGCGCGTGCTATTAAATATTTTTATATTTTTCAAACATTTATTCCAGGCACAACGGGATGCAGAATTGCATGTCTTATCTGAATCTTGTCTTGAAATAAATCCCTAAAATATCCCAAAATAGTACATGAAAAAATATGAGATGCTACATTATCCCCACCTTGAATATTTACATCCTTGAAAATCCAAAACAAGGGCTACTAAAAAAGATGAGGGTACTGAGGACGAATATGAGATTACCTCTCCCATGTTCCCACCTGAAGATTCCCATGATTCCACCAGACATGAACCAAAGTAATAAAGCACCAATGATGGATCCTCTCCTACCGATCCTCGATCTCCATTGGGTACTCAGCAAAAGTCGTTTCATCATTGATGTCTATCTCACCCTAGTTGATGACATGTGATGGGTCATGCATGTACCTCTGCAGCTTCGACACATGGAAGATGTTGTGTACTCAATATAACTACAGTGGTAGAGCCAAGAGGTACCCCACCTATCCAACTCTACATAGTTTCATGAAAGGGTCAATAAAACTTGGAGATAACTTGTCACTCTTGCCAAATCTACATAATCCTCATTGAGGTGAAACCCAAAGGAACACATGTTCTTATTCCTCAAACTCCAAAGGCATACATAGCCTATCATCATAAGAATTACAATAGATCTATGTAGTCTTTATTCATTCCTATATGATCTGCACTTTCTCTATAGTAGCTTATACCAACTTCAGGCCCAATAGTGCTTACTCTTATTAGTTAGTCTATAAAAGTAGCGATCTGCTGGGTTTCCCATAAAAGGCCTCAAATGGTACCATAATAATGGTGGAATGGAATCTTTTGTTGTATGAAAACTCGCCCAATAGTAGGTGATCCTCCCAACTATGTCCCAAGTCTAACATGCAATCCCACAACTTGTCCTCCATAACCTGAATGGTCCACATAATCTGGTCATCTCTATGGGTGTGAAACATTGTGCTCAAGTGTAGTTAGGTCCCAAAATCCTCCATCAATCTCTTATAGAACCAGGATATAAATTGAGTATCATGATCACAAAATATGATCAATGGGACTCCATAGAGTTGAACTATCTCATGAACATAGAGGTGACCTAATATCTTTACTTAAATCTACTCTTAGATAGATGGGAAGTGGTTTAACTTGGTGAGTTGGTCAATGATCACCTAGATGGTATTGTGTCCCCTAGATGTTTGTGGTAAACACATCACAAAGTCCATTGATATCCCATCCCACTTATATTCTATAACTTTAAGGGGTTGAGTTAAACATGCTATAACTTGAAGCTCAGTCATCACTTGCTGACAAGTAAGGCATCAATAAATGAACTATGTAACTCCTTTCTTCATTCCTATCCACCAAAACTAACATCAAAGGTCCTGGTACATCTTCAATACACCTGGATATACTGCCAAAGGGGATGTATGAAACTCCCTTATAACCCCATCCTGCAATGCTACAAGTACTACTCTATATCCTATGCAAAGAATGACGTGATCCCCACCTTTTGAGAATCCATTTGAAAAATTCCCTATGGATATCTGACCATGTAGGGTCTCATAGTCGGTATCCCCATGTTGTGCCTCCCAAACTCGCTGTAAGAGTGGAAGGGTGATAACCACCTACTGGAGGTAAGCTACTCCATCTCCATCCATAAATGATATCTTCAATGAGGCCAACTACTCTGATGCCTCATTCAGTAACTACGAACTAGATCACCTACCAAGAGCATCTACTACCACATTCCCCTTCCTAGGACTATATAAAATCTAAAATTCATAGTCCTAGAGAAACTCTATACATTTCCTCTATCTCAAGTTAAGATATTTCTTAGAGAATATACACTTGAGACTCCTGTGATCAAAGTATATGATAAACTGATCACCCACACAGCAGTGTTTTCAAATCTTTAATGCGAAGACTACCACTACTAACTCATGATCATGGGTCACATAGTTTTTCTCTGGTGGTATCAACTGGTATGAAACATAGGCAATCACCACTTGTATTTTCATCAGGACACAACCATGCCCGATCCCTATTGCATCGTAGAACACCAGGTACATGGAGCCTTCCTTCGATAACTTTAAAATGAGAGCGCTTGTCAACCTAAAAATTATGTTCTAAAAGCAATACTGGCACTTTTTATCCACAAAAAGGTTATCCATTTCATGTAAAAGCTTTCAAGGTTTCCACCACTCTAGAAATTTGGGTACAAACCTCTGATAGTACCCTTGAAATCTATAGAAACATTGTACCTTAGTAATTATCTTGTATAGATCCCAAGCAAGAAATGCCTCAACCATCGCTGGATCAACTGTAACTATAGCCTTTGAGATGATGTGTCCTAGAAAATAGACCTCTTGAATCCAAAAATGACACTTCAAGAGATTCATCTAAAGTTGGTTCTCTTATAGTGTGTTCAAGAATATTTTCAAGTTTCTCGCATGATCCTCCTCAGATATCAAATACACTGGGAGTTCATTGATCAAGAAAACCACAATGCAGTCCAAGTAAGGCCAAAAGATCTGGTTCATGAGTCCCAAGAACACTACTGGGGCGTTCTTCATACTAAACAAAATCAATAAGTACTCATAATGAATATAACTACATAATAATTCCATCTTTGATATATCCTCATCCCGTACTCATAGCTTGTGATAGTCAGATCTGAGGTTGATCTTCAAGAACCATCGTACACCATTCAACTGATCAAAGAGGTCATAGATCCTCGATAGTGAATATTTTTTTCTTCACGGTCACTTGGTTTAAGCTCCAGTATTCTAAAAATAACCTCAACCTATATTCCACCTTCTTGGAAAACAAAATTGGAGCTGTCTAGGGTGAAACACGGGGTCTCACGAAGCCCTTACTCTATAGGTCCTCCAATTGTATCCTCAACTCATGAATCTATATGGGAGCCATCTGTTATGAAGGTGTAAATATCAATGTTATATTGAGGTTTAGATCAATGAATAATTCCATATCTCTATGTGGATGTAAACATGGAAAAACATTAGGAAGGATGACCTCATACTCCACCACCACTACAGGAAACTGAGGACTCGTATCATCCACTACACGAAGGGAGAGTCTATCCAACTAATGAGTAATCATCTCACCCTCCTATGTGTGAGTCCATCCTGTGATGTCTATGTTTAATTTTTACCAAAAAGGAAAACCTAGTTCCATCACTACAAACACACCATGATCTTTGCCTAAAATAGTCAATCTGAGTATGAAATGTGGATAACCAGTCCATACTAAGAATGATGTCATAAGGCCTCAACATCACTAACAAGATATCCCAACCGAAACTCTCACCTACAAGAGTCAGGTCACACTATCAACCCTAGTTTTTGATCATAGAGTCTCCTCTAGTAGAAGTCTCCAAGCATAAGGTTCTAGTCAATAGTTCGATTAGAATCATCGAGTCTCGAACAAGATTCCTGGAAATAAAGGAATGACTAGAACCTGTGTTTATCAAAACTATAAATAGTGTGGAAAAGGTACAGATCATACCTCATATAATTCCTATATCACTAGGGTTATAATACTCCATCACCTTCTACTAGACTTGTACCTACCCACCAACTCCTTAATCCTGGCATGGACCACTTGGGGGTGGTAGTGGTAACATGTCAAAACATTAACCACCTCCTTCTACACTCCCAGCTCCTCTTCCACATCCACTACTCTATGGGCCAACCTTCTCTTTTATTTGCATCTTCCTTATCATTCCCTAATCCTTCCACCAATCATCTATACAACGGGATAGGTAATCTCATACCAGATGTTGTCTACCACCGCATGAATAACACCGTCTGTCCCTTGGCATATTTGATCCACACAGGGATCCTTGCACCACTGAACCTGAGTCTTGGGATCAACCCATAAAGAACCAGACCTACATGGATTTCTGTGACTTCCATCATCTACATGAAACCAAGGTCTTAGCTACCCAGTTCCCACTGATATCTCCCACTACTAGTGTATTCTCTTCCAGAAAAATCTCCACTAGCATGGCTTGCTCAAGTACCACAACATTGGTAGTAGTGCTAAGGGATACCACTGGTGCCATGATGTCCCAATGCAATCCATGTTCAATGGTCCTATAAATAGAGTAATGGTATCATACAATTTCCAATGAGTTGAATGAAAGATCATAAATCTTATATGAGTAGTCTTCCACAGAATTATTTCCCATTTGTAGATGTAGAATCTCTTATATGCATACCGATCAAAACAAGGCCAGATAGAACTCCACTTTAAAGAGATTCTCAAAGTCTATCTAGGAGAGATTTATCTCATTGTGATTCTTTGTCACCAAGGTCCTATATAACCCTATAAATCCCTGAAGAAGACTCAAAAAAAGGGCTTCCATCTAGTTAGTATGTGTCCTTACAAGGTGAAAAAACACAGGTGACTGCCTCTAGCCAATCCTCATCCATATTGGGGTCTGTCTCACCCTAAAATCTGGTATCCCATTGCCTTTGAAACTCGTTTAACACACCTATCCAATAAACATACTCATATGGTAGTAGTTGATTCTCTATGGGTGTTGGTATATCTGGTAAACCACCCAGATGTGCTGTCTTTGATACAGACCCCTATACCGATGCCCCGTTAATAAGAAAATATTCTTCATGGAATCCAAGATGGATATATATATAGAGGCATCCAGAAATAAAACTAGATGTAATGTAGTCAATATAGTATATACGGGGAGATGACTCAAGAAGGACATGGAAAAAACAACCATTACTCTATGATTAATGTACAATTTTTTCCCTGCAACCAATTTTTTCATGTACCGAGTTGAAAAGTAATTTCCTAGAGTCCTTGTGTATGGATACGTCAGCCACAAAACCAACACTGGAGCCTCTTGCCTGAAAGATGAACTCAAAACACTTAACACTGTTTCACTAAACCAATCTCAGAGACTCCCAGTCCTAAATTAGAATTGACCCTATGATACCACTCTTTCATGACCCATTCTAGAGGGTCCCATGTCAGGACTACCCCAAGCCCACCTCCAATAGGCCAGGGGTTGGTGACTAACACCAAGTAGGCATATCCCAAAAATGGGAGGCATTAGCCCAAAGTATATACACACACACATATCAAATCCAAAAAATGATAAAATTTGAAAGGATTGAAAGGATCCATGTAGAAATCTAAGATCTGAAAATAGAGTCTAATAGAGAAAGTACTAGAAAGTAATCAAGGGTAAAAAAATTCCACCATAAAGATTCTGTAACCACATGTCCAATAGAAAATATAAAGAGTCCAACCTTCTCCATGGGTGAGGACTGTGACTAGGGTTTGATCCCAGAAAAAAAACCCAGTCTACTCATCTCCAACTATGCTCCACCCAATCCTAGTCCTCCTAGGACACCACCACAATATCGTTCTTCGGAACAAGACACAACATGTGTGGGAAAAACCCTTGTAGGATTGAGAATAACAATACTTAGTAGGACACCCCAAAAACACTAAACACAAAGCACCAATTATAGTCAGATCAATACAATATGTAAAAATATATAATAGATAAAAGGAGTAGAGATAAACATAGATATAATTAGGAGAGAAACCACTCCATTAGGCGGTCATAATAAACTACCAGGAACATGATTCTGCCTGAAGCATGATCATTACAAGAGAACTTACTCCTTGAGACATGATATCATCGGAGACCCCCAACAGAGAGGTCTATATCATTTTCCTCACCCAAAGGGAACATGTTGTTCAAGAAAGGCTATGATACACATAGAGGGGATCACGTCCAGACACACTGGGGGATACCACAGACCTAATCTGGATTAACCCACTATATATGGGATCATTCCCAAACACACCAGGGGATACCAAAGAACCTATCAATTTGACCCACTAGATGGAGGACCAATACCCTTATCTTAAAGGTTATGACAAATCCATAATTCTAGTAGGGGTGATATTAGATCATACTCCAATATTGGTGAGGGAAAGTATACTCTATTTGAGACCAATCCTATAAAGGGGATTATAATCCAGTGATGTGGATGTAATTCCATACTAAACCATTGAGAAAAAAGAAAAAATGGAACTCTATAAACCTATATTAGTTGAATATAAAAACCAATTTTTTTTCTCAAAGTGACCTTCTCAATGTTAGGGTATCAACTCCGTAGATGAATTCTCGATTGGATGCACCATTTAGGTGTTATGCTCATTTGAACGAAACCACCTGCAAGACTACCAAGGGCCTGTGGAACTATCACCATGGTTAGTCAACATACCACATAGACTATCTATGAGGTCATTGCACACATGGTCGATCTTCATTGTCAGTGCACCTATGGAAGCTCAAGCTACCACAACCCCACGGTTGACTGACATGGTCAGTCACAAGAGGGCTCCAGCTTGGTTTCCCTAGATCTGACTCGGGTCTGACCTGGTCGACCCATATATCCAAGCCCTTCATCTTGACTAATCTCATTGGACCAACCAACTCCATGTCACACCACAGTCGTCACATCGCCGCCCCTCACATATGATCTACCACTGCATGTTGCCGCCGACCACCGGTCGGCGGTGCTGCACTGGTGGTCCCTTCCACAGACCACCACACCTCCTCTGATGACTGAAAAATTAAATGGCCCAATTCATAGATCCTTGGGCCCTAATATTTATAGATCTAGCTGGGGTTGTTAATTTTCCTCTAATCCAGTGGTCTGATCATGTTCATAAGCACCCAACAATGTTGATCTAGGAACCACGAGGTTCTAATAGAGAATAACTTGAATAATGGAGGGAGAAAATACACAGATATAAAACTTGAGAGAAGAACCTAAACCATTTTTCATTTTGGCCATGATTTATTTCTTTTAGAATGACAAAAAAAGACGAATAAACAAAATAACAAAAAAAAAATACATAAATTTGAAATATACCAATGATTCGCATATTAATTATTGTTCATTGAATTGATTCGTGTTCATATAGGATTTAGAACGGGATAGAAATCACAAAAAAAACATCCTACCTCAATTTGGTTCGATCACTAATGATGAATGATCATTGCATTGCATTCATTAGCAAGAGCCACCGAATCCAAATCTGCGTCGATGGATCGATCCAAAATCCATCACCATTTACCTGAGAGGATTCTCCAAAGTTCTCTCTATAAATCCTATAATGTCTCTAGGGTTATGCGGCTAACCCTGGGATTTTTCTATAATTTTCCAATTAAAGACAAGTTTTTTGATTTTTCAGAAATAATTTTTTTAATATATTAGTTTATTCCTTTTAAGTCCCATGACAACTTTTTCATAAACAAGTCACGCCGAACAATGTTATGTTTCCCCTAGGGTAAATCCTCTATTATGAACTCAATGGTTCCCTCGTATTTTTGATCCATACACCTATTTATGAGTTATTTTACTTTTTCAAAAAAAAACTATGAATGTTTTCTATTAAATATTTTAATATTTTTCAAACATTTATTTCGGGCACACCAGGCCGTGGAATCGCACACCATCTCAATGCCTGGTCTCCAAATAAATCTATATAATATCAAAAAATACTAGAAGATAAAATCTAAGATGTTACATAGATATTATTTTATAGTTAAGTGATCATATATATATTTAAAAAATATTCATAAAATCATTCCTAGAATCAATATCAATTACCATTATCATAAAATGTATTTATTGAATCCATGAATTTTTTAGAACACTATATAAGGGGTACACTATCTCTCTCATGTGGATTAATTATTATATTATTTAAATCCATATAACCTAGAACTATATATTTTATCACTATTTAGGGAGGTGAATGGAATTTTAGAGTTGGTCTTGGGACATGAAATGGTATTTCTACATATCCCTTTGATCTAAATAAAAACCTATATAGTTTAGTTCCAATTAATGAGGCATGGTACACCTTTTAAGGTCAGGTGACAAGAACCATGTCATTCCTTTTAATGTTATATATATCGGACCAAATTTTATGCATTTAAATATGTACAACCAAGACTAATGATATACCTTTTATGAACATGCATATGGAACCATTGTTACATTTATTTTAGAGTTGTATAATTAAGACCTCTTCTTAGTAGTTTGAAATCATGCAGGGTGGACTACTTGGTATAGGTTCTTATCAAAGGTTTTCTATGGGACATAGGATGTGTCAACCCTTTTTATTTTAATCTATTAGATTATTAGGGTAATGGTGTTAGGGATTAAACCATTTTGGAGGCCCATTTTTATCCATCTCTTATATAATGTTAACAATATAGGATGAAATAATGATTGGATAGAAAATATATATGAAGGTGTAGAAGAAAACATAGAATTATATCAGATCAGAAATCATTTTATTTCTAGCTCATTGTGTGGAGTCAAGAAGGATAACTAAATGAATGATAGATATAGAAACTATTAAATAACAATGAGGAAGAGTTTCTTGATCCATGAAAGGTTCAACTAGTTATCAAGGAAATTATATCCTTGTTATCAAAGGAGTAGAGGATTTTTTGTATAATGTGGACCAAAAATGTTTCTGAAGATACCAAAGAGTATCATTTAATAAATTCCCAAATCTTATTATCAAGGAATTACATGATCAAAAGGGGAGGGAAAAAGACTGTTCACAATGTCATAGTTATGTATATCAAGATTCCATGGATGTAACACCCTAATATTTTATATGTATTCCCTTTAAAATAATCTTGAATTATTCGATAACTTGCTTTAAATGAAACCCCAAGTATAAATGAACCGTAATATAGTATACCTTTATAACCTATCCATTTTATTTGTGAGTATGAATAATATCAACAAAATTATAAAATATATAAAGACTTTTCTAAATTAAAATGTATCAATTAATTCCTATGAATTAGTAAAATTATTTTTAATAAAACCACTTAAATATTAAAAGATCTATTTTTAAAAGAAATGTATTTTTCTATATGTTTTTAATTATTATCCATAAAATGTGTATTGATCCCTATTAAAAATTTATTTTAATGAAAATTATTATTAATTTAATAATAAAAGTCCATAAATTAGTTATATAAAGGTTAGTAATGAATCAATAATCACTTAAAGGTAAACAAAGTTATTTTCATAAAACTATTTTTATTTGTAAAACGATTTTTTATAATAATATATTAGATAAATATATATTTATTAATGGTTTTAATGAAATTTGTAGACTAAATATTTAATAAAACATTTTAATATTAATTTTATAGTTTTTAATATGAATGGAATGAAAGTAAATTCAATTTTATAAATAAAAATGCATATTTCTAAAAACAGGTTTTTATTGCGTTATGTGAATTTATTTTATAAGTAAATTATTCCAATTATAGAAATTTAATTTTATAAAATTAATTCAATAATAGGAATCATTATTTAAAAATTTGGTAATAAGGCCATATTCATTTTTTGGTCACAATGAAAAGAAAAATAGTCAAAACTTTTGACCACAATTAAGGTTAAAATGTGTTTACCTGGGGGTGGTTAAACCAAGACATATGGTCAAAATTGTATAATTATCATTATTTAGATATATATAAACAATATATTATCCTACCTTATAATTCTTGTCCATTTTTATCCACTTTTATAAGAAATTGACACTATATTATTAAATACTTTTAAGTAATCCCAGTTGTGTCCTCTCCCTCACTTATAAAATGACACCTCATTTCATAAAATATTCTCAAATATTGATAATTTTATCTTGACCAATACATAACCTAATACCATAATAGATACATTTAATTATTTCTAGAGAACATTTTTTTCTCTTATGACCAATATTTCAACACTTAAAGTGTGATCCAAAAAAGGTCTCTCAAAAAGAGGTATAAGATTTAACCAAAATCTTTCAATTTTATTTATTATTAAACCTTATATAAACTTGTTTCATACAAAATAAAATGATTAAAATAATATATTAAATATACTTATTTTTTATCATGATGATGGCATAACCTTTTACACATCTTTTCCATCAAATGGGAATTGAAAGCATCACTTGTGCGTACGTGCAGACTATCACCTCCCCATAGAGATATGATTATTTTTCCATCACCACATAAAATTGATGGATTTAATAAATATATATCATATTTATGAAATAATTATTATACTATAATGGTTAATTTTTTTATATTTTTTCCTTTTTATTATCATAAAATGAAAACAATATTAACGCAAACGTACCGACTACCATCACGATGAATGGTGTAATTAAATTTTCTATATATAACTTTTATAGACTATAATAAAAATGTTTATAATTAATATATATTATATTTATATCATTATGAAATTTTTTTATAACATGAAACCATGATCAATCTACAAGGACTGAGACTATCGTAAAAAAACTTTCATGAAAAACGAAACAGTTAACACCTGGAAATGACAATTTTAATAAATAATTATTAATAAATTGGTGTATAAATTTTAAGTTTAAAATATATGGTATTATAGGTCTTAATTATTTTATTTTTAATGAATTTTAATATAATTTATTATATAAGATATTATATCACTTACAAAGCAAGTTAGACTTGAGGTAATATTTTTACATTACAATCTGATCTTTATCAGGACTGTTTATGATTAAATTTACATTGATGAAATTATATGATCTATATTTAAAAAATATTTTTTATTTTATTATAATTTTTTATATAAATTATAATATTTCATTTAATTTTACTCTCTCCATGTACCAAAAATAGTGAATGAATGTTTTTAAGGAAAACTGAATTTGTTTTTCTATTTGATCGACACTTTTTCTTCCATATCCCTATTTTAATTAAAATGTTTTCCAGAATTTTTTTAATATTCTACAATTATTGTTTAAATTAATTTTTAACCCTGTTTTAATTTCTATAAAAAGTTATAAAATGAATATTCTTATAATTTTCCAAACAAGGTTTGTTTTAATAAACGTGTAAACACAATATTTATTTTAACGTACACCACACAAATGAATTTTCCCACTATCAGGACTAATAATTTAATTAAAGATTACTCTATTATTTTACATGGTAATTTTCAAATAAAATATTTCCCTTAATATTTTTTAAATTTTTATATTTTAAATTAGTGACTTCAAAATGAAAAGGGTATATTCCTCAATAAATATTCCAATGATATTTTAAAGGCATTATTAATCTATGATAACATCCTTTGATGATACTTATGCTTCACCAAGGATATTATTCTATGATACCCTACTTATTATTTCTATAGAGAGTTATTTATTATGATAATGAAATCTTGATTAAATCCGTTTTATTTTCCATGGGTTAAAAAATAAGTAAATGATAAATGTTTTCATGATCTTATGAAATAAATATGAATAGATTATGATTAGGTGAAAAATGGGTCTATTATAGATCTCATTTTAATTAGGTAAATATTAATGTTTTATGAGCTCAGAGGGTACACATGAGTTTATACAAATCCCAATAGAGAGTATACCATAGGTTATCCCAAGACCAAAGCATGTACATAGCTGGTTTTCCTAAGATTAACATGTGATGAATGTATTGGTGGGTATCCTTCACATAATATTTATATAGTTATGATTATACCACAAATTAAATCACTCTTTTATGGAATGATATTATTCTAATGTTACGTTCTCAAGAATCATTTTCTTTAATTCATTTAGGATTAATTTCTTTTGAACTACCAAAATTAATTCCATGACATGTGATTATGATATATGAATTGATGGATATGGTTTATAAATTTTAAACATAATTTTTCATACCTTTTTGACCATGTTATGATTAAAATATCATTAATATATCTCTTATTTACCCATTATGAGCATCATATATCACACTTTATTATGTTTCATTTTCCCTGGGATACTAAAAATGGTTTTAAGTATTTATCATACTCCAATGGAAACCTTAGAAGTTATATGGATTCACCCTATTCTGGGTTGGATTAAATACAACACTGATGAAGCTTAAATAGGAAACCCATACCATTATAAACATGGTCCTATTTCTAAAAACTGTCTTGGAAAAGCTATGGGATACCTTTATGGTCCTTGTGTAATAATAACTTCTCTTGAATATGAAATGCCTTGAATGATTAATGTAGTTGAAATGGAAAACCAATGTGGTTGGCTTAACTTGTGGCTTGAAAGGGAATCCACTACTATTGTGTAGGAATTCGGGAATTACATTATAAATATTTCTTAGAATATCACCACTATATGAATAAACTTCATGGTATCGCTTTCATCCATGAATTATATTATCACTTATGCTTACCAAGAAGCAAACTATTTTGATGATGGTCTACCTGACAATGGGATCTATGCTACCAAGTTGACATTACTTAATGACGTTCCCGAGGACATTTTTTCCTTCTTACAAAGGGACGATTATAAAAAATTATTATTTATTATGGTGTAAATTTTTTTATTTTTAGTAAAGGATACTTTTACTTTTGGTCAACTTCTCAATTTTTTTAAAAAAGGATGCTAGTTGTGAAGAACTTATTGGGAGATTATGTAGATCTTCTATATACCAGTTTTTATGTGTCCAAATTTCCAAAGACACTAAAAATTTATTGTTATGGAGTGGATCATAATGGTATGTAATGAATATTAAATTAATAATATGTAATATTTATGTATGTAGTATTTGGTTCACCTTTCTTGATATCATAGAAAAGATTAGTTATTTTTTGAAACTAGAATGAGGAAACTATCGTTAGAACCCTTAGGATAATACCAAGTATAGAGGAACATACTAATTTATTTTAAATTAAATATATTTTTGTTTTTCTAGAAATTAAATACCTATCTTGATATTGGAAAGTGGAAAAAGTTTTGGAACATATGCACCTAGGGGTAACAATTATAAAAGTGACAGATTGGGTATTAATTCAATAGTCAATAATGCACTATGAGTGGGCCTAAGATTGAAAACCAAGCTAGGAAATCCAATGAAATTTTATTAGGTTAATTTATATTTTATTTATTAGATTTTATTAAGGATTTTAATAGATAATGACCATGGATGACCAACGTTAATCCTAAGGTTCCATAGATTGAAAATAAGGTGTCATGATTTAGTAATCCAATAATTGTTTTTCATGATTTTGTGTTTTCTAGTAATTATTATTATTTATATAGCTATTTTTATATATTTAATGTATATTACTAGAATTAATCATTTTAATACTGAATATGATGTACAATACAATGATTTTATTCTAGAGTAATGGGATTTTATGGGTGTTTTAATGAAAATGATCATTTCTATGCTTATGAAACTTTCTCAATATATGAATCAAGATGTTTATAAAAATGATAAAATGAGGGGAAAAAGTATGAATGATCCATTCATAAGGCAACATACATATTATTTTAATGGGTCCATTGATCCATTAATTACTGAGTAATGGATCAAAATCACTGAAAAAATATATTTTTCAACCAATGATCGGAGTGTTAAAAATGTAATTTTGGTTTTTTATTATCTATAAGTTGAATTATATCAAAGATGGAATTTTATTAATAATATGAGACAATATGGAGAAATTTAATTTATGAATTGGGATAATTTTATAAAGTTGTTTTTCAAAAATTACATTCATTTTTTTCATCACATGAAAATAGAGAAGAAATTCCTCAAACTAAAGAAAAAAAATGAAGAATATATTCATAATTATGAGGAAAATTTTACAAAAATTATGAGGTATGATTCCAGAATTATCATCCAAAATGAATGAAATACTGATCAATTATTTGGTGGATTAAAACCAAGTCTTTGAAGGATATTATCCATAACATATTTCATTAGTTTTGAATAAATCATTCAATGTGCTCTCAAGGTATAAATGGATATCAATATCACCCATAAATCTTATGGTTTTGATAAGAAACAAAATATTAAAATTAATGTAAATTCTAATAATAAAAAAAATGGAGGTAAAATAAAAATATTCCTTTATTCCAAAAGAATGGAAAGAAACATGGAGGAAATTTTCATAAGATGAATAGTAAATTATTTTAGTATAGAAAAGATATTCATCAGGAAATTGAATGTCAGAGTGATGTGAATTAGTTATCTAATTATTCAAATAGAGAGAAATATCCACATAGTTCACTAGAAACACTCTATTTTTTAAATGAAATGAGTATGGGAATTATACTAACTAGTGATCTAATATTCGGGTTAATGATAAGGATCAACAATAACAACCTCTTAAGTCCTGAGAAAATGGAAAATCTCATGTGATCACTATTGTTGATAGGTGGTATGATAATGAAGTAGTTAAAGTTACACTTACCATTTACTCTAAAACTATAAATGTCTTGTTTGATTATAGATATACCAACTCTTTTATATTTAAAGAATTTTCTTAGGATGTCAGATTACCACATAAAAAATTATATTTTTACTTATAATTGAAAATTTTAAGAGTATGATGATCACATATTAAGTATATTATTATTATTTGATTAATATTTATTGGAATTTACTTTCTAAAAATCCCATTATTCATTCTATACTTGAATTTGATGTTATTTTGGGTATGGATTCGATTTATTTATATAAATACCATATGATTTGTTCAGGAAGGCAAGTCAAATTTGATATTCCAAACCAACCTTTGATCGTGTATCATTGTAAGGATAAGTATAAAATTATAAAGAAAATTTCATCCATTTTATGAGTCTTGATTTCTATTAAAATGGGGAATTTATCTCAGATGTTTGTGGAGAAACTCAAAATAAAAGATATCAAAATTTTATTATATCATTTTATGTCTTTCGTGATGAGTGGTCAAGTCTTCTTATGAATTGTAAAGTTATTTTTTCAATAAAACTCATTCCTAGAGCTACACCTATTTCAAAAAATCTATATATAAATACCCCGATCGAGTTTCCGAAATTGAGGAAGAAACTATAGAAAAATATTGATAAGATATTCATTCAACCAAGTGCATAACCATGGAGAGAAACTATTATTTTTGATATGAATAAAGATTTAACAATGCAACTTGATATTTATTATTAAGAACATAACATGATCATAATCAATAATAAGTATCATTTACCATATATTAAGGATTTATTATATCAATTACATGTAAAAAAATATTTTTATAAAATTGGTATTTGATTTGGATACTACCTATTGAAGGTTAAAAGTGAAGATATACCCAATATATCATTATGTATGAGGTATTAAAACTATGAAATTATAGTGTTTCCATTTGGTTTTAATAATTAACCTTCTATATTTATATATTTAATAAATATAGTCTTTGAATATTACATTGATTAGTTTTTGGTAGTCTTTATAGATGATATTATTATATATTTCAAGTGTAAGTAAGAGAATTAATATCACTTTAGGAATGTATTTTCAAACCTAAGAAAGTATAATTTAATTGTAAAATTTACCAAGTGTGAATTTTGGAAACATAAAGTTTCATTATTTTCTCATATAATCTAAAGAGAGGGAATATTTGTGGGTCCATGAAAGATAGATGTTATTGAGAAATGGCCCAAATCAACCATGGTAATGAAGTTACATAGTTTTCTTAGGTTGTATAGATACTACTAAAACAATTTGATGGGTTTTTCATAGATATCTAATCTAATAACCAAGATTACATGAATGGGAGAAAATATCCTTTGGATAAATGAATGTAAGGGAAAATTCAAGGATCTGAAAAGAATGTTGGTCAGCACACATGTTCTTAAACTAGCCTGTAGTGGAGAATGATTTGTGATCAATAGTGATGAATCATAGAACAGACTAGGATTCATCCTCATGTTGAATGATATTGTAACTCCCTGAACCCAGTTACCCAGATTCGGTGCATTATTACATAACATTGGCATGATACAAGGAATCCTGTCCTGAAAGACCGATCTATTTAGTAGCCTTGGAAGTACTAGATACATTCATAAGTTTTACATTACATCATGAAATAAAAACATCAACAAAATTTTCCCCCTTTTGAACATACTTATATCCTTATCCTGTCCCTACAGTTCAACTATAAAATACTTCTTCACATCATGGAAAAAAGAAAACATAGAAAGAGGTGAGCTCAGATGCTCCGTAAGGGTAACAATATAGAGGAAAATTTCATAAATAAGCATAAAAATTTAAGGAAATGTATGAGACTAAAAAAATACTTTTAAACATAAACTTCAACATAATATAGAAAATATAAAATCAAATAATAACATTTAATTACTCACATGGATATTCTACTAGTCTAATAATCACATGTAATATCAATAGACACTTTCATAATGATGGAATTCATAATTCCAGACTTCATAACCACATAGTCAAGGCCTTGTGCCAAGACTGCAAATAAAATTTTGTCAAGGACATGTGCTAAGAAACTAGTTATTCTCATGAGACCTACCTATGTATATGGGAGCTATAGCAGGCTCCACCTGTTAATTACTATGTCCAATGCATTCCTCATATGAAAAGGTTTAAACATAACCTAAACATTCGTATTAAAACTAGAATATAAAATGTAAATACTTTATCCATAAACCATGAATGGTGTAAAAATAGCCAATATGATGTCAAAACATAACACAAAAAATTCAATACAATATGGAAGATTTGTTTCATAGTAAATCAACTTCAAACAAGCTTAAAATCCATCAAAGGATGATGACATAGATGAAATCAAAACTTTTTTTTTGAGAAATATCTCTTTCTATTTTGAAAACATATTAAAGTCATAATTATAAAAGAAAAAAATTATTTTGAAAAATATTATTATAATCTTGTTTGGGAATCTTCATCAATGTTATAATGGAGGAAAATATCCGCACCTGCCGTATAAGATAAAAAAATACATTCTTAAATTAATTGTGTTGAGAAGGTAATAAAGTACCTTGTTTGGAAAATGAAAAAAATATTCCTTTTAAAACATATATGGTAAAATAATGGTATAAATGACTTTAACCTGTAGTATAGTAAATAGTATAATGTTTTGAATTATATTTTTAAGAAAACACATATGTGGATGATAAAGAGGTCCTAGTAGATACTTACATATTAAAAACCTCAGATAAGTAAAGAGACTGTAGAATTAAACGTTAACTTATACATTTACTTAGTAAATGTTATTTTAACCTTCTATATAATAGTTAAAACATTGTTATTAAATTACACAAGAATCATATAAATAAATATGATATCATATATGAACTTATAATATTACTTTGTTAATAATATTTTAGTAGAATCATCGTTTCAGGTGTTAACTGATTCGTTTTTCTTTATATGCTTGGTTACGTAAGCCATGCTTGTTATGGATAGTATGTATTTGACTCATATACAGAATTATATTTTGTTCAAAAATATTATTTTTAATCATAAATGAAAATTATTCTTGAATTACTATGATGGGGAATGAATCTCAACGCGTTCGTGGAGACGGTAATCTGTACGTATGCATGATTGATAATATCATTATATTGATGGTGAAATCATATGTAATTGGATGGTATATCATATATATAGAATAATTGATATTTTATATTTATTATTTACATCATTTCTACACATTATTATACCCAACCAAATAATTAATTGTTTGAATAACAAACTACACCACAATGTGGAGACAGTAAGTCGTACGTACGCACGTATGGTGACTTTTTCATTTATAGGATGGATATAAAAATGAATATGGTTGTACCATATTTATAATAACATCATAGTATGTTTAAGGTACTGGATTTATTATATTTTTATGGAAACAACAATGAAAGATAAAGTGTAATAAGAAAAGAACTTGAAAGAGGGTGGTGAAATTATTATATCTTCTTGGGTTTTCTTTTGAGTTGATCAAAAGGGATCCACAGGTTAGATATTTTGTCAAAGTAATCCCTCTAGGTATAATTTAGGATAGTTTAGAGGATACTTGGGTAGGATTTGGCCGAGTCAAATGGCTTTGGAGGTGTGAATTTAAGATAAGGTGAAGTACCCTTTTATAAGAGAGGTGAGGTTCACTTTAGGAAAAGCTTGAAATATTATTTTATAATAAAATAAATTTCGGTTTCTAATAGCTCAAAAATGATTTATTTAGAGTATAAGGTGGGATTGGGTCGAAAAATTCTCAACCAATAAGTTTTAGATAGGTTTAGATCACCATATTAACCTTATCGTTTAGAATCAACTTTTAGTTAAATAGTTTGACATTTACCATGTCTCTTTGTACTCTCATATTATATGATTAATAAACTTAATATAACAAGAAAAGAAAACCCGAAGTGGTTAATTATTAATATATATAACCTTATCTAAGTCCTTTGGCCAAACATTAAATTTTTAAAAATATTATATCAATTAATAATATTGTATTTGTTTTAAAAATTCAATTATGTCAATTTTGACAATATTTAGTATTTGGTTTTTTGTGAAAATTATAACAGAATGATTACTTCAAAAAAAAAATATTTAATCAACCCTAACATTTCATAGTAACCTATAAAATTATTAGAATTCATCAAAAGTCTCAAATTCATTTATTTGGATATTCATAATATCAATTATTTTAATCTTTCATTAATAAGATAATTACTACATCACCATTGTGTCATAAATAAATTTAGTTATTTACTATCTAATAATAATAAATAAAATACCATTATGTAGGAAATATTTTTAGATTTATAATGAATATTTATAGTCCAATTTATCTTATGTATAAACATATATTAAAAATGGTTTAGTTATTAAACTCTGAATTTAACACTTTTAACTCTTCTTTAAATAAAATAATAATAAATGTCCTAATCAAATAAAAATGTACCAAAAGGATCATATTTTATTCCTAAGGTTGTTTTTGGTTGAATTAAACTTATCCAATAGAATTAGGGCAAGTGTTAGGGTAATTATAATATAATTTTACCCTTAATTACCCTATTTACTTTTAACCATGGTAAATAAAAGTCAAAAGTTACTATTCACAAAAAAATATTTTCATATTATTGAACCACATTTTACTTACCAATATCAACCATGTCTCTCATATTTTTTAAATTCAAGTCATAGAAGTGCAAAAATTAAGTTTTATTCCAATTTGCAAATACTCCTAGAATGTGGGTAAAAGACGGTAAAAAGTTCAATAAAATTTTATAAATATAAACTTATTATAAAGTGAATCCAATGAATTACATCGAAAATATATAGGTATTATATAACTACTTTGAACTAAAATAAAATAAATTAAAATAACTATTTACTAAAATAAAAAGTCAGTTTTAAATAATAACGCAGTGTTTTTCACTATTCATCAAAAATTGAAAGTTTTCAGAAAAATACCAAAAGTTCACCCTAAGATAATTTTGATATTCTGAATCTAAAAATGAAGTCCATTTTGGAAAATAATATTTAAAAAATTTCAAAAAGTGGGTATTACTATTCATAATAGCTACTCTGATTTGTCGTGGTGTGTTAAAACTGCATGTTGCGTACAACGCAAGCTACTGCATTATTAAAAGGGAAACGTACCATGGAATATTGAGGTGTTATAGATATTGTGTTAACTTATACCTCATTCCATTTAAGTTTCCTAATAAAAATTACATTACTCATGATTTTTAGTTTACAACAGTAATCTTTTCCTTAAAGATATGGAGGAATTATCTTTGTGGAGAAAGGTGTGACATATATACTAATAACAAAATTTTAAATTATATATCCACCTATAAGTATTTGAAAATTCACCGAAGAAGATGGTTTGACATGATTAAATATTGTGACTGATCTATACAATACCTCCATGGGAAAGTGAACAAGGCGACTGATGGTTTGAGTTGAAAAAATAATGCTAGGTAATATATGCTTAGGATTAAAAAGGACCAAATATTTATTGATTTTAAAAGGATGGAATCTGAAATATTGAAGGAAGGGGAGAAATATTATCCTACTAAAATGAGTTATCAACTACTAATCATATAAATAATTTGTAAAAATATAAAAGAAGGTGAGGAATGTTCTAGATTCCAACCTTTATTTTGACTAAATGAAAATGTTTAGGGACTTAGTATATGTCCCATCAATATATAACTTGAAGAACGAGCTATTGGAAGAAGCTCATAGCTCAGAATTCCCTATTCATATCGAGAATATAAATATTTATAGAGATATGTAAGAGTATTTTTGGTGGGATGACACGAAGATAGATATTATAGATTATGTGTCTTATTCTTGGTATGTCAATAAGTTAAGGTTAGGGGACATAATTATAGGGGATATTACAACCATTAACCATACTAGAATGGAAATGAGAAAGAATAAAAATAGATTTCATCATCAGAATCCCCAAAATATTTAATTGACATAATTATATTTGGGATATAATAAATTATTCTAAAAAGTCATCACATTTCATTTCTATTAGAGATTATTAGTTTTTTGATCAAAAATATAGGATATACATTAAGGAAGTGATAATGTTACATTGGGTTCTATATTTTATTATATCTGATCAACATCTAAAGTTGACCTTGAAGTTTTGGTGATGTATTTTGTAAGGTATTATACATATGAATATAGTTCTATAATAAATTAATAACACTCTTTAAACCATTATACAAGTGGTTTAAAGGAATTTAAAGGATGTCGAACTTAAGGTAAGGGAATTTCTTTAAGATATTATTTTATTCCTTTTTTACAATATTTAAAAATAATTTTTTTTATCTTGTATGACATTAGCATATTTTCTTGATTTCATGAATCCTTATTGTTTTTAAGACTCATTTAAACGGTTAAATAGTTATTTTCACCGAAATATTTTCCCTTTATATATGTACAATATTCCTTTGAGATAAGTGATTTTCCTCAAGGAATGTTTTTATGCAATTATTCATCTTTTATAATTATGTTATGGTTCTAGGGAATTGTTTATGATGACAGGTTGTTATGTTATAAACCAAATTTGGGTGGGTCTATGATATCCATCCAATGCATTTGGTATGTTTGAAGTTGATCGTAATGGTTATTCTAAGTGTAACTATGATAGTTACATCATAAGGTAGCTAAGAGGGTTACATTTTAAGCTATCCATGAGGGTTACAAATCATATGGTAGTCATGAGGGTTACAATCATAAGTAATTATGGTAAGAAAATGATATCACAAGTTACCTAAATGTTTTTTTATTCTCTCTATGTTTTATGGAAACATCATATTTTTACGATGGAAGTATATGTTAATTTTATTGATAATAATTATATATTTCATGTGTTTATAAGTATACATGGACAAATGGTCTATTTCTTTCTTTTTATCCCCCCTACAGAGAATTTTGTGCCCATCCCAAGTTTTAAAATATATTTCAGAGGGTTTAAGGTTGGGAAAGAGAAAATAAGAATCTAATCTGATTGTGGTGAGTATTTTTCATGAAAAAAATCATGTTTTTTTTAAAAACTATTGTATTATGAAAAAATGGATACTGTTTTAGTTGAATCTACTTTGTATTTTTGTGGGTTGTTATGTACGAATTATAACCTAATTCTCAAAAACTATAATCCAAAATGAACTTTGGGAATGTATGAAAACAAATTTTAGTTAAATTAACTAAATTATGTAATGTTTAATGTTAAGAGATTATACTTTATTTTATATAAAATTTACTCAATTTAGATGCACATAAGTTTGTTCTATTTTTTCAAAATTATTTGAGGAACTTAAAATATAGTAATGATATTAGAATTCCTGAAATTTATTATAGATTCATTTAACTTATTTTAAGGGAAAAAATACATAAATTTAGAGATTAATTCACTGGTAGTAAGTATGTATTTAAAAATCCTTTTGAATTCTATACAACTATACATCATAGTTATCAAAAAATATCAAAGTATCTGGATCTGGTAAAAGATCATGGTCCTTATTTGATGTATTCCATAGGTTATATCAAGGAATTACTATATAATAGTGAGGGTATCTTCTCCATTAATATGTATGGGAAGGACCCCATAAATTCCACATTTATAAAAGAATTTCTATGAATTATAGTTATCATCAAGAAAAAATATCTTCACCAACCTATACATTTTCTCCAAATTTTCCCTCTCTTGTGGAAGAACCTATCTTTGGTGGTATTCCACTATTGGAGACATCCATCCAATTTTTTTATCCATGTATGAGTATGAGGATCCATATTGAACTAAAATAACACCAACCTCATTAATATATTCTATATCCTTTCTCAAAAATAGAAATAATACTCTTTGATGTGTAATATGGATTATTTTCTCATATTGATCTTGATCCATAAGATTTATATACAAATAATAAAATACATCAAATCAAGAATTTTGTGAACATAGAATGAATGACAAAACCATTTCTATGGGAAACTGAGCCATCGGTTCCCAAGTATAGTTATAAAATGGTTCCAACACCTCTTTCTTGATTGTGTATTGTCTATTGACCTATTTGATCACTAGTGTGGAGTCTCTATTGACATTCAGTAGGGTAAATAGTATTTATAAAACTAGATAAAAACATATAATGAGGTACTGGTATTCAAATTTATTATGGATTTATCATTCTAAAACGAAAAATAGGAAAAATGTGTTTTTTCTTGTGAAATGGACACAATTATCATTTCAAACTAAATAAAAAAAGGTCATCTGACATTTTTATAATTGGGATTTGAAAAGAACCATCATAGTATAGTAACTATATATTATAATCCTCTTGAATAGAGAAAAACATTTTATTAGAGAGTTCCATGTCAACAGGTGTCTCCTCTGGTGAAGGGGTTGCTACTAGAATTTTTTTTGAACACTTTTCCTTTTATCAATTTATTCAAGTAAAAAATGGGTGTAAATATTATAAAGGATGATAAACCATATTTATAATCGGCAAGTTAACATATTTTTAGCAATTATACACTTTATTTGATCCAAATGGGGGATCTCATGGTGTTTTAAATAATGACCCATCTTATGTACTTTAATGATCAAGGTGAGGAAATTTTTCTTAGTATTGGTATATCAACTCTTAGTTTCCAATAGTGTTCAACTAAGATAATAAATAGGTTTAACATTACACCATCATTATTCTTATAAAAAAGTCCCCCAAGAAACCAGTCAGTGGTTTCCACGTATAGGATAAGGGGTTTTCCTTCCACAAGGGGTATCAAAACTAGAGGTTGAAAAATATATTTCTTGAGATAAACACAGGATCTATGGATATATTTGTAAAACCATTAGGTTTCTCCTTTATTAATCAACATCATCAATGAAAATTAATTTTCAATTAGGTTTATAGTGAAGCAGTCAATGTAGGTGACCATTCAATTGAGTCTTATTAAATCAAAGATATTATGAAAAGGGGGAATTTCAAAATTTCTTTAGTTTTATTTGATTTATTTTGATACCACAAAGATATAATAAAAATCCAAGAAACATTACTAATGTGGCACCAAAGGAACATTTTAATGGGAACATTTTCAAATTGTGCAACTGTAGTTTAAAAAAACCAGTTCTAAATTAGTAAAATGATCTGATCACTAGTATGATTTAACCATCATATTTTCCATGTACCATTTTATGATATTTTTCAGGAGTGGTTTTAAGATGTGGTGAATCACCATTTGATAAGTGGATCTGATAATTTTGAGACCAAATGGAATCAATTTTGAGTAATACACCCTCTTGGAAACCCTAAATTCAGTGACTTCATTATCTTTGATAGACATATAAATATTACTATGGAAATAATACCCATATATATGGATGTAATTAGAAACTAACTATTGAGTTAGTAAATAATTTAGTGATTGGAATAGAGAAGTTGTATTACCCCTAATTTCTGGTATGTAACCCTAACTTGAAGATTTTATGATTATAAAGTTTAAGGGTGAGGGATGGGAGAGTTGGGAGAACTTTGGAAGTGGTTTGGAAAAAAATGGAAGTCACGCAGGCAACAAATAGTTTTCCTAACCGTGTGGCCAAACTGAGCACACTGGTCCTCTTGAGGTAGTAGCTCTAGGACAGTTGGAGCACAGTTATGGAGACCATGCGAGAAAGTTGTGTGAGGGTCTTACTAGGTAGAATATAATGCACGATTAGTGCATAGTTTGTCTAACTATGTAAACTAACCATTCAGATGGTTTATGTGAGATCCTAAAAATATCAATCTCAAACATTTCCACCTGTATGTGGATCGTTTTTACATCTAACTATCCCTAACTCATGATTTTTATTCTTTTAAGGATAAAGAAGGTTCTCCCATTGGTCCAAAGGTGATTTGAAGGCTTCCCTTGGTGAAGTGAAGTTGGATTCTTGAGGTATGTGATCGATCTTCATCGTTCTTGACTGATTTCTTAGATATACTTTGATATACTTACTCTATTGTATTGTTTTCTTAGATCTAGTAAAATTAGGGGTAGATCTAGCTGTGTGGATGCCAAATATTATGAGATCTGGTCTTTATCTTTCTAGGAGAAGAGATATAAGGAAGGTTTTGGAGAATCAACCTAGTTTTCTCATGCAATGTTCATTTGTTGAGGCTTTCATCAAAACATTCGATATAGGAGGCTTATTTATCGAATCCAATTAGTATAAATTATTGGAATGCATTCAAATTGAATGTTTGGTGTTGAATTATTTTTTATTTAGTTATTGAACACATGTTGAAAACCTTCTTGAGTGATTGTTGTAAAATCTAGAAAATTGGGGATTTGAATGAGTTCTTTGGTTCTTGGTTTTAAAATGTGGATTTTAAAAAGAGGATTTTTCTAGATTGTTGTCACATAAAAGGGATTTGATGTTTTCAATAAAATGAAATGTTTTATTGAAATGAAATGTTGCTTTGAAATTGGTTGTGCCTTGGTTTTCAATAAAAGTTTAGTTTTGTTGAAGTGGATTTCATTGATAATGGAAAGATTCAGCATAAATGGTGTTGTTGTGAGTTAATGCGTAATGAGACCATTAACAATGTATGAGTACCAATGGGGTATAAGGAACATGAACCTGGATTGGGGGAGTGTGTCATTAGGACCTAAGGTAATTGGACAAGAGACCACACATGAGTATGGAACTATCAAATGAAGCATGCATGTGTGGGTGTGTTGTGAACAATGGAATGGATATGAAAAATGATATTAAGAATTGGTTTTAATCTTTTATTAGTTATTTTTCTGGAAAAATAACATTCTGAAAAAATTGGTTTCATCCACTTTTTTTCACATTTTTATAAATGGGTTTCAAATGTGATTATATTTGGTTATAAACAGTTTTGGTGAATTACTTTATATAAACTATTTTATATAATGTACTAATCATTATAGCCTATTGGCGTGAGTAGGGAAGTCATTGGGGGAAAGCCTACTAAGTTTTATACTCACCTTTTCTTTGGCACTTTGGTGCTTTTGCAGATTTTATCTTCCAGGATAGGGGAAAAGGTAACGTTTCCCATGTGTTAGCACTACCTCATGATACTTTGGTTGTTTGGTGATTGTGGAGTTTGGAGCTTGTAGAGCATGGAGTCTTGTGGTCTATTGAGAGACTTTAGTTTTTATCCACTATTTACTTTGATACTTTTTTGGTCTTCCACTGTTGCACACTTGGATGTGGCTTTGAGATACATGAAGTGGTTTAGTTGTCTTTCTTTTGTTCATGCATCATTTAGTGAACAGTTTTGTAATTGTTTGTTGATTAATTGGTTTATTTCTAAAAGGTTAAATCATCCCACACTTGTGTTTGAAACCCTTTTACATCTATTTCATGCCTTTTACATCTTAAGGATATCGCTTAAGTCCAAGTAATGACTCATTGTACTATCAAGACAATGAGAATTGGAAGATCATTACAAATAGTATCAGTATGGTCCTTCCTTTGTGGTATAAATTTTATCAACTTGTTAAGTCCGTTCCAAATAAGTATTCATCAATGTTCTTGGTCTTGGAGTTGAAATTCCATTTTTCTATTCCATGGGTTAAAATCTTAGATAGGAGTAAGATATTCAGAACTTGAAATTTATAGAAGAAAAGGATGTAGTTAACCCTTTAATTCTAAACATAAAGTTTCTAGGGAGTAGGGTGCAAAAGTGTTTGGGGAAACTTCTAAGATATTTGAATCTTATTGTCATGGGTTTATCCAATGAGACAAGCATGACATGTTTTGTATAGGAATTACTTCCCACTAGGATTTCATATTTCATTTGGAATAATTATTTATTATTTTATGCAATGTGTAAATTTTTGAAAAAAGCATATTCTTCTTTCAAATGAAAGATTTTGAAATGAATATATTTGGTGAATTTTTAAAATGGTTTGGTTTTCAAAATCATGATTGAATGTTTCAAAAATGGTTGGAAAAGAAAAAGGGTCTTTTGGAAAACAATGTTGTGATAGTTGATGTGATAGAATTTTAAATGCTAAGCCATCATTTGATAGAGAGTGAGATTGAAGGAGTTTGTTGTTGGTTTAGAAAATTGAACCTAGTAGGCATTTTTGAAACCAACCGGATGAAGCTGTAGAGAATGTGGTTTCACCAAAACCATGGGTGAACTAAGAGATGGTTAAGAGTATTGTACATGATTTTCAAGTTGTGGAAATGCGGAAATAGAGGAATGAGCCAATGAATTTGGATCATATAATCTAGTTCATGAAGAAAAATCTACATAACTTATGGGGTGATGTTGAACCCAATAAGGCGGAGGTGTGGCTCAATAGGATGAATCGTATCTTCAATTTCATCAGCACACTGATGGAGTTAAAGGTAAATATGGTGACATATTTTCTCAAGGATCTTTCATGATAGTGGTCTGATTTAGCAGTGCTAGCTAAATTGGATAAAGGAGTTACATGGGAGTATTTTGAATAATTGTTCAACAAAAAATTCTATCCTCATACATTCAAGATCCCGAAAACAACAGACATTTTTATCCAGAAAAAAGAGAATCTCTATATCATAGATCATAGAGCTATGTTCATGAATTTAGTGTGTTTTTCACTATAAGTACCAGCAAGTCCATCCTTGAAGGAATGCATCTTCGAATTGGAGCTAAGGTATGGGATTTGATCGATTATTGTGATGATATATATTATGGATTATATAGAGATAGTGAAAAGATCCACTGTTTCTGAATGAGACATATTAAGATTTATGGGAGGATGTATGATGATACCTATAGGGAATGGAGGGAACTCAACCTCTGGGAGAAAGCGGAAAAGAGACACATATTTCTAAGGTTGAAGTGGAAATCAGAACCCGATGGCTAAATCAATGAACCTTCCTCGATGACCCAAGAGCAAAGTAGGTTGTTTTCAATGTGGTTCGATTGACCATATAAAGAGTAAGTGTACTACACAACCTAGAGCATGCCATAATTTCAACAAGATAAGAAATATTTAGTGTTATTGTCATAGTTATCTAGGGTCAGGTGCTTGAGACACCTCTCAGGCATCACAAACATTGTATACTTTAATAGGGAGAGGAAATCAGAATTAGTCTCATTAGAATAACAGAGCTAGACATGGTGATTATCGAAATACCATGACTCCTAAACCAAGAAAATATCAACAAGGAAATAAGGAGAAAAATGCAGTGAGGAATAAATTTTATGGAGTTGAGAAAATTATTGTTGATAATCAAGATAGACCATCGAAAATGAGAGGTACAATTCTTTTGACTTATACCCTTATGAAAGTTCTCTTTGATACTAGTGCATCAGATTATTTCATTTCTTATCGTGCCGTTGGATTTCTATGTTTAATGTTGTAAATGATGCATTCTATTTTAAAACTCCAAACTTCTATTGGGGAAAGATAATGTCAAGACTTTATGTGTAGGGAATGTTCTTTAACTGCTGATAAAGCTAATATAAAATGAGACTTCTCAATGTAGAACATGGATGTTTATGATGTAATCCTGGTTATGGATTGGTTGACAACATGCAAGGCTCAAATCTAATATTATATGAGAACAGTTAGTTTTAGGACTAAGGATGGCATTGAACATCTCTTTAGAGGAGAGAGGATGGTAAAGAATGGTGAAAAGAGATTTTTGACACCAATGGTCAGAATGATCTCTTACTAGTTAGTGGCATTGACCTTGGTATCAATGGAAGTGATCAGGGGAAATAATTTACCCGCAATTGTGGATCAATTTAGAGATGTATTTCACTATAACTTTTCAAAGTTACCACCCATAAGAAAATAGATTTTACGATTGATCTTCTTCCGAGGACTAGTCATATTTCCATTCCCTCTTATAGAATAGAACCAATAGAGTTAAGAGAATTGAAAGTATAGTTTTAGGATCTTTAAATCATGGGATCCATTCGACTGAGTACATATCTTTGAGTAACATATGTTTTTTGTGTGAAGAAGGAAGATGGAACACTTTGACTGTGTGCTGATTATCGTAAGCTCAACCAAGTTACTATAAAGAATAGATTTCCACTTCCATGCATTGATGAAATGCTCGATCAATTATGGATAATTTAGTGGTTTTACAAGATTGACTTGAAATCGAGATATCACTAATTGCGAGTTCGAAAGAAAGATATTCGAAAGATAGCTTTCAGAAGCAGATATGGCCAATATGAATATGTACTCATGACTTTCGGTATAACGAATGAACCAGTGGCCTTAATGGCTTTGATGAATTAGATATTTTAGCAATATTTGGATTCTTTTGGTTTGGAGTTTTTGGATGGCATCTTGGTGTATTTAGAGACACGATCTAACCATGACGATCACCTGGAAAAGTGTTACAAATATTGGGAGATCACAGTTTGTATGCCAAATTATAAAAGTGTGATTTTTGGATACAAGAAGTATGTTTTCTTGTCCATGTAAATCATAAAAAAGGTGTTTTTATTGATACTGAAAATATAGAAGTGGTTATCTCAAGGCCACCTCCAAATAATGACTTTGAGATATAAAGTTTTCATGGTCTAGAAAGTTACTACCGATGCTTGGTGCGTGATTTCCCATTACTAGCTTCACCAATGATAGCTTTGAAAAAGAAGAATGCTCCATTCCAATAGATAGAAGAATGTTCAAAGTCTATCCAAAAACTAAATTTTTCTGTTACACCGGCACCTATCTTGATTTTTCTTGAATTAAGACAGGGGTATGTTGTGTACTATGATGCTTCAGGATCAGGGTTGGGATGTGTTCTCATGCAAGGAGACCATGTGGTTGCTTATGATTCAAGGAAATTGAGGGTTCATGAGAAGAATTAGCCAACAAATGATTTGGAGTTAGGTGTAGTCATCCATGATTTGAAAACATAGATACAATATCTCTTTCTTGAGAAATTTACTATGTTCACAGACCAAAAAAGTTTGAAGCACATTTTTATCATAGTGAGAGTTGAATCTGAGGAAAAGGAGATGGATGGATTATCTCTAGATGTTTAACTTTGAAATGATATATACACCAGGACAAGGAAATTCTGTGTCAAATGCATTGATCAAAAACTCATATGATCAGTTGGCTAAAGAAGCTTTAGATGAATGGAAGTTGATGTCAGTCCTAGCTAACATGCATGTGGAATGTGAAGGATGAGGTGATGTTGCGATTCTCTTCAGATATTCTTGTTTCTGATTTGGTCAATATGGTCATAGAGGCACAAAAATATGATGAATAATGTCTATTTATTAGTTCAAAACTCAGTGGTGGGGAGACTTGTAAGGATGGAAACATGATGGGAGTTCAGTTTTATGTTTTAGAGATCATATGATTGTACCTATGGCTTTTCAGGAATAACTCCTTTGTGCTTACCACCCTTCGAGATGGGTTGTACATCAAGTTTCAAAGAAGGTGTATAAGGAGTTGAAGGCACAATTTTGGTGGAGCGTCATATAAAGGAAGGTTGTTAAGTTTGTCTCATAATGAATAACTTATCAGTAGGTTAATGCATAGAATCAGTTACATGTAGGTATATTGCAGAATTTACCTATCCCAGTGTGGAAATGGGAGCAGATAGTGATGGATTATGTTACAGGTCTTCTAAGAACAGTTCGGAAACACGATGACATATGGGTGATAGTGGATCATCTTACCAAGTACACCCATTTCATCCCTATTTATGAAACTCATATAGTATAGGATATTTACAAAATCTATATCCAAGAAGTGGTGAAGAGGCATGGCGTACTAGTTTCAATCGTCTCTGACAGAGATTCGAGGTTCACATATTATTTCTGGAAATCCTTACAGTAAGCCCTTGGGACTCAATTGACTATAAGCATGAGATTTCATCCTTATATAAATGGGAAGTCTAAGAGGAAAATAAAAATGTTGGTAGACGTGTTTCAAGATTGTGTAAGAGATTTTGGTGCCTCATGGGAGGAGTATATACCCTTGGTGGAGTTCTCAAACAATAATAGCTATCTGGCCTTGATACATATGGCTCCCTTTAAAGCATTATATGGGTGTCCTTGTAATGCCCAGACCCAAGTTACCCAGAGTCATTTAATTATTACATAACATTGGAATGATCACAAGAGATCAAGTCTCGAAAGACCGATTAGTTTATTATCCTTGGAAGTACTAGATACATACATAAATTTTACATTACATTATGAAATAGAAAAACAAAAACATTGTGTTTCCTTTTAAAACACTTATATACCTTAGCCTATTCCTGCAGGTTAATCGTAATATAATTCTTGGTAGCCTGGGAAAAATAAAACATAAGAATGGGGTGAGATCAGATGCTCAGCAAGGATAACAATTTAGAAGAAACTATCATAAATAAGTATAAACATTTAAGGAAATGTATAAGGCTAAAACAAAAGCCTTTTAAAATTAATCTTCAGCATAATATGACAATGATAAATCAAATAATTTCATTTACTTAATCACATGGATATTTTATTAGTCAAATAATCACATGTAATATCAATAGCGGTTTTCATAATGATGTAATTCATAATGCCAGACATCAAAACCACATAGTCTTGGCCTCATTCCAATACTACAAATAATAATTTTGTCACCGCCTTGTGCCAAGAAACTAGTTTGTCTCATGAGACCTTCCGATTCATCGAGGGGCTATAGTGGGTCCCACCCATCACTTACTACATCCAATGCATTCCTGATATGAAATAAAAAAACATAACAAAAAAATTCATGTTAAAACTTGCGAATAAAATGTTAAAACATTATCCATAAACCACGAACGGTATAAAAAATAGAACATCCATAGTCAAACATATCATAAAACCTTCAATACAATATGGAAGATTGGATCATAATAAATCAACTATAAACAAGCATAAAATCCAACAAATTATGTTGACATAGATTAAATTAAAACTATTTGAGAGAAATAACTCTTTCTATTTTGAAATAATTTTAAGTCACGTAATTATAAAAGAAAAAAATTATTTTGAAAATATTCTTATAAGATTTTAAGGGAATATTTTAATGTTTACAATGGAGGAAAATAGCCACATCTTCTGTATATGTTAAAAAAACATTCTTTCCTTAATTTTCAGAAAATGTCATAAAGTACCTTGTTTGGAAAGAAACAGAAAGATTACTTTCAAACCATTTTATAAATAGTCAAACAAGGGTATAAATGAATTTAACCGATAGTCCATTAAATAATAAAAATGTTATGAAATACATTTTTTAGAAACATGGATGTGGATGATAAAGAGGTCCCCGTAGATACTCACGTATAAACAACTTCAGATAATAAAGAGATTGTAAAATTAACCCATACCTTGTAATTTTCCTTAGTTGAGGGTACGTTAAACTCCAGTATAATGGTTAAATAATTTTTTATTAAATTATACCAAAACCACATACATAAATATGATATCATATATGATCTTATAATATTACTTTCATGATAATAATTCAGTAGTATCATTGTTTCGAGTGTTAAATGATTCATTTTCCTTTATATGTTTTGTTACATAAGTCATGTTTGTTATGGATAGGATGTATTTGATTAACATATAGAATGATATTAAGTTATTAAAAATTATTTTTAATCATCAAATGGAAATTATTCTTGAATGGTTACGATGGAGAAAGAAATCTCATCACGTTGTGGAGACGGTAAGACTTACGTACACACGAGCGACAATATCATTCTATTAGTGAGGAAATAGTAAGTAATTATATGGTATATTATATATAAATAATCATTAAAATGTTATATTTATTATTTACATCAATTATACACATTATTATTCCCATCCAAATAATTACATGTTGAATAAAAAACTACACCCTGACGTGGAGACGACAAGCCGTACGTACGCACCTCTGGTGACTTTTTCATTCATAGGATTGATATAATAATGAATATGGTTGTACCATATTTTTAATAACAACTCATTATGTATAAGGTATTGGATTTATTATTTTATTAATGAGTAAAAAAATAAAGAGGAAGTGGAAGAAGAAAATAACATTAAAAGAGGTGATGAAAAAATTACCTCTTCTTCGGGCGCTTCTTTCTAATTTGAAGAAAAGGGCTCCTTAAGTTGGATTTCTGACCAAAGTAAGGAATATAGTTTGAATTTAGGGGTGTTTGGAGGATATTTGAGCTGTGTTTGGCCAATCCAAATGGATTTGGTGGTGCGAATTTGAGAGAAGGAGAAGTAACCTTTTATAAGAAAGGTGAGGGGCACTTTATGAAAATCCTGAAATATTAATTTATTATAAAATAATTTTCGGTTTAAAATATCTCCAAATGGATTTATTTCGAGGATAAGGTGGGGTTTGGTCGAAATAATCTCAACCAATAGGTTTTATACATGTTTAGGTAACCATATTAACTTTATCTTTTATATTTAATTATTGGTTAAATAGTTTAACATTTACCATGTGTCCTTGTATTTTTTATGTTACATGGTTAATAAACTTACTATAAAATGCCAAGTGAACCTCAAGTTGTTTATTAATGAAATATATAACCTTATATAAGTCTTTTTTCTGAATATTAGATTTTTATAAGTATTATATCATTTAATAAATAAGTATTTGTTTTAGACACCCATTTATGTCAATTTTGACAATATTTTGTATTTGTTTTTGGTGAAATTCCTAACAATAAGATTTCCTAGAAAAAAAAATACATTTAATAAACCCTAACACATCATATGAAACTATAAAATTCGTGTATGGCATCAAAAGCTTCATTTTAAATTTATTTTAATATTTATAATATCAATTATTTTAATCATTCATTAATAAGGTAATTACTACATCATCATTATGTCATAAATAAATTTAGTTATTTAATGTATAAAAATTATAAATAAAATACTATGATGTAGGAATTAATTTTATCTTTCTAATTAATATTTATAGTTGAATTTATCTTATGTTTAACCCTATATTAATATTTTTTTATTACTAAACTTTGAATTTAACTCTTTTAATTCTTCTTTAAATAAAATATAATAAATGTTTTAATCTAATTCAAATGCATAAAAAAATATCATATTTTTTCATAAGGTTGATTTTTGCCTAAATACACTTATCTAATAGAATTAGGACACGTTTTAGGGTAATTATAATATCATTTTTAACTTTAATTACCCAATTTACTTTTAACTGTGGTAAATAAAATTCAAAAGTTACTATTCACAAAAAATTATTTTCATCCTATAAGACCAAATTTTATTTAATGATGTAAACTGTGTCTCTCAGATTTCTGAAATTCAGTTCAAAAAAGTTGTAAAATTATGTTTTATGTAGATTTTCAAATGTTCCTAGATGGTGGTTAAAAGACGTTAAAAAATTCAATAAATTTTTATATATCTAATCTTATTAGAAAATGACTCCAATGAAATAAATTTGATTAATATAAGTATTATGTATCTATATTGATTTTAAAATAAATTTAAAATAATTATTTAAATAAAAAGCCGGTTTTAAACAATAACACAATGCTTCCCATTATTCATAATAAATAGAATGTTTTCAGAAAAATACCAAAAATTAACCCTAACCTAATTTTGATATTTTGAATCCAAAAATGAAGTCCATTTTGTAAAATAAAATAAATAAAATTTCAAATAGTGGGTATTACTATTCATAACAGCCTTTTTAAATGGCTAGTTTGATTGGTCGTGGTGTGCTTGAACTCAAAGTTGCGTACATCACAAGCTATTGCATTGTTAAAAGAGAAGCACACCGTAGAAGTTTGGAGTGTCACATTATTCCCTCCATCAACTAATTTCATCCTCAAAACTTATAGAATATTACTACATAAAGAGATTCAGTTGGTTCTTCATCATATGTTCCTTTGGTTCTCATGTTGCCTCTTCCATTTTATGTTTTCCCCGAAGAAATGTTACCAGATGAGTCATTGGGTTTCTCAACACTTGTTCTCTAGTATCAAGAATCATGATAAGATCTTTATAATAAGAAATATTGGGTTCCAATTCTAATTATTCATAGGTGAGTACATGTGCTGCGTCACGCATGTATTTTTGCAATAGTGATATGTGGAACACATCATAAACTTTCGAGATACTTGGCGGCATTTCCAAACGGTAAGCTACATCTCCATTTCATTCTATAATTTTGAAAGGTATGATTACCTAGGACTTAATTTTCCCTTCTTACCAAATCATATAACACCCTTCCATGGAGACAACTTCAATAAAACATGATCACCTACTTGAAATTACAAATCCTTCCTTCAGTTATTGAAATAGCTATTTTGCCTATATTGAGCTTCTTTGTTGTGGGTCTGGATAATATTCACCTTTTCTATTGTTTCGTCAACAAGTTCTAGTCCTATCAGTTTTCTTTCACCAACATCTTCCCAACAAGTTGGTGTGATTAATCCCTTTCTATATAACACTTCATATGGTGCTATCTAAAGACTTGAATGGGAGCTATTTTTATAGTAAAATTATAGAAGAGGTAATTACTGATCCCACACACCTTGAAAGTCACATGAGAAAGAAATCAAGATGTTTTCAAAGGATTGAATAGTCCATTCTGATTGTCCATAAATTTGAGGGTGGTAGGCAGTGCTTAAAAGAAGACCAGTATCTAGGTATTTTTGAAGAATTATCTAGAATCATGATTTAAAACAGGGATCACAATCAGAAATAATCAATAAGGGTACACCATGAAGTCTTACAACTTGATTAACATATAGTCTTTCTAAACATTCTAGAGGTAAACATTATCATATAGCAATAAAATGTGCCGACTTTCTAAGATGAAACAATAAACCATATTGCATCATTCCTCTTAGGAGTATTTTGTATCCCTATGACAAAGTCAATTGTAATATCATCCCATTTCCACTTAGGTATGGTAAGAGGTTACATGACTCCTCCAGGATGTTGTCTTCCAGACTTCACCTGTTGAAAAACCATATATCGTAACAAATAATCAGAAATATCCCTCTTCATTTTGTCCCACCAAAAATATTCCTTCAAATATCTATACATCTTAGTGATACTAGAGAGTATAGAGAAATTGGAGCTATGAGAATCACTCAACAATTCCTTTTTTAGATAAGGTATATCGAGAACACAAAGTCTCTTCCAAAATTTCAAAATTCCATCTTGATATACAATGTCAATCAAACTCCCATCATCCATATATTTAATTTTCTTTTGAAACACCTCATCATAATTATGAGAACATTTTATCCTTTCAAGTAAATATGGATTGGAAACTATTTGAAAAAGTATTTATGTTTCACCTTCCATGATTATTCCCGTATCCATATTTACTGGATCCATGAACATAGGATCTCTTTCAACTCTCATCTTGTTTAGAAATCCAGGGTCCATTCTTCTTAAAGAATCTTCCACCTTATTTTCCTTCCCTGAGGGGTAGTGTATTGTGCAATAATAATCTTTGAGTAGTTAAAGACACCGTCTTTGCTTCATGGTGAGTTATTTCTACGAGAAAATATGCGGAAAACTCTTGTAATCACTATATATCTCACATTTTATACCATAGAGATACCATCTCCATAAATTCAGAGCAAAAATTACAGCTGCTAACTCAAGATCATGAGTAGGATAGTTTTGTTCATGAATTTTGAGCTATCATGACACACAGGCATTGACTCTATAATTTGGCCTAAGGAAACAACCAAGACCTCTCTCCAAAGCATCACTATAAATAACAAACCCATCATTCCCTGATGGTAGATTCACGATAGGATCATTAACTAATATTTTCTCAAATTATTCAAAACATTATTCACACTATGTTTTCCAAACAAATTTAACCCATTTACGTGTCAGCATTGTTAATGGGTTAGCCAATCGGGAAATTTTTTGGACGAAATGCTGATAGTAACATGCTAAACCAATAAAAATGAGTACCTCAGTAATACTCATTAGGGCTAGACATTATTTGATTTCCCTTGTCATTTAAGGATAAATAGATATTCCATCCTTATAGACAATATTTCCAATAAAGAAATCTCCTGAAGCCAGAATGCACACTTGCTAAACTTCCCATATAATTTATTTATTCTAAGAGTTTTCGGAGTTGTGCATGAGTGATTTTTATGATCTTCATAGATTTTTAATTATACCATTATATCATCAATAAATATCACTAAAAAGTCATCAAGATATTATTTGAAAAACCTATTCCTTATATCCATGAAAATAGAGGGTTCATTTGTCAATCCAAAAGGCATTACAGTACACTCATAAGGCCCATACCTGGTTCAAAATTCTATCTTTCCAATTCCTTCCTTCTTCACACACAACTGATGATATCCAGATCGAAGGTAAATATTTGAAAAATATTGATCTCTATGATGCTGACCAAATAAACCAACAATGTAAGGTAGGGGATACTTGTTCTTTATTTTTATATCATTAATCTCCCTGTATTCAATGAAAAACCTCATAGATCCTTCTTTATTCTTATCAAAAAGTATAGTAGATCCCTATAGAGAAACACTGGGGAAAATAAATCTTTTATTACTCAATTCATCTATTTTTTTCTTTATCTCCACTAATTACTTAATGGCCATTCTATAAGGGGTATTCGATATGGGCTTTAAACAAGGAATTAAATCAATGGAAAACTCAATTTCCCATTCTAGAGGATGTCCAGGTAAATCCTCTGGAAAGACATATAAATATTTTTGAACAATAGGTATATCCTCTATTTGAACATTCCTTTCCTCGCCCATAGTTATTTCACTATCTTCCTCCCCAATAATTTAAATTAGTAGAGGTACTGGGGGTGGATCTAAATGAGAATCAGATGGTGATGTTTCTGCTCAAAAGATAAGGTATTACTTATCATCATCAAAAATTGTAACATCCTTATTCTTATAATAAATTTTCATATCATGGTCCAAAAGACAATCCATACCAAGGATTATATCAAATTAAATCATGGGTATGATGATGAGATCAGTAGATAAATCATTTTTATATGCCATAATGGTAGCTGATTCACAAAACTTTGTTGAATTGATACTTCCCTAAGAAGTTTTGACTAAAATATACCTTGATAAATACAATTGGAAATATCTATTTTTGTTGGAGAAATGGAAAGATATGAAAGAATGCGATGATCCAGAATCAAATAAAGCTTTGGCTGAATTTGAGAAAATGATTAATGTACCTACCACCGCGTCATTTGGAACTTCAAACTCTGTAGTTGTGATCACATAATCTTGGCCTTTCTCCCTTTGACTTTTCTAAGGTAGGTTTCCTTGATGCTTTGGAAATTAATTTTCATAATTCCCCATTTCTTTATAATTATATCATTCCACATTGATAGCCTCTTTCTTCCCCTTTCAATAATGAGAATGATTTCCTTTTTCTACACACTTGTAACAAACTCACATTCCATTCAGGAAAGTACTTGGGTGCTTCTTCCCACACTTACTACAGGGTTGAAATTAAACTTTTCCCATCATCCCCTTATTTAAATTTCCAAAGTTTTCAACAGATCGCTTCTTCTCTTACTTTTGTTGAAAGTTATAAGATATAGAGAATTCCGTTTCTGTCTTGATAAAACATGAGACTATATCTTAGTATGATATAAAGGATTTTGAGACTAATTCTTGATGGAGAAATGGTTTTAACCCATCAAAGAATCAATCAATATTACTTTTTGGGTTATGTATATAATCTTCATCATTCCATTCTATACATGTAAAGTTATCCTCATACTTTGTGAGATTCTCATCCTCTTTTTTCCTCAGACTTAGAAATTACCTTTCCATATCTGTTCGATGTTCACAAGGAAAGTATTTTTATAAGAAAATACCTTTAAAATCCCCCCATTCCACATTTAAAAATTCTTCATCCTAATTTTTGTTTTGAACTAATGACCACCATTGATCTCTATCGTTTATAAAGTGATAAACTTCCATTACAACTTTTTCCCTTTCGCTACTCCCAAAAGCAAGAAATATTTTCTCTAAGGAATTTATCCATTTCACAACTAAAAATGATTTTTTAGTAAAATTGAATGTTGGTGGTTGTTTCATCATGAATGGGTCTAACATTGATCCTCCGGGATTTGGATCAGGGTGTTCCATATGGTTATGGTTATTATTCATAAACTGAGTGAGTTTCCCCAGTATGGTTATACACTGTTCAACACCAATTGCATCATGCACCCCACTATAATTATCTTTATTAGGAGGGAAATCCCTATATGGATTACATATGTTGATATGGTTTACATTCATTCCACTAGGCACCATTTATAAACAATGGAATACAATATATTAGTTTTTGAATCACCATACATAATTTCAAACTAGTAAAATACCTAACATAAATTAAACAGTTTAAGCGTATAATCCATAATAATAAAAAAATTTCATTGAGGAAGTATTTACTCATAAATCCTTCATAATGGTTTGTAAATAAAATGTGAATTATGCTAAGAATACCCCCTAGGAGTGTCAAACCTGGTTCACAGTAAGGCCCATTGTTGGGTACCAGGATACCCCGGGTCATGCCCGAAACTCCTTGTCAGAGTTTTCACTTCTAGTTACATCTATTCCAGAACCATGTCCACTTGTAGTATCCAGATAAGGATGTATTTCTTCGGAAACCCACATAATATATACATTACCAAAATTTTTGGTTGTTATTCTATACTAATCCTCAAAGTCTATCTTAGGGTAATGTTCTATAATTAGAGTTTTTTTTAAAATCTAGTTTCCAGGGTTCATAGGAGAATTTCTCTTATACCAACTATAATGCCTGACCATAGTTACCCAGAGTCGGTGCATTAGTACATAACATTGGAATGATCATAAGAGATGAAGTCCCAAAAGACCGATTAGTTTAGTATCCTAGGAAGTACTAGATACATAAATAAGTTTTACATTACATTATGAAATGAAAAAACAACAACATTTTCCCCCTTTGAACACACTCATATCCCTTACTCTGTTCTTATAGGTTAATTGTAATATACTTTTTTGCATCCTAGGAAAAATAAAACATAAAAAAGTAATGATCTTAGATGCTCAGTAAGGATAAAAATATAGCAGAAACTATCATAAATAAGCATAAAAATTAAGGAAACATATAAGACTAAATCAAATGACTTTTGAACATAAAATTCAGCATAACATGGCAAAGATAAATCTAATAATTACATTTACTTATTCTCATGGATATTCTACTAGTTGAATAATCACATGTAATATCAATAGATAAATTCATAATGATGGTATGCATGATGTCAGACTTCATAACCACATAGTCAAGACCTCATACCAAGACTACAAATAATTATTTTTTAAGGCCTCCAATTACTTATTAACATATAGATATTCTACTCGTAGAATAATCACATGTAATATAAATAGTTAATTTCATAATGATAGAATGCATAATGCCAGACATAATAACCACATTGTTAAGGCCATGTGGCAAGAATACAAATAATAATTTTGTTAAGGCCTTGTGTCCAGACACTAGTTTGTCTCATGAGACCTACTGATGCATCGATGGGATTTAGTGAGCCTTTCCCGTCACTTACAACTTCCAATTCCTTCCTCATATGAAAAGGATGAAACAAAACATAAACATTCATATTAAAAATAGCATATGAAATGTTAATACATTAACCATAAACCACAAATGGTATACAAAATAGCACATACACATTCAAACATATCACAAAACCTTCAATAAAATATGGAAGATTGTGTCACAATAAATCCACTTCAAACAGGCGTAAAATCCAAAAAAGGATGTTGACATAGATGAAATCAAAACTATTTGTGAGAAATATCTCTTTATATTTGGAAATCATTTAAGAGTAATATAATTATAAAAGAAAAAATTTATTTTGAAAATATTCTAATAATATTATAAGGGAATATTTAAAGGTTTATAGTGGCAGAAAATAACCGCACCTTCCATATAAGTTAAAAAAAATTCTTTCCTTAATTTGTTGAAAATGTCATAAAATACCTTATTTAGAAAGCGACGGAAAGACTACTTTAAAAATATTTTATAAAAATTAAAAAAAGGGTATAAATTACTTTAACCCATAGTCTAGAAAATAATATTTTTTTAGAAATACAATTTTAATTAACATAGATTTGGATGATAAGGAGGTCCGAGTAGATACTCAAGTATAAACAACCTCAGATAATAAAGAGATTGTGAAATTAACCATTACCTTGTAATTTTACTTAGTATAGGGTAAGTTAACCTCCAGTATAATGGTTAAATCATTTTTATTAAATTATACAAGAACCACATACAGAAATATGATATCACATATGGTCCTATAATATTTCTTTGCTAATAATATTTCAATAGTATCATTGTTTCAGGTGGTAACTGATTACTTTTCCTTTATATGTTTTGTAATGTAAGTCATGTTTGTTATGGATAGGATGTATTTTATTAATATCCAGAAGTATATTAAGTTCTTAAATTTTTTTTAATCATCATATGGAAATTATTCTTGAATGTTTATGATGGGGAATGAAATCTCATCGCATCGTGGAGACGGTAAGCCGTACGTACGCACGAGCGATAATATCATTATATTAGTTGTGAAATCATGTCTAATTGGATGTTATATTATATATAAATAATCATTAAAATCTTATATTTTTTATTTATATCTATTATAATTATTATTATACCCATAAAAATAACGAAGTGTTGAATAAGAAACTACACCAAGACGTGGAGATGGTAAGCCGTATGTACGCACACATGGTGACTTTTTCATTCATAGGATGGATATAATAATGTATATGGTTGTACCATATTTATAATAACATCTAAATGTGTATAAAGTACTGTATTTATTATTTTATTATGGAAGAAACAAATAAGGAGGAAGTGGAAGAAGAAAAGAACTTTAAAAGAGGTGATGAAATAATTACCTCCTCTTTGGGTGCTTCCATTTGATTTGAATAAAAGGGATCTTTAGGTTGAATTTATGATCAAAGTAAGGCCTCTAGGTTAAAGTGAGGGTTGTTGGGAGGATATTTTAATAGGGTTTGGATGAGCCAAATGGATTTTGAGTTGTGAATTTGAGAGAAGGGGAAGTATCCTTTTATAAGAGAGGTGAGGGGCACATTAGAAAAATATTGAAATATTAATTTATAATAAATTCATTTTCGGTTTATAATAGCTCCAAATGGATTTATTAAGAGTATAAGGTGGGTATGAGTCTAAATACTCTCAACCAATAGGTTTTAGACAAGTTTTGGTCACCATATTAACCTTATCCTTTAGATTTAATTCTTGGTTAAATAGTTTAACATTTACCATGTCTCGTTATATTTTTATATAACATGGTTAATAAACTTACTATAAAATTCAAAGAGAAACTAAAGTGGTTAATTAATGACATATTTAACCTTATATAAGTTCTTTGGATGAATATTAGATTCATAGGAGTATTATAGAATTTAATTAAAAAGTATTTGTTTTAAAAACTCATTTATGTCAATTTTGACATTATTTAGTATTTGGTTTTTGTGAATATAGTGACCCAATACTTTTACATAAAACATTTCATTATTTCAAGCATAAATAACCATCAGAGTACAAGCCAAGGATCATTAAGTATAGTGTCTTGGAAGACTAGGTAGATATAACATAAAACATGGGGATAAAAAAAAATTTCTTTATTTAATCTCCACAATGAGCTCCTAAATTATTTTGAGCCCTTAAATATGAATAGGGTACACTAGGAAACACATGAACAAAGGGATTAGATAAAAATACCCAGTAAGGGAATGAACATAAAGATACATCTCAAGCGCATGAGTTAAGAGGCATGACATAATGATATCCAAAGCATGAAACTTATGAAATCATTTAGTATAAGCGTGGGATCATATAAGAATGGAATCATATAAATGTGAAATAATCTTAAATCATATCTTTAGTATGGGTTAAGGCTAACCGACAATCCTGTTTCCCATTTTAGTACAGGTCAAGGCTAACCACCAATCCCGTTTTACATCACATCTCATGAGACTTATCCTTACCCAATGCATTGGAGAACTATCTGGGCGCACCCATCTCAAAATTTTCAGGAATATTCTTGCCACATAAATATTCTTACCACATATATAATCATACATAATCAACCATACACAAACATAAGGGTACCTATGGAAAGAATTGGGTACCACAATCATGACACCAAACATATCCAATGGGCGTATCACGAAAGTGTCCAGGAAAGGAAAGGATTAGAACATAAATGGACATTCATATGGTAATATAGGCATATAACCTGGTAAGTGGTGTCAAATATAAGTTACAACATAAAAAAAATGTATTTTAGAAACATTAGCATTAAAACAATTTTGTGCGTTCTTAAAGAAAACACTCTAGATCTTTTCAAATAGAAAAGAGGAAATTATTTTATATAAAACCAGAATTGAACCAAGAATGTTTTCATAATAAAAATACTGATTTTATAAATACAATGGTGTTTTAAAACATAGGATAGAGTACACTTGAAATTTGGGTAAAAATTTTGGGAAGTCCCCTTAAAACAGGTTTGCTTATCGGAATGTTCTAAGGAGGGAATCTTTCAAAATCATGTATATCCCTGAATGATTATGATGAAAGGTTCTTGATATAATAATACATTAAAACTAACCAGAAGTCATAATACTCAAATATATAGACAATATAACACCATTTTGAAAGAAAGATAAGGCAACCCAAAATAACAAAGAAGGTTCGGGTAGAATTCGTTATGATTTTATCGGCATGGTGTTGGGAGTGACCAAGAGGGATTGATGAGAAAGAAATTTGGTTTCTCATCACTTATAAATCCATAAGTATGTATGGTGGAGGTTCTTAAACATATCACACCATTTTCGAGTACACATAAAAAAGCAAAGTATAGAGGACAATCTTGATTAAGAGAGAAAAGGGGAGGATCCCTTACCTTAAATCTGGTGGTGTACTCCACTTGATATTAATGACCTAAATAAAAAAATTAGGATTATTAATTCATAAGTCCATAACCTCTTATATATGTAATTTATTTATTACAAACCTTTTTATTTCATTCAAAGCCTTTTTGATTAGTTATAATGTTCAATTTCATTGTTCGAGATCATTTGTTTACTTAGCTTTAAAGACCGGTTCACTTATATTCAAGTTTGGATTATATTATAGATAAAAGTGGTTGACCAGAATTGAAGTTATATTCTTTAGTTAATATCCAGGAGATTACATGGTTTTAATTTTAATTAGGTTACTTAGATTGATGTTGAATTATTACATATATAACCTTAGTGATAACCGTTTTTGTTATTCGGTGGGTTTGATTACGAAGAATTTGTTTTAATTTATAACTTAATTCCATTTGTAACAAAATATTAAAGAACCAAAAATAGGATATATTACATATATAATAATCTGGTTCAACCATAAAACAAATGGTTTCATGACCAGAATTAAATATAATAATAGAAATTGATAAACCGTTGTTCTTGAATGTGCTAAATTAGCACATCTCAAACGGTGCTTTCATTTCTTTCAAATAAAAGGGTGGGAAAAGGAGAGAAGATAATGAAATATACCAATATCATGAATAAATTACATTACATATATTCTAATGGATTTATCATAATATTATGGTTATGGGAGGTGAGGAAAGAAATTAAAAGAAAATAACTTAAAAGAAAAGAGGAAATTTGGGAAGAGGAATTTACCTCTTGAGACTTCCTCCTTTGAGAACCTCTTAAGGGGAGAGGTTTTGGTATTTTGAGGAGGATGAGAGATTTTGGACGTGGGGGAGGACCTTGGGGAGAGATTTGGATAGAATTTAGTGAATTCTTGGAGCTTTATAGGAGTGGATAGAAGAGGGAGTAAAGGGGGGTTTTATAGTGGGGGAGAGGAGAGATTTCATGATATTATAATCCTTAATTTATTATTTCTTCACAAGACGAAGAATAGTAAGTATTCCATGACCAAGAATAGTAAATGGGTCATGTGAATTAGAACCATGGGTGGTGACATCATCCATGATGCTAGGAATAGTTTATTTAGCTTATAATGTATATATACGGTAAATTACCGTATTTTACTATTCATAAAAATTTCAAGTATTTCAGAAAAATCTCAAAAATTAACCCTAACCATTTTTTGACGTATAGAATACAAAAATGATGTCCATTTTTCAAAAATAATTTTATAAATATGATTATTTTAATATTTAATTAAAATCATAAATTATTATCAAAAACCAGATTTAAAACATGTATTAACTCATTATAAAACATAGGTATATTGTACTTCCAAGTTGAATATTATTTTTATACTATCATAGTTGAGTTTAATATTCATTAGGGTATATAACTATTCATAAGGGTATATTACTATTCATTAGGATAGGTTACTATTCACCAAAAATTAAGTTTTTCTTATCAGAATCCAAAAAACCTCTTAAACACAACCGTGTATGTCAGATTTTGAAAATTCCAAACATAGAAGTGACAAACTTATGTTTAAAGGTCACTTATCACTTAGTAGTTAATTATTATGTGATTTTAAGGAATATTTATAAGAAATTAATTTCCATTAAAAACATTGGGTCGTTACATTATTCCCCCCTTAAGAAAATTTTCCCTCGAAATTTCATTTTACAATGTAGGCCAAAAACAGATGTGGGTAATTTTCCTTCATTTCTTCCTCTAGTTCCCATATTGCTTCCTCAAACTTATGTTTCCTCCACAACACTTTGAAAATATGGGTTGCCTTGTTGCGTAGAACTTTATCTCTCCGATCCATAATCTTTATGGCTACTCCTCATAGGAAAGATCATCTTCCAGCTGCACCACCTCTGAGTTTAGTACATGTGAGGGATCAGATATGTACTTCTTCAAGAGTGACACATGGAAAACATCATGAACTTGAGCCATATTTGGTGGAAGTGTAAGCCGATAGGCCACGGCTCCAATGCGGTCAAGGATATCAAAGGGGCCAATATACCTTGGGCTTAGCTTCCCTTTCTTCCCAAATCGCATGACTCTCTTCCATGGAGATATTCAAAGGAAGACTCTATCTCCAACATCAAACTCCAGGTCCCTTTGACGGTTGTCAGCATAGATCTTTTGCCAAATTTGAGAAGATTTGATGTGTTTCTAGATGACTTGAACCTTCTCTGTCATCTCTTGAATAATATCAGGTCAAAATAGCTTTCTTTCTCCAACTTCATCCCAACAGGTTGGAGTTCTACATCACTTTCCATATAGAGATTCATATGAAGCCATCTGAATACTTGAGTGGAAGCTATTATTTTATAAGAACTAAACCAATGGGAGATACAGATCCTATCCACATTTGAATTTAGAGATCAGGCACTAAGCATATCTTCAAGCGTCTGAATAGTTTTTTCAGACTATCCATCAGTTTGGGGGTGATAGGATGTGCTGAAATTTATTTCCGTACTCAAAGCATGTTGAAGGCTCCTCCAAAATTTATATGTGAACCTTGGATCGCGGTCAAAGACAATTGAGAGTGGAACACCATGCAGTCTCACCACGTACTTCACATATAAATTCGCAAGTTTTTCAAGCGAGAGATCTTCCCAAATAGCGATGAAATGGGATGTCTTGGGGAGTTGGTCAACCACAACCCATATTGCATTATTTCCCTTTGACGTCTTCGGGAGACCCGTGACAAATTCCATAGTAAAATTTTCCCATTTCCACATGGGTATAGGAAATGGATGCATCATACCTTTGTACTTTTGTCACTCAGATTTAACTTTCTGACATACCAAGCACCTTGATATATATTCCGTAATCTCCTTCTTCATGTTATCCCACCAGAAGTGTTCTCGGAGATCACGGTACATTTTGGTACTCCCAGGATGGATAGAGAAGGTTGATCTATGTGCATAATTCAATATCTGCTTCTTTATCTCTAGATCAGATGGTACACATAACTGTGTCCTCAATATTACAACTCTTTCCCCATCAATTTTGAAATCGGAGGATTTCCCATTTTTAACAGCTTCCACCCTTTTTTGATTTTCCACATCCTTTCTTTGAGCAACCTTTATTTTCTCCTAGAGGTATGGTTGAGAAATCATTTCAGATAGGATTTATGATGTTCCCCCCTTAATGATTCCCATGTCCATCCTTTGCAAATCTAAGAAGATCAGATCCTTTTCAATTCTCATCATTGATAAAGATGCATGATCCTTTATACTTAGAGCATCCGCCACCTTGTTTGCCTTACCGGGATGGTAGTGGATTGAGCAGTCATAAACCTTGATGAGCTCTATCCATGTTCACTGGCACATATTAAGCTCTTTCTGTGTGAATATATATTTGAGACTCTTTTGGTTAGTATATATCTCACATTTTTCCCCATAGGGATAATGCTGCTAGATTTTCAATGCAAAGATCACAACTGCCAACTACATATCATGCGTGGGATAGTTTTTCTCATGGATTTTCAGTTGCATTGAGGCATAGGCTGTCACTTTATCATTTTACAATAGCACACACCCTAATCCTTTCTTAGAAGAATCATTATACACCACAAAGAGTTGTCCACTTGAAGGGAGTGTGAGTACCAGCGCAGTGATAAGCCTCCTTTTCAACTCCGTGAAATAGTATTCACATTTCTGTGTCCAGAAGAACTTTACTCCCTTCCATGTCAGCTTGGTCATTGGGTTTGACAACCATGGAAAGTTCTTCACGAATCATTGATAATACCCAGCTAGACCTAAAAAGTTTCAGATCTCCGTTACAGAAGTTGGCCTTGGCCACTCTTGAGTTGCCTTCATCTTGGAAGGGTCCACAAATATCCCTTTCTTGGTGATAACATGCCCCAATAATGATACTTCCTCCATTCAGAACTCACATTTATTGTACTTTTCATACAAATTATCCCTTCGCAAAGTCTTTAACACAGTTTCCAAATGCTCCTCATGTTCTTCCTTACTCTTCAAGTATATCAGAATATCATCAATAAAGACCACCACAAATTTATCGAGGTAATCTCTAAAGACTCTATTCATTAAATCCATGAACATTTCTGGAGAATTAGTGTAACGACCCAAATCCGGAGCCCCTCCACTGGTGCCCCATACCCGGTTCGTCACATAACCTCAAGCGTGTATCCCCAAATGCCAGAGGCTGCTGACTAGCGGTGAGGGCTTTGGTGAGTCAGTAGGGAAACTATGCCCTAATTAAGTAAAGTATACAGCGGAAGTACAACCAGTCACAATAAAGGAAACAATAAACAACATACAACAACTGAACTGAACAACGAAAGCAATGTATAAAATAATAATGATGCAACATGGTACATATGTCTATGGAAAGCAGTAAACAAACCAACGTGCTGTAGTACAACTGAAAAACAGAGTTCTAAAGAAAACAAAGTAAACTCCTCAGCATCGCAAGCCACGACTTAGTCCCATGCTCTCCAAATCCAATGAAAAAAAGAACCTGAAGTAGAAGGGAGCTTGCCCTTATCTATACCTGCAGCAACATAGTCTGCTTGGGCCCAAATGCATGGACCAAACAGGGTGTGAGATACAATCCCATTAGGCAATCACCCAAGGATTTTTTCCTAACAATCAATGAATACAAGGCAAGTAAAAGTGCAGAAAGTAGTAAATAGTAATGCACACAACATCTACAATCCACAGTTCTAACAAACAAGGTACACAAGTAAAAAACTGAAAAAAATAAAGAAAAAGGTAACCCTATGGGTAGCTCTCACAGCCTAACCCTTATGGTTCAACCTATAAGTACTAGCAACCCTCCAGGAGGCACACACAATCTCACCCCTCTGGTTCAGTTATGAAAATTAATAGACTCTCTGAGGAAGCACTCACCTTCAATTTCCCCTATAGTCTCTTATCGTACTAAAGGCTCTCTGGGGAAGCACTCAACGTCTCATTCCCCCTGTGGCCCACGTCGAGGAACTACATACTCTCTGGGAAAGCACTCATCGTCAATTCACCATGTGGTCTCGCATCGTATTAAAAAACACTCTGGAGAAGCCCTTACGTCAATTCTCCCTATGGTCTGCTACACTAGGTACTCACAGTCCTGTGTGATAATAAACATGCTCAGCATGCATAAATCATCCAAGTAAACCTTCAGAACTACTTGGCTATCATAATAAGGCTCAACAGCAATAAATAAGCAACAGTTCTACTATTCTACAACTAGGCATGGCAACTGGCAAACACCAAAAGTAAAACAAGCATGGAAAATCAACCTGAGCACAAAAAAAATTAATCTACTCACAAGCAAAAACCTCTACTACAACAATCAAGAAAAGCAGGTAAATAGCAGGGGAAAAACAGGAAACCCACAATTCCCCGCCCAAGGGAATTTTTGTAATTTGAAAAAAATACTCATCGAATTTCAACAGAAAGGCACAAACCACCTACCTCGATCCTAGGAGATCGATATACTTGAACCACGATGATTGATTCCCCTTAGAATGACATAGATCTAAGAAAACGAACAAAACGCTCAACCCATGATAACTCGAAAACGAGGAGGAATCACGGAACAAGGAAAAAGAAGAAGATAGAGCTCACCGCTGCACTTCCAACGCAATCAACCGTGCTCGAATTGGAGAACGGACGAAGAGGCAGGAGCTCGGGTAAGATTCGGCTGTACGGGTCGCTCTCAGATGAACCAGACCTAGAAGAAGATGAATATCACGATTAGGTGCGACCCCGATCCATTTAGTGAAAAAATAAAAGTATGCAGCGTGTAGTGGGTTTTTATGTACTTCGCTAAAAACGACCTCCATGTCACCCCTACATTCCATTTGTGTGGCCCGGGCATGGCCAGCACATGAATTCGATCCGGAGAAGAGTATACAACGTGTACTCAGAAAGTACACGGCGTGTAATTTGAAAATTTCCAGAAAGATCATTTTTCTTATAAACTCCAGAAAAAGGAAAACATACCTGAAACAAAGATCTGGGTTCTTACAAACTTTCCCCCTTAAAGAAATTTGTCTCTGAATTTCCCTAACGTGGCGTAGAAGAAGAAACCCCGAACATCTCCAGCCACTACAATCGTACATCAGCCTCCCTTTCCCAAGTCTCATCCTGTACTCGCCCATGCTGCGATAGCACCCGTACCAGAGGAACAGACCGCCCGCTGAGAACCTTGGTACTGTGATCGACAATCTGGATAAGATGCTCCTAAAACGATGCATTCTATTCAATATCAACCTCCTCAGGTTGAAAGACATGAGTCGGGTCAGAAAATTAGCGTTAGAGGTGAGAGATGTGGAAGACTTCGTGCATGGCCCGATACCTCTGTGGTAGCTGCAACCGATAGGCGACCGACCCCACTCTCTCCAAGACCTCAAACAGCCCAACGTACCATAGTGAAAGCTTACCCTATCTCTGAATCCACATGTGTCCCAACCTCGGTGCGACATGCACGAAAACATGATCCCCAACCTCGAACTCTAGAGGTCGTCTCCACTAATCAGCATAAGACTTCTTTTGAGACTGTGCTGTAGCCATTCTCTTCCAAATCAGCTTTACCTGCTCTGAGGTCTCCTGAACGAGACGAGGTCCTAGAAAATCTTCTTCTCCTACATCTAGCCAGTACAAGGGTGATCGGCATGGCCTACCATACAAAGCCTCATATGGTTCCATCTGAATGGTTGCCTGGAAGCTGTTGTTGTAAGCGAACTCCACCAGAGAAATATGATTCTCCCAAGAACCGCCAAAGTCTATAATGCAGGCTTGAAGCATATCCTCAAGAACCTGGATCGTGCGCTCGGACTGGCCATCAGTCTGGGGATGGTATGATGTACTTAAAAGTACCTGTGTACCCAAGGCCTTCTGAAGTCCCTGCCAGAACCGAGAAGTAAAGCGTGCATCCCTGTCTGAAATAATGGAGTGTGGAACTCCATGCAGACGAACGATCTCTCAGATGTAAAGTCTTCCCAGATCATTGACATTAAAGGTCTCCTTGATCAACAAGAAGTGGGAAACCTTCGTGAGACTATCGATGACAACCCAAACAACATCGTTTCCTCGAGGCGATCTCAACAACCCGGTCATGAAGTCCATCACAAAATCATTCCAATTCCATTCCGGAAGGGGTAACTAATGTAAAAGGCCTGCTGGTCATTGATGCTATGATTTCACCTGCTGACAAGTAGAATACTGCAAGACGAAACCAGCAACATCTTTCTTCATACCTGGATACCAGTACTGGCGATGAAGATCCCGATACATCTTGGTGACGCCAGGATGAACTTCCCAAACAGAGGAATGAAAATCCCGCATCAGCTCTTCGTGTATGTCTTCTGGAACCCATACACATCGCTGGAAATGAAAGATCTAATCCTCTCCCACTGTCCATCTAAGAAGAGGGTCCTCTCCCAACACACTCTCCCATAGGACTAAGCCTTCTGAGTCTAATAGCTACCTCATCCATACTCGATCAAGAAGTGTAGAGTTAACAGCTACAGAATATAGGAAGGTCTTTCCCTATCTGTCGTGCACCTCTAGATGCATCTCAGAGAATAGAGCCATCAGTTGCCACTCACTGCGAGCCTCCTGAACCGCTTGAACCTGAGTTCTTCGGCTCAATTCATCTTACACTGTGTTTCCCTTTCCTGGCATATAGTAAAGCTTGAAATCAAAAGACTGAAGATACTCGACCCACCTGTGCTGTCTTAGATTCAGATCACGCTGAGTGAAGATATACTTGAGACTCTTGTGGTCAGTGAAGACCACAAAGTGCTCTCCCAGTAGGTAGTGTCTCCAACAACATAGGGAATGGACAACAGCTGCCAACTCCAAATCGTGCGTCGGGTATTTCCTCTCATGTGGCCTCAACTACCGAGACCCATACGCAACGACTCCATCTCCCTTCATAAGCACAAATCACAGCCCGATACCTGAAGCATCATAGTAAACAGTGTATCTCCTGCCTGGCTCAGGCAAGACTAGTATCGGTGTTGAAGTCAACCTCTCTTTCATCTCCTGAAAGGCTAAATCACAATAATTTGACCATAAGAACTTCTACCCCTTCTTGGTCAGACCTGTCAAAGGTGCTACTAGACGAGAAAAGTCTTGAATGAAGCGTCTTTAATATCCAGCCAGCCCTAGGAATCTCCATACCTCAAAGACGTTCTTCAGTTGCTACCAAGAAACTACATCTCTCACCTTCTCTGGGTCCATAGATACTCTTGCCTCTAAGATGTCATGACCCAAGAAGTGAATCTGATCCATTCAGAAGTGGCACTTCGAGAGTTTACCATAAACTCGATGCTCTCTCAGTGTACTCAGGAAGATCTCAAGATGTGTGGAATGTTCGTGTCGAGTGTGATAGTACACCAAGATATCGTCCACGAAGTCCATGACGAAGGAGTCCAAATAAGGATGGAACACTGAGTTCATCAGTGCCATGAAAACTCCTGGTGCGTTCGTGAGACCGAACGACATGACTGTATACTTTTATAGACCATACCTGCTCCTGAAGGCTGTTAGAGGTATATCTGATGGTATAACACACAACTGATGATAACCAGACCTCAAATATATTTTTGAGAACACCCGGGATCCTCAAAGATGATCAAAGAGGTCATAAATCCCCGGCAAGGGATATCGGTCCTTGATCGTCAACTGGTTCAGCTTCCGATAATCCATGCAAAGCCGAAGGGTACCGTCTGACTTCTTCACAAATAGGACAGACGAACCCCAAGGAGAAGTACTGGGTCGGTTAAAACCCTTTGCCTACAACTCCTCCAACTAATTCTTGAGCTCATGAAACTGAGTTGTGGCCATTTTATAGGGAGGAATAGACATCGGTGCCGCTCCTGGAATGATCTCAATAGATAATTATACCTCATGCTATAGAGTCAAACCTGAGAAGTCCTCTGGAAAGACATCCCTATATCGATCCACCACTGGAGGAAAGTTCAACTGTAGAGTCCCCTGATCATCCAGATAAAGACTAGCAATCTGGGCTATCACCTTTCCTAGCCCATGATGCTCGAGTCCTGCTCAACTCGCCCGATCGTCCCACTTGCCTCTATGAAGAAAGGAATCACCCTCTGGTGAAACGAAACTCACTCTGTGGCGATAACAGTTGACGATGGCCTGGAATGGAACCAACCAGTCCATCCTGAGGATGACATCATAGCCAGTCATCTCTAGGACATAGAGATCCCATGAAAAATGATACCCTACAACATCAAGAGGGAACTCTCTACACTAGAGTACACTAGATGTCTTCATCCCCAAAGGTGTGTCTAGTGTCAATGAGTCGGCATAAGAGAAGACATAGATCCCAAAGCTCTCCACAGCAGCAACAGAGATAAAACTATGTGTAGAACCAGTATCAAAAAGAGCTGAAGATAAAACTAAGTCTACTAAAATCGTACCTTGAACTGTAGAAGGGTTGGGTTCCCACTCCTGATAAGTCTTCTCCACCGTGAAAGACTGGCCAGCACCACGACCCTGTGCCCCTGGCTGATCACTCTGAGCTGAACCTCCCTGCTGGTGTTGAGGGACTGGTGGCTGACCGCCACAGCCTCTACCTCCACCTCGGCCCGAACGACCGGAAGAACTCCAATTCCCCGACTGGTGAGAAACTGGTGGTGTCTCTCCTGAATGAGGATTCATGGAAGAACCCCAGTCACTAGCTTCTGGTGGTAAAACCTTACAGAAACGTTGAAGGTGACCCATCTTTCCACAAGATAGGCACTCCACAAGGTCCCTCTGGCACTACGGCCTCGTGTGCCCTGACCGGCCACACTGGTAGCATGTCAAATGGCTGCCTAACGATGCATCTCGCTTCCTTGGATCACCGCGTGTAGACACCCTACGATGCTTCTTGCTGTCATCTGGTGGAAAACTTGATCTGGAAGCAGAACTGCCTTGGCTCACAGCTCCAGAGTCTCTCAGATTGCGCTCCGCAATCAGTGCCTGATTGACAATGGAAGTGATGGAAGTCAGCTGGAAGATGTTCACCTGCGAGCGGATCTCCCTCCGGAGACCATCCTCAAACTTCCTTGCTAAGAACATCCCACTTCCATTCCGGAGGGGTGTGAAACACTACAGCTCGGTGAAGAGAGAGGAATACTCCATGACAGAAAGAGTACCCTGCTCCAAGCTCATGAAATCCCGAGCTCAGTCGGCCCTCAGGGTCTTTGGGTAGAAGTAGTCATAGAACACGCTCTGGAACTCCTCCCAAGCCATAACCTGCTGATGAACCACCTGTGAGATCACGTCCCACCACCTCTTGGAGGAGTCTCGGAGAATGTAGGTGGTGAGCTTAACCTGCCTCTCTGGAGGCATCTCCAGATGCTTGAAGATAGTCAGCATGGCTTACAGCCATGACTCTGCAGCCTGTGGTCCTCCTTTCCCCAAGAAAGTTGAAGGATGCTGCTACTGGAAGACTCACATCAAGTCTTCTATAGTCGTGGAAGGAGGAGGCACTCCCTGGAAGGCCTGCATCATCCTCATTAAACCTTCCCCGAATTGTGCATCTGTGCCTGGAACTGGTATAACAGCGGGTGCCAAGGATGGCCCGATGGAGGATCATCAGGAAGTCCCTAATCAGCCCTGTCTAGCGTCTGATCACTGCCTGACGACAGACGTATGACCGGAGGACGTCTCGGAGGCATAGCTCTGAAAGATCAAAAGCACGCCTTAGATTTGGAAAACAAGGATAGAGAACACAAGAGTACAAAATGGAAACAAGGGGAAATAAAACACACAAGTTTACAAAACATGACTACACGACGTGTATAAAAACTACATGGCGTGTCTTCTTTAGCCACTGACATGGGTGTGTACCCCTTCCCTACAGGTCATGTAGCACCTCAAAGTACAGGGCGTGCTGACCCAACACACGACGTGTACTTGAAAACTATTCCCCTACCCGAGTCTCCTTACACGGTTAGCCCACACAATTTTCTTAAGCTGAGACTACACGACGTGTTCCCTAAGGACACCACGTGCAGTGGACAAGGCTTCGGCGGCCTGTGTTGTAAAAACACGGCTGTCTACACGGCTGAACCTTACACGTCGTGCTCTGAACAAAAACGGCGTGTATAGGCGAAGGCGGCACCACCCCGTGTTGTTCGTGACACGACCGGGTACCTAAACAAGACTACACGACGTGTTCCGAACAAACACGGCATGTGGAAAGGAAAGGAATGCCGACCCGTGTTGTTCGTGACATAGTCGGGTACCTAGAAAGGACTACATGATGTGTTCCCTATAGACACGGTGTGTTCTACCCGAGCTTCCCTGACCCGTGTTGTTAGTGACATGGACGGGTACACGGCTCCGAACTTACACGACGTGTACCTACCGAACCCGGCGTATTCCCAAAGTTACTTTCATGACACCGTGTTCCACTCACACAGTCAGTGACACATCCGGAAGACTACATGGCATGTATCCAAAAAGTACACACCGTGTATTCTGGGTTTTTCTGGGCAGTAGCTCAGAAACTGCACAGAACTCCAGAAACACTAAAAACAAGGCAAAGAGGTGCCAAATTACAATTCGTGAGGGCCCATACTCCCCACAAATCAAAGCTTGGAATCTCCTACAACCACATACAAGGGAAAACAAACATCTCTCTAACATAACATTAGGGATTCTATCAAGAATCTATCACAACAACTTGTACAATCTACACGAAGTCTATCACAATAGCATGCAATCACTAATGCACCCTAGATGGAATGGAAAGAATGCATGGCATGTGATTCTACAAGTTCCTATATGATGCATGATATGGAATACCCTCATCTCATCGGGTTGCGACAAAAATAGAACTGAAATATCAAAACAATAATAGCACAAGTCATGTGAATCACTCTAGGTGAAGTCATATCAACCGTAAAATCTCAAAACCAGCAAACTGCAATTAACGAGGTAGTATGGCTTTTCCCTGTACACAGGTTAGCTAATACCGAGCACAACTTAATAACAAGTACCGAATCTATCCTATGCCTGGATAAAGTCTCCAAACAGAAAACCAAGAGAAAAGAACTCCTCTGATACCACTTTGTAATGACCCGAATCCGGAGCCCCTCCACTGGTGCCCCATACCCGGTTCGCCACATGACCTCAAACGCATTTCCCCAAACACCATAGGCTGATGACTAGCAGCGAGGGCCTTGGTGAGTATGTGGGGAAACTATGCCCTCATTCGATAATGTATACAGTAGAAGTACAACCAGTCACAATAACGGAAATAATAAACAGCATACAACAACTGAACAGAACAACAGAAGAAATGTATAAAATAATAATTATGCAACATGGTACATATATCTAGGAAAAAAAGTAAACAAACCAAAGTGATGAAGTAAAACTGAAAAAAAAGTGCAAAAGAAAACAAAGTAAACTCCTCAGCATCACAAGCCAAGGCTCGGTCCCATGCTCTCCAACTCTAGTGCAATCAAGAACCTGAAGTAGAAGGGCACTTGCCTTTATCTATACCTGGAGCAACATAGTCTTCTTGGGCCCAAAAGCATGGCACTAAATAGGGTGTGAGAAACAATCCCAGTAGGCAATCACCCAAATATTTGTTCCTAATAGTCAATGAATACAAGGCAAGTAAAAGTGTAGGAAGAAGTAAACAGTAATGCACACAACAACTACAATCCACAGTCCTAACAAACAAGGTACACAAGTAAAAAACCGACAACAATAAGGAAAAAGGTAACCCTTTGGGTAGCTCTCACAACCTAACGCCTATGGTTCAACCTATAAGTACTAGAAACCCTCTAAGAGGCACACACAGTCTCACCCCTCTGGTTCATCTATGAAAAATAATAGACTCTCTAAAGAAGCACTCACTGTCAATTCCCCCTATAGTCTCGTATCATACTAAAGGCTCTCTAGGGAAGCACTAAACATATCATTCCCCCTGTGGCCCACATCGAGGAACTACAGACTATCTAGGAAAGAACTCATTGTTAATTCCCCTTGTGGTCTCACATCGTATTAAAAGACACTCTGGAGAAGCCCTTACGTCAATTCTCCCTATGGTCTGCTACACTAGGTACTCACAGTCCTGTGTGATAATAAACATGCTCAGCGTGCGTAAATCATACAAGTAAACCTTCATAACTACTTGGTTATCATTCTAAGGCTCAACAACAATAAATAAGCAATAGTTACACTATCCTAAAACTAGGCATGGCAACTCGAAAACACCAAAAGTAAAACAATACTGGAAAAGAAACCTGAGCATAAAAAAAATTACTCTACTCACAAGCATAAACTTATACTATAGCAATCAAGAAATGTAGGTAAAAAGAAGGGGAAAAACAGGAAACCCACAATTCCCCTCCCAAGGGAATTTGTGGAATTTGCACAAAATACTCATCAACTTTCAATAGAAAGGCACAAACCACCTACCTCGATCCTAGGAGATCGATATATTTGAACCACGACGATTGATTCCCCTTAGAATGGCATAGATCTGAGAAAATGAACAAAATGCTCAACCCACAATAACTCAAAAACGAGGAGGAATAATGGAACAAGGCTAAAACAGAAGAGAGAGCTCACCGTTGCGCTTCCAACGCAATCAACCGTGCTCGAATTGGAGAATGGACGAAGAGACGAGAGCTTGGAGAAGATTCGGCCGTATGGGTCGCTCTCGGATGAACCAGACCTAGAAGAAGATGAATATCACAATTAGGTGAGACCCCGGTCTGTTTAGTGAAAAAAAAATAAAAGTACACGATGTATATTTTTAAAATACACGGCGTGTAGTGGGTTTTTCCGTACTCTACTAAAAATAGCATCCACGTCACCCCTACACACCGTGTGTGTGGCCCAGGCACGACCATCACACGACTTCGAGCCGGAGAAGAGTACACGGCTTGTACTCAGAAAGTACATGGCATGTACTTCAAAAATTTATAGAAAGTTCATTTTTCTTAAAAACTCCAGAAAAAGGAAAACATACCTAAAACGAAGATCCAGGTTCTTATAATTAGTGAGTCCAAAGGGCATCACTATGAACTCATAGTTTCCATACCTCGTTTGAAAGGCAGTCTTGGAAATATCTTCCTTCCTCACCTTTAGTTGGTGATATCCCGACTAAAGGTCCAGCTTAGAAAAATAACTGGCCCCACAAAGCTGATCAAACAATTCATCTATTCATGATAGGGGATACTTGTTCTTTATTGTGATTTTATTAAGCTCATGATAATCAATGCAGAGGTTCATTGATCCATTCTTCTTGACGGAGAGGACTGGATCTCCCCATAGTGAAGCACTCAGGCGTATAAAAACCTTCTCCATATTTTCCTGTAACTACTTCTTCAGTTCTTCCAGCTCTTTGGTGGCCATTCTGTAAGGTGTCTTAGAGATTGGAAGAGATCCAGGGATAAGTTCAATTGAGAACTCAACCTCTCAGTCTGGAGGAAGACCAAGAAACTCTTCGGGGGAATACATCAGTGTAATCCCTCACGATGGGCATGTCTTCAAGCATGATTCTCTCATTTGTCTCAATCATTTGAGCTAGGTATGCATGCCCATAAGGAATTAATATCCACACTTGAGATGATGATTCGAAAGGAGATTTATCTTCCTCCTTTCACTTGAAAAGAATCGGAGGATGCTTCGGGATTTGAAGAGTGATCTCCCTTTCTCGACAGTTGATATTGGCTGTGTATAAAGACATCCAATCCATTCCTAAGATAGCATCAAACTCCACCAATGAAAGTATGAAAAGATTTTCAAGGAGGTTTAGTCCACAAACATTAACCGGGGAGGAGTTATAAACCATGGATGGAATAACTTCCCCATTCATTGTTCTCACAGATAACTTTTCCTCCAAATTTTGAGGTGGTGTTTGAATAGTTCTACTAAACTTTCATGATATGAAAGAATGCATAGAACTAGAATCAAATAGTACATTCGCTATTCTTGAATGAATAACTAGCGTACATGTCACCACATCATTTTTCAGCTCCACCTCAGTATTATTGATATCATAAGCCTTTCCTTGTTGCCTTGGAGTTTGTTGTTGATTGCCTCCGACAACCCTCAGCTTAGGGAAATTGTTCACATAATGCCCAAGATCATTGCAGTTATAACACTACACTGCAGGCTGAGTGTTGATCTGAACCTTCCTTTCTTCTTCAACATTATCAGGATTTTTCATATCCCTTTGGCAGTTCTTGGATAGATGACCACACTTTTTACATTTAAAGAAATTCCTGGTTTCCTTGAGAAAGTCACCAAGATGCTTCTTCCCACAATTCTTGCAAAGGGGAAAGTGAAGCTGATTTCCATCATGGGATTTTTTTGATGAACCAACCATGTTGTTCTCCATTTTCCTCTTCTTGTAACTAGGCCCATGAGACCACTCAGAGTATCCCATATCCCTTTCAGCCTTTAGGGTACAATGGAAAATATCCTCATAGCTATCGAAGTCTCGAATCTCCAACACTTTTCGTAGACTCAGCTTTAGTCCGCTAAATAAGCGATCCACCTTGCTTTCGATGTTCATGACAAAGCAAGAAGTGTACCTTGAAAGTCTTGTAAAGTTCACTTCATACACCCCGATGGACTCATCTTCCTTCTAATTGTGTCCAAGGAACTCTCTTTCCTTCTTAAGACCGAGGGTTCAAGGAAAATATTTGTTGAAAAACATCCTCTTGAATTCTTATCATTATATGGAATCAATTTCTTCTAGGGACTTCATATTCTTGATCAGTGTCCACCACTAATCAGCTTCCCCATAAAAACGATAGACTACCAGTACAACTTTCTCTTCTTCCGAGCACTGGAGGGCAGAGAAAATCTTTTCAATGGAGTTAATCCATTGTTCTGCGAGGAGGGGATTAGAAGACCCACTAAACATGGGAGGCCTTTTCTGCATGAAGGATTCTATGGAAACTTTCTCTTTCCTTGGAGGAGGGGGACGTTCCACCTGATTCACGTTATTATTCATAACATGAGCTAGCTGAGCAAGTACTTCCATGAAGTTTTGAGCACCCGCTTCCATAACATCAGGCATGTCATTAGGGCAATCATTACATTGCCTCTCACATTGGTTGTTGGAATGTGTTCTTCTATTTCCCACCATTAACTAAGAAAAATAACGTATAATTAGAGGTCTTGAATACTTAGCGATTGAGCATAAAAAGAAACTTTGAACATAAAAGTATGAACTTATAAAGAAAAAGTATATCCTGACTTGTGATTACTTAGGTTTATATCTAGGTTATCCTCAATCTATTTCTTAACATATATTCTCATGGGATTCTTTTTGTCCCTTAATAATGGTTTGTACTAAGCTTGTGAATCTACAAAAGCATATCCCCTGGGAGTGTCGTAACTAAGAGTGAAGCAAGGCCTTATCGTGCACCAGTTCCCGTTCGAGTCTAGCTCAAAGGGGTGTTTTCCGGTTTTACACCTAGATGCATCTGTGCCAGAGCCGGCTCTACCTGCTCATATCCAAACAGAGATGTATTTTCTTGATAAACCACTTACTCTATACACACCAAAATTTAGGACTGTTTCCTTATACTCAGTCTCATTCTTAAGGTTCTCACTAAGGTGATCTATTCCTAATCTCTAAAAATAATTAGACCATCCTCTGATACCAAATATAGTGACCCAATCCTTTTACATAAAACATTTCATTATTTCAAGCATAGATAACCATCAGAGTATAAGCCAAGGATCATTAAGTCTAGTGTCTTGGAAGACTAGGCACATATAACATAAAACATGGGGCTAAAAAACACTTCTTTATTTAATCTCCATAATGAGCTCCTAACTTCCTTTTATCCCTTACATCTACATAGGGTACCCTGGTAAACACATGAACAAAGGGATTATCTATAAATGCCCAATAAGGAAATGAACATAAGGATACATCTCAAGCACATGAGTTAAGAGGCATGACATAATGATATCCAAAGCATGAAACTTATGAAATCATTTAATATAAGCAAGGGGTAATATAAGAATGGAATCATATAAATGTGGCAGAATCATAAATCATATATTTAGTACAGTTCAAGGCTAACCGCCAATCCCATTTCCCATTTTAGTACGGGTCAAGGCTAACCGCTAATCCCATTTCACATCACATATCATGAGACTCATCCTTACCCAATGCATTGGAGCACTATCTGGGCGCACCCATCTCAACATTTTCATGAATATTCTTTCCACATAAATATTCTTTCCACATATACAATCATACATAATCAACCATACATAAACATAAGGGTACCCATGGAAAGAATTGAGTACCGAAATCATGACACCAAACATATCCAATGGGTGTATCACGAAAGTGTCCATGAAAGGAAATGATTAGAACATACATGGAAATTCATAGGGTAATATAGTCATATAACATGATAAGTGGTGTCAAATATAAGTCACAACACACAAAAAGTGTATTTTAGAAACATTAGCATAAAAACAATTGTGTGCGGTCTTAAGGAAAACACTCTAGAGCTTTTCAAATAGAAAAGAAGACATTATTTTATATAAAACCAGAATTGAACCAAGAAGGTTTTAGTAATAAAAATATTTATTTTATAAATACAATGGTGTTTTAAAACATAGGATATGGTGCAATTGAAATTTGTGTAAAAATTTTGGGAAGTCCCCTTAAAACAGGTTTGCTTATCAGAAAGTTCTAAGGAGGGAATCATTCAAAATCATGTATATCCCCGAAAGATTGTGATGAAAGGGTATTGATATAAGAATCTTGTACAGATAAACAGAAGTCATAATACTCACATATATAGATAAGATAACCCCATTTTTAAAGAAATATAAGGCAAACCGAAAGAACAAAGAAGGTTCGGGTAGAATTCATTATGATTTTATCGGCATGGTGTCAGGAGTGACCAAGAGGAATTGATGAGAAAGAAATGGGGTTTCTCATCACTTATAAATCCATAAGGAAGTATGGGGTGGTGGGGGGGTTATTAAATATACCCCATCATTTTCTATTGCACATAAAAAAGAAAAGTATAGAGGACAGCCTTGATTAAGAGAGAAAAGGGGAGGACCCCTTACCTTAAATCTGGTGGTGTTATCCACTTGTTATTAATGACTTGAATAAAAAAATTAGGATTATTAATTCATAAGTCCATAAACTCTTCTATATGTAATTTATTTACTATAACCCGTTTTAGTTCATTCAAATCCTTTTTGATTAGTTATAAGTTTTAATTTCATTGTTCGAGCTCATTTGTTTACTTGGATTTAAAGATCGGTTCACTTATATTCAAGTTTGGATTATATTCTAGATGAAAGTGGTTGTACAGAATTGAAGTTATATTATTTATTTCATATATAGGATATTATATGGTTTTAATTTTAGTTAGGTTACTTAGAGTGATGTTGAATTATTACATATATAACCTTAGTGATAACCGTTTTTGTTATTCGGTGGGGTTGATCACAAAGAATGTGTTTTAGTTTATAACTTAATTACATTTTTACCAAAACCAAAAATAGGATATATTACATATATAATAATCTGTTTCAACCATAACACAAATGGTTTCATTACCATAATTAATGATAATAATAGAAATTGATAAACTATTGTCCTTGAATGTGCTAAATTAGCACATCTTAAACGGTGCTTTCATTTCTTTCAAATAAAAGGGTGGAGAAAGGAGAGAAGATAATGAAATATAACAATAGCATGAAGAAATTAAAGTAAATGTATGCTACTAGATTTATCATACTATTATGGTGAAGGGATGTGAGGAAAGAAATTAAAATAAAATAACTTAAAAGAAAAGAAGGAATTTGGGAAGAGGAATTTACCTCTTGAGACTTCCTCCTTTGAGAACCTCTTAAGGGGGGAGGTTTTGATATTTTGAGGAGGATGAGAGCTTTTGGACGTGGGGGAGGACCTTGGGGAGATATTTGAGCAGAATTTAGGGAAATCTTGGATCTTGAGAGGAGTGGAGAGAAGAGGGAATGAAGGGGGTATTTATAGTGGAGGAGAGGAGGGATTTCATGATATTATAATCCTTAATTTATTATTTCTTCACAATACAAAGAATAGTAAGTATTCCATGACCAATAATAGTAAATGGGTCATGTGAATTTGAACCATGGGTGGTGAAATCATCCATGATTCTAGGAATAGTTTATTTAGCTTATAATGTATATATACGGTAAATTACGGTATTTTACTATTCATCAAAATTTAAAGTATTTCAGAAAAATCTCAAAAATTCACCCTTACCATTTTTCGATGTGTAGAATCAAAAAAATGAAGTCCATTTTTCAAAAAGAATTTTCTAAATATGATTATTTTAATATTTAATTAAAATCATAATTTATTATCAAAAACCAGATTTAAAACATGAATTAACTCATTCTAAAACATATGTATATTGTACTTCCAACTTGAATATTATTTTTGTACTATCAAAGGTGAGGTTACTATTCATTAGTGTATATCACTATTCATAAGGGTATGTTACTATTCATTAGGATAGGTTACTATTCACCAAAAATTATGTTTTTCTTATCGGACTCCAAAAAACCTCTTGAACACAACTGTGTATGTCAGATTTTCAAAATTCCAAACACAAAAGTGAAAAAATTATATTTAAAGGTCACTTATCACTTAGTAGTTCATTATTATGTGATTTTATGGCATATTTAAAAGAAGGGAATTTTCATTAAAAACATTGGATCGTTACAGTGAAAGTCATAAAAATATTATTTCTTAGAAAAAAATGCATTTAATCAACCCTAACATGTCATATTAAACTATAAAATTTGTGGATGGCATTAAACGTTTCGATTTACATTTATTTTAATATTTATATAATCAATTATTTTAATATTTCATTATTAAGGTAATTATTGCATCATCATTGTGTCATAATTAAATATAATTTTTTTATTTTTTAAAAATTATAAATAAAATACCATGATGTAGGAAATATTTTTATCTATCTAATTAAAACTTATAATCTAATTTTTCTTATATTTATCCTTATATTAAATTTTTTTAGTTATTAAACTTTGAATTTATCACTTTTAACTCTTCTTTAAATAAAATATAATAAATTTCCTAATCTAATCCTTGTGGTCTAAAAAGATAATATTTTTTACTAAGGTCTATTTTGGTCAAAATAAACATATCCAATAGAATTAGGACATGTGTTAGGTTAATTATGATATCATTTTTACCTTTAATTACCCTATTTACTTTTAACCGTGGTAAATAAAATTCAAAAGATACTATTCACCAAAATTATTTTCATCCTATTGTACTACATTTTACTTACTAATATCAACCATTTCTCTCATATTTTTTTAATTCAATTCACATAAGCGGTAAAAGTACATTTTATGTAGATTTTCAAATGTTCTTAGAATTTGGGTAAAAGACGTTAAAAAATTCAATAAAACTTTATATATTTAATCTTATTATAAAAAGACTCCAATGAATTAAATTGGATTAATATAGATATTATGTATCTATTTTGTCTTTAAAATAAAATTAAAATAATTATTTAATTAAAAATTCATTTTTAAACAATAACACAATGTTTTTCACTATTCATCAAAAATTTAATGTTTTTAGACAAATATCAAAATTTCACCCTAAAATAATTTTGATATTCTGAATCGAAAAAATGAATTCAATTTTGAAAAATAAAAATTATAAAATTTCAAATAGTGGGTATTACTATTCATAAATGCTTTTTAAACAACTAGTTTTATTGGTTGTGGTGTGCTAGAACTCGAAGTTGCGTACATCGCAAGTAATTGCATTATTCAAAGAGAAGCATACCGTGGATTCTTGGGGTGTCACAATCCTTATCGTTCTCCACTATGATGGGTGGAAGTGGGTGAGACATCACTAGTCAGGATGAGACTTGTCCAAGAAATAACATAGAAGATCTAGTTGATTAGAAAGAAGATGGAGATGGCTTAGAGTCATTAGAAATATTATGCAGGTCACTGTCCAAGACCATTGTCGTTCATTGTGGGAGGTCATGTATTTTTGTGGATATCATTGTAGCTTGGAAATATTCATTTCAGGAAATAGGGAATGTTATATCCTAGATACATTGGCCTTTTTGAGATACTATAATGGGTTGGATATGTGGAATACATGTTAGCATTACCACCACAGTTCAGTTCCATGCATAATGTGTTCCATGTATCTCAGTTGAAAAAGTATCAGCCTAATCCGGACCATGTGATCATAGGGGATCATATTGACCTAGATCCAGATGCTTAATTGATATATATCCCGGTACAGATTATGGATAGGAAATAGAAAGTCTTGCATGGAAAAAGTATCGGTTTAGTTTAGGTTTTATGGAAGCATGGTCAGATTCAAGAAGAGACTTGGGAACACGATAATGAGATAAAAGAGAAATTGAAGAAAATCTTTCAGATCATTGTGGGTTATCTACTTTTCTAGGATGGAAATACCAATGGTAGGGATAATGTAGTACCCCCAGGTTCTAGTATTTTACCCTTACTTGATGCTTTTTAAGGCTATAAATTTTAAGGATGATGGATGAGAGAGTTAGGAGAACTTTGGAAGTGGTTTTGGGGAAAAATGGAAGTCTCCCTAGAGGCGCAAAGTTTGCATAACTTTGTGGCCAAACCATGCACAATGGTCCTCTTGAGGTAGTAGCTCCAGAACCGTTGGAGCATGGTTAGGGAGACTGTGTGAGGAATCTATACAAGGATTTTCCTGGGTAGTGGCTAATGCACAGTTAGCACATGGTTTGTCTAACCGAGTGAACTAACTATGATGATGGTTTAACTGAGATCCTAAAAAGTGGATCTCACATATTTTTGCCTCTAATTGGATTGTTTTATCTCCTAACCAGACCTAACTCAGTATTTTGCTTCTCCTAAGTCCATATAAGGTTCTCACATCGATCCAAATGTGATCCAAAGGCTTCCCATGGTGAATCAAAGCCAGATTCATGAGTAATGTGATCGTTCTTCATCATTCTTGATCTGTTTCTTATAACTACTTAGATATACTTCTCTTATTATCTTGGTTTCTTATATATATTCCCTTTATGGGTAGATATAGGTGTTTGAATTCCAAATATAACAAGATTTTGTCTTGATCTTTCAACAGGAAGATATCTGAGGTGAGTTCTTGGAGAATCGACCCTGTTTTCTCGTGTGTTCTTTGTTCATTGGGGTTTTCATCAAAACCATCGATGTAGGAAGCTTATTTCTTGAATCAACCTATTATAAATTTTTGGAATGATTTAGAATTGAGTATGTTGTTTTTAATTGATTGTGATTTGGTTGTTGAGCACATTTTGGAAACCTTCTTGAGTGATGGTTATGAAATCTGAAAAAATGGGGATTTGAATGAGTACTTAGGTTCTTGGTTTTAAAATATAGATTTTAAAAATTTAATTTTTCTATATTGTTGGAACATAAATTGGATTATATGTTTTCAATAAATGGAAATGTTTTATTTAAATGAAATATTTCTTTTAAATTGGTTGTAATTTGGTTTTTAATAGAAATTCAGTTTTATTGAAGTCCATTATTTTGGTAATGGGATGATTTGGCATAAATGGTGTTGGTGTGAGTTCATTATTAACATGAACTTAACAAGGGATGAGTACCATTGGGGTATAAGGAATGTGACCCTTGATTGGGTGCGTGTTTCATTGGGACACAAGGTAGTTGGATGAGAGACCGCTCATGAATATGGAACTATCAAATGAAGCATGTACATATGGGTGTGTGGTGAACTATGGAATGGACATGCAAAATGATTTTAAGAATTGGTTTTAAGATTTTATTAGTTATTTTTATGTAAAAATAAATTTCTGGAAAAATTAGTTTCATTCACTTTTTTCTCACTTAGTTATAAATTATTTTCAAACTTGTTTATATTTGGTTATAAACTGTTTTGGTAAATTAATTTATATAAACTATTTTATGTAATTTCCTAACCATTCTAACATAGTGGAGTGATTAGTGAAGTCATTGGGGAAAACCTATTGAGTTTTATATTCACCCCTTCTTTGGCACTTTGGTTCTTTTGTAGATGTTATCTTTTGGGACAGGGGAAAAGGAAACGTTTCACACAATTTTAGCACTACATCGTGATACTTTGGATATTCGATGATTGTGGAGATTATAGCTTGGGAAGAATAAAGTATTGTGATCTCTTGAGAGTCTTTAGTTTCTATCCACTTTTTACTTTAATACTTTTTTGGGGTTATATTGTTGCACACATTGATGTGGTTTTGAGATACATGAAGTTGTTTAGTTTTCTTTCTTTTGTTTATGCATAATTTTGTGAATGATTTGGTTATGGTTTGTTAGTTTATTGATTTATTTATAAAAGGTTAAATCTTCCCCAACTTTTTTTGAAACCCTTCAACATTTATTTCTATCCTTTTTCATCATGGGGATGTCACTTTAGGCCAAGTAATTACTCATTGTACTCTCAAGCCAATGAGAATTGGCAGATCATTACAGAAGTTGTCTTTTAGAAAATAATGATTTAAATACCAAAAATTTATGTAGACTTTGATTTTACTATTATTATTCTTAATAGGAAGAATTATGGTGAAATATTTAGGGTATTATTGTTTGTAAATGAAATCATCTTTGATAATCTTACCTACATTCACTTCTACCATGGAATAGTGGGGCATATGCATCCTTTTTAATATCGGTTTATAATCATGATGGTTAACTGGTAGGCCTTGGTGGGGAATAAATACATGAGGGTTCAATATAAGTATTTCGATGTAATTTCATGTAAATACATCCCTATATTTTATATAAAAGAAAATATATTTCTATAAGACCCTCATAGATATAGCTTCAATGATCAATGTGGGTTGTGGTTTCTCTTCAGTACCCATATTCTCCTTCTTGAGTTTATCAATAATGGTTGAAATTTCCTCCTCAAAATTTGGTAGGGTAATATATGATATCTTATTCTTCAATGTCATTAGGAATGTGTACTAATTCATATTCCTCAATAATTTCATAAGATTTACTATTGGAAATATAATCTCTATAATCATCTAAAGTATGTGATACATCATTAGGTTAGGTAGACACCATGTGAATGGAGGTAAAGGAACCTAAACCTCATGTTCTTATTTTATGGTGCATTTACATCTGATTTAATTCTCCTGTCTATGTTGATCAGATATTAGACAACCCTGTATTACAGTAAATATTCTTATGGTTGAGATTAATGTTCATAGGTTATATAGATACCTTTTCTTCTATTGATGGAGGTGACTCAAAATAATCATTATTCTTTCTATCATAAAATAAAAATATGGTTTGGTACTCCTTTCCTTTGGATTGTAAAATTACATAGATTTTAAGATATGGATTTTTCACCTCAACGAGACTAATTAAAAATAAGAAACTTTTTTTTATTATTAAATGGGTTAATACCTCTATTTTTTAGTATATTACATTACTATATTAGGTATCACAAGAATAAAAAAATCAAAATGTGAATTATCACCATAGAGTACCCATAGCACTTAGAGGATTCCATTCTATAATGGTATATTTAAAATAATCCTAATATAATTTATAATTATCCAGGGATTAATATATTCTCAATGTGGGAATCCATGAGTTACCTAGAGAGATGAAGAGTTACCATAATTGAAAGTTGTGTCTAAATAATAAGAAGATTCTTTAATACTTTATCTTTATAAGTTGAAGGCTGATGCTTTCTTCATTATTATGGTTTTGAAAATGATTCTCCCATTACGAAGTTAGATTTTTTGGGTGTATTTGTTATTTATAAATAGGGTTGTAGTGACCTCCATACACATCATGGTCAATGACGTGATTTTTCTTTGATAAATAAATTTTCAAATCTAATAATATTGGAACGAGTGATGAAGGAGTTATGATTGAACTAGTTTTTCTATTAGTAAATTTTATGGGGTTTTATCTTATTGTGTACCATATATATGATTTTTGTAGGGATAACACATAGAATCCAAGGTCTGTTTTAGAAGTTTCTTCCTCTACCTCTATGGGCACCTTCACGAGAATTGACATACTGATCTATTTCAAATGGAATTTATTCATTATCATATGGTTCTATAAAATTGTTTTCATCAAAAAAACCTACTATAGGATTCATTATTAGAGGGAAATTAAATTTTATGGGGTGGTACCGTCTCGTAATGATGGGTGGCATAAAATTCATTAGAGTTTAGACAATATTAGGATCCCTCTAGGTTTTATATGATTTTTTCTTGTTACATTGATGATTATTTCAGTAGTTTTTAGATGATTGTGGAGCCAAATATGCTATCCTAGATTTTTTAGAGGGAGTTGGGGTTTCAACTAGATGACTTGGTTATTCTAGAATGACTGCATGTTCATTACTCAAGGAATTTTAGGTCATCTAGTTGTCAAATCTCTATGCATTTTTGTCTGGAATTTATTTTTATTATTTTCCCCCACCTTAGGTAAAGTTCTATATATACATGATAAATTTTCCTTAATACTATATAAATTATATTTGTCTTTATCTACCATTATTTGAAGAAATTAATTGAAAAGAAAGAAATTATAGATGATTTCTCTGACATTCACTACTAAAAAAATACCCTATACCATCGGTTTGGAACCGTTGGTATAGGCCTCCAAACTGTTGGTATAGCTTATACTAATAGTTTGGAGAACCGTGCAAAAGTAAGCCGTTGGGATAGGTCTATACCAATGGTTTTGGGAAAACCGTTGGTATATGTAATATGAAAATCTATACCAACGGTTCCATAAAACTATTGGTATATGTATTTCAAAAAAAAAAGATTCGGTGGGATTTGATCCGAGGACCTCTAGTTTATCTTTCAAAGACCTAACCACTAACCTGACATGAATTTTGTGAAAATAATTGAATAAATAAATAAATATATATATTATAATAATTATTTTGAAATTTTATTTATATAATTTTCTCGGTAAGAAGATTCGATAAAAAATCAAAAGACATATAGCAACGGTTGTCAAAACCGTTGGTATAGGTCTATTCCAATGGTTTTGACAACCGTTGGTATAGGTCCTTTTGATTCCCAACGGTTTGGGAAAAACTTTGGGAAATCCATACCCTTTCCCAATGGTTTAGCCAAACCGTTGGGAAAGGTGGCCACAAAGTACCCTTTCCCAATGGTTTGGGCAAACCGTTGGGAAAGCCATACCCTTTCCCAACGGTTTTGGAAAACCGTTGGGAAAAGTGACCTCAAAATGGGCTTTCCCAACGGTTTGGCCAAACCATTGGGAAAAATTACCTATACCAATGGTTTTTACAAACCGTTGGTATATAAGCTTTGGGAAAGGTGAGATTTCCAGTAGCGATTTTATGGTAAGGGTAGTGGTTTGGATGATCATCCAACCCTACCTCGTTGAGTTTTATAGTCTCTCATTGTGTGAAATTATTTTTATTCCAAGTGGGGATTAAATAAAATGGTACCTATTTGTTTAAGAATGGTGTAGTCATGGTTATTTATTACTAGGTGGATGCAATGAGTTGAATCTAGGAAATTTAGGGTTTGGATCCATCATTGGTACTCGATTAAGAGTGATGTCATTAGCCTACACCTTCTTGTATTTCCTTTTCTGTGATGGTGGTGTTTGTTGTGATTTGGTTTGTTGTGTTGGATGGAATATTATAGTAGTTGGGATATTGTAGTAAAATATTAGAATCCACTAGGGTACATTTATAGGATGAGAATTATTTACAGTTTATCTCAAATATTTTCCACAAAAATATCCAATATCTATTCCTATGGGATATGTATGTCCATGGAATAAAATAAACCATTCATTTGGATAATAAATTTAATTATTATCATTTTCTTGATGTTTGAAATTAGGGTGGTTAAAAATTATTTCACTCTCTATTAGTGTTGAGTTTAATTGATAGTGGAACTTACATATAAGGTCTTATTAATTTTGAGGTATAAATTTGCTATATTATTGTACTGAAAAATGGAAAGTACTTCTAGTTTATACATGATAATTTTTTTTGCAATTTTTATTCTTTATAATTACCAAAATTGGGCAGAACCAAGATATATGGTGTGCAATATGATCTTACGAGTCTCCCATTACATTGAACCATGAGATATTTGGGTTACTGAAGTTGAATGGTGGAGGGGTCAAATCCACCCACTCAGGATATGGGTTTCATTCCATATTCACTAGTGTATGAATAATTTCCTTAGAATTCCTCTAGGAAGTAATATATTTTGGAAATTATTTTTATAATATCACCCGAGATGATGTTTTAGCTGGGGAACCTACCTAAGCTATATGTGGTTGGATAGTCAGAACTAGTTGTTGGCAACTTGCCTGTGTGAGGCCCTCATGACTTGTCTAAACTGGCAGATGATACCATCCCAATAGAGGATACATTTTGTAATAAAATTGTGTTTTGATAAAATTTATAGTGCGACATGACCTAAACCTAAATTGGTGAAATGATTACAATATTGTAGGTTGAGTAATACCTTCTTGTTTTAGAGTATTTAGTTGAGGTAGCAAGGGAGCTTCAGTCTTGGAATCACACAGGGGGTGTTTCTTTTGATATGATCAACATTAACATTATAAAATTTATTTACCTTTGATTAATATTTGGAATAACACTATCCAATAGATAGGAACTCAACATCTTTGATTGGTGGGTTGGGTTGTGGTTTTGTAAACACTTTTTCCCTTCTCATTGGAACTATATTGTTGAGTTAGTGGAAAATAAATTTTGGGATGGAATCCTAGACTGTGAGAATGTTTTTGTTTTTAGGTATTGATTTCTTATTTCTATACATATACCTGAATGATATTACTGATATATGATTTATCTTAATCATGTTATTTACCATTCATGTCATGGTCTACAAAATTAATTGGAATTATATAAAAACATTTAGTAACATAAATCACACAACATGAATTAGATCATTATTTATATCAGAAAAATATGGAACCTCATTGAACATAGAATATTAATCAATGTTCATGCCACAATTATCCTTCATTTTTTCATTTTTGGATGTTTCATTGGGTTTATAGATCCTATGAGGAATTGATTTCCCATTTTGGTGCTTTTTTTGAGATAGTTCATGAGATTGTGTGTAAAAAGTTATTCTAAGTGAATATCATCTAAATTTTACTAAAAATATTCACAATGATGGGGTTGGTTCATGAATCATTAATAGAACTGTGTGCGAGGGTACATCATCTGGAGTTTTCCCCATCCTTAAGAATTTTGAACCTTAGTGGGTGTTCATCTATTGTTCATTTTAGGTTTTTTTCATAAATATATTCAACTGAACCCTCTTGTACCCAAGAACCCCCCTCTCCCCCTCCTATCCCATGGTCTACCACATTTTCCCCTTGTCCACCCTGATAACCCTCTTGTACTCGAGAACCCCTTCCCCCTGCTCCCCTCTTATCCCACACCCCACCCTTTCCCTATGTTCCCACATACTTCTTGTGCATTGCCAAAGATAATACCCTCTCTCCTGTACAACCCTTTGTACACGCTCCCCCATTTCCCTCTAGTACTACATACCTTTATGTGACTTCCTAGAAATAATTGCCTCCATGCCCCCTATAAAACATCGCTTAGAAGGAATTGAACCACTGCTGATCCACATCCTCGTCTACTGAGCTAATGCCCCATGACCACAATATCATATTTATTTTAATGTTATATTATAACCATTAATATATTTATAGATATATTATTGTTTATCAAAATAAATGTTAGTTTTAAAATATATTTAAAGACATTTAAATATATAACCTATATAGAAATTTATATAAATTAATGTATTCATGTATTTATTATGTATTTATTTTATAACCACCTCTAATTTTGTATAAAAATTACAGAAATATCTCAATTAGAGATGGTTTGAATAGACTCTAATTTTTGTACCATTTTTGAGTGGGTTTAAATACTCTCTAAGTTTAGATAAAAATACAATTTAGTGGTAGATGAAACCACCTCTAAATGCACAATTTTAATTGTGGTTGGATAGAACCACCACTAAAATTGTTCATTTTAGGTTTTTTTTAACAAAAACCTATTTAATTGAACCCCTGTGTACCTGAGAACCCCCTATCCCCATCTTATCCAATGGTCCCCTACCTTTTCCTCTGGTCCACCCCAAGAACCCTCCAGTACTTGAGAACCCCCCCCTCTCCCGCTCATATCCCACACTCCCCACCCTTTTCCTTGGGTCCCACATACCTCCTGTACACAACCCGCAGATATGCCCCTCTCCCATGTACCACACTCTATACATGCTCTCCCTTTTCCCTCCATCCCACATACCCTCTCACGCGTTCCCGTAAATAAGTCCCCCTATGCCCTGTATAAAACATCACTTAGAGGGAATCGAACCCCTACTGATCAACAAACTCGTCCACCGAGCTAATGCCCCTGAAAACTATGCCATATTTCTATTAATGTTATATTATACCCAGGCATATATTTATATATATTTTTTATTGTTTGTTTAAATAAATGTTATTTGTATAATATATTTAAATACTTTTGAATATATAACTTATATATACAATTATATAAATTATTGTATTCTTTTTTTATTATGGTTTTATTTTATAATATATTTAAATATCATAATTATATATATATATATATCACACTATATATTCAAATATATATATATATATATATATATACATTTTTTGATGAAATATATATATATATATATAAATATACAAATATATTTATACTCATACAACTCAAAAATAAAAAAATATATATCATATGTATATATATAATATATTTATATATATTATTTACTATATTTATATGTATATACAATTATATATTTTTTATATTATATATTTATATAATACAAAAATATATTATACAAATATATATATGTTATTTATATGTACATAGTTAAAATAATAATAATATATACATTACATATTTATATGAAAATAAATATATATTATATATTTTATAAATAAAATTATATGTATACAAATATATATATTATATATTTACATATGCATAAAATTAATATATTTCAATTATACTGTATTTAATATACATACGATTAATATAATATGTGTTAAAATTAATTACTATATATATAAAATATGATGTTATATATATTCATATAATAGAATATAATATTTCTATATAGATGAAATTTTATGTATATTTTTATATAAATATACTTTACATATTAAATATATTTATTCTTACATATATTTATATATATAGTTATATTATGTAAAAATTTATATTTAATATATTTATACATATATTTATAAAAACATTTATAGTTTTGTGTGTGTATTTATGTATTTATAAAATATTTTGATATAATATAATTTTAATATATATATATATATATTTATATAATTATTTTTATATACTTATATATGTCTGTGTGTAATAATAATAATATTAATTATTATTATTATGACACTTATTTTTTTAAACTATAAATGTTATATGTTGGTCTTATAAATACTCTATTTATATATTTTATGATTTATACTATACGTATATTATATTAAATACATCTATATTATATCATGTATAAACACACACAGATATATATATATATATACGTACAAAATTAAATACATTCATATAATTGGAAATTTATAATATAATTAGATGAAATATATAAATTTACTAAATTAAATTAAAATTAATATGGTATACTAAAATATAAATAAAATAATTATATAATATATATAAATTTATATATTATAAAATATTTATAATATTATATATGTATATATATATTATAATTATATCATATATATATTTATACTTATATTAAAAATTTTCTATATTATATATATTTGTATACATAATATAATATAAATGTATCTATACATAAATATACAATACAAGTGTATTTAATATAATATATGTATAATATAAATCATTATATAAATGTATAATATTTATAAAACCGTATATATATTTTACATATTTGAATAAATTTATTCACAATTACATTTATATTATGTATACCAATATTTATATATGTATACATTTTTGTTTTTTTGTTGAAGTATTTTTTAATGTATTTATATAATTCCTTTATATATAAATATATATAAATATATATAAATATATTTATAATGTATTTAAATAAATTTATATAATGTGTTTATTTAATACACACACACACACACACACACATGCGCTCGCACACATATATATTATGAAATTTGAATTTATATGAGATTTATTTTTTTAAAAGAAATTGAGGGGGTTAAAACCACCTCTAATCCAAGGGATTAAGAGTGGTTCATGAACCCCTCTAATGTCATAAAATAGAGGGGGTTAAAAACCCCTCCAAACAAAGGGATTAATGGTAGTTCATGAAGCCCATCAAATTTCTTAAATTAGAGGGGGTTCACAACCCCCTCTATTCTAAAATATTAATAGTGGTTCATGAACACCCTCTAATTTCTTAAATTAGATGGGTTAAATCCCCTTCTAATTTATTAAATTATAAAGGGTTCAAAACTCTCTATAATTTAAGAGATTAATAAGGGTTGTGAACAAAAACTATTTACATTAAAAAAATTTCATTATATATATATATATATCCTATAAAATACAAACTAATATTATATATATATAGCCTATAAAATCCAAAATAATATTATATATATAATGAAAATATAACAGAACATTTAGCGCCACTAATTATTAGATTAAAAATGAATTTGACATAACTACCTCTAAAATAAAACCAAATATTATCAAAATAATGATAAAAATTTTAAAATAGGTTGTGAACCCCCCATAAATTCGATGATTAGTGGGAGTTGTACATAACCAATTCTAATTTATATAGAAAATTAATTTATAGGTAGTTGTGGATAACCCCCTCTAAAAAACCCAAGCTAACCACCCAACTTATTTTGTAGTTATGTTCCTTGGTTTGTGGACACACACTAAGAATACAATTTTTATCCACATGCACATGAGCCAGGTATATATAGGGATTCTATTATTCATGGAATTTTTTCTTATTACATTTATTGCAAGTAAAATACACTACTAAAAAACTAGGTTTATCCCACACAAGGGTTTTAACAATGTTATCTAAAAGAACTATTAAAAACATTCTTTCTCAGAGCAAGAAAAGGCATTATTAAATGGGGTCTTTAATAGTGCTAATAAAAGCACTGTTAAAGGGGTCCTTTTATCATTGCTCGTAAAAAAACATTGATAAAGCCCCCCTTTATCAGTTCTAGTAAAAAAGTGCCGAAAAAGGGTATATTTGAATATATATATATATATTTTTTATATAGGACTATATAAATGTATTTATATTGATATAAATATAATACATATTTTTTAAATATGTTTCAGATAAGTATAAATATGAATTTGCACATAATATATAATATATTTAGTAAAAATGTCTTATAACTTTAGAAAATCCCTACAAACCCAAAAAACCCAAAAACCCATAATAACACTAGAAACCCTTAAAAACCATAAAAACGTTTACAATCCCTAAAAACACTGAAATGACTATAAAATTTGATATGCGAGTCAGTTTTACCTCCAAAACCAGTCAAATTAAGTCTTATGAAATGAGATAAAACCACATGAAATTTAAATTGTGTTTTAATCATAGGAATAAAATATATTATAGTTTCAAAAAATTCATAAATCAAACCCGATCATCAAACGACCATAAATTTTGATCAGAGTGTCTTCTTAGGCTACAAAACATATCAAATCAATTACTATAATGATACCTACATTGTGAAAGGATAGTGATAAGCTCACTGATCTTAGATCACATTTTTTTCTCCCCCAAAAGTCCCTAGAGGCCTCTAAAATAGTGTTTTTAGTCACCGTACCCCAATTCCTTAAAACTCAAACGGCTATAAATTTTTATTTGAGTGTTCATTCAGCCTATAATTCATATAAAATCAATGATTGTGACAATATCTATGCCCAGTTAACCCCTAGGATCCTCTCGATCACATTTATCAAGAACAAAACTGAGTTTAAAGTCCTCATACCCTACTTTGTTCACATTCAATGGCCTCTCAAACTATTATAGATTCTTCTATGGGTGTCTTTTAGGGCTATACCACATATCAAATCAAAGTTTTCAATGATCTCTACACCACATTGACCCACGAGGTCCCCCAATCACCTCTTTTGAACTAAAAAGAGTCATATAATGCCTCCAAAATTGTGTTTTTAGCCTATGTATCGAGATTTTTTTAACATTAAATTGAGTTTAAGCCTCATTTATGGGGATCTTTTTTCCATTTTTAAATGGGGAGTAAATTTATTTCTAGGTATTACATTCATATTGATATTATAGATTTGAAATTTTATTATTTTTCTAAATGTGATATTATTTGTAATCAAATATATAACAATATATACAATTTTTTTTATATATTCACACATAAAAATTTAATTTTATGAATAAATAATTAAACATATTTCTATATAAAATATATTTCTCAAAATATAAACCTTATCTAAATAAAAACAAATATTCATTTAAATAAACATTTAAATAAATATGTATTTATATATATATAAACATATATATATATATATACATACACATATATATAAACATATTTATAAATATATAGATAAAAAATATAAATATATCTATAAATATATCATAAAATGTAAAAATACTATACATGGGAGTGGAAAAGGTGTTGGTGTATAATCTGGTGGTCTCAAGTTTGAAACTCACTGGAGGTGGGGGTGCAGGATGGGGGTTGGGATTATCTAAATAACTTATAAATGAGTGGGGAAAGAACTGATAAAGGGGCGTGGGAAGCACCGATAAATGGGGGTGGGGCGTGAAAAAAAAATTGTACCCTTTATTAACGGGTTATCAGTTTTTTTCTAAAGTTGTTAAAGTGGGCCTTTAACAACGCTAAAAAAGTGATGATAAAGGGGGAGTTTAATAGTGCTAAAAAAGAACTGATAAAAATTCCCTTTATCATTTATAAAAAAAATTTCGATAAAGGTGGCGTTTAACAGTGCTAAGAAATCACTAATAAAGTCCCCCTTTATCATTTTTTAGCTCTATTAATAGGGGACTTTATGAGTAGTTTTTAAAAGGACTATTAAAGACAAACCTTTGACATTGATTACATTATCAAAACTTCTATAGCATTGATTAATAAATCTTACTAGTATTGTTAAAAGGTCTATTTATAATAGTGATACACTAATATTTACACAGTCAAACATGTAAATAAGTCAACTCCATCATTACTATCAAAATTTTAAGGAAAATATGGAACAAAGAGACGGATCACTGAGAACCTCGAAATTTCCATTCATTGGAAAAATTTTGGAAGGAACACCCAAACAATGGATTCTCTCATTGACATTATTGGGAAAGGAGAAGAAAATAAATTTATTACAATGATGTTTGAACTGCTTTATTCAAAAAATTTACAAACTTGTAACGCAACACATTTAGGGCCTATGCTATACTGGTTCTTTATGTTGCATTAGATTTAGATAATGGATGTGTTTTCTTAAAAATGGAATTTAGTTCCTTAATTTTCTGTTTCATGGATTCTATCCCTAGGTTTGTTGATGAAAATTGTGCCTTTATTCTAGCCATGTGAGAAACATATTCTCGCAGTTCCGCATTTACTACAACAATCCAATTGTGAAGTTGATCTTCCTTAGAAATTAAGTGATCCGACCCAGTAATAGTATCCTTTAAAGATTCATCATGATGATTTTAAAGATTAAACTATATTATATCGCAATAATGATTAAAAAAATCCTCTCAAGAGATGAGAAATTGGTGAATAAGGACATGAAAGTGTTGGTAATAAAATCCACCTATGCCTAAGATTAAGAAAACTTGATGAATGGTCATTATTTTATCAGTAATATTCTGTAAAGACCCGAAATTTCTGTGTAATTTTTTTTAATTATATAGAAATTATACTAGTCCACGAAAATTGACGGCGTGTGATTCTGAGGCCCGGTGTGCCCGGAATGAATTTCTGAACTTTTTTTAGGCACATTGAGTAAACATGCGAGTGGGTTTTCGTAACTTTTCAACCGGTGCTTGGAATTGAAATTCGATGGCACCGTTGAAATCACAGCCCCTATATTCGATTAAGTAGACTTTCACTTTGATGATAGTTGGTCGAGGGTGAATGTTAGTTTTTGTGTTTTTCATGAAACAATAAAATAAAAATAAATTTTTTTCACATTTTTATTTGTTGAAACCTCCAATGTGGATGTTATAGAGTTGGGGACCACCTAAACTAAAACCTCCCACTTGTTGTTAATGAGGTGTGGACCACTTGAACTAAAACCCCCTTTTGTGAATTGATGGTTGTGGGGACCACCCGAACCCCTCTTAAATGTGGGGAAGTCCCTTAGAATCCTCCCAATTAATTGATTCAATATAAATTAATTGTCTTGAACCTTTTTAAATATTAAGTAATAGCATCGTTGAAATCTAGGAAGGTTCATAATAAATGAATCTTCATAAATTCCACGATCATTACTTACCTTCCCCCTCTCCTATTTATAGGAGCTTGGGAGGAGGATTTGGGATGGAATCACCAAGTGAGAAGGCACTGGTAAAGTGCCGCGATGCCCCACACTTAGAGAAACATAATGCTTCTCCAACAAAGAAATTCTTCAATGAAGAACGCACTCCAGAATTGAGGAATGAGGATGACGTTCGAACCGACTTCGGAAGCGTGATTACGGAAGTGATGATCATTGGCATCCTCTTCTCCTTTGTAGTTTCCATATTACGACCTCCGTCAACGAACCTTCAAGGTAGGGGTGTGTTTTAAATTGATCAATGTTATTTTTCCCCTCACATTTAATCATCCCCCTTGAGCCGCTTGCTACCGCTCTAACACGAAGGGTGTGAGATAAACAAACATGGCCTGACCCTTCCACTATTCTTCACGAATGGTGTGTTCTTAGCAATTGAAGAAGGCATATTTGTGCCACGACGATGAATGAAGAGTGGTCGGCCGAACTGGATGCTGAAGAAGGCATGACTCATGACCGGTATATGCAGAGAGGGTGGTTGGACATCTGACCAGCCACAGCAGACCGCCGCACCGCGGTTGCCCCATCACACCACGGCTGCCCCATCAGACCACGACCTCCGCGCCGCCTCATGTCGCCCTGCAGCCTCCACGGCCTCCGCAGCCCTCGAAGCCCCCACAACCTCTACGGCCACCCCTCTACCACATGGGCCAATTCCCAGGCTAGGCAGGACCACCCAACGTGGGTTGGGCCGGGTCGGTCCGACCGGGTCAGACAGGACCCAGACTAGTTTCAACCCTATTCCCTCTTTTGGCCATAACTTTTGCACCAAGTGTCTGTTTGAAGAACCGTCTGTGGTGCTGGAAATCATGGAGAGAGAAGGTCATGTTGGTATACCCCCTTGAAGTTATCGATAAATTTTGGGAACAGTCAGGCTGGATCAAGCACGAATCCAATCAGTCCCTTAGGATGAAAAGACTAACAACTTACAGACCAGGTGTCTGACTGACATGCCGTCTATTGCGTTGAGACCCCTATGACATGGTAGACCTTTTGGATACTCCTTCACGGGACTTCGTGCAGTTGTAGTATCAACTAGTGTCTTGGGGAGTGGAACATCTCGGAGACAAGCGAGCTTAGTTCAGGAACCATGTAGCTGGCTGTGATGATGTACTAGGATCCTGTGTGGGTCTGACGACATACTGATGGTGTACTAGGATCCTTTGTGGGTCTGACGATGTACATGTACTAGGATCTTGTGTGGGTCTAAAAACATACTGACGGTGTACTAGGATCCTATGTGGGTCTGACGATGTACTTGTACTAGGATCCTGTGTGGGTCAGAAGACGTACTGAAGGTGTAATTTGATCTTGTGTTGGTCTGATGATGCACTTTTACTAGGATCCTGTGTGGGTCTGATGATGTACTAACAGTTTACTAGGATCTTGTGTGGGTCTGACGATGTACTTGTACTAGGATCTGGTGTGGGTCTGACAACGTACTGACGATGTACTAGGATCTTGTGTTGGTTTGACGATGTACTTGTACTTAGATTCTGTGTGGGCATGACGAAATACTGACTGTGTACTAGGATCCTATCTGGGTCTGATGATGTACTCGTACTAGGATCCTATGTGGCTTTGATGACGTACTGATAGTGTACTAGGATCCTGTGTGGGTCAGACGATGTACTTATACTAGGATCCTATGCGGGTCTAATGATGTACTGATGATGTACTAGAATCCTATGTGGGTCTGACGATGTACATTTACAAAGATCCTGTGTGGGTTTGACGACGTAATGATGATGTACTAGGATCCTGTGTGGGTCTAATGACATACTAACAAGGTACTAGGATCCTGTGTGGGTCTGACAATGTACTACGATCCTCTGTGGGTCTGATTATGATTTAGGATCCTTCATGGGTCTGCCTCTTAGTAGAGTAAGATGAATTAGTAGTTACATCTAATCATCTCTACTATTGTACCTAAGATATACCTGGTGTGAGATGAGTTCATACATGTGTGGTAATTTCCTTCATGGTAACACCTTGGTGGTATTATTCTGTGTGGCGTACCTGTGTGGAACTTACCTTTGTGGTTTTCCTTCCTTTGTGGAACCATTGATCATTCGGATTTTGGGTTGGACCCTATGTTTCCTCATGATTGAGATGGGTATAATTGTTAACTTAGGTATATGTATGGGCATATACCTAAGTGGGGTTGTTAGTTGATTTCATACTCTGTGGTTTATTCTTTATGAATTTTGTGAGGCCTTGAGGGTCTTAGGGTCCCTACTGAGTATCGTTATACTCACCCCTACACGAGCTATGCCCCCACCATGTTGTGTTTGGTGAAGACAATGGACAACACTGATTGAGGCTGAGGGTACCAGGGATGGATGGTGCCCAGAGGTGGACCATAAGACATGTCAGTACGTAGAGGAGACGGGTGGACGTGGAGTGCTAAGGAGGCTATCTGTGCATACTCTTCAGGTAGGAACCTTGGAGGATGACCGAGTATCTGATTTTCTTTTTCTTTAGTTGTATTGTTTTTCTATTGTACTTATACCTTTACTATTGGGCTTGTATTCCGACACCTCTTACTTTCAACACTATTTTTTCTATACAGTTTTTATTCTATTTGTATCTCACTATGTGCTTGGTTGCATGTGTTTACAGGTTACAAAAAAATGCCTTCCCAGTTTTAGGGAATATGTATTTCAGTGCTAGTCGCTAGCCCCTGGCCTATGGAAGGCGGGTTTTGGGGTAGTCACAAAACGGGCCCCGGGGTACGGGTCATGAAAAATTGGTATTAGAGGAGTTGGTTCTACCATAGAAAATAGAACTTTGATCATTTTAACAATAATAGAGTTAAGTTTAGTGTGTGTGGTTATCATTTTAGGGAATCCGGTGTTGGTGCGGAGGCCGACGTATCCATACAATAGGACCCTGACTTCTAATTTCTAACTTAGTGCACAAAAACCCTAAATGTGTGTGTGTTTTGAAAAGTTTTCTTGTGATTTCTTGAGTCAGCTCACCAGGTATAACTATATGACCCCGGTGCACCTGTTACTTATCAGGATGCTGCTATGTAGACATCCAGCTAGGATTCCTGAGAGAGAACACGATGACGACCCATCAAACGACGAGGCTCCGGTGTAGGGCCCTTTCACTATGTTCGAACTTTCGGGTGGTGTACCAGTAGCACCACCACCTGTTGGGAAGTAGATATCACCAACTACACTAGCAGACGGTTCACGCCGACTGAGTGTGTTGCACGAGTTTTAGCAGCAGAGGCCTCCGAGGTTTCGAGGTGAGACAGATTCCCACACAGCTGAGGGTTGGTTGGAGGCGGTTTCTAGAGTTTTCCGCTTAGTTGAGACACCAGTAGAGAAGATGGTGGTCTTTTCTACTAGTCTTTTCCAGTGATCATCCATTATGATGGTATGCTTGGTGATGAGGGTTCAGTACTTGGACCGTTTCCTGAGATGGTACCTTCAGGTAGTGTGTCAGCTATATAATTCCCCGTTGGTTAGCAGTTACAACTAGCGGTACTGGTAGATGACACATATAGGCTTAGTGACTTATGCATGATTCAAAATCAGATACCCCTAAGGTTTCGAGCCAATCCCGACTCATAGGTGGCTGAGGACTGACTTGAGGAGGTGGATGAGATTTCTCTAGAGCTTCTACAGCTTGGTAGGACGACATGTCGGTAGCTGAGTATTCATCGAGGCATACCGATCATTCCGGGTACTCGATGAATATGATATGACCAGCACTTCAGGGCTCAGACTTTCGAGTGCAGTGTGTTTAAGGACGCCCAAGCTTTCACTATTCCTCTTTACATTCCAACTTATGTTGAGGTTCTAGAGAGTACCATTGAGGTTGAATGTTCTTTGGCTGAGCGGATACAACCAGTGAATGTTAGTAGTGGGAAAACATGAAATCAGCTCCAGTCTTAGAGAATTGGGCGTGTAAAAATGTTTCGGGAAGATGACATGTTTGGGATAGATGACTCTGCAGGGCAGAAGATGTGGAAGTATAGCTAGGAGAGAATCATGAGGTGGTGCATTTTTTGACATGTTACAACCACCCCCCATTTTGTGGACCCCACAAGGCTCAGGGGGCTGGAGGATTGGGGAAGTGAGTAGCTGCATGTGGTCAAGGAGTGCGACCCATGGGATCTAGGAATGATTCGAGGTACAGTCTATCTCTACTACTTGCTTCCATATAAATATACATATGACCAATCATTCCTTCTTTCCACGAATCCTATTCAAGACCTAGAGTTTCTGGTTAATCCATTGATTGACCCTCACGTCTGAGGATACATTTGAGAGGAGACTTTATAATCACACTTACATCGATGGTGTGATCTGAACCTTGAGGTGATAGATTCAGATGGAACCTCTGGGTGGTTGCATCAAGGCCTTATGAAGTTAGTTTGGGTATGGAATAGACATCCATAGTTGATACTCAGATTGAATATATTAGGCAAAAAGTTTGTGGTTTCTCTATAGCATGAGATTGGGGGTTTTCCTTGGTTGGAGAAAAAGGAAACCCAGGTATCATAGGATAAACTCATGCATAGGAGGGTGTAGTCGATCACTCTTGAGTCATCCAACCCTACCCTCGTGGAAGTAGGAGTTTTGAGTTTTCAAGTTCCCAACGAGAGTGGCTAGAGTTACTCCAGGAAAAATGACTTTGAGATTGTCTATACTCATGGGAAGGGGAACGTGGTAGCAGATTCACTCATCAGGAGGTATGGCCTGCAACTGTTGAGTGAGGTGACATAGTTGCTAGCCACTTTATAGATATCCTATGTGGATCGAGATTGAGTAGATTATCTTCAGTATCTGTAAGTCACTCCTCCACTTCTTCAGCAAGTCAGGGAGGCACAACATGGGGACACTGACTGCAAGGCTCGACGTGTTCAGATATCCTCAGGGCAGCCACTTGATGGATTTTATGAAGGTGTGGAGCACGTCATCCTCTTCAGAGGATGTACCATGGTACCAGTGACAATACAAGAGGAGGTGTTGAGGGAGTCCCATGCGTCTCCTCTTATGGTACATCCTGGTGTGGTTAATATGTATTAGGATCTCTAACATCAGTACTGATGGTCTGGGATGAAGAAAGCAGTAGAAGAGTTTGCCTCTTGATGCGTCACTTATCAGCAAGTGAAGGCGGAGCATCTGGTACCAGCATGCTTGGTTCTACTTTTAGAGGTCCTAGAGTGGAAGTGATATGGGATATCCATGAACATCGTGATAGGAATTCCACGTATATCCAGGGGTCGTGATTCTATCTGGGTGATCATCGACCGACTCACTAATTCGGACCACTTTTTACCGATTAGAGAATATGGTTCAGTAGAGAGCTTGGGAATCCTCTATGTGAAATAGATTGTATGGCTACATGGAGTACCCTTGTCGATTGTCTATGATCGTGATGAATGTTTTACTTCCCAGCTATGGAAGTGGTTACAAGAGGCTTTCAGGATGCAACTTCGTTTGAGCACAGCCTTCCATCCTCAAACGGATGGCCAGACTAAGTGGACCATTCAGACACTCGAGGACATGTTGCGTGCTTGCGTCGTTGAATTCGGTCACAACTGGGAGGATCACTTTCCCTTGGTGGAGTTTACATACAACATATTTCACTCCACCATTGGGATGGAACCTTTTGAGGAATTGTATGGGAGAAATTGTAGATCACCTTTGTGTTGGACTGACCTGAGGGAGTCAACACTCGTGGGACTATAGATGGTATGAGCTACCACAGAGAAGGTGCATATCATCTAGGAGAAGATGAAGACTACATAGAACATGTATAAGTCTTATTCTGAAAGGAGACGATGTCCTCTGGAGTTCGAGGATGGTGACCAAGTATTTTTATAGGTCTCACCTTGATGAGGTTTATGAAGATTTGGATGAGGCATAAAGTTATCTCTGAGGTTTATTGGACAATTCCAGGTCCTCAATAGAGTTGTTGAGGTGGATTATCGCCTAGAACTTCCCCCTCAGTTGCAGCTAGTGCATGAATTCTTCCACGTATCCTAGCTAAGGAGATACGTGCGCGACCCTTATCACATCATCGACCACGGAGAGTTGTACGTCGATGATAGGGAAACTTTTACAGAGGTTTTGAAAGAGATTGAAGATCGATAAGAGTGAGTCCTTTTTGGGCAGTTGATACATCTGGTGCGTGTTCACTGGAAGCACGAGAACCTCTAGAAAGAACATCGGAGAGGGAGGCTCAGATTCATGCTCAGTACCCCCACTTGTTTTCCTAGAATTGTGATGTGGCTTTTGGGGACGCAAAGCCCTAAGGTAAAGATAATGTAAAGAATTTGAATTTCCATTTAATTTTTTTAATTATATAGGAATTTTATGAGTCCACTAAAATTAACAGCACGTGATTCTGAGGCCTGGTGTGCCCAGAGTGAATTTCTGATTTTTTTTTCGGGTACATTCAGTAAACATGTGAGTTTGTTTTTGTAACTTTTGAACCATTGCTCGAAATTGAAATCCGAGGACACCGTTGAACTTGCAGCGCCGATATTCTCTTAAGGAGACTTTCACCTCAATAGTAGTTAGTAGAGGGAGAAAGTTAGTTTTTGTGTTTTTCATGAAAGAATAAAATAAAAATATAAATGTGTATCATTTTTATTTGATGAAACCTCCCATGGGGATGTTTAAGAGGTGAGAACCACTTGAACTAAACCCCCAGTTTTTTGAATTCATGGTAGTGGGGAACACTTGAACCCCTCTTAAATGTTGGTATGTACCTTGGAATCCTCCTAATTAATTACAGGAACGTAAATTAATTGGCATGAACCGTTTTAAATAATAATTAAAAACATCGTTGGAATTTAGGAAGGTTACTAAAAAATGAACCGTAATAAATTCCATGATCGTTACTTACCTTCCCCCTCTCTTATTTATATGGAGCTTGGGATGAGGATTTGGGACGGCTTCACCAAGCGACAAAGAGCTGGTAAAGTGCTGTGATGCCCAACACTTGGATAAACATTACACTTCTCCAATGAATAAATTCTTCAATGAAGAACGCACTCCAAAATTGAGGAATGAGAACGATGTTTGAATCGACTTCGGAAGCGTGATTTTGGAAGCCACGATCGACGACATCCTCTTCTCCTTCACCCTTTCCATATTACGACCTCTGTCAATGAACCTTCAGGGTAGGGGTGTGTTTTAAATTGATCAATGTTATTTTTCCCCTCACATTGAATCACCCCCCTTGAGCCGCTTGCTACCACTCTGATGCGGAGGGTGCATGCCAAACAAACATGGACCGACCCCTCCGCCGTTCTTCATGAATGATGTGTTCTTCACGATGGAAGAAGGAGGATTTGTTCCACGACGATGAATGAAGGATGGACAGCCAAACTGGAAGCCGAAGAAGGCATAGGGAACGACCGCGCCACACGGAGGGGATGACTGGCCATCCAGCCAGCTGTGACGGACTGCCATACCGCGGCCGACCCACTAGACCATAGCCTCCACAGCCCCCGCGGCCTCCGCGGCCACCCCGCTGCCCCGTGGGCCGCTACCCAATTTGGGCCACCCAATGCGGGCTAGTTTGGGTTGACTAAAACTAGGCCGACCTAGGCCAGGTCAGGCGGGTTGGTCCAACCTGGTCGGACCAGACCTAGACTATTTTCGACCCTATAATCTCTTTTGTCCATAACTTTAGCACTGAGTGTCCATTTGACGAACCTTCTGCATCGCTGGAAATCTTGGAGCGATATTTCCTAGTTCGTATACACCATTGGAGTTTTGGATAAAGTTGGGGAATAGTAATGTTGGATCGAGCATGAATCTAAACGGGACCTTGCAACTAAAAGGCTAATAACTTACAGATCGGGAATCCAATTAATGCACCATCTATTGCATTGAGACCCTTATGACATGGTAGAACTTTTGGATACATCTTCGTGGGACTTAATGGAAGTTGGTGTATTGACCAGTGGATTGGTGAGTGGACCCTCTTGGAGACAAGTGGACTTAGTTTGGGAACCCAGTAGCTGGCTGTGACGATTTACTAGGATCCAGTATGGGTCTGATGACGTACTGATGGTGTACTAGGATCCTGTGTGGGTCTGACGATGTAGTTGTACTAGGATCCTATGTGGGTTTGACGATGTACTAACAGTGTACTAGGATCCTGTGTGGGTCTGATGAGGTACTAGTACTAGGATCCTGTGTGGGTCTGATAACGTACTGAAAATGTACTAGGATCCTTTGTGGGTCTGACAATATACTTGTACTAGGATCCTGTGTGGGTCTGACGATGTACTGATAGTGTACGAGGATCCTATGTGGATTTGATGATGTACTTGTACTAGGATCCTGTGTGGGTCTGAAGACGTACTGAGAGAGTACTAGGATCCTGTGTGGGTCTGACGATGTACTTGTACTAGGATTCTATGTGGGTCTGACAATGTACTTATAGTGTACTAAGATCCTGTGTGGGTCTGAAAATGTACATGTAATGGGATTCTGTGTGGGTCTGAGGATGCATTAATGATGCACTGGGATCCTTTGTGGGTCTGAAGATGTACTGACGAGGTACTAGGATCCTGTTTGGGTCTAACGATGTACTACGATCCTCTGTGTGTCTGATAAATTTTTAGTATCCTTCGTGGGTCTACCTCTTAGCAGATTAAGATGAATTAGTAGTTACATCTAATCATCTCTACTGCTGTACCTAAGATATAACTGGTGTGAACTGAGTTCGTACATGTGTGGTACTTTCTTTCATGGTAATACCTTAGTGGTATTATTCTGTGTGGCATACCTATGCGGTACTTACCTTTGTGGTTTTCCTTCCTTTGTGGAACAGTTGAGCTTTGGGCTTTTGTGTTGTACTATGTGTTTCCTCATGATTGAGATGGGTATACTTGAAAACTTAGGTATATGTATATTCATATACCTATGTAGGGTTTTCAGTTGATTTCATTCTTTGTGGTTTATCCTTTGTGGATTTTGTGTGACCTTGAGGGTCTCGGGGTCCCTACTAAGTATCATTATACACACCCCTGCAAGGGATATGCTCGAACTTTGTTGTGTTTGGTGCAGACGACGGACAACACTAATCAAGGCTGAGGGTACCAGGGCTGCACAGTGCCCGGAGGTGGACGATACGGCATGTCGGTACACAGAGGAGACGAGCGGACGTGGAGTACTGAGGAGGCGATCTATACCTACCATTCTGGTAGGAACCTCAGAGGATGACCCAGTAGTTTCTTTTATTTTTCTTCAATTGTATTGTTTTTCAGTTGTACTTGTACGTTTATTATTGGGCTTGTATTCCGGACCCTCTTACTTTCATCACTCTTTTTTCTATACAGCTTTACTTGTGTTTGTATCTCGATGTGTTCTTGGTTTTGTGTGTTTACAGGTTATAAAGGAAATGCCTTCCTAGTTTTAGTAAATATGCCTTTTGGTGCTAGTCGCCCGTCCCTGGCCTATAAAGGGAGGGCTTGGGGTAGTCACGACACGGGCCCCAGGGGACGGGTCATGAAATATTCTCTAGAGGAGTCTCTTTTATGATAATTTAGACTTGGAGCCAAGGACATTTTTGTATGGGTTGATGTTTGATGGAAGCACTAAGGTCTAGATCCTTTTTATTTATAGCTACATGTATATAATCTGCGATCACATTCACTAAAGACAAGCTTGCTCAAAATTGTGATGTTGAAGGGGGAAAATCCTATATCAACACATATTGTTAAACATTAAGAACTAAGCTAACATGTTTGACATTAATCTATGGGATTCCTAATATTATTCCATTGGGACATACATCAGTAGGTATTCTAATAGTTTCGGTCAGAAATGTGGGTTCCTCACCACTACTGACAATAAGATAACTTAATAATGAAACTCCCCCAGAATTCTTATAATGTTGGGATAAATGATTTTGTCTTTATGATGCTAGATAAGAGAGAATTACTATAAGGGAACTCAATTAATCCAATAGTTTATGCACATGTCATACTGGTTTTTCCAACAATCCATTAGGATAATATTCTATCCACATTTGGGCATAACCACATGAAAAGTTAGTCAGAGCATTCATAGGAGTTAGAGAAATTTCAATGCCAGAATCCTCATGCATTATCATCAGCCACAATTGATGAAGGATGAATAGGTGTGATACCTTTTTAATCCTGATTAGGGGTAATGATTCACACTTTTACAGACATATAAATTATCATTCAACCCTATAGGTATCATAAGGCTCACAAATGGCCACTCCATCTACCCAAGTATCTATAATTACATCTCACAATGAAAAAATGTAATAAAATATCTCTAGAGTTACTCTACCATTATCTTGAAAAACTTCAGAGGGTGATGAATAAGGAAGGGGGAAAAACAAGAAAGATCCTTTAACTACTCAATAACACCATTGACGCCCAGGGATGTCATGTGAATGACAAAAATGTTGAGCAGTGCAAGGTGAAATGTGGAATGAGAAATGTTTTCAGTGTAATAATATTCTTAACATCAAAAATGTTTCATCAACCGACCATAATAAAATTTAAATGGTCTATAAAGGTGATGTGGAGATCCTACTTCCTGTATATAACCTATTAACTAAAAAATTTGAACATGAGTGGGTACAATGAGATTGATGGTTCCTCACTCTTCCAACATGACCATCATCATCACGGTATAAAATATGACACCAGTTTAAACATCATGAGATGGGAAGATCCATCTACTAAAAGAATTGGAAAAAATCCTACCAACCAAAATTCTAGAGAAATGTCTGGATGGATCCAATAACCCCATGTAGCACGTTGTCCTTCCTCAAGAGTGGACCAATATAAACTTTGAACACCTCAAGATTATTGATTCATTTGAGTTCTGGTGAATCAAAACTTTGTCCTTGGACCACCAGCTTGCAGAAATATATTTATCCAATAAATGATTGAAATAAGTGAGCATATGCGAAGGGGATAACATAGTGATTTTTTTGTTGTGACAAGTAAGCCTCTCACTAATAAAGAAACCTGATATATTCTTTCCTAGGTTATAGTTACAAGAAGGAATTAGTCATACATATTTCCAAGAATGGGAATTCCTCCTAATTGGTAGATATCTAATAGGCTAATCCTAACTTTTCCAAGTGGTAACAAGATGGTTTTAGTGCTTGAACACCAATGGATAATCAATTCAAGTAACATATCGGTTGTAAAATATATCATGAATTGATAAATACATGCCACCTGATATAAGAAGAAAACCTCCAACCATTCAATAAATTCAACTCAATTCATAATAACTCAGAATTCCCATACCCATTCTTTATAAAAATTCCTTCCAAACTGAAAATAAAAATTAGAGATCCATACTCTATTGGGATTACCTCATGAGAGTTTGAGAATGGATGTGTAATCTTGAATGATAGACTATAAGGATATATCATCATTATTCTTGTCACTTTATGCCCACAGGGAACCATTCTGAATGGAAATATTCTCTTGACCAGAATTAGAATGGATGTGTCCCATGGTGTAAATGTTCTCTTGAACATGATCCAAGGACACCTCAAACCATGTAAATAGAATATTTTGATCATCTAGTGTAATTGAAGCGTCATCATGAAGCCCAAAGTTATACAAGGGTATTTTTTTTGGATAATGGATAATCTAAGATCTCTAGTGAAAGGAGAAACTTCTGAATACCATCCTAAAGAATAATATAATGTTGAAGGACAGTTTCAACATTCTAAAGTATATATTTCCTTCTATATATCATGGAAGAAGTAGTCACTGAACTAGATAATGATTCTTTTTTTGAATCCATTTTATCCTTGTGAGAAGAAAAACCACCAAATATATATTCATGAAAGTATAACAGATGTAGTATGGCCCACCATGAATCACTTTATTTTTTATGAGGAATATGAAGCACTTTAAAATACTATGCATAAACCATATTTCTACACATGAATAATGTGACTATGAAGGGGAATTTCCAATTTATGTAGAATAATAGTTTGTAGATGAGATTTTTTTTCTATGCAAAAAAGGATTTTTGGGAAGAATAACACTATGCGATGAGATTTGAAATTTTTAAGCTCATAGATAAACTAAAAATCATCAGTTCAATTTGGTAGATGAAAAATGATCATCAAAATTTTTTATAGGCCTGGTCCCCATTATAGATCCACATGCATACCACAAAAATTCAAATAGGACCATCTTATTCATCAAAATCTTCTTCTTTTCACCCTGATTAGATCTTATTTAGATGAGGGGAATTTGGTGGGTCTTGAGTTTTCCACAAGGAATGTAAAAAGTATTTCATGAATTTGGTATGGGAGTAATCAACCTGAGAAACAGGAGTAGAAAATTGTTAAAGGGCATGAAGTTGAAAAGGGAAAACACTATTCAAGGATCTCATTTCCACATGACTGTATTTCTATATACTCCACCACTGTATATGGCATCCCAAAAATGAAATAGACTAATTTACCTTTTCATATCTAAAAAAAATTATTTACAGGACCATGATGTCCATTTCCAGCTCTTGCAGACTAAAAATAGTTTGTGGGGCTATGATGTCTCTTTTTTGATCCCACAAACAAAAAATCATTAGCAGGCCTATGATGTCCTTTTTGGGCTCTCGCAAATGAGTAATCCATGTTGTCGATGTGAATGTCATGCTATCCCCAAAGGCAATTGAATTATTGGCTCTATAAAACCCTATAGGGATATTTGAGGGGAATAATATAGTGGGTATGTAGGGAACACGTGTGGGAGTAATCAAATATTAGTGGGTAAACTAAGCAGATAATGATAAGTTAGAAATGAAAATCACCCAACCATCCACATACCCAAAATCTTTTATGGATACTATTTTTTGAACCATAGGTAGATGACCTCTTTGTTGGATAACACCCTATGTAGAAAAATGCTATGTAGTGGTAACCTCATACCTCATAGTAAAATGTGATGTAGGGGGAACCCTATACCGCGTTGCAAAGAGATACACGGAGGTAACCACATGGTTCTTGGAAAACACTATACAAAATTTGGAAATATAGGGTGTTCCACTTTCCCACCTTAATTTATTTTCATTAATGTACTATTTTCCCCCATCTTGGCCCCTCTACAAGATGTCATAATTGCCTTCTCCCTCAAATTATTTTCTGTGAAACTCTCAGTCCTAAATGGTACCCTTCCTAAATCATCTCTCAAAAATCTCTAAGCCCCAAGTGTACCCCTTCACAAGCCACCATGCCAAGGCCTCTTCCAGAGCTTCTAGATACATGTGATCATAGTACATGTTACACCCATTTTCACTATTTATTGTACAATACTATGGTAAATGATGTCCTATTGGAAATATAATTAAAAAATAAGATCCTTAGAATGATCTCGATCATACATTCCAATGGTAACAAGGATTTCGACCTTGGATGTAGTGTTAAGGGCTTCCATGTTTCAGATAGTGAGGAGGGGGATTATGTTTTCCTTTCCCTTTGAAAAGGGGTGTTGCTAGATTCTTATATCATTCTCTCTAAAATTAGAGGAAGTCCATCCCTCCTAGAGTATTCCACTAAAGGGAGGTCACACCCCTCCTCCTCTTCATCTGCTCGGGTTATGAAAACAACAGAGGAGATGGGCACCAAATATCTTTTTCTATTTTTATCCCCAAACTCATCCAATAGTGGATGAAGGATATTGTGTGGTTTTTTAGATCTTTTTCTTCCTATTGTTTCTCACACAGATCCTGAATCATGTGGTCTTCGAGGATAGTTATGATTATGACATCATCACAATCAGATGTATGTATTGTTAGATAATCCTTTTGTGGATCTTCCTCTAGTCTTCCTTCAGAGGGAATCCACAAGTTTTAGTCCTCAAATTAATATATCCAACTCTCATGGGCCTCCAACTCGTTATAATCCTAAACCATGCATTTTTGACACTTTTTTTGGGGCACAGATCTATTCTTTTAGAGGATGCATTGTTTGTTGCCCAACATCCCCGCTTTCCAAAGGTGGGCGACATCCATTGCTTATTCTGGGACGTTTGATATTTGATCAAAATTGGATGATGGGATATCGATTACCCCTTCCATGGATTCCTCCTTGGAACTCATCACCTAGTGTGGGTCTCCCTTAAATATTAACAGGTTTTTCATTAAACTCATCTTAGTGCCATATCTTCATAGACATCGGCTAATTACGCTGCTTCTATCTGGACCTTCCATGGGGTCAAGTAAGGGAAACAACCAACTACCAGGGGAGTAGTCACGATAAAAATTGCTGGCATGTTTAGACGCTGGAACACTAATGTGTCAAGGTTTCTTCTCTTTATTATAGATCTTCTCTAGGGCACATAAGCTAGAGGCATCTTACATCGAGTGAGGGAAATTATATTCTATAGGCATGTCTCTGAGGGTTTCCTCATCTTCCCATGTTTAACATAATGCATTCTACAAGTTTAATTTCTAGAGGATATGGATTAGACTTATCGGAACACAGATAAGAGTGGATTAGATGGGTGAAACCCTAGGAGGGAACACTAATGCTGGGGCTAACACATGGTTAGTTACCCAATTTCTGCTTGGAGTAGTGAGAAAGTGGGTGTCACGATCTCATCTGGATGTGGAAACCTGGGTAAGAATCAGGATGAATATGTATGGTTGAGAGTGGATGGAGAATGAGATAGAACTGATGTGAGGACAATAGTGATGTGGGGCTTGAGCCTCGAAGAGACCTCCTACGTATCCCCGTGGTTTGGAATCAAAGTCTACATAATTCGGTGGGTGAAGGGACACCAGAAGAGGTGGCCCATGGGAATGGATGCGTGGATGGGATCTAAAGGAAGTAGAACCTTCATGGTTGGGCATGACCTTCCCTAAATACATAGGCTCAAGGGAGAGACCATGATGGGACATGAGTGATAGGATTGAACCTTAGGGAGGCTTCCCACGTATCTCCATGACGGGGAATCAAAGTTCACATAGGTCGGGACGGGGGTATAGAATCAGGGTGTACACATAGGAAAATGACCCAAAAATATACTAAGGCTTACGTGTGGTTAGCAGCTCGGGTTAGCCTGATGCCTGGGGGGAAAGACTAGAGATGTGAGTCCCAACAAAGGGGGGATACAATTGCTTACTGTCGATTGCGGACTATAATGGATTACCTTTGGTTGGGGTTCTAAGGGTTTACCACTGGTTGGGGTTCAAACGGCTTACCACTGGTTACGGTTCAAAGGGCTTACCACTGGTTGGGGTTCCAACATATTATTGCTGGTTGAGGATCCAACAACTTACCACTAGTTGGGGATCCAAAAACTTACCACTACTTGGGGTTGAACCAGAGGGATGCTTCCTACATACCTTTCCAAATTGACAGGGATAAAATCCGACATAGTATGATAGCATACAGTTTAACATCATGTGGGATGAAAGTGGGCATACAATTTAATGTCACGTAGGACGAGGGTGGACCGACGTGAAGTTGTCAGGATCCACATGTGTTGGGCATGAACCTCAGGGAGGTTTTCTACATACCTTGATTGGAAAGGGCAATGATCAAATTCCACATAGTTCTGAATGGTGAACATAGTTTAACGTCATGTAGGATGAATGTGGATAGACATGAACTAGTTAAGACCAATGGGTGTTGGGCTTGAACCTCAGGGAGGCTTCTACGCACCTTGATTGTAAATGGAAATGATGAAAGTCTACATAGTTTGGTATGGTTGAATACAGTTTAACGTCATGTAGGATAAAGGTGGATGAATGTGAAGTAGTTTATACCAATGGGTGTTGGGATTGAACCTTAGGTAGGCTTCTTATATACCTTTCCAAGGAGATAATGATAAAAGTACACATAGTTCGGTATGGTTTGGGGCTTACACGCTAAGGTGGCCCAGGAAGGATTCCATGGTCAATGCTTACTTAATATCATGTGAGTCATCCTTGGTGTTAGAAACAAAGGGCAGCAAAGACCTGATGATCACGTCGCCAAAGGTGCATCCACAGAAAGTAGATTAGAGATTACACGTAGTTAATGGCCCAAAGAGGAGGCATGGGATTATGCGTGGTTAGTGAACCAGTGAGATGGAGATTGGGACTTACTCTAGGATGGAGGCCTGATGAGGGAAAATCCCAAAGGGATAGGGATGGGGTAACAAAGGTCCTAGTTCCCATCTCTCCTCTAGTCTTTGGCATGGAAGAAGAGAGGAGGATCAGTGCTGGTACCTCTCACAAGAAAGGCTAGGGGCTTACTCCAAGATGGTTTCCCTTCTCTATAGACAAATGACACTCCAATAAAGAGGATATCAATCCATGTGATAAATTACATACTTTAGTGGGGATGATTAGGCATGGAGAAGGTCCTAGGTGGGGCACCCCATGTATATTTTACATGGTGAGGCCACAGTTTAATGTCATAAGTTGAGGATGATCGTGCTTGGCAGTTTAACGTCCTGCAGCTCGGATAAACCGGGTTCACTCTGCACCCCTAAGACTTACATGACTGATATGTACCCACCCTTGGGGAAGGGAAGGCATTAAAAAACGTTGGTATAAGATGATACTATGGAGTGATCCATTGATGGGATCACATTAGAGTAGTTATGTGATGAAGCAATAGCTGTTAGCGTTTCAATGTGAAGATAAATGAGTCCAAGTAACGCAATATGAAGAACCAACTAAGGGACCTTTAAGTCACTTCATACAAACCAATAGGGTCGTACGGGAGAAGGTTTTTCAAAGCAAATGGGTTCACAGGAAAGGTCCTTGTGAAGCTTTGGCGCTCCACCCAGTAAAGGGACTCTGTGAAGCGGTATACTCTATGAAGTGGATTGGCCTAGCCTAGGAATAGTGTATTGATGCATATGAAGGGTTCTTAAAAAAGTATAAAGGCTATTGTAGAGTAGAACATCATGGATTGAGGGTCCCTTTCAAGGCATTGTACTATAACGAAATGACCATTGTGAAACACAGTGATATTTCCTTAGCATGGGGTTCACATGTGTATGTAGGGTACTTCTCAAAGCACGAGTGCTTTGCAAAGACCCAAGTCTCCTTAGGGATCTACCTCCCTGATGATAGACCATGGGCTTCGCAAAGGGAATCCCTACGCGATGAAGAGTTTTATTTGAGCTAACAGAAAAGTACTTTTTAATGCTCAAGTACCTTGAAGAGATTATTTTTCTCAAGGTTTTACAGAGTAGAAAGTTCTTCACGATTTGAGAGATGAGAAGGAGAAAGGTCAGGGTATCTTTACTTTAGGATCGAGGGGAGTTTAATATTTATATGAGAGGGGCTATTAAAATCATGGATAGCTCAGTGTGAATCCACATAGCGCTCTGCGACCATCCATAGACTGCATCAAGTTTATCATAACCACAGAGTCAAACATCATCCCATCCATAGTGAAGATCTCTTCTTGGTTCCCTCTATGGAGCTTGCATAGGCTTTTATCAAGTTCTAAGGGATAGTGGAGGTCGATCCAGTTCCCTCCACAGCACATAGCATCAGATCAATTGTGTCATAACATCAAATACTCCCGCCTCTTTTACTCCGCAGCGAACACAAAGGGGGATTCATCTTCTCTCTGACCACAATGTTGAGGGGCTCCACAAATGGGCTTCGTGAGGTTGCCCATTTTGAACTTGGTATTCTATTTGATTTATTTCCCTCCGAAATTGAATTTTGGTGAAAAACATTCCCCCCCTCAGACATGGAATCAGGATAAAATGAGGTTCTAAATCTGAGGATAAATCACCAAAATTTTAGGCCAATTGAAATTCCATATCGTGAAGTAGGTTCCTGATGCAGAGAGACGGCATGTGGTTTGAGAGTTTCATGATGATGGATGTGTTCAGATGTGCCACAAAGAAAATGGGGGGTCATCACCAATAAAAAGGGGATGTTGAACACTCTTTTTTATTTTCTCATCTTTGCATTCTTGGTGTTTGTTATCTCGATTCATGAAGCTCCTTGTGCTCTGTGTTTTATATTTGCTAATTGATCTTTTATGCTATGTGACACACAACGAGTCTATTGACTCTGCGAGTGTGCACTCTGTGGATTGTGTCTATGGGGTCTGTGGTAGGGTTCCACAACCTATTGCTGTGAACGAGCTCTGTGAACTAGATCCAAGAACGAGATCCATGAACTAGATCTACAAATGAGTTCCGCAATAAAAAAAATCAATAACTTTTAAGACTGAAGAGATCACCAAGAAGCTTCTAGGGGGTCCTTGTGAATACTATAGGGAGGGAAGAGATAGATGATAACCTAGGCATCAAGGAGTATGTACGAAGAAATTCGAACCATGGGTACTTAGTGGAGTTTTTGTTGGAGAGTCGTAAGAACTAAACTCTGTGAAAAAGGCTACCTCTATATGGTTTTAGTATAAGGGATGGCATTTTCATTCCTAAAGCGAGTAGAGATGAGCTGACCTACTGGTTCAGGATTATGACATGCTATTTCCAGTGGTTTATGGGAGCCAAAAATCATACATGGGAAGATGACACACCTATCAACTCCAAATGACTATATAAACATGTGAACAACATTGATGGGAAGGTATTGAAACCAAAAGGTATCCCCCCACTATATCACACCATTATGAAGGAGGACCTAGAGAACCCAAAGAAGGGGTGGATAGATTAGTGGGATTTGTACCATGATAGAAACTTCACAAAATATTGGGCATGGGATAACTAGTTATGAGACTCATGAAAGTATTTTGGGGTGGAATTGAGGTGAGTGGGCCAGTACGAGGTATCTTGGGCTTCCCAATTCCATATCTATCAGCCATAACATCTGATGCCAGAGTTGCTTAGTAGGTGGTTGTCATGGACCTATACTTTCCAATTTCACCATGGGGAGGTTGGTATCAGTCTCTGGGACCTGCACCAAATCATGGGGGTTTCAATATAGGGGGTGATATATGATTATTTCCTCCCCAACACGAATACATGGGAGGACTCATAGAAACAACTACTAGTGGAAAATGAATTAATGGACGTGGTGCTGGGGGAGGATAAGAATTCAGTGAGGGATGTCCACTTTAAGTAGTGGTTCAGTCGGTTCCTGAATTCCCCTTTAGAGGGGATGTTTCCCATGAGGTTTCCAACCTTCCCGAAGGTGGTTCTGTGCATCAATGATCACTCCTACTATCGACTCTTGGAGGAAAGCCAGTGGAAGACATGGGGATTAAGTATCAGTACGAAGAAACAAGTGAAGGGGGGGGGGGTTGGATGAATTCATCTTGGCGCTTATATGTTTATGGATTCCAAAATTAAGGGACACAAATATGGGTGTATAGCCAAGCACATTCATTATGGAGTTTGTGTTGGTGAAAGGGGAGCGGGTCAACCTTGGAATCCTGATGCTCGCCAAAATGTATAAGGTATGGTGGAATATCAGAAAAGTAAATAAGACACATAGGGTATTAGAGCCATTAAATATTTTGTATGGGTGGATAAAAGAGAATATTAGGGGAATCTATGAATACCTAAACCCCATTTCCCCTCTAGGATCATACTTCTGACTGGCTATTCTGAATTCAATGGGGCTTTTTCCGACCATGTTGACCTTGCCGACGATGCTGAACCAGGTCTGGAGGGTGGACATATTTAACTTCCATCCATTACCACTATCAATAGGTGTGTTCAAGGATGACATATAGGGGACAGAGGATCATTGGTCCCACCTCTTGGCCTTTTGGGGTGGAGTCATGGAGGCACAGGTTGACCGCGAGACTCTTTATGAGCCATACACCCACACCATTTTTCTTGGAAGTTACGGTGCATGCAAAGGCTCACCCCACAATTATACATGGGAGTACACCACAAGTATCACATGTGTGTGATGAGGCAGATGTGTCTCATATTCACATGAGAGGATTGAAAGATGTGGAATGAGGTGCCTCCACCCACACCTATCTATAGACTGGTTATTGAGTTTTCCAAGAGTTGGGAGGCAGCCTACCCAGGGGAGATTCTAAAGTAGAAGACCCTTCATGCCAGTTTTGGGGTCCTCTCTAAAACCTCGAGGTCGGGGTTGGAAGGTTGAAAGAACGTCCCATGGTGGTGGGGCTATAGTGGAGTCGAGACTCGCACCAATCGAGAGGCAGGCGGCATCGGTGGACCCGATGGTCTTAGAGGAGAAAAGTTATCTAGAGGGGATACAACTCAGGGGGTTCCATAAGATACCCACCAAGGTGCTGGGGAAGCGAATGCGCCATATAGACATGCCTGAGAATGATGTCTTCATGGAGTCTTGATACATCTAGGATTTCAATAGACAATTACTCAAACCTTCCCAGAGGTGGCATCATCTAAACCATCTTGGGATGGATTTTCTGGGGATTAGTCCGGTCTGGGACGAATTTGCGGTATCCCAAGCAGAGGGGGAGTAGTACATTGCTGAGATGGAGGACGTTGTACACTCCCAAGGTGCTCCACATCTAATGAAGGGATGAGTGAAGGTGTTGCATGATCGAACATCCACTCCGTAGTTTTCATCAGCCGAATTGAGAGAGTGTTTCCCTCTATCTGAAGAATCAAACGAGTCCTCTTGGGGGGAGGAGTCCAGTGGAGGGAGTCATCTGGAGGAGGGTGAGGTCAGAAATTTAGACCCGGAGTTGGAATAGTTTACAGGGGATCTTGAGGTAAAACGCAAAACCAATTCACAGTAGTCTTCATCCAAGTCATTTAGGGATTCTCAACTAATTCCTGAACTATGCAATAGGGCCTCATATGAAGGACCCACTCCTGTGCAGTAATAGATGTAGCTGCAGTGGCTTTAGGATCTATGCTCGTGACAATGGCGATTACTGCACCTTGGGAGGCTACATCACCCAAGGTAGTTCTTCCAGAGTCGTTGGAATTACCAACCACATATGGGGGGCCATATCTTGGGGTCCTGACAGCAATAACTAAAGAGAAAGACCAACTATTTGACATCTATAAGTATCATTTATAGAATTTTTAACTGTCCTTCATTGATTATGTTAACTCATGACAGTGCACTTTTTTTAAGCACAGTTCTTCAAATGGAATGGGCTGCCTTGGAGTGGATGGTTGAAGCTCATGGAACTGCCTTCCCTAGGGGAACATCGATGGTCATGGAAGCAGACACCCGTACTAACCAAGTTGTAGTGCTTCTATTTATGGGTGGGACCATCAATATGGTAGAGCATGGAGTAATTGAGGTGGAATCCAATTATGGGGATCAATTGAATGACATGGGTCCTGACCTACCCAACCAAACACCAGATGAAGACCCTACGGAATATTTCCTAGAGGCGTTCTAGGCATATGAACCCACCAACCGCACAGACTGGGATGGGAAGTCCTCTGATGAAGAGGATAATAAAATCACTCACTACCGTTCATGGAAGTTGATCAAGCGTTTCATCAGGGATACCCATAAAGAAAAATGGATAGAATAGATGGGGGTACTACATTCTCGGCTATGTGAACTATGCACTGGGGGAGTGGATTATCAACGTCCTCATATGATTATCTAAGACTTCATGGTGGAGAATATTCTAAATAATAATCTTGTCCTAGGTGTAAGTTGGAAGCGGAAGAAATCAGTGATCATCAAGAGGCTCCAGGAGGCTGAAAATGAGATCCAATGGTTGCAGACATAAGAGGATGAGTACTCTGCTTTTCTCAACACATAATTGGGGATAATATCACGGCTAAAGGCTCAACTGGAAGAGGCCAAATAATTAATTAAGAAAGCCTCTGAGGAGATTTACACTATCCAAGATAAAAAGGATCAGGCCTAAATTGAATCTAATGAACTAATCCCCATTTCTGCTGAGGAGTAGAGGGAGCTAAACATACAAAAAATTATCTTTTACACCACAAGATAGAGGGTGGAAGAGCTAGAAAGCTCTATTGAATAGGTAAACAAATCAATGTGAGGGTAAAATCCTTAGGTGCGGTAATAGGTGTTAACTAAAAATCATACTTTCATGCATTGCATGTTTATGTTGGATGCATGCATGAGTTCTGTTATTTGTTTTGGTTTACTACATGTCCATCACATTCATGAAATATCCATCGATCAATCCCTAAGCTCACGTGGGTCAGGACCGATGTGAGAAACAAGGGATGAACTGTAACACCCCGAGATTTTATGAAAAATATTCATTTAATTTCATTAATGTCTTGTGTTCTATTCTACAAGAAGATTACCTTGCACTATACGCAACACCGTATTAGCTTGCAGTATACGCAACACTATTCTTGGATCGTGTTACACACAATTTTGATAATAGTTATTATATGCAACATTGAGTATATATATATATATATATATTCAATGTATAAATGAAATATGGTTGTATTCTATTATAAGAAACAACAAAGGATTCTTTCACAACACGCAACCCTGACTTGGCTTGCATTACACGCAATCGCGACCTTCCTTGATAGCGTGTGTTGTACGCAATACCAGGTTTTAATAAACAACGATATATTATTATAATATTGTCATGAACTAGCCGTTATGAATAGTGTTAACTAAATTTTGAATTTTATAACATTATTATTCATCTTACACATTTTCTAGAACATGGTATAAGAACAAAATAAATTTTTCGGGTAAAATAAGTATTTTTCAAAAAATGCAGTTTTGCCGCCTTTTGATGGCGCACACTATTTAAATATAGTTTTTCCACAAAAGTAATGTAAGGTCCTTGTACGTCAATCTTCGGGTCTCTACAGTTGGTATCAGATGAAAGGTTTAGTCAACCTTTGGAAACTAGGATGCGAAAACATTAGTGAGATCCGTAGAGATATTTCTAAGGTATGTCTAGGGATGTCCCTAAGGATAAGTATACGTATAGGATATAGTCCTAGAACTATGCTAAAAATATTAGAATTAATCCTAAGATGTTAGATGTCGAAGGTACTCTCCCTTGATTATGTTATTTTCCTTGTATGATTTTTTCCTCTCACAGAATTCGTTTTGTGTTTTAGTCAATGGAGGGAACCAGAAAGAATTCGGTTAACATTGAATCCAATGGACAAATTGGTGACTATGAGCAACAAAATTGTGTAATGCCTAGAGAGAAAGATATTGTGATTATGCCGAATCAGTCATCGCGATATATGATTAACAAGGTGAAATTTAGTGGTATGCCTAATTCATCAAATAGGAGGAAGATAGACTATTATGCATGCTCGCATGTTGAGGAGCATAAAGAAAGGAAGATTGAGATTTCTAAAGAAGGGAAGAAGAACCTTGAGGAATACCTCAAATGGAGGGACCAATGTTATCAGTGTGGAGAAAAGGGTCATAGAGTGAAAGACTGTCATGGAGTTCAGTGTATTATTTTTGGAGAACATGGGCATTACCCAACTCAATGCCCTGACCTAAAAAGTTACTTCTAAATCAAGGAAGGACTTATTCCAGGACAATCATTGAAGAGGATGGATTAAAGTGTTTATGTATTGGTATTCATGAATAATGTTGTTGAGGTACTTTTATGGTGTATTGGAATATTTTTGTATTAGTCTATTGTGGTTTTCAATAATTTTAAGGTACCGGTAACCATGAAAAGTGATTCAAATATTTTGGAAAGCAGATGATATGCGCATAATGAAGGGATAAGGAGAAAATGAAATGTTTGACAGTATTCATGAGCTCATGATTGATATAATGACTAAGTGATATCATGGTTTGAGTATATATATTTTTGAGGATTTTGGTATGTGGAAAGTGTTAACTTTTAACTGCATTCATGTTTTCACTAAGATTAAATGGGTATTCATTTTTCAAGAGATTACATGATTATGGTATTCACATGACTGGAATGTGATGAACAAGATATATGAGGGATAAATGATGGCATTCACGTGATCATTTTCTCTATAATATGAGCTTGGACCGAATAATTTTCGATAAGCCTAAAGATTGGAATGGATTATGTTATACATATGTTAGTATTGTTTAAGGATAGAACTTTTTTTATATTATTGATGGGATGTTATAGTAATGTAGTTTTAGAAAAAGGACAACCTGCAGGACGGGCGACATCCCATCGCGCCGGACAAGGCTGTGGGAATCGAACCCATAACCGAAGTGCGACTGGCCTTTATCACCTACCAATGGCCTACAGGAAGTCACTGGTTAGTAGAAACTAGTTTTATTTTATTACGCGGTATGATATATGAAGTATAAGTTCATTTTTGGAATCGTATACGATTAACCTCACCATAGATGGACTTATGTATATTTGATAACTTTTTCTAACCTTTTGTTTGAAACAGATGGAATGACCCATCATTCTATCACATGATCTATTAACACTTCATGAATAACAAATTCAACTTCATTTCTTTAAGAGATGAAGTGGAAATTTTTCAAAGCACGAACAATAGTGAAATTGTACCAAAATCATGTAAGTATTTATTTTAATTCATCAACTTTAGGGAAATGATCTTGAAAACCAAAAATATTGTCCTAGTTCCCTTATATCCAATTAATCAGATGGTACCTTAGATCATCATAAATCAATAGCTTTGTGATTGTTGGATTTTTCATAGCCATGTTCTCTACCACTCTCCATCAGAACTTGATGGTTAGATTTTTCTTCCATATCTATATTTTCACCTATGTTCTCCTACGTGGAAACCTAGTGATGAGTTAATTTGGGTAACCGTTACATTTCATACTTTAGTTTTTAAAGCTATGTTTTGGTATTCCTTTTTACGATGTGGGTTTCTATTAAACAAACTTTCGAGTAGTAAACCATTTATAACCCCGACGAATTTCGAGGGAGAAATTCATTTTAAGGGGGGTAGAATGTAACACCCCAAGATTTTATGAAAAATATTCATTTAATTTAATTAATGTCTTGTGTTGTATTCTACAGCAAGATTACCTTGCGCTATACGCAACACCGTATTAGCTTGCAGTATACGCAACACTATTCTTGGATCGTGTTACACACAATTTTGATAATAGTTATTCTACGCAACATTGAGTATATATATATATTCAATGTATAAATGAAATATGGTTGGATTCTGTTATACGAAACAACAATGGATTCTTTCACAACACACAACACTGACTTGGCTTGCATTACACGCAATCACGACCTTCCTCGATAGCGTGTGTTGTACGCAATACCGGGTTTTAATAAACAATGATATATTATTATAATATTGTCATGAACTAGCCGTTATGAATAGTGTTAACTAAATTTTGAATTTTATAACATTTTTATTCATATTACACATTTTATAGAACATGGTATAAGAACAAAATAATTTTTTCGGGTAAAATAAGTATTTTTCAAAAAATGCAGTTTTGGCGCCTTTTGATGGCGCACCCACTTTAAATCTAGTTTTTGACATGTTTATATGTTAAATTTGACAAAATAAAATTCTTCTTTTGAATAAGTATATAAAAATTTACATTAGATAATGTTTTGATATTTTTCTGATAACTTTCATATTTTAATGAATAGTAAAAACACGCTATATTTTAATTAAAAACAACTTTTTCCATCATAATATATTATGTGGTCAAATTATAATATTGAATGGTTTTAAAGTATAAATAGAATATATTTTTACCATTTAATATAATGTATGTCATTAGCATTGATTTTACCTTGAATTCGTAGGTTAAATCAATTCAATCTTTTGCAATGTTTTAAAGAAAAACCCGTTTTCTTTCGACAACGCGATTAATTTTAATTTAATTTCTGCATCTTTTGTGTATTGAATTTGTAAAAATGGATTCCATATTTGGAATCAGTGGGTCCAAATTATGTTAATAAGCTACTTTTTATTTTTGGGCATTGTAAATAGTAACTACGGTAAATTTTATTTACTATAGTTAAAGGTAAATCGGGTAATTAAGGGTAAATATAAGATTATAAAATTACCCTAACACTTGGAAAAATCCTATTGGATGGATAAAAGTATACCCATATAACCTAAGGGTTGTATTAGATTCATTTTATGGACTTTTTTCCATGAAAATAATTTAATTATTATTAAAACCAAAGAATGTGACAACATGTCACTTTCTTAAATATTATAAGTATAATAATTTTAATTTAGTGATAAAATTCATGAAACATCAAACATGAATAGTCTCCAGAAATATAATACAATTATATACATCATAGTAATTTATTTAGAACTTTTAGGTATTAAATAATTATCATTTATTATGACACAAAGATGATGCAGTCATTGTCTTATTAACGAAATATTGACATAATTGATGTTATAAATGCCCAAATAAATGTAATTTGAGACTTTTTATGACTTAAATTAATTTTCTAGTTTAATATGACATGTTATTGTTGATATAAGTAACTTGTTTAGAACTTATCATTCTGTTATGAATTTCATAAAAATCATGTACCAAATAGTGTCAAAATTGACATAAATTAGTTTTTTAAATAAAAGTTTTATTATTAATTGTTATTTAATTCCTAAAAATCTAAGGATCGGAAAAATGACTTAGATAAAGATATATATATTAATAATAAACAACTTGGGGTTCGTTTGGCTTGTTATGGTAAGTTTATTAACCATATAGTGTAAGAAAACAAAAAGACACGGTAAAAGTTAAATTATTTAATTTAGAGTTAAATCTAATTGATAAGGTTAAAATAATAACCTAAACTTATCTAAATCCTATTGAATGAGAGTATTTCGACCCATACCCACTTTATATTCGAAATAAGACCCTTTGGAACCATTATAAACCGAATTTGACCTTAATATAAAATAATATTTTGAGATTTTCCTAAGGTGCCCCTCTCCTCCCTTATAAAAGGGCACCTCCTCCCCCTCTTCCTCACACCACTTTGAGCCTTCAAGCTCGGAAAACCCCTGCTAAAATCTCTTATACACTTCACTAGTATCATCCTAGAGGTCCTGGTCTTCTTCAAAGACCATCCTTAGTTCTTTAAGTGGAGGTTAAGAAAAGGCGCTTCAAAAAGAGGTAATATCCATTACCGATCTTTTTCAATTTCTTTCTTCTTCAAATTATTCTTCTTTAGTTGTTTCATGATAAAGTAATAACATAAGTATTTCTTATATACTGATATGTTATTATAAATATGAAACAACTCTAATTAACCTTCTATCCATCCTACGGAAAAAGGAAATCACCGCGCGTGCGTACGTACGGAATACCGTCTCCACGCCGTGGTGTAATCTACTTTCCGCCACCACCTTAATTGGATGGGTATATTGGTGTAATGAGTAACTATATATGATTATTATAAAGTGATATTGATACTGAAATATTATAAATACACTTCAACACAAGTTCACGATCATGAGAACGATATCATCGCTCGTGCGTACGTACGGACTACCGTCTCCACGACGCGATGAGATTCATTCTCCATGTTAACCATTTAAGAATGATTATAAAGTATATATAATAAATAATAATTAAATATATGACATTATAAATCTACTGGATTTATGTATATATGTATGTCATCTACTTACTTCCATTCAAGACAATAAGGAAAGGAAAACATCGTTCATGCGTACGTACGGACTACCGTCTCCATGAACGGTGTGTTTCATTTCATTTATCTATCTATTATATATATATATAATGAATATATATGATATATAAATCATTTTTTATATTCTGGAAGTAAGTAAATCATGATATAAGTAATAATAATGTCAAGAACAACAAGTCCAAACACCTACGATAAATGAAACGATTTTACCCAAAACGCTTCTTTAACATGGAATTTACAAAAGAATGGGTACTATAAAGTCATAAGTTAACAATATATGATATCATAAAAATGAATATGATTATGTAATAAGTCAATGAAATTATTTAATCCATTACACAGGAGGTTCAGACACTTACGAAGCAAATCGGACCTAAGGTAAGGGAAATATCACAATCTCATTTTTATCCGAGATTATTTATACTTTAGTATTTACTGGGGTATATTTTATCATCCACATACATGTTACCTCAATATGTAATATTATTTCCATCCACATAAAATTTATTAAATCCAATTTTACCCTTCGGTGAGTTTTTAGTAAAGGATATGAAAGGAATCTTTTGTCGTTTTTCGTACGAGGTACTTTTTGAATTTTCCGACAAAAGTACGAGAAGAATGTTTTTTTAACTTATACGGCATGAATGGATTTTTAAAAAATTATTTCCAAGAAGCTTCCTTTACAAGTTTTCAAGTTTATTTTTAATCAACTTCTTTTAGTTTAAAATTGTAAGACATGTTAAGAAAGGAAAATGTTTTTGAAGTAGAAAGCATATTTTCCTCAAGAATGGAGATCAAGTGTTTTATCAAAATTATTTTCCATATAAGATAATATAGGGTTCTGTTTCTATTACTATTATTACAGTGATTTGATTATGTTGTGATGGAAATACATTTATGAATTCCTTTATCTTATATGAATTGTTTTATGAAGTCATGATGTTTAAGATTCCCATTTTTATTACATGGGTTATGCTATGATGTATGGTTTATGATTTTGTGGCACACATAAGAATGGTATCATTATGAGGTGGGTGGGACCTATATCTCCCTCCAATGCATTGGGTAAAGATTTTATATCTCATGAGATAGACATGGCTGGAACGATAGGTTATACCGGTTCAGTGAAACAGGACTGAAACGAGGAATGAACTCAGTTCAGAAAGGGACTTTGTCCACTAAGATAGTCTTGGCAATGAGTATTGACTAACAAGAAATTATTCTCTATGATTATGGGTGTATGACACAAAGTTTCATGTTTTATGTTATGATTATTGGGATTACATTTCACTACTATGATTTATCCCATGTTATGAAATTATGATCTCTTTTGCAGGTTAAGATTTCCAAAAGATATGTTCTTATGAATACGACGTGATTGATATTTCTTTTGTTTACCCTTACTGAGCATTTGAGCTCACCATTTTATGTTTTCTTTTCCCCAGGATATAAAGAAATGATTTAGGTTTAAAAAAAAGAAGATATTTATGGGAGATGTTGAGGATCTTTCACCATGATTAGAGGATTACGTTCTGAGTTTCCAAAGACACTAAACTATTACAGTCCTTGTGTGTCTATTTTTGTTATGTGTTAAGTTTTCCGAAAAAGTAATGTAAGGTCCTTGTACGTCAAGCTTCGGGTCTCTACATGAACACATTGTTATTCCAACCAAATATGAAAGTGTAAACCAATATGTATTCCTCCAGGGTTTGAACAACCGATCTGAATTTCTAGAAGAAAAGAGGGATATATAACTAGAGAATGAATCTCTCAGAATAGTCAAATATTCATTTTCCCAACATGCTCTAGTGCATGAGTGGGTTAACTCCATGGGTGCTAGAATTGATCTGAACATGGGGGAGTGGAATGTTTGAATCATGATACCGAAAATTTGGAACACTGTATGGGTGGCGTGATAATGAAGGATAATTGTTGACCATGTTTGAAACACATCATCCCTATTGAATTAGCCTAATATGAGGATAAAAAAAGAGGGCCGACCACTGACCATGTTCAAACCACAAGGCCTAACTCAAAATTTCATCCTTTAGTCTTCCAGAACATTAGACTAAGATAGTAGGCGATCCATAGGCTGAGAATCCGTACTGTTAGGGGGTTCCTTCAGGCCAGAAAGAGGATGAGGGTCCACATAAATGGTACAAAATGCGGGGAGGGTGGAGTGATAGTTTTGTTCGAATAGAGTCCAACACTCTTGAAATTATTCCACTATGGTGGAAACACATTAGGTGGGAGCATCCGTTTTATCAGGAATCATACCTATTTCCACACAGGAATTCTCTGGTGAGGAACTAGAATGCCTTTGAGATTTAAATTATATGGATGAAGATTTCACATAGGTTTAATGTCGTACTTCATGGAATGAGTTTAATAGTTTAAAGTCGTGTTACAAAGACTATAGGATCCTAGTTTAAGTTCCTAGAGACTGGACGATAATCAGACCCTAGGGGCCAAAAGCGTTAATGACCCTAGGGTTGGCCCTGAGGTGAAATTCTTGGGCATCAGTACGTATCCCATAAGGATAAGAATCAATCCAAAATTAGTTATTTAATACAGTGTGGTTATAAATGAATGTTGGTGGGGAAAATCATCTCTGGTGAGGAAGCTGACACATCCCATAACTAACACATGGCATCTTGAACTTGATAAGGAGTGAACTACAGTTTAAAGTCATGCATTGAGGGCATGGTTACCCAAAAAAGAAACATGAAGAGTGATACATATTTCGATGTGAATGGGGATAGTAGGAGCCCATATCACACCACATAACCCTAGGGAAAATCTTAGGTTAAGAGGCCAAAGATGGTGAAATTTGGGATGGGCCCAAGACAATGTGTTCGGGCATCCTACATTCCCCATTAGGATAGGAATAAATTCGTACGTAGTTTTGAGTAATTTCAGTTTTATCTTAGTTTTAAGGTCTTAGAACTCTGACCATATATGAAAATGAGGGAGGGAGGCACGTGGTGTGGTAATTGAAAAACCCATTGTGATAGGGGAAATTAGGAGTCCCTATGATACCATGTGCTACCTAGGTAGATTTTAGGTCGAGGTACCGAAAATTAATGTTGAGTTAGGCCCAAAGAAAAGTGTGTGGAAATTCCTACATACCCCCTTATGATGGGGACCAAGCCATATGTAGTTATGGGTAATGTTAGCTGGATATTATTTTTAAGGTATTATAACTCAGACCATATATAGAAATGAGGTAGGGAAGAACATGGTGTAGTAATTACAAAACCCGATTGGAGTGAGGACTGTAGGAGTCCATATCACAACATGTGCCCCCTAGGGAGATTTTAGGTCGAGAGACAGAAAATGAAAGTTGAGATAGGCCCAAGGAAAAGTGTGTAGGAATTCCTATGTAACACTTTATGATGGGGATCAAGTTTCATGAAGTTTTGGAATTGACATGATAGGGTACCAATGGCCAGGACAATACTTTCATGCAGGTTTGGCCCACACACCAAAAGTAGCAGCATTCGATAGGTCTTGTTTTTTACTTAGGATGGACGTGATTTTTTGTGAAGAAAAAATCCTTGGATGACAAATCCATCCATCACTACAAGAATTAATCCATATGATGGCCCTGAAAAATGACATGGATGTGAACCAATAGCAATCATGATGTCCCATTGAGTGTGGACATCATAATGTGGTGCCGTTTTTCATTGTGTGTCTAGGAAAATAATGTCATAGTTTAGGGTTGTATGATAGGACCAACCCCTGCATTTTAACATCTTTTAGTAAATAAGTAATTGTTTAAAGTCATGTGGGACTAGGTAGCATAGTTTAAGGTCATATTTATTGGACAAATATAGAATAAATGAGGTTTCAAAGGGTAATGCGCATGATGTGATAAAGCATACCCAATGTAAATGAGGAAGAGGTCCACACCACACCACACACAATTCTGAGAAAGAAAACTCAGGCCGAGGGGCCAGAAAAGGTTATAAAATATAGGGATGGACCAGTGGATGAATCGTCTAGGTTTTCCTACATATCCCATGAGGATGTGAATCAAACCATACATAGTTCTGAGAGTTTAGTGTAACGTCATGTGGGACAAGAGGCATAAGAGACTAGCTCCTAGAAGGGACTACGTTGTGTGACTATTTCAAACCCAACGTGAATGAGGACATAAGACCACACACACCTCACCACTCAATCCCATGAAAGTTATGGCATAAAAAGTGGAACAGAAGAGATAATTAGTGGAACCTGAGCCGGACTCGAAGACAACATGCTTGGGAATTACTAAATATCCCATAAGTATGGGAATCAAGCTATACATTGTTATAGAAGATGCAGTTTTTACACCATGAGGAAAGGATGTAGAGAGATCTCAATTTAAGGTCTTAGAGCTCAGACCATAAAGAAGCCTTACAATTCCAAATGGATGAAAACCTCGACCAAATCCATAATCCCATGTAAGCAACGCTCGGTGTAGAAAACAAGGGAAGAGAATGTATTTGCAACAAACAAAGTACATGAAAATGGGAAAACGGTGCAGAGCCCCGAATGATGCCTCACCATGGCCTTGTCCTCTTAACGCACAAACACACACTTAGGGATAACACCAAGAGTGTCGAAATTCCACTTGGACATGATGGAGTGGAAAAGGATATGAATCATGCAACAAATATTTGGGCTTGATGGGGTTGCATGAAGATGGAGGATAACTGTTGTCCATGTTTGAAACACATCATCCATATCATGTGACTTGAAATGGGAACAAAAAATGAGCATCAACCTCAAACCATATTCAAAATCCAGTACTTGTATCAATTTGTTGTTTTAAATTTTCACGGATGTTAGCACAGGGTTAAATAAGGGCACTGGGGCCTAGCATCCATGACATTTGGGGGTCATTTCGAAAGTGAAATAGGATGAAATCCCAAATTAAGGAGAAGATGAAGCATGAAAATGGATGATAACATGTTTATGAAGAATCCAATACTCTAGGTCCTAAAACATAGTGCTCTCGTGCACATTAGTGAACTTCTAAGAGGGTCGAGGGACCCAATTCAAGAGAAGACACCTAAAAAAGATGAGTGCATAACATGGGGAGGAAGAGCTCTCATGTGGGAGCGGTACCTGGCATAGTTGTTACAAACCTGAAGTGAATGAGGATGTAATCCCATACCACACCACATACCTCCACCCAATGAACTTAGGCCAAGGTTCTAAGAATATGAGGTGGTTTATAAGAAATAGTGCTGGACCTGAAGACTAAATATTTGGGTGGTCTTATATATCCCATGGGGATGGGAATCAAGCCACACATAGTTATGGGAGATGTTGTGTAGTTTTATGTCACGTGGAAAGGGTTCAGGATGAAGGAGGGATGTCTTAAGGGAATATGTGTGGCGTGGAAAAAATATCCTCACATTAATGAGTACGTAAGACCATACCACCCCACACAATATTAAAAGAGAACTTAGGATAGGGAGATGAAAAGTTCAAGTGACCTGAGGCTGGAAGTCCCAACCAGTTTGCAGTTTAATGTCTTGTGGTGAGGACAGTGGCGATCTTAGTTTAAGGTCATAGGGCTCAGACCATAGATACTTGACCCTTTATTTGGTTATTACCTTACCGAAGATCTTAAGACCATGTGAGAAATTCTCAGTGTAGGAAACAAGGAATGATATCAGGTTCTACCTAGAATACAAGGTAATTAAATAAAGGAATGGGATCATATAGGGTCGAACCCAATAAATATAACTCTCATATTTTAGGAAGATGGATGTTTGAAGAGATAGTAGGAAAAAATGAATCACTGAAACCAATATTTGGGACATACATGAGTGTTGATAATGATGGTGGATAGCAGTTGACTGTATTAGAAACACAACATATGAATCATGGGACCTGGAATGAGAACAACAAATGAGCATTGACCGTCGATCATAGTCAATATGTGAGAAATATATCACATTTTCATTACATATACTCAAGGATGTTGGATCAAAATGGTAGGAGAGACCTAGGGCCTAGTAACCATGCTGTTCAGGGGGCTTTTTAGATGTGAAATATGGTGAAGGCCTAAATAGAGGGGATGCATAAAGCATGAATATTCCTGTTCAGTTTAACGTCATGTAAGATGATGAAAGAGGTGGAGATATTTGAGGAGAGGGATACATGGTTTGGTCAGGATTAACTCAATGTGAATGAATGCAGAAGAGTTCACCACAAAATGTGTTTTGACCCAAGGGGAGATACTAAAGTATGGGAATGGGAATATAGACTAAACATTCAGGTGTTCCTACATATCCCATGAGGATGGGAATCAAGCCATATATAGTTATGGAATAGCCATGTAGTTTAACGTCATGTGATGAGGATATGGGGGATAAAATAATGAGGAGAGGCACATGATGTGATCATCGTATCCCGGACATGAGTTGGGCTAAATAAGTCTAAACTGCACCATGTTGGATCCTCCAAGGAAATTGCACATAGGGGGTAGTCAAAGAGAAAAGTTTGGGTGATGGACTATAAGACAATGTGTCTGAGTGTTTCTATGTATAAAATGAGGGTGGGAATCAAGCCACACGTAGTTCCTGAAAGTGTAGTTTAATGTCTTGTAGGATGATGGATATGGGGATATCTTAGTTAAAGGTCATAGTGCTTGGACCATCTCATAATTTATTATCATGCGAGATGAATTCAAGTTAGTTTTATATCCTTTAGCTTAGAAGGATCACGAATTTTAACATCGCGTGGTAAATATATCATAGTTTATGGTCATGTAGGAGAATTTACTCCGAAAAATTATTTCTTGAGGAATTTTTCCTTGGTGGGAGGATTTATACACTCACCATCCATGGTAACCAGGAAGTAAACGCCATTCGGGTAATCCATATAAATGATGTAAGGACCTTCCCATTTGGAATCCATTCTTGGTGGTTTCCTACTTGGTATCATCGGCATTCTCAGATCCAACACTTTATCACCTTGAAAGAAAGAGTAGAGGCCAAAGCCTATGCCTTTCAAGATTGTGTAGGGCACAAAGCTTATTCCCGTCGAGCAATTCCAGTTCATCCAGATGGACTAAAAATTCCTTATCTGGTGCTTGATGATCATAGATAGTTGTGAATAATGAAGTAAAATGAATCTTGATGGGTAGGATGACCTCTGTTCCATACACCAGAATGTATGGGGTCACCTGGGTGGAATTAAAAATCATCATCCAATAATCCCAGAGGGGGTTGGGGAGTTTTTCCGTCCAAATATTCTTTTTCGGACCAACCATTTTCTAAATGATGTTAGAGAGGTTTTTTTAATGCCTTGATTTTCCCACTTTTTCTGTGTGTGATATTGGGTTGTATGGTAAGAACAGATGTTGTAATTGGCGTGAAATTTATACAAATCAGCTACTCAAAAAATGGTGCTGTTATTAGTGGGGATGACATGAGGGAATCCAAATCGGTAGATGATGTTGGAGGTCAAAAATTAAATGATAGAATGGGCCTTGAACTCCTTGAGTGAAACTACCTCTTCCAACATATAAAATAAATCTTTAGGGGTCAGGATGAACATGCACTGGAGAGTTGTCACCAATGAATATGGTTCCATGCCATAGAGTCCCCAGAAAACAAAGGGCTATGTGTACTTGATAGTGTGGAGAGGATGTGGTGGCTGATGAACTAAATTATCATTGATTTGGCATGCATGGGCCTCTTGAAAAAATCAATACATTCACAAATCGTGGAGGGGAAAAAAATACCCCAGTCTCTAGATCTGGGGAGATAGTTTTGGCCCGGTCTAATGAAACCCATAGAACCAGCATGAACTTCCTGTATGACTTGAGGAATCTCACCTTCTCGAATGCAACGAAGGAGAATCCCATCAAACCCGCATGTTTAGAGGATCTGCTAAGGATTGGGATCACTTTGGTGGGTAAAATGCAATGCACGATGCAAGATTTTCTCATGCTTGGATTGATCTTCCAATAGACTACCATGCTAGAGGTACTCGATAAAGGGGGTACTCCAGTTTGGATTCACTTCCAACACTACATCATGGGGACCTGGGGACCCTAACGTGGAGGCACCAGTGGTATGGTGGCATACCCACGGGTTATCCTCATCATCCCGAGTGATGTGGGTGATGAATATCCATTGTTCCATGTGGATAATCAAATCATCATGATTAAGATCTACAAGAGATGCTGCTAGTCTGGACAAGGTGTTAGCTCAAAAATTCTAGGATTGATGGACATGGGAAACCTCTTCCTAATATGGGAACTTAGCCATCAACTGGCGGGTATGTTCCAACAACGGTATGCGATCTAACTTCTTGACGACATAGTCACCGTTGATCTACTTGATGGTGAGTTTAGAGTCCCCTTTAACATGCATGTGGGGAACATAAATCATGAGGGAGATATCGAGGCTAGTAATGAGACCCTGATACTCTGCCTCATTGTTGGTAAAGGCTTCTGACAACTAGAATGAATACAGAAAAACAACTAGTGTTGGCGTGATGAAGACGATACCTAGTCCCACTTTATTGTGTCTTAGGTCATTGATTCTTCTTCTTGTAGGTATTTAGGAAGTTCCATAAACATGATTTTTTTTGACATGGAACGTCTTGGTCGACCAAGATGATTGCCTCATCTTGAAAATCAAGGTCCAAGGAATGGTGTGTGGAAGCTGGATGGGTGGCAAGGAAGTCTTCTAATTCTTGCCCCTTAATATCCTGCTGGGAGATGAACCCGAAGTCAAACTATTGGAGGATCACTTCACACCTTGATAGATGGCCTATAAATATGGGGCAATTCAGGATGTACTTTAGTGGATCCACTCGGGACACTAGCTGTATCTCATGGTGCAGCAAGTAATGTCGCAATTTTTTGCACTATGAATACTAGATCAAGGAAAATTTTCTCAATATAGGGGTATCTGGTCTCCATATCGAGGAGAATGCAACTAATATAGTAGAGAATGTTCTCTTCTCCCTCATTTTTCTTCTAGGGTAGAATGGTGCTAAAATATATTTCAAGGGCGGTCACATAAAGGAACAGTAGATTTCCAGAAAAGATTGGAATCAAGACTGGAGGCTGTAACAGGTACAATTTGATATCCTTGAAAGTAGTATGAAATTCCTCATCCCACTAATAAATAATTCCTTTATTTATGAGATGAGAAAAGGGATGACACTTTCGAACTAAATTCACAATGAATTAGTGTATATAGGCCAGGTGTCCTTGAAAGGATCTAAGTTCACGAATGTTTCTTGGGGGAGACATCTAACTAATAGAATTAATATTCTCTAAATCGATGCCACTATATCTGAAAATTAAGACAAGAATATTTCCAGAGGTGACCCTGAAGGCACACTTGAATGTGTTCATATTTATATGGAGAGAATGGAGGAAGCCAAACACTTTCTCAAGGTCTTTGAGATGGTCTTGTAACTTGAGATATTTGAACACCATATCATTCACATAACATTACACCAATATCTTAAGGATCAGTTTAAATATGTGATTCATGGCATGATGATAGGTGGAACTAGTATTCTTTAGATCGAAGGGCATTACATGGTAGTAGAAAGTTCCACGTGATTCCCTAATGTCCATAAACTCTTCTTCCTTGGGGGCCATTCCAATTTGGTTATACCAAGAATACCCATCCATTGATGAGAGAGCCTGAAACCCAATTTTGGAATCAATAAATAGTTCCATTATAGGAAGGGGAAATAATCCTTCAGATAATGACAGTTGAGATCTCAAAAGTTGATGCAGACTCTGATCTGTCCATTCTTTTTCTTAACGGGAACAATGTTATCTATCCATTGGGGGTACTAGACCTCCTTGAAATTTTTTTCTCTAATTATCTCATCGTCCTCAGCCTTTACTATGGCCCCATGAGATAGCTGCATCTTTCTAGGAGGTTGTTTGAACCCACAATATTTTTTCAGAATACCGAGGTGGTGGATGATGATCTAAATATCTAGTCCCAGCATCTCATTATAACTTTAGGAAAACACATCACGATGATGATTTAGGAAGTCCATGTACTGCTCTTTCTCTTCTATGGGAATAGAGGTAATGCTTAATGTGGGGTTTGGATCCGTCTCGTAACCGAGGTTCATCTATACCAATTCATCAACTGTGGTGGAGAAAACCTCTTTGAAAGAGGGAGGAGAATCCCCCAAATACACTTCTTCATTAATTGAGGAGGGATACCCAGTGAGAGGAGATTCCTCTTAATAAATAGATCCCAATGGGATGTTAGGGTCAGCCTGAGCAGCTGTGGACACCACAACGAGGGGGGGGGGGGGGGGGTGGCTCTTGTGCTGCTGAAACAATATCGATGAAATCTATCAACTTGATCCCATATGGTCATCGACCCAATAGGCCACGCTTGATGATATCAAAGTAATAGTGGAACATCAGCTTGAGCCAGTTTACGTAGCCTAGTGAAACAAGAAAGTATGACGTATTGTCTTTTCCGTGGGATAGACATCCCGATACCTTATATGAATAGTGGGCTCTAGGATCACCCGAACCTGATTTGTATATAAATATGAAGTAATATTATAGTTTCTCATAGACTTGGGAATGTTCTTCACCCTCATTCTAGAAAAAAAATTCATTTCCCCAGATCCAGGGTCATAACATCCAATCAGGGGATCGGGAAAATGTTTCCATCATCCAGGTCTATCCATGGGTTGATCACAACCATAGTGTATTAAACATTGTTATCCTGAATCTTTATGTCATTGCTCTTGTAATAGTTTTAATCCATGAAACAGGCTTCACAAGAGGCATAGGGAGTAATGTTACCTTGGAGTACACCCACTCGCCCATTAAGGGGATACTTAAGGAATTGGTGATATGAAGAACAGAATGCTGCGTGTAGGTGGAGCCATGGCCTACCCATCAATGCATTATAGGCAGTGTTCTACGAGACAACCATGAACTCAGTGCTGGATAATAGACCATTGAACTAGGTCTTCAGGAAGATCTTTCCAACTGGTGTATGTTCCATCTTGCTATAAACTTGAATTTTTTAGGTCAGAGGGGCTTATATCCTCTTCAGACAACACCATTTTCAGATCATCTGGGTCAGGATAAGATTGATCCCAAAGTCCATGTCAACAAGACAATGTTGAACTTCCACTCCATTGAAGTGTCCATTGATTTACAGAGGGAGGATGTGCCCCTATATGGTAGAGACTTCAACTTCTCTAGAGAAAGAGATGATGGATTAACTTTCTACATGCTTGGATGCCTTAGCATGGAAGGCTTCTACAACTTCTACATCCGTCTCATACTGGAGGGGGATTCTTAAAGTCTTATAGAGGGATTCACCCATATACACTAACAAGTGGAGAAACTTGAGGATAGAGATACTTATATGAATGTTGGAGAGATGCTTAAGGATATCATACTTCCATGCCAAGTGTGAAATTCTACTTATATGAGGTCATTCTATAGCTGGAGGTTTGACAAGCCCTTCCGACTGAACGGGCAGCTGAGTGGTGCTGGGAATGTCTCACTGCTTGCTAGTCAAATATCATGGAGCAACTACCAGATATGGTATAGAGGACTGAGGCCAGTCTATAATAGAGTGTGGAAGATCGCAGCATGGTCAGGACTTCTTTTCCTGATCAAGTAACACAAATAGTGGTAAAGGCGTACCAGTTAAACTGGATGGGAAGGATGTACATGATGAGATCTCCAATAGACCTGCTATCTAGTGTCAGTGGAATGCATAGCCTAGATGGAAGTATTTATTGAGGTATTCTAAGGATCAATATAAGCATGACTACATCGACGTTGGTGATGGTTGGGGATGTTGAGAGGGTCTGTCTAGGGCTCCTCATCATCAGGAATCATGTCAGGGTTTACCAGCTTCACAGTGTTAACCGAAGTGTAGCCTTAATCATCACATGAATAATCCTACCCCATTGAAAGGATTTTGGGGGTAATATCCATTTCTGTGGGCATTAATTCATCAAGATTATGGGATGATGATGACATCGGGGGGGGGGGGGACTTTGTTTTCCCTTGCATCACCGATGCTTGCTCTTCTGAGAAGAGGAAGGCTGAGATATCAACGCAGAAGTAGTGTGCATGGGTGATGTGACACATCCTGAAGGATCAGGTCAATCAAGACATGCATGAATAATACTACAGGAATGAGCAACTTCTTTACAAGCTATCCAGTTGTCATATTTTTGAGACCCGCGGTTAGAAACCTCATGCCACTCACCCTCTCTGTCGGTGTCACTATCTGGCATCACAAATACACATGAAACCTATGAAAAATCTGGGCCAAATATGACTATGTTTTTTGAAAATATTCTTGAATCCTGTAATTAAACACATATTTCTTTTTAAGGGTGCTCCCCAGGATCTAGTGATAGGGGTAGTAGTTGGGGTTATCAGTGAGATCCGCCTATTCAGGTCTCCTGCATTCAAAGAACCATGAATTCATTATTCCAAGGCACTTTGGCAATAACTAGGGACCTAAGCCTCATGTAATGAGTAAGTATGGTTTCTTCTATCCATGAATGGAGATTTGGGTGCTTGGAGCTGATAAGGGGAAAGAGGAACCTATCAAGGAGGTAGAACATGGTTATCTCTACTAGGTTGTGGTGGTGTGTTACGTGGGGGCACTGTTGGACCGGAGGCTGCGCCTGAGGTGGATGGCCACTGCAAAGATGGGGAGGTGGCTCCACTCATAATAACTCTAGCTTCCTAGGGTCTCTATTTGTTCCACCGTTGTGGGATCGGCCTTTTCGGACCTTCTCACAGGAACTACATGTGGAAATGGATGAGCCTTCTTGGCCTAATGTAAGGATTCCTCTAGGCATTGGGCCTTATTCGAGAAATCATAGAATCCCCCAGGGTAATTATGAGTAATGAAAGAGGGGACCAGTTCTGTTTTGACATTCCCCACACACATTTTCTGCAGCTATTTCTGAGTCAGCAACATATTCAGGGTGTAGGTGAGGCCTTTCCACTAGGCAACAAATTCCACAACACACTCGTTAGGCCTCTACATGAACTTGAAGAGGTCTGACATACTCATCTTCTAGGTGGTAGAGCTTAACTAGTAATGAAATTGTCTACAAAGATTTTCCCAGCTGGCGACCGACCCAATGGGTAGATAGTTGTACCAAAAAACACATTCCCTTCCAATGTCTGTATGAAACATCAGATCATGGAGGCCTCTTGCTGCACTAGAGTTCCCAGCATAGGTCCATACCTTGAGATGAAATGGTCTAAATGTTTTATTAGATCACCCATCCCATTAAAATGGGAAAATGTTGGATTTCAGAAACCTGGGGGTGCTGGCATATCATCCACCCATGCTGAATATGGCTTGCCATCCAGAGGGATTTCCACTTGTTGAGTTTACAACACCTCGAGGTGATCAAAGACCAACACCATCAGATCATCTAGGATGTAATTCATGTATTGATGAGGTTCTCTAACTACCAGTGCTTTGAGAGGTTCTTCAACATGATAAGTAGGCCCAACAGCTTGTGGAGCGTCTGGTGGGATGACCTTCAGAGCGGTTGGGGGAACCTGAGCTGGTTCCCGAGGATTATCATACCACTCAGGTGGATTTGGGGATACATATTGTGCCCTCTTTATATAATCTCTGGCTTATACCCTATCTATGTGGGTAGGATGGTTAGGGTCACTTAGAGGCAACTCGCCAGGGGGAAGTTGTACCTTCCCCCACAACCCTGTATAAGAATCAAAATAGTCTGGACGCCGCTCCATAGCATGTTCATCAAGGAGTAGATCAACCATATTTTTATGATTTGTGAGTTGTTTATGTAACATGACCTTTTTCGAATCATCTTCCATATTATGCACTGATCTAGATGTGTCAGAGAGTTTGATGACCCTAATATTCTCTTTTCCCTTATTTGAATTATGGAAGAGGACTAATGACTCGATGGGAACGGGAAGACCCATTAGATTTGTATGCTTGTGAGTAACCCTTCCCAGTGGATCTAATAGGTGTGGCACCCCCCAGGGGGAAATTTCTCATAAATAATCTCTAGCTCATTCTCTCCCTCTGATAGGGTGGCCATCTTAACTGTGACTCTACCGAAGGGTGTATCCTCAATATCACATTAAAAGTCAGACTGGATTTGGATAGAACTAAAATTAAGGGAGAAATTTTACCCACATCTACAGACCAGGACATGGGTGGAAGATTCCTTGATAATCCCGAGGATCACTTTAAAGATTTGGATGCACTACTGCTGGAGGGTCCGATGGCGACCTGGAGACTCAGGGCGCTGGGCCACTGGGAGTGTAGCCAAGTCAACCATACAACATTGAAGGTCAATATCTTCAATGTGTGTCTTACTCTCGGGGTAATCCACTCGCCGACAAAAGATACATAAGTGAGCCTCCCAGAGGGTTTGACAAAAACACGCGACTTCTTCCTGGGTAACTGATTCTAGCACACTAATGTTTGTGGATACAATTGGCCAAAACATCTCTGAAAAATGAACCACTGTAAGGATTTCCTACAAGCTCCTAGGATCAGACATGGAATTCAACCCTTGGTTACCCCACTCATCAACTAGGGGGGCTACAAGAACAATAACGACACTGAAGTAGACCATTGAGATGGTCGATTAGCGAGTGTAGAATTTGGAAAACGGGCCGACAAGACACCGCGTCTTTGGATGTCCTATGATGAATGCAATGACTGAGCCACCACATCCTGGTAAGATGGTCTGGTGACCATGGTTTCTATTGCAGGGGCCAAGGTTACTGGTGGTGGGCCATGTTGTTGTTCATCCTTTAATGGTCCCCAGAATAACTCTTCATGATATCTGGTTGAGGCAGAGAATGACCCTATTGATGATAGTGAAGATTTCATTTCTAGTCCCTAGAAAGAGGCCAAATCTTCCTCCTCCTATATGTATCTATAGAGGGAGGAAGGAATCTGGTGGACCACACATTCTAGAAGGATGAGGCTGATATGCCTCGTTCCTGCCCCAACCCTCAACATAGAGGATCTAGGTGAGGGTTACATTTCCAAATCGCATTCCGCCTCGGAATATGAGAAGAAGAAGAGCTTAATCATGGTATGAAATATCATGTTATTATTCTTATGGCATCAGCGACCCACCATCCTGCCCCTGGGTGGATCTTCAAAACATGGTAGGATTTTGGATCGAAGTGGACCTTCATCCAAATTGATGCTGGGGAAGATAAGACTTCCTCTAGGGTGAGCTGGGGTGCAAGGATCATCTAAAAAAATCTCATAGGGAACATGGGGAGGACCTCCATGTACACTAGATAAAGCATAAAGGGAATCTCTATAGGGAAGTGCTGGAGTGGGTAGGACCTCCATTGGAGTTAGTGGGAGCATGGGTAGGGCCTCCATGCCTATTTCCTTTGGCAGCATCAGTACGAGGAGCGTCCTCGTACTGGACGAGCTGAACAAGAGTGGGACCTTCGTGTAGTGTTCCAATGAAGCGAGGAAAACCTCCACTTATATGATTTCTAGGATAAGGATGATCCTCATCGACTACTATAAGGACATAGGGAACACCCCCACACTGACGGTTGACCAGATGTGTATCATCTTCACATCAGTGACCTAGGATAGGAGGAACGACATCATACCTGAGGTCACAGGTGCACAAGAGGCTACCACACTGGGTGTCAATGTTTTGGGGAGGACCATTTTTTGGATTAATAGTGGCATGTAGATGAACTTCACACTGATCTTGGTAGCGGGGTGGACCTGCACTCTCATTGGTGGTGGTATGGGGAGGACCTTTGTATTGGATGCCATTACCGCAGGTCGACCTATGACACACACAACCTGTGTCGGTGACTAGGAATGTCGACCCAGCCTGCCTGCGGGGTGGTTGGAGCCTTGATCTAGGTCGAGAATATGAGTACCCCTGCTCATCATAAACAAAGGATTGATGGTATGAATTAGCAGTTTCATGGTCCATAGTAGCCATTGATGTTGACGCCCCTCTGTAGGCGTTCTCCTCATCCAGTCCCTGATGCTAACGTCAGGTTAACCAGACAAGGGCCGACGACACTAGTGTATAAATCACCTGATCCAAAACTTGTGGAGCAAGGTGGTGGCCCTAACGTGGCCTAATGGGAGCACCCCTTGGTGGTCCTCGGGATGGGACTATAGTTGGGCTGACCCGAACTTCCCTCACCTCATTGGCGTTGGGGAGGGTTTCATCAAGGCGCTCTCTGGAGAGTCTCCCAAAAAATTTATAGGTCGGAGTGGGGAGAAGTGGCTCCCTTAATGGCTATTGGAGGCGGCAGTGATTGAGTGGTGCAGAAGAATCCTAGTCATATCAGGCCATATCTCAAGTACGAATAATCCCCACTTCCTCATATCCTCAGTCAAGGTTGTTAATCACCCTTCACTAAATAAATTCAGATTGAGAGATGGGGCATGGGAGCCCAACAACCATGGATATATAGGCTTCCATGGGAGAGATGATTCCATGTATTCTTGTCATGTTGACGTTTCCCCTGCCCCTTCATCCATCGATGGGTAGTTTTTTGGTTCTTGTCATAGAATCTTGGGTCCTAAAAAGTTGGGAGATTAAACAATTAGTGTTGAGATGGAAGGAAAGTGACTAAAATGCCCCAATGCCATTCCGTATTCCATGGTTGGTAAGAAAGATCCATGCTGAAAATTCTGCAGTCCGGGATGTCAAAAGTTCAACTTCCCCAATTTCTAGTGAGTTTCATGCCAAGACCACTATTTCCTTAGCGGGACCTAGTGCCATATAGCTGGATCCGGTGACATGAAAATCCACTGATGTCTCGAACGCTACTAATAACCATGTTGAGGGGAATAATTTCACATCGGGTTCACAATTTCTTTTTTTAATGCTTTCTCCATGGTCTGCATCCATACTTTTGATGGAAACCCAATTTGTGGCCCTGAATACCCAGTTTCCAAAGGCAGGAGACATCTGTCACTTATTCATGGACATTTTCTCCTTGATCAGAATGAGATGATGAGATGTCAGTTCCTCCTTCTATAGATTCCTCCTCAGAACTCATCACCTAGTCTAGGTATCCCTTAAAGATTAAGATGTTATCCCTGAAACTCTTCCTAGTTCCATGACTTCATGGATGTTGGTTAATTATGCTGCTTCTGTCTGGACCTTTTAAGGTGTCGAGTCAGGGCATAAACCTTTGATCAGGGGAGTAGTCATGTTGGATATCACTGGAATGTCTGGACGTTGGAACACTGATGAGTCTGGGTTTCTTCCCCTTATGATAGGTAATCTCAAGGGCGAAGAATCCCTGAGGAATCACACATCAAGTGCGAGGAATTATATACCATAGGCATGTCTCTATGGTTTTCCACAGCTTCCCATTTTTAACATAGGGTATGTCATGATTTTAACGTCTAGCAGAGATAGACCAGACTGATCAGAACACTGATAAGAGTGGATCAGATGTGTATAACCATAGGAGGGAACACTGATGCTGGGAATAACACGTGGTTAGTTACCTGATTGCTGCTAGGAGTAGTGAGAAAGTGGGTGACATAATCTCACTGGGATGTGGTGGCCTAGGTAAGAATCAGGATGGATATGGATGGTTGAGAGTGGATGGATAATGATATGGAAGTAATGTGAGGACAATGGTGTTGTTGGGATTGAACCTCAAAGAGACCTCCTATGTATCCCCATGGAAAGTAATAAAATCCCACATAGTTTGGTGGGGATAAGGGACACTTATTAAGGTGGTTCATGGGAATGGACACATGGATTGGATCCAGAGGAAGTAGAACCTTTGGGGTGGGGAATGACCTTCCGAAACACATAGGATCAAGGGAGAGGCCATGATGGGACATGAGTAATTGGATTGATCCTTAGTGAGGCTTCCCACGTATCCCCATGGTATAGAATTAAAGTTCACGTAGGTCAGGATGTAGGTATAGAATTGGGTTTACACATAAGACAATGACTTGATGATATATTGGGGCTTACACATGGTTAGAAGCCCAGGTTGGTCTAACACCTGATGGGTAGACCAGAGATGTGGGTCTCAACCAAGGGGGGGGGGGGCTACAATAGCTTACGATTGATTGTGTACTAAAATAGATTACCGCTGGTTAAGTTTCCAATGGATTACCTCTAGTTAGGGTTCTAACGGATTACCGCTGGTTGGGGATCCAATGGATTACCACTCCTTGGGGTTCCAACAGCTTACCACTGGTTGGGGATCAAACGTCTTACTGCTGGTTGGGGTTCCAACTGCTTATCACTGGTTGGGGTTGAACCTCATGGAGGGTTCTGGCATATCTTTCCTAGGAGACAAGTATCAAAGCCCATGTCGTTTGGAAGCATACAATTTAATGTCTTGCGGGGTGGAAGGGGGCATATAGATTAACGTCATATAGGATGAGGGTGGACCGACAGGGAGTTGTTGGGACTGACGAGTGTTGGGATTGAACCTCAAAGAGGCTTTTTATGTACCTTCCTTGGAAAAGGAAATGATTAAAGTTCATGTAGTTCGAAAGGGTGAATACAGTTTAACGTCATGCCAGAAGAAGGTGGACGAATGTGAAGTAGTCGAGACCAATGGGTATTGGTCATGAACCTCAAAGAGGCTTCCTATGTACCTTTCCTGGAAAGGTAAAGGATCAAAGTTCGCATAGTTAGGTATGGTTGAATATAGTTCAACATCCTGTAGGATGAAGGTGGACCGATGTGAAGTAGTCGAGACTAGTGGGTGTTGGTCTTGAACCTTAGGGAGGCTTTCTATGTACCTTTCCTAGGAGGCAAGGATAAAGTCAACATAGTTCGGTATGGTTTGGGGCTTACAAGCTATGAAATATCATGATGGATTCCATTTTTAATGCTTACTCTTAGACCATGTGAGTCATGCTCTGTGTGAGAAACCAGAGGCAACAAAGATTTGACGATCACGTCATGGAAGGTGCGTCTGTGGAAAGCGGAGTGGGGATTACATGTAGTTAGCATCCCCAAGAGGATACAAGGGCTTATGCATGGTTAGTGGCCCAGGGAGATGGATATTTGGACTTACTCCATGATATAGGACCAATGGGAGTAAAACCCAATGGGAGAGGGATGGGGTAATGAAGCTCCTGGTTCCTATATCTCCTTTAGTCTTTGGCACATAAGAAGAGAGGAGGATCATGAATGCTACCTCCCACAAGAAGAGATAGGGGTTTACACCAAGATGGTTTCCCTTCCCTATGGACAGATACCACTCCAACAAAGAGGATCTCATTCCATGTGAGGGAGATCTCACTCTTTTGGAGATGAGTGAGTGTAGAGACTGTCTGAGGTGGGTCATTATGTGTATATTGCATATGGAGAGGCCACAATTTAATGTCATGTGATGAGGATGATGGTGTCTGGTAGTTAAAAGTCCTGCAGCTCATACGAGGGGGGTTCAATCCACACCCCTAGTAAATACATGAATGATACCTACCCACCCTTGGGAATGGTATGGAATCATCAATTCCATGATGAGGCAATTCTATGGATTGATCCATTAATGGGATCAGGTTACATGGCTATGCGAATAAGAAATAGCCGTTGGTGCTCCTATGCGAAGCATCATGAGGAAAAGAAATGAAATGTGAAGAACCACCCAATGTACCTTGAAGTCACTTCATAAAAACCATGAGGGTCATACAAGATAAGGGTTTATGAAGAAAATGGGTTCACAGGAAAGGACCTTGTGAAGATCTGGTGCTCCACGTAGTAGAGGGACTATGCGAAGGGGTATTCTTCGCAATATGGGGTGGCCTATCCAAGGAATAGGGTGTAGATACATATGAAGGGTTCTTAGTGAAGTATAAAGGATTTCATGGAGTAGAACTTCATAGAGAAAGGGTCCCTTTCAAAGATTATTACTGCGAATAAATGTGCTTCATGAAACATAGTGGCTTTGCCTTAAAATGTGGTCCACATTTGTATAGAGGGTACTTCATGAAGCTTGAGTTCTTTGTGAAGAACCGAGTCCCATTAGGGATCTCCCTCCATCACGATAGATCATGGGCTCCATGAAGGGAATCCTTGCTAGAAGAGGGGTAGCATTTGAGCTAAGTTAAAAGTACTTAATAATGATCCCATACCATAAAGAGCTCATTTTTCTCGAGGTATTTCAAAGCAACAAGTGCTTTGTGATTTGAGAGTTGAGAAGGTGAAAGGGTGGGTATCCGTCCTTTGGGATCAAGGGGAGTTTGGTATTTATAGCCACATGGAACTTTACTCTCAGCTGTGGATTGAGTCATGTTTTTCATTACTGCGGAGTCGACCTTCATCCCATCAATGGTGAGGACCTCTCATTAGTTTCCTATGTGGTGCTCAAAGAGGCTTCCATCAAGTTCCAAGGGTTCATAGAGGTTGATTTGGTTCCCTCTGTGGCACGTAGCTTCCCATCAATTGCATCATAACCGTGAATCCTCCAGCCTCTTTTACTGTATGGAGACTATGGAGGTGGCTTTAGCTTCCTGCCGTCTGTGGTGATGAGGGGTCTGAAAATGGGCTTTTCAAGGCATCCCATTTAACACTTGTTTTCCACTTTCTTTACTTTCCCTCTTCATGCATATTTTGGTTCCAACATCGTGTTATTTCCATGTTAAAGGGCTATATTACTTATGAGATAAACCTTCCAATGTCCATATCCTCAATGAAGAACCTTCGAGTATCCACTATAGATGTAATACCCAAACCTTTTAAACTTTGTGGGATTTGATTCCTATCAAAATGGTATATGTTGGAAGCCTCCCTAAGGTACAAATCCAACACCCAAGTTCACCCAAATATTATATAGGCCATATCCCAACTAGGGTCATATCTTACCTGGAGGGTTATATTCCTTCAAGTTTCTTTCTGTTACCATCCTTATTGGGTAACATTCTCAGTAAGATCATGTACCACACTTGGGAGGCCATATCCCTTCCAGATCTTTTGGGATGCTTCTATGTAAGACCCACATTAGCTTTTGACTAGGCATCTTCCACATCATTTCCAAATGAAGTTAAATAACACAGTTTGTTTTTTCACAGGACCTTAAAAGGTATACTGTTTCCCGTTAAGTAGAACCAAACTTTGTGGGTTATGATTCCTTTCAGAAGGGTACATAAGAATACCATTTAAGGGGCCTGATCCTAATATCAAAACAACTCTGATCTCCCAAAAACATGATAAATTCAAAAGCGACCAACTATGTAGATTAAAATAAGCATAATAATAATAATCAACAAAATAATATATAATTTGATCACAAATAGGTTTAATTGATAGAGAACCTCAGATACATGCATATGTATCCCTTGATGAAGAACCTCATATACATATAGAGGATTCAAAATTCAATACATGATTATGACTGGTTATTAACTTAATGGAAACCTATAATTTATATTTGGGATTTTAAAAAGGATTCATGAACATGTATTAACTCAAATCTATAAGAGATTCCTAGAGTAGGAAATAATTACCCCAAAAGGGTGTGATAAGCCCGACCTCCCATCCTCTTGACCAATGTGAGTTATTAAGTGTCATTTTATAATTTCCATAATAAATTACTACCTTTAGAATGTAGGTTTATGAGTCATACCAGATATGAGATCTATTGGGTGTTTTCAGTTCCACGAATAAACCCCGTTGGAAACTGACCTATCTCAAATCGGAATGAAACAAAAAGGTGAACATGATGTAAAGAACTACGAAACACATTCAACCTCACACAATCAATCATCAAGCATCAATTTTTCATTAAAAATAGAAATATTAAACCCAATTTGAAGAATTATGAAACATATTCAACCCCTATAATCAATGTTTGGGTGCCATATTTTTCATTGAAAGAAATACCGATGTAGGTGACCCAATTTTCACCATCTAAAACTTATAACAACAAAAGGTAATATTTGGATCACTTACATTCTGGAGGAACTTTTATGTTCATAGTTTTAGAGAATTATAAAAAACTTGTAACATCATGGATTCATAAAAAACGTGTTCAAAAATATGAACACAATCTCATAGTATAATCATCATTTCACATTCCACATTATTTCATCATTATTATCATCCATATGTAACCCATATATACATAATTCATTGAAACATGATCTTTATAACCTGGGGTAAATGAAAAACTAATAAGGGAATGATTAAATGATTATTAAGGGTAAAAGTAAGAATTAACAATTGAATATAATCAGGGATATTAAGAAGAGTATAAGGGTGTGATAACATAATCAATGTGCATGAGTATAATATAAGCATATTGATACCTATCAATACATGGATCATCAAACCTGAAAACATGTAATAATGCTTTAAAAAAGTTAAGATTCATTAGAATCAATAATAATGATCCATGTGTTATCAATATTGATCACAAGAAACATTATAAACTCATAGAAATCATATATAAAACATATTGGAATATTGGGATGTAATCTTCATAGAACACTTGAAAACTCCTTATAGAACCCTTTCAAATAGAATAACCATATAGTTGACCTCTATATCAAATGAAATGGAGGGCTATCTTGGATCACCCATTTTATAATCTATATCAGGCTCACATAGGGCTATCTGGGTACACCCATCATATAACAATGTCTAGGGACCATAAATAAAGTATATAGAGCTTTCATTATATCGTAAAACTCATAAAAAATCAATATTCCCTTCATAACATGATAAAATCATGGAAAATAAATGGGTTCCATGAAAATCTATTTGAAATAATATTAACCCGTGGAATTGAAATGGGTTATATAATAATCTCTTTGAAACTTGATTAACCCATGGAAAAGAAATGGGTTGCATACCGATCTCATTGAAACATGATTAACCCTTGGAAAAGAAACAGGTTCCATAAAAATATATTTGAAACAATCATAATATATATGGAGAATGAATGACTATGTTATCTTTAAAAAATATACATAGTGAAGAAAAATTATAATCAAGGGATGTTGACATTGATGAATATGGATACCATTAAAATATCAATAAAAATATTTTTTTAGGAAAATACCATTATTACTTTGCAAATTTCTATTAAAAAAATTCACAAAAAATTGTAAAATCTTTTTATTTGAAAATAACATTAGCAACTTATAAATGAAACATCCAGAAAAATAATGGACAATATGGTATGAAAATATGATCATGTTATAAGTTTTAAAAATAAACATTCTTATCAAAACATTTAGAAAAAGTGAGTCAAAAGTGACATGTTTGGAAAAAATTTAGAAATTTCAATTTAAAAACTTTTAAAATAAGGTAAAATTTCATTTAAAATTTATTTAGGAAATTATTGTTTTTAAAAGAACATTTTTTAAAAGATTTTAGAAAACATGGATATCTAGGAGAAATATACCTAATCTAAAAAAATACAAGATCAATATCAATTAATAATGAATTTTTTTATGTTTCTGAAATAAATAAGAGAGGAATTGGAAATTTAACATTTGAACCAAATTCATTACTATATGAGAATAAAAGATAAGGGGTAAAAGAAAATATTCTCATATTATTTCCTCTAAAATAAACTTGAATATAAATAATCTTAAAAGATATAATATTGAAACATAAATCCTTTTACACTTTGGTAACTCTTAAATCATGATCCCTATGAAATAATGACATCAAATTATACTTTAAATACCATGAGAATAAGGATTTTCATGATATAACATATCAATTGGAAGTATATACACCTAAAAAATGAATATACGTTCATATCATAAATGTATGTCTCAAATAAAGAGAATTTGAGATGAATAACCCTTACCAAAATCTTACCATTGAATTTGAGAATTAATCAATGAATCAGTTATCTGTATCAAATGTAAACCCACATAAAAAATAGAAATAAAACTCAATATAATAAAAAATAATTATATTATTATTTATATAATATCAAATAAAATAATGAATTAATATAACCTAAATAAAATAAATTGAGTTGTAAAATTCTCTACCACCAGGTAACATTCATGTTAAATCACCTTGGATGAAATAATTCAAATTAAGACCTAAAATACCATGATTTAGGCTTTATTAATTATATTATAAGTAAAATGGGAATTATACACACCAAAAAATATAAATAAGTTGTGAATATATCATATGTCTCACTGAAGTAAAAGCGAGACGAGAAAATCCTTACCTTGAGTAAAGAATTTCCATGCTTTTCCTTTAACTTCTGTATAATAAGCTTATATAAATTATTTTATTTATTAATAAAATTTTATAATTTTAATACCTTATAATCATATCATTTATTTTATTTATTTTTTATTAAATACTCAAATAGTTAATCATTTATATCCATGTTGGGTGTTTTGGGGATGTTCGATTCATTGTTTCAAAAAAGATTCATTGTGTTAAACATGGTCAAAGAGTTCATTATTTTAAAAATATCCAGAATAATAATCATTAAATAATTATCATATTTATCTACAAATTATACATTTAAAACCAATCATGAATAATGATTATGAATTTTTTTTGTGTTACGATCATGGAGACGGTAGGCCGTATGTATGTATGAGTAACATTTCCATTTTTCAATGATCATTATGGAAAGAATTTATGTGTTATTTTAAATTTACATAATTATAATAAATAAATAATTACAGAATATTGTTATTTAAATATACTCATATATATCATTATTGTGATGTGGTTCTGAAAAATGAATCACATCACTTCATTAAGACAGTAGTCCACACATACACGAACGACATTATCAATTTTCAGTGTAAATATATAAATTATATTATATCTTTTAATAATGATAAATATTTCATTAAAATAATTATGATTTTATGTATATCAGATATATTTATTAAAATTAACCTTATTACCTTCCATGTAAAGAGTTAGTGAAAAATGAATCACATCGCTCTGCGAGGTGGCCTTCCACTGTAAACACTAACGATGTTATCATATCACCTACAGAATGGAATGTAAGAAGCTATGTGTAATGTCATAACTAAATAGGTATAAATATGTCACAAATATCATATTATAATTTAAATACATAATTAAAATAATACGTGATAATCAATGATGGAAAAAAATGACATCAGATCATGAGGCAGTAGTCCTCCTTACACACAAATGATGATTTAATATCATTTTTTATGAAAGTGGAAGTGGATTTATGTTATTAAATTAATATAATAATATATATTTATATATATTATATACGGGATTTATCATTTGATCATAGTTGAATAATATTTTAAGGATTTAGAAGAATAAATAAAACATAAATGCATAGTTAGAAATTTTACCTATTCTTGGACCAACTATTTAGGACTACAGTTATAGTATTCCTAGAATGGATTTATTACCAAAAAAGAATCTATTATTAGTGTATGGAAGTTTTGAATTCATTTGGGTAGGAATTAGATGATAAAAAAGGTTTCTAAGGTGTTAATAATAGAGGAGAGGGGTGTCCTTTTATAAGTGAGGGGAGTGGACAATTGTAATTTTTGTAAAGTGAAAATTGTACCCAGATTTTTAACATGAAAAAAGGATCTAAAATGAATTATTATAGAGAAATATAAATTATAAGGTCTAAATATGACCACAAAGTAGTTTATAGACAATATTTAGGTTGTTTTTACCATTATATTTTTAGCTTAATCCCTGGTAAACCCGTTTTCACCATAACCGCGATAATTTATTTTTTATATTTTCACTATTAATTATGGTCAAAAAATAAGTTGAACTTATTAAAAAAAATATTATTAGTTTTCCAAATATAAAATATATTTTAACAAATTCCATTCATAAAATTTTAAAAATTCATTTTAATATTAAACCCATCGATATAATAAAAATTCCGGTTTTTAAGAAGTGTAATTTTCAAGGAAAAAATGATTTTATATTAAATATATGATTAATAATAATTATTGTATTAATTTAAATTAATATTTATTGATTCATAATATATAAATTTAATTTAAATCATTCCTAATTATGTATTATCTTAATTAATTAAAATGAAAAACATTATACATTTTAAAATAATTTGCAGATAAATATTATTTTTAAATCCCAAAAAAACTTACACTAAAATAAAATATCAATTTGATTAAAAAGAAATTAATTTTATTAAATATAACTAAATAATACTTATATTAAATTAAATAATATTAAAAACATAATGGTAAGTTTAATTTCTTAATTTATTGGAAATAAATGACATATTTACTAAAAATCGTATTTTTCCCTATTTACTGAAAAATCAATATTTTCCAAAAAATCACAAAATTTAACCCAAATTAAATTATTATATTCCAATTTCATAAATGAAGTTAATTTTATAAAATAAATTTTCCAAAATTTCCAAAATTTTATTATAATATGTTTTCATGAAAGGCAATTGAAATCCTTTTTGAAGAATAACATATTTTTGAATAATAACATTAGTTTACAAAAAATATATCTTATTATTCACTAAAAATTTATCAATAATATATATAGAGTACTATATATATATATATATATCATAATTTAGTTAATATTACTCACACACACCTATTTAATTTCTAGGCCATAATAGTTATATATATTGCGGGTTGTTTATGTTCGGTGTTGCATGTTAAATATGCTATCGAACATAGTTTTCTTTTATAAAATTTGTAGGTGTTGTAGATGCATAATTTCCACTATCATTTTCCCAAAAACCACAATTTATATTAATTTATTACAAATTATTATTAGAATTATGGTGATCCTTTGATTTACCCTACTCATTATGCAATGTAAAAATTATATTGCCACAAACATTCTTCTAAACATACTTTATGTCAAGATAATAGTGTATAAAATTAAACATACAATACCAAAGTTTAAAAAATATACTCATTTTCTTCCACCGTTGTTTTCCAGTTTCTTTAGAAATTATACCTCGTACCCTTTTCCCACATTATTAAAACTCATTATATTTAATAAATTCTATATTGACCTCAATTAATGGTCCCGATAATTCTAAACTAGATAACACCTTAAGTTAATTTCTCAATTCAACATATTCTTTGAATTTTTTCACGTTAAACCTGAATTTATAAGAATCATGAATAAATCTATGATGACACATAAAACACCATTTTCAACTATAAGTTAATCATTGAGGTTCAAAATCAAAACTACAATTAGGACAACACAATCTAGTATGAGAGTTCTAAACAGATAAGTTTCCTATTATTGTAAACTCACTCACTATCTACATTAATGAAACATAGATTTTTAATATTTTTCTCATTGTATCATCATATGTTTTAATTCCATCATTTTATAATTCTCATAATTCTTTTATTATATTTTTAAGGTATATATCACTGTCATTTCCATGAATAATCATCAAAATAATTAATGAAATCTTCTTCACGCAGATCTACAGGGGTTTATTATTGGGAATGAAAACAACTAGACATTTTCTATAATCAGTACATAAAGTACCAAAATGGTTAAAACCCTTTATAAGACAATATCAACTGTACATTCCCAATATTTCTATAAAAAATATAGATAAAATGAATCAAACACCTTCCATGATGTTGGATCGTTTATATGTCTCATAAATCCATCATTGTTACTATCTTGATCATGTCACTTCATGTTGTATATTGTCTTAGATTACAAGAATAATATTTTCATGTGTGGTTTCAAAACAAAGTAATGAACTACCTTAATGGGAGTTTTCTCCTTTTTCTTATTTCTAGTGTTTCATTGATTTTCACTCGCATTGTTTCTCATTGACTTTATTTTAATTTTATGGCATCTTAAGAATTATTATTTATCAAAATATTATCCCAAATAAAGTAAGAAACAATTAAGTCATGAATATATCTTTTTATAATAAAATCTAAGTTTTTTAATGATTTTCTTCATCCCATAGAATGATGCAGGGATCATATATTCACTAAATTCATCATGAAGTAACTCTAAAATCATGGAAGCTAATTTTTTAGTAATTTTCCAAAGACACTTGATATGATAAAAATTATGTAAGAAAGAAAACTTGAAATATTTGGAACTCCCTTCATATAGATCTTGTTTTTTTCCTTTAAAAAATTCATAGACCTCATTTTTGGTCAATGATTTTATAACCAAGATTAAAGCTCTCAAGACCAAATGAAGGTTATAATGATCTATTGAAATCATGGATATTTCATCCTAAAAAAATTCAAAATCTTATTTTATCAAAATTTTAACAGAATTATCCTTTTTTAAATCACTTTGTGTTTTTTGACAGTATATTCATTGTTTTTACGTTCCATAACATTCGATTTTCCATGAAAAATACAACATACACATCAATTAGGAAATTTCTTCAATATCAATCACTCATGTAATTCATTTATATTCATCCATCTCTTAAATTCAAAATCATGAAACATACATTTTATTATACCATACATTGGTGGGTTTGTGATAGCATATTCTAAAAATTATTCCAAACCCATGGAATACTGAGGTGTGTTTTGAGGTAAATAAAAAAAACATTATCCATAGGCATTGGATTTTCACTCTTCTCCATATACATTCAAACATAAAGATATAAATGTTTAATAAAACAAGTATAATCAATTTTCAACATCACTTAAATTATTCATCAACCAGGGTAGTGTCTTGATTCAATAAAACACAAATTTTGCATAAAAGTGATTCAATTTGACATAAAAACAGAAACAACATTAATGAGTAAATATTACACATCATAATAATAGGATCAGTTGTCATAGAATAAGGCCAATTTTGTGAGGAGAGGGAAACATATAATGTGGAGGTCAGGGAGATGAGACCAATGAAATATAAATCATATAAGGATAGAGGTAGGGGAAATAAGGATGAGGTAGAGGGAGGAGAACGATGTGGTCATGAGGAGAAGAGGGTTACGATAGAATTGATTCCCTAGAACCAACTTCTATGTAATTATGATAACTTGTATTCATCGTTTTGAACATTAATAAAACTTATTATCACATCATGATTGTTCTTATATGTAACATATTATGTGATAATGCCCTATGAGTAGTTTTACCACTAAAAGGTCATAGGAGTCCCCTACTATGATGTGAACCCAAAAGTGCTATGACACTATTCTTAAATATATTCTATATAGCCAGATGATATAATTTGAGGGAAAAAATGACACAGGATATCAATTCTGGAGACACATAGGAATTTGAGGCACCTTCACACGTTATACACACTTGGTAATATCATGTGTAAGATATTATGAAAACGAGACCCGTTATTAAGAAATCCACATTTACCTGTGTCATTAGATGTTCCTATTTACAGACAAGGGTATTGATCCTTAGACATTAATATTATTATTAATAAGTATTCTGAGTTTCATACTTGGATGTATTGATGAAAACTGTGAAGAAATATGTTCGCGGTGAGGTAGGATATGTTGGGTACATTGTGAGTAATATTTCATTAATAAATAATGTAAGAAAGTTTTTACCTTATATTATTTAATGAATGCTGATATCTTAGGCACTTTTATGGGAATTATATAGCCTAAAATAAATCCATGGTCATGGTGTTCTATAAGAAAGGACGATTTCTAGAAAATAAAAGAAAGATACATCAAGAACATATATCGGTAGCACCATCATGATACTTTCTTGATTAAAGATATCATGATAAAGAGATTATATTACATAATAAGAATCTATATGATGTATAATTTTAGTATGGCATTAAATTCTGTCTCTATGGGTGATTTTTCATGTTTTTAGATGCTAACCTTGTACTCTAGGTTGTTTCACATAATGCCACTAAAAAAGAGGCCTTGAGGGTCACACACTAAGTGTATCCATAATCTCAGTTAAATAAAATATTATTATTTATTATTTAATAATTTGCGTAAATATTATTCTTGCACCTGGTTTAATAATTATTCATGTTTTTTTGATCACATATATTCCATCACCAGTTATTCTAGAGAATATAATGTGAGAAGAATATATAATAAATAAATATTTTCTTGTTAGTGAATATTATATTATATTTTATTATTTATTTGAGAATAATATAGTGATATTTATTTATTAAATAAATAGTCATTTTTCAAGGCCTGATAAATATTGTGGAGGAATGGAAGAACAAGTTTAAAGGTTTGGCGAGAAATAATATATATTTAATATTATTTAATTAAATAATATTTAATTTAATTCACAAGTTATGTTCATGTCAATGAAATAATAATAATATTATTTTATACTTGGTGTTCCATAAGGTATTAAATAAATATTAAAGGGAACTTGTGAAAATATTTATTTCTAAACCCTAGTGGTATCTAAATCCAATTATATTAATTTTCCAATAGAGCCAATTCATTTATGTTGTGAACAACGGCAATCAGAGAGAATCCTTTTAAGACCTAGAGATCTCTCTCTCCAAGAATACTCCCAATAATGGAGAGTATTATTACCCCACATCCCAATATCAAGTCTATAGGGACAAACAAGAATTATTTAGAATCAATTCTCATGGTGGTCAAAGGCGAATGGTGAAAGCGATAGGATCTACCATGCTAGCACCCAAATATTCTTATGGCGAAGTTCAAATATTTTTAGAACACATGTGGATCACTACTAAATGGATTTTTTATTGATTCCTACAACACAATTATGGTGTAACATAGATATGATTTTAAATCTATCAATGAAGAATGAATCCACAAAAGTTAATTCTTTAATTTATTAAATTAATTATAAATAATATATGATGATCCTTCATCTAGTTCCAAATTTTATCCACTTTTTGTTTTTGTGGATTCAATTTCATTAATCACACACTTTATCTTCGTGTAGATCTCAGATTGATCATTGATCATAATAACAAGAAAATTTGGGAATAACCCATCGTAGGCTTCCCTTGCGCTTGGAACCTACACGTGGTATCATAACAGTTGCATATTTACTTAAAGATCATTGATAGATCTAAAATTTTTTCATTTAGTTTCTAATTCATGTTTAATAATTATTTTAATCTGAATTTCTTGATCTTATTATCCCTCTTTCATCTCTAATAGATCTAAAAAAAATTATTAATTTTATGAATGAAATAGAATTGAAGATCTCATTTTGAGGTTCTAAAGATTGTGGTCAGATAAAAAAAGAGTATGTGTTGTGTAAATGGAGTTACACATCGTGTACTAGTGTTCAATGCACTGGGAATTAATTTCAAATTAAATTAAACCGTGTGCAATGAATACATGCGGTGAATTTAATTTTTTATACAATGTGTTGACTAGGCTAGCCTAGAAAACAATCTTCTAGAACACACACCGTATATCCCTTGTACATGGTGTGTATTCCTCTAAGTACTAGATGAGCCAGGTATTTCCATACATTTTCTACCTAACTGAAGACCATGTAACTCAGATACCACATGCCATGTATCCCTTTTTACTCATTGTGTACTCCATTTTTTTGAGTAATGGTTTATACCCTGAGTCCCTAGGGATATACCTCAGATACATGGTGAGATATCTACATGCTATGTATCTCTCTTATACACATCTTATACTTACATACAAAATTTTAAATAATTAAAATTATTTTATTATAATTTGTAACCGTGATCGATATGTGTTTGTGTGTGGTCATTAAGTTGATAAGAACTTCCATGTGATGGGTTTTAATATATATAAATATATAAATGTTTAATTAATTTCCTCATAATGTTCAGATCTATATATCATGTATGAGTCATATTATATTTATTACTCTATGTTCATTGAAGTATAAAACATGATAGAAAAATCCTTTAATTCGTGTAATCATTAAGTCGATAGTACATGTCATGAAATTATGTGATATGTTTTGTATTCTATATTTCCAAGAGCTAACAATATTCAATTAAAATAAATATTGGGTAGATTCTGGTGGGTATTCAGCACATTTCCTCAAAGGTACATTTATGTACATAGTTAATTTTAAATAAATTCACTTAATTTGTTTAAAATTATAATGGATGAGAATATCCAGGAAATTTGGATGAGAATTATAATAAAATAATTGATTAATTGATAAATATAATTAATTTATTTTAGGGTTATTTATTTTAATTAAGAATGTCTAAGAATTTAATGCTAGTTTTATTAAAGATATAATTCATTGCACGCATGTGGGTGATCATGAGAATAAACTAGACCTTTGTATGTGATTGGTTTAATTTAATTTATTATTAAATTAAATTTGAGTGTTGTGTGTCATCACTCGTCTGATTATGTACGCGCCTACGTGCTCCTGGTTTCTTTTTTTAAACCAGTTTTTCCATCACCTATGTGTGAGTAAAATAATATTTAATTAATGGAGATCCCAAGATAGTGGCGGCAGTTCAAGTTTGGAATTGAGATGAAACCAATCCCAGAGAGATACTTAGGTGGATAAGTGAAATCTATAACACAAACATTAATTGGTTCAAGGTGTTTTCCCTCAAGGTTAAAGGGTTAGTTTATCAACCTCTAGATAAACTAACCATTGGTAAAATGTCATGATCATACTACTTTATTATTCTAATTCTTTCAGGTGTCATTTTTATTTCATTATTTATGTTTTTTCACGATCACATGAATTAATTAATTAACAAGCATGCAAGGTATTACTAAAACAAAATGGATTATGTGTAAATATTATCAAAGGAATGATTAATCACTTATGTAAATCCACAAAATATTAAAAATGATGTGATAAATATAATAACTGGAAATTTATGTATAAATGATAAAATTCGCCAATTATATATTAAAACATTATATCCTTCCACTATTTCAGTTAAAATCAGACCACAGTTCAAACTTCCTGACCAGCCAAAGTTGGGGTGCCTTCAATTATTAGGGAATTCTAACATGAAGTTTTGAGTTGAATTAAGTTAGTGCACATCAAGTGTTTACTTTCAATGTAGGACTTGGTGTAGTTGAGAGGTAAGGGTTGAGTAAATCCAATTTAAAGATTTCAGGATTAGGGAGTCCACTCAACAAACCAAGGAACTCTGAGTTAATGCAGTTGAAATTTGGAATTCCTACCTAAAACCATTCAAGTTACTTAACCAAAGCTACTGTAATGAGAATGGGAATATAGATCCTTTCCACTATACTGCCTAATAAATGGGATATTCTGAATCCAATGGTGAGGGATATTGGGTTTTTATTAAATAGTTGGAGAATAATAAAAATAATATTTATTTATTTTTCTAATTTTTTTTATATAAAATACTAAAATTTTGTTTAGATTATTTTTATAAATAAAAATAAAATGAATTAAAACATATCATGATGATCTATACATGATAAGGACAACGTTCTCACTATAAAAAATTTACAAGGGTTGCAAAGGCACTTACAAATTATCCATTACCATGAATGGAAATTGTATGGGATGAAAGAACCTATTCCTAACGTGCTTGGTAATAAGGATATTGATTAAGTGTTAAAACTATATGAGAATCATTTTAATGATTCCATAGATGTTCAATGTTTCATGTTATTATCCATGAACAATGTGATTTTGAAGAAATATGAGGACATGGATTCATATAGCTTGATTTCTCACTATTGGGATATCTATCAAGAGAAGGAGATATAGGAGAGATATTAGATGTCCAAATATTTGTTTAAAATTAAGCTTGGAGAGTTTTCACCTGGTAGGCCTCATGTTGTCAAGATTATTGGCTATATAGAATGCTTAGACATATTAGGGATTAAATTCTCAGATGATTTGAATATAGATCTCATGCTTTCATCCCTTCCCAAGACCTTATATGATTTTATTATTAATTAAAATATGACCAATAATGAGATGTGTCTTTCCTAACATCTTAGTTTGATTTTCCAAGTGGATAAGGACATGAGTTGTGATAAACTCATAGTCCTTATGCTGAATAAAAATAGGAGAATAAAAAAAAGAGGGACAAGACTCACAAAAAGTCTAAATATATCAAGCATCATCCTTCCAAAAAGTGGAAGATCCAAATGGAGGGTAAGAAAATGGAGGTGGTATATTTGTTATTTGGCAGTCAATGACACTAGAAGAGGAGCATCACCCATAAGAAAGGAGAAGCTAAAGGTTCATTCATTATCAAGTGTAATATTTCTGAATATAAAAATTAGGTATTAGATATAGATTTTGGTGATTACATTTGTATCCAAATATATGAACCAAGTAAATTCCAAAAAATTTCTTGAGGAGAGGTGGATTTGAGAGATGCTAATGGTGCGAGACTGGCTACTGTAGCCATTAGTGACTACCACCTTCCATTGAAAACATGAATGATTTTGATTTAAAAATATTGCTATTATGTACCAAAATTTACCAAGAACATAATTTGTGTATCATTCCTAGATGGAGATGGCTTTATTTTCATGTTTAGAAATAAAAGTTGTTTTGTTATAAATACAACATTTTTTTTGGTATGAAACATTTAAATAATGATATTCATGTATAAAATTATTAAAACCAAGTATTGGAAATAGATAGGGAATAATGTTCACATGAATCATATTACACTTAGCTATGGTATCACTATATTGGTCATGTAAACAAAGAGTGTTTGGAAAAACTCTATCAAGATGGATATTTATAATCATCTGAGCTAAGAGCACTTGAAAAATGTAATGCATTTTTACAAGGAAAATTGGTCAAACCATCATTTAGTCAGAAGGGTGAAAGGGCCATATAGCTTCTAGTAATGGTACACACTAATTTGTTTGGACCATTTTCTATAGAATCTATAGGTGGGTATTCTTACTTCATAACTTTTACTAATGACTTGAGTAGATATGGTTATGTCCACTTGATGAGGTATAAGTCTAATTCATTTGAGAAATTAAAGGAATTAGAGAAATAATTAGATAATAAACTAGTAAATAAGTAAAAGAAGATTTGAGAGGACTAAGGTGGTGAATATATTAACAAAGCATTTATCAAATTTCTACAGGTGTTTGGGATTATATTATAACTCAAACCACATTACACACAATAATGAAATGATGCTAGTGAAAGGAGAAAATATACCTTGTTATACATGGTAAGGTAGATAATGATTCATACAGTTATTCCATTTTCATTTTTGGGTTATGTATTACACACTTTGGCATACACATTAAATTGAGTACCAACTAATGAAGAAAAAGGAATTCCCTTCGATTTATGGAGTGGACAAAAACATTTTTTTTCTTATACACATGTTTGGGGTAGCAAGGAATTTGTTAAGGACATCTCATGAAACGAACTAGCACCCATGTCTCCAAGTGTATCTTCATAGGGTATCACAAGGAAACAAAGGGATGCTACCTATACAACTATTACAAAATTAAAGTGATTGTTTCCAAATAATATTTATTTCTAAAGAGAGAGCACATCCTAAAAAAGAATAGTGAGGGAAATATTGAATTTGATGAAGTTGATGGTTAAGATACACAAAAGTTTGTATATGAATAGATTCCATAGGTCCCAGTGGAAGAAGTAGTTCATAACACCCAAGTACTACGTAGAAGCAAAAGTGGGGTAAGATAACAAGAGAGATATGTTTTACTTGTCACTAGGTACGGTGACTCATTATTGGTTGAAAATGATGAACATATCTTCTACAAAGAGGTAGTAGAGATCTCAGAAGCTACTTTATAGAAATAATCCATGTATTCTGAAATGAAATGCATGTATCAAAAACATGTTTGGGTTCTGGTTGATGCACCAGTTGATGCAAAGATCATAGGGTGAAAATGGGTATTCAAGAGAAAACTGGATGTTGAAGGTAAATAAATACCTATAAAATAAGGCTAGTGGATAAAGGGCTTAATCACTATAATGGAATTGAATATGATGAATCCTTTTCACCAGTTTCTATGTTTAAATATATTAGAATTATAATTTCTATAACAGATTACCATGATTATGAGATTTGGTAGATGGATATCAAAACAAAATTACATAATGGGAACCTTTAGGAAGATATCTATATCACACAACTGGAAGGGTTTGTGACTCCAGGTGAAGCCAAAATAATTTTCTATTAGTAGATATCCATTTATGGATTGCAGAAAGAATATAGGCCATGTATTATTTGATTCAATGAACCTATAAAAGAATTTGGTTTCATTAAGAATGAATGCGATCCATTTGTTTACATGAGGTTTATTGAGAATACAGTCATTATCCTAGAAGTATATGTTGATGACATATTACCTATTCAAAATGAAATAAAAGTCTTATAGTATATTAATGACTGGCTAAACAAGTGTTTCTTCATAAAGGACTTAGGTGAAGCAACATATATTCTATAGATCAAGATCACTCATGATAGATCCAAGATGCTATTTGGACTAATTGGAAGTACACATATTTATCATATATTAAAGAGATTTAGTATGGAATAATAAAATAGGGGATTAGTTCCAGTTTCATATGGTTTACATATTTTTAAGAAAATATGTCCCCAAACACAAAAGGAGGAAGAGAAAATGAGTAAGATATCATACTCTTTTGTGATGGAATCAATCATATATGTCATGTTATTTACATGGTAGGAAAATATCAAGCTGATCTAGTAGAACCTCATTGATATACCATTAAGACAATCCTTGAGTATCTGATAAGAACTATTGATATGTTCCTGGTATATGGAAAATACAAGGAGCTGGTCATTAGGGGTTATACTGATGCTTGTTTTCAGACAGATCTGAATGATCTGAAGCCACAATCAAGATTTTTTTTCTGTCTCAATAGAGAACCTGTGAGCTAGAAGAGTTAAAAGTAGCCAACTATCTCTATATTTTAAGGTGTAGTATGAGTATATAGAGTCTTTTGATATAGACAAGGAAGATGTTTGGATACAAAAATTTTTCCTAGATCTTGATGTGTTACCTAGTAGTCGAGACCCTATCACATTGTATTGTGATAATACTGTCGTGGTGAGTATTTAAAAAGAGACAAGGTCACACCAAAAAACATAGTATATAATACATAAATATCACCACTTGATGTAATTTTATCAAAGGTATGAAGTTGCAGTAAGAAGAGTACCCATTGAAGAGACCATAGAAGACCCCTTGACTAAAGGCTTATCTCTGTAAAAGCATGAGTATCATGTGAGAGCTATCAGACTGAAGGTTTTTAGTAGTTGGCTCTAGTGAAAGTGGTAGTCTGTTGGAGTGGGTTCCCTATAACTAACTTATAATTAATTTATGGTAACTTGTATTCATAGTTTTTAATCCTGATAAAACATCATATCACATCCTGATTGTTCTTTTGCGCAACATGGTATACGATAATGTACTAAGAGTAGTTGTGATACTAAAGGGTCATAGCAGTTCCCCACTATGATGATAACCTAGATATTCAATGACACCATTCTTAAATACATGTTCTATAATGAGATTATATAATTTTAGGGACACCAAGGATACAAGCTATTAGGGGTGGATAATTATAGGACATTGGGGAACCTTCTCATGGTGTACACCCTTGGTAATATCCAGTGTAGGATATTATGAGAACGAGATCTGTAGGTCAAAAATACAAATTTATATGTGTCATTGGATGTTCCTATCTATGGTTGTGTGTATTGATCCTTAGACTTTAAGATTATTATTAATAAGTATTATGTTTCATGTACTTTGATGTATTTACAAAACTTGTGATGACATATGTTCATGGTGAGGTAGGATATGTTGGGTGCATCACGAGTAATATTGCATTAATAAATAATACGATAAAGGATTTATCCCTTCTATTCTTTAATGGAAGTTGATATCTCAGACCCTTTGATGAAAATTACATAGCCTAAATAAATCCATGGCCATGGTGTTCTATTAGCAAGTACGATTTCCAGGAAGTCAAATAAAGATACATCTATCACATAGGTTAGTGACACCAGCAAGAAACGTACATAATTTGATATTTTATGATAAAGTGATTATATTACATAATAAGAATCTGTATGATGTTTTATTTCACTAAGGCATTAATTTATTTCTTTATGGGTGCCTTTTCATGTTGCTAAATGATAACCTTGGAATTTCAGCTATTTCATCTAATGCCATTGAGGAAAATACCTAGAGGGTCACACACTAAGTGTATCTATAATCTTAGATAAATAATATATTATTATTTATTATTTAAAAATTTGAATAAATATTATTATCATGTGTGGTTTAATAATTCTTCCTGTTTGTTTGATCACATATATTATTTCATAGTTTTTTTGAGAGAATATAATATGAGAAGAATATTTAATAAATATTTTATTGTTATTTAAGGAATAAAATATTTATTTATTTATTGGTGAATAAGGTAGTGATATTTATTTATTAAATAAATAGTCATTATTTAAGGCCAAATAAATATTGTGGAGAAATCATAGATATAGTTTAAAGGTCTAATAAGAAATAATATATATTGAATATTATTTAATTAAATAATATATAATTTAATTTTCATTTTAAGCGCATGTAAATGAAATAATAATAATATTATTTTTTAGATATGGTGTTATACAAAGGATTAAATTAATATTAAAGGTTACTTGTAAAAATAATTATTTCCAACCCCCTAGTGGTATTTAAATTTGATTATATAATTTTTTACAATATAGCCAATTCATTTTTGTTGTGCACAATAAATCTTGGAGAGAATCCTCTAAAGCTCTGGAGAGACCCCCCTTCATGAACGCCCCCCCCAGAATTGTGCCTTGGTCTTTTGACTGAGGCACAACCTTCTTCAAAAAATGGTGAATGACATAAGCGATAGGATATGCTGCGCAAGAACCTGAAAGATTCTACTACAATGTTCATAGATTTGTGGAACACATGTGGATCACCATAAGAGGGAATCTATTCTTGATTCCTATAGAACAACGACGATACAACATAGATCTGTTATTAGATCCATCAATGAAGAAATAATTCATGCATGATTATTATTTAATTGATTAAATGAATTATAAATAACATGTGATGATCCTATCTATGGTTCCAACATTTTATTCAATGTCTATTTTATTTGATTCAATTCTGTTGATCACAGTGTTTATTGTTGTGTAGATCTTGGATTGAGTATCGATCATGACAAAAAGCAAATCATAGAAGTTTCTCCATCTTGGTAGTGCTTTGTTGTTTTCATGATTCATGAATTCCAAATTGATATTGTTTATTTAAGGGTTATGTTGATGGGGATGTGTTGTTTTACTTATAATTTCATAAAATACTTTTGATAAAACATTATATATTTATATATTTTAATTATAAGAAATATAAATATAAATATATCATGTTTATATTAATTATATAAATGTATGTTTCTAATTAATCTATATGAATAAAAATTATTTTTTGAATATAAGAATGACAATCTAATATCTATTAATAATAGTTTTTATTAAAATATTCTATCAGTGCTAAGAATAGTGTAGACAATGATACACCTTTATCTATGCTTTATGTTTAGTACTGGGTAAGACACGATCTGCGGTAGCAGTGATTTTTAGCACTTTTAACTTGTTTACAATCTCCATATATCCCTATTATCTATACTTAATTTATTTTCAATAAATTTAGGAATAATAGACTATCCCAAGGTTCACACCCTTTTGGTGTATCAAAATTGTCACTACATTAGTGGACCGATCATTTCCAATTCTGAAATTCAATACCATATATACAATGATGAAAACCAATATAAGATAATCAGGCACCATTCGATACATGGACTTTGGTCAATCATGGAGATAGACTATTAAATTAAAAACCTGTATAATATTCATATAAACTTCACGTGCTATTATTATTCGGGCACACTAATATTGAACCCTAATTAAAATAATTATTAATAATTTTAGTTTTAGAAATAATAATTAATTAAAATTATTTAGTTGGATTTATGTTATTGAATTTATAAATGGATTTTAAAATTTTAAATTTATAATTTAAATGAGTTTGTATATTTCTAAATAAAATAGTATTGATTTAATATAAGTATTTTAAAAAAAGATTATAAAAAAGTGAAATATTTATAATAATTATAAAATCATTAAGACACTAATCAATTATAAAACATATCCTAAATATATTTTTAATAATGGATACTAATTTTGATTTTTATTAAAAACATTTAGGAAATAGTGATGCGTTGTGGGGCCCAAACAGATCGTTTTCCCACAAGAAAGAAGTCGAGGGCTAGTCGTGTTTCCATTTATGTTAGCACTATGGTGGCTATATATGGAGACCCCATATGGACGAGTTCTCCTACCATTCTCTCCATGTATTCCCAATGCTCTATTTCTGCCCTTTCTCAGTAACTCTATCTCTTTCCAAACTACTCTCTCTCTGCACTCTTGAAAAGTAGGTCCGCAAAGATGTGATGGAGGCACGACGTAGGGCCCAATCAGATGAAAACCTAACACACTATGATCAAGACCATAGGTGGTGGGGGAGAGGTGTTATTCTAGGTGGGGCAGTCAGACGGTGAGACGACCACATGCTTGGGGGTTTTCGTGGTGCCAGGGCCGGTGTGAATAGATTAAGAGGGGGCATCAGTTAGGGTTTTATGTTCCTGCATCTCCTTCTTTGGAGTTTTTTTAATTTTTTTTGAAAAATATAATTTGTAGTTTTTTTTAAATGTGTCTCAAAGGTTGCTTCACTGCTGCCACCTTTTTATTAAGTCCAAAGGTTACAGCGGAACTTCCACCTTTCTCCAAAAACAAAATAAATCTATTTTAAATATTCTTTTTAATATATTTAAAATTTTAATTTTTAATTTTTAATTTGTTATGTTTATATAGATATCTATATAACAAAATGTTTCATTAGAATTTATCTCTTATACAAGTACGTGACTTTTCTAGACTTTAAAATATAAACTATAAGACAAATATTAAGGAAAATTAAAACTTGAATTAAAAATCTAATAAATAGACTAAAATAAAAATAATTTATTAAAACATGTTGATGGAAAAAACTTATATGATTTCTAATACACCAAATTGAAACATAAAAATGGTTCAAGTACGTGACATTACTAGCCTACAAAATATAAACTATAAGACCAATATAAATGAAAATTAAAAAATGGATTGAATATATTATAAATAGTCAAAAATAAAAATAATTTCTTAAAACATGTTAACAAAAAATAATTTATAATCTTTCTAATCCACCAACATGAAACTTAAAAATGTTTCAAGTATGTGACTTTTCTAGCCTATATAATATAAACTATAAGACCAATATAAATGAAAATTAAAACATGGATTAAACATATAATAAATAGTTGATGTTTTAATTTTTAATTATATGGGTCTTATAATTTATATTTTTTTTGGATTTCAATGTAAATTATGTGGCTTTTGATCCTCCTTGACAATCCTTTTTTTCGCTCTCACTTCTAAGTAACTTTTCTTACATTCCTTTCATTTTCATTTATTTATTATATTTATGAAACTATTTATTTTCAAGAAAATTTTATATGATTTTGCTATATTTTATATTTTATTGACATTTTTATTATACTTTATATTTTATAAGCTTTTAAAGTTATCTACTTGAAATTTAATACTTATTTCTATGTTTAAACTAGTCAACTTTGAAAGTTGTAAAATATAAAGTGTGCCTAAAATATAAATGAAAAAAGAAACACATGATAAACATATATGAAGGGATGATAGTAATTATTTTATTTTCATTTCAATATATATAAAACATATAAATAAACATTTACATACAATTTCTATGTCTAAGGTGAGGATATTTCATCCCACATGGTGGCCTGTGAATAGGATGTATGTTTTGAGTTTGCAATGGAGTTTGATAACCTATAAAGGGATGATCCTTGAGAACTGAAATTTTGAATGCAACATTCCCCATCTTTTTGTCAGTGGGATGTCTTACTATGCTTCTAATCCTTCTCCCACTAGTGTGGTATAAGGACCTTCCATCATCGTAGTGGGGAACCGATCTTGTGATGGAGCTATACCTCAAGTCTGTGATAGATCTAGACCCCAAGGATGTGATGGATATGGACCCAAGACTGTGATAGTTCTGGAACCCAAGGTGGAGAGAATGATGGATATCCTATTAAGAAAGATGGATCCCATGCCACTTGAGGCACATCCTCAATTGGATGATGCTGGACTAATAGAGGGCCAACCTCTGCCCGTAGAACATGTGAGTCCTCACATACAGCATGATGTTATCTATGTCATCGTTGTCCTGGCTCCTCAACACCAGTAAATACTGTAGGATATTCTTCTTGGGTAGGAATTTCCTCTCTCTGGGATGGACTCTCGAAGATGCTCTCAGAAAATTCATGATAAGGTGACATCAATCCCAACACTTCAGCACGGACGACTACCCAGCTAAAGACCCCATCATCCTATTCATCGCTCATGAAAACAAGATGCTCTAAGTGAGTGACTTATAAAGAGAATAAAAATGAATTAGAAAATAGTTCCATAAAAAAACTAATGGAAATTTATTGACATAAAATCTTATGAATCTCCATGCCATGTTGGGTAAGATATAGTATAGACATTTTTCTATACCTTGGTTCATACTTTAACTACTATGATAGAAAGAATCGATTCATCTGTACACCCTAGATATGATACTCTTTATGTCTGCGCCAGCAGTCAAGAAAGCTGGCATGTACTCGGCACCAGTCCTCATCCTGTCTTCCTATGAGCTTCATGTCAGGAAGCTTATTTTTTTTATCTTGGTGGAAATGGAATCAGTTGAGCATAGAAAAAATGTCCCATGAATCATTCATGCTATTTCCATTCAATAATATAGAAGTGAATGAGGGGAACTAAGGCCATAGCATCCTCAAGAACAACAATGAAGTATGGTGGAAACTGGTCCCTAATAGCCCAGTATGGATGCCATGAAATATGAAATAGACATGTTACATTGGTCGAAAAATCTCATTACTAAAAACAAAAATTGATGCTATTGTTAAATTTTTTAGACAGTTATATATTTTATATACGTAATTGGTCTGGTAAGAGATATTCCAACTTGAGCCAATATATGACCAAATCATGTCTTGGAACTGTGCAAGAAATTTTATCTCTCACACCACCTGTAAAATACAACATCGATAGTGATAGATAATACGAAATTAAATTCAATAACCACTAGTATAATCAGAAACAAATAGAAATGGGTGATCATAATAGAGTCCACGTGGAGCGTCATACAACACCTCCATCTTGATTGGCAGACTAGAATGCTTAGGGAGAAATACAGGGATGTCATCTCGTACCCACATCTGATGAAGGATGACACATCTCCAAGATCAGTGCGGTCCCTATGGGATATCATACATATTTCTCTATATGTGAATTCCAAGAAGTCTAATTCCTATCTATACATCCCAGATCAATCAAAGTCCTCTATTAGGGGTAGATACATCATATGAACATGAATCCCTAAGTGATTAGTAAAGATGGTCACTCTAATGATCCATAATATATATGCATGAGCCTAATATATAATAGTGTTTTCATCAGCATCATCAAGTAAATGTGGAAAATGAACCTCCAACCAAGGCATAAGTATCGATGCTCCATCAGTATCCCTGCAGTTGGACCAAATTTCGACACCTAAAAATCGCTAATCAAGGTCGGGCCGAGATTCATGAGTTGGTCCAATAATGGCTTCCCCCTAGATAGGAATACAAAGAAGCACTACCACATCTTTGAGGGTGATGGTCATCTCTCCATCAGGAATGTGGAATGTGAGTGTCTATAGTCTCCACCTCTCTACAAGGGAATAAAGAATGTTATGGTCAACAAATGTGAAATCTAATATGACAATACCATAGTAGCCAGCATGGCACAAGTATGGTATAATAGCATGTGAAGGATTTTTATGATGAAAATGTTGCACTCAACGTACCTTGATTGATTAATCCTCACCACCATCTAACATGACCTGAAAAACATATCTATTTTCATGAGTGAGTAGTATGGTATCAACAAACTGTATATAAACAAATGGAATGAGTCATAAGTGTAAAATTTAAATATGACGTTATGTTAAAAATAATGTTATGACTTGTAGAATACAAGATATTCCATGTTTATTCACATTATTTAATGATGTTATTTTTACCACAATAAAGGGGCATGTATTCATGTTTCATAATGAATATTTCTAACATGTTGTTAATATATGATTTTACCTAGAAAATAGTTTTTTGTGGGATATGGTTTTATATATTTATATATATAAACATTGGTCTTTGTTATGTAGATGTTTATTAGAAAATGGTTTGCCTTTTAATTTATGTATGATTGTCCACATGATGGTATATTTCATAACTATTTTCTCACATGTACAGGTCATTATGTAACACTAATGGAAATTCAAGAATGAATTTTTTGGATATGAACCACAACATAGGAGGAACTGTGACAATGATGATGGTGATGATATAAAATCATTCCATCACTGCCATTGTTGTCACTATTCCTCTTACGTTGTGGTTTATTTGCCACAAATTCATTCTTGAAGTTCAGTTAGTGTTACAAAATCAATTGTACAAACCTCTATTGTTGGTTATGTACTATAAAAATCTCCTTTTTCTATTTTTATAACCTCAGCATAGTAGTACACATAGGTAAAACATGAGTCTATACGTTGAAAATGATTTTTGATCATGATTCAGATAGTGTAACTAATATCGACACAAATAGTTAACCATATAATCTTTATTATACTGAAATTTTATAATTTTTTCTTTTACCATAAAATATGATACTATTATTTTGTTATATAAAAATTTACTATAATATTAGTCAAATAATGTTTTGAAAATCAAGGTAAAGGGAAGATGTTTTTGAGTTTTTTTCATCTTTTAGGTTTTAGGGTTTAGATATTGGGGTTTTAGATATTGGGTTTAGGGTCTAGGTTATTGTATTTTTTGAAAGGTTTTAGGGTTTAGGTTTATAATTTTTGGGTTAGGGTTTAGGTTTTAAGGTTTGGGGTTTATTATCTTGATATTAGGTTATAGGGAATATGTTTTATGTTTCAGGATCATATTTTTGGTTTAACAGTTTAAGTATTTGGGTTTCAGATATACTGTTTTGGGTCTAGGTTTTATTGATTTTTTGGTTTGGTTTTAGGGTTTAAGTTTATGAATTCAAGGGTAGGGTTTAGGGTTTATAATTTTAATATTACGATATAGGGAATATGTTTTTGGGTTTAGTGTTCAGGTTTTAGGTTTTTGGGTTTAGAAAAATGAGGTTAAAAGAAGAGATAAAAACATATAATTTACAATATGAGAATATCACAATGAATAAAGTACATCGTTGTGGATGAGAGTGTGAATACAACCCAAAAATGTTATGGAATTGATTTCGATTATGACCTTATTTATGATATTTTTTTGTATCTCAAACTATGACCTTGTTCTTGAGGCTAGTACATGTCATTCCATATCCTGCTGGCCTTCAGTCTCCCCTAGGGACACAACTAGTTGATATCAGGTATCACTATTAGCAGGCCTTCGGGAATTGGAAAATAAAAAAACCCCCTTAATAGAAATCCATGGTGTAGATCATCAGTTTGAAATTATGTATATCTATTACACAATATCAACATATTCTTCCAATGATATGTCCACAGAGGCACATGTTGTGATGACGTGTGCACATGGAAATCATAAGCAAGAATGTTTCCACATTGAAATTTCCTCATTTCTAGTAATACCACCATTTTCTCACCGATGATATTTGTGATGAGGTCTGAACTCTCTTGAACATCAAATAAAGAGTCTTCTCATCAAAAAGGGAAGACATGATAACCAGAAACTTCTTCAATATTCTTTTCAATCTCTCACTGAAAGAGCCTTACGTACCTTAGCCCCTACCGAATTCCATCTCTTACTGGTTTTTGTCTATGAACAAAGTACATCACGCTATGATATAATGTATCATGAACTAGGTAAGTTATAGGTAATTTTTAATCCCTTTGAAGACACCATTTATGCAATCTATAATTTTTTAATCATGCGTCCATACCTCTTCCCCCCGTCATATGCTAATGTACTTTTTTCTTTTGGAATCTGCATCATATAATCCTAAAATTTTAGATTATCATTATCGATTTCTTTCAAAATGTTCTTCTAACCATCATTGATCCAGATCATGTTATACATAGAATAGATGATATTTCACCTGAATTGATTTTATGTTTATGTTGAAATAGTAAAAAATAACAATGGCATTGTGTACCAAGCCTCGCAAATTCCTTCATCGTTGGTTTTTTGTGGAATTTTTTTTGATTGTTTCTAGAAATGTGTCTAATGAAGAATCGATGACGTGCATTTGGGTATCTCAATGTATCATTATCCACATTTATTACCTCATTTATTTCTCAATGCCGAGCAGATATCAAACAATCTTCTCGAATATTGGTGAAATTGTTGCTGATACATGAAAAAAACAAACTCCATGATTCAGAGTTTTATTTATCTATAATGAAAAAGGAACGTGGGAGAGGTGAAAAATTTTTATATTGGGTTTACTAAATCAACAGAACACCATTTTGTTTTCCATATGGAAACGTTCCATCAATCCGAATCAACTGTTTGCTGAAATGAAATGCAGAGATACAGGGGAGGAATTCCCAGAACAACCAATGAAATTGAACATGAGATGAATCAAGTCAGTTATCTTGAGACACATTTTCATTTGTATCAATATGGAATAAAACTTGTTCATGGTGCCTCAGTATGGCTAGAAATTGTCGAAACACCCAGTAGGATTCATCCCAATAACCATAGAACTTCACCATTGCCTTCTGTCTCCCATACCTAACTTATTATAAGAAATATTATAACTAAATTTCTAGTGTACCCTCTCTTGGAAAAGGGTTATTAGAACACCCTAGAATGTCTTAATCATATCAATGATAATGGATGACACAAATTCTGTATCCAATGAGGTGTGATCTTGTGGTTTTCTTGGATGAATGCAAGTATGAGCTACCTCAATCCTCAAGATTCTACAACCTCCAAATGAAATGTTTGAAATCACCCTTAAGAGGAATCTATAATCATCCCAATAATTATCTAACTATATGTTATATTTACTAGGTATTGATTCCCGAACTATATATATGTAGTGTCTCTCAATGTGAAATCTCATTAGCATGATTTTTAATGAATATTTACTTGGAAAATTCCTTACAACATATAAGGGTTTTTCCATCTCACTAAACCTATTTTGTACAACTCCAGAAAACTCATCTACGAGTGTGATAACATTATGTTGAATTTAGGAAGACCTGTCATAACTTAAAACCAATATGCAAAAAGTAGTGGATGATTTATTGTTAGTTGAGGCCGAAGTACAACTAATGAATTTCTACAAAATTCCTCCACAACATCCACTGGTCCCTCCTCATCAGCACTTTTATCACAATCTATTATATCGTTATTAAATTCCTCATCAGAAATAGGATTGACTTGAATATCTGGGAGATCAACTCAGTTGTCCTCTTTTGCATGATTTTGAATAGGCTCAATTTTATGGGGTGGAATATCTTCACCCACTCTTGTATGTATATGTATTTGTACAAATTGAAATTGCTGTTGTACAGTAGAAACATAAACATGTAACTCCATCATGGTAGCATTTGACCATTAAGAAAATAAATTTATTGCTTGGACCCACTGCACATCAGCAACCAAAGGACAAACTAGATTCCACAATGTTTCTGGGAATTTCCAATGTCTATAGATCATACACTTGATCTCTTGATTTGGTCCCAAATTTAAAGAACCAATAATTATGTCTTGAAATTCACTTAGGGTTACACAATAAGCTATACTTACCCCTGTTATTGGTTGTGTACTATAAGAATATCATTGCTCAGTTTGAATAACCTCATTCTAGTAGTACACACTAAAATACTTTTTTGATCAAGATTATAATAGTGTAAAAAATATTAAAAATAATGGTCGACCATATAATATTTATCAAATTGTAATTTTAAGATTCCATTTTATAACTTAAAGTAATCTAGTAATGTTTTATTATATAAAAGTTTATTAGAATATAATTCTTAAATTTTTTTGTAAACTGAGGTAAAAATAAGAGGAAATATCAAATTAGTTTTTTTATCACTATTAAAATGACAATTATGATCATATAAATTGAAATGAAGAAGAACAAACACATTAAATAACACATTAAATTCTTTATAACATATAAGAAATTCCTTGAATTTTTTTAATAAAATGCAGTTTTGATTAGATGAGTCCGACTTCAGATATGAGGTAAAATATAGATTAATTTTAATTATAAGCTTAATAACATCTTCAAAAGATATGTACATCAATTTAGATCTTTCAAAATATTTCATCCTTCTAATGACATATCTTAGATGTCATTTTAGATTTCATTAGAAGGAAAATATATTTTGAAAGTTCAAAATTGAAGTACATATCCTTAGAAGATGTTATTAAGCCTGAAATTAAAAATAAGTAGGATTTTACCTCATGTCTAAAGTGAGACTATCTCATACAAACCATATTCTTTTGAAAAATGTCAAGTAATTTCTTGTATGATGTAAAGCATTCATGTGTTATTTAATTTTTTTATTCTTCTTCATTTAAATTTATATGATTATAAGTACCATTATCTAATCATTATATGGATGCATTTTTTAATCCTATATTATTCATTAATTAATATATAATTAATCATTACTAATAATAACTATTCTTTATAAACAATAAAATCTTTATGATACTAAAATTTTAAAACAGTTTCTTATATCATAAACTATGATACTAATGTTTATTAATACAATTTTTACTAAGTTGATCATTCTTTAATCATTAGTTAATAATTACTATGTTAATCATTAGTTAATCATTATTCAATCACTCTATAATAATTCTTTATTCAATTATTAATCATGTGACATTCATTAGCAAATTATTATTAGCTTATCATTTTATGTATTGATTTTTTAATCCTAAGTTATTAATTAGTTAATCTATAATTAATAATTACTAATAATAAGTATTATTTATAAAATATATTTAACTAATTAAACTACTTAAAAAATAACATGTTTAAAAATAACTAAAAATAATTCAATTACTAATAATAAATTTCATTATTTAATGTGTTTTCCTTGTCCATTTCATTATATATCTTCATAATTATCATTTTTTCATTGATAAATATACATATTTGATTTTTATTTTCTTATTTATTTTATTAGTTTATAAATAAAATATGAATAATCTAAAGCATATCCCCCAAGAGTGTCAAAATAGGATTGCAACAAGGCCCGTTGTAGTGGACCAATTCATATTCGAGTCTAGCTCAAAGTAGTGTTTTTAGTTTTAACCCTAGGTACATATTTTACAGAGCCACATCCATATTTCTTTTATCCAAATAGGGATTTGATTACATAGATATCCACATAATCTTTATGTTACCAAAATATTACAATACTGAATCCTATGTTATTCTATACTTAATCTATACCACTAATACTAATTTGTATTCCAAAATATAGATCACTAACTAAACAACTTGATCAAAAAAGTATTTATAACCACCTAAATTACTTAAAAACTAAAATATTTAGAACAAAAAATAATTCAATTAAATAAATAAAAAACTTTAAATAAAATAAAATAATACATATAAATGATTCTTTGTCAAAAACCGAGCCTTCTCTTGGACTATAAACTTCACTACACTGAAAAGATTTTTTTTTCAGAGAGAGAAGTAGTGGAATGAAGATAGATGGGGGGAAATGGAAGTGAGGAGATGGGGGTCCATTTTATTGGGAGTTGAGGGAATGGAAAAAAGGCAGAACCCCCATGTCACCTTTTCCATATCATATATCTAGGGCAAACGCGGCAGTGGGGGGTGAGGGGGTTACGCCGCTACCGCCTTTGGGAGTAAACTCCAAGGTGGAATAAGTGATGCCGCCATTAACACATATTGTTTTTTCAAAAATTAACCTATACTTTCAATTTTTTTTTCATAAAACATATTAAAAAACTATCTTTCTCCCTATTCGACTTTCACCTCTCTTCCTTGCCCGACCCAGCGCCCAAGAATCTTCGTGTGAATCCTATGTCAACCGATTCTATCGTCTTTTATTAAAGTATCCATTTCTCACACGCAAGGAGAAGGCATCATCTCCATCTTCAATCATGGTAATCCATGACGCCTCAACAGATTCCCTTACAGAATCCAGCTACAATTAATAGTCCATCTATTTACTCCCACCACAATTATAGAGATCTCCAATTACAAACACTAAATCATTGATGAATTGATATTGTTTTCTGATTTTTTTAGTTAGTAATCATTAAACCATTGGTAATATAACATCCTTTAATCCATCTCATATTTTTGACCAATACTGTTCTAATGATTTGTTATTAATAACTAATTGAGTGTGTTAATGATTAGGTTGCTGCAAATTGATGGGGACTGGAGATCAACTTTAAATAGGATCTTATTTTATGATCTATTCATTAAAATTTTTCTGATGGAATTTAGATAATATATATACATGTTTTTTATAACAGATTAGATTTTATTGGTTTAAAAATTTATAATATTAAAATTCTTTATACGTTCACATTGTCCATTATCGTAGTTGTATAATACACCTAATTAAATTATTCAAAATTTTTAACACATTAATTTGGATATATGTTCATTCCAATCTATTATTTTTTAATCCATTTACGTTTATACACTTGAATTTCAAGATTCTGAAACTAGATAAAAAAATTCAGTTCATCAGTTCAATAGTAGCCTAATTTTACATCCATTATTTACACTAATACATAACTATGAATTATTGTATATACATTTTAGTTAAGAAAAAACTTCTTCTAATGTTTTTCTCCTCATAATCACCATTATTGATAAAAAAATCACATATTCTTATTTAACTATATAGTTATTATATTTGGATAATTATAAGGATGAAAAAATAAGGAAGCTATATGAAAATGGTGATAATCAATAATGAAATGAAATTATGATGGTTATGCATGTTTGTATATATTTTTTGAATTATATTTTTGAAATTCATCTTTATTTTAAATTTATATTTAAATTATAAATTCTTTAACTTCCATTATAATATTTTAGGTAAATCCAATTTCACAAGTTCTTCACATGAAAATAAAAAAACGATGAACATTGTAAAAATTTTGAGGTTATAAAGGTAACATTTCTTTGTAGTTTTAATTCTACCTTTTCATAGTTTGTTAACTTTTTTGTTAGTTTTTTCCAATTTTTTCATTTAAATATATATTTATATTATATATCTATTAACTCTTCCTCTTTTTCATTGTATATTTCCTATACTAGATGGGGTTGAGTGATAAATATTAACTGAAATTTATTTTAATCTTGATATTGGGTAATGGGTTTATAGTGGAATATTGTGCACATTCTAGCTATGGATATATATTTCCTTTCAACATGAATCAAATTGGTGTTTTACACCGTTTTACCTCATCCCTATATAGAATTATTGAAAACTGAGTTGTTTTCTTGATTTTTTCCATAAAATAAAGTTATTACACTTGAGTAATCATTTATATTTCTTCCGTATATATTTTTATGAACCCAATATTTTTTAATAAGTTTTTTTTGCATAAAAATAGGTTTAGTTTAATGTTTTTAATCATTGATATTTGTATTTGATATGAATATCGAATTTAGCTTTAAACATTTATTTGAAATGGTAATTATTGATTTTATACCTTCATTCTTTTTGAGATTTGGGTAATTTATTTGTTTCCTATTAAAAAATTCCAAACCATTCCTGTTCATTTTTCGGTTTTTGAGATTAAGGGTTTGATTTCATAAATGATATATAGAAGACAATGACATTGGGTGAATATATTTTTTATGTGAATCTTTATCATATTCATATTGATATGAGAATGATTCTTGAAAAATATAGGAGTTCAATTTTGAATTGAATGAATGCATTTTTTCATTTATTCTCCATTTTCATTAAAATTATGTAGTCTTTTCTTTAATTTTTCATCCAAATCAAAAACATATCTTCATAAGTAAAAATCTACAACACAAGAAAACTTGGGATGATAGTTATGTTCAAATATATTAAATTTTCAATCAATAATTTAATGTCACAGTTCATTTGTTTAATTTAATTATATAAAATCTCTAATAACTACAAATTGATCATTGTTTAATAATGAAATTATATTCCCCAACATTTTGGATTTCTTATATTCCTAAATTTATTTATAAATTTAATTGATATATATATATATTAGTTATTTCCGTAAAATTTATAAAATTTTATAAGAATATTTTCTTTCTATATTAATAATTTTGTTACTTCTGAAAACATATTCCACTATTAGGTATTCTTTATTTATGATTTATATTTGTTCAATATGCATATGAATGATCTAATTTAAAAAAAATCCTTGTGTGAAAATTAATCATAGTTATAGACCTGTGCAATCGCATGACCGGTGTAATAGTATACTTTTAAACCTAACATGTTTTAATAATTATATATATATATATATACTATCTCTATCAATTGTATTTATTAAACACTTGATCACCCTACTCACCAGGGTCTTCCTCGCTGCTCGATGCTCTTCCTTGACCCTCACTCGATATTACACAACCACACCTCCTTACTTTCCGATTTTCTCCTAATTTCTATTTGGAGAATTCCTTGCCACATTCTCCTACATCCTACGAACTCCTTCCAATTGGTCTTCCACTAAGAATTATTCCTTATTGGATGATAAATATGTTTTCTTGCAGTATGTTTTTATTGGTGTATTTTGATGGCGTGCCATTCCTCAACAATAGTATGTTGTCTTATAAATACTATGTTGTATATGTGTTCCCATACAAAGTTGGTATGTTTTATTTATAGTATTAATTTTATATGTATAGTATTTCAACCTTTGAATGATGTCAATATTTTTAGTATGCTGTCAATACATTAATTCATATATTTATATTTTCTCTTCAACCATCCTAGTATATTCCTCATTGGTTGAAGACTATTGGTAATATTTCATCCTCACGAATGTTTTTTCTATGTGATATTGAAATGACCATTTATCTTCTATGTATTTTATTTTATTTCTTTTCCCCTTCAAATTTCATATGTGTATCTGATAATCAATCATTGATCTCTTGTAATCACACATCCTTTCTAGTTTCCCCATGATCTCTTAATTTATATTTCCTTTCTCTACACTTTATTTTTTTCCTAAAATTTATATACGTGCATCTCTTTATAAAGCGTTGATATAGTTTGGTTCCTTAATTTATCTATTTTTATCCACTCCAAGGAAACTTCATGTATAGGTATATATAATTGCATATTACTTCTATTTACAAGATTGATCATCCAATCTAATTAATACCATTCATGGATATCCTTGGACTTCATCCAATCGTGAAATAATTGTAACACATATTATAGTTATTTTATTCAATGATTCCATAGGACCTTTATTTGTGTAGTCAAAATTTATAATTGTTGTTATAATTCTAATTTTTCCCTTCTGTTGTTTTTACTATAACTTATATATATTATTTCTATAAATCTATATTTATGTTGTACTAATGTTTTTCCATCTTTAAAAAATTGGATTCTCTAAATTACATATGTTTTATTTTTTTTATTTTTTCAAACAAAAATATAAATAGTTCTGTGCATCTAGATATTTATGCCACATTTCATGATTTTTTTTAGGATCTATTACTGATCATTGAGGATGCTAACATGGTCATTCCTATAGGACAGATGGGGGCCGAAATTTCTATAAGTGATGGTACTTCCAAATTGACGAGACTTGAAGTTTATGAAGCTACATGGAGGGTAAACATGATGTTCTTCAAGCTATATGTGATCTGTGACCTCAAAGTTTCATTTTTAAATTTGGTCAACCCACGAGGCCACATGTTAGTCCACATTGTTACAATATCTCCTACTTCCTTCATTTCCAAGTGAGTCATCTAGATCCTCTCTTGGTGCCTTGAAATTTTGATAGTGGTGTATGATTCCAATCAAATCACTCTTCACATGGTGGTGAGTGGCAATAACATTAGAATGATAAAAGAATTAATCAGAATGGGGAAAGAGAACTTGAAAATCTCTTCGATGTGACCTTTATTATTTTAACAAAAAAGACTCATGGTGAACAAAACACAACAATGCACATGGCTATGGCCAATCATGACACTGGATTTACATTATCTAGGATGTTGGTTGAGGAATTTCTAGATCTGACAGAGTTGAACCTTCTTTACAATGAAAAATATTCACCACAATACCTGGTTGAAAATTTTGGGAATCTGGAGATCATCATGCTCTTTTTTGAGTAGTTGGGGATCAGTGGTGTTTCTAATGGAAAATTAGTAGTTCATGCTATGATAGAGTATAGGAAATCAGGTTAAGATAAACCATCGAATGGGGAATTTTGTTTTTAATATCACAAAATATCAAAAATTGAAAAACCATTAAAAATCATGTTTAATGTTAATTCATCCTAAAATGGAATAAATATTCTCTGGTTGTGGAATAAAATATTCTAGGTGCCATATTGACAAAGAATCTAGATCTATTTGAGTTGTTTGATGAACAAGGGATGACCCATATTTCCTTAAAAATCCACATAGGTAAATTGGTATTTATTTCCTATATAGATGAAAAATTCATTCATTGTTCCTATAGAAGTGAAAACAGTGAGGATTTATTTTTATCAATACATTTGGATGAACTTAAAGGTCATAAGAAAATAATTGGAGTGATTATCCAACGATGCCCAGACACCATAGAACTACTCACTAATGGGGGTCATATTATTCTTCATATGGAAGCCATGGTTGGAGATCCTAGATGGAAAATATTCACTGAAAAGAATAGAGGATGGGCACATTAGGTTTAAGTTGGTTATAGAAAGATATTTGGATAGAAACACCCCTTTGCATTTAGCCTCCAAGTGCTGACATCCTTTGGTGGGGATCATTTTACCTTGAAATAGTAGTGTCCACTTGGACATAGTGGAACACAATAGTTACATAGATATGGACGTCACATGATCCTCCAGTGGTTCCCCCTTCTAAAAGGTACGTACTCCCTAACTCACAATGATGTCCCCTGTGTCCCTTGTTCACCTTTCCCCAAAGACTATGACACCAGACAATGATAACAACCCCAAATCCCTTCTACCCATGACCTCATCCTCTTCTTACCTCTGTATTGACCTACCTCACTCTCTAATAAAATACATCATCATTGTATTAATAAATTTGGATCATTTTTTTATTTTATTCAACTATCATGACCATTTCACTTTATGATATATAGTAGTGTCTCATAATTTCCGCCTAAAAATCATCTTGATCTTCTTCCAGACATGATGGAAAATCTAAAAAACTGATCAAAATTGATTCTCAGCATTATAAAGAGAGGCTCATCACTCTCTTTTATGATTCTCGTCATTATAAAGAGGGGATCAACACACTCCCACTTGTATTAACCCTTATTGCTACTATCACATTTTCCAATGGAATCACCATCCTTGATGGGAATGGCTCATCTGGAATTGTGAACCTTCACTCTAAACAGAAAACTCTATTTTCACATTTATCTATATCATTACTGTTTTCATACTCATTACAGCACAACTCTCAGATGTTACCCTCACCTACACATCCCTCGAGGTGGCTGCACCTATGATCAGAGTCTCTCTTGTGACAATGTCTTTTTCTTTCATGGATAGGGTTTTTTGGGTGGTGAGAAGCCTAATATGACTTAACTTCACCATTTTCTTGATTGATTCTATTTATACAGGAATAATTCTACTTGTATATTTTGAAATCTAAGTAAATATATTATTAAGGAATAAATTATTACTATAATTTTTTCACCCTTCGTTCACGATGATAATTTTATACTTTAAGATCTGAGAAAATACATCCCCAAAAAATTAAGTATTTCCCAACTCGATTCAACCATCATTGCTTCCTATAACCCAAATAATTAATATAAAAAAAGGGTGAATCATGTAGCATAATATTCGATTCCTTAATGATAAATTTTCCCAAAGTTGAAAGTATAAAATTATCATTGTGAATGAAGGGTAAAAAAAGAAGTGTAATACTCGATTCCTTGATGGTATATTTTCATAGAGATGAAAGTATAAAATTATCACCATACCTAGAGAAGTAGAACTCATCTACCAAACAAGAAAAGAAATCCAACTTAGGATTCAGACCACAAAAATAAAAACCAGCCATAAAAGAAAAAACATCATCACAAGGGTGACTCCAATCAAAGGTGAGACCACATCGAGGGATGTGTGGGTGAGGGTAACATCCAAGAGTTGTGTTTAAATGAGTATTAAAACAATAATAATGGATTGAACAAGGATATGGAGTTCTGTGCTTGGAGAGAAGGGCCACCATATTGGAGGATCCATTCCCACTAGGGATGGTGAATTCAGTGGAAAATGTGATAGTAGGTATAAGGGTTGATATATTTAGAAGACTGTGGATAACATCTTTATAACACATATTATCATCAATTAGGAGAGTGATAACCTCCCATTATAATGAAGATAATCACTATTGATCTTCTTGTTAGATTTTACATCATGTATGGTAGAAGATCCAGCTGATTTTAGGTGAAAATCACGAGACACTGTAAGATATTTTAAAGGAAAATGGTCATGATAGTTAAATAAAATTAAAGATGATTCTGATTTAATAAAATAAAAATACTGAATTTTATAAGAGGGGGTAATAGGTCATGATAGAGGTAAGAGGAGGATCGGGTCGTGGGTTGAAGGGGGTTATAGCGGTTGCCACTATCGAGGGTTGCGGTTCCTGGGAAAAGGGGAAGAGGGGACACATGGTGGTCATTGTCGAGAGTTGGGGAGTATGTACCTGTCAAAAGGGTAAACCACTAGAGCTTCATACAATGTCCATATTTTTTTAACCATTGTGTTCCATTATGTCCAAGTAAACAACGATATTCCAAGTTAAAATGATGACCACCAAAGGATATTGACACACAGAGGCTAAATGAAAAGGGGTGTTTCCATCCAAATCTCCTTTTTTCACTAACATGAAATTCATGTTCCCATTATCTATTGTTTTAAACTGATAATTTACCATCCGGGCTCTTCCATCCACAACTATCGTATGAATAATGTTGCGACCCCCATTAGCTATCAGTTCTTGTGTGTTTGGGTGTCATTGGAAAATCTATTCCATGATTTTCTTCTATTCTTTTCTTGAGGCAGAATGTATCAAGAGAAATCATCATCACTATTTTCCCCTTTATAGGCATAATCAATGAATTTGTTATATATATAGGGAACTATGACCATTTTTCCTGTATGTCCTATGAAGGATAGAGGGGTCATCCCTCATTATTCAAACGACTCTTGTAGACCTTGATTCTTTATCAACAGATCAACAATAAAATTATCTTCCCTAACCAAAGATTATGAATTCAATTTCACGATGAATTAACATTAAACTTGGTTCATAAAGGGTGAATCAATTTTGATGTTTTTTGATATTGAAAATAGATTTCCAAGTTTGATGGATTCGTCTAATCTGATTTCCCTAGATCTATCAATTCATGGACAAATAATTTTACATTGGCACTATCACTGGTCCCAAAAATCTCCAAAAAGTGGTTGATGATCTCCAGAGTCCCAGCCTTTGCAGCCAGGTATTGTGGAAACTCTTCACTATTCTTGATATTCAACTCCGCTGGATCCGAAAATTCATCGATTAGTAGCTTGGCTAATGTACCACCACCAATATGATTATCCATATCAATGTGTAGTGATCTGTTTTTTATTCCTAGAGTATTTTTGTTAAAATAAGAATGAAATGAAGTGCTTTGTAGGAACAAGTTCTCCATGTTGATCAATACTTTGATCATGCCAAGGTTCCTTTTACTCGTCACCATGTGAGGAGTGGATTTATCAACATCATCAACCACCATTAAAAGGTCAGGGCACTGATTGAGGATCTAGCTGACCAGTTTGATAGTAGATGTTGTGGTGGTGACAGTACTGATGTGTACTAATTTGTGGAATCATGTGATAACCAGATATAAAATTGAAACTTCTATGTGGTAGATCGCATATAGCTCAAAGAATAGCACATCACCCATTCACACAGCTTCATAAACTTTAGGTCTCATCAATTTGGACGTACCATCCCTTAGGGATATTTCGGCCCCCACTGGTCTAGTGGGAATGACCACATCAACATCCTTGAGGATCTATAATAGATCCTCTCTCAGATCATGAAATGCAAAATTCATATCCAAATGCACAAATTTATTCATATTTTTGTTTGAAAAAAAACTAAAAATTAAAACATATGTAATTTTGAGAAGCCAATTTTTTAAAGATGTAAAAACATTAGTATAACATAAATATAGATGCGTAGAAATTATATATAGGAGAAAAGTCATGGTAAAAAGAAAAAAAGGAAAAAATTTATAAATATAAAACATTTAGAAAATTTGAATATGCATATAAGGGTCTGATATAATCATCGAATAAAATAATTGAAATATTTATTGTAACTGATGTCCAATTGAAGGTAGTCCAAGGAAAACTATGGCTTAAAGTAAATAGATTTGATTATTAATCAAGTTCATGGAATGAATATGAAATTGACATATTTCTATAAATGAAGTTTACTTAGAGTGGATGAAGGTAGATTGATAAAGGAACCAATCTAGATCAATTATTAATAAAGAGATGCATGTATGGAATTTTGAGGGGAAAAAATAAAGTGCAGGGAAAGGTAATGGAAATTGAAATATCATAAGGAAATTTTAGAGGATGAGAGATTACTAGATATCAATGCTTGATAAGGCAATACACACATGAAATTTTTAGGATAAAAAAGAAATAAAATCAAATTCAGAGAAAATAAATGGAAGTTTCAAAATCCTAGGGAAACAATATCTATGTGATGAAATATTAACAAAGGTCTTTGAGCTATGAATAATAGATTAGGATAATTGTGGAGAAAATATAAATATATGAACTAAACTATTGACCATGGATCATGTGTTTAACCTATTAAGGAAATAAAATAATAGAAATTGTGTCACTCTTTAATGTGGAATATATATTTAAATGAATATTCATTCATGTCAGTGTATAAAAATATATAACTAGATACTAGAATTCTAATATCATATAGATATAAAAAATTCTACCAGTGAATATGGTACCGTAACACTGACAGGAAACACATATGCAACCTGTCCACTGCATATACAGTGAGTTCTATAAATATAACATAAAACCTTGAATGTGAACACATAAACATCATGGTAATATAAAATGAAACATACTAATGTTATAGAATTACATTCCAAGACAACATACCAACAAACACATACTCCATGAAAACATATGAAACTTAAAAAATATAAATTAAGACATCCAAAACATGCCAAAATATGGATTTCCATTATGTAAATCACCCTTGGAGTGGTGTGGAACACCAGGGACATAAAAAATATCCTACAATGAAAAAATCACAATGGTTGAGGGATTGAATGTCACATGTAATAAACATCAAGACCATAAATTTAAATTATAATTGATAGAAAAATATATCAGGAGAAATAAGAAACAATATACCACATGGTGTATGCTTATAACAAATTGAAAAGAATCATAAAATGATTTTATCTACTTTCTATATATTATATAGAAATGATATATTGAACCCTATGAATAGAATGGTTAGAACTATCAATTATATTTGTTAAAAATCTACCTAATCTATTTTTGAAAATTGAAATAGAAAACAAATAACCGTATTGATGAAACATTACCTTGAATTTTTGTAACCATTTCATACAAAAACTAAAGATAGTGACGAGGAATATTGAATAAAAGAAAAAATGTAAGTTTATTGGGAATTTTTTTAATGATCATAAAATAAAATATCAATGTAGATATTTTAAATAACATCGAATTTAGAAGAAAATGCATCAAATAATGAAACAACAATTTCTAGATACAAATATAGAATAAAGGGGTCCAAAATTTCTAATTACATTTGGGCTATGTTGTAGAAAGGGGGACTAAGATTTTTGAAGGAGCCTATTGAAGAAGTGGAAGATTAATTTTGAGGTTGTATAAGATTTATTATAGCTAAAGTGGTTCAAAAAAAGTGGTAGGAATATAAGATATTGGATGTCAAACTGTTGAACCCTAGGCCGAATCCTACCCCAGGTGAATAAGTGATGAACACCAAGCTCACTGTGTTAACCTAATTAAAAATGAAAAGTAGATCTGGTTTGGTGGACTCAAGATAACTCGATGATTTCAATCGAATGACGAATAAGAACCTGATTAGAGAACGTATATTTGATCTTGAATAACAATTCACTAATATTAAGGTTTCTAAAAAATATGACAAAGGTGGGTTGATCGATAGAGAGCAGGTGAACTCAGGTGTCATTAGTATTCGGTGAGGGGATGGTGCATAATTGAGGTCAAGATAGAGAAGAAATAATTTGAAGTATAGATCAGAAGGGTTATTACTAAAGAGGGAATGAAAAGATTTATTAGCAGGGTGACTGATCGGAAGAAGACTGTCAAATGCAGGATAAAGTGAGAGCGAAACTGTCAGACAAAAATCGGGGGGAAATCTAAGAGGAGGGGGATGAGGGAGCGAAATGTCAAGTGGGGAGGATGACACAGAATAGCGGGAATAACATATCTTTAATATATATATATATAGTTATCGAAACAAGATATGTTTAAAAGTATACATGTACTCTACTTATACAATCTTATATGTTTATAATTATTTTTTTAATTTTAATAAAAGATTTTTTTAAATTTTTTTTGATCATTCGTATGCATATTGAACAAATAAAAATTACAAATAAATGGTGGATTTTTGTTTTCTGATCCTCTTTGGATGTTTTTTTCTGAATTCTTGTGGCCTATACTATGCAATAGGCCAAAACTCCACAGGTCGAGATCATTAGTGAGTTCATTGGGTGTTAATGGGGGAAATGCGCCCTCGGTATAGGGGTTGAAAGCCCCGACCCAAATTTGGGGCACTGTAGAAGATTTGACCAACTATTGCAGAGCAGATCAGACCACATTGACATGGAATTGATGCAGTGCAGACTTTGGCATGAATAGTATAGCAGGGCTGACCAACGACACTGATAGGTTACTGTAGGTCCACAGACATCCAGTTTTCAGCCACTATAGTAGCTTGGAATTGGGTGGTCATGACATTGTAGAGATCTGAACATCCATCCACCTTTTACTATTTTACATCGTACTTTCTGTTTGGTTGGTGGAATAATGCTTCATCATCCCTATTAGTCCAATTTGAGCTAGGGTTTTATGTGTTATTGAGAACCTCAAAACACCCTGTAATTTTGTGCTCTCATCTATAGTGAAATTTTGGCCTCTCCATGAGTGTACAGATCATTTCCCAAACCATGTAAATATATGTATCCAAGATCTAACTCTCATTATTTTTTTCCTTTTACTCTTCTATGAATATTTTTTTCATTTCACTGATCTATGAATTTTCATAACAATAATGACTATGAAAATGTGGAATACAAGTTCAAAAGTAACAAAATAATTAATATTGAAAGAAAAAATACTTATAACCCAATTTAAATGTTAGGTAAATAACTAAAAAAAATATATCAAAAAAATTTATAGATAATTTTTGGGGAATATATGAAATGCGACACAATTCAAAATATAATTGCATTGTTAAACAATGATCAATTAGTGGTTATAAAATATTTTTATATATTTAAATTAAGAAAATAAACTAAAAAAAATGAAATTATTGATTGAAAATTTAATAAATTTTAATTTAACTAGTGCCCCAATTTTTATTGTGTCGTAGATTTTTATGTATGATGATATGTTGTTGATTTTCATGAAAAAAATTCAAGGAAAGGCTGCACAATTTTAACAAAAATTTAAAATTTATGAAAAAAATGCATTCATTCAATTCAAAATCAATCTCTTATATTGTTAAAAATGCGTTCACATATCAATATAAATATGAAAAAGATGAACAGTAAAAAGATATTCACCCAATGTCATTTTCTTTATATCAGTTATAAAATCACCCCTTGAACTTAGAAACTAGATATTGAAAATTAATGGATTAATATTTTTTAATATGAAACATGGAAATTACACAAATAAAAAAAGAATAAAGGAATAAAATCAGAAATTTCCATTACAAATAAAAATTTAAAGCTAAGTTATTATTTATATCTAAAACAAATCAAAATGAATAAAAATTTTAATGTAAGATTATTTTAATGAAATTATATCTTATTAAAATAATACTGAGGGAATAAATAATATCTAGAAGAAATCTCAATGATTACTCAATTGTAATAACTTACTTTTATGGAAAAAATTGAAGAAAAAAACTAAATTTTCAAGGATTCTATTCATGGATGAGGTAAAATTATATTGAACACCTATTTGATTCATGTGAGATGGAAATGTATATGCATGAAAAAATGACCACATTATTGCACTATGAAAACATTACCAAATAAAAAAATTAAAATAAATTTCAATTAAAATGTATAATTAAACCTCATCTAGTATGTAATGAATCAGATTTCCATGTATTATTTTTGTATATTGTATGGATTATTTTCAAGATCAGACACTGAGACAATGTTCAATTCTGAGACCCAATGTGCCCGGAATAAATGTTTGAAATATATTAAATAGCATGTGTGTGCAGTTTTCCCAAAAAAGTAAAATAAATACTAAAAATAGGCCTGAATCAGAAATATGAGGAAATCATTGAGTTTAGAATGCATGATTTAACCTAGGAACTACAAAACCTTTGTTGTTGTAGAGTTTTTGTGGAAAATTCATCACTGGCATCGAAATGAGTAAAATAATTAAAGAAATTATTTTATTTGTTTTTCAATGACGCATAAACTGAAAAGACTTTAATTACACTACTATGAAACAATTATAGGCTTATTCATATAACATTTGACCTGTTGGAGAGAGATTTTGAGGATTTCTATTAGATAAATTTTTCTAGATCTTGGATCAGTGATCGACGTGTAATGAAATCAAAGGATCTCACTAATGACTATAATGACACATCGTTCATTATCAGTGATCGATCCAAGTCAAGGTATGATGTTTTTTATTGTAATATTTACTCATTCTTAATTTCTATGATGAATGAAAATCAATTGGCCAACATATTGACTCATGGATATATCATCTCGTAGGATGGGTTTATTTATGGGAATTTTATCGGGTTATTTTTTCCACAATTTAATTATTATCTATTCATTCATTGTTATAAAGGAAACTAATTGAGGATGATACAAACATCTACCAAGATTCATTCATCTTGATTGTTCTTTTTCTTTTCTTCCCTGATTTTTTATTCATAAAAAGAGTTCTTTGTTTGGCCCTTGGTTAGACATATACCGATGAATCGATTATTGTGCACCCGTTTCTTGGTGCAACAATCCAATATCATAGATATGGGATCAGCATGACATGACAATGGTGTGATGATGGAAGTAGTGATGGATCAAACTATTTTTGATACCCGATTTCATATTATTTGGTGCGCAATGGAGAACAAAAAATGAGATAGATTTTGGAATGTATCAAAGGGTCAAAATCTATAAAACAACAATGGTGAGGTTTGTTTAGATCAGATCCTTGATTTGTGGCCTGAATGAGTATATATTTTAGGTGATAGTGGTGTCGGAAAGAGTGGAAGGAAGAACCCGTGTTTTAGAAAAAACACGAACCCCATGTGGTGTAGGCCCCTTCATGTAGTGACTAGGGTTTTAGAGAAATTTAAGTATCACATGACATGTGACCATGTTACACTGCATGGGGTATCTCTCTGGTGACTCGGCGTGTAAGTCAGAGGGTACACAAACATGGGCCAAAGTACACAATAATGGGCATGTCATGTACTCCCACACAGTCACATATTGGCTTAGTGTAAATGGACGTACATGTGTACTAGTGCATGGGTAGAGTACACATACAACAAACATGTTGTGTAATATTAAACAGACATGGGAAAGAGACACAAGTCATTTACCCGGTCATGGATCAAGGTCAAGGGACATGATGTGTAACCCTACTAAATGTCGTCTACTGTCTAAAACATGGTTTGTATCCCTTTTCCTTTGTATCTTAGATATGTTTTGTTATGGTAAGTTCCCCATAATCATTAACTAAGGACTAATATGGACTTTCCTCTAACACACAAGACAATGATTATGACAATCATTATGTGCGAACCGATTCTCTACTTAGCAGGTTTATCCAGATGAAGTTCTTGGTATACCCTATTGCCTTGGGAGTGATCCACACCTCTGTATTGTATCTCATCAAACCTACAACGCGCAATTCTAATGGTTCTAATTGATGATCACTACCATTCGTATAGACATCATCAGTGTTATCAGACTCAAGAGTGTGTTCTCCTGGACGAGTGCTATGTGGAACCTTAGAGATGAGATCCTTGGCTGGTATTATGGTTGTGACTTACCTTTAGACTATGTGTCTTTGTTGAGTATATCTGGATAATTTTATCATATATAATATTGAAATATATCTTTTTAGAGATGAATATATTTTCTTTTTTTAGGCTTTGTGGTTTCGAGGTGTCATTCTGGGTATTATTAAATTCACCCCGACATGGGATTTTCCTGTAGGTGTCATGTCTTGTGCAGATGATCAAAGTTTAGATAGAGTCCTAGAGGGACTAGGATCAGACAAAACTTAGTTAGGCCGAATAGATCGATGTATTTCCTATAGCATCTTTACAGTAGTACCTATCTCTCACTATAGTTTGTATTTTATTTAAAACTCTTTGTTGTGAGATTGTAGTTGTCCATGTTTACTTTCCTTTACAACCCTTCGTACTATGGTTGTGGGATTTATATGTATACATGCATAGTTTTTCAATTTTTTTTTACATTTCATCATTTTTTAGGCTTGGATATGTGTGGGTGTGTACATATACTTAGGATAAGGCCTCCCATGTTAGTGATATTTATACTCAGCGGTAGTCACTACCCCCTCACATATTGTAGGTGAGCTTGGGGAGTTAGAACACGAGCCCCATTGGGATAGGTCATTACACTGTATAGGAAATATAGGATGGAGAAGAGGGAGATAGTTAATTTTTATGTTATATAAAAATAAATTTTAATGAAAAAATTGGTAAAAACTAACAAAAAAGTGAATGAACTATGCAACAATAGAATTTACAATGCAACGAAATGTGGACTTTATAACTACAAAATTTTGATGATGTTAATCACTTTCTTATTTACATAAGTAAAAATTGAATCATTTTATTTACCTGAAATACGATAATGGAAGATAAAGAATCTATAGTTTAAATTTAAAATTAAAATGTAGAATAATTTAAAAAATGTAATTAAAAAAAATTGAATAACCTACATAACCAACATATATTCATTGCATTATTGATAACTACCATTTTAATATAGCTTCCATATTTTTTCATCCTTATAATTATCCTAATGTAATAAATATATAGTTAAATATGCATATGTAATCTTGTTATTAACAATAATGATTATGAGGAGAAAAATTGTAAATGAACGGTTTTCTAAACTGAACTATATATACATTAGTTCAGAGTTATGTATTAGTGTATATAACAGATTTAAAATTAGGACACTACAAACCTATTGAACTGAAATTATTACTATAGTTTTAAAATCTTAACATTCAAGTGTATAAATGTACATGGATTAAAAAATAACAGATTTTAAGAAACCATATAGTTTTTTTATTAAATTCATAACCAAATTAAAATATTTGATTGAGTGGAATGTAACAACACTAGAGTTTATAATATTTTCCTTTTATAATAAATTTAATTTATCTTCCTAGATTTCTTTATACGAAACACCATGTTAAGCTTATGTTACATTCAACATAATTTTTTTTCTTTCTATAAACTTGTGTATAATCCATTTTCTGGAAATTTATATTCCCTATTCCCCATATTATATAATTTTTATTGTTATTTGATCCCATTATAATTGAAAAAACATGAGTAAAATTCCATTTTCAATAATTTATAAGAATGTCTCTCCTCCTCTACTATAAAAAGGCACTCACCCCCACTTACTTACACCTCTCAACCCATTTGGATTGCCAATAATATGATCATATAATCTCTAAAAATACTTACCCTAATCATATAATCCCCCCTTTGTTCATAAATCTATCAAATGAATCCCTTTGGTGCAAACCAAGAGGAGTTACCCCAAGAAGAGGTAACATCCTTACTCAAGCACTTATTATTTTATCTTCATTATCCAACCCTAAATATTATTATTCCATTCTTATATAATAAAATAATTATCATAAATATAAATATATATTTTTTATTATAAGGATTATACCTACACTTACACCCACTTCTATCTAATGGGTAATTAACTTACCGTTATTGTGTACAATAAACTACAGCCTCACGAGATGATGTTGTTCATTTTTCCTTTATCACATTTCATAGTTAGTAATTATGATGGAAACTATTTTTATATTGGATATTTATAATTTATTTATTCTTATAAAATTATTATAAAACACATAAGTTTTAAATTTTCATTTTTTTGGAATAAGAAAACATCGTTTGTGGAAGTGTGGACTACCGCCTCCTTAAAGCGATGCGATTCATTGACGCGATACATGAAATGTATAAAGTATGGTTTTAATTAACAATATGTCAAATAAATGAAATATATATAATAATTATGAAATCATTAACTTTCTGTAAACATATTATATCATTCTATATATTACTCTTTCCACACACTAAAAATTGATAACGTCTGTCGTGGATGTGTGGACTACCTCCACCTCGAGACGATGTGATTCATTTTACATCACAATAATTATATATATATATATATTAGTATATATGATTAAAAAATGGTATTTATGATAAAATTATTGTTTTATAAATATATAATGTTACTTACCTTCTTCCCATATCGATCATTGAAAAATAGGAATGTTACTCATGCGTACGTCCAACATACCATTTCCAAGATTGTAACGTTGATTCATTTCTCATAAAAATATTTATTGATTGGTTATAAAATTATAATTTATGTATAAATATGATAATTAAATCATGATTTTTATCCTATATATTTTTATATAGTGACCCATTTGACCATTGATGACCTACCAAAGTCATTTCTAGTACACAATCTAAATTTGATCAAAACAGTTGACAAAAACTAAAATGTTTGATTAGTTTTATAAAAATTATAATAAGTGAACTAAAAGTTATAATAAACATGAAAAGGTTATTAATAAAGTAAATAATAAGCATATGTTTATTATTTAGGAAGATAAAGACACACATGACAAATTAGGATCGATGTAAGGGATTTCATCTCAATTTAAATTCCATTGAGACTTATTTGTTGTTATGTACCAATTGATTTTATATAGTATATATAAATCCCTTTAAAATATTATATCACCAATATCCTTATTCTCATGATATTATAAGTATTATTTAATGTTATTAATTTATGGGGATTATGATTCAAATGTTACAAATTGGTTTGAGAATCTTTGTAATATTTAAGATTATTTTCCTCAATAATATTTTAATGAAATTTAAATGGTATTTACAATCATCAATATCAACAACCATTGTTGTTACTTATCCACCATTGGGTAATTATGGAAAAATTCTAACCTGTTATTCAATATGGATATTTGGTAAGGTACATTATTTATGATTTAAATTGATTATTTCACTATATGAGGAATGATTTGGACATGAACTATATAGCTTAGGGATTGGTTAATGAAATCCCTATAGGATAGGGACCCGTTAAGACAATCCCTACAGGTTGGAGACCATTTAATGTAAGCCCCTTGATGCACTAGTAGTCTCATGAGATGAATTTTATGTCCAAATCAAAATAGTTTGAACTTTATTATCTTGATGGTAAAGGTATCATGTACCTGCGAAACATGTTGTCCAATAATTAAGAATTTCATTTATTAAAAATTGACTTAATATTATTATCCATGATATTATTGTGTTGATATATCTATTAATTCATTTCATTTGTAGTTTATTTATTTAATGAAATGTGTTTTAAGATTATTATCATTCCATATTGATTATGCCTTGTCCAGTTATTTGAATGGCATGCATTATCAATTATTTATCTTGACATGTTGATTTAATCCCATAAATTCATTATTCATTCAACTGTACATACCCTTACTGAATATTTTATCTCACCATTATTATGTTTCCTCTACCTAGATAATGAAGAAGATTCAATTGAATGAGTTTCAAGGATGTTATTTATTTCATTTTATTATGTATTGTGTTTTTATTTTATTCTTCCAATTTATTATGGGTATCATATATGTGATATGGGTTTTCAAAACTACTCAACAGTTCAGTCCCTTATTATTTTAAATTGTATCTATTTCAATGTTATAAATCAATCCAAAATCTCCAGGATTATAGGGTTTAGTCATTACATGGAAAGAAAAATTTCTCAGTGAAAAATGAAAGAATTAATGGCAGAAGAAATAGAGAACATCAGAAGTTACATGGGAATAAAAATTCATGTGTGAAATATTTGGAATAATTTAACAAGTTATACTTTGAATCCATGATAATTGATAATGTGAACATATAATATTTTATGAAATATGAAATCTGGAATAATTTAAATATTATTGTTAAACAATGACATTAACTTTGTATGTATCGATGTTAGTTTTATAAATCAACCCATGATGCATGACCAAAATGAGTGTAATAGTGAATGTATTAATCCATATGTAGTAAATAATCAACTGTAATATGTTATTTAAATGTAAAAAAATATAATACTTGTTTATTTTAATATGATATTTAATTACTATACCCATGAAGAAAGGTATTGATGTCTCAAAAATTGATGAATAATGTGTGAAATGAATTAGAAGTGTTGTTTTCTAGATGCTTTAAGTCTTATAAATAGAGAATTGAGTTGGAAGACAACCATTATAAATATGAAAATCATGAGAAGAACAATGAGGAAAAACTCTAAATTTTTATGCATAATGTTCTTCAATATTAGAAATTTGTAAACTAGTAAAATCTAATTTTTTATGGAAAAAATCTGTATTTAAGTTTATCTATTACATAAATTCCATCAGAGAAATTTCAGTGAAGAGAGAACAAAAAACATCTTATCTAAAATTGATATACAGTCCTCATAAATTCATAGAAACCAAAATATTATCACTCTCAATTATTTCTCAAGAACGAATCATTAAAACAATGTTGCTGAAAACCATAAGGTAGATTAACTGATATAAAATTACCAATTTTTTATTGATTACCAACTAATTTTTTTTTAAATTTTATCAATTAATCACCTATATCTAATAGATTTACTCTTAAATGAATATAGTCATGGCATTTCACATCAAAAACATGACCTACTATGATTTGTCTAACCAATCAATTATACCTATAACTAGTTGCGATGAGGTAGAAATAAGTTTTTTAATTATTTAAAATAGAAAAGTCAATGTATATTAAAGAATGAAATAGATATTAATTAAATAATAAAAGATACCTAGATCATATTGATACATCATATACTAGTTGAACCACATGTACATCCACATTATAGGTTGGTTCAACTAACTATTCTTTAAGTGTCACATTTTCATGGCCCCTTTTATCCAAAAAAATCATTTCAATACATCATTACAGTGATATTCTATACTTTAAAAAAATGTTTTTTTCTCAAAAGGGTCTTGGAAAAAACATGATGGTAACCACAACTATACAAAATTATTTAATATAATTTTTTACATGTTACCGGCATGGAATTTGGTTTTATCTCACTTTAGGAATAAATAATTTCATAATGACCTACATCAGTATACCTTACTTGAAAATTGAATTAAATAATGGAAGCAGTGCGTAGTTTCTCAGAGTAGAGAAGAATATTGATAAAATTCCTAGAATAACCCTCAAAATTAATGTAAATAATTCATATAAATAGAGAATCACTTATGAAATAGATAGAAAAAGATAATGATAACACAAAATCGTTAATCCTTTTAGATGTATAATTGTAATAATTACATTGTCATTGTACTAATGAATAATATTCATAGTTATCTTACATTAGAATATCAGATTTGGAATTTCAAAATAATTTCCAAAAGTTAAAATATAATTAAGTATAATTTTTCACTAACAAACTAATTCCAATAACACACACTAGATATTAAAGTAGTGATTCTTGTTAAAAAACATAGGTTCCTCAATTCAACAATGCATAATATTCATAGTTAGCTTTCATTATATTAAATTTGGATTGTCAAAATCAATTCTAAAAGATAATAGATATTTAAGTATAATTTTTATCCAAAAAACTAATGCCAATAATATACATGGGATATTCAAGCAGTCTATCATGTAACAAAACACAGGTTTCTTAATGGAGTAAATAATATTATGCACAGTTGTAATGCATTAAATTTAGAACGTCGAAATAAATTCCAAACGTTATTAGAAAGTTATAATAGCTATCCAATAAACCACTCCCAATAACACACATTGGATATTCAAGGAGTTAAACTTTTAGCAAAAATTTGGTACCTCAATGTAGTAAAGAATAATATGCATAGTTAGCTTGAATTAGGATTTTAAATTTGGAATGCAAAAATCAATTCAAAAAGTTAAAAGATAAAAAAATAGTGTTACACAATTATAATGTTTTTTTGTGATGTTCTAGGGGAGAGAACCAAAATGCATGATGATTGTAGTACTGTATTGGTATCCAATCATGAATGGTCGTAGTCATTAGATAAATGGTGAAAATTACAGTGGGTCGATATGCTGCATAAATAGGCTCTATTAGAAAATAGACCATTTAAAGCTTGAAATTGGTAATCACAATAACAATTAGGTTTAAAAATTAAATTTAATTCCATCTAATGTGAAATAGAAGAGAACCACAACACCATCTGATTATAACACTATGAAGTTTGACAGTTTTGAGAGATCGTATTGAGGGTGACATTGTGACTGAATTGATATCGAACGAAGAGAGGTTGTTGAAAGTGAGAATCAATGATTTAAGGTTTTTAACTAGAGATCATTATAGGCATGGTGTGAGTAAACATATGGAATATTAACTTTTGATAGATTATGGATGTTGATGAATGATCCATAATGTAATCCATTGAGGTGTTGTGGAGTACCAGGAAAGAAGATAGAGATATAACCTTATTGTTTTAGGTAACCGATGCATACATAAGGGATACATTGATAAATAATGAATGAATTAGTGTAGTATAGATTTTTAAGAATATTCCTGAGCACCAGGTAGGGAATAGAAGAGAGATTAAAGTTGATTAGGGGGAAGAATAGGGTGGAGGGAGATGTGAGAATTAAATGTCAATCAGGGATGAGATCAAGGATGATCAATGATGCCAGAACCGTTGTGGAGAAGGTCTGGATCTGGAGAAGTGTTTGGAATGCATGGAATGTTGGTCTTGGTCATTCTTGGCATGCCAAGAAAGTTTGGGTGAAGCCACTTGGGTTAATTGAGTCAGGGAAAATTCTATACTTTTTACAAAAAAATTATTCCTCTATTTCATAGCCTATTTTTAGAATATTACATTTAGTTTTTTATATGAGGTGATTATTTAACTTAATACTTTTCATATTTTTGTAAAGTAGTGAGCTTTTAGAACATAGTCATATGGTAATCTTCATAATCTTGTACTGGGGTGACGATTGATTTCTTTTAGATTGATTCAAGGAACATTATATTTCTATGTCACCAAGAACATTGAAAATTTATAGGAAAGTTCCTACTATATTATCCATTTTGAATAGTCTCCCTTTGTACATATTAAGACTCATTAGAGGCGTCCCATTATATATTTAGATTCTAGTCTCCCTTCCAATTGGGTTTCATGATCATGAACTATCACCCAAACTAACATCTCTTTAGTGAGGAAGGTCATCAATAAAATTAGTGAAAAAGAGTTGCAACTTAGTACCTTCTCTAGTAATCATAAAAAACCGACATCAAATTCCTAAACTACTCATCTTAAAGTATTTGAACATCAACATTTCATCTATGTAGAGTTTAATAATGGGATAAATCCTTCAATGGTATCTTTTAATCGGAGAAAATTTGTTTGAAAAATGTTTATAGACTTATTGGGTGAATCAAAGTTGTATTGTATTTTAAGTCCAATTAAGTTTTGTCAGATAATATTAAACTATATAATATTAATAATTCTCAACTTATCATCATCCTAATCTCATAATAATGTTCTTTAGTCAATGCTATTTGTAAAACACCTTTCATTTACTACATTGGGAATCCTATATTAGCCTCTCGGATATCCATAAGTCCAAAAGAATTCCAAACCCTGATGATATTTATAATGAATATCCCCAACTCATAGAACGTAGGATAATGTTGAGAATAGATTATATCTTGAAAAGGATCTATTCAAATCAGTTAAGAAAAATTTGAATAGAAATGATCATATACATCTCAATATTCCTTTTAACACCAAAAAAAATATATTTTTATAGATTAATGTGTTAAAACCAATGGAAAATATGTTAAATACATATCTAATCCAAAATTATCATTCCATTCAGAACACTTATTAGTTAATCTAAGATGATGAGTAATATACAACATGGGGATATAAAATAATATCAAAATTATCCCCAAGTATAACACCCTGTGATTTTAAAATAAGAAAATTATATTTTATCGCATAAAGGATACTGAACAATGGTTTTTTATTATGTTACTTGCAATAATCATTTTCTATTGTGTATCCAACCATGATATTTTTATGTTCGATAGAATATTCAACACACAATACCAAACTTATACAAGACATGATATATATTATTTTTATAACCTAGCCATTAAATTGAATGGTATGAATAATATTAAAAAAATTGTATATATATATATATATATTTCGTAATCAATATAAATTACTGGTGAATTTTTAGTAAGTAATCAATCATTTTTTAGTAAAGATATTTTATTCTTCAGAAATATGTCTTCATCAAAAAATATTTATTTTAATGGAAAAAATACAATAATAGAATTTTTTAACATTTAGAAAATGTATTTGATAAAATGAAATTAAATTTTTTAATCGTACTATCAAAATTTACTCTGGGTAAAATTTTGGGACTTTTAGAAAATATTGATTTTTCAATGAATAACGAAAATACCGATTTTTCGTAAAAAGTACGTCTTTTCAAAAAATTAAGTAATTTAAAAGTTACGATATTTTTTGAATATGTTTTAATTAAAACTAAGTATTTTTTTATGTTTAATCCAAATAATTAATTTTATCCAACTTAATTTTGGTTTTTATTATAATTTTTTTTCAGGTTTAAAAATGAGTTTTAAATAAAAACTTTTTAAAAATGAATTATGTTTCTCCATTTTAATTAATTAAAATAATACATAATGGAGAATGTTTTAAATGAAATTTATAAAATATATATCATTAAATAATAATTATTTATCATAAAATGATTATTATTAGTCATAAAGTTAATATAAAAACAGTTTTTTCTAAAAAACTCTTCTTAAAAACCAGTTGTCTCACATCATCTATGAGTTTAATATTAAATTAAATTTTGAAAGTTTTTTTAATTTAATTTAGAAAAATTTATTTTATATTTTTAATTATAATAATCTATATTTTTTAATAAAACTAATATCATTTTTGACTATAATTATTAGTGAGAACAATTAAAATTTATTACAGTAATTAGGGTAATAATTTTTATACATAGCTGTTAAACTTATAATATAAGGTTTAAAAATGACTCAATACTACCAAAAACCCATTTTTTGGACAAATCTAGACCATATAACTTCTATATTTTATAACATAACATTATTGGGTCTTGGCGACATGAAAAAATGCAGGTGAAATTCATTCTTTGAAAAAAACATTACAAGTGTACCACTCACCTCACTTATAAAAGGCAACCACCTATCCCCCCATATTCACACATTTAAAACTCTATGGTTTGGAAAATACCCACCAAAATAAGTTATAAAATTACCTATAATAATCCTAAAATCCTTACTTTTAGAATAAATCCAACCAAGGGAGGCCTTTGCTTTAAACCAAAATGAGTTACGTGAAGAGGAGGTAACGTTCATCCACCATCATTTTTTATTCATCTATTTCTCCACCCACCTCAAATTATTATTATACAATGATGGTATAATATAATAATTATATAAATTATAATTATATTTTTTAAGTTAATGGTACTACATACAACCTCACACACTTCCCTAAAACGGATTACCAAATCATCATTCATGTGTATGGAGGACTGCCATCTCGCAAAACGATTTCATTATTTTTTCCATTACCACCTATAACAAATGTGTATGATTATGTGTATAAAGTTTATATAGAATATATATAATAAAATTAAACCTATATATTAATTATATCATATATACCATTTTACATTCCATTTAGTATGGTTTACGAAAATGTTTCTCATGTGTAAGGAAAACAACCACCACACGAAGTGATGTGATTCATTTTTCACTAACCCGTTTCATGGAAGGTAATAAGGGTGAATATAAAAAATATATGTGATATAAATGAAATATTTATTATATTAATGAAATATTTATCAATTTTAAAATCTAATATTTCATTTTATTTTTAGCTTTCCCTCAATGAAAAAATGATAAAGTCGTTCATGGATGTGTGGACTACCACCTCCTCGAAACGCTGTGATTCCTTTTTTCACCACCACATCACAAGAATTACATATATATATATATATATATATATATATATATCTGTGTGTGTGTGTGTTTATAATTAAATTATATTTTATTAATTATAATATAATAATTTGGGAAACATAAAATATTGCATACCTTTTTTCCATAATGATCATTTAAAAATGGAAATGTTACTCATGCGTACGTAGGACCTACTATGTCCATGATCGTAACATTAGTTCATTTTTCATAACCATAATTCATGATGGGTTTAAAAATTTTAATTTTTATATAAATATGATAATTATTTCATGATTATTATTTTGGATATGTTTAAATAATGACCTCTTTGACCATATAAAACCCACCTAAGTCATTTTTGACACTCAAGCAGAATATGGTCAACAAATATGATATAAGATTAATTGACTAAGTAACTATATATAACATGTTAATAAGGTAATTAAAATTTATAATAAACTTGAAAAAGAGTTCTAAATCAAGTAAATATTTTATATCAGTTTATTATCAAGGAAGATGAAATAACACATGACATGTGAGACTCAAGGTAATGGTTTTCTCATCTCACATTTATTTCTATGAGATATATCTAATATTATCCACTTATTTTTATTGTGATGGGTATATACATCCCATTAATTTATTATATTATTTTAATAATTAAATTTATGTGGTCTTTTAAATTCATTTTAGGATCTGTCTTTCATGGAGTTGGTTTTCTCAGAGTTACCAAAGCGGTGAGAGATTTTTGTCTCAATTTACCTTCTTTGAGATATATGTTATGTTATAGACCTATATTATTTTATGATATGTATATACATCATATTTAATTAATTATGTCTATAATGGTTTCATATGTATTATTGTGATAATTTAATTTGAAACAAGTAAACATGGATTAATTGGGAGAAATTCTCATTTAATGACATAGATATTGTTTATGTTGATGTTTCCCCTAATTCTATAAAACTCCAAACCAAAAAATTCATGGAGAATTTAATTGATCCAGTATTTATTTTTCTTATTATAAGTTTTTATCATGAAATTCAGGTCACCTCCATCGTTATCAAAGCTAGAAATTAAATGGTTACGATTTTAGAACTGAATCCGGGAGTGCGAGTTCTGGGGTGTTATAGTTGGTATTAGAGTGATGGTTTAGATAAATATTTAAATAATGATGTTTTCATGTGAGGTAATATTTAGAGTTATGGATACTATCATAGGTTTATAAGATTAATTATGTTCATAACTTCAGAGTCCTAGAAACCCCTATTCTGGTTTTATGTGATGATATCTTAAAGTGATTAATGAAATTTCATAACACGTTTTAGTAGGATGATTTTTTTAAATATATGGTTCAACATGAATTGTGAATTTAAATTTTTGGAAATGATATTTTAGGTATTTATAACATTTAGAATTGTATGATCTGCGACATTAAGAACAAAATTATTTTCACAAAGATAACTAAAAAAATTGAAAAGTTATTTGGTGACTAAGTGATTCATGTTACTTCAAAAAAATATCATTATATTTTTTGTCCTGAAATATTAATGCTATGAGATAACATTTGACGTTAAAACACTCTTTAATTTTGTGGTTTTTGAGTTTATTTGGTATAATGGGTTATGGAATGATTTACTTTCATCTTTGGGTATTACTGTTGTATTTTGAAGACTATTGTATCATATGAAGGTTTATTCATTTTGAGAATTATCCTACCATGTGATAAATATTTTGGTTTTGGATAATGTTTAACGATAGGAGGACAATATTTTTAATCCTTTAAGGATTATGTAGTCCTTTAAAAGTTTATTCTACTGCTTTATTAATTGAAAATTATTTCAAAATATACATCGTTTAGAGAAAAATATGAGGTTGTGGTGGAAATTTATTAATGGATGAAATTCTACTCATAGAGTAAGTATATTTACATATTCTATTAATCTAGATGGTAAGATAATTTCTCAACTCTAGGAAATGGATATTGAAATAAAAATGTATCCTTGAAATTAATTTTTGAGGATCTTATAGTCTTTTTGATCATCACATATTTATGGGTTTGAGGCCCTTAAATTACAATGATTATTTACTTTCTTGTTATCAATGACCACAATCACTCTTTATCATTATTTATTCTTTTCTTTACATATGTTATCCTTTTCTAAAACCTAGTAATGTGTTATTACATTTGAACTTTTTAATTATATTTATATAATATTAAAATTATGTTTTATTATACCTTTTATGTTGTGGGGTTATAACAAAATTATTTTTTAAATTTCCAACTTTTGATTTCCAAGATTAATTTCAAATTCATAGGACACAATATATTAAAGTGGTTGAGTATGTAACACCCTGAGATTTATAAATGTGAAAATTATATTTGATAACATAAAGGAAATGAAAAAAATTAAGTTATCATTTATTACATGAAACAATCAGTTTTGATTGTGTGACACACAACCCTGATACTTTTAAATTCGATGGAGTATTCAATACACACCACCAAACTTAAATGAACCATGATATATATTACCATTATAACCTATCCATTAAATTGGTATGTATTAATAGTATTAAATAATTTATGAAATGTATAAATAAATATATATACATATAAATTTATTACTAAATATAAATTATTCGTAAATATTTAGTAAATATTTAATCAACTCTTATTAATGTGATTTTATTCTTTAAAAATATGTTTTCTTGAAACATGATTGTTATTTCCATTGATGAAAATATATTATAATATTTTTTTAGAACATTGATAAAATGTATTCAATAAAATTAATTTTATTTTTTGAATTCTAATACCAAAATTTACTTTGGGTTAAATTTTGGTACTTTTGGAAAATATCGATTTTTTAGTGAATACTGAGAAATACGTTTTTTTTGTAAAAAGTATTTAATTTTATATAAATTAAGTAATTAAAAACTACTAATATTTTTTTAATATATTTTAAGGTAACATAATTATTATTTATTTATCTTTAATCAACTTTATTACTTTTAATAATCCTTATATCGGTTTTTATTAGAAGTTTCTTTTTGGTTTTTAATATATTTTCTTCTAAAATTACCTACCGTCATCTTATAAAATTAAAGCTTATAAGATGAGAGTGTCCTTCTTTGGTTGGATTTAATTGTATATATTTATATATTATTTATATAATTAAATAATTTATTATTATATTATAATAAATTTTAATGGTATTATATTACTTACATTCTCTCCGTAATGATTATTAAAAAATGGAAACGTTACTCATGCATATGTTCGACTGACCATGTCCTTGATCCTAATGTGAGTTTGTTTTTCAAAACCATATATCATGATGAGTTTAAAAATTATAATTTATTTATAAATATGATAATTATTTAATGTTTATTATTCTGTATATGTTTAAATAATGGCCTCTTTGACCGTAATCTATACACCTAAGTCATTTTTGACACACAAGTTGAATATGGTAAAAACATCCGATGTAAACTTTGCCAATTAATTAATTTTATATAACATGTTAATAAGTAAAATAAAATTAATAGTAAAACATATTTTTTTTGTAAATAAATTAAATAATTAACATAATTTTATTATCCAGGAATATAATGGCAAACAAAACAAGTCTGACTCAATCAAAGAGTTTTGTCGTCTCACTTTTCTTTCTATGAGAAATATGAAATATTCACCACTTATTTTTTATGTGTGGTGTATATAATTAACATTTATTTAATGTATGATTATTATACTTAAATTTTTAGGTATTTACATATCCAAATGTGGTTCACTCTTTCATGGGTATTATATTTTCAAAGTCATCAAAGCAATGGGAGATTTTTGTCTCAATTTTCCTTCATTGAGACGTATGTTATGTTATACACCTATATTATTTTTTGAGATGTATATAATACCCCTTGAAATTTTATATGATAAATATATTTATTTTAATGGTAATATATGTTTCATTTAATGATATTATTTTTTGGGGATTATGATTCCATGTTACCAAAGTGGAAAGTGTCTTACGTTACAATCTCATGGTTAATCGAGATTGTTTATGAATATGATTATGATGATGAGACGATATAATAAATCTCTCAGTAAACTCATAAATTTTATTCTCTTATATTTATAAATGACATTTATAATTAATAGTACCATTTTATAACTCTTTGGTTCTTAATATTTTTGATGAAACATTTTAAATAAAATTCGACTTTATTTCTGTCTTCGGCCAAAAATTTGATTTCTTCAAAAAATGTATTCTAATGCTTAATTTTTTTTTACCATTTGAAAAATGATCTATTAAAGAATTTTTTTCCCATTTGTTCTTTTTAATTTTTATTCAAATTAATCTTCTTATCTTTTTTCGAACAAGACACTTTTCTAACATTTTTAATGTGAAAAAGGAATGTTTTTTACAACTTGTGTGAAATTACCTACTAACATGATCATTATATATTTTAATATACCATTGAAATTTTTAAAGGTTATTTTTAATGAAATTTTTTCTTAATATTACAGGAATTATTGGTTTTTGAAAAATGATTTTCAAATTGAATTATTTTCAAAAACAATTATGCTTTAAAACGTGATTTTCAAAATAAAGAGGACATCTTCCTCAAAAATATTTTAATGATATTTTAATGGTATTTCCATTCATAAAAATAAAAAAACCTTATTGTTACTTATTATCCCTAGGGGTTATTTTGTAATGATACCATCATAATTTTTCTCTTGATGAATTAAGATAGTTTCAAAGAGATAGTTATGGAACCCATTTATTTTTCATGGGTTAATCATATTTAAAATTTATTGACATAAAACCTAGTTCTTTTACATGGGTTAATCAAGTTATAAAAGGAATATTTATTTTTTCCTATGAGTTTTATGATGATATATAATCTCTATATACATTTTTCACATTTTTATTCTTGGATCTTATATATTATGGGTGCACCCAGATAACACCAGGTGAGCCTGCTGCATCTTATATGATGGGGGAAGAACATATTGAATTAGGTGATACCATTGAATATTATATGATGGGGTGGCCTAGATAGAGGTGGCTGATATATTACAACTTATATGATGGGTTTCCCTCAATAATATCAAGTGAGACCGTTAAGTATTATTTGATGGGTGAACTCATAATGTTCTATAATGTATGGTAACGAACATTATTTGAGAGACAAAAAGTTGGTAGTTAATTTAGGGGTTCTTCTAGTGATTTAACTAGGATCCAGTTATTTATTACATGATTTTAACATGGTTTATGATGAAAAATGTTCCAATATACCTACATGTTTATGTGATACTTATTATGGGTTTATGATGTTTCCTATTATCAAGATTGTTATCACATAGATCATGATTATTGATTTTAAAGACTCGTAAATTTTCCTGGTTTTTATATTTGATGATCTACATATTTTTGGGTATGAGTTAATTTATTATTAATTAACCATATTTAAATATGTGGTTATACCATTACGCAATTCTTAATCTCATTGATGACATTCAATTGTTAATTCTTATGTTTAACATTATAGAGCATTTGGGCTCACTCTTCTCAGGTTTCCTTTTCCACAAGATATAATGAAATTTTGTTAAATAAATTTTTTATAGAAGGGTTTCATATAAATGATGGTGATGACATAATGTGTAATAAATAAAGAAATAGCAAGTGGTAAATTTATCATTTAATGAAATGCATATTTCTTTTGTTGGAGTTTGTGCTAAATATCTAAAACTCTAAAACTAAAAGGTCCTACAGATTATAAGTAATCCAATATTTATTTTTTATATTGTATGTTTTGGATGGTGAAAATTGGGCCACCTACATCATTATCAAATATGGAAATATAAATTTAACCATTTCAATACCAAATCTAGAAGAGCGGGTTCTAGGTTGTTATACCAAGAGTCCAACTAAAAATCATTTTAGCGATGTTCCTCTATGGTTTGTTATTACTATCCAAAGATGCCTAAACTTGGGTAAGATCCACTGGAATTAGTATGGACACACATTTAGATATAATTATATAGGAAATAATTTTTGTTACAAAATTGGAGGGGGTTACACTGGTAAGGTTTGATAGAGTGAGACCTCAAATAAGACTTTTAACCAAATATAATTTTTATATGGTTGGATAGTGGTACATATTGGTGGTTATATATCTCAAAACACAATAATATCACCACATTTAACTTTTATACCTATATTACTGGATGTTGTGGGAATACAACCAATAACCATGGATGCAAAGGATATGGTCAGTTGACAGCACCACGATTCACTATTCATTTTGACCCTTATACCACTGTATTAAACTGATTTTGTATCATAAATTACAAAATAAATAACAAATTTATCTTCATGTCTGATTCATTTATTTTGTTTATTTAACTGTTAAAAAGTATAATTTAACTTGTTTTGATGATTTCATTATAGGTGGAGGTAATTCAGAGAGCCCACGATGATGCAGAAGGAAAATGGACCAAACTGCATGGAATCCCATGAACACATGTCCATTTCTATTCATGTTATGAAAATCCATGCATCCAAATTGGATGAAATTTTTTTAGACGATCGGAAAATCTATTATATAAAACTCATATAAATAAACACAATCCCAATTCATCCATCTATTAGATGAATTGAACTGATCTAACCAGGGAACCAAATCTACATGAAGTCAAATGTTTGGTTTGGTATTATGACTATATATCCAATTACATATGTCCAATGGCCACCTAATTTTACATGGTGATATTGAGGATTTTGGAAAAAACTATTTTCTTTTTTCCAAGAGTAGATAATTAAATTTACCAACCCAAAACTGAGACACAAGTGGTAGCTCAAAAACCAAGTGCCCAAAACCAATTCCAATTTTTGATATAAAAGGGAACTTTGGTCACCCCATTTGGATGTTCAACCAGGAGGAAAGGTACTTTAATTTTGGAGCCCCAAAGGAGTTCTCTACTCATTCGAAATAGTTCGGTATACTATAAGAAATTATATTAAAAGATCTATGGATTCCTCTATTTCCATGGAGTTATATACTCCTTATGATCACCCAGGGAGGAACTTGATGTAAATACAGAGCATCCTTTTCGTAATAATTGAATTATATTTTTAATTCTAGGTATGTATATATTTTTTACCCATATTATTTTCTTCTTTTATTTATTTGTGTACTGTTATGTTGTACTTTATATATATGATCATATTTGGGGGTACTCAATCATGTGATGCTTCACACACCATTCACCACTTCTTCTCCCCCTTTTAATTATGGTGTTTGTGTGGTTTATATTAGTAAATTGAACTATTATAAACAATTACATGAACATTTAATTTCATTTTATGGAAACACATTGAAATAATATACAATCCTAGACTGTTAATTGTGTTATTTGTGTGTTTCCTTGGTGACTTTCAGTTATGAAGTTGAACACACATCAACCAATCATCAGTGGTATCTGGTGAATAAGTATGTGTTTTAAATTAAAAACTAGGAGTTATAATATTATAAACTCACTAAAATTAGGGATATAGGTGTTAAAGTCCACGTATTAATATATCTCCACCATTCCCCTTGAAGCAATGAAGGTTGAGCATACTGAGAAATCCCCAGTTTAATCACACATAATTAATTCTATTAATTTATGCTTTGTTTTACCGTATTCCATGTTATTTTGGATTCTTAAATAATCAATCCACATGTTTTAAAAAACCTAATTCCCCATTTATTTTCATAAAAAAACCTTATTTTTGGATTAATTATCTAAGGATTTGTGGAGAGACTACCTAGGGTTCCTTCTATACTGTAGAAATTCTAATAAAACTAAACATCTAATTTGAAATTCTTGTAATGAGATAAAATTTTGGTGCCATTGGTGGGGATCCAAGACCTTTTTTATTAATTTATTAACTTTTATTTATTTATTTTAATATTTTTCATCTCTCCTTTCAATTTCCCCTATTTCCTTTTGATTGTTTTTGTTTTTTTTCATTTTGTTTTGTTTTTGTGTGGTTCTTATTCTCTCTCTTCCCCTATCTATCTCTCTGTCTAATTATATAGTATTAAATTATATTTTAATTTATAATTTAATTCCACTTAAGTGATTTTATTTTATCCATGTTCCCTCATAAAAATAAGAAAAATTATACAAAAAAAATATCAAAACTTATTTGCATGACACAGTCTGAAAAAGAAAAACTGCTTGAATTTGAATGAGAAATTTAAAATAATCCTCACTCCCAAATTAGTTAATATAGAGTAAGAAAATTATGTAACATTGGGGAACCACTTGTGGAATATTAATTGGTCCCAAAGCAATAAAAAATTGAACCGCATAAATCCCCAAAAATCATGGCTACAAATAATCAAACCTTAAAAGAACTAACCACCTCATATGTGGAGTACCAACCCATGTACATCCAGTATCCCAATAGAGAATACAACATTGAGATGAGATCATTCCTCATCCACCTACATCCAAAATACTATGTAATTATTAGTGAGGACCCTCAAAAACTTCTCAAGGAGTTTCGCATAGTGTGCTCCACCATGAAACCAGAAAATGTGTCTGTGGATCTCATTATGTTTTGGGACTTCCCATTATCCCTTGATGGTGTATCCAATGACTGGATATACTATCTACCCACCATAATTGGGGGATAAAAAGACCTTAAAATAATCATTCTAGAGTATTTTTCCCTATATCTCAATCTATATAAATTAGAAAATAAATCTATGGTTTTAGGAAATCACAACGAGTGACCCTTCATGAATATTGGGAAAGATTCAAATGTATCTAGTCAAGTTTCCCCCACCACCAAATTAGTGAAAATTTTATATTTTAAGAATTATATGAGGAACTTATACCAATGTATCTTCGTAAGATAGAAGTTTCAGTTTGATGTTCCCTATTTGATAAAAATCGTTCCACTTGTTGTGATTTGATAGCCAACATGGCACAAAATGATGAAGAATTTGGTACATTAGCAATTTCACCCTCTCGATAAGTTCATGAGGTAATTAATTCAGCCCTATACCAAAAGGTAGAAAATTAAATTGATGAGATGCATACCATTATATGGAAATTATCTCAAGCACAAGGTAATTGACACTCTCTTTCTGTTCCATTATATTATGGTATTTGTTTTGATAAAACTTATTTTTCTAACTAGTGACTTCAATATAAGGATTCACCTAAGTAGAATTCATATGTATTCCCCAGGAATCCTTTTCAGTAACCACCACCCTCCAGGAAAGAACTATTCAGGCCAAATCCAAACCCTAGGTGGAAAGTACAACTATAGTACCAATAAGCAGGCGACTTGACCTACCCTAAATAGAACTAGTATCAACAATGATAAGATATGAAACCTTATTATCCTTCAAAATCTCAAAAAAATCATCCTCCTTCGAAATATGAACCAAGAATTGAGGAAATCATGAAGAAAATTGCATCCTAGAACCACCAGTTCCAACAAAACACACAATCGACTATTTAAGACCTATGAACTCAAGTGGGAGAATTGGAAAACACCATCAGTTAGATAAATATGAAATTTTATGGACAAATTCCGTACCAAACTATTTATAATCCAAAAAATAAAAAGGTAGTGTTTGTTAAATAACAATTCATAGTGGTAAAAAAGTTTATTCTTCCAATGATTCTACCCAACATGTATATCCTCCTCAGGGAAACTCTCATTCCCTAACTACAAAATCTTCAAGTGAAGAAAAACAAGAAAAAAGGGTAAACAAATTATAATTTAGGATTCCCATGAATAATCCATTCAGCTTTATTTTCCCCCAAAGTCTCTCTAAATCAAATAATGTTTTTGATAATCATAATGATAATGAAATAATGGATACATTTAAAAAGGTACGAGTTAATATTACTTTACTGGATGAAGTTAAACAAATCCATCACTATGAAAAATTTCATAATGAACTTTTCACTCATAAACAATGACTCAAGGGTAGTTAGAGAGTGAACCTGGGAAGGAATGTCTCAGTCTTAATAAAGCCTGTAATTCCAACCAAATGAAAGGATCCGAGCACTTTCATGAAACCATTCACAATAGGGGAGACCATATTTTCAGATGAAAAGATATATTTGGGTTCTTCAATTAATGTGATTCTTTACTCTATGTAGATTTCAATTTAGGTTGGAGAGATTCAACCAATGGGAATCATCATGAAACTTTCCAACCAGAGCACAACACACCCTCCATCATGATAAATGACATCCTTGTAAGAGTTTAGAATCCAATATTCCCCACATACTTCTACATTATAGAAATAGATGATACCAGAATGCAAAAAAAATCCCTTATAATATTGGGAAGTCCATGACTTGAAAGAGAAAATATGAAAATCAACCTTTACAATGGTATACTATCCAAGGAGTTTGGGGGAGAAAAGGTATGTCTTAAAATTATTGATTCTATGAAGCACCTCGTCAGAGAGCACTCCACTCTTCCTTTCTATTTGATGAAAGGGATGTCTAATGACACACACACACAAACACAACATTCACTCCTTGACCCATACTTTTATTTATTTTATTCTTATTCACTCTTGGATGATTTGAGTTTTGATTTGTGTTTAGTGAGTTGCATGGGTTCAGAAAATTGTAAATTTTGTGATTTAATTGACGAGTGAGTTCACTTTAAGGTACCCATGACCATCAATGATTATGAAAATCTCATCTCCGTAGATTATCTTACCTTATAAAATAATCATGAGTAGATAGATAGTTTCATAGACCTCACTCCCCCTAAATCCCATCTCTCAATAAAAAACCATCAGTGTTGGAATTAAAACCACTTCCATCTAATTTAAAATATTCATATCTTGAGGGTATTGACTAATTTCCCATCATTATTTCCAATTACCTCTTTCCACAACATGAATAAAAACTGAAAGACCATTTGAGAGAGTGTAAAAAGGTGATATGATGGACATTTGAATATATTATTTCTATTAACCAATCTATTTTTATGCATCGTGTACTTTTAGATGATGAGGCTCAACCTATAAAGAATGATCAATGCCAGTTAAATCACACTCTCATTGATGTGGGCTAATTAGAAGTTACTAAATTAATTACTACTGGGATTATTTATCATATATCTGAAATTAATTGGGTTATCCAATTTCAAATTCTGCATAAAGACTAGAATAATATTTGTGTTAAATGAAAGGAATGAATTGGTTCCAACATGTGTGAAAAACAGTTAGCATGTCTGTATTTATTACCATCTATTGAATGAAGCCACATGAAAGGACCAATTTCCACTACCTTTCAATGAATATTTTTTTATAAATATTGGCTAGTAAGTTCTATTACTATCTCCTTTATGGATTTTTGGATTATTTGTAAATCCATACAGCCCATAAAGATCAGGGAAAAAAATACTAACCTATCCATTAAACATATTTTCATACAGAAGGATGCCTCTGGTCTATGTAATTCACGTGGTAATTTTCATCAATATATGTTGAGTATTTTTTCTTATTTCCTTCATAATTTTATGTAAGTATTTATGGATGATTTCACGGGTTATGTATCCTCTTTTTATGAGGTTTTGGTACACCTAGTTTCTATCATTTGTCATTGCATTGAAAAATATCTTGTATTAAATTATGATAAATATCCTTTCCTGGTTGTGAGGGGGATAGTTCATGGGAATGTTATTTCAAATTATGGATTTTAATTGGATACTTCAAAATTAAATTAATTACATCCATTCCATATTCAAAATTTTTTTTTGAGGGGGGGATATTTCTTCGGTCATGCAGGTTTTTCCCATAAATTTATTAAAGAGATTAGTAAGATCACACTTCCCCTATCCCAATTATTACAAAAATATACTATGTTTTTGTTTGATAAAAAATTCTAGAATGTATTAAATTCAGTAAAAAAGTGTCCCACACCACCTCCCATAATTAAAACACCAATGTGGGATATCCTATTTGAACTTTTGTGTGATGCCGCTAACTTTGCAGTTGGGGCAATTTTATCACGAAGAGTTGAGAAGGATCACCATGTAATTGTGTATGCCTCACGTACCCTTGACCCTACCCAAGTAAACCACACAACCACTCAAAATAAGTTATTTACATTATGTTTTACTTAGAAAATTATGTTCATATATTCTTGGATAAAAAATCATTTTGTCGGACTATGCAGCCCTTTTATTTTCTTTTAATAAAGCTGAAGCAATGTCCCACATCATACAGTTGATGATCCTCCTCCAAGAGTTTGACCTTGAGATTTTAGATAAGAGATGAGTATAAAATTTGGTATCTATCCACATCATTAGAATTTCCCAACCATTATACCACCATGTTTACTCATCCTCCCCATTGGATAATTCTTTCCTCATGAGATCCTTTGTGATGTTATGGAACTTACCCCCTGGTATGCAGACATTGTGAATTTTCTAGGAATATCTAGGATCACCACTGATTTCATCACATCAAAATATTAGATAATTAATAATTATTCTCTATAGTACACTATGGATAACCAATATTTTTAGATAATTTTTAGTGAATAAATTTTTTGTATGGGTGTCCCTAACCATGAGTCCACCTCAGTTTTTTGGTTATGCCGCACTTTGGCTTGTGGGGGCCATATTGGCTCTCAATGTATAGATCAGAAGTTCATTGACTCAAGACATTATAAGAAAACATTTTAAATATATTCCCATCTGTTTTATTGGTCATGTACTTGATGTAAATTCATAGGGAATATCTCTAAGAAAAATGAAATTCCCCAACATCCCATGTTATTTTGTGAAATATTTGATGCATGGGGTATTTAATTCATATGGCCTTTTCCAAATTGATTTGTCTTCATGTACATATTAGTATATATTGAATACATATCTATATGGGTGTAAGAAAAGGCTACTAGGACAAATATATCTAGATTGGTTATTGATTTTGTGATGTCCAAAATTTTCAGTAGGTTTTGTTTTCCAAGATTCATCATTAGTGATCATGTTTCACATTCTTGGAAATGAAACATATAAAAAGTGCTTCATTAGTATGGGGTTGTTCATAAATTATCCCCATCATATCACCCCCCAAAAAATGGAAAATATGAAATCTCAAAAGCCTATAGAATCATGGAAAAAATCGTACAACCCAATAGGAAATATTGGAGTTTTCACTTGGATAATGCACTTTTGGCGTACTGTACAACTTTTAAAACCCTGATCGGAATGTAACTATAGAGGATTCTATTTGGAAATGATTGTAACCTCATAGGGTAGGTAGATCACCATGCATATTGGGTTGTTAAATAATATAATATGAATCTATTAGATACAGGTGAGAAAAAAAAGTTACAGATTCACGACTTGGAAGAAACTCGGTGTGATGCATATGAGAACTCCCAAATCTATAAAGAGAAGAAAAAGGTTATCCATGATAGGATGATTCATTCGTGTAAATTTCAAATTGGTGATAAGGTCCTCATGTACAATTATAGGATAAATCTTAACCTAGGTATGATTTGTTCCCAATGGATCTGTCCTTACATTGTTACAAATGTTTACCCTTTTTGTGGAATATAGGTTTTACATGAGCAAAGTAGAAGAAGTATTACCCTAAATGGGAAGAAACTTAAAAACTTTTACAAGGATTTTCCAAAGAATATGGTGGAGGAAATGGACCATCACAAAGAAACATACCAATTATGCCCACTAGGTTTTGTCTTTCCTTCCCACATTCTCTTATTAATGTGAAGACACTACATACTCTAGGTGTGGGGGGATGGGTATATTACTATTTTAGTTAGTAATTTTCATCATATTTATTATTTTTATATTTTTATCTTGATAAATAGTATTTTTACCCTCCCACCTCACCCATCACTTTGGTGGTTGAATGTTAATTTTGATGCCCAATTTATCACGGAAAATGATTCCCACTTAATCATGAAATTTGTTGAAGATGAATGAGGAATTTTTATTTTTCATATTTTATTGATATTTTCTAACAAAAATGGCAAAATGATGGAATGTGTTTTTATTATTAACTTTACATTGAGGTGTTACTTTATTTAAAATTTGTTTTGTATTGATTATATGAGTACTTTTATCGCTCTAAAACATTTGAGAATAATGGTTCCTTTTATGGAAGTTATTTATGGAAAAAATGTGTCACTTAATATCTATACACAAATATGAACCAAACCACGAAGTATAAATTTTTATCACTTAATATAAGGTAAATATAAGTTAGGTTAGTATTTCTCTACTTTCCAAAATGAATTTTCCAAATGATTTTTCCTTATCCAATTATTTTTATTACTTTATCAGATAAACCTATGTGTGTGGTGTATATAATACCCATTTAGAAACAAATATTATGAATATAATTATTTTAATGATACTTAAAGTTTAATTGGTGGTTATTATTTATTCGGTATTATTATCCAAAATATTACTAAATTAGTAAGGTGTTTTCGTCTAACTTTTTACTTATGCGAGACATATTCAATATTCACCACCAGTTTATTTTATTTAGTGTATATAATTAAAATTAATATATTTTATTATTATTATCCTTATAATTATGTATCTTTACATATCTATTTATGGATCTCTCTTTTATGGGGTTTACGATTCAAAAGTTACCAAAGAGGTAAGTAATTTTTGTCTCAATTTTTCTTCTTTGAGACATATGTTTTTCACTTATATTATTTTATAAGGTATACATACGTTCCCTTTAACATTTAATATTATGAATTTTTTTTGTTCTTCTGACATTTTATGTTACATTTAATGTTATTCCTTCATGGGGCTTATGACTCAAAGTTACCAAATTGGTACGGGTTTTATGATACAATCTCAATATTTATCGGGATTGATTGTGATTATTTTTCCAATGATGAAATCATATGATATATCTCTAAATAAATTATTGAATTTTATTATCCTATATTCATATCATGAGAATTCATTTTTCTCTTTATTTTACTCCATTAAATTACTAATTAGTTCCTAAGAATATTTTTAATAAGAACCACCTTTATGTATTTATTTTTCCAAAAATATTTTCTATTCCAAAACCATGTTTTCTAAAAATGTTTTTAATTTTTTTAAAATTATTAAAATGATTTTTTAAAATCATTTTTACCCATGTATTAATTTTTAATTTTTTTTGAATGGAATATTTATGTCATTTTCCAAATAATCCCCATTTGGATTTTACCAAAAAAGTGAAAGGAATTATTGTTTTAACGTGCACTACATGAATAGAATTTACCAAAATCATGACCATTATTTTCATTTATGCCTCCTTTATATGTTCTCATGGTTATTTTCAAAGAAAAGGTTTTTTAATTTTTTTTTATTTTAATTTTTTTAGAAACAGGAAAGGTTATTTTCCACAAAAAATGTTTTAAATGATTTTTAAATATTCTTTTTTTTGTTTTCAAGGTTATTTTAAAAAAATGGATTTTAAAAATGGTTTATATTTTTAAAAAAAAAATTCAAATAAAAAAGGATATTTTCCTCAAGAAATATTTCATCTAATTTGAAATTTTATTTTACATGTTTTCAAGGTTATTTTCAATGAAATGATTTTTTTAAATAATTTATTTTTATAAAGTATTTTTCAAAGTTGAAAGGACATATTTTTGAAGAAAAGTTTCAATTGTAATTTTAGACTTATTTTCCATATAGGATGACATCCATTGATTTTACTGATGCTTTACTATGGATTATATAGAATGATGACATTCTTATTCTTTATCTTGATAATTAATGTTTATATTGATGAAATATTTATGAAAACCATTTTCTTTACTTGAGTTATGATTTGATGATATGATGAATGTTTTATGATATTATAGAACAAATAATTTTGAATTTCCGTAGGAGATGGGTGGGAACTATATCTCTATCTAATACATTTGGTAATGATCTATATATCTTGATATAATAATTTGAAACAAGACGATGCGATTGATCCAATATGGAAAATAGGTGCATTCTGATCCCCTATGGGAAACAAGTGTGTCCAAATCAGCAATAGAAAAATGTGATGTTCCATGATCCACTATGTAGATGGTATTAGAATTTAATATTTAATTATGATTTTTTTTCTATATTTATGACGGTGCCACACTTTTAGGACATTATCTTATGGTTAATGATTGATTTGTGATGATTTCTTACTCTTATGTGCCATGTTTTCAAAAATTATAAAGTTTCATTCCATGAATCATGTTTATGATATATGAAATGTTGGGAATGGACTTTTCATGTTTGGTTCAAGGTCACATGCAATTATTATTATCTCATGTTTTCATAAGGTATTTGATTGATATATATTATGTTTACTCTTATTGAGCATCTCATCTCTCCCTTTCTTATGTTTCCCTCCCTAGGTTGTGAATAATGGTTTATGTAGGTTATGTATAATATGAGTACTATGTGTGAAGATCATTGTGGAAGATGTTTAAGATTATTATTGATATAATAAAATCAGTTTTATAGACTCTTAAGAAACTAAAATATTATGGTCATCGGGCGTGTATTTAAGAAATGTATTGAATATTCAAAAAAATATGGGATATTTATATATGAAAATCTTGGTTTTTTATTTTTGATATAAGAGTAAAGGTTTATTTAACATTTTAAATCTAGGATGAGAAAACTTTAGTGAAATCCATTGGGATATTTTCAAGTATTTTTATAGATATATTTCTAAGGATAAGTCTAAGGAAGAGTCAAAGTAAAAAAAATGTCCTAGAATTTTGGTAAAGGATAGACCATGTGGTTTAAAAAAAATAAACCCCTATATCAATACTATAAGTGGATACGGATCTGGAATAGAGTTAACTAGGGGTAACAACTCAAAAAAGGGAAATGGAGCCGGACTCAATTGTCAGCTGGTTCACAACAAAACTAATTGTGGCACACATGGTTTGACACTCTCGAAGGATGTGATTTGGAAATACACAAAATCTTTATGAACCATCATAATGGATATACATAATTACCATTAATAACCTAGGTTATGCCTAAGGTGTTGTATAATGAAAAGAATGTGTAGTGATTCAGATGTCTTATAAGAATTTTCAAGATTATGTGGTTCCCCATAATGATTATTGTTGATAACACTATGATTTTGGTTTTATTAAATGGTGGGAACTAGAAGGAACTAGATCAATGTTGAATCTAATAAAATGTCTTGATGTGAGAAAAAATTGGATGATAACTAGAATTATATAGATTTTGATTATTCCCAATAATTAATCATTATATATGATTGAAAACCTACACTCTAACCAACCCTCAGACTCACTAAAGAAGAGAAAGATAGAGTTAGTTAAGTGTTCAGGTTAAGGAGATCATAGAGGAAAGATGATTTTCTCCCTATATGTCAATAATCTGGGTAGAAGCACCAATGTTAATATATTAGAGGAATGGTAAGATTTTTTGAGTATGAAAAATAAGGACATAAATAAAGTAATATCCAAGGAAAATGGAAATTTTAATTAACATAATGGATGAAAATATTGATCTCTGTAATGTATTATCAAATGATTAATGTTTTAAATATGTAAAGTATGGGAATTTTAAAAATTTATTTCCTAGGGGTAAAACTCATGAATATAATCAATAAGGTGGTATGATTAATTGTTATACCACTAATCATTAAGAGACCATAAACAACATATGAAATGAAGGAGGTATTATGGAATAAGATGATGAAACCTAGTTAATGGTTTAAGAATGAATTACAATGATCAAAGTGTTTATGTATCAAAATTCATGAATTATGAAACATATAAAATTTTCATTATGTATTTGCAAGAATGTGTTGAATGGTGATGATATCATTGAAAATTGATTCAATGCATGGTTATATTTCATAGAAAATACAAAATCAAGGGAAATATGAACCTTAATATGTTAATGATGATCAGATAATGATGTTTGGTTAAATAGATTATTGATATGGATAAATTAAATAGGATAATATTATTTACCTTGGATATTATTAATGATTTAGTAAGAAAATTGGTTTATGCTACCATAGATAGAGTTTAAAACATTTTTAGATTTAACTAATATATCCTATAATATTTGTTTTATTTAAGTAATAATCAAGTATATATATATATTCAATAAGATTTTATGGTAATTCATGTTATTTCCATGTTTTAAGAGAATACATTATGAAGGTGTACACATGTTTGTTATGTGACAATTAAGATCTACTTCATGTTATTTTGGGGATTAATGATAAGTTAATTTGGGAATTTTTTGACCTTATTTATAATGTTTTTGATTTTAATATTTTGTAAGGGTAATAAGGTTAACCATTTATGAATTTTTTTATGTTTAAAATCAGATGAGGTTTTAGGGATTAATGTATTACTTCAACAGATAAAGATTTATCCACATTGGATAAATAGTGAAAACCATTTTGTTAAAACTAGTGATATAAGTAATGACACATCATTCTATTATGTATCTTTTGTTGCATTAGTGCTTCAAGAATAAAAAATTTCATCTTCTTTTCATCGAGTAAGAGATGATGTAGAAGTTTAAAGAAGAATTAAAAAAGGATTAAATTGTGTTTATGGAGTCATATGTATTACTTCTTAAATTTATATTCATTTAGTTTTGGAAATAAAAAAACTCACTTAAAAAAATTTACTACCTTTTTATGTCCAAAGTATTTTATTATGTTTTTATAGAAAAAATTACTTGTACCATACATAGAAAAAGGTATAATGTACTTCAATTATAAACCTATCATTATTTAATATGATCCATGGGATTAAGTACATGTCCAATTAATCACTTTTACCTTTGTTCAGATGAGTAGTTAGACATTTTTCTTGTCTATCGTACTAACAAGAGTCATGAAAATTAGAATGATTCGAGTACTGATACATCATACTGACCCTCATAAGGATTACCATATTCACAAATGATAAGAAAGTCTATCAGACTATCCTATTTTTATATTTAGAATATATAGTCTTGAATCTATTGTAAGGAATTATTTTAGCATTTTAGTGGTGCTAAAAAATGATTTCGGAGATTTTGGTATGCCAGAACATTATGATCTATCTATGAGCCAGCTATTTGAGGCTATTTCAACGAAAATATAAATATGAACATTCGAGATTCAGCTATAAATAGCAGTTCAGTTGAATATATTAGAGGTAATCACATTCACAACTCAATATATCTAGAATTTTCTATACTGAACATCTCTTTCCAAATTCTTTTTAATACTTCTGAGATTTTTAGTTTTATGTACTCCTTGTCAAGGTTTCTAACTTCAGAAAAAATTTAATTTTGTAATCACATGTTCCATAATTGTTACGATCGAGGTATTATGGGGATAGGAATATGTTGAATCTAATCAATCGGTTCAAGGGATTTCGTGGCTAGGAAGATAAGCATAAATCATCATATCGCGGGATTCCAAGGATTGGAAGACAAAATTTATTCTGGTCATCACATCAGGGTATTTTTTGATAAGTAAAGATAGACTTTATAGTAATGATAAAATAGTGGATACCTTTAGTTAAGCTTATTGAAAAACATTGCTCTTATTGTTAAATGATATTAATATTTTAATACATCTTGCAGGACAACCTTACTTTTATTAGCTATTTTATTTCTTGTTTTTACAAGTTTGTTCAATAAATCATGTAAAAGAATGTTAGTATTCATAATTATATTTCTGTAATAATTTTTCTATTAGTGTATCTATGATTATGGTGAAAAACAAATTTGATGTAATCAGATCAACCTTGTTTCTGATTCTTTCACTCTGATCATCAGATGTTCTATAAGTCCGATAATATTACATTAATAGGTATTGTGATTTGATTAGTTTAAAATTTTTAAACTACTATTGAAACCCATATTGTAAGTATTTCCATACATGATACTGTTATAATCCAAAAATTGGTGTTAGATATTGTTTTTATTACTTATATACTTGTTGAGTTATTTACTTTCTTTACTTAATGAATGTTTTTTTATGTTTTGTTATGAACGTTTTGTTTATAAACTTTTTTACACTAATATGTAATTGTAGAAGAGATTTTCTATTTTTTCAAGATGGAAGGTATGAATATTGGATCTCTTTACAATATGACTCCTATTCAACCAGCTATATATGATGGGAATAACTATGAATATTAGAGTGATATAATGAAAACTTTTTTTCTCAACATTGGAGTTCACAATTTCAAAATACTTACAGGAAAATATAAGATTCTTGATAAGAATTTTTTTTGTAAGAACCCGGTTCTTATTCTTGAGTTACGAGTTTCTTCCTTTCACTTTTCCTTAAGTGTTTTTGAGAAAATAAGGAAAATGGGGAACAATCCTAAATTTTAGGACTACACACCGTGTAATTTTCCACATGCTGTGTACTTTTGGTCGTGTGGGATGAGTACATAGGGTGTGTAGCCATGTTGGCGACTACGAGTGTAAAAACCGACTACACGCCTTGTAGTGGTACTTTACACGACATGTAGTTAGTCAGAAGATGAAACAGTAAGGCGGTGGGAGCAGCTGCTAGGTGGGTGACAGTACACACCGTGTAGTCAAGAATACATGCCATGTACTCATGTCGACAGATGAACAGTTTGGTGGTGCCGCCTGATGAACAGTTAAATGAAGGAAGTACAAGCCGTGTACTCGAAAGTACATGTCGTGTACTTTGTTTTTTCCACTTAAAATGGTTAGTAGGCAACCCTATTCATAGGGAATGCTGAGAACCAAATAGGAGCTTGGGAGGGGATGACCGAATCTTTGAGTATCTTCAGATCGAGCGTCGAGAATCTTCTTCTGCCTCGGAAGATCTCGTTGGAACCACACGGGTAAGCACTCTTACCTCCTAGCGTTTTGCTTGCTAAATCTTCCTCTAATGGAATTTATTTAGGTTTAAGCGAGTTTTATTTCACCTTAGATATACCTCATTCTGGGATGATTAGTGGAACGTCGTTCGAGTATACTGATCAGGGGCATTTAAGGTAGGTGTCTTAGTGTTTGATTTTCCAACTATTGTGCATTTTGTGTACCGTTGAAATATGCACCCATGAATGGGGTGTTGTATGGATGATGACTTGTTGAATTAAATACATAGAATTGATTAGGTAATTTTAATGTGATAATAAATTGTTGTTTGGGATCGCAGCTTGGATCCAGTACCACCCCAGGGGTGCGTTCCTCGGTTTAGCCGTTTGGCCAGGATACCCGAGGGTATTCCTTTATAATAATTATAGAATTTCCTTGAGAGGAATTTCATTTGTATTGCATGTATATTGCTTGTTTACATTTTGGGAATGGCCCAGTTACTTGATTATCCTGAGGGCATTGTTTTGATTAACCTGTGGGCAATGTACTACTTAGCATGTGGGCAACTTCTTCCATGCCTATGGGCAGTTGATTCTGTGTATGTGGGTGACACCTCATACGCTTGCAGGAAATATTCGATATGCCTGTGGGCAGATTCTTGTGTGGGATTCTCTTTACCTGAGGGTAAGGGATTACGAGTCTGAGGACACTGACTGTTTACATAGAAATTCACTGTGGCGGTTTCTTAATAATAAATAATGAAATGAATGTTAAATGGCAATATAACCGTTAAAGTTAGTTACTTATGATTACTGATTAGTTTATTGAATTTTCTTTTTCACACTGTTGTTGCATGTTTACACACAACTGAGCACGGGCCTTTGGTGGGTGCCTACTGGGATTTGTTTCTCACACCCTGTTTGGGTCATGCTTTTTGGCCCAAACAGATTATGTTTCTACAGGTATGGATAAGGGAAAAGGTCCCTTTACAGGTACTTGATTGCTCCTGAGGAGTAGGGGAGAATGGGGCTGAGCTTAGGCTCGCGATGCTACCGGCTGTTTTGTTTTTCTTTGCCGTACTCTATATTGTATTGTACTGTATTGTCGTGTAACATGTCCTGACTGTTTTCTTAGAACTTGAGGCATGTTGCATCAGCATTATATATGACTGTTGGTTATTTTTACTACAGTTTTTTATCTTATATGTGTATGGTTTATTCCTTCCGCTATTATTGTATGATTTTTACTTTTTTCTTCTATGCTACACTTTGAAAAATGAGGGCATAGTTTCCCCACTATCAGACATGGGCCCTCACTGCTTGTTGGAAGCCTCTGGAATTTTGGGAAATGCGTTTGAGGTCACGTGGCGAACCGGGTTTGAGGCACCCAGGGAGTGGTACCCGGAACTGGGATGTTACATTTGTCTTTTAAAAATGTTGAGAAATTAGAATATTAGTTGAAGTAAAAATTCAGAAATAATTTATTGTGTTATATGAAGAGGAATATCTAAATTATGATATCATCTTGTAATGTTTCCAATAGTATTTCGAGTAAATTGTAAGTAACAAATTTTTATACATCCAAATATATAGAAAAAAGAAGAGTTATGCTGAGAGATGATTATCAAGACTTTTATTTTCTACCTGTTTAGACAATATTCATGATGCACTAATGTTTTAAGAATATTATAAATAGTTAACAGTGTCTTATAGAAAAAGTTGTTGATGATGAAATTTTGGTAGAATTTTTTATATAAATAATTCCCAATGAGTGGGAGTCTAAAATAACTATTGTGGATGATATATGAATGTTTATTAATATTAATTTAGATATTTTATTGGTACTCCCATGAAGTATGAGGAAATATTAAAAAGCGATGCTGAAAAAAAATAAAAAATGATGGAGTTTCTTTTACTACAAAATCTATTCTACCTTCTAAGGTTTATTCAATAGAGAAATTAGTAAAATCTTCAAGAAATAATAAAATTTATGCTGAATATAATTCAAGTTCATAACTATATTCATAAATGAGTTATAATATTTTTCTAGAATAATTAAAAATATTATTGGTATGAATTATTTTCAATATAGATTAAAAAGAACCATAATGATAACTGTGATAAGGAGGATTCTTATGTCACTTGTTATGAAGGTAAGAAAGCATGACATATCTGATCTGATTATCTAAAAATAAAAAAAATAAAAAAAGGAAATAAATTCATACATAAATTCCATGAAATATTATAAGTCCAAAGTCACAATGTTTTTGAAATCTTTAAAAACATGGAGTGCTAGTAGTGGATATTCTTATAAAAATTCTTTTGAAAATGGATGTTATAGACAAATGAACATTGTAATTTTCTCAAAATTACCCATGGTAAATCAATGTCTCATGGAAAAGTTAAAAACTATTGAATCCCTAATAAATATTTAATTAAATGAAAATTATCATGATGAGAAAAGTTCTACTTCTTCATATGGAGAATCTTCTTCAGTCTGAGATCATATGTTACCTAGTTAAAATGAAGATTATATATTCGAAAATGTATTAGAAGATGAAAATTTTAAGATTTTCAAAAAACATGATAATTCCAAAGGTAAAATTTCTAAGAGAAATTAGAGAACAATCATTTAAATAATGAAATATCATACCTTTCAAAAGATATTGATAAAAATAATTTTTATTTTTTTCTTGATAAAAATAGTTTACAAACTAATTTTGAAATAGTTTTTTTTGAAACAATAACTAATGGCGATAAGAATTTAGTTGTAAAACTAAAATCTAAAATTTATATACAAATTAATCTTTTATCTAAGTTTAACATTGGTATGGAGAACTTCAATAAAATATGTTAGAAAATTAGACCACATAGTGATAACACCAGAATGGGTTTTACCAATAAAAAACCTATTCTTAGAAATAATTAATTTGTTCCTAAAAGCGATCCTTTTTCACAAAGTTCCAAAGTGGTGTCCACATGATGAAAGAAATTTCTTTAAACAAAGTACAATATTGAGGATTTCATAAGTCTTATTTTTCTATGGAAATGTCATTATACCCGAATAATTAATTTAAAAAAATGTGGTTACCCAAAAACCTACTTTTGATAATACCTGACCAAAGTAGGTTAGGGTTATGAAAAACTAATATTTTTGTTTTTAGGAAAATAAAAATAGTACTAAAAAAATTGTACATGGATTGTAGAAATTTTAGTAACTTGACTGGAAGTAAATATTATATTCAAGAAGATAATAATGATTAAAGGTGGCAACGTAACTTTCATAGATAATTCTCTATGAGATTTTATCAAAAAAGATAACATTTCAATTTTTAGAAAATCCATTATTTTAAATGTATTATTTATTATAGGACTTAAGAAGAATCTTATAAGAATAATTCAATTATGTGATGAAGGTTATATTTTGACTTTTTGGAATGAAAATTATAATATACATATTTCCAAGGATGAACTTATTCCTTCTATAAATCAGTATGAAAATAATTATATACTAAACATATAAGACCCCAGGAGCTAAGAAATAATTTGTCTTAATGAAATTCAAGATCAATCTTGGTTATGGAATAGATGTTTGTGACACTATAACCGTATAAATATAGCTATGTTGACTAGGAAACGAATTGTTAAGGATCTACCGAAACATAAGATTGATAGTTCAAAAGTTTGTGACTATTGTCAATTTAGTAAGAAACATAAGTCATGATTTAAATATATTATTTATGTATTAAAATTTTATACTTTATAGTTAGTGAAAATGGACTTATTTGGTCATACAAAAACTGTAAGTATTTTTTTAAAGTACTATGTATATATATTAATTGATGATCACACTAGATATACTTGGGTCTATTTTCTTAAAATGAAATCTATAGACATTAGTTATTTTAAAACATTATTATCAATAGTTAAAATTGATAAAAAATCACTTTTATAACTATTCATAGTGATCATGGTGGAGAATTTTAAAATTCTTTTTTTGAAACTTTTTGTAGTAAGAAACATATTGAACATAACATTTCATCATCTATAACCCCACAAAAAAGGTGTATTTGATAGAAGAAATAGAATTTTTCAAAATATTACATGAACCATGAAGAGTGAATACTCAAATTCAAATTTTTTTTGGTTTAAGTATATCATACTACCTGTTATACTGTAAATTAAATTTAAATTAGTACTTTTCTTAAAAAACCCCTTATGAGTTATGGACAAGAAGAAAAAAAAGCTTTTAGTAATTTATATTATTTGGTTTCAATGTATTAATTATGAATATTAAAGATAATTTATATAATTTTTCACCCATATCTAATGAAAGGATATTTTTAGGTTATTTCACTACTAGTAATTCTTATGGGATTTTTAACAAAAATACCAGCACTGTTGAGAAAATAGTGTAGGTTACGTTTGATGAAACTGATATCTTTATTTTAAAACAACCTCAACCTACATCCTCAGATGATATTTGTAAAATTTATTTTACTCTTTTGTAATAAATTTCATATAATAAAATAACTAAAGAATTAATTTCTGAAGATAATACTTAGAATAATTTCTACATATTTTTGAAGAATAGACATTTGAAAACCCAAGAAGTTAGTTGTTTCTTAGGAATCAACCTAGTGAGAGTATCATTGGTGATGTAGATTGACTGGTTATGACTATAATTTCATTATGTAATGAAATTGAAAATTTAGATTTCTTATCCTAATTCAATCCTAATAATCTTAATAAGGTTTTTGCAGATGAGGATTTGAATAATTTTATAAAAGATGAGCTCAATTATTTTTATGGGAACAAAGTCTAGAATTTAGTTAAACGACATAATGAAACTTCTATAATTGGAGTAAAATCAGTTTTTGAGAATAAATGGGATGAAAATGGAATAATAGTTATAAATAAAGCTAAAAATGTTGATAAAGTGAATAAAAAACAAGAGGGAATATATTCTGCAGAAACATATGCTCTGATAGCAAGACTTGAAGCTATTAAAATACTTATAGCCTTTGTATCATTATTTAATTTTAATCTTTTTAAAATAGATGTAAAGTGTTTTTTGTTAATGGATATGTTTAGGAGGATCATTATGCCGAACAACCACCTAGTTTTGAAAATTCTTACCATGTAGAATATGTTTATAAACATAGAAAATAACTATATGGACTTAGATAATCCCCAAATGTTTTGTATGATAGGTTAATTGGATTTTTATAATAAAACGTTTTTGTTAAGGGAGCTTCAGATCCAACTATTATTATAAAATAAGTCAATAAAAATATTATGATTTTAAAAATTTATGTTGATGAAATTATTTTTGGTTTAACTCAAAAATCATTAACAGATTACTTTATGGATCTTATAACATTTGAGCTTGATATGATTATGATGGGTGACTTAACATTTTTTCTAGGTTTTAAAATTTACCAAAAATCTTAATGACATTTTATATCTCAGTATCAGTATATAAATGATTTAATTCGGTAATTTAGATATTGAAATACTAAAAGAATTAGTACTCCCATTGGTACCTCTAATACATTAGATCTTGATGAGGCTAAAAAATTACTTAATCAAAAACAAAATAGAGGTATGATGGGATGATTACTTCACTTAACATATATTTGTCTTGAACTAATGTTTTTAGTATGATTATCAGAAAAATATGAAGACAATTTAAAATAATCTCATCCTAAATCTATAAAATGAATTTTTTATTATCTTAGTGGAAATATAGATTTAGGCTTATTCTATTTAAATAGCCACTAAATGAGGCTAATATTAATTGTTAATATATATAATATTCATGTTATTTATTATTCATAAGCACTATTTTAGTGCATTTTACACTTTGAACATCATTTCACATTATGATTGTAATACCTTCTTAAAATGCACTATTATGTGGTACATTTTTTAACATCATTTGAAGTACCCAATGATTCATCTAATTTTAAGGAATGTAATTATCCATATTTTAATTTTATATTTTGTTAAATTTATCTACACTTCAATATGATCATGTTTCATTTAGGGATCAATGGAGAATTCGTGGAAGAAGATGGGGATATTTTGTGATGAAACGAAGCAATTCTAGAGAAGGTAGATTGGACACCATCCCACTGATGAGATTTTGGGACCCACCATAAAGACCCTATGAATCCAAAATTTTGTACTATTCTAGAATACATGTATATGAACAAATCAATCTTCAGGATCCAAATCTAATTTGGACTACATTGTAGTAATTTTGGCGGCCCAAATTAGAGATAAAATTCTGGGCCTGATTCTGCGGCCCAGAAAAACATCCCACTAATATGATTATATCTCGGAATCCACAACTCCAAATGGGACCAAATTTTACAGGAGGTTATAAGAGATCAGGAGATCCATTTTTTTCTTCTATAGAACACTCTTATTCTTCCATCTAGAAGGTCTTACATTCGCATCTGTTCGGTGAAGGAAAGTTGGCTGCCACCTCAGGTCAAGGGTGGAAAAATCAACTCTCCCTTACTTTCCATCCACCTATGGCCTACCAAAATTAATTGAGGAGACTTGGACTGTTGGAGGCTCGACCTAAGGGCTCAAAAATTCCTATTTAATTCAGTGGTGTTGGAGGATTGAATAATCTTGGATTCTTTGTTCAATTATAATGTTATGCTGCAATTTTGTTGTCTCAAATTTGTCTTTCACATGTAAATTGTTCAATTCACTTTAGTTTCTTAATAAAAGTGCTTATTATAATATTATTCTGTTGTTATTCATATCACTTTGATACCATTGGATCATGGTGTGAATTTATTCACACCAAACCTTTTGAAATTATTCACACAACGGTAGAGTGATCATTTCATTTTTGTTGTTTTCTTTACTTCTCCATTTCCTCCCTCATGAGTCTACTTTCCGCTTCCATTGAAACCATGAGATCAATGGAGGGCTAACACACTTATGGATTGATCCAAGGGAGTAGAATGGGTCTGGATTGGATGTTATTTATCACCTCATTAATGTATAATCACTTATTTAATTTAGATTTTTATTTTATGATTTTTAAACTCCCCCATCCTTGTTGAATTTAAGGCCACACACTTCAAGTGCAAATACGAACCTTTAAATTGAAGTGCTCAAAACTTTGATCCTTCAAGTGTATAGGTGATTAGTATTAAAGGGTGTATGAATTAAACCAGTAAGTGATGATGTTGTTTTATCTCCTTAAATGAACCCATCTCGAATATAAGAAATTGAAATCATTAAAAAGGAAATACGTCCAATCCACCCCGAGCGATAACCTAGGATCAACTCATTCTTTTAAATTGAATTTACTTAAGTATCTTAGAGTTCCATTAAAACCATCTAAAATCAACCCAGGTTGGCCACTTCATAGCCAAAAATAGTCCGTAGAATGTACGTGTCTATAGGTTACTTCTTAGGTCCCTGAGGATTCGATAACCCAAGCTAAACTACAAGGACCGTATTACCTTCTTCTCTTGGGTAAATTTGAGTGAGAATCAAATTTTGGCACCGTTTCCGGGGACCTAAGTAATTTATCTTAGACACTTTCACCTTTTTTTTCATCCAACTTCTCTTATCTCATCCCCAATTTCATTCCTATGGAAAACCCTTTTGAACTAATCCAAACATGGTGAACCTCTCCTTTGATCACTCCACACCAAGTGAGATGTACAATGACCATCCTAGTTTCTACTGGTGGGATAATCAAAAACCTAATGAACCACAATGTTTTTACTCCTATGATCCACAAAACATCCCAACATATAATGAGTTTCAATCCCCACAAAGCCAATCTGAACACCCTCATGTGAAATTCCAACAACTTAATTATCCACCTAGAATAGACCATCTATCTCAACCCCTTATCCATCCTAATCCACATCCATTACTTGAAAAATTGTTTCAAAAAATGGAGATAATGAATTTTGAAGTTTCATCATTGAGGTTAGAACTACAAAGCATTAAAAATTGTGAGGAACTCATCCCTACACAAATTGTCCCTTCAATAACCTTATTTGAAGTGTCTAGTTTCCCACAAAACTCTCATGAATTTATTAAAGAACCAAACTTTGGATTTGGGATAGATGAAGAAGATAAAGGAATTGTTTAAGGGTCTATAAATCAGGAGGAAATTGACTTTTTGGATTCAAAAGTGGAGAATTTGACATCATGGATTGAGTCTCCTAAGTATAACTCCATTGATAAATTTTCAAAAACACAAATCACTGAACCATTAAAAGAAATCACAAACTTTGAGTCCATGGACATTCCTGAAACTAATATTTATAATTTTTTGGTTGAATCTTCTATTCATAAGGAACCAATTTGGTTGAAAATTTTTGAAAATGAAACTGAGTTGGATTCAAAATATCAACTTGTGTCTAAATGTCCTACCCAACCTGAGCTCAAAATTATTATCCTTCCCTCTTATCTAAACAATCCCTTAATAAGTTATAATCATGACCTTTCAATTGGAATTCATTATTCTCTTGAAACCAAAAAAGATGGAATGATCATTGATGCCTTAGGAAATACTATAGAGGAAACTAGATCAACTATTTGTGATATTCCTTGGATTTTACCACTCCTTTTAGAACATATGTTTGTGCATGAAACAAATTATAAAAATAGAATCAATCTCAAACTAGTAGAATTGGTGAAACATCTGGTCCTTAAAATGTTGAAAATTGGTATTGGGTAAGTTGTGGGGTTCAAGTCGAGCTAATGATGTTAAACAAAGCGTTGCATGGGAGGCAACCCATGGTTTTCAAGTTTCTTATCAATTTGTTGTTTTAATAAAATTTATATTTTATTTAATCATTTTTATATTTAAAAAAAATAGACTGTTGACATGTTCTTATATTATGAGTATGGATGGGTATGAAAGGGGAGCACCATATTCATCCGTGTCATGTGGTGTGATCCTTGAGTAATACCTTACCCAGAAATTTAAAAAGAAGACAATGTATCATCAGTTTATTTTATTATATATATATATACTTATATTTTACTTATATATATATATATATACTCTTTTGTTTTGTTTGTTTGTTTTTCCTTTTTCTACTAGGGAACTCTGTAAGCGACATGGATATCAAAGGACTAAATTGGAGCAGCAAGAACTTCAAACTTCAACCACCAGGTGACTTCATTCCATGACCCTCATTTTCAATTTCCTTTTTGAACATTCATTCTCTACCTCTACCCCCTTATAAATTTCCTTTTCTTTAAACACTGGGGACAATGTTATTTTAATTTGGAGGGAGATAAAATAAAAAATGCTTTTGTTTCAAAAAAATGTTAATGATTTGAAAAAAAATTGTGTAAATGGAAGGAAAAATTCCTTTAACTTTGAACATGGTAATACACATTGCACACTTTGAAACTGAATATCAAATTATTTATCATGCCCTGATTCTAATTTTAATCCTTGTATAATTTCTTGATCATAGATTTTGGAAAGTGTGGCTGTCTAATGTGATATTTCATCATTTATATTTTCATCCAAATAAAAAAAATATCACAATGCACGTCCTTTGGATAGTGGGGTATTAGTTTAAGTTCATGGGGTCCCCCAAATAAATAGCATAGTTTTGGTGATCATTTTAGTTTAATATGAGTATTCAAAAAAATTAAAAAAAAATTGCGCGTAGAGCAATGAAATGACCTAATGCGTGGCTTTCGGCACTTGGGGATCGTGACTCCATAGTTGTCTGGCCCAGAGTTATTAATTTTATCTCTATTTTTGGTAATTTGAATTTGTTTTTGACTGAGTTAAATCGAGATGATGCCCGAGTATGTGGGATTCACTTGGTTCCCTAAGGTCTTTGAGTCTGGGAGTCATCGACAAAGTATCGCTATAGGGGTTGACTCTTTTGAGTGAAATTTCAATTACAATGGCAAAATCGAAAAAACAAAAAACAAAAAAAAACAAAAAAAATATATATATATAATGAATTTTTTTTTTGAATACTCATATTAATATTGAAATGTGATTCCACCTAGCGCTTCCGTAATTTTCCCCTTGAATAAATATGAACCCCCATGTCTATTGTGATGCACAACACATCCTCATACTTAATTGATATTGGATGAAATATGGCAATGAATTTGAACAAAGGAATGGGCTTGGGATTGGGATATGCTTATGAAACTATCTTGTAGTAAAAAAATTTGATGGGTTTCATGATTGTTTGGTATAAGGGTTTCTGGTGATCATTGTGTATTAAAATGTTTTTGGAAAAGGGAATTCAAATTTCATATTGTTGAGATATATTTTTCTCGGGACTAGAAAAACTTAAGTTGGGGGGTGTGATTAGCCACTAAAGGAGGTTAATATTCATTGTTAATATATATAATATTCATGTTCTTTATTATTCATAAACACTATTTTAGTGCATTTTACACTTTGAACATCATTTCACATTATGATTGTAATACCTTCTTAAAATGCACTATTATGTGGTACATTTTTTAACATCATTTGAAGTACCCAATGATTCATCTGATTTTAAGGAATGTAATTATCCATATTTTAATTTTATATTTTGGTAAATTTATCTACACTTAAATATTATCATGTTTCATTTAGGGATCAATGAATAATTCATGGAAGAAGATGGGGATATTTTGTGATGAAAGGAAGCAATTCTAGAGAAGGCATATTGGACAACATCCCACTGAGGAGAATGTGGGACCCACCATACAGACCCGATGAATCCCAAATTTTGTGGTATGATAGGAGACATGTATAGTAACAAATAACTCTTCAGGATCCAATGCTAATTCGGCATACATTGTGGTAACTTTGGTGGCCTAATTTAGAGAAAAAATTCTGAGCCTGATTCTGCGGCACAGAAAAACAGCCCACTAATATGATTATATCTCGCAATCCCCGACTACAAATGGGCCCACATTTTACAGGAGGTTATAAAACATCCGGAGCTCCATTCTCTTATTCTATGGACCACTCTGATTTGGCAATCTAGAAGGTTTTCCAAGCGCATCTGTTCGGTGAAGGAAAGATGGCTGCCACCTCGGGTCAAGGGTGGAAAAATCAACTCTCCCTTACTTTCCACCCACCTATGGCCTACGACAATTAATTGAAGAGACTTGTACTATTGGAGGCTCAAAACAAGGGCTTAAAAATTCCTATTTAAGGCAGTGGTGTTGGAGGATTAAAGAAGCTTGGATTCTTTGTTCAATTATAATGTTATGCTGCAATTTTATTGTCTCAAATTTGTCTTTCACATGTAAGTTGTTCAATTCACTTTAGTTTCTTAATAAAAGTTCTTCTTCTACTCTTATTCTATTGTTATTCATATCAATTTGATACCATTGGATCATGGTGTGAATTTATTCACACCAAACCTTGTGAAATTATTCACACAACGGTGGAGTGATCATTTTATTTTTGTTGTTTTCTTTACTTCTCCATTTCCTCCCTCATGAGTCTACTTTCCGCTTCCATTGAAACCATGAGATCAATGGAGGGCTAACCCACTTATGGGTTGATCCAAGGGAGTATAAAGGGTCTGGATTGAAAGTTATGTATCACCTCATTAATGTATAATCACTTCTTTAATTGAGATTTTTATTTGATGATTTTTAAACTCCGTCGTCCTTGTTGAATTTAAGGCCACACACTTCAAGTGATAATACGAACATTTACCTTGAAGTGATCAAAACTTTGATCCTTCAAGTGTATAGGTGATTAGTATTAAAGGGTTTAGGAATTAAACCAGTAAGTGATGATGTTGTTTTATCTCCTTAAATGAACGCATCTCAAATATAAGAAATTGAAATCATTAAAAAGGAAATACGTCCAATCCACCCCGAGCAATAACCTAGGATCAACTCATTATTTTAAATTGAATTTACTTAAGTATCTTAGAGTTACATTAAAACCATCTAAAATCAACCCAAGTTGGCCACTTCATAGCCAAAAATAGTCCGTAGAATGTACGTGTCTATAGGTTACTTCTTAGGTCCCTGAGGATTTGATAACCCAAGCTAAACTACAAGGACCGTATTACCTTCTTCTCTTGGGTAAATTTGAGTGAGAATCAAATTTTGGCACCGTTTCCGTGGACCTAAGTAAGTTATCTTAGACACTATCACCTTTTTTTTCATCCAACTTCTCTTATCTCATCCCCAATTTCATTCCTATAGAAAACCCTTTTGAACTAATCCAAACATGGTGAACCTCTCCTTTGATCACTCCACACCAAGTGAGATGTACAATGACCATCCTAGTTTCTACTGGTGGGATAATAAAAAACCTAATGAACCACAATGTTTTTACTCCTATGATCCATAAAACATCCCAACATATAATGAGTTTCAATCCCCACAAATCCAATCTGAACACCCTCATGTGCAATTCCAATAACTTAATTATCCACCTAGAATATACCATCTATCTCAACCCCTTATCCATCCTAATCTACATCCATTACTTGAAAAATTGTGTCAAAAAATGGAGATAATGAATTTTGAAGTTTCATCATTGAGGTTAGAACTACAAAGCATTAAAAATTGTGAGGAACTCATCCCTACACAAATTGTCCCTTCCATAACCTTATTTGAAGTGTCTAGTTTCCCACAAACCTCCCATGAATTTATTAAAGAACCAACCTTTGGATTTGGGATAGATGAAGAAGATCAAGGAATTGTTGAAGGGTCTATAAATCAGGAGGAAATTGACTTTTTGGATTCAAAAGTGGAGAATTTGACATCATGGATTGAGTCTCCTAAGTATAACTCCATTGATAAATTTTCAAAAACACAAATCACTGAACCATTAAGAGAAATCACAAACTTTGAGTCCATGGACATTCCTGAAACTGATCTTTATAATTTTTTGGTTGAATCTTCTATTCAAAAGGAAGCAATTTTGTTGAAAAATTTGGAAAATGAAACTGAGTTGGATTCAAAATATCAACTTGTGTCTAAATGTCCTATCCAACCTGAGCTCAAAATTATTGTCCTTCCCTCTCCTCTAAACAATCCCTTAATAAGTTATAATCATGACCTTTCAATTGGAATTCATTATTCTCTTGAAACCAAAAAAGATGGAATGATCATTGATGCCTTAGGAAATACTATAGAGGAAACTAGATCAACCGTTTGTGATATTCCTTGGATTTTACCACTCTTTTTAGAACATAAGTTTGTGCATGAAAAAAATTATAAAAATAGAATCAATCTCAAACTATTAGAATTGGTGAAACATCTGGTCCTTAAAATGTTGAAAATTGGTATTGGGTAAGTTGTGGGGTTCAAGTCGAGCTAATGACGTTAAACAAAGCATTGCATGGGAGGCAACCCATGGTTTTCAAGTTTCTTATCAATTTGTTGTTTTAATAAAATTTATATTTTAATTAATCATTTTTATATTTTAAAAAAATAGACTGTTGACATGTTCTTATATTATGAGTATGGATGGGTATGAAAGGGGAGCACCATATTCATCCGTGTCATGTGGTGTGATCCTTGAGTAATACCTTACCCAGAAATTTAAAAAGAAGACAATGTATCATCAGTTTATTTTATTATATATATATACTTATATTTTACTTATATATATATATACTCTTTTGTTTTGTTTGTTTGTTTTTCCTTTTTCTACTAGGGAACTCTGTAAGCGACATGGATATCAAAGGACTAAATTCGAGCAGCAAGAACTTCAAACTTCAACCACCAGGTGACTTCATTCCATGACCCTCATTTTCAATTTCCTTTTTGAACATTCATTCTCTACCTCTAACCCCTTCTAAATTTCCTTTTCTTTAAACACTGGGGACAGTGTTATTTTAAGTCGGTGGGAGATAAAATAAAAAATGCTTTTGTGTCAAAAAAAATGTTAATGATTTGAAAAAAAATTGTGTAAATGGAAGGAAAAATTCCTTTAACTTTGAACATGGTAATACACATTGCACACTTTGAAACTGAATATCAAATAATTTATCATTCCTTGATTCTAATTTTAATCCTTGTATAATTTCTTGAGCATAGATTTTGGAAATTGTGGCTGTCTAATGTGATATTTCATCATTTATATTTTCATCCAAATAAAAAAAAGATCACAATGCACGTCCTTTGGATAGTGGGGTATTAGTTTAAGTTCATGGGGTCCCCCAAATAAATAGCATAGGTTTAGTGATCGTTTTAGTTTAATATGAGTATTCAAAAAAAATTAAAAAAAAATTGTGCGCAGAGCAATGAAATGACCTAATGCATGGCTTTCGGCACTTGGGGATCGTGACTCCATAGTTATCTGGCCCAAAGTTAGTAATTTTATCTCTATTTTTGGTAATTTGAATTTGTTTTTGACTGAGTTAAATCGAGATGATTCCCGAGTATGTGGGCTTCAATTGGTGCCCTATGGTCTTTGAGTCTGGGAGTCATCGGCAAAGTATCGCTATAGGGGTTGACTCTTTTGAGTGAAATTTCAATTACCATGGCAAAATTGAAAAAAAAAACAAAAAAAATATATATATAATACAATTTTTTTGAATACTCATATTAATATTGAAATGTGATTCCACCTAGCGCTTCCGTAATTTTCCCCTTGAATAAAGATGAACCCCCATGTCTATTGTGATGCACAACACATCCTCATACTTAATTGATATTGGATGAAATATGGAAATGAATTTGAACAAAGGAATGGGCTTGGGATTGGTATCTGCTTATGAAACTATCTTGTAGTAAAATATTTTGATGGGTTTCATGATTGTTTGGTATAAGGGTTTCTGGTGATCATTGTGTATTAAAATGTTTTTGGAAAAGGGAATTCAAATTTCATATTGTTGAGAAATATTTTTCTCGGGACTAGAAAAACTTAAGTTGGGGGGGTGTGATTAGACACTAAATGAGGCTAATATTCATTGTTAATATATATAATATTTATGTTCTTTATTATTCATAAACACTATTTTAGTGCATTTTACACTTTGAACATCATTTCACATTATGATTGTAATACCTTCTTAAAATGCACTATTATGTGGTACATTTTTGAACATCATTTGAAGCACCCAATGATTCATCTGATTTTAAGGAATGTAATTATCCATATTTTAATTTTATATTTTGGTAAATTTATCTACTCTTAAATATGATCATGTTTCATTTAGGGATCAATGAATAATTTAGGGAATAAGATGGGGATTTTTTGTGATGAAAGGTAGCAATTATAGAGAAGGCATATTGGACACCATCCCACTGATGAGAATGGGGGACCCACCATACAGACCCGATGAATCCCAAATTTTGTGGTATGATAGAATACATGTATAGTAACAAATCAATCTTCAGTATCCAATGCTAATTCGGCCTAAATTGTGGTAACTTTGGCGGCCCAAATTAGAGATAAAATTATGGGCCTGATTCTGTGGCACAGAAAAACAGCCCACTAATATGATTATGTCTCACAATCCATGACTAAAAATGGGCCCACATTTTACAGGCGGTTATAAAACATCCGGAGCTCCATTGTCTTCTTCTATGGACCACTCTGATTTGGCAATCTAGAAGGTTTTCCAAGCGCGTCTATTCGGTGAAGGAAAGATGGCTGCCACCTCGGGTCAAGGGTGAAAAAATCAACTCTCCCTTACTTTCCATCCACCTATGGCCTACAACAATTAATTGAAGAGACTTGTACTATTAGAGGCTCGAACCAAGGGCTTAAAAATTCCTATTTAAGGCAGTGGTGTTGGAGTATTTAAGAATCTTGGATTCTTTGTTCAATTATAATGTTATGCTGCAATTTTATTATCTCAAATTTGTCTTTCACATGTAAGTTGTTCAATTCACTTTAGTTTCTTAATAAAAGTTCTTCTTCTACTCTTATTCTATTGTTATTCATATCACTATGATACCGTTGGATCATGGTGTGAATTTATTCACACCAAACCTTGTGAAATTATTCACACAATGGTGGAGTGATCATTTTATTTTTGTTGTTTTCTTTACTTCTCCATTTCCTCCCTCATGATTCTACTTTCCGCTTCCTTTGAAACCATGAGATCAATGGAGGGATAACCCACTTACGGGTTCATCCAAGGGAGTTGAAAGGGCTGGATTTAATGTTATTTATCACCTCATTAATGTATAATCACTTCTTTAATTGAGATTTTTATTTGATGATTTTTAAACTCCGTCGTCCTTGTTGAATTTAAGGCCACACACTTCAAGTGCTAATATGAACATTTACCTTGAAGTGCTCAAAACTTTGATCCTTCAAGTGTATTGGTGATTAGTATTAAAGGGTTTAGGAATTAAACTAGTAAGTGATGATGTTGTTTTATCGCCTTAAATGAACCCATCTCAAATATAAGAAATTGAAATCATTAAAAAGGAAATACGTCCAATCCACCCCGAGCGATAACCTAGGATCAACTCATTCTTTTAAATTGAATTCAATTAATTATCTTAGAGTTCCTTTAAAACCATCTAAAATCAACTCAAGTTAGCCACTTCATAGCCAAAAACAGTTCGTAGAATGTACGTGTCTATAGGTTACTTCTTAGGTCTCTGAGGATTCGACAACCCAAGCTAAACTACAAGGACCGTCTTACCTTCTTCTCTTGGGTAAATTTGAGTGAGAATCACTATTCTTCTCGAATTTTTTTAAACTAAAAAATTTTTAGATACTAATTTGGTTGATGTAGAATGGATAAAAAAATTATATTCAGAACATATATTTTGTTATGATGTTCTTTAGATTCTTAGTATTATAAGAAACAACAATCATTATCACTTTCTACCAGTGAAGCCAAATATGTAGAAGTTAGATGTTTTTGTGCCCAAGTGTTTTGGATGCAAGACACACTCAATGACTATGGTACGATTTTTACTGAAACTCTAAAACTTTGTGATAATACATGTTCCATTAATTTACGTAAAAACTCATCACATCACCCATGTGCTAAACACATAGATATAAGAGTACATTTCATTCGGGATCAAACACTTAAAAGAGATATAATTTTATAATTCATCAGAATTCAATAAAAACATGTTGATATTTTTACTAAACCCATTAGTTTTGATATATTTTAATACATTAAATAGTATATATGAATGATCAATATTTAGCGATCATTCATATCGACATATAGTTTTCAAATATCCTTACACTAATATACTCTATGTCACATTGGGAGTAAATATGTTTTTTATTCCTCAAAAGTTTTATTTTTTTCAAGAACTGTTTTTTTATTGTTAGTTTTTCAAAAAATAATTATTGTAATCTGTTTTCTGAACTGAAACGTTTATTTAAATTTTAGAGTTTCAATTATAAATTTTAATTTTTGGACTCAAAAATTGTTATAAAATCTATGGACTCAAAATTTATGACAATATATCATAATTATTTTTTATAATAAAATTATCATAAGCAATTTATCTTAATAAAATTATTATAATAGTTTTTATTATATAAAACTATTGTTATTTTTTTCATAATAAGACTACCATAATAAAAAATTATTACAAAACTATCATAATCTATATAATTTTTCAAAACCAAGAATAACTATTTTATCATACTGATAAAACGTTCAACTATAAAATTTACTCTACTATTATTTTAATTTTTTCATTAATTCATTAATTTAGTTTATAATTGTTATGGTTACTATAATATTTGATTTGAAAAACATTGTCTTTTTTGAAAATTTTAAAAGTTTTTCTAAACAGAATGATTCTTAATGTAATAATAGATTTTAAATATTTGAGAGTTAAAATAATATTTAAAAACATTCTTTGATTTAATCAAGGTCCTCATACCAAAAAGGGTTTCAATATCAACTATGGATTTGAATATTAAAGTGGAAATATCACCTAAAACTCTTATAAAAGTGTGGGACAAACCCTATACCACATTGGTTATCAATGTTTTTTTCTCCTAATCTCTTGCACCCTTAAAGTCTATTAGTTCGATTATTTAATTTTTTTTTCCAATCTTTGGTCGCAGTTCTCATTACTATTGTGAAAATTGTAGATTATGAAAAATGGTATGTTTTTCCAGAAATATGTTTTGAGATAACTTGGTTTGATAGGTTCAATGCCGCTCTCAAAAGGAAAATATATTTTCAAGGTAGGGAAATTATTTGTGTAGAGAATCCAGATAAATATTTTGATATATATTAACTTGGGATGGTTCCAAAATTTTATGATTTTATTCATTTGGATAATGATTATAGAAAAGAGAATGATTCTTTTTACATGATTAGAAACAACTATAATCATTCATATAAAATATTAGTGGACATTTTTGATGTTCCTTATTATGGAGAAGCATATTTACCTTCTCACAAGTTTCTCGACAGACTTATAATAATTAATAATAATAATACAGAAAATTCTTTATTATTGTTCTTTGTGAAGGTAAGTAAATTTTCACATCTGACGCTATAAAATAGAGTAATTAATTTATGGATACAAGGATATATTATCTCTAGGAAGGTTGATAGTGATACATTAATTTTTCTGATTTTTTTTCTAGACTACTTGGTAAATATGAGGAAAATAGAATCATTGAATTTTTTTTCATTATGATTGAAATTTTTAAAATTTCTACCATCATGTCAAATATTATCATGTTCCCGCCCTTTATTAGTAATCAAATTTTGAATAGTATGGAGATTTTTAATGTTGAGAATAAGTCTTACCCAATCTGTCAAAATATTTTGTTTATTGGAGAATATATAATTTCTTTAATGAAATTGGTTTTTTATTCTAAATAAAAAATGTTTTTTGAAAACGTTTATGGTGCTGAATCAGAGGCACAACCATCAAGGACGGTTTAGGAATTTAAGAAAAAGAAAAAGATGCATCTTCCCCACTTGTGAAACAAAATAATGTACAGAGAATGTTTGATGAAATGTTTAAGAAGTTGTTGTCACGACCCGTCCTTGGGGCCCGTGCCATGACTACCCCAAGCCCACCTTCCATAGGCCAGGGGCTGGCGACTAGCACCAAGGCGTAAATCCTGGAAAAAGGGAAGGCATTGCCTTTGAAAAGTAAACAAGCACCACAGAGTAAGCAAGCGGAAAAGTAAACACCAAGTAAAAACTATAACAAGCTGCGCTGAAAGTAAAAGGGGCCGAAAATACCAGCCCAACTGTAAAGTACAACTGAAAGGGAAAAACATCAACTGAAAAGAAAAGCCGCAGCGTCGAGCCATCCTCTGGAAGTACCACCTGAAGGGTGGGTACAGATAGCCTCCACAGCTCCTCAGTCCAGCCGTCCGCTCCAAGTGTGTCCCGCCCAGTGGTCCACCTCCAGGTATCGTCCTTCTCCGCACGCCTCCACCACGATCAACGCTGTCCGTTGTCTGCAACCAACACAACGAAGTGTGGGCATAGCCCGTGCAAGGGTGAGTATAAGCTACTCAGTAGGGACCCTGAGACCCCCGAAGGTCTCCCGAAATCCACAAAGGATAATCCACAAAGGAAAGATACAATCACGAAGTAACATCTGACACGGCTTAGTTATATGCCCATACATATACCTAAGTCATCAATTCCCGATCGGCTCCAACGTCCGAGCCCAAGCATAACCCAGTCCATACAGGAAAGCAAACGTATACCCACACAGGATAGCACAACACAATCCACAAAGGAGAGTAAACAGTAATCCACATAGGATAGCTCAACACAATCCACAAAGGAGAGTAAACAGTAAATCCACACAGGATAGCTCAACACAATCCACAAAGGAGAGTAAACAGAAGATTCAGCTCACACAGGTATACTTCTTCGAATGACGATAAAGATGATCACTGATCCATCTAAGTCATCGGACCCACAAAGGATCGATAGGTACTAACCCCCGCAATGACCCACATAGGATCGGGCCCACATAGGACCGGTAGGCACTGGCTCACACAGAACCGCTGATCGGTGACCCACACAGGATCGGGCCCACACAGGACCTGTAGCACTGATCCACGTAGGATCGCTGAGTGCTGTAGTCGTCGTAGTCCACTGAGAATCTCTGCACAGTCGTCGCCGCAGTCCACCGAGCATCTCTGCACAGTCGTCGCTGCAATCCACCGAGGATCTCTGCACAGTCGTCGCTGTCGAAGTAGCAGTCGCAGCCAGCACTAGGGTTCCCGCACACAGCAAGCTCGTTCGGGAGGGTCCGCTCCACGAGCCGAGAGGCTAATACATCAACTGTCAAAAAGTCCGAAGTTGATGTATCCAAAAGTTCCGTATCGTCAACATGAACTCAACGTCGCAGACGGTGCGTCAATCGGACGACCGATCTGAGAGTTATTGGATTTTTCGTCCCAGGGGCCCGGTTGGTACTCCACCTGCGTCCAAACCTCGGGCGGAGTGAGCCAAAAGATCTGTCTCACTTAGAGGAATTCAACGAAGTCGACGACACCTCAATCGGACGTCCATAGCTCAAGATATGAGCGGTTCCGCTCCGAGGGCCCGGTTGGTTTCGTGTACGAACCAACCCGGACGAACTCAAAGTATTCTGAAACCTTGAGTGCAATATACCGAAACGACCGTCTCGATCCAAGGATCGTGTTTCCTCTGACGGCGCGTCGTTTGGAGGCTCGTAGCTCAAGTTACAAGCATTTGACCGAAAATGGTCCGAAGGCGGGGGGTCCGGGCCCGGGCCGACCCGGCCCGACCCCCCCTGGGTCGGACGAACCGGGTCGACCCGACCCATTCCAACCCGGTCGGACCCAGTCCGGTCCGGCCTGGGTGTGGCCCGGCCGGTCGGACCGGCCTGGCTCGGCTCGGCCGAGCGGCCGAGCGCCTGGGCACCGTGGGGCGCTGCCCCCGCGGTCTGGAGATGCCGCGGCCCCGCGAGAGCCGCACTGGAGAACCGCGGACGCGGCTTCTGCCGCGTCCCGTGCGGGCGAACCAGACCCACGCGGCCGCGGATTCAGCCGTGGCGGCCTCGTCCGGTGGCGCGCCGGGGCGCCGCCGCCTACGGCTACCAGCGCCGCCGCGCCGGTGACCCTTGCCGCCGAAATCTTCCGCGGGCCACCGGAGTTGCTCCGGTGGTCCGTTTTCCTTCCCATCTGCGCCAGTGCTCCTCTCGGGTTCCGTTCTTCACTGCGGAATCAAAAACTGCCCTTGCATCACGATTTTCCATCGCCCTCCAAATCCGCACAACAATGAAGAATGACGGAGGGTTGTTAGGCCGTGTTCGTTTGGCCCGCTCCCTCCGCGTTAGAGATAAACAACGGGAGAAAATAACTCAACACATGAAACAACAATTTTAATAAATTAAAATTGTTCATTTGCAATCGGTTCTTTAATTTAAGGAAATGTTCACTGGAATAAGGGTATTTCCAAAACAAAAATCTTTACCTCGTCAAGTCATCATTCGCGGGTTCTTCGTGGAATTGGGGATCGTCGCGTCGTCGTGGTATCCGGCATCGCGTCGTCGCAGAAGGGTGTCGCGTCGACGAACTCCGAGGTTCAAGAACAAAAGGATTTAATTAATAATAATTAAATCCTTCTGAATTAAAAACCACATAGGAAATAAATAAAAGGAATCTGAAACCCTCACCTCAATGGATGATCGAAGGTTTTCGTCGCAGAAGAAGGAACGTCGCAGAAGAACGTCGCGGGAGAGGAAACGTCGGCGTCACGACACACATCGTCGCGTCGTCGATTTCCGCGGGTTCGGAGTTCTTCTTATGAGGCTGGCATTCTTCGCGTTCTTTGCGTTCTTCGCGTTCTTCATGAAGAAGGGTGAAGGCACAAGAACCTCTGTCAAAAACCTCTCAAGGTGAAATCCTCCAAAAGTCGTGTTGGTCTTATTTTATTATTACGCCAACGGACGAATAAGAGGTAAGTAATGACCAATTAATTCGTAGAATTAATTCAACGAAAGAAACGACTCATTTAGTTCACGAAATAAACCGCCCAATTAAATGGTTCGTTAAGAATTTAAGAAAACGCGTCAGTTGACTTTCATAATGACGGGTTTTCGCGGGTGCGTTACTTAGCGAAAAGAAACGACAAGGCTCGTGCAGGCCCCACCTCACAAATATCCTACCAAGAGGGTAGGATATTTATGGATAGTACCCTATCTGTTTCAACTCAGTTTAAGCCTCTTTTAAGTGGATTCAAGTGGCTTAAGTGAAATAAAATAAAGTTTTCGTAAAATTATTTTATTTCTTATCTTTATGCCCGAAAATTAAAGACCACAACCGAGAAAACGCAACTCCAGAAGAGGCGTTTATAAGAAAATACCGGCGCTGCGATTTCATCGGTGCCCTCAGAATTGGATTCCAGGCACCAGTTCAAAAGTTAGAAAAACCCGCTCGTCCGTTCACTGAACGTACCCGAGCCAAACTTCGGAAAATGATTCCGGGCACACCGGGCCTCGGAATCAGGTGCCGTCAGAAACCACGTTCTTGTAAAATTCCAAAGAAAATTAAGAAAAAAAAAATTTCCTTGAAATTTACGGGTCTTTACATTACTCCCACCTTAGGACTTTACGTCCTCGTAAAGATACATCATAACTAGGGAAACAAATGTGGGTACTGAGCACGCATCTGAGCCTCCCACTCCCATGTGCTCTCCTGGAGGTTCCTGTGCTGCCATATGATGCGCACAAGAGGAATCGATCACCCGCGTAGGACCCGCTCCTGTCGATCCTCTATCTCCACTGGGACCTCCGTAAAAGTCGCCCCATCATCCACGTCTATCTCCCCATGGTCGATGATGTGTGTCGGGTCGTGCACGTATCTCCTCAACTGAGATACGTGGAAGACGTCGTGCACCCGATGCAACTGAGGTGGTAGATCCAGGCGATAAGCCACCTCACCAATCCTGCTGAGGACCTGAAAGGTCCGATGAAGAGTGGAGACAACTTGCCGCCTTGGCCAAATCTTCGTAATCCACGTCGAGGTGAGACACGCAAGAAGACGTGGTCGCCATCCTCGAACTCTAGTGGCCTCCGCCTCCTGTCAGCATATGACTTCTTCCGGCTCTGAGCTGTCCTCATCTGCTCCTGGATGACCTGGACCTTCTCTGTCGTGGCCCGATCCATCTCTGGTCCCACAAGTGCTGACTCCCCAGGGTCTGTCCAGCACAAAGGAGATCTGCAAGGTCTGCCGTACAACGCCTCGTATGGTGCCATCCCGATGGTGGAGTGGTAGTTGTTGTTGTACGCAAACTCCACCAAGGGTAGGTGGTCCTCCCAGCTGCGACCAAAGTCAAGGACCCATGCGCGGAGCATGTCCTCGAGAGTCTGAATGGTCCTCTCCGTCCGACCATCCGTCTGAGGGTGAAAGGCGGTGCTCAGACGTAGCCGCATCCCGAACGCCTCCTGAAACCCCTTCCAAAGCCAGGAAGTAAAACGAGCGTCCCGATCGGAGACGATAGTCGATGGCACACCGTGAAGCCATACAATCTCCAGAACGTAGAGACACCCCAAGCTCTCCACTGAGCTCTGCTCTCTGATGGGTAAGAAGTGTGCCGACTTGGTGAGTCGGTCAACAATCACCCAGATGGAGTTGTGACCTCTGTATGTGCGTGGAAGTCCAGTCACGAAGTCCATAGATATCCCATCCCACTTCCACTCCGGGACCTCCAAGGGCTGTACCAAGCCTGCTAGTACCTGATGCTATGCCTTCACCTGATGGCAGGCGAGGCACCATGAAACAAACTCTTCCACAACCTTCTTCATGCCCGACAACCAGTGCTGTCGACTGAGGTCTTGGTACATCTTCGCCACTCCAGGATGTACTGCCAAAGGAGAAGTGTGAAACTCTCTCAGCACCTCCTCTCGTAAAGATACTGGCACCATGGTACGTCCTCTGAAAAAGACATCGTGCTCTGCTCCAAGGGAGAAACCATCAGCTGCCTGTCCCAAGGATATCTATGCACGCCGCGTCTCACAGTCAGTATCCTCACGCTATGCCTCTCTGACCTGCTGCAGTAGTGGAGGGGTGACTGTGAGAGACTGAAGGAAGGCTGCTCCATCTCTATCCACGAAGGATATCTGCAAGGCAGCTAGCTGCTCTGTCGCATCCTCAAGTAGCTGAATGCCCGTCCTCCTGCTGAGGGAATCAGCTACTACGTTCCCCTTCCCAGGAGTATAGACTATCTCAAAGTCATAGTCCTGGAGGAACTCGAGCCATCGCCGCTGTCTCAGGTTCAGTTCCTTCTGAGAGAAGATGTACCTGAGACTTTGGGGGTCAGAAAAGACTGTAAAGTGCTCGCCCATCAGATAGTGCCGTCATGTCTTCAGGGCGAAGACCACTGCTGCTAACTCCAGGTCATGTGTAGCATAGTTCTGCTCATGCGGCCTCAACTGACGTGATCCATAGGCAATCACAGACCGCTTCTGCATCAGGACACACCCGTGTCCGGTCCCTGATGCATCGCAGTAGACTGCGTATCCAACTCCCTCCTTAGGCAACCTCAAGATAGGTGCGCTGGTCAATCTCTATCTCAGCTCCTGGAAGCTCTGATGACATCTGTCTGACCACACGAAGGGTTTCCCCTTCTTCGTCAATGCTGAGAGTGGTGCCGCAACTCTGGAGAAGTCCGGCACGAATCTCCGATAGTATCCGGCTAGACCCAAGAAACTCCGCACCTCTATCACGATCCTGGGTGGCTCCCAAGCTAGCACTGCCTCGATCTTTGCGGGATCCACCGCAACTACTGCCTCAGAAATGATGTGCCCCAAGAAGTGGTTCTCACGTAACCAGAACTGGCACTTCGAGAGCTTGCCATAAAGCTGGTGCTCTCGGAGTGTGTCCAGTACAACCCGCAAGTGGTAGGCATGCTCCTCCTCCATGGTCGAGTACACCAAAATGTCGTCGATGAAGACCACGACAAATCGATCGAGGTATGGCTGAAAGATCCTGTTCATGAGGCTCATGAACACTGATAGAGCATTTGTTACGCCGAATGGCATAACCAAGAACTCATAGTGGCCATACCGACACCTGAAGGCCGTCTTCTGCACGTCCTCATCTCGAACTCTGAGCTGATGATAGCCTGACCTGAGGTCTATCTTCGAGAACCACCGTGCTCCCTTGAGCTGATCGAAGAGGTCATCAATCCTCGGTAGCGGATACTTGTTCCTCACTGTCACCTGGTTCAGGCGACGATAATCGTCACACAATCGAAAGTTCCTGTCCGCCTTCTTGGAGAACAAAATCGGGGAAGCCCAGGGTGAAACGCTGGGTCGGATGAACCCCTTGCCCTGCAAGTCCTCCAACTGTATCTGTAGCTCTCGAAGCTCAGAGGGGGCCATCCGATATGCTGGAGTGGATATTGGGGTTGTCCCGGGGTACATGTCAATATAAAAGTCTACCTCTCTATGAGGAGGTAGTCCTGGAATGTCGTCGGGGAAGACGTCCGCATACTGATCCACCACTGCAGGAAAACTAGGACTCTGCACGTCAACTGCTCCAAGGATGAGGCTAGCCAACTGATGAGTGATGGGCTGCCCTCTCCTCTGCGTGAGTCCATCCTGTTCTACAAAGGCTCCCTTCTCGCCGGTGAAGGTGAACCTGCTCCCATCGGTGCGCACACATCGCACCTTGCGTCTAAAACAGTCAATCTGAGCATGGACTGTAGATAACCAATCCATGCCCTAGATGACGTCGTAAGGCCTCGACGCTGCTACAAGAAGATCCCAGCCGAAGCTCTCGCCTCCTAGAGTAATCTCACACTGCCGGCACTAGTGCGTAATCATCAAGTCTACTCCCATAGAAGTCTCTATCCGTAAGGATCGAGCCAACGGCTCTGTCGGAATCTCCGAACTTCGAACAAGGTCAGCAACTATGAAAGAGTGACTCGATCCTATGTCTATAAGAACTGCAGAAAGGGTGGAATAGACACAGATCGTACCTCGAATCGTCTCTGGCACGCCGTGGTCATAGGCCTCCACTGCCTGGAGCTGTGCCTGTCTCTGCTCGCCAGCTCCCTGTGGTCGGGGCGGACCTCCTGGTGGAGGTGGTGGAAAAGCCTCAAAGCGTCGCCCACCACCTGCTGCTCGGCCAGCTCCCCTGCCTCGTCCGCCTCCTCCCTGCGGACCGCCACGATCGACCCTCTGCCTCTGGCTGGGTGGCCCCTCCACCGTCTGCTGCTCCTCGGTACGGCGGGTTGGGCAGTCATGAGCCATGTGGCCCTGCCCGCCGCACGCGTAGCACTGCCTGCCTCTCGGAAGACTGGCTCCGCGCTGTGTGCCCCACATTGCTGAGCCAGTGTCCCGAGGTCGTCTGCTGGAAGGTCTGGTCTGCCTGGAACCCTGAGTAATCCGTCGGCTACCTACTGCCGAAGACTCCGCTACCTGCTGCCCTGCGGTAGGTCTCGTTATGGACTCAGCCAGAAAGCTCTCGATCAGAAGGGATCTCTCTAGCACCCCTGCCTGGGTCGGGATGCTGAGGGAGATCAGCGACGCCCTGATCTCGTGTCTCAATCCCTCCTTGAAAGTCCGTGCCCTGAAGAAGGGGTCTCGTAACATGTCGGTCGAGTAGCGAGAAAGATCGGTGAACCTTGCCGCGTACTGGGCGACCATCAAGCTGCCCTTCCGCAGCTGAAGAAGCTCCTGAATGTGCACCGCACGGAGGGTGGCTGGGATGAACTCTGAGCGGAAGTGCCTCTCGTAGTCCATCCAGAGAAGAGACACCTCATCGTGTACCTGGATCATCAAGCTCCACCATCGTCTTGCTGCTGCGTGCAGTAGGCTCGCCGCGAGGATCACCATGAGGTCTGTTGGTGTCCTCACTAGCCTGAAAACTCGAACGACCGCCTCTAGCCAGTCTTCGGCTGCCTGGGGGTCCGTCTCCCCACGAAACATGGGTGGTCTCTCTCGCTGGAACTCGTGCAGAGCTCTGAGGCGACGTGCATCGTCAGCGGTCGGGGCTGGAAGCATCGGGGGCTCGGCGGGTAAAGGTACCGCCGGTGCCTCTGCTGTCAACGGGCCCTGTACCGAGGCCTCGTCGCTCGGCGGGCTGTCGTCGCGCTCTACTCTCGGAACCCTAGCTGGCTGCCGTCGTGGGGCCATCCTGAAAAGGAAACAAGTGCGCCACGGTCAGAACAACATACCTGGTGAGCTGACACAAGTAATCACAAAGAAAACTTGAAACACACACGCAATCAATGTTTTCGTGCATTAGGTCGGAAATCAGAAGTCATGGTCCTGGTCTACGGATACGTCGGCCGCCGCACCAACACTGGACTCCCTGGACTGATAACCACACCCAATATGATAAACACTATTGCTACACATAGAAGAAAGATCAGTGTCTACGGTAGAACCGACCACCTCTGATACCAATTTGTCACGACCCGTCCTCGGGGCCCGTGCTGTGACTACCCCAAGCCCGCATTCCATAGGCCAGGGGTTGGCGACTAGCACCAAGGCGTAAATCTCAGAAAAAGGGAAGACATTGCCTTTGAAAAGTAAACAAGCACCACAGAGTAAGCAAGAGGAAAAGTAAGCACTAAGTAAAAACTGTAACAAGCTATGCTGAAAGTAAAAGGGGCCGAAAATAAAAGCCCAACTGTAAAGTACAACTGAAAGGGAAAAACAGCAACTGAAAGGAAAAGTCGTAGCGTCGAGCCGTCCTCTGGAAGTCCCACCTGAAGGGTGGGTACAAATAGCCTCCACATCTCCTCGGTCCAGCCGTCCTCTTCCGAGTGCGTCCCGCCCAGGGGTCCACCTCCAGGTACCGTCCTGCTCCGCACACCTCCACCACGATCAGCGCTGTCCGTCGTCTGCAACCAACACAACGAAGTGCGGGCATAGCCCGTGCAGGGGTGAGTATAAGATACTCAGTAGGGACCCCGAGACCCTCGAAGGTCTCCCGAAATCCACAAAGGATAATCCACAAAGGAAATATACAATCACGAATTAACATCGGACACGGCTTAGGTATATGCCCATACATATACCTAAGTCATCAATTCCCGATCGACTCCAACGTCCGAGCCCAAGCACAACCCAGTCCACACAGGAAAGCAAACGTATACAAACACATGATAGCACAACACAATCCACAAAGGAGAGTAAACAGTAATCCACATAGGATAGCTCAACACAATCCACAAAGGAGAGTAAATAGTAAATCCACACAGGATAGCTCAACACAATCCACAAAGGAGAGTAAACAGAAGATTTAGCTCACACAGGTATACTTCTTCGAATGACGATAAAGATGATCATTGATCCATCTAAGTCGTCGGACCCACAAAGGATCGATAGGTACTAACCCCCGCAATGACCCACACAGGATCGGGCCCACACAGGACCTGTAGGCGCTGGCTCACACAGAACCGCTGAGCGCTGACCCACACAGGATCGGGTCCACACAGGACCTGTAGCACTGATCCACGTAGGATCGCTGAGTGCTGTAGTTGTCGCAGTCCACTGAGAATCTCTGCACAGTCGTCGCCGCAGTCAACTGAGGATCTCTGCACAGTCGTCGCTGCAATCCACCGAGGATCTCTGCACAGTCGTCACTGTCGAAGTAGCAGTCGCAGCCAGCACTAGGGTTCCCGCACACTGCAAGCTCGTTTGGGAGGGTCCGCTCCACGAGCCGAGAGGCTGATACATAAACTGTCACAAAGTCCGAAGTTGATGTATCCAAAAGTTCCATATCTTCAACAAGAACTCAACATCGCAGACGGTGCGTCAATCAGACGCCCGGTCTGAGAGTTATTGGCTTTGTCGTCCTAGGGGCCCGGTTGGTTTTTAAGGCAAAACCAACCCGACCGTACTCCACCTGTGTCTAAACCTCGGGTGGAGTGAGACAAAAGATCCATCTCACTTATAGGAATTCAACGAAGTCGACGACACGTCAATCGGACGTCCGTAGCTCAAGATATGAGCGTTTCCGCTCCGAGGGCCCGGTTGGTTTCGTGTACGAACCAGCCTGGCCAAACTCAAAGTATTATGAAACCTTGAGTGTGATATACCGAAACAACCGTCTCGATCCAAGGATCACGTTTCCGCTTACGGAACGTCGTTTGGAAGCCCGTAGCTCAAGTTACGGGAATTTGACCGAAAATGGTCCGAAGGCGGGGGGTCCGGGCCCGGGCCGACCCGGCCCGAACCCCCCTGGGTCGGCCGAACCGGGTCGACCCGACCCGGTCCAACCCAACCAGACCCGGTCCGGTCCGACCTGGGTGCGGCCTGGCCAGTCGGACTGGCCTGGCTCGGCTCGGCCGAGCGGCCGAGCGCCTGGGCGCCGCGGGGCGCTGCCCCCGCGGTCTGGAGATGCCGCGGCCCCGCGAGGGCCGCGCTGGAGAACCACGGACGCGGCTTCTGCCGCGTCCCGTGCGGGCGAACCGGACCCGTGCGGTCGCGGGTCCGTTGGCCGCCGTCGCCGCGCCACCGGAATCTTCCGCGGGCCAACAGAGTTGCTCCGGTGGTCCGTTATCCTTCCCGTCTGCGCCGATGCTCCTCCTGGGTTCCGTTCTTCACTGCGGAATCAACAACTTCCCTTGCGTCACGATTTTCCGTCGCCCGCCAAATCCGCACAACAACGAAGAACGGTGGAGGGTTGTTGGGCCGTGTTCGTTTGGCCCGCACCCTCCGCGTTAGAGATAAACAACGGGAGAAAATAACTCAACACATGAAACAACAATTTTAATAAATTAAAATTGTTCATTTGCAACCAGTTCTTTAATTTAAGGAAACGTTCACGGGAATAAGGGAATTTCCAAAACAAAAGTCCCTACCTCGTCAAGTCGTCGTTCGCGGGTTCTTTTCGTAATTGGGGATCGTCGCGTCATCGCGGTATCCGGCGTCGCGTCGTCGCGGAAGGGTGTCGCGTCGACGAACTCCGAGGATCAAGAACAAAAGGATTTAATTAATAATAATTAAATCCTTCTGAATTAAAAACCACAAAGGAAAAAAATAAAAGGAATCTGAAACCCTCACCTCAACGGATAATCTAAGGTTTTCGTCGCGGAAGAAGGAACGTCGCAGAAGAACGTCGCGGGAGAGGAAACGTCGGCATCGCGGCACACGGCGTCACGTCGTCGATTTCCGAGGGTTCGGCGTTCTTCGTCGGAGGCCGGCGTTCTTCGCGTTCTTCGCGTTTTTCGCGTTCTTCACGTTCTTCGCGAAGAAGGGTGAAGGCACAAGAACCTCTGTCAAAAACCTCTCAAGGTGAAATCCTCCAAAAGTCGTGTTGGTCTTATTTTATTATTACGCCAACAAACGAATAAGAGGTAAGTAACGACCCATTAATTCGTAAAATTAATTCAACGAAAGAAACGGTTCATTTAATTCACGAAATAAACCTCCCAATTAAATGGTGCATTAAGAATTTAAGAAAATGCATCAGTTGACTTTCATAATGACGAGTTTTTGCGGGTTCATTACTTAACAGAAAGAAACGGCGGGGCTCGTGCGGGCCCCACCTCACATATATCCTACCAAGAGGGTAGGATATTTCTGGATACCACCCTATCCGTTTCAACTCATTTTAAGCCGCTTTTAAGTGGCTTCAAGTGGATTCCAAGTGTCTTAAGTGAAATAAAATAAAGTTGTCGTAAAATTATTTTATTTCTTAACTTTAAGCCCGAAAATTAAAAACCACACCCATGCAAACGCATCTCCGGAAGAGGCGTTTCTAAGAAAATAACGGTGCTGCGATTTCATCGGTTCCTACAGAATTCGATTCCGGGCACCGGTTCAAAAGTTAGAAAAACCCGCTCGTCCGTTCACTGAACGTACCCGAGCCAAACTTCGCAAAATGATTCCGGGCACACCGGGCCTCGGAATCAGGTGCCGTCAGAAACTGCGTTCTTGTAAAATTCCAAAGAAAATTAAGAGAAAAAAAATTTCCTTGAAATTTACGAGTCTTTACAGTTGTTGTTACATAAGTATCAAAAGAAACTAGGGGATCCAAAATTTGATCTTGATCTTACTAATGATAAGGCTTTGAAAATTCAACAACAGAACATTTTGAAGAAGAAGAGAGAAAAAAGAAGAAAAATAAAAAGGTAGTTGAAGAAAGGGTTGTAGAAATCTTGTTGAAATATTTTGAAATGGATTTTGAGTATACTATCCTTGCAATATCACATGGATAATTTATACACCATTTAATACCTAATTAATATGTATTTAAATGAAAATTACCCTATTGAGAAAAATTAAACATCTTATGATGAAGAATTTTCCTCCGTAGGAGATCATGATTTACTTATTTATGATGAATTTTATAGATTTTAAAAACTATAAAAAACGAAAATTTTATGATTTTTAAAAAACATGATAATTGAAAATATAAAATTGATAAATTAAATTAGATAATTACTCTCTTAAATAATGAAATATCTTACTTTCAAAAATATCTTGATAAAACTAATATTGAATTTTTTATTAGAAAAATTGTTTAAAAACTGATTTTCAATTAATTATTTTTGAAACTATTACCAATGAGGATAATAATTTAGTTGTAAAGAAAAATATAAAATTTATATATTAAAGAATCTTTTATCATTTTTACCACTGGTAAGGAAAACTTGAAGCAAATTTGTAATAAAATAGGACCTTATAATGACAATACTATAATGGGTTCTAACAATAAAAAAATTATTTTAAGAAATAATTACATTGTTCCTAAAAGTGAACCTTTTTTCACTTAGTGCCAAAGTGGTGGCCACTAGAAGAAAAAAAATTCATTGAATAAAGTACAATATTTAGGATATCATGAATATTATTTTTCAATGTAAATGTCATTTTACCAAAGTAATAAAGTTGGAAATATGTGGTTACCAAGAATTATATTTTCTAATAATAGTATACCCAAGAAGGTTTGGGTTCTAAAAAACTAATATTTTTGTTCTCAAATAGGAAAAATAGAAGAAAAAAATATTTTGTATAAGGATTTTAAATATTCTAGGCACATGACTAGAAATAAATATTTTCATCAAAAATATAATCAAGATTAAAAGGTGGAAAAATAACTTTCAGAGACAATGCTCAAAGAGAATTAATCAAAATAGTTAACATTTTTCTTCTTGGAAAATCCCTTATTTAAAATGTATTATTTGTTATAGGATGAAAGAAAAAACTTATAAGAATAATTCACTTATGTGATGAAGGTTACCTCGTGAATTTTAGGAATGATAATTATAATATACATAGTTCCGAGGAAGAATTTATTCATTCTATAAATCAGTGTGAGAATGTTTATACACTAAACATATAAGACCATGGGAACTAAGAATTACCTAGTATGAGGGAAATGAAAGATCAATCTGGGTTATGGAATTGAATTTTAGGAAATTTTAACCTAAAAAACATAGCTATGTTGACTAGAAAAGGACTCCTTAAGAATCTACCAGAACATAGGTTTTATACTTCAAAAGTCTGCGACCCTTGTCAATTGGGTAAGAAACATAAATCATGTTTCAAATCTATTAGTGAGGCCTTAAATTCTGATGCTTTATATTTAGAGCTCGAGATCTTATTTGGTCCTACACAATGTGGAAGTATTGTTGAAAAATACTATTTATATGTCTTAGTTGATGATTACACAAGATATTATTAGGTCTAATTTTTTACAAGAAAATATGAAGTCTTTGCTTCTTTTAAAACATTAGTATCCGGAGTTAAAAATCAGAAAAAAAGTCCTTCATAATTATTCATATTGATCATGGTGGTAAATTTTAAAATTCTATTTTTGAAAATTTTTATAGTAATAAAGGTATTGAACATAACTTTTTAGCACCTAGAACCCCAAAAATGATGTTGTTGAAAGAAGAAATATAATTATTCAAGATATTACTTGAAAAATAATGAATGAATACTTAGTTGCTATTTTTTTGGATTATGTAGTTTGTTCAACCTGTTATACTATAAATTGGGTTTTAATTATAACTTTTATTAATAAAACCTCTTATGAGTTGTGGATAGTAAGGAAAATAAAATTTTCATACTTTAAAATAATTTGTTCCAAAGTATTCATTCTGAATTATAATGATAATTTACATAAGTTTTTACCCAAATCCATTGAATTGATATTTTTTGGTTACTCTGGTACTAGTATGTATTATATAATTTTTATCAAAAATAAGAGAACTATTGAGGAAACAAAGCATGTTATGTTTAATGAAACTGATCCCTTTATTTAAAAAAACCTCAACCTACATATTCATATGATATTTCTAAAATTGATTTTTAACCTTTTTTATAATGTTATTCTTATAATGAAATAAGAGAATGATTAGTTTTTTATGTTACTCCTCAGAATATTTTTACCTACTGTTAAGGAATAAACTTTTTAAAACCCTATATGTCAGTTGGTTCAAAGAAATAATCCAAGTGAGAGTGTCATTGGTGATATAGATTGACAGGTTAGGACTAGATGTTACTTAAGAAATGAAATTGAACATATATATTTATAATCCCAATGGGAATCTAAGAATAATAATTATGTTTTAGGTGATGAGTATTTAAATAAGGCTATATAAGATGATCTAAATGATTTTGAGATTAACAAAGTATAGAATTTAGTTAAACGACCTAAAGAAACTTCTATAATAGGAGTAAAATAGATTTTTAGAGTAAATGTGATGAAAATAGAATAATAGTTTGAAATAAAATTATAAATTTTTTAATGGTTATAACAAATAAAGGGAATAAATTATGAAGAAACTTATGCTTCAAGAGTAAGACATGAAACAATTATAATACTTTTTTCCTTTGTAGCATTCTCCAATTTCAGATCTTTTCAAATGGATTGAAAGTGTGATTTTATTAATTGATATGTATAGGAAGAATTTTATGTCAAAACCACATAGTTTTAAAAATTCAAAATATGTATAATATGTTTATAAACATATAAAATCACTATATATACTTAAAAAACCCCTAGAGTTTGGTATGATAGGTTAATTGGATTTTTTTATAAAATAATTTTTTAAAGGGAGATGCAGATCCAAATAATTTTATAAAATAATTAAATAAATATATTGGGATTGTGTAAATTTATATTGATGAAATTATATTTGGATCAACTAAAAAATCTTTAATAGCTTTCTTTATAGATCTTAAATTTTTGAGCTTGAAATGAGTATAATGGGTGACTTAACATATTTTCTTGTTTTTGAAATTTCAAAAAAAAAAGAAAAGGAACTTTTATATCTCAATATTAGTATAAAAAAGATATTATTAAAAAAATTGGATATGAAAATACTAAAAGAATTCGTACTCCCATTGGTACCTCTAATACTTTACATCATGATTGGATAAGAAATTAGTGGATCAAAATAGTTTTAGAGGTATGATGGGAAGTTTATTTTACATAACATATAGTCATCCAGAATTATAGATTTTAGTATGATTATGAGAAATATTTAAGGCCAATACAATATAATAATAAAATAATTATATTATTAGTATTATTTAATTATTAATATTAGAGTAATATAATATTTTATATTATGTTACTATTTATGTTACTAATTATATTACTAATTATGTTACTAATTAGTAATGTGAAGATATGCATATAGGTCGGGTGGTTAATAAATCATTGAATAGAAAAACAAACGTGAGTGACCGCTCATCTGCCTCAATTTTCTTTTTATTTGTGTGTTGAGGTTGACATGAAACTTCTTGCCCCCACATGTAATATTTGCTTTTACTGTCAAAATTATAAACCTCCTCACATCTATGCTGGCGAGGAGGTTGATAATTTTGACAGTAAAAGAAAATATTACATGTGGAGGCAGATGTTTCCTGTCAAGACTCAACACACAAATGAAAAGATAATTGAGGTAGATGAGGGGTCACTCACGCATTCTAATTATCCTAATTGTAGTTTCTAATTTTCCTAATTTTTTTTAATTATTTCTTAATTGTTTTTAATTTTTTCCTAAATATTTTTAATTGTTTCCTAATTGTATTTAATTTTTTCCTAGTTGTTTTCAATTGTTTCCTAATTGTTTCTAATTGTTTCCTCATTGTTTTTAATTGTTTCGTAATTGTTTTTAATTATTTCCTAATTGTTTTTAATTGTTTCATAATTCTTTTTATTTTAATTGTTTCTTAATCATTTTTATTTTGATTGTATTTTAATTATTTCCTAATAGTATTTTAATTGTTTCTTACTTGTATTTTAATTGTTTCATAATTGTATTTTAATTGTTTCCTAATTATTTTAATTTTTTCCTAATTATTTTAATTGTTTCCTAATTATTTTCATTGTTTCCTAATTATTTTAATTGTTTCTTAATTATTTTAATTGTTTCCTAATTATTTTAATTGTTTCCTATTTATTTTAATTGTTTTCTAATTATTTTAATTGTTTCTTAATTATTTTAATTGTTTCCCAATTATTTTAATAGTTTCCTAATTATTTTAATTGTTTCATAATTATTTTAATTGTTTCCCAATTTCCTAATTATTTCTAATTTCCTAATTATTTCTAATTTCCTAATTATTTCTGATTTCCTAATTATTTTTAATTTCCAAATTTTTTTCTTATTTCCTAATTATTTCTTATTTCCTAATTATTTCTAATTTCCTAATTATTTATCATTTCTTAATTATTTCTAATTTCCTAATTATTTATACTTTCCTAATTATTTCTAATTTCCTAATTACTAATTTTTTCTATTGATAATTATTTTAATTATTCTAATTATTTCTAATCAATAAAATCTAATTATTTCCTAATTATTTGATAATTATTTTAATTTGATAACTACTTCTAATTAAATATATCTACATCTAATTAAATATAATTATTTCTAATTAAATATAACTATTTCTAGTTAAATATAATTATTTCTAATTATTACCAAAACATCCTCCGGGAGTGTCAAACCAAGAGTGCAGCAAGGCCCGTTGTCGTGTACCAGGTTATCCCGAGTCAAGCTCGAAACACCTTGTCAGAGTTTTCACTCATAGGTACATCTATGCCAGAGTTGCCTCTACTTGTTTGTATCTAGACAAGGATTATTTGGTACAACCACTTAATCTAATTATACTATACAGCTACTAAACATTCTATTAAAAAAATTTAAATTAACAATTAAAAATAAAATTAACAATTAAAAATAATTTAAAAAATAAAAAAAATATAAATACCTTCGATATTTTGAAGCACTTAACGCCTTCTAACTTCTTCTCTCCTCTTCTCGTAAGAAAAAATTAAACCGAAAGAAATTTTCTACTTAGAACTGGAAGTTAAAGAGAGAGAGAAAGAGAGATCTGAATGATTTGGAAAAAAACGGGTGGGGTATATATAAGGTAGATTATTTGAGACGAGATACCGTCACAAATACCATCACCTGCATTAATTACGAGCGGCAGTTAAAAGGTTTTTGTGACGGGCCCGTCGCAAATAGCTGCCTGCCGACATACTATTAGAGACGGGCGGATATCCCCGTCGCAAATTCCTATTTACCACCGCCGCTATTTGCGACGGGGCCCGTCGCAAATTCCTTCGCCCGCATTAATTACGGGAGGTGGTTAAAAGTGTTTTTGCGATGGGCCCGTTGCAAATAGCTGCCTACCTACATACCATTAGCGATGGGAGAATATCGCCATCGCAAAATCTATTTACCGCCTCCGGTATTGGAGACAGGCCCCGTCGTAAATAACACCTGCTGACTAATTTTTTGAGACGAGACAATTTACGCGTCGTAAAAAGTATTTACCACCGCCAGGTGGTTGCGACAGGTAGAAGGCGACCGTTGAAAATAGGCTTCCCGTGTTTTGGTGCGCAAACCGCGCCATATCTATTGCGATGGGTCCTATATTCCCGCCGAAAATAACTGACCATTTGAGACGGGATTATATTCCCATCTCAAATACACTTTTCGTCGGATTTGTTGCGACAGGAATAATCCCCATCGCAAATACCTCGTCACAATAATCTGTTTTCCCCGTAGTGGATGGAATAAGTGAACATATGAAGATGGGATGACCTAGTGATTTCTATGTTGTGACTAGTAATCCTCTCACTAATGGAGAAACTAATTTAGTTATTTCCCAGATTTTATCTGTAGGAAGTAAATCAACATACATATTTCCATGATTGGGAATTCCTCTTAATTGGTAGATATCTCATTGGCCAATCCCAACTTCACCATGTGGTTAATGGATAGTGTTAGTGATTAAACATCAATCACTCATTAATTTAGGTAACATCTACGTTGGATAATATACCGTGAACTAAGAAATCCATACCACCTGATACATTTTGAAAACCTACAACCATTCAATAAATTCCATGCAATTCCATCACACCCATAATTCCCAAGACCATTCATTAGAAAAACCCCTCCATCAAAAAAATCTCACTTAGAGATCCACCCTCTGTTGGGATTACCTCATGAGAGTTTAAGAGTGAATAGATAACATTTAATTATAGAATTTAATGATATACCATCATTAATCTTTTTACATTTAGTCCACATGGAGACATTCAGAATTGAAAATATTCTATTGACCAGATTCAGAAAGGATGGGTCCCATCAAGGAAATATTCACCTGAAAATGATCCAAAGTCACCTCAAACCATGTTATGGAATATTCCGACCAACTAGTGGAAGTGGAGCACCATAATGAATCCCAAATTTGATCAAGGGTGATTTTTTTGATAATGAATAATATAAAATCTCTAGAAAAATGATACACTTCAGAATAACATCCTAATGAATGATATGACGTAGAAAATAAGTTTTTACATTCTTGAAAATAGGAATACTTATCTCTATCATGGAATAAGTATTCAGAATACTAGAAAAATATTTTTTTGGATTCTATTTTATCCCTACGACATGAAAAATCAAGAAATATATATTCAGGAAAAGATAAAAAACACAATCTAGTCAACCACAAATCACTTCTTTTGTTATGAAGTCTATGAAGGGCTTTGGACTTCTATGTCAAAAACCATGTTTTTACATTGTAATAATGTTACTGTAAAATAGAATATACAATTTTCGTAGAATACTAGTTTTTAGATGTGATTTCTTTCTATGTCAGAAAGGATGTATGTAATTAAAAAGTCTATGTGATGAGATTCGAATGTTGTACGATCATGGATGGTCTGAAAAGAATCAATTCAAGTTTGGTAGATGAATAATGACCCTGACACCCTTTATATAGGCATGTTCCCGATTAAAGATCTCCATGCATACAATAAATCGATTAAAATATGATCAATATATTTATTTAACTCACCTTCTCTTAGTCCTGACCAGAGCTTATTTAGATGGGAGGCATTTTTTGGGTCTTGAAAACTCTTCATGGAATGTAAAATGTCTTTCATGAATTTCATAAGGGAAGAATGAACCTGAAAAAAGGAGTTGAATATTTTTAAAGTGTGTGAATACCAAAAGGGAAAATACTATGTGAGGATTTAATTTTCATATAGTAGTATTATTATATTGTCCACCACTCAACATGGATTCCCAAAAATGAAAAAGACTAATGTCCCTTTTCTGACCTTGCCAAAAAATCATTTATGAGATCGTGATGTACCTTTATTGTTCTTGAAAATAAAAAAATCATGTTTGGGCCATGATGTCCCTTTTTGGATCCTAAAAATGAAAATAGTTTGTGGGCCTATGATATCGTTTTTAGGATCCTACAAATAAAGAATCCCTGTGGTTGATGGGAATTTTCTGATCTCTTGGAATGTGTTAAAACTCGTGGCTCTATAAAAACCCCATAAGGATATCCAAGGGGAAGAAGGGGGAGGATAAGTTGAGAATAGGTGTGGGAGAAATCCATTTTTAGCAGGTAATCTTATCACATAATGCTATGTTAGAAATAGATTTCACCCAACCATATAAATACCCAAAATCCTTTGCAGATACCATTCCTTTAACTATAGGCTAATGACCTCCTTCTATGATATAATCCTCGGTAGAATGATTATATGCAGAGGGAACCCCATCTCATATAGTAAAATGTTACATGTATGGAACCCCATCTCACATGACCATGAGCAACACAAAGAGAACCCCATCCTTCATGGAAAAGTGCTATTCAGAATTTGGAAGCCTAAGGTGTTCCTATTTCACACATTTATTTGTTTTCTTTGGTGTAGTTTGTAGAACCACCTTGGACCCTCCATTAACTATCCTAATGTCCTTATCCATCAACTTATTTCTATGATGTTCTATGTCCTAAATGGACACCTTCGCGAAGCATCTCTAATAAATATCTATGCCACAAGAGCACCCCTTCACGAGCAACCATGAAAAATATTCTTTCAAATATTCCAGGTACTTGTGATCATAGTACAGGGCACACCGGTCTGAACTATAGATCATACATTCCCATGTTAAATTAGGTTTTATTGGAAACCAAGTTTACAAGGCAGATCCTTGGAATGTCATCTATCATACATTCCCATGGTAACCAGAATTCTTATATTAGAGGTAGTGCCAAGGGCCTCCCCATTTCAGAGAGTCAGAAGGGGGATGACACATTCCATTGCATTTGATAGGGGATGGTGTTGGATTCATATATTGTCCTATATAAAATTTGGAGAAACCCATATCTCCAGATGTAATACACTAAAGGGAGGCCACACCCCTCTTCATCTTCATTTTCCCGGGTTATGAAAACAAGAGAGGAGATGGGAACCAAATCCATTTAACTCTTTTTTATCCATAAAATCATATACCAATGGATAAAGGAGATTTTGTGGTTTTCTAGATCTTATGCTTCCTCATGTTTCTCAAACCGAGCATGACTCACATGGGCGTATAGACTAGTTACGACCATGACATCTACACAATCTTATGCATGTCTTGGTAGGGAATTATTTTTTGGATATTCCTTTGACCTTCCTTTTGAGGGACTCCAAAGGTTTGTGTCCTCAAATTCATGTATCCAAGACTAATGAGCCTCCTAATTAGTATAATCCCAAACCATGTTATCACCACCTCAAGGGGCCCTATTCACTATGAGACTAACCTTCAAAGGTCTATACCCTCAATGAAGAACCTTCAGGAATCCTACATAAGTGTAAGCCTCAACCCTTTCAAACTATGTGGGATTTGATTTCTGTATAAGTGGAATATATAGAAATCCAACCTGAGGCAGAAACCCAGCACCCCAAGTTCACCCTAATATTATATGGTCCATATCCCCAATAGATTTATACCCAACCTGGATGGTTATTTTTTGTATAGGTTATTTTCATTACCATCATTATTGGGAAACATACTCAATAAGAGAATATCCCCACCTAGGAGGACATATCACTAATAAACCCTTTCGGGTTCTTCTATGTAAGCCCCATACTAGCCATTGAATAGGAATCTTCTGCCTAGACGTCCTTTCTGAATGACGTTAAACCACATGGTTTGGTCTGTGTCACATGATCTTAAAAGGTATAATGTGTCCTATTAAGTGGCATCAGACTATGTGGGTTATGATTCCTTTCACTAGGATACATATGAATCTAATTTAAGGGGCCCAATCCCAATATTAAAACAACTCCCATCTCCCTAGATGATGATAAATTCCAAAGTTCCCCACTATGTGTCTTAAAACCAATATCATAACAATAAATGGAAAACGAATCTCTCATTTGATCACAAAGCGGTACAATTGATGGAGAAACTCAGATACATACATATTTCTTCATTGATGAAGAACATCATATACATTTTGATGATTCTAAATTCAATACATGATAATGGAAATATAAGGGAGACCTATCATTTATATTTGGGACTTAAAAAAGGATTTATGAACTTCATTTAAATAAAATATATAAGAGAGTCTTAGAGTAGAAAAAAATTCCCCCCAAAAGTGTGTGTTGAGCCTGAATTCCCATCATATTGACCAATGTGATATATTAAGTGACACTTTCCAAATTTCCCAATGAATTCATAACTTTATAATGTTGGTCCATGATTCATCTTGAATATGAGAGCTATGGGGTGTTTCCAATTCCAAGAACAAACCCTGTTGGAAACTAACCTATCTCAAATGGTCATGAAACAAAAATGGTTAACCTGATGTGAAGAACATTTTAACACATTCAAACCCCCACAATAAATTGTTGGGAATAAAATTGTCATTAAAAACAGAAATTATAAACATAATGTGAAGAATTGTGAAACACATTCAACCCCCATATCAATCAGTTGGTGCCATATTTTACTCAGAAACAATACCGATGTAGGATACCCAATTTTCACTTTCTAAAACTTATAACATAAAAAGTTAACGTTTTCATCACTTAAATTCTCAAGTAAAATTTAGTTTTAGAGCTTTATAGAATTAGGAAAAACTCTTAACATCATGAATTCATAGACAACATGTTCATAAAAATGAGAATCATCTGCAATTGTACTCATCATTTAACATTCCACATTATTTCATCATCATCATCATCTATATGTAACCCATATAGAAATAATTTATTCAACCTCAATCTTTATAACTTGACTAAAATGAAAAACTATGAAGGATGAGATCAAATTCTAAGCATGGGTAAACATTAAAATTAACTATTGAATGTCATCAGGGGGAATAAGAAGAGTATAATTGTGTGATGACATTATGAAAGTTCATAAGTATAACATAAGAATATTAATACCTATCAATATCATTAGTGGATCATAAGTAACACCAAGGGTTATCGACATTGATGAATGGAAATTCCATTAAAATACCATTTAAAATATTTTTGAGTAAAATAACCTTATTAATTTGAAAACATCTAATAAGAAAATTCATTAAAAAATTTTAAAATCCTTTTTTCTGGATAAATATAAAGCAATATTCAAGGAAAATAATGGGAATGATTCCGGGAAATATGTTTATATTATTGGTGTTGAAAATAAAAATTCTTATCAAGAATTTTGAAAATGGTAGTCAAAAGTGTCCTGTTTGGAAAAAATTATGTAATATCATTTTAAAAACATTTAAAATAAATATAAATATCATTTAAATGGATTTAGAAAACGTTTTTTAAGTAATTTTTTTTAAAACATGTATATAGATGAGAAATATACATAATCTAAAAGAAAAATTCAATTTTAGTGTCACTGATAAATGACTTTTTTTATGTTTATCAAATCAATAATGTAATTGGAAATTCAACATGTAAACCACATTCATAACTAGATGAGGATAAAAAATAATGGGTACTAGAAAATATCAACACATTATTTCCTCTAAAATAAACTTGAACATAAACAATCTTTAAATAAAAGATATTGTAACATAAAGCCTTTTCCACTTTGGTAACTCTTCAATCGTGATCCCCTTGAATGAACAAAATAAAATGATACATTAAATATAATTTAAATAATGGTTTTAATGACATAACATGTCAATGTGTTGTGTATACACCTAAAAAAGGCATATAGGTGCATATCAAAGATGTATTTCTTAAAGAAAGAGAATTTGAGATGAATAACCCTTACGAAAAACAAACCATTGAATTTGAGAATTAATTAATTAGTAAATTATATGTATCAAATGTAAACCCATATAAAAATGGTAATACATCATAATATAACCCAAATTCAATACACTCTTAATTATGTAATATATAATACAATAATTAATAAATATAACTCAATGAAAAGAAATTGAGTTATGAAATTCTCTTCCACTAGGTAACTTTCATGTCAAATACCTTTGGATGAAATAATTAAAATTAAAACATAAAATTCCATGATTTATGATGTACACATGATATTATATGTAAAATGGGAATTATATACATCAAAAAATTTAAATAAGTTGTGAATATAGAATATTTATCACAAAAGTAAAAGCTAGACGAGAAAAAACCTTACATAATGACTAGAATTTCCTTAGATTCCCTTTAAATTTTGTATAATAATATTATATAAATTATTTTATTTCTTAATTTTTTTCCAATTTTAATACCTTATAATTATATTTATTATTTTATTTATTTTTCATGACATATTCAAATATTAAATCAATTATGTCCATTCCAGGTGTTTTGAGGACGTTTGGTTAATTGTTTCAAAATTGATTCAGTGTGTTAAACATTGTCAAAGAATCCATTATTTAAAAAAATACATAATAATAATAATTACATAATTATCTTATTTATTCATAAATTATACGTTTAAAACCAATCATGAAAAATGGTTATGAAAAATGTGTGGCGTTTTGATCATAGATATGGTAGGTTACATGTATGCCTGAGTAACGTTTCCATTTTTCAATGATCATTATAAAAAGAAGGTATGTGTTATTTTAGAATTCCATAATTATAATAATATAATAAATTTTATATTTGTTTCTTTAAATATAGTTATATATATCATTATTTTTATGTGGGGATGAAAAAATAATCGTTTCGATTCGTTGAGGCGGTATTCCACACAAACACGAACGACGTTATCATTTTTTAGTGAAAGAATGAAAATTATATATTATCTTTTAATAATGAAAAATATTTAATTAATATAATTATTATTTTACTTATATCACTTATATTTATTAGAATTATCCATATTACCATCCATATAAAGTGTTATTGAAAAATTAATCACATGCCTTCGTGTGGTGGTCGTCTGCCGTACACACGAGCGATGTTGTCATATTCCCCACATAAAAGAATGTAAGAAGTTATATGTGGTATAATAATTAAATAGGTAAAAATATATTACGAAAATCATATATATATAATTTAAATCCATCCTTATAATAAGACTTTAAAATCAATGATGGAAAATAAATGACTTCGGATCACGAGGCAGCAGTCCTCCGTACACATGAGTGATGATTTCATATCCTTTTTTATGGAAGAGGAGATTGATTTAGGTTATTAAATTTATATAATAAAATAAAAAAATTATATTATACACTATATTTATCATATTATCATAGTTGAAGAATTTTTGAAGAAGGTGGAAGAATAAATAAAACAAAAATGCATAGTTAATAATTTTACCTCTTCTCAAACCTCCTATTTAAGATTATACTTAATGTATACCTAGAATGGACTTATTAAAAAAAAGGCATCTAGTATTAGGTTATGGAATTTTATAAGTGGTTTTGGTAGTTATTGGATGATCCAAGTGTCTTTTAAGGTGTTAATAATAGAGGATAGGGGTGTCCTTTTATATGTGAGTTGAGTGGAACAATTGTAATTTCCCAAAATAGAAAAGTGTACCCACATTTTTGACATGGTAAAAGGATAAAAATGGTTTATTATAGGAAAATGGAAATTATAAGGTCTAAATATGACCATAAATTAGTTTCTAGAAATGTTTTAAGGTCATTTTTACCCTTATCGTTTTAGTTTAACCCTTGTAAACCCATTTTCACCATAATCATAGTAATTTTTTTTTCTGTTTTCACAATTCATTATGGTAAAAAATTAAGTTGAACATATTTGAAAATATAAATTATTATAATTCAAAATATTAAATACATTTTATCAAATTTCAATTCATAAAATTAAAAAAATTGAATTTAATATTAAACCAATAGAAATGATAAAAATATTGGTTCTCAAGAAGTGTATTTTTCAAAGAAAATATGATTTTATATTAAATATATGACTTATAAAAATTATTGTGATAATATAAATTAATATTTATTGATTTATAATATATATATTTAATTTAAAATATTCATAATTATGTATTATCATAATTAATTAAAATGGAAAAAAATTATACATTTCAAAACAGTTTTTTTATTAATACCATTTTTATTCCTAAAAACAAAATTACACAAAAATACAATTTCAAGTTGATTAAAAAGATAATAATTGTATTAAAAATAACTAAATAACACCTATATTAATTTAAATAAAATTCAAAACATAATGGGACTTTAAAATTTCTTAAATTATTGAAAATAAATGACATTTTTACAAGAAAACGATATTTTTATTTATTTATGAAAAATAAATTTTCTCCAAAAAACCAAAAACAATTCACCCAAATTAAATTTTGATAGGAAAATTTCATAAATGAAGTTAATTTTATTAAATATATTTTCTAAATTTTCTAAAATTTTGTTAAAATATTCTTTCATGTATGGAAATAAAAATCATTTTTGAAGAAATCATATTTTTAAAGAATAACATTACTTTACCAAAAAAAATGCCTGATTATTTACAAAAAAAATTATCAAATTTTTTTATTGAGTATTAAATATATATAAATATTAATATATCATGAATTAGTTAATACTATTTATACCCACCAATTTAACAATTATGTTTTAATATTTATATATATCAGAGGTCATTTATGTTTGGGGTTTCTTGTCGAATATGCTATCGAACCTAGATTTCATTTATAAAATATTAGGTGTTTCAGAAAGAAACCTTCCAAAATCATTTTCCAAAAAACCACACATTATATACACTGATTACAAATCCTTATGAGCATTAAGATGACCCTTTGATTTACCCTACTCATTATGTAGTGTAAAAATTACATTATTGCAAACATTTTTCTCAGTATACATTATGTCATGATCATGACAAATCAAATTAAACTTCTAGTAAAGGAGTTTAAAAAATATAATCATATTATTATACATTGTTTTTCCAGTTGATTTAGAAATTGACCTCTTACCCTTTTCCTGTATTCTTTAAACTCGTCACATTTTCTAAATTATATAGCGACCTTGATTAATTATCCCAATAATTCTGTTCTAGATAAAACCTTTAGTTACACTCCCAAATTAATATCTCCTTTGAATTATGTCTTCATACACTAGAATTTTTAAGAAGAATAAATAAATCTATTATGATATATAAAACAACATTTTCAACTTTGAGGTAATCATTGAGGTTCAAAATCAAAACTACAAATTGGTCAAGACAATCCAGAATGATTATTCTGATCAGATAAGTTTCCTAGTCTTGGAAACTCAATAACAATCCACATTAAAGTAAAATAAAATTTGAATAATTTTCTTTTTGAATCATCATATGTTTCTGTGCTATCATTTTATAATTATTATAATTATTTTATTAGAGGGAAAATATATAGATAATTTTCTTTTCTTGAAATTTTCTTCCCGAGAAAAGTCTTCAAAATAATGAAAGAAATATTATTCACACACATCTATTGAGGTATATTATATGGGATAAAAAGAACTATAAATATTCTATAATTATTACTTAAAGTACAAAAAGGGTTAAAACATTTATAATACAATCCCAAACATACATTCCTAGTATTTTGAAGAAAAATCTAAATAAAATGAATTAAACACATTCCATGATGTTGGATATTTTAGATGCCTCATCAATCCATCATTGTTACTATCTTTATTGTAAGAATCTGGAGCTTCAGTTTCAGGTACAGATCTCTTTTACGGGATTTTTAAGGAAAATGTGGAATCTGGAAAATTTTAGGGTACATGCCATGTAATTTATGAGTACACACTGTGTACTCCTCAACCAATCTAAGCCGTGTGTTGGCCGAGACCGGGCCACACACACGGTGTGTAGGGGTGACGTAGAGGCCGATTTTGGCGGAGTGCGGAAAAACCCACTACACGCTGTGTACTTTAAGAGTACACACCGTGTACTTTTTTTATTTCGTTAATTGACCTTGGGTCGCGCTTAATGGATTTAAACATATTCTTCTCCACCTAATCCCATCTAGAATGTCCAAGAAGGCCGATTCTTCTCCGGGCCATCACTGGTTGTCCGAATCAAACTCTGCCAGTTGCAGAAGAATCGCAGCGGTGAGTTCTTGGTTCTTCTTTAGCCTCGTTTCCTGATTCTTCCTCTCGTGTATGTTATTTGAGGTTGAATGTTTTAGACGTTTTTGCAGATCTACTCTGTTCTAGGCCGATTCACAGGATGAGGTTCAAGTATATCGATCTCCGAGGATCGACGTAGGTGGTTTGTTTCCCTACGTTGAAGTTCATTGAGTTTTGGTTGAAAAAGTGTTGGATACCCATGTATCGGGTATCTCGGGTTTAGGATTTTGATCCTACTGTTTATCTGCCCTAGATTGCTTGTTAGATTATGTTGAATTACTGCTAATTTATGCTTGGTTTCATGTTTGAAGACCACCCCATGGGTGTTTACCTCTCTCGTTCGGCTGTTTATTGCCGTTTGGCACCGTTGCCGTGAGGCATCCCTATTTCAATTGTTAGTTGCTTATTATCACTAATTGCATGTGTTGCCTGCTGCTGGAATGCTTTTGAAGCATGGTAGCTATTAGCCAAGTAGTTGTTTAACTTAATTAGGGATGGTAACAGTTGATTATTCATGACTAGACTGCTCAGGGCCGTGAGAACCTAGTGTGGGAGATCAAAGAGGGAATAGACAATTAAGTGCTTACCTAGAGGGTCTGTTGGTTTTAGTTTCGTACGAAGGTCCTAGGGTAATAGGAATTTGTGCTTCCCAAGAGTTTTCTTAGTTACCCATGCATTGAGACCACAAGAGGAATTAGACGTAAGTTCTTCCTCAGCGATTCTGTAGCTATCATTTCAAGACCATAGGGGAATTGACGTGAGAGCTTCCCAGAGTGTATGTGCCTTGTTGATTATTGGAATATAGGGGTCTACTAGTTTAAGACACCCATAGAGTCAGTGTGAATTTTGATGGTTGGTTGTGACAAGTCCACCAAGCCAAAGAACAAGCTTGGGTTTTGTACTGGTTGTGTTTAGGTAGTCTTTTTAGATACCTGTTGTGTTACTTGATTCATGGAATAGAAAACTTTGCTGGTTTTCCCTGGTTGTGTAATTAAATGAATGTGAATGGAAATTGGTAGAATTGTTTACTGCATTTAATTACCTTTACTTTTTCTATATCACTCACTGATAGTAGGTCACAAATCTTGTGGTGGTTTCCTACTGGTATTAGCCTCACACCCTGTTTGGGTCCTGCTTTCGGCCCAAAAAGATTATATGGTTGCAGGTATAGGTAGGGATTGTGGCCCTTCTACCTCAGGTACTTGATTTCTAGTCAGATCTGGAGAGCATGGGACCAGGCCTTGGCCCGCGATGCTACTGGATTTTCTATTTACATTTAGTACTTGGTTTCAGTTGTATTTCTGCACGTTGTTTTGCTTACTACTTTCCATAGATACATGTACCATTCTGCATCATTATTATATCAGACATTGCTTTTACTTTCAATTCAGTTGTTGCATGAAATTTACTACTTCCTCTATTGTTTATGATTATTCTTCCACAACATACCTTACCAAATGATGGCATAGTTTCCCCACAGACTCACCAAGACCCTTGCTGCTAGTCGGAAGCCTTTGGTGTTTGGGGAAACACGCTTGAGGTCATGTGGCGAACCGGGTATGAGACACCAGTTATGTAGCTCCGAACTTGGGTCGTTACATTTTTCTTTCCAAATCATTTCAAATGCAGTTATAGAGAACAAGAATAATATTTGAATTTATGATTTCAATGTAAATTAATGAAATACATTAATGAGAGTTTTCTCCTTCTTCTTATTCCTAGTGTTATATTTATTTTCACTCGCATTTTTTCTCATTTACATCCATGAATATTTATGTCATATTATGTATTATTCTTTATCAAAATATAACCAGGAATAAATAATGTAATAATTAAGGCATCAATGTGTCTTTGTATAATCAAATATAATATTTTTGATGATTTTCATCATCTCATACAATGATTCATGGATCATATATTCTTTAAATTCATCTTGAAGTAACTCTAAAATCATGGACACTATTTTTTTAGTAATTTCACAGCTACACTTGATATGATACAAATTATGTAAAAAAGAAAATTTTAAATATTTCTCACACCCTTCAAGCAGTTCTTGTTTTTCGTCTTTAACAAATTCATAAAAGTCATTTTTTTCACTGATGTTCTATGAAATATTAACCTTCTTAGGACAAACTAAAGGTTCTGTTGATATATTTAAATCTTGGATATTGCATCCTATAAATTAAAATTATTCATTTATTATGTATTAAATGAAATATCTTTTGGAAGATCACATTGTTTTTTTTGAGTGTATAGTCATTATTTTGACCTTCCAAAACATTTAATTTTTCATGCCAAATCCAACATACACATCGATTAGGAAACTATTTCAATAAAAAGTACTCATATACATAATTTTTATCTAGAGTTTTCTTTAATTCACATCCATGACACACACTTTTTATTAATCTATCCACTGGTTGGTTTGTAATAGCAAAATCTAAAAATTCTTCCAAACCCTTGGCATAGTGAGGTGTGATTTAAGGTAAATTTAAAAAAATTATCAATAGGCATTAGATTTCCACTCTTCTTCCTATACATTCAAATATAAATATATAAATTTTTAATCAATCAAGTAAAATAAAATTTTAAAATCCCATAACTTCTTCATCAACCAAGGTGGTGTCTTTATTTGAATGTTCATAAATTCAACATAAAAATGATTGAATTTGATATAAAAAACATAAACAACATAAACAAATAAATATTACCCCTCATAATAATAGAATTAGATGTCATGTAAAATTTCAATGAGTATAGGAGAGAGAAATAAACAGTGTGGACATTAAGTTGATGAGGCCATTGAAGTATGAACCTCCAAAGGATAGAGGTAGCAGAAATAAGGACAAGGTAAAGGGAGGGGGAGGATGGGGTCATACAAAGAAGAGGGTTATGATAAAGTTTGTTCCCTAGAACCAACTTCTATGTACTTTATGATAACATTTATTAATATTTTATATTATTAATAACATTTTATAACACAACATGATTGTTCTTCTGCGTAACATAGTATTTGATAATGTCCTATGAGTAGTTTCCACACTAAAAGGTCATAGTAATTCCACACTATGATGAGAACCCATAAGTGATATGACCCCATTATTAAAATATTTTTTATATCTGAATGATATAATTTGATGGAAAATGATATAGGCTATCAAGGTTGGAGACTCATAGGACTTTGAGGAACCTTCTCATGGTTTACACCATTGATAATATCCAATGAATGATATTATCATAACAACCCCCATCATTAGGAAATCCAAATTTATAGTTGTAATTCGATGTTCTTATCTATGAATGTGTTTATTGAACTTTGGAATTTTAGATTATTATTAAATATTATTATGATTTTCATACTTGTATGTATTGATGAAAACTATGAGGACATATGTTCTCGGTTAGGTAGGAAACATTGGGCGCATCATGTGTAATATTGTATTAATGTATAATTTTATAAAAGATTTTCCCCTTCTATTATTTAATGCAATTTTATATCTCAAGATACTTTATATAAATTATATATCCTAAAATAAATTCATGGTTATGGTGTTTTATATGAAATTACGATTTCCAAAAAAATCCTAGAAAAAGATATCAAGCACATAGGTTGATAGCACCTGCATGAAAATTGCATGATTGGAGATGTCATGATAAAGGGATTATATTACATAGTAAGCATTTTTATGAGGTATTATTCCATTGTAGCATTAAATTATTTCTATATGGATGCTTTGGCATATTTCTTGATGCTAACATTGTACTTTATTCTACTTCACATAATGCCAATGAGAAAGATTTTTCATGGGTCACAAACTAAGTGTATCTAGAATCTCAGTTAAATAATATATTATCATTTACTATTTAAAAAGTTGAATAAATATTATTCCTGCAGATGGTTTAATACTTATTCATGTTTTTTTAATCTCATATATTCTGTCACCAGTTATTTGAGAGAATATAATGTGATCAGAATATTTAATAAATATTTATTTGTTATTTTTTTGAATATTATAATTATTTATTTATTAGAAAATAATTTAGTGATATTTATTTATTAAATAAATAGTCATTATTCAAGGCCCAAAATATATTGTGGTTGAATGGAAGACCGAGTTTAAAGGTCTGGTGGGAAATAATATGCATTGAATATTATTAGTTAAATAATATTTAACTTAATTCACATATTAAGTGAATATTAGGGAAAAAATAATATTATTATTATTTTAGACTTGGGATCCACAAGGTATTAAATAAATATTAAAGGTCCCATGTGAAAATATTTATTTTTAAATCCTAGCGGTATTTGGTCATAATTAGATTATTTTTCTAATAAATCCAATTCATTTATGTTGTGCACAACGATAGTCGGAGAGAATCCACTCAAGACCTAGAGTGATCCATATCTAAGAAAAATCCCAATAATAAAGGGAAATATTCCCCCACCTCCCACTAGTAACTCTAGAAAGATCCAGGAGAATGATTTGGAAGCGATTCTCATGGTGGTCAAAGGTGAATGATCCAAGTGATAAGATCTGCCGCACTATCACCCAAAGAAACCTATGGAGACATTGGGATATTTTTGGAGCATGTGTGGATCACCACTATAGGGAATTTTTTCTTGATCCTACAACAAAAATATGGTATAACAAACATATATTTTCAAATCCATAAACGAAGATGAAATTTATATATGTTAATTCTTTAATTTATTAAATTAATTATAAATAATATGTGATGATCCTCTCTTTGGTTCTGATGTTTTGTCCATTTTTTTTATTTGATTAAATTTCATTGATTAGGGTTTTATTGTCATATAGATATTGAATTGATCCTATATTGTGATAAAAAACATTAGATTGACCTATTTCCTGCTTCCATTGCACATGGAACCGACAAGTTGTATTAGAGCAGTCACATAGTTAATTATAATTATTTAATGATACTTGAATGATTTAAAAAATTTTCATTTAGTTTTCAATTCATGTTTAATCATTCTTTTAATAAGAATTTTGAGATCTGATTCTTCCTCTTCCATTTCTCTTATATCTAATAAAATTTAATAATTTTATGAATGAAATTAGATTGAAGATCTCATTCGGATGTATCGATGATTTTGGTCAGATAACACAAGAGTACAGGCCGTGTAATAAAAGTTACATCTCATGTACACGTGTTTAATGAATAAGGAATTAATTTTGAATTTATTAAAATTGTGTGCATTGAATACACATGGTGCATTTAATTTCTTACACTACATGTTGACTGGGATATCTTAGTGTATAGTTAGCCAGAACACAAGCCATGTAGCTCTTTTACACAGCGTGTAGTCCATTAAGACATAGACAAGAATTGTATTTCTATACATGACATACCTGATTGGTGACCATGTAACTTAGAGCCCACACACAATGTAGCCCCTTGTACACGATGTGTACTACATTTTATTCAGCCACAGTTTTCATACAGAGTCCATATATGTGTGCCAAGAATAGACGATGAGAAAAGTACATGCGGTGTTGATATCTTGTACATGTTTTGTACTTATACCAAAATATGTAGAATTTAAATTTGTTTATTATAATGTGTAAAACTTGTCGACATGTGCTTTCATGTGGTAATTAAGTTGATTGGACATGTCATGTGAAGGGTTTTAATATATATATATATATATACATACATTTATTTAATTTATGAATAATGTTCATATCTTCATATCAAGTATGAGTTAAATTATAGTTATTACTCTATGTAAATTGAATCATAAATTTATGTGATAAGTCATGTATGCCACATGTCATAAGAGTAAACAATATACAAGTAAAATACATGTTGGTTAGATTCAGATATTTATTCACCATGTTGCCTCCAAGGTACATTTATGTATACAGTTAATTTTAAATAATTATTTTTAAATTATGATGGATGATAACTTTACGTAAATTTGGATGAGAATTAAGATAAAAAAAATTATTAATTAAAGAATATAATTAATTGATTTTATGATGATTTATCTTAAATAATAATGATTAAGAATTTAATTCTGGTTTTATTAAATACATAATTAATTGCATGGATGATTATGAGCATAGAATATACCTTTTTATGTGATTGGTTTCACATAATTTATTATTAAATTAAATTAGTGTCATGTGTTTCATATCTCATCTCATTATGTACAGGAATATATTCCCATGGTTTCTTTTATGTAAATCCTTTTTTCCATCAGCTTTGTGTGAGTAAAATCATATTTAATGGATGGAGCTCCCATGCTAGTGAAGGTGGTTCAAGTTTGGAGCTGAGGAAAAACCAATCCAAGATAGATACATAAATGGATATGTGTAAAGAAATAACCCAAACCATAATTGGTTAAATTCTTTTCTCTGAGGTAAATGGATAATTTATTAACCGCTAGATAAACCATTTGAAAAATCTCATGATAATACAACTATATTATTCAAATTCATTCAGGTTCCACAGTAATTTCATTATAGATGTTTTTTCATGATCACGTGAATTATTTAATTAACAAGAATGAAATAATGAACTAAGATAAAATGTCTTATGCGTAAATATTATCTAAGACACAATTAATAACTTAATAAAATCCACTTAAAATTAACAAGCATATGAGAAAGATAATAATTGGAAATTTATTTTTAAAATAAAACATTCATCAACTATAAATTAAATCATTATAACCTTCCATTACTTCATTTAAAATCAAACCATAGTTCAAAGTGCACGAACAGCCAAAGATGAGGTGATTTAAATTATATGGGACTTATATCCTAATTTTTTGGATTGACTTAACTTAGTTCACATAAATGGTTGACTTTCATAATAGGAATTGGTGTAACTGAGAGGTAAGTTGTGAGGAAAACCAATTTATGGATTGAGGATTCCACTCAAGATAAAAAGTAACAATGGGTTAATGTAGTTGACAATTGGAATGTCTACCTAAAACTATTCAAGTTACTTATCCAAAGTTGGAAAAATGAAATGTGAAATATGGATCCTTACCACTAGAATTTCCATGTATTGGGATATTCTGAATAAAATGCTGAGGGATATTGGATTTTGATAAAATAGTGGGAGATTAATAAATATAATATATATTTATTTTTCTAAATTTTGTCTGATAAAGTAATTTTTTTTCATCTTATTTTTGTAAATATAAATAAACTGACCTCTAACATATCACCATGATACAAATTTGAGAATTAAAACCTTCTCACCATAACAGATTTATAAGAGTGGGAAAGGAACTTATGGGTTATCCTTCTCCATGAGAGGAAATATTATGTGTTGAAAGAACTTATTCCCAATGCACCTGGTAATAAGGTTAGTAATGAAGTGTTAAAACTATTTGTGAAATATGTATACTATTTCACATATGTTCAATGTTTCATGCTATCATCCCTGACCAATGAGATATTGATGTAACATGAGGGTGTAGATGGATATATCATGATGTCACACTTTTAGGATCTCTATCAAGAGAAGGAGAGAATAAAGAGATAAAATATCACAAATGGTTTTTTTACAACTAAGCTTGGAGAGTCTGCAGTAGTTGGGCTCTTGTAGTCATGATTATTGACTACATAAAATGCTTATACCTCTTATGGATTAAATTTTGGGATGATTTGTGTACTGATATCATACTTTAATCACTACCCAATACCTTCTCTAGGGATATATGGGGTATTATTCATGGGATACCTCTCTGTGGGAAATTTCAGCCTCCTTTGTACCACTCATCTGGTCAGGTCACCTGGTGTCTCGTCTGGTGGGCAGAATGGGTGCACGTCACTTGGATGATGTCTTGCTATGTCGAACCATCAATGATCAAGGTGTTACCCTGTGGAACACTCTGACATCGTGGATGGAAACATCTCTTGCCTAAATGGGGCATTATGACCTCTTCATGGGAGGGGGGTTCCTTGGAGTGGAGGGTTTGAAAAGGTCACCCCAGGGATTCCCTTTACTAAGAAAAAAAATAATGATAAGGGACTTTCAGAACTTATTACATTGATTCTCCAAGTGTATAAGGATATGGGGAATGGTAAAATCATTTTCCTTATAGTGAATAATAAATGTAATAATATGGAAAAGGGGACCCAGACTCACAAAAATCATCAATATCTTAAGAACCATACTTTCAGAAAGAGTAAGATCTAAAGGTAGGGTAAGGAAATAGAGGTAGTATGTTTTTCATGTGGAAATCCAAGATGCTGGAAGAGGAACTACACTTATAAGGAAAGGGAATATAAATGTGAATTTTATATCGACTTTAATCTTTCAATATCTACAAATTGGGTATTAGATAAAGCTCTTGGTTCTTACAACTATATCCAAATATTGAAACTAAGTAGATTCTGAAATATTTTTACCGGATCGGTGGATTTGGGTGATTCAAATAGTGTGAGGCTAGATACTCTATTCATTGGTGACTACCACCTTTCATTGCAAACATGAATGATTTTGGTTTTAAAAGATTGTTATTATGTACCAACAGTGACCAAGAAAATAATTTTTTTTATCATACCTTGATGTCGATGGGTTTATTTTCATGTTTCTAATTATTTTTTTATTAATAAAACAAATTTTTTGGTACGACACATTTAAATAATGGTATTTATGTATTAAATTATGAAAACTAGGTACTAGAAATAGACAACGAATCATGTCAACATGACTCATATAACACCTAGATTTGGTATCTCCATCTTTGTAATATAAGAGAGAATCATTTGAAAATGATCTATCAAGAGGTTTATTTACACTCATCTGAGCTAAAACTACATGAATGATTTAAAGCCTATATATAATGAAAAATGAATAAATTGGCATTCTGGAGAAAGGGCTGAAGGGTCACAATGACTCTAGGATTTGTACACCCTGATGTGTGTGGACCATTTCTAGTAGAATTCTAAGGTGGGTATTCTTACTTCATAACTTTACCTGATGACTTAAGTAGATATGGTTATGTAAAATTGACAAGGCATAATTCAGAGTCCTTTGAGAAATTCAAGGAATTCAAGAATGCAGTAGCGAATCAACATGGAAATAAGATAAATAATATTTGATTGAATTGAGGTGGTTAATATCGCAACAAAGAGTTTATTGAATTTTTATAGGTTTTTGGGATTATGTCTCAACTCACTTCACCTTACACAAAATAGTGGAATGATGTTAGTGAAAGAAGGATCTATACATTGTAAGGTTGAATATGAGTTATAAAGATCTTCCATTATCATTTTGGGGTTATGTATGACAAAATGTGGCAAGAAAATTAAATCGAGTACCAAATAACGTGGCACAAGGAATTCACTTTGAGTTATTGAGTGGAATGAAAATTGTTTTTACGCATACAAGTGTATGGGGTTGCGAGGCATTTGTTTAGGCATTAACAATAAACAAATTAGAACCTCAGGAAAAAAATTGTATCTTTATCATGTATCATAAGGAAATAAAGAGATAATATCTATAAAACCCTCATATAAGAAAGTTATTATTTCCAGATAAGCCATCATTCTTGAGATAAAGATAAAAAATGATAGTGGGGGAAAGAATAATGTCGACGAAGTTGATCCTCAAGATAAAATAAAGTTTGTACAAAAATAGATATCCTAGGTCCCCACGGAATAAGTGGTTCTAAATATAAAAGTACTATATATGAGCACAAGTGAGGTAAGAGAACCAGAGAGATATGGTTTTCTAGTCAACAGATATGGTGACTCATTATTGGTTGATAATGATGAACATATCTACTACAAAGAGGCATTAGAGATCTCAGACGCTGAGAATTGGAAAGAGGCCATGAATTTTGAAATGGACTCCATGTATTAAAACCATGTATAGGTTCTAGTCGATGCCCCAGTTGATGTAAATATTTTTGGGTAAAAATAGGTATTCAAGAGAAAATAGGACATGGAAGTTAAGTAAATACCTATAAATAAATGTTAGTGGATAAAGGGTTCAAACAACATCAATGAATTGATTATGATGTAACCTTTTCACTAGTTTCCATGTTTAAATCCATTATAATTATACTTGTTATAATAAAATACCCTGAATATGTTATTTGGTAGATGGATGTTAAAACTGAATTCCTTAATGAGAACCTTCGAGAAGATGTCTATATGATACAACTAGAAGGGTTTGTGACTCCTGGTGATGCCAAAAGGATTTTCATGTTTCATAGATCCATTTATGTATTAAAGATAGTATCTAGATCATGTAACATTCAATTCAATAATGATATAAAATAATTTGGTTTCTATAAGAATAAATGTGTTCCAAGTGTTTACATGGGCTTTACTGAGAATGTAGTCATTATCGTAGAAGTATATGTTGATGACATATTAATTTTAGAAATTACATACCATTCTTACTGTCTATTAAGGACTAGTTAAACAAGTGCTTCTTCCAGGGAGGACTTAGGTGTATTAGCCTATATTTTAGGGATCGAGATCACTCAGGATTGATCCAAGAGGCTATTTAGACTATGTCAAAGTATATATATTGACATGATACTTAAGATATTTAGTATGGAACAATCGAAGAGGGTATTGGTTCCAGTGTCACATAGTTTACATATTCTTAAGAAAATGTCTCCTTATACACTATAGAAAAAAGATATAATGAGTAATATCTCATATGCTTTAGTGATAGTATAAATCATGTATGTCATGTTGTGTACTAGACTTGATGTTTACCTTGTATTTAGTATGGTAGGAAGATATCAAGAAGATCCTAGAGAACAATATTGGTATGTTGTTAAGGCTATCCTTAAGCATCTAAGAAGAACTAAGGATATGTTCCTAGTATATAGAAGTGATGAGGATCTATTCATCAAGGGTTATAAAGAATCTAGTTTTCATATAAATCAAAATGATCCGAAGATACAGTAAAGATATGTTTTTGGTCTCAATGGAGGAGCTGTAAGCTGGAATAGTTCAAAGAAACCATTTTTCACTGATTCTACAGCAGAACCGATGTATATAGAGACTTTTAATTTAGAATAGGAGTCCATTTTAATCCATGAAATTGTATTAGATCTTGATGTGTTAACTAGTAGTAGATACCCTATCACATTTTATCCTGATAATACTATAGTGGTGGCTATTAAAAAAGAACCAAGGTTACACTAATAGACCAAGAATATACTCTATAAGTATCATCAATTGAGGGAATTTTATCAAAGGTATGAAGTTACGGTATGTATAGTACCCATGAAAGATAACATGGTGGACCCCTTGACTAAAGGTCTATCTCAGTTGAAGCATGAGTATCATGTGAGAGCTAGCAGACTGAATGTAACTAGTAGTTGAATCTTGTGCGAGTGGGGGTCTGTTGGAGTTGCTTCATTTGAACAAACATATGTGTACTTCATGATTAATTATTTCATAATTTTATATTTTTAGAATACTTCAAATCACATCATGATTGTTTTTCTATGTAACATAGTATGTGATAACATTTTAATAGTAGTTTTCACATTAAAATCTCTCAGAAGTTCCTTACTATGACGATAAATCAGAGGTAATGTGACATCATTTTTAAATAATTGTTCAATATCAATATGATATCATTTGAGGGAACCAAATGATACAGGCTATAAGGGGTGGAGACTCATAGAACTTTTATGAACCTTCTCATGGTGCGCACCCTTGGTAATATCCAGTATATGATATTATGAGAATGAGAATCGTTAGTAGAAAATCTGCATTTATATGTTTCATTGGATGCTTATATCTATAGACATGTATATTGATCCTTATAATTTAAAATTATTATTAATTAGTAATATGAGTCATGTAATTTTATTTATTGATTAAAATTGTGATGACATATGTTAACGGTGAGGTAAGATATGTTGGTTGTGTCACAAGTAATATTACATTAATTAATAATGCGAGAAAAGATTTGTCTCTTCTGTTATTTTACAGAAGTTGATATCTCAATCCCTTGTATGAAAATGATATAGCTAAATAAATCTAAGGCCATGGTGTTTTATTGGCAAGTACGATTTTCAAAAAATCAAATAAAGAGACATCGAGAACATAGGTTAATGAAACTCGTGTGAAACCTACTTGATTCGAAATATCATTATAAAGGGATTATATTACATAGTATGAATTTATATGAGGTATTATGTAATTAAAGAATTCACTTCTTTCTCTATGAGTGTCCTGGCATGTTTCTAAACACAAACCATTGACTTTAGTCTATTTTTCCTATTGCTATTATGGAAGATACCTAGTTGGTCACACACTAAGTGTATCCAAAATCTCAGTTATATAATATATTATTATTTATTAATTAAAAGTTGATAAATTTGATTCTTTCATGTGGTTTAAAAATTATTCATATTTTTTTATCAAATATATTCCATCACCAGTTTTTTCGAGAGAATCTAGTGTGGGGAGAATACTTAATAAATATTTATTTTATATTTAGTGAATATAGTATTTATTTATTAATTGGTGAATTATTAAATGATATTTTTTTATTAGATAAATAATGATTATTCAGGTCCCGATAAATAATGTGCTGTAATGGCGGGCATAGTTTATTGTTTTTGTAAGAAAAAAAATATATTGAATATTATTTGATTGAATAATATTTAATTTATTTCTAAATTTAAGCAAATGTAAAGGAAATAAAAATAATATTATTATTGATATGGGATTCCCTAAAGGATTAAATAATATATTAAATTGTACTTGGTTAAATATTTATTTTTTAAATCTAGTGAAATTTAAACCCAATTATTTTATTTTTTTTCTAATAGATCCAATTCATTTGTGTTGCGCCCAATGAAAGTCGGAGAGACTCCTCTCATTCCCTAGAGAGATCCCTCTCTAAGAAAAAACCCATGAACAAAGAGTTATCTTCCTCCACATCGCACTCTTGAGTCTATAGGGATCAAGGAGAACGCTTTGGAATCGATTCTTGTGACGATCAAAGGTGAATGACGTAAATGATAGGATCTATCATGTTTCCAACTGGAGATTCCTTCTATGATCCCTATAGATTTATGGAAGACATGTGGATCAACATTAGATGGAATATGTTCCTGATTCATATAATACAATTATGGTACGACATAGATCTTTTGCAATATCCATTAAAAATAAATAAATAATGAAAGGTAATTCTTTAATTGATTAAATGAATTATAAATAATATATGATGATCCTCTCTCTAGTCATAGTATATTATTCATTGTATGTTTTCTTTGATTCAATTCCATTGATCACGACATTTATCATCTAGTAGATCTCGGATTGTTTACTGATCATGAAAAAAATAAAAGCACATAGGTTTCTCCATCTAGGTAATGCTTTATAATTTTTATTCTTCCTGAATTCCAAATTGAAATTGTTGATTTGAATTTAGGAATTTTTTGTGGATGATTTGGGATGTGAATTTTATGATTGTTCTACTTTTAAATATATTTATTATAATTTTATAATTATATACATATATAATTATAATTATAATTTTAAATAAATATGTTTATAAATAATTGTATATAAATATAAATATATTTGTATAATTATATATATATATATAATATATATATTAATATATAATTATAAATATAATAAATATATTTATTATTTAAATATATTTATTATATTTATTATAATTATTTAATTATATATATTTAAATATATTTATTATAATTTAATAATTATTTAAATAATTATTTATATATTTATGATTATAATTATAAAAAACATGTTTATAATTATCTGTATATAATTATAAATATATATATATATATATGTATTTATTTATTAAAATATAAGTATATATAATTATATTTATTTCAATTTTAGGTGTTAATACACACTTAACCGAAATCTATGATTGGACAACGTGTGGGTTCCCCATGGATTTTTAAATTGGAATAACTGTATTTTTTCTTACAAATGATATGGAGTGGTACCCCCATTGACTGACGCTCATGATTTTGTGAGGGTAGAATCCTTCTTCATGGTCTCGAGTGATTGTTTGGTTCCCACTTGCAGCGAGGAACTATTTTTTCCAGCAACATATGTAGGCTTCCGTTTTTGGTTGATAGGTGTGTATATTGCACCTTCACATTATGGTTTATGTACTCATTATCTATTTGGATATTAGTAGATATCACATGCATGTGTTGTATGTAGTTCCATGTGTATATATATATTGATGATTATTTTTATGCTTTTGAGATATTTATCCATTACAAGTTGGAATTGGCTAAGGCCTCCCATATTTTTAGTTATTCCCACTCGATGCTAGTCTGCATCCCCTAGCCTATTGGAGGTGGTCTTGGGTAGAACACATGGCTGATTTATGGGATATGTGGGGCTTTGTTGGTTTGGTTCAAGAGATAGTTTTATCAAATTGAGATTGGTTATAGGGATATATAGGTGCCTCATGAGTTTTAGTCGTGGGCTAGTGGCGAGACAATGCTAGAATGTGTTTTGGGGTGGTAGAAAGAAAAGGGAACACAACCAAGAAGTGAGGAATTATTCATTCCAATGTTAGTAATCTGATAATCTATTGACATACATTAGAGTTATGGGAACTATTTATAGGGTAAAATTGATTAGGTTCATGCATTATATAGTGATTGAATTTTATTTTTTATATCCTTCATGTCTTAGATCATCTTGATATTCTCTAATTCTTATGGGTTAAACCTATTATATAAAGGGTGGTACTTGCTGATATCTAACTTTTTTCACCGAGGTAGGGTCTCACTAGTGAAAAAAAATCACATCAGTTTTTATGACTTTTACCATTCCTTATTAAGTGACTTTATTAGAGGTGATGTTGAAAATAACATTTTCATTTTGGTTAACTATATCTAACATTAAAAATTAATTTATGTTATCTGTTTTATACGTTTTTTGTTGTATAACTGACATGGATAACCATTTTTCATGTTGGTTATTGGAAAAGCAACATGGATTTTTTTTAAAATTGGTCATTTATTCTTACTCCACTACAGTAGCATAAAAAAACAATAGAACAACAAAAAAAGAAGCATAAAACCAGTAAAATACACTTACAATAGAACTATAAAATATACAATGTATATTACAAATAAACAAAAAATTCATCAAACCTATAAAATGGCCAGTCCATTTAATTTGTAAATGTCTCTAATCATCTACACAATATGGTCAGGGGTCATGACAAATCTAAAAAATAATACTGAAATAAATTGTCTTAAATTTTTAATAAAACATATGAAATATTAAGTAATACTTTATAAACAAATCTATCATTATGAAACATTATTCTAGTGGAAATTATTTGTGAAATAAATCTTAAAAAATACTATTCGAATTATTTTACACCTTCTTGTTTATGATACCATTTCAAATATATTTAAATTCAAAATTTTATTTTTATGTAATATATCCAAAATTTTGTAATTGTAAATGAAAATTCACCTTAGCTATTAAAAATTTGATCATAGAGCTCTTCTTTCTTGTCGTATCTGTAAAGAAATTTCACTCCCTATATGAAAATAATAAAAATAAAATAAATTTTATTCATTATAATTTAAATAAGTATTAAAATAATCAAACTTAAATATTCTATTCATTTTGAAAATTTTATCTCACTTCACCTTGGATAGAGCATAGAAAGTATAATTTCTTCTCTATTGGATAAAAAACAGACAACATTTAATTACAACTGATATAAAAGAAAATTTAATATTATTTTTTAATATTTTATGTGATATATGAAACTTTGTGAGAATAAATGTTTCATACACTTTAAGATATGGAAACATTCAACACTGAATTATGACATTCCTTTAAATTATTTTAGCTATAGAAATTTTTCATACTATGTCGTTCATTTTAAACGATATAAAATAAATAAACTTTTGATCCTTAAATCCATACACATCTATCTTTTCATGCTTTATACAGTATTTATATAGATACGTAATACGAAGTAGTAAAAATTTAAAATTTTAAATAAATTAAAGGGATGGAGAAATTATTAATCAAATTACATGGAAAAAATCTTTCTATTGATGCCCAATTGATCTCCTGCTACATTCTACATGATATCATTTTTCAATAACCCCAAATTCATTTGACTCCCTCAAATAGAATCCTTAATTGAAATATCATATACACCGAATAATAAATTTGAGTATGCTAAAAATCTATCAAGACTAGTATAATTTCTATATAAAGTAATGAAACCTTGAATTTCTTATTGACTATATAGTATTTCATTAACATTAAAGTATTTCTATAAATAATTTTATGAATATATATTCTTTAAAATGAGAAAAAAGTGATAACACAATAAAATAAAATATAACAAATACACATAACTCTATGGAAATATGTCGAAGTAGTCTATATGACCAAAATAAAAATGAAACATACTTGGTCTAAACATACTCAACTCATCTGTATGACATGGAATTTTTGTTGATCTATTTATAATATCTTTTATAGTGACCCTATGATACTCTATCTCAATTTTTTATAATGAATGGTATCACTGATACAATATATCATCCCATATTTAACAATGTCATGAGGATCATAAATATATAACTCTCAGTAACATAAAATAAGTGGATTATGGGGGTATGAGTAGGATTAAGAGTGGGGTATAGAAATAGAGATATATGAGTAGCTTAAGAAGGATGGGTGGGATCTACTAGTAGTGGTGGAGGAGTTGAATTAGTAATCCGAAACTATCCTTTCATGTATGCAAAAATACACTGTACCAAAGCTCTAATAATGTCATTCAACATCACATGAATATATTATACTTTTGATTCCAATGATTCTTTTTTTATAAACATTCTCTTTTAAAGAAGCTTCCGAGTGTGGAAACAATTTTTTACCGATACACCAGTTGGTTATCCTCAACATGACCCATCTGTTCGGGTTTTCCCACTATTGTAGATAAAATATCTTTTCTACTCTCCTCAATAAAGACCCTATGTGTGTTGTTATCCTTAAGAGAATCCTGAATGGTATATTTGAAAAAATATATAATGAATCAAAATATATAAAGAGTTGATTTAACGTCAATAAATAAATAAAGTAAACATTTTACAATATTATTATCTATAACTCTTGACACATTCATAACATTTTTTCTTTTTTTCTCATCTGATCCATCTTCCATTTTACATTTCTAGAGAGGGGATGGGAAACATCTACAGACCCTGTAGACTCAGCTCTTAGATTTTGAAGATTTTCTTCTAGCATGTGTTCTTCCAAAAACGTATACCCTCCCCAAGAAAATGCATGGGGGTATACATTTCTATCTGGAATCTCCTGATGATATCTTCCTAATTGCTATATATAAATAATTAAGAATAAATAAATCATAAACATGGTCATTACTATAAAAAAAACATCTACAAAGATAAAATTTCACATAAGAAAAACTCTTTTTGTCATTTACTATCAATAAATTTCTTCCATGTATCTCTATCTATAAATCGATATATATCACATGAATATTCATGTTTTCTATTCCAAAAAATGAACTTTGATGTGAGGGATAATTTAAAATCTCTCCATCTCCTAGAATCCAATGATAAACATTTAATGTCCCAGACCTCTCTAGTCTATTTATTTTCTGAAATATAGCGTCTTGGGTGTTCTGGGAGGTCAAGGTGACTTATCCCCAACACTTTTCCAAATTTCTAGTTCTGGGAACAGTGTTTCCAATTTTGTGAACAATGTCATTGGCGAGACAGATGTGAAATGTTTCATCAGTGAGACAGATGTGAAAAGTGTCATCGATGATTCATTTTTACTATCGACGTAGGTGAATAATTTTTACATTTGTCATTAGTGAGTCATTTGTACTATTGGAATCTGTGAGTCATTTGTAATGTCGGTGTTGGTGAGTCATATGTACTTTTGGAATCAGTGAGTCATTCGTACTGCTAGTATCATTGATTCATTTGTACTGTTGGCATTGATAGGTGTACAATGTTTCCATCTACATGTAGGTGTATAGTTTTTCCAACCATCGGTAGGCGTACAATGGTTCCAGCCATTGTACAGTGTTTCCAACATCCTTATACTTTTCCTCTTTGACATGTTCTTTGACATAAAATGAATTAAAATCCTTGTTTTAAGGGATTTTAAGCATATTAAAAGACTATATATAATATATTTACTTTCCATAAGGCTCAGGATTTTTTTTCTCATCCAAACTGCATGGTTTTAATGTGATATGCTTTTAATGGAAAATCCAGCGTATCTTAAAATGCTACTCTATTAAATCTTCTAAAGAGATGAGATATATCCCTCCCTTTTTATACCTCCTTATTCCATGGTGAGAGATGCTTAAACCATTTCCTTCTTCTAATAGTAGCTGTGTGATTGAACCGTAATCCTTGGATCATTTCCCCTTTATGTTTCTTCCTACTACATACGCACCACCTATTTTGGTGCAAGAAGAAAGCGTTGAACCATTATCAAAAGAAGGTATTATCTACCATCATTATTGTGTTTTCTTAGATCCTTCTCCTCCTATTTCTCCTTTCCATTTTATGGCATGTGATCTATGTATTTATAATGGAGATTTTAGATTTCGGTTTGTGCAGTCGTGTCGCAACGTACTTAGGTGGATGAAGTTTTCACGGGGGGAGGCGATCATGATTCGTTGCATAGATTATTATTGTGTAATGAACATAAAGAACCTTTTGAGGTAGGGGATTCGTGGTTTCTATATCCTTTTACATGATATTTTATAGTTAGTAGGTTTTATCCCACGGGATCAAAAGGTAATTGACATAATAAATATTTTAACTGGATAAATAAATTGGTATCAGCTGTATGTTATTGCCTCTTGACTTTTCTAGATAGTATGATATCTACGATTTGATTTTAATGTGGTTATTCTTGATGAAATTGGTGAATAACTTAAATCCATAATTAATTGATAATTATTTGGCTAATGATAAAGTGGCCTATAAATGAATCTGGTTGTTGTTGTTGTTGTAATTTGATGTCAGTCAAATTGAGGTAGTAAAAATGACTAATTATTTGTGATAGATATGATATCTTTCTGGTTAGGTTTCCCATAGTTGGAACATACTAATAATGAAGTAGTTAATTCAAGATGGATTAAAGAACTAATTGTTTGATAAAAGATAATACCAAGTAGGTTTCTGAGATACCCTCTTTCATTTAAATGCCAAGAGCCTTATGCCTGGAGCTATGGGAGCTCGTTTCATATAAATCCAGAATGCATTTTTTAGAGACAAGAGTCTAGTTTCTTTGTTATTATCTTTTTCATGTGATGTATTATGATCTTGTATGATTTTTTTGAGATGTGGGGGCAAGGAGGCGCATTGGTTGTGGCATCAGTTGACTCCTAGAGTGGCGAGATACATCAATTTATGCATGTGGGTGTCGGGGAGCACACTAGAGATGATGAAACAGGTTAGATGTGAATCATTGGATTCTTGATGAATCTTTTTGGTTGGTTATATTCTTTACTTTTCCCACTGATCGAGGTAGTTTTTCTTTCTTACCCTCATTACAAAAGGGGAAAAGATACATGTGGTATGCCACTTGTTCTCATTGATTAGTTTCTCAAGAGAGGATGATTCTACACTCTTGCTATAGGTGGAAAAGACCTAACGGGTAGTTTAACTAATCACTGTGTTGGGACCCCATGTGTTTAGTATCATAGAATGTTTTTTTATAATCCCTAGTAATATGGGAAAGCAATAATTCTACTAAATAAATTAATGAATAAATGACGTTAACCCATTAGGTTGGATGTTTCTGGGATGAAATGCGGAGGTAACATTTCTAAGAAGCTGTGTACTTAGTTTGGTTATAAATATAGGGCTTGAAACATTTGTGGGATTCTAATGAAATATAATTTGGAATTTTTTAGGGTAAATTAATGTTTAAAGAATTTATTAATTTAAAGTGAAACTGGTAAAAAGGAAATGAAGTAATGAAATAAATCTCTTTAAATGGATGCATGCTTATAGGATACCTAGTCGTAGCATTGGAAATAGCGAGTCTAAGTGATGTTATATACAGTTGAGTATAAGACCTAGTTATGCCCATAGTGTGGTAGTGAAGTATATTATATTATGAACTTTTGTGTTTATATATGCTACTCCATCCCATCAGTTAGGGAAACTGACACCTTATGAATTTTTATCCCTGAGGGGTGTTTTCCCCAACATTATGGTGGGAGGATGGAGGGGTGACTACCCCCTTAGGCCCCAATCTATTGTCTTGGTAGTTTCTTATGATGTTAGGAACATCAGTTATTTTTTCCCATATATGTGTATAAAGGGATTTAATGTCTTGTGGTTACTCTCACACATATATTTTGGATATAGTTTCCTACAGACTGCTATAGGTGTTATGTGTATATGTTGTGATGGCTTGAGAATCCTTACTCGGTGTATGAGGTATAATGGCTTGAGGTTTAATACCCAACATATGATACATGTTATACGAGCTATGGTGGCTCCTGAAAACTACATGGTTATTTTATTATGTGGATGTAGTGGTTTTGTTTCACAAGTTTCATGTTTTGGTGCTATTCCTAGGTGTTAGCGGGAAAACCTTTTTGGAGAGTGATGCTAATGATGTGCAACATTGGGGAAAAGCAAAAAACCAATGGGGAAGTATTAGTAGGGAAACATTGATATTTTTATTATATTATATACTATTCTATTCAATACATGGTGAGAGTATTCATGGGGAGGCTGGGAACGTAGTATACCTATTTAGGTGACGAGTTAGTTTCCCTTGTTGTTCACTGTTCTTTTTCATGCTTTATTTTCTTTTTCAGGATAGGATTCAAGGAGGATCTAACTGAGTATACATTTATACTCAACCTATGTATATATACATTGTTTTTCAGGTCACTTGGAGATGGTTGGAGATCAAGCTGGTTACTACTATCTTGGGGTTACAGATGTTTTTTGGGCTTCATGGTCACTGAATTTTTTAATTTCTTTCGGTACTTGTAGTTTCCTTTTTAGTTGAAGTTGATTTTCATGAAATTAAATATGTGTACATGGGATTTATTTTATATTGTAGTCTGATTTTCAGTTGGTTAGTGTCTGCCTTATCAATATCTTTCACATCTATTCTCTTAGAGGGTAATGCCTCCCTTTTGTGTGTTTACTATACCCTCAGTCATAGTAACCTAACCAGGGCTAACTAAAGGTGGGATTCAGGGGTCACTATCTCCCATATCGCATTGTCAGCCCATGAGGGGTGCACATTGTTGGGAGGGGTTATGACAAAACATTTCTATCTGACTCCTCCAGTATCAGGTTAATCATATGACATCTAATAATAAGGTACAAAACATATATTACTACAAACATTTCATGATTAGTAAAATAATAACAAACAATCTAACCAAAATGGTCTCCCACAACTCTGATTATGTCTATTTGTCAAAAATTCATCAACCATCAAACAAAATACAAACCTTTCATTTGGAATGTACTGATATAAAAGACATTAATTATTTTTAATTTGGACCTCTTAGAATATCATTACATTAAATGTCTATTGTTATCCTCTATTCCTGGCTACGAGAAACTGATAATTTGGTAAATCTATTGTCTCACGTTTACTAACCCTTGAACTCTTTTTTCACCCATGGAAGTAGGGTGTCTCGTGTATAGAAGGATGAAGAGGCTTCTCAATAAGATCATGTTTACATTCATCCCTAGAGGTATGAGTATGATCATCTACAGAAATATTTGGTAAATCATAGGTTTGTTTTTTCATTATCCTACAAATCAAAGAAACAACAATTAGTAAAAAAATACAAATCCATCAATTACAAACAAATATAAATACAAAATTAATAATTATCAAACAAAAATTAAATTGAACTTAAAATACATTTATTCATATTTTTTATAGTTAACTAAATTTCTAACAATATTTATGAGATATTAAATGACATAAATGAACGACAAATACACAATATTAGTGAGATATGAAATAACATAGCAAAAATTCACCAACCTAATAAATCATTTTTTTAATAAAAAAATATATTTTTTATAATATAATCTTATACAATATATTTTGTTTTTATTTAAAATGATAAATTTAAAATAATTAGTTTTCAAAAAATCAAGTAATAGATATGTTATGTAAGGGTAAACCTGGAAAACTAGAAAATACTAAACTAATATAAACAAACAATTTAACTTATTGGTTATAATATGTGTTTTAATAAACTATATCAAATTAAAATATCTAACTTATGAATTATTTAAATGTAAATCATAATTAAACATATGTTTCCTATAATATTAGGAATGTAGTAATGATTTTTTTTCTCAAAATTCATTCATCATGATCAGTATATATGGAACCAAACATGTTTGTGATGTGCTCACTAAAATTATTTGTTAATTGTTTAATGGATGTAGGGATCTTCCATTAATTAGCATCTTCGTCATTTTTTTCATCACAAGTATAATATTTTTGTCTTGTAAAAAAAAGAGACCTTCATATCAGATAGATCAAGAACATAGAATATTTGTTTTTCATGTGTTTACATCATAAAAGGATCATTTGTGTATTCCAATTTATTCTCATTAACTGGTGTCATTCCAAATACATCGTGTCTAACATTTCTGTTACCAATAATCCATTTACACATAAACATTGGAACGTGAAGTTTTATATAATACATTTACCATATTTATTCAATGACTCCATAATATGAAGTTGATGTGGATATTGTGTTTTTCTTCACTCAAAAAATTCATTTCTTCTGCAAACACTAACACACTACAATTCTAAACTGCACCTCAGTTGTCCTAATCTATTGTAAGAAAATTATAACCATTAATGTCATTCCCAGACCATGTTATAAAGTTTAAACATGGACCACCCACTAACCATCTCAATGTTTCTAATGTATCAGGTTTGTCATGCATTGTATCTTTAAACTATGCAAAAAAAAGTTTTGTTATACTCATTCAAAATCCCTATATCTTTCATCTCTGGATTACTTTTTTTCGACACATTAATATGAAATGTTATATATGGTTTGGAATCATTGATGTTATTCCATATGTATAAATATACCTTATTTATCTTTTCATCTATAAATGATTTGACTTTCATGCCGCGAATCCGCTTTACCCCATACGTAACTCATTAATAGTGAGATGTAGGCAAACCGATGTGATCCACTATAGGAAAATAGCTTTTATAAAACTTTGTAACCTTCTTATAAATATACTTCTCAAAAATGGATGCTCATATCAATATTTATTCGTAACATACCCCTTCAATATCTTCATATCCTTTCACAAGGATACATATAATGTAGATATGCAGGTCTGAAAATCTTTATTTTTTACACCCAATGAACCATTAAATTCACTATGATATCAAAAAAAAGTAGGGAAATACATTTCCAATTGAAAAAGTATATAAACCACTTCATTCTTCAATGTTTTTAAATAAATTGAATCAATCGCCATATTAAAAATTGAATTGAAAAAATAACACACCTTCATGATAGTCATCCTAACATGGGTGGGAAATATTCCATGCAATGCAATTGGTAGGAGTTGCTTCATCATGATGTGATTGTCAAGATATTTTCTACGTTTCAACTTTATATCCTTTAAGGAAACAAGAAATTTTATATTTGAAGAATAACTATGTAGAACTTTGATATCATGAATAATTTGAGAAAAGTTAATTTTATCCCTACCAGATAAGGTATGACAATTCAGGGGTAGGAATGTTTGTCTCCCATAAAGAGTCGGAGACAACTCTAGACGTATTCTTATTGAGATTAAATACATTATTTTATTCATCCCATCATTAGTCTTTCATTTCATATATAAAAATTTTCCAATAAATGTTTCATAGATATTCTTCTACACGTGCATGACATCAAAGTTATGTTTCACTTTGTGATATCTCAAATATGATGTATTATACAATATTAACTATTTCTTCCAAATATTTCCATCATTGCCAGATTTATGTGTCTTTCTAATTGTCACATCAATGGTTTTCATCCTCTTGAAGTACTAATTAGTGGAGAAAGGTTTTAAAGTAAGATAAAATACATGTGAGCCATTGAAATACTTTTTTAATATTATATAAGAGTGATCCATAGGCAAAAACATTCGATGAAACATGTATATTGTTTTTCTTCCATGATGTAGTTGATAATATGAAGTTTGTTATTTATAAATTGGACAAGATTTGTTCCCCTTAACATTATAACAAAAAAAATTCCATATTTCGGGATGTAATTTTTAGTGAACATAATCAATTCATGTATTTAAAAATATTCCATTTTATAAAAAACATAAACCCTTATACCTTCATACTATAACAGTTTCAAAAAATCAATTAATGGTGAGAAAAAAACAATAATACCAATTTTGGGCTGTTTTTGTCCACAAATCATTACACTGAACATCACATATTTTCACGTCAAATAAAATTTAGTTGATAAGTTATAAATTTGCAATGAAATAGCCCATGAACTGTGTGGTATATTAAGTCTTCGATATGGATTCATTCCATCCATCCATAGTCCATGTCAGAGATTTATAAACCTATTTCTGAATTTTGGAAACTGGTGATCAATTTTCTTCCACTTTGGATGTTCATATGGATTAAATATTTTAGCATCACATATATTCTCATCATCATTCCATCTTAACTTTTTTTAACCTTTTGAATTATAAAATAAACGTTTCAAATGTGTAATTATAGGAAGACACCAAAATTCCTTTGCATGGGTCTCTATAACTTCTAAATTAGCGTGTGATTTTTCTTTCAACTTATACTGTGATGTCCTACATTTAGGACACTCTGATAGAAATTTTTATTCTTTCCTATATAGCACACAATAATTTGAGAAGATATTTATTTTATTATACCCTAATCCCATTAGGCATAATATTTTCTTTTCCTTATAATATATATCTAGGAGATTTTTTCTTTAGGAAGAATATATTTCAACAATTGTAGCATCTCTATCAAATTTTTATCACTCCATCCATATTTCACCTTCAAGTTAATCAATATTAACACCTCAATAAAACTGTATATCCTATACAACCCAAATGCAATGGTTTTTAAAAACCACTATATAAATTCTCAATTATCAGCAGTTTCTCGATTACCTATACTCCAATATATTGAATCATTTCACCGAGATGATCAAATTTATCATCTGAAAAATCCTCATCATCAAAAGAAATGAAATTCTCCCGGTATCACCATACCAAATACATGGGTTGTAACTCAAATTAATACCATGAAAAATTAAATGAACTTTGATCAATCTAATTTCCAACTTTATCAAATTTAAAAATACCAGAAATTGATTGAAAAATATGTCGTTGTTCGGAACATTACATTTAGAGAATTCCAAAAAAGCATTGACACCTTCCACATTTTCATCACCTATTTGAGGTGCATTAATCGAACATTGATTCAATATTATCATTAAAAAATATCATAAATAAACATATAAAACAAATGGATTAATTTATAAAATATTTGATATTAGAAATGACAATAAAAAATATAGAAAACAAAGAATGAAAACATTTTAAGTAAAATAGTGAATTTATATGGGAAGATTAATTCATGTGGAAGGAATTAAAAAATAGATTCTCTTAAAACATTTCTAAAGTAAAAATAAAGGAATATAACCATATGAAATTATTAAAAATTATTTATAATGATATTCATAAAGTCATATCTATAAGAATAATATATATAATGAGAACAACTAATTCATAGATGATTATTTATAAATATAAAAAATTTATTCTATTTTATAATTAACAATATATTCAAATAATAAATTGAGTCTTAGTTTTAAAAAATGTCACATTATACCATGCTTTATGGGAATTCATATGGTACGTAGTATTCTCTAACAGGATACTCAGTTGGTCTACTACTTAAAAATCAGACCCATCACCCATTCCGACCTTTTACAATGCCCCATAATACCATTAAAAAACATAACCATGCATAAAAAACCAAAAAAAGAAGCTGATAGTCTCAAAATTCCCACACGAGTCCCATTTATCAAACCACACTTACTTCCATACAAGGAATTTAATCTCCCACTAAATTGATTAACCTATAATGACTCACCTGATAATAAACTCCACACTATAGGTATTCTCATAAGTAAGAAGCATATATTATGATCTCCTTAATCTTGATCATCCATTGGAAATGGTTTTCACAACTAATTACCAATTCCAAACTCTTCATAGCTATATCACACCCGTGACGTGTCCATCCCTGCTAGTTTTTAACCAAAAATCCCATTCTATTCTACAACACACAGATTCCATCTCTTAAAGAAATCATCCTTTAAAAAACTCATTATATAACCCATCTCATGATGTGAAATTACATTAAAAAGAAATTTTCAACTCTCCCATGAACCAAATTTATCATAACTTAAATGAACCCACTGTGATATCAACACCTAATTAATTTAAAACCCACCTCATTGATTCGAATGGAAATGTAAAAACACACAAGATCTATCTATCTAATATCCGAAATAATACTCCTTAGCATGAAATAGTCTATAAAATAATTTTTATGTAATACAAAAATGGAATAATATATTGAATGATAAAAACTAATTAATACTATAAATACAATCAGGAACAAATAATTAACTCATTATGAAAGATATTCAAACCTTCAGGCGATCTAGTTGGAGATGAGAAGATCTAAAATCAAACACACAATAATGAAGCTGAAGGAACCTGAGTGTATGACGATGGTAATGTGAGAATGAATTCCACTTTATCGAAAAATAACCTGTTAGAGATTCCAGGCCGATGAACGATTGAAAAGAGAGAATAAAAATTCTGAGGCATACATCAAATTTATGTTCGATGCATAACATGAGGCCAATGAAACATGAGGGTTGTTTAAGGTATTAATGTGATATTATACCACTAGATAGATGAAATGAGAGAGTTAGGGCATGAATGAGAGAGAAATGAGACCTGTGTCATGATAATGGAAGACTGCAAAATGAACCACCCATCGATACATATATATTTAGAAGATTTTTTACATCAGTTGAATGATAGAACTGATCTGAAAGAGCCGATAATATTCATTTTCCACATCAGTTTTTATATAACTTAAGTGAAAAATTAGTTTTCCACATTTTTAATGGAAAAATGATATAAAAATTTTATATTCCTTTGTTTTCACATCGGTTCTAAATAATCAATGTGAAAATTGTGACATTATAAATAGTTTTTCTACTACAGTCATGATAACCATGTGCCTGTGTTTGGGCGTCTCATCCCCAATTAAAAAGAAATGGAAAGTTAATTCTGAGACATGGTTGAGTGACATTCTTTCCAAATGTTATGTTCATTTCTCCCCCTTCTTACCCAATTCATATTTTCCTCATAGAATGGATGATAATTATACTGGAATACTTGAAGTCATGTGAGATTCCAGGGTGATTCTCTCTCGATATTCAAAGTTTTTTGGTGACTTGGGTATTTATCTCCAAAGGATTGACCATGATATTCAGGCATGATCTTTAAAGTGATTTATGGGTTGATAATCCCCTACCAGTATTGTTATATTAGGGTATGAGTTACCCACTTCCAGTATATAGATAGAGTCGATACCCCCCCCCCCCCACCACAACTAGGGAACATGCCCTCTATATATAAAGTTGGAAATTCACCATATATAACCTAAATAGCTGTGTAGGTATTCTATTCAGGTTGTTAAACCCTCGATCAAGGTTCCTCCCAATGACACACAGGTCACCCACTACAATTCTTGTGAGATTACATAAGTTTTTTGGGCATTAGTAGTTTAGATTCCTGATTGGTGGTATGGTGTTTATAAAATAGATATATTGGTTAGTCCCTCACCTGGTATTTCTTCTAGGGATGAGCGTGTCCTTTTCCATAGTCCAGTAATGAACGAAGTCTCATTTTGACTTCCTGATTGAGATTACATCCCCTTGGTGATCCATCTATTGGAGTCATTGTATCCAAATGGTCTATTTCCTGTTGAGGATTATTAGTAGAACTAGTCAGTCACCAGGATATGGAACCTTGGATGAAGGATATGTTCCTTCTATTGAATGTGTGGAATCCTTTGTGTAAAGACTTTGTCTTAGAGTTAGTAGTCAGATGCAGATGATGATCACTATGATGTTTATCTATTGGTGTTAGATATGAATGATATGAATCGTGAAATTATAGAAATTACCGAGAGTGATATCTGAATTATTTTTTCATAGCATCCATATTTATTAGCACTAGTTCATTTTATTATCTTGATATATCATGGTTGACCAGGATGCTAAATATCCTAATGCATTCCTTATATCAATGAAGTATAACAAACTTACTCAAGGAGGAAATCTACCCTTGTTTTTACCTTTAGTGTGAGGAAGATTTAGCAGAGAGGCTCTTCGTACGATTTCTATAAGGAGAAGTGTGGACTAGTGGTAATATTTTTTTCATGGATGATAACAAAAAACCTTATTTCAGGGCGATGATGATTTTTATGAAATGTTTTTCAATTGATCAGATATATTACAGTCAACATTTAATGGAAAATGGTTCCCCATTATTGGGAAAATCCAATTCTCAGAAATTTTTATCAAATTATTTCATAGGGTGGAGAGCATAAATTTATGTGTTATGACTATTTCATAGGATAAATCCAATAGCTGTAGGGAAGGGTATGGAACTTTTCCGAATGGTGTTGTGGTCAAGCTCGAGGAGCTGAATGATTAGTTTTCTAGAGTGGAAGTAGAGATTCAGTTATACTCTTGAGATGTGTTTTCTTGAGGATGGATATGTGTGTGTATAGTTATGTAGTATCCCTAGTGGTGTAATAAATTATATTTTAAGAAAAACATAGGCTGGAAAACCTGAGTTTGGTTGTCGTAGGTATTTGGCTAACATGTATTCAGTCATCTCGAAATTATAGCCTATAGAGTAGTGTAATGAGAATCATTCTGGGAGATCCCTTGTGGTATTATGGGGCGTGTGATGAGGCATAATATTACCAAATATTATGGTTGAAAATATTTATGTTTTGGGAAGATGTTAAACCACAATTCCAAATATATTGACGTGATCCTCTATTACGGATGAGAACCTAGTATTGGTCAGTGGGGAAGACACTTATCCCCTTATGTTGTTAAATACAGGTGTAAATGATCAATGTTATCCTTGGACCTTAATATATATAGTGTCATGTGATTATTTTTTAGTGGTGGATGTGTATTAGAAGTATGTAAGGCTTCTATGATGTGGTATGATGCTCATGTAAGGGTGCTTGGTAGTGGATTTTGGTGTAATTGGATAGTATCCATATGATAGTTTTGGGTCCTCACATTAAATGATGCAGATATTTATGTCCTAATGGGTATAGCCTTGGTATATAGACCTTATCTGAGTTATAGTAATGGTTTTTGGAATCAATTCATGCTGGAGTTGATGGGGATACCAGAGTTGGAGGGGAAATGATTGAGATGGAAAGTCTTGATGAATTTCACGAATCGAGAGGCGTAATGGTTTTGAGAGATTTTCTTGAGGTGCATTGAGGATGGTTGGAATTTTTCAAGGAAAAGGAATCTCTGATGTGATGTCTCTTATCTGGTGATTGATGAGTGGTGTGTTACCAAGATGTTGTGTTCTAGGTTCTAGTGGATCCATAGACTTCTAGAACCAGGAGGAGATCATGAAACTGCTAATTATCACCCTGTGTGAGGTTGGTTCTGTGCGATTTTCAGTGAACCATTTGGGTGGGGGTTTTTAGGACGAAAATTATATAAGGTGGGGTGGGAATTGAAACCTGAATGTTTCTCAAATGAATACTATGACCAATTTTGTGACTATGTGTCTTGAGACATTCTCATTGGTAAAATGATTAATTTACACTAAAAATGATCTCATAAAAAATATTTAAGGGTTACATTGATTCTGGGTTGTGGTGTTTACCTTATAATTTTATAAAATATTTTTTTAAAACATTATATATATATAAATATTAATATACCATGTCTATATTAATTTTATACATGCATTTTTTAAATTAATTATGTGAATAAACATCTTTTGAATATAAGTATGATAATTATATATATATATATATATTAATAATATTTTTAATGAATTTTCATTACTAGTTCTAAGAATAGCGATGATAAAGATCCACCATTATCCTTAATTTATGTTTAGTACTGGGTAAGACATAATCTATGTAATTGATGATTTTTACCCCTTTCACCTATTTATATTCTCCATCCATCCTTTTTCTCCGTACTTATTTTATTTCTAATAATTTTTTGAATAATGGGAAAGCCCAAGGTTCATGCCATCTTAATATATCACAATTGTCATGACATTAGTGGACCAATTATTTCTGATTCTGAAAGTCAATTCCACATATTCAAGGACGAAAAAATATATGATAATCAGACACCATACACTATGTAGACATCGGTCAATCCTGGAGGAGGAATATTTAATTAAAAACCAGTTTTATATTCATATATACTTCATTTACAATTATTATTCAATCACTCTAATCCAGAACCCTAATTTGAGTAATTATTAATAATGTTCTATTTTAAAATAATAATAAAATATAATTATTTTGTTCGATCTAGGATATTGTACTTATAAATGGATTTTAAAATTTTAAATTTACATTTTAATTGAGTTGGGAGATTTATAAATAAATTAAGTTGATCTACTGTAAATATTTTAAAAACAAACATTAAAAAGTTCAAATTTTTTAATATTTATAAAATGTTCAGGACACTAACCAATTATAATTTTTTAAAATGTATGCAAGAAAATACTAGATCCTACTACTTCCCCCAAACCCCTAACCAAATATAAACCATATCCTAAAGATATTTTTAATAATAGCTGCTGGTTTTGATTTTTTTTATTAAAAACAATTAGGAAACATGAATGGTGCCAGGGGCCCAAACATATTGTTTCCCCATGAATGTAGAATAAGAGTTATAGGAGTGATTCCATTTATACAGGGACGAAAATGGATACTAATGGAGCCCCCACCCAGGTTTTTAGTTCCTTAGTATCTATGAAAAAGGCATGGCGTAGAGCCCAAGTCAGAGGAAGGCCTGGCACACTCTTTTCAAGGCCGAAGCTGGTGGTGGTATGCCAGGCGGGGTAGTCAGGCGGTGATGAGGCCCCACACTTGGGGTTTGTTGCAGACATGAATTGAGGAAGAGGGGACAATAACCACGGCTTTCCCCACCTCCCTATTCCCATCCCAACTCAACTTTGACCTCTTTTCAATGCCCGATCTACCACCCAATCTTATTCCTGCATATCATTACATTACATGGTCATATTTTGAATTTACATAACTTTTGATTCACCATGTAAAATCCAATATATATATATATTAAGAAACTATTTCAATATCAAGTGATCATATACTTCATTTCTTTTCAAACATCACTTGAATTTACAATTATGATACATACATTCTATTCAACCATCCATAGAATGGTTTGTAAAATCATAATCTAAAAATTCATTTGAACCATTGGCATACTGAGGTGTGTTTTGAGGTAAATTAGAACAAAATTTACCCATGAAAATTATATTTCCACTCTTTTCCATATAAATTCAAATATAAAGATATAAATGTTTAATAAAACAAGTACAATCAATTTTTAACATCACCCAACATATTAATTAAGTGTGGTAGTGTCTTGATTCAGCATAACCAAAAATAAACATAAAAAATAATAAATTTTACGTAAAAAATATATAAAACATAAAGGAATAAATATTACCCCTCATAATAATAAGGTCATATGTCATGGAATAGGGTTACTGAGGTAAGGAGATGGAAACATAATGTGTGGAGGTCCGGGAGATGAGGTCAGTGAAGTACAGATCATGGAAAAATAGAGGTAGTGAAAATTAGGCTGAGGTTGAGGTTGTATAAGGATAAAGTTAAGGGGTGAAGATGGTTAGGACTGGGGTCACCATCGAGGGTCATAATCACTAGGGAAAGGGAATGAGAGGCAGCCATCAAGGGTTTTCCTCATGAAGAGAAGGGCTATCATGGGGGGGGGGGTTGAGGTCAGGGGGATCAATCATGGGGGATTTGGTAAGAGATTTTTTTAAATATTTCACAACAATTTTAATAAAACAACTACAAATTCAAAAAAATATAAAAAATATATTGGAAGCTATACCAAGATACAACTATTTTTTAAATAATAATTTATACTCTTTGTTTATCAGTGGTTTCTAGAACTATTACTAATAAAATTCCTCTAAGACCTATTTTTTTATTTCCCCCACTATTCCAGAGAGGTTGTGTGGGTTTCAGAATTGGGTTGTTTGATCCTTGGAGTTGTGCGCTGATTAAAATTGAAGTTGGATTTTTCTAGTAGGTCTCCCTACTATAAACCATGTTTTATCACCTAAAATATACCCTATGGGTTACAATTGAAGGTTTCAGTACTCACTTAACTAAAACTTATTATTGGTCAAGGTGTGGGTTCCCCATGGGTTTTTAAATTGGAATAATTGTATATGTCATTATGAATGATATAGAGTGGTACGCCTCTCATTTGATCCTCATGATTTTGTGAAGGGTGAATCATACTTCATGGTCTTGATAGGTTGTTTGGTTCCCACTTACACTGAGGGACTATTTTTCTATTCTACTTATGTAGGCTTCCCTTTTTTGTTGTTAGAAGTTTATCTTGTACCTTTATATTATGGTTTATATACGTGTTTTTTATTTGGATCTTAGTGGATATCAAATTCATATGTTTTATATAGTTTAGTGTTTATATATATCGATTGTTATATTTATTCATTTGATATATGTATCCATCACAAGATTATATATGCTATTTCCACCCATATTTTTAGTTATGTATACTCATTGCTAGTAACCATACCCTGGACCATTGAATGTGAGATTGGGTAGCACACTTGGTTGACTACTGGGGTGGGTGGGGATTTGTTGGTTTGGGTCATTTTAGAGTGGTATCAAAGTGAGATTGGTTATAGGCACAGATTGGTGCCTTTTTATTTTTTTATTTAGGGATAGTGGTGCGACAATAATAGGAGGGGATTACATTTGGTTGAAAGAAAATAGAACACAACGTGGATGTGGTGACTGATGTATTGTTATGATAGGAATATGACAATCTATTGATTAACTTGAGTGCTATGAGAATTGTTATATGGTATACTTGAGTGGTGTCATGAATTATATAGTGATAAATAGTTATTGTTTATGTTCTTATTGTGTTATCTCATCTAGATATTCTTTAATTCTTATGGGTTCAACCTATTAAATGAAGAGATGTACTTGTTGATAGATAGATTGTGCATACATGTAGGGTTATGATGACCTTATTCTTGTGTTTGGAACTCTCATCAACAATTATACAGTAATGATAAGTTTCTTCTTAGAATTGGTTAAGAAATTTTCTTCCACATGATCAGTCTCTTTCTCCCCCCTTCTTATCCAATGCATATTTTCCTCATAGATCAGATTATAGAGTAACTGGACTACTAAAAGTTGTGTGAACTTACCAAGTGATGCTCTCTTAGAATTCAATGTTATTTAGTTCCGTGGGTATTTATCTATAAAGGATTTACCTTGATATTTATGCATGATATTTGAAGTGATATTGGGGTTTACACTCTCGTGGTATCATTGTTATATCAGGATGTGAATTCCCCACATACTATATATAGATAGGGGAAGTAGCCCCCACCCCCCCCCCCACTGTCACCACACATGGGGTGCGGGTACACTATCTGTAGAGTTGGTACTCCCCCATATAATACCTCAAGAGGGGTGTAGGTCATCAATTGGGGTTGCTACACCCTTTACCCATGTGTATCCCAATGATTCATGGGTCCTCCACTATAATTCATGTGAGATTACATTTTTTTTTTGGAATTAGTAGTTTCGATACTTGATTGGTGGTAGGGTGTTGATAGACTAGTGATTTTGGTTACTCCCTAGATTGAACTTTATTCTAATGAAGAGTGGATCTCTCACCACAGTTCAGTGATTGATGGGAGTTTGGATAATGAATGACATATCATTTTGATTTCCTGATTGATATTTCAACCCCATGATGATCCATTGATTGGGGTTATTGTATGTAATTGGGCTCATTCATATTGAGGATTATGAGTATAAAAAGTCAGACACTTGGATAAGGATCCTTGGTTAAAGAATATATTCCTTCTAATGCATGTGGGAATCCTTTGTTTGGGAGACTTTATATCAGGAGTAGTAGTCATATGAAAATGATGATCACTATAATGATTATCTCTTGGTGCTAGATATGAAGGGTATGGACTAGGAAATTCTAGATATAACATAGTTTGTGATCCAAATACTTTATCCATAACACCCATATTTGTTAGAACTATTGCATGATATTCTATGGATATTTCATGGTTGGCCAGGATGCTAAATATCTCTGTGTAGTCCTTACATCAATGTAGTATAATCGACTTACTCGAGAAGAAGATCTACCCTTGTTTTTACCATCGGTGTGAGGAATATTTAGTGGAGAGAATTTTACTAGGATTCCTTTAAGGAGGAGTGTGGCCAAGTGGTAATATTTTTTATGATGTAAAATCACCCTCTACATGAGTTTAGGGGGATGACTATGATTCTACAATGTTATTCAAATGATCAGATAGATTGTGGTCTACTTTTAATGGAAAATGGGACCTAGATTTTGAGAAGAGTAAATCCTCAGGATGTTGTAACCAATTATTTCACTTGTTGTAGATCATAGATTTATGTTTTTTTGTTGTTTCATAGGATCAATACAACAATTGTAGATAATGGGATAGTTCTTTCCCGAATGGTGTTGTGGTCAATATCGGGGAGCTGAATGCTTAGTTTTTTGGATTGGTAGTAGAGACTCATTTATACTCTTGAAATGTATTTTCATGAAGATGGATTAGTGTCTGTATTTTTTAGTAGTGTCCATAGAGGTGGGATAGACTATATGTTAAGTCAAACATGTGTTGGAACACATGATTTCGGCTTTCGTGAGTATCTTGGTGATAGGTATTCAATCGTCTAGAAATTATGGATTATAGAGTAGTGTGAATAGTGTTTATAAAAGATACCTTGTGGTATTTTGGGTATGCGATGAGGCCTAGCACTCAAAGAGATTATGGTATTAGATATTTGTGTTTTAGGAATATGTTGATCCTTAACTTCAAATAGATGAACCTAATAATCTACGGTGGATGGTAACTCAGTTGAGGTTAGTGAGGGAGGCTCTTAAACCCTTTTGTTGTTGATGATAGGAGGAGGAAAGGATTGATGTTATCCTCGAACCCGGATATATACATTTTCAAGTGCACATTTTTCGGTTCTGGATGTGCAATAGAAGAATGGAAGAATTTTTTGTTGTGGTATGATTCCCATGTAAGGGCACTTGGTGGTGGACTTTTGTGTGATTGGATATTTTCCATATGATAGTCTTTGGGTCTCCCTTTAAAAGGTGGGGATATTTATGTCCCACTGGGTGGAGCCTTGATAGATAGACCTTATCTGAGTGATATTAATTTTTGTGGCATCGCTTCTTGCTGAAGTTTGATGGGGATTCTACTATTGGAGAATAATGGCTTTGGATAAGAATTCTTGATGAGGTTCACGAATTGAGAGTCACAATGGTTTTGAGAGCGTTTCTTTTGGTGCATTGGGGATGGTTGGATTCTTAGAGGAAAAAGAATGTTTGATGTGACATCCCTTATCTCATGATTAAGAAGCTGTGTGTTTCCAATATGTTGGGTTCTAGGTCCTAGTGGATCCATAGACCTTCAGATCCTAGAGGAGATCATGAATTGGCTAATTATCTCACTATGTGGGGTTGGTTTTGTGGGATTATTGGTGAGACCTTTGGTCAGTTTTATTTACGAGGATGGAAAGACTCTAAGGTGGGATGGATGAAGAGACTAGAGTGTTTCTCGAATGAGATTTATGATCCATTTTGATACTATGTGTCACAAGACAACCTCGTGGGTAAAATGGTAAATTTACCCTACAAAATTATCTTCGAAAAATTATTTAAGGGTTATGTTGATTTTGGGTTGTGGTGTTTACCCAGGGGCCGAACAAAAAATGTCGCGATCTGGTCTCGATAAAATTATGTTAAATATGAAAATGAAATTTTTTTCCATGCACATGAATTTCTGAGAATTATTATTTTCTTCCAAATAAGGATTCACATGTGAATTATTATTTCTGACTGTCATTGAGTTTGAAATGGTTCGATTCCAGGGATAGTCATTGCAAATGAAATAATAAATTAATACATTGAAAACCCTAATCACTCCCTTATTTAATCCCCTCAAAAACACTGATTAGGGGGCTGTAGAAAGGTGACTGGTTGAGATTGGACATTAACATCAATAACAGATGAGAGCACATATGTTTCTCTATCTATGTAGGGCTTTATTGTTTTCATTCTACTTGGATTCCTATTTGAATTTGGTGATTTGAATTTATGTGTTCCATGTTGATGATTTGGGGAGTGAATTTTGTGATGGTTCTACTTTATATATATTTATTATAATTTTATACTGTTATATATTTATATATATTTATATTTATAATTATAAACAAATAAATTTATAAATATTTGTATAGTAATATAAAAATTTATATATAATTATATATATATATATATGTATTAATATATAATTATATATAAGTATGAATTTGATAAATATATTTACTATTTAAATATATTCATTATGAATTTATAATTATTTGAATACATATATATAAATGTATTTATTATTGAAATATATTTATTATAATTTTATATTTATTTAAAAATTAATTAATTTATTGTGGATTATAATTATAAATAAATTAGTCTATATATATTTTTATATAATTATAAACGTATTTATATACATATAATTATATAAATTTATTAAAATATAAATATATATGAATATAAATATAATATATATTTTTATTATTTAAATACATTTGTCATAAATTTATAATTATTTAAATATATATATATAATTCTAATTATAAATAAATATATTTATAATTCTAATTATAAATAAATATTTTTATAAATACTTTTATATAATTATAAATATAATAAATATATTTATTACAATTATATATATATATATTTATATATATAAAATTTTATAAATACTATTTTAAAAGTGTTATATATATATTTGAATTATTAAAAAATATATATTAATATAGCATGTTTATGTTAATTTTATACACACATTTTTTAATTAATGTATATAAATAAATATTATTTTTCGAAAATAAATATGATAATTTTATATATATTAATAGTATTTTTTATTAAATGTTTTTAGGAATACTAAGAATAGAGCTAGCAAAGATATGTATTTATCAGCGATTTATGTTTAGTGCTATGTAAGACATGATATGCGGTGGCAATGATTTTTTACTCATTTTTCTTGTTTACATTCTCTAAATCACCTTGTTCTTCATGATTATTTTATTTTCAATAAATATCAGAACAATGAGCTAGTCCAGGGTTCGCACCATCTTGGTTTATTAAAATTGTCACTAACCAATCATTCTTGATTCCCAAAGTCAATACCACATATTCAAGAAGGAAAACCAATACAAGATAATCAGCCACCATTCACTACAAGTACATTGGTCAAGCATGGATGTGGAATATTAAATTAAAAAGTATTTTAATATTCATATAAACTTCATGCACCATTATTATTAAATCACTATAATTCAGAACCCTTGTTACATAAATTTTTATTAATTTTATATTTTTAGACAAAAATAAAATATAAATATTTAGTTTGATTTATGGTATTGTATTTATAAATGTATTTTAAAATTTTAAATTTTCAATTTGGAAACATGAATGGTGCATGGGTCCCAAACAGATCGCTGCCCCATGAAAGAAGAGTAAGAGGGAAAGGTGTGTTTATTTATATGTGGGGACGGTGGTGGGAATATAAGGAGCCATTGAATAGGTTTTTAGTTCCTGTATATCTGCGACGGAGGCATGAAGCATGGCTCGGGTCAGAGAAAGGCCTAACACACGGTGATCTTGGCCGGAGGTGGTCGTGGTTAGCCTAGAAGGGTGGTTAGATGGTGAGGAGGCCACACACCTATGTCTGGGGCTACATGAATAGAGGAAGAGGGGATATCCCTTAGGGTTTTCCACTCCTCCCTATTCTCCTCCCTCCTCAAATTTTAGATCTTTTCCTTACCCAATCAGTCACCAAAGCATCTTCCTGCAAACCCTGGCTCAACTGATTCGCTTGTCTGCTATCAAAGTCACTATTCCTCCCGTGCAATAAGAAGGCTATATCCCCGTCTTCTATCACGGTACTCCAGGACACCTCAACTGATTCCCATATGGAATCCAACTACAATTAACATTCCATCTGTTTACTCCCACCATGCTTACAAACCCTAAATCGTTGATGTCCCTTTAATAACCTCTCTTCACACAACATCTAGTCATTCCCAATTTCATTGCGTTATAGGTACCATCCATTATTTAATCAATATCTCACTGGTATTATTTTGTATATCTATATGCTCTTAAAATGTTGTTAGCATGTTTTTTATGGTTATACATAATTGGTTCAACACATGATCTTGTTCCATGGTCAGTACTTTAGTTTATATATATATATATATTATATTCATCTATTCTAATCTATTCTTCCCAGGTGTAATACATTTGGTAATATTTCATCCTCTTAATGGTGTTTCCCTACGATATTAAAACTTCCATTTATCTTCTACATATTTGATTTTATTTATTTTTTTCATCATAAAATTTCACATGGGTATCTTCTTATAGAAGAATTAATCTATGGTAATCAATCATCATCTATAGCTTCTCTATGTTCTTTCCATTTCAATTTCCTTTCTTTGTTCCTTATTCATTTTTCCTTAAATTTTCAAGCTTACATATGTCTCATTATTAATCATTGATGTAGCTTGGTTCCTTCATTGATCTGTCTTAATTGGCTCCAAGGAAACTTCATGTATAGACATATATCAGTTCCATATTAATTATATGAACTCGATTGATCATCCAATATATTTAATTTCAACAGTGTTTATCCTTGGACTATTTCTAATTTGGTAGCATTTGTAATAAAAATTAATTCTATTTTCTTCAATGATTCCATCATACCTTTATATGTGTAGACAATTTTTTTAAATGTTTTATAATTCAAAATTTGTTTTCCATTTTTTATTACTATGGATTTATTTATTAATATTATTTCCACACATCTCTATTTTGGTTGTACTAATGTTTTTCTAACATTAAAAAATTGGATCCTTTAAACTACATATGTTTTAATTTATTTATTTTATTAAAAAAATAAACAAATAGATCTGTGCATTTGGTGATGTATGATATATTGCATGATATGAGATAAGATCTAGTATAGAGTCTTTAGGATTCTAACATGGTTGTTCCCATGGGACCGGTGGTGATTGAAATCCCCTAAATTGATGGCCCTTCCAAATTGATGAGACTTGAAGTTTATGGAGAAGCATGGATGGGCGACGTGCTGTTCATCAAGATATATGAAATTAGAGACATTGATGTTTCAATTTCAATTCTAGTTAGACCACTATGATACATGTTAGTCAACATTTTTGTCGTTTCCCCCATCACCTCTTCTATCTAGCTAGTCAGCTAGATCTTTAGTCGGTGACCTGACCTTCTAACTATGGTGGATGATGCCAATCAACTCACTCTTCACATTAAGGTGAGTGGTGAGAACCTTTCCATGATCAAAGCACTGATCAGCACCGAGAAAGAGCACCTAATAAACTCTTCAGTTCTTTCTTAATTTATTAAAACTATTTTATGAGAACAAAAAATGACATTGTACTTGGATCTGTCCAATCATGATGAAGTCAACACATTATCCAGGTTATTGGTTGAGAAATATCTCGATTTAGTGGAGTTGAATCTCTTGAACAGTGAAGAAGAGTTACCACTGTACCTAGTTGTGAAGGGTGGGAATCTAGATATCTCCAAGATCTTTCAAGAGAAGATGTTGATCAGTGATACTGCCAATGGAAAATCAGTGGCCCATAAAATGATAGAATCTGAGAAATCAGGTTAGGAGAATCCATTGAACTTGGAAATCTATTTTTAAAATCTCAAAATATCAAAATCAGATCAACCTTTAAAAATCATGTTTAATGTTAATTCATCATGACACAAAATAAATATTCATTGTTTGTGAAAGAAAATGTTATTGATGTTATATTTAAGAAGAAGCCAGATCTATTTAAGTCATTTCATGAATGAGGGATGACCCCTCTCTTCTTCATAACCCACACAGGTAGAGTAGTTATATTTTTCTATATACTTATCAAATTAATTGACTGTGACTATAAATGTGAAAAAAGTGAGGATACCTTTTTTTCGATCCATTTGGTCAAAAGTTAAGTCCATGAGAAATTAATTTGAGTGACACTCCAACAACGACCAGATACCTCAGAACCACTCGCTAATGGGGGTCACAACATTCTTCAAACGACATCCAGGGTAGGATATCCCATATGGTAAATTATTCAATGAAAATAAGTGAGGATGAGAACATGAGGTTGAATCTAGTGAACAAAGGATATTTGGATTGCAACACCACTTTTAATTTATCCTCCAAGTGTCGACATCCTTCGGTGGTGAACATTTCAACTTAGAACAACATTGTCCACTTGGACCCAGTGGAACAGAATGGTGACACAACTATGGATGTCACATGATGATCCAGTGGTTTTCTCTTATTAAAGGTATGTACTACCCAACTCCCAATGATTCCCCATGCATCCCCTCTTCCACTTTTCCTTGGGATTGCGACCCCTAACGGTGAAAACAACCCCAACCCCTTTCTACCCATGACCCCATCCTATTCTTACCTTTGTCTCAACCTATGCACCCTCTCTTATCAATGTCAGTGTCGACATTTTATTAAATCATGATTGTTTATAATTTTATTCAACTACCATGAACATTTCACTTAATGATATCTTAAAACTTATCCTAATTTTCACCTTAAAATCATCTCAAGATCCAATTAGACAAAATGGGAAAGCCAGTAAGAAGATCAATTTTGATTCTCAGCGTTATAAAGAGAGGCTCATCACTTTCCTTCTTGATGATCCCCATCATTATAATGTGGGGATAAACACTCTCCTACTTGAATCATCCCGTATAGACACTTTCACAGTTTACAGTGGAGTAACCATCCTTAGTAGGAATGGATTCTTCGACATGATGACCCTTCTATCAAATAAAAAACACCATTTCTACATTTGTCTCCATCATTACTATTGTGATACTAATTGCAGCACAACTCAAGGATGTTAACCTTTCCCACACATCCCTCAAGGCTGAAGCACCTCTAATTAGAGTCCCCCTTATGACGATGTCTTTTGCTTTCATGGATAGGGTTTTTTTTTGTGATGAGATGTTAGTGATAGCTTAACTTGTTTTGGGTTCTATTTCTACGGGCATGATGATATTTTTATACATTCAAATCTACATAAATATATCATCTAGGAATAAAGTATTATTCTAATTGTTTATCCCTTCATTCACAATGATACTTTTTTACTTCCAACTCTGGACAAATCCATCCTAATTGAATCAACTATTTCCCTACATGATTCAACCTTTGTTTCTTTTTTTTATTCCAAACAATGAATAGAAATGAAGGGTGAATCAAGTAACATAATATTTGATTCATTGATAATAGATTTCCCCATAATTGTAGGTATAAATGTATTATAATGAATGAAGGGTGGAACAAGTTGTGTAATACTGGATTCCTTGATGAGAGATTTGCACAGAGTCGAATGTATAAAAGTATCATCGTGCCTATAGAAATAGTACTCATCCAAAAAATAAGGAAGACAAGCCAGCTCAGGCTTCTCACCACAAAAAAAACCATCTATGAATGAAAAATACATCGTTAAAAAGATGACTCTGGGTAGAGGTGAAACCACTTCAAGGTATGTATGGGCGATGGTAGCATCATCGAGTTGTGCTACAATGATTATGACAACCAAAATGATAGGGATAAACCTATAAATGATGTTTTTTGCTTTGAGAGAAGGGCCACCATGCTAGAGGAGCCATTGCCCCTATGGACGGTGAATCTAGTGGAAAATGTGATAGTAGTTATAAGGGTTGATACAAGGAGGATAGTGTTGATCCCAAATTTATAACAATGAGAATCATCAAGAATAAGAGTGATCAATCTCTTTTTATAACACTGATAATCACTATTGATATGCTTTTCAACATTTCCATCATGTCTGACAGGAGCTCAAATAGATTTTAAGAAAATAATCACGAGACACTGCAAGATATTATAAAGGTAACTAGTCATGGAAGTTAAATAAAATTATAGATGATCATGATTTAATAATATAATGATGGTTACTTTGAAAAGAGAGGGGGAATAGGTCGAGACAAATGTAAGAGAAGGATGGGATCATGGGTAGAAGGGAGTTAGGGTTATTATTGTTGTTGAGGGCAACAGTCCCTAGGAAAAGGGGAAGAAGGGATGTAGTGGGGTCATTGTTGGGAGTCGGGGAGTACATACCTATCAGAAAGTTAAACCAAGGGAGAATTGTACGACGTCTGTAACTGTGTAATTGTTGTGTTCCATTGTGTCAAAGTAGACAGTGTTGTTCCAAGTTATAAATCTGATGACCAATGGATTCTGATGCTTGAAGTATAAATGAAAAGGGGTGTTACCATAAAAATATCCAAAATTCACCAACTTGAACCTCATGTTCTCATTTTCTCTAGTTTTTACTAGATACTTTACCAACTAGGATCTTCCATCCACAATAATCATACGAAGAATGTTGCACCCCCCTTAGGGAGTTGTTCCCAGGTGTTTAGGTGTCATTGGAGAATCTATCCAACGATATTCTTATGTCCATTACATGTGGCTGAATGGATGCCGAGAAATCCATCATCACTATTTTCACTTTTATATACATAGTTAATGAAATTTTAAATTATATATGAAACTAAGACCAGTTTGCCTATGTGGGATGCGAAGGAAAGAGAGGTCATCCCTCATTCACTAAACAACTCAAGTAGACTTGGATTATTCTTCAATAGGGAATCAAGAACATCTTATTACTCCACTAGAGAATATTTATTTCATGTCATGATGAGTTAAAATTAAACATGGGTTTTAAATGTTACTTCAATTTTTATGTTTTGTGTTTTTGAAAATAGATTTTCAATGTTTAATGGATTCACCTAATTTGATTTCCCATGCTCTATCGTTGCATGGACAACTAATTTTCCATTGACAGCATGACTGATCCTCAACATCTCTAAGAAGATCTTGATGATCTCCAAATTCTAAACCTTTACTACTAGGTAAAGTGGAGATTCTTCACTATTCACGAGATTCAACTCTGACTGATCTGTACATTCCTCAACCAATATCTTGACTAATGTACCACTACAGTTATAATTATACAAAGAAATGTGCAGTTCCGTGTTTTGTTCTCCTCTAATATTTTTGTTAAAATAATAAAGACGTGAAGTGATTTTCTGGTTCTATTTCCCTATGCTGATCAGTGGTTTGATCTTAGAGAGGTTCTTGCTGCCACGTGAAGAGTGGTTTGATTAGAATCATCCACTGCTATGAGAAGGTCATGGAACTGACCAAGGATCCAGCTAACCAACTCAGTAATGGAGGTGGTGGGGGAAATTACAATGATGTGGACTATCATGTGACCTCATGGGATGACTAGATATGAAATTTAAACTTCGATGTTAGACATCAAATATTGCTCGAATAACTACACTTCACCCCTCTAGTCATATTCAAAAACAATTGCAGAATCATCGAGAGTTGTAGAGAGAGAAACAAAGAACCACTAATGAGTAAAAGGGGAAGAATGAAAATTGAAAAAAATGAAATATGTGTTTTGGGAATAATCCACATGTCCACATAGAGGCAGCAAATAACTATATTCAAGAGAAAAATTTTAGAGTGTTTCAGTAATTAACCGTATCCTTAAATGGGCGATAAAAGGAGAAGATGATCCACTATTCCACAAACTACATAGGAAGTCTGCATCTCTATAGTGAAAGGTGGCCACCCAATTCAAAAGTTCTATAGTGGATATCAGATATAAGTCCAAAAGTCTATAGTAATGATGTATCCAAATTCAACAATACTATAGTGCTATGTTGGTGTCTGTCTGTTAGCTCTGCTACAGTGGTCAATGATTCTGTAGTGCCTAAAAAATTGTGCCAGGGCCCTTCGGCCCTCGAACCCCCGAAGTAGGGGTGTGTTTACCCCCACAACCCCAACAAGCTCATCGCAGAGATCGACCTACGAAATTTTCAAGCAAGTGTATAATGAAATCCAAAAGCACTAACCCCTACTGGATCGGGATACACCAATCAAACATGAACTTCAAGTCCCATCAATTTGGTTGTACCATCACTTCTGGGGATTGAAGCCCCTACCTATCTAGTGGGAATAACCACATCATCATCCTTGATGTTCTGTATGACATCCTCTCTCCGACCATGCAATGTAACATATATCTCTAAATGCACAGACTTATTCATCTTTTTGTTTGATGAAATAAAAAATTCAAATGTATGTAATTTTTTGAATCCAATTTTTTAACGATGAATAAAAATTAGTACAACATAAATAAATATGCGTAGAAATGATACACATAAGAAATGTCATAATAAAAACAATAAAATTTGAATCATATAAAACATTTAGAAAAATTCCCAATGCATATCATGGGATGATAAAATCATTGATGAAAATTACTATATTTTTTATTGCAAATACTTTCTAATTATAGGTAATCCAATGACAATCAAGACTAAAATAAAATAAATTGGATGATCAATTAGGTTCATGGAATTAATATTCAAGTGATATATTCCAATAAATGGTGTTTTTTTACAGTCGATAAATTAGATCATAAATCAAACCAATCTAGTAAAATGGTTAATAAAAAGATGCGTGTATGGAATTTTAAGGGAAAAAATATATCCCAGAGAAATGAAATGATAATTTAAAGATCACAGGGTATTTGTAAAGGATGAGTGATTACCTGATATCAATTCTTGATAAGGAGATATGAATATAAAATTTTAAGGGAAAACAGAAATAAAATCAAATACATGGAAGATAATTGAATGTTTCAATATTGCTGGGAAACAACATTCAGAGGATGAAATATTTTCATAGGTCTTTGACTATGAGGAATAACCTGGCGTAATTGAGGAGAAAATCTAAATATATGAACTAATGTATTGATCATGGATCATGTGTTGAACCTATTAAGGGAATAAAATAATTTTAATTAGGCAATGCTTTAATAGGAAAAATATTATTCAACAACTATACATTCATGTTAGTGTAAAAACATATATAGCATGATACCAATTTTATAAGATCATATAGATATTAAAAATGATACCGGTGAATATCTTATAGTAATAATGACATAAGACACATATGTGTCATGTCAACTGCATATACAATAAATACTATAAATACAACATACCAAAATTTAATGGGAACACATATACATCATCATAATATATAAGACAACATACTAATGTAAAGGATTCCCATTCCAACACAACATACCAACAAGCACATACAAAATGAAAAAATATTTAGCATACATCATATCTATTAATACATACACATCATTCAAAAATATGCTTTTTTTTGTTATGTAAATCACTGTTAGAGTGGTGTGCTCAAGGTCATATAAAAGAACATACACTAAAAAAATCAATATGGATGAGGGATTGCATGTCACGTGTAATCAACACCCGGAACATAAATTTAAATGAGAATTAATTGAAAAGGATATCAGTAGAAATAAGAAACATTATTCCACATGGTTCATGCTTATAACAAATTGATGTGAATCATAAAATGATTTTCCCACCTTTCGATCAATGAAAAAAGCAATGGTATATTGGTTCTTGAAAAAATCTTGGTTGGAACTATCAATGCTATTTTTGATAAAAGTGACCTAATATATTTATGAAAACAGATTTAGAAAATAAATAATTGTCTTAATGAAATATTACCTTGTATCATTGTTACCATTACCTGCAAAAACTAGAGATGGGAATAAGGAACCCTGAAACAAAGAAGACATGTAAGATTATTGGGCACTATTTTAATGATCATGAAATACTATATCAATGCAGGAATTGTAAATAACATCACATTTGGTGGAACATGCATTAATTAATGAAACAAAAACATCGAGATACAAATCTAGAACAAGGGGAGTCAATGACAGTAATAGTATTTGAGCTATGTTGTATTAAGGGCAACTCAGATATGCGAAGGAGATTATGGATGAAGTGTCCGGTTGATTTGGAGGTTTTTTTGAGATTGATTCTATCTACGGATGATGAAAAAAATGGTTTGGAATCTAATATATTTTATTTTAGCTCATTGAACCCTAGGCTGAATCCTACCTAGGGTGAATAAGTGATGATCACCTAGCTCATAGAGTTAACCTGCCAGAAAATGCGAAGCAGATCTAGTTTATTAGACTCGAGAGAACTCGGTGATGTTCAACATGTGATGATTGAGAACCCAATTGGAGAAATTATATTGGATCTTGATGAATAAATCATTGGTATTAGGGTTTCCAAAAAATATGATGAGGGTGGGTGGATTCATAGAGAGCGAATGACCTCAGGTGTCATCGGTGGTTTGTGAGGGGTTGATGCCTAATTGAGGTCTGGACAATGAAGATGAAATTTGAGGGAAAGATTTAGAGGGTTATTACTAGGGAGGGAATATAATGAATGCTTACAAGGGGCACCGATCAGAAGGGAAACGTCAAATGCATGATAGAACAACAAGGAAACCATTAGATGAAAATCGAAGCAAAATATGAGAGGGGGGAGATGAGAATGTCAAGCAGGGAGGACGACACAGAATAGAGGGGATATCCTAACATTAATAGATAATATATATATATATAATTATTGAAACATGTTAAGTTTAAAATAATACTTATTCTCTGCCTGTGTGATCGCATGGGTCTATAATTTTATGTTTAATTTTCACAAAAGTATTTTTTAAAATTAGATAATTCATAAAAAAACTGAAAAAATACAAATCACCAATAAATTATGGATTGGTGAATCCAAATCCTCTTTGGATGTTGTTTGGGCCAAATTCTTGAGGCCAATACTAGGCACCAGGCCGCTACTCTGTGGATTGATCTCCCAGGTGTGTTCGTTGGGGTTTGTAGGGGCAACGTGCCCCTGCTTTGGAGGTCGATGGCCCCCAAATCCAATTTGGCGGGAATGTAGCACATTCGATCGATTTCAGTAGAGGTGATTGAATGACACTATTAGGGAACTATAACAGTGTAGACTTTGACATGACTACTATTACAGAGTTGATTGTCGACACCAACATGGCATTGTAGCTCTGCGGACTTCCAGCTGTGGGACATTGTAGCAGCATGGACATAGGTGACCCCAATGATGGATTTGGGGGCCTAGAACCAAATACTTTTTTTACTTTATTCATTAATAGATACCTTATCACATATTGATTGTTCATCTGTGTGACATTGAATGTGATAATGTCATAAGAATAGTTGTTACACTAAAGAGTTATAACGGATCCCTAGTATGTTGAGAAACTGGAAGTTCCATCAAATTATTCTTGAATATATTTTCTATAGCCGAATGATGTAATTTGAGTGAAAGAAATTATAGTCCATTAGTGGAGAGGATTACATAAAACTTTGAGGCAACTAATCATGGTGTGCACCCTTGGTAATATCTAAGAGGATATTATGAGAATGATACCTACTAGTAGGAAATCCACATTTCATAGTGTCATTGAAATTTCCTATATGAGGACATGTGTATTGCTTCTTAGACATTAAGATTATTATTAATGGGTATTACAACTCGCACACTTAGATGTATTGATGATAATTTTGATGAAAAACTGTTCGCAATGAGTTTGGATATATAGGTTGCATCCTGAGTAATACTAAATTAATAGATAGTGTGAGAAAATAATTGCCTCTTCTCTTCCATAAAAAAATTTGATATCTTAGTCCCTTTTATGGAATTGATGTTGCTTAAATAAATTCATGTCCAGGGTAAAGAATGGGCATGTTCAATTCTGAGAATTCAAATAATGAACAATCAAGCACATGAGTTGATGACACTAGCATGAAACCTGCTTGATTCGAGATATCAAGACAAAGGTAAGCATTCTTTGGAGGTGACACATCATTATGGAACTAAATTCTTTCTTCTTGGATGCCTTTCCATATTTCTAGATTCTAACCTTTTACTTTAGGAAATCTCTGTCTAATTACACTGAGAAAAAGGCCTAGAGGGTCACACACTAAGTGTGTCCAAGTGTCTAAGATAAATATTAATTTAACAAGTTGAATATATATTATTCTTGATTGTTGTTTAATAATTATTCTAGAATAACTGATCTCATTTATTTCCACACTAGTATTCGAGTAAATATATTTTGTACAAAATAATATATTTATTAGTGAGTAATGTAGTGATATTTATTTAATAAATAATTAGAAATTATTCGAGGTAAAATAAATGTGGTGGAGGAAATAAAAAATATGGAAAAATAAAAGCACACTCTGTGTATATTAATATACACACCGCGCGGGTTTTCTTGAGATCTGTGAGAGAAAATATTATTTATTTAATTAAATAATATTAGGTGTAATTTTTTGGGTGCATATCAAGTAATAATTATAGTCAACTATTATTGTCATACATGAGGTCTTACTAAGAATTAAATGAAATTAATAAATGATTTTGTGTAATTAATTCATTTTATTTTTCTATTTAATTAAAATACCAATTATATTATTCTTATAAGCTTAGCTATTATTTTTGGTTTTGCACAATGGATCTAGAAATGCTCTCAAGTAAAGGGAGAATCCATATTCTTCCATGATTTATCTCAAGTTACGAGAGAGATCCTCCTCCACCGGATCAAGGAGAGTTCTTTGGAAGTGGTTATTAAGGTGATCGAAGGCATGCATTGCATGAAGTGACTCTTTTTTGCTAGAACCTTATGATCCCTCCGTCCATGTCCAATGTTGCATGGGTCACATGTGAATCACAGATAGTTGAATCCTACACATGGATTCTACGATGCAATAATAGATCACATCAGATCATGACCGAAAATATCCACAATGAGATAATTCTATTAAGGGAATTCTTTGATTTTAATTAAATTAATTATAAAAAACATATGATGATCCTCTCTATGGTTCAGTGAATCCCTTCCTTTCTTTCGTTATTTGTTCTATTCTGAATATCCATTATTTTATTATCGTGATATATCTCAAATTTATCATTGTTAATAGAAAAATTAATGTTTGGTACACCCACCAACGTGCTTCCACTACGCCCAAAATCTACAAAGGGTATCCGAGAAATCATATCATTAATAATAGTTATATAGTTTTTCATTGATGATTTTAGCATTTAATAATTTATATGTTTCAATTCATGTTAATCATTCTGAAAATCAGAATCTCGAGATCTGTTCCTCTTTTTTCGTTTCTTGTTAACCTAATAGAAATGATATTTTTCTATTAATTTTGATTAAAATTTAATAGAGGATCTCATCCAGAGGAGCCAAATATTCTTGGAAGTACAAAACCAAAACACATAGTGTGTATTCAGTAGTACACTCTATGTAGTCTTGTTTTCATGATCCAGGACTAGTCTGCCAAATCAAGCTGCGTGATAGAGTCTATGTAAGTCTTAAATGTCTCTATGTGTTGACCAAGAATAGGTGACATGCAGTTTCCAGATTACACACCATGTAGCTCACTGAACTTGGTGTGTAGTCCCATTGGGTTAGGGTTGGGTCGTGTACCCCACACACGGCTTACCCGGCTGAAGACATTGTAATGTGGAACTACATGGCGTGTAGCCCACTAGACATGTCGTGTAATCCAATGATTTCTGAAGTACATCTACAATTCATGTCCCTGTGTGTGTACTTCGCATAGATGATAAACAATAGTACACGCTGTGTAGTCATAACTACATGCCTTGTACTTATTCAAATTACCTAGAATTGTTAAAAAAATTATTATATTATATAACCCTTGAGACATGTACCATGATATAGGCGTAAAGTAAGGCACAACATGTGACTGATGTTTTATATATATGTGTTTATTTTAACATTTACATAATGTTAATTTCTACTCATTGGGTAGTTATGAATGAGAATTCACCGATTTTCCTCCACGGTAAAAGTTACGTAAAAATATAATTTTAAATGAATTTTTCTGTTCAAAATTATGATGAATGAGAATCTCAAGGAAATTCAGAAAAAGGGTTTAATATAAAATGATTGATTATTTAAAGATAATTAATTGATTAGAGCATGATTTGTCTTGAAGAAGAACTATTAATGAATTGAATGTTAGTTTTATTTACGAGTAAATATCATGGCATGCATGGATTATCATGATCTAAATTAGGACCTTTCTATGTGGATGGTTTCATTTAATTTATTTATTTAAATTAAATTTGTTGGCATGCAAGCCTTCTCGTCATTAATATGTAGGGTCTGCATGAACAAAGCTTCTTTTATATAAAACCCTATTTTACCCCTAACCTGCAAGTGAGATAAAATCTTATGTAATGGATTATGATCCCATGATAGTGGATATGGATCAAGTTAAGAGCCAAGATGAAACCAATCTATGGAGATACAAAGTTGGTCAGGTGGAAAGATGTAAACATGAACCCAAAAAAGTTCAAGGTTTTTCTCCCCAGGTATAGGGTTAGATAATCAACCGTTAGAAAAACTAACCAATAGAACATGCTCATGATCATATAATTTATTTTATTTCTGTCAGTTGCATGGTTTACTTATTGTGGGTGTATTGTAATGATCAAATAATTTATTAATTAAACAATCATGAATGATATATCTAAAATAAATCCAGCTTATGCCAAAATATTATCTTATAAATGGTTAATCACTTAAGTATATCCCACTTAATATTTAAAATCATTCAATAAAGACAATAAAACGTCAATTTACATATACGGATAAAATCCCTCAATGAAATATTTTGTCTCCATAGTCGTCCATAATCTTGGTTAGAATTTAACAATAGTTCAATGTGCTTAACCAACCCTATTTGGTGTGCTTTCAATCATGAGGGACTTCTAATTCATGGTTTTGGGATGAATTGACTTGGTTCTCATCAAGAGTTGACTTCAAAAGTATGACTTGGTGTGACAAAGAGGAAAATTTTGAGAAAATCCAAAATAAAAGTATTTCAGGATTGGGGAGTCTACTCAGTAGATGAAGGAACTATGAGTTAATGAAGATGGAATTTAGAATGCCTACCTAAAACCCTTCATGTTTCTTGACCAACCGTTTTTAGGGTAATGAGAAGGAAAATATGGATCATTTCCACTAGAAAATTCATGCAACAAAATATTATGATGTGAATGGTGAGGGATATTGGATTTCGATAAAATAGTCAGAGACTAATATGTATTTATTTATTTTTCATAGTTTATCATGGTAAAGTAATAAATATTCGATTGTTTAATTGGTAAAAAATGACTTCAAACAAATCATTTCGAACCATACTCAAGAAGGAAAACATTCTGACCGACACCAATTTTCAGGAGAGGAAGAGGCATTTATGCATCATCCATCACCATGAGAGGAAATTGTATGTGTTGGAGGATCCAATTTTAGTTATGTCTGGAAAAGAGGCCAGTGATGATGAACTATCTCTACATATTAAAAATAAGTATGATTCCACATATGTACAATGTTTCATAATATCATCCATGTCTAATGGGATCTTTAAGAGACATAAAAACATAGACGTGTATAACATGATGTCTCACATTAAGGATCTCTATCAAGAGAAGGAAAAAAAGGATAGAAATTAGATCTTTAATGCTTGGTTTATTACTATGATTGGAGATTCAGCACCAGTTTGGAATCATGTATTCAAGCTAATTTTCCACATTGAAGGCCTGTAAATTTTAGGGATTATGTTCTCAGATGAGTTGCTTACAGATCTCATCCTATCATCACTTCCCAATACCTTCTCTATCTTTATTATAAACTACAACATGAAGAATAACAAGAAGACTCTATCAGAAATTTTGAACATAATTCTCCATGTAGATAAGTATATGGGGAGTGATGAACCCACAATATTTATGGTGAATAAGAAAAGGATGGGAAAGGTGAAGGGGCCAATGAATTATAAGCAGACTGAAGTCCCCAAACATCATCCCTCAAAGAAGGGTAAGATCCAGAGTTAGTGCAAAGAATGGGAGGCGGTCTGTTTTTCATGTGGCCTGCCAGGCCACTAGAAGAGGAATTACACCCAAAAGCATGAATTTTCTAAAGGTTCATTCGTTATCGAGTGTAATCTTTCCATTTATAAACATTGGGTATTATATACAGCTTGTGGGTCTCCCATATATATTCAAATGCTGGAACCATGTAGATTTAGAAAGATTTCTATAGGATAGGTGGATCTTCTAGATTCTAATATCATGAGGCTAGTTGTGTTATCCATTTTTTGATTACCATCTCTCATTCCCAACTGGGATGATTTTGGTTTTACATAATGATTATTAGGTGCCTAGTGTTGCAAATAAAATTATTTCTATATCAATTTTGGATATGGATGGATTTATTTTCATGTTTTTAAATAAGCTCTATTTCTTTTATAAGAACAACGTATGTTATGGTATAACTATTTTAAATAATGGTTTATATGTATTAAATTATGAAAACTAATATTTGGAAATCAATAAAAAAAACTCACAAGACACATACAATACCCAATTTGGAATTATAGTCTTGGTCATGTAAACAAGAAGCGCATGAAAAAGATCTTCCATGATGGTTATTTACACTCTACGGATCTAAAACAACCTGAAAGATGTCACACGTGTTTAAAAGGTAAAACGACCAAGACAACTTTCGGTGGATGGGGTTAAAGGGCCAGAGAGCTTGGATAGGTACACACAGATGTGTGTGGACAATTTATAGTAGAATCATGTAGATATTATTACTTCATACTTTTTACTGAGGATTTGAGTAAATATGGATATATCTAATTAATGAGGTATAAGTCAGAGTACTTAGAGAAATATAAGGAATTCAAGAATGAATCTGAGAATCATATTGGTATGAAGAAAAATAATCTTCGATCGGATTGGGGTGGAGAATATCTGAACCAAGAGTTTATCGATCTTCTATGGGATTCTGGGATTCATTGTAAACTCACTCCTCCTTATACACCACAATGGAATGGTGTTAGTGGTATGAGGAACCACAACTTTTTGGACATGGTTAGATTTATTATTAGTCTTGCAGATCCTCCATTATCATTTTTGGGATATGCATTATAAACTGTAGAATACACATTAAACCGAGTACCAACTAAGGCAGAAAATGAAATTTCCTCTGAGTTATGGAATGAAAATAAACTCATTCTACTGAACACACATTCAAGGAGATGCGAGACATTTGTTAAGTCATTCTCAACAAAAAAACTAGCATCCTTGGGCCCAAGGTGTATCTTTATAAGATGTCCTAATGAAATGAAAGGATATTACTTATATAACCCTTCAGACACGAATGTTACTATCTCCAGACAGGCTAGAATTCTTGAGAGGGATAAAATACTCTAAAAGGGTTGTGGGAGAAAGAATGACTTCAACAAAATTGATGCTCTAGATAAACAAGAGTTGGTACAGGAACATGTTCTACATGTCCGAGTGGAAGAGGTTCTCGAAACACAAGTACTGAGTAGGAGCTTAATAGAGGAAAGATAACCAGAGAGATTTGGTTTCCTAGTCATCGAGGATGGTGAATCATTATTGTTTGACGATGATGAAACTCTCTTCTATGAGGAATAAGTAGGGAGATCAAAAGTTGTAAGATATCTAGAAGCTATGAAATCTGATATAGATTCTATGTATGAGAACTGAGTATGGGTTCTGGTCAAGGATCTAGTTTATGTAATGCCTGTTGGATGAAAATGGGTATTCAAGGGAAATATGGACATGGATTGTCAAGTTAGAACCTACAAAGAAAGGCTAGTGACTACATGATTCAGACAACATCATGGAATTGAATATGATGAAACCTTCTTGCTAGTTTCATGTTTAAATCCATAAGAATTATACCTTCCATAGAGGCTTACCATTACTATGATATTTGGTAGATGGATGTCAAAACAAAATTCCATAATGAGAACCTTCAGGATGATGTCTATATGACACAACTAGAAGGGTTTGTGACCCTAGGTGAAGCCAATGAGGTTTGAAAGGTTGTATAAATCCATGAATGGATTATAGAAATCATCCAGGTCATGGGACATTTGATTTGATCAATCCATAAAATAATTTGGTTTCATTTAGATAAAATGTGAGTCATGTTTTTATAAGTGGATTAATGGGAATGTGTTTGTTATCCTAGTTTTAAATGTTGATGAAATATTAATTATTGTAAATGATGTACTAGTCTTACAGCCAGTTAAGGACTGGTTGAACACGTGTTTCTCCATGAAGGACTTAGGTGAAGAATCCTACATTATAGGGATCAAGATCATTCATGATAGATCTAAGAGGTTGTTTGGACTATGTTAGGATACATACATTGACAAGATACTAATGATATTTCATATTTTACAATCCAAGAGGGTATTTGTTCTAGTGTAACATGACCTACATCTTTCTAAGAGAATGTGACCTCAAACATAACAGGAGAAATATTAAATGAGCAAGATCTCATATGCTTTGACTATAGGATCCATCATGTATGTCGTGTTATGATAGAAGCATGATGTTTTCTATGCACTGACCACAGTAGGAATATATCAAGAAGATCCCAGAAAACAAAATTGGACTACTATTAAGTAAAGTTTTATGTATATGATAATAACTAAGGATATGTTACTGGTATTTGGAGAAGATGAGGAACTTGTTAATAGGGGTATACTGATGCTGGTTTTCCAACAGATCAAAATGATCTAAAGTCCTAGTTTGGATTGGTTTTCGGTCTCAACAGAGGAGATGTGAGCTGGAAGAGTTCAAACCAGCCAGTTTTCACTGATTTTACAGTGTTGTCCAAATATATAGCAGTTCTGATGCATCTAAGGAGGCCATCTGTATTTGAAACATTGTCTAGGAACTTAATGTGGTTCCTATTAGTTGAGACCCTATAACATTGTATTGTGATAATATTGCAAAAATGGATGTTGTAAAAGAACCAAGGTCACATCAACAGATAAATAACATTCTATAGAATTATACCTCGTGAGCGATTTCTATCAAAGGGGTGGAGTTGCAGTGAGCATAATGTCCACAAAAGAGAACGTGGAGGACCCCCTGTATAAAGACCTATCTCAATAGCAGAATGATTATCATGTGAGAGCTAGTGTGTTAATGGTTGTTAGCAGTTGGCTCCAGTCCATGTGGGAGTATGTTTGAATTTGTGTCCAAGAAACAACTACTTTTTACTTAATTCATTAATAAATATTTTTAAACATCTTGATTGTTCTTCTATGTGACAATGTATGTGATAGTGTCCTATGGATAGCTATTGAACTAAAGGTACATAGAATATCCCTTTTATGAAGAGAACTCAAAAGTGCCATAACAGTATTATTGAATATATATTCTATGTTCGGATGATGTTATATGGGGGACACAAATAATTTATGACATTAGGGGTGAGGTGTAACACCCCGGGATTTTATGAAAAATATTCTTTTAATTTCATTAATGTCTTGTGTTGTATTCTACACCAATATTAACTTGCGCTATACGCAACACCGTATTAGCTTGCAGTATACGCAACACTATTCTCGGATCGTGTTACACACAATTTTGATAATAGTTATTCTACACAACATTGAGTATATATATATATATATATATATTAAATTTATAAATGAAATATGGTTGGATTCTGTTATACAAAACAACGAAGGATTCTTTCACAACACGCAACCCTGACTTGGCTTGTATTACACGCAATCACGACCTTCCTCGAAAGCGTGTGTTGTACGCAATAACGGGTTTTAATAAACAACAATATATTATTATAATATTGTCATGAACTAGAAGTTATGAATAATATTAACTAAATTTTGAATTTTATAACATTATTATTCATATTACACATTTTATAGAACATGGTATAAGAACAAAATAAATTTTTCGGGTAAAATAAGTATTTTTCAAAAAATGCCGTTTTGCCGCCTTTTGATGGAGCACAAACTTTAAATATAGTTTTTGACATGTTTATATGTTAAATTTGAAAAAATAAAATTCTTCTTTTGAATCAGGATATAAAAAATTTACATTAGATAAAGTTTTTATATTTTTCCGATAACTTTCATATTTTAATGAATAGTAAAAACACGCTATATTTTAATTAAAAAAAACTTTTTTCATCGTAATATATTATGTGGTTAAATTATAATATTGAATGGTTTTAAAGTATAAATAGAATATATTTTTTCAATTTAATATAATGTATGTCATTAGCATTGATTTTACCTTGAATTCGTAGGTTAAAACAATTCAATCTTTTGCAATGTTTTAAAGAAAAACTCGTTTTCTTTCGACAATGGGATTAATTTTAATTTAATTTCTGCATATTTTTTGTATTGAATTTGGAAAAATGGATTCAATATTTGGAATCAGTGGGTCCAAATTATGTTAATAAGATACTTTTTATTTTTGGGAATTGTGAATAGTAACTACGGTAAATTTTATTTACTATAGTTAAAGGTAAATCGGGTAATTAAGGGTAAATATAAGATTATAAAATTACCCTAACACTTGGAAAAAATCCTATTGGATGGCTAAAAGTAGACCCATATAACCTAAGGGTTGGATTAGATTCATTTTATGGACTTTTGTCCATGAAAATAATTTAATTATTATTAAAACCAAAGAATGTGACAACATGTCACTTTCTTAAATCTTATAAGTATAATAATTTTAATTTAGTGATAAACTTCATGAAACTTCGAACATGAATATTTTCCTGAAATATAATACAATTATATACATAATAGAAATTTATTTAGAATTTTTAGGGATTAAATAATTATCATTTATTATGACACAAAGATGATGCAGTAATTGTCCTATTAATGAAATATTGACATAATTGATGTTATAAATGCCCAAATAAATGTAATTTGAGACTTTTTATGACTTAAATTAATTTTATAGGTTAATATGACATGTTATTTTTGATATAAGTAACTTGGTTCGAACTTATCATTCTCTTATGAATTTCATAAAAATCATGTACCAAATAGTGTCAAAATTGACATAAATTAGTTTTTAAAACAAATATTATATTATTAATTGTTATTTAATTCCTAAAAATCTAAGGTTCGGCAAAATGACTTATATATGGATATATATATTAATCATAAACAACTTGGGGTTCTTTTGGCTTGTTATGGTAAGTTTATTAACCATATAGTGTAAGAAAACAAAAAGACACGGTAAAAGTTAAATTATTTAACTTAGAGTTAAATCTAATTGATAAGGTTAAAATAATAACATAAACTTGTCTAAATCCTATTGGATGAGAGGATTTTGTCCCATACCCACTTTATCTTCGAAATAAGACCCTTTAGAACCATTATAAACCAAATTTGACCTTAATATAAAATAATATTTTGAGATTTTCCTAAGGTGTCCCTCTCCTCCCTTATAAAAGGGCACCTCCTCCCCCTTTTCCTCACACCACTTTGAGCCTTAAAGCTCGGCCAACCCCTGCCAAAATCCCTTCTCCACCTCCCTAGTATCATCCTAGAGGTCCTGGTCTTCTTCAAAGACCATCCTTAGTTTTTTAAGTGGAGGTTAATAAAAGGTGCGTCAAAAAGAGGTAATATCCATTACCAATCTTTTTCAATTTCTTTCTTCTTCAACTTCTTATTATTTAGTTGTTTCATGATAAAGTAATAACATCAGTATTTATTATATACTGATATGTTATTATAAATATTAAACAACTCTAATTAACCTTCTATCCATCCTACGGAAAAAGGAAATCACCGCGCGTGCGTACGTACGGAATACCGTCTCCACGCCGTGGTGTAATCTATTTTCCGCCACCACCTTAATTGGATGGGTATAATGGTATAATGAGTAAATATATATGATTATTATAAAGTTATATTGATACTGAAATAGTTTACATACACTTCAACAAAAGTTCACAATCATGAGAACGATATCATCGCTCGTGCGTACGTACGGACTACCGTCTCCACAACGCGATGAGATTCATTCTCCACATTAACCATTCATGAATGGTTATAAAGTATATATAATGAATAATAATGAAATATATGACATGTTAAATATACTGGATTTATGTATATATATATATTTATGTCATCTACTTACTTCCATTCAAGACAATAAGGAAAGGAAAACAACATTCATGCGTACGTACGGACTACCGTCTCCATGAACGGTGTGTTTAATTTCATTTATCTATCTATTATATATATATATACTGAATATATATGATATATAAATCATGTTTTATATTCTTTAAGTTAGTAAATCATGATATAAGTAATAATAATGTCAAGAACAACAAGTCCAAACACCTACGACAAATGAAACGATTTTACCCAAAACGCTTCTTTAACATGGAATTTACAAAAGAACGGGTAATATAAAGTCATAAGTGAACCATATATGATATCATAATAATGAATATGATTCTGTAATAAGTTAATGACATTATTTAAATCATTATACAGGAGGTTCGGATACGTACAAATCATATCGGACATAAGGTAAGGGAAATATCACAATCTCATTTTTATCCAAGATTGTTTATACTTTAGTATTTACTGGGGTGTATTTTATCATCCACATCCATGTTTCCTCATTATGTAATATTATTTCCATCCACCTACAGTTATTTAAATCCAATTTTACCCTTCGGTGAGTTTTAGTAAAAGATATTAAAGGAATCTTTTTTCATTTTTCGTATGAGGTACTTTTTGACTTTTCTGACAAAAGTACGAGAAGAATGTTTTTTTTAACTTATACGGCATGAATGGGTTTTTAAAACATTATTTCCAAGAAGCTTCTTTTACAAGTTTTCATGTTTATTTTTAATCAACTTCTTTTAGTTTAAAATTTTATGACATGTTAAGAAAGGAAAATGTTTTTGAAGTAGAAAAGATATTTTCCTCAAGAATAGAGTTCAAGTGTTTTATCAAAACTATTTTCCATCTAAGATAATAAAAGGGTTCTGTTTTTATCCCTATTATTACATTGATTTGATTATGTTGTGATGGAATTATTTTTATGAATTCCTTTATCTTAGATGAATTGTTTGATGATGTCACGATGTTTAAGATTCCCATTTTTATTACATGGGTTATGCAATGATGTATGATTTATGATTTTGTGGCACACATAAGAATGGTATAATTATGAGATGGGTGGGACCTATATCTCCCTCCAATGCATTGGGTAAATATTTTATATCTCATGAGATAGACATGGCTGGAATGGTAGGCTATACCGGTTCAGTGAAACAGGACTGAAACGAGGAATGAACTCGGTTCAGAAAGGGACTTTGTCCACTAAGATAGTCTTGGAAATGAGTCTTGACTAACAAGAAATGATTCTCTATGATTATGTGTGTATGCCACAAAGTTTCATGTTTTAAGTTATGATTATTGGGATTACATTTCACTACTAAGATTTATCCCATTTATGAAATTATGATCTCTTTTGCAGGTTAAGATTTCCAAAAGATATGTTCTTATGAATATGACGTGACTGATATTTCTTTTGTTTACCCTTACTGAGCATTTGAGCTCACCCTTTTATGTTTTCCTTTCAGGACATAAAGAAAGGAATTAGGTTTAAAAAAAAGGAGATCATTATGGGAGATGTTGAAGATCTTTCACCACGATTAGAAGATTATATTCCGAGTATCCAAAGACACTAAACTATTACGGTCCTTGTGTGTGTGTTTTTGTTATATACTAAGTATTCCGCAAAAGTAATGTAATGTCCATGTACATCAGGCTTCGGGTCTCTATAGTTGGTATCAGAGGAAAGGTTTAGTCAACCTTTGGAAACTATGATGCGAAAATGTTAGTGAGATCCCTAGAGATATTTCTATGGTATGTCTAGGGATGTCCCTAAGGATAAGTATACGTATAGGATATAGTCCTAGAACTATGGTAATGATCTTAGAATTTAACCTAAGATTTTAGATATTGAGGGTGCTCCCCTTTACTATGTTGTTTTACCTAGCATGATTTTTGCCTCTCACACTATTCTTTTTGGGTTTTAGATGATGGCTGGAACCCGAAGGAACTGTGTTGATCACTGTAATGGACCATGAAATGATTGTCCTCCTGAACAAACAAATGTTATGGGAGATGGAGTGCAAAATCTTATTGCTATACTTACACAAGCTATGAATCATTCTGGACTTCCAAATGAGCAGAGAAGGGAACAATATTCTATTGAGTCCTTCATGTGGCAACATCCACCTTCTTTCAGTGGGTCTTCTGATCCACTTGTTGCTGAACAATGGATCAGTACCACTGAAATGATATTTTCAGTTCTTCAATGTTCTGAACATGATAAAGTCATCTTAGCAGTATATCATTTGGAAGGTGAAGCTAATCAATGGTGGAATCTTATAAAGAATACGAGGCAAAGAGATGAAATTGAGTCCATGGAATGGGACGAGTTCAAGAACTTATTTTTCAATAAGTACTTCCCTCGTATTCTTTGAAAAAAGATGGAGAAGGAGTTTCTTGAACTAAAGTAAAATGATGATGAATCTGTAGGTATATAAGAAGCAAATTTTACAGGCTTGCAAGGTATGCATCTCGATTTATCATCCAACTTGAATGTAAAGTTGATCGATTCTTCAGTGGCTTAAAAGAAAGTCTTCGAAGGGCATTAGCTATAAGAGACTTCAGTAGATATGAAGAAATTGTGCGTTGTGCTATCAAGGTAGAAATGGAAGTTGGTGTTACATGTCCATCTCATGGTTTTGACAAGAAACGAAAGATAGTGTTCAAGGAGAAATCTCAGAATAATGGTGAAAAGAAGATGAATGTTTCCTTATCCAAAACATTTGTAAAGAAGCATGGTGGAGATTGTCTTAAAGGGACTAGAAAATGTTTTAAGTGTGGAAAAGAAGGTCACCGAGCAGCTGAGTGTCAAAGTAATGGAAAAAGGGTTTCTAATGATGTGAATAAAGCAAACACTGCAGAGAACGCACCGCCAACACTTCAATGCTTCAAGTGCAAGGAAATGGGGCATTATGCTAATAAATGCCCTAATCCCAGGGTTAGTGATGATCGAAATGAGCAACCGCTTAAGGCAAAGGACAAAGGGAAGTCACATGAGATCACTATTGGCGATGTTGAATACGACAACAATGTGGTGGAATGATTAATTGTTTATTTAATGGGATTTCAAAATAGTATCATGGAATCTCATTTATGGTATTGTGGAATTTTGGAATATCTATGTATTGGTTTTCAATAATTATATGATACTGGTAACCAGGAAAAAAAAGTGATTGAAATATTTTTGGAAAGTAGATGATATGCGCATAATGAAGGGACAAGAAGATAATGAGATATTTGATTGTATTCATGAGCTCATGATTGATATAAGGACTAAGTATATAGAATTTTGAGGATTTTGGTATGTGGAAAGAGTTATCTTTTGACAGCACTCATATTATCACTAAGATTCAATGGGTATTCATTTTTCAAGAGATTACATGATTATGGTATTCACATGACTGGAATATGATGAACAAGATATATGAGGGATAAATGATGGCATTCACGTGATCATTTTATCTATACTATGATCTTGGACCGAAGTATTTTCGATAAGCCTAAAGATTGGAATGGATTATGTTGGACATAAGTTAGTATTGTTTAAGGATAAAACTTTTTTTGATATTGTTTATGGGATGTTATAATAATGTAGTTTTAGAAAAAGGACAACCTGCAGGATGTGTGACAACCCATTGCATCGCCCAAGGCTGTGGGAATCGAACCCACAACTAAAGTGCGACGGGCCTTTATTGCATACCACTGGCCTACAGAAAGTCCCCGGTTAGTAGAAACTAGTTTTATTTTATTAAGCGGTATGATATATGAAGTATAAGTTCATTTTTGGAATTGTATATGATTAACCTCACCAAAGACGGACTTATGTATATTTGATAACTATTGCTAAACTTTTGTTTGAAATAGATGGAATGACCCATCATTCTATCACATGATCTGTTAACACTTCATGAATAACAAATTCAACATCATTTCTTTAAGAGATGAAGTGGAAATTGTTCAAAGCACGAACAACAGTGAGATTGTACCAAAATCAAGTAAGTATTTCTTCTAATTCAAAATTTTCAACTTTAGGGAAATGATATTGAAAACCAAAAATGTTGTCCTAGTGATCTTATATCTGATGAATTAGATGGTACCCTAGATCATCACAAATTTATGGCTTTGCGATTGTTGGATTTTTCAAAGCCATGTTCTCTACCACTCTCCATCAGAACTTGCTGGTTAGATTTTTCTTCCATATCCATATTTTCACCTATGTTCTCCTACATGGAAACACAGTGACGAGTTAATTTGGGTAACCTTTACATTTCATACATTAGTTTTTAAAGCCATGTTTTGGTATTCCTTTTTACGATGTGGGTTTCTATTAAACAAACTTTCGAGTAGTAAACCATTTATTACCCCGACGAATTTCAAGGGAGAAATTCATTTTAAGGGGGGTAGAATGTAACACCCTGTGATTTTATGAAAAATATTATTTTAATTTCATTAATGTCTTGTGTTGTATTCTACACCAGGATTACCTTGCGCTATATGCAACACTGTATTAGCTTGCAGTATACGCAACACTATTCTTGGATCGTGTTACACACAATTTTGATAATAGTTATTCTACGAAACATTGAGTATATATATATATATATTCAATGTATAAATGAAATATGGTTGGATTCTGTTATACAAAACAATGAAGGATTCTTTCACAACACGCAACCCTGACTTGGCTTGCATTACACGCAATCACGACCTTCCTCGATAGCGTGTGTTGTACGCAATACCGGGTTTTAATAAACTACGATATATTATTATAATATTGTCATGAACTAGCATTTATGAATAGTATTAACTAAATTTTTAATTTTATAACATTATTATTCATCTTACACATTTTCTAGAACATGGTATAAGAACAAAATAAATTTTTCGGGTAAAATAAGTATTTTTCAAAAAATGTAGTTTTGCCGCCTTTTTGATGGCGCACCCACTTTAAATCTATTTTTGACATATTTATATGTTCAATTTGACAAAATAAAATTCTTCTTTTGAATCAGGATATAAAAATTTACATTAGATAAAGTTTTGATATTTTTCCGATAACTTTCATATTTTAATGAATAGTAAAAACACGCTATATTTTAATTAAAAAAAACTTTTTTAATCGTAATATCTTATGTGGTTAAATTATAATATTGAATGGTTTTAAAGTATAAATAGAATAAATTTTTACCATTTAATATAATGTATGTCATTAGCATTGATTTTACCTTGTATTCGTAGGTTAAAACAATTCAATCTTTTGCAATGTTTTAAAGAAAAACCCATTTTCTTTCGACAACGGGATTAATTTTAATTTAATTGCTTCATATTTTGTGTATTGAATTTGGAAAAATGGTTTCCATATTTGTAATCAGTGGGTCCAAATTATGTTAATAAGCTACTTTTTATTTTTGGGCATTGTGAATAGTAACTATGGTAAATTTTATTTAATATAGTTAAAGGTAAATCGGGTAATTAAGGGTAAATATAAGATTATAAAATTACCCTAACACATGGAAAAAATCCTATTGTATGGCTAAAAGTATACCCATATAACCTAAGGGTCGGATTATATTCATTTTATGGACTTTTTTCCATGAAAATAATTTAATTATTATTAAAACCAAAGAATGTGACAACATATCATTTTCTTAAATATTATAAGTATAATAATTTTAATTTAGTTATAAAATTAATGAAATTTCGAACATGAATAGTCTCTAGAAATATAATACAACTATATACATCATAGGAATTTATTTAGAATTTTTAGGGATTAAATAATTATCATTTATTATGACACAAAGATGATGCAGTAATTGTCTTATTAATAAAATATTGACATAATTGATGTTATAAATGCCCAAATAAATGTAATTTGAGACTTTTTATGACTTAAATTAATTTTCTAGGTTACTATGACATGTTATTGTTGATATAAGTAACTTGGTTCGAACTTATCATTCTGTTATGAATTTCATAAAAATCATGTACCAAATAGTTTCAAAATTGACATAAATTAGTTTTTAAAACTAATATTATATTATTAATTGTTATTTAATTCCTAAAAATCTAAGGTTCGGCCAAATTACTTATATAAAGATAGATATATTAATAATAAACAACTTGGGGTTCGTTTGGCTTGTTATGGTAAGTTTATTAACCATATAGTGTAAGAAAACAAAAAGACACGGTAAAAATTAAATTATTTAACTTAGAGTTAAATCTAATTGATAAGGTTAAAATAATAACCTAAACTTGTCTAAATCCTATTGGATGAGAGGATTTAGACCCATCCCCACTTTATCTTCGAAATAAGACCCTTTGGAACCATTATAAACCGAATTTGACCTTAATATAAAATAATATTTTGAGATTTTCCTAAGGTGCCCCTCTCCTCCCTTATAAAAGGGAACCTCCTCCCCCTTTTCCTCACACCACATTGAGCCTTCAAGCACGGCCAAACCCTGCCAAAATCTCTTCTCCACTTCCCTAGTATCATCCTAGAGGTCCTCGTCTTCTTCAAAGACCATCCTTTGTTTTTTAAGTGGAGTTTAAGAAAAGGCGCGTCAAAAATAGGTAATATCCATTACCAATCTTTTTCAATTTCTTTCTTCTTCAACTTCTTCTTATTTAGTTGTTTCAGGATAAAGTAATAACATAAGTATTTCTTATATACTGATATGTTATTATAAATATTAAACAACTCTAATTAACCTTCTATCCATCCTATGGAAAAAGGAAATCACCGAGCGTGCGTACGTACGGAATACCGTCTCCACGCCGTGGTGTAATCTATTTTCCGCCACCACCTTAATTGGATGGGTATAACGGTGTAATTAGTAACTATATATGATTATTATAAAGTGATATTGATAATGAAATAGTATACATACACTTCCACACAAGTTCATGATCATGAGAACGATATCATCGCTCGTGCGTACGTACAGACTACCGTCTCCACGACGCGATGAGATTCATTCTCCACATTAACCATTCATGAATGATTATAAAGTACATATAATGAATAATAATGAATTATATGACATGTTAAATCTACTGTATTTATGTATATATATATATATTTATGTCATGTACTTACTTCCATTCAAGACAATAAGGAAAGGAAAACAGTGTTCATGCGTACGTACGGACTACCGTCTCCATGAACGGTGTGTTTCATTTAATTTATCTATCTATTATATATATATATATACTGAATATATATGATATATAAATCATGTTTTATATTCTGGAAGTAAGTAAATCATGATATAAGTAATAATAATGTCAAGAACAACAAGTCCAAACACCTACGATAAATGAAACGATTTTACCCAAAATGCTTCTTTAACATGGAATTTACAAAAGAACGGGTAATATAAAGTCATAAGTGAACCATATATGATATCATAATAATGAATATGATTCTGTAATAAGTTAATGACAATATTTAAATCATTATATAGGAGGTTCGGATACGTACAAAGCATATCGGACATAAGGTAAGGGAAATATCACAATCTCATTTTTGTCCGAGATTGTTTATACTTTAGTATTCACTGGGGTGTATTTTATCATCCACATCCATGTTTCCTCAATATGTAATATTATTTCCATCCACCTACAATTATTTAAATCCAATTTTACCCTTCGGTGAGTTTTAGTAAAAGATATGAAAGGAATCTTTTGTCATTTTTCGTACGAGGTACTTTTTGACTTTTCCGACAAAAGTACGAGAAGAATGTTTTTTTTAACTTATACAGAATGAATGGGTTTTTAAAACATTATTTCCAAGAAGCTTCCTTTATAAGTTTTCAAGTTTATTTTTAATCAAATTCTTTTAGTTTAAAATTTTATGACATGTTAAGAAAGGAAAAAAAATTTGAAGTAGAAATGATATTTTCCTCAAGAATGGAGTTCAAGTGTTTTATCAAAACTATTTTCCATATAAGATAATAAAAGGGTTATGTTTTTATCCCTATTATTACATTGATTTGATTATGTTGTGATGGAATTATTTTTATGAATTCCTTTATCTTATATGAATTGTTTGATGATGTCACGATGTTTAAGATTCCCATTTTTATTACATGGGTCATGCAATGATGTATGATTTATGATTTTGTGGCTCACATAAGAATGGTATCATTATGAGATGGGTGGGACCTATATCTCCCTCCAATGCATTGGGTAAAGATTTTATATCTCATGAGATAGACATGGCTGGAACGGTATGTTAGACCGGTTCAGTGAAACAGGACTGAAACGAGGAATGAAATCGGTTCAGAAAGGGACTTTGTCCACTAAGATAGTCTTGGAAATGAGTCTTGACTAACAAGAAATGATTCTCTATGATTATGTGTGTATGCGAAAAAGTTTCATGTTTTAAGTTATGATTATTGGGATTACATTTCACTACTAAGATTTATCCCATGTTATGAAATTATGATCTCTTTTACAGGTTACGATTTCTAAAATATATGTTCTTATAAATATGATGTGATTGATATTTCTTTTGTTTACCCTTACTGAGCATTTGAGCTCACCCTTTTATTTTTTTTTCAGGACATAAAGAAAGGAATTAGGTTTAAAAAAAAGATCTTTATGGGTGATGTTGAAGATCTTTCACCACGATTAGAAGATTATATTCCGTGTTTCCAAAGACACTAAACTATTACGGTCCTTGTGTGTGTGTTTTTGTTATGTAGTAAGTATTCCGCAAAAGTAATGTAATGTCCATGTATGTCAGGCTTCGGGTCTCTACATGAGGACTCAAAAAACATCGAGGCAACTACTCACGGTGTGCACCATTGGTAATATACAGGAGGATATTATAAGGATGAGACTCGCCCGTAGAAAATCTACATTTCATAGTGTCAATGGATGTTCCTATATGAGGATGTGTGTATTGGTCCTTAGACTTAAAGATTATTATTAAGGGTTATTACAACCCATGAACTTAGATGTACTAATGAAAACTGGGATGACACACTATTTTTAGTGAGGTAGGTTATGTTGGGTGTGTCACGAGTAATACTAAATTAATAGATAATTCAAGATTGGATTTCTCTCTTCTGTTCCATAAAAGAAGTTGTTATATCGTGCCTTTTGATGGAATTGATAGAGTCTAAATAAATCAATGGCCATGGTAAGTAATGGGGATGTTTAATTCTGGGAAGTTGTAGAAAAAATATTCAACCACGTGGGATGATGACACTATCATGAAACCCGCATGATTCAATATATTTAGAAAAAGAGATTACATTACATGATAAGCATTCGTATGGGGTTCCACATCATTGCAACATTAACTTATTTCTTTATGGATGTCTTGGATTGTTTCTAGATGCTAACCTTGGACATTAGTCAATCTCAGCCTAATTCCCCTGAGAAAGAGGCCTAGAGGGTTATACACTAAGTGTGTCCTAGTGTCTTAGTTAAATATTCATTTAACAAGTTGAATAAATATTATTCCCAATTATAGTTTAATAATTATTCAATAATTCTTGATCGCATTTATTTTGACACTATTTATTCAAGATATTATATTAGAGGCAAAATAATATATTTATTAGCAACTAATGTAGTGATTTATATTTAAGAAATAAATATCCATTATTCAAACTCTAAAAATGTGGTGGAGTAAACAAATAATATTAAAAAACCGAAGTACACATTTTTTATATTGATATACACACAGTGTAATTTTTTTAGGATTTGTGAGACAGAATATTAATTATTTAATTAAATAATATTAGGTGTTTTTCAGTGGGTGCATGTCATGTAATAATAATATTCAACTGTTATTATTAGACATGGGGTATAACTAATAATTTAATGAAATTAATAAATGCTTTAATGTAATTAATTCATTTTATTATTCTATATAATTAAAATCCCAAATATATTATTCTTATGAGCCTAGACATTCATTGTGGTTGTTCACGATGGATCTGGAAAAGTGCTCAAGCCAAGAGAGAATCCTTTTTCCACCAATAATGCTCTCAAGTTATGAGAATGATCCTCCTCCACCAGATCAAGGAGTACTCTTTGGAAGTGTCTCTCAATGAGATCGAAGGCAGACATCGCAAGTAGAGGCTCTTCCTTGATAGCACCTGAAGATCCATTTGGTGATATTCAAAGATATATGGAGCTCACGTTGATTACCACTATAGGAATCCTAAACTTTTCATCTATGAACCAATGAAAGATCACCTCATATTGTTACCAAAAACATCAATGAAGAGAGAAATCCATCAAGTTAATTCTTCCCTTTTAATTAAATTAATTATATCCAACATATGGTGACCCTTTCTATGGTTTCAGAACTCCCTTCCTTTCATTTATTATTTATTTTATTCCTAAGATTTGATATATTATTATCGTGACAGATCCTGAATTGACTGTTGGTAATGGAAAAATTAAAGTTGAGTACACCCACCAATGCACTTCCACTACAGCCAAAACCTACATGCAATACAGTAGAAATGCATAATTTTATCCACCAATTACTGTTGCAGAATGGAATTTCTATGCACTTGGTGGATTATTGGTTTTTTCTTCCTATTATCATATTCTTGGAAAGTGTTTTGTGTTATCGAGAACCCTGAAACTCCTGGTAATTTTGTGCTTTTGACTATAGTGAAATTTCTACCTCTCTATGGGTGTATGGATTATTTCCCAAACATGGTAAATCCTTGTGTCCAAGATCATCTTCTTCTTCTTTTAATTTTCCCTTTTACTCTTATGTGAATTAGTTTTTTCACTTCATTTCTCTTGGAATTTCTGTAATAATAAAGACTATGTGGTAGTGCAATATAAGTTCAAAATTAACACAATTATGTATATAGAAATAAAAAATTCTTAGAAAATATTAGAAATGTTTATGAAATAACGAAAAAAAATATATCAAAAGAAATCATTATAAAATATGGTAAATAAAGGAAATGAGAAACATTTGGGAATATAATTCCATTTTTAAACAATGATAAATTTGTGGTTATTAGAGATTTTAATATATTTAAATTGAAAAAATGAACTAAAATATTAAATTATTGATTGAAAATTTAATAAATTTGAATTTAAGTGTCGCTCCCATTTTTGTTATGTTTTAGTTTTTCTTGTATGATGATATGTTATTGATTGGAATGGAAAAAAGCAAGGAAATGCTGTATAATTTTAACAAAAATGTTAAATAAATGAAAAAAATGCATTCATTCAATTCTAAATTGATTGATTATTTTTTTCAATAATTATTTACATATCAATATGAATATGAGAAAGATACACTGTAAAAAGATATTCACCCAATGTCGTTGTTTTCTTTATATCACTTATGAAATCATCCCCCTTGATCTTAGAAACCTAACAATAAAAAATAATGGTTTAGTATTTTTTAATAGGAAACAATGAAATAACACAATTAAAAGTAATAATAATTGAATAAAATCAACAATGAACATTGAAAATAAAATTTTAAAGATAAGTTATTTATTTATATATATAAAAATTCTCGATGATTAAAATTTTTATATTAATATTATTTTAAAGCAAGAAGAACCTATTCAAAGAATTCAGGGGGCATAAAAACTATATAGAATAAATATCAATGATTACTTGGGTGTAATAGACTTATTTTATGAAAAAAAATTAGAAAACAACTCAATTTTCAAGAATTATATACAAGGATGAAGTAAAATGATGGAAAACACCTATTTGATTCATGTTGGAATGAAATAGATATCCATGGACATAATGGCCACATTATTCCACTATAAATCCATTAAACAATAACAAGATTAAAATAAATTTAAATTAACATGTATCATTCAACCCTATCAATATGCGATGACTCTAATTTACCACTTATTATTTCAAGATACTTTATGGATTATTTTCGAGATCATGTGCTGAGAAGGAATGAGATTCTATGACCCGGTGTAACTATAATAAATGTTTGAAATAAATTAAATATATGAAATAGCACAACCAAAACGTTTTCCTTAAAAAGTGAAATAAATTCTAAACGAATGGCAGAATAAGAAATCTGGGGGCACCGTAGAGTTCATAATGTGAGGTTTTGCGCTAGGAGAGACATAAACATTATTGGTGTGGGTCATCTGTGTAAAATTCATCGAGGGCGTGGAAATGAAAAAAAATTAAAAAAATTATTTTATTTCTTTTTCATTGATGAAACGACTAGAGAATCTTCATGTAAACTACTATAACAAATTTCCAAGGTTAGAAACATCACGTTAGAGCTACTAGAGAGGGATTTCAACGATCTCTCTCAAACAAACTTTTGCTGGATCTTGGATCCACGATCATTATGTAACAGAATCAAAGGATATTTCCTATAGCTACAACCCCACATCTTTCTTCATTAGTGATTGATCCAAATCAAGGTAGGATGTTTTTTGATTGGATTATTTCCCTATTCTTAATTTCTACAATGAACGTGAATCAATCAACAAACATAGTGATTTTCAGGTTGATCATCTTTTGAGATGGGTTTATTTCTCGGGATTTTATCAGAATATTTTTTTTCAAGATTTAATTATTATATATTCATTCATTGATATAACAAAACTGAATCAAGGATGACACAAAAATCCACCGAGGTCTATTCCTCTTGATTGTTTTTGTCCTTTTCTCCCTCGATTATTTGTTGATCATGGGCGTTCTTCATTTGGATCGTAGTTCAACATATCTTGATGAATCGATCGTTGTGTACATAATTCATGGTTCAACGATCCATAATCTCAGTTAAATAATATATTATTATTTATTATTAAAAAAACTGAATAAATAATATTCCCACACATGGTTTAATAATTATTTATGTTTTCTAGATCACATATATTCCATCACTAGTTATTCAAGATAATATAATGTGAGAATAATATTTAAAAAATATTTTTATGTTATTTAGTGAATATAAAATTTATTTTTTATTGGAAAATAATGTAGTGATAATTATTTATTAAGTAAATAGTAATTATTCAAAGCATGAAAAATATTACAGAGGAAAGGAACAATGAGTATAAAGGTCCAGTGATAAAAAAAATATATTGAATATTATTTGATTAAATAAAATTTAATTTAATTTACAAGTTAAGTGAATGTTAAGGAAAAATATTATTATAATTATTTTTGATATGGTGTTCCATAAGGGATTATATAATGATTTAATGTCCTACTGAAAATATTTTTTTCTAAACCCTATCAGTATTTAAACCCAACAATATATTTTTCCAATTGTGCCAATTAATTTTTGTTGTGAACAAAAACAACTAGAGGGAATACTCTCAAGCTGTAGAAAGGCCCCTCTCTAAGAACACTTCAATGAATGGAGAGTTATCCTCCTATACATCCCACTCTCGAGTCTAGAGTGATCATGGATAATTCTTTGTAAGTGATTCTTATAGATATCAAAGGAAAATGATGCAAGAAAAAGGATCTGCATTTCTAGAACATAGAGGTTCCTACAAAAATATTTGGCAACTTTTGGAACACATTTGGATCACTACTAAAGGTAATTTGTTCTGGATTACTACAACATAATGATAGAACAAGACTGATTTTTTTTAAGATCCATCAATGAAGAAATAATTCATGCGAGATAATATTTACTTGATTAAATAATTTATAAATAATATGAGATGATCCTCTATCTATTTACAGTGTTTAATCAATTTTCTACTTTATTGCATTCAATTTCAATGATTACAATGTTTATAGTCATGTAGATCTTGGATTTATCATTGATCATGATAAAAAGAAAAGTTGGGCATGACCGATCTCACACTTCTACTGTTCCTGTAACTAAAAAGTTGTATCACAGTGGTCAAATAAATATTTATAGTTATTTAAATATAATTGATTGATATGTTCATTTTTCATTTAATTTTCAATTAATGTTTAATTGTTCTTTTAATACAAATTTCAAGATATGTTTCTTCTTATTTCGTTTCTCATAGATATAATAAAATCGATTATATTTATGAATGAAATAAAATTGAAGATCTCATCTAGAGGTGCTGAGGATTCTGGTCAGATAACACAAGAGTACACTCCATGTAAATTTAGTTACACATCATGTACTAGATTTCAATTAATAGGAAATTAATTCAGAGTTAAATAAGAATTTGTGCATTGAATACATGTGGTTAATTCAATTTCATCTACCACATGTTGACTAATCCAGCCTGGCGCATGGTCATCTGAAGCACACGTAGTGAATCCCACATACACGGCGTGTAGTCCGTTTAGTCACATACGAGTTTTTTATTTCCATACATGGCATACTTGACTGTGGATCATGTAACTTAGAGACCCCAGTCACGTATCCCTTTGTACATTTCATGTAATCCAATTTTTCTATGGCACAATTTACATGCCGAGTCATTAGGCATGTGCCTCCAATATATGATGAGAGAAGTATATGCCATAGAGCTCACTTGTACATGCCTTGTAATTATACTAAATTATTCAGAATTAAAATTAATTTATTATACTATGAAAGACATATCGACATGTTCATGTGTGTGGTCATTAAGCTAATAGGGCACAACATGTAGTGAGTTTTAATACACACACACACACACACAGATATATATATATATATATATATATATATATATATATATATATATTCCACGTAATGTTCAGATCTACATATCATGTATGAGTCATATTATTGTTATTACTATACATGAATTAAAGTATAATACATGACAAAAAATCATGTAATTAATGTAATAATTATGTTGATAGTACACCTCAGGAAAGTATGTGATATATCTTGTCTTTTATATTCCACAAGAGTAAATAGTATACAAGTAAAATAAATGTTGGTTAGATTCAGATGGGTTTTCACTGTGTTCCCTCCAAGGTATATTTATGTACATAATTAATATTAAATAAATTTATCTAATTTTTCAATTAATTATGATGGAAAACAATCTCAAGAAATTTTAACGAGAATTAAGAAAACTAATTTATTAACTAAAGAAGATAATTAATTTATTTGAACATGACTTATCTTAAATAATAACTATAGAGAATAAAATTCTATTTTTATTAAATGCATAATTCATTACGTGCATATAGATGATCTTGAGCATAGACAAGACCTTTGTATGGGATTGGTTTAATTTAATTTATTATAAAATTAAATTGGTGGAATGTGGGTCATCTCTCATCTCATTATGTATGGTCCACCATACCCATTTATTTATTTTATGTAAACCCATCCCCCTAACCCAATCACCCATGTGTGAGTAAAATCATATGTAATTGATGGAGTTCCAATTATATTAGAGTCATTTCAAGTTTGGATCCAAGGTAAAACCAATAAAATAGAGATACAGAGGTGGAAATATGTAACATGAACCTAAATTGGTTCATGGTGTATTTCCCTTAGGTCAATGGATAATTTTTCAACCTCTTGATAAACTAACAATTAGAAAAATCTCATGATCATAATACTCTATTATTTTAATTCTTTTAAGATGTATGAAAATTTCATTATGGATGTTTTGTTGCGATCACATTAATTAATGAATTAATAAGCATGTGAGGTAAAACTAAAATAATTTTTCTTATGCATAAATATTATCCAATACATGGTTAATCAATTAGGTAAACCCATTTAATTTTAAAAATCATGTGATAAATATACTAATTATAATTTTATAAACAAAATATAAAATCCAATAATTATATATTTAGTCGGTATAGTCTTCCACTACTTCAGTTAAAATAAAAATATAGTTTCATGTGCTTGACCATCAAAAAGTTGGGGTGATTTTAATTGTAGGGGAATTCTAACTTGATGTTTTGGGTCGAATTAACATAATTCCCATCAAGGGTTGACAACCAAATCATGACTTGGTGTAAATAAGAGGAAAGGACTGAGGAAATCCAGTTTAAGGATTTCAGGATTGGGGAGTCCACTCATCACATTAATGAAATGTGATTTAATGTAGTTGGCATTTTTAATGACTACCTAAAACCACTCAAGTTACTTGACCAACCAATTTTGGGTTAATAAAAATATGAATATGGATCATTTCCAATAGAATTTGCAAACAATAGAAAATTATAAATCCAATGGTGAGGGATATTAGGTTTCAATAAAATTGTGTGAGATTCATAAATATAATATTTATTTATTTGTTTAACTTTTATCAGATAAATTACTTATTTTTTTCTAATCTTATTTATAGAAAAAATAATAAAATTACTTCAAACCCATCACTGCAATCCATAATTGACAAGTACATCATTCTCACCGACAAAATTTCCAAGAGTGGAAATGGTGTTTATGCATTGTCCTTCTCCTTGAAAGGAAATTTTACGTACTAGAAGAACCTATTCCTCATACGCATGGTAATAAGGCTAGTGATGAAGAGTTAAAACTCTATCAGAAACATTCTAATTATTTTAAAAATGTTCAATGTTTTATAATATGATCCATGAACAATGATCTTTTTATATAACGTGAAGACATAGATGCATATAGCATGACATATCACCTTTTTGATCTATATCAAGAGATGGAGTGGAAAGAGAGATAAGAGAACTCCAAATCTTTGTTTACAACTAATATTAGAGTGTATGAATCAGCTAGGCCTCACATAGTAAAACTTATTGGATATATCGAATTCTTACACATCTTATGGATTAAATTCTCAGATGAGTTGCGTACATATCTTATAATTTGATCACTACCAAATAACTTCTCCTGTTTTATTGTTAATTGAATAATGAGAAGAGTTATTCAGAACATCTTAATTTGATTCACCTAGTGGATAAAGACAGGGGGCATGATAAACCCATGGTCCTTTGGGTGAATAATAAAAGGATGAACAAGGAAAAGGGCTATAAGAATCACAAAAAGTCTAAAGCTGCTGAGAACCATACATATAATAAGAGAAAGATCCAAAGGTAGAGTATAGGAAAAGAGGTAAGATGTTTTTCATGTGAAAATCTAGGATACTGGAAGAGAAACTTCACCCAAAAGAAAGGGGAAGCTAATGGGACATTCATTATCAAGTGAAATCTTTCAATATCTACCCATTGGGAATTAGATACATCTTTTTGTTATCACATCTGTATATAAATTCATGAACCATGTAGATTCTGAAATATTGCTAGAAGAGAGGTATATCTGAGAGATACTAATGGTGAGAGACTGGATGCTCTATCTATTGGTGACTACCACTTTAATTGACAATGTGAATGATATTTGTTTTAAAATATTGTTATTATGTACAAACAATTACCAAGATCATAATTTCTGAATCATTCCTAGGTTCAGATGAATTTATTTTCATGTTTGGAAATAAAATTTCTTTCTTTAATAAATACAACATATGTTATTGTATGTAAAATTTAAATAAAGTTTTGTATGTTTTAAGTACTGAAAAACAAGTATTGGATGAAGATATAGAATATTCGATCTGGTCAAGGTGGTGAATATATTAACAAAAAGTTTTTTCAAAATTCTGTGGGAGTTTGGGATCCTATATTAACTCACTCCACCTTAAACATAAAAGTGGAATAATGTTAGTGAAAGTAGGAAACATACCTTGTTAGGAATGGTAAGGACGATAATGAGTCATGTCGATCTTCTATTTTAATTTTAGGGATAAGAATTAAAAACTGCGGCATATATTTTAAAATAAGTACCAACAACATTGGAAAATGGAATTCCCATCGAGTTATAGAGTGAAAACAAACATGTTTTATCTCACAGACATGTATGGGGTTGAGACACATTTGTTAAGGCCTTATCAGGAAACAAACTAGTACACCAGGAGCTCAAAGTGTATCTATATAGGGTATCCCAAGGAAACAAAATGAAACTACCTATACAAACCCTCAAAGAAGAAAGTGATTGTCACTAGAAAATTCATATTTCTTTGAGATGGAGAACATCCTAAAAAATAATAATGGGAGAAATATTGACAATGATTTAGTTGATGAAAAATATAAACAAAAGTTGGTACTAGAACAGTGTAACTCCCTAGTTCCAGAAGCCACCTAGAGGCGTCCCATACTTGGTTGGTCACATGGCCTCAAGTGCATTTACCCAAATGCCAGAGGCTGCCGACTAGCAGCAAAGGCCTTGGGTGTGATAGTGGTGAAACTATGCCCTCTTTGGTAGAGTACACAGTGAAGGAGAAAACAATAAAAAATAGCAGAATTAGTAAATAATACATACACAAGTGAACAATGAAAGACAAAATATGATAAATAAAATAATAAAATATATAAATGATGAATGATACATATATCTAGGAAAGCAGCAAAACAAGTCACAATGATGGAAATACAAGCGGTACTGAAAACAAGTACAAAAGAAATATAATATGTCCTCATCATCGCAAGCTTAATCTTGGTCCCATGCTCTCCAACTCCACAGAAAGTCTAGTACTTTATGTCAATGGGCACTTTCCATTGTCTATACCTACAATAATATAGTCTGTTTGGGCCCAAAATCATGACCCAAACAGGGTGTGAGACTAAATCCCAGTAGGCAACCACCCGAAGATCTGTGTCTAACAGTCAGTGAATATTTTGAAGGTAAAATAAAATGAAATAGTAAACAAGAACATGCTGAAAGATAAATATTCCATAGTTCCAAAGTCATGAAATAGCTAACAAGTATAAAATCATAATAGTTAACCCTCTGGTCCTACCTAGAAAAAACCAACAACCCTCTAGGCAGTGCACTCAGCCTAACCCCTCTGATTTGGTCATATGTAAATTATAAAGATTATCTGAGGAACCACACATAGTCAATTCCCATTATAGTCTAGGGTAGTCAGGAACTCTCTGAGGAAGCTCGCATAGTCAATTCCCCTTATAGTCCCAAGTTCAAGGACTCTCTAAGGAAGCATGCTCAATCAATTCCCCTTATAGTCCAGGTCATTTATAGACTCTCTGAGGAAGCTCACACAGTCAATCCCTCCTATATACTATTCTAAATAGGTGATTCAAACAAATAAAATAGAGACCCTCTGAGGAAGCTCACATGGTCTATCCATGGATAGTCTAAAACAGTCAGGGACCTTCTGAGGAAGCTCTCACAGTCAATCCCCAGATATTCCAAAACAGTCTGGGACTCTCTGAGGAAGATCTCGTGGTCTATCCCCTAATAGCCCAAAGTAATCCTAGGATCTCTGAGGATGCTCACTCAGTCAATCCCCATATATCCTAGATCTCAAAGACTCTCTAAGGAAGCTCACTCAGTCTATCCCCATATAGTCTACTACTATGTAAAGACTCTCGGAGAAAGCTCACACGGTCTATCCCATTTTAGTCTATAGCACCATGTTTTCGCAGCCCCAGGTAGGTCAATGCATAATAATTATATATGGCCTAAGTAAACCTACAGAACTACTTGGATAACTAGTCCACAACGTCTCAAGCATGTCAGAAAACCACACTCCATCCTACAATCACAAGGCATGGAAAACAGGTAAACGACCAAATAGGCTAAACAGGACCAAACGGTCATAAACAGAATGAAACATGAGTAGAGCAACCAAGTTATATCAATCAACCTGAAAAATGTCTAATTTACCTCTACACAGGCATACAAGCATGGTAGACATACAACAAGGGTAAAACAGTAAACACACAATACCCTATTCAAGGGTATTAGTGGAATTTGCACATAAAATTCAAGGAATTTCAACTGAAAGACAAACACTACCTACTTTGATGTTAAGAGATCAATATAATTGAACAATGAGGTTTGAATTTCCTTAGAACATCTTAGATCTACAAAAACACACAAAACGTTCAACCCACGATATCTTGAAAAAGAGGAGGAATTGGAAAATGACGCTCTAGAAGAAGGAAGAGCATACCGTTGCGGATCCAACGCAATCGACGGCGGTTGATTCGGAGAACATATTGAGGCTCAGGGTCTTGGAGAAGATCTGTGGCCATACCCACTCTCTTGGATGAACCAAAGATAAAATGAGGGTGTTCTGTTAGTCAGATGCGACCGTGGTGTGTTTAATGAAAAAAAAGAAAATACATGGCATGTACTTTTGGAGTACATGGCATGTACTTACAGTTTTCGTACTCCACTTTAGGAGGCCTCCACATCACCCCACATCACCGTGCGTGTGGCCCTTACATGGCCAGCACACAACTTCACGCGGAAACGAAGTACACAGCGTGTACTCATAAAGTACACGGTGTGTACTTCAAAAATTTCTAAAAAATATTCTTTTCTCAAAAACATCAGAAAAAGGAAAACATACCTGAAAAGATGATTCAAGTTCTAACAAACTTCCCCCTTGAAAAAATTCATCCCCAAATTTCCCTAGAGCTGCGTAGAAGAAGAAAACCCAAATAACTCTAGCCACTGAGCTCGTACATCGACCTCCCTCTCCAAAGTCTCATCCTGTAGCCGTCTGTGCTACCATAACACTCATAGCAGAGGAACAGACCGGCCATAGAGAACCTTTGTACTGTGATCAACAACCCGGATGGGACGCTCCTCAAACAATGCATACACCTCGAGCTCAATGTTCCTCGATTTGAAAGACATGAGACGGGTCAGAAAAATAATGTCGGAGTAGAGAAATGTGAAAAACGTCATGCATGGCTTGGTACCTCTAAGGTAGCTGCAACCGATAGGCAATAGGCCCAACTCTCTCCAGCAGCTCAAATGGCCAGACGTACCTCAGTGAACACTTACCCTATCTCATAATCCTCTTGTGCCCCAACCTTGATGTGACATAGAGGAATACCTGATCCCTGACCTCAAACTCTAGAGGTCGTCTCCGCTAATTAGAATAAGACTTCTTTCGAGACTATGCAGTATCCATCCTCTTTCGAATCAACTCTATCTACTCCATGGTCTCCTGAACAAGACGAGGTCCCAGCAAAGCTGCCTCTCCTACCTCCAGCCAATACAAGGGTGATTAACATGGCCTACTGTACAATACCTCATAGGGTTCCATCTGAATAGTTTCTTGAAAACTGTTATTATAGCCAAACTCCTTGAGAGGTATATGCTTCTCCCAAGAACATCCAAAATCCAGAATGCAAGCTCGGAGAATATCCTCAATCACCTGAATTGTACACTCGGACTGGAAATCTTTCTAGGGATGGTATGCTTTACTCAAAAGAACCCATGTACCCAATGCCTTATGAATCCCATTCCAGACCCGAGAAGTAAAACAGGAATCCCTATATAAAACAATGGAGTGTCGAACCCCATGTAAACTTACGATCTCTCGGATGTACAACTGCCCCAGCTGGTGAACATTGAAGGTCTCCCTGATCGGAAAAAACTGAGAGACCTTCATGAGTCTATCAATGACAACCCAAAAAACATCATTCCCTTGATGTGACCTTGTAAAACTATTAATTAATTCCATCGTGACATCATTCCACTTCTACTCAGGAATGGGTAACTGCTATAGAAGAAATGCTGGTCGTTGATGCTCCACTTTCTCCTATTGAAAAGTAGAACATCTCATGATGAAACCAACAACATCCCTCTTCATACCTGACCACCAATACTAGTGGTGAAGATAAAGATATATCTTGGTGACACCACGATGAACTGCCCAAACTGAGGAATGAAAGTCCCACATCACCTCCTTGGGTATATCTATTGGAACCCAAAAGTGTCCCTGGAAACTAAAGACCTCATCCTTGCCTATGGTCCATCCAGGAATAGGGTCCTTTCCTGACATGCATTCCCGTAGGACTAGGCCATCAGAATCTGATAACTGCCTCATTCGTACTCGATCAATAAGGGTAGAGGTAACAGCTACATAAGATAGAAAAGCCTTCCCTTGTCTATCGTGAACCTTAAAATCCATCTCAAAGAATAGATCCATAAGCTTCCACTCACTGCGGGCCTCTTTAATTTCATGAACTTGAGTCCTCTTGGTCAGTGCATTAGCCACAACATTGCCTTTCCCAGGCATGTAGGCAATCTCGAAGTCGAAGGACTGTAGGTACTCAACCCACCTCCGCTGTCTCAAATTCAAATCACGCTGAGTGAAAATGTACTTGAGACTCTTGTGGTCGGTGAAAATCACAAAATTACCTCCCAGAAGATAATGTCTCCGATAGTGTAAGGCATGAACAATAGCTACCAACTCGAGATCATGAATCGGGTAATTACTCTCATGTGGCCTCAAATACTGAGACTCATACGCAACGACTCCATCACCCTGCATAAGAACAACTCTGAGCCCGACACCTATAGCATCACAATAGATAGTGTAACACTTTCTTGGCTCTGGACAGAATAGTATCAGTGCCGAAGTCAACCTCTCCTTCAGCACCTGAAAGGCTGACTCACAAGAATCTGACCATAAAAACTTTTCACTCTTCTTAGTCAGACCCGTCATAGGTGCTATTAAGCATGAAAAGTCATGTAATAAATGTCTGTAGTATCCATCCAGCCCTAGAAAACTTCGCACCTCAAAGAAGTTCATCGGCTGCTACCAGTAAACATCTTCTTTCACTTTCTCTGGGCCCACCGACACTCCTGTCTCTGAGAAAACATGACCCAAGAAGTGAATTTGATCCATCCAAAAGTTACATTTTTTGATCTCAACATATAACTGATGCTCACTTAGTGTACTCATAACAATCTCAAGATGTGTGGCATGGTCATGTCTAGTGTGAGAGTACACCAAGATATCTTCCACAATTACCCCCATGAAGTAATCCAAGAATGGATGGAACACTCGGTTCATCAGTGTAATGAAAACTGAAGGCGCATTCCTTAGACCAAATGGCATAACCATATGTTCCTATAGACCATACCTGCTCCGGAAAGCTGTAAGAGGTACATCAGATGGTCTAATGCTCAACTGAGGATAACTAGATCTCAATTCAATGTTCGAGGAAACTCAATCCCCTCGAAGCTGATCAAAGAGTTCATCAATCCTCGACAAGGGATATCAGTTCTTGACTGTTAACTGGTTCATCTTTAGATAATACACACAAATAAAAAGGGTATTGTCTATATTCTTCGTAAACAAGACCAGGGAACCCCAAGGAGAAGTATTGGGTTGGATAAAACCCTTTACCTACAACTCCTTCAACTGCTTCTTGGGCTCCTGAAACTCAGGTGTAGCCATCCTATAAGGAGGAATGGACACCGGTGCTGCTCCTGGAACATGCTCAATCGAGAAGTCTACCTCACGCTCTAGAGGCAAACCTGAAAAGTCCTCTAGAAAGACATCTTGGAAAAATCCACCATTGGAAGAAAGTCTAACTGTGAAGTCCCCTGATCATCCAGATATAGACTAGCAATAGGTGATGTAACTCCCTCTAGCCCATGATGCTCATGTCCTTCTCTGCTCACATGGACATCCCACTCACCCTTGTGAAGAAAATATCCACCCTCTAGAGATATGAAACTCATCCTGCGGTGATAACAGTCGACGACTTCCTGAAACGGAACTAACCATTCCATCCCAAGAATGAAATCATAGCCTATCATCTCTACCACATAGAGGTCCCATAAAAAGTGACATACCGCAACCTCTAGAGGGAACTCTCTACACTGATGTATGCTAGATGTCCTCATTCCCAACAGTGTGTCTAGTGTCAGCATATTAGAAGAAGAAAAGATACAGAGCCCAAGGATCTCCAAAATAGGAATAGAGATAAATCTATGGGAGGCCCCTGTATCGAAAAGTGTAGAAGATAAAACTGAGGCCACTAAGATTGTACCTTGAACTGTGGAAGGTCTGGGATCCTGCTCTTGCTGAGTCTACTGCATCACAAAATAATGGCCTGCTCCACACCCATGTGACCCTGCCTTACCGCTTTGAGCTAATCCGCCTTGCTGTCGCTGAAAGACCGGTGACTGACCACCTAATTCACGACCTCCACCTCGGCCTGAATGGCCAGAAGAACTCCAGTTCCCAGACTGGTGAAAAAATGTGGGTGATGCTCCCGAATGTGGAGTCATAGAAGAACCCCTATCTCCGGCTTCTGGAGGGAAAACCTGACAGAAACGCTGGAGATGGCCCATCCTGCCGCAATATCTGCACTCCATCGGGTCTCTCGGGAAATGTAGCCTTGTATGCCCTCTCCTCCCACACAATTATAACACTACCTGACTACCAGAAGGTGCATCCCATATACTCTTATCTCCTCGTGTAGTCTCCTTGTTTCGCTTCCTGCTATCAGAAGAAGGAACACTAACTCTGGATGTAGAACCATCCTCGCTCACTGCTCCAGAATCCCCCATATTGCGCTCGGTGATTAGCACCTGGATGAAGATGGAGGAGATTGAAGTCAACCTGAATGTATTCACCTAGGATCACATCTCTTTCCTGAGACCGTCCTCAATCTTCCTATCTAGGAATGACTCATCACCTACTGGGATAGGCGTTAAACGCTTTAGCTCTGTGAAACGAGAGGAATACACCATAACAGGAAGTGTACCCTACTCCAAGATCACGAACTCCTGGGCTTGATCATAACTCAAGGTCTTAGGGTAGAAGTAGTCATAAAATATATGCAGGAACTCCTCCCAATCCATATTCTAATGGCGTCCCGCCTGAGAGATTACATCCCAACACCTCTTAGCGGAGTCTTGGAGCATGTAGGTCACAAGCTTCACCCTCTTCTATGGGGGTACCTAAAGATGATTGAAGATAGTCAGTGTGGATTCAAGCCATGACTCTGTAGCCTGAGATCCTCCTTCCCCTAAGAAGGTGGGAGGATGCTGCTACTGGAAAACCCGTGTCAAATCATTCATTGAAGGGGCAGGAGGTTGCACTCCCTGGAAGGTCTACATCATCCTCAAAAACCCCTCCCTAAACTGTGCATCAGTGCCTGCAACTGGTATAGCCGCTGGTGCCAATTATGGCACAATAGGAGGATCTACAAGAAGTCCCTGATCAACCATATCGGGCGTCTGATCACTACCCTGCTACTGGCGGTCAATCAGAGGACATCTCAGTGGCATGAATTTCCAAGGTCAAATGCACACCTTAGATTCAATATTTTCAAGGACTGTAAACAAGGAGTGTAAGAAGAGAACAAGAGGAATGAAACAATCAAGTTTTTCAAAACATGACTAAATGTTGTGTACACTACCTACATGATGTGTTCCTTGAGGCTATTTACATGGTCATGTACTTCTGTTTAAACTAGTCGTGTAACACCCTAAACACACGACGTGTTCTCAAACCACAAGGTGTGTACTTGAAATATATTACCCTACCCGAGTATTCTTACATGAATAACCCACATGGTCCTCTTAATCCAAGACTAAACGACGTGTTCACTAAGGGCACAATGTATAATAGACAAGTTTCAACAACCTGTGTTGTTAATTACAAGGCTAGATACATGGTTCACACTACACGGCATGCTCTATGTGCACACGACGTGTACTTGAAGGATTTCCCCAGCCTGTGTTGTTTATGACACGACCGGGTACTTATGTTACATGGCACGGAATGTGAAAATTGGACACGACATGTAAAGCTAAAGTCTCATCCATCCGTGTCGTTAGTCACACGGTTAATCATGCGGTCACTACAACACGGTGTGTTCATACCGTACACGCCGTGTTCCTGGAAGATTTTTCAAAACCCTGTGTCTCTACCCACATAGTTAGTGACACGATTAAAAACTACATGCCGTGTATTCATAAATTACACACCATGTATTCTGGTTTTTTCCGGGTAGTAGCCTCAGAAATTGCTCTGGATCCCAGAAAACACATAAAATCAAGCGTTAGGGTGCCAAATTATGACCTGTGATTACCTATACTTCTTGTGAATCAAAGCTTTGCATCTTGTACATGTAATATAAAAGGGAAACAATTCAATGATCCACCATGTTCGGATTCATGAGGTCCCATAACAGCTCTAGAACCAATGTTTGGCATCCATCTAAGAAAATCACTATACTAACAAGTTCCCGAGAAAACAGAAAGGATTCAATCAATGAATCTATCACAAAATCATACATAATCTATACAATGTCTATCACAATAACATGAAATCGCTAATGCATCCTAGATGGAATGACAAGAATGCATGGCACATGATTTCTATCAAGTTCATATATGACGAATGAGATGGAATACCCTCATATTATTGGGTTGCGATAGAAATAGAACCGAAATAACAACAACGGTTACAACACAAATCATGTGAATCACCCAACGGTGAAATCAAATCAACTGTTAAATTTGAAAACAAATAAAATTGCAATAAACGAGGTAGTATGGATTTTTCTGCTACACAGGTTAGCTACTCTCGAGCAGAACTTATTACCTAGTACTGATTCTGTCCTATCCCTAACTAAGGCTCCAAACAGTAAGTCAAGAGAAAAGAAATCCTATGATACCACTTTTAACACCCCAGTTCCAGAAGCCACCCAGAGTCGCCCCGTACCTGGTTGGTCACATGGCATCAAGAACATTTCCCCGAATGCCAGAGGCAGCTGACTAGAAGTGAGGGACTTGGGTGTGATAGTAGGGAACCTACGCCCTCATTGGAAGAGTACACAATAGAAGAGAAAACAATAAACTATAGTGGAAGTAGTAAATAATCCATACACAAGTGAACAACGGAAGACTAAATATGATAAACAGAAGGAGAACATATATACCTGAGGAATGATACATATATCTAGGAAAGAATCCAAACAAGTCATAATGCAAGATATACAAGCAGTAGTAAAAAAAGTACAAAAAAACATAACAGCTCCTTAGCATCGCAAGCTTAAGCTTCATACCATGCTCTCCAGATCCACAGCAAGTCAAGTACCTGAAGTCGAAGTAAACTTTCCCTTGTCTATACCTGCATCAATATAGTCTGTTTGGGCCCAAAAGCATGACAAAAATAGGGTTTGAGACTAAATCCCAGTAGGAAACCACCCGAAGATATGTTCCTAATAGTTAGTGAATATATGGTAGGTAAAAGTATAGGAAACAGTAAACAGGAACATGTTGAACAATAAATAATCCACAGTTCCAATGTCAAGAAATAGTTAACAAGCATCAAAGCACAACGGGTAACCCTCTGGTCCTACCTAGCAAAACCCAACAACCCTCAAGGTAGTGCACTCATCCTAACCCCTCTGGTTTGGTCATATACAAATTATAAAGACTCTCTAAGGAAGCACAGATAGTCAATTAACCTTATGGTCTAGGGTAGTCAAGAAATCTCTAAGGAAGCTCGCACACTCAATTCCTTTTATATCCCCAAGGTCAAGGAATCTCTGAGGAAGCACACTCGGTCAATTCCCCTTACAACCCAGGTCATTTATAGACTCTCTGAGGAATCACACAGTCAATCCCTCCTATAGCCTACGCTAATCCGGTGATTCAAGAAAAAAAAACAGAGACACACTGAGGAAGTTCACACGGTCTATCCCCAAATAGTCTAAAACAGTCAGGGACTCTCTGAGGAAGCTATCACAGTTTATCCCTGGATAGTCTAAAACAGCCAGGGACTCTCTGAGGAAGCTCTCAAAATCTATCCCCTTATAGCCTAAAGTAATCAAAGGCTCTATGAGGATGCTCACTTGGTCAATCCCCGTATAGTCTAAATCTCAAATACTCTCTGAGGAAGCTCACTCGGTCTATCCCCTTATAGTATACTACTGTCCAAAGACTCTCTAAGGAAGATCACATGGTCTATACCCATTTATTCTATACCACCAGGTTCCTGCAGACACGGGTATGTCAATATGTAATAATGATATATGGACAAATCAATCCAACAGAACTACTTGGCTAACCAGTCTACAACATCTCATGCATGTCAGAAAACAACACTACATCGTACAATCACAAGGCATTGGAAAATAGGTAAAAGGAAAAATAGGCTAAACAAGACCAAACTGTCATAAACAGAACGAAACCTGATAAGAGCAACCAATTTATAACAATAAAACCCTAAAGATGTCCAATTTACCTCTACACAAGAATACAAGCATGGAAGGCATACAATAGTGGTAAAATAGTAAACACACAATACCCCATTCAAGGGTATTGGTGGAATTTGAACATAATATTCAAGGAATTTCAATAGAAAGGCAAAAACCACCTACCTTGAGGTTAGTAGATCAATATAATTGAACCAAGAGGCTTTAATCCCCTTATAATGTCACATATGTACGAAAACACACAAAATGTTTAACCCATGATATCTTACAAAAGAAGAGGAATTCAGAAATGATGCTCTTTATGAAGGAAGAAATTGCTACTCCGGTTCCAATGAAATTGATGACGGTCGATTTGGAGAACAGATGCAGGATTAGGGGCTTGGAGATGATCTGCTACTGTACCCTCGCTCTCGGTTGAACCACAGCTAAAATGAGGGTGTTCTGTACGTCAGACGTGACCCCAGTGTATTTAATGAAAAAAAATAAAATACATGGTCTGTACTTTTGGATTACATGGAATGTACTTTATGTTTCCTTACTCTGCTTTAGGTGGCCTCCACATCACCATGCACGACCGTGTGTGTAGACCTTACACAGCCAGTAGACAGCCTCACGTGGTAACGAAGTACATGGAGTGTACTTAAAACAACTCTTTTCTCAAAAACTCTAAAAAAAGGAAAACATACTTGAAAATAAGATTCGGGTTCTTACAAATAGATTCAACCGGTTTCCATGGAAGAAGTAGTTTATGAAACACAAGTACAGTGTAAGATCACAAGAGAGGTAAGAGAACTAGAGAGATATAGTTTTATAGCCACTGAATATAGTGAATAATTATGGGTTGATAATGACTAACCTCTCTCTTAAAAAGATGAAGTTGATACCTTACAAGCTGCAAGATGGAAAAATCCATGAATTCTGAAATGGACACCATATATCATAACAATGATTGGGGTATGTTTGATGCTCTAGTTGATATAAATCCTTTAGGGTGAAAATAGATATTCAAAAGAAATATGGACATAGAAGGTAATGTAAATAACCATAAATCAAGCATAGTGGCTAAAAGGTCTAAAAAACATCATGAAATTGACTATATTGATAATTTATCACTAGCTTTTTTATTTAAATCAATCATAATTCTACTTGTTATAGAAGATTAAAATGAATATTATTTTTGGCAGATGGATGTCAAAACTGAATTCCTTAATGGGTACCTTCATGATATGTCTATATGACACAAGCATATGTGTTTGTGACTCTTGGTGATGCCAAAAATATTTCTAAGTTGCAGACCATTTATGGATTGAACCAGACATCTAGGTCATGGAACATTCGATTTGATGAAGCTAAACCTAATTTGGTTTCCATAATAGTGAATGTGATTCATGTGTTTTCAAGATGTTTAGTGAGAATACAGTTGTTATCCTAGATGTTTATATTGATGACATATTATTTATTTGAAATGACAAACCAATCAGATAGTCTGTTTGGAACTGATTAAACATGTGTTTCTCCTTGAAGGATTTAGTTGAAGTAGCCTATATTCTAGGGATCAATATCACTCATGATATATCCAAGAGAAAACATGGACTAAGTCAAAGTACATATATTGACTAGATACTAAAGATATTTAGTATAGAACAATCCAAGAGGGTATTGGTTCCCATGTCACATAGTTTAAATCTTTTTACAAAAATGTGTCCTCAAATAGAGTAGGAGAATTAGAGAATGAGTAATATTTCATACACTTCAGTGATAAGATCACTCATGTATTCAATTTCATATACTAGACGTGATGTTGTCTATGCATTGAGAATTATAGTCAAATATAAAGCTGATATAGGAGAATGAAATTGGTCTACTATAAAGGTTTCTCTGATGTATCTAAGAATTATTAAGGATATGTTTTTGTTATGTAGAGGAGACATGGATCTATTCATCAGGGATTATACTAATGCTAGTTATCGACGAGATCAGAATGATCTGATGTCGCAACCAGGATATGTTTTATGTCTCAACAGAGGATATGTGAGCAAGAAGAATTCAAAGTAGACACTTTTTCATATATTATATAGTGGAGTTTGAGTATATATCGGCTTCTGATACAACAAAGAAATTCATTTGGATATGAAACATTGTTGTGTAACTTGATGTGGTACCTCGTAATATAAATTATATCACATTGTATTGTGATAATACTACTGTGGTGACTCTTACAAAAGAGTCAAGGTCACACCAACTAACATAGCATATACTCCGAAAGTATCACCTATAGAGGTATTTTTTTCCAAGAGGTAAAGTTTCATTATGAAATTTTACCATGAAAAAGAACATAGCAAACCCATTGACTAAAGGAATGTAACAGAAAAAGTATGAGTATCTTGTGAGCGCTAGAAAACTGAAGGTTGTTAACAGTTAGCTCTTGTTCAAGTGCGAGTCTATTAGAGTTTGTGACCTAGAGCCAACTTCTATGTACATTATGATAACATTTTTCATATTTTTTAATATTAATAAAACATTTTATCACATCATGATTGTTCTTCTGCATTTCATATTATGTGATAAAGTCTTAAGAGTAGTTGTCACATTAAAATGCCATAACAGTTCTATACAACAAAGAAATCTTGGATGTTCTATGAAACCATTCTTAAATAAATTTTCTACAGTCAGATGATATAATTTGATGGACACAAATGATATAGGAAATCAGGGGTGGAGGCTCATAGGACTTTGAGACAACTTCTCATGGTGTATGCCCTTGGTAAAATCCAGTGTAGGATATTATGAGAATGAAACTTATTAGTAGGAAATCCACATCTATATGTGTCATTGGATGTTCCCTTTTGTAGACATGTGTATTGATCATTAAAATTTAAGATTATTATTAATGGGTATTATGAGTCATGTACTTTGACGTATTGTCGAAAACCATGATGATATATTTTCATGGCGAGGTAGGATACATTGGGTTTATCATGAGTAATATTGCATTAATAAATAATGCAGGGAACGGTTTGTCCCTTTTGTTTATTAACATAATTTTTTATTTGTGGCTCTTTGACAGAAATGATATAGCCTAAATAAATCAATGTCCATGTTGTTCTATAGGCAAGTACAATTCCCGAAAAATCAATGAATGATACAACGAGCACATATGTTGATGACACTAGTGTGTAATCTTCATGATTATAGTTAACGTGATAAAGAGATTATATTACACAGTATGTGTCTATATAAAGTATTATGTTGTTGTAGTGTTAACTTTTTTCTCTATGGGTGCCTTGGTGTGTTCCTAGATGCTAACCATGGACTTTAGGCTATTTCTCCTAATGTTGCTGTGAAAGATATCTAGAGGGTCACACATTAAGTGTATCCATAATTTCAGTTAAATACTATATTTTTATTTATTATTTAACAAGTTGAATAAATATTATTTCTACATGTGGTTTAATAATTTTTCATATTTTCTTGATCGCATATATTCATTCACCCGTTATTCAAGGGAATATAATGTGAAAAAATATTTTATAAATATATATTTGTAATTTAGTGAACATAATATTTTTTATTTATTGGAGAATCATGCATTGATATTAATTTATTAATTAAATTGTAATAATTGAAGACTTGAAAAAAATTCTTGAGGAATGATAGAAAGAGCTTAACAGTCAGCTGAAAAATAATATATATTGAATATTATTTGATTAAATAATATTTAATTTAAAACGCTGGTTTAGAGAAAGCCATGGAAATAATACAAACATTATAATTTTAGACATGTGGTTCCCCAAGGGATTGAATAAATATTAAAGTAAAATTGTGAAAATATTAAAGGGAACTTGTGATTTCATGATGGTTCTACTTTTAAATATATTTATTATAATTTTATAAATATTGAAATATATATACGTATAATTCTAATTATAAATAAATATTTTTATAAATATTTTTATATAAAAATAAATATATTTATATAAATATGTATAAGTATATGAATATATATATTTATATAAATATGTATATTTATATAAATATATATAATTATATATATATATATAATTATATAATTGTATATATATTTTTTAATTTATTAATTTATATATTTATGAATATATTTATTATTTAAATATATTTATTTTGATTTTTTAATTATTTAAATATATACATATATTTAAATGAAATCATTATTGAAATATATTTATTATAATTTTATAATTACTTAAATAAATATTTTCATTTATGATGATAATTATAAATAAATATTTTTATATAATTATTAATATATATATATATATATATATTCATATGTATTTATTAAAATATAAGTATATATAATTATAAATATAATAAATATATTTATTTTTTAAATAATTTTTTAATAATTTTATTATTATTTTAATATATATATATAATTCAAATTATAAATTAATATTTTTATAAATATTTTTATATAATTATAAATATAATAAATATATTTATTATAATTAAATAATTAAATATATATATTTTTCTAATTTTATAAATACTTTTCTTAAAATATTATATATATTTGAATTATTAAAATATATATAATAACATATCATGCTCTTATTAATTATATACATGCATTTTTTTAATTAATGTATACAAATAAACATTATTTTTTGAATAAAAATATGATAATTATATATATATTAATAATTTTCATATTAAAATATTTTTTCAGCACTAAGAATAGCATTGATAAAGATCCACTTTTATCAGTGATTTATGTTCAGTGTTGGGTAAGAAGTGATCTTTGGTAGTGATGATTTTTACCCCTTAAACTTGTTTCCATTCTCTATATTGCCTTATTCTTTGTACTTATTTTATTTTCAATAAATTTCAGAACAATTGACTAATCTAAGGTTCGCACCATCATAGTATATCGCAATTTTCACTGTGTTAGTGGAGCAATCATTTCTGATTCAAAAATTCAATACCAAATATTCAAGGATGTAAACTAATGTAAGATAATTAGAAACCATACACTTCATGGACATTACTATAGCATAGAGGTATAATATTAACTTAAAAAATTATTTAATATTCATTTAAATTTCATATACCATTATTATTTACTCACTGTAATCTGAAACCCTAATTACAATAATTATTATTAATTTTATATTTTCAAATAATAATAAAATATAATTTTTTTATTGATGTATGATATTATACATATAAATTAATTTTAAAAATTTAAATTTACAACTTAAATGAGTTAGTGTATTTCTAAATAAAACTATGTTGATTTAATAAAAGTATTTTAAAAATACACATAATATAGATAATTTTAAAATTTATAATAATTATAATTTTTAAAATGACCAGGACAATAAACAATTATATATATATATATTACAATGTACCCAAGGAAATACTAGAACCCATGACCGTACCCAAACCCCTAACGAATTATAAAATATATCCTACAGTGATTTTTAATAATGGGTGGTGGTTTTTATTTTTTATTAAAAACAATTCGGAAACGTGATAGGTGTGTGGGGACCAAACAGATTGTTTCCCCGTGAAAGAAAAATCAGAGGGAAAGGTGATTTTCCATTTATGCGAGGAAAATGGTGGCTATAAAAGGATCCCTATCCTTTTTTTTCTGCATATCTGAGACAGAGGTGCGATGCAGGGCCGGGGTCATAGGAAGGCCTAACACGTGGTGATCAAGGCCGGAGGTGGTGGTTGTATGCCAGGTGGGGTGATCAGACGGTGAAGAGGCCACATGCCTGTGTCTAGGGAAATGTGAATAGTGGAAGAGGGGACACCACCTACGTCTTCCCCTCCTTACCGTTCTCCTCCCTATTCAACTTTCGCCTCTCTTCCATGCCAGATCAACCACCGATGCATCATCCTGCAAATCATGGCTCAACCGATTCACTCATCTGCTATCAAAGTCTACACTCCTCCCATGGAATGAGAATTATATATATCTCTCTTGAGTCATAGTACTCCACTACCCCCTCAACAAATTCCCTTATGGAATCTGGTTACATTTAATAGTCCCTCTGTTTACTCCCCCACGCTTATGACCATCTCTAATTACAAACCCAAAATCGTTGATTCCCCTTCCACATCCTCTCTTCACACCACATCCAATCATTCCCAATTTCAATAAAATCCATGTAGCATCTATTATTTAATCAATCTCATTGGTATCATGTTGTATATCTATATCCTCTTAAAATGTTGGTAGATTGTTTTATATGTTTACACACTTTAATGAATATATAGTTGTTGAAATATATTTCTCCCAAAAAAACATAGCACGATTCCAATTATTTTATTCCCTCAATTGGTTCAACACATCGCTTTTTTTTCATGGTAAAAACATTAGTTTATTTATTTATATTTTATCTTCAACTATCCCAGTCTATTCCTCATTGATCTAAGTCCTTTGGTAATATTTTATCCTCTGAATGTTGTATCCCTGCAATATTGAATCTTCCATTTTTATTTCTCGTATTTGATTATATTTCTTTTTTCCCTTTAAAATTTCACATGCGTATATACTTATACAACATTTATATATAGTAATCCTTCATCCTCTGCATTTTTCAATTGATCTTTAAATTTCTATGTCCTTTCTCTGTTTATTTTTTCATTAAAATGTCATACATGTATATCATTATTAATCATTGATCTAGCTTGGTTCTTTCTTTGATATTTCTTTATCAACTCCAAGAAAACATCATGTATATACATACACCTATTTTCAGTTTAATTCCATTAAACCCTTTGATAATAAAATATATTTAATTTCATATGTGGCAGTCATTGGATTACTTACCATTGGGTGGGAATTGCAATAAAAATTAAAGTTATTTTCTACAATGATTCCATAAAACCATGATATGTGTCGTCAAATTTTATAATTGTTTTATAATTCTAATTTTTTTCCCTTTTTTACTATGAATTTTATTATCCATGTATTTTCTACACATCTCAATTTAGGTAGTACTACTTTTTTATAACATAAAAAAAATATGAATCTCTAAATTGCATATGTTTTAATTTATGTATTTTATTAAATAGAAAAATAAATAGAACCGTGAATTTGGTGATGTATAATAAATTTCATGATTTAATAGAAGATCTTTTATAAATCCTAGATGTTTCAAACATGGGAATTCCCATAGGACCAGTGGGGGATAAAATATCAAGAAGTGATGATGGTTCAAATTGATGAGACTTGATGTTTATGAAGCTGTATAGAGGGGTGTCATGATATTCTTCAAGCTATATGTAATTAGTGAACATGATGTTTCAATTTAGAATATGCTTATCCCCTAGGGCCACACGTTAGTCCCAATCACTTTTCCCCTATTACCTCCACTCTCAAGCTGGTCAGCTGGATCCTCATTAGATGCCCAAACCTTCTAACAGTGGTGGATGATGATGATCAAACCACTCTTCACATAGAGGTGAGTGGCGAGAACCTTGGAATGATGAAAGCACTGATCAAAACAAGAAAAGTGTTCCTGAAAATCTATTAACAACTTTCTTATGTTAATAAAATGACTAGAGGGAGAACAAAACATGAAACTGCACTTGGATCTGGCCAATCATGATGATGTTGATGCATTACCCAGGTTATTGGTCCCAAAATTCCTGGATCTGATAGAGTTGAATCTCCTGAACAGTGAAGAAAATTTTCCACTATACATAGTTGCGAAGGTTTGGAATCTATGGATTTACAAACACTTTATAGAGCATTTGGGGATCAGTGATGCTCCCTATAGAAAAAAAGTTGTCCATTCACCATTAGAGTCTGAAAAATTAGGTTATAAAAATCCATTGAACTTGAAATTCTATTTTCAAAATCACAAAACATCAAAATCAGATCATCCTTTAAAAACCATTTTTAATGTAAAGTCATTGTGACATGAAATACATATTCTATGGTTGGGTAAGAATATTTTATTGATGCCATATTTATTAAGAAGATATGTAAACTTGAGTCATTTTATGTATGGGGGATGACCCCTCTTTCCTTTATAACCTACACAGGAAAACAGATTTAATTTCCAATATATTTGAAAAATTCATTGACTCTGAATATAAAAGGGACGACTATGAGAATGATTTTTTTCAATCCATTCATCCAGTTGTAATGGTCACAAGAAAATAATTGTATTTATTTTCCAATGACATCTAGACACCTCAAAACATCTCTCAAATTGGTTTCACAACATTTTTCATTTGGAACCCATGCCTAATAGAGCCCATATGGTAAAGTATCTACTAAAAATAAGTGAGGGAGATAACATGAGGTTAATACTATTGAACGAAGGAGATTTGGATGACAACACACATTTTCATTTAGCCTCTATGTATCGACATCCTTTGGTGGTGAAAATATTTACATGGATCAATAGTGTCTGCTTGAACATAGTGGAACACAATAGTTACACAACTATGGGAGTCACATGATTCTCTAGTGGTTTCCCCTTATGAAAGGTATGTACTCCCCAACTACCAATGATGACCCCCAAGCGTCCCCTCTTCCCTTTTCTCAAGATTTTAGCCCTTAATGGTGGTAAAAACCCTAACCCCCTTCTACCCATGACCTCATCCACTCTTTACCTTTGTCTCGACCTATTCCCCATCTAATATCAATGTTGACATTATTATATTATTAAACCAAGATCATCTATAATTTTATTAAACTACAATGATCATTTTACTTTATGATATCTTGGAACGTCTCATGATTTCCACTTTGCAACCACCTAGAGATCCTACCATACACTATGGAAAATCTAACATTATGATCCACAATAATTCGTAGCGTCATAAAATAGACTCATAAATCTATATATCTTGATTATTATCATCGATACAAAGTTGGTATTAACAATATCATGCATGTGTCAACCCTTATGGTTACTGTCACATTTTCCATGGGATTCACCATCCTCGGTGCGAATGGCTCCTCCGACATGAAGACCCATATCTCCATGAACAAAACTCCATTTAAACATTTATATCCATCATTTCTATTGTCAAACTAATTATAGAATAACTCGAAGATGTTACCATCATCCAAAAATACCTTGAGGGGGCCACGTATCTAATCAGAGTTACCCTTGTGTCGGTATCTCTTGCTTCTATTGTTGGGTTTTTTTGGTGGTTGGAAGCCTGAGCTGGATTGCCTTTATTTTCATGATGGGTTATATTTCTATAGTCCTAAGGATATGTTTACAAATTCATCTCTACTCAAATATATCATTAAGAAATCGATTATTAAAGTACTTGATTCACCCTTCGTTCATGATGATACTTTTATATTTTTAGATTTATGAAAATCTATCATCAAAGAATTGAGTATTAAACTTCATGATTCACCATTAGTTTCTATTCATTGTTTGGGATACATGAAGAAACAAAGATGAAGATCATAAATCAGCATGAGCTTATAAGTTTAGTGGAATGTATATTATTGGTGTCTACCTCAATCTCATGTGGGGTTTGAGGTACACACCAAAAATATACACTCCACTAAAATTATAAGATCATGGTGATTTATGACCATCAAACTCATTTCTTCTTGAAACCCAAAAAATCAATAGAAATTAAGGGTGAATCAAGTATGGTAATACTTTATTCCTTGATGATATATTTTACTAGAGATAAAAGTATAATAGTATCATCGTGAACGAAGGGTGAAACAAGTAGTGTAATACTTGATTCTTTGATGATTGATTTACATAGACCTCGAAGTACAAAAGTATCATCATGTCTATATAAATAATACACATCCACAAAATGAAGAAGGCAAGCCAGCTCAGGCTTCTCACCACAAAAAAAACGCAGCCACGAAAGAAAAAGTCATCGTCACAAGTGAGATTCCATTGAATGGTGTGACCACCTCGAGGGATGTGTGGGTGAGGGAAACATCCTAATGTTGTGCTTCAATGAGTATTAAAAAAAACAAGGATGATTCTAATCATATAGATGGTGTTTTTCTCATGGAGAGAGGGTCTGCCAGGCTAGAGAAGCCATTCCCCCTAGGGATGGTGAATCTAGTGGAAAATTTGACAATAACTATAAGGGTTGATACAAGAAGGAGAGTGTTGATACCCTCTTTACAATGCTGATAATAAAAAATAAAGAGAGTGAGGATACTCTCTTTATAATGTTGAGAATCACCATTGATCCTCTTGTATGCTTTTACATCATGTATGGAAGGAGGTCCAACTGATTTTATGGAATCATTTGTGAGACACTGCATGATATCATAACATTAAATGGTCATGGTAGTTAGAAAAATTATAGAAGATCTTGATTTAATAATATAACAATGATAAATTTGATAAGAGAGTGGGAATAAGTGAAGACATAGGTAAGAGGAGGATGATATCATGGGTAAAATGGGGTTAGGGTTATTTTCGCCATCGGGGGTCTCAGTCCCTGGGAAAAGGGGATGAGGTGATGCATGATGGTCACCATTGGGAGTTGGGGAGTATGTACCCATCAGAAGGGGAAACCACTAAAGCATTGGGTGACGTCCCTAGCTAGGTAACTGTTGCATTCCACTATGGCTATGTAGACAGTGTTATTCCACATTAAAATGTTCACCGCCAAAGGGTGACGATGCTTGGATGCTAAATGAAAATGGGTGTCTCCATTCAAATATCCTTCATTCACCCATTTGAAACTCATGTTCCCATTATTTATTATTTTTAAAAGATACTTTACCATACCAGATCATCCAGCCATGCTTGTCATATGAAGAATGTTGCGACCCCTATTGGTGAGTAGTTATTAGGTTCCTAGGTGTCATCGGAGAATCTCCCCAATGTTTTTCTTGTGTCCTTTACTTGTGGTCCAATGGATTGTAAAAAATACATCCTCATTATTTTCCATTTATAGGCACAACCAATGAATTTTTCAAGTATATAGGAAACTAAGACCAGTTTTCCTACATGGGTTGTAGAGGAAAGAGCGGTCATCCCTTGTTCATCAAATGACTCAAGTAGACCTGACTTATTAAACAATTGAGCATCAAGAACATCTACATCCCTATCTAGAGAATATTTTTTCCATGACACAATGAATTAACATTAAGCATTATTTTTACTATTTTCTTCAATTATTAGGTTTTGGGATTTAGAAAACAGATTTTAATGTTTGATGGATTCACCTAACCTGATTTACCAGAGTCTATCATCGCATGGAACATAGATTTTCCATTATAAGCATCACTGATCTCCAACTTCTGCAGAAAGATATCGACGATCTCGATATTCCCAACATTTTCAGCCAGTTATAATAGAGGCTCTTCATTATTTTTGATACTAAGATCCACCAGATCCATACATTCCATGATCAACAACCTGACTAATGTATTGCCGCCATCATGATTTTCTAGAGCAAAGTGCAGTGCCTTGTTTTATTCTCCTCAAGTGTTTTTGTTAAAATAAGAAAGCAATTATGTTCTTTGCATGCACTCTTTCTGCGTAAATATCCATGCTTTGATCACATCAAGGTTATCACCACTCTCTACCATGTGAAGAGTGGTATGATCCGAATCATACACTACCATTAGAAGGTCAGGGCACCGACAAAGGATCCACCTGTATAGCTCGGTAGCTGAAGCAATAGGGGTCGTGACAATGATGTGGACTAAACTGTGGCCTCGTGGTTTAACTAGATCAGAAATTAAACTTTGTGGTCATAGATCACATATATCTTGTAGAAAAACACATCACCTCTCCACGAAGCTTCACACACTTTAGGTCTCATCAATTTGGAAGTACCGTCACTTATTGGGATTTTAGCCCCACTGAATCCATGGGGATGACCACATATGAATCCTTGAGGATCCATCATAGACCCTCTCTATAATAATAATATGCACCATACATCTCTAAATTCACGAATTTATTTGTCTTTTCATAAAATAAAAAATTAAAATGTATGTAATTTAGTGAATCTAGTTTTTTAAAGTTGGAAAAATATTAGTACAATATAAATAGAGATGTGTAGAAATGATATATAAAATAAAAGTCATAGTGAAAACAAAAAAAATGTTTAATAAATTTATAATTATAAACCATTTAGAAAATTTCACTTCGCATATCACAGTCTGATGGAATCATTAATGGAAATAAATGTATGGTTTATTACAATGGATTCCCAATTGGATGTAGCCTAAGGGAAACCATGACTAAAATTAAATATATTGGATGATCAATCAGATTCATGGAATGAATATGAAACTGATATATTCCTATACATGAAGTTTCCTTGGAGCCGATGAAGGCAAATCAATGAAAGAACTAATCTAGATAAATGCCTAATAAATAGATGAACATATGAAATTTTAATGGAAAAAATAATGTTTTGAGAAACTAAATAAAAATTGAAATATCACAAGGAAACTACAGAGGATGATTGATTTCCACAGATCAATTGTTGATAAGGGGATAATCATATAATTTTTTAAGAGAAAAAAATCAAATACAGAGAAGATAAATGAAAGATTAAATATCACAGGGAAACTACATTTAGAGGATGAAATATTACTAAAGGTATTTGACCTGTGAGGAATATACTAGGATATTTAATGAGAAAATATAAATATTTGAACGAAAGTATTGACCATCAAAAATGCGTTGAACCTATTTATGGAATAAAATAATTGGAGTTGTTTCATGTTTTAATGGGGAAAATATATTTCAACTAATATACATTCATGATAGTGTATAAACATATATAACATGCTTCCAACATTCTACAAGCATATAGATATATAAACTACAAGCAGTGAATACATTATTGTAAGAATGACATGAAACACATATGAAACATTTCAACTGTATATTCAATGAGTACTATAAATACAACATACCGACATTTAATGGGGACACATATACATCTTGGTAACATAGAATAAGAAATAATAATTTTAAGTAATATAATTCTACCCCGACATACAAACAATCACATACACTAGGTAAATGTATGCACCATACATCATATCTATAAAGACATAAAAAACATGCTAAAATATGGGTTTCAATTATGTAAATCACCATTAGAGTGTAGTTAAACACAAGGGACATAGAAAATAACTTACACATTAAAAAATCACTATGGTTGTGGGATTTTATCTCACATGTAAGAAACACTAGGAATATAAATTTAAATGATAATTAATAGAAAAATATTTTATTAGAGAAATGAAACAATATACCACATGGTGCATTCTTATAAAAAATCTATGAGAATCATAAATTGATTTTCTCACATTTTGATCTATAATAAAAAACTGTGGTATATCTATCCCTTTGAAAATCATGGTTGGAACTTTCAATTATTTTTTTGATAAAAGTGAACTCATCTATTTATAAAAACAGTAATAAAAAAATAATTTACTCAATGAAAAACCACGTTGAGTCATTATTACCCTTTCCTGAAAAAACTAGAGATAGTGATAAGGCAACTTGAATCAAAGAATACATGCAAGATCATTGGGCATAGTTGTAATGATAATGAAATATAGTATAAAAGTAGGGATTGTAAATAAAATCACATTTGGTAGAACATGCATCAAATAATGAAACAACACTGAGATATAAATATAGAATACGGGTGGTTAAAGTCACTAATCGTATTTGGGATATGTTAATGTAAAGGGAAATTAGATTTGTGAAGAATCCTATAGAAGAAGTTGATGTTTTATTTGGAGGTTGTTCAATATTGATGATAACTAAGGATGTTCACAAAAATGGGTAGGAATCTGAGATATTGGAATTTGACCCATTGAACCATACATTGAATACTACCTGGGGTGAATAAGTGATGAACACCGACCTCGCTGAGTTAACCTGATGACAATTTTGAAGAAGATATTTTTTGGTGTACTTGAGGGAACTCTGTGATGTTGATTGATTGATAATAGGTAACTTGATTGGATCATGAAGAATAAAACACCAGAATTAATGTTATCAAAAAATACGATGAAGGTGGGAAAATTGATTGAGAATGGATGACCTCATGTGTCATCGATGGTTAGTGAGTGGATGACACCTGATTGAGGTCTATACAATGAAGATGGAATTTGAGTGATATATCCGAAGAACTACCCCCATGGAGGGAACATGAAGAATTCTTAGTATGGGGACTGATCATAAGAATATCGGCAGATGCAAGATAAAGCTACAAGAAAACCTTCATATGGAAATCAAGTAAAAATACAAGAGGAGAAATGGGAGTGGGATGTCATGCAGAGAGAAGAGAAAGGAGGATAATCGAGCATGAAGAATGACACTGGAGAGTTGGTATAACCTACCTTTAATATATATAGTATATATATATATATAATTATTAATACAAGTTATTTTTAAAAGTATACGTGTTCTCCACACATGTGATCCCACAGGTCTATAATTCTTTTCTTAATTTTCACAAAAGATTATTTTTTTAAAATATGATCATTCATATGCAAGTTGAATAAATATAAATAAAAAATAAAGACTACCTGATAGTGGAATATGAGTTCAAAAGTAAAAAAAATTATTAATATATAAAGAAAAAATGTTTAGAAAATATTATAAATGTTAGGGAAACAACTTAAAAACTTATATCAATAAAAATTCATGATAAATTGTGAGGAATATAGAAAATGAGACATAGTTGGGAATATAATTTCATTGTTAAAGGTTGGTAAATTGGTTGTTATTAGAGTATTTATGTAATAAAATTTAAAAAATAAACTAAAACTTTAAATTATTGATTGAAAATTTAGTAAAGTTGAATTTAACTATCGCCCTAATTTTTCCTGTAGTATAGATTTGTACGTGTGATGATATATTGTTGATTTTCATGAAAAATATATAGAAAGGATATATAATTTTAAAAAAATGTAAAATAATGGAAAAAAATCATTCATTAAATTCAAAATTGATCTCTTATTTTTTCAATTAGTGTTCCCATATGAATATGAATATGAGAAAGATGTATTATAAAAATATATTCACCAATTATTTTTTTATTTTTATAAATTATGAATTCATCCCGTGTGATCTTTGAAAAACGACAACTAAAAGGAATGGTTTAGGATTTTTTAATAGGAAACAATGAAATTACCCAAATAAAAAAACAACAAAAGAATAAAATCATCAATGACTATTACAAATAATTTTTTTAAACCTAAGTTCATTATTCATATCTAAAACTAACCTCAATGATTATTTTTTTAAGTTAAAATTATTTTCATGAATGATAAACCTATTAAAAGAATACTAGGTTCATTAAAAATATCTATAAGAAATATCAATGATTAACCGGGTGTTATAACTCTGTTTTATAGAAAAAAAAGTAAGAAAACTATTCAATTTTCAAAAATTCTGTAGAAGGATGAGCTAAAATGATGGAGGAAATCTATTTTATTCATGTTAGAAGGAAATAGATATCCATAGAAAAAATGACCACATTATTCCTCTATGAAACCATTACCCAATTATAATATTAAAATAAATATCAATTAACATGTATCACTCAACCCCGTCTATTATAGTAATTATAAGACTGAAAATAGGGAGAAAGTTAACCGTTATGTAATATAAAAATAAAATTTAATAATAAAATTGGTAAAAACTAACAAAAAAGTACAATTCATCGATATCCATCTTAATTCTAGGTGTTATTTTTTGTGTCAGTCCTCGGGAAGCAACTCTAATGCACTTGTTAACCGAGAGTGATTTGGCTTGGTAGGTAATTTAGATGTTCAGACAGTTCACATGGCTCAACTCGCATGCCTATTCCGATGAGTCTTTTCTAACAATGTGGTTCCAAGGTTCTGGGAATGAGAAAATGGAGCAGAAGGGTAGAGCCTATGTCCTCATGATTGGCTGGTAGAGTATATGGGAGACTAGAAAATAAACTCTCTATGAGGGTAAGACTTGCTCTAAAATGGATCTTGTTTTTTTGAATTTGATTCCTATTACTGGATGGGATTTGTATCATATACAACTGTATGGAGAACCCGCACTGAGTGCTCTTACTAATATTAGGTCCTCTCGTTGTGATACAAATAGTCCCCTAGGTCTATGGATCAGCTGGTATCCCCACAGATTCGGTCTAAAACTCAATATGGATGCTTCTTGTTGTATGGGAATAACGTGGTAGGTAGGGTTGTTCACAATATCAATGGATCCTTTGATCTAATTTTTATGCATCCTTTGTCTGTGGATATTTTCTATAGGCCGAGGAAAGGGCGACAATGATGGGTTTAGAGCAATGATTTGGTAAAAACATTAATCTGAAAGCGGTGGAAAAAAATCCCAAAACCCTTCACAACTCTTTTCTTGGGATAGGTAGTTTCCCATGAAATATCACTTATCACTTCCATAGATATAATATATTTCTAAAAATGGAATGGATATCCAACACACTTGGAGTAAGGTAAATAAAGGTGTATATTTCCTGGCATCTAATGCTTCCCAACATGTCGACTTCTTCTCCAGCACAACCTCATTTTTTTTGAATGAGTTAACTTATCCATGGGGATAACCTTGGTCTACACCATTTCATACCACTATAGCACCCCTATTCTCTTGTACTTGTACATTCACTTTCCATTTTACTTACCTTCTTTTTTGTTAATAAGATAAATTTGTTTGGTAACATTACAAAGAAATGTGAACATTGTAAGCTCAAAAAATTTGACAATGTTCATCTCTTTCTTATTTTCATGTGAATAACTTAAGGCATTTCATTTACCTAAAATATGATAATATAAGTTAAAGAATCTATAGTTTAAATTTACAAGTAAAATGTTGACTAATTTCAAAAATATAAATCAAAAAATATTTATAGACCTGCATATCTAACATATTTTCATTGCATTATAGATAATCACTCTTATATTCCAGCTTCATTATTTTTTTTTCATCCATGTAATTATCCAAATGTAACAACAATATAGTTAAATTTTTATATGTAATAATGTTATCACCAATAGTGATTATAAAGATAAAAACATTAAATGAAGCTATTTTGTAAACTAAAGTCTATAAAAATTAATTCACCGTTAGGTATTAGTGTAAACAAAAGATGTAATATTAGTAGACTATTGACCAGAAAAATTAAAATTATTAAAATAGTTTTAATATCATTACATTTAAAAATATAAATGTACATTGATTTTAAAAATGAAAAATTTGAATGAACCATATAGTTTTTAGTCAAATTTATAGCTAAATAATTTTTTTAAACAAGAGGAAAGAGAACTTCTTTAATGAAAAAATAAAGAATTAATAGTAGAAGAAATGGAGAACATCAGATGTTACTTGGGAATCAAAATTCATGCCTGAAATATTTGGAATAATTTAATAAGGTGTGTTATACATGTAAAAAAATAGTATAATTATTTATATTAATGGGAAAGTTAAGCACTATACTCCTGGAGAATGGAATGTATGTATCACAAATCAATGAGGAGTATGTGAAATTAATTAGAAGGTGTGAAGGTTAGTAGCTTTAAGGATATTAAAGAACTAATTGAGTTGGAATGCAGTGATTCTAAATATGAAAACCAGGATAAGAACAATGGGGAAAATATCTACATTGTTTCCTATAAAGACCTGTAATATTAGAGATCTGTAAACCTATAAAATCTAATTTTTTATAAAACAAATTGTATTTAGAAATATCTATATCCTAAATTCCATCAGAAAAATTTAATTGAAGTGAGAAAAAAGTAACAACCTATCTAAAATGGATCTCCAATCCTCATCAATTTAAAGCAACCTAAACATAAGCACTCCCAATTAGTTATTAAGAACAAATAATTAAAAAAATGTTTCTAAAAAATATGATGTAGACAAAAGGATGTTAAATTACCAATGGTTCAATGATATCTAACTGATAAATCAAGAAACAATATCAAATCATCATCTACATATAATAAATTTACTATTGAATGAATTTAGTTGTGGAACTATACTTCAACAACATTCCCTACTATGATATGCCTAACATCTTACTTGTACATATAACATGTTTCAGAGAGGTGTGAATATGTTTATAATTTTTAAGAATTGAAAATAAAATTTATATTAAATAATGTAATCGATATTGATTAAAAAATAGAAGCTACCATGATCATAGTGATATATAGTAGACCCGTTTGATCACACATTCAACCACATTATTGGTTGCTACCACTAACTATTCATTATGTGTCTAGTTTACAAGGCCCCATTTATCCAAAAAAAATAAAAATTAATTTAAATACATCTTCATAATGATAATCTATAGTTTAAGAAATTATTTTTCTCAAAAGGATCTTGAATAAAACATGATGGTAGGAAAAACTATACAACATTCTTGAATATCAATTTTTAACATGTATCCAACCAGGAATTTGGTTTCATCTCACATTAGTAATAAATTATTTCAAGATGTTATACATGAGTATACCATACTTTAAAAATAAAATAATGAATGGAAACAGTATATAGAGGCTCAAAGTAGAGAAAAATATTGAGACAATGCCTATAATAACCATCAAAATTACTGGAAATTATTCATATGAATAGGGAATCACTCATCAAATGGATAAAAAGAAAAGTATATTATAATGAAAACTATTAATCCTTATAGTTGTATAATTTTTCAAATTTAATTTCATTAACGTAAAAAAAATTATTCATAGTTATCTTACATTAGGATATGAAAATTTGAATGACAAAATAAATAATAAAAGATAAAATATAATTAATTATAATAGTTCTCCAACAAACCAATGATAATAAAACACACCATATATTCAAGTAGTAATTCTTGTAACAAAATATAGGTTCCTAAATGCTAAAAAGTATAATATTCATAATTGTCTTTCATTAGTATATTAAATTTTCAATGTCAAAATCAATTTTTAAAGTTTATGGATATTTATGTGTAATAGTTATCAAACAAATTATTTCTAATAATACACATGAGATATTAAAGAGTCCATAATGTAACAAAAATCTAGTTCTTTAATTAAGTAATGAATAATATTCATAGTTCAGTTCCATTAATTTTAGAATTTCAATATCAATTCCAAAAGTAGAAAAGACTCCTATAATAGTCATCCAAATAACCAATACCAATAACACAAACCAGATATTCAAGCAATTCATACGATAAAAAAACACAGGTACATCAATGTTGTAAAGAATAGAATACATAGTTACCTTGCATTAGGATATCAAATTTGGAATGTAAAAATCAATTTCAAAATACAAAGATAAAAAATAGGGTTACACTTTCACATGGGTGTTGTGTGATGTGAAGGGGTAGATAACCACAATACATGCCAATTACCAATATATGTTAGTCTCCTGTCACAAATGGTCATAGTTGTTAGAGAAATGGTGAAAAAATAAGTGGGTTGATCTGGTGCGCAAATTGTCTCTATTATAAAAATTGACCATTTAATTCTTGAAATTTGTAATCATTGTAATAATTTGTTTAGAAATTTAAATGAATTTATTTTGATGTGAAATAGAATATAACAACAATATCCTCAAATTAAAAAAACATAGAAGGTTGATATCCACTAATGGCTATTGTAATGGTTCAATTGGGAGTGACTCGATGTTGTACGAAGAGAGGTTTTTGGGAGGGAACCAATGATTCAGTGTTGTCCATTTGAGATCTTTATAGTAATGGGGGGGTGGGGAGTAAACAGAGGGACTATTAGTTATAACTAGATGATGGAAGCTGATGAATGATCTGTAAGTGAATTAGTTGAGGGTCTATGGGGCACTGCAAAAGAAGAAGAAGATATAGGATTTCCCTTTGAGGTAACCATCATAGGAGGAATGTAGAATTTGATAGTAAATAAGTGAATCAGTGGAGGTATGATTTTCAGGAAGATTATTGAGTACTAGTTCAGGCAAGGAAGATGGATGAAATTTGAGTAGGGAGGATAATATGGAGGAGGATGTTGTGGGAACAGGATGTAGACCATGGATGAGATCAAGGATGAGTGATGATACTGGAACTGTAGTGAAGAATCTTGAGATATAGAGAAGGTGTCGGCATGAGCAGAATGTCGGGCATGGTAATTCTAGGCATGACAAGGAAGATTGGGTGAATCCAAAAGATTTAATTCAGTCAGGAACAATTCTATACATTGTGAAATTTTTTATTCCACATTTTCATACCTTATTCATCACATATTACAATCATATTTTTCTATAAGGTGATTATTTAACTTCACTTTTTCAAATTTATATGAAATATTGATGTTTTAGAACACAATATTAAGGGAATATTTATAATATTGTACTAAGGTGATGATTGATGTTGTTGATATTCATTTAAGGCACATTATATTTTCACATCACCAAGAACATTGAACATTTATAGGGAACGTCTTTCTCTATTATCCACTTTTGAAAAAATTCTCATTGTATGGATTAGGCCTCATTAGAGATGTTACCATTCAAGATTTAGATTCCTGGCTCCCTTCTAATATGTTTTTCTCATCATGAGCTATCACTCAGACTAACAACTCTTTAGAGAGGAAGTTCATCAATGAAAGTATTGAAAAAGAGTTACAACTTAGAAACATCTCTTTTAATTATGAATAACATACCTAAAATTTGTGAAGTAGTAATTTTGGAGTATTTTAACATCAATATTTCTTCTATACAAAGATAAATAAAGAGATAGAACCTTCAATGGGATATTTTACTTGATAGAAATTTCTTTAAAGAATGGTTATAGACATACTAGGTGAATTAAAATTGTATTGAGTTTGAATTATAATTAAGTGTTTTTGGACTATATGAAACTATTTACACTTAAGAATTATCAACTTATCACTGGCCTAATTTAACAATAATGTTTTTTTGTCAATGGTGTTAAACAAACATTTCATTTACTATATATGAAAGTCCACATCTTCCTTTGGGACATCTATAAGATAAAAGGAACCCTCATTCTTGATGAGATGTATAGTGAGATATCCCAACACATAGCACATAGGATAATCTTGTGAATAGATTATATTTGTAATAAGATATGTTCAAATCAATTAAGAGAAAGTTAAAAAGAAAGACTTATATTATTCTCTATATTCCTATTGGAACATAAAATAAAATATCTTTATATCCTCTTGGGTTAAATCAAATGTAAAATATATCAAAGACAAGTTTAATCCAAAACTCCTGTGACATTCAAAACACTTATTAGTTTATCTTAGAAGAAGGCCAATATACCCCATGGAAATATTAAATCATATTTGAATTAGCCCCAAGTGTAACACCCAAATATTTTGAAAGAATAAAAGTATAATCAATAGCATAAAGAAAACAAAAAACTGTGTTTATTATGCATTACACACAACAATAAGTTTATTTTTCATTACATGCAACCCTAATATTTTTATGATCGATAATATATTCGACCTGCAACACTGTAATAAAATGACCCATGATATATATCAAATTTATAAAATAGATGTTAAATTTAAAGGGTATAAATAATATTAACTAATGATATATATATATATATATATTACATAATCAATATAAATTATTGATATATTTTTAGTAAATAATTAATCAATTTTGGGTAATGTGATTTTACTCTTCAAAAATATCTTTCCCTAAAAAATGATTTTTATTTATTTTCATGAAAAATATTATAATTTTTTTGGAACTTATATAAAACTATTTAATAAATTTCAATGCACTTTTTCAATTGTAAAATAAAAAAAATGGGGTGAAAGTTTTGGACTTTTCAGAAAATAACGATTTTTAGAGAATAATGGAAAATATTGCTTTTTGTAAAAAGTCTTTTATTTTATATAAATTAAGTAATTTAAAAGTACAAATATGTTTTAAATATTTTATCATGTAACCTTCGTATTATTTATTTATATAAAAAACACTTAATATAATTAAATAAAAATTATACTGGCTTTTAGTAAAAGTTTTTATTTGGTTTAAAAATAGGTTTTTCAAAAAACTTTTTTAAAATGCCTATTATTTTTACATTTTAATTAATTAAAATAATCCCTAATATGAAATGTTTTAAATTAAATTTATATAATATATATCATTAAATATTAATTTATTTTTATACAATTACTATTATTAGTCATAGAGTTAATATAGAATAATCTTTTACTAAAAAACACTTTTCTTAAAAACAGACAGTCTCGCGGTGTCTACGAGGTCAATATGAAATTAAAATTTTCCTACTTTTTGAATTGAATTTATAAAAATGGATTAATTTTTTAAAATTATAATAATTTATATTATCTAATAAATATAAATCATATTTCTTTACGATAATGATAAGTGTAAATAGTTAAAATTAGTTATTGTGATTATGGTAAAAAAATAGTTCACTTAGTGGTTAAAATTAGAATATAATGTGTAAAAATCACCCAAAACATTTCAGAAAACCATTATATAGACATATTTCGAACTTATTATTTATAATATATATAATTGAACATTATTAGGATCTGGTGAAAGGAAAAAAACATGGGTGAAATTCACTCTTTCAAAAAAAAATTAAGTGTACCACTTATATCACTTATAAAAGGCTACAACCTATCCTCCCTTATTCAATAATTAAAAACTATATGGTTTGGAAAATCCCAACCCAAATCAATTCTAAATTTTTTTCCTACCATCTTAAAATAATTACTTTGTGCATAAATCCAATCAATAAAGGCCTTTGTGTAAACCAAAAGGAGTTACCCGAAGTGGAGGTAACATTCATTAACGAACATTATTTATTTATTTATTTCTCCACCCCCTTCAATTAATATTATACCATAATGAAATAATAACCAAATTATATTACATATAATGATATGTTTTTATGTAAAGTGTACGAACTTCATCCTCATACACTTTTATCAGATGAGTTACAAAATCATTATTTGTGTGTAAGGTGGATTATCACCTCACAAAACAATGTCATTCGTTTGTCCATTTCCTACTGTCACAAATTAGTATGATTATGGAAATGAAGTTAATATATTATATTTTTAATAAAATTGTACCTTGTGAGTAATTATATCATCTATAATCTTTTATTTTAAATTATGTAAGGGATACAATAATGTTTCTTGTGTGTACAGGAAACTACCACCTTGCGAATCAACGCGATTAATTTTTCACTAACGCGTTATTTGGAATGTAATAAGGGTAAACAAAATAAATATATTTAATAAAATAAAATATTTATGTTATTAATTAAATATTTATCATTTCTTAAAAATAGTATATGATTTTATTTTTATTATTTCATTAAGTAAAAATAATGGTAGTCGTTCGTGGACGTGTGAACTTTTGCCGCATCAAAATGATGTGATTCATTTTTTTCACCACCACATAAAAAAATGATGTATAAATATATAATTAAATGATATGTTAATTATTATTCAATAATAATTCTAGAAATAAAAAATATTACTTACCTTCTTCCCATATTGATCATTGAAAAATGGAAGTGTTACTCATGCATACGTATGACCTACCATGTCCTTGATCAGAACCTTAGTTCATTTTTCATAACCATATTTCATGATGGGTTTAAAAAGTCTAATTTATTTATAAATATGATAATTATTATTTATATGTTTAAATAATGACATCATTGACTATAGTAAACCCACATAAATCATTTTTGACATATAAGACGAATATGGTCAAAAATTATGACATACAATTAATCAATTATGTAACGTTATATAAAATTTTAATAAGTGAAATGAAATTAAAAAATAAAATTGAAAATTATTTATCAAGAAATTAAATATTTAACATAAGTTTATTATTTTGGAACATAATGGCACATATGACATGTTGGACTCAATGCAAGGGTTTTATAATCTCACTTTCATTTCTCTGAAATATATTTTATATTCACCACTTATTTTTATTACGTTATGTATATAAATCCCATTAATTTATTATATGATTATAATACATAAATTAATGAGTATTTTCATATCCATTTTTGGATTTATCTTTCATGGGTTTTAAAATCTCAAAGTTACCAAAGCAGTGATAGATTTTTGTCACAATTTTCCGTCTTTGAGATATATGTTTTGTTATACCCATATCTTTTTTTATGAGGGGTATATACATCTGTATGAAATGTAATATCATTAATATAATTATTTTAATAACAATACATTTTTAATTTAATGATATTATTTCAGGGTAATTACTTTTCAACGTTACCAACGTGGAAAGAGTCTTATGTTAAAAGAGTCTTATATACATTATATATAAATAAACTTATTTTGATGGGCCCATCCCAAATTGTATTTACGACGATACCAAGGGCCCATCAGAAATACTATTTGAAAATATATTTTTAAACTATTTGCAATGGGATCCCATCGCAAAATATCCCATCGCAAATAATAACAAAAATAAAAAAATATATATTAATTTAAATTATAATTAATGAATAAATAATATTAATATTATTAAAAAAATAAAAAAATATTAAAATTCCCAATATTCTCAAAAAATTTATAAAAAATTTATAAAATATGATTATTTTTATTATTTGTAAAATAAAAAAAAATTAAAAAATATAAATATAAAAAAATATATATTAGAAAATTATGATTAATGAAGATGTAATATTAATTTTATTAAAACAAGAAAAAATATTAAAATTCATAATATTCACAAAAATATATAAAAAACTCATAAAATATTATTATTATTATTTGTAAAAGAAACAAACATAAAAAAATATAATAGTAATAATAAATAATAAATATAAAAAATAAAAAAAATTAAATTATGCAATATTCGCACCAACATAAAATACAAGAACAGAAAATAGTATATATTAATACAAATCTTGAATTAAAATGTTTTTAACATAAAAAAATCACAGATGGGGGTCGTCTTCTTGAGGAGGTGGAGGAGCTGTAGGAGATGGTGGATGAAACTACATCTCTATACTACAAGTCAGATGGATCATGTAATTTATCTGCTTTTGATGATGCTGATAGTACTACCATCGACACATCTCATCCTCGTGTGGCTGCAGCAGCTGCTACTGCTGCTGATGCATCTCTTCATGATGCTTATGCAAACTCTCTATAAGCTTAGCCTGAGTTCTCAACTGCTCCTACTACTGTGAGGCAAAAGATGATGCCTCTCCATGAGATCCTCTCGAGATGGACGCTGATATCACAATAGTAATATAATAAGTACTAGGTGTCACATGATAACTGATGCTGACTACTCTGCCCTTCTAAAAGCCAGACTTAGTCGCCTACATCCAAGCCGCCTCATCAAAATAGTGGGCACTGGTCCGATCAGTCGTCTTTTCCTGACTCCCTGCCTATGTCTGAAAGGTCGCAGCATCATATGACTCCTTCAATTTCAATTAGAAATTAAAATTGTGAAAACATTATCTGTAGTTAATTGTCAAACTAAAAAAAATACCAACCACAATCTGACACTGTAGATCACCTCTAATCTCTCTAGTGGAAGAATCTCTGTACATTATCCGATAAACGCCATACTCCATAATATTGTGATGCTCGACTACCTATTAAAATATAAAATAATCTGTTTATATTTAAAGTTACATAAAATATTTAAAAAATATACCTACCGGATTCTCTCTATGCATACTGAATGAATGGCTACCAGCTCGATACGTCACCTCCTGTCTCCCCCAGTTCTACTGACCCATTGAAGACCTCCTCTGAAATCCACCACCCAACCAGTGTAAAACTAATCCATCCCAAGTGTGAGATAAAATTTACTCTGGTTGGTGGGATCTGCATAACTCATCAAAACCTGTCACTCCTGCTTTCTTAATGGTTGTTCTTCTCAAATTGTGAAAATACTGACGGAAATGTTCACACATAGTCACCTCCCATGCTACGTGAATAGCTTCACGCATGATATCATTGATGGGATACCATAAAACCTACAAATAATTTATTATATAAAGTTATTCATAAAATAATTTTCAAAATAAATATTATTTATTTACATACCAGCAAATGATTGAACATTCTGAGCTGCAAACAAATGGGAATCTGTTCCCATGTGAACCATTGTTATTAAAAATAATTGCACAATATAAATCTCTCCTGTCTGACATCTACATGCGCAAAACTGTGAAAGAAGAATAAATAATCAAACAATTAGTATATATATATAAATAAATTAATGAATGCTAACTAAAATATACATATTACCATACCTTCGTGGGCGTAGATCAAAACCAAGATGTGGACGTCATTCAGGGATAGAGCCAAGAATTATCAATCATGAAAGACCACGCCCTCTCTGTGTACCCCCTGAACTGCTAGTAGGCTGAGGGTCAGATGGTCCCAAACGACCCTCATACAAAGGTATCTCAGCCTCCTGTAACTCATGAAATAGATCTGGGTCCATCTGAAACACAAAATGACTATTTTTAGCAGATAGTAGAAAAAAACTTTTATAGATAGATATATATTAGTTATGATTATAACCAGCATTTAACTGTGGCAATGTTCACCTTTACCATCATCTTCATATCTGACGATGTCAATGTCTTTATATTCCTCCTCAGCAACATCAATATCCATATGTGTTTCATTTTCATCATCTCTTGTCATTTGAAATTAATTTGTAACTTTATTAACATCTTTGTCACCATCGTCCCTTAATTGTGGGGTGTCATCATCGATATTCAGGTCTCTTTGTGAAAAATATGGATTTTGAGTAGTCTCTTGAAAATTTCAATTCATTCAACATCAGCAGAACCACATTCAATTTGAGTAAACTTATTTTCATGAGATTTCATTTTTATTATACTCCACCAATCACTCAGGTCTCTTGAAGTAGCACAGTACTTCGTGTAAATAAATTTGATGTGCCTCTTGAGCCAGTAAAAATGGTTCATTTAAAATAAGAATACTTTTATATTTAATTATTCATATTTATTGATAATTATTCATATTTATTCCTAATTATTGCTAATTATTTCTATACATTCTTATTTATTGCTAATTATTTCAATTTATTGCTAACTATTCTTATTTATTGCTAATTATTCCTATTTATTGCTAATTATTGCTAATTATTGCTAATTATTGCTAATTATTACTTATTATTGAAAATTATTGCTAATTATTTCTATTTATTACTAATTATTCCTATGTATAACTAATTATTTTTAATTATTCCTAATTATCCCTAATTATTTCTAAGTATTACTATTTATTTCTAACAATTCCTATTTATTGCTAATTAGTTCTATTTATTACACCTTATTACTATTTATTCATAATTATTCCTAATTATTCTTAATTTATTCTAATTATTACTATTTATTAATAATTATTCCTATTTATTACTAATTATTCCTATTTATCACTATTTATTCATATTTATTCATATTTGTTTTTATTTATTCCTATTTATTTCTATTTATTTCATGTTATTACTATTTATTCCTATTTGTTGTTATTTCATTATTACTATTTATTCCTAATTATTTCCATTTATTCCAAATTATTGCATTTTATTCTTATTTATTGCAACTTATTCTTATTTATTGCTAATTATTCGAATTAATTAATAATTATTATTATTTATTACCTAATTATTCCTATTTATTCCTATTTATTCCTTTTTATTACCAATTATTCCTATTTATTTCTAATTATTCATATTTATTGCTTATTATTCGTATTTATTGGTAATTATTTCTATTTATTTCTAATTATTTTGATTTATTGGTAATTATTCATTTTTGTTCCTGTTAATTTCCAATTATTCCTATTTATTTCTTTTTATCTAATTATTCCTATTTGTTAATAATTACTCCAATTTATTACTAATTATTACTAATTATTACTAATTATTCTTATTTATTACTAATTATTACTATTTATCACTAATTAATTCCTTTTTAGTACTATTTGTTCCAAATTATTACTACTTATTCCTAATTATAGCTATTTATTCTTATTTATTGCCATTTATTCCTATTTATTGCTAATTATTCTTAATTATTACTAATTATTCCTATTTATTACCTAATTATTTTTATTTATTCTTAATTATTCTTAATTATTCCTATTTATTCCTTTTTTGGCTAATGATTCCTATTTATTGCTAATTATTCTTTTTTATTCATAATTATTCCAATTTATTTCTAATTATTAATATATATTCCTATTTATTCCTATTTATTTTTAATTATTCTTATTTATCTAATTATTCCTGTTTATTACTAATTATTCCTATTTATTACTAATTATTAATAATTATTACTAATTATTCCTATTTATTACTAATTACTACTAATTATTACTAATTATTACTAATTATTAAATATTAGTACAAATAATTTGAATTTATTATTACAAATACATACTGATAACGAAACATTTTAAATCTAATTTAATTATAACTAATCAAAAATAATTAAAATTTACATCAAAAAATTAAATAAATACTAAATTTAACAAAATATAAATATCTTTAAACATGATCTCTTAGTAATGTAGATGCCTTCAGAACTTTTTGTGAAAAAAACTAACCCACCCAAATTTTCTCTTTGAAAATAGAGTTTAGAGAGAGAGAGAGAGGGTATGAAATGAGAGGTGGATTTCAAAAAACTGATGGGGGTATATAAAGGTTAGATTAGTTGTGACGAGACTATTTGTGACGGGCTGCCCGTCACAAATAGTATTTTTTACGGCGGGATATGTAGCAAAAACCTTCACCCGCATTAATTACGGTCGGCGATTAAAAGAGTATTTGCGACGAGTCCCATCACAAAAGGCACGTGCCGACACACTATTTGGGATGGGAGAATATCCCACCGAATAAACCTATTTACCACCGCTGGGTATTTGCGACGGGACCAGTCACAAATACCTATGGACTACGCATTATTTGGGATGGAGGAATACCCCCCATTACAAATAACCATCCCGTGGTTAGCCGTACAAACCGCGCCAAACCTTTTGTAATGGGATCCCAAATCCCGTCACAAATAACAAAGTATTTGCGACGGGTAGAATTCCCCATCGCAAATAACCTCTGGGACAGACTACTTTCGACGAGATTAATTCCCGTCACAAATAGCCCGTTGTAAAAAGCTATTTTTCTCATAGTGTATAAATTTATTACAAAGTAATATTCTTATCTATTTCCAAAAAATATTCTTGTCTCTTTCTGAACAAGGAACATTTCTAACCCCCTTTACCATGAAAAAGGAATTTTCTTTAATGAATGTATGAAATTAACCACTAAAATGATCTTCATTTCTTTGATGATTCCATTGAAATATTACAAGGTCATTTTTAATGAATTTTTTTCTTTATATTCTGGAAATTCATGGCTTTTAAAAATTGATATACAAAGAAATGTATTTTCAAAATGATTAATTTTTTAATAAGTTATTTTTAAAATGAAGAGGATATTTTCCTAGAAAATGATTTAATGATATTTTAATGTTATTTCCATTCACCAAAATAAAAAACCCTTATTGTTACTTTTTCTATATTGGGGGTATTTTGTAATGAGACCATCCTCATTCAATCTCTAGATGGATTAATATTGCTTCAAAGATATTGTTATGGAACTTTTTTATTTTCCATGGATCAATCATATTTATAAGAGATTAATATAAAACCCATTTATTTTCTATGAATTAATCAATATAAAAAGGGAATAATGATTTTTTTGAGTTTTATGTTGAAAAAAAGATATATTTTTATTCATGTTGTGGTTATTAGATATTATATATATTGGATTCACCCAAATAGCATTGGGTGATCCTGTTACAACTAATACATTGAGTCATCCTAAATAGCACTGGGTGAACCCATTACAACCTATATGATGGGGTATTCCCAAAAAATTCGGGTGATCTCATTACAAATTATATGATTGGGTGTCCGAGATAGCATCAGGTGATCCCATTATAGATTAAAGGATTGGTGCACCCAAAAAGCACTCTAATGCATTCTATAATATACCTCGTTTGAGAGGAAATAAGGAAGGACTTACTTGAGGGTTTCTCATATAGATTTTACAAGGATATAGTTATTTATGACATGATTTCAACTCATGGAATCTGGATGTCCCAACTCAGGTGTCGTCCCTGAATCATATGTCCTTCTGCATCGTCTGGGTTTCTGAGGTGGTTTTCTTCTCCACATGGGTCAAAACCCCCAGGGTTTTGGGTAGATGGTGGTTTTCACTATTCAGGTGGGATATGGAGGTCCAGAAAGGTAGGGACCCGTCACGGGCTCTAGTGTGGATTTTCATGTAGGTCCATCAACTACCCTTATTAAATTGCTCTCTCCTCCTAGAAATTGGAGACACCGTGGGTGCTTCCTTTGTGTGGATGATCGAAATATTCTTATGGATAAATCCTTCGTGGCCTGCATCTATCTGGACAAGTACCTATCCTTCCCTCTTCTAGACCAGATTCAGCTATGGGTTTATGACTAGTTCGATAGTTTCTAGGTTCTTGTCTACCTAGTTCTACCAAGGTTCTGTTCCTTTTTCCACCTCTAGAGCTACTCACTTCATACCTCTAAGAGGAAATGCCTTGAGGTTTTCAGGAAATGTGTTTTAGTTTCCCACGAGGTTCTTGTTGTGGTTTCAGGTGCTTCTTCATATGGGGAGAACTAGGTGGTGGTTTCTGTTCCTCCTCTAGGTGAACCCCCGACTTAGTCATGTATCGAGGATGGGGGTGTGGTTGTTGGGGATTCTTCAGCCTAGCTTCTGGCTCCTCCTCTAGCTATCATCTCTTCCCCATGCATCGACTTGGTTCCATTAAAGCCTTTGTGTCCTCCAGTCTCGTTTGGTTCCTACCAGTCCTTCCTTTACTTCTTGTGTCTTTTTATAGGTATGGATTTTATTTTCCTCCCTTCGGGTCCCCCTTATTACCTTTTTACAGAAATTCTATCAGGTTCAAGGCTAATGAGGTATCTTCGGGCCTGACCTCTGGTGACACCCCTAAGATGAGGATTTTCTCAGTCCTATCACTCATTCTCCAACCATGGGTTTGTTCCTTCTTGGTAATAACCCTGAGGCGGCTTCTACTCTTCCTCCTATGGGATCTCCTCTACACCTGCACTTTCTAACCGGCCGTTCCTCCTCTGAACCTTTTATTTATTTCGCCTTCACCACCCCTTATATTCCTCCTCCCCCTCCTTTCGACTCCATTGGTGTGTGAACCAGATCCAACGCAAGACAACATAGCCTATCTCCCCATCTATGAAAAAGGTCAAACCTGTCTAGGGATTAAACCGAGATTTCCATCGCCAAATAATAAACCTACTTATCTGGAATTCCAGTGTCTTGGGGGCCTTTGTGAAAAATGATTATATTTTAAATGATGTTTGGTCTATGAAAATTTCTATTATTGTTGTGTTTGATCCCAAACAAGGTAGAATCCAAATAACTGAGTTCACTCATAGGATCTATATGTTCATTTTCTTGCGAGCGGAATCCCAATGTCCCTCTATCTGGATATTCTGGAACTCGGCTATCAGTGTGGATGTATTCTAGCCCTTGTATTGGTGCATCACTATAGAGATTAAGACTGGGGTGTTTTCCTTCTTCATCTCCTTCATTTATGGTAGATGTGACATCCATTTCCATTCTCTTCTATGGGAGGATCTTGAGGCCTTCGACCATGGGAGATCTCTGTGGTTTGTAGGCAGTGACTTTAACGTAATTGTTGATCCTGGTGAGAAGAAGGGCATGTGATCATTCCATCTGCAAGCTAGTTTGGAGTTTACCTAATTTCTATTATGTAAGGGGTTGATGGATATGGGATTCTCAAGAAGACGTTTCGCTGGGTGAAACAATAATAGGGGCACCCTCTGCACCTGGTGCAGGCTGGACCGCTTCCTCGCTAATATCCATGCCGCCTATTCTTTTTTGGAGTCCAGAGTGTCTCATATAGGTAATAATGTTTCCAAACACTCCCCACTACTTCATGATATACCTCTAATCCAGAACATAAGGATTGGTGTGTGCTTCTATCCCTTGAGGACTGAGCCGCCATATTTCCATAACACAGTCTTAAACATGTAAAATAGGCTCATGCATGTGAATGCATTGGAGTGTCTTCATAACAAACTAATATTCCCAAGTAATTATCTTTAGGTGTGGGTTGGAAACCTCTACCCATTAGCATGAGACTTGGATGGGATCAATTTTGATATTTAGATGCTTGAGTTGAGTTTAGAACAAGAATGGAATGAAGAAATGTTTGGGGATCTGTCCACTAAGAAGGATCAAATGGATAAAATAATGATATGGGAGGAATGCATGGACCATAATGTTTTGTGGGTTAGATGGAAGTGTGAGTGGGATCACAATACTGCTTATTTTCATGCACACAATAAGGAAAATCACAGTTAATCTCGGCCCATAATCTGATTGGAGGATGGATCCTTCAAGAACAACCAAAAAGTTCTTGAAGGCTTAACGATGTCCTTCTTTAAGAATCTACTTTCTAGACCAAACCCCTAAAATGGTAACGTGTTATCCTAGAGGATATGATTCTTTCATAGAATCTATTCCTATAGTAGTGTCTAGAAAAGATAATATTGAGATTGAAGCAGTTCCCCTTGAGGAGAAAATACTAGGGGTTGTGAACTTGCTGAACCTGAATAGTGCGCTAGGCCCGAATGTGTTTCTTGGTTCCTTCTTCTGAGATTCTTGTAGCATGGTTAAGGATGATGTGGTGCAAGCCATTATAGTATTTTTTCAAGGTGGGTTCTTCCCTCTTGTTTCTATTGCCACAATTGTGGTTCTTATTCCTGAAAAAAGGACCCCTCTCTCCTTCAGCACTATCACCTGGTGAGTATACACAACTTCATGTATAAGATTCTTACTTCCATTACGAACAACATGTTGAGTCCCCACCAAGCCTAGTGGATTTTTTCCTAGTAGCATGTTTATGTGAAGCATTAGTCCGTTCAAGGGGACGTTTATTTTTCCAATGATCTTATTGATGGTATAGAATCTAGAGTGAATTGAGGTAATATGGTGGTCAAACTGGATACGGACAAAGCATATGACCAGTTCGAATTGGACTTTATCATCTTGGTCTTAATAGATATGTGATTTTATTCTTGGGCTATTGATTTTCTATTTTGATACTTTTTCTCTACGTGGTTGGAAATCCATTTCATTGGAAGAAACTATTGTTTTTTCAGGGTTGTTTGTAGACTGAGGTAAGGGGATCCCCTCTCCCCAAGTCTGTTTTTCTCTCCTAGGATGTATTTAGTCACCTTATCAATAAGGAATTAATGCATGGCTCCATTGGGATGTACCAGTCCAATCCTATGGCATGAAATATTACCCATCAGATGTTTGAGGATGAATCCATTGTTTTTTTGAAAGATAGATTGAGGTAGGTTTGTGGGTTCAATAATGTCCTTGGAGAGTATAGTCACATGAGTAGTAAATTGTTGAACCTATGCAAGATCACATTTTATGTCCCTAGGCACTGCACTAATATTAAGGTGGCCTACATGGACATGATCCTGGGAATGTGTCTCAACACTTTTCCCATGGATTACTTGGGTGCCCTAGTGTCCCCTAGAAGAGCGTGCATCCATAATTTTGACTCCATTGTGTAGAAAATCACATGGATTATCAATAATTGGAAGAAACGCTTATTATCTTTTGCGTGTAGGATCACCATGGCCAATAATGTCCTTTCCTCTATCCATTGTCATGATATCTCAGCCTCATAGGTACCGAAGGGAGTGATTACCAAGTCTGACTCCATTATATCATATTTTATTTGGGATGTACACAAGGAGGGGAGGAATCACTAGGTTTCATTGAAGAGGCATTAAAGGCTGGTCCAAGAGGGTGGCATTGAATTCAAGAGTATCTCGAAGGTGCTTCACAACATGCGAGCGAAGCTAGAATTGGATGTTATCATGGGTCTCTCTATATGGGGTAGGTTCGCGTCTACATGGATGAATGGTGGGGGTGGTTGTTTTCAATACGTGTCAATTGTCGCTATGTGCTTCGATTTGCTCCCAAATCCCCACTCTCTGTTCACACTCCATGTGGATTGTGTGGCAGGGAATATCTTCTTTTAGAATCACAACTTGGTGGGCACCATCCTCAAGTTTCTATAATGTCCAGTTACACCCATCACCCTCAACCAGGTGAGTATATTCCCAAAATTTATAGATGCAGTCCGGGATAGTGATCAATACTTGGCCTTTGACATGATCGATATCCTGAATTAACTAAACCAATGTATCTTTCTCTATTGACTTCATGTTCATTCTCATCCAAGGACTATAGGAGGGTGTATTTTCGTGTAGCCCATCAGGACCTATGGGGATCATCTTTATGGGTTAAAGAGGTTCCCTAAAAAATTAATTTTCTTCTATGGCGTATCACGAAAAGAGAATTATCAATGCATGAGAATGTGAGGTGCTCTGGTATTTTAATGGATTCATGCCTCCTGTACTGTGGAGGCCCAAGGGAGGAGAACTTTACCAACTATTCTTCGATAATTAGTGGGTACACCTTATGTTGAAGGCCTTGGGTGACTTTACAGGTGTTTAAATCGCATCATTGAGGGACCATCCCTTGCTGGACCAATGGTTCCATGGTTTCTGGGATGTTGGGATAGAGAGGAAATCCTCTGGCATCATCCTTACTTCAGTTTACTGGTGCATTTGGATGGCTCCGAGAAAATCGAGGTATGAGGGTTCTCTGACCACTGGAAGATACTTGGTGGATTGGCCAAAATTCCTACTTCTAGACATTGTTTGTGCTTTCAAAAAGTTGCGTGAGGCCCCCTTTTTCAGATCCCTACATGTGGGATTTACAGTTGGACATACCACTCTTGCTGGTCCCTAGGTTAGGTTGTTACCCAATTCATCTTGTTTGATGTTCAAATTTGATGGCTCAGGTTTGATGAATAGGATAAAGAGTGGGGTGTTTTATGGGATCCATTGGGATATGTGGTCCTTTCTTTCTCTGTTAACCTTGGTAGAGGCCACTCTCTCCGAGAAAATGATATATCTATGTTTTTGGGCATACAACTATAAAAATGTCATAAAATTGATCTTGCGGCAGTCGAGACAGACTCCCTCATCATGCATGAATCTATACATAGAAAGTGGAGCATTCTTTGGTCCCTTCACTTCATCCTGATAAGGTTCAATAGGCTTATCTTCAATGGAACTATCATCTCGAATACTTTGAGGGAGGTTAATATGGTTTCTGTTCATCTTGAATCCTTGTCTTCACAAGGAATTTGGGTCTTTCTCTCCGTAGACGTGCTCTCCTTCTCAATTGAAGTACAGAACCTGATTAGAGGCAAAACCCTAGGAATACACTTCTTTAAGCCTCCATAGCTTCATTGGGGTTTCCCCATATTACAAAGTGTTTTTTCTGCCTCTGATGGTTTCACCTATTTGGTATTTTATATAATAATAATGATGATTCCGATGATGATGAAGTAAACTTTGAGGTTAAAACACTATTTAATTTATAGTTTATGTGAATATTTGGGATATAGTGTTATTGAATGATTTAGTTTCGACATTGGGTATTACTGTTGAATTTTTATGATTATTATATCATATAATTTTATATTAATTTTGAGAATTATCCTACCATGTTCTAACCATTTTTGTTTTCGTTAATTATTAAAAACAAGATGAAAATATTGTTATTATTTTAGGGATTATGTGTTACTTTAAATATATATTTTATTGTTTCAGGCATTAAAAATTCATCCTGAATACACATCATTTGGAAAAGAATATTTGGTTGTGTGAAAATTGATTAAAGGATGAAATTTTATTCATTAAGTAAGTATATTTACATATTCTATTAGTCATGATGGTAAGATAATTCCTCAACTTGAGGAAATAGATATGGAAACAAAAATGTTAATATAGTACCTTAGTTTTTGACGAACTGATGGAATTTCTGATAATCACATATTTATATTTTTTAGGCCCTTACATTCCATTAATCAATCACTTTATTGTGATAAATGACCTCAATCAATCTCTATAAATTTTTATGCTTTTCTTCTATTTCCACCCATGTTCTCCAATATGGAAGCGTAGTCATGTGTTGTTAAATATAAAATTGTTACTTTCCTTTAACTATTATTTTGTGTATGTTTTATTAAATATTTTTATAATGTGTGTTTATAAAAAAGTACTTTCAAATGTATAACCTTTGATTACCAAGGTAAAATAAATTTATGGGGACACAATTTATTAAAGTGGGGAAGTGTATAACACCCTGAGAATTTAAAAGAAGAAAATTATATTCAAAAGCGTAAAGGACATGAAACACTAGGTTTATATTATATTACATGAAACAATAAGTTTAGATTCAGTTACACGCATCCCTAATATTTTTACATTCTATAGTGTATTAAATACACAACCCCGAACTTAAAAGACCCATGATGTATATTACCGTTATAACACAACCGTTAAATTGGTATATATGAATAATATTATCTAAATTATGAAATATATAAATTAAAAATAAAAAATATAAATATAAATTTATGACAAAATATAAATTTTTGATAAATTTTTGGTAAATAATCAATCAATTTTTAGTAAAGTTATTTTATTCTTAAAAAATATGTTTTCTTTAAAACTGATTTTTATTTCCTTTCATGAAAAAATATTATAATCAGATTTTAGAACTTCTAGAAATTTTTTTTGATAAAAATAACTTCATTTTTTTAATTTGAATACCAAAATTTACTTCGGGTGATATTTTGGGACTTTTTGGGAAAATTTGGTTTTTTAGTGAACAGTGAAAATCGATTTTTGTAAAAAGACCTATTTTCAATAATTTTAGTAACTTAAAAGTAATAATTTATTTTGAAAATGTTTTCAGGTATATTATGTAATATTTATATATATTTAATACACTTAATTACATTTAATCCATGTTATATTGGTTTTCAGTATAATTTTTTTTGGGTTTAAAACTGGTTTTTCTAAAAACTCCTTTAAAATGCATAATGTTTCTATATTCTAATTAATTAAAATAATACACAATTGGAAATGTATTAAATTAAACTTATATAATATATACTAGTAAATATTAGTTTATTTTCATAAATTTATTATTATTAATGATAAATTTAATTTAGAATAATATTTTTCTAAAAACCCCGTAGTCTCACTGCCTCTGTGGGATTAATATTAAATTCAAAATTTGAAAGTTATGTGAATTAGACATTGAAAAATTGATTCTACATTTGTAATCAGAAAAGTTTATAATTTAAAATAAATCAAAAATAAAATTTTAACATAATTATTAGTGAAAAGAGTTGAAATTAATTACATAAATTAAAGTAAATATGAGTTTACTTAGTGGTAAAACATTGAATATAAGGTAAAAAAATGAACCAAAAAATCTCAAAAATATCTTTTATAGCCATATATAGATATTATAAATTATAAGATCTAAAATATACCATTATATGTGCTCTCTGTTATTAGAAGAACATAGGTGAAATTCAATATTTCAAAAAAATTAAAAGTGTACCACTAAACTCACTAATAAAAGGCCACTACCCATCTTCCCCACTTTCATCTTTATAACCTATTTGTTTTGGAAAAATAATCCAAAAAACTTATAAAATGCCCTAATATCATCCTATAATCCCTAATTTTGGTATAAATATAACCAAATAAGTCCTTTTGTGCAACCCAAAAGGAGTTACCTGAAGAGGAGGCAACGTTCATCAACGAGTATTTTTGTGATATTTCATTCTACATCCCATTAAATTATTATTATATCATGATAATATATTAACCAAATTATCTTAAATATATTGATATGTTTTTATGTTAAGGTCACTACCTTTAACTACACGCACTTCCTTTAAATGGGTTATGAAATCATTATTCTTGTGTACGGTGGACTACCGCCCCACAAAATGATGTCATTCGTCTTTCCATTACCACCACCACAGATGAGTATGATGATATATACGAATATTAAAAATGATATTTATTACATAATTATACCTAATAAGTCATTATATAATAATAAAAATTTTACATTTCATTCCGAAGGGATACAATATAGTCTTCCCTGTGTACGGAAGACTACCACAATACGAAGTGATGTGATTGATTTTTCAGAAACTCATTAAATGAATGGTAATAAGGGTAATGATAATAAATATAAGTGATATACATGAAATATTTATGATAATAATAACATATTTATTATTTTTTAAATATAATATATCATTTTATTATGTTTTATCCCATTGAAAAAATGATACTGTCGTTTGTGGAGGTGTGGACTACCACCTCCTCAAAGTGATGTGATTCATTTTTTCACCAAAAGATCACAATAATGATATATATATATAATTAAATAAAAATATTATTTATTATATTATAATCATTATATTAATATAAAATATTACTTTATTTCTATAAGGATTATTGAAAATGGATACATTTCTCATGCGGACGTATGACCTACCATCTCCATGATCACAACATATGTTCATTTTTCATAACCATATTTCATGAAGGGATTAAAAATTATTATTGATTCATAAATATTATAATTTTTTCATGATTATTATTTGAGATATGTTTATATGATGACCTATTTGACCATAGTCAACCCACTTATGTCATTTTTTGGACACAAAAGCCGAATATGGTCAGAAAATCTTATGTGAACTTAATCAATTTAGTAATTGTATATAACATGTTAATAAGTGAAATATAAGTAATAATAAAATTAAAAAATAGTTATCATGAAATTATTATATTAATATAATTTTACTATCCAGGAATATAAAGACACACGTGACTAGTCAGACACAAGGTAAGAGTTTTCTCGTCTAAATTATATTTCTTTGAGATTTATGGAATATTAACCACTTATTTTTATTTTGTGGTGTATATAAAAAAGTGAAGGTATTTTATGACTAATAATTAAATTTATAGGTATTTACATATCAAATTTTGGTTCTATCTTATTTGGGGTTTATATTTTTAATGTTTCCAATGTAGGGATGAATTTTTTTCTCAATTTTACTTCTTTGAACATATGTTATTTTATGTGTCTATATTCTTTTATGAGGATCATACAATACCAATTGAAATGTTATATAATTAAAACAATTATTTCATTATAATAAATGTTTCATTTAGTCCTATTATTTCTTAGTGATTACGATTCAATGTTACCAAAGTGGTGAGAGTATTATGCTACAATCTCATCGTTTATAATGACTTTTTATGATTATACTTATAATGATGAGATCATATGATCTATATATGAATAAGATAATAAATTTTATTCCGTTAAATTTATTCATGATATTAAAAATAAATAGGACCATTTTTTCACTATTTGGTTCTATAAATTGTTGAGAAATGTTTTTAAGAAAATTTGACATTATTTCTCTCCTCGGTCGGAAATTAGTTTTCACCGAAAAAATCATTTTCTAAAAATGTTTTCATATTTTTTTCACCCTTTCCAAAATGATTTATTAAATTAATTATTTCCCATTTTTCTTTTAACAATTTTTTATCGATGTAATATTCTTTTATATTTCTAAACAATTCACCTTTATAAAATTTTTAGTATGAAAATGGAATGTTCTCTACAACATGTTTGAAATTAACCACCGACATGACCATTATTTCATTGAAGATTTAATAGAAAATTTACAAGGTTATTTTTAATGAAAATGTTTTCTTAATATTATGGAAATTATTTTTTTTGAAAATTTTAATTCAAAGAAAAGGATTTTAAAATAAAAGTATTTTCAAAATGTTTTATGTTTTAATAATTGATATTCAAAATGAAGAGGATATTTCAACAAGAAATGTTTTCAATGATATTTTTCTGGTATTTGCATTCATCAATATCAAAAAAAACTACTGTTAGTTATGTCCCATTTGGGATATTTTATAATTTACCATACTCATCCTTTATCTATATGGATTAATATTGCTTCATATATATTATTATGGAACCCAATGATTTTACATGGTTCAATCAAATTAAAAAAAATATTTACATGAAATCCAGTTCTTTTCCATGGGTTAATCAAGTTACAATGAGAACAATGACATTTTCTATGAGTTTTATGATGTGAAAAAATCTCTATGTACTTTATTAATGTTGTGGGTTATTTGATGTTATATATGATGGGTGCATCCATATAGCACCTAGTGAGCATGTTACATCTTATACGACAGGGAAACCTTGATCGTGTAAGGTGAACCCATTGTAACTTATATGATAGGGTGACTGGATAGTGATGGGTTATCCCGTAATAAATTATTTGATGGGGTAGCCTTGATAGCATTGGATGAGCATGCTATTTTTCAAATGATAGGTGCACCTAATAAGCACTCCAATGCATTGGGTAATGTACCTTTTCAGAGAGTCAAAATGGGTGGAGTTACTTGAGGGGTTCTTTTAGGGATTTAACTGACCAATAATTATTTTTTTATATGGGTTTAATATGGGTTATGATGAAACATTTTCCAATTAAACAACATGTTTATTTGATGCTTGTTATCAGTTTATAATTTTTTTCTATGATCATGATTGATATCACATAGATCATGATTACTGATTCATACAACACCTTCATTTTATATGATTTTATATTTTTTGATCTAGTTATTGATAGGTATGATTTATTTTATGATTTTTTCATTTTCAATGATTACGTGGTTATACCTTTATGCACTATTCATTTTCATTGATGACATTCAATTAGTAATGCATATATTTACAATTACTAATCATTTGAGCTCACAGTTATTATGTTTCTGTTTCCTTAGGATATTAATAAATGATTTTGAATGAATTATGTCTAGAAAGGTTTTATATAGATGATGGTGATGACTTAATGTGAAATAAGGAAATCTATATTAAGTGAGAGAAATAATTATTTGATGACTTGGTTATTGATTATGCTGGGTTTTTTCCAAATTCTCTAAGACTATAATCCTAAAATGTCATGGATAATGTATGGATCCAATATTTCCTTTTGATATTGTATGTTTTTTGATTGGAAAAGTGGTTCACCTCCATCAGCATCAAAGATGGAAATATAAAGTTTAGAATTTCAACACTGAATCTGGGAGTTTGGGTTATATGATGTTATACCATGTTTCCAACAAAAAGTAATTTTGGCAGTGTTCCTCTATGGTTAGTTAATACTGTCATAATATTCCCACAATGGTGTAAGAACCACTGAAATTATTATGGACACACACTTTGATTCAAGGATATAGGTAATACATGTTGTAACAAATTTGGAGGGGGTTTACTATTGGTATTGTTTGATATGATGAGACATAATAATATTTTTAGTTGAATGTAATTTTTAAATGGTTGGATAATTGTACATATTGGTGTCCATATGTCACAGAACACTATAATAACACTCCATTTCACCTTTAGACCTATATTATTGGATGTTGTGATAATAAAATTGATAAATATGGTTGAAAAGGATATGGTAAGTTCACTTGACTGTCATACTTAATTTTCATTTACTTTGTATGAATCTTTTACATGAATGGTGATGAATAACACAACATGTATGGTTGTTGACCTCTCTTACATAATAATGCTACAGGACGGAATGATCATGGATAAAGAAGAACGAGTTTCAATTTGTGAGATGAATGACCCATTTTTATTTGAATAATAGTTTATATAAATACATAAGTTTTATCCATATATTTATTTTGGGGTACATGACCAGAAACACCCCGTGATTATGTGGTTGTTCTGGTTGATGCTAATGTCTGTGGAAACTTGGGTTCGACTAAACCAACAACTAACATATTCTAAAATAATTTAGTACCAATTGTATTCTTAGAGTTGGATTGGATGCTATCAGGGTGTAATAATATGAGGGGGGTGGGCATTCCTTGAATACAAAAACCAACTTTTAGAGTCATGAAAAAGATCATATTTTAAAAAATTATGAATTTGATCGGGATGCTGAGTTTATTGAGAACGATTATCTAATTGATGTGGTTAATTATATAGTTTTATGGGCTAATCAATAGTGCAATGACACCATAGAATGTATCAATTAAAAATTAATTCATTTTCATATAAAATTTTAGAATTTAGTATAAAACCATAAGATTTTGTGACATATATTTTTTGAATTAAATTTAATCGTTTTTATATTTTTCTTTACATGAAACACCGATTTTAGCTTTCACTGAGCTAAATTGAAATGTGAAATATAAATAAAATATAAATATTTTATAATATAGTTGTCGCGTAACTATTGTAATGATGTGTATAAATAAGATTAAATAAATTATGAAAATATATGGGTTCAAAATCTATATAAAATTAATTAATTGGTGACTAATTAATTATAAAAGAATATAAAAACATTTTTAATATAAAGGAAATGTTTTTGTAAAAACTATATTCAGTACACAAATAGGTTTTACCCTAACAAATATATGAAATCACTTTTGGTGAATTATTTTTTAAAAAAAATTATATATTATATTTTAAATAAAATGTATAACATTTATATTATGTGTTTTCTAGACAAGATATAATAATAAATCTTATTTTTCTCTTAAAAACTACATTTTTCTAAAAGCTATTTTATTACATTTTGTGCACTTATTTTAAAATTAATTGCTGTCACTTGTATAAAATTTATTTAATTTTTTTTAAAATCACCATGTAATATTTATCTTAGGGGGATTTGTTTGATAATTTTCTACAAAGATAATTTTTTTGATGAATAGTGAAAAATACCAGTTTTTATTAAGAATTGTCATTTATTTTAAAGCAAATTAAAACATAAAAATTATATTAATATGGTTTTATAGGTAAAATTAATTCAATTATATATCTATTAATCCCATTTATGTTATTTTAGTCATTTTAAAATTGAATCCTTATATAAAAATTTTTTAATCCTTTCAACATTTTCTCTTCATAAGACCACTTTATCATGCGTTTATGAGATTAATTTCAAATTCAAAATTTTCTAATTAGGTGAATGGAATTTGGAAAAATGGATTCCATAATTAGAATAATAATAAATTATATTATCTTATAATTCTAACATAAAATTTTACCACAATAAGTAATAAAAATAGGCGCACTTATTTATCGTTTTTATGGTAAAATGGTTTTACCAGGGGTTAAACAAACAATATAAGGGTTAAAAATGACCCAAAACAAGTAAAATACCAATTTTATGGCCATTGTTAGACCTTATTTATTATAGGGTAGACAATTTACCAATGGTTTACCCTTTTTTGTATGAAAAATGTGGGTACATATTTTTCTTTTCAAAAATTATAATTGCACCAATCACCTCACTTATAAAAGGCCAACACTCTCCTATAATACTGACATATAAATAAACCTATTGTTCATAAAATAACTACCTAAATAACATAATTAATTACTTAATATTACACTCAAAGACTTATTTTTGTCATAAATACAACCTAGGTATGATTTTTGTGAAAACCAAAAGAAGTTATCCGAAGAAGAGGTGATATCCCTATCAAACATTTTATTTTATTTATTCTTCCACATCCTTAAAATTTTATTAATACTTGATTTTATAACATTCTAGGTATATTAAATATATTTAGGAGTTATTATGAAAATTTAATAACCCAAATCCTTCTCCTCTTCCATCAAATGGGTTGAGAAATTATTATCTGTGTGTACGACACACTACCACATCATGACCTGATGTTATCCATTTTCCATCACCACCTATCACGAATGGATTTAATGATGGATTTATTTTTTATATATATTATATGTATGATTTTATTATACTTCTTGAATAATTATATCTCATGTCACTTATTTCTTTCCATTATGTTGGTATATGATAACATCGTTTTTTGTGTATGGAGGACTACTTCCTTGTGAAGCGATGTGATTCATTCATGCTTTACATGGAAGGTAATAAGTGACATTTTAATGAAAATATGTGATATAAATGAGATAAAAATGATTTTTTAATGATAATATATTGTGAATCTATTTTTCATTATTTCCATTGGGGTAATATAAACAACGTTCATGGGTACGTATGATATACCGTCTCCTTGAATGATGTATTTCATTTTCTATCTATAGCTTTTATGGATCACTCTAAATAAATGTATAACTAATATATATATTATATTTATATAATTTATAATATTATTTATATTATAGAACCACAATCAAATTATAACGACCAAAAATAAAAACTCAAGACATATATGAAAAACAAATCAGTTATGGCCCAACACACGAGTTTACCAAGGAATTGTTAATCAACAGATAATAAAAGGTCATAAGTAAATAATATAAGGTATGAAATATATATATATATATATATATTTGTGTGTTTATGTTTATTTAATTTTTTTTAATAAATTTATATTTATTATATGTGAGGTTTGAACGTGTGTAGAGGAAGTCAAGACTTATGGTAATGGATTTCTGGACTCTTTTTTATTCCAAGGAGACATGAAAATTCACCACTAATTTATTTTTTGTGGTTTATAAAATAGTCCATTTACATGTTATATCAAGAATATAATTATTTTCATGATACTTAATGTTACATTGGATGTTCACATTTATTGGGTCTTATGATAAAATAGATTACTAATGTGGTAATGGATTTCTGTCTCACTTTTTACTTATGTGAGACACATTCAATATTCACCACCTATTTATTTTATGTGGCTTATATATTTACCATAAATATATTTTCTTATTATTAACAATACATTTATGGGAATTTACATATCCATTTAATAATATCTCTTTCATGGGGTTTAAAGTTCAAAAGTTAACAAAGAGGTAATAGATTTTTGTTTTAATTTTCATTCATTGAGAAATGTGTTATGAACATATATTCTTTTATGAGGTGTATATAAAATATATTTGACATGTAATGTCATGAATTAATTTATTCTCATGATACTATAAGTAATATTTTCCATTATTATTTTATGGGGCTTACAATTCAATGTTACCAAATTAGAAAGGGTTTTATATTACAATATCATTTTTTACTAGGATTGATCAGGATTATGGTTCCAATGATGATATCATATCATATATCTCTAAATAAAATGACTATTTTAGTTACCCTATAGTTATTTAATGAAACTAAATTCCCTTTATTTTCCTCTATTTATGTAATCAATAGTACAAAATAATGTTTTTAATAAAAATCACCTTTATTTCTCTCTTTTTTTAAAAACCCTTTTTCATCGAAAACCATGTTATCTAAAAATTTTATCAAATTTTTTAACATTATTAAAATGATTTATTAAGGTAATTTTCATCCATGTTTTGCTTTTAATTTTTTCAAGGAAAGATTTATGTCATTTTCCAAACAATGGATATTTGGAATATACAAAAAAATTTGAAAGGAATTATTATTTTAACATGTATGACATTAATGGAATTTCACCACATCATGAAAATTATTTTTATTGAAGTATTATTTATAAGTTATAAAGGTAAAATTGAAAGAAAAATAATTACAAAATATTTTATGATTTTTTTTTCAAATAGGAAAATATATTTTCTTTAAGAAATTATTCAAATGTTTTTTAAATACTCATTTATTAGTTTTAAAGTTTATTTTCAATGAAAAGGATTTTCCAAATTTTTTCTATTTTCAAAAGTTATTTTTATCAAATAAGAGAGGATTTTTTCCTCCTGAAATTTAATTAATAATTGTAAATCTTATTTTATATGTTTTCAAGGTTATTTTCAAAGATAATAATTTTTTAAATTTTTTATGTTTTATAATAATTTTTTCAAAGTGGAAAGGATATATTCCTTAATAATTTTTCCAACTGATATTTAAAAATAATTGTTTTATCTAAGATCACATCCTTTGATGTTACTAATGATTTACTGGGGATATTATTGAATTACAACATTCTTATTATTTCTATGTATGATTGATGTTTATCTTATTGAAATGTTTATGAAACCCATTTTCATTACAAGGGTTATGATGTGATGATATGACAAGTGTTTTATGATATTGCGGGACACATTAGTATGATTTTTATACTTATATGTGTGGGAACTATATTACCTGACAATTAAATGGGTAAATATTTATATCTCATTATATAATAATAGTAAACATGTTTATGGGTTTATCCACTATGGAAAAAAAGTAAATCCTGATCCACTATGGGAAATAACTGTGTCGTAATCCATAATAGAAAAAAGGTGATGAGTCCTGATCCACTATGTTGATGGTATTGGTATTTAATCTTTAAATATGAAATTATTTTTTATATTTATGTTGTTGATGCACTTTTATAACATGATTTTATGATTCGTGATTGATTTATGAAGATTTCTCATTTTTGTGGTAGAAATTTTAAGACATTATAATGTTTTCTTCCATAAATCTTGTTTATGATTTATAACATGTGGGGTTTGAAATTTTATGTTTTTTTCATGTTAAATTTCCCTTATTCTTATATTATATTTTCATATGATCATAAATTTATTTATATTATGTTTACAATTATTGAGAATTTAATCTCACCCTTTCTTATGTTTCCTTCCCCAGATTTTGAAGAATGTTTTAGGTATGGCATGCCTAAGAGAATTATTATGTGGGAAGTTATTTCTGAGATATGTAGAAGATATTTTATAAAATAAGAAAATTTTGTTTTGAGTATCCAAAGAAACTAAAATATTATGTTCCTCGGGCTTATATTTATGAAACATATTAAATATTTATAAACAAAGATGGGATATTTATATGATAAAATGTTGTTTTACAATAGTTGGTATGAGATGAAAGGTTATGTTAACATTTGGAAACTATGATGAGAAAACATTAGTGAAATCTCTAGGATTATTACTCTGGATATGTATAGGGATAATTCGAAGGATATGTTTTAGAACGAGTCAAATTAAAGGAAAATTTCCTCTAATTCTGGTAAAGGATCGACTAAGCAGTTTCCAAGAAATTACAATCCTATCTAAATACTAAAATTGAATATGGATCTAGAACAGATGTATATAGGGGAAATGACTCCAAAAATGGAACATTGAGATGGACTCAATCGTCACCTGGTTCATAAAATCAGGCATTGCAGCACACATTATTTGACATTATTAGGGGATATGATATTAAAATATGGAAACTCTTTATGAATCATCGTGAAGGATTTAAATAACGAATGTGAATAACCTAGGTTATGTGTAAGGTGTAATAGATTTAAAATAAGGTTTCATGATTTAGATAACTTATATGTTATTTTTCATGATTATCTAGTTCCACACAAATTTATTATAGTATGTTTTTTGTTTTTAGTCAATGGAAGGGACTGGAAGGAACTGGGTCAATGTTGAATTTGATAGAAAATGTTTTGATGAGAAAAAAAATGGGATGATAACTGGATTAAAAGATATTATGATTATTCCTAATTAGTTATCATTATATATGATTAACAAATTTTACCATAACTAACCCTCAGACTCAATAAATAAGATAATAAGTGATTTAGTTGAGAGTTCTAGTTGTGGATACCCTAGAAGAAATAATATTCAATTTCCTATATTTCAATAATTTGGGATGAAGAACCCATGATAATTATTTAGAGGAATGTTAAAATGTTTTGAGTATGGTAAAGAAGGGAATAATTCAAGTAAACAGAGTAGAAAATATTAAATTTTAGTTAATGAAATGGATAAGAATATTGGTATCCATAAAGTATTATAAAATGATGAATTTTTTAAATGTGTAAAGTATGAGAATTATGAAAATCAATATCCTTGGTGGACAAATCCTAAAGATAATTAGCAAGGTGATACAAGAAATGGTTATACTGCTGATGATGAAGAGACCACAAATTATATATGAAGAGAATGAGGTATTATAGAATAAGATGGTGAAGCCTAATTAATGGTTTAAGAAAGATGTATAATTATTTATGTGTTTATGTTTCAAAATTGAAGTATTATGAAATCTATAAGTCTTTAATTTAGGATTTGAATGATTGTGTTGAGTGGTGATCATATCCTAGAAAAGTGATTTAACGGCCTAGTGATATTTCAAGGAAAAAACATGATTAATGGAAATATAAAACTTAATATGTTCATGATTTTGAGATAATTATTTTTGGGATAAATAAATGATTGATATGGATAAATAAAATTGGATAATATATGTTACCTTAGATCAGATTAATGATTTGTTGAAAAATTTGGTTTTTTCTATCATAAATGGATTTTAAAACATATTTTCATTTAAAGAATATATCCTATAAAATATGTTTTATTTAAGTAATAAAAAATTATCTATGTTTTAAATAAGTTTTTATGGTAACTAAGGTCATTTCCATGTTTCAAGAGAATACATGATGAATGTATACATATGTTTAGTATGTGAAAGTTAAGATCCACTTCAAGTTATTTGGGGTATTAAAAATAATTTCATTTTGGAAATTTAGTAACCTTGTTTTTAAATTTTTTGATTTTAACCTTTTGTAAGGGTTATAATGTTAACTATTTATGAAATGAATTTAGTTGAAATTTGGATGAGGTTTTAGAGATTAATTTATCACTTCACAAAATAATTATTTTTCCATACTGGATAACTAGTGAAAACCATTTTTTTATAAATAGAGTTCGAATGAATATCTTATCATTCTATTATGGATCTTGTGATCCATTAGTTCTTCAAGTATAAAAAATCCATATTCATTTCTGGGAGTAAGATATGAAGTGGAAATTGAATAGAGGCTAACCAAAGGATGAAATTGTCCTTATTGATTCAGAAGTATTACTTCTTATTTTTCCATTCCTTTAGTGTTGGAAAACCCAAAAAAACTCTCTTAAAACATTATTTACTAACATTTAATGTCCCAAGTGTTTTAGTTTGTTTTTTAAAAAACATTACTTTTACCATAAAAAGAAAATGTTATAGTGTATTACAATTAAAAACATATCATTCTTCAATATGATTCATCAAATAAAGTATATATCTATTTAACTGGACTTACCTTTATTCTGACATATATATAATTTTTTTTATTTTCTATCATAGTAAAAAAATTCTTGACCATCAGACTGATTCTTGTACTGATACATTAGAGTAAACCTTATAAATGTTATCATATTAAAAAATGATAAGTATGTCCATCATACTATCATATGTTTATGATCCAAACATTTACCCTTTATTATATTTTAAGGAATGGTTTTATCATTGTAATGGTACAAAAAAAGACATCATCTATTCAGTTATGCCAGAATATTGTGAGATTTCAAAGATCCGACTATCCGAGTCTGTTGCAACAAAACTTGAACACTGAATGTTGGAGCTTCACCTATAAATAACATTTCATTTGATAAGTTTGGAGGTAATCACAATCAAAACTCAATCAGTCTAAAGTTTTCCCTACATGAACACCTCATTCCAAAGTGTTTGTAATACTTCAGAGAGTTTTAGTTCTAAGGAATCATTATCAGGGTTGTTTCCATTAGAATTAATTTTTTTTAATAACGTGTTAGATCATTATTACGATAGAGAGATTATGGAGATAGGATGAGGGTGAATATGATCCATAAAATCGATCAATTTTAGGGCTAGGAAGATAGGCTCGAATCATCATATTGATGGATACTAAGGATATTAGAAAATTTTTATTACAATCATTATATCGTGGGAATTACTGATAAGGAATGATAAATTTTATAACAACTATAAAAATGTGGATACCTTTTTTCCTGGTTATTAATGACCATTACTCTTATGGTCCAAATAATGTATTCTTTTAATATTTCTTGTAAATAATTATTACATTTACTAGCTATTGTATTTAGTGGTTTTATAGTCATGTTATTATATTCATGTAATGGATATTTAGTCTTCATACTTATGTTTTTATACTATTTTTTCTATTTGTGATTATGATAAAAACACATATTGATATAATCTGATCAACTTTGATGCCAATTCTTTCACTCTAATAATTAGATGATCTATAATTATAATAATATTAATTTAAGAGGAATTTTGTTTTGATTAGTTTTATATTTTTAAACAGTAATTCACCACAATATTGTAATTATATCCTTCTAATATACAATTATGGTCTAACAATTGGTATGAGATCATGTTTCCACTGCTTATATACTGGATGATTTTTTACTTTCATTACTTACTACAAGTTGTTTATGTTTTGTTATTTATTTTTTATTTATAAATATTTTCACACTAACATGTATTCATAGAAACTTTTTTTTATTATATTAATTTGGAATGTATGAATATTGGTTCTATTGATAGTTTGAATTATATCTGACCACCTATCATTGATTGGTATTACCTTGAATATCGCAGAGATAGAATGAAATTTTTTGGGATCAACAGTAGAGTTGACATTTTCTTACTAATTACTAGAAAATATAATATTTATCATAAGTATGTTTTTGATTTTACAAATGATGATAAATTATAATATCAATTCATCTGAAAAGTCAAAAATAATTTATTATATTCTATGATGAGGAATATCAATAGTCAAATATCATCTTTTAAATATTCTGACAATATTTGGAAGTAATTTTACTTAACTCATTTTTTTGTACATCCAATGTTATAGAAATAAGAAGGTATATTTTTAAAATTTATTATCAAGCCTTTTATTTTATACCTAGAGATACAATCGCAATGATGAACCAATGGTTTATGAATATTAAAATAGTTTACAGTATCTTGTGTAAAAAGGTATTGATGATTAGATTTTGGTTAAAAATATTATTGACATAATTCCCAATGAGTGGTAGTTGAAAATAACTAATGTGGAATATACAATAAATATTACTAATATTACTGTAGATGATTTTATTAGTACTTTAATATAGTAAAATGGAAGAATAAAAAAAGGTAATAAAAAATAATAGAAGGAAAATGGTGGAGTTTCATTTATAACAAAATCCATTATACCTTATAATGTTTATTAAGTATATAAAGTAGTTAAATCATCAAGAAAGGATTTTTTTGTTGATTTGGATTTAAGTTTATCCCCAAATTTTTAAAATGAGTTAGAAAATATGGTTATAAGGATAAAAAATATTTAAAGAAATAATTACTTTTAATATAGATATAAATATGCTTATGAGATTAAAGGAGAGAAGATGGATTCTGAGGTAACTTGTTTTAAATTTAAGAAAGCATTACACATTCAAACTGATTTTCCAATGATTACAAGGAAAGATAAGAAGGAAATAAATTCAAACATAAATGAAATTAAATCTTATACATCTAAGGGAAAGAATTTTTGAATGATTTTGACACATGGACTTCCAGTGGTAGAGATTCTTCTAAATATTTTTCTAATAATGAATGTTTCTGAAAAGGATCATTAAATTTTTTTCCAATGTACCAATGGTAAATCAATATCTCAATGAAAAGGTACTCATTGTTGAATCCATAACTAATATGTCCTTAAAACTAAATAATCCTAATGAAAAAATTTCTAAATCTTCTGATAAAGAATATTCTTAAATATTATATAACAAATTACCTAGTATTGGTAATGTTTATAGATTTGAAAAAATATTATAAAATAAAAATTGTAATATTTGTAAAAATCTTTATAATGCTAAAGATAATATTGCTAAGGAAAATTTGGGAATAAATCTTGTAACTAAAAAAATATCATACCTTATCAAATTATCATGATAAACATAATTTTGAAAAATTATCCATTTCAAATGATTTTGAATTTTTAATTTGATAAATTTTTTTTTTCAAACTAATTATGAAATACGTAGTTCCAAAACTATTACCAATGAGGATAATAATTTATCTGTAAAACTGAATTATAAAATTTCTAACTCAATGAATAATTTATCTATGTTTACCACAGGTAAAGAAAACATTGATAAAATTTATAAAAAAAATTAGACCTTATAATGATAATATCAAATGGGTTTTACCAATAAAAAACCTATTTTTAGAAACAATTACTTTTTTCCTAAAAGTGAAACTTTTATACTAAGTTAAAATGTTGTAAACATTGAATGAAAAAATATTATTTGAAAAGAGTAAAATATTTAGGGTTTTATAAGTCTTTTTTTTCTAATGAAATGACATATTCCCATAACAATAATGTTAGAAAAATGTGGTTACCCAAAATTATATTTTCTGATAATACCAGACCCATGAAGGTTTGGGTTATGAACAACTAATCTCTTCGTTTTGAGGAAAAGAAATAAATAACCAACAAAAAAAATATTTGGAACATGTATAGTGGCTCTTCCAAGAACATTACTGGAAATAAATATTTATTCAAGATGATAATCAAGATGAATGGTGACAAAGTAACTTTTCAAGATAATGCTCAATGAGAGATTATTGAAATAGGTAACGTTTTATTGAAGGAAAATTTGTTATTTAATTTTATTATTTTCTGTAAGGCCTAAGAAAAACCATATAAGAATAATTAAATTACTTTATGAAGCTAACATGTGAATTTTAGAAAAAATAAATATATTATACATAGTTCCAAAGATGAATTTATTATTTATGAAAATCGGAATGATAATGATTACACACCAAATATAAAATACCTTAAGAGCCAATTATTACATTGCCTTAGCTCAACGGAATATCAATCTTGGTTATGTAATATAATGTTAGGACACTGTAACATTATATACATAGTAATGTTGACAAGGAAATCACTATTTAAGGATCTATAAGAACTTAGTATTGATACTTCAAATGTTTATAACCCTTATCAATTTCGTAATAATCATAAGTAAAGTTCTAAATCTATTAGTGATGTGTGAAATTCCAATTCATTATATATAGTGCACATGGACTCATTTGGTCCTACACAAACTAGAATTATTTTTGGAAAATACTATGTATATTTCTAAATTGATGATTACAGTAGATATACTTGGGTCTATTTTCATATAAGAAAATATGAAGCCTTTTGTTTTTTAAAAAGTTTTTATCCAGAGTTAACAATGATAAAACCCTTCCTTGATAACTATTTGATGTGATCTTGGTAAAAATTTTGAAAATTCTATTTTTGAAAATTTTTGTAGTAAAAAATGCATTGAACTTAAATTTTTATCACATAACCCCCCATAGAAAAATGATATTATTGAAATAAGATGTTGAAATCTTCAAGATATTACTTGAACCATGCTATGTGAATACTCAATTACTAAACATTCTTGAGCTGAAGTTGTTAATACATCATAATATACTATAAATAGAGTTTTAATTGGACATTTTCTTACAAAAACCCATTATTAATTGTAGATAGGGAGAAAAACAAATGTTTAGTACTAAAAGTATTTGGTTTCAAAGTATTCATTCTGAATATTAAAGACAATTTACAAATGTTTTAACCCAAATATGATGAAGGAATATTTTTAGTTTATTAAACTTTAATTACAAATTATTGTGTTTTTAACAAAAATAAAAGTAATTTTGAAAAAATAGTGCATATTAAGTTTGATGAAACTGATCCCTTTTTTTTAAAATAACTTTAACTTACATACATAGATTATATTTCTAAAACTAATTTTCAACCATTGTCAGAAATTTTTTATCATAAGGAAATAACTTAAGAATTAGTTTATGAAACTATTTCATAAAATGTTTTCAAACTATTATTGAATAATATACTTTTGAAAACCTAAGAAGTTAGTTGTTTTTTGGGATTAATCATAGAGAGAGCTTTATTGGGGATGTTAATCAACTAGTTAGGACTATAATTCCATAGGTAATAGAATTTAACATCTATTATTCTTATCCCAATTTGAACCTAGGAAGCCTAATGAGGCTTTATGTAATGAGGATTGGATTAATGCTATGTGAGATGAGATAAATGAGTATGAAAGGATTAATGTCTTGACTATAGTTGAATGACGAAAAGAAACATCTATAATTAGAGTAAAATGGGGTTGTTAGAATAAATAAAAATAAAATTGAACAATAGTTAGAAATGAATCTGTACTTATTGCTAAATATTATAACCTACAAGGGGAAATAGATTATAAAGAAAATTATTCTCCGGTTGCATGACTTTAATCTATTCGAATACTTATAGCATTTTTAGCATTATTTAATTTTAAAAAATTTCAATTGGAAAAAATGTACTTTTCTTAAAGGATATGTTTTGTAGGATGTTTATGTCTAATACCACCTTTTTTGAATATAAAAAGAATCCAATTATGTTTATAAAATTACCATAGCACTATAAAAACATAAAAAATCTCCTAGATTATGGTATAATTGGTTAAATATATTTTTTTTATAAAATAATTTTAATAAGGTAGATGTGGATCCAACTATATTAATAAAATATTTCAATAAAAATATTACAATTCTAAAAATTTATGTTGATGAAATTATATTTGGTTCAACTTAAAAATCAATAATTGATTCCTTTGCAGATCTTATGAAGTTTTATGTTGAAATTAGTTTGACGGGTGAGTTATCATATATTATTGGTTTTCAAATTACACAATAACTAGAAAGAAATTTTATGTCTCAACATAAGTATATTAAATATCTTCTTAATAAATTTGGATATAAAAATACTAAAAGTATTAGTACTCTCATTGGTTCCAAAAAATACTTTAGATCGTGATGAGGCTGGGAAACCAGTTGATCAAATGTTTTTAGAGGTATGATAGGACTTTTAATTTACTTAACCGATAATCATAGAGATTTAAAGTCTTCATTATTATTATGTGAAAGATATCAAGCAAATCCAAAATAATCTCATATTAAGGTTTTAAAATGAATTTTTCATTATTTTAAGGTAACTATTGATTAAAGATTAATCTATTATTTAATAATTTTTAACTAATTTTTTTGGATATTGAATTTAGTGGATGTAGAATGGATAGAAAAAGTACATCTAGAACATCTCATTTCTTATGATATTATTTAGTTTCTTGTTCCTTTAATAAACTACACTCAGTTTCACTTTCCACTATTAAAGTTGAATATGAAGAATCTTGAAGTTGTGATGAAGTTTTGTAGATACAACACACTCACTGACTATGGCATGAGTTATAGTAAAACTCAAATATTTTGTGATAATACAAGTTTCATTACGTTATATTAATACCCAAAACATATCTCCCATGATAAAAAAATAGATATATGACACCATTAAATTGGGGTCACACTCTCAATCGAGGTATAATTTTATAATTCTTCAGAACATAAGACCAACTTGCTAATATTTTTACTAAATTCCTTAGTTTTGATAGATTTTAATACATTCAACATAATATATAAATGATCAATATTAAGTGATCATTCTTATCTACTTATTATTTACCAATATTATTACATTAATATACTTCTTTTCAGAGAGGGAGTACATATGTTTTTTATTTTTAAGAACATTCAGTTTTTATTAAACAATTTTAGTTTTATAAATTGTTAGTTTTTATGAAAAGTCTTTATCATAAATAGATTTCTAAAATAAAAATTTTATAAAAATTTTGGAGTCATAATTCTAAATTTTTATTTTCCAAGTGCTTAAATTTTTATAAAATTTCCACACTCAAAATTTTTTACAACCTATAATAATCAATTTTTTGTAATAAAGGTATCTTAATTAGATTTTCATAATAGAACGATCATAATATTATTTCGTAATAAACATATTATAATTAGTTCTTCATAAAAAAATATCATAATCAAACTTTATTACAAAACTATCATAATTTTTTTACTTTTCACAAATCAAGAAGAGGTTAATCATACTAAAGAAAATTGCCACTCCAAAAGGTACTCTTCTGTTATTTTAGTTTTTTCACTAATAAATTACTTTATATTATAATTTATATTGGTATTATAATTTATTATGTAAAAAAATTTATTTTTTCTATCAAAATTTTAAAATATTTCCTAATTAGAATGATTCTCAATCTAATAAAAGTTTTTAAAAAATTTAGAGTTCAAGTAAACATTAATTTTTTTTATTAAATCATAGATTTTAGAAAAAAAATGGTTTCAATGTCAATCATTTATTTGAATATAGAGGTTGAACCAACAACTCTATTACCTATATAAGGGTGGTACAACCATTTTCCCACACCAGTGCTTAATTTTTTTCTCCTGATTAATCATACCCCCCTTCAAAGCTATAAGTATGATTCTTTTTATTTTTGTATGATCTTCTGTCCTAGTTCTCATTAAAATAGAAAAAAAATATGATTATAAAAAATGGAATGTTTTTACAGAAAGACTTATTGATAGATATTGGTTTTATAAGTTTGACGTTACTCAAAAAAGTATAATATCTTTTCAAGGTTGGGAAAGTTATTGTGTAGAGAAGAACGATAACTATTTTGATCTATATTATCCTAAGATGGATCAAGAATTTTATTCTTCTGTTTTGTTTAATAAAAAATATGGTGAGAATAAAGTTTCATTTTCTGTGTTTGGAAATAGATATAAGCTTTAAGACAAAAGAGTAGTGGAATTTCTTAGAGTTCTTTCCGATGGAGAAGCATATTTACCTTTTCACAAGTTACTGTAAAGACATGGAACCTTTCAGAAGAATAACGATGCAGATTATTTTTCTCATTCCATGAGAATATATGAAAATTTTCACATTTGTCTCTAAAAAATATAGTAATTCTTTATGAATGCAGGGATATATTATCTCTAAGAAGGTTTATAGAGATACATTAAAAGTTTCTGATGTTTTTTCTATATTTATCGGTAAATATATGGAAAATAGACTTATGAAGTTGTTTTCATTATGGTGGAAAATATTAAAAGTGACTCAATTAAGTCAAAGATTATTATATCTCACCCTTTATTAATAAGATAATTGTTAAATGAAGGGATCTTTTTAAAGTTTATAATAATTCATACCTAGTTTGAGAAAATATTTCATTTATTAGTGAAGATACAATATCTAGAATGAAATTGGTTTTTGTTTCTAAATCAAAATAATTTTTTGAAAAAATTGATGGTACTGAATCAGAGGCACAACCATCAAGGAATGGTGCGGAATTTAAGAGTAACATAAATTTTGTATCTTCCGAACCTATGAAGAATAATAATGAAAAGATAATTTCTAATGAATATTTCAAGATGTTTTTGTTACGTAAATCTCTAAAAAAACTAGGGGATATGGAGTTTGGTCTTGATCCTATTAATAAAAGTCTTTGAAAATGCAGACTACAAAATAGTTAGAAGAATAAGAGAAAAGAAATAAGAACAAGAAAAAGTTAGATAAATTAAGTGTGTTTGAGAGATTGTTGAAAGATGTTGAAAATTTTTCTGAGTATCATATTCTTTTGATCTATCATACCGATCATGTCATTCCGAAAGCTAGAAATATTTTTAATGAACCTTTTGTTATTCCTATTGATATTATTTCAATGGATAACAAGGAAAAGGGAAAAAACTTTTGAATAACTGGTACCTACCATTCCAGAGAATGAATATGTTTCAAAATGATTTGGAAAGGGGGTTTTAGGAATAGCTAAACAGTTAGAAGAATAGATTGAGAAAAAAGATATAGAAGAAGGAGAATAATATTACGAATAAAAAATATAAGAAGAAGTAATATAAGAATAAGTAGAAGAATAAGTAAAAGTGAAAGAATAATAAGAATAATAATAAGACTGGGAAGATAAATAAGTGGATGATGATGAAGAAACATAGGCAGATAAAGGGTCAAATGAAATGGAATCACTGAAATCAACTTCATCTTTATTAGATTTATCCTATATGTATGACAAGGATGAAAAATCACCACTATAAGAATAAAATAAGTCGTTAAAAAATAGGAATGAAAGTCATCCTAAAATGAATAAAAACAATATTAACATTCTCAAAAAAAGATTCTAACAACTTTGAATCCAATAAGGATGTGTATGTTGTTAAAATATTAGACGATAAAAATGTTTTAAAAAATCGTAAATAGAATGATGATAATGTTTCCAAACCTAGTGCTGAATCATTAAGACTAAATCCTCCGAAACCATCTTATGGTTCATCATATTTGGAGGTAACCATTATAAAAAAGGTGTTAATTATATTTTCCTATCAATGGAATGGTTATAAGACACTATTCCATATTTTCTTAATCTTTAAAAAAGGTGTCAAATTATTTAATACAACCATAGTGAGAACTCATAATTGTTGAGAGTACTATCTGAATCATTCATCTGTATTGATAAATAGTTAAGAAAAGTTCATAAAAAGTAAAAGACTCAAAAAATATCATATAATTTTACAGTGAAGTGTTCCAGCCAGTTGGATAATGATATTCAAAAACATGATGAACAATTTGTTTATGTAAAGATAATTTTATTATAAATAAAAGATTCCATGAACAATTATCCTTAAATATGTCTGAAATAGTAATGTTTGTTGCAGAATTAAAAGATTCAACTGATGATTGGACAGAGGAAGTAAAATCCTTAAAACCAAAGGTATAGAATTTGGATTTGAGATTATATATCTTAGATCATGTGAACCTGAAAATTTATTTCTGAAGGAAGAGAATAAATAGTATTTTTAGGTGATTGAAAAAATTAAAAATAATGTTTGGTAGTAGTTCAATCTAGAAAAAATCATTGTGAATCCTTATAAGGATCTTCATGATTTCGAAAATATGAAATATTTTATTAAAAACATTTTTAAGGAATATTTATATTTTAATTTGAACTCTTCATGAATATTATGTTAAACATTTAGATTATTTTTTATTAAGAAATAATATTCATGAAAATTTTATTATTGAATTTTTTTTCCAATTACAATTGGATATATGTTATTTCATATTATTCATGGATGATTATTTAGTTCAATTTATTGATTTGTATGTTATCTTTTCTAATATCTCAAGAAACATTGGATATATGATATTTCATATTATTGTTTAAGAAATAATTTTTCTAATACTTTCCATCATATTTTAAAAGAGTTACAAACTCAGGGGTATTTAATTTGTAAGGAATAACATCAAATTTCTTAAAATAACAAAGTGATATAACTGTTTTGAGTTATTATAAATTTATATTTTGTGTTTTTTTACTTTCCAAACAGTGTGAGATTGTTGATTCATAAGTTTTAATTCTTACTTTTCCATTCCATTAGTTTTGGAAATCACAAAAACTATCTTAAAACATTTTTTAAACGTTTTTATGTCCCAGGTATTTTAATATGTTTTTATTAAAAATGTTACTTTTACCATTCATATAAAAATTTATAATGTATTACAATTATAAACCTACCATTATTCAATATGATCCATTAGATTGTGCATGCCTATGATTAATTGGAATTATCTTTATTTAGAAAAGTAGTTAGATTTTTGTCTTGTCAATCATATTGGTAAAATTAATGACCATAAGAACAATTATGGTACTGATACATCATACTAAAACTCATAATGATTACTGTATTGGAAACTTATAAGGAAGTATATCATACTATCCTATGTTTTTTATAAGAATATATAGAATATTTTCTATTATGAAGAATTATTTTATCATTATAATGGTGCTAAATCAAAACAAAGTCATACATTTTTGAGGTCAGAATAATACAAAGTAACACAAGAGGGGGGGATTGAGTCTTTTTATGAAACATCCAATTTATCACTTTTGAAACCCCCTGTCATTTATACGAATATACATTGTTTTTTCAATTTTAAATATAAACAACAGATAATAAAAAGAAATAAAAAAAATTATAGAGGTTTTGGGAATAATGATCCCCTAGTACACTCCACCAATTACTCTCTATATGCGCTTGGTGAATTTCACTAGCAAGGGCCTCTTATCATAAGACCATAAACCAAAACTATCTGCAGGAAGATGAAACATATATAAACAAGGATAAAAACAGAGAATCCTAGTTCATTTACAATGAACCCACTATCCATAGCTTTGATCGAGAAGTTGATACCCCACTATAACTAGGTATTATTAGTTGATAATCTAACAAATAAAAAGATGTTGATTTAATGTTACACGATGATCTTTACAGTTTTAGCAGAAGAAATTGATAGTAGATGAATCTCATTCTTCAGAAAATAAACCCTTTAATAGATGGTAGTCCTGAAGTGATTTCAACTTCAAATAATATTCAATAAATGTAGAAAAAATACAATTAGTAAACATACAATTGTATGAGATATAACAAGTATGTCTCCAAAGTGTAGTCTCTTTGGAAAAGTTGATTGTTCTACATAGTAACTCTATGAAAAGATATTCACCATATAGTAATAATTTATTAAAATATGTTACTTGATTATATGTCTCTTGAAATTATACTAAGGTAAAATATATATATTATAAGGTTTTTGTAGATATTCTAGATCCAAAAAATTAGGTATAAATATCATAAAAATTAAAATAATAATTAACCAGGGGAGGCGTGACAACTCTTAAAGATAATAGATAATAACTTTTTAGAATTCAATTATCTAAAACAATCCTAACAATATTTGAATCTAAATAAAATGAGGTTTAAAATAGTCTATAATAATGTAAATACAGTTGTAGAAATCTGAGATAAAATCAGGAATTTATATCTCTAAGGATGAAAAGTGAAACACATGGTTCCTTTGAAAAATGAAATAATACCAATCGTAGGGTTAAAATACATATAATTCATTCTCTTGATTTAAAGTTGAAAATTTAATAATGATAATAAAATTATTGTTGATGAAAGATATGTTTGTGTCTCCAAATGTAGTGTTTCTTACTAATTTAGGGTTCTTTAACCATATTTTTTCTCTTTAAAAACATAAGGTTTGATCAAAATATAAGGTTCTTTATCTATATATTCCATCAATAAAGGGGGTTGATTATCCATATGAACCTAATTCTAACATAATATTGAATACAAATATAAGGTTCTTGATCCATACAGGTTTTCCCAAACATAGGGTTTATTCCTTTCATTACGTTTTGAATATAGGGTATGAACAGTGTCTCCAGAATACCCATAAGAGCATTCTGAACACTGTAAAAAATATTTGGAGAGAATTAAAATATTGAATATAAGTATATAATAAATATGTTATTTTATAATAATTTTATAAATACAATTAATTAAATACTATTAGTAAAATAAACAAGGGTATTTGTGATCATCAAAATCAATTAATATTTATAGAGTATTTTTGATACAATACGTGACCAAAAATCTCCCCCATTTTAATATAAGAAAATACATAAAATAATTAAAAAATATCAAATTTTGTAAACCCATTTAATGAAAATATTTAAAAATTATATTTCAAATAATTATTTAAAATTAATTTAATTAAAATTAAATGTTATGTTCATCCAATTTTCTCCCCATTTTTGTGATATCAAAAATAAATTATAAGAAAAAATAATTTATTGATTCTAGTAGTAGAGATAAAAAATAAGAAATGATAAAGAGACATAAAATTAATATAGAGAAAGTAAGAAGAACAAATCTTGAAAGTTTATGATCAGATCTAGTGATGTGGGAGGGCCAAAGGGAGAAGTATTGGCTTGAATAACAATTCCATTAATAGATTTAAATTAGCTCCCAAAATACTATTTTAGATAAGAAAAATATGTTTTGGAAATCGATTCATATTCGATCATCCCAATTTAATCCAACATGTCTCTTTTAAATGCATCAAAATCTCTTTTTGACACAGAACTTTCATTGAGATCCTGAAGATGATTCTGAACAGAATAAATCTCTATCCTTGGGGTTGATGAATTTTTAAAATCAATAAATGATTTTCTTGATTCCTCTATCACATATATAAGATTCAAATTATCTACCCAAGCCTTGTAAAACATAATCACAAGATCATCAATATGTTTTTTATCATTCAATTAGATGTTACTTTATCTAAATTAATTGTTTTACCCACACCTTCAACAATTTTAAAATGATTAGTAGAATATTTCTCTTCCAACATTTCACTTGACTCAGAAATACCTTCAAGGACCTCTATCATTTACTAGGATATTGATGCAGGTCTTTGTCCCTCTTGATCCTCAACATGATCTATTTCTTCCAAATGAATTGAGTAAGTTTCATCTCTAGATCCTAACACTCGGTTATAAATAATTTTTTATTATATATTCCTTGTATTTAGAACAATTTCCTCTTGAACTTATTCTTCATCATTTTCTCCAAAAATGTTTATTATATCATATCATAGCTTTCAATGGGTTTATTTTGTAAAATCTTCTATTCTGGATTCTCCAACATCTTCATTTATTTAATCAATTTTATCCCCCTGACAAAAATATCCATAAATATGTTGGTCATCCGCACCAACTGGCATAAAATTTCCATTCACAATACTCCAATAAAAACAAAACATTCTTAGATTACTATCATTTAAAACATTTTTTTGATGATATTTAACTCTTGAATTAAAAAGACATATCATGTTATTTCTAAACAGGATAAGAGACAAGATCCCTCCATAAGGATAAAGTGACACCAATTACTATGAGTGGAAACAATTATTTATATACCTAAACATTTATATAGGAAAACTAATCTATATTTCACAGAATAATAAAAACATAATTTACATATATGAGTACAAGATTTCCTCTATCTCGGCTACTCTTAATGAAACTGTATTTTGAATAAAATTTACTAAAAATTTATGATCTGGTTAAAGATACTTAAAAATAATTTTACTTATATATTTTGATCCAAATATGAATAAAGTAATATCTTTAGTCTTATGATCTTGATTTCCAATTGTTCTGTGATCAATGTGGAATACTTCATCATGATGGTGTTTCAAAATTTGAGCAATTTAAACAGAAGAAATTGAAAATTCATTATCTTATATCCATGAGGACCTAATATATTATATTCCACCAAAAATAAACTATAATATACTGTATAAGTGTTTCAATTATACCTTGTAATGAAAATATTATTTATCCTTATTGAATAAAAATTCCAAAACATGAAATTCTAGTTATTTCTTGAGAAGAAGATTGATTTGGTACAACCTTTTGAATTATACAACATTTACAAAAAGAATATTTTATGAGGAAACAAATTTATGATTTAGATCATTTGGTTCTCCTTCCTCAGTTCACTTGGTCTTCATGATTTATAAGAATCTGAATGTTGAGGGTTTTTAGATTCTAGGGTTTAGGAGAAAGATGAGTATTTTGGAAGATAAAACAGTTCAAAAAATGAATAGGTAAGATAAGTCGAAGGGTTTTATGACAGATGATTATGTGATCTTTTTTCTCTTGACGATTACATAGGTTAATCATTAATTTTTAGTTTTTTAGAACACACAATTTGAAATTAATGATGAGATAAAATTTATTTAAGAAAATATTTAAAATAATAAAATTGAAGTAGATAATAAAATAAATAAAAAACAATAGTAAACCATTTTAGTAAAATTAAATTAAAAATAATAATAAATTAAAAAAATATTAATTTGAATAAAATAATAAATATTTATTTAAAATTAAATAATCCTAGCTATACCTTAATAAAATAAAAATTTGCAGTAGGAAGTGGTTTAGTGAAAATTTTAGCTAATTAATATTTGGTATTAAAAAATTCTAAAGATATATCATTTTTAAGAAAAAACTCTATTAGAAAATTTTGTCTTAAATCAATGTTATTAGTTATAGAATGACCTATAAGATTTTAAAAAATATTTATAGCAATAGTATTATCACAAAAATAGTGATACTATTAAAATTTAGTCCAAAGTACAATATTGTGTTTTTCATCAACAATACTTTTACAAAATATTTTCCAGAAGAAAAGTATTCTTCCTCAGCTATTGATGTGGAACTGAGAGTTATTTCTTACTCAACCATGATACTAAATATTTCCAAAAATTGATAGGTTCCTAAGGTGATTTGTCTATCTAATCTATATCCTCTAAAATCAGTATCTAAATATGAAATAAACATAAAATTAGAAATTTTGTGGTAAATGAGTGATTGAAAAACCATTCATTTTAAATATCTAAAAAATGTTTTAACATCAATAAGATGGGATTATTTTGGACTCTACTGAAATCTAGAAGATAAATATACATAAAAAATAATTTCTATTGAACTATATGTAGGATATAAAAACTACCAATCATACCATTATATAACTTTTTATCCACTTGTTTTCTAGCTTCATCCAAATCAAGTTTTATATTGGTACACATAAGTATTTTATATGTCTTGATATTTTAAAGTCCAATATTTTCTAGTAAATCAATAATATTTTTATTTTTATTTAAAATATTTCCATAATAATTTTTATAAATATAAAGTCCCAAAATTATCTTTCTTCCTCCCATCATACTCCTTTGAAATTATTTTTTTCATTAATTTTTTAAAACAAGAAAAATATTATTATTAGTTGAACCAAAAATAATGTCATCAACATAATTTTGAACTAAAAAAATATTAGAAAAAACTATTTTCTTAAAATGTGTTTGATCATCCAATTGAACAATAATTTATTTTTTTAAAGGGAAATAACTTTATCTTTCATACCGATCTCTAGATTCTTGTTGGAGACCATAGAGATCCCTAGTAGGTTTAAAAATATAATTTGGTTTTTGAGGATTTCCAAAACTAGGAGGTTGTTCAAAATAAATTTACACAATTAAATATCCATTTGTAAAGGATTATTTAACATATATATGATATAATTTAAAATCCATATGAGATGCCTAAGCTAAGAGGATTATTATAGATTCTAATCTATTTAGAGGGGAAAATATTTCATCATAATATATACCTTATTATTGATTATATCTTTTAGATACTAATCTAGATTTATTTATGGTTTTGATACCTTGATAATCCTATTTTTTTCTAAAGACCCACTCCGTTCCTATTACTAGACAATTGGTGGATCTCTCTACTAGTTCCCAAACATCATTCATTTTGAACCAATTTACCTCCCCATTCATTACTTGTATCCATATCTTATATTCTAAGGCTCTTTAATATACATATGTTATAATAGAGATAGAAAGGTAGAAAAATATGCTAGGTTTTCCTAGATTCCTTATTGTTTTAATTTATGAATCTAGGTCTCCTCTAAAAGTCTCTAGAGGAGTTTTATCCATGATTCTTGAGTGTTGTAAAAGGAAACTTTTTGTTTATTCAGTTTCATGATCCTATGAACTAAATTAAAGGCTATTAATATTATTTAAAAAAATAATCTTTAGAGTTTTCAATTCCCATTTCATCAAAAGAATCAATAACTTCATATGTTTGATCTTTATCTGTTGTGAAAGGGTCAGACTCATCAAAATTCACATGAATTGATTTTTCAACAATCCATGACTATTTATTAAACACTCCACAAGATTTAAATGTAGTATAATATTCTAAATATATTCCTTAATTAGATTTTATATAAAACATAGAAATATTATCCTTAGTATTCAATATATAAACCATGAATCCAAAAACATTAATGTATTTTACTTTTTGTTTTCTATTATTCCAAATTTCATATGGTGTTATTTTGAAAATAACCCTTTTAAAATTGTATTCATGATTTTTCAGGCTGTGATTACAAATTCTTATCTAAAATATTTTCGATGAGTGTATTCATTTAGCATAGTCCTTTCCAATTCTTTAATAGTTCTATTTATTCATTCTAAAATTCCATTTTGTTGTGGTGTTATTAGTGAAAAAAGTGTTTTTAATACCAATACTTAGAAAAAATATTAAATTATTGATTCAAAAATTCTCCACAATGATCACTTCATAATATAATTATTTTGAATGCTTTTTTATTTTGAAAAATTTTAAAAAAACTTTCTAAAATAGTGAAAACATCACTTTTGAGTTTTAGAAAATATACCATAGGAAATCAAGAATAATCATCAACTTAAAAAAAACATATAATTTAACATCCAAACCTTGATAATCATGATAGTCCAAAAAAATCTATATGAATAAGTTATAATGGTTTATATGTCACAATTTGTTTAATAGACTCGAAAAAAGATTTGTGTTGTTTTCTTATTTGGAAGACATCATAGAATCTATCATTGACATATTTAAGACGAGGTAAATCATAAACTAACTCCATATTAGATAATTTATGTGAAGCATAAATAATACAATGACCATGTATCCTATTCTATATCCATGACTCATTTGTTTTAATAGTTAAAAAATTAACTTTTTTTCATTCACAAAGAATTTAAATCCAAGGTATCAACATTAACAATTGTTGGTTCTCTAAACTTATGCAGTATTTATTTAAAAACTGAGAAGGAATTGTAAGAAAAATCCACATAAACCCATCATAAAAAAATGATAAATTCTTATTAGATTTTTCTATATACCATTCACATAGAATAATTTGTTTTTGATATAGTCATTAGATCTCCAACAGTTCAAACTTCAACAATCTTTCCTTTTGCATTATCACCAATGTTGACTAAACCTATACTTATTTGAGTTAATGTATAAATGTTGTATGAATCTCCACTAATGTTCCTAGACCTTCCTTTTTCCATATACCATATGGATTTTCTATTCCTTTGTCCTTTTTTCTGACAAAATTAATTTAACAAATGTTTTTTTGGTACTCATATCTTCTTGGGTCTTGTAGTGTTAGATAGAAATGATCTAGGAACCTAGATCTACATTATTTTTCAATAATTTATATTACATGCTTCATAAAAATTTTTATAAATAAATTATCTTTTAATACAACTAATTTGAGTATTTTTCAAATAACAATTGTATGTTAAATGGCCTTTTGTTCTACAATGATAACATATAACATTTTTCGATTTGGGCACAAAATAATTTTTATTTAATTTTGACTTGTCACCCTTGCTTCATATTTCAAATCAATCCTTTTTAATGAAATTATATCAAATAGTTTAATTATAAAATTTTTCTCCATTGGTAAAAGTAATTATGGTACTTTTATAATACTTTGAATTATTTTCCAATTCTTTAATCCTTTTTCTCTTGATTAATACAGTTTGTTGTATATGAGTTGAATTTATCAACAAGTTCATTAGGTTGTTTTACAAGAGTGTCTCATTCACTTAAAACAAAATTATGAATATATATTAATGAATTGTACATATTTATCATATAATCATATTATTCTTCTAACATATAATAATATGAAACAAATTTATCATTCGAGAAACTACCAGTATCATAATTAGATGAATAATAATTTTTTACCTTTTCTACCTCATCCATAAATCAAATGTTGGATTTCAGTTTTTGTGGATCATTCTTAGAATCATATTATGATGAGTTAAAGGAGACTTAAGAAACATTCCCCATAGCCTTCATGGATATTTTTTCTTTTAAACTGATAGTTATTATTCTTTTGATACCTTATATATGTTATTTTTCTTTCATATTTCAGTGGTTTGAAATCAAGTTTGACATTTCCCAATTTCGTGCATTCATAGAATCAAAATTCTTTAGATTTTTTTTCATATTTCTTAAAGGAATTTCTGAATCCTCTCTTCTTCTTGTAAATGTTTCTAAACTTTTTGGCTAGCTGAGCCAGTTCCATTTTAGAATCTAATGAATCAGAATTCTCCACTATTATGTCTTCCTGTTTTATTTTTTTCTATGGTTTTGAGAGGTTACATTCATAAAAGTATTTTTCATTTTCACTAAAATTTTAGGATCTTCAACTTCATCTTGCATCTCAGCTTCATACACAATCTATTCCCTAGTTGGATCCTGAATTTTCAAATCAATGATAGGTGATTATTGGAAAATAGGAGCAGATATTCCAATCTATTTCGAAGGTAGTACTCTAAGTACATTCAATGTTTGATCAGATTGTTTGATGTGTTCTCCCTAGGCAGTAATATTATTGAAAATATCTATAATATTTTGGTTCATTTGTGTGATTATTTCATTATATAGTATTCTAAAATTTACAAATTTTAGCTTTGTTGTCACATTCCTCATCTATATAACGTTGTATATTCCTTTATAAGAAACTAAAATGTTTTCCATCATCACATAAGCAGTAATGAATTATAATACATGATTAAAATCATCTGGTCCAAGAACACATATAAAATAATTCATCACTTTTTAATTATTATCATACTCAGATTTTGTTTCTACATCCAAATTCTCTTGTTTTTAGGAATCTTATAAGGTGTAATGATTTCTTTGTAAACATTGAATCCTATATTTTTTAAATTGATAATCATCTGTGATTTATAGGACCCATAATTTTAACCATTAACGAATTGAGCAGTCATCATATACATTTCTTCTCTTTGATCATCCATTTACATATTTATATAGACCATATACCTTTATCTTTCTATAAATTTATCCAAAATATCACCCATAATACCAATTTTTAGGTCGAAATAATACAAAGTAACACAATAGTGGTGATTGTTTCTTTTAAAAAAACTTCCACAATTATTAATTTTGACACCCTCAGTGATTTATATGGATGTGTAGTGTTTTCCACTGCATGAAATATAAAAAAAAAGATAAATAGAAAGAAAGAAAGCAATGTTTTAGAGTGGTTCAGGGAACAAATATCCTCTATCACACTCCACCAATCACTCCCTCCATGAGCTTCGTCAATTTCACTCTAATGGTCCTCTTATAATAAGACCATATATCCACAACCTATTGCAGGTAGGTGAAACATTTACAAAAAATTATAAATATAGGTCCTTATGGAGATTTTATAATGAATTAGTTATACATATCTTAGATCAAGAAGCTGATAATCCACCATACCTAAGTACATAGAGTTGATACTCTAACCAACCAAAAGAGTTGGATTTGAAGGTACATGTTTATCTTCACAATTGTAGAAGAAAAAACATACAGTAGATGAGTCTTCTTCTTCAAAAAATAAATTATTCAATAGAGGGTAGTCCAGAAGCGATTACAGTTGCAAATAATCATTAATAAAAGTAGCAACAGATAGCGGTAGTAAACTTATAGTAGTACTACATATAACATGTATGTATTAAAAGTTTTGTCTCTTCTGTAAAGTTTATCATTCTTCATAGAAACACAATGAGAAGATATTCACCAGTGAGAATATATAGATCATAAGGTTTTCTATGATATTCTAGATCAAAAAAATATCATGAAAGATCATAGAAATTTAAATATTAATTGACCAGGGGAGTCAAAACTTCCATTTAGAAAAGAATTGAATATCTTCATTGAATAAAGTTCATGGAATCAATTGTTACGAGCATTTAATCATTTGAAAAAGTGATTTAAAATATCCTATATTACTGTGAAGATAGTAGCTGTAATCCTAAATAAAACTGTGAATTTAAATCGAATATGTTTGAATGTCAATCGTTGGGTTCCTTTACCAAATAAAAAAAATAAAAAATGTAGGGTTCAACTACATTGCATTCATTCTCCGAATGAAAATTTTAAAACCTAATGTCGATGAACCATACGTTTGTGACGGAAAATGTAGGGTTCCTTACTTATATAGGTTTCCTTAACCATACATTCTTCTCTTTTCAAACATAATGTTCTATTAAAATTTAATGTTATTTATCCACAGATTCTTTTAAGTAGAGGGTTTATGATCAATGTACAACTTCTTATAATGTATGTTGGCATACAAATTCAAGGTTCACGATCCATACATTATATCCAAAGAGTATGGTTTATTCCTTTCATTACGTTCTAAATGTAGGGTGTGAAAAATGCTTCCAGAATACATTTAAGAGAATTCAAAACACCTTAAAAAATATTCCATGAAAATTAAAAGCTTGAATATAATTCCATAAAAAATAAGGTAGTTAATAGTTATTTCTTGAAATACACTAAAAGTAATATCATTAATTATAAACAAGGGTATTTGTGAGAATCAAAATCAATTAAAATGTATTTATTATTTCTGAGAAAAATATATGCCCAACAACATTTATTTATGCCAGAATATTGTGAGTTGTCAAAGAGAGAACCGTCTCATGCCATTGTAGAAAACTAAGAAATATGAATGTTGGATATTCACATATAAATAGAATGTAATTTTATGAGTTTGGAGATGATTACATTTGAAACTCAATATGTTCGATTATCATTACGATCATGGGATTCTGAGGATTAGAAGATGGTGAATCTGATCCATCAGATCAAGGTATTCTAGGTCTAAGAAGATAGATTCCGATCATTATATAAAATGTGTCTAAGGATATGAATAAAGATATTATTATTTTCATCATATTTAAGGATTTACTGATAATGAAAGACAAAATTTATAGTAAGTATAAAACTGTGGATACCTTTATTAAAGGTTATTAACTAACTTTACACTTACAGATAAATGTGTGTGTTATTTTAATATAGTTTGAATATCATTCTTAAATTTACTTAATATTGAATTTTTTTACTAGTCTATTCCTTTTTTAATGTAAAATAATGTTAGTCTTCCTACATATATTTCTACACTATTGGTTTTATTGGTGTGTCTATGATTGTGATAAAAACCTAATTTGATATAATTAGATGAACTATGATTTCAATTCTTTCACTCTGATCATAAGAAGATATGTAATTACTATAATATTACATTAATAGTTATTGTGTTTCAATTAGTAAAAAAATTCTACAATTCACTCCTCAATTTTAATTATTACCATCTTAGCTACTCTTATGATCCAACAAAGGTCTCACCACCGAAGCATGATCATTCTTATAAAAAATAACGGGTGGATATTTGTGATCATATAGTGAAAGGGCTACCAAACAAGAGAAATCGCCAAGAAAATGTTTTTTGGCTAAACCACTGGCTTAAGGAAGCTACATGGGAATTTAAGGATTTAATGAGGCAAAAGTATCCTCAGTTTTTGATACCAATGTGATCGATTATGTGGGAGAAATTCATTTTAAAGGGGTAGAATGTAACACCTAGAGATTTTTTGAAATATATATTTTTCAAATAAATTTAATCTCTTAGATATTTTATGTTACACACATCACCAATTTTAGGTTGTGTAACACACAACTCTATGTTTATCATGCCTCACACACAACATCGATATTAATTGAATCATGAAAAAATATTAAAATATTATTATTTACTATGATACTTATTTTGTAGCTATTGGAATAGAGAGTATAAGTACGATTAACTAAAGTATGAAAATATATGGTTTAAACACGTATATAAAATTAATTCATTATTTTTCTATTTATTATAAAAGAAAATAAAAACTATTTAAAATAAAAGAAATATTTTTATGAAAACTATTTTTATGCACACCAAAACGTTTTACCAAAATAAATTAAAAAAATAAATTTTGGTGAATGGTTTTATGAAACTTTATATATGATAAATTCTTTCAAATGTTTTATATTAATCTTATTTGTTTTATATACAATAGATAAGAATAAATCTAATTTGACAGTTAAAAATTGTATTTTTTTAAAAGAGGTTTTGTATCATTTTGCACACTAATTTAAAAATGAATTTTTTATTTTTTATAAAATGTATTTGAATAAATAGAATTCATTTTTTTATTCATCATTTAAAATTTACCTTAGGGTGAAATTGTTTATAATTTTCTAAGAAGATAATTTTTTTGATGAATAGAAAAAAAATAATAGTTTTTATTATAAATTGTCAATTTTTTAAAGCATTTAAATACATTAATATTGTTTTATGATTGTTTTAAGGGTAAAATTATATCAATTATATTTCTATTAATCCCATTTAGGTCATTGGAATTATCCCAAAACCTCCCCCAATGTGTACCCCTCTTACGCCAACAATGAGGTAAGGGAGATGACGATTGCCCATTTTTCCACATCCTGACGAATCCCCTCTCATGAAGATCTAGTTCAAACTAGAATCCTCTTGAAAACCTCTTCTATTTCCAAGACCATAGGATACATGTTTAGCATAAACAGGGTGACATAGAGTTGCATATCTACATAAAAATCCTTCTAAAAATGCCTCACCCAAGCCTCCTAACCTGAAAAGAGGTCTAATGTATATCACAATGAAATTGATCCAAATCTATCACATGATGGAACTCCCATTTCAAAGGGTAAAAAAATCTTGGATACTCACCACCTTCATAGATGAAGAAATGAACTATACTCCAAACTGGTCTCAAAACTTCTCCAATGAGACTACTAATTCCTCACAATCCCCAAGGAACAAGAACCACCAATGCATCACTACTCCATGTAACATCGTCACAACCAAAAAAATCCAATGATCCTTTCATGAATGGATGTAAAACAAATCAACCTCAAAATCCTCAAACCAGTATTCTATTATTAAATCTAAAATATATCCCTCATACATATGTAGACTCTAGCAATAAAACAGTTGGAGTGTCCTCCTCCAAGTGTCATCATCATCACCTTATATTCTATGGTGACCTGCTAGTGCATCCTTCTGAACATCTTCAGAATGAACATAATGAGGACATAAAATTAGAGCCATAACTATAAAAATTAAAAACTTTTCAAGCTCCTAAAACCAGAATATGGAATGAGTATCTTTAAATAATTAATTATATGCTATCATTTTATAATTTTAACTTATATCAAGGTATAACCATTTCAAACACATGTGTAAAGATGAATGATGTATTATACATTTCATTGTATCTTCCATAAAACCAATATCATTTAATTTTTTTGTCTTAATAGACATAAATTTTCATGCATCAGATCACTGGGGTCCCTAAACTCCCATGTCTTATCTTGTCTCCCATTTTTACATCACTCACTAAACATAGATGACACTATTTCATTACCAACCCATGTAATCTCACCTATGCATAACTATAAAATCCATCGTATCTGTCATACTAAACCTCTAATACCAATATTTCAAAACCCCCCTCCCATAAATGTATACCTCTACCAGACTAGAAATGAGATATGAGAGATGGTGGCGACCTGATTCCCGCCTCCAGTAGTCCTCGGGTTGGCGACTAGTACCAAGGATATAACAAAGATGCATATGAGAGACATTACCCTACAAGAGAAAACACACAGGAGTTAGATTAGATGTATACAAAAATAATAAACTACATATAAATTTATATTAAATCCCAAGTGAAAACATGCAATGCCATATAATACTATAACAGTGAAAAGGAAAACATTAAATACCAAAAAGGTAAAAAATATAGCAAGCACGAAGCCCAAAAAACCCCTGAAAATACATTAACAAGTTATATCTAGACCGATCTAAAACTTTCTTTAGTTGACCTGAAAAATATTTTATATATACATAGGGTGAGAATACCAGTATATATTATAGGATCCTACCTAGACCCTATCATGAAAAAGATAATGTAATAATGAAAAAGAACAATGAAAATAGTGAAACTAACTCATCACCAAAATAGGTATACTATGTTCCCAGACTCAGTATGGATAAATCTCAACAAGTATCACATAAAAGAGAGCATATACTATAATAATGAAACATCAAGGGTAACCCTCTCCCACATTCCCACTGGTGTTATTCTCTACCCCAACATCGCACATCTTAATTCATCTCTCTCTAAGAAAATATAGCCAAAATAAACCTAGGAAATGAATCCAAACATACACCTCATGCATTACATCATAACATAATTCTGTATTACATCATCGTATATAGTAACTATGTAGTTTCTAGGATACACCAAAACCTATATGAAATGTATCATATATCAGGTACTATACCTCAGACATTACAACCCATAGAATGAGTATGTACCTTAATCCATCACATAATACACACATCATAACTTTAATAATCCTTTTTATAATATATACAATGATAAATGTGTGGGAAATAAACCCAATCCATCACATCCCTCTATAAAAATACATGGGAAAACTAACCATCATACATACCAGAACATGTAAATACCAAGAGAAGTAAGTAGGGACAAAGTGGGTATTTTTACATCCATCCTCCCACTATGATGTTGTGGAAAACACCCTCCCATATTCTATTGGGAGTTAATATACCTAAATTACATGGGTATAGTGGCATATGAAATAAAATAATATGCAATATATAATATAACTCACAACCAAACTATGGGAATAAATTTGTCCTAAACTTAACTGCAGCTAACATTGCTTGAACTCCAGAATTCTATTGATAAGACCAAATATCATATAAGAACACAAAAAATAAATTTATATACATTAATTACTTCATTAATTTTTATCATTTTAATTATGTTAATAACTTCATTATCCATTATATTAACCATTAAAATTATTCAACATTACATTCAATTAATCACCCAAGTAAGGTCTATGCCTTCTAGGAATACGAAAAATTGTGTGCATGATTTCTCAATATTAGTATTTTTTAGTATTTTTATTTCAAAAAAACTATCCCTATGGGTTAAAAATTAATCATTCATTAATTTATTCATTCCATAAACTAGGTACTCTAGGAAAATGATCCTAAGGTAACACAAAGAGGGAACATGTAACCGAGCACATCCAGCTGCCTCATGTAGTGGGTAAAGGAATGCATATAAAACAATAAACCTAGCCATAGTTCATTAAAAAAATTCATAAGTTATCATCCTGGATGGAATCATCACATAAATGGATAAAACTAGTGTCAACCCATTCCATTATCTCCAGTGTTATCCCCAACACCCACTTACATACCCGGATGCACCTCACCATCATAGGACTCTATTATTCCCACACCCTATAAGGCTCCCCACCCATATCACATCACCTGTCCCAAGATAATCCATTATAAATTTATAATTACACATAAATAAATAGTATAAGAAATGGATCCTATACTTAGAAGAAAGAAGCTCCATCTGACTCCCTTCACCAAAATAGGGGGCACAAACAAGATGGGATCACAATAAGAGAACTTGGGACATTAGAAAAAGGGTTCCATAATTTGAAGGGAAGGAATATGGAATGTCCAGAAACACTAGGAGGGAAGAATGAAGGAAAAGATCATTGTTTTTTATTTCGAAGATAGGGGATGATTGGATATCCACATTTAATAAAATTTAATTCCAACTGTCACAGAGTTCATAAACTCCACATAGAGATGAATATTTAAATTAGTGTTTATCTCCAAAAATTAAAGATATAATTATCCTCAATGAATTATCCTTTTAAGGCCTTTTATTCACACTATCGAAAGGTTCAAATGTCCATTTTCACAAAATAGGATAAAATCTCAATATAATAAATATCACATAGTTGTAAGCACCGTGTAGAAAAAACCCTTAAGTATTCATTTCCCAAAATAGATTAATATCTCCACATACCCATTCTGACTTACCATGATTTGGGCTCTCACCCAAGCTGTGAACCACACCTTCAGAATGTGAAGTTATTCTTGATTCTATATTTTATCATCTTAGCACATTCAAACATTTCTCAGCCTCCTCTGTGCACCAAAAAAATCAAAAACATGTAAAGGGGTGTACTATATGGTTCTGATCCCTTACCAAAATCATTTTGAAATTTAATTTTGAAATAAACACTTTTTTTACTTTTTCAATTTGAAAAAAAAACTTTCTCATCACATCCTCTAGATCAATTTTAAATTAAAATTTTTTCAATTTAGTTTTTGGAATTTGTATGAATGTGTTTTATATTTATTATAATTATAATATTTATTATCTAATAAGATCAAATTTATTTTTGACCTTAAATAATTAAAAAACAAGTGAAAACTATCTACCATAGTTTAGAAAAAAATTAGTTTACCGGTGGTTAAACTAAAAATATAAGGTTTAAAAATGATCCAAAACATTCCAAAATCCTATTTTATAGAAACAATTAGACCTTATAATTTATAGGATCAAGACTACTCTATTTTGGGTCTTTTTTCTTGTGAAAAGATTCAGGTACACATTTTTCTTTTCCAAAATTTCAAGTGTGCCACTCACCTCACTTATAAAAGTCCACCAAATCTCTTCTCCACTTCACACTTCAAAAACCATTTTGTGAAAACAATATCTACTCAAATAAAATACATAGATCTCTACTAGCTTCCTTTAATCCATAAATTGGTCATAATTATATCCTAATAATCTTTTTCTATAAACCAGAAAAAGTTTTCTAAGTTAGTGGTAACATCCCTAATCATGTTTTAAATTTTTTTCATCCTCCACATTCTTAAAATATCATTTAAACATGATGATATAATATAATCAGTATATTATATATACAAATATGTTTTTATTTTAATATTATAACCTACATCCTTCCATTATTTCATCAAATGTTTCACAAAATCATCCTTCATGTGTACGACGAACTACCACATTACCAATAGATATTATTCATTTTTCATAACCACATCCAAAATCTAAATATAATGAATTATTTATTGTTTATATATGATATTTAAGATATTATTATACTTTTTAGCCATTATATATCTTATTACTGCTTACTTTCTATTTCATAAAAATATGATAACATCGTTCATGTGAATGGACAACTTTCACCTCACAAAGTTATGTGTTTTATTCAAGATTAAAAAGAAGGCAGTAAGGACTGTTTTAATAAAACAATGTGATATATATTATATAAAAAAATTATTAATAATATATTATGTACCTTTCTTTTTTATTTTCTTTCTGTAAAATGGAAACAACATTCATTCATACGTCCGACCTACCATCTCCACGAATGGTGCATTTAATTTTATATGAAAAAACAAATAAAAACATACACACAAAACAAAGCTATTGTTTACCAAATCAAGATTTTATGATGGTATTGTTAATAAATACTCAATAATAGGTCATAATTAATTAATATATGGTATTATATATATATATATGGATATTTAATATAATTTTAATAAAATTGTATTTATTATATATATTTTTCAAACATGTTTGAAGGAAGTTGAGAATTATGGTAAGGGATTTCTCATATCTCTTTTATTTCTAAGAGAGTAATGAGTATTCACCACTTATTTATTTTGTGTGGTTTATAAAATTACCCTTTAACATATTATATAATTAATATAATTATTTAAATGAAACATAATTTTTCATTTAATTTTATACTTTATTGGGTATTATGATCCAAAATATTACTAAAACGGTAAGGGATTTCTATCACACTTTTTACTTCTATAAGACATATGCAATATTAACCACATATTTCTTTTATATGGTGCATATAATTCCAATGAATATATTTTATGATTAGTATACATAAATTTATGCGTATTTAGATAAACATTTTATTATATCTCTTTCATGGGGTTTACAGTTCATAATTTACCACATAGAGGAATTTTTGTCTCAATTTTCCTTCTTTGAGACATATGTTATAAAATTATATTATTTTATGAGGTGTATATAAAATGATTGACCTGTAATATCATGAATTTTATTATTATAATTATATTATATGGTAAATTTAATTTTATTCTTTCATGGGGATTATGATTCTATTTTACCAATGTGGTAAGGGTTTTATATTATAGTCACATCATTTATTAAGATTGCTTAAGAGAATGATTACGATGATGAAATAATATGATTAATCTATAAAGAAACACATGAAAATTATTATCCTATTATTATTTCATTAGAAAATATTTTTTCCTTCATTTTCCTTTTTTAATGCACTCAATAGTTCAAGAGAATGTTTTTTTGGAAAAAGTATCTTTATTTCCCTCTTCTGTAGAGAACCATTTTTATTCATAAGATATGTTTCCTAAAAATGCTTTAAATAATGTTTTCATATTATTTGAATTTTTTATTAAATAAATTTTACCAATTTTATATTTTTTAAAATTTCTTTAAGAAAATATTTATTTATTTTTCCCTATAATTCGTGTTGGGATTTCACTGAAAACATAAATGGAATTTTAGTCTTAACATGTACAACATGAATTACATTTTACACAATAATGTATATAATTTTCTCTAAATATTAGTTTATATGTTATAAAGGTTATTTTCAATGATTATTATTTTTAGAATGTTTTATTTTTTAATTTTTTTTCAATTGGAAAGGATATTTTTCTTAAGAAATGTTTTAAATTATTTTTAAATCTTCTTTAATAATTTTCAATGTTATTTTTAAAGAAATGGATTTTAAAATGTTTTATGTTTTTATTTTTATTTTTCAAATTAGAAATGATATTTTTATTAATAAATATTTTAGATATTATTTTCTAAATTTTAATGTTTATTTTCAAAAAAAATTATTTTGAAAATGTTTTCTGTTTTAAAAAGTCTTTTCCAAAGTGTAAGGTCTACATTCCTCATGAAATGTTCCAATTTATCTTTCAATATTATTTCCCATCTAATATGACATCCTATGATGTTACTCAAGATTTACTAGTGAATATATTTACTTATACTATCCTTATTCTTTCTATGGATGGATAATTTTTATGTTAATGAAATGTTTATGAAACCTTTTTTATTTACATATGTTATAATGTGATGATATGATGGTTGTTTTATGGTATTCTAGCACACATAAGTATGGATTTAATTTTGATATGTGTGGGACCTATATATCCCTCCAATTCATTGGGTAAAGCCTTATATCTCACTATATAACATTGGGAGAAAGGTATATAAGCATGATCCACTATGGTAAATAGGTGCCTCTTGATCGACTATTGGAAATAGTTGCGTCCGGATCCATAATAGAAAATTTGTGATTAGTCTTGATCTACTATTTTTATGATCATGGTAGATAACCTTGGAATATGAATTTTTTTATATATTTATAATGGTTATACAAATTTATGACATGACCTTATGGTTCAAGATTGATTTATGTTGATTTATCAGTCTCAGAGGCCATTTTTTCAGAACTGATAATGTTTTATTCCATGATTCATGTTTATGATCTATGACATGTTGGGTATAAAATTTATCTATTTTTTTCCTAATCACATACCCTACAGCTTAAAATACTCTTTAATATGATCATAGATTAATATCTATTTTGTATCCCCTTTTTTATCATCTAAACTCACCATTTTTATGCGACTTTCCCCATTTTATGAAGAATGTTTTAGGTTGGGTATGCCTAATTGGAGTACAATGTGTGAATATCATTGGGGGAGATGTTGAAGATCATTCATTAAATAAGATTATTGTGTTTCTAGTCTCTAATGAAACTAAACAACTATGGTCATTTAGTGTGTATTTAGGAAATGTATTGAATATTCATCTAAAAATTTGAGATATTTATATATTAAAATACAAGGTATATATATTATTGTTTAATTATTTTGTATTTATTGTAAGAGTCCATACAAAATCATTGAGAATCCCTTAAAATAAATACATCCACAATTACCACTTCGATCAATATACTCAAGAAAAAACATCTCCTAATATGGGTGATCTAGATCTTGTTCCAACCTACTCCTCATAAATATCCATAAATACATTTTCAACAAAAATTGTTATCTTGACATATATTATGATTCAAGAAGATGAATATGATTTTAGAGTTGAAACCATTGGTAAAATCCGAGTAATACATTCAAGAGATTAAAAAATACATTATTTGATTACTTGGAATATTGTAACTAAAATATGTGATGGATATGATTAATTATACAAGATCATTATAGTCCAAGATGTTTGTTGTTTTTACTACATAAGATTTTATTCCACTATCTAAAAATTACTAACTAACTAGTAATAAATAGTAGATAAGGAGAAATAACTTCATGCATCTAAATTTATGAAAAGTGGTGATTAAATACCATGGAAACTATTTGTTTAAGAAGGAATAAAACATTCTCTTCTCATTTCCTAAATTTAAGTTAATTTTATACTTATTCATATAATATGTTTAGTGTTTATTAGTAATATTTAATTAGTTGAGTCTATAAAATTTAGGGTTTTGATCCATCATTAGAACTGGTTTAAGAGTGATAACATTAGCTTCCAACTTCTCTGATTTTCATTCATATGATGTGGTGGTGTTTTCTGTGATTTAGTTTGTTGCACTGAAGGGAATTTTTTAGCTATATGTATATTATAGTAAACTATCTGAATCTATCATGGTACTTTATAGGATGAGTCTTATTTGTATATTCCCTTGAACATTTTCTATATAAATGTCCAAAAACTATTCATATGGGAGATTTATGTCCATGGAATAAATTAATCCATTAATTTTGATAATAAATTTCATGAATCACATTTTCGTAATGTTTATAATTATATTAGTAAATAATTATTTTTTTCTCTCCCATTATTTAGCTAAATCGACAGTGGATCTTCCATACAAGGATTTCTTAACTTCTTTGGGATTAATTAGCTATATTACTATACTATAAAATGGAATGTACTTCTAGTGTTTTCATGAAAATTTTATTTTTTTCCTTTTTATTCATTTTAATTCATAGAATTAGGCCAAACTATGATATATTGTCTATAATATGATGTTTTTATTCTTCTATTACATTAATCCTTGATGGATTTTGGTTGAGTGGTGGAGTGGTCAAATCCAATCACCTAGGATATGGGTTTATTTCCATATGCACTAGTGTATGAATATGTTACATAGAATTAATCCAAGAAGTAATTGATTTTAGAAATTAATATTAGAATACCACCTGATATTATTGTTGAGTTAGTGAACATACATGAGCTAGATGTGATTGGAAAGTTAGAGCTACTAGTTTGTGGCATGCTTGTGTGAGGATGTAATGACTTATTTGAACTGGTTGATTATTTTATCCCAATAGAGTAAAACATTTAGTAATAAAATAGTGTTGGGATCAAATGAATAGTGTGGAATTACCTCACTTAACTTGGTGTAATGGATATAATCATGATGGTTGAGTAATATATTCTATTTTAAGAGGCTTTACTAGAGGTTTCATGATACTTCAGTCTACGAATCACACTTATTAGGTGTTTCATTCGAGATTATCAATATTAATTTCCTAAAATTTATTTATATTTGATTTATAATGTGCAATAAACTATCCAATATGTAGAAACTAATCATTTTTGAGTGGTAGGTGGGTTGTGGTTTTACCTACACCTTTTCCATACCCTTGCCACTAGCTTGTTCAGCTAGTGGAAACTAAATGTTTAGAGGGATCCTAGATCATGATTATGTTTTTGTTTTCATGTAAAAATTATTTTTCTTATATATCAATGTGAACGAGGTTCTTGGTAGATGATTTATCTTAATTTTATTATTTACCATTAATTTCATGGTTTAAAAAATTCATGGATGTTATATAAAAAACATTTACTAACATCAATAACACAACATGAAATTTATCATTATCTATATCATAAAAATATTGACCCTTATTGACCTTAGAATATAAATCAATGGTCATGTCACAATTCTATTTCATTTTCCATTTTTTGATGTTTATTTTGGATTACATCTCCTATAAGGAATTTATTAACCTCACATGTTTTGATAATCTCAATTATGATTCAATATGCTTCAATAATCCCAAATAATGTTTATCTTATATTAAATATTCTTTCAATATATGAAATCATATTATTAAGTTGATAAAATACTCAAAATTATCTTTGCAAATGTTTTAATCAATGTATATCTATGTTTATACATGCTTTGAAATAATCCTAACTCAATCTGGATATGATTTTCATAGAACAGATAAGTGTTAAGCTTGTGAGTTACCATTACACCTGAGCTACAGATAAAATAAGTCTATTGTTATGCACAAGTCGACTGATACAGACCTACTGATAGATTCAGTCCACTGGTATGCATAATCCTGCAAGTATGCACAAGTCGATTGATATAGACCTACCAATAGAGTAAGTCCACTAGTATGCATAAGTCCACTGATATGCACAATAGTTACCGATACAATCTACCAATACAAACAGATATACAGACAGCTACCAATATTAATTCCACCGATACAACTACACAGCCGCCGATACAGATAGACAAAGTCCACCAATATAGATAGATACCAATAGATAGCTACTAGTACAAGTCTGTCCATACAGAAAGATGGATACCGCTACAAAGTCTACCGGTAGAAGGAGCTACCAATAGGAGGATCTACTGATAGAAGGAGCTACCGACTCAAGAGAGACACTGTTACAGAGACTAACAGTTACTGATGTAAGACCTATTGTTACACAAGCTCACTGATACAAAGAGCTACTGATGGAAACCATTCACCATTTCTCTAAACTCTATTTCTATTTTTTTATTTAGCAATGGTCATATTTGATATTTTTAATGCATCTGATATTAATTAATGATAGTTGTTGGCATGTCAGGGAACCGTACCTTGTACCTGTAAAAAGGTAATCATTACCATTGCCTGATCTGAAGGTATATAAGAGAACCTCAAACTACTAAATACTAGATGGGGTGTACAAGAATCAATTAATCTTTCCCTGTATATACAAAACAATCTTATGGAGATACACAAGGAGTTACATTCATAGAAGAAGAAGTAAGAATACATTATGAGCCTGTAGAACCTGATCATTTAAGGAGAAAAGATCTTCAACGATTTCACCTACACTCAACCAGATCAAGCTGATCAACTTGGACCTGGAAGTAAAATACAAAAAACGACACTCTGTTTTTCTTGACAGAAACTAGAGAAGGACTCAAAGCTTCATCTACATAAATCCAAGGAGTATAGAGCTTCACTCAAAACACATAAGGCATTCTAAACTCATCTTTATTTGTTTATCTCTATTGTGTTTAATTTATTTACATTTTGAGAAGTGTGTGTGCTCTGTATTTTAAACACGCCCTGTCTCCTGTGCTGAACTAGAGGATTTACAAATCCTCACTCAATCATTCCCTTACACTCTTATATCTCATTGTGGATAGTGGTAGAGGTCAAGTGTGACCTGGATAGCCTTTGTGCTATTTTTTTCCACAAAGAACTGTGGTTGAGTTATTAGTACATGGACGGTCTTTGTACTGTTGTTAAAACTGGTCTAGGGTGTGGATCAAAGTTTATATAAGCTGTTTGAGAGGGCTATGTCTCAGTTTGAGACTGAACCTCTTGGTTATATCTGCTGGGCATCTTATTTTAGTTCAAGTTATTTTATATTCTACTGCTAATTACTTTAAATATAAATCGGTTTTAATGTAACTCTGATAGATAAACTAGAAAGTGTTTATAACTTTTTTAGCCAATAATTTAGTTTCAAAATTTAACTATTCCTCAGATTGAGTTAACTGAGAAATAATCAATCTCTTGGGAAAATAACTGAAAATTTACAATCTTTATAAATTCACTACAGTTTAATTTTTATTTAATTTGGGGGATTTTAATCATAAAATTTTTAACAAAAATTTTTAATTGGAACTCAATTCACCCCCTCTTGAGTGTCCACTCCGTCCAACATTTGGTATCATAGGAAGGTTTATTAATAAAGGATTTTCAAACACACTATTTTTCAACTGTGATTTTAGATGTATCTTAAAGATCTTAAATTTTTGTTTGTTCTAAATTTTATCTCATTAAATATACTTTCTAAAATATAATTATGGATAATAGACTAGAAGGTGCTGCTACCAACATTCCACCTTTCTTTAATGGTGTTAATTATGCCCAATTAAAACCTAAACTTAAAATTCATTTAGAAATTATGGGATTTGATATTTGGACTGCTATAGAGAATCAGTATAAGATTCCAGAAACTAAAAGAACTACTTGGGATGAACCTATAAAAACATCTTACAATAATAATTGTAAAGCAATGAATGCTATATATTGTGCTTTAGGAGATGAAGAATTTAATCAAATATCTACTTGTAAAACTACTTATGAAATCTGGCATACTTTGGTTATTTCCCATGAGGGAACAACCAATGTTAAGGAAATGAGATTGAATACCAACACTATTGAATATGAAAATTTTAAAATGAAGCATGCTGATCCTATTTCTGACATGTATCTCAAGTTCAATGAAATTGTAAATACAATGAGCTCACTTGGAAAAGTTGTTCCAGTAAAAGAACAAATCATGAGGATACTAAGATATCTTCCAGAGAGATAGAGAGGCAAATCAGTCTCAATAAGAGAGTCATGTGACATAATTTCACTACCTGTTAAGGAGTTAATTGGTATGTTGATGATGTATGAAGAATATCTAAAGATAAACAAAGAAGAATATGATGAACCAAAGAGGAAGTCAGTGGCATTTAAGTCTACTGCCTCAAAGAGCAAGGACAAAGAGAATGTTCACATACCTACTGAAAGCTCAAAAAGTGGAGGTTCATATTCTGATAGTGACGAAGAGATGGCTCAAATAGCCAGGAGATTCAAGAAATTTTATAGGAAGAAGAAATTTTTCATAAAACCAAATTATAAAGGTAAGTATGACCAATGAGGTATTTGGAATAAATATTGGAAGAAAGCTGATAAGGATTATGAGATAGGGTGATATGAATGCAAAAGGAAAGGAAAAAATTAAGGTTGACTGTCTGAAATTGAATTTCAAGAAGAAATAATATTATCAGGACAAAACATATAAGAAAGTTATAAAGACAACATGGAGTGATTCAGAAGATAGCACAAGTGAGTTTGAGGTTTCTGATTCTGAAAAGAATCATGTCAACATGTGTTTCATGACTGATACTTCTGAGGTACCTATTTTACCTATGCTAAATGATTATTATTCTAGGAATTAAAGTGATTCAAATAGTGATGATAATATTTCTAAAGTTGAATTATTTGAATACTATAATATGTTATAAGATACTTGCAATGAGCTTAAAGATAAGTATAAAATCTTTAAGAAATAGTATGCCTCGTCCAGTACTGTTAAATTTGCATTAGAAGTAGAAAAGGAAGATAATTCTCAACTGTTAAAGGAGAATACTCAACTTAAATTGTCCAATGAGAAACTTAGAATAGATTTAGAAAATTTAACAAATGGAAAGAACACTCTTACACAAATTCTAGGCTAACAAGTACCACCAAAGTATGCTAATGGTTTAGGCTATCAACCTAGATAGAGACAGCTTGCTAAGAAAAAATTTATTCTTAAATCTGGAAAGTATGCTGCTAGTTCCAGTTTTGGAAATTCTTATGCCTCAACCAGTTATTCACATATTTATATATCAAACAAAGTTTACCTTTCAAAATCTTTTGAATATATTGATTATATGAAACCCATTAGACAAATATGGGTACCAAAAGTCTTGCTTGCTAACCTTCCTGGACCCAAGAAAATCTGGGTACCAAAATCATTTTCTATTTAAACCTGTTTTGTAGGAAACCTGCTTAAAGAGTTCCTATAAGAAGACATGGTACTTGGAAAGCGGATTTTCATGACATTGGACATGATATTTTTCATGATTCAAGAGCATAATCATGGTTGATGGAGGTCATGTCACATTTAGTAATAATTCAAAAGAAAAAATCATTTGCTTAGGCCGGATTGGTAACACTGATTCAATTTTAATTTCTAAAGTGTTATTTGTTGATGGATTAAAATACAATTTGTTAATCATTTATCAGTTGTGTGATGATAGTTTCAAAATTCTTTGGAATTTTGATTCTAAAAATGCTTTGGTATTTACTACCTTGAGAAATGAATATGTATATGTTGTCGATTTAAATTCTTTAGCCTAACGAAAAAGTTACTTGTTTAAATACTTTTCATAAAGTGTCTTGGCATTGGCACAGAAGATTAGGACACTGCAATGTTCACTAACTTAAGAAAATCACTATGAAAAATTTAGTTAGTGACCTACCCCAACTAAAATTCCCAATAGACAAAGTTTTCACTCCGTGTAAAAACGGAAAGCAACATAAAGTTTCATTCAAATTAAAGAAATAAGTGTCAGCTTCTCAACCTCTCGACATGGTTCACATGGACTTTTTTTCTACCTTATATAGTTTCTAGTTTGAATGGGAAGCACTATGTTTATGTTCTAATAGATGACTTTTCTAGATATACATGGGTATACTTTTTAGCTCACAAAAGTGAAGCTTGCTCTTACTTTATAAAATATTCCAAGTATTTAGAAAACCTAAGTGGAATTAAGATTAAGACCTTGAGAAGTGACCATGTTTGTGTGTTTTAGAATCATGATTTTGAAACTTATTGCTCACATAATGGCTAAAATCATAATTACACTGCCCCTAGGACACCTCAACCAAATGGTGTATTAGAAATAATGAAAATAACCCTTAAAGAAATCGCAAGAACTATGATTAATGAGTATGACCTGCCAGTTTACTTCTGGGTAGAAACTGTAAATACAACTTGTTATATTATAAATAATGTCTTGATTATACCTGTTCTTAAAAATACCCCTTATGAACTCTGGAATAATAGGAAGACTAAAGTCAGTTACTTCAGAGTTTTTAGTTGCAAAGTCTTTATTCAAAATACTAAGGATAATCTTGATAAATTTTCTTCTAAAAGTGATGAGGGAATATTTTTAGGTCACTCTATAACTAGTAAGTCTTATAGAGTCATTAACAAAAGAACCAAATGTGTGGAAGAATCATTACATGTAAAGTTTGATGAAACTGATTCGCATGAACCTAAGTCTTCTCCTGAAAATATTGAAAAAGATCTATCTATTCTAGACCTTAATGGTAAAAACCGTAAACCTACTATAAAACCAAGAAATTCTGGAAATTTTACAGAACCCAATTCTATTGGAACCGAACCTAGAGAAGAACCTGAAATTTCTAGTCCTATCTTTACTAGATCAAATAATATTATAGAGAACCATCCTTTAGATTCTGTTGTTGGCAATCTTGATAGAGGGACACAGAATAAAGCTTCTCTAAGAAACCAGGTTGAACATCAAGCCTTCATTTCATAGTTAGAACCTAAAAATATCAATGATGCAATCAATGATAAATTTTGGGTAATGGATATCCAAGAAGAAATAAATCAATTTGAATGAACCAAATTTTTGGAATTAGTTGACATACCTAAGGACACCTTGACCGTTGGCACTAAATGGGTTTTTAGAAACAATGTTGATGAATCAGGAAATATCATTAGAAACAAAGCAAAGATAGTTGCACAAGGGTATAGTCAATAGGAAGGAATAAACTATGAGGAAACCTTTTCACCTGTAGCTAGATTAGAAGCTATTAGGATTCTACTTGCCTATGCTAGTCATCTGAATTTCAAGTTATATCCAATGGATATTAAAAGTGTGTTTCTTAATGGTTTTATAATTGAAGATGTTTTTTGTTGATCAAACACCTGGATTTACTAATCCTCATTTTCCAAATCGAGTTCTAAAGCTCTCTAAAGCTTTATATGGTTTAAATCAAGCTCTGTGATCTTGGTATGATAGACTTAGTAATTTTCTTATTTCAAAAGGTTTTTCTAAAGGGAATGCTGATCTATATCTCTTTATCTAGAGAATTTCTAAAAATATTTTGATAGTACAAATCTATGTTGATGATATTATTTTTGGATCTTCTAAAAATTCATTGTTTATTGATTTTTTAAAGAGTATGAAAAATGAATTTGAAATTATTTTAATTGGAAAACTCAAATAATTTCATGGATTTCATTTTTTTCAAAATAAAAATGGTATTATCTTAAATCAAAGTAAATATACAAAGGATATTTTAAAATGTTTTGGTTTGGATAGTATTAAGGAAAGTGATACACCTATGAGTACTATTTGTAAGTTGGACGCTGATGAAACTGGAAAACCAGTGGATCAAACCATCTACAGAGGTATGACTAGGAGCCTAATCTACCTTACTTCTACTTGACCTGATATTATCTTTAATGTGTGTATGTGTGCAAGATTTCGCGATAATCCAAATGAGTCACACTTGCTTGCTGTTAAAAGAATTTTGAAATATCTTAAACATACTGCTAAATTAGAATTATTTTATCCAAAAGGACAATCATTTGATTTAATAAGTTATTCAAATTTTTACATTGTTGGTTTCAAGTTAGATAGAAAGAGAACTTCTGGAACATGTCATATTCTAGGTAAGTCCTTTGTATCTTGGTGTAGTAAAAAGCAGAACTCTGTTGCATTGTCTACTGCTGATGCATAATATATTGCTACTTGTAGTTTCTGTGCACTAATTATGTGGATGAAACATACATTATTAGACTATGGATATCAATTTAGACATGTATCTATAAACTGTGAAACACTAGTGCAATTAATATCTCAATTAACCCAATATTTCACTCTAGGACCTAACAAATTGATGTAAGGCACCCCTTTTTGAGAGATCATTACCAAAAGTGTGATATTACTCTTGAATTTATAGGTAATAAACATCAATTTGCTGACATATTTACCAAAACATTAAGATCATATAGGTTAAGTTACATTAGAAATGAGTTAGGAATGATTGGCTTTGTAAGTCAGAAACCTCACCATTAGAAACCCCACCGTTAGAAACCTCATCGTTAGAAACCACAACATTAGAAACCTCACATTTAGAAATACCACCATTAGAAACCTCACCGTTAGAAACCCCACCATTAGAAACCTCACCGTTAGAAAACCCACCGTTAGAAACCTCACCGTTAGAAACCTCACCATTAGAAACCTCATCGTTAGAAACCTCACCGTTAGAAACCTCACTATTAGAAACCTCACCATTAGAAACCTCACCATTAGCCAAATCCTCACCGTTGAAAATTATCACCATTAGCCAGAACCTCACTGTTATACCTCACTAATAATAATACCTCACCGTTAGGAATACTCACCAGTATGTATTACCGTTAGGTTATGCTGGTTTTAAACTTTGTATCTTTTTCCGTCAGAATCTGTATCGTCTGTACTATAATTAGTATGATTTGTTTATTTATTTTTTGATTCCTAAATGATAAAACATAAGTCTTGACCTCTCTCAATCCACCTCAAACCCTTTACCTTCGTTCCTTAGCTCCCAAACCTTCGAACCCTAAGTATTGCGATTCGAAGAATGGCAAGAGTGAAGAGACCATCAGTTAGTGAAACGGATGATGAGCCGAATGCAAAGAGACTCAAAGGAGAGTATAGTTATGGCAGTGAAGTGAAGAAACCTACAAATCTGCACCTCGTCCAAAGGGAAATTGTAGTTGAGAAAGAGTTATGCACGGAATGGTTGATGACCAGTAAATCTCTAGTTCTTGAAGTACTTGAAGATCAGAAATGGGTAGAGTGCCTCTCGAATAACAATGGTCCTTATTAAATGAAGGTGGTAAAATAATTATATGAGTTCATTCATTTTGAGAAATCATAAGTTGAGAATAGGATGATATCAGTAGTGAATGTCAGGACAATATCCTTTTCTTCTATTCAAGGGGCTGAGTGCCTCGGAGTTCCACATGAATGAGAGTTTGGGTATTTCTCGAAATTAGTACCTCCTACTAGTAACATCTTTGAATATGAAGCTGCCTTGGAAGAATTAACAGGAGATGGTACACCAAGAAAGGTAGTTTCTATTGAAATGGATGGAGAGAACCGGTTAATTTTCATGTTCATCCAACATGTGCTATGTCTAAAAATATTGGACTTTGCATGTTTGAAGTACCAAGATATATATTTGTTGCATATTTTAAGACATGGTGTCAAGGTAAATCTGTGTAGACTCCTAATGATTCAAATTAAAGATATGACCAGGCCTATCTCAAAAACTAATGCTCTATTCTTTATAAAGAGTATTTCGATTATGATAAAAGTGAAGGGATTAGCTGAGTATTAGGATGAGACAGTGGTAGTAAGGAAAAAAATTTGCATCACAAGCATAGTTTGTAAATAGATAAAGATCAATTGGAATCCGTGTAAAAGAAAATGGGTCAGTGATGAAGGGAATATGTATGATAAGTTTAATCCTATGGATCATCCTTCTATGACTAAGGATGTAAGGGATCCAGGTCTAGGACCTGATGAATAAGATCCTCAGTATATTGATGATACTAATGAAGATGATACTTCTATAGCTGATAGAAGGGATCCAGACTTTCCTCCAAGTCCTATTGCTAAAGTTGTATCATCTGTAAAGGAAACATTATTGGGTGTAAGTAATGTAGAAGCACCTGTTGATGACGAAGACCAGCCTGCTCTAGAGAATGAGAAATAAGAAGAATCTGAAGCTGAAGCATCTATTTCTGCTTGGTTGAGTCTCATTCCACTAATTGGGAACTCCTCAATGCCTACTGAGGAAATTAATGGAGTAAATAGACATGCACCTATTCCTTATGATCATCTTGGTGTTTTATTCGAGATGGTTGTGGAGAATTATTCTAAGAAAGGCCGAGCTGATGAGAATTCTATTGTTGTACAAGAGAATGCAAAAAATTGAGGGGGAGAATCCTACCAGATTTGGCAATGTTTCAGTAGCTGTTCAGATTGAAGACTAGGTAGAAGACCCAGGTTTTGTAGTTTTTGGGATGGACTATCCTAATTCTGAAGATGAGACACCCATCAATATACCACAATCTAATTATGATATCCTTTCTGAGTTTTTACCTAAGGATGTAGTAAGAAAATCTGATCTAGACCATTTGAAGTCTGATCTTAAGACCCCATTTGTGGAAGAGAAAACAAGAATGGAAACCTCTTTAATATAATCCATTCAATCTGTTATGCATGAAAATGTGGATAGTATTGTGTCAGAAAGAGCACATGTAGTTGTGCCTAAAAATCTGTTACTAAGGATGATCTTGAATATTTAATGGCTCAGTTGAAGGAGACTTGGACTGCATCTATTGCAGACTTAAAGAGCTATTTTGTTGAAGAGATGAGAAAAATGGAAAAATCACTTGAACTCTCTCTTAGATTTACTGTTTAAACATCTATGACAGAGATGATGAATGAGATAAGATTATGTCATACTTAGATTGAGAGATGGACAAGAGTTGTTGTTGCCTTGAAGTAGTCTGTTGCTTCTTCAACTACCTTGAGTAGTTCTCAAGCTCAAATGAATTCTGATATAAATTACATTAAAGGTGTAGTAAGGAAATTTTTGGATGTCATTGAAGATTTTAAGAAGTATTTCAAAGAGCATGTGAGCACTCAAGATTTGGTTGTCCATAAGCTGATGAGAAACTTAACCCAATATTTCAAGGATACTGTAGCATTCACTGTTAAACCTCTTGCTTCATCCAGTGCTTCCGCATATTTTGATCAGTTTGGAATTGTGCTGAAAGAGGATCTTGGTGAGGCCAGTACCAAATGCTCATCTGATTCTCAAGTACAGTCTATAGATTGAGATATAAGAAAATTTGTTCAGGAGCATATGAGAGATGCTACTGCTACACAGAATGAAAACAAAGATAAGATTGATATCTACGTTCAGAAAGCTTATACCAAGCATCAGCTCAATAACCATTTCATGCTTTTGTTAGAAAACATAAAACTTCCTCCAGTCACTCAAGCATTCAGAGAACAAGTCAGGAAGCTCAGGGAGTTGACTCCTTATCTAGACATGTTTATTGAAAACAAGGATGACTTCATTTCTGCTTTGGAGAGAGTATGAGCAATCATAATGGAATTTATGAATCTGTTGCTACTATTTTTGCATGAAGACATTACTCATATCATTTCACCTTCAACTCTACCTGACTCTACTCAATCTACCTCCATTACTAAGATGACTCCATTCCAAGAAATTCGGAGCCCACTCATATGATCACACAGAGAGCTACCCATTACTGGCCAGGAACAGTCTCTGTTGCTCAAACTCTAGTAGTGATTTCTAGAATTCCCAAGCCTTCTACTGAATCTACCCATCCTGAGTCTACCTATGAACCCAAATCCAAATCCAATGTGCACATTCAAGAGGTTGATTGACTAGTGGCTAGGACGTTTGATTGGAATCACTTGTACTATGTTTGTCTCAATTTTGTGTTTCTCTGTATCTTTTTGCCCCAAAAAATACATATGATCTTATTTTCTTTTCCCTTCTGTTACTTCTGTCATCTTTTCTTTCCCACTTTTTGATAATCACAAAGGGAGAGAAATAATATCAAGGTAGAGAAATAATACAAAGGGGGAGAAATAATATAAGGGGAATAAATATGAGAAAAATAAGAAATATGAAGCCTATTATCTTTTACCTCTGGTACATTTTTTATATCTCTGATATAGTTGTTTTATATCTCTAATACATTTTCATGTAATTCTCTATTCTCCGACAAATTTGAAAATGTCATTACTCACACTGAGAAATAAAAACCATTTTATTTTATACTGATACATTACTAATTATTTTGGATTATAATATCATAATTTGTGATTATAAAAAAGGAGGACATTGTTGACCTCGCCTATTTTGATAATCTCAATTATGTTTCAATATGATTTGATAATCCCAAATAATGTTTATCTTATATTAATTATTCATTAAATCTATGAAATCATATTATTGAGTTGATAAAATAATCAAAATGATCTTTAGAATGTGTTAATAAAAGTTTGTATATGTTTATACATTCTTTAAAATAATTATAACTCAATCTGGATATGATTTGAAAATAACAGATGAGTGTTATGCTTGTGAGTTACCGTTACACCTGTGCTACCGATAGAATAAGTCTACCAGTATGCACAAGTCGACTAATACAGACCTACCGATAGAGTAAGCCCACCAGTATGCATAAGTCTACCGATATGCACAAGTTGACTGATACAGACCTACTGATAGAGTAAGTCCACTGGTATGCATAAGTCTACCAGTATGCACAAGTTCACTGATACAGACCTACCAATAGAGTAAGTCCACTAGTATGTATAAGTCCACTAGTATGCACAATAGTTACCGATACAAGCTACCGATACGAACAGACATACAGACAGCTACTGATATGAAGTCCACTGATACAACTACACAGCCACCGATATAGACAAACAAAGTCCACCGATACAGATAGATACCAATAGACAGCTACCGATTCAAGTATTCGGATATATACAGATGGGTACCGCTATAAAGTCTACCAGTAGAATGAGCTACCGATAGGAGCTAATGATAGAAGGAGCTACCAATAGAAGGAGCTACTGATAGAATGAGCTACCGATTCAAGCGATCTACTGTTACAGAGACTAACAATTACTGATGCAAGACCAACCGTTACACAAGATCACTGATACAGAGAGATACCGATGGAAACCATTCACCATTTCTCTAAACTCTATTTCTCTTTATTTATTTTGAAATGGTTATATTTGATGTTTTTAATGCACCTACTATTAATTAACGATAGTTGTTGGAATGTCAGGGAACCGTAACTCGTACTTGTAGAAAGGTAATCATTCCCATTGCCGGATCTGAAGGTATATAAGGGAACCTCGAACTACTAAAGACTAGAGGCGGTGTACAAGAATCAATTAATATTTCCATGCATATACGAAACATTCTTCTGGATATACACAAGGACTTACATGCATAGAATAAGAATGAATAATATATTCTAGGCCTGCAGAACTTGATCATTCAAGGAGAAAATATCTTCAACGAGTTCACCTACACTCAACCTGATCAAGCTGATCAAATTTGACTTGGAAGTCAAATACAAAAACGACACTCTATTTTTCTTGACAAAAACCAGAGAAGGAATCAATGATTCATCTGCATCAATCCAAGGAGTCCAGAGCATCACTCAGAACTCATAGAGCATTCTAAACTCATCTATATCTATTTAACTCGATTGTGTTTCATTTATTTACATTTTGAGCAGTGGGTGCTTTGTATTTTAAACACACCCTGTCTGCTGTGCTGAAATGGAAAATTTTTAAATCCTCACTCAATCTTTCCCTTACACTCTTATATCCCATTGTGGATAGTGGTAGAGGTCAAGTGTGTCTAGGATATCCTGTGTGGTATTGTTTGTTTTTTCCACGAAGAATTGTGGTAGAGGTCTTAGTACCTGGACAGTTTTTTTACTATTTTTAACCCCGATTGAGGGTGTGCATCAAAGTTTATATAAACTGTTTGAGTGGACTAAGTCTCAGCTTGAGACTGAACCTCTTGGTTATATCTGTTGTGTATCTTATTTTAGTTCAAGTTATTTTATATTCCGATGCTAATTACATTAAATATAAATCTGTTTTAAAGTAACTCTAATAGTTAAACTAGAAAGTGTTTATAAATTTTGTTATCCAATAAGTTCATTTCAAAAGTTAACTAATCCTCATATTAATTTTACTGAGAAATAATCAATCTCTTGAGAAACTAACTGAAAATTAAAATCTTTATAAATTCAATACAGTTTAATTTTTATATAATTTTGGGGATTTTAATTATAATGTTTTGAACAAAAAAAAATATTTGGAACTCAATTCACCCCCCTCTTGAGAGTCCACTCCGACCAACAGAATTGAATCCCCATGTTGATTCTTTTTTTTGATATAGTGCTTGAGATTATGTATGAAAATTAATTCTATACGAATATCCTATAAGATTTAATAAACTTTATCTAAATGGTGGAGTTATTTCATGAATCCTTAATAGAGAAATGTGTGGGGGTAATCCCTATGTAGATTCACTCATACATAAGAATACTGATCACCTTAGTGGGTATGAATCATTAATAAGATTATCCTATTGTACAATTGATGTTATAGAGGAATTCAGTGGGGGTAAAAATTACCACAACCATTTAGACTAGCTATTTTACAATGTTTTTTCTTTCCCCTATAATATATCTATTAACCATATAATATTTTACTCATGTGTTTAATAGATATAAAATATTTTTTAGACAAGCTAAACAAGATATAGCTGATATTGGAGGTGGTTAAATTTTCATGTAGTTTCCTTATGTATTCTTTGATACCTGCTAAACTTTTTTGGGAACTTTTTATAGGATCCTATCAACCACTCATTTCCATATTCTGTTCGTCTTCTACGCTCATAGAATATAATGGTTTCATTAGATATTCTAGATATAATTCCTAAATCTTGGATCTGATTTATGATTTAAGGTAATGAAAATATAACCTACAATGTAAGGATGACCCTATTAATCAGCGTTTGTGGTGTAATGAAACTTTCTGAATTCACTCCATCCTCTTTTTTTTATATTGAAAAATAATCATTCATTATTAGGAGTAAAACCATGAGGATTCATAGTAAAATTGGCTTGAGGTTCTCATATTTCATGAAACTAGGGGTTCTAGTATACTGGAAGAGAATTTAGATCAACATGGAAACATTGATCAAATGATATCATATGGTGGTTTACATATACATTATAGGTAAAGTGTCTTTATTTGAGATAATGGATCAATTTCTATAAATGTCACCTTAGGTGAGGTATGCATTATTCTTTATAGATATTAATGATTATATATTTGGAGGTGGATATGGATTAAAACATGATGAATGTTTTTTGTTGGGAGAGCTACTTCTATATAATTCTATAACCTTAACCATGTTCATCAAATGGTTATGGAACTAGTTCCAACAAAAATGGTTACATTACCACTACGTTTTTGAGAAATTTTGAATTATTATGAAGGTTTTCAACCACCTCTGGATTTAAAAATTTAGGGTGGAACTAATAATATTAGTTACCTCAAATCACCCATTGATTGGGATGTCACACTCCCAATTGATGGTGAAGTTCCCAATGTATGTGACTTTTGTTTTGTAAGTAACTTGTTGTGGGATGAAAACATTGGGATGATTGGGACATGGGGAGGAAATATTATTTGAGGAGTTTCAATATTACCATGAATATCCTTAATGTAGGAATCCTAGGGAGTTTATTTCATAATTTTGATCCCTGGTTGTTAGAATGTGGAGGACCTTCATGTTGGTTGGATGTTTAATCATGAGGAGGCACCTTAAGTTGTATTTCTTCATTTCTTGAGGAATACTTCCATGATGGAAATTTTGAGAAGTACCATTAGTATTATTGGTTCCTTAGTAATAGATATGGGTAAGAACTCTATATTATCTAAATCTTTCATTATGGGGAGGCACTTCATGATGGTATCCATAGAGAGGTTCTATGTTGTGGATTTCATTATTATAATGGAGAGGACCAATTCAATAGGAATCCTAGGAAGAAATTTAATGTTGTTCAATCCATGGAATCTGAATGTAGAGGGCATTTGTGTTATTTGGGTGCTTCGTCATAGAGAGTATCTTTATGATAGTTTCTATTGGTATGGCATTTGTGGTAGATTTTTTTACTATTTTAAGAAGATATATGCAATATGAATCATTGAGAGAACCTTAAAAATTCCCCTTTTCTTTGTAATTTACATGGTGGGGACCACTATTTCAGATTAATATTTCAAAGGGAGGAGTATCATTATAAAAAGTTTCATATCTATGACATTAGAATTAAATTTCCTCATTATTACTGCGAGGACTGCTGAAATTGGAATCTAGGGAAGGAAATTACAAGATTTATGATCTATCAATTATTATTATGGTGAGGACCTTTATGTTGGGAAATATGTAGAGTAAATCTATAGTTGAAAATATCCTATGCACCATTATGGGGAGGAACATCATTTTGGATAGCCTTTCTACAATGGTTATGTCCTATTTGATATACATGAGATTTTTTGTTTTTATTTGATCATGGGAGAGGGTTATCTCGTTAGTTATTGGGTTTTTCTTCACCATAGGGAAGAAACCATGGATAGTATGATTTTTTTCTCCAAGAATGACATTTTTAATGAGGACTAACCGGAAGGATATCCATGATGGGTGATTTGGGTAGGATATCTGTAGTTTCATTTCAAACTACTATCGATATTACCTTAGCAATGGTTGTTTTCCCCCTTCATGGGTGATGTATTTCCGTGAGAAGTCACGAGTGATTTCCTTGATGAAATAAAAGTATTTATTTCTTATGGTGACATGGAATCACCCTAGAGACACTATTGGTATATGATAATAGGTATTGGGGATACTGGCAGGTATATGGTCATGAACCCACTCCTGAACTTGGTAGTAGGTTTCCCCAAGTGGTCCCTTCTTATGAGAGCTTTTTTTGGATTCCATAGTCTAATTATATATGTTAAAAAAATTCATATGGATGAAGGGTTTTGTAGTGATTGTGATGACTATGCTATATGGGACCCCTCTTCTATTTTTTCATGGGTATCCATTTAGATGTATGTGATGTATTTCTTTGCCACTTCTAGATATAAAAGTTAGTAATTTTCATGCCCTGAGGAAAGACTCTTGAAATGATCTAAAGCCATGTCATGAGACACTTATCCCATGCTATAATTTCTCAATATTGTTTGAATTTTTAAATTTTATTTCTATAAGTTATCATGAATTATCTCTATTATTGGGATGATGTAACTATATAGGTAATACTATACCATTGAGTTAACCACCTAGAGCAATTGGGGTTAGGTTAGAAACATCATTTATAAAGGATTTGGTGTTACAACAGTCATGAAAGTAGTAGTGTATGCATAAGGTTCCATTTATTGGTGATTTTCAGTATGCTAAATTGTATTGTGATGACCTCCATCGTAGTTAGTGAACATAAATCTTTTTTTCTTGTTGATTGTAAAGTCTATATGGTTATGAGTGGTAAAATAATAATAAACCCATCAATATAGTATATCAAATGATAATTCATGACCAATAACTATCTTTAACAAGTGAAGGATTTCACAGTAGGTTCACCATTTCTTATTTATAACATAATCTATTCCTATTATTATAGACCCACTTTCCAAATGTCAACATATTTCAAAGAGAATTAATAGTGCTTAGGGTATTACAAGTCAAAAATAATAGGATGAGAGGTTGAATCATCTCACAAGGGAGCTTATTGTTTAGTTCAATAATCTCGTATAGATTTAAAAAATATTCAAGAAATCCATCCAAGTAATAATATAAATTATCCTTATCATGAAAGCTATTTATTGAAACCAGGATTTTTTTTATAATAATATATATTAGTGGTACACAGTCTCTCTCATGTGGATTACATATTCCATTATTTAAAGTTTTATAACTAATAACTCTATAGTTTATCCCCATTTTTGGAGGTGAATAGTATTTTGGTGTTAGGATTAGAAAATAATAATTTCTTTCTATTTAGACTTTTGATGTATTTACAAACCCACATAGTTTAGTTCTTTTTATTGAGGCATGACACACCATTGAAGGTCAAGTGACAAGGACCATGTGGTTCCTTTTAATGTTGTATATCTAGGACTAAAGGTTATGCATTTAATGTTTTGAAACCAAGACTAATGAGATACCTTTTAAGGCCATGTATCTGGAACCATTGTGTCATGTAGATTATATTTGAATGATTAAGACTTCTTCTTAGTTATTTAAAGTCATGCATTGTGGACTTCTCGGTGTTGGTTCCTAGAAATTGTTCTCCATGAAACATAATTGGGTAATGGTGTTGGGATTAAACTAGTTTGGATGACCATTTTTAACCATATCTTATTTTATGATAAAAATATAGGATGAAATTATTATTAGATAGATAATATATATTAAGGTGTTGAAGAAAACATGTAATTACATCAGATCAACAATAATTTTATTTACATCTCATTGAGTGGACTCAATAAGGATAAGTAGATGCATAAAAGATATATAAGCTAGTCAATAACATCTAGGAAGAGTGTCATGTGCCAAGAAAGGTTCCACTAGTTATATATGAAATTATATCCTTATTATTAATGCCCCTAGGGTGTAGCTCAGTTGGTAGCGGCCGTACAAGGTCTTGGAGAGGTCTTGTGTTTGAGTATCACTGAGTTCTTCTTTTTTAGTAGTTTAGAGATTTTCTTATATTCCTCTCCCTACCCGGACCATTTAAATATCCTTATTATCAAATTAATTTATGAATGGTTGTATAATGTTGACCTATAAGGGTTGGGAGGATATCCAAGATCTTCATTTAAAAAATTCCCAATTCCTATTATAATGGAATTAAATGATCAAAAATAGAGGGAACATGATTGTTCACAATGACCTAGTCGGGTATATCGGGATTCTATGGACGTCACTCCTTGAGATTTTATATTTATTTCCTTTTAAATAATATTTAAGTAGTCGATAGATTTCTTTAAATGAAACCTCATGTATAAATAAACCCATAACATAGTATACCTTGATATCCTATCCATTTTATTTTTGGGAATGAATAATATTAACTAAATTATGAAATATATAGATATATTTTCCTAAATTTAAATGTATCGATTAATTCCTATGAAACAATAGCTGAATTTTTATTTAAACAAGTTAATGATTAAAAGACAAATGTTTTTTAAGAAATTTATTTTTATATATGTTATATAGTATTATCTATACATATTTTATTGACCACTATTAAATTTTTTGTAATCTATTGTTAGTTTAATAATTAAAATCCATAAATTATTTATCTAAAGGTTATGAATGGATAAATAATCATTTAAAAGTAAAAAAGAGTGATTTTTTCTCGAAATTGTTTTTATTTTTTCAATGTGTTTTTATAATAATATATTAAATAAATAATTTTTTATTAATGGTTTTAATTAAATGTATATACTATATATGAAATTAAATATTTTAATATTAATTTGACAATTTTTAATTGGAAAACAATGAATGTAAACTCAGATTTATAATTAAATATACAAATTTTGGAAAACCTATTTTTGTTGTATTATGTGTTCTTATTTTAAAATTAAATTCTTAAAATAATCAAAAATTAATTAGATATAACTAATTAAATAATTGGAATCATCGTTTAAATATTTTTTAATAAGTTATATTTCATTTTTGGTCACATTGAATAGAAAAATAGGTAAAACTTGTTATCATCGTCAGGGTTAAAATGTATTTACCTTGGTAGGGGTGGATAAACCAACCTATAAGTTTAAACAAGTTGAATTATTATTATATATATATCGACCATATGTTATTATATCATATAATTCCTTTCCATTTGGATCTACTTTCACAAGAAAGTGACATTATATTAATTAATTATTTTTAGTAATTTGGTTTATGTCCTCTCCATGGATTATAAATGGGAAACTCATCTGCTCTATTATTAAAAGTTGTTGAGAATTTAAATTTGATCATTACCTACTATAATAAATTCATGGATTCACTTACTTATTTGTATATCACTTTTTCTTCTCTTAAGAAAAATATTTCAAGGCTTAAAGTGTGAGCCAAAATAGGTCTCTCCAAAAGAGGTACAAATATTAACCAAAAAATTTCAATTTTATTTCTTATTCCACCTTATATAAACCTATTTTATCAGTAATAACATTATTAAAATAATATAATTAATATAATTGGTCGTTATTGTTAAGATTACACAACCTTTTATACATTTTTCCCATCAAATGGGAAATGAAATAATCGCTTCTGCGTATGTGTATAATATCGCCACCACATATCAATATGATTAATTTTACATAAACACATCACATTGATGTATTTAATAAATATATATTATATTTATTAAATAATTTTATAATTTAATTGTTAATTATTAGTTATCTTTATTTTCTTTTTTTCGTAAAATGAAAATAGTGCTCAAGCATACATACGAACTATTATCACCATGAACGATATCATTCAATTTTCTATCTCTAAATTTTATAGAATATAATAAATATATCTATAATGAATCTATATTATATTTATATAATTATTATAATTTTAAAAATATGGAACCATGATCAATGTACAAGTATTGGAATTGCAAAAGAGAAACTTTCATAAAAATGAAACACCTAACACAAAGAAATGAAAACATTAATAAAGAATTATTAATAAATGGGTATAGAAAAGTAATAAGTGGATAATATATGGTATTATATATATTAATATAGTTATTTTAGTGAATTATAATAAAACATAATTTATTTTATAGGAGGTTATATCACTTACAAATAACGTTGAACTTTAAGTAAGAGTTTTATGTTACAATCTAATTTTTATGGAGTCAGTTTATGCATAAATTTTTCATGATGAAATTATATCATATATCTATAAAATAATATTTTTATTTTTTTATTTTTTTATTTCTATAAATTATAATATTTCCTTTAAATTTATTCTCTCTATGTACCCAAATACTGAAGGAATGTTTTTAAAGAAAACCGAATTTTATTTTCTATTCCGTCAGACATTCTTTTCATCCACGTCCATATTTTATTTAAAATATTTCCAAGAATGATTTTAGTATTATCCAATGACATACTAAATTAAATTTTGCACATGTTTTAATTTCTATAAAATGTTTTAAAATTAATATTCTTGTCATTTTCTAAATGAGGTACGTTTCACCAAATGTGTGAATTGAATATTTTTTAACGTACGAAAAACGAACACATTTTCCCACAATCATGACTTATACTTTAATTAAATACTACTTTATTTATTTCTCTGGTTAGTTTCAATGAATATATTTTCCTTAATATTTTTTAAATTTTTATATTTTAAAAAAAGTGATTTTAAAATGAAAAGGGTATTTTTCTCATGAAATATTCCAATTATATTTTAATAGAATTATTCACCTATAATAACTTTCTTGGATGTTACTTATAGTTCACCAGGGATATTATTCTATGATATCATCCTTATTAATCCTTTGGATGATTATTTATTATAATGATATAATCTTGATTAAACCCGTTTTATTTTCCATGCATTAAGAAATAATGAAATAATAAATGTTTTAATAATCTTATGGAATATATATGAATGGATTATGATTAGGAGATAAGTGAGTCCATTATAGATATCAAATTAATTAGGTAATGATTAATTTTTTATGAGCTCAAATGTATACATGAGTTTATCCTAATACTAATAGAGGTTACACACAATGTTATCCCAATCCAAAATCTGCTACATAAGTGGTAAGCCCAAGCCTAATGTGTGATAAATGTCTTAGTGGGTATCCATGAGAAAATATTTATATGGTTTTGATTATGATACACTTTATTCAAATCTTTATGTAATGATATTATTACAATGTAATGTTCTCATGAAACATGTTATATGCTTCCTTTTAGATAAATTTATTATGAACTACCAAGATTTAGTCTAGGACACATGATTATGATCTATGAAATGATGGGTATAGATTAAAAATGTTAATATCATGTTGGCATGCCTTTATTACCATGTAATGATTAAATGATCGTTAATATCTCACATATTTACCCATATCAAGATTCATATATCACACTTTATTATGTTTCATTATTCTCAGGATACTATGAATGGTTTTAAGTCCTTTTAGTTCACCTATGGGAACCATGGAAGTCATATGGATTCACCAAATTCCAGGATGGATTAAATTCCACAATGATGGAGCTTCGAGAGGAAACCCAGTCTCTTCAAAATATTGTTATATTTCTAGAAATCGTAATGCAAATGAAATGGTATACCTATATTGTCCTTGTGGAATCACCACTTATCTTGAATATGAAATTCCTGGAATAATTAATTTGTTAGAAGTGGAAAATCAATGTGGTTGGATTAACTTGTGGATTGAATGGGACTCCACTACTATTGTATAGAAAACTATTAATGGAATTATATATATTTCTTGGAAGCTCAGTACTCAATGAACCAATTTCATTGAATCTTTTTTATCTATGAATTATATCATCACCTATTCTTACCATGAAGAATATTTTTTGGCTGATGGGCTAGCTGAAAAAGGGATATTTGATACTGAATAAAAATTTCATAATGATGTTAAGAATGAAATTTCATCCTTATTTTAAAGTGACTATTAAAAAAATTCCTACTTTTTTCTAGTTTAAATTTATTTCTTTTCAATAATGGATAATTTTACTTTTGTGTATGTTTTTAATTTTTTTATAAAGGTGATAGTTATAAAGATCTTAGTGGGAGATCATATAAACCTTTTATATACCGATTTTTTATTTGACTAAATTTCCAATGTCACTAAACCTTTATGGTTATGGATTGTATCTTATGGGTATGTAAATAAAATTTATTTAAAAATATATGATATTTATAAATGAAATATTTGGGTTACCATGGATTATATGAGAGAAAGGATTATTTATTTTATAAATAAAGATGTAGAAACAATAGTGGGAACCATTAAGATAAGACTATGTATAGGGAAACATCCAAATTTATGATAAAGTAAGGATATTATGGTTTTCCTAGAAAATATATACCAATCATGATATTGTAAATTCGATGTCATTGTGTCATATATGAACCTAGGTGTTACAAATAAAAAATAGATGGATTGGGTATTAACTCAATTGTCACCAATGCAATATTAGTCAGCCTAATATTACCCACCTGGTTAGACACTCCTATGGGATTTAATTGGGTTAATTTTGATTTTATTTATGATTTTTTATGTAGGAGCTAAATAGATGATGATCATGGATAACCTATGTTAAACATATTTTTACATAGATCAAAAATAAGGTGTCAGTATTTAGAAACCATGTAAATTTTATTCAAGGTTATGTGTTTTTTTAGGATTATTGTATACAAAACTATGTTTTTTTATTATATTCAATTGGTGGAACTATAAGGAATAATATTAATGTTGAATATGATGAATAATTTAATGATTTTATTCTAGAGGAATAAAATTTTATGTGAGATAGAATGAAAAATATCATATCTATTCTTAAAAACCTTTATCATGCAATGAATCATGTTGACCATCCAAAAAAGAAAGGGATGGAAAATGTTATATTGAGTCCTTTATGTTGAAACATATATCTTATTTTAATTGGTATTCAGATACAATAATTACTAAGCAATGGATCAAAACCACTGAAAATATATTTTTTGTTCTCTAGTGCTCAGAGAAGAAAAAAGTTATTTTGGTTATTTGTTACCTATAAAAACAAGAATATCAATGATAAAATGTTTTAAATAACATAAGAAAGTACAGAGAAATTTAATCTATGAGGTGGGGTCCTTTAGAAGGTTATTTTTTAATAAGTACAATAATTTTTTTCATCATATGAATATAAAGAAGTAATTCATTGAAATAAATAAAAATGTTGACTGATCCACTCATACATATGATGAAACTTTTACAGAAGTTTTGAGGAATGCTTCTAGTATTACAATCCAACCAGAATGAAATATTGATCAATTATTTAGTCTCTTAAAACCAAGACACCATAGGGAATTAACCAAATAATATTGCATTATCTATGAAGAAATAATTAAATGTGCTCTCAGGGAAGAAAATGGAGATCGGGGTCACCCATCAAACTCATGGTTTTGATATGAAATAAATGTTGAAATTGAAAATAAATTCTTATAATAAAAACAATGGAATGGAGAATACGAGTCTTCCTTTATTCTATAATCATGGAAATAAACATGGAGGAAATTGTCTTAAGGTGAATAGTAAAAACGTTATGTATAGAATGTAAGGTCCCAAGAAAATATTTTTTCAAATTTATGGGAAGAAGTTATCCATTGATTCAAATAAAGAGAAATATCCACATAGTTCACCAGGTACACTCTATTGTTTTAAATCAAAGGCATATGAGAATTATACTAACTAATGATATAATCCAAGGGTTAATGATAATTATCGAAAATAAAAGCCTCTTAAGTCTAGAGACCATGGTAAATCTCATGTGATCACTATTACTGATACATGGTATGATAATGATGTAGTTAATGGTACACTAACAATTCACTCTAAAACAACTAATATGTGGTTTGATTATGAATATACCCACTGTTTTATATTTAATGAATTTTTTAAAGGTATCACATTACCACATTAGTAATTATTTGTTGAATTATCATTGAAAACATCTAATTGTATGAGGATCACATCTCAAGTATATTTTTATTCTTAGATTAATGTTTTTATGAATTTTCTTCCTACAAATCTCATTATTCTTCATGTAGTTTATTTTGATGTTATTTTGGAAATGGATTGGATTTATTTTTATAAGTTCAATATGAATTATTGAAAATGAAAGGTCACATTTTATATTCCAAACCAACCCTTGATAATTGATCCATGCCAATCATAGGGTGTGGAAAAAGCGTATTTTTATGTTTTTAGTGGATAAAAATGGATGAATTGTGTCATATCACTTGAGGAGCTTTCTCTTTATGTTCACTCACTTAATATAATACACATAAATTACTTTTTTGGTAGTTTTTATTTAATCTAGGAATGTAATGGAATTTAAATTAAATAAAACATAGGAATATAAGCACTAAATAAATGAAATTGCCACATACCTCCCCCATGAAAAACCTCAAGTAATCACATAATTGATGAGTGTAATAGATCACAATGGATAATATGAGGAGAATAAAAGAAGAAAATAATGAGAAAAAAAAGGAGAAGAAAGAAGGGTGGTTGGGTGTAAGAAAACACAAAAAGAAATACCATGTATTAATATATTATAAATTTAAATTACAAAATAAATATAACAAAAATAAATAAAAAAATTAATAAATAATAAAATGAGAATATTTTCAGATGGCCTCCCTTGGTGTAGATCTACCCCTTGGTGCGTCATAAAGAATGTGAAGGAAAATGGTATGCTTTGAGAGGAAGGAGATCCCCTCCTTTTATAGGTATAGTTTTTACTCTGATTTTTTTGCAAATATTATCACCAACTAATGAAATAATCACATGGTTAATACTTTATAAAAGTTGTTCAAAAACATCTTGAGTTCCCACACTTAAAATTTTATCTTAATTGGAAATCAGATATAGGAGTTATGATTTTTTATTGACTATTATTTTTTCTGGATGAAGGATCAATACAAATTCCTTCAAAATATGTTGTTCAAATTCCACCTTTGTAAGATCATAAATCACTTTTTTTTAAGCACACAAATATGATTCTTGTCCCATTCCATATAGAATCATCGCAATTGGAGGTCTATAGACCGAGTTTTGCTTCTGTTGCGGTGGTGGTGTCCACGCCGTCGACCCAGAAAATTTCTCAACTTCAACGAATTTTTTGGGCCTCTATATACTCAAATTAGCCCCTGGTATAAAAGGAAAAATTGAAGGAAATTAATTTAGGAATAAAAAAATAATCACTCAATTTTGAATTATATTTATAATGAAATGACCAAAATACACATGTGGTAAAAAACTGTAAAAAATCCAGAATTAATTACTTTTCACAACTTTTCTCAAAACACATCATAAATCCAAAATTGATCTATATAAAATCATATTGATAAATTGGAAAGGGTTAAAAAATATAAATTCATCTAAAAAATGTCTAAAATATTAGCTCTATCAATTCTCCCATACATAAACCATGTTTGACCCCAAGTATAAAATATCAAAATGTAATTCAAAGAACACCAATGTTACTAATATTCAAATACCAAAGTAAAAAATCAAATAATTTTCAATGTCAAATCAAATTCTCAAAAGTCCACATAAAATATCAATTTAATTTATCAATTTTAAATGAAGCAATCAATTAATAAGTCTTACGTTTCACCTTTGAAAAATGACATAACATCTTCTTTAATTAATTCAATATCTTTAATTCAATTTTATTAAGCATTATACATAATAATTTGCCTTGATTTTGAATCTTTGTTCTCATATCTCATGATAAAAATAACGTAGAGTTATTATCATATAATGAGAACGTGTTATTTAACCATTGTATTGTAAATGAACTACTTTCTCAACTTTGTAAAGACAAAAAGCCCATAAAATCATGAGTAATTTTCAAAAAATGTTGAAATGACTCTAAGGCTTAAGGTTGGAAGGATTTTATAAATTAAAAAAATTAGGTTCAAGGAGGAAGTGTTATCTCTTAAGTACAATGCTTGTTATCAAAAAATGAACGTTTAATGAAATTTATCACTTTAAATTAGCAATTCCCTCTTCCCCAAAACTCATAGTAAAGGCTATGATCAAGTAATAATAATGAATGATTTTTTCACACTCTTGAATATTTTTTTTTATTTTTTTATTTTATTTTTTTCAAATGTTATGATTAGATTAATCCTAACATCCATCACCTAACCACATACAATCAGAATAACTTTGGTCCGGAAAATTGAGATATTTGGTTTTCTAAAATCCGAAAACCCATATCCCTCTCTCTCTGCTTTTCATTTTTTTATTTTCTTTTCTTTATAAAATAAGGGAAAAAGTAAATATTATAATGAATGAATCAACAACCTTTATTTATTCCAAATATAAGAACACCCACACTATATCCTTGCAATGAAAATCATCCTTTAAACCATGATTCCCTCCACACTCACACTTCAACATTAAAATATCAATCAAATACCAAGAGTAGGGTAGGAATGGATAAAAATAGCTCGAATCATGGCTCATTACTATAATGTTCATTCATGGATTCAATGTGCTAAATAAGGATTAATGTAAAGGTTGTATTTAGGGATAAGGTATTTTAAAAATATTCCTCAATCATTTTAATTTTTTATTTGGACATTCATAGATTTTACAAGTTCATATGCATGTTCTGGTCAATGAAATGTCCTAAGATCATTCACAAAATATGCTCATGATAAAATAGGAATTACTGGGTCTAGAAATCCTATCGGGAATCGGACGTATGATATTGGAAAATCAATCAAGGCATGATCAATAATAACAAACCAATTTACATGAATTTTATAAATTCAAAGCATGAATAATGGTTGAGAAATTTTATTTACATGAACCAATCAGATAAATCAAATCATGATTCATCATTTCAATATCCACGCTTCACATTAGAAATTCAATTCTATATTTCACTCATTCAATTTCATAAACATTTAATTATAAAAAATATCATCACTAGATTCCTAAGAAACTCATGTCTCATATATAAGTCAATAATATAATTAATTCATGCGAGGGAATTAAATTCTTATCAATAAAGCGCAAAACATGTTTTTCACCAAACAATGTAAGGAGTTAAAAAGATAAGAAATGAAAATATACTCTGACTGTAATGAATATTAGTCCTTATCTTCCTCTGTTTTTGGCTTCATTCATCCATTATGGCCCTATTAAATAAAACAACTCAATTAATCATAAGGATCATGTAATTAATGCTAGAAAAGATTTGATCTAGGGGGATGCATAGTGCACTACTTCCAATAAAATTAAATTGAAATCTAAATTATTATGATTGAATATGAATACTAAAAATCAGGTAAATTATAAATATTGGTATGATCCTCCCATTCAGGAATTGAATTTTTACTACCTCCAGAAGGAAATTCTAGATATTATCCAATATTTGATGATGGGTGGATCTTCTTGGACTTAAACAACCACATGTGGTTCTTCTCAACTTGTAGTTCTTTTTTCCTATTTTGGTTGAATCCATTCATAGAGTATTACAGATCTCCCCCTTCGCAATGTAGTACACTATGCATGGTGTGGGTAGGATGAATTATGAAGCCTCCTCCTCTTTTGTTTCTACTTATGAAATCTATTCTTCAAAATCCATTGGTTTCTAAATATGTGTTGCATCAAAAGAATAATATAATTACATGTTAAGGTTAAATATATCTTAATTGAAATAATACATGAAGTATAAATATAAAATTCCCCCATAAAATTAAGAAGCATTTGGATTAGTTTCCTCCAGCTCAACAACATGTAATTCATCATGGGTCTCCTCGAATGTATGTTCAATACAATCTGGGAGCTCTACGTGTTCCTCAACTGGTGCATGTTCATTTTTATACTCTTCCTCTATGGAAATGTAATGATTGAATGAATCTAAAAATTTGAAACCATAAGATATTATACTCAAATCAGATTGATTGAAATAAAAAAGAAATATTTTCATAAAGAATCATATCCCTTAGTGGGTTATGGTTCAGTAACTTCTTCAGTGAAAAGTGCCTCTTGAAGTTGGAACTCAGTGGATGGAATTAGGTAGACGAGATCCTCTATCTTTTCTTCAATTTCAAATATGAGTCATGAATATTCTTCCACCATAATCTCATGTTCATTGCAAGGAATGGGGAGATAAATATTTTCATCACTTTAATTACAAAATTCATAAAAATCTTGTTGACCACCCACATGTAGCATAGGCATTGGTTGATCTTGTTTAGCATGGAAAAATTTTGTCAGCCTTTAAATTTTCCCCAGAGTCCTTTAATGGCATCTTTATGTTCATTCACTTGAGCTCTATTGTACTCTAATTTAGATTCCTATTGTTTTTTATGCACCTATGAGTAGTCATTATATACATAGTAATAGTATTTTGGGTTGGTCATTGGGAATTTTTATTTTTTTTTGATTTTTTTTAAAAATAAAAACATTATAAAATGTAAAAATAGAAAAGGTAAATGAATAACTAATTGGTTACCAGAAAACAACACTGGTTTTTATGCACGCCTATAATAGGGTGTGGAAAAAGCATATTTTTATGTTTTCTTAGTGCAACACATAGGATGACCATGATCGTCTCACTGGAGGATCTTTCCCAGTTTGTCCACTCAATTAATCCAATTCTAAAAAAGTAAATTTTTTGGTTGTTTTTATTTAATCTAGGAATGTGATTGAATTTAATTACATAAAAGATGAAACTAACATGAAATTACAAAAAGTAATTAATTAATAAAGATCTTTTCCTTTATGAGTTGGTTTGTGGGTTCCATCATTCTCATTGTGGGTGTTTAAATAAAGTGTAATAATTAAATTCTAATATCTCATTCATGAATTACTATTATTATATTTAATAGTGATAAATATTGAATTCATTTAGCATTCTTAACTTCACCTACTCTTATAATTAATGTCTATGGCACACCTCGATCGAGAGTGTGACATCTTCTATGATCTGGCTTCATCATATCACATTTCAACCACTGAATGGCTCAAATCCATCGTATGAAGTGATTATATCTATTATAAGGGAGGAAAAAGATTTAATAAAATAATATAAATGAGTTTGAGATCATTTTCCTGGTGGATGATCACCACACCCATGTGCATCACTCTTTCTCGTCACAAACATAGTAAAACATAGAAACATAAGTGTAGAATAAATGAAATTGCATGATACAACCTTTGAACCAAGTCTTGGCTCATCCCATCATTTTTGAATGGAAGAGGTCATAGTGGATAATATGAGAAGAAGAAAATAGAAAAACAATGATATATTATAGAGAATAAAGAAGGGTGGTTTGGTGGAAGAATACATAAAAAATTAAGACAATGTATAAATTTATTAGAAATTTAAATTACAAATGAAAAAACAAAAAAAAATTAATGAAGAATAAAATGGTAAGATTTTAGGATGGCTTCCCTCAGTAGAGATCACCCCTTTGGTTCCTTGGAAGTAATGTGATAGAAAATGGGATTCTTTGAGATGTAAGAATGCATCTCCTTTTATAGGTAGATATTTTACTCTGAAAACATGCATGTATTAGGCCTAATTAATTATATAATCTATTGATTCATCCTTCATAAATGTTGTTCAGAAACGTTTTTTCCTTCCCCTCACTAAATTTCAGCATAATTGGCCACCAGATATAGTAGTTATGAATTTTTATTATTGTTAGTTTCTATGGACGAAGTATCGAGACAGCTTTTGTAACAATATGTCATTAAAAGGCTACCTTTCTACGCTCATAACTCCATACAATTCCTTCTACACATGATCATATTAGTCATCATTCCATTCCAGGATGAATAACTTAAATTAAAGGTGTTTAGACCAAGTTTTTCTTCCGTTATGGTGGTGGTGTCTATGTTATCTTCCCGAAAAATTTCCAACCATTAATGATTTTTTGGGCCTCTATATTCTCAAATAATCCCCTAGAATAAAGAAAAAATTAAAAGAAAATAAGTTAATTATTTTAACAAAAAATGAATCACTCAATTTGGAATTATATATTTAAACTAATGACCAAAATACCATTTTGTTAAAAATATGTGAAAATCCTAAATTAAGAACATTTCACAATTTTTCTCAAAACAGATCATAAATATGAAATTGACCTATATAACCTCAAATTGATAAATTGTGAGGGTTTAAAAAATATAAATTCACATAAAAATGCATAAAATATTATCTTTATCAATAATGTATTTGTTCAAGGCTAAATATTACATTACAATTGAAATTACACCAATTTTATGAGTCTTGATTCCTTTTCAAAGGGGGTATTTATCTAAGATGTTTAGAAAGAAACAAAAAATCGAAGATATGACTATTTTACAAGAGTTTTTAGATGTATGTCCTGATGAGTGGTCATGTATTTCTTTGAACTATGATGTTATGTTTTCAATAAAACTCATACTTATTGCTACACCTATTTAAAAAAATCCATAAATAAAGACCCCAATTAAGTTGCAGAAATTGATGAAAAAACTCTAGGAAAATATGGATATGGGATTTAATTAAACAAGTTACTCACCAAGGGTAAAACCTATTATTTTTGTAAACAATAAATTTGGAACAATACAAATCAATTTTTATTAGTGGGATCTTAACACGATAAAAATCAATAATACATATCCTTTACTATATATTAATTATTTATTCTAACAATTACAAGGAGAAAAATATATTTTTATAAGATTGATCATCGATTTTGATACTACCTATTGAAGGTTAAAAGTTATTTTAAACCCAATATATCGTTATGTATGAGGTATGAACAACATTAAATTATAATATTTTAGTTTGGTCTTACTAATTATTCTTATATCATCATATATATATTTAATAGATTCCTTGAATATTATGTTGATCAATGTTTTTTGTATTTATAGATGATACTCATAAATATTTTTAGAGTATAAAAGAGAATTAAGATCACATGAGGAATGTACCGTATAACTTAATAATGGAAAATATATTTGTAAAATTTACCATGTATGAATTTTGTCTATATAATGTTTCATTTTTGGGTCATATAATCTAAATAGAGAGAAAATTAGTGGCTCCATGAAAGAAAGAAGTTGTTGAGATATTGACCATATCAACCATAGTAACCAAGATCCATAGTTTTCCTAAGTTAGTTGGATACTACTAACACATTGTGAGGGATTTCTCAAAGCTATATAATATACTAACTAAGCAGAATCAGAAGGGAGAGAATAAAATTTTGATAGATGAATGTGAAGTAAATTTCATATATCTTGAAAGAATGTTCGTTAGCGCACATTTTCTTAAACTACCATGATGTGGAGAAGGGGTTCGGATCAGTAGTGATGCATCAGAGAACTGATTCGGATGTATCCTCAAGTCAAATGATAAGGTGATAAATTATTGCTATTTCCATTGAAGCTTCACGAGAAACATTACATTAATCATGATTTGGAGTTAAAAACAATAATCTTTTCATTAATGATATAGATTCATTATCTTTGTGAAAAAATGTGTGTCATATATAATGATGAAAAAAAATTTAAATTATATATCCACCAATTAATATTTGAATATTCATTGAAGAAGGAAGTTGGTGTTGATTAAATATTGTGATTTATTGATACATTACTACCCTGGGAATGTTAACAAGGTGACTGATGCTTTGTGTCATAAAAATAATTTTTTCACATCAATGATGGGGATAAGAAATGATCAAATATTTATGGAATTTAAAAGGATGGAATTTGAAATATTTAAGTATGGGGATAAATATTATCCCGATCAAATGAGTGTTCAACTACCTATCTATGTGAATATGAAACAATCTGCTAAAGAAGATTTATAAATATAGAAATAAGTTGAGAAATGTTCCTAAGTTTAACCTTTAATTTTATGGAATAATAAGGTTTATGAACTTAGTATGCATCCCATGAATACCTGAAAATAATGAGGTGCTATTGTAAGAAGATCATAGATCATCATTTTTATTCATATTGGGAGAATCAAGATTCATAAGGATATTTAAGAGTATTTCTAGTGGGATATCATGAATGGAGATATTTTATATTATGTATCTTGGTTATTAGAATTTAAACAATTTAAAGATGATGGACATAAGTCTAGAGGGATATTACAACCATTACTCATACTAGAATGTATATGAGAAAACATCACAATGGATTTCATCATCAGACTACCAAAACATTTAATGGCCATAAATATATTTTGGTAGTAGTAAATCCTAAAAAAATAATCACATTTCACTTATATCAAATATGATTTTTTTATCAGAATTATACATTATACTTTAAAAAATTTATAAGTTTACATAGGGTGCCATATTTTCTTATATTTGATCATGATCCAAAGTTGACCTTGACTTTTTGGTGATTTCCTGAGTAATATTTAGATATAGAGTTGTATTTTAGTACTTACTATCATTTTCATATAGATGGTCAGTCTAAGAGATCAAATAATAGCCTATTAGATATTCTAATATCATATACTCTATATTTAAAAGGTGGTTTAGATCAGAACCTTATTATTATAAAATTATTTTATAAAAATATGTTTCGCTCTAGAATTTACATGGATCATTATGAAGCCCTCCATGGAAGGATGTGTGGAACTAAAATTTTTTAAGATAATGTTTGATAAAGAAAGATTTTGGTACTTGATATAGTTGAGGAAATGACAGAGAACATTAGAACCATTTAAATGCACATTAATGTAGATTAGAGTCAATAAAATACTTATGAAAATAATCAACTTGGAGAAATGAAATTCAATGTCTGTGAGAAGTTATTACTATGAATTTATATTGGTAATATGTTTATGAGATTAAAAAATAAAAAAAATGAGCACTAGTTATATTTTATCCTTCGATATTCTTGATCAAGTATGTACTATAGCTTATCACTTAGCACTTCCACTAGACCATTCTCAAGTTCATGATGTGTTCCATGTATCGCTTACGAGGAATACCTGATCCTTCACATATACAAAACTCAGATATTATACCATAATATTATGAAATTTAATATGAATAACTACTAGTAAAAATATTTTATTATATATGTATTATTTTATGGAATGAGACTACTCACACTGTTGAATTTATTTGGAGGAATCAAAATTTTGAGGAAGCAATATGGGAACATGAAGATTTGATGAAGAAAATATATACTAATTTTTTATCAAATAAATACAATTTTGTAAGAGGAATTAATTTTATTGGTTATAGAATATTACACCCACTATTTTATATATATTTTATTTGAAATAAAAATAATGTATTCAATATCTGGTTTTATGCACAACCACTAAGTCAAAATAAACCCGTAATAAATTATACATTTATAACCTAGCCATTGGATTGTATAATATGAATATGATTAAAAAAATTATGAAATATATATATAAATTCTTTTTCTTAAATTCATATGTATTGATTATTTCCTAGGATATAATAATTTAATTTTAATAAAATCATTTATTGAAGGGAAGTCATATTTTCAAAGAAATTTATTTTTCTACATGTTGTGTATTATTATTTAAAAAATATTAATCTCTATTAAAAATTTATTACAAGAAAATTTATTGTTAATATATTAATAAACATATAAACATTAGTAATCTAATAGTTATAAATGAAGATATAATCATTTAAAGCTAAAAAAGTTATTTTTCATAAAAAAATTTATGTGCACTATTTATTTTTATCATAATAAATTCAATAATTAATTTTTAATTAATGTTTTAAATAAAGTTTCTACATTTTGTATCCAATAATATTTTTTATCGTTCATTTGATAGTTTTTACTAGGCAAGGAGTGAACATAAATTCAGTTTTAGGCATAATAATGCAATTATTTAAAGTGTGTTTTCATTGAGTTTTGCTTGATTATTTTAAAATTAAATTCAAAAACTTATAGAAATTGAATTTGATAAAATTGATTATATATTTTTACTAATAATTTCAAAATTTGGTAAAAATTCAAATTTTATTTAGGTCAAAATGAATCATAAAAATATTAAAAATTTGTTACCATGGTTAAGGTTAACTTTTATAATTATTTATTATTATAGATATTTTATCCCTATGATATATTTAATTTAAATTATTTTCCATTTTGAGACAATTTGACAAGAAATACTCATTATATTATTTAATTATTTTATGTTATTCTATGTGTGTACACTCTCTCGCTTATAAAAGGGATCCTCCTATCCTCCCTCATTCATAAAGCTTTAGAATTTTGTCTTGTAAAATACCAACCCCAATACCTTCATATATTAAATCCCATCATATGATATCCCTTAGTATTCTTATAATACAAATAATTTAAGGATTAAGGTGTAAGACAAAGGAGGTCTCTCAATGGAGTGGTATAAATATTAACCGAACTCTTTTGATTTTATTTCGTCTTATAACATTAATAAACCTATTTTATCCATCATAAAATTATTAAAATAGTTTCATAAACATTATAAGATGTTATTATAATTATTTAACAACCTTTTCCCATCATTTTACAATCCAATGGAAAATGAAACCATCACTCATACGTACGTGTGGACTACTATCACCCCATTACGATATGATTCATTTTCCACCAACGCCTCACATTATTGGATATAGTAATAGATTTAATTATTATACATGATATTTATTATTTAATTATGAATATATAATTATATAACATTAAATTATTTTCAATTATTTTTTTAAAAATGAAAACACCATTCATGTGAACATACGAACTACTGTTTCCCTTAATGACGTAGTAAATTTTTATATCTATAGCTTTTATGGAATGTTATATTTATATATATAATGAATGTATATTATATTTATATCATTATTAACATTATTTATATGATGGAACTAAGATACAAGTATATTTATTGTAACTTATAATATAAAACCTTTATGAAAAATGAATCAGTTAACACCAAGAAACGATGATTTTAACAATGAATTATGAATAAATGGGTGTTGAATTGATTTAAGAGTACCATATATGGTATTATATGTATGATTATTGTTATTTTAAAAAATTATATAATATTTTAAAATATTATATAGTATATTGGAGCACTTACAAAGAAACACAAACTTGTTGTAAGGGTTTTACGTTACAACCTAATTTTTATCTACATTGTTTAAGATTAAATTTAAAATGATTAAAATATATGATCTATCTCTCAAAAATATTATTAATTTTATTAAACTATTTTTATTTCTATAAATTATATGTTTTTATTTCATTTTCGTCTCTCGAATTATTCAAATGGTTGATTTTTTACAGAACACACACTTTTTTTATTTTTAGTGGGTTAGGAATATTTTTCTACCATGTCTATATTTTCATTAAAATGATTTCAATAATCATGTAATTTTATAATATGATTTTTTAAATAATTTTAACCATTTTTTTTATTTTTTATATTTTTTAATAGTAATCATCTTGTTGTTCAAAATGATGTACATTTTACCAAAGGTGTAAATAAAATATTTTCTTTAACATACACCACATGAATGAGTTTTCCTACCATCATGCATAATATTTTATTTGAATATTAATTTATTTGTTTCCATGGTTATTCCCAAATATATATTTTTCATTAATATTTTTTAATTTTTTATATTTTAAATATGTTATTTCAAAATGAAAAGGGTATTTTCCTAAAGAAATATTTTCGTGATTTTTGAAGGAATTTTCATCAATGATAACATATTTTGATGTTATATTTGATTCATTTGGATATAATTCTATGAAATTATACTTATTATTTTTCTATATGGATATTTATTATGAAGATGAAATCTTGATGAAATATATTTTTATTTCCATGGGTTATGCTATGATGTAATGATAAATTGTTTCATGATCATGTGTCATACATATGAATGTATTATGATTATATGATGAGTGGGTGTGTTATATACCTCAAACTCATAAGGTAAAGATTAATGTTTTATGAGCATTAAAGGTACACATTAGGTTCTCACATTCCCAAAAGAGAGTAAATAGTAGGTTATCCCAAGATCAAAGCAGGTACATTGGTGGTTAGACCAAGCTTAACATGTGATGAATGTCTTGCTGGGTAGTCTTAACATATGATTTCTTTGATTATGATTATGAAAATATTTATGACACTCATTTATGACATTATATTTATTAATATTATATCATGGGTAATTTTATTTTATTCCTTTATAATTCATGACTTTTGAATTTCCATGATTTATGACATGACTCATGATTATGATATATAAATGGTTTGGTATGGTTTTAAAATGATATGTGCCTGTTATCACACCCTTATTCTCATGTTATACTTAAAAAATCATTTATATCTACCCTTTTACCCTTATATAGTATATGTTCTCACCCATTATTATATTTCTTTTTTCTTATGATCTGAAGAAAGGTTTTAACTATGATATATATAATAAGGGTTCAAGTTGTGAATAACCTACTAGGAGATATTTTAGATATTTAATCTACTAGTTTTTTATGTATCCAAATTTCCAAATTCACCAAAACATTATAGTTATAGTATGGATCATAATTATATGTAAGGAATATTAATATAATAGGACGAAATATTTATATATATAATGTTTGGGTTGCCTTATTGATAGATGCCTAGGAAAAAGGGAGACAACACGGTCTTTGTAGATGGTGAGAGGGTATATTTTAGAATATGTAATATTGGTATTAAAATGCGTTGGTTGTTTTGTTCTATATATAAGTCTCACATTAACTATAATTTGAAGGTGAATAAAAATCCAAACCACATTAAATTACTCAATATATTGTTTACCAAAGAAAATAACATGTTGGGTTTAGGTGGTTTAAAGGGCGGGTTGATTTTTATTGGAAAGAATTAAAATAATTTATAAATATATATATATTCATATTAATAAATATTTTTTCAAATAAAACATCAAATTGAAATATTATACTAAAAAACCATTAAATTTTTAATAATTATATATTTAACTTTAATAATATAAAGGGAAGACATTTTTATTTTACAAACTCTATTATACCAAATTCTGATAAATTATTCCATGATTTACATCATCAAATTTTCAAAAAATTATTATTAATGAAAACCTAACTTTGAACCCATGTGTTATATAATTAATAAGGACAAACTATTATAAAATATTTAGAGATAAAGGGCTAAAAATAGTGGAAATGGTTGTACCCTCTCTACGAGAATGATCATAGATAAATTTAAAATATTCAGAAATAACACTCTGTGGACATAACCCAACACCCCTATATATATTTTATTTGAATCTATTTTCTCTCCCCTAGAACCATAAAATAAAAAATTTATCTATATGAACTCAACATAACCCCAACTCCCACCTTTGTAGGTAGGCTAAAGAAACAATTGTCACTAATAGAATTAGGTATATTTCTCTAACTCTCTATAGTTTTCATGAAACCATTGACCATCATTATAGTGTTAGTTAAACATGTGGACCTTATTGACTCTTTTTACAGTGTTGTTATAGTTAATTATTATATCTACAGTATTCAAATAGTATATCCCTATAATAATACTGGAACCTTTGGTTTTGGGGCTCACATATCCATTGATGGAAAATTAATTTTATGAGATTTCATAGGCTGTGTTGCTATAGTTTATTTTCAGAGTCCCTCACTACATCACCTAGTTATTTTCAGTCCAAACAAAGATATAATCACCCATAATATATTCATATGTGAACATGATCCTATAATATTTTTACTTACACATCACCCTGATTGGGGTATCATTAACCAAGAAAATGACTTAGTGAAGGTAATAGTGAAGTGATTATGAGCGTAAATCTTGGTTGGATTGAGATAAAGATAAATAATTTTATCCCAATTATATTCTACATTACTTTATACATTCATCTAGGATAAAAGTGGATCCCTGCTAATGTTTACCAAAATCTCCAAATCAAAATCATTGTGGTTTTGGACATTTTAATATATATAGTTTTTAGTAATAGTCTAAATGTAATTTCCTGGTAGTTACTTCATATAAATCAACACATTTCCATAAAAATAGTAGTTCCCCATAAATATTATCCAGATTTAATTAACAACCATTCCATCATAAAATGAGTTTATTTATCCTAGGTCATATGAAATAGGTTCAAGAAGTAGTAATAGAGTAAAATAACCCAAGACATAATACCAAAAGTGATGTTCAATAAAATCACAACAATTATGGTATAAAATAAATCTACCCTTTCACAGTCTATGAAAGAAAAAAAATATCCCAAATTTTAGTTATACTTAAGTAAATTTTATTAAAAATTTAAATATTATAAAAAATATTTATTATTCATGGTTAAATAAAAATTTATACTTAAGATAGGTGGGTTAGGTAAAGAAACAAAAAATAGTACCCCCATCACATGACACCAACTATCTCATAGAAAAACAATTGTCCCACCATGTCCCAGGTAGTTTTTTTGGTTTTAAAATTTTAATGGTGGGTAATATTGGGTTGTTAGATAAACTAGTCATAACAAATATAAATATCAAATGAATATTCAATATTTATCATTCTAAATTACACTTCCAGACATATAGGTTTAGTGTTTTTTGAGATAAAATACATATCCAAATTTATTAACAAAAAATTCCCAAACATATCCCAAAAATAATATTCCCTTATTGTCATTATCCAAACCAAATAACCTAGTACATCGATACTCGATATGATTATAACATGAAATAAAGGATGTTATCGATCCGCACAAGCAAGAGACCAACACTACAACATTAATAAAATGTCTGAGGGAATGATTTATCCCCATGAATAAACAAAAAATGTATAATAACCTATGATAAAAAAATGAATGGTTGGTATACCAAACACTCGTCAAGGAGAAAAGAGTACCACAATAAAATAGATATATATAACAAATAAACACCACATTTAAAATATGACACTAAATCCATCATGATGGACACTTTAAATCTCAATATATCTAGTGGATTATTGCTCCATCGGTCACCACCATCAAATAAAGTCCCATGAATTAATCTCACTCACCACCTTAGAGTGGAAAATTCCTATTTCATAGAACTAGAATAAATAAATCTAGAATTCCCAATGGAAAATGTAGTGTGTGGTGAAAAATATCCCAATATTATTTCACCCAATTATGCATATGTTTTTACATAAAAAATAAACCATTTATACATAAATTTAAATAATGAAAATGTAATGTATTTATTCATATTTTCATTAAAATAATATTTCAAATAATGTATATGAAATGTTTATCAAAAATAGGACTAAATGAACATTCTAATAAAAAATGGCATGAATTAAAATTGTTTTACAGACACTATCCTGAAATAATCAAATCGAAATAAAGAACCATGTTCATATTCACTATGGTTATTTAGTTCCTTGATCAAGAATCTTCACACTACTCAATAAATAAGTCACGGATCAATGTATACACAAATCATTGATGCTTAAGCCTTCTAGATATAATCAATAAAGATACCATCCTGGAAAAATCATGCCAAAAATGGTTTAGTTTGAGTCTACATAGTCTATACATTTTTAGGGGGTTATATTCCTATATTTATTTTCCTAATCTCCCACTAATTATCGAGGATCAAATTTTCTTTTAGTCAGTCAATCTTGGGGAAAACATTCCCTTCAACTCAGTTCATAATTCATAGTTAAAAATCACAATTTCAAGTCTCAACATTCCATTTAAATTTAAAAATAGTATCATAATATTTTATAAAATAAATTCCATTTAGTGTCATGTTTCATTGAAATACATTATTCAGAAGAATCAATATAAAATAATTTCATCAAATCATATTTCATTTTAGGCCATATTTTCTACACCCCCAATAATTTCAAATTATTTTAAAAAGTTTTTTTAAAAATAACCATTCATTGTTTGAAATTAAACATCAAATATACTCGATTTAATGAAATAAATTGAAAATAAATTTCAAATAATTAATGAAATCAAGCATTCAAGTGTAGGGAAAATCGTATGTAACCACCTACCTTTAATAACATGGTCATGAAATCACCTGAAATGGGAATCACTAAAGGAAAGTCAAAGGATATGTTGATCAATGAATAATACCTATCATTATAATCCATCAAATCATGGTTTAAAACCATCAGAAATATGAATACCCATCACTCCCATGGGATTTATGATAATAAAAGAGGATTACAAAAAAAGACTACATTTACTAGAAAGGGATCAAACCTTTCCATTAACACATTAATCAATGAATAGAATATAATGAAGGAAAAAATCTTATCCAAAGATCCCCAAAAGAAAAATAGTCATATTAGGTTATATTAGGAGGTTTTTAGAAATTTTAATAGGGGGTTCAGAATTTTAATTAAAATTTCAAGGGGATTAAAGACATTGTTAGACTGTTTTAACTTTTAGGATGCATCATTAGAGCTAATCGAGTGCCTAACCATGTACCCTTATCCGGCTTATTGAGAGTGGCACATGGTTTGTCCACTTAATTAAAGAAACCATTCTCCAACCATTCACCCCCTTATGGGCCTTTAGACAATGGGTACACGGGGTTTCCATATAGTTTGGTGATCATTGATTAATCATTATCTCCCTACCATCTCATGCTACATGGTTTTAAGGAGAGGCCACCCATTTTTCACTAATATCATACCGCATGTAGAACATCATAATAAGGCACATAATATCCTAGTCTATCTAGAAAGGTTTTCCCTAGCAATATTCCAATCATTCATATCCCCAAAAACTTATAAAAATTTAAAAAATTCCCAAAAAAACTAAAAACCGGATCCAAACAAATTGTTATATGTACTTGAATGTTGATAAAGGGAAGTTACAATCTCCCAACAAAAAATGATTTCTTCTCCTTGAATAACTATCAACAAGAATACATATGAAATATATGAGTAATGTTCTCTCAAATTAATATCTCACACTCCCATGTACCATGTGATTCAATACAATATTGAAAAAGAACTCAAACCATAGGTATAGAATTCCCATGAAGAACCTTATTCTTAGAATCTTTAATTTGAAATGGTTTCTTAGTAATTGATTGATCAAATTCCATATAAAATTCCTCCCAACATAAGGCATGACTTGGAAAAATAAATACTTCTTGATCTGTGACATGTGAAATATGTTATGATTCATCATCAACTGAGGTGGAAAAGGGAAAGGACAGGCCACCTTTAAATCTACTCAAAAAACTAAACTGGTGAAACATATGTTGAAAGTAACTTTTCCTATTTCCCATGATATATTGAACCAAAAAAAGTGAAATTATAAAAAATAGATGGAAACTGAATGAAAAATCTAATGGGATACAATGATTAATAGCTTATGATTTATATCAGATATTTTCCATAAAAATTCTTTGAGGAATCCACTAAATAATAATATTATCTCTTGGGGTATGATTAGTCCAACTACATAATTTTCACCAAATCATTTCCTAAAAAAATTGAGATCTTCATGGGTAGACATAAACTTAATTTAAGGGTACCATCTTGATGGATGATTGGTAACTTTTTTTATAGGAAAACTCAACCAGTCACTAGTGGCTATCACAAGCTTCAACAATGTCGACAACACAAGAATGGTGCTTGTCATCAAGAATATGTATAACTCAATTTTCCGGCCACACATATGAGAATGATATGTCATGCTCAAGATAACCTAATATCCCATTTACTCTTTGAGGCCTCCCGAAAAATGTGAATTAAAATAAGGAGCTCATAGCTGGACAAAATATTCTAGTCACAGATCTTTAGAAAAGCTAATCCATGAGTGAGAACTCCATGTTCCCTACCATACCATATGGAACTATTTCAAAATAAATCACGTTATTAGGAACAACTCTAATATCCATTAAGTATATTTTGTGATATATGCTTCATTAGAAACAAATAATTTGATGACAAATCACATCCATCCCATGGGTCAAACACATGAGAGAACATTATCATCAGGTCCATCCATGAATAACGTCATGCTATCACTCATTAGACCTCGATACTCATATATTAGACCTCATATATCCTTAATGGGGGACACCACTAACCCTTCTATGAAACCCAAGATTTCTCATACCTCCAAGTGTGGATCATAACCATCCCAAATGGGGGACATTGTAATCTCAATCTAGAAATTTTGGGATTATAATACTCAACTATGGGATAAATAAAAGGACCGATGGGTGGAAACCCAAACCAAATATGGAATGGTGAAGACCTTATGACATTAGACATGGATCACACCTAGGACCACTAGAGGGAAATATGTTCCAAGTCTCGTAACTCAAAAGATATCACCCAGATAGGTGTTCACAACCATCCTAGATGGGGGACACCACAAACCAAATCTGATACACCAGAGATTATATCACTCGGATAGGGGATTATTTCCTATTTAGTGTTTTCCATGATTATTAGACAAACCCCACAAGGTATAACTCACAAATTAGGGTATATCACTCTTTCAACTTCCACAAACCCTAATGTTACCTCCCTTTGTGTGAAAAATCCAATAACTAATGATGCCACAAATCCTACTGAACTATTTTACTATATAGGAGATTGCCTCCTATATATTGTAGTTCAAGGTGATAACACAAACCCAAACTAGGGAAATCATTCTGATAGAGGATTAAACCTCAACATCTTGAAGGGATGCACAAACTCAATCTGAGCTTGTTCTGTTGAGGCGAACAAAATATGGTATTAAAAATGTAATTAAACATTGTACCCTTATAGAAATTTAAGAACAACCCAACTCAATAGTTGTTAGTGAAAACAATAATAATATAATCCAACCTCAATGTTATATCACATAACATCTCTCACACAATAACTATGGCCACCATCACATCGAACATAGAAAACTAATCAGGATTGTATAATAATGATCCTTATACTAGTTCTGATTATGGAAATTCATGGGGAAAAATTCTCTAAGGGGTGTAGATTGTGTATAACTATTATATATATAGATTCTATCAAAAAATTCCCCTGGACATGCCCACTCTTGGAAATAGCCATGTATTTGGAAATATACAAGGCATGGACCCAAGTCACATGGTGTGGGGCCCTATCTTATCTTATGGGTATGTCCTCTACCATAAATAGATGGATGGACATGTCTCCGCACATGAAATTAGTTCTTGGTACAGTGAGTGGCATGGAAAATTGGATACTTGGTCATGTCCTTAGCCCATACCTGTGTTTTTCACCCCATACCTATGTAGTCTGGTTGTGTCCTATTGCATGACTGTGTCCCATGACACAACATTTCTATCCATCCCCCTCAACTATATGTACCAATCTCAGAAAAGGACATGTACCCCCACTACACGCCATGTAATCCCAACTGATTCATCTTTTTTGAAAGTGAATAACCCATGGTGTGTGACTTTTCACTAAATGTTGTGTGATTTGGATTTTTGAATGGGAATTCCCTGTGAGCTTCCTAAAATTACCTATTTTCCATTAAACAACCTAGATAAACCCTCATATACTACTTAGAAATATTTTAAAGGATCTAAAAGCACACGAACCAAATCACGACTGAAGAGGACTCTTTAAGTGCATCCAGGCGACCCAAGATCAAATCCAAGTAGAGGCATATTTCTTGTGAACTATAACAGTACTGTAGCAGGTACTGTTTGGCACTATAGAAGCTGATAAAATTCCCTAGTTTGGTCTTTCAAACCACTGATTCGGTCCCCGTGTCCTTTAAGGACTTCAGGCCACCCATGCCTTCAGGTCATTAAGGCCTTTGGGAAACCTCAAGGCCTTCCGGCCACCTTAAGTGCATATGAAAACTAGACAACCTACAAGGAACAAGATTCAGAAGGAGGATGAGCAAGGATATTTCACCATAGCAGAAGCTAAATGGATTTCATGAATGATAGGGTATGAAACCTACTATCGGGAAAATCCTGTTCATGAACGAGAAAGCCTGCCTAAATAACCATGCAAAGGTGGAGAGCTAATTTCAGGATGAAGATGCTGGGGAGGAGAAGTTCTAAGTAGTTAGTCTGGTTTGTATGTAATGTTTGAAGCCTACAGGAAAAAAATAATGTAAGGCCTATGGTCCATGTAATACTTACACATACGGGAATTGTAAGGGTTCCACCTCACCCATTTAAATGTGTATTATCAAAAATCAATAAAAAATGAAGGACTTCGGGCCATTGGAAGATCTAAGGGATCTAAAACCATAAAAAATTTACAAAAGGTTCATCATTTCATAATAATCGAATCTAAATTCCTCATAGTGTAATGAATAAGTTTCAAGTTCAAAATGATGCTCAGGAGATGCCACAACAAGTTTTGATGATGATCTAATTCAAAAATACGGATCAATAGTGCCTCCGCTCCATGTATTGTCCTTTGTTTGTTCAGTGCAAAAGGGTGGATCCTCCTCTACTTCCATTCACAAGACCCAAATCAGGGGTTGGGTTATAACTTTTATTTTATTAAATTAATGACTCTCTATTTAACAAACCTCCTACACACACTAAACTGAACCCCCTACATAGAAAAAATTGAGGTCACTCCTAGGGTAAAGAATAACTCATCTTTAACCACATATTTCAGATTCAAGACATTGATAAGGAGATATTACACATTTATAAAGAAACTACACATGTGTAATAGAATATTTTTAATATTTTTAATATTGACACACTAAATCTCATCGGGCCCTATAATCCCATACAAACTCAGTTCCTAGCATTAGAAATATTCATATAAATATTCCAATGTCATACATGTAAAAACATAAGTCACCACATCCTCTACACTTTTATAATTTTCATCCCAAAAAAAATCATAGGAAGAAAGACGATAACTAAAATATTCCCCAGGACACCCACACCAGTGATCTCAGCAATGGGTTACCATGTTTCCTATAAGATTGAACTAATGGGAACAACAATGTCTAAACCATATCCAATGTCCATATCAAACTAGTTTTAAACCATGTAACAATGTTGTAACATGTCTCCTCTTCCATGACAGGTGGAAAACACCCATCAACTAGTCTATCTGCAGGCAAATGGTCTAGAGTTACACCACGTCACTCACCTAACACATATACTAACATAACATTCTTGTTCTCATCCACTTATGGATGAACTGAACCAAGGAATCCTCAAAAATCTCATGAAAAAACTCTGATATCAAGAATGTGAGGGTACCATAGAACAACACGGGGCTTCTCATGTACACTAGGTCTCACCGAGCCCCCTATGCTTAATCCTCAAACTACACCACTATAGAAGGAAACCTAATCTATTAGCACTACTTCGGAAAGGGACATAATGTCCATCTGATACAAAATAGTCTTATCCACACACCCATGAAATCTCCCTTATCATCCCAGGATCACTCCACAATAGATGAAAACTCCATTCCATATTATAATACACCTCCACACCCACTGGTTGAAAACATTGGATCATGGATGGTCATAAACCAATAAATATTATGGAAACATTGTATGGCATTAGTCTTCTTCCATAAAATGCATCTATCTGAGGAACTATCCCCTTAGTGTTAGGTCACACTGTCAATAGAAGCGTGTAGTCACTGATCATCTCTATATGAGACTCTAGAATTAGTGTCTAGAGAAAAGGCTCCAATGATAACACCAGTGAACATTCTAACACATCAACACACATCCCCACCCCAAACACACATGTCAAAGAAACTCATCTGCTACACCTTGACACCATCCACTTTGGGAAGCACTGACTCTCCCACATGGTTTTAATAATGTAACAAAAATGCATCTTGGTGGGGGGAAACATACCTATTCTTCATGAGTCCAAATCTACGTCCAAAAACACTATAATAGGGATTTATTAACACCCTATATCAACTTGGATAAACCTCGAGCAAGAAGTGGAAGGAATAAAGTGCCTCAAAAAAATGTTTAAAAATACTATTGTACAAAGTATAAAGGAAATTGAGAGTAACTATAATCATCTTTGGAGACTCTGGGTAATTGGCCTCTCCAACCTATGGCTTTCCTTGAACCATTCCACTAGTTCTGTGAGCTAGGTGAATATCACCTGGAGTTGTTGACAGAAACATATTCAACTGTCTACCACCTCATGTTTCTCTCCCTACTCCTTATCCAAACCATCCATCATTTGAAACTCTATGATCCAAACAATTCCTCTACTAGGTAAGTCCGTCGAACAACTCTCTATTTCAGTATCATGATGGATTAGATAATCTTGTGAATGTTTTTTTCATCCATATCAATCGAAACAACACCTATCCCACAACTAACTTCATATGGCCTGGAATCTTTGAGCTTTGTACACACATATTAGGACCATCCACTTAAGACTCAATCATTCCCAGATCCTTGAATCTTTAATCATCTACACAATGCTATTGTCTTTTCTCCTGTGGGCCTAGAACCACCCGTATAAATCTGCTCAGCTAAAAATATTTCCACCACCAAGGCCCAATCAAAAACTCTAATATAGAGGGATGCACAATAATATCACCAAATACCTTATCTCTTGGTATAATCCTTGCTCAAAGGCCCATGATCTGAAAAATAGACACATAACATTAACCAGGGAGTACCAAGATAGGTCTATGAAACTCTCAAAATACTATTAAATAGTAAAACTATCCTTAAAAAGCTATAGAAGATATTAGATACACACAGATCTCAACATGGATACAAAAAACATTATGTGTAGGGATAATCAAACTCTACCCAAGTGAGGATCATCGGGTCAGGAAAATATTACACAAGACTCCACAATCACCTAGATAAACCCTGCAGAATGCTTTCGACTAAGACCACCATATGATTGGTAGGTGTCCTCACAAGGATGAAAACATGAAGAACTTACTAAATCCTATCATCAGCTACTCATGGGTCTAGATCACCTTAATACCTATGAGGTATCTACCTCTAGAACTCATCCAATGCACTCAACTCATGTGCATCGTTGACTGAAAAAACCAACACAACCTTATTTTCAATGGGTGGTGGGTCAACTAGAGGACCATCCGATGGCTCTGAATCCCTATAAGTATCCTACAATGAAGCCTCATTACTTGGAGGATCTTTATTAGAATCCTAATGTGTAACCTTATCTTTTTCTTGTGGTGGAATCCTAAAATATAATCAAGATGCACCATGATCAAAGAGTATATATGGGGAGCTGACTCAAAAAGAACATGAAACCCACAACCTAGTCTTATATAATGCATGTACCAATGTTTACCTAACACCAATGACTAAATTTTTTTAGGTGAAAAGAAGTTTATTAGTGTCCTTATGGATGGATACGTCTACTGCCACACTAAAACTGGAGTCCCTAGTCTGAATCCAAAACATGAAACACCTTATCAATGACACCATAAAACCCAAACCAAGCTTAAAGCAACACAATATCTATTGTACAATATCAATGTAGAACCCCATCTATTACAACTCTGTCATGACATGACCCATTGGGTCTTGAGCCACAAATACCCAGTTCCCACCTATAATAGTTTGGGGGAAGGTTATTGGTTCTAATTAGAAATAACAGACATATATTAGGCCTTATCCCATGATAAATTTATGCACACACCAGTAGACATATCCATACAATAGTGAAGTGATAATAAAATATGAAATATAAATACATGAATACATTTATCTCACAACCTAAGTACTAAAATAGTATAGAATGTGTGAATGGGGAAAATAAAATCCCACCAAAAAATAGAAAAGAGCCCAAACTGCTCACAAGGTGGGGACTTATATCAAATGAAACCACCATAACATGACACATACATGAACCGATAAACACCTCAGTCTTTTTATCTCCCCAAGAATCGCCTGCTTTGAGTCCTCCTTGGACTCCATTGAAAGGCCTATGTTTTTCAAAATACACAACATGTGTGGGAAAATCACATGGTGGGGTGAGTATAACAATACCTAATAGGTACCCTAAAACCCAAAATAAATGTGATAAACTGAATAGAAATAGCCTACTTGACCCATCTAGAGGGAACACAAGCGAGAGTGAACAAGAAACTCCATATTGACCATTCCCCAACTATATATTACTAGTAAGATCTATCTAAATTGTATTTTAATCAGAAAAAGAGAAAACACTATAGGAATCCTATAATAAAAAACTAGATATGTTTATCTCAGACTTCATGTGTCATGAGGTTCTGACCTCTTAGCTATCCACAATATTTTACTCGATTATCTATGGAAACACTCATTTAGAAGCATTCACTACACAATAACTTCCATCCCATATAACTCTCTTTTGGGAGATAAAACTCCATTGGGAATAGATATACCATCCCTAATGGTACATCCGAGAGACATGTTAAATAAAAAAATACTAAACTAATGGAACATTACTACTATTCCATGTGGAATTCACCTGATAGAACACACTCATTATGTATTTCCATGAAGAATTACATTCTGTCACTTAGTGGATCTTGATACTCTGATAGGGGATCTAATCCACCCCTAAGGAGTAACTTTGTTAACCATTATAGAAAACCCAAAAGATCTCATCACATAGAAAGGGGATGACATACATCCTAGATGTGGGACACCACAAATCCAAAATGGGATTCCAAAGATCATAATTCTCAACTAGGGGATCACACCCAAGACAACTTGGGGAGACCATGAACCTAGTTTGTAATGATGATGAAATTATTCCATCAAATGGGAGATCAAACTCAGGGAAGATATGGGACACCATGAACTGATTTTGGTAATTGAAAGGAACTCACTCAAGTTGGGGATCACACCCATACTAGATGGGGACACCAAAAATGTCATCTAGTACCCAAGAGATCATATCACTTAGAAAGGGGTTCACCTCCCATGTGATGTTGGTCATGATAATTCTGTTAGAGTTGATCATATAAAACCAGCTATTTGTAATTTTATTTCATGGATATTTATTGTATTTAAATATTAAACATCTTATTATATATTTTTAATTATTCTACATGACGTTGATGTAATAATACCCTTGAGTATTTGTTGTATTCATATGGTCCTGGAAATTCCCCTCTACGATGAGAACCTTGAAATGAAATAACTATATTATTAAATATAGTTATGTGGTTGGATGAAATACTATCATCAGACACATTGTGTATAGATTGTCAGGTGTGATTTCTTGTAAGCAGATGATACTTCCTCTCATGAAGTTCGTGCATGGTAATCTCCAAGACATGAGATTATGAGAAAAAACCCTGTAGTAAGAATTCAGAATATTTTAGTTTCATCGTATATTCCTATATGTGAGTGTCTAAAATAGTCCTTAAACTTTAATATTATCATTAATATGTGTCAATAATCACACAATTTTATTTACTAACCAAAATCGGCCCACCGTATGTTGGCGGGAAGTAGGTTATATTGGGTGTGTCACGAGTGGCATGTTATTAATTGATATGTCGAGGAAGCATTTTTACCTTCAATTTATGGATGTTGATATCTTTTCCCTTTTATTTAAATAGAACCATCGGGAAAAATTCCATGTCCATGGTGTAATGATAAATTTATTTCTGGTAGTCAAAGAATTATGTATCAAGCACAATTTTTGATGAATATATTATTAAACCTACAATATGAGATATTTAGAAAAAGGTATTATATTACATAGTGAGATTAGGTATTTGGATTTCATTGTTGAAACTTTATATTCTTTCTCTTGGGTTCCCTGACCTGCTTCTAGATAGTACTATTGGACTTTAGGCAAACCCACTGAATTCCAACAAGAAATAATCCTAGAGGGTCACCCACTAAGTGTTTCTAGTGGTCTCAGTGAAATTTTATTTTATTTTAATTAATGGAAGAAATATTATTCTCAAGATAGTGGAATAATTTTATTCATGTTAAAATCATTGCATAAATTAAATAAATATTAATTCAATAGATTGTGGGTAAAATATATTTATTTATTTTTTTGTAAATTTAATAAATATTTGTTTATAAGTTTTTAAATAAAAAATTTATTTAAGAGAGTAAATTATTTATTTATTTATTTGGGTTTTCAATAGATTTAAGTGGTGTTCAAGCAGACCAAGGCCTCTCTGGTAGTAAAATAGATACTTTCAATATGATAAATAATTATTTAACTAGCTGGCCGAATATAAAATAATAACAAAGCTGCTATTATTTTGTGATGTGTAGTTTTATTTATAATTCTATTTTTCACATGTTGGCACAACATAAATAATAACGCTTTATTATTATTAAAATCATGGGTTTTATCTAAGGTTATAAATGAATTTAATGGTTATTATGCAATTAAATATTCAAATTAAATCCTCATGTTGACAAATATACATGTATATCTATTGTTTCATGTACCAAACTACATTCCCTATTAACTGATAATTGTTGAGACAAATGATTTCCCTCCTAAATCCTTTTCCATCCCCTCTCAGGAATGAGATATATTATTTAAGACCGAAGAACAAGAGATCAAGAACAACTGATAAAAGATACTCGCATCACCGTGCTAGCACCCGGAGAATGGGTGGTGTCGATCAGAGGTCATCAGAGCACATTTAGATCACCACTAGAGGGATTTTTGTTTGGATCCTCACAATCTCAATGAGACTATCCAGAAGGGTCATTCCGGACAATCAACATCATCAATTAAGAAAGTACTAAAATTAAAAGTACTATTTTTATTATGAAATTGATTAAATTAATTATAAACATGATGTGGAATATCTTCTCTAAAGGTTTAAGGAATATTCCTTCATTATCTAAATATTTGATTCTATTCCGTGGAGACTCACATACATCTTCACATTGGTATAGGAATAAGAATTGATTATGGTAAAAATTAAAGTTGGGTGCCGACCCAACCATGCCTCCGCCATGCATGGAATCCTTAATTGGTATCAGAGAGGTTACATCATAGTTAATAATCTATTTAATAATTCACTGATGATTTACGGTTTAATAACTTAGTTTTTAAATTAAAGGATAATCATTCTTGTAATCTAGATTTCGAGATCTATTCTTCCTATTTTCTTTTCTCATAGATTTCAAAGATACAAAATATTTATAATTAAAATTAAAATAGAGAACTCATAAGGAGGCTCCAATGATTCTGCCTAGATGAAAAGAAAGTACACATCGTGGGTTTGTACTGACACATTGTGTTCTCTTCCATACACACCCTGTAATCAGGAATACACGTTGTGTAGTCTTGTACAACATAGAAAAATTTATTCAAAAATTACTCAAGACATGTGAATTTGTTGAAAATAGTGTAATTAATTTTACATTGCGTGTTGATATGGATAGATAGGTACAATAATACCAGATTACACACCATGTGTCCCACAAGACACGAAATGTAATCTCTTCAGGTTAGGGGCCAAACTGTGTATCCCATATAGGACTAATCCAACTGTTAACCATGTAATGCAGAGACAACACAACATGTATCCCATTGTACACATTGTGTACTCCGAAATTTAAAAAGTACGCCTCACACACCGATCCCCTAGGCATGTACTTCATGAATGATGGTAAAGGTAGTACACGTCTTGTTGTCAAAACTACAAGTTGTGTACTTTACCAAGTTACACAAAGTTAAAACTCTAATGTTTATAGTATGTTCTGAACTTCTAATCATGTATAAATTATACTATAGGTTTTTACTCTAGGAATTGAAGGATCATGTATGCTATATATCATAAGAGTAAAACAATATATGAATATAATACTTGTTGGGTAGATTTGAATGAATATTCAACATCTTACCACTAAGGTGCATTTATGCTCAATGATGAGAATCTCAAGGAAATTCCGAAAATAAATAAGATAAAATGATCGATTAATTAAAGATAATAATTAATCAATTCAAGAACAGTTTATCTTAATAATTATGATTAAATAATTTAATTTCATTTTTATTAAATATGAAACTTGTTGCATGTATGTGGGTGATCATGAGCTATTCTATGACCTTTGTATATGATCTGTTTCCTTTTTAATTTAATTATTAAATAATTTTTTGGCCAATGAGCCATATATCCTAATTAATATGTATGGCCTACATTCCCATGGATTCTTTTATGTAAAACTCCCATTTTACCCCTCCATTTCATGTGGGTTAAAAAATTCTTGTGTAATACATTGAACTCCAAAGCTACTGGAGGCAGTTCAAGAAGGAGCTGATACAAAACCAATCCCAGAAGATTCATAGGTGTACAAGTGGCAAGTTGTAAACACAAATCCAAATGTTCCAATGTGTTTATACCCTAGATCAAAGATATTTTATCAATCACTAGATAAACTAACCATTAGATAATATCATGATCATTATGTTTTATTTTTTTATTTTTTTTAGTTGCATGGTCTATAAATGTGGATGTTTTGTCACGATCACATAATTAATTAATTAAATAACCATGAAAGATGGAGCTAAAATAAACCAAGATTATGTGTAAATATTAGGAAAACATTTTTATTCACTTAAGTAATTTCCACTTAATATTTACAAGCATGTGATAATGATAATAACCATTTCACGCATAAGAGATAAAACCCCTCAAATAAAATATTTTGTCAGACCGAGCCTTCCATTACTTGATTAAGGAAAAAAATCAATAAAACTATGTGTTTGACAAACCCTTGTTGGGACACATACTTTTATACAGTTATCCATTAAGAATGGTTTCAAGATGACTTATCCATATTAAATCAAGAGGAGTATCCCTTGATAAATTGGTGTAATTTTGGAGGAAAGAGTTGAAGAAATCAAAATTCATGATTTCTGGATTGAGGAGTCCACTCAACCGATCAAGGAGCTACAAGCCCGTAGTTGAAAAAAACCTACCAACATAAGTACCATCAAATAGATTGACCAATACGTTTTGGTGTTATGAAAAGGGGAATATGGATCATTTACAAAAGAATGTCATTAAAATTGAACATTCTGAGTTTAATGGTGAGGTCCATTGAGACTCGATAAAATAGTGGGTTCCTTAATTAAATTTATTTATTATTTATAAAAAAATTCCATCAAGAAATTACTAATGATCTTCCCTTTTAATTTCTGAATAAAAATGACAATCTCTTCACCCAAATTATCCCTACTATCAATTCTGGATAGAGAAAACATCCTCATAAGAAGTAACTTCCAAAAATGGTTTAGATGCTTTCAGGTAATCCTATGACATGAACAAAAGTCTTACGTGTTGCAGTCATCATTACTTGATCATCATGCCAAAGAGGTGAGTGATGAGTATTTTCTTATCTATGAGGAAAATATGAATGATGTGGTCAATGTTCAATGTTTGATGTTATCATCAATGTATGGTGATCTCATGAAGTCTAATGAAAATAAGGATTCTTGTAGCATGTTCGAGCACCTCCATGGTCTTTAAAAGGATAGAGAAAGATAGGAATGATTTGAAGGAACTATTTCAAAGTAAACATGGAGAGGGTAACCCAGCTGGGCCTCATGTTATCATGCTCATTGGATAGATTGAGTACATGGAGGATCTAGTGTTTAAATTCCTTAAAGAACTAGGCACTAATCTCATTCTCGTATCACTACCTTAGATCTTATCTAGCTTTGTTGTTAATTATAATATGAACAACATTGGGAAGAATATATATGTTTTAATTATCCTTATTCTCTAATTGGGAAAAAAATATGAAGTGTGACAAACATTCTGTCCTTATGGTGAATAAGAAGAAAGGGTTGGAAAATATATTTATTCCCAAATCACCTCCACATCCATCCAAGAAAAAGAAGATCAAAGGGAAGGTAATAGAACAAGAGGTTATTTGTTTCGCATGTGGAAAGAAGGGCCATTGGAATAAAAACTGTTCACAGATTATGAAGTAAAAAAAGAAAGCTTCAGGTGCATTTTTTCGAATGCAATCTTTATATTTCTATGAATTGGAAATTAGATATAGCTTATGGTGCTCACATATGTATCCAAATATAATAACAAAGGGGATTCATGAATATTTACTTAGGAGAGGTAGTTATATGAGCAGCCAACAGAGCCAGAATTGGCACTGTAGCTGTTGGGGACTACCACCTCACGTTTCCAACTAGGATGATCTTGCTGTTAAAGGGTTATTATTATGTGCCATGTTTTACTAAAAGCATTATTTATGTATCTAAATTAGATACAAGGGATTTTTTTCGTGTTTTGAAATTGATGTTGATACTTTTACAAAGATTACATTTGTTTTGGTGGGTCACATTTATACAATGGTCTTTACATGTTGGATTACACAAACATAGAAATTGGAATCGATAATAAAGATACTTTATATGACTCATACCACACCCACCATTTCAATCTCTAGTTAGGTCGTGTGAACAAGAAACGCTTGAAAAAGTTACATCAATATGGATATTTTTATTCTTTCGAATTAACCCACTAGGAATATGTCATGCATGTTTACAAGGAAAAATGACCAAAGCCCCGTTTAGTGGGAAGGTTAAAGGGATAAAGAGCTTCTTCAATTAGTTCATACTGATGTGTATGGACCATTTACAGTTGAAAAAATGGGAGGGTAATCATACTTCATAACATTTACAGATGATTTTAGTAGATATTAATATATATACTTAATTAGGTATAGGACTTATTCCTTTGATAAGTTCACAGAATAAATGAATAATGTTGTGAACCATCTTGGTAGGAATATTAAGAAACTCCAATCAGATCGAGGTAGAGAATATATTAGTCAATAATTCATTGATTACTTACAAGAGTTTGAAATCCTATCCCCACTCACTCCTCCTTACATGCCCTCTTGGAATTGTGTGATTGAAAGGAGGAACCAAAACTTGTTGGACATGGTGAGAAAATGATGAGTCATGTGATTTTTCCGTTATCTTTTTGGGATATGTGTTACAAAAAACGATGAAAAAACTAAACCAAGTACCAACTAAATTGATAAATGGTATTCCATACTAGTTATGGATTGTAAAGAAAGAAATTTTATCAAACTTACATGGGTGGGAAAGTGATGTGTTTGTTAGGGCCTCTTCGAGTAACATACATTCACCCCAAGGAAGAAAGTGTACCATTATACGATACCCTAAGGAAAGAAGGGGATAATACCTATACAACCCCTAAAATAGAAAGGTTATAGTTTAAATACACACCATATTCCTTGGGAGGGAGCACAAATCCAAAATTGATAGTGTGTGCGAGAAATACTTCGATGAAGTCGAGGATCATGGTACACAAGAGATCGCACATGAACAGATTCCACATAGTCCTTTGGAAGAATGAACTATCCTAGGTACACAAAAATTATATAGAATTACAAGAGATGTTAGATAACTACAATGGTATAATTTTTTAGTTACCGAGGAAGGTGACTAATTTTTAGTTGATAATAATTATCCTCTAACCAACGAGGATGCAGAAAGTGGAATATATGATTCCATGGGGCAAGAAGCCATGAATTTTGAAATGGATTACATGTACAAAAAAAAGTCTGCATTTTCTTATATCCTCTAGTTGATGTAAAATTTTTTGGTTGAAAATGGGTATTCATGAAGAATCTAGGCATGGAAGGACATGTTAGTACCTATAAGACATGATTGGTTGCAAAAGGGTTCAAGAAGCATCAGGCATTGACTACGATAAATCCTTTTCTCTAGTTGTAATGCTAAAATCCATCATAATTCTATTGGACATTGCTGCTTACCATGACTATGAGATTTGGGAAATGGATGTCAAAATATCCCTCCTTAATGGGAACCTTTAGAAAGATGCATACATGACACAACCTAAAGGGTTTATGACTCCAAAGGATGCCAATAAGAAATGAAAATTTCAAAGATGCATTTATAGATTAAATAAATCATCTAGGTCATGGAACATTCATTTTTATGAAGCCACAACAAAATTTGGTTTTATCATAAATGAATGTGAGCCTTGTGTATAAAAAATTATTAGTGGGATGGAAGTTGTTTTCCTACTTGTATATTTTAATGACATGTTACTTATTAGAAATAAGATACCAGTCTTACAATAAGTTAAGACGTGGTTAAAAAATTATTCTCCATGAAGGACTTAGGTGATACAACATATATTCATGGGATCATGATCCAAGAGATTACTAGGAATATGTCAAATTACATACATTGATATGATAATGAAGAGATTCTGTATTGAAAAATCCAAGAGGGGATTGTTTCTAGTTTCACATGGCATTCATCCTTATAAGAAAATGTGTCCTCAGGAACATGTGGAAATAAATATAATGTAAAGGAATCCATACACATCAGTGATTGGGTATCTCATGTATTCCTTTATATGTAATAGGTTGGATGTCGCCTATACATTGCGTGTAGTAAGAAGATATCAAGAGGACCCAGGAGACCAGCATTGGATGACAGTCAAGACTATTCTAATTTATGTGAGGTGTACTAAAGATATGTTCCTAATTTATGGAGGATATGAGGAACCAGTCATCAGAGGATTTTCATATGCTAGTTTCCAGATTGATCAAGATGACATGATGTCCCAAATAAGATACATATTAACTGTAAATGGATGTGTCATGAACTATAAGATCTCAAAGTACAGTGTGGTCACATATTCTATAGTATATTATGAGTATATCAAAACATTTGAGGTAGATAAAAAGGAATTTTGGATTTGGCGCTACATCCAGGAATTGGATGTGATACCTAGTAGTAAAGATCTCATCACATTGTACTATGATAATACTACAGTGGTGACTCTCACCAAAGATAAAAGGTCACAATAGTGGAAAAAGCACATAGTTCATAAGGATCATTTGATAAGGTATTTTTCTCATAGAGGTGAAGTTTCTATGAAAATTATTCCCATGGAATAAAATGTGGAAGGCCACATGACTAAATCCTTTAGTCAGAAAAAAACATGATCATCATGTGAGTTCTAAAGGACCCAAAGTCGTAGGAAGTTGGCCCTAGTCCAAGTTGGAGTATGTTAGAGTTGGTGTCTTATAACCAACTGTTTGTACATTGATTACATGTATATTTAATTTATTTAAATATTAAACATATTATTACATAAGTTTAATTATTCTATATGGCTGTGTTGTAATAATTTCCTAGAATAATTTTTTCATTAATAAGGTCATGGAATTTCCATGTTACGATGATAAACTTGAAATTATATAAAAATATTCATAAAAATAAATCTGTGGTTGGATGAAATACCTTGATGGGAAACATAGTATACATACATTCAGGTGCGAGTTCTCGTAAGCTGACTAGACATCCCCTTATGAAGTTCGTACTTGGTAATATGTAAGATAAGAGATTATGAGAATATATCCACGAGTAAAAATTCCACATTTATTGGGGTCATCAATTATTTCTATCTGTGAGCCTCTGTAATAGTCCTTAGACATTCATATTATCATTAATACATGTCACACCTCAACCACTTTGATTTACTGATGAAAATCACCACTCCATAAGATGGCGGGATGTAGGGTACGTTGAGTGAGTCATGAGTGGCATGTTATTAACAAATAAGTTGAGGAATGATTTTTACCTTCCATTTATAGAAGATTATATCTCATCCCTTTGAATGAAATACAACCATCATGTGAAATTCCATGGCCATGGTGTAAAGAAGATTTTATTTCATTTATTCAAAGAAAGGTGTATCAATCCCAAAGTTTGATGACACTATCCTAAATCTGACATGATGAGATATTAAGACAAATGTATTATATTACATAGTGAGTTTTTTTTTTGTGGATTTTTTTGTTGCGACATTATGTTATTTATATTCGGTGCCTTGACCCATTGCTGGATTGTACTCTTGGACTTTTGGAAAGCCCGTATAATGCGAATGAGAAAGAATCCTAGAGGGTCACACACTATGTGTTTCTTTTGGTCATGGTTAAAATTGATTTGAATTTACTTAATGGAATTAATATTTTTCTCAAGAGAGTGGAATATTTTTATTCAAGTTAAAATTATTTAATTAATTAAACAAATACTTTTTCATTGGATTGTAGGTAATATATATATATATTATATTATATTATATTTATTTACTAGTTTGTAAATAAAATATTTATTTAGGAGAATAAATTATTTATTTATTTATTCTAGGGGTCAATAAATGTAAGTGGAGTTCAATAAAACCAAGGCCAGTCTGGAAGTAAAATAATTATTTTCAAGAAGGAAAATAACTATTTAATGATTTGGAAAAAGTTTAAATAATAATAATGCTGTTATTATTTTGTGTCGTGGAATTTTATTTATAATTATATTTTTGTATGTTGGTATACAATAAATAATGACGTGGTATTATTAATAAAATCATGATTTTCCCTATGGTTTTGAATTTATTTAATTTTTTTTTTATGAAATAAAATATTTTAACTGAAGCCCCATGTTAATAAACAGACATGTATGTCAATTTTACGATGTACCAAACTGCATTCCCAATGAACTGGGAATTGTTTAAATAAACAATTTCTCTCTCAAAATCTCTTCCTAACCCTCTCAAGAATGAGATTCGTTCTTCAATATTGAAAAACAAGAGATTCGGAATGGACAACACAAGACACTTGTTTCACTGCACTAGCACCCAAAGAATGATTGGTGTCGATTGGAGGCCATCAGAGTACATGTGGATCACCACTAGATGGATTCTAGTTTGGATCCTCAAAAGCGTAATGAGAAAATCTTGAAGGGTTATTATAGGAAATCAACATCATCAAAGAAGAAAGTACCGAATATCCAGGAATTATTTTCATTATGAAATTCATTAATTTAGATATAAACATGATGTGAAGGATCCTCTCTAATGGTTTCAATCCACTTTCATCTTTATCTCAATATTTGATTCTATTCCACGGAGACTAGCGTTCATCATCACATTGGTCCTAGAATAATCATTGATCATGGTAAAAATTAAAGTTATGTGTTGGACCAACCACTATTTCACTGTTCCCATAACCTTTAAATGCCAAAAACTCCACCATGTATGACTCATGTAAAAGGGGATCATACTCCAAATAATTCCACAAACCAAATTTTACTTCCCTCAATTTATGTTATTTTATAACTAACTATAACAAAAATCCTAACATAATATCCTTCAATATATTGTATTTTCTCTAATGTAGTGTTGGTGATGATGACACCACAAAAGTAATATTGGGAAATCATTATGATAGAGGATCCCACTCAGGCCTCTCAGAGGGAAGCACCATCCCTATCTAAAATCATTCAATATAGGGGATACAAATTATTTAATTGATGATGTAAATCCATCATGTACTCTCACGGGAATAGAATAAAGGAATAAATCAATTTCTGCTGGTACAATGGTTACTAACATAAGATACCAAAAATGTCATCTGACATCAAATCACTCATGCCAAGTCCATGACCACCCTCACATAAAATTCCTAAATCTAGTCAGAATAGGCTACTCAAGGGCCTTCATCTGAGTCATAAAGGTGAAGATGCATGTGGGTGAAATATACAGGGGGAGTACATGGTGTGTAACCATAGTAAAAGTCTTTTCTATCCAAACTGGACCCCATTCATACCCCTTCTTAAAACTGGGCATGTATTTGGGAATATACATGGTGTGTACCTAGGTCACATGGCATGTGACCCTGTCCAATCACCTGCGTGTATCCTCACCCATATATGGCCAGCTAGATTAGTTTCCATATATGGCATGCATGATTGGTATATGGTGTTTAATGGATACTCAGCTACTTGGTTGCGTCCTCATCTTTTTCCCATGTCTAATATCCCATGTTCATGTACTGTAGCCATGTAATATCTCAAGAACATGTCTCATTCCATGACATGTTTGGCTAGCTCCCTCAGCAATATGGTCTGACCTCACCGCAGGAATTGTTACACCAATATATAGAATGTTGTCACCAAAAGTTAATATTCCCAAAATGGTAAGAAAACATGGCATGTGACTTTGCACAACATGCTGTGGGATTAGTAATTTCTAATAGGAATTCCACATAATCTTCCCAAAACACCCCATTTTCCATCGAAACCAACACATCGACCTTCATGGTGTCCTTAGTAATCATCTAAGGAAACTATAACCCTAACAAATTAATAAAAATCTCTATTGGAACATAGAACTCAAAAATTCCTACCTCATAGATAAAAATAGAAGACTTGGGTTCAAAATGATGCTCAGGAGAAATTGTAACACGATCTGGTGATGATCAAAATAAAAAATAGGAATCAAAAACACCTTTTCTCCTTTGATTGGCCTCAAATAATATATTTTGTGAGGGGGGTGTGTCCTCCTCTCCTTCCATGTGTGATATCCAAATGGGGAGTGGGATACTAGTTTAATTTCATTAAATTAATGACACTCCCTTTTACACCCTAGTAACACGCCCTCGACCTATCGCCCAGTGAAATAAAACTTTATTTCTTGCCTAGGTTATACATCACATTTGGAACTCATCCACATCCTAATATTTCTTATTAAAGACTCTAATAAGTATTTATTCTTTGTTTATAGGGAAAAATTGTGTGAATGATAAAATGACTTTAATATTATTAATATCACTACACTAAGGCTCTTTGAGCCCTATAATCCCACATCAACTCAGTGACTAACATTGGAAATATTCTTATAAAGATTCTAATGTCTTACGGGTTGAATCCTTAGTCTATACAATAACCACAAAAGAAGATCAATTACCGAATGAAGCAATTCCAAAGGATATGAAGCCACCAAAATATCCTAGGAGAGATCCTTGGTTAGGAAAAGAAAATCCTACTTACAGAATTAAATAATATACAACTGTGCAACACCAAAAACCAATAAGATCTTATAATTACACAACCATTATTCCCATTTCACAACATGTAATCCTAAAAGGTTTTATATGATGAAAAAATAGTATCCTTTGATTTAAATTCTAATTATTCCCCATTACATGATATGTAAACTATTGATAGTATTTAAGACCTTCACATCGTAAAAAAGACTTCCAAAATATTCCCAATTACCAAGACAAAGTGTGAATATCTTCTATGGAAAGTAAAATATTTATAATATTTAATAATTAAATTTTGTTTAATCACCAAACAGATAGAGAAAACTCCACATCCTTCTTGAAATACCAAACCAACATCAGTGTTATTCCATCTTGGTGTGAACCCCAAAAATCTTTTAACATATTTGTACCAAGAATCCATTAATTTAAACAAACAGACATCCCCAATCCTTATGTTGTCTTCCCCAAACAAAGGGTTTATATCCACAAGAGTACCAAAACACACTGAAATGAAAAGGGAAACGAAAATAGAAAAGATATGTACCTGAATGTGGGTAATGAGATATTAAAAACTTCCCAGCATAAGACTTTACCTCCCCAAAAAGTCATATGGATGAATAATTTCTGAAAAAGGTGTAATGCCACTGGTACCTCATTAAAATATCTCACTCTCATATTTGGTGATAATCTGATATGTGTTTCTGAAATACTCCATCTTTTGTAATCAATGACCCATTCAAGCCTTCACCTGATATTCCACTATCTCTACTGGATACTCCAAAATAAAAATTTCTATCTTCAACTCAATATCTTCTAAACATAGAAAGTGATAGGGATCAAGATGGTATTTCTTGAGTTGCGATATACAAAAATAATCATGAAAAACTATAAAATGAATTGAAAATTTAATCTAATAAGAAACATAACCAAGACAAACAATGGCCTAAAAGGGTCATACATGTCTCAAATCTAGCTTTCCCTTTTTCCCAAGATAATAGTAACCCAAATGTGGGGGAAATTTCATGAAAATCAGGTCACCATTGGAAAACTCCAATGAGAGATTCATCATTTATGGATATGATATGTACTAAATTTGATCTATAACTAAACCCCAACATATATCCTTAATCCCCATTTATGTCTCTTGAATGAGACTAAATCCCACTATAGAGGAATCACCCGCCTCTACCCAATAAAGTGGTGATCTACATGGGGGACCATAAAAAGTCTTGTAGGGAGCCATTCTGATAGAATATTGATAACTAATATTATAAAAATTTCAAAAAATATGAGATGAATATTCCATGATCCACCATAATATATGAAGCAGGCATGAAGAACATACCCTAGGATCAGAATAACATGATATATCTGACCATATATTTATTGATTGTAAAATGTACTCATCCAGAACTAAGTGACCATCACCTCTTAGAGACTCCTACAGAACCTTTAATTAATCCTCGGATCGCTCAATGAAATAGTGGCTGATGAATCCCCATGTAACCTCGTGATCTCATACAGATATTGCTTACCAATATATTCAACCGTAGTGGTGTACTTGATTGGAATATAGCGAGATAACTTTTTCAATCAATCAATCACTACCCAGACATCATTCCTTTCTTAGGGAGTCCTTGGTAATCCAGCAAAAAAGTCTATTTACACACATCCCCTTTTCAAATGAGAACTGAAAGAGGATAAAACAAATGTTTTTTTTAGATTCAGCATCTTTATCTATTAGAAGGTGTAACAGTTGGACACACAATCTTAATATCACACATTATACCTAACCACTATAATCAACCTCTAATTTCATAATAAATCATTATAGTACCCTAATGAATGGACCACAAAGTATCATGTAATTAATACAAATATGATATCAATATAGATATTGGGATGAAAAATGGATTTCCAAAATATAGTATACCATCAGAAGAGAGAGACTATGTAGAACCAATTGTTGGAACCATTGTCGTATATGCATGATTGGGAGTATGGTTTGTGTTTGTTGTCAATCCTCAGTGGAATTTCAGAATGTGTACCAGTAAAGAGATCATACAGTTCAAGAAAACAGCAGTATTGAAGGTGGCGCCCTTTCCCAGTGTTTTCCAATGTTTTGGGCCTGAAAATAGGCAAATGGAGAAAAGTGTTTTTGGCAAAGGGACTTGCGCGCCGTGTACTTGAAGGAGAGGAAACTTGCGCGCCATATGTTTTTCAAGATCAGAACATGGAAAATGGCAAAGGGATAAGGGTCGCGCAAGTTTTGGGCTGGTCGTGCAAGTGACATGCGCACCGTGAAGAGACTTGCATGCCGATACCTAGGAGGATTGGAAACATGCGCACCGGTTGTTCTTTCTAATCAGAACTTCAAAATATGGAAAAGGAAAGTAGGTCGCGCAAGTATTGTTGTGTTCGTGCAAGTGAGTAGCGCGACAAAGGCGAGGGCGGTTGGAGCTGCACGCCGTGACTTGCGCACTATGAGGACACTTGAGTGCCACCGCGTAGGGGGTCCAGTTTTCCTATAAATAGAAGACCCTTTCCTCATTTGTAACAAAATTCAAGACTTATAGATTTTTCGAGCTCTCGTCACGCAAGTGGTTGAGTTGTGCAAGTGGTAGTTGGGTCGCACAAGTAGAGGTTGCGCGCCGATTGTTGGCTACGTGACCAATGTGGTTTGGGATTTAAAGGTGCAGAGCCACACAAGTTTAGAGTTGGAGGAGGCAGGGTCGCAAAAGTGTGTTGGTGTCTCCTGCGTGACGATTTTGTACCGCACAAGTGACTTGCACGCCTCTCTTGAAACATGCGTAACGGTCTTGGAGAAGCACGCCGGGTAAGGTTTTTGTATGCCGGCCCTTTTGAAGCTGCACAGAAAGTGGAAGATTTCTCGATACCTTTGGTGAAAAGAGGGATTAGTATATGAGTTAAAGTTGGACTTCAACAGAGCATATACATTCAATAGAGGATGCATTCTTTGGTAATGATGAAGAGGCCTTCACATCTATAAACTGAGTGGGACTTCACTAAAGACAGTGAGCCAAGGGGAGTCAACAGGAGCGACCTGAGGGAAGCAATGAGCTATCCCTAAACCTTTGTAAAGACAGTGAGCCTGGGACAGAGTGACTGTTCCCGAACCATTGTAATCCACAACTAGTAAAGATTAGTGGAATTTGGTACGACCGACAACTTGTCGGGGTATGCTCCTTGGACGTAGCCCTTAGTGGTGAACCAACTTAAAATTTCTCTATCATCTCTTTGCATGTTAATGTTTCATTGCTGATCATATTCTTCATACAGGTTTAACTAGTTCCTACCAATGTGGGAACAAGATCCTTGTTTTTTAAAAGAAAAAGTTGTCACCCTGATTCACCCCTCCCCTCTCAGGGTGTCTCGGGGTCCTACACCAGTCTCCCCACCATATAGGGATTCTAAATTTTACTTGAACTCGTCATGTTGTTATTAAATTTTCATTATTGAATCAAGGAGAGATGGTGATAATTAAACATTAGTGAAAATCATAACAAAAAAAATATTCTTGATCATCATGGTGAAACTGAGAAAAATTCCCATAAGGTTCTACTATTTCATCAATTACATAATAACCAGAAAGGAACCTTCCTAATGAGATCATATGAAATGAAATTTCTCTTCCCTGGTGTGTATGAAATTTCAATGTCAAACATATGAATGTATTCCACCCACTACCTCCCTCTAAGATTCTAGTAGTTCTGAAAAAAAAGGTATTGCTCATACTTTTATGATAAAAAAGGACCATGAATCTCTCACCAAAATGATAGAGCCTCCAAAACCTAAGAATTTTCATAATCATAGTGAGAGATAAATAAATAGTGGGGTTATTACTCTCATTCAGTCAAAATTTTGAAAGATCCATAAGCCACCACATGATCATCCATCATAATCGTGTAACCCAAAATAGATCTAGAAGAATTATAGAAAACCACTTAACCCATATTGTGATTAGGAAAGATTAGAATATGAGTTGATGTCATACGTTGTTTCAAGTCATCGAAAGAATTTGGACACTTTTAATCCCATATGAATTTTACCCTTTTCTATGTAATAATAGTCGAAGGTTACACCAAATTTGAGAAATCCATGAACAACTATTAATAGTATCCAGTAAGACCAAGGAATCTTCAAATCTCCCCGATGTTATGTGGATATTACCATGAAAAAACGAGTTCACCATCTCATTATTAAATAATAGGCCATGATAAAAAATCACATTCTATGATAATTTCACTTCTTCTATCCAAAAATCTATTTTCAAAATACTTCCATAAAAATAGTAACTCGTTAGGATTTATATAACCAAAGTAAAATGGTCCTCATGCTCACACTCAGATCTTGAGTGAACCAAAATATAATCCATAAACACTATCAAATATTACACATGGGAAAAGGATACTTATCATTAACTATCACTCAGTTCAAATTATGATTGTCCACAATTAATCGAAGTGAACCATCTACTTTGTTGGAAATGTACTTGGGCTACCCATGTGGAAACACTAGGGTGAATCAAACTTTTCTCTATCTGGTCATCCAAATGAATATTGAGATCTTTTACCTTTAAAGGTTCCATTAAATAGGATGGTATTGAAACCAGTTATGTACCTAGAATTAGGTCAATCATAAAATATAAATTTATCTCCATAGGAATCCTAGATAAGTTTTCTAGGAAATCATCAACATAGTCCCAAAATAATATAAGGAAGATATAGTATAGAGGAATATTTATAGGTCTCAACTTCTATAATAGAAAACAAACTTTTGAGCCCTATGTGAGAAGGTACTAGACATGAATACCTCATATCCCACTCCACCTAAAACACTTATAATATTCTATCATCGCAATAAATAGAACTCATCAATGATAATAATCAACCTTAGTTTAATGAGAAAAAATATAATCAATCCTGATGATGATGTCAAATAAATCCAAATTGAGAATGAGGAAATCCCAGAATAACTGTCCATAAACTATTTATTGATAATGAGGACACAAAATTACCTTATATTTTTTCATCCCAAGAGTTATTCATAACTTCATAATAAAGGATATGATCTCCATTGTATGTTTAATAATATCAACCAAATGAACATATAAAACTGAATGGGATGACCCTGTATTAAATAATGTATTTTCCACTGAATATGTGATAAAGATGGTATGCCTCACTATCACTAGACATTGATCCACATCCTCTATAAACTTTTTTTCTATGTGAAGGTGATTCATTTTAGAGGCCCATGGCTAGAACCCTATGGTCATTGAAGCATTTGAATTCACCAATGTATCAATTATAGTCGACTATCCCTAACCATATAGCGGCATAGAAATTTCTTGAAAAAACGCCACCAATAGACAAAAATTAGGTTGAATGTAAAGGGAAAAATTACAATCCTTTCCAAATATATTCATCTATTTCATTATTTACCTATATATTATCATCACTTAGGTTGAATGTTGTTGTGTAAATAGCTGAGATATGATATATGATCACAATCCCAATAGGTACTTCTGAGCCTTTAGCTAATCATTCTTTACTACCTTTGGAGAAAAATTAAAAAGATCCATAAACTAATGGGTTATGATGACACTGGAAGATCTCCCTAATACAAGGATTGGAAATCTAAATAATTCTCAATCATTAGTAAATCTGTATAAAACATATATTAGAAGATAGTAATGACACCCTTAATGTAAAATCCCACATGTCTAACCACCTATTCAATAGAATCCCAGTATCTCTTTACTGTACCATCAAGTCTGAATGATTCACACTTCACAAAGATTCTATCAGGTTTTTCTAGGAATTAAAATATTTTATTATTCTTATCTAGATAATCCTCCACATGTTGAGGTTTATTCCTACCCAAAAATGATAATGGATTTTTTCATAAGAACTCTCATGATCAATCCCTTTCTTCTCCAGCTTTTTGTTGTGCCTCAAGAAATATTTTTAGGACTTCTGATACATTTACATCAACAACATGAACATCCCACATGATATCCTTGATATGATTATGATCTATATTTGGATTAACTATTTGATCATCTACCACACCCTCCCAATAAAACTTCGAGAGACATCACAGAGGAATAATATTTCACACCAAAATAGATGAAATAATCAGAAAACATAATAATATTAGTTTCAATGTGAAAAACATAATAAAAACCAAAAATTAAGATTAAATATCTAATATAAGATTCCCTCATCACACCATCCCATGGTAACTTGATTCTCATCACATCAAGAAAAGGAAATACAGTCACCACAACCTACTAATCATGTCTCGAAAATCCTATCTCCATTAAACCATACATCCCAAGACAATGACTCTTGATAACAAAATGACAACTTTTATACCAAACTATGATGAACCTGACCCAGATACCCTATCAATATAGCATCTGACATGAACCACCACATAACTGGAGGGAATTCTCAAACCCCACAGGCTAGTGTCTAGTAGTTGATCATCAACATCAACTAGAGGGAACCATTTTTCTTTTCCAAAATTAAAAAACATGACATATATATTCACAATGAAAATAAATATCATAAGAATAAACAAGTATATATTTCATAAAAAAATGGAAACATAAGATGTTATACAACATAAAACACTCTAAAAATATCTAAGGTAAATGTCCAATAAAAATGGACAAAATAAACTAAAAAATATACTATATGTGATAGAATAGTGAAACACCCACAATCTTACCACCATATACCCATTCATCTCTGAAAGAAACCTCAATACCTTAATATGGTGTCGTATATCTCCCATAATTGAAATAAATAAAATTTTATAGACATTACTGAAGGGGTGCACCTAGTTTAAGCTAAATGTATCAGAAGGATATGAACCATGTGTTCCGTAATATGTCTCTATTCAATAATCTAAACATACCCAAATTAAAATAAAACAGGGCATCATATGCTGTTTAATAGTACATATATAAAAGTCATGGAAGAACATTTAGTTTCCCTTTTTCCCACATTTAAATAATAACATAGGTTAAACATGTGAAATCATTTCATACACATTAAAGTATTCAAATAAAATAAAATATTGTATCACATATCATATCAACTCCATAATTGAACAAGATAAATCAGTACAAGCAAAAAGCATATGTAACATCATTCCAAAAATCACTACAGGTGAGGATAACAAGGAAAATCATACCAAATCATAAAAAATAACTTGTATTAAGTCTCCTGATATATTAATTGAATCTAGAGAGTATAGGAACACCCTAGAAAGTAAACCCTTTGACATTTCTAACAAGTACCTATAACAATAGGGACAAGGAAAAGAGGAATAACACATGAGTGAAACCCCCAATATATGTACTAGGATTATTACTATATCTTCTACACAATTACTAAAGGCTAACCATATGACACATTTTCCAAACCATTTCATTGAAACCATTATTCAAAAAACATTTCACAAATACATTTCACAATGATATGAAAATTCCTTTCATTTTACCAAAACTAAAGGGAATACCACCATTTCTAAAAAACCAATTCAACACACAAAAATGAATTATTTCAATTAATTTATTATAAAATATATAAAAAAACAAATACATTTCATCCAATATAGTATAGATATGAAGCGACATACCTCAAACTCAAGTCTCACATGCCTGTAATGGGAGCCACCCCTTAGGAAGAACACAAAGAAAAAAATAGAGGCCACATAATTAATCCTCACTTCCCCGAATCAATTCAACCAGCATAATGGTGGGATTATATGACAAGTCACAATATACCTCAATGAATGCTGACGCTGCATAACAAAAAACAAAATAATCATCCTCCATAGGAATATCACACATAAACTATAGAAAGGATAGGTAATATTATTAATAAAGATAAAATAACATAAAAACAACATAATGATTCTAACATAATGATCAAAAATGAAGAAGAAAAAGGATTACTCACCCCTAAAAATGATCAAAAATATTAGCATCGATCAATCTCTAAATTAAGTAATATGGAAGTAGTGGTAGTACCCAAAATAACATAGGATAGTTCCTACATTGAGAGAGGAAAATACTAAATGCAGAATGAAAGAACAAATAGTCGTATAGTTACAAAAACCTACAAGAAATAATAATTACACGTCATTTATTCCCATTTCATGATTGGTAATCCATTGAGTTTGTACATGTTTAAAAAATAATTACCTCAAATTAAAATTCTTATTTAGCAGCATTATGCGACATGTAAACTTTTGAAAGCATGTATGCCTTTCGCGTCCTAGACCCAACTCATGACGTCAACCAGGAAACCCATACACAGAATTAACACATTACATGGTATGTAAAACATTAATGATGTGTAATCATTACACGGTGTGTAATATCCTATCAGATAGAAAAACATCATATTCTACTAGAAATTAGAAACCAACACCAGTGTTCTATGAAAATAGTGATAACCCTACAAATATTTCAACACATTTATACCCATACTCCATTAATTAAATAAAATATACTTCCCCAAACATTAGGTCATTTCCTAAAAAAATAATCTTCATAGTTTGGAGTACAAAATAACACCCAAATAAATAAGTAAACAAAAAATAAAAGATGAATACCTAAAAGTGGGTAACATTCTGTTATATTTGATGATCTAAAATTATGTTATGTGATCCATAAAACATAATTATTTGGGTTTCTTTGGGAAAACCATTTTTCCGTTGATATAAATCATAGATCAACTATATCATGGATTGAAACTTGAATTTTGATAACATTTAACAATAAATTTTTAGTTCATTTCTAGAATTGTGGTTAATATTGATTGTTAGTGGAACCTCCTTTAATCAATCTAAATTATAGTATAATTGGAATATAATGAGATGTAAGTGGATGTAGATTCATTATTATGACATTTAATCATCTTGAATCTCATTCTATAACTTTCATGTGTTTGAGTTTGGATTGGTAATTGGAATCCTAGGTGTATGGACTCAATCTGGCAGGGGATTAGTGTGACACATGTGTCATCTCTTGATTTTATTTTGAGTATGTCATAAAAAATATGATGTAGGATGTTCCATAAAAATTTGTACTATTATACACTCTTTTTTACCTTGATATTATTCTTATTTTGGAATAATTGATTTGACCATGATTGATAAATCAAATATTGTGTGTAGCTGGTGAGACCCATATAAGATTATTGATTCCATGATTATGTTTATGTAATTTTTTACCATGTATGATATTGATCACATGATTTATGTATATTACTTCTAAATTCACCCGATAACATGATATTGAATTTTTTAATATGTTGTACCATGTTGTTAGTATTACTGTTCCTTTAGTGGTATTGATATTAGTACATGTAATAGGAGGACCATCGAGATATGGTTATACCTTATAAAGGGAGTGTAAAATAAATGAAAAGATGATGATGATGGACATGAACACAAGATATTTGAATGGTGGGCTTCAGTCCATGCCCAAAGTTGCATTAGTAGGGGCATGATGGCCTTTTTTCCTGACCCGAGTCATAGTATTGGGATGAAATAACATTATGGCCTGACATGAGTTAGTGTCCAGATATGACAACCTTGGGTCCTAACCTATGTAGTATCTCAGAGGTAAAGGTATTTTTATTGATTAAACATAATGCATTGGGACTGTAAAGAGACATGTTCTCCAACCTTGTGGCTTGATCTTGTTAACTTCCCACATCCTTAGATTATCGTTCCATCATAAAGTCAAAGATGGAATGGTTGAGGATTATGGTATCTTGGATAGCATATAAAATCTAGGAATATGATTTTTTATGAAATTATTATTATCATTTAATAATTTTTTTTATATATGGACACATTTTAATAATTCATTTGTGGTGTCCTACTATGATTCATTACTCAAACCCAACAGAAGCATCTCGACACACACCCAGAATTCAATCATAGGGACCAAGGTAAATGAAATGTGTCTATGAATGATAGTTGAGATGAGGAGCATATAGTTAGTAGCATTATTGGGATGAACATCATAGGTTTCCACTGTGTTGGTTCATTGGTCTACTTGTACCTTTTTATACAATGGTTTGACATGCCCCATTGGGATCCTATTTTTTAATATGTGTTATATGGGTGAAATTTTTTGTTACATTAAAATAATTATTATCTGATTTGATAATATGGGTTGTTTTATTTTATTTATGTATTATGTTCTATTGATATTTTTTACTTAGGGTATAGTATTAACCCAACTTTCTTAGACCCTAGCTGCTAGTCAGAAGGTTGTTGGCTATGGGGAGGTACACAATAAGTCTTTGGGAATATTAAATCAGGTGTTCTAAAAGAAATATGGGTTGGGAATTAAAATATTTTATTATATTTAATTTTATTTCATTATTATGAAGAGGTAGACTATATGGAACTAGGGAAAGAGAGTTTCCATGTACCCAGATAGATCATGTGTAATAGACCTCTGAGTTACAATTTATGATATTTCTATTATAATTTTTTTAGATTTGGGTGAATTTATTCGTCATGATAGGGAACATAGGATCACATGTCATATATATATATATATACAAGTTGTGTGTAGCATAATAGTTCCTTAATTTAATTCCGTGATTATATTATCTTTTATCGATATACTTGAATTTTATTTTTAGGGATATATTTCTGATCTATGCTATTGTGATATATCTATGTTGGAATTTATAAGGACCCAACCTTAAATATTATATAATATTTAATTAAGTTAATTATTAACATTTTGAATCTTCTCAGTTTTAGATATTTATTAGATTAGGTCATAACATATAAATTACAACATGAATATTATAGGTAGACACTTCAACTTAGTGTCCATTGTTTTCATAAGATAAAAACTCTTTAAAAAACATGCCATGTATAGGTCCATGTTTTAGACAACATGGATTTTTCTTTATCCCAACCTTTACCCTATTCATCATTAAGTCTTGTGAAAAACATTTCAAAAAACAAGGGATGAGGATAAAAATATGATTAAGGGTTATAAAACAAGGAAATATATCATTAGTCCGTTAATATATACAAGTAAATGAAATCATACTTTTAAATAGTTAAAATAGCACAAAAGATTATAATATTTATGAATAACACATGGAAATCATAAATCATTAAGGTAACATATGGAATACATAACATACATACATTATAGCCTTCACATCTACATAGGGAGTTACTTCTAGAATACCCATCACAGTATATTCCATAAATCTATTAGTAGAAACATTATTGTTTACCTATGTCACATTAACCAATGCATTGGAGAGATATATCTATCTCACCTATCCTAGTATTATCACAGAACCACCTATATACGTAAATAATGGCAAAGAACCATAACATATTCATTACACATAAAAAACATAAAGGAAAGATAAATTTTCCACATTTCAAACACAATATATCATTTAAATATATTGACATAAAAAATAAATTATCAAAACCATTTTAAATACCAACATATGTAAAAAGGGTGTATGGTATTTATTTTCCTTGAAAAAAACAATATGGCTTGCTAAGGAAGCCAGAGATCAAATAATTCTTGCAGCAGAAGAAAGGTCATTGTCACCACATACGTTAAAAAGAAACATTCATTTTCTTCATTTAGTAAAATGATTCGTAGAAAAAAGATTCCCTTTGAATGAAATAAAATTTCAAAGGGGTTTGTACCCCTCATAAAATAATGTTGTGTGTAAATCAAAATATGCCTCAATATATGGAGATTGAGATGAAGTCCCTTACCTCATGTCCGACATGACTTGTTCATTATTTATTCTCATGAATGATAAACTGACGATAATTTATAATTTCTTAAGAAAATTTTTCAAGTTTATTATTATTTATATATCATTTAATAAAATGTTATAAACATTACATAAACAATTAAGTTAATAATGGTCGTTTTTTCGATATTTGGTACTTGAGTCAAAAATGAACTTCTTATAATTAAAATTTGTCCCTAGGGTCAAAAGTATATTATATCCAGAAATATATTCATGATTTAGATATCATATATATAATATATATCCAGTATATATATGTATTTAGAATATTACATAACATCTGGAGATAAGAAATGAAATTCACCATTCATGGAGACGGTAAGCCATACGTACACATGAACACTACTTTTATTTATATTTAGATTTTAATGGAATGAAAAAATAATGATACATAAGTATATTATAATTCTAGTATAATATAATATATAATTTCAGTAACACCGTCCTTTATACAATCCACATATGTCATGAACGAGTCATATCACATTAAGGTGGTGGTAGTCTGCACTTTCTCAAATGAAATTATCGCGTTTACCCCTTATAGAAACCATAATGGTATGATATAAATGAAAAATAAGAAATATAGAGACAATATAAATTGAATATATATCACATATAAATACAGTTACATCATAATGGCCACCATAAGAGGAGGTAGGTGAATATTGAACAATCATCATTTCGTGAGGTAGTAGTTCAATGTCCACAGAAATAGTATGTCTGTATCCATTAGACGAAGGTTTGTATAAGTTTAGTATGAATATTTCTCATAAAAAACCTATTATATATAGTATACTGGTTTTGTTATAAAATAAAGTTATAAAGAGAGTTTATGGGGGTTCGTGAAGTAAACTAAAGGGAAAAAACTTAAGAGAATACATTACCTTTAAATCGGGTAACTCCCTTTGGTTTGAACCAAAAGGCTTCCTTGAAGTTTTTTATGACTAAAGAAAGGATTTTAGGAGGAATATAGGGATGTATTTAGCTTAATTGGGTAGAGTTTTAATGATTGATGGGGCTTGATAGGTGTGAGTAATGTGTTAGAGGTGATAGATTTTTATATGGGGGAGGAGCTACTCCTTAAGAATGTTTTAAAAACATTATTTTATTATAAATTGATTTTCAGTTTCAAAATGTCCAAAACTCATTAAATTAGAAGATAATATGACTATTTTTCGAAATAAAATCATCCAACAATAATTAGAAATGTTTTGGATAGTTTTTTAAAATTTTATAATCTCATTTATTTAAATAATTTATTAATAAGGTAATCATTGCATCATCATTATGTCATAAATAATTTTATTTATTTGATGTATACAAATTATAAATAAAATACCATGATGTTGGAAATATATTTAGATTTCATATGAATATTTATTTTCTAAGTGATAACTTATATAACCCCATGTAAAAAATTGATTTACTAAAAGATATATGTTTATGTCATTTTTTTCATTACATTAAATTAATTAATATAATGTTTAATTTTCACTCCTATGTGGATCCATGGGGTCCCAAAATAAAAACAAGGATACCCATGGTTGGAAATTTATCAAACAATAGGATTAGGTCACATGTTAGGGTAATTTAATATTATTATAACAATCTTTTTCTACCCTTATTTAAAAGATTTATCCCTTAACCATGGAAAATAAAATATTTACTGATGTAATATTCATAATGTTTGAAAATAAAAGATACATATTTACAAAATTTGGACCTCCTGATTCCAAATATGGAATCCATTTTTCCAATTTCAAAACATAAATGTGTTAGAAATTAATTTAAAATTAACTATTGTTGTCAAAACAAAAAGATTGTTTTTAATAAATAATAAGTATCAAAATATTTAGTTTTTGTTTAGGTACAATTTAAGAGTGAAATTAGTTTAAACGACAAAAACTGGACTAAATAGTTAAAATATAATATAATTACACTTTAAAACCAGTTTAAATAAAATTATAACTATATAAAAAATTATATTAAAATGTAGTTTTGAATTAAAACAATCTATTTTCACTATTCATTAAAAAATGAACATTATCAAGAAAATACAAAAATTTAATCCAAAGTTAATTTGAATGTCCTGATTCTAATAATGAATATTATTTTGTCAAATATAACATATGAAAGTTAAAAAAAAAACTAGATTTAATAAGGGTTCTCCAACAAATGGCGGTAAATTGACTCTTTAATGAATATTAGAGTATATATGCTTAAAATTGGATTCTTTATTATTTTAAGCCTCTAGAATTTATTGTATAAACTTAAAAACATTTAACAAAAATGTATAGTCATATTTTAGTTTGTTCTTTTCATACCCGCCATTACAATGGCTAGGCGTTAACTACCATTTAAAATAATATTATTATATTAAATTTTTCAGTATAACTCAACATTGTGTGCAATGTATGACTTCAAAGAAACTCATTGCTGCATATCAGGTACCCCATCAAACAGAGAATCCCCTTTAATGTAAAATTAATATTTAATTTATAATTATTTAAAAGTGTAAATGTATCATATTTCAGTACTTACCTTGGATGTTACATCCTTCCCCACTTTTGGAAATTTCATCCTCATAATGTTTTTCACTTAACAAATAAAGGGGGGTATTTATCCCTCATTTCATTTATAGATTCCCACATTACCTCATCCACCATATGGTTTTCCCAGAAAACTTTTACCTGGTGGTTGCCTTACTCAGCAACACTTGCTCACATCATGCAAGAATCTGGACTAGTTGTTCCTCAAAAGAGAGATTCTCTTCCAACTGAACTACCTTTGGACTCAAAAAAAATAAATGGATCCAGAATATAATTTCTCAACATTGAAATTAAAAAACATTGTGTTCCTAGGATAAAAATGGAGGTAAATCCACTCTCTAGGAAAATGATCCAACTTTCTCTAGGATTTCAAAGGGACCAATGATCCTCGGACTCAGCTTTCCCTTCTCTCCAAAATGCATCACACTTTCCCATGGAGAAACATTCAGAAAGGCATGATCACCTACCTTTAAAGGAAGATCCTTCCTCTAGTTATCCAAAAAACATTTTTTCCGAATCTGAGTTGTTATCATGTTTTTCTGAATCAAAATAATTTTTTTTACCATCTCTTCTACCAATTCTAGTCCCACAAACATTCTTTCACACACTTGGTAAAAAAAGCTGGAGTTCGACATCACATCCCATATAATGATTCAAATAGAGCCTTCAATATACAAAAATGAAAACTATTAATATATGAAAACACAACCAAAGAAGAATTTTGGTCCCAACATCCCTAGTAATCCAGTGAACAAACACGTTGAATTTCATCCAAGGTTTGAATTGTTCATTTTAACATCCCATCTGATTGAGGATTAAAAATTGTACTAAAATATAATTCAATACCCAATGACTTCTGATGTCCAATTAATTTGTTAGAAGTAAACATTGGATCATGATAAGATACAATAGAGAGGGAAACTCTAGGAAACCTGACTATCACCTTAACATACAACCGAGAAAGTTGATCTAGAGAACAAGTATCTCAAATAGGAAGGAAATGTGTAGATTTATTCAATCGATCAACAATAACCTGGATTGAATCATTACCTAGTGATGTCTTCAGTGATCTCATAAATAATTCCATGGATATATTTTCCCATTTCCACTATAGAACCGGTAAAGATAGAAGCATACCTTTTAGTTACTTTTTCTCTTCTTTAACCTATTTACAAGTCAAACACATCATAATAAATCCATCAATATCTCTATTCATTCAATCCCGCCAGTAATACTCCTGAATGTCTATGTTTATATTACATTACCAGGATGAACTAAAAATAGAGAACTATGAGCTGCATATAACTAATAATTCTTCAACTATGAATCACAAGGAACAAATAATCTCATTTCAAATCTCAAAATAAAATCATTATCATTGTAAGATTCAAGTAGTGTACCATTCTGAACCAAATTTAACTTTTTATGAAACTCACATTCTTCCTTCTACACTTTATTAATATAGTTTGATAGGGATGATTTCACTAACACCTAAAACAAAATATAAGAATTTACTGCACTAACAACTTATATGCCAAATTCCATCATGTCTTTAATCAAATGATTTGGTTCCAAATTTAACAGGGTTAATGTATCATTATTTTTTCGACTCAAAGAATCAGCCACATTATTTTCCTTTCTGGGATGGTAAATGATTGTGCAATAAAAATCCATGATTAATTCTAGCCATATCCTTTGTCTCATGTTCATTTCATTCTGAGTGAATATATACTTCAAACTATTGTGGTCAATATATATTTCACATTTTACTCCATATAAATGATGCCTCAACATTTTTAGAGAAAACAAAACAGCAGATAATTCCAAATCATGTGTAGGGTAATATTTTTCTTATGGATTCAACTAATGGGATGAATATGCAATTACCAGATAATTTTTCATTAGGAAACAACCATGTTCTTTGAACTGACTAACAATAATTTTTTTTAATTATCAAAAGCTTGTTTGAGGGAACTGATACCCAAACATACTAACACAACATAAACGAGAAAACCACAAACCCATGAAACACAACCAACGCAGACTTACAAATCATAAAATCAATAGTCATCTCCACATCCCAAGCCGGATTCATCCTCACCGGTAGCCGTAGCCGATTCCCATTCTAGCGACCTCCAGAAGCTTGCACGTTGTACTTGACACCTGAGTTGTTCCAGAGCTGGTTGATCTGATGAAGTACCCTTGATCAAGCATCCCTTCCTAACATCCACTGTCACCTCGCTATTCCTTTTAGAGGAGGACCTAGTCCGCATAGGCCGTGGAAGACAAGAGTAATCTCTCTTTGGTTGCCTTCGTGGAGTAGCTGAAACATGCCCTTCAACTCGAGCAAGAGGCTGTTCCCCACCTTGAACCACCTCGCTTAATGAACGACCAACTGGGAAACTCACATTTTCTTTACCTCCCCCAGAGATCCCCTTTCCATTACCGAGATGATCCCCCAAACCCAGACTAGGTCTCCCATCGTTTTTCTCCCTCTGTTGGTCTGGAGTATTGTTCTCCATCAGAGGAAGGTGTTCACCCTCTGTAATCACATTAACCACAGTCACTATAGAAGCCTCCTTCGCATCACCACCAGTCTGGATATCCGGACTCCTATCTATTTCAACCACGGTGGATCACTTGTCCACTGAGTGGTTGTCCTCCACTGTTAAACCACCAAAATCATGCCCCTGGCCTCCAGCCTGAACAGCCTCCACTAACTGCCTCTCTAGAGCCACCTCCTCTGCAGAATCCTTGCAGTCTTCACTCGGATGATTCTCTGGATGCCCCAAGTCTCCAGTGAGAATGTGTTCCAAGGAAACAACTGGATACTTATCAAGATCCTCCTCACCATCAATCCCTCCAGAAGGACCAGCCTCCTCCAGACCCTCGACCATCAAACCATCAAATTTGTTGCTCAAAGAAATAAAAGGTGAATCCAAAGGGTCCAAGCCTCTAGACTCATTTGCACCAACCGAGTTAACCAAAACGGCAGAAAGAAAAGACCCCCAACCCCAACCTTCCCTGCACACACACTGACCAAGGAGCCAGTGGAGGCTCCAACCTCCTGTATTAACCTGAGAAAATTACCAGTGTCCTTCAGGTTATTCCCCTTACCTCCCGCAGCTCCAGAGTCATGGATGCTATTCTCAAAAGTCCCCTTACTAGGCCCAGCTAGCTTACCATTTTCCCCACCAGCGCCCCTTACTCTGTCGACAGGCCCTATCGACTTTAGCTCAGTACCCATCTCTAAACCTGCCTCCAAATGGGAATCAACAACCGTGCTCCCCAGAACAGTTTTCACTTTACAACGGTTCTCCCTCGACTGTGGCGGGTGTCCCCTTCGACATACCTCAGTCGAATGACCCAACTTCCTGTAATAATCACATAACTCGGTCCAATATTCATAAATAACTCGTTGTCTACACCGATACTCTTCACCAATCATAACCCAAACAAAGTAAAACGGTGTGCGCGACACATCAATCTCAACGCATACCCAAGGGTTCACTGGATGACAGACCGCCTCGGTGCGACTATCGGCACATAAGAATTGTCCTACCATGTTTCACAGCATTCGAATAATCGACGGGTTTTGAAACGGTAATGGATGTTTGGGAAAACTTACCCAAACCAAGATTGCAGGTGAGTCACAGGTGAGTCACATTTTCTGAATTTCCTATTCAGTTTCTTTTCTTTTATGGTTTTTAGGACAACCCTTAAATGACTTGCATGTCCCTCATGAATTTTGGAAGAGACCAAAATATCATCAATGAACACAACCACAAACTTATCCAATAAATCATGGAAAATTATATTAATAAGATCCTTGAATGCAGTAGGTGAATTTTTTAATCCAAAAGGAATAACCACAAATTCATTATGGCCATATCTAGTATGAAATGTGGTCTTCATAATGTCTTCTTCCTTTAATTTAAACTGATGGTACCCCAACCTCAATTCAATATTCGAAAAATACTTTTCTCCCAAGAACTGATAAAAAAATCTTAGATATGAGAAAAAGGATACTTGTTCATAACAGTGATGTTATTCAATGCTCTATAATCAATGAAAAGTCTCATTGAACCATCTTTATTTTTAAAAAACAAGATAGGATCACCCCATGGTGATGTGTCAGGTTGAATGAATCCTTTAACTAATAACTCTTGAAATTTGTTTAAAAACTCTAAAAGTTCAATTTGAACCATTCGATAAGGGGGGTTTGAAATTTTCTTAACATAAAGAACTATGTTAATTGTGAATTCAACATCCCAATAGAGTATTATACCATTCATCTCATCAGGAAAGAAATAAATATACTCATTTACCAATAGCACATCATTAATCGGAACAGTTACTTTGTTTTCAACAATATGAGCAAGCTAACATTCATTTCCATCTATTGATAGTTTCTCATCTTCTTGATATGTTACCAAAAGTAAGAGTTCATTTTGTATAGAAACAAAAATTATTTCTAAAAAGAAAAATCTTTACCTCTATAGTCAATCTTAGCATTTTAAACAGAAAGACAATAAAAACCCAAAATAACCTCAAACTCTATTAGAGGAAAAATCAAAAGGTTTTTAGGTTGATTGTTTCCACACACAAGGACATGAAGGTTCTTATAATTTATTTTTCTATCAAAATTTCTTCCCTGTGTTTTTACCATATGCTCAAGATTCATACCTTGAAATGGGGTTCCCAATTTACTAGGGAATATATCTGAAATGAGAGTGTTTGTAGACCTTGCATCAAACAACACATAATTATAATATGAATAAACAAACAATTCACCTGATACTACTTCATTCAATGGCCCATGATCTGCTGATGTAGTTTCAAAGGATTTAACCACCCCTTTATTCTTGTAGTCTGTTTTGTTGCCCTCGGTTCAGTTCTTTGTTAGACACTCATTTTTATAATGACCCATTTCATTGCACTTAAAATATTTTACTAACTGTAAATCCGATTTTTTCTCACCATTACCCTAATCTTTTTCTGTGCAATTATGAGCCTTATGTCCCATTTTTCACATCATTATCACTTACCATAAATAAAAATACATTCCCAATCATTCTTCTTACCACAATTTTCACAAATCGTAAAATTAATTTTTTTAGCATAAGACATTTTTGAAGAGTTATTCCCTTTTATCTGCCACCTTGACCTCAAATTCTATTTTTTTAAAAGAACACATGATCATTATCAAACTCCATTTCCACCTTCTCCGCACATCGAACATGTTTTTCATAACTTTTTAACTCAAGAGTAGCTATATCCCTTCGATGCATTTGCTTTAATCCTGAGTAAAAACAATTTATTTTTCTATCAAGATCATGTATGAAATCCAGAGCATAGATATCTAGTCGAGTGAATTTTTCTTCATAAGTAGCCACCGAGTCATCCTACTGCCTCAATTCCAAAAAATTATTTTCCATCCTAAGACAAACCACATATGGAAAACATTTCTCAAGAAACATACCATTGAATTCATCCCAACCAAGAGCATAAATCTCCTCACTATACTTGATATTTTTCACCATCAAACACCACTGATCGGCTTCACCTTATAGACGGTAAACAACATGACTAACCTTTGTTGTTCTGAATACCCCATGACATCAAAAATATACTCCAGTTCTTTAATCCACCATTCATCTAGCGCAAGGTAAGATGATCCTATGAATAATGGGGGATGTTGCCTCATGAAATTATCCACTACTGATATGTTCCTCTATAGTTGATCTGGATGATCTTGTGGATTGATATGACCACCATTTATAAAACGAGTCAACAGTTCCATCACTACAAAAAATTGCTCAGTTCAGATTCTGACCATCTCAGGTTGTTGATTTGGAAGGTTTCCTTCGTCTTGATGTCATCCCATCATAACTGCCCTATTTCTTATGCAGAAAACTATTCTAAACATATAAATATCTTAGTCAATGAAACATGGTAATATGTAAATGCTAGATCATTAACATAAATTAATTTATTAATATTAATTTAAAAATACCCTAACTCATAAATTTTCCTAAACTGACATTTGATACCAACTATAAGGACCCAGACTTAAATATTACATAATGATGAATTAAGTTAATAATGCACATTGAGGATAATTTCAGGTTTATAGTTTTAGAGAATTAGGTCATAACATATACATAATATCTAGAATATTACATATAGACACTTCTACTTTGTATCCATTTTTTATTAAATAAAAACACTTGAAAAATATATCCTTGTCTAGTTCCATGTTTTAAACAACATGACAGTTCCTGGATCCCAACCATAACCCTATTCATATTTATGTCCTGTGAAAAAAATTTCAAAAAAAAATTTGATAAAATAACAGTAAGGTTTATAAAAAGAGGAAAGAAAACATTATTCCATCTATACATACAATTCAATGAAATAATAATTTTAAATAATTAACATACCACACAAGATCATTAAAATTTATGAATAACACATGAAAATCAAAAATCATAAAGGTAACTTGTGTTGTACATAACATAATTACATTTTAGCCTTCAATGCTACATAGGGAGTTATGTTTGGATTACCCATCACAGTATATGACTAAAAAATTTTAGGAGAAACATATTGTTTACCTTCGTCACATTAACCAAATTCACTGGGGAGCTATCTCAGGGTCACCCACCCTATTTTTATCACATAACCACCCATATACATAATGAATTACCAAGAACAATAACATATTCATAACACATAAAACAAAAATAATGAAAAAGATAATATTTCCACATTTGAATCACAATATATCATTTAAATATATTGAAATAACCAATACATTATCAAAACCATTTTCAATACTAAAACACATAAAAATTATATATGGTATTTATTTTCCTTTAAAAAACACCACATCTTTTTAAGGAAGAAAAAGATCAAATAATTATCACGGCATCAGAAAGGTTGTTGTGAACACGTACATTAAAAAGAAAAAATACTTTTTGTTGTTTAGTAAAATGATTCGTATAAAAAAGATTCCCTATGAATCAAATAAAAATTCAAATATTTTTATACACCATATTAAATAATGTCATATGTAAATCAAATTATGCCTCAATTAAAGGATAATGAGATGATGTCCCTTGCCTCGTGTCCGACTTGACTCGTTCGTACTTTAATATCTTAAATAATAAACTATAGTTAATTAATAATTTATTAAGAAACTTTTTCAAGATTATTATTGTTTTTATATCATTTATTACCCATTTATAAACATTACATGATCATTTATGTTAATAATGGTGGTTTTGTCGATATTTGGTACTTGTGTCAAAAATGATCTTCTTATAATTAAGAGTTGTCCATGTATTCAGAAGTCCATTACTTCGACAATGATACTCATGATTTAGATATCATTTATATCTTATATATACTATATATATATATGTATGTATTTATAATAGTACATTATATTTGGAGATTTGAAATGAAATGCACTATTCATAGAGACGGTAAGTCGTGTGTATGCATGGATGCTAATTTCATGTATATTTCTTATTTAATGGAATATAAACATAATGATATATAGGTATATTAAAATTATATTATAATATCATATTTTATTTTAGTAACTCTATTCTTTATAAGTTCCACGTATGGCATGAACGAGTCATATAACATTATGGGGGTTGTAGTCCGCACTTCCTCAAATGAAATTATCGTGTTTACCTATTATGGAAACCATAATGGTATGCTATAAAGGAAACATAAATAAGTATAGAGACAATATAAATATAATATATATCACATATAAATATAGTTTCATCATAATGGCCCCCATAAGATGTGGTTGGTGAAGATTGAAAAATCATTTTTTTGTGAGGCTATAGTTCGCATTGCACAAAAACAGTATGTTTGCATCAATTAGATGGAGGTGTGTTGATGTTTAGTTCAAATAATTTTCATAAAAACAACCTTGTATATTTATCATACTAGTTTTTTATAAATTTAACGAATAATGAAAGTTTAGGTGGGTTGGAAATGTAAAATAAAAGAAAGTAACTTAAGAGAAGATGTTACCTTTAAATTGGGTAACTCCCTTTGGTTTGAACCAAAAGGGTTATTTGAAGTCCCTTATTCTAAAGATATGGATTCTAGGAAGAAGATAGAGATGTAGGTAGATTAATTGGGCATAGGTTGGACGAGCCAAGGGGCTTTAGAGGTGTGAATAATGGGTTAGAGGTGATGGGTTTTTATAAGGGGGAGGAGGGGCTCTTTAGGAGAGTTTGAAAACATTATTTTATAATATACTAATTTTCGATTTCAAAAGGTCCAATAATCATTAAATTATAAGATATGACGACTTATGTTCAAAATAAAATCGTCCAATTAGAATTTAATAGGTTTTGGATAGTTTTTTTTATTTTATAATCTCATTTATTTAAATCATTTATTAATAAGGTAATCATTGCATCAACATTGTATTATAAATAATTTTATTTATTTGATGTCTAAAAATTTTACATAAAATAACATGATATAGTAAATATTTTTTTATTTCAAATTAATATTTATAGTCTAAGATATAAATTATATAACCATATGTAAAAATTGATTTACTAAAAGATATATGTTTATGTCATTTTGTCTCCACATTAAATTAATTAATATAAAGGGTCATTATCAACCATAAGTGGATCCATGGGGTCCCAAAATTGAGACAAGAATGGCCATGGACATACATGTATCAAAAAATATAATTAGGACACATTTTAAGTAATTTAATATTATTATTATAATATTTTTTTACCCTTATTTACAATATTTACCTTTTAACCATGGTAAATAAAATTTTAAATGATGTAAATATTAATAATGTCTAAAAATAAAAGTAACATATTTAAAAAATTTGGACCTCCTTATTTTAAATAGGGAATCCATTTTTAAAATTCAAAACATAGAAGTTTCATAAATTAATTTAAAATTAATTCATGTTTTCAAAACAAAAAGCATGTTTTAATAAATAATAACTATCAACAGATTTACCTTTGTTTATGTCCAATTTAAGAGTGAAATTACATCAAATGACAAACATTGGATTAAATGGTAAAAATATAACCCAATTAAACATTAACACCAATTAAAATAATAATATAACTATATTAATAAATTAGATTAAATGGAGGTTTTAAATTAAAAAGCTACCTTTTTATAATTCATTAAATATTGAGCATTATCAGGAAAAAAAACCCAAATTTCATCCAAGGTAAATTTCAATGTCTGAATTCTAAATAAGTATATTATCTTTTAATATAGAAGATATAAAAGTGACATAAACTAGATTTAAAAAGGTTTTTCCATCAAAAGGAATTAAATCGACCCTTTAAAGAATATTAGAGTTTATATGCATAAAATCAGATTCTTTCTTTTTTCAGCCTCTAAAATTTATTTGATAAATGTAAAAACCTTTAAAAAACATGTGTAATCATATTTTTGTTAGTTATGTTCATTCCTTCCATTACAATGGCAAGGTGTTAACTACAATTTAAAATAATAATATTATATTATTATTTCTCAATATAACTCAATGTTGTGTGCAACATAATATTTCAAAGAAACAAATTGTTCGGTATTAGGTAAGCCATCAAACATAATAACTCCTTGAAAGTAAAATTAATATTTAATTCATAAATATTAACAATTATGAAAATGTCATATTTTATTATTTACCTGGGATGTAACAGAATTAGTTAGATTAACAAGAGACTTCTATCATGTTCTGTATGTATATGATTGTGACTAATGTGAAGGTATAAAGGACAAGGGTTTGGCCTTTAATAGAAATATGTGGAATATACCTTGCCTATTAGTATCCTTAAATATAGTTATTCTAATAGAAATCCCTTAAGTGTACATTATAATGGTTTCTTTTTCTTTCCTATGAAATTTGTTGTGGTAACTCTAATCATTCCATTAGCATTTCAGAAAACTCTCACCTCAAATATCCTTCAATTATCCTGCTATAGATGAAATGCCAAATTCACCACTATTTATGTAGATGAATTCAACTAATTATTATCTATTGAATGCTCCAGTGGTTCTAGAATTGGAGACTCTCCATCTTGGAGTCTTTCAAATTGTAACTTTCCATGGAATATGAGGAAAAGGTCCATGGTAAAATATGCCTACATCTTACTGCTCTAAAATCCACTAGCCATCAAGGGAATTGGGGTCCCACAATATTCTGAGGACTTGATAGAGATCATTGAGGGAATTGTTTACTTTTATGAGACACAATATGACTGAAGGGTGAAGATAATTTTATTTATGGTTTAGGGACCCAACAAGTGGTGGTAGAGTACTATGGGTCAAGATAGATAAAGGGAGGTTATTTCATGGGAGTTATTCTAGAAATATTTCATTAAGAAATTATTTTCCAACCCAAAAAATCCCAATCATGCCTAATAATTCATAAAGCTTCAACAAGGATCCGAGAAGGTATCCACATACTATACCCATTTCAATGAACTTATTCATTTTTATCCCATATTGACTAGAAAATTGGTACAAAATTCTAAAAATATTGATATCATTATTCATCCAGATATCAAATGAAATGTTAGTAGTTTTTACCTAATTACATACCCATAGTTTATAAACAAGTTCATGGCTATCAAGAATAGCCTAAAAAAGGATCAATCCATTGTTCTTATTCCACCCTTTAGTTCTCATGTAGGTTGATGGTCTACTTCTATGGTGAGTATCACTTTAGGTTATAGGAAGAGGAAGAGATATGTAATGTAGTGTAGTAACAATAATCTGGTTGAGAAGATCATAGATTTTTCATCCAATAAAGGTGGAGTTATAATGTTCTTATACTTTGGAAGGGTTATACATTACCAAAGCTTATTCTCAAAACCTCAAAAAATGTTTCAGAAGTTTGGAATGATGAAATATCTCCATTGGTTCTATTTGAGATATATGATGTCATGTTTACTCATGGGTGTAGGAAAGGGATGAACAATGAACTAGGGATATGACCTGGTTCTTGATAATAAGGTTCAAATTCCTCAAACAAAATTTAATTAGGAATTTCAAGAATCTTAGTGGAAGGACATTGCAGATGAGGTAGTCTTAGTATATGTGATGGGATAAGTTTTATATGACTATGGAGAGGAACCATTGACTCTTAGAGGTATATCCTTGATCACCAATTCTCTTTATACTAATCTTTTCAATACCAAGACTTCTCATTTTTTTTAAATATTCTTTTGTTATTTCATGTATTAACTCCCAGATTAAGTTTTATTCTGAATATATTTCTCTATAAACATATTAGAGAAGATTGATGATCATATCTAGATATTTCCATAGTAACCTATATATGTTTCTAGATATAGAAGTTTTCAGAATTTCGTGATCCTTGGGATGGCTTGATTTTATGGGATCCTTGGAATAGACTATCTGAAAAACACTAATACTCATATTGACTATTACCGGAGGATTTTATCCTTTATTTTACAAATGTGAGAGATTTTTATCATGTCCAAAGAGTGTGTTGTTGAATAATCACTAGAGTACTAACATATTTTTAGATTAATGTATTGGTTTTTATGAAAGAATATAAGGATTATGGGGTGAATAAATTTGATCCTTTGGCAATCATGTATTTTTTAGTGGAACGGGTGCAGAATAGATATGTTTCAGATATAGAGTTTGAGGTGTTGTGAGAATTACTTGTTGGTAGTGAACCAGTTGTAAGATGGTTAGTAGATGATGTTGATGTGATCAAGATACATGGGGGAGTTATAGTTCCAGTATCTTTAATAGATGATTTGATGAATAAATATAATTATTCCAAATGGTCAGTGCATCTATGGATAATGGATTTGTATAATGAAATTCAATACAAGTTATTATGGCCCTGTATTAAGAGGGAAATCAATATTTTTATTTCACAGTGCCTTCTATACTAGTGGTTAAATGCAGAGAACCAGTTTCCTATTGGTTTACTACATCCAATTATGATACTAAATTGGAAGTTCTATGAAATGATTATTGAATTCGTGAAAGGGTTTCCTTGGACCTTGAAGAGTTTTGATGAGGTTTGGGTGAGAATTATAGGCTAATGAATGTTACTCATTACTTATTGATCCATGAGACTCATTACATAGATGTGTTGGGAGGCATATTTTTACTTGATATTGCATACCCTCATGGAGTTACATTGATTATTGTACCTGATAGAGACACATGTTTTGTGTCATTGTTTTTTAAAGGCTTTCAGAAGGATTTGGATACTCATTTGAAACTGAGTACATTGTATTATCACTAGAATGATGGTCAACCAGAGAGGGTGAACTAGATATCATAGTATATAATATAGTCTTGCATCTTGGATATATATAGAGATAGGATGATTATTTATCCTTGCTTGGATTTGTATACAACTATATTTTCGGATTAAATTCAGATGGAAACATTAGAGGGTCTAAAGTTGTTTCCATGATGTTCACTAATAGGATGGAATGAGACAAGTGAGGTAACTTTTGTGGGCCTAAGGATTATTCTTGAGACCTATGAGAGGGTTTAGTTTATCAAGAAGTTGATGAAATACACTTAGAGTAAACAGTGATCACATGCTGATTGGAGGAGATGGCCTTTAGAGTTCTTTTTTGGTGATCAATTTTTTTTATGTGTGACTCCTTAACTAGGGAAATTACATTTTCATAGGAAGAGAAATATATCTTCAATATTTTTTGGAACTTTAAAGAATTTTGAGGGTATCCACACTGTGGAAGAATATTTTGACCTTCCTCTTTTATACTAATGTATGAATGACATGGTTCATGTTTTTTAGCACTAGTGGCACAAGCCCAATCCTGCACATGTAATAGAATTTAATCACGTTGATATGGATCCTGACATATCACATGTGGAGAAAAGGGTGAAAATTTTAGATCAGATTGAGAACGTGTTGTGGGGAAAAAATACCACTTCTCCTATTCCTATAGTGTAATGAAAGGATTTGGGGGGAATTTTTGGATTGGGAGTCACATAATCCGTATCATAGGCCCAATTATTTCCAGAAAAATTCCATGAGATGATTATCAAGGATAGGAATTTTCTATAGGAAAAAATTATAATGAACATGTATTTTCTAGGTAGGATATGGGTTAATTTCATTCTTCAATCATGTGATTTTGAAATATAATATTATTGGATAGAGTTATAGGGGACTCAGGTTTGTCTTTGAGATTATTATAGGTTATTTTGATGGTTCATGAGTTAATATGGGTCTTCAAAAAACTGGGAAAATACTCTATGAAATAATTAAACTAGTGGTAGAGTCACTTTCGGTAGAGCATTCCTATGGTGCCTAATTTACAAAATCATGTGGCCTCACATGATACACTGTGTAACATTCCTAAGTGGCCAAAATAATATTTGAAGATTTTTTTTAAAACTGTGTGACCAAACTGTGTTGGTCCCTAGGAGAGTAAGTAATCCTCACACTATTGGTGTATATTTTTTCAAACCATGCAACCAAATTAGGTTTTCATGTTTCAATGAAACAAAAAACTTTTCAAATGGATTCAATTTCCCATTATATATATGTTTCTTTCTGTTTATAGCTCTCTTGTATTTAGGGAGTCCAAATCTTTTCCCCAACAATGACATCTCCTTCCATGCTCGATTTAGAAGGATTCAAGTGCGTTGATGATTGAGAAATAAGGTATGTGATCCACAAAACTTTATTATTTTGTTTTCTTATTGATCTGACCTTATTCCCGTATGATGAATCATAAATCCATAATTAAATGTCTATATACAATTATTCTGATTTCATCTAATGAATAAATATGGGTACATCTCTAGAATAAAGGAGGATTTTGAGTATTAGTGACACCTCCCTTGATAAATCTTAATTTTAGAATGAATAGTTGATCCAAATAAGTATGTAATTGTAGATCAATATTCATTAATTTAGTATCTTCTTTAATTTCATTCTGGAGCACAAATTTTCTTGAGTTTTTATTGGTTCTAGGGATTATTTGTGTATGGGATTGATCTGATTTGAGCTTGGTGTGACTCATGTATTATGTCTTGATTACTTTTTTGGTTTTTATCTATAAGATTTGTGTAAGAAGTTCCTTACCATTTGGGTCCCCTTCATAATCATATTTCCTTGATTTGATTATTGTGTTGGAATATTTTTTTTACAATACTCAATAGCGATTAAAAGTTTATGCGTGTAGCCAGTGATACCCACTTATGATTCTTGATTTCATGAGTATAATTATGTAATTTTTTTTACCAAGATTGATGTTGAAAACAATATTTATGTATATTTATTCAAAATTCACATGATTCCATTCTATGATCTCCCTTTATATTCTTTTTTTATTATCATTCCATTAAGGTATTTTTTTGGTATTCAGAACTAGTAGACCATCGTGGTATGGTTACCCCTTGGAGGGGGAGTGAAGAGGATGTGCGACGATAGTGATGATTGACCAAACATAGACTAGGGTCCTAATGGACTTGAGTGAAGACCTAAGGTAGCTGTAGTATGATCATGATGGATTTATTTCCTGACCATATAAAAAATTTTCGGATAAAAAATAACTTGGGGCCTGACTAGAGGCTATGTCTGGATATTATGGCATTCTGGATTTCCCAAAGGTGAGCTTCAATGTGATATCATTTTGACCTATACAAAATAAATTCTTAGAGACTATCTATATATAATTTCAATATCCTCGTAGAAAATTATCAATCTCTTCCAATATCCTTATAACTATTTTTTTGATCTGATGTTGAAGCAAGTACGACTGGGGATCATGGTATCTTTGTTAATATAAAAATGATCTGTATATGAATTTTTCCTATTATATTCACATTTTATTTTATCATAGAATATATGTGAGATACACATTCACACATTTTAAGGATGCATTGGTGGAATCCTACTAGATTTTATTACACAATCGATGTATGAGAATCTAGATATATAGAAAGGATTTATGGTCATAGATCCCGATAATTAAAAGGGACCTATAATTGATATATGATCTTGGTAGGAGTAAAAATATAGACTCTTGAAGATTATATAGTGTTTTTTTCATTAGCCTTCTTAAAAAAATTTATACAATGATTTAGCTTTCCATATTAAGATCCTGGTTTATTTATATTTGTGACATGGGTGATTTTGTTTTGCATAATGATACTTTTTCCTCAACTATGATATATTTATATGGTTTATTTTATTTATGTATTATGGTGTTTGGATACTATTATTGATGGTATAGCCTCCCCACTTCATCTTCATTGCCTCGTTTTATTTGTCATCCTCTTGTGTATGAGGAGGAATTTTTGTGGTCTTGTAGAATCCCCCATTTTATGTTTTTTGTGGTGTTATACCTATCCATTATAGTAAACTAAAAAACTAACTAAATTAAATATGAAATGGATTGTTTGCCACTAAAAAATTGGCTTCATGATTTCTAATATCTCAAGAACATTAATAATTCTACATGGGCTGATCATCGTGTGTATGAGGATCCAAAGACTATGCTTTCTCTTTGTCACTCTAAGGACTCCCATGGTGCTTTGTTTTAGCATTTAATTTTAGATTATTGTTTTTTATTAAAACTTTTAAAATATTTTTTCTTCTTTTATTAATCTATTTTGTTATATTATAATGTTTTCTTTCTTACATTTAAAATTTTATACCTTAACCTATAGAATTTACCTTGAAACAAGTTAGAAAGTGTACCTTAATGTATAGTCTATGCATGGAGATTGGTGATTTTGTTAACATAATAGGAATATTTATGGTTAATCCTGTTATAATTTTTTTTTTAGGTTCTATCCCATTTATTTACAATAAAGAAGAATCTTTATTTTAGTATAGGAGGGTGAGTTATAAAGTAACATGGAGGTATGTTAGTAGTTTAGTTTTATTAATATTAATTTTTCATATAAGAAAAATAATGATTTTTAAAAATAAAATTATGTTTATTTGTGGAGAAATTAACCAATGGAGGCCATAATGGGACTCATTAATAAATTCATATTTGGGTTTTTGGGGTGTTTGGATTTATTTATTTTTTCTTATTTATATAAATTATTTAAACTATTTATATTTCAATACCTATATATTATCAACTAATTTTTTAGCATGGATGTATGATTAACGAAAGGTTCATACAATAATTTTTATTATTAATTAATATTGATATTATGGGAAAAATAATTCCTTCAGATTATATTTTATTCCACTTTCAGATACCCTAAAACAATCCAGAATGTTCATTGGGGGCGTCATGGGAAAAAATAAACCTTCTGATGGATGGATGGAAGAGGATATTTCATGAAACAATGGTATCATGGACTAGGTCCTTATGTGGGCCAAAGAATTATAATGATATTTATTATTTGGGATGTAATTTTATATTATAGTTAGGATCATTTAGATCAGAAGTTACAATATGGGTGGGTGGTTGATCACCATCAATCATGGCAATACATAGGCTACCATTAGATTTCATTATTTTAGTTTTGATCCCAAAATTTTTATTGAATCTTATGAATTTATGTTCATTTTTATGGTTGATATTAGTAGATTAACTGAAGTCTTGTGGTAATCTTGGAACCCCCAGAAAACTATTTGAGCCCCTAGGGCCTAGTACTACATGACATCTAGTAGTGGTTCAATGATTAGAACATGGTCTACTAACACATGTTTCCTTGTCATGTATAATTACCAGTCTATCATAAAATGTTTTTTCTTTTGGGGTGATATTATTGACTAATTTATTATTGGTGGAGTTAGATTTAGAAGAAAAAATGTTGTAAATTTTTAAAACTAATAAACATACTTTTTTGGGAAATTTATTTTGAAATATATTTTAATAGTTATAATTTGTTTTGGTATTAATGTATAAAGTATAATAAAGGTATTTTACATGAATATACTTATTTTATATAGAAATGTTAAAATTAAAAAAAGTGGTTTTTAAAGAAGTCATCATAATAAAGAAAAAGTTTGGAGAATGAAAATAGGTTTGATTTTTAAAAATGTTTAGTTTGTATTTTAATGAAAATTATGGGTTCTTAAAATATATTTGAAGTGGGATATAAGATATTTGAAATCTAAAATGATATTTTATAGTGAATTTTTTTTTTTGAAGGGGATAGAGGGGATTTAATTTTTAAAATATTGGGATTTTTAAAATCAAAAGTGTTTTTTAAATGTGTGTGAAATTTATAAATGTTAAAGTGTGAGAATTTGAAAGGGGGTTATATGAGTATTTTTATTTTATGATTGGTTACAATATATTTAGTTGTATTGTGTTAATATTTTTTTGGATTGAATGTAATTTATTATTGTCAGTTTTAATTTTTTTATTAGAATAGATGAATAATATGTGGTCTTGAAATGATATAGTTTTATGGGTCATGTTATTTCATGTATTCCCCTTTCAATTTTTTGGGATAAATTAAATTTAATTCATAGGAAATATACCATGATAATGATTATTTATCTAGATTTATCATAGTTCTATGAAGGAGTACATATGACTTGTCTTTTTAGAGTTCAGTGTGATAAAAACCTCCATGTGATATTTTTTTGTTTTTTTATTATGTATCTTCTTGACTAATCCCTTTGGGATCTTAGAATATTTTTTAAATTCTCATGCCACGGTGTTTTTTAGGATCTTTTCCAAAGTATGTTTTGGATTTTCACGAATCCTTTTATTTTAAAGTGTTTTATATTGGATGATTAGGGTTTTTTTTGTGACTAGTGTGGAAATTATAATATGATGTTATGTGGGTTTACATAGACTCTAGTCCATTGGATCCAAATACCAAGTTACCCTCCCATGACATGAGGCTAGAATTTGTACTGTCTCTTATTGTGGAATTTTAAATCATTTCCATTTTTATTCATGGTCAATTTTAGTTATTTGATCTAACTTTAGTTGGTTCTCCGTCTTTTTTTCATTCTAGTATGACGTATTTAGTTTATTGAGTGAGGTTATTTCGATTCATATTTTGGTTATTGATTTTTTTTGTTTATCATTGATTCATTAACTGAGGAATAATCGTTCAGATTAAGAAACAAATTAGTTAGGAAATACATTTTAAGCTACCTTGTTATTTTTATATTCTTATCTCTAGTTAGACAGTGATAGAAACTATTAATTATTTAGGAATTCATTTCTTAGTTGATTCTTAATAGAGTTGTAATTTCACTATATTTTATCCAGCCATAATTTTCTTGGTGGACTAATTTGAACCCCCTCGAGCACTTGTATTGATGTGATTGTTTTTTATTGTACATTATATCATTAAATGTTCATTAATAGATGAAATGATCTTATTGGTTCACTCAAATCATTTTATAATTGCATATTTTTTGTATAAATGTTTCTCGGTGGAATAGGTTGAATTTAATCATTCTCATTAATTAGCATGACATACTAAGGATTAATGGGGTCAAAAAGCATCATAGATGGGAGTATTACCACACCTCAATCCTCATTATCTCAATTAACTAATTAATTTATTGGTCTTTAATTTTTATAATGATATCTGTGTATTTTTATTTTTTTAATTTCTCTTTTTAACATTATTTAATCCATAATGTTAGTGTCAATAATGTGGAAACCACCTGATTTGGGTCTGTAACATTGGATAACCATTTTTAATGGCAATTAAAAAGTTTTCTAACTCTATGAAACAAAAATGATTTCTCTCTATTGTTTCTAGTAATGGGAACATTTTTTCGGAATATATTCTTACAATATACAATAACCTTTTGTCTCACCAACATTTTAAAAACATCAATTTTTTATTATACCTTTAAAAGAATAAAAATCACATAAACATATTACCCTCCCCATAATGTTCACTATAATCAGTTAGGTTTCCTAGGGAGGGATTGAATATGATACCTTATCCCTCCCTCTACTTTATTATTTGATCTCCAACCCTTTTATATGCGATTTCAAGATGGATTCCTCCATTTTAGGATTCTATTTCTTCTCCTCATACTCTTTTCTATCCTCCCTCTCATTATTTATTTCTCTTATTTCCACATGGATTACTAGGCCAAACCCCTCATTGGGTTTGAGCTATAATTTCCTATGTTTTATCCTGGGGTGTGTGATTCCATATCAGCGCCTTTCTATCGCTGTTATATGTGGTTTCACATCATCTTCTCTTAACCCCATATGTTTACCCCCTGTATTTGGGTTTAAAATGATGGAACCATGTTTTATTATTATTTAAAATTCAGGTTTTGATATTAAATTATGATATTAAATATATTTATGGAGTATTAGAAATGAATATAATTATTACCTTGTTTTTAATTTCAATCCATTATATTTAATAAATAAATATTACAGGAAGGCTTCAATTTATAAAGTTATAAAACATTATTGTTTCATAAGCTTCCAAAACGATGTTAATAAAATAATTTTAAATTATTTATGTGATTTTAACCCAACTATGAACACTAATTCATTTATTAATAGCATGAATAAAAATTGTAAAAATAAATTTAGAAATAAAATGAGTATTGGACTTTAATAGGTATTCTTAAATGGATTTCTAGTATTAATTTCCACCTTAAGTAATTAATTCAAATGTGAAGTAATGATAAAAGGATTCAAATATTGATTTTAAATTAAAATTTTGACGGTTGTGATTTTTTTATGTGGTTGGTGGTTATAAAAATATTAATATGTATATATATATATGTATAGATTCACATGATAATATATGAATTTGTTTAATAAGATATATATATATATATATATATATATATATCTATGTGTGTAATTGTATATAGAAGCAATGAAGGGGAAGTGTTAAAATCATGAATCTATTTTAGAAAGTTGTTTTCAAATGAGTTTTTTTGGGTTGATTTTAAAAATAAAATTTAAAGGGAAAATTTTTATGTTTTACATGGATTTTTATAAATTTAAAAAAAATACTAGTCAATAAATAAATGCAATGTTATTTTTTATTATAAAGTATACTTGTCATGGAAGTTCATAAGAGATTATATTTTTTCTATTTGATAATTTATTAAAGTATAATGGAAACCATTATTAACATGATTGAATTGAAATTGAAAAATTACTTGGGAACCTCGATTACTTGGGTCGGATGAATAGGAAAAGTACAATAAAAAATTTTCTTCCCTCACTCTCCTATAGAATAAACGACAATAATAACAAATATATGTATTAAATGTACTTATTATCATTGGTAACATTGATTTATCATACCTTGTGGATAGTTCATGGGAATAGATTTTCAATTTTCAATCCTCAAGATTATGGGGGTCCTGGGAATAACCTTGAATATAGACACCATGGTTCTGCACATAGTTGTAGGTTTTGACATGATTAATTTGGTTCATTGTTTTATATAGTAAAATTATTAAAATTTTATCTTCTTTTAAAAAATTTTTAAACTACAATTCTAAAGTACGTTATTAATTTCCATCCTTTAAATGTAAAAATTTTATATTATATAATTTACATTCTAATTAGAATGAAATAGATTGATAATTTGATGATTATTCTTAGGGTTTAGTTATTTGGATTACCTAATGGGATTTTTTATTCTCAATCTTTTTATTCTTTTAGTTTCATGTTTTTTACCATTTATTACTATCATATATAATTTACGATTTAGTATTGAATGAATAATTTTAATGTCACATGGAGTTATGTTGGTAGTTTCATTATATTTAGTTTAATCTCTCTCATTATCAAAACTATCATTTTCCTCCTTTCGATTATATTTATTTGTGATTACATGTCTCTATTGTTTCTAGAGTGTGACATGGGGCCATCATAAATTGAGTGTTTTAATAGTTAATTAAGTTATTTACTATTTTTTATTTGTTTAAATTATTTTAATTTCTTTAGCATCAATTTTTCTTTTCTTTTTAGTTTTTTTGGACGTCTAAATTACAAATTGGTCAAATTAATGTTTATGTTATTCATTAACTCTAATTTTATGGGGAAATCATTTCCCCTAAATAAATTTTATTCGCTTTGGTTTCTTTCTCCACCTTAGTGTGATTGAGAAAAAACCTTATATATTTCAAGTGTCATCTCATGCATATGAAGAATAGATGGCTCAAGATCATTCGGGACACAAAAAATTATTATACTTTCCCTCAGAATGTTTTTTTGAATAATATGGTGTTTTTGAAAGAGGTTTTTTTAATGAAACTGACACTATTAAACTAGAGTCTATGTCTAAATTATTAATATTTCTATATATATAAGATATAAAATCCGAATTTAACGAATAGTTTATTATACTTGACAAACTAGATACATACCAAGTTCCCATATTGCATTTGATACACAAATTACAACATAATTTTTTTTGAAAATATCATTATTCCCTTTAGTATATCCTTTCAAATATTTCATATTACACTTATTTAATACATATTAAAGGAAAAAAAATAAGGGTGATATCAAATGATCAGTAAGGGTTAAGTAAAATGGGTTCTATCATTAATAAATAAGAATAATCAATTATGAAAGGCAAATAACTGAATACATATTCCATTATAAAATTTTACAATCCTGATCACATGAGGAATAATCAACAAGTAATTATAAATAAATGAACACAAATTACATTTAAATAACATTAATATCATTAATAGATAAGTCATAATAAATATGGAAAGATAAATAACAAAAAAGTCATTCCATTTAATCAATAAAGTAAGAATGGAAATGCATCCAAAGATAATATCATTGTGAGAATATCATGTATAATAAAAACTAAATTATTAATTATGTAAATTAATAATTATTGGGTTTCATTACTTCAGAAATCATAATACCACTACTATAATGAACATTCACAAGGCAATTTAAAACTAATAGGTGCATATACACTAGAAACCCATTAAACGATGGAAGTATAACAGATTCATCTCATAAGACTGCCGATGAATTTATGAGATATCAATTACTAATCCAAACCCCTATCTAAAGGTACAACACATTCCTCATATATCTATTGAATGATTTTATTTAAGTATAATATGCTTTTGAAAAAAATTCTTATAAAGGAATAAAGATTAACAATAATTTCCTCAGTCAATCATATAACATTCATAGTATAACACCATTTATATAAATGATATACAGTTATTTAAATAAATATATCCATGATAAATAATATAGATATTTGGGGGTTAATGTAATGTCCAATGATAATAAGAAAGATAATATTTTAATGGAAAGCTAATGATTATAAAAATTAATCAATAAAGGGAATATCAATACTTTCTCTGGTAAAACTAGTCATATAACATATATAGAAATAGTACGTATGGTATCAATACAATATAACCCTAGTGTATCATAATTATATTAAAATTATTATGACTTTTATGAATATAAATACAATTAAAATGTCATTAAAACATTCTTAAATAAAATATCTTTTTCACTATGAAAATCAACTTTTAAAAAAGAAAGTTAAAAAAATAAAAATATTTTTAAAAAAAATAACCTTTTAAAATAGGTAAAATATAATTTTAAACATCGAGTGGCCATTGTGGAATTTTTTTGGTTCATGTTCTACATATTAAGACAACGATTCCTTTCAAATGTTCAGTAAAATCCAAACATGCATTATTTGGAAAAAGACATGATGATTCCTTCAAAAACATAATTTCAGAATGTAAAACATATGAAAAAAAGTCTTTAATAAATCATTAAGATATTTTTTAAACCATTTTCAATTTTTTTTTGAAAACATGGATTTTTATGAAAAACGTTTTTTGACTGAAGAGAGAAATTGCATAATATGTCTTAAAAAAATTCAAATGTTTTAAGTACCAACGATTAAAAAAAATAATTTTTATTGAAAATATAATTATTAAATAGACAAAATAGTTTTATTATCCAATTATCAAATAATTTATTTCAATTTAAATTTAGGTATAAATAATACTGATTAATATTTTATTGTGAAATAAACCCTCGTAAAAATCATAATATAGAAGAGAGAATTAAGCAATGAGTTGAATATGTGTAAAAAATATAAATTCACATAAAAATGTTTAAATACAAAATAAATTAATAAAATTTCATTACACAAATAATCATATAATATCATATACAATGAAAAAGTAATATAACCTAATGAATAGAAATTGATTTGTGAATTTTTTTACCACTTGGTAATTTTCATGTAAAATACCAATATATTAAATAATTCAAATTTAAACATAAAGTAACTATAATTATAAATCATTAATTATTTTATAATAAAAAATGGAATTATATAAACCCAAAAAAATAAATTAGGTTCATAACATTCCAATATGCATCAACTAGGGAAAATTGATTTGAATTCCCTTACCTCACACATTTTTTGGATGAACATGATTTAACATCAAGTATAATGTTTTTTAGAATATTTTTAATTTATACATGAACCAGAACTAGATACATATTTATAATATCATATATTATCCCCTAATAACAATTTACCTCCCATTTGTTAATAATATTTCATTATTTCCATTGTTGTGGGTATTAATTACCTTTATCTCTCATGAATGTTTTGTGGAAGCTGTTTTGGTTATTGCAAAGAGGATATAAATCCATCATATCCAAAATGATATTATTGTTTTAGAATTTATCATTATTCATTAGATACATTTTTATAACTCTTCATTAATGTTGTACATTGATATTGAATCACATTGCTTCGTGGACACGGTAAGTCATAAGTACCCATGATAGACAATTAAATTACCTTAACAGGTGAAAGGATAAGAAAGTGGTTGATTAATTAATATATATAAATTAATAGCTTGTTATATATATCACATATTTTCTTTAAATTTTTTCCTTATAACTTTCCATTTAAAGAGATAGTGAAAAACGAATCACATCGCTTCATGAGGTTGTAGTCTTTCGTACACACGAGAGATAATATTTTATATTAAATGACAAAGAATGTAAAAAAGGAATATGTGACATTATAATTAAATATTTTCTATAATATCATAAATATAATATAAATATGTTAACTATATCATTATATATATATTTTAATGGTGGTTATGGAAAATGAATTACATCGTTTCTTGAGGTGGCAGTCCTCCACACACATGATCAGTGGTTTTATTTACCATTTGATGGATGAGGAGATGGATATGAGAAACAAACATAATATAATAAAAAATAAATATATTTAATATAATTATGTTATTATATAATTATTGTTTAATAATATTTTATGGTGGTGGAATACAAAATGGAATAAAAATAATCATTTAAGAATGTAATATCATCTTCAGAGAGCTTACTTAAGATTGCACGAAAGGCCTTTATAGGTTGTATTTATGATACTAATGAAATATATGATGTTTGTATAGGATTATGTAATTAACATTTTCAGAATGTCATGAAATTAATGGGTTTTTAAATGTATAGAGGATTAGAGAGTGGGTGTACTTTTATAAGTGGGGGAAGGGACACATATGGAATTTTGGAAAAGATAAAGTGATAACTATGTTTTTCCCATAAAAAAATCCCTAAAATGGATAATTATAAAACCTTATATGTGATATGGTCTAATAATGGAATTAAATGGTTTTTATATGTTTTATAACATTTTTAACACTTATATTCTCAGTTTATCCCCTTAGTAAACCCAATTTGACGTTAACCATGATAACTAATTTTTAACATTTTATTATTTCTTAATGATAAATATTTCGTTTATATTATTATATAACATAAATTTTAATAATTGCAAATTTTTAATCTACATTTTTAAATTAAATTCACAGAATTAGATGAATTCTATTTAAAATTATACTCGCAGACGCAACGAAAAAGTGAGTTTGAAAAAAATTATCATATGTATCGAAGGTTTTAACATAAAATATCAATATTATATTTATAAAACTGACATAAATTAAATAAATAATAAATATAATTTTACTAATTTTACTTTAAAATAAATTTAGAATATAATATAACACTATAAAATATTTAAACAAAAAGGTAGTTTTCAAAAAATATAAGTATTTTTCAGTATTCGTTGAAAAATTTAACTTTTCCAAAAAAATACAAAACATCCTCTCTAAGATAATTTGAATTTTCAAATTTAGAAAATTATATTCATTTCACCAAATAAATTTTCTAAAGTAGTAAAAATTAATTTTAGTTATGTGTACAGACGTGAGAAAACATCTTTTAGAAAAATATAGTATTTTAGAAAACATTTATTTCTAGTTTAAATAATATTAATCTTATTTATAATTTATATAAAAATAATATACATAATTTAGTTAGTAAAATAACTACCTTCTAATTTTACCGATAGGTCATAAAAACATACTATATGATTATTCTTTTAGAATTGGGGTTGAGTGTTCTGTGAGATATTGGAGAGATCAAATTTATTTGAAACGAAATATATGAGAAATTATTATGGTGTTACATTCTCTTATAATATCGTTGTTTCATTTCATATATTATATAAAAAAATTCTTTTAAAATATTAGGGTATTACATTATCCTTACCTTCAATAAATTGCATCATTTTAAATTAAACTTGATCTCATCCATCAAGGGTATGACATTTGGAGAAATAATTGATGAAAAAACCATATCGTAAAAGGTTTAATAACAATTAATCATGATATTATAGAAAGGGAAATATGAAGCTATTCTAGAATAAAAAATAAATAGGTTTCCAAGTAGGATAATTTATGTGGGATGTGAATATGTATAAATGGAAGAAATAAATAATGACCAAATAATGATTGATGTTGATAGAGATAATTGATCATAAAAAGGTCAATGATCAAGATAAAGTAAACAATCACAAATCCATATATATGTGATGAGTCAAAATACTATTTATTTATATGACATGACACCTTATTTTCAATCATAGACACATTAGGTTTAACATTGGAAATTAATTATTGTAATCTATTCAAATCCATCATGATGGTTTGTAACGAAAATATGATATATATAAATAATAAATCATAAAATTGTCAAACCTGGTGCGTAATAAGGAATATTTTTTTGTAGAAAGGAACACTCGAGTCATTCATGATCCACCATTATTGGATTTTTTATCCCTAGGCATATTTGTACCAAAACTATATCAACTTTTTGTATCTAGGGAGGGATGTATTTCAAGGAAAAACCACATAATCTATACCTTAACAAAACATGAGGATGTTATTCTATAATTATACTCAAAATACTTCATATGATTATGTTTCATAATATATTTTTTCCTAAATATAGTTATCATGGTTTTTACAACAATTTCTATGATACCAAATGCAATGATCTCAACCCTAGTAAGCCGAAACCAATGTGTATAGTATTACATTGGCACTCAGTAGATGTGATCTTATACCAGAGGACCGATTATATTAGTATTCTTAGTAAACTAAAAAAATACTTTATTACCTTATTAAATTTTAATTCACATATTACAACATTTGTTTTTCAAAATAACATTACTCCAATTATTGTATCCATTAATATATTTAACATAAAACATCCTAGAAACCTAGAAAAGAAAGAAAACAAGGGCGTTCTCAAATTCATTATTAGTTACAAGTTAAAGAGATTTTATCTTGAATAAAAAAGAATAATCAATATGGAAAGTTAAATAACTAAACACACATTCCATTTAAATAATTTGACTATTATTATTTGTTAAAGAACAAAAAATATGTTAAGGTAAATAACTAAACACACATTCCATTTAAATAACATAAATAAAATGAATATATAAAGTATAATCAATATCTAAGGGTAAATAACAGAAAAAAAATGTCATTTAATTGATTACATGAATATGAAAATGCATATAGAGATAATATCATTGGGAAAAAATAATGGATAATAAAAATTGAATTTTTAATGGAGGAAAGTCATAAATTTTGTATATCAATATATCATATATCATGACACCTTTACTATCGAGACCTTTGATAAGATAGTTTAAAAATAATGGGTAGGTATATAGAAGAAACGTGTTTATCTAAAGCTAGCCAATTGATTCATCTCATGAGACTACCGATGCATAGAGATTCTGTTTATAACCATGACCTAACCATATATTCAGATCCATCACATTCCTTTTATTTCTAATGATCAACCGAATTCATGAACAATATACATTATTATAAAATTTCCTAATTGAGTAATGAATTCATATGAAATATAATTTCCCCAGTCAATCATATAACATTGAATGTAAAATTCCATATGGAGAAATGATGAGATGTTTAACTAATATATATATCCATGATAAAAATATGGATATTTAGGGTAAATTTAATGTCAAATGAAAAATATAATGTTGATTTTTTAAGGAAAATCTAAGGATAAAAAAATTAATCAAGAAATAGAACATCAATAATTTCCCTAATGAAACTGAACATAAAATATTGAAATAAAAAATTAGGATGGTATCAATATAACATACCACAATAGATTATAATTAAAAAATGGTTTCATTATGTTGAAAAATAGAAATAATAGAAAAATTAAATTGACAATATTCGTAAGGAAAATATCTATTCCACTTCAAAAATATCATTTTAAAACTAAATGTTCAATTTTTTTAAATAATTTAAATGAAAATGAATTTTGAACATTTTAAAAATAATTTTTAAAAAATTGAGGTTTTTATATGGGAGAAAATCATGTTTCTTCCTCACATGATAAAAAAGTGATTCCATCCACATTTTTGTAAAAGGAGAATGTGTATTTTTTGGAAAATATATGAATGTTACATTTAATTATTTTGTAAAAAAGTCAAAAATGGGTAAAAATTTATTTAATAAATCATTTTGGTAATTTTAAAAATATTTTTTACTTTTTTATATAACATGGATTTCTAAGAAAAAGGATTTTCTACCAAAGTTAGAAATAAAGCTATATTTTATAAAAAATAGTATCCAAATAAATGCAAGTAGCAAATAATGGTAAAATGATACTATTAATTGAAGAATTCATGAATAACTATAGAATAATAAAATAATATTTTATTATTATCCATTGAACAAATACATTTATTCTATGGAAATTCAAGGATTAATAAACTAAATTAAAATTAGATTGTGAAATAAACTATTACAAATATCATGATGTTTAAGGGATATTTAATAAATGATACAATTATGTGAATAAAATTTTAATCTACAAAAAAAATGATTAAATAAAATATAATATAATTAAAATTAATTATATATATAATTTTATATTATCATTGATAACAAAGAATTAATATAACTCAATGAAAATAAATTGGTTATGAAATTCTTTACCACTTGGTAATTTTCAATTAAAATCCCATTAAATGAAAAAATTCAAATTGAATCTTAAAATTACATGAATTATAAATTATTAATGTTATTAAAACAAAAGGGGTAGTATATATATCATATAAATTAAATTTGGTGCATAACATTACACTATTTATCAATTAATAAAAATTAAGATGGTGTCCCTTAAATAACGCCTCATTTTGGATGAATGTCCATTAATGTCTTGTATAATGTGTTTTTTCATGAACCAAACTAGGATTTGATCCAATTCAACAACCAACGTAGTTTGTGGCATGGCCTGAAGGGCGTTCATAATCCCCATGGGATGGAATCTATTCATGGGAATCAAACTTCACATTTTGGTATGATTTCTCCAATCTGATAGATCCATAAATAACCACTAGAATAACTCATCCCAACATAATTTATAACTATAATAAAAAGATATATAGCTATCACAAGTTAAAATTTATTACACTTTTAATAAAAAACTAAAATTCCCAAATAGGGGGGGACAATAAGACAACCGAAAATCCTCTATGTGGAATGTGGGTTAACACCCCATGCTCCCGCCACTAAAACCTACAAGAGAGGAACCAATAGAAAATAGATCCACCATCCACACCAAAGAACATCTTTCATTTACCTGGGTTAAACACAACATGGTCTACATACGCCCAAGGGTGTATATTGGATTTTATCCAAAGCCCATTAGGATAACAAAAAAACAATATTTAATGCCATAACACTATAAGATAAATCAACATGATAATTTTTAAGAAAAAATAAATTTTTCTTAAAATAATACATTATTTAAAAATAAAATAAAATGTAAATACCACATATGTTTCATGATAAGTATAACAACACCTGAGATGAGAACCACAGCTAAATCCTAAGGTACCAATGTTTGTGGGGTCCTAGTCTCCTCGTACCTCAATTATAAAAGTAACTAAAATTGACAGTGTCCTCATTAATGAGTCACTATAGGGTAATACATCCCCAGGTCTATTGGTCTTCGATCATCATAATTTATTCAGTGTTGTAACATGAATCATTCTAGAGGAGAGGATCCTTAACCCGAATTAATCCACTAGAGTACTTGAAATATTCTTCCTTACCAAGATAATAGAGATTCCCTTTGTTCTGAATTACATTCCCTATTTCACAAAAACAACCTCATATACACATGCACCACTGATATTAGAAACACTAAAGGAAATAAACCATTTTAATTTATAAAATCACATTTTAACCTATATAAACACAAAACCATTTGAAAACATAATTCGAACCACCCAAACAATACATTAAACTAATTTAGAATGAATAACAACCATACCAAAAGAAGAAAACAATTCTAGTGCATAGAATCACATAATTTTACCTTAGAAACATCTAGAAACTAGTGAAAAACCACAACCACACCACAAGTATACCATATAAAAGAAAGGGAAAACATAAAAATAAAGATCAAACCATATAACTATTTTTCAACACTATTTAGGGAATCCAATCCAATTGAGTTTTACTAACCCATGAAGTAATAGAGGGAGAATACCAAGAAGAAGAAATAAAATAATAGATGAGGTACTTCCAAGAAGACTCACTGAAGAATCCACACCAAATCCACCAAGGGAATGTGGGATAAGGGAGCCATCATGGGTTGGGAGGCATACCTAGGGCATGAGATGTCAAATGGGGAAAGTAAGGGTGGATTTATTGATAAATGCAGGGCGTACAATAACAATTTCACACATTTTAATGTTTTTTCATTCTATACAGTTTGACCACATTGTTTTCCTGACCCTGAGAAAGACGTAGAGAACCATCTTCTAAAGGGAAATGAGGCTGTATAGTCTCATTGGGAAGGGTGGATCATGTAAGATTTATTGTGATCCTTATAAATACCAACTAGTCTGATTTTGGAGTCAACCATATGCCTGTGTGGTAGGTCGTGCACATTGGATAATCCTAATATCTAGGGAACATGGAATATTCTAGTACAGTGCATGATTTCTACTAATTGTGTGCCAATTGTTCTCCACCTGTGATCAAGTCCAAAAATAACCATTTTTTTCCAAAAATATCATGAAATATATAAAATAAATATAATAACAAAATAAAAGAGAAAATACCTAGAAAATAAACCATGGATGTGACAATTCTTCCCATAATTAAAACATTCAACCCTCAGAAAGCCATTCCACATTTTATCCAGAGAAAAAAATTGGGTACTCTTAACCAACCCATGATCTATACTCACAAGTCTCTCTCTCATCATTCCCATATTTGCAATGAACCTGAACTAGTAGTATGGATTTCCCTTGAATCATTTTCTCTTCGGAATTAACAATCTATACCAACCTCTCAAACAAATAAAAATTAGGTACTAGATCCATCTCCTCCTAATTGAACATTTGAGAAAATTCCATATTTTGCATCTTTAATTATGATACATTAAACATGCCCGGATTCCACATCAATTAATTTGAAAAATCTAACTAGAATTCAACCTTCCCAAGTATTTTTCTAATTGAAAAAGGTTAACCACATCTTGACATCATATCTTGTTACTTACCAAGACTTTGATGAAACATGTGAGGGGATACATTAAAAAACACACAATCAAAATTGATAATTCCAAGCCATGGAACCACTAATCAACATATGAATTATGGTGGATTTGTGCTTTTAAAATCAACTTCATGATCAACCAAAAATTATCAGATGTCTCTTTTACAAGGATCAATATCAATAACAAGGTCTGACCCACCATGGTCATGAACAAAGTGACCGAAACAACTGACCACAGAGTAACTCATTGTTACATAGGTCCTATCTCATCCCCAATGAGAATAACTGACAACTCACATCATAAAATATATTTACAGTCCTGAGATGAATGACCCCCTGGGACTAGTGGTTATCCAGAATCACCAGATTATGTAGAAACAACATCACCATAACATGAAACTTGAAGGAATGAAATATATATGAAGACAAAGACCAATTAATAAGCACCTCCCCACTATGAAAAAAACTACATAGAAAATTAGTGAACCTCATCACTAGGATGATCTTTCCAAATCGGCACCAAAATGGATGGAATCATTTGGACATTGGAAAAGATCATTCCCCCGCTACTCCCTTTTGTTTCCAAATGCTTCTTGGAAAAAATCAATATTAACATCCACTCACAAAGATAATATTTTATTTATTTCATTAGAATACTCCTGCTCAAGGAATCTGCTACCATATTACATTTTCCTGGGGTATAAACAATATTAAAATTGAACCCTAGAAGGTACTCCACCCAATAACATTACCTTATATTTAGATTATTCTGAGAGGTAATGCATGGAATGATCTTAAGATCAGAGTGCACTAAAAACTTCTCCTTAAAGAAGTAATGATTCCATGTATTCATGTCATTAATTACCACGATGAATTTTATTTCATTGGATGGATAGTTCATTTCATGTGGTTATAGTTTTCGAGAACTATATGCCACTACCTTTTCATCTTGCATCAACACACACCCAATCCCCATACCCGAAGAATCAAAGTTAACCACATATACCTTACTGGATTATGTAATGATCAAGACCAGGGATGTGGTCAACCACCACTAAAACTCCTCAAAGTATTCCTATCATTCTGGGATCTACTCAAACTCTACCCCTTTCAGGGTAAGCACATTCATGGGAAATGAAATCCATGTAAAATCCTTGAAAAAAACTTATAATACCCTTACAAGCCTAGAAAGATCCTCATATTGAATTTTTTTTCATTTCTTCCATGACATCACTGCTTTGATCTTCTGAGGGTCCACTCAAACCCCGTGTTACATGATCTAATGGACCAGAAACTTAACATATCTAATCTAGAAGGTACACTCCAAGATCTTAACATAGATATGATTATATCTAAGAGTGAACAACATGATCCTCAAGTGATGATCATGATATTCCTCGGTCTTGAGGTAGACCTATATGTAATCTAAAAACAGGAAAAAAAGAGGGTCATGATATGGATGGAACACCATATTGATGAGCTCTATGATTATAGTTGGAGAATTCTTCATCGTGAATGGTATGAAGAAAATAGTAAAAATGGTCGTACCTATCACGAACTGACATTTGTCGACCCTAAAATGGTCACATGAGTTGGTCCATGGCATGGACCAAAGGGAGTTCCCGATCACCACGGGATGGAAACTAGTGTTATCCATCATAATTAAATGGGTGGGAAAGATTTTTTCCATAAATAAAAGACAAATAAATAAATATTAACTGTACCATGAATATGAAAACTAGAAAGGACAAGAAAGAGAAAATGTACATACCTTTATGTGACCATATAGGTCTCGACAAACCTCAAAACAATGTCCCACTACAATGACCAAATCTGATCAAGAGGTAGTACCGAAAGCTAAAAACAATGAAAAACTATAGGAGTGAGTATTAAAACTTTGTAGGCATGCCCAACATATCTATTCCCATATTCAATTCCTTTAAATAAAAATACATTAATTTTTAGTTTTAAATAAAATTTATAAAACTAGGTTTTCAAACATTTTATTATTTAAAATGAATCATGATCCATTTCCCTTTTTCAATTAAAAATCATGTTCTTATTCAAGAAAGAGACATTAAAATTTTTGAGAGAAAGAAAGTTTTATTTCACTTAAAATGGAAGAAAGAATGTGAAAGAAACATTTTTACATTATTTTCCATGAAATTTTTTTAAACCAACCCATCAATTTATCAAAGAGGTTCCTGTTAGGTCTACTAGTTTAGATACCCTAGGAGGGGGTTGAATCAGGGTATGATAGATTAAAATAACGACCCCTATTGATCTTGTTTTTTTTTGTAAAGAAAAACTATTTTCCCTCTCTTTCCTGTAGCAAAGTATAGACAGATATTAGATCATGCATGGGATATAGTGATTTTTACGTGGTTCACAATCACTGGGCTACATCCAAGGAGAATACACCAGCAATGTGTCGATGTACCAAATACACCATAAGTGCACTGTTGTTTACAAGTTCTAAGTGGACTCAATGTCCCTCTTGATTTACAACCACTCACAATATGAAAGCTCACTGCTCTATCAACTCAAGTGTGTTCACTGCTTCTTCAGGAGATCCACTCATATTTTATAGACATATAAGACTCTTCATTATCACTAATGGAATCTGAATCTTTATCTGTTGATAGATGCTCTATTGACGTTAAACTTTCACCCACAGATGAATCTCACTTTGCACCGGATGTTCCGGGAAACCCCAATTTTTACGCACAACCCTTACAGCAACTTGCGCGTAATTACCATTCCTTGTGCGAAATACAATTTTCTCACAACTCCTATTTTACGCACCACCACTAAATTTTATGCGCAACGTCTATACTACGTTGCACGTAATTTTTTTCTTTTGTGTGAAATCCCCTTTCCTCACAACAACCATTTTACGTGCAGCGAATTATTTTACGTGCAACTGTTTTTACATGAAAACTTGTTGTTTTCACGCAAATCCCTTGTGCACTCCAATTTCGCGTGCCAGAGCTTGAATACTCTCTATGTCTTGTGGTTCCTCAAATGGTGGGGTGTCACTTCATATTTATAGGCAAAATTGAACCTGTGCGAAAAAAACCTTCTTGAGCGCATAATTCTCTTCGAGTGTGAAAAATGAATCTTGTGCGCAACACCATATTTCACCCATGGCTCCAATATTTCACGCCCCTCATGCCTTTGCGAATTTTCAAGATTCAGACCTCAAAACACCACTTGCGCGAAAAACACCAATCCTATATTTCAAACCACACCAATTTTTCATGCACCATTTGATTTTTCACGCACCACGTAAATATTTCATGCACCACCCAAATATTTCACAGAACACTTTTTTTTTCAACACACCACGCTGATATTTCACGCACCACACTGATTTCTCATGCACCACTATATTTTTCTTGAACCCCACTAATTTTTTGTGCCCCACATTATTTTTCTCACACCACTCCAATTTTTCATGCACCACCCTTTTCCAAAAACACATCTCCCCATTTTCTGACTTTCCAGCTCAAAAATTTGACAAACACTGGAAAACAGCGCCACCTTGTATCTATTCTTTTTTTACTACCTCCAGATCATTCATTCCTTTGTCGAGGTTCGTCCATCAATCATGGATTGTTGAAACCATCTCTTGAACACGAAAAATCATTATTTAATCCCCATTTTTTCAACACACTCAAACACCATGGTCTGCTTGTCAACAAACAAAACATGGAGGCCCACACTGTCAACAAACACAATCACCTAAAAAATGCTTCAATGATGCCTTAAGGGACTTTTTCCTAACAAAATCCCCATTTGTGTTTATTGATAAATCATCTCATAAAAATTATCTACACTTGATATCTCATTAAGAATCATTCCAGCCACTACCACCATTCTTCTCTTTCGATTCTGATAGTGTTAAAGGATTCACTTAACATGTACTATAAGCCCACATGAGAAATGATCGACATGAGAAACAAGATTACATGAGAATTTCATCAATGAAACACTTCATTTCTGACATGAACTATTGATACCAAACTGATACCAATTACTAAACTGATACCAATTGTGGATCATTAGAAACCTTCTCTCACTATCACTCGTATGATTTTATCATGATCTGTAGCTGTCGTCCCATGATATATATTCTTTGGTTGATCACTTATAGAATCGTCAGATTTAAAAATCTCACTGTCTGCTTACAGATTCAACTCCTCTTTTGCATTCAACTCCCCCTATCTCATTGCTCTCCCCTATCTTGCTTCTCCACCTATCAGCTTCTCCCCATGTCTTTGACTAAGACATTTTCTCTATTCTTTAGCCACAGTTTCTCCCACATGAGGAGTCCCATATTTAGCCATAGTTTCTCCCACACGAGGAGTCCCTTCTTTAGCCACAGTTTCTCCCATTTGAGGAGTCACTATTTCTCCACCTTTGTTAACGAACCCAAAGGTCACTCCTTCATGGTCTGCAACATTGGAAAAAACATAGATTAGTTCCTTATATAAAAACACACAATACCTTGGGGAGAGGGGGTGCCCACATCCAAACTTTTTCAGGTGCGGGGAGTCGACTGGACTCCTAGAGCTAGTCGATGCCTCTAAAAATATTTATTTGGCAATGCCATCATCATAATGTCTGCAAAATGAAGTTTTTAGGCACATAATCCAACTTCATGATTCCCTACTCAACCTTCTACTTGATAAAATGATACTTTATCTCAATGTGATTTATCCTTGAGTGATGGAATAGATTTTTGCTGCAATTGATATCACTTGAGTTATCGCACTGGATTCTGATCAGGGACTTCACTTCAACCCCCATGTCATCAAGATGATGCTTCATTCATAATATTTGTGTGCATTCTTGAGTGGCTACAACATACTCAGCTTCTGCGGTGCTTAATGAAATAAAATCATGCTTCTTGCAAAGCCAGGAAATACACAAACCACCAATATAGAAAGTACCTCCCATCGATGAACTAGCCCAATCTGCGTCAGTATATCCCTATAATCCTGACTGAGATTTGTCACTATATATCAAGCCAAAATCCATTGTGCCCTTGATATACCAAAGTATTGTTTTTACCTCAAGCATGGGGATTTCCATGGGATTACTCTAATATCTCGATGATTAGAATGTGGTGAAAACAATGTCAGTACTTGTTATAGTCAAGTATAGAAAACTTCCAATGATTTTCCTATATTATGTGATATTAACTACATTATCGTCATCATATTTCGATAACTTCATTCAGGTTGCAACCAGAGTTTTCATCTCCTTGTAATTTTCCATTCCAAATCTTCTCAAAACCTCCTTGGCATATTTGGATTGATAAATGAATGTGAAATTACTTCCTTGTGTCACCTGTAAACCAAGGAAAAATGTCATCTCACCAATCATAGACATTTCGAACTAATGTTTCATGAATTAAAAAAACTGTATGCACTCTGCTTCATCTGATCCCCCAAAGATTATGTCATCGACATAAACTAGCACCATCATCCTTTTATTAATATTGTTGTTGAAATATATATTGTAATCAACTCCACCACACTGGAAACCATGCTTCTTAAAATACTGTTCAAGCCTTGAGTACCATGATCTCGGTGCTTGTTTCAGCCCATATAACTCCTTAATCAGCCGACAAACCTTATTCTCGTCCTCATGAATGAGAAAACCATCTGGCTGCTCAATACACACATCTTCCTCCAGAATCCCATTCAAGAATACAGATTTGACATCTATATGTGAATCTTTGAACTTCCATTGCACTGCAATGGAAATTAATATTCTAATTGTTTCTAGCCTTGCAACAGGTGGAAATGTCTCATCGACATCAATTCCCTCTATTTGGGACTATCCTTTGAACACTAGTCGTGCTTTGTTTCGAATAAATGTTCCATATTCATTCAACTTGTTGTGAAAGACCCATTTAGTCCTAATGATATTCTTATTAACTGGTCTTGAAACAATCTCCCATGTCTTCTTGATTAGAAAAAGTCATCCTTTATATCCCATTGATATTTTTTCATCTAATTAAAAGATACATATATCCCCCTTATTTTGCGAAAAAACATCATGTTATTAGACCCATATACATTCTTCTTCTACTGCATCATTTATTTTCATCTTCTACTCGACATTGAACCATTAAAAAAATCTCTAAGCCTACTGAGTAGAAACTTGGTGTAGGAAACCAGAGACAAAGTTAATAACAAAATCACTCCGTATTGTGCTATGTTACTCCCTTTCTTCGTTACCTTTTGTACCTGATTTGAAGAAATTGAAACTCTGGAGCCCATCACATCTCCAATTTTCATCTTTAGATGCCACTACCCCTTGGATCTTATCTCCATAAAACCTGAAACACATGAAACATCAGTTAATAACATTTATATACATAGGGAGATGGGTGCTTCTGGAATCCTCAAGATGAGGATTATGGTTGATCCTGATGGGTCAACCCTTGGATTCTTTATTGTAGAGAATCACACTTCTTCCTTGCTTCTTCAAGCTTACTATCCAACATCAATTGCTTTGGCCATATGAATAAGCATTTATTACCCATATTCTAAGTCTTTTTCTAATATGTAGACTTTACAGGCTTAGCCTTTCTCCCAGTTTTGGGTTTAATCCCACTGGTACAAATTTTCATCTTTGATGTTCCACCATTATGCCACATTACTTGATTCCATCTCTGAGTAAGAATCTATCCTTTTTTCATATTATTTTTCTTCTTCCACCATTGCAAGGATCTTACTCTTTCCTCCAGTTCTCTCCATGGAACACGACATATGAATTTTTCAATGAATTCTTTGTTTATCTTTCTTTTATTAGATATACGAGTCACCACACTGTTTTTCTCTAGTGGTGAGTCTTCCACTAAATATGCATTCTTCTTACTCATAACTAGAGTATATCTCCCCTTAATCATCCAGGTTTGTTCACATTCTCTCTACCGGAGCTGTTCACTTTGTCTTCTAGTGCATAATTTCTTATCATGCACAACTAGATTCGAGAATCTCCATTCCAGTTCCTTTTCCATTATTGTGTTATTCTTACAGAAATTTCATGCCAAATTCCCATAATCTGAACATATAAAACATTTTCCCTCAAATGCATACCTTATTTCGTAATTTCTATGTCGAGATGCTGATACACCATGAGTTCTTCCTTTGACATGGAGCTCTTGAGCTTCCTGACACATACTCATGGTGTGTCCCATTTTCCCACAATAATAGAATCTAACGAATTCTTTCCTCTGAGAGACTCTTCTTTCTTATTTCTCATGAAACATATTCTTATTCTCAAATCTAGTAATGTTTCTATTTTCATAGCCTGAGATGTATTCTTATGCCTTTGAATAGAAGCTTGATGTATTGATCATGAATCCCACAAAATAGAACATGCTATCATTGCTTCTTGTAAAATACTTTTTAGGTACATCTCCAACACCTATATGGTTTTTATTATCTCTGTATATTCTCACTGCTCTTTTCCTATCACACATAGGAGTGAAATTAATCTTATCCAAATCCAAATTTTCCCAAAATGGATGGCCTTTGGGATGATACAATCCTTTCATGCTTCTCCTCTGATGTAACATATTTGGATTTCATTTCATCATCACTTGCCGAGGGATAATGAAATAATAAGTGTAAGTAATCCTTCAACATGGTCTTTTCTTTGGAATTAGATTTGTCCATTTCCTTTTTATCTAACTCTAGCTCTACCTCCAGTTGCAAAATAATCATATCTCTTGATTTAATTAGAGAATTTAGATCTCTTCAGAGATTCTTTCCACTAATCATATCATCTTCCCGTTCTTGTGTCCTTCACTTTAATTTTTTCCCGAGAAACAGATTCAGAGACAAATGCATTCTCTTGTTGTAGCCTTTGATTCTCCTGAACTAGCTCAGATAGCTGTGTAGCAAGATAATCATTTCTGGAATTAAAATTATGAATTTCAACTACGTCGAGATTCTTTTTCTTAAAATCATCTTCGAGCTTTTCTCTCTTTATAGATAGCTTTTGTAGTTCTTCAGCATGAGAATCATTCTTCTCCCTTAAATCAGTGGCCACATCTATAAGATTTTGATTTAATCCTATTATCTTGTTAACCTCAATTTTAATTGCCTGGATTCTGATATCTTTAGAATTAATATCATCATCCAACTTATAATCCACTTCCTTCTCTTTATGGACAACATCTACTTTTCTATTTTTGGGAGTTTCTTCATCATCAGTAGTTCCAACATAACTTGGCATGTCAGGTTCTTCACTCATTCCTTCTATATCATTGAATGAGTAAGTATTTTCACTATATTATTTATCCAAATTAGTATTCTCTTCACTATTATATTTTTTCAACTAAATGACACTCTTTCCACTGATACTTCCACACTGGGAAATTTCACAAGGCTCCTGCTTCTTCTTTGAAGTTATCTCCTTTCCCATGACACACCAAGATAAGAGCAGACTAGATATTTAACATGAGCAATCAACTGAACCAAGTCAGCGAAAAAAAATCTGATAAAAGAAACCTTCCCTATGATACCAATTGTTAGGTCCACTGTGTTAGATACCCTGAGTGGGGTGTGAATCAGGGTATGACAGATTAAAATAACTACCCATATTAACCTGGTTTCACTGTTAAGAAAAACTATTTTCTCTCTCTTTCCCATAGAAAAGTATAGACAAAAATTAAATCTTACAGAGGAAACATCTATTTTTACTTGGTTCTTCCTCACAGGGCTATGTCCAAGAAGAATAGACAGGCAATGTGCTGATGTACCAAATCCAATCGCACAGCTGTTTACAAGAACGAAGCAGCCTCACTGTCCCTCTTGGTTTACAACCACTCACAATATGAAATCTCACTGCTCTATAAACTGAAGTGTGCTCACTGCTTCTTCAGAAGATCCACTCACAGTTTATATACATGTAGGTCTCTTGATTATCACTAATGAAATATTCACCTTTAACCGTTGATAGATGATATTTTGACGTTCAACTTTCACCCGCGGATGAATCTCACTTTTCACCGGATATACCGGGCAACCCCAATTTTTACGTGCAGCCCTTACGGAACCTTTCACTTAATTCCCATGCCTTTCATGAAATACAATTTTCTCACAACTCCACTTTTACGCACCACCACAAAATTTACGCGCAGCCTCTACACTGCCTTGCGAGTAATTTTCTTCTTTTCTCAAAATCCCCTTTTCTCGAAACACCCATTTTATGTGCAACAAATTATTTTACGCGAAGAAGGTTTTACGTGAAAACATGTTGTTTTCGCGCAAATTCATTGTGCACTCCAATTTTTCATGCCAGATCTCGAATAATCTCTATGTCTGCCAACTTGATTCCCTGCATTGCATCTAAAAAATCATCATTAGATAAAGAATAAATGAAGTGATCATAATAAACATAGCAGTGAAAACAAAGTGACCCTTGTAATAAAGTGTTCAAGATCCAGTAGGGCATGAAGAATTTAGAAAAGAATAACCATACCCTGATTCACCCCCCTATCAGGGTATATAGGCCCCTATTGATCCTAACAGTTACACAACACAAGGAAGTAGGGACAAAAACCACACAATAAGGGAAATTAACAATATAACACATGAATAACTAGCCAAACAAGGAACAAAAATCATCTACCATCAACAACGATGGGACAAAATACATTAGAGAACCTCTGAGCTCGTGAATAATCTAGAAAATACTATATATGTGACTCATTACAATGGAATTCCCTACCCGATGATGTCATAACATCCAAACGCTCAATTTTCTCTCATCCTAGCCTGATCAAGTGTCCCAATCCCATAAAAATAATAACAAAATATACCCCTGCTATGGGCCACTAACCAGTGCATAATATAAACTAGTGTAGCAACCATTCACTGATAATTCACTCACTATGCTATTTTACCATGTCACAAATAATAAGGGGGTGAGAGGACAATTTCAAACAAGAAATCCAACATATTAATTTTTTTCTTACACAATCAACACACATAAAAAAATCAACCCCAAATCACTCTCAAGTATTTTCTTCCACTTTACTTCAGTAATAAACTTGAGAGGGAAGTCCCATTCGTGGGCGACCCATTCCCATAAAAATCCAACAAGGAAGGAGGTGCATCCCAATGAGAGTTTTCAAAGTAATTCATTTTACAAAAGTACCGAACATGCCTCAATCAACCATTAAACAATAAACCAGATACAAAAGAACCATCACATGAAACTTTAAAAAAATACACTTAGAAACTAATTTAAGAAACCCGAGTCACTATTTTAAATATAAAACAAATCTATAAAGTCCAAAGGGTAATTTCATAAAGCACTTGATGTGAAAAATTCAACCATGTAAATTATCGCAATACATTACAAGAGGGAAACCACTCCAAGTCAATGAATTTTTTTACAATCTATTCTATAAAAATAATTAATATAAAAACTATGTGAGAAAAGAGTGAAATAAATGATTATTAAATTTAATAGTCAGTGCATGGAGATCCTAACTCAGGGTGGAACCAAACTGAACATTCGACCCTTGGCTCTTTTAACTAATTGTTGATGGTGCTTCCCCACTGAGTTTTTACATCATCAAATACAAATAAGGACACATATCCCCTATGAACACACTCTCATAAACATGAATGTCTACAAAAAGATACTTACATATATGCTTATATGAATATACCCGTCTCCACTCACCGACGTATGCATTTACACACACACACACACATATTCATTGGAACACCTAGCTGCATACGTGTCTATTCTCCAACAGGGATGAATATACACAAAACAGGGGAACCAACATATATATATATATATATATACTTACCAACACATACGCATGCATTTCGCCTTAGACCTGATAACTTGAATGCAAAAATAAGTGACCAACACACATTAATTAAAAAAACCAGGAATCTATAAACACCATAATACCCTAAAATAAAACCAAACCAAACAAAGTAACCAAGATATGATTTAAAAAGTAATGAATTTTTTTATAAAATTTTTTTGAAGGGAAACACTATTTTTAAAATGAACAGATCCAAATAGGCCTTTATATTTTTCACACACCTAATGCATTTACTTAAAAAAATCAAAATTAATTTTTCAAAATGATGTGAAATTTACTTTTCACTAAGAATTGGAAAACGGGAATACCCTTCTTAGATTTCCTTTGTTCTCATTCTTCCTTTTATATATCACATTAATAAATTCTAAAAAATTTACATTCCAATCATTATAAGAACACAAGGAAATGACCACATGAATATTTTACGAAATATTTTTAAAAAAATCACAGGAAGAACACATTTTAGATTAAAACATTTTCAATGAGAATATACCCTTTGAAAATTGTATTCACATCGAAAACCAATTTTTAAAAAATTTTCACACCACAGAAAAAACCCATAGAACACATTTAAATAATAAACAAATAATATCAATTTCATCCAATAATTTAAAAGAATGGAACCACCAACCAGTTAAGTGTGAATTCAACCGTGCATCAACGGATGAGAGAGTAAGACCCCACAGACCTTTTGCACTCCCTAAAATCTAGTAAAATTGAGTAAAAAACAACCCCTAACATTTAGAGTTCAACTAAAGGAATAAAACCCCTAAATCAAGTAAAACACATAAGATAGAGGTCATTATATAGAGGGAGATGCTGATAGAATGAATTATGCTGGTGGTTGGGCATGTGCAGAGAGGTCGGTCAGAGGAGGACCATTAGGGGGCGGTGCCACGCAAGTAGGGTGCCACGTGATGGAGCCACATAAAGGCAGGGAGAGGGGTGAAAGATGTAGGTTCACTGTCAGAGGGGTGTCCGCCAGAGGAAAGCCTACTAGAGAGGCAAGGGTCAGCTGGAGAGGAGGTTGCCATTGATGGAGGAGGTAGATTGCATAGCCGCATGAGAGGGAGAGAGTAGGGGTGGAGGGGTCGATGTGAAGAAGAAAGGGATGTGGAGAAGGGGGTAACCTAATTAGGGTTTAAAATTAATAATAAAAAAAACAAAACAAAAATAATATAAAACAAATAAAAATAAATAATTATAATAATATAAATTTTCATATTAATTATAATATTAATTTGAATTTTAAAAATGATTATCTTAATATTTTTAATAATAATAATATTATTATTTTTAATATTACTAATATTTATTTCATTTTTAATTAATAATAACATTAAAAATTTAATAATAAAAATATTAATAACACTTTTAATAATAAAATATTATTATCATTATGGTTTAAAATTTACTCTATTTTATTTTCATTTTATTTTATTTATTTTAATTATTGTGAAACCACACTATCACCTAGGATGACCGTATAATTATCGTTAATCATGCAGTGCAGGTGCACCTGCTTGAAACTTAACAAAAATATTAAACATAAAAAATTTTAAATCATCACTCAAGATGAACCTCAATGCAAGTAAGTAAACCAAAAAAAAAATTAATAGTCATGGTGTGGTAATCCTCTACAGCACAGACACCTTCTACACCCAGAATGTGAGCAAGACATAAAATAACTAAAATTAAAGTCCATTACATGAAAAAACCAAGGAATACAATGAATCCAAGGTTGAACTTACACTACACAGGTCACACATGACCGATTTAATAGAAAACTGAAGCCTAAGATTGAGGGGAGACATTGAAGGGGTTTCTCACGTCCATAGGAACTCAACTAGTACGTGAACCTTAAAACCCAAACAATGTCACCAAGACTAAAACAAGAAACACACTATAAGGGAACCTAGAAAATTGGGACACTAGGACCAGAGAACCAACATAACCTGTCACGACCCGTCCTCGGGGCCCATGCCGTGACTACCCTAAGACTGCCTTCCATAGGCCAGGGGCTGGAGACTAGCACAAAAGGCATAAATCCCAATAAAAGGGAAGGAATTGACTTTATGAAACGCAATTAAACACACAACCATAGTACAAGCGGAAGAAAACACTAAGTAAATCATTATAAAAAGTGTGCTTAAGTACAAATGGGGTCAGAAATACAAGCCCAATATTAAAGTACAAGTAAAAGGAAAAAGAGCAGGAAGGAGTCAAGCTGCTCCTGGATCGTCCTCCGGAGTTCCTACCTGAAGAGTAGGTACAGATGGCCACCTCAGCTCTCCATGTCTGTCTGTCACCTACGGGTACCGTCTCATCGTGAAGTACACCTCTGGGTACCATCTCGTCGTGAAGTCCACCTCCGGGTACCATCCAGCTCTACAAGACTCAACCACGATCAGTGCTGTCCATCGTCTGCATCCAACACAATAAGGTGAGGGCATAGCCCGTGCAGGGGTGAGTATAACGATACTCAGTAGGGACCCCGAGACCCTCAAGGTCTCACCAAATCCAACAAGGATAAACCAAAAATAAATATCTCAACATATAACCTTTACTTAGGTATATACCCATACATATACCTAAGTTATCATGTAACCCATCTCAATCATGAAGAAAACCCAAAGGTCATTGACTCAGCTCAAACAAGGATTTTTATACATGATGATGAAGCATGGCTGCTAGAAAACTCTTCCTCTGTCGATTATAGTAGTCCTTTCATGACTCCAAGGTTCCAATCACTAACCTTAGACTCCTGAGGTACTCCTCCTGTCGAGTACCACGGGTCTGCTACCTCTCAAAGTAGTGCTCCTCCGCCATGGGTCTGCCACCTCACATAGTAGTGCTCCCCCTCATAGCCTACAGAGGTACTCCTCCTATCGAGTACTGTGGGTTTTCCAACTCACAAATTAGGCCTCCTCCGCCATGGGTCTTCCACCTCACAAAGTAGTGCTCCCCACTGGGCTATACATGTCACTCCGAATCAAATCGAACAAGCATTCATCAGGTCTCAGCCAGCTACAAATTCATCGCAATCCATATGATCGCCTCTGGGAGGATCCAATCCAGAATCCACCGGTCGATACATCAAGTATCACAAAGTCCCATGAAGAAGTATCACAAAGAACCGCCTCGTAACAGGGGTCTCAACGCAACAGGCATCGCGTTAATCGGACGCCCGGTCTTTGAGTTATTAGCCTCTTTGTTCCGGGGGCCCGGTTGGTTTCGTATATGAACTAACCCAACCATATCTCAACTGTATCCCGAATTCCCATGGGGTATACTCAATGGTACCATTTCTAAACTTGATTACCTATGCCGCTGACGGTTCGTCAAACGGATGTCTGGTCTGAGAGTTATTGGCTTTTCCGTTCCTGGGGCCCGGTTGGTTTATAAGCTAAACCAACCAAACCGTACTCCAACCACATCCAAACCACAAGTGGAGTATTCTAAAAGAACCTACTCATCAAGAGGAATCCAACATAGTCGATGGCATGTCAATCGGACGTCTGGTCCTCAAGCTACAAGCGTCTCCGCTCTAAGGGCCCAGTTGGTTTCGAGTTCGAACCAACCTGGCCGTGCCCAAACTTCTCCGAAACCTTGAGTTTAATATACCAAAACGACCATCTCAATCCAAGGAATCCTACGCAACTGAAGTTGCATCGATAAGAGGTCTACAACTCATGTTATGTGCGTTTAACTGATGATGGTCGGAAGATAGGGGGTCTGGGCCCGGTCCGACCCGGCCCAACACCCCTTGGGTCGGCTAGAACCTTATCGACCCGACCCGGGTCCGAGCCCAGCCCGAATGGTGTAGCCCGGCCCCACTGGCGTATCCAGGTCGGCGTAGCCCTACCCGGTCGACATGGTCTGGTCCACGTGACCCACACGGTTGGCCACGTGGCTGGGCAACCAGTGGGGGTTACACCCCCCGGTTCTTCGGAAACGGCCGGCCATTAAGGTCGGCCTTTGGTAACCGTGAGACCCCCTCGGGTCCCACCTCTTGAAGGCACCGGCGGTCGGCATAGCCGGCGGCCCATCCTGGTCTGTCGTGGCCTTAGGTCGCGACTTTTTTCGTCCAACGCGGTGCGACAACGTCGCGCTCCACCACCACATCCCCTTGAAGCTCCGGCGTGGCGCGACGACGTCGTGCCCCTCCGCTGCAACCCATCCCGGCCTCGGCCTGGCTCTACTATGCACGGCACATTGGTGCCACGCTTTTGTGGAAACCTAGAAATCATGCTCTGATTATCCTCTTATGGTAGACCCGTCACCGGACAGTTCTTCACAGTCCGCCTCCATCGTCCACAAACAATAACGAGAGGGGAAGGGTCGGACCATGTTCGTGTGGTCCGAGCCCTGCTTCATCAAGGTGGTATCAAGCGGCCCAACAAAACTCAAGAATTTGAAGATAGATGATGAACGACTTTAAAATTGAACATAATAACCCCTACCTCGTAAAACGGTGTTAAACGATGGTGAGTCGCGGAAGACGGCGTCGTTCCATCAATGTCAGGAAGGAAGGAGCCAAGGGTGGCATCGACGTTCTTTGTTCTTCATTTTTCATTGGAGGACGAGGAAAACTCTCCATGTATTGGGAACCATGCTTTACTACTAGCATTCCGCCGCTTGAAAAATTCGTCAAATACTCCTTCCCCTAGCCTCCTTTAAAAAGGAGTTGGAGGGTTCATCGTTGGCACGCAAGTCATAAATGGAGGATTTATGATAGAGGGCTCCACCTAATTAATCCTCTGTGGTGGCGCATTAAAATGGGGAAGAAGTCAAAAGGGGTTATTGGCCCGGGTGGTCCCCACAAAAGAATATCCTCCAAAGGGAGGATATTTCCAGGCGGGCCCCACCATTAATTAACCACAAAACTGAAAGGGGGTGGTTAATGTGTGGGTGGTCCCCTCATTAAAAAGGGAGGTTTCATCCTCCTCAATTAAGAGGGTGATTTAAACCTAGAGGATCTCCCTCATAAATGAGAGGGAGTCAAGGAGTTATGATTCCCCTCCCATTAATGGGAGGCCTCGTGTGGTTTCCACCATAATCAACCTCATATGGGAGGTTGGATCTCGGTGGGCCTGACCACCAACTCCAAATTGGAGCTTCTAACCACTTTATTCATGTGGCACGTGTTTAAAAAAATAAAATAAATTGTTTACTTATTTTATATTATTAACCCACGTAAAACCCCAAAAAATAACTTTCATACCCAATCATCTGCTGTCGAGGTGAAATTCTTCTTAGGAAAATACTCATGCTGCGAGTTCAACGGTGCCCTTGGATCTCAATTCTGAGCATCAGTTCAAAAGATAGAAAAACCCGCTCATTAGTTCACTGAACGTACCCAAGTTAAACTTAGGAAATTGATTTGGGGCACACCGGGCCTCAGAATCAAGTTTCGTCCGAAGACACGGACTTGTAAAATTCCAAATAAATTAAGAAAAAAAATTACTTGAAATTTTCGGGTATTTACATTTCTCCCACCTCCGGGCATTACGTCCCCGTAAAGCTACATCATAAAATAGGGAAACCAAAGAGGGTACTGAGTTTGCATTTGAGCCTCCCGCTCCCATGTGCTCTCCTGGAGGTTCCCGTTCTACCAATGAATGCGCACAAGAGCAATCGACCATCCACGTAGGACCTTCTCTTGTTGATCCTCGATCTCCACGGGGACCTCCGCAAAATCCACCCCATCATAGAATATGTGAGTCGGGTCGTGCAAGTATCTCCTCAGCTAAGATACATGGAATGTGTCCTGCACCAAGTGCAACTGAGGTGGAAAGGCTAGGCGGGAAGCCACCTTGCCTACTCTGTTGAGGACCTAGAAAGGTCTGATGAATTGTGGAGTTAACTTGCCACCTTGGCCAAAACTCCATAGACCTCGTTGAGATGAGACCCATAAGAAGACGTGGTCACTACCCTATAACTCTAGTGGTCTCATCTCCTATCTGCATAGGACTTCTGAGAGAAGATACATCTGAGACTATTGAGTTGGAGAGAACCGTAAACCATTCGCTCAATGAACAATGGGTGAGAGTAGCTAATTGTAAGAACTCATCTCTACCCTTCTTCGTCTATGTTCTACCAAAGACCTGCTGATATTTCTCCTCTGTTGAAAAGAGAAATCTAGTCTCATCCCCCCTGGATGAACCACGTTCTTCACCTAATACAGTCAATCCTGACATGAACGGTACTATTTCATGTCATAGACGACGTCATAAGGCCTCGACGCTAATACCAAGAGATTCAACCATTACTCTTGCCTCCAAGGGTCGAGTCACACTATTGGAATTAGTGTGTGGTTACTGGGTCTCCTCCAGTAAGAATCTCGCAAGTGAGGGTCACGTCAACAGTTTTAACCGAAACCTCTTTGTATCAACCATACAAAAAGGACAGGAAGGTAAACGTCGAAAAGATAAGTGTATTTTATTATTGCAGCTCAAGTACAAAGACACACAATAACCACAAACAACAACAACATAGAACTAGAGTCCCAACAACAAAAGGAATCCATGCCTGGATCTAGTCTCGCTTTTTTCCACCTGCTTCTAGATCTCCATAGTCATATGCTTCAGCTGCCTAAATTTGTGTTCTCTCATGTCCACATGTTCCATGTGGTTAGGGTCGACCTCCTAGTGGTGGTGGTGGCAACACCTCGAAGCGTCGTCCACCTCCAGCTGCACGACCCGCTCCCCTACCTCAGTCTCCGACTCCTTGTGGTCCATCTCGATCTAACCTCTCCTCTGCCAAGGAGGTCCTTCATCTATCTACTGATCATCCGAGCAGTGGGTCGTACATTAACGAGCCATGTGACCATGTCCGCCGCATGTGTAACACAGCATGGCAGGTATGGCTCTGTCACTACCCTTGGTGCCTCATACTACTGATCCTGAGTCGTGCGGTCGACCACCTGTAGGTCTGGCCCTCCTGGACCTCTGCGTCATCTGTCTACTGCCAGCTACAGAAGACTCCACTGCATGCCGGATAGTAGTGGATCCTACTGCTGGATACTGCTCAGCAAGGAAACTCTCCACTAAGAGGGCTCACTCCAACACCCCCGTATGCGTCGGGATACTATGAGAAACAACTAAAGCTCTAATCTCTCGCCTGAGCCCCTGCATGAAGGTCCGGGCTATGAAGAATGAGTCTCGTACCATATCATTGGAGTAGCATGAGAGGTTGGTGAACCTCACTGAATACTATTCCACTATCATGCTACCTACTGATGATGCAATAGCTCCTGTATACGCACCGCTTGAAGGGTGGATGGTACAAACTCTACACGGAACAGGCTCTCAAAGTCTGCCCACAGAAGTGTAGCCTCATCATGCATCTAGAGCATTAGGCTCCACCATCTTCCTTCTACTACCTGAAGAAGGCTGGTAGCAAGGATCACCATAAAGTCAGCTGGCATCCCTACTATCCTGAAGACTCTCACCACAGCCTCCAGCCAATCCTCAACTGCCTGTGAGTCTGTCTTTCCCCAAAACCCGGGTGGCCTCTCACGCTGGAACTCGTGCAGCGCGCTCAAGTGGCATGAATCACCTGCTACTGGGGCTGGTGGCACCGGTGGCCAAACAGGTCGTAGTACCGCTGGTGCCTCCGCTGGTGCCTCAACTAGAAGAGGGGCATGTACTGAGGCCTCGTCGCTCAGCGAGCTGTCAGTTCGTACAACTCTCGGGGCTCCAACTGGTCATCCGCAGGGAGGCATCCTGAATGAAACAGATGTGACACGGTCAAACAATTATACCTGGTGATATGACCTATTTTGAGCTAATTTAAAAGAAAAATTTTAAAACACACACGCAATCCGTGCTTTCATGCACTGAGTCGGAAATCAGAAGTCAGGGTCCTGGTGTATGGATACATCAGCCGCCACACCAACACTGGACTCCCTGAATTGAAAACCACACTCGGTACACTTAACACTATTGATTCATAGAACGAAAATATCAGATTCAAAAGTTCGGCGGTAGAACCGACGTCCTCTGATACCAATTTGTCATGACCCGTCCTCAGGACCCATGTCGTGACTACCCCATAACCACCTTCCATAGGCCAGGGCTGGCGACTAGCACCAAAGGCATAAATCCCGATAAAAAGGGAAGGAATTGATTTTATAAAACACAAACAAACACACAACCAGAGTACAAGGGGAAGCAAGCACAAAGTAAAGCAATATAAAAAGTGTGCTGAAAGTAAAAAGGGGGACAGAAATACAAGCCCAACAGTAATGTACAAGGAAATGAAAAAATAGTAGGAAGGTGTCAAGCTGCTCCTGGATCGTCCTCCGGAGTTCCTACCTGAAGGGTAGGTACAAATGGCCATCTCAACTCTCCACATCTGTCTGTCACCTCCGGGTACCGTCTCGTCGTGAAGTCCACCTCCGGGTCCTGTCTCTTCGTGAAGTCCACCTCCGGGTACCATCTCGTGGTGAAGTCCACATACGGGTACCGTCCAACTCTACAAGCCTCATCCACGATCAGTTTTGTCCATCGTCTACATCAAACACAACAATGTGAAAGCATATCCCGTGCAGTGGTGAGTATAACGATACTCAGTAGGGACCCCGAGACCCTCAAGGTCTCACCAAATCCAACAAGGATAAACCACAAATAAAGATCTCAACAGATAACCTTTACTTAGGTATATGACCATACGTATACCTATGTTATCATGTAACCCATCTCAATCATGAGGAAAACACAAAGGTCATTGACTCAGCTCAAACCAGGTTTTTTATACATGAGGACGAAACAAGGCTGCTGGATAACTCCTCCTCTGTCGAGCGTAGTAGTCGTATCACGACTTCGAGGTGCCACTCACTAACCTTAGACTGTTGAGGTACTCCTCCTGTCGAGTACTGCGGGTCTTCCACCTCTCAAAGTAGTGATCCTCCACCATGGGTCTGCCACCTCACAAAATAGTGATCCCCCTCATAGCCTACAGAGGTACTCCTCCTGTCGAGTACCATGGGTCTTACACCTCACAAAGTAGTGCTCCTCTTCCATGGGTCTGCCACCTCACAAAGTAGTGCTCCCCACTGGGCTATACATGTCACTCTGAATCAAATCGGACAAGCAGTCATCAGGTATCAGCCAACTACAAAGTCACCGTACTCCGTATGATCGCCTCCAGGAGGATCTGCTCCACGAGTCACTAGCCAATACTACAAGTATCAAAAATTCCCATGAAGAAGTATCATAAAGTACCGCCTCATCACAGGGGTCTTAACGCAATAGATGGCGTGTCAATCAGACGCCCGATCCATGAGTTATTAGCCTCTTTGCTCCGGGGCCCCGGTTGGTTTCGTATATGAACCAACCCAGCCGTATCTCAATTGTACCCCTAATTCACATGGGGAATACTCAAAGGAACTGTTTCTCAACGTGATTACCTACACCACTAATGGTTCGTCAAATGGACGTCCGGTCTGAGAGTTATTGGATTTTTCGTTCCAGGGGCCCGGTTGGTTTATAAGATAAACCAACCCAAACGTACTCCAACCACATCCAAAACTCAAATGGAGTTTTCCAAAAGAACCAACTCATCAATAGGAATACAACATATCCAATGGCACTTCAATCTGACGTCCGGTTCTCAAGCTATAAGCGTTTCCTCTCTAAGGGCGCGGTTGGTTACGAGTTCGAACCAACTCAGCCATGCCAAAACTTCACCAAATCCTAGAGTGTAATATACAGAAATGACCGCCTAGATCCAAGGAATCCTATGCAACTAACGGTGCATCGATAAGAGGTCCAAAACTCATGTTATGATTGTTTTACTGAAGATGGTCCGAAGATAGGGGGTCTGGGCCCGGTCTGACACGGCCCAACACCCCTTGGGTTGGTCCGAACTGGGTAGACCCAAATCGGGTTTGGGTCCGGCCCGGTAGGGTGCAGCCCAATCCGGCTGTTGCGTCCTGGCCCGACTGGCACGGCCCGGACCGGTCGGCACGGCTCAGCCCGGCACTGGCGGCCCGGCCGACGTGGTCCGGTCCACGTGACCCACGCGGTTGGCCGCGTGGCTTGGTGACCAGGGAGGGTTACACCCCCCGGTTCTTCGAAAATGGCCGACCATTACGGCCGGCCTTTGGTAACCATGGGACCCCCTCGAGTCCCGCCTCTTGAAGGCACCAGCGGCCCGCACAGCCGGCCGCCCTTCCCGGTCCGTCGTGGCCTTAGGTCGCGGCTTTGTTCGGCAAGCGCAGCGTGACGGCATCGCGCTCCACCGCCACGGCCCGTCACGGCCCACCTCTGTCGTGGCCCCCTTGAAGCTCTGGCATGGTGCGACGGCATTGTGCTCCTCTGCCATGGCCCACCCTGGCAGCTGCTCTTGTAGTTCCGGCGCGGCGCGCCAGTGCAGCGCCCCTCCACCGCGACCTGTCCCGACCGCGGCCTGGATCTACTCCGTGAGGCACGTTGGTGCCGCGCTTTTTGGTGACCTGGAAATCAGGTGCTGACGATCCTCTTATGGTCGGCCCGTCATCGGATGGTTCTTTGCAGTCTGCCTCCATCGTCCACAAACAACAACAAGAGGGGAAGGGTCAGACCATGTTCATGCGGTCCAAGCCCTTCCTCGTCAAGATGGTATCAAGTGGCCCAATGAAACTACAGAATTTGAAGAACGGTGATGAACGACATTAAAATTGAACATAACAACCTCTACCTCATAAAATGGCATTAAAAGTTGGCGATTCGTGGAATACGGCGTTGTTCTGTCAACGTCAGGAATGAAGGAGCTGAGGGTGGCGTCGACGTTCTACGTTCTTTGTTCTTCGTTGGAGGAGGAGGAAAACTCTCCAAGTGTTGGGCGTCGTGCTTCGCTGCTAGCGTTCCACCACTTGAAGAATTCATCCAAAACTCCTTACCCTAGCCTCCATTATATAGGAGTTGAAGGGTTCATCGTTGGCACGCAAGTCATAAATAGAGGATTTATAATAGAGGGATCCACCCAATTAATTCATTGCGGTGGCGCATTAAAATGGGGAGGAATTCAAAAGGGGTTATTGGCCTAGGTGGTCCCCACAAAAGAATATCCTCCAAAGGGAGGATATTTCCTGGAGGGCCCCACCATTAATTAACCACAAAAAGGTAAGGGGTGGTTAATGTGTGGGTGTTCCCCTCATTAAAAAGGGAGGTTTCATCAATTAAGAGGAGAATTTAAACCTAGAGGCTCTCCACCATAAATGAGAGGGAGTCTAGGAGTTATGATTCCCCTCCCATTAATGGGAGGCCTCATGTGGTTTGCACCATAATCAACCTCACATGGGAGGTTGGATCTCAGTGGGCTCGACCACCAACTCCAAATTAGAGCTTCTAACCACTTTATCTGCACGGCACGTGTGTAACAAAATAATATAAATTGTTCACTTATTTTATTTTATTAACCCACGTAAAACCCCAAAAACTAACATTCATACCCGATCATCTGACGTCTAGGTGAAAGATTTCTTAGGCGAAAACCCACGCTGCGAGTTCAACCGTGCCCTCAGATCTCAATTCTGAGCACCGGTTCAACAGATAGAAAACTCCGCTCGTTCGTTTACTAAACGTACCCGAGCTAAACTTTGGAAATTGATTCCGTGCACACCGGACCTCGGAATCAAGTGCCGTTAGAAGCTACAGACTCGTAAAATTCCAAATAAATTAAGAAAAAATATTTCTTGAAATTTTGTGGTCTTTACATAACCCTTTCTCCAAATTAACCAAAAAACATCCCAACAAGGTTGGGAACTCTAGACATGAACTTCATACAACTACCAGAGCATGAGCAGAACCACACCATCCAAAATTAGATTCTCAACACCAGGGAAAACCCATGAAAATAACCTAACTGAGAAAATGAATCAGAAACACTACCCCATAATTCCAAAAAAACAAAAAAATCTTTAAATGATCATGGCTAAATAGAGATCAACCCAAACCAGGGATAAACACACTCATGAAAAAAAAGGATTCTGAAATCCACATTAAGATAACAAGTCTTTTGTATTATAATAGAACATGACAACAACTAAATAGTGATCTTAGAAAGAAGGTATAACTTTATATATGGAAAATCAAGAAGGAAATTAATTTTAATTTCATAATCCCAATAAGGAACACAAAACCAAGACCAGGGTCTCACACCCCTAAAAACTTCTTAATGTGCGCAAGCTTCACCCTGGGAATTATTGTTGGGTCTCTCATGGATGAAGCACCTCCTACCTCAATGTATGGAACAAGAATCATCTAGTTGAGACTTCATCTTTCGGTGAAGCTTCCAAAAAAACTTCTTCAGATGACCCAGACAACTGCAATAATGACACATCATTGGAGGGATGTGATATGAAGATATTGAGTGCCCAAACTGGCCACACTGGTTGAACAAATGAGGATGATCCGATGAACCAAAAACTAGAACCATTGAAATGAATATTTAAGAATAGGTTCATATGGAATCTGCCTTTCTCTAGATATGAAAGATTCATGAGAAACTGGATACACTGATTTAACAACCTTCCGCACCCCAAAAACCAACATAAATTGAATCACTTCATCTACCAGCTTCTCGAAACAATATTCCTTAGAAGAGAGGACCCACTCATTGATATATTTATGAAGAGACTCTACGGAAGAGGGAAGTATTCCTAAAATTTCGTGAAGAAAACTATAAAGAAATGGAAACCATTTCCTTAAATTGGTCAACATAGGACTTCATGGACCAGAGGATTTTTTGAATACCCTTGAGATATTACATTTTTTCCATCATCACACCCTCAGGTATGAACCATCAAATGAAGAAACACTTAAAATCACCACACATTATCCCCACTAGCAATGATGATGGAGAAAACATCTCCCATTCTTCCAAATGTATACCTTCGAATAGACCTAATAAAACATGCAATCTAACAACTTCGGGTGTTCCCAATGACCTAAAGACACACATTCCCTCATCAAGACACCTCAAAACCTCTAATGGACCCGGATCACTATAAAGGATAGGATTCACAAGATAAGTATCACAAACTGGACATGACTCATCATAAAAAGTGGAGACCTTTAAGGGCGGCATTTCCTAAGTAACACAAGAAGAAAAAAATCCAAAAACCGGCAACAAATCAAATCCTAATCAGCAAGAAACATCCCAAGATAAAGCAATAGGATCACAAGCTGAAGACACAGAACCACAACCAAAAATCACCCCATTCAAAAATTTCCTTTACATTTAAATTTTCATGACCACCTCATTTGTAAGATACTTCCCATAAACAATTTTAAACCAACCCATATCTTTATCAGAGAGGTTACACTGCACAAGGATGCAGAGAAAAAAACCACACAACAAGGGAAATGGAAAATAGAGCACCTGAATAATAAGCCAAACAAGGATCAATAATCATCCTCCATAGACAACCATGTTCTAAAATACATGGGCTACCCTAGGTTCTCATGAATAATCTATAACATAATATTCATGTGACTCATCCTGAAGTCATTCCCTAAATGATAACATCATAATGACCAATGCCCAATAATCTCCCTACCTGGACTAATCAAGGGGCCCAATCCCTTAGTAATAATAAAATAATATCCCCCGGCTATGGGGTACTAGCCAGTGCATAATCTAAATTAGTCTATCTATCATTCAATAAAATTTATAGTGCCATAATAGGTTCCCATTTCCTAAATAATAAGAGGGTGAGCCAAAAAATTTCAAAATAGCAATCCAACAAATTCATTTTCATCCTACACAATCAACACACCCAAAACATCACCCCCAAATAACTCTTAGAGATTTATCACTCTTTCCTTCTCCCATAAACACGTGAGGGAAGTCCCATTTGAGGACCACCCATTCTTATAAATATCCAACATGGAACAAGGTGAATCCCAAATAGAGTATTCAAAGTAATTCACTTTACAAAAGTACTAAATGGGTCTTAAGAAACCATTTAACACAAAAACATTTCAAAAATAACCAACACATGCTACATTCAATACCAAAATACAATTAGACACTCATTTAAGAAACCCAAATAACCATTTTTAATATAAATCACATTTATAAAGGCCAAAGGGGTATTCAGTTAAGAACTTGATGTGAAAGATCCAACCAAGTATTTTATTTAAATACATTACAAGAGTGAAACCTCTCCAATTCAAGATTTTTTTACTAAGAGTTCTATACCAATAATTAATATAAAAGATATTTTCAAAAGGAAAGAATTAAATGATTCCTAAATTTAATGGTCAATATATAAAGATCATACCTCAGGGTGGTACCAAACCAAACATTCAGCCATTGGATCTTTCTATCAAAGAGCTATTGCTACTCCCCAACTAAGCATATACATCTTTGCATACATATAAGGACACTTATCCCATATGAACACACCCGCATGGCCCAAAACACGTGAATGGTTATCCTTAAATATATTCTTATATGAATATACAAATTTCCAATCTCATACGTATGCATTTCCATATATATACATAGACAGACCTTTATCCATACATGGATATTCACTACCATGGATTAATATACACCTAAGAGGGGGTTGTAGACCTACATATATATATATATATACATACCTATTCATATGTAGTTGATATGACTTAGACCTGATTACTTGAAACCAAAAAGTATGACCAACACACCCTAATTAAAAAAAACCTGGAATCCATAACCATCATAATACCCTAAAATAAAACTAATCCAAAAAATATAACCAATATATGATTCAAAAACTAACAAAACATTAATGAAAAAAATGTTAAATGAAAATACTATTTTTAAAATGAGAAGCACCAAACTTCAGAACATGACTTTAGGTTTTGCACACCCTGAATTCGTTTACCAAATGTGATTAAAACCAATTTTTCCAAATAATGTGAAACACCCTTTTCATTAAGAATTGCCTAACAAGCATACCCTTATTATATTGACATAGTTCTCATGTTTCATTTTTTATATATCACCTAAATCAACAAAAACATATTTACATGGAAATCATCATAAGCACACAAGGAAAATCACCACTTTCATATTTTATGAAACCCATTTAAGCACACCACAAGAAGAACCTATAATAGATCAAAACATTTTCCATGGGAAAATCCAATTTCAAAATTGTATTCACATCCAAAACAATTTTTATAACTTTTTTCTCCCCATAAAACAACCCATATAACACATTTACATAATGAACAAGGCATATTATGGTCATCGAATAATGTAAAATTATGGAAGCACCTACCGATTGATTGAGAATGCTACCACACTTAAATGGAAGGCAGAGTAAGACACACTGAAGCTTTGCACACCCTAAAATCTAGTAAAATAATGTTATAAATAACCATAAAATATAGGGTTTTAATAAAGGAAGAAAACCCCCAAATAAAAGAAAAAAACAAGACATAGGTTTTTTTGGAGAAGGAGATGTGACTAGAGAAGGTTGTGCTTGTGGTAGGGCCGCACAATGGGTTGTCAGCTGGAGGAGGGACATTTAGGGATTGCACTGCCTGAGATAGGGGCTATGTGAGGGATCCACTCTAGGGGGAGTCGAGAGCTGGAGGTGTGCTGTCAGAGGGGCATCGTCTAGAGGAAAGGATACAGGTGGGGGAAGGGACGAAAAAAGAGGAGGCCACCAGGGATGGTGGAGACAAGCTGGGTGGCCGCACTAGAGGTAGAGAGAAAGGGTGGAGGGGTTGATGCAAAGAGGAATGAGAGGGGGAGAAGGGGGTAACCTGATTAGGGATTAGAAAAACAAAACAAAAGAAATAAAAGTAAATACTTATAATAATTAAAATGTACATCTTAATAATATTATTAATTTCCATTTTAATAGTAATTATATTAATATTATTAATCATTATGATAATAATAATAATATTATTATTATTATTAATGTTAATATTAATAGTATTTATTTCATTTTTAAACAATAATAACATTAAAAACCATTTAATTTTAAAATATAAATAACAATTATAATAATAATAATATTTTTATCTACCAAAATAATTTTATAATCATTATGGTTTAAACATTTAATCTATTTTATTTTCATAAAATTTTATTTATTTTAAATATTAGGCAACCACAAGGTCACCTAGGCCAACCACATGGTTATCTCTAACTATGTAGTTCCTGCGTACTGGCTTGAAACCCACCATAATCAATAAAGATCAAAAAATTTAAACTAGAACCCAACCCAAAATGTTTCAAAGTGGTACGAACATAGTATTTGTTGTTATGAACAATGTTTTTTTATACGGTGTATATAGATCTCTTTTAAATGATATATCATTAATCTAACTACTACACTGATATTATACCTTTCATTTAATTTTATTCTGTCACAAGGATTATGATTTAAAGTGTTTCAAAGTGGTACGAGACACTTTGGAATGTTTAATGATTATTTTTTTGCAAGAATTTTTTTAAATTATATTCTTATAATATTTCCATTAATTAAAGATAAGAACACATTATTTTACTCCCATTGGGATATGTTGTATTGATAACATTCTTATTATTATTCTTGATTGGTTACAATTTATTTTTCCAAGGATAGTATTCACATTTTATTCCATGATTTATTTATTAGTCCCTTGAAAATATTCAATATGGTATAATCCTTGATTATTGAATTTCCCCAAAATTATTCTTTTCATTTATCAGGGTTATTAATATTTTCTATACCATATAACATTTTATATGTAGTGTATAATTTTATAGTTATTTTAATATTTATGGAAATATTGATAATTATGTATTCTTTATTCAATATGGATATTTGATCAGCCATACTAATTTTTAATTAATTCGATTAATTGATATGAAGAATGATTAGGAAATTAAATGATGGATGGATCATTGAATTTATATATATATTTGATACAACAATAGGTTCTCATGATATAAATTAGTTTTGTAAATCAAAATTTTTAAACCCTATTGAGAAAGGTCTTGACGGTAATAGGTTTTCATGTGCCTTTGACAGGACATCCAATTATTAATAATTTACCACATTTAGTTTTAGTTTTTATTCATCTATGAGATATTTAATCAATATATCTATTAATAATTTCATTTCCAGTTCATTGATTAAATAGAATGTGTCTTGGATTCCAACCTTTCCATATTTGTCTTGAATTAACTAGTTATTGGAATGGCATGTTTTTCTAGTTATTATGTTTCAAAAAAATTTATTCACATCACTTAATTTTATTGATTACATGACATGTTTGTTCAGTTACTTAACATCCCATGTTAATTTATTCATATTGATTCCTTATTTCTTACAATATAAGTTTACCTTATTGAGCATTTGATCTCACCTTTACATTTTTTCTTTCCCCAAGAATCCATGAAGCGTACTAGGAATGATATTCATGGATTTACATAATATATTAGAGTTATCCTTGATGTTACTCATTCAGAGATAAGAAAAAAATTATTTTAATTACTGCATTATTTTTTAATACGTGACTCGTTTATGTATCTGGATTACCAAGAAAAATAAACCAAACAATCCTTCAGGGATTGATTACTTGTAATCATGCCATTATAATAGTAGAATACAACAGCTCCAAGCTATCTAGGGTTGAGGCGTAACAGTTGGTATTAGTGGATGTTTAATAGTAACATTAGGAACTAGATTTCAGAAAAAAAGTTTACAAAACATAATTGTAAGGTAGAAATTGAGGATAAGTATAGAAGAACATCCAATAATTTTATTAAAGTTGAGACTCTATGGGTATTCTTAGAAATACACCACTGTTTAGATTCTAAAAATGGATAATGTTTCTAAAACATATTTACATTGGAGTAACATCACTAACAAGGTGTTTCGGGCCTGACATGGGGTAACTAGGAACACAAAATGGGCCTTACTGCACACTTAGTTGACACTCTCTAGGTATTTTCTTAGGACAATCCACATTTTGTTAACAAACCATTAAAAATGATTTGAATAGATAATGACAATGAATAAAAAGAAGTTAACCATATGGTTTTTAGATTGGAGATAAGGTGTCATTATTTAGAAATCCTATGAATGATATTATTGATAAACCACAGACCACGGAAGGACATATGTGGAGATAATTGGATGATGTATTTTTGTATTGATGTTATATTGAAAACTATATTTAAAAACAAATTTTTCAATTAACTTTATTTCAAGGATGTCTATAAGAATTATTTTTAAAATCATATTAATATGGTTTTTGAAAAGGAAAACATGTATGCTGGGTGAAGACGAATCAAATCCAGCAAGGATGTGGTTCATGGCCCCAAGACCAAAGGATGATAAGGGTTTTACACCAACCACTGACCAATATACTGTATTAATTAATTTTTTATTGTTTTTATATAATAAATTTGAAAAATAAATATTAGTTAAGTATAGGTAGTATCAGCTTTTTAGGATTTGATATTAATCTATTAACCACATAGGTTTCATAAGATAGTTAAATACAAATAGTTAGACATGTGACTCTTTTACAGGATGTAAGATTGTATAAATGTTTTATTTATTGCTTTAGGAATAAAAAATAATAATTGGTTATTGATTTATAAAATTAATAGTATTAATTATAATTTTATTAAAGAACAACCAAATGTTATAATTTTTTACTTGAAATAAAAACCTATTATGTAAGAATATTCCCTTATATTATTGTCCAGTAAAATAATTTCTCAACATTAGGGAAATGAATTCGAAATAAAATTTCTTCATAATACCTTAATTTATGTGGAACCTATAGTCTTATAAATCATAAAATATTTATTCCTTTGAGGAACTAAACATTATTTTTATCAATCAATTATTTATTATTGATGAGTTCATTCACTTCCTATAAATATTTATGCCTTTACTCTAAGTACATATTTTCTCTTTCAATTAATGTTATCCTACACAGAAACCTAGTTACATGGTTTTCCATGTGACCTATTTTACATCCCAATCTCTATTTTCTATAGGATGTTTTATGAAAAATTTTATAAAGACCATTAAATTTCAAGGAAAATTTTTTCTTAAATTATTTGGGATTTTACGAGTACACACTTTATGACGGCACCTGATTCCGAGGCCCGGCATGCCCGAAATCAACTTCCGAAGTTTAGTTCGGGTACGTTCAGTGAACGAACGAGCGGTTTTTTCTATCTTTTAAACCGGTGCTCGGAATTGAAATACGAGGGCACCGATGGAACCACAACGCCGGTAATTTCTTAAGAGGACCTTTACCGAAGATTCCTCTACTTGGGAGGAGTTGTTAAAAAAAGTGGATTAAATGTAAAGTAAAATAAAATTGTGTTACAATTTTATTTCTTTTTCTAAAGTGGTTTTAATCTACATGGAGAAGTTGGGGTGGGACCCACAATTTTCTAACTACTCAAGTTGGAATATTTTTGAGGTAGGGCCCACACAAACCCCAACCATTCACATTCCCTAACCCCTTAACTCTCCCCCTTTAAACATGTTAACCCCCATTTTATTTATGTAACTCTTCCACATCCAATTTTTTTTTCCAACCTACCTCTTAATTAAATTAAACAACTCAAAAATTAATTGATTAAGAGGATTTTAATTTTTTAATTTTGAAATGCATGGAAAAATAATAAAATAAGAAGATGACTTATTTTATTTTGGTTAGTCTGGTTGTGTTGAGAAAAAGGGGGGAGAGATCTTGAGACTTGAAGAACTTCATCTCCTTTGTTGAAGAATGCAAAGACTCTAATGAAGAACATCGACTCAGCGGCCTCGGATTCTTTATCCTTTTCCTCCTCTGTGGCATGGAAGGAAACAATGACGTGGGTATTCGCCAACGACGTCATGCTTTGTTCTCACAGTGATAAAAAGAGGAGACGCCGCTTCCTCCTCAGACGCTCTCCGTCGATGTCTACGAAACCTCACCACGTGACGCCGTCAACCGCAACACCGACGTTCGTCATCGTTTGTTGAGGTAGGGGTTATTTTCGTTCAAGTTTAATTTATTTTTCTACTTTGATTAATTTGGCCTCTTGTTATCGTCATAACGGGAGGAGATTGGACCACACAAACACGGCCGATCCTCCTCCCCATTTTCTTGTTGATCCTTTTTTATCAATCCGGCGAAGGTAGGGCGGTGTCGTTGCACCGTGTGGAAATGAAGAAGACCATGGCTGAAGCGGGCCGCGGTGGTGGTGAGCGGCACTGTCGTTGTGCACCGGTGGAGCCGAAGGAGGCCGTGGCCAGGAGTGGGCTACGGCGGAGGGGCGCGGTGTCGTCGCGTCGTTCCAGTTGGACAGGAGCCGCGACCTAAGGCAGCGGCAAACATCAGCAGGGGCAGCCGGGCTCGGCCGTTTCCCATAAAAATCAGGGGGGTGTAACTCCCCTCGACCAACAAATAGGGCGGACCCCACTCGGTCCGCCATTTCGTAGACAAGGGGGCGGCACCCCCCTTTCGCACACCGCTCGGCCAACAGCCGAGCCGCGTCCGGCTTTCATGTCGGTCTGCAAGCCGCGCCGGGCCGGGCTGCCTGGACCCGGGTCAGGCCGACCCCGGGGGTATTGGGCCGGGTCGGACCGGGCTCAAACCCCCTATTTTCGGGCCAGGTTCGTTCAGATGCACATATCATGGGCTACGGATATCTGATCGATGAACCTTTAATTGCGTTGGGATCCTTGGATCAAGACGATCGTTTCGGTATATTACACTTGAGGTTTCAGCGAAGTTTCCATATGGCCGGGTTGGTTTGAACCCGAAATCAACCGAGCCCTTGGAGCAGAAATGCTTATAACTTAACGACCGGACATCCGAATGACGTGTCGTAAATCACGTTGAATTCCTCTTAGTGAGATAATTCTTTTGGCATACTCCACTCGAGGTTTTGACACATCTGGAGTACGGTCAGGTTGCTTTTAACTTAAAACACACTCGGGCCCCTAGGACGAAAAAGCCAATAACTCTCAGACCAGGCATCCGATTGACGCGCCGTCTATTACGTTGAGTTACTGTTGACAAGACAGAAATTTATGGTACATCAACTTTGGACTTCGTGACAGTTGATATATCAACCCCTTGGCTCGTGTAGTGGACCCTCCCGGAATCGAGGGTGCTGTGTGTAGGAACCCTAGAGCTGGCTGCGACCGCGACGACGATGGCGACTGTACTTGGATCCTACATGGGTTCGGCAGCGAGGACGATTGTACTTGGATCCTATGTAGGTTCTGCAGTGAGGACGACTGTACTTGGATCCTCCGTGGGTTCGGCAGCGTTGACAACTGTACTTTGATCCTACGTGGGTTCGGCAATGATGGTTACTGTACTTGGATCCTACGTGGGTTCGGCAGCGACGACTTCTATACTTGGATCCTATGTGGGTTCGGCAGAGAGGATGATTCAGAGATTTCATCTAATCATCTCCACCCCTTTTCATGAGTAGTATACCTGTGTGAGATGAGTCTTGACTTTCAATCATTATCATCGATATGATTGACTTGATTTCCTGTGTGGATTGGGTTGTGTTTTCCTGTGTGGAATGGGTTGTACTTGGGCTCGTGAGTTGGAGCCAAACTGGAAATGATGACTTAGGTATATGTATGGGCATATACCTAAGTAGAGTTGGTTGATACTTCATGTTTGTATCCTTCCTTTTTGGTTTATCCTTTGTGAATTATGGGAGACCTTCGGGGGTCTCGGGGTCCCTACTGAGTATCGTATACTCACCCCTGCACAGGCCTTGCTCGCACTACATTGCTTTGGTTGTAGACGATAGATAGTGCTAATCGTGGTTGAGGCTTGTGGAGCGGGACGGTACCCGGAGGTGGACTATCAGGTGGGACATACACGAAACGGACGGCCGGACCCGAGGAGATGAGGAGACCATCTGTACCCACCCTTCAGGTGGGATAGCCGGAGGATGACTCGATGGTTGCTGATTTAATTTACGGCTGATGTACTTTCTTATCAGTTGTACTATACTTTCAGTTGGGTTTGTATTCTGGCCCATTTACTTTTCAGCACTTACTTTTTTACTCTGTTTACTTAGTGTTTACTACATCTTGCGTACTCTGTTGTGATTCTTTACTTATATAATGGAAATTTCTTCCCATTTATCGGGATTTACACCTTTGGGGCTAGTCACCAGCCCCTGGCCTATGGAAGGCGGGCGTGGGGTAGTCACGGCATGGGTCCTGAGGACGATTCGTGACAACTTTTCACAATGTGTTATTTAAACATAAGAAATATAGATCAATATATTAACAACATTGAGTTTAAATATAGAGGATTCAATTTAATTAATGTGGGGAGAATATAACACCCTGAAATTATAAAATAAAACATTTTGTTGTATAGAATGTATGACATGAGTCACCAAGAGTATAAGGTATTATAATATCCCGAGACTCTTCTGTATATTTACTATTTTAAATAAATTCAACACACAATATTGTTTGTAATGAAAAAACACCTATTTAGAAGGAATTACAAGAAAGAGTGACCGTCATTGATAGCTCATGTTACAAGCAAGAGGTACCTCCCTCAATATCTCATGTTACCAGGAATGGAGACCATCATCGATAGCTTTCCATATACATAAGACCGAGTTTCACAAGACAACGTTATATTATTAAAAAATTATTATTTAAACAATATGTTATAACCAAACCATTAAGTTAGAGGTTATGAATAGTATTAATAAACATTTTAAAATTTATGTTTTATATAAATATAAAATAATTTAAGGTATTTTCAATTAATGAGAAATGAAAATAAGAACCAATTCAACTTAAAAAGATATATTATTATTTTTAGTGATTAAAATGAGTTCTGTATTAATAAAAATAATTAAATATAATTAGTAAATTATTTTAATGAAATATATATGTTATATATTCAATAAAATATATTGGATATCCATCCATTAGTTTTGATATGAATAGAATAAAAACAAACTCTATTTTACATGTAAAAACCAGAAATTCTATAAAGGCAATTTTAACGTCTTTTAATGGAGAAATGATTTTAAGTCATAATTTTGAAACATTAATTTATTTTATATTCCAATATAAAAATTTTCTTTGAAAAATAAACATAATAATTATGTTAGGGTGAATTTTTTATATTTTTCTAAAACATTTCATTTTTTGAATGAATATTTAAAAATACTGAATTTTATTCAAAAAATGATTTATCATCTAATTTATCTATAATGTTAAATTATAATTACAATTTATTTTAATTTTTAATTAGATATTATTTTTTAAAATTAATGAAAATTATTTTTTTAATAAAATTTCACATTGACATTGAATATAAAAACATTGTAAATTTTTAGATGTTTTTACTTTAAAAACCCACAATGTCGTCCAACTTGTGGGATGTATTTTAAATTAATTTATGCCACTTATATGATTGGAATTTGGAAATATGGATTTAATATTTAAAATGTGAATAATTTATAATATATAATAATTTCAACATGGTTTTTGAAAAAAAAATTATTGATAAAAGTAATTAAAATTAGTTTCAATTATTAATGAAAAATGAAGCATAATTAACAACTAAACCTTTAACATAGGGGCCGAAATGATCTAGGAGCTTGTCCAAAACCTATTTTATGGTCATAATTCTGCAATAAAACTTCCATTATTTTGTTTTATTTTATCATTATGACTTTATTTAAGTAAGAACATATGTACACCTAACTTGTTTCCAAACATTTCATGTGAGTCTTTTTACTTCCCTATAAAAGACCATAAACTATCCCCATTCCTCACACCTATAAAACCACTTATGTTAATAAAATATTTAACAATATATCTTCCCAAAATATATAGCTTAGACATTTAAGCATCCATTTGATCAGAAATATTTTCAAGGAAGCATTTGGTACAAACCAAAAGTATTTACCTAATTAAGAGGTAACATCTTGTCTCAAGAGGTTTATTTTCATTTCCATTATACACCCCAAAAAATCTATTCAATAAATGATTATATAACATGATAAGTATAAAAAATATAATATTATGTTTTTATGTAAACATTTCAACCTAAAAGTACACACACATTCATTTAATGGGTTACGAACATACTGTTTCAATGTATGGTGAACTATTGCCTCTTGAAAGGTTGACTATTCGTTTTTCCCTTACCACATATCAGGGGGGGAATTATGGTGGAATATCTGTTTATATATGATATTTATTAAATTTTTATACTAATTTAATCCTTTTATTACACACACCTTTAATGTTTTCCACTTTTGGTTAGTACAATAACGTCTTCTGAGGAAGTGTGGACTGCCTCCCCCTTAAAGCATTGTGATTCATTCACACTAAACATGGAATGTATAATGGATGTGTTTAATTAAATATACGAGATGTAAGAAACATATATATTATATCCTTGAAATAATTACCATTCTAGAAATATACTATATATATTTTTATATAATTTTCATTATTACCCTTTCACGCACGGTGTGATAACGTCATCCGTGGATGTGTGGATTACCACCTCCTCGATAGGATGTGGTTCTTTTTAAATCACAATAATTCAATATATAAATATATATATGGTAATAAAATATGATATTTATGATATAATTAGCATTATGTAATGATATAGTATTGTTGGGCATGTATTGTCTCAATAATACTCTATAAATATTATTGTTTTTTATGTTCACAAATACCTTTGTTTGTTTTATAAATGATTTTTATTTAAGTGTATTTAATGAAGTTAACATTCTCTATATTAGTTATTTTGTAATTTTATTCAAGATTATTTTTTTTGAAATATTTATCAAAGTGTTCAGAACACTCTTAAGTATATTCCACAAATATTGTTCATATCGTATGTTGAAGAACATAACGTAAGGAAAAAACCCTACAATTGTATTAAACCTTTTACTGAAAGATCAGCACATGTTTTTTGTCAACATTATATTGATGGATATTTATTGGTAATGAACCTTAGAATTAGATAAAACCTTATGTTTGAAAAACATGAAAAATTATGGTTAAAGAACCCTATGTAAATATAGAACCTTACGATTAAGAAGAAAATGTATGGATCATCAAACATACATTTTTGACCAACCACACATTATAAACCTTAAATTATGAGATTGAATGATACATTGTTGAACCCTAAGTTTGGTATTTTTTTACTTTTTAAAGGAAACTTATTTTTTACTTTTCATCATTGGATATTTGAATTTACGTTTTATTAGAGTTTTGTGAAAAGGTCTATATGAAATATCATGCCGATTTAAAGAAAATTTTTGTAATGATTGAAAGCTCATTATGATTTATTATGAGAATTGTATTATGCAGATAAATTATCTCTTATTCATAAATATGGATAAGACTACTATGAGTTGTCTCTAGAAGTTGAATTCTTATGATTTATCAGGCGATTATCTTAGATCTATAATTTAAAGACAAGTTCTCTTCTTTATTTATTCTATTTTCTATTTTTTCTATGTATATGTGAATGATTAAAAGTATTATATATTGAGAAATATATTGAGCCATATATTGATACATGTATTCACGATTGAAACTGCATTCTTGTGAATATATTTTTCAGATCGACTAAAATAAGCGATCAGACTCAATTTTCTACATAAGTTGCTATAGAGGAGATATATGTATTCAAAATTTAGTATATGATGTATTTATACTATTCCAATTAGTTGTTTTTTTAATTTTAAATATCTATTTAAAAATTATTTCTTTGGAACTTCTATTTATGTAATAAACTATTTTCTGAAGAAAAAGATACATGTATTGTCAGTTGCTTCTTCAACTATGATGTTCAACCAGAATCATTAATAATCAATATCTTTTTATTGAGTTTCATTTTATATTACTCATTTGTGGTGGATTATTAGATTCTCAATCTAAGTTGTGGTTAATTGGTTCTCTATTATAGAACTAGGAGACTTTGTTTTTGTCTTTTTTTTAGAGGTTTCAACTACCTGCACTCAGTTGTGGATTGGTCTTATGATATGAGGACCTGACTAGTGAAATTTAGCAAAATCATATAGATAGTAATTGGTGGTGTGGACTAGGGGATCTTTATGCTCAGAACCACTATAAATAATTGTGTTCTATAATTCTATTTTTATCTTCTAATCATAATTTCATATAGTATATAAACACTACTTACCTACATAATCATCAGTCAACATCAAAAGGAAGAATTTTGAAAGAATTTTTAAAAGAGGTTGAAAAGACACAATTCTCCCTCCTCTTCTGTTTATATGTATATTTCATCCTAACAATTGATATCATAAGAGAGATTTTGAAAAAATATATAACTTTCTAAAATTATACGATCTATAGAACGATTGAAATGACTAATTAGAGAGAATAAATGTAAATGGTTCATGCTCATTATATCAATGGTGAAAACAATGGATGCTGTAACTCATAGATGATTATATATTTTAAGATTCTAGGATTCATTGTCTATTCAAAGATCATTAACCATTATATAATTTTTGAAAATCATGATACATGGACTACTACTATAGAGGCCGAGTATGACACAAATTATAAAGTTATGTATGCTATTTTATGTGGTCTTAGACTCGATTAATTCATCTATGTCTCAAAATTTCATACTGCTTATGAAATGATGAAAACTATTGCAGTTTCATACAAAGGAATAGAAAATGTAAGACAAATGAGGTATGAAACGACAAAACTAAAATTTGATACATTTAGAATTCTTGATGGAGAGAGTGTCACTCAGATAAATGGAAGGATTACCGAGATTACTTATAATATTATTGCCTAATGTGATCCTATCAAGCAAGAAGATCCATCTTTGATGGTATTGAGAGTAATACATAATAAATATAATGTTATATCAGCTTCAATTCAACAATCATAGCATATTAAAAATATTACAATCATAGAATTAATTGATACATTGATGATGTTTGAAGCTAAAATGAAATATGAAGTTAAAGATCATAAATTCATGGTGAAAAAATATAATAATTCTGTAAAGGTAACATCTAATAAGGAAAGAAAAAGAATAAATCAAGAAAAAAGGAAATCAGATACATTTGATTCTAAAATAGAATTCGCTCAATTAGCCAGAAACTTTTGCATGTTTTATAAAATTAAAAGTGGATTTAGAAAACCCTTCAAGAGGGATGATAAAGACTTAGAAGAAGATAGATGACATAAATTCATGAAAATAGGTCATATAAGACCTAATTGTCCCCATCTAAAAGGTGAAAATGGAAATACATAAAAGACTTATCAGATAAATAATAATTATGAAAATAATGTAAAAAGAGCAGTGAAGGATACATGGTGTATTTATGAAGACTACAACAACTCATCCAAATATGTTTTTGAAAAGGAATAATCACATTTGAAAACAAATAAGTGCTTCATGGAAGGATAATATAAGGTACAAAACAATTATTCTTCAAATTCAGATTCAAATTAAAATAATTCAAATAATAAATTGTCTTCCCACTATAAAATTATAGAAGGAAAATATGACTCTTTATTAAATAAACACAAATATTTCAAAAATGTTTTCAATTCTATTTTAGGAGAAAGAGATGGCTTAAAATAAAAAATATTAAGAGTTAATTTAAAAATTTAACTCATCTACCATAAACTTTGATGATCATGAAAATAAGATTAAATAATTACAGGATTATGTAGAAACATAAAAAAAATTTCCCTATTATTTCTAAATGGATAAATTATTATGAGTGAAATTCTTGGTAAAAATTTCATTAGATAGAAAATATTTGATATAGGATGTAATAATGAAAAATCTAAACTATATATGAATTATATTTTTCCCAAATCAAACACCATTACTTATCATTTTTGTGGAACATAAGGAAATATAACAAAAAAATATTATTTAAGAAATCCTCAAATAAGTGGAATTAAAAGGGATTTTATCTCAAATTTCTTATCTAAAGAAAATTATATGAGTAATGGAAAAACCAAGATTATCTTTATTCCCATATCATTTCTATCTAACACTACTGGACCCAAAAGAATATGGGTACCTAAACAAACACTTGTTTGAATTTCCTTTTCAGGAAACATTTCACAAAAAAATAAACGAGATATGGTACATGGATAGTGGATGATCCATGAATATTAGTGGAAACACATCAAACATCAATACAGTAACTCAAATAGATGGATGTTTAGTCACTTTTTGTGATAACACAAAAAGATAGATAATTTGACATGTAAATGTTGGAGATCTGAAAACACTCTCAATGAACATGGTACCATATATACAAGGGATGAACAATAACTTCATAATTATCTCTCAACTATGTGATGATGGATATTATGTTATTTTTTTAACAATTCATGCACTATATTTAAATATAATCTACTTATGTTTAGGGAACCTAGAATTGATATGTTTATAATTTAGATCTAAATTCCTTGTGTAAAAAAAGTGAATTGTCTAACTACTAAGATAAATGAGTCTTGGATATGGGATATGTGTCTAGGTAATTATGATATTAATGATTTACATAAATTATTTATGAAACTGTTAGTTTCTGATTTACCTAGTCTTATGCCTTATTGTGACATATTTTTTGATGCATGCCCAATTTGAATAGAAACACATATATTCCATGAAATCTCTTTAAAACATTCCACATAAAAACCACTAGAACTTATCCACATGGATCTATTTTTACTAAAAAGAGTCGCATGTTTGGATGGAAAATCCTATGTATATGTTTTAACTAATGATGATTATAGATTTATTTGGATTTATTTTCGAAAACTCAAAATAAAAGAATTTAATATTTTGGAATGTTTTTGTAAAATTGTTCAATATGAAAAAGGTTTTAAGATTATATCATTAATATGTGATCATGGTGGAGAATTTGAGAATCAAGAATTCAATTATATTTCTTCAAATATAGTTATTAAACACATTTTTTTTCACTAATAACCCCTCATAAAAATTGATTTGTTGAAAGAAGAAACATAGAATTTCTTGAAATGGATATGACTATGCTGAATGAATACAATATACCTACCTAATTATGGGAATAATCCATAATAACAACTAGCAGTATCATTAATAGATTTTTAATTTGGCATATTTTCGAAAATACACCTTATGAATATTGGAATAAGAGAAAACCTAAGTTAAATTACTTTATGGTTTTTGGATGTTATGTGTATATCATGAACACCAAGTATAATCTTGGTATGTTCAATCTTAAAGGTAATGAAGGAATATTTTGAGGATATTTTTCTACCTATAATGACTATAGAGTGTTTAATTAAATGATACAGATTGTTGATGAATTATTTCATGTGATTTTTGATGAAACTGGACCTTTTATTAAAGAGAAAGATCAAACTGATGAAATCACCATCAATTCATACAACATGAGACTTGAAAACCAGAATAATCATTTGAAAAATAACATAAATAAAATATTTCTAGCTCAGAAGAACATGTTATGGATAAATCTAAATGTTTTTTACCTAGATAATCTATAAAACTAAATAATCACCCATTATAAAATGTTTTTGGAGACCTATACATTAGAATATAAAAATAAAGAAATATAGGAAACAACGTTAAATTCTCCTCCTTTCTATCTCAATTAGAACCTAAGTTATTTGTCACCTTAGATAATGAGAGCTGGATGATTGAAATGCATGATGAGCCAAACCAATTAAAATGGAATGATGTTTGAGAATTAGTAGAAAGACCATAAAATTATCCAGTTATAGGATCTAAGGGGATAAATAAAAACAAACAATATAAACATGGGATTATAACTATAAACAATTCTATATTAAAAGATAAAGTATAAAATCTGGAAGAAGGTATATATTATGATGAATCCTTTTCCCCTGTATCTAGATTAAATGAAATTATAATTCTTCCAACCTATGCATCTCATATGAAAATTAAATTTTATCAGATGGATGTTAAATCTACATTTTTAAATTCTTATTTAATTGAGGATGATTATGTTTAACAACCTCATATTTTTCAAAATTATAAAATACCAGATTCATATATATAATTAACTAATGCTTTATATGGCCTTAAACATGAATATATACCTTTGTATGAAATATTAAGATATTTTATTTTGAAAAATGGATTTACTATTGGATTGAGATATCCAACTCGTTTTAAGAAAACCATTTTTTTAATATACCATTCATTCATATCGATGAGATGATGTAATTTTTGGTTTAACTAATAAAAAAATTGTAATGATATTTTTATAACTTATGCAATAATAATTTTAAATGAGTATGATGGGAGAATTGAAATTTTTTTAGGAATTCAAGTTTACCAAAAAGTTTATGGAAATTTTTTAAATAAAAGTAAATATGTTACTAATTTATTGAAAAATAATTTTCTTGAGAATTGAAAGTCATAAAAAAATCCCATTTATTACAATATAAAAAATTATTTGGATGAAGTTGGAAATGTAATGGACAAAAAATTATATAGAGGTACGATTGGTAGTTTATTATATCTTACGGTTATCAGACCTGATATTATGTTTTCTGTATGTTTATATGCTATATTTCAAACAATTCCAAAATAATATCATCTTACTACTATCAAAATGATTTTTATATATTCAAGGGGAACTATTTTTCAATCACTTATTTATCCAAGAAATTCTGATTTATATTAAATAGAATACTCAGATGATGATTTTTGAGTTTGTATATTAAATAGAAAAATCACCTCAGAAACCTTTCACTTTTTAGGGAAATCGTTAGTATTATGGTCATGTAAGAAACCACACTCAGTTTCTCTACCAATAGTTGAGGTAGAATATGTATCTGCATGAATTTGTTGTGTACAAGTACTGTGGTTGAAAAACACGCTAATAAAATTTGGACTAAATTTAATAGTAGACCTATTTTATGTGATAATACATGTGCTATAAGTATTTAAAAAAATTAAATAATTAATTCATAAACTAAGGAAATTGATATTTTGTACCATTTTCTAAGAGATCACATTCTTAAAAGGGATATATATTTATAATTCTTCAACACTGAATATAAACTAGCTGATATCATTACTAAACTAATTCCCAAAATGAGTTTTGATTTTATTAAGGTGGAGTTAGGTTTATTTAATATGTTTAAATAAATTTTAATCCTTTTAATATTTTTAATTATATATATTTATTTTATCTTATTCTATTTATTTATTTATTGTAGTTTATTTATGTTAAAATTAGTTATTGATTACTTTAAATATGATTTGTTTCAATAACTTTTTTCTAGCTATACATTTTAGTTAATTTATTTTAATAGTAAAGTTATTATTTACACATGTTTTTCAAAATTTATATGATTATACTTCCTAATCACACGGGAAACATATGATTTTCGGCAATGTTATGAATACCAAAACTTTTTCGACTCTCATAAACTTTTAAAATACCAAAACCCCTGTTTAACATTGTCTATCTTTATTTACCTATGTTTTATTTTGAAACCCTATAAACAATAATTCCTTATATCTTTTTTTCACATAAATGATAAAAACTAAGAGAACCAAAGAAGGCGAATCCAGAGACCTGAAGTGTCAAAAAAAATTCAAATGAATGATTATGCAGGGAAAAGTGGTTGGTTTCAAATTTCTCTATCAGAAAAATATACTCCTCAAAAAATCATTATCTTTTCCTGGATTGGAATATATGTACAATGAGGTGAAGTTAAAATTACCTTATGAGGTAGAACTAAAATATTTATATAATAGTGTTCAGTTTAGTTTTGATGATTTTGAATATATATATTTTTCAACAATAGAAGATATTTATTTTTTTGTTTCTTTGATTGAAATTTATCAAATCCAAAACTATCCTCATATGAAATTTTTTCATTTAAATATATGTACTATCAGAGATAAGGACTATAAGTCTAAAGACATTATGTATTTACTTTTCGGCTCAACAGACATAAGAAAAATTTTATTCAAGGACATCGAGGATGACCAGAAATTATTATTTGAGTTTATTCAAACATGAATTGCTCTTAGAATGGATGAGATGAAGAATATTCTATATACAAGCATGTATATCGTGTTTCTATTTATGAGATAAATATAGTGGAATTTTCCAAAGTATATGTTCAAATATTTAAATTACAGGTGTTAACCAGATGATAGTATGAATTTTTGTATCCTTATAGAAGGATAATCTCTTGAATTCTATTTAAGAAAAGAATGAATTGTTTTATAGATTCTCAAATAAAATGTCATCACAACAGGGTACTCAATGCAGTAACAATGTGGAAATTAAGATTTTACTAAAGTATAGTCAATAGAAAACAGTTTTTGAGTGGTGCAGATGACAAAAAAAATTGGGATATTTTTCTCCCGGGGAGAAAAGTGAACTTGGGAATGAATGAATTATTGAAACCTGAGGTGAAGGACATTAAAAACCCACACCAGGAAAATAATGACCTGTTGAAAAAATAAGTATAAGAAGAAGAGGAACAAGATGATGTTCAACCAGAATTGGTTGTAAGACCACAAAAAGGTGTAGTTCCACCGACAGTGGAACCTATATTGGGTTCAGGTGAGGGTACCAGGTAAGAACATTTAAAAGAACCCTTTCTTGTGGAAGATAAATAGTTTGAAAGAAAGATAATAGATCTGAAGACTATTGATTTACCTGTGGTCCAAGGGGGTGATCTATCCAATCAGGAAGAGCAATACTTAATCAGATTTGAAAATGTTGCTACATAAAATATTGAGAAATTACTTTTATCTTTTTTTGATCATGTGAATTTGAGACCATAATCTGCAACAGGAGTCAAAATAAAACTTCTTGATAGTTTTTTATTCTTATGAAAGATCAATTGAAACATCAGTGGAGATTTTTGTGAAAAAATCTCCTTAAAAATATCTAGAAATTGTGGAATTTGGAAAGTCACAACATCCAGATGAATGGTCTTCTGATTCCCTATCAAATCTGGATGAGGAGCTTATAATGAATTTTAGACAGTCTTAGGGAGAAAATTTCAATATTCTAAAAAAGTAGGAAATTGCAAAGAAAAAGTTACAAGATCTTAATAAAAATTCTATTTCGAAGAATGAATTTGATACTTTCATGAGAGAGATGCTGAATAAAGTTGGACAGATAAAGTCTAATGTTTTTTTTAAATCAAACTTTGTTGATCTAATGTTTTATTATAAGAGTCAATTTGAATCTATTAGTAGAACTGTTGGTCAGACCAGCACATCTACCTCTTCTTCTACTAATAGTCTAGATCTGATTCTATGATTTCAAAAGATCACCTATTTCATGGTAGATATGAATGATCTTTTTAAAAATCTTCGGGGAAATAGTGCTCTTCTATTAGTTCTATTGGATAATCCAAAAATTCTAGTTAACCTACTGACATAGAATGAACCAAGTATCATATTTCTACAGAAAAAATTCATATAAAATCTGATCAATTTATGAACCAACAAGATAGTTTTCTTTACTTTTTTGAAATTCAATCTTGTTTATAATTTTCATATCAGTTAATAATCTAGAGTTTTGATTATGCAATTGGGGGATATTCTAATGAATAAGTATTGGTTATATATAGAAGTGTTGAAATATATGTTTAAAGATTCTGAAAATATTTAGAACCATAACCAAGCCAACTCAGACCCAATCGTTTTAAAACTAACCATTTCAGTTGACTAAACTTTTTTCCATGATAATCTGATTATTGTATTTATACAATTTTTGATCAATAAAATCTCTATATTTTTATTTCTCTGTATTTTATTTCATATTATTTTATGATTATGTCGAGAATCCAAAAATCCAGTCTTATTTATTTAAATATATTATTATAACATTAAAATACAGATCTATGCAAAATTAGTAGTTTTTTATTCATTTTCTGAACTTTCTTTTTGATCTAACAAAAGGGGGAGAAATTTGGGTGAACGCAACATTTCTTTATATAAAATTAATTATTTAAAGTCAAATTTAGAATTATTATCTTTTAAATGGTATAAAAAATTCAAAATTATAATATTAATTTTATGTGTTTTGTGATCATCAAAAAGGCGGAGATTGTTGGCCATGTATTGTCTCAACAATACTCTATAAATTATACTGATTTTGATGATGACAAATACCCTTGTTTTATTTACTAATGATATTAATTTAAGTGTTTTTCATGAAATTATATGCTCTATATTATTTATTTTTTAATTATATTCATTCTTATTATTCACTTGAAATATTCATAAATGTGTTTAGAATGCTCTTAAGTGTATTTTGAAAATATTATTCTTATCGTACGTTGAATAATGTAACCTAAGTAACAAACCCTATGTCTATATTAAACTTTATGTTGAAAGATTAGAGTGTATAGTTAATCAACCCGATGTTGATAGAAATGCATGGATAAAGAAACTTACATTTGGATGAAACCTTACGTCTGACAAAGAGAAATTGTATGGTTAAAGAATCCTATATAAGTATGCACCCTTAATTTAAGAATAAAACATACGAATCATCAACATTAATTTTTTTGATCAACAATAAATTTTCATACTTACATTCAAAGAATGAATTCTATGTATTTGAACCCTATATTTGGTATTTTTTTCATTTTATGAAGGAACCTTACGTTTGACTTTTCATCAGTGGAGATTTAAATTATAAATTTTTATCAGAGATTCATGCAATAGTCTTTAAGGATGATCAGACTGATTTAATGCTCATTTTTTAGAAATATTCAAATTTCATTATAATTGCTTTGAAGAATAATATTAAATAGAGAAATTATCCCCTATTCTTAAAGAATGATATGACTCCTCTGAGCTATCTCAAGATTTTGAATTCTTATGATTTATCTGGCGATTTTCTTGGTCCTGGAATTAAACGACACGCTCTTCGCTTTGTTAACTATATTAGTTTATTTTTTATATATGATTGTATTGTTAAAAAAATATATTGAGATATATACTGATCCATATATTTCAACACGTATTCAGGATTGAAATGACATTCTTTTGAAGATCTCTTTCAATTATACTGCAAAAACTAATCAGAATCTATTTTCTACAGAAGAGGATATGGAGGAGATATACATATTCAAAATTCCATATTTTATTGTATCTTAGTTACTTTTATTCATTTATATTTTTATTTCAATGATTTATTGCAACCAGATCACTTTAGAAATGATCTAACATAAATAAAATATTTTATAAAGAAGAAGATCCATCTTCCATCTGTTTCTATTTAAACTGTGTAGTTCAACCAAAATATTTTTTAATCAATATATTTTTATTGAGAGTTTCAACTGATCTTACTCAGTTGTGATGGATTATCATCTTCTCGATCAAAGATGTGGTTTATCGGTTCTATGTTATAGATCTAGAGCACTCTGTTTTTAGTCTTGTTTATTAATGTGTCAACTGCCTGCACTCATTTGTGTATTGGGATTATGTTATGAGAACCTGACGAGTTAAATTCCATAAACTCATAGAGAGAGTAATTTGTGGATTGGAATAGGGTATCTTTATGCCCTAAATAATTATAAACAGTTGGGTTCTATAATTCCATTTTAATTTTCTTGCTCATAATTTCATACAGAAGATAAACACTGCTTACTTTCATATTCATCAGTCGACATGGAAAGGAAAAATTGTGAAATATTCTTGAAAAAAGGATGAAAAGACAAAATTTTCCCCCTCTTGTTTATATTTATATATTTATACCTAAAAAGTATTACATACATTCTTTCCATAATGATTATAGAAAAATGAGAACATTACTTATGCGTACGTACGACCTACCATCACCATGATTATAACATCAATTTATTTTTTTATAACCATATTTAATGATTGAATTTAAAAATATAATTAATGAAAGACTATTAATTATTTCTTTATTCTTCTTATGGATATGTTATATATAATAACCCCTTTGACTATAGATGACCTATCGATGTTGTTTTTTATACAAAACCCGAATTTGGTCACAACACATGATGTAAACGTAATTGATTAATTAGTGGTATATAACTTGGTAATAATTGAAATAAAATATATATTAAACATGAAAAATGTTATCAAGAATATATATAATTTACATATCTTTATTATACAATAGGTTAAAGGATTTTCACTTGAATGTAAACTCATGTTAAGGTATTCTTGTTTCACTTTTCTTTCATTGAGGCATACCTTATTGTTGTGCATACAATTTCTTATATATTTTCATTTTACATAAACATTGATATATAATATAATTAATTTTGGTATATTATTGGTACTTTAATTTTTTATTTAATGATTATTACCTTTGGGTTTTCCAATTAATTTTTTATGCACCTAGTTTCTATTATACATTGTATATAATACCCTTTTATATGATTTACCATGAATCTCCTTACTCTCATGATATTATAACTTTCATTAGATTTTATTCCTCCATGATACATATAGTTTAAAATTTTTCAAAGTGGTATGATACACATTGGAATGTTTAATGATTATTTTACTCAAGAATACTTTTTAAATAATTTTTTATAATAATTCCATACATACACATCAAAAACCCTTTATTTTACTCCATTTGGTATAAATTGTATTGATACCATCCTTATTCATACTTTGGAAGTTTTATGATTGATTTGGAAAATTATTGTATTCACATTCACTTCCTTTAATTATTTTTTAGTCCCCTTGAAATATTTAATCTCCAATGATCATTGAGCATTGAATTTTCATTAAATTATCCACTTCATTTAGCATGTATATTATTATTTCCTAACATATTCCATTTTACATACGATGTATACATTGATAATTATTTGATTATTTGGGGAAACATTGATAAATTTTTATTCTTTATTAAAAAAAGTTATTTGGTAATCAATTTTGTTTATTAATTAAATTTATTACTTGATATAAATAATGCTACTGATATGAAATGAATGTTGGAGACTGGAATTTATATATCTTTTAGATGCATAGACAAGTTCTCATGAGACATATAAGTAGTGAAAATGAGAATAGTTTAAATCGTGTTTTGAAAGGTCAGGATGGTAATATGTTTTCATGTTCTTCAGACATGACCTCTAATAATAAAGAATTTTGATAATTTAGTAATAGTTATTATTAATCCATTATATTTTTTTCCACATATATATGGATACATTATATTTTTAGTTCATTGATTTAATTGAATATGTTTTAGTTTCTTACCTTTATGTATTTATTTTTTCATTTTCTAGTTATTTGAATGGAATGTTCTTCTAGTTATAATATTTTTATATTGTTTACACACATCTATTAATTTTATTGATTACATGGACTCTGTGTTTAGTTATTTTATATTCCAAATTAATTTATTTTTATTGATTTATTTTTACTTCCGCTCTACTTTTCCCTTATTAAGAATTTGAGCTCACCCTTACTATGTTTATTTACCCATGAATATCATAAACATAATATGAAAGATATACATGGATTTTATAGATGGATTAGAGTTATCCTTTAAGTTATATATTTATAAATTAGAAAAAAAAATGTTGTAATTAGTGTATACTTTTGTAATAGAGGACTCATTTATGTATATGGTATACCAAGACTACTAAAGTGATTGGTCCCTCAGGGCATGATTCTTTGTAATAAAGCCAATGTAAAAGTATCAGACACTGGGTCCAGGATATCTAGGGTTGGTGCATTACAATATGTATCAATATGCATTGAATTAATAATTATATAGTCCCTTTACCCAATATATAATGTGACTACTATACATGAAAAAGTAAACCTTGTATATTTCATCACAAAAACTCATGGTTCTATAAATTTGATTGGATACATTAAATGTATACATAACATGTCATTCATACAACTAGTTGATCCCATTATATATCACTCAGTTATTAATGAAATAACATTTTCGTAGACTAATTCAATTAAGCTAAAATATATCATACTTTATATAAAAGAGGAAAAATCATAACATGGATAAATTCAACTAACGATATGATCAACAACATACCGAATGACTAACTGATTTTATTAGCATATAGGCTAGAATAAGAAATCCAATGATGTATAAAGGTCTATGGTATATGTATATTTCCACCCATTGGTACAGGGGATTAATATGAATTTTAAACACCTAATTTTATGATGAAATATGAATCTCAATATGAAATACTTTAATGTGATAGTCTAAACAATAAGTCTCTACTTTTTGTCTTCTGACTCTACTCAGTATCATATTCTTGATTTAAATCATGATAATCTTAAAATACAATCACAACCCACAATACACTATAAATATTATTGATTTTGGATAATTAATTTCATATTTTATAGTTATTTTATTATTATGCCATTCTATTAATATACACAATCATATAAATTAATAATCATTGGATATTTCCATTATTATAAATCTATGAAACATTTTCAATTACGTTAACCATTACATCAAGTCTCTAATGTGTCTAAAACGCAAATACATTGCATGACACTCATAATTTTTCAGTATTCATGTTGTTTTCAAAAAATTAGAAACTATATCGTATGAATCCACCCAAAATATATTCACATAAACCTTATTAATGAATTTATAAATTATATTATAATTCTGAAGGATGTCTTTGGAAATTTTGTGAGACTAGGGTTACCTAAACTAAGATATATACACATTATATTCTTAGTGAATCTCAATTACTCCCTCATTTCTAGGAAATACCCGAAGTATAGTGATGAAATTCTTGATCCAATGAACATCGAATATAATATTTTATGAAGAGGTTTACTATAGAATTAATATTTACTTAAATATTCTATCTTATTTTTAAATCATTTAGCCAATAGATCCACAATTGATTAAAAACATAAAAAAATTTGATATCCCATATCATACACGGATGTTTAGAAAATATTAATAGTGCAACCCCAAATAATATTATTTAGTCACCTCGAATAACTATGAATATATCTATACCTCATTAAAATTAGGTAAATATGAACATGAAAACAATCCTACTAATCTATTCAATATTGGATTTGAATCTACTTGTTATGATTGAAAAAATATTCATCAGGACTTGTACATAATATTAAATACATGATATATCCTATGGTGGATACCTAAAGAATCTTACCCATGAATCTAATTTCTAACTTTTTTAAAGGAAATTTATTCTTTTTATGTATACAAAAATTATATAGACATAAATATCTATTATTGGATCTATCTATGCAAAAAGTAATTATAAATTTATCAATATATGTGTCTTTAATCAGTTTAAGAAACCAAATTGATCTATGTCTATCTTCAATCCATGAATATAGTATTCTTCACCAATTTTTTTCATTGAAAATAATTTTTATGACCATTAATCTCATGAATTCAATATTATTTTATCATTTATGATGAGTAACATGTCAACCCCAAAAAATACTAGAAATACTATATCAGTCCCTTTAACCCACTTGTAATCACAACAATCATCCATGTACATTATAAAAAAAACTCATTTAGAGCATCATCAATACATATATTCTAAAGACAATATTTTTTCATTAATCTATACATGGTTTAATTCAACATTGAATCATTAGTATCATTTGACACTTTTAAACCATGGAGGTGTATGATATGCATTTCCTTGATTAAATTGCCACTAAAGAAAAGTGTTTTTACATTAGTTTAACATATATCAAAATCATATTGATATGTTATGGGGAAAAATATTAAAATATTCTATACCATTACAATTATAGAAAATACAACCTTATATTAAATACGATGTATTAGTTAATAATAATTTTCCAAAAATAAATCTTTTTAAGAATAAAAAATGTTATATGATTAATTTATCTTATAGAAAACTCACTTTTAAACATTTTTTATCACTTCTTAATGTAAATCCACAATGATCCAAACATTAGCAGTGTACATGGATCCCATCATTTATATCATGGTCTCTAACAAATTTTTGGAACCAATACTCTCAAAAAAAATCAATAGTTAGTAGGCTAACCATAAATGAACATTAATTTACAATCATCAGTGATGAGAAATTTATAAATAAATGGATTATATTAAATAATTTAGACCATCAAGGTTCTGGGGTAACATGTGTATATAATATTTCCAATAACCTTTTAATAACCAAATTATATTCCATCTCAGGAATAATTCCATTTTATTTATTTTGAACTTTTCTATGTTCAATTTTTCTTCAATTAACACATTGATTCATGTGATCCTTCTTAAGAAAGATACCATATTGATCCAAAAATACTTCGTGATTAGTTGGAGTATAGAAATAATTTTCTATATTTTATATAGATTCATGTTTTTGAGATTCCATTGATTATATGTATTTGATAAAATAAGAAATATTGAAAAGGAAAAACAAATTTGTGTAACTTTTAATCCCTAACCTATATGATGTCTTTATTATTTAATTATATGGGATGATACTAAGTATGAATGGAATATTTTCCACAACACATTTCCCAAATGATATATGAAATTTACTCTAATTTATAATTGATTGAACTATATCTAGTATTGTAAAATTACACCACAAAAACACAATTTTTACACTATAAGGTTCTAGGATAAGTTAACTTTGAAATAATTCCTTAATTTTTTAAAAGGTTAATAATTTCTTACTCATTTTTTCATCACACCAATGTGATTATCAAATCATAATTATTTTTTCTAGTTTAATTTTTACATAATTTATACAGTGTATAAAATTCTTAAAGATTCAAATTTATATCTCATTATAAACAAATAACCAAACCAATGTAATTAATTAGTAATGACATTAAGTATTTATACCCACCACATTATTATATATATAGGCCTATATACATCACTACATTTAGAATCCAATAGTTCACTATCCCACCATTATTTTTCATAAAATAATTATTTTTTCAATTTTTATAATAAAAATATTCACATTTATAAAATGATTCATAATTTAAGGAGTTCAATATTATATATATATGGGGACTTTAGACGTGTTTCTTGTTTATATTAACATGATGATAATGCTAAAATATGTTATGTTAGAATCATACATGTCTATATATTGAATGTAATAATATGGATTGTGAATATAAAAAGGTACAAACCATAAAAAAAGTTCAATTCTATAAAAAAATATTTTGGTATATTGAATGACTCGTGTTCATAATAATAAGCATAAATAATTTCTCAATAAAACTAGATATAACAATAAAATTTAAATTTACGGTGGGAATATTCTAAAAATATAATAATTCAATAACTAATAAAATTATTAGTATTATTTCATAAGTTATAACTTCTTATATGATACATATTTCCACATTTCCAAAACATAGATATACTAATAATTTCATCAATTCTAACCAATTTACTTGTTTTAATTTTCTGACACAAAAGTGTGATGACCAGCTGGAATCTATGTCCCATGAGTTAGAATTGATGAAATTTATTTATATAACATTCACATCCCTATCCCATAGTTCTTATCCTTTATAAATCATCTAAGACTTATATACAAATATATTAAACTAATGTTCTAACCAATAGGATATTTCTAAATTATAGTCAAAATGCATTTTGTAATCTTAAAAAACAATTTTTTGGTGGGTATCATATTTCATATCTTTTCAATAATTAATTTAATTGAATATACTCCCATTAAAAAATTATTTCTCATACATAATATATTTCTAGAGGGAGAAGATACATATTTCACTACCATTTGACTATATGTTAATAGTCTTAAAACAATATCTACATAGTTACCCTATCATTCCAATAATATCATATATGATTCTTGGATGGTTCAATGAAGAAACTTTTTTCCAATTCCATCATAGAGATTTAATCAACATGATTTCCATCCTATAATAACTTATTGGATTTATAATCTATGTGTAAGGTAAATTTTACAACGGGACATGTTTACCTAATTCATTGGGTTAGTCATATCCACCATGGATTATGTGATATTGTCTATAGGGACTATGTTTTATCATGAACCAACCCATTTTGATGATCATGGTCTCAACGTGTGTTCACATTAAAATTGATATCACACTTTGTATTTCATTGGGTTTTTAGTCTCACCATTTTCATATACCTATCATGTATATCATAAGTAACTATTTTACCTCATACAATATTTACTTATAATGTAATACCTATGTGAGTGTATGCTTATAGATATTTATTTTTTTAATCCAATTTCATTAACTAAACTAATATTTTACAAATATGTTAATTTATAACGCCTTATATAACTCATTATTTTTTCACATTTCCAATAATAAAATTCAATTATATCCACACATTTCCAAATTAACCAACTAAATAAATTACATGAAAAACATTAATATAATGGTTTTGAATCATAAAAAACTAAAATACCCACAAGACAATATATATTGTGATCGGTAGCCGACCCCCACTTTTCAAGACAAAGACAAAGCCTGCAGATCTGTGAGAAGTCCATCAAACGATCCATCTATTAATAGATCAATACTAAAGAGATCCCTTAATTATAATAAAACTATAATATCTAATATAAATAATATATAACCAACCGTTATTAATTATTTAACAACTGAAAGAACACATTATTATAATATTATACTAAAAAATAAATCTTCTATGTCATTTCATGAATTTAAATCTTATATGTAAGACATGGTAATTAAAAGTATCAGTTTAAACAATTTATACTAAATAATAGAACATTAATAATGTAAAAAACTTATATTTATAAATAATAAAACAATAAATAAATGAACTATTAATATAATTAAAACGAGATGTCATATTTATGGACACATATAACTTCTATTAAAACATGATTGTTTCAACGTAATGTAATTTGGTCAGGTTCCAATAATGTAGATCAATATTTTTATTTTTATTTTTAAAGATACATGACCAAACACCATGACTTTATTTTACACAAATAAATACTCAATTGATCCACATTTAATCACAAAATAATATAAAATAATATTTTATTTTGTTCAATGAGAATACCATGAACAATGTTCGGTCAACATATACCATCAAATATTTTCTACACATATATTTCTATTATCCATTGAGAATGAATATTTGGTAAATAAACCACATTTTAGTATTATTAATGAATGTGGCGCTATTTAATTTTAATGAAAACATGATGCTCTTTCTAAAAACCATAAAATTTTTTTGGAAATTTTTTATAAACCGTGATGTTTTTTTATAATCCACAATTTTTTTTGGAAACAAATTTAAAAGCATGTTGTGGTTTTATATCAATTTTCATGGTTCTTTTAAAATTTCTAAAATAATAATCATTTTTTATTTATTCTTAACTTGTAATATATCAATACCTCTAATGGAAATTATGAGACTTCTCTATGAAAATATATAGTGAATGAAAAATAAAAACCCTGAAAAAAATGTTTAATGATAGATAAACCATCAATTTGAAATGAAAAAAGTAAAACAAAGCAAACATCACCAACCATGTTAATTATTTTACAATGCTTTGATCAAGCTCAATAAGTAAAAAACAATTGGTTCTGACCTCCAAAGGTATCCACCAACAACAATAATCACCCAATGATTGAATAATACCCCCTTTTACATTAATGGAGTGTTATAAAATTGTTCACAAAGGTGGATTGATAGAAAAAATTAAAGATATATATATAAATTAAAATATAATCTTTAGAATATATCATTATCATCTTGATCTCCAATTAATTCAACACCTTCCTAAAATTAAGGATCCTATTGTTGTTATGTCATTTTATTATGTTATGAAAACTCAAAACATTGGATTTGATCCATTTTATTGATTTATGATAGCTACCACATAGATGATTTGATTTTTTAAATTCTATATCAACCAATAATCTGTGAACACATCATCAAATGATGTTTCAACAAGCGGAACGAGAATGATAATCATCATAAGAGAGTAAAACAAATGATATACAATATCATTAATTATAAAATTCATGAAGTGGTGTCCAAATCCATGTCATGGAGAGTCTCACAACATCATGGATTATGTTTTAGTTTATAAATTAAATATAAAATATACCAGAATTGTCACAAACCAACTCGGGTCAACCCTGAACGTATCTCCCAAGCTGGTTCGTGACACGTCTCGAGAGGCATTCCCAATCCTCCCAGGCTGGCGACAAACGCTAGGGCATCAATAGAGGACAATTGGGAACAATTTATCCTAGTGAAAATAAATAAAGCAGAAGAATTAATATAGAAAAATGCAGAGTAAATTAACAATATGAAAAGAAAGAATGACCAACAACAGCCAACTAACCTGACCACGACCAAAACTCCTCAAAACTCTGATAATTGCTCACCAATCCACAACCAACCCTTTCCCATGGAGAGCAAGCTCGAGTCAATCCAACAACAAAAACTAAAAATAGGAAAACACTATAGGCGTGAGTATTAAAACTCAGTAGGCATGCTCAACAAACTATTCCCAATGAAATACATTTAAATATCGAATTTACCAATTCCAGGTTTGATCTAAATTCTATAAAATATTGGTTTCCACACACAATTCCATTTCTAAAATAAACAACAGTACATTTCCCTTATTTGATTAAAAACATGTTCAATGTTTGAAAGGAATATGTGCATTTCATTTTAAAACATTTTTGTGAATAGTTTAGAAATCCAATTTTTTGTTGCCGGTCAAAGGGAAAGCCACACACAACACACAACACACTAAGGGAAATGGAAAAAAAAGTGTCTCATAGGGTTCCACAACAGAAGTAGACATCTCAATCATCTTCCACATATAAATAAATACAAATGAAAACATGGGTCGAACATAGGATCATGTGAGCAATCAAGAATGTACTATACATCTGACTCATCCTGAAGGCATGCCCTAATCAACGATGTCATAACGCCTTAATGATAGGTGTTGCACTACATGGCCTAACCGAGGGGCCCAATACCATAGAAATACTAAAATAACCACTCTCAGTTATGGGCCACTAGCCTGTGTGCAGTCTGAACTGGTTCAACAATCGTTCAAAGATGATTTACATACTATGTCAGGTTCCCAAGTGAACATGTATAATAAAAAGGGGTGAGTCCACAATGTAAATAAATCAGTCACGATGCGCAAACATCACACATAACTCACACAATAAATGTACACAAAAAGATCCCCCTTGAGTCACCTCAATGAACGTTTTCCAAAAATAATATATTTTTTGAAATTACTAAACGGGCCTTCACCATCTTTTAAAGAAAAACCTCATTTCTCAAGAAAACCAAAACACTTCTTCACACTTAAGAAGAAATCATTTATCATAAACTAGAACTATACATGAAATTCTGTGAATTATGTTCAATGTAAAAATGGTAATTCTTTCACTATTGTGCATCCGTTCATCAAGAAAATATTTCTAGTGTTGTGTATAAAAAATGCTCTTTCTAAATTAACGAATTGTTCCAAAATTAATTATATAATACTATTTTTCATTTATTAAATTTTATAAAATATCAAGCAATTAATAAATTCTAAATTTTATGGTGACTGCAGTGGGGGACCTACCTCGACTCACAGCTCAAACACGCTGGTGCGTCGCCCCATGCATAGTTGCATAAGCACGTGCAAGCCGACACTTGAAGTACTATGGAAAAAACCTCGTTGATACACTGCAACTCCCACAAAAAAAATGTAAAAGAACAAAAAAACTAATTCACAAAAATACAACCAAGAAGCAACACAAATGTCACCTTGGCATGCAGGCGTGCTAGACCAACAAGGTCACGCGAAAGGGTGAATGGTCGGGTGTGGTTCCACGGTGCACTGGAAATGTCCCCAACGTCGTTAATGGTGGTGTGAAGACCGGAATGGCTGACGGCGGACCTGGTCAAAACAGTTGGGGGTTGTGACGAGTCACACGATAATTGAGGGACAACAAAATGGTAATGCGACAGCCGAAAAGTAGTGACGTGCACTGGTGGGGGTTGGCCGAACAACAGTTGCGAGGAGTTGGCGTGCGACGCCGTGTAGGTGAAGTAGGATCTTGACGAGTTGGGTGAAGGTGAGCTGGACGAAAACCGGGGTGCTGGGAAGTGGCGTTACGTGCTGGCTTCACGCAGAGCAGGGGATTGGGGTAGAACGCCGAGGTCGGTGTCGTCCTGAGGGAAGAGGGCACGAGACGGGATGAGGCGGGGGAGGCCAAGGGGGCTTCCCCATTGGAAGCAGAGGTGGGTCGATTTGCTACAGGGGGTACATGATGGGAGTTCGTACAACGGAAGGGTGCTCGACCAGTGGTGTAGGGAATGGGCTGGCACACTGGGCAGGAGGCAGTGACGTAGGGTAGGGAGCCCGACGTGGTGGCTCGTAGGGCAGGAGGGACCGAGGTCGCGGTGGCACACTGGGCATGAGGCAGTGACGTAGGGTAGGGAGCCCGAGGTGGTGGCTCGTAGGGCAGGAGGGACCGAGGTCGCGGTGGCACACTGGGCATGAGGCAGTGACGTAGGGTAGGGAGCCCGACGTGGTGGCTCGTAGGGCAGGAGGGACCGAGGTCGCGGTGGCACACTGGGCATGAGGCAGTGACGTAGGGTAGGGAGCCCGACGTGGTGCCTGGGTGCAGGTTGGTTGGGTAGTACAGGCGCAACAGGGTGCGAGGGAGCCGGAGTAGGGCAGGCTCGTGCGTGTGGGATGAGCAGGGCAGGAGGGGGCCTACAACGCTATAGCAAGGAGAACGAGATGGGATAGGAAGGGACGGCATGCACTTCATGGCGCAAGTTGGGCGGAAAGCCGTGTGAAGGAAACAAAACAAAAAGGAAAGAAAAGATGAATGAAGAAAGAGGGGAAAAAGTAAGAGTAAAGAAAAACGAAAAATAATAATATTATGTAATAATAATTATTGTAATAATAAATATAATAATAATAGTAGTAGTAGTAATAATAATAATCATGATAATAATAATAATAATGATAATAATAATCATATCGATAAAAATATAAATAATAAAAATGCACATTTAGTTTTAATAATTATAATTATAATTATTAACCCTGACAATTTTAAATAACTCAATAAATTAAAAAATTTAAGTGTTTTAATTTTACGAGGATAGGCGGACTGTGCTCTTGCAAGGGGGAAGCCACATAGGGTCTCCAAAATATGCGCTGCCGAGGCGCTCAGTGATGTCAACTCAAAAACGTGGGGTTTTCTTTTGAAAAAACACAAAAAAAAAATCTCAGGATTCAACACAAACCTCGACAAAAAAATTTAAAACCAATGAAAAAATTAAATAAAAATAACAGATTGGTCGGGGGGTGATAATTCTCCCCAACATAATGCTTCCCGCCCCCGGGAAGCCACAACAAGACCTATACCCAAGATGAATCTCCATAAGTGTCACTCATCCCTAGAAGTTTATGCGTATCTAGATGATCGATCCAAACAAACACAAAACCCCCATGACAAGAAACTCATCCTCAAAACACAAACACTGTAAACATAACCAAAATGAAACTTGAAATGATACTCTTACACTAACACTGGGAGACCTGATCAGACTCCCCGCCATAAAAAACAATCCAAACTGAATTCAACAAGACCCGCAACGGGTCTCCCCACTATAAGGAATGACGAGGACAACCAAACATGAAATCATTCTGCATGGGCCAAAACCCCCACCACAGGGGTAGTAGAGGGAATGGACCAACAAATAGAGAATCACAACAACCATCGCCACTACCTCAACGACGTCATGCCCTCAAAAGAACCCAAATCATGACACAATAAAGGCCCAAATTAAACCAATTCCCTTCTTCACTGCAGGGGTCCTCTTGACTACACACCAGCTTCTCTCCGGGTCATATGACTGGAGCACTGATGATTTAAGCATCTCCTACCTCATAGTTCGGATTCAAAAATTCCCAAACATAGCACACGAACCATAGTTTCATCAAACACACATCCAATAAAACAGAGGTTCCAAAGAGGTTCATCAAAACCATTCTTACAATTGAAGGAAAAGAAACATCAAAAAACAATACAGGTGATGACTACCACATCCAAGGAACACCACAAGGATGAAACATCAAAATGAACCCCAAACATCTTTATAATCTTGCTAAAAGGCTGAGGTGACCTTCGACGAGCCAGGTCTGGCTTCAGCGCTCTTCATATAAACACCTTGACAGAATCATTGCATGTGACCCGGGTGGCCACCGGTGTGGCGGGGTCTTAGAGCATTTAATCACATCGGCCTCTTGTGCCCCTGCTTCCCATAGTGGTGATAAATCAAGGCATTGCGCTGGGAAGAAGATAGATGAAGCTCTGAAGGCCTCTTGATTCCTCTACCAGTACCACCAACATCAGGTCTCTTCCCATTCTTCTTATTGAAATCTTTTTCATTGCTTCCCAAGGACAGAGGAGGATTTTTCACCTCAATTCCTCCTTCTAACTCAGCTTCAGGGATGAAAGCTTGTCTCACCACATCAGGGAAGGTTATTACGCTGGAATCTTCCACCTACAACTGCAGCTCAGGACGTAATCCAAGCTCAAAAATTCTGATCATTCACGGGATCATTTCCAACAAACCCCGGTTCATATGGAGCCATGTCTATGAAACAATTAATGAATTCAAACACTGATCCAACACCTTGATAAAGACCGCACAACTCCATCGTCTTCCTCACTATTTTCATCTCAGAGAAGTATTGTTGGATGAATGACAACTTGAAGAAATCCCAAGTGAGATCTTCTTCAGGCTTTCATCAAGACACAGACTTCCACCACTTCCATGTTGGAGCATCGAGCATAAAGGTAGTCGAGTTCGCCTTCAATGACTCAGGTGTCGTGAGGGAACAAAAGTCCCTCTAAATCATCCATAGCCACTCCTCTACCTCGTGGATCTTCTTGCCCATAAAAGAGGGGAGGATGCAGCTTCCGAAACACAAGGAAATAATTTATGGGCTAATCAATAGGAGGATTTTCTTAGGTTGTACCACCTGAAGCTGCACCTTGGGAATTAATCAAACAATCATGGGGGGCGAACACTAAGGAACAAGAAAACAAGGAGCTAGATGAAAACACATCCATTTCCATTTCATATTCAATATTTCACAATAATCAAAATAAAATAGTACAAAAAAAATTTATATCAAGGAGAGACAAACAATCCATAAGGAAAAACTAGTACTGATGGGTGACATGGTCATATGGTTGGTGTCCAAATGAATGTCACACCACCGTTACAAAGAGCACTCTAGGGTAATGTCCCCGGCTCCACACGGAATGCAAGACCATGAGAGCTCATAGAGGTCACTTTCCCAATTCCCATATAATTTCCCAATACGAAACAAACCATAATAATAAAGGACATCGACAAATGCAAACATCCCAGGGTAACCCGAGGTTCGGAATGTGAAAGTGTTCATAACATCCTTCCCATTACTACACCTCAAGTCCAAAAAATCCCACCCTTTCTACTATAAAAACCCCAAGTAACAATGGGCACTCTGAAAAACAAGTTCCGCCCAGGAGCCGACCTCCTCTGATACCATTTTGTCACGAACCATCCCGGGTTGACCCTGAACCGATCACATGAGCAGGTCCGGGACCTGAACCGAGAGGCGTTCCCAATCATCCCGGGTTGTTAAAAATATCTCGGGCATTAATAGAAGACTATTAAGAAAAATTTTTCCCAGTTAAAATAAACAAAGTAGTGGAAATATAATAGAACAACACAATGTAAATAAACAACACCAAAAGAAAGAACGACCAACAACAACCAACTTACCTGACCATGACTAAAACTCCTCGTAACTCGGAGAGGTGTTCACCAATCCAAAACCAACTCTCACCCATGATGAGAATACTCCAGTAAAACCTGCAACAGAAAAAAACAGGAAAACACTATAATCATGAGTATTAAAACTCAGTAGGCATTTTCAAAAAACAATACCCAATGCACTACCTTTTAATAAAGAATTTAGTAATTCCAAGTTTGAACTAAATTATATAAAATATTGGTTTCCACACAAACATTAATTTCTATAATAAAAAATACCACATTGAATTTTTTTAGTTTAAAAACATGTTTAATGTTTGAAAGGAACAAGTTCATTTCATTTTAGAACATTATTGCAAACAATTTAGAAATCAAAATTTTTGTTGTTAGTCAAAGGGAAAAATACACTCAACACACAACACACACAAAGGGAAATAGAATAAATGTGGCACAAAGGGGCCAACAACTAAATTATACCTCTTAATCATCTTCCCCATACAAATAAATACTGAAGAAAACATGGGACGAACCAAAGCTCTCGTGAACAATCCAATACGTACTATACATCTGACTCATCCTGAAGGCATGCCCTACTCAATGACATCATAACGCCATAATTACCAATGTTTCCGATTATGGACTAACCGAGGGGCCCAATCCTATATCAATAATAACAAAACACCTCTATGATATGGTCCACTATCCAGTGCATAGACCAAACTAGTGAAACAATCGTTCTCAGAAGATTCACTTAATATTCCAAGTTCCCATTTCAACACGTATAATAAGAAGGGGTGAGTATATAATGGAAATCAACCAGTCATGATGCACACACATCACACACAACTCATGCAATCAACGTATGAAAAAATATCACCCATGTGTCACCTCAAATATATTTTTTCAAAATAATTTATTTTATTAAAGTGTCAAACATGCATTAACCAACATTAAATAAAAAAACTCATTTCTCAAGAAAACCAAAACACTTGTTCATGCTTTAGAAGAAATAATTTATCATTAAAATAGAAATAGGATTGAAATTCTATGAAATATGTTCAAAGGAAAAACGTGCATTCTTTCACTATTGTGGGTCTGTTCATGAAGAAAATATTTCAATTGTCATGTATAAAACAAAAATCTCTTTTTATATCAATTAATTATTCCAATATTAAGTATCTAATACTATTTCCCATTTATTAAAATTAATAAAATATCAAGAAATTATTAAATTCTAAATTTAAATGCGAGTGCAGTGGGTGACCTACCTCGACACACAACTCGAACATGCTGGCGTGTCACGCCTCGCACAAGCCCATAAATATGTTCAATCCGACACATGTAGTACCATGGAAAAAACCTCACCAATACACTGAATCACCTTCAAAAAAGGTAAAAACACAAAAATACTAATTCAAAAAAATCCAACAAAGAAGAAGCACAAACATCACCTCGTTTTGCAGCCGCGCTTGACCAACATGGTCATGCGAAAGGGTGAATGGTCGGGTACGGTGCCGTGGTGCACTATAAAGGTCAGGAACGTCATCAACAGCAGCGCGAAGACTGGTGTAGCTAATGACAGTCCTATCGAAGCAGTTGGGGGGTTGCGATGCATCACGCATTGATCGAGGGATGGAAATGGGGTTGCACGACAGTAAGAAAGCAATGACGCACACCAGTGGGGGCTGGCTGAACAACGGGAGTGAAGCGGGGGCATGCAGTGTAGTGTATGTGAAGTGGGAGGGTGACAGGTAGGGTGCAGGTGAGCCAGATAGGAACCGGGGCACCAAGCAGTGGAGTTAAGCACTGGATACGTGATGAGCAGTGGAGCACACTGGGGTTGGTGTCATCCTTCTGGAAGAGGGCGCACGATGCGATAAGGTGGGGAAGTATGAGGGGGCTTTGCCGCAGGAAGAAAGAGGTGGGTAAGATGGCTGCAGGGGGTGCATGACGGGAGGACACGCGGTGGAAGGGTGATCGGCCGATGGTGTGGGGTAGCGGGAGGACACACTGGGCATGAGGTGGTGTCATAGGGCAGGGAGGCTGAAGCACCGGCTCGCAGGGCAGGAAGGATGGAGGTCGCGGTGGGTGTGGATTCTAGAGGCTGGCATTTGCACATCAGAGATCTAGGGGTGTGCAACACTGTGTAGCCGAAGCAGGAGGAGGGATTGGGTAATGGTTTACTAGGTGGTGCAGGAAGAGCAGGGTGCAGGGGAGCTGGGCAGCTAATCTGGGGGGCCTGGGAGGTTGCTGCAGCTAGCGATAGTATAGGAGTGCGAGAGCGCCGGAGCAGGGTGCAGGGGAGCTGGGCAGCTAATCTGGGGGGCCTGGGAGGTTGCCGCAGCTAGCGATAGTATATGAGTGCAAGAGCGCCGGAGCAGGGTGGGCTCGTGCATGTCTGCCTAGTAGGGCTAGAGGGGCACGGCGATTCCACAACAAGGAGAAAGAGAAGGGAGAGGAGGGGATGGCGTGCGCTGCAAGGAGTAAGGAGGGGGGGGGGGGCAGCCCCGTGGAAGGCAAAAAGAAAAGAAAAGAGAAAGAATGAAGAAAGAAGAAAGAGGAAAAAAGTAAAAGTAAACAATAATAATAATAATAATAAATATAATAATTATAGTAATAATTATAATAATAATCATATTAATAAAAATATAAATAATAAAAATACTCATTTCGTTTGAATAATAATAATAATTAAATTTATTATCCATGAAAATTTAAATTGATGCAATAAATTGCAAAATTTATCCATTTTAATTTTCTAAGGATATGCGAACTGTGCCGTTGCATGGGAGAAGCCACATAGGGTCTTTAATACACGCTCTTCCCGAGTGCTCAACAACATCAACTCAATAATGCGTGTTTATCTTTTAACAAAACTCAAAAATATCACTCAGGATTCAACCTGAACCTTGAAAAAAAAAATTAAACCAAAGAAATTAATAAAATAAAAATAACAGTTAGGTCGGGGTGTGATAGACCGTCCTTCTACACCATGGTACGCATAAAGCTTCATAATTAGGGTGAAAGTGAGACTCACCCATAGATTTACACCAGATTTCACAATCATTCACAATTTCATGCATCTTATTTTAATTTCATTATACAATATATTAATAAGTTTATACAGTAAGAATAATTTCTCAAACACTTGGTGATATCTCGTTAGTGCTTTATTTTTTTGCAACGTAATCATATACGAACCACAATTAAAAATTATATTAATTTTTTAGTGGTTTAAATAATTTATTTTATATTGTTATAAATATTCCAGCACATTTCTATGTGTTGGATAAATGGATGAATACCAACATGTATATAATAAATATATAATACATACAGAATATCTCATATCATATGTGTATCACACAAAATGATATAGAAAATACGATAAATTAAATTCACATGTCTTGAAGTGATATAAATTATATCACATAATAATAGATGTTTCTTATTTCATTTTCATTAAACACTTACAAAAAATGTTTGATTTTTTAATTATTTTATTATTACAATTATTTACTTGTAATGTAATATATTTATTAGAATGTAATATTTTATATTAAATATATAATATATATCATTAATGATATTTGTGTGATTCATTAATTTAAAAAAAAATATGAATGAGAAGCCCGAGCATAGGGTCTAACTTGACAATCTTGACTCAATATGAAGAATTGGGTGTGGTTGAAGTTGTGTGAAATCTTTTCTATGTGACTATTTATTCAAATATTTTTTATAAAGATATTTTATTTTAATAATGAAAAAACATGTAATATTTAATAGAAAATATAGAAAATATGAAGATATAAATATTCATAACATTCAATGGAAATTTCATTAATTATATTTTTAATGGGAATTACTGTTCTTACATATTTATTTGAAAATAAAATAATGAATTAATTTAATTATTAAAAAACTTATTACATATTATTATGATTTTTATATTAATTAGTGTTAAAAAATTATTATTATTATTAAAAATAGTTTTATTTTAGAAATATAATAATTGAGAACATAAATTTTTACAAAAATGGGAGAATATTATTTGAAATGAAAACCAATGGAAATAGATGAATTGTTTATTATAATAATGAACACAATTGAATTATTAATTTATAATAAACATTATAATAAAATTATTTATTTTAATTATTTTACACAATAATTCATAATATGAATAACAATTTATTATTAATTTACATTTTATTAATATATACTAATGATTATTATTTTTAAAAATAATAATATGACTAATTAATAATAAATTAAACAAATTAATCCTTAAAAATTATGTATTTTATATTGAACTTTTTGAAATATAATTTTTAAAAAACCCATATTAGAATATTATTTTTTGATGTTTTAAATGAATATTAGTCATGTAAGTTTTTTACCAATAACTCATGAGGGAAAATATATTTTTTGAACATTATAAATAAATACATATGTAAATGATTTTTTAAAATTCACAAGGTATATGAGAAGAATATAAAATTATCGAATTAAAATTTTTATTTATTATAAAATAAAAAATTATAGTTTAACAAATAAAAAATATTTTTAAATAATGTAATATTGAAATTAAAATATGAACATTTATAGACACAAAGACTTTTGAATAAAATTAGATTATTCCATGATAAACTAGAAGATGACAAGAAAATATATGTCTCTATAGGAACCATTAGTTATAAGATATAATATATAAATGGTCTCACAAATAATTCAATTTCAATTGAAACATTGTTTCACGAAACAAAGTTTATATACTATCAATTTTTTCTCGAGGTTTAATTTTAAATTTTCATTATTTGTATATGAATTCTAATAATTATTACTAGATAATATATAGAAATCAAAATTAAATGTCTTACTACAACAAATGTAGATAGAAACCATAAAACAAGGAATGTTTATTGAGTTCAAATTATTCAAGATGATAAATTAAGGTTTTAAATAAGGAAATGTATATTAGTTATGCCTAATTTAGAGTATGAATTTTTAAATAAAGTGTAATACTCAATATTATATATATTCCATATGATTACCAAAATATATTTCAATTCATGATAATTTAATTGGTGGGAATACATAATGATAAAATGTTATGAATTTTTGATATAATGTTTAATATGATAACGAGTTGGTGAAAAATAATAACTACTAAATGGAGTGACAATGCTAGATCCCATAAAATTATTGAAATTATTGGACTCGTCATGTTTTAATGCTCACAAATAATGTTTGTATATTGTTGGAATTATCATTCTTTAATGCTCATAAATTATGTTTTACACTCTTATAAATAATGTTTTTAAACTATCACAAGATAATGTTCAAATTATAGAAAACTATATTTTAATATTTTGAAATATTTTTATTATTTTTCTATTAATTTTTATTATGATTATGTTGAATACTAATTTATTATATTAATATTTGTTATTATAAGTTCTTATGGATATTTAACTATGTCTAAGAAACTATAAGCTTGCTACAAGTTCCAGATTTTCACAATGTCTGTGACACCATAACCTTGCCATCAGTTCTGAATTTTCACAAAGGACCTTCCACCATTTCTGTGATACTATTTCCATGACACCATTAGAAGACACAATTATGAATTTTTACGAAGTACTAGAAATAGTTACCTAATACACGGTTTCCTAGACACCATAACTGTACTACTAGTTCTTGAATTTTCAAAGGACTAGGCACTACAACCTTACTACTGGTTCCAGATCTCACCCCAACTATGGCACCGTGACTATATCACCATGACAATAGCACCGTGAATATCTCACCGAAACTGTGACATTGTTCCATAGTTAACCAATTTTCAATGTTTTATAATTAAAATTAATTGTTTTTTCTAACTTTTATATTTGAGTCATTTCATGACACTGATATAATTAATGATTTTTGGCAGTCTGGTCTACAAGTATTACAAGGTACGAGGTGTGGAGATCGTTCACCTGGTTAGCTCCAATAGAAGCACCTAAAATAAAATTAATCATGGCACTGGAACAAAATATAGTGATAGTGGAATTATTTCCAAAGAGAATAACAACCATACATGTAAGAACGCACCGAAGGAAGAACTCTTAATTCCTAATGTGTGTAAATGATGAAGAACCTGCTGTGAACCATTATAAAATAATCCTTGAAATAACGCAAAGGAGAAGAAGAACATACAACTTCACTAAAAACCATAAAACTCATCGCATGGAAATCTATTTTTGGAAGAGGACTGTAACATTTCATATGAAGCATCCAAAGAGTCTAGAGCTGCATTTCACGACACACAGATCCTTCTAAAATCTATCTCATTACATTTTTCTCTATTGTGTACTGATTGATTACTCTTTGATAAGTGTCTGTTTATGTATTAAAAATGCACACTATCTCCTACACTAAACTAGAGGAAAATAGATATCCTTACTCAAATATCTTTCTACATCATGTTTCACCTATGTATAACTGTGGAAGAGGTACAGTGTGACCTGGTTGTTATTTTTCCCACATAGAATAGTGATAGAGGATTTGTGACCTAAAAAATATTGTGTAGTGTTGTTAAACCTGATATAGGGTGTGGGTTGAAGCATTATATATATATATATGTTTATTTATTTATTTATTGGATGTAGGTGATCACCAAGTGAAGTGGATTAGGTTTTATCTTGAGACAAAAGCACTTGTTTTATTAGCCCTGTCATTCAATTTATCCTTTCTCAGTTTTAATTTATATTCCATAAAACTAAATTTTACATTAACATTTAGTATTGGATAATAGTAATAACTATTTTTATTTATTTGAGTTGTTTCACAAGTTATTTCAATATCTCATATTTTTATTATTGAGAATTAAAAAACTTCTGAGAAACTATTTGAACAGTCAAGCTATAGCGACCCGAAGCTTGACGTACATGGTTAATACTTCAAAATTGAAGCATACTTATTACAACATATAACAAAATCATGAAAGGAACGTATAGGTATAGTGTCTTTAGAAACTGGGAAATATAAACAACTGGTTCATAAAGCATCTACACTGTCTCCCATTTATTTCATCATATCTATATTCCCTTTTTGGCATATCTTACTTAATAACCTTCTTCCTGACCTGGGGAAATAAAACATACAAAAGGGTGAGCTCAAATTCTCAGTAAGGGTAAACAAAAGAAATATCAATCACATCAAATTCATAAGAACATAACATTTTGGAAATCTTACCCTGTAAAAGAGATCATAATTTCATAACATGAGATAAATCATGGTAGTGAAATGTAATCCCAATAATCATAACTTAAAACATGAAACTTTGTGGCATACACAAATAATCATAGAGAATCATTTATTATTAGTCAAGACTCATTTCCAAGACTATCTTAGTGGAAAAAATACATTTTTGAACCGAGTTCACTCCTCGTTTCAGTCCTGTTTCACTGAACCGGTTTAACCTCCCATTCCAGCCATGTCTATCTCATGATATATAAAATCTTTACCCAATGCATTAGAGAGAGATATAGGTCTCACCCATCTCATAATGATACCATTCTTATGTGTGCCACAAAATCATAAACCATACATCATAGCATAACCCATGTAATAAAAATGGGAATCTTAAACATCGTGACATCATAAAAAAATTCATATAAGATAAAGGAATTCATAAAAATATTTCCATCACAACATAATCAAATAAATGTAATAATAGGGATAGAAATAGAACCCTATATTATCTTAGATGGAAAATAATTTTGATAAAACACTTGAACTCCATTCTTGAGGAAAATATCCTTTCTACTTCAAAAACATTTTTCGTTTCTTAACATGTCATACAATTTTAAACTAAAAGAAGTTGATTAAAAATAAGCTTGAAAACTTGTAAAGGAATATTATTGGAAATAATGTTTTAAAAATCCATTCATGCCGTATAAGTTAAAAAACATTCTTCTCGTACTTTTGTCGGAAAATTCATAAAGTACCTCGTTTGAAAAACGACAAAAGATTCCTTTCATATCTTTTACTAAAAACTCACCGAAGGGTAAAATTGGATTTAAAAAATTTTAGGAATATATAAATAATATTACATATTTAGGAAACATGGATGTGGATGATAAATATTCCCCAGTAAATTCTGAAGTATAAACAATCTCAGATGAAAATTGAGATTGCGAGATTGTCCCTTACCTTAGGTCTGATTTGCTTCGTAAGTGTTCGAACCTCCTGTATAATGATTTAAATAATGTTATTGAATTATTCCAGAATCATAATTATTGTTATGATATCATATATTGTCATATTCATAGCTTCTTATTAGTAATATTTCATTACTACTTGTTATTCGGGTGTTTATTACTTTTTGTTCTTATGTGTGTTTTGTCGAATAAATTCTTATTCTTCTCTTTAGGTTATAGATACCTCATTTCCATAATGGTATTAGTGTACTATATATTATATTTATTCATTCAATTCATTTATATAATCATTATTAAATTAAGATCATGTAGAACGAATAGCATCACATCGTGGAGACGGTATTCCGTACGTACGCACGAGCGATGATATCGTTCCCATGATCATGGAATTGTATTGGAGTGTATGTATACTATTTAAGAATCAATACCACTTTACAATAATCATATATAGTTATTTATTTGCACCATTATACCCATCCAAGTAATGTGGTGATGGAAAATAGATTACACCATGGCGTGAAGACGATATTCCGTACGCACGCACGCGCGGTGATTTCGTTTTCCGTAGGATGGATAGATGGTGAAATATCGTTGTTTCATACTTATAGTAACATATAAGTATATTATTTATACTGATGTTATTAATTAATAATGAAACAACTAAAGAAGAAGAAGTGGAAGAAGAAATAAAGCTGAAAGAATTGGCAATGGACATTACCTCTTCTTTGAAGCGCCTTTTTGAGACCTCCTCTTAGGGCACTACAATTGGTCTTTGAAGAATACCAGGACCTATAGGATGTTTATAGGGAAGTGGGGAAGTGAAATGGGCAGGTATTGGCCGAGCTTTAAGGCTCAAATTGGTGTGAGGAGGAGAGGGAGGAGATTCCCTTTTATAAGGCAGGAGAGAAGCACCTTTGGAAATATAAGAAATATTAGTTTATATTAAATCCCAAGCCCACTTAAAAACTTCCAAAATAACTCATATCCGAATATTAGATGATATAGGATTGTAATATTATCAACCAATAATATTTATACATGTTAGGAATTTATTTTAAACATTATCAACTTGATTTATCCTTATTTATCAATTTAATTTTATTTGTGGTAATAATATTCTAAATTTTAAATTATTATAAATAATTACATATGTGTTGTAAATTATCCATAATTTTACACTTTATGACATTTTAGAACATATAAATTTTAATTTATAATTTTTAAATATTTTTGTGATTTTTAAACAATTTTATAATATGTTATTTTTATAAAATAACAATAGTGTCAATTTTGACACTATTCATTTATTTGAATTTAAATAAAATATATAAAGAAGATATGTTCAAAATAAAAGCTTTAATAGATTAATAATATGTCATATGTATTTATAAAATTAATGTAGCACATTAAATAGTTCATATAATATTTATTTTAATATTTTTAAAACCATTTATTTGATATTTTAATTAATAAAATAATTTCAACATCACTATTGTGTCATAATTAATGATAATTATTTAATCCCTAAAAATTATAAATAAGATCCTATGATGTAGATAATTGTATTAGATTTCTGGAGACTATTCATGTTCGAAGTTTCATTAAGTTTATCACTAAATTAAAATTATTATACTTATAAGATTTAAGAAAGTGACATGTTGTCACATTCTTTGGTTTTAATAATAATTAAATTATTTTCATGGAACAAAGTCAATTAAATGATTCTAATACGACCCTTAGGTGATATGGGTCGACTTTTAGTCATCCAATATGATTTTGGCAGGTGTTAGGGTAATTTTATAATCTTATATTTACCCTTAATTACCCAATTTACATTTAACTATGGTAAATAAAATTTACCGTAATTACTATTCATAATGCCCAAAAATAAAAAGTAGTCTATTAACATAATTTGGGCTGACTGATTCCAAATATGGAATCCATTTTTCAAAATTCAAAACACATAAGTTTCATTAATTAATTTAAAATAAATCCCATTGTTAAGAAAACAGGTTTTAGAAGTTAAAACATTGCCAAAGATTGAAATGCTTTTACCTATGAATCCAATGTGAAATTAATGCTAATGACATAAATTATATTAAATGGTAAAAATATATTCTATTTATACTTTAAAACCATTAAATATTATAATTTAACCATATAAATTATCTCAATGGAAAAAGTTTCTTTTAATTAAAAATTAGCGTATTTTTACTATTCCTCAAAATATGAAAGTTATCAGAAAAATATCAAAAATATATCCAAAGTAAATTTTTATATCCTGATTCAAAAAAAGAATTTTATTTTGTCAAATTGAACTTATAAACGTGTCAAAAACTAGATATAATGTGGGTGCGACATCAAAAGGCGGCAAAACTGCATTTTTTGTAAAATACTTCTTTTATAAAAAAAACTGATTTTGTTTTCATACCTCATTCTAGAAAATGTATAAGATGAATTAAAATGTTATAAAATTCAAAATTCAGTTAATACTATTCATAACGGCTAGTTTTAATAATATTTTAATAGCATATCATTGTTTAGTGAAACTCGGTATTGCGTACGACGTAAGCTATCGAGGAAGGCCGCGGTTGCGTGTAAAGCAAGCCAAGCTAGTGTTGTGTGTAGTGAAAGATTCCTTTGATGGTTTATATAACATAAAAACAAAATACTTCTCATAAAAGTCTCGGGTGTTACATTCTACCCCCCTTAAAATGAATTTCTCCCTCAAAATTCGTCACTTTGTAACAAACAGATGAGGATACCTCTCCCTCATCATATCCTCAAGCTCCCATGTAGCTTCTTCTAATTGGTGGTTCCTCCATAAAACTTTCACCAAGAGAGTGGTCTTGTTCCATAGGACTTTTTCGCTACGATCCAGAATCTCTATCGGTTGTTCTTCATAAGAAAGATCTTGCTTTTGCGGTACAACTTCTGAGCTGAGTACATGTGAAGGATCAGGTATGTACTTTCTCAGGAGAGATACATGGAACACATCGTGAACCTGAGAGAGATTCGGTGGAAGCGCCAATCGGTAAGATACCTTCCCAACACGATCCAGAATTTCAAAAGGACTGATATATCTAGGGCTCAACTTTCCCTTCTTTTCAAATCTCATGACCCTCTTCCAGGGAGATATTCGTAAGAACACTTTATCACCCACTTCAAAATCTAGGTCTTTTCTTCGGTTGTCGGCATAATTTTTTTGTCGACTCTGAGCTGATCTTATGTGTTGTTGAATAGATCTGACCTTTTCTGCCATCTCATCAACAAGATCAGGTCCTAATAGCTTTCTTTCCCCAACTTCATCCCAGCAAGTTGGAGTCCTACATTTCTTTCCATAGAGAACTTCATAAGGAGCCATCTGAATACTGGAGTGAAAGCTATTATTATAAGAAAATTCCCCCAAAGGTAGGTGTTGATCCCAACCACCTTTGAAATTTATATAGAAAGCTCTCAACATATCTTCTAGAGTTTGAATTTTCCTCTCAGACTGACCATCTGTCTAAGGATGATAAGCAGTGCTGAAACTCAACTCTGTATCCAGAGTATGCTGAAGACTTTGCCAGAACATTGAGGTAATCCTCAGATCCCGATCAGATATAATAGAAAGTGGTACTCCATGCAATATTAACACTTCCTTTACATATATCCTGGAAAGCTGATCTAGAGATAAATCCTCTCTAATAGCAATGAAGTGTGCATACTTTGTAAGACGATCAACTATGACCCAGATATCATTATTGCCTTTGGATGTTTTAGGAAGTCCAGTGGCAAAGTCCATAGTGATGTTTTTCCCATTTCCATTCTGGTATGGGTAATGGTTGTAACATACCCTTAGACTTCTGTCTCTCAGCTTTAACTTGATGACAAACCAAGAATCGAGAGACATATTCAGCAATATCTCTTTTCATGCCATCCCACCAGAAGTACTCTTTCTGGTCCCTATACATCATAGTGCTTCCAGGATGAATAGATAATGAATAAATATGAGCCTCATCTAGCAGCTCCTTATTTAATTCGGGGATGGGAGGAACAAAAACCCGATTCCTGAACTTTATTATCCCATCACAATCAAGGTTGAATTCAGAAACATTTCTCACCTTCTTTTGTAACACGACATCTTCTTTCTGTGTCTCTTTAATCTTCACACATATAGATGGTTGAACATTCATTTGAGAAAGATACAATTTTTCCCATTTCATTATAATTCCAAGATCCATCCTTTATAAATCCATAAATATTGGATCTTTTGTGATCCTCATCATGGATAAGCTAGCATGGTCTTGTCGACTTAATGCATCTGCCACCTTGTTTGCCTTCCCAGGGTGGTAATGAATTGAGAAGTCGTAATCCTTAATCAGCTCAAACCATCTTCTTTGGCGCATATTCAACTCCTTTTGTGTGAAAATATACTTTAAACTTATATGATGAGTATAAATGTCACACTTTTCTCCATAAAGATAATGCCTCCAAATATTTAATGCAAAGATTACCGCATCTAACTCCAAATCACGCGTTGGATAATTTTGCTCATGGATTTTCAATTGTCGTGAGGCATAATCTATCACCATATCATTTTTCATGAGAACACACCCCAATCCCTTCATGGATGCATCACTATAGATCACAAACCTTTCTCCACTACAAGGTAGTGTGAGTACAGGTGCATTGGATAACCTTCTTTTCAACTCCTTGAAATTCTGTTCACATTCCTCTGTCCAAACAAACTTAAATCCTTTTCGAGTTAACTTGGTGAGTGGATTAGATAATCGTGAAAAATCTTCACAAAATGTCGATAATATCTAGCCAAACCAAGAAAACTTTGGATCTCAGTTACTGTTGTTGGTCTTGACCATCTTTCGATAACCTCTGTTTTTGCTGGATCCACAGATATCCCCTCTTTTGAGATTATGTGACCCAAAAATGCAACTTTTTGAAGCCAAAATTCACACTTGGTAAATTTGGCATAAAGCCTCTCCTTTCTCAGGGTCTTCAATATAATTCTCAAGTGATCCTCATGTTCTTCCTTGCTCTTTGAATAGACAAGAATATCGTCTATAAAGACTTCCACAAACTGATCAAGATAGTCTCTAAAGACTCTATTCATCAGATCCATGAAGATAGCAGGGGCATTAGTAAGACCAAATGGCATCACTATAAATTCATAGTGTCCATACCTTGTATGGAAAGTCGTCTTTGGTATATCCTCCATTTTGACCCTTAATTGATGATACCCGGAACGAAGGTCAATCTTGGAAAAGTATTGAGTGTTGGAACCACTTTGTGTATAGGATTGTATTTTTTGTCAATAGTTGTCAATGGAATATCAAAATGAAGGAGATCATGAAGTACTCCGATGAAGTAGAGGAGTAGTGATTCAGACGATTGTTGTGCTGATCGTAAGTTCAAAGAACATGTGTCAAAGGTGATACATTGTTTACAACATTGATGAATGTGAGGAGTAATCCATCCAAGGATGATTAAAGAAGGATGGTGTTTTGATGAAGACCATGCAATTACTCATGATTGTGTGAGAACCATGCTAGAGACTTCTTGACGGATTGAATCACATGGTTTGCATGAAGTTGATCATGACAGTTGATGAAGGAGGCAATGTGCCAATGAGTTGACTTATGAAATGGCCATGCACATCACATTGTCATAGAGGATTATGGTACTAAAGCTGTTCCTTCAAAGAATACATATCACCAGAGTGGAGTTTGTGATAAAAGCAAAAGAGTTGCTGAAGGATACAGATCACCAAGAAGAAGTGTTGTTGAGGTGATCGTGCTTGTCGAAAAAGCAAACAAACGACATACAAGTTTGTTGACAAAGGAGATTCCATGGTGACATGTTGAGTTCCAGAGTTGTGGTCAACGATCTATGTTTGATTCAAGAACTTTGACAGAGGAATGGATGATCTGGAGGCGGTACAAAAAGAGCAGATACAAGGTGGCGCCGTTTTCCAGTGTTTGCCAAATTTCAGGGCCTCAAAATCGACAAATGAAGAAGTGTGATTTTGGCAAAGGGACTTGCGCGCCATACTCTTGGAGGATAGGAAACTTGCGCGCCATATGTTTTTGAAGATCAGAGGATCAAAATATGGCAAAGGCATTAGGGTCGTTCAAGTGTTGGTTAAGTCGCGCAAGTGGACTTGCGCGACATCACCTACAAAGAGTGGAACTTGCGCGTCTATGGTTTTTCGAGATCAGAAGATCAAAATTTGACAAAGGCAAGAGGGTCGCGCAAGTGTTGGTTAAGTCGCGCAAGTGGACTTACGCGCCAAGGAGAAACTTGCGCGCCGCCGCGCAAGGGGTCCAGTTTGCCTATAAATACTGGACCACCCCTCCTCATTTCCAACGGAGCTCAAGACTTTGAGATTGTTCGAGCTCTCGCCGCGCAGGTGGTTGAGCCGCGCAAGTGGTAGTTTGGTCGCGCAAGTAGAGGTTGCGCGCCAACTGATGGTTGAGAGCCCTAGGTGATTTGGGCAAGGAAGGAAGTGAGTCGCGCAGGTTTGAAGTTCAAGAAGGCAGTGTCGCGCAGGTGCTTCAGTGACACTTGCGCGCCAGTTTAGACTTGCGCGCCTGAGACTTGCGCGCCGCCGGGAGGCTTGCGCGCCGGGCTTGAAAAGGAGGCCCAGACACTGTTGAAGCACGCCCGCCTTTCTGGAGCTGCACAAGAGCTAATGATTGCCTGATACTTACGGTGCAAAGCGAGGTTGAAGAAGAAATCTAAATGATACATGCATGATCTCATGCATACATGGTGAATTGATTCTGACAAATGCCGAGTAAGCTGAACATCATTTATTGAGCAATCACATCAGTGATTGTGATTCAGGAAAACGAAGACAAGGGGATCGAGTGCATTCATTCATTGCACTAAAGAAGAAGGATTGAACTAAAAGAAGCATCAAATCTGAACTCTGATGCAAGCAACGTCTCATGCTGAACAGGAGACGAAGAACTTCAATGCACACTTATTGAAGAGACCTTCACGTCTATAAACTGAGTGGGACTTCACCAACGGCAGAGAGCCAGGGGGAGTCAACGGGAGTGACCCGAGGGACGCAATGAGCTATCCCTGAACATTTGTAAAGGCAGTGAGCCTGGGACAGAGTGTCTGTACCCGAACACTTGTAATCCGCAGCTAGTGAAGCATAGTGGATTTAGGTACGACCGACAACCTGTCGGCGTATGCTCCTTGGACGTAGCCCTTAGTGGTGAACCAAGTAAAAATAGCTGTGTCATCTCTCTGCATGTGAATGTTTAATTGCTGTTCATATCCATCATACAGGTTTAAGTAGTTCCTACCAACGTGGGAACAAGATCCACAACTTTAAGAAGAAAAAGTTGTCACCCTGATTCACCCCTCCCCTCTCAGGGTGTCCCGGGGTCCTACATTGAGCTCCTCGTAGTTGGTCAAATAAGTCATCAATGCACAGGAGAGGATATTTGTTCTTGATAGTGATCTTGTTAGGTTCTTGATAATCAATGCAGAGTCTCATTGATCCATCTTTCTTCTTAACAAACAGAACAGGTGCTCCCCAAGGTGATGCACTAGGGAGTATGAATCCCTTATCAATATTCTCTTGGAGTTGCTTCTTCAATTTCTGAAACTCAATCGGGGCCATTCTATAAGGTGTCTTTGAAATAGGAAAAGCACCCAGTACGAGTTCTACTGAAAACTCGACTTCACGATTTGGTGGAAGACCCGACAATTACTCCAGAAAGACATCATCAGACTCCCGTACAATCGGAATATTCTTATTCGTGAGTTTCTCACCAACCATTTGAGATAAATAACCATCATTTAGTGGAATAAAGACCCATAAGATGGAAGAATTTTCCACTGGAAGGTTATGTTCATCATTGCATCGATAGACGATCATAGATTGATCTGGAATATGAAATGTGACTTCCCTAATTTGGCAATTGATATGAGCTCCATATAAAGAAAGACAATCCATGCTAAGAATCACATCAAATTCCACTATAGGAAGGATCACAAGATTTGCAGGAAGCACTTTACCACAAACTTCAATCGGAGAAGAATTGTAAACTTTTGATGCGACTGTTGTGCCATTAGGAGTTGTCACAGCCAACTCAACATCTAATTGTTGAGGTAATACGACGATACCCTTACAAAATTCTTCAGAAATAAAAGAGTGGGTGGATCTAGAATCAAATAAAACATTTTCTACTTTAGAGTGGATGGTAAGTGTACCTCTCACCACTTCGTTGTCGTACTCCACATTGCCGATAGTAATTGCATGCGACTTTCCTTTGTCTTTGGCCTTAAGAGTTTGTTGATGTCGATCATCATCATCAACCCTTGTATTTGGGAATTGATTTGCATAATGACCCATCTCCTTGAACTTGAAACATTGAAGTGTAGTCGGTTCATTCTGTGTATCCCCTCCTTTGTTTGCATCATTAGACATCTTCTTCCCATTATTTCGACATTCAATTGCCCGATGACCTTCTTTTCCACACTTATAAAATTTTCTTGTCCCCTTAAGACAATTTCCTCAATGTTTCTTTCCACACTTTGAGTATAAGGGAAAACTCATCTTCTTTTCAGTGTGGTCTTTAGATTTTCCTTTGAATTCCATTTTCCTCTTCTTATCAAACCCATGTGACTGATGGGTTACACCAATCTCCATCTCAACCTTGAGAGCACATCGAACAATTTCCTCGTAGCTATTGAAGTCCCTTATGGCTAACGCCCTTCGAAGACTTGGTTTTAAGCCACTAAAGAATCAATCGATCTTACTCTCACGTTGGATAATAATTCCAGAAGCGTACCATTCAAGTCTTGTAATATTTGCTTCGTAGGTACCAACAGATTCATCATCCTTTTGATTTAGTTCAAGAAACCCCTTCTCCATATTTGTTCGAAGAATACGAGGGAAATACTTATTGAAAAATAAGTTCTTGAACTCATCCCATTCCATGGACTCAATTTCATCCCTTTGCCTCGTATTCCTAATAAGATTACACCATTGATCAGCATCAAATTCCAAACGATACACTGCTAAGATGAATTTATCATGTTCAGAGCATTGAAGAACTGAAAATATCTTTTCAGTGGTAATGATCTATTGTTCAACCACTAATGGATCAGAAGACCCGCTGAATGAAGGTGGACGCTACCTCCTGAAGGATTCAACAGAATGTTGCTCCTTCCTTTGCTCATTTGGAAGTCTTGCATGATTCATAGCTTGAGAATGTTGTGTGAGCATGGCTAAAAGATTTTTCATTCCAGCTCCCATAACGTTTGGTTGCTCAGGGGGACAATCATTGCATTGCCCGTCGCATTCCGCATTAACACGGTTCCTTTGGGTTCCAGCCATTGACTAAAACCAAGAATACTAGTGCGAGCAACACCAATTATAATAGGAAAACCACATAATCAAGAATAAAATTTCACACTTAAGGTCTTATCATAGGTTGTTCATGGCCATTTCTAAAACACTAAGATTGTGTTCTATGCTTAGACATATCCTTAGGTTTCTTACTAAGGCTTTCACATCCTAGTTTCCAAAGGTTGACTATACCTTTCCTCTGATACCAAATATAGCGACCCGAAGCTTGACTTACACGGTTAATACTTCAAAATTGAAGCATACTTATTACAACATATAACAAAACCATGAAAGGACCGTATAGGTATAATGTCTTTAAAAACTGGGAAACATAAACAACTGGTTCATAAAGCATCTACACTGTCTCCCATTTATTTCATCATATCTATAGTCCCTTTTTGGCATATATTACTTAATAACCTTCTTCCTGACCAGGGGATAGAAAAAATAAAAAAGGGTGAGCTCAAATGCTCAGTAAGGGTAAACAAAAGAAATATCAATCACATCAAATTCATAAGAACATAACATTTTGGAAATCTTACCCTGCAAAAGAGATCATAATTTCATAACATGGGATAAATCATGGTAGTGAAATGTAATCCCAAAAATCATAACTTAAAACATGAAACTTTTTGGCATACACACATATTCATAGAGAATCATTTCTTATTAGTCAAGAATCATTTCCAAAACTATCTTAGTGGACAAAGTCCATTTCTGAACCGAGTTCACTCCTCATTTCAGTCCTATTTCACTGAACCAGTTTAACCTACCGTTCCAGCCATGTCTATCTCATGAGATATAAAATATTTAACCAATTCATTGAAGGGAGATATAGGTCCCACCCATCTCATAATGATACCATTCTTATGTGTGCCACAAAATCATAAACCATACATCATAGCATAACCCATGTAAAAAAATTGGAATCTTAAACATCATGACATCATAAAACAATTCATATAAGAAAAAGGAATTAATAAAAATATTTCCATCACAACATAATCAAATCAATGTAATAATAGGGATATAAACAGAACCCTATATTATCTTAGATGGAAAATAATTTTGATAAAACACTTGAACTCCATTCTTGAGGAAAATATCCTTTCTACTTCAAAAACATTTTTCGTTTCTTAACATGTCATACAATTTTAAACTAAAAGAATTTGATTAAAAATAAACTTAAAAACTTGTAATGGAATATTCTTGGAAATAATGTTTTAAAAATCCATTCATGCCGTATAAGTTAAAAAACATTCTTCTCGTACTTTTGTCAGAAAAGTCAAAAAGTACCTCGTACGAAAAACGACAAAAGATTCCTTTCATATCTTTTACTAAAAACTCACCGAAGGTAAAATTATATTTAAACAATTTTAGGAGGATATAAATAATATTACATATTAAGGAAACTGGATGTGGATGATAAATATTCCCCAGTAAATTTTGAATTATAAACAATCTCAGATGAAAATTGAGATTGCGAGATTGTCCCTTACCTTAGGTCCGATTTGCTTCATAAGTGTCCGAAAATCCTATATAATGATTTAAAAAATGTTATTAACTTCTTAAAGAATCATAATTATTGTTATGATATCATATATGGTCATATTCTTAGCTTCTTATTAGTAATATTTCATTACTACTTGTTATTCGGGTGTTTATTACTTTTTGTTCTTATGCATGTTTTGTCGAATAAATTCTTATTCTTCTCTTTAGGTTATAGATAACCCATTTCCAGAATGGTATTAGTGTACTATATATTATATTTATTCATTCAATTCATTTATATAATCATTATTCAATTAAGATCATGTAGAACGAATCACATCACATCGTGGAGACGGTATTCCGTACGTACGCACGAGCGATGATATCGTTCCCATGATCGTGGAATTGTATTGGAGTGTATGTATACTATTTCAGAATCAATACCACTTTAAAATAATCATATATAGTTATTTATTTGCACCATTATACCCATCCAAGTAAGGTGGTGATGGAAAATAGATTACACCACGACGTGGTGACGATATTCCGTACGTACGCATGCGTGGTGATTTCATTTTCCGTAGGATGGATAGATGGTGAAATAGGGTTGTTTCATACTTATAATAACATATCCGTATATGAGTGATAATAATGTTATTAATTCATAATGAAACAACTAAATAAGAATAAGTTTAAGAAGAAATAAAGTTGAAAGAATCAGTAACGGACATTACCTCTTCTTTGAAGCACCTCTTTGAGACCTCCTCTTAGGGCACTACAATTGGTCTTTGAAGAAGACCAGGACCTATAGGATGTTTCTAGGGAAGTGGGGAAGTGAAATGGGCAGGGATTGTCTGAGTTTGAAGGCTCAAATTGGTGTGAGGAGTAGTGGGAGGAGGTTCCCTTTTATAAGGGTGGAGAGGGGCACCTTTGGAAATATAAGAAATATTAGTTTATATTAAATCCCAACCCCACTTAAAAACTTCAAAAATGACTCATATCCAAATATTAGATGATATAGGATTGTAATCTCATCAACCAATAAAATTTAGACATGTTAGGAATTTATTTTAAACATTATCAACTTGATTTATCCTTATTTATCAATTTAATTTTATTTGTGGTAATAATATTCTAAATTTTAAATTATTATAAATAATTACATATGTGCTGTGAATTTTCCATAATTTGACACTTTATGACATTGTCGACCATATAAAATTTAATTTATAATTTTTAAATATTTTTGTGATTTTTAAACAATTTTATAAAATGTTATTTTTATAAAATAAAAATAGTGTCAATTTTAATACTATTCATTTATTTGAATTTAAATAAAATATATAAAGAATATATGTTTGAACTAAAAGCTTTAATAGATTCATAAAATTTAATATGTATCTAGAAAATTAGTGGAGAACATTAAATAGTTCATATAATATTTATTTTAATATTTTTAAAACCATTTATTTTATATTTTAATTTATAAAATAATTTCAACATCACTATTGTGTCATAATTAATGATAATTATATAATTCTTAAAAATTATAAATAAAATCCTATGATGTGTATAATTTTATTAGATTTCTGGAGACTATTCATGTTCGAAGTTTCATTAAGTTTATCACTAATTTTAAATTATTATACTTATAAGATTTAAGAAAGTGACATGTTGTCACATTCTTTGGTTTTAATAATAATTAAATTATGTTCATAGAAAAAATTCCATTAAATGAATCTAATCTGACCCTTAGGTGATATGGGTCGACTTTTAGTCATCCAATAGGATTTTGGAAGGTGTTAGGGTAATTTTATAATCTTATATTTACCCTTAATTACCTAATTTACATTTAACTATGGTAAATAAAATTTACCGTAATTACTATTCATAATGCCAAAAAATAAAAAGTAGCCTATTAACATAATTTGGACCCAATGATTTCAAATATGGAATCCATTTTTCAAAATTCAAAACACATAAGTTGTAGTAATTAATTTAAAATAAATCTCATTGTTAAGAAAAAGAGTTTTAGAAGTTAAAACATTGCCAAAGATTTAAATGTTTTTACCTATGAATTCAATGTGAAATTAATTATAATGACATACATTATATTAAATGGTAAAAATATATTCTATTTATACTTTAAAACCATTCAATATTATAATTTAACCATATAAATTATCTCAATGGAAAAAGTTGTTTTTAATTAAAAATTAGCGTATTTTTACTATTCATCAAAATATGAAAGTTATCAGAAAAATATCAAAAATTTATCCAAAGTAAATTTTTATATCCTGATTCAAAATAAGAATTTTATTTTGTCAAATTGAACTTATAAATGTGTCAAAAACTAGTTTTAATGTGGGTGCTCCATCAAAAGGCGGCAAAACTACATTTTTTGAAAAATATATCTTTTATCCAAAAAAACTGATTTTGTTTTCATACCTCATTCTAGAAAATGTATAAGATGAATTAAAATGTTATAAAATTAAAAATTTAGTTAATACTATTAATAATGGCTAGTTTTAATAATATTTTAATAGCATATCGTTGTTTAGTGAAACTCGGTATTACGTACGACACAAGCTATCGAGAAAGGCCGCGGTTGCGTGTAAAGCAAGCCAATCTAGTGTTGTGTGTAGTAAAAGATTCCTTTGATGATTTATATAACATAAAAACAAAAAATTTCTCATAAAAGTCTTGGGTGTTACACAAGCTATTATAATTTTACTACCTCAGTTAACAGTCCATTTTTTTAATTTGGGGAATATTTAAAATAAGATTTTTAATAGAAATTTTTATAGGAACTCAATTCTCCGTCACTTGAGTATCTTAATCTGAAAAAAATTTGGTATCAGAGGTTGTCTTCAAGTTTCTATTTTTGATATTGTTAAATTTATTTTAAGACCTTGTTGAAATGTGGTTTCTGTTTAATTTTAAAGATCATTAAATTTAGGTCAGTTCTAAATTTCTATTTCCTTAAAAAAATTTCATTATCATCGATAATATATTGGAATGTTCTACTACCAATAGACATCAATTATTTAGTGAAACATATTATTCTCAATGGATAATGAAAATGAAAATTCACATTGAAGGTATGTGTTTTGTGATTTAGTATTCAATTATAGATGAATATACAGTTATTGATTCTGATAGAAATACTTGGGATGAAGAAAATATGTCTTCTTATAAAAATAATTTCAAATACATGAATACCCTTTACTTTTCTTTAGGAGATGAAAAGTTTAATAGAATTTCTGCATGTAAAATAGCCCATAAAATTTGGGACAATTTACCTATTTCACATGAAGGAACCTATATTTTTAAGGAAATGAGACTTTAAAAATATAATATTAAATATGATAACTTCAAAATGAATCCTAATGAGCAAATTTTTAATATGTATCGCAGGTTAAATGAAAATTTTACCACCCTAATCTCTTTGGGAAGGGATGTTACAACCAAGGAGAAAATTATGAGAATACTCAGATGCATACCAGACGAATGGAGAGGGAATACGGTATCAAATAGAGAATCATGTGACATCAACAAGTTTATAGTAAAAAAGTTGATTGGGAAACTAATGATGTATGAGTAATAATTAATGGTCAACAAAGAAGAAGATAATGAACTAAATAGAAATTCAGTGTCTTTCAAAACCACTACATCCGGAACTAATGAAACAAAATGGATAAAAACTCATTCTAAAAGTACATGTAATGAATTTTCATTATTAGATAGTGATGAATAAATGGATCAATTATCTATAAGGTTTAAGAAGTATTATAGGAGGAAAAAATTCATCCGTAAGCCCATAAATAAAGTTAAATATGGAAATAAGGGTAACTGTAAAAAGGATTAGAAGAAAGGTGATAGTTCCAATGAAATATTTTGTCATGAATATAAGGGAAATGGAATGTAAAGGATGATTTTTCCAAGCTAAAATATAATAATTGATATGAGAAAAAGTTAGAAATTAAAAAAAATGATGGTAACATGAAGTGATTATATGGATAACTCATGTGACTTAGAATATTCACATGATGAAAAGTCTGACAAAAACAATATGTGTTTCAGGAAAAACACATCAGAGGTATCTCTTGAGTCTCTTGTACAAAATTATTATTATTATAGAGAATAAAAAGATTTTAAAAATATGACTAATGATGAAATGGTTGAATAATGAAAAATTCTTGAAGATACATGAGGTTTTTTAAAAGATAAATATAAATTTTTAGTGAAAAAAAATTCTCTCAAAACTAATATTAAATATGATCTTACTATAAAAAAAAAGAATGATCAATTATTGAATGAAATTATTGAACGTCTATTATCTAATAAGTAATTGAAAAAGTAATTAAAGAAGTTTATGAAAGGACTGAATTATATAACATAAAATCATTGTAAAAAAGTAGCTCATAGGTATACTACAAGAATATGATATAATCTTATAAAAATAAACTTTGTTGTAAAATCAAGAAATACAAATTTTGAGCCTATAACTAATAAATATTTTGCATGTTTTAGTACTAGGAACTGATTTTCCGCTTCTAGTTTCTTAAGACTGAAGAGAGTTTATTTTTCAAATTATTTACAACTTCCTTATAAGAAACCCATGTAGTAATTATGCATTCCTAAAGAAATTATTTCTAATGTTTATGGAACTAAGAAAATATTGGTACCAAAACCTTCTATGGATTGATCCTTATATAGGAATTTTTTTGAAGAGATCCTTTAAAAGTATATGTTCATTGGATAGAGTATGTTCATGAAATTGGATAAAATATTAGTAATGATTCAAGAATATGGTAAATATTGATGGTTGACTTTTCACCATTGGTGACAATGCTAATGGAAAAATAATAGTCCTTAGCCTGATTGGTATCTCTACCTAAATATTAATTTCTAATGTACTTTTTGATGATGGATATAATGTGCTTAGAATTTCACAATTGCATGATGATGGTTTTGATGTTAAATTTGGAAATAATTATTTCAATGTTTTTAATTATATGAATGCATTAGTATTATCATCTTTTAGAAATGAAAACATTTATATTGCAAAATTAGATTCATCAGTTTGTAAAAATGTTTCATATTAAGTGTATTTCACATAGAGTCTTGGATTTGGCATAGAAATATAATACACTACAATATACATTCCCATAGAATGAATACTAGAAAATTCTTATTCAACGATCTACCCAAACTTGAGTTTCCAATAGAGAATGTCTGTAATCCTTATCACAAGGGTAAATATCACAAAAATCTCTTTGAAACCATAGAAATAAGATTCAACATCTCAACCTCTTCAATTGGTTCACATGGATTTGTTTAGACCATCTAGAGTTTCATGTCTTAATGAGAATAACTATGGCTATGTTCATGAAGATGAATACTCTAGATATACATGGACATTTTACATAGATAAAAAAATTGAAGATTATTCTAATTATACCATGTATGCTAGGACTGTAGAAAATATTATTGGTTTTATAATTAAATCCTTAAAAGAAAAAATTGTAGTGAGTTTTAAACCCAAGAGTATTAATAATTTTTCTTACAAAATGGATATTTTTATAACATCTCTTCTCCTAGAAAACTGCAACAAAATTGTGTTGTGGAAAGAAGGAATAAAACCTTACAAGAAATATCTAGAATAATGATAATTGTATATAACCTACCTATGTACTTTTATGTTAAGGATATGAATACATATAGTGATATAATCAATAGATCCTTGATTAGACATATCTTTAAAATAACCCCTAATGCGTTGTGGTTCTATAGAAATCCCAAAATTAATTACTTCATTGTTTTTGGTTGAAAAGACAATATTCATAAAACTAAGGATAATATGGAAAAAATTTCATACCAAAGTGATACAGGAATTTTCATAGGTTACTCTATATCTACTAAAGCCTATATCTTATTCTATAGGAGAACCAAATGTGTGGAAATATCTTTACATGTCAAATTTGATGAAACACATCCACATGAATATAAGACCTCCCTGGAATACCTTGAGAATGATATGTCAAATCTAGACATGAATGTGAAATCCTTTGACCATGCTGTCAATAAATCGATAAAAATCATATAGTTCTGAAAATTTTACAGATTATTGCCATAATGACCCAGAACCTATTGAAGAACTTGATGTCATAGGTCCCTCTTTCTCTAGATGTATTAGAACCTTTATGATCCACCCTTTACAGGATATAGGTGAAGATTTTTATTATGGATCATAAACTAGATCTTCTCTAAGAAATCATGTTGAACATCAAGATTTATTGTCATAGCTTGATCCTAAGAACATCTATGAGGTAATCAATGATGAATATTGGGTGGTGGTTATTCAAGAATAATTAAATTTGTATGAAAGAAATAAAGCCTAAAAACTTGTAGATATACCAAAAGACATCTTGAACAAAGGAACTAAATGGGTGTTTTGAAATTATGTTGATGAATCTTGTACCATATTAAGAAATAAATCTACATTGATTGCTCATTGTTAATGTCATGATGACATGATTTTCTATGGAGAAACTTTATCAATAGTTTCAAAAAATTAATCCATTACAATATTTATTACATATGAAGCACATTTTAATTACAAACATTATCAAATGGATGTCAAGTTTTCATTTCTATAAGGGTATATAGTTGAGTATGTTTTTATTGAACAACCTCCTAGTTTTACAAGCCCTCATTTTAAAAATACAGTTTTCAAATTATCAATGATTTTGTATGGTTTAATGCAACATCCTAGAGCATTGTATGACATGCTCAACACATTTCTTATTTCTAAATTTTTTACATAATATATTTTTAATCTTACAGTTTTTATAAAACGAATTTTTAAAGATGTTTTGGTTGTTCGATACTACTTCGATGATATTATTTTTGGATATTCAATAAATATTTATGTGTTTATTTTTAAATGATAATGAAAATCAAATTTGAAATGAGTTCGATGGGTGAACTGAAATTGTTTATTGTATTTGAAATATTTTAAAATAAGGAAGGCATTATTTAAAATCAATGTAAATATACTAAAGATCTTCTAAAACGTTTTAGTTTAGATAATACTAAATACTGTGATACTCTATTGAGTACAACCTATGAGTTGGATTTTGATGAGACTGGTAAATCTGTTGATCAGAACACTTACCAAGTATTGATCGGAAGTTTACTCTACATAACATCTAGTAGGACTAATATTATATTTAGTGTGTGTATGTGTTGTCATTTTCAAGAATATCCTAAATAGTCACATATTATTTCAATGAAATGGATTTTCAAATACCTATAACATACTACCATCATTGGACTATTATATCCAAGATTAAAATCTTTTGACTTAGATAGCTATTCTGATACTTATTTTGGTGGTTGTTAATTATATAAAAAAATCACCTCTAAAACATGTCACTTTTTGGGCAAGTCACCAGTTTCATGGTGTAATAAAAAGAAAAATTATGTTGTATTATCTACAGCTAAAGGTGAATACATAGCTATTGGTAGATGTTGTGATCAGATTTTGTGGATGAAACACACTTTTCTAGACTATGTATATCAATTCGGGCATGTCCCTATAAATTATGATAACAGAAGAGTTATAAACATATCAACAAAATATTTTTTCTCATTCTAGAAAAAATTATATTTATGTAAGGCATTACATTTTGAGAGATGATTATCAAAAATGTGATAATACTTTAGAATTCATTGGCACATTACATAATTTTGCTAACATTTTCACTAACCCATTATATTCTAAAAGGATGAATTACATCATACATGAATAGGGAATGATTAATCATGAGTGAACACTTTACTATCCCAGTTTATTGTCTGAGTATTACTATCTAAGTTAACTATATCAGGATTACTATCTCAAGATTGATAACTTTGTTTAATATCTCAGGATTACTATCTCTGTTTACTATCTCCAGATTGCTGTCTCATCCTACTATCTCATAGCTTTTTGTCTTATGTTTGATGTCTCACAAGTTAGGATCAAATTTTTTGGAGTCACATCATAATGCTAAAACTATGAATGCATGTACCAGTATCATTGTATTATTAAGAATTTCATTTTAAATATTTAATTTTGTATCTCTTTTATTATTTATATTATCCATATTTTTGTTTTTATAACGTTTGGACTCCCTAAATGATAAATACATATCACTTCACATCTCTCTAGCTTACTTATATAGAAATCGAAACCCTATGTCTCTCTCGAATTGCATGGCCTCCTTCCCATTCTTCACAAGACAATGCAGAATTCCCAAAATTAAGCGTCCATCCATATAGACTCTTGAGAAGTGTAGATCTTAGAATAATTTGTAGAAGGATCCTATTGTAGTTCCCATGATTCTGCTGAACCTAAGTCTTGGAGATCAAAATTTCATGAATGAAAAGGAAATTTATACAAAGTTGATCTTAACTAATAAGTCTCTCATTGTAAGAGTTATGAAAGAACATGGTCAGTTGAATTGGATTACCAAAGAGAAAAAACCCATCTACCCAATGATTGTTTTTTATTTTTATATGTATTTCGAGTTTAACATTAACTCGTAGAATGATTTTGTGGTAAGGATCTGGTTAAATTTTCAAATATTCACCTTTTCTTCATGATTATGGGATGCATGTCTATGAATACCCCATGATGGGATTTATGAGGACTTAAAGAGAAGTCCTCATCCACATTGTGATGTGTTTATCCTAGAAGAGGCACTGGGAAGCGTGCCTGGGAATAAGAAGAAAATTATGCCTATTTCTTTTGATCTTTTTGGGGATTCAAGGTTATTATTCATGTTTATTCAACATCTCAATTTTCCAAGGAAAGTTTATTTTACAACTCATATTTATCAAGATGAATTTTTGATCTATATTCTAAATAATGGAAAAAAAATTATGCATGTAAATTATACTTCCCATGTGTGATATGCTCAATACTACATCAATGTCCAATCCCTTTTCAATTTAAGGTACATTTCTGCTATTATTTTAGCTAACATTGTGTTTTTCACAGAATGAAGAACTGATTGAGGAATATGATTTATTTATCTCTATGGATTATTGTATTGGAATGAAAATAAGAATGAATCCATGGAAGTGATCATGGGTTGCGGATAATGATAGGTTGTATGAGGATTTTAATTCGATTGAAAATCCCTCATGACCTAAAGATGTCACTGATCCTATATTAGAGGAAGATGAGATGGTTGATTATTCAGATCAAGAAATAGATTGTGATTATATTGAAGGTTTTGTGGGAGTATCTCATGAGATATCAATTCTATCGAAAGGAGATGTTGATGCAAGTGGAAAAGATGAAGACACAACTAATGGAAGTGTTGTTGTAGAGGAAGAGCCTACTATTATGGAAGAGTGTGCAGCTGCTATGGAACAATATGAAGAACTAGTTGAAACTGAAGTAATCTTATCTATTGAGGAAATGATGGAATTGGCCTTTCATCTAGCTATAGATTGGGGTGACCCTAACAAAGCTTAAAATATGGGAACGAATAAAGAGACTGAGTCTCATAGTCATATCAGAGATTCACCTCTTGAGGGGTAGCATCACCCTATATTAGAAATGATCAACATCCAAATCTAATTTACCTAAGTTATGTTAATTAATGGTATATGTCTCCTAGTAATTGTGATGTGGATGATACCCAAGAGGCGTCAGTAGAAGTGATAGATCTTTCAACTGTGTTTCAGTTGAAACCCATATTTTCAAAAGAATCAATCGATATAAATTAATCTAAATCTATTTTAGTTCTTGTTTCTAAATCTGCTCAAGAATATTATGATTTTTATGTCAGAGTGATCTGAATGTGTTTGGAGAAACATTGTTGTATTGTTTTTAGAAACTCATGAATCATAACCTACACCTATGACCAATCTAAGTGAAATAGATGTTGCTTTTCTACTATATAAAATCATTCAGAAGATCAAACTGAATATGCTTTATGATATTTATGATGTTCGGGTTGAGAAAAAGCTTTTGAGTGATGAGGTGATATCTCTAAAATATATGGTTGATGATGCGAAGAAAGCCCTGAAAACTGTTCATGCCCTTGATTCTAATTTTAGTGAAGATGATGAAGATATGATTCCAAAGAAGTATGTATCTATGATTTAACCAAAGATGATTACTTTGTATGAAAATCTCGTTGACAACAATAAAATGATCTCCAATGAGATCTGTGCACTTGAGTTTGAACTAAAATAGATGATTGTTGAATATAGAGGCAATTTAAAATTTTTTATAAATCATCTTAAGACTCTCACATCAGTTGTTTCAAATACATCTTCCTCTGGACAACCATCTCATCTAATGGATAGTGACTTGATCTGATCAAATTTTCGAGAAGTGATTTGGTCAGTGTTGAGTGGTGTTGATAAGGAATGTCTCTCAGCTATCATCAAGAATAGTGACCATGTTCTTGATTTTTTGAGGATCTTTTAAAAATATTTCCACTGATGCTAAAGAATAAATCACTATGAAAATGGACACATACTTTAAGATAATTTATTATAAGCATGAGTTGACTAATCACTTCAAGTATCATGTGGGGAATTCGATGATACTCTAGTCACTCAAGACTTAAATGATCAAGTGAATATGATCAAGGAAATGACACACAATCATGAGATGTTTCTGGAAAACAAGGATGAATTTGAGAAGACCATGCAGTATGGTGGATATATCATCACGAACATTATCAACCTCTTGATACCTTATCTCCATGTTTAGAGTACTAGAATTTTGGCACCTACAACTGCTCCTTTGAGGCCTAGTCTATATTCTGATACCTATCCCTATTCCTCCACCTCTTTTTCTCCAGTGACTATGTATGTTGTTCAGGATTTGAGCCTGATTAGACCTTTCATTACTGACCATCCATTTCCTCATTCTTTAACAAGACCTACCCTTGCACCCCCTATCATTGAATGAGTGCCACTGCCTTCCCCATCCACCACTTCTACTAACTACACTTCTCCATCTCTTTATTCTTCATATTAAGTCTCTCATAAAATAAAATGAATGTATGATGAATCAATCAATATGTGAGTGATAGTTTTGATAGGGATATGTTGTATTTTATTTATTGATTGTAATATAATTTATCCTTTTCTTCAGTGGAATGTGGCCTACTATTGTTTCTTTTCATCTTTGTTTTTCTCTTTATCTCTACTCTCTTTTTGATAATCCTAAAAGGGGTAGAAATAATTAAGATTCAATAATGGGAGAATTCTAAACAAGAATTCTAAGGGGGAAAAATACTAAGGGGGAGAACTAATAACAAAAAAATACATTCTAAAAGAACTACCCTTTCTTCTATTTATTAAATATAGGATTTTAATATCATGATATGATAAGTAATATGTTTATTTCTTTATATCATATTTGTCTTAAAAATTCCATGATTTGTGATCATAAAAAATACGATCATTATTGGACTCCTCATTTTTCAATAATCAGAAATCAAGTTTGTAGATTGTTGGAAAACACATTTTTAATTCTCACAAATCATGGTTTATACTTTTAAAACTCATTTTTTTAATCTGTCATAAGGTCATGTTCAAAATCTCAAAAATTATATTTTAATCTTGTAAAATATGTTTAATCTTGTTCTATTATGATATTTTCTGATTATGTTGAATCTTAATCTATTCTGTGAATATTACTTCTTATGACAGCTTATAGAATTTTGACTATGTCTGTGAAACTGTAAGCTTTCTCCCGGTTCTATATTTTCACAATGTCTGTGACACCTAAACATTCTACAAATTCATGATTTTCATAAAGGACATGACCCCATTTCTTTGATACAATTTCCAAGACACCATAACAATACACCGTTCATAATTTTGACAAAGGACAGTACGCCGTTACCCGAGACACCATTTCCCTGACCCCATAACCATGTAACCAATTAGAGAATTCGTAAAGAACCAGACAACAAAACCATGCTTCTAGTTAAAGACCTCACTGTATCTATGGCACCATGACAATCTCACCATGATTGAGGTTCTGTGATTGCCTCACTGAAACTCTGACACCGTTACATACAAAACCATTTTTCCTGTCTTTTCAAATTATATTTAAAAGTTGTTTCTAAAGGTTGTATTTTAGTCATTCCATAATAATGATATAATTAATGATCTTTTTTAGTCATGTCATTAGTCAATATGAGGCATGAGGTGTAGAAATCATGCACCTTGTTAGCTCTAACACAAGAACCAGAAATTAAAGAAAGCGTGACACTCGAGGATAATATAGTGATAGTCGAATTCATAAAAAAGAGAGGAACACAATAAATTAATTAATACACCAGAGTAATAACTTTTTATTCTGGATGCCTATAAAAAAAATATGAACCTGGTATGAACCTTCTTGAAGGTATCTTTGTAGTAACTCAAAAGATAAGAAGAACAACATACTACACTAAACACTATAAAAATCAAATCATGACAATTGATTTTTAGAAGAGGACTCGAACAATGAATATAATAAATACAAAGAGTCTAAAGTTTCATTTGATGACACAAAAAGGCTTCTAAACTCCATCACATTACTTTTTCTCTATTGTGTACTAATTTATTACTCTTCCAGCAATGTGTGTATTTGTATTAAAAACACACACTATCTCCTGAACTGAACTAGAGGATACAAGAAATCCTTACTCTAATATCTTTCTACATCTTGTTTCACCTATGTATAACTATTTAAGAGGCCTTTTTTGACTTGGTTGTTAGTTTTTTTCACATAGAATAATGGTAGAGATCAAGTGACCTGGACAGTTTTGTGTACTGTTGTAAACCCCGATCTAGGGTGTAGATCAAATATTTTAATATATATTGAATGGTGGATGGTGATCAAAAATCCGAGTGGATTAGGTCTCATCTTGAGACTGAACCACTTTTTTTATCCACTATGCCTTTCTATTTAGTCTTTTGATATTTTAACTCATAATTTAGAATATGAAATTTTACTCTGATAATTAGTATTGGATAGTAGTTATAACTATTTTGACTTATTAGAGTAGTTTCAAATGTTGTATTAATATCTCATTTTGTTATGACTAATAATGAATCTATATTTTGACAAAATAATGGAATATCAAGCTAAAAGAATTTTACCTCTTTTGTTAACAGGCTAGTTTTATTTTTAATTTGGGGAATATTTTAAATAAGATTTGCAACAGAAATTTTTATAGGAACTCAATTCACATCCTATTGAGTATTCTACTCCGACTAATAGAAATGTTACAATATCATGATGAATTTTTTAATTGTCCTTAAAAATAGAGGAATGGAATATTTCATATGGGTTATTATTGATTAAAATACTAAGACTTCCAATTTTAACAATTGATAACGGTTTAACAGCAATATTTCTTTCACGTTGTTAAATTATTGATGTGATTATATGTTAATTTGTTCCTATATAGATTATATCTGACTATGGAATTTATATCAAGTTAATTTATTATATAATTATTTTGATCAAAATATAAAAAAAAGGTTAACTATAACATAAATTATTAATCTTATATAGATGGGTAGTTTTAAAGGAATAATTAAACATGGTAGAATATTCTAAAATTATGAACATTAATTTAAATTTAAATTGGTATTAAAACCCTTAATTAATCGATATACCTTATAATAATATATTCCATTAAAATATTCAAACAACATCATACAAGAAATTATATGGGAAGAAATGCTAAACCCCCTTTGTAGGGACACAACTAATGAATGCAAATTTTAATTGTTTAAAGTATTAAATGTTATTAAGAATATGGTAAAATAAATATAGCGATTTATCAGAGATATTAAGAGTCATAAAAAGATTTATATTAATAAATTATTAATTTAATTTTAACTTTAATTATAATTTATTTTGTTATAAGTATTCCAACATAGAATGTTATTTAAATACATTGGATGAAGGGAAATCTAAACCCATGGTACATTGGACTATCCAAAATATTTTACCACATTAGAGTTAGGTCCTATTGGATGGATTTAACATTCATCCATTTCAAATTACATTAAAAATTCCTATATATAAATTTTAGGTATGTAAAATTTCGATCTAAAAAATATACTAACTGCTAAAGGGGAACAATATGATCTTACTTGGCATATGAGGAAGAATCAATCATGATTCTTAATAATAGAAAACATGTACTACTAAACTTTATAATCAATATGGTAAAGGTTATATAGATTTAATGAATCTCTGGGAAGGTAACACGAGAGACGAAGGATAAAATGATGAAAAATTTTAAAATTTAGTTGTGATTTTAAGTAAAATTTAAATTATAATGTAAAAGTTTAACTATTTTAGAAGGTAGAATTTTAAAATCATGACCATTTCATAAAAAATAAAAAAATAAAACGTATAAAATAAATTAGTTATCAAAATAAATAACACATTATATTTTAAATTTACAATAGAATGATACAAATAAATGATATATATTACTCAAAAAAATTAACCATAAATCTGAAAAAAAACAAACACCATTAATAAGAACTAGAAATATCATGGAAGATAGTCCCCAATAAACATCATGGATATAAGAATAAATGTGAAAACAAATAACATATTTAATAATGGGATGAAAATTTTGTAGAAGAAAAATAAAACCCAATTGAAAATTAATGGGTTTATATGTTTTATTTAGGAATGGATTTGATAAAATTTAATATAATTTAATGGTTAAAATAATAATTATAATACTATAGAAAATAGGACAAGGTATTCATTGGGGTAGTTATTATATGAGTTTTATTTGACCATTAAAGTTAATTAGTTTGTAACCTTTAAGAATACATAATAATTAGAAATATTATATTAATTTAATATATAATATTGGTATTAATATAAAAATTATAATAGAAGGTTATTTATATTTTTAAATATTGAAATTGTTTTTTTAAATTTTTTTGTAATTCATTACCCCTAACATAAATAATTTTAATTCACATAAAGTACTTATTTAATAATAAATTTTCTCATAAATAAAAAATTATTTTTAAAAAATAAATTAAAAATTTTAAAATCATTATGTTGAAATAAGGAATGTGTGAATCTTTTAAATATTTTATAAAAAATAAAATACATGAGTGAATGTTAAAATGTGACATAAATTTATAATTAATAAATATAAATTATTTTTTTATATAATAATTATTTACTATTTGAAATAATATTTTGATGTCTTCAAAATTTATTTTATTATTCAATGAATGTGTTTAAAAAACTCAATTTAATACTAAAAACCAATAGATAATTTTTCGAGGTCTAAAATATAAATAATCAAATTTATTTTTTTTGTGCTCAATTGATTCTATACAATAATATTTAAATATTTAATGAGGTTTTTTAGATTTCTAAGGACTAAAATAAAAATCAAAAATTGGTAATTTGAAAAAATGTGAATATTCATGTTGCTGAACTTTTAAATGAGCAGATACTATAATAGGAAATGTAGCAAGTACTATAGTTGGTACTGTTTGGTACTATAGTATCTAGAACTATTAATTTGTTTTGGATTTCAGGTTATCGATTTGGTTATTGAGTACTTTTAGGCCACCCAAGGCCTTCGGGCCAGTAAGGCTTTCGGGCCACCTCAAGGCCTGCAGACCACCTCAATGCCTTCAGGCCACAACAAAGACTTCGAGCCAAATGAAATTGTACTTAATGGACTGGGAAGACTCTATAAGGAGCAGGGATCTAGATGAGGAATCATATAATGTACATTCCCTAAAGCAGTGATAAAAGATTTTGAAGAATGGGAGGGTAGAGAATTTTCCATTGGGATTATCATATGCATGCACAAGAAGCCTAGACGAACTACCATGAAAATATAGAGAACTGACAACAAGATCTAGATGTGGGGGAGGGGTAGTTTCAAGTAGTTATAGTCTGCATGAATTGATCTATGTTCTTAAGGTCATGTAATTTCCTAATTCCTAGTGTCCATGTATGGGTACCCTTTCAACGCTTAAAATATAGATTTTAAAAAATAAATAAAAATATAAGGCCTTTAAAACATTTAGAGAAATTATCCCAACAAACCTCCAAATACCAAATTCTACAAATATTTTTAATCACACTATTCTTATTTCTTTCTTTCCTTATATTTTTTTACTAAAATATTTTTTATGTATATTTCTAAGAGTTTATTAACATATGATTCAAAATCATGGGAGTGATGAGTAAGGTAAGAATTTATCACTAATTTAACTCATTGAAATTTATATTAAAAATTATATTAGTGATTAGTTACCACTTATTTTTGTTCCACTATCATTGTAACTTATTATAATATTCATCTATATGTATTTTTATAACTATAGTATTTTGTATATTTAGATTATAAATGATATTTTACAATAAAAATAATGATACATATACATAGTTCCTACATTAATTAAATTATATTCACAAGGTTGTATTTATTTTTATGTTTCGAATCATTTTTGGAAAAGTCACATGATGGGTGTAACCATAATAATAATCTAAAAAAATGCATTGAGTAATTAATGATATTTATGTATATTATTACTGAGATAATGAATGTTATATGTAGCAACTACTATATATTTTCTTGGAAGGTAGTCTTAAACATTTTATGGCTATGATGTATTCCATAGTATTATTTTTTTATTGAATTGATTTTTTAAATTAATTATGTTTAATTTTAAATTATAATACTTCAAATGAATTATGATTTTCTGACAAATATTCTAATTCCAAAATTAAGAAACCTTCTCAATAAAATAAATGTATTAAATGAAATATTTATTAACTTTTGTTGGCTTACTCATTATTATTTTTGATTTAAATCCTTGAGAAACTAAAAATTATTCACGTAGAAAAAGGTTAAGGATCACATTGATGTTGTATAAATGTTATGAATAATATTTAAATATATGTATTTTGTATTATATTCCATGTACCATGTTCTTAGTTTCCTAGGAAACTTTGATTATGATGATGAGAATTGAATAAATGTATTATTTTTATGACAGAAAATGAAATGAGTAATTTCCTAGAACTAAATCCATGATTATGATCATCGGGTTTCTGTTTATATTTATGAAAATAAATTATTGACTATATTAAATTAATTATGGTTATGCATGTAATATGTTTATTTTTTCTTAATATGTGTTTTTTTAAAAGGATGGGGTCGAAGACTCATTTTATTATTAAAGAAAAGACCTATATTTTTTATGGGTAGAAGGAGAACCATTTAATAGGGTGAAGGCCCAAGTAAAAGTAGCTTGAATACAACGATTGAAAAATCGTTTTTTGGCCCAAAGGGCCCTTTAGTGAATAGTTCTTCTAAAGTACCCAAGCTTCTACAATATCTACTATAGTATGATCGCTACTATAGTTCCTGCTATAGTGCCTCTGCCGCTACAGTGTCACCACGGCTACAGTTCCACCACTGCTACAGTACTGCTACAGTGCCCTACTACAGTGCTCCTAAAAGATGAATGTGTTAGTTATCATCGATCATAGTTGAAATTAAGCTTCTTAGGCGACATTTGGGTTAACCTTAGAGATAGATATTTCTTGGAAAAACACAAAGGTTATTTGGAGTAAAATCTATCAGAAGAGACAACATCATGGTGTAATGGGAGTTCTCACATAACAACAGGTTCCATGTTAGATTAAATTAGTATTTACAATGGATTTAATCAGGGTTTATGAGGCTACATAAGAACAATATTTAAATAGAGAATAGTTATTAACACCATAAGATCTTATTCCATGTCATGATGGTGGATATAGATGATTATAAATATATAGAGTTGGAGGAGTGTTGTATTATAGACTAGTAGGTCACATCATAATATATATTTTGTTTGAATAGATATTTGATGTATATAGGTTTGTAGGGATAGTACCATGTTGTTGTTCACTATCATGATATGAATGTGAAGATCATTCATGTGGAGACGAAAATGGATCACACCACAACCACAAAGATCTTGTTGGAATAGTTCTAAAGACAAATGGTTTATTCAATGACATACCTCATTCCATAGTTGATGTGTTATAGAATGAATACCATGAGGATTACTTTTATATGAATCATGACATAAAATCCCAATCAAGAGGATCATTCCATGACTAGTTTATGTATTGAGATGATTTGAAAAGACAAAAATGCTAAATTTTAGGGCTTTGAATTTAAAATTTGGATGAATTATATAGACACTATTTTGACTAGAGAAAAATCTATAGTAGAGTACCTCACACCAATATTTTATATTGTTTAATGAGAATCATAATTAATTAAAGTAGCTTCCAAACAAAGAAGTCTGATCAAGAAAATTATCTAATTTTGAATACACTTCATGTTTTTTTACATTCTATATTACATATTCAACATTATTGTTGACTAATGGATGGTTTAAAGACCCAATATGTTAGTGATACATCTTGAATTAAAATGGAATAAATTTTATGAATTCATCCATCATTTATAGAAGAATAAATTTAAAGGATGAAAAATTTAATTTTTTTTATATAAAAATAATAAAGAGATTCAATTTTGAATTATTAAATTGATTCTTAGGATTTGAAGATGGTATATAATCACAAGAAAGACAAAAATTCTAATCAAATGTTTATCTGTTATGATGAAAAAATATTTCCAGTATTCTTATTTTATATTCTTTTATTACATGTATTAAAAATTTTTACAGAGTGATAATATTAAAAAGTGACCCCCGGATCGGTTGTGTTTATTTAATAAACCATTGTATCCTATATAATGAGTAGTGTTACCCCCCCAAGTACATCAAAATAAAATTTATGTATTCTCCTTGGATTTTCCCATTTATTGAAAAGTGTAAAATATTTGGGTCCATCAATTTATTTTTCACATTTAGATATTGTTCCTTCTTATGGATTGAAATGTTCGATGTTTTTATTCTTAAAAAAGAAAAATATACACTAAAAAAATAGGAATTGAACACCCTAATTAACCCCTTATTTGGTTGAATTGGGCCTGTTATGTGAAAAAATTATATTAGAAACACAAGTATCAATCTTGATGAATATATATTTAAAGGATTGCAGTTATGGAGATCACTTTCAATAAAAAAAAGTTGTTAGTTTCTATGGAATACATTATCATATCTATAATAATAATTTTATATCATATTATTGACCACTTGGGCTTGCTTTCATCTCAAATATGATCCATGAAATTCAATTATGTTATATCAAGGAGCTGTCCAGGCTATTATAAGATTATAATCTTCATGATAAAGAAGATAAGACAAAAAACGGTTATATGAATATTTTCATAATCAAATAATTATGAAGGCTTTGTTTTTCAATTTAGTAAAATAAATTTAGAGTAAATTGGTAAGAATTTATGACAGCGATAGGAAGGTCAATGATAAAAAAATGAAAGGATACATAACAAATTTTATGATTCAAAGATGATATTAAATGGTAACGCTGTTGTCTTTTTAAAAAATATAATTGATGTTATGTGAGATATAATTTTTTTTCATGAAATTAAATTAATTGAAATTTTATATAATATTCTTATAGGATTTCAACCATTTTAAAATTACATGGTTTTATCTCTTGAAGAATAAGATCTGACAAAATTATCTCTTGATGATCATTATAGTGATTGTTGGCTTGTGAAATCCACATGAAACCCTATGTTATAAACATTAAATTTTATAAGGATATGGAATTTAAATACATCTAAATTCATGATAAACATGATGCAAGAAACAAAGATGAAGATATAAATGATGAATTTTTATCACTTATAGAAAGATAATTCATGCATGGTAAATGAAAATATGGAATTAAGCTAAATTATATTTATTTTATTATGAAAAATTTGTTAATATACACTATAGACACTAAATTAAATATGAGGAATAATATAGGGATGTATTGACACCAAAACATAAAATAAAATTTTCTTATAAATGAAACATTTACAGGTATGTGAAGCTAGTTTTATGTGCTACTACATCAACCATAGAGAATGATAACAAGATAATAAAGTAAAATCCGGTTAATGGGAGTGACATATATAATTAATCAATGTGGAATTTCTAATATATTAAGTCTTTGTTTAATAGTTTCTTTTCGGAGTAGTGGTTTTTCTACCGGATTCAGTGGATAAGTATCAATTCTAATAAGATATCAGAGGTCACCAAGTGAATTTGAATGATTATTAATTAATCATGGATGTTAGTGAAACCATATGACCATATTAGAACCACAAATTTAGTATTAGTGGGACCACATATACATATAACATGATAATTTAATTGGAAAACATTGTAACAAATATTGATAAATTTTTTCTTGTTCTGATTGAATAACTTGTAACCATACGATTAATCAAATATGATGAAATTATTCACTAGGGACATATAACTTAATTTTCATCACCATTTAAAAAAATGTATTTTAATGTATTTATTTATTATATATATTAATCTTCAATTAATGTGTTAGTTTGTATGGAATGTTTTTCTACTATTAGTATGATTTAGGGTAGTTATTAGGGAATGTGATTTTCTTAACATATGGTACATGAGAATCATGGAGATACATCTGATTTTTGGAAAATTCTGAGCATATTTTCCGTCAGTGCTTAGTATCTAGAGGATGCCTATCTGATGAATTAATGGTGTGTATAAATCCACAACATGCACTATCTTTGAATAATCCATATATTGAAAACTTACACTTGATAACAATTCATGTATTTTTCTCTTTCTATTTTATGTTTTTTTTTGATTTAGTGGGAGAGTCTTTATCTAAAAAATAAGACATCATTATATTACTACAATTTCAAATTCCATAAGTTTTATGGTAAATATTTTGGATTTTTGAGAATGTAGATAATGAATTAATTTATTCAAAACACCCCGAACATATGTTGACTAGTATAAATTCTATGTAAATAGAGAATGAAAAATGCTAGTAAACATATTTAAAGGAACTAAGACTCATTTATATTTCACTAGCATTGAACTTAGCCATAAACAATGTGATGTGAGAGAATCAGTTCATTTGATAAATAAGTTAGTAGATACAAATAATAATGCCTGAACTTGGAACATGGTGTACATGTTGAAAATGTTTTTCTGCTTATGGATTTTAGAATATTGTTCTCTACCAGATAAAAAAATAAATTTTATAATTATTTAATGATTGATTAAATATGATAATGTTTTGTTCATAGATGAATTTTGGGAACTACTATTTTTAACACCCCTTTTGAATATTTTTTTGTGATGTTATCATTCATAAGAAATTATTTCACAAGGAATGGCATAATATTTTATGATTTTTAGGGGTTTATCATAAAAACAATATCTTAGATATAGAGAGTTCCATGCACCATCCGAATGTTATATCAATATAGATAGAGGATGATGGTAACTCAATTGAAGGAAACGTTAGAGGAAGATTGATGATAACTCATACAAATAAGGATAAGGCAAACCAAATGTACTTAACCTGAACTATTTTTTTGGTAATAGAGTTCAACAAAAGATAGATTGTAGAGAAATAATAAGTAGTTAATAATGGGAAGTTACTATAAGAAAATTTTCTATTAACACAATGGAAGATAAAGTAAGTACCATTTTACAAATGAGTGTGAATGTTCTAGAAAAATCATGGATCATTGATTATAGTGTATCATTATAATCCATAAAAGAAAAATAATTTATTGAAAATAAATAGTTTGGAAATTTTGTTTAGTTACTCATAATTGAAGATTAGGTTATAGAAATTGTGGGAAATGGATATGTGATGGACTAGATGAATACATGAAACTATATTCATCTAAAGGCACTATGATTCATAACTAGTTTGAAAAAGAATCCGATTTGTATGATATTTTTGGATGTGGTATGTTTTGGAATGAATTTCACCAATAAAATGTGGGTGTTCTTAAGGTTAATTTGTTTTGAAAATATCAATAAAGTCTAGAAAAATATATCTAGCCAGATGATCAAAGGGAATGTAAAATACATGAAATAAATTGAACCAACACTAAATCACACTTTAGTTAATGATTTATAACATTAATTCAAAAATTTAAAACAATTATCTATACATCTATTAAATATTAGATACATTAATACTTCATTATCAATAAAAAAAAATAAAATTATTTAAAACACAATATAGTGATTTTTACTCCCATAGATCTTCTAAAAATGAAAAGGATACTCTGGGGAAAATAAATAAGGAATAGAGTGAGATGGAAATCCTAGAATGAAAATAATCAAAGTAAACCATTAAGGAATTACTCTGTTAGGAGGAATAATAGGATACCATAATAATAATAATAATAGTAATGTAACAATGAAATAATGGAAATGAAATCATAAGATTATGAAACCATAAATATGTGGAAAATGTCATGACCAGACTCACAGGGACCTGCTTGGCCAGTGGAAGGGCATCCCATAACTCCCCTAAGCTCACCTCAATAGGTTGGGGTAATCGACCTATGCCTAAAGGAAAAACGAAAATGTGTTGCCTTTTCCTAAAGTACCGGTTTTAATGAACCCATCCATCTCAATGAAGCAGAACACCAGAATAAATATAAAATTCATAAACTTCTAGAGTAGACAGTAGGCATAAAAAACATCTATGGAATAAAAAAGATCAAGATAGAATAATTTGAATATAAAATGGAAAAAAATTAAATCCCCAACCAAAGATATGTCCCAAATAAACAATAAGGTGAATAATTAAATATAAAGATATACCATCTCTAAATCTCAATGCCTTGACCACGATACATGGTCAACTACACAATAATATCCCTATGCTTCTCTATAATCATCACATTCACATCTGTAATTTGTATAATACATGTCATATTAAAGTAAATCCCACATTTGGGTGGGTATATACATTCCTAGTAAGAAGCACCAAAACCTTGAGTTTGAATTAATGATTGACACGATAGAAGTAGACAACTAAACACATAGTTAGAGTGAAACAAAATCCAAAATTAGTGGTATATAATCTCATAAAGGAATTTTATATGAGGGAGAAAGGGGATCACTATCACACAACCCATCCTAATATGTTGAGTCTTCTTGAAGATCCAAAAGGGGTCCATGAATGATTACTGTTATCTCGTGTGTCTTTCCTAAGAGGTAACAATGTGGATCCACTCCTTGACACTATACAACATAGTTTAAGAGACACAATCTCTAGAATGAGTACATTATACCCTATTACAATAGGAGGGTTATGCTCAGTAGATATAAGACTCATTCCCTGACTCTGTAGAAGGGTTGCATTAAATAGGTTGATGACCCATTCCTTGGTATGGCAGGAGTGTTCCACTCAATAGATAGAGGACCCATGCCCTATCACAGAAGGAGGGTTCCACTCAAAAGGTAGATAGGGGATCTATTCCCATACATAATGGGAGGTTCCACTATATTGATAGAAGAACCATGACCTAACCCAGTAAGAGGGTTCTAGTCACGGAATAAAGGACCCATTCCCTAACACAACATGTGGGTTTCACTCTGTGGATAGAGGACCCATTACCTGACAAACTTGGAGGATTACACCCTATGGATAGAGGTCCCATGAACCAAAACAACCAGTGGGTTCTGCTTTTTGGATAAAGGACTAATTCCCTTATATTGAAGGTGGGTTCTAATATATGGTGAGAGGACCCATTGACTAACAATATAGGAGGGTTCCACTCTATGGATAAAGGACCCATTCCATGACATAGTTGGAATCTTCCACTCAAAACGGAAGAATAATAATATGGAATTTCCTTCTATGACTCTCTCGGATGATCCTACTAGATCACTACCATCATCGAGTGTCACATAAAGAATCATAACAATTTTATAATCATTCATAATATCTTTAAATCCTCTAATATTGATATTAACACATTCTATATGAAAAAACACTATGTATTGTCTACATTGGGCACAATATCTATGTCAAAAGGAAAGAGATATGAGAGGTAATAGATTCTCCTAAAATATTATATGGAATGTAAGGGTGTAAAATATATGTGTATACTACTCCTTTTAAATGAAATGAACTTACTATAAAATTAAATTATAACATTTTATCCTTACATGGTGTGTAAGATGACTACATGACATATCTCAACAACTTGAGTTCAAGCCATCTGCTCCTGGCCATGCTAGTGTACTCTACCATGTGCTAGTACATGGCTTATTCCACATCATTAACATGTATGTATACACTCAAATTACAATGAAAAACATATTAATCCAGTTGACAATACATCTAGGTGTCCTACACCGTGTTTCATACTAATATTCACCTAGAAACCCTAGAAAAATGGACTTCCAAAGAACAAACTATGTGTTCTTCCAAATAACATGGTGTGTAGTGATTCTTTACAAAAAATATCTAGATCTTCACTTTTTTATCCACATCCTCCTTCTACAAAACAAATAAAACCAATTTCATATTTAATCTATCTGAAATCAAGGATAATAACATCAAACATTTATTTATGGGCCTTTAATGGACAAAAAGTAATTTTTTTATCCTTTTCTCAAATACACCACATTACCCACATGATTACCATGAAATTGCCTTCTCTTATATGGATCTAAAATCCCTATATATATAAAATATATCTGAAATTCTATCTAATTCATCCTCAAAAATATAATCTGGTCATTGTGCGCTTATCGACCACAAATCTGGGGGTCGAATCTCACTCAATTCCACATGAAAATAGTTTAACTGTGACCATTGTCCAGTAATTAATAACATGAAGAACACATGGGGTAAAGGAACAAGATCATATGGGATATTTTCATTAGTTGATTTTTACTAAATTGTATCACACCTGGGATGATATTGGTGCAATATGGACTGGACAGTATATCCATTTTATCTTGCGATGGATATTCCATAGTTGAGTGTCTCCTGTAAGGATTACTATAATAATTTTTTAGCTGAATCACACAATTATACTGATAGTATGTTTTAGGGGGTTGATTATTTTTTTAATCAATCCACATTGGGTATGATGTCCTTAGAAGGTCTCCAATGGGCTTATTCACATATCCAAAAACACTCAATGAACATGTTATCCATGATTCATTGACCTGCTATCCATAGGCAGGAACTTGTTAGGTATTGGTTTGGCCAATAAAACTTAAGGAATCACTTTGGTCAAGGGGATGGGAACTTGGGATCATCACACCATTTTGGAAGGAATTATTCCATATTTCGGGACACTCTTATAGATTTAAGCTATGTTCATATGTTAGTGAGTCCTTGGTTGTTTCCCATTTATGTGTCCACAAATTACTCCTAGGTTGAAATATCAATCATGGAAACACTTGGGTCACGAATCATATGTATGCATTTGAGGTTCTACATAAAAGAAGAGATCTATAATAATATGAGGTTCTTCATCAGTGTTATCCTTTTGGGGATAGATTAGGAATCCCTTAGCCATTTACTAATACAACAGGAGTTTAGTCCACATTATGAGGCACTCGAGAGTTTATCGTCATCCAATGGGATGTGAATTGTTTAAATGTTGAGATTGAATCCATAAGAAGGGTTTTATTCATACCATCATGAAAGGAATCAGAACCCATGTATTTTTTTAACACATAATTAATCACAACACAATTTAATGTCTTGTGACATGTTCCCATCCATACGATTTAACATCATATAGAAAGGATGTATAGATTAATGATTCCTAGCCTAGTGTTAGGGCGAGGCTTACTCTGAAAAAACATAAAATACTAGTGAGAGATATGGTATTTGGGTGTAAAGGTATCCCTACCAAGGATATGGAATAGAAAAAATTACGGTGGATTTCGATGTTAGGTTCGGACCTCAAGGTGGCTTTCTCTGTATCCCAGTAAGATGGGAATCAGATAACTTACAGTTTAGTAATATGGGTCCAACACATGGAAGATTCCCATTTTGGGGCTATGATTTGGGGATTACAAATAGAAGAAGTCCCTTTTCAGTTATATCTTTAGACATGCATCCAATGAATCTTGGTTTGGGAAATAATTAGAGTTTTTATAGCTCTATTATATGGGTGAGGTACACAAATTCCATGATATCATTAACCTCTAAGCCCATGTGAGTTGTGATTGTTGTGATAAATAAGAGGATGTGGTAGATACATAAAATCACAAACATTCCATTTTCTAATGATGATAATAGAGGAGGATGAAAATGGAAGAGGATGGGATGAGAGCTCCACCTCCTATGATCATAGGTAATTACTCCAAGAGAGAGGCCCAATAATTGGTTCTGGGAAAGATGAAGAATGTTACCTCTCATTCAAGGGAAAATATATATGATTTCCTTTATCTATCATAGGTACTAATGTTATGTAATGTCAAGTGATTAACACATATACCTAGAATGTGGAGTTTAATGTGAGTATCTCAGAGTTAGAACCTGGGTTACCATGGGTATGCAAACATAGGAATATTTTAGGTGTTCTCCATATTCAAGAAATTACCCACATGACTCCAATTACCATGGGTATGTAAACTCAAAAGGGAAAACAAATGTGACTAATGGATTTATCATATTGGTATAGTGGATTTAGATGAGGGTCTGATCTAGATCTATTAACTAGTTCATAAAGGGGATATTTATAATGTTATAAAAATGGAAAGAAATGATTATATTTGGAGAGTGGAATTCCTAGAGGTACCCCATTTTTCATATCGTTCCCTCATGTTGGGAGGAGAATCTATTGTATTACATGTTGTTATGCATGTGGAGATATTGTCTGTGTAACATGATGGTATGCTAACTAGGATGTGGTCCACATAGCATTTTACTATGTTTCACCAGGTTCCGTCTGTGTAGAGTGATGATACACAATGTTGGATTCCATTCATATAGAATGGTGTTATGTAGCATAGGGTTTCTTCTGTATAGTGATGTTCTATGAGGGATGCCAGATTGAAAAAGGGGAATTGATCTTGTAGTTCACTAGATGTACTTCCATGTTGGGTATGTGGTTCAAGGTCTTCCAGTTAGTTTTATTTCCTCATCTCTAATTCTATGTAGCTGGTTTTTACCTACATGGAATTATTTAAGGATTCTTTCTTTTGTGGTGCTATCCTCTTACATTCCATCAATGATCTAAGATCCATTCTCCCAAAACCATCCTTTGATGTATTTTTTTTACTATTTTTCTTCTTCAGTCCCCCCCATGGTTCTTTTATAGAGTAGTACAGGGACTCGATCAGTAGGACACATAAAATCTTTTACCGAAGCCCGTTGCATCCCAGTCCGTAGATGACTATGTTACTGGGGGACGTGGGGCTATTTTTCACAACAATGAAAACCACTATCTTGATATCGTGAATTAATTAATTTCATTTGATAGAGGCTATATGGTTTACCTCACTTGTTAAAAATATATTTATATGGTGACTTTTTACTCGAGATGAATTTATAGGCCCCCTTCCCACAAACAAATTTATTTGTGTGGGGAAGGCGCCATCGCCAAAATATCATGAACCATTCAATTCGCAAGTGACTTTTTGAGGATTATGATCAAAAAGAGAATCCATTGTCTATAAAGGAGCTCCACTTCATGACACATCTTCTTTCCATTTAGATATATATGGATTCTTTTAATATTCTTCTTCAAATCCTAACCCAGTTAATTTTCCATCCTTTTTTAAATCATTGAAATCATTTTCCTCTCCCATTCCAGTGATTTTTGGACCGAAAAAATGGATCCCATCAGAATTGGTTCTAACTGGGATAAAAAGGAGGATATTCTGATGTAGAAAGCGATCCTAACTTAAACTAGTTTGATGTATAAGTTTGATCCATAGGGGAGACCATGACTATATATAAGGGCTCCAAGTCATTTTAATTTTACCATATTTCATGGTGAACTTTGTTATCTCATTATTTTATTACCATCCCTATCTATGTGTACCATCTCTTTCACAGACTCCCTTCTCCCACAAACTATTCCTTGAATTCGATGAACTGAATATCTTCATCCACGAAAGATGAGTTAGGGATTCCACATAGTATGGGTTTTAAGTAGTTTGTTGTTCTGTGATCCATTGAATCTCTTGCCAATGCTCTATGGGAAAGCACCTCACGAGTATCTGTGAACTATTGGTTATCAGATGGTGCCTTCCACAAACCAATAACAAGAAATCATGACACAGAATACTTTTATTTATTTTCTAAATTTTGTTGGACAATATTTTTTTCATGGTCTTTAGAAGAAGTAAAAACAATATATTTATCTCACACTTAATCGTGTGCGACCAGATGAAGGACGACTATGGTTGAGAATATTGAATATAGTCTTTAGTCTTGTGTTATTCATTAATAATGTACATAGAGAGATATCCGTCTATTGGATATTATTTTTTACCCATTATCTAATAAATTTATCCTTTATAGCATTAGGATACAAGATGATTCTCATTTTCCATCGATCAATTAGAGAAGGCTTTCTTCATTCCTCACAAAATCTCAGGGATCTGATTAGGAAAATATATCTACCATGGGTGAAATTATAAATACTTTGAGTCCAGAGGATAAGTTTATTTAGTATAGCTCCATGTGGACGCATGATAATCAAAACCATCACAACAAATCATTTGGATCATTCATCCAAAACTATTCATCTATCATCAAACATTCACGAGGAAACTCAAATAGTGGATGGATCTCCAAATGGGACCTGAGATCTTTAGGGAGATGCTCCGATGAATGCGACTGGGTATTCTGGGTGCACCCGAACTGTTTGGAATTCCATAATTTATTTGAAGATGTAAATATGTACGAGGAAATATGGGTATCCCAGTTGGACATTTATATACAAGGTGAACTACATCCTGACCTGCTAAGTCACCGGTGTTTATGCACAAATTCATTCAACTTATCACATGGTGAAGTGGGAAACAATATGAGAGATATTTACCAGATCGAGGGACATCCCATTCAATGGGAAATGTATGATTAATCATTATCAGAATCCAATATCTAGGAGAATTATAAGAAAGTGTCACTACTGTTGAGGTACTTACTAGTCATGGAAGAGATATTTCTTGGTCAAAATCTTTACGCTCACTCACTCATTTCATTTGTGGATGGGATAAAACTATTTTTTAGGTGAGCGGGCTGAAGCTGAAAGTCTTCTACAACCAAACACATCCAACTCAACAATCACTGCTTATTCCATGACCCTACTATGATACACTTGAGGTGAGTTGATATACCACATGGTGTTAAGATATTTATTTAGACATATCATATGATCATAGATTAGAGGGTTTCTTCACCATGTTCATTAATGGATGGATTTTTCCTTCCCCTGATGTCTACACCTATATTAAGGTTTTCACCATAATTATTGAATCTACATTGGAAGCGGGCAACCCATCAATTTATCCATTTCTACCCTTTCCCGTGTCTACAAATTATAAGGGAAGATACCAGAAGGAAGTCCTACTATGAGTATAGGCATAACACAATAGTTCCTCATTCTATCATCCACATGAGACTTTTAAACATTTCTTCCATTCATCCTCAATCAATGAACATTTATGACATGGTGGTATTATTGAGTGTTGTTCCTTGATTTTTGTTGTTCCTTTCACCATGCCTCTCCAAACAATGATTTATAATTGTTAGGTATCTTCAAAAGAATTATCTTATATCGTTGTCCTTCAGGATGAGGTTCTGAAGTCGTGAATATATAGACTAAACATTTGTATGACCTATTTCAATTATAGGTTTTCTAGGAAGTTTGGGTGCATGTAAGAGATCACATCTCCCCCTTATACTCAAATTAAGAGGGAATATAATGTTCTAATAATTCTCCAATTATGGATGATGATCATGTGGGGGGATGTTAGTATGTAATTTCTTATTCAAAACATTATGTCATCAACTAACTTGTTGTTGATGTATGCTCTACTATGAGAGGATTTCTACACTGATGGGGTATTGGAGAGGCTATTCCACTAATTTCGGAGGCCCTTGACAACTTTCAGTCCTTCCCCAGTTGTGTCACCTATGATATATCTCTCCATTCCTAATGTAATAAGACTTTCTATTTTTTGTCTCATCGTCTCCATATACTATCTATGCGGAGAGTAAGTCCAACACCATATCTCTAGATGATAAAATCCACAGCCCTACTGAGGTGTTCCTAAGTGGAACACCACCATGAATCCCCATAAATGTATCCAACACCCCAATGCATATATTTAATGTCTAAACCACCTAACCTGGAGGGGATTCATATATCTTGGTTAACTCAACAAAGGGAAGGTCTATATTCTATGATGTCGCTTCCTAATTATATTCTTGTTGTGGTGGAGGGGGAAAACCGAATTCTGAACATCATTAGGAAACATTGATTTGTGAGGAGACATGCATGGTTTCAATCCTATAACTTTTCCATAAAAGTTCCACGGGTGGACTATGCTAATGAAAAAGAAACCATTCAATGAATGTTTATAGATTTAGGTTCATAAGGATTTTATTTCTAACACCTATACGTTCTCGTATACCAAATTTTCATGGCTCCAAATGATCTAGCTCCTCGTGAACGCAGAAATTATTAGTTTAATGCCTCACATCGTCAAACGATGACATTTCAGGATATTATTGAAGAATAGAACCATTTAATGGATGAGGAAAAAAATTATTATGACCATGTGATTGCTTAAATTTATGTGAGTAAGGAGTGAAAGGATTTTTTAGCCAATTTGAAGTCATAAATGAGTCAAAAAATGTCAATTTTGAGGCTATTAATCAAAAGGGGTGAGATCTCATGGCCATTATGAAACGAGTGAATTCAGTAGTTGATGTTGAAGCTAAATAGAGGGTCTCTTTGGAACAATCACTTGATGAACCATGTTATGTGATTAGTTATCTTCTAGAAAGAGAGAATTTATTGTCATTGGGATTTTCTAGGTTATCCTATGTCATTTTTGTTTTTTTCATTAGAGAGAAAATCTAGATTGAGGATGTTCCCCCATTCCAATTTAATAAAATGGATACTTTCTTTCATTTCATAGTTCTTGCCTCAATATTCTCCTGTAATGTCAATCAATCAAAGATGACTACATTTTGAAAGAAAATCTCAACCAAATATTCATATGAGTCATGATAGGGGATAATTGACTTAAAATAATCAAATCAAGATATAATTTTTTTCAAAGACATGGGAATCAGTGAGAATAGATTGACTATTTAAAGAGTTATTTATAAATCCATATGAACATTAATACATTTTAATTATTACCCTAATTTTATTATTAACCTAATTTGATGTGGTTTTAACAGGTATAATATGAATTTTTCTAAGGTTTCCAATTTTATGTTTTAGACCTAACAATTTTTTTCTCTTTTGATTTATTGATTGCATGATATTTTTCCTAAACCATGAAAATAATAGATTTTGTGAGATGGTACTATTTTTTTTTCTAATATTACCTTTCAGGGGTTTCATCCAGGTGAGTTTCATATATTTTTGGCAGGATTTTTAGATTATTACAAACTGGATAGTCATCATTGATGTTTTAGGTCAAACAACATTGACCATGACTGATGTCTTATGTCAAAAATCTTTTACCATAACTAATTTTATTTGTAGAAAAAATTTGAAAATAACATATGTTTTAGGTGGAAAAAAATTGACCATAATTGGTAGGGTGAAGACCTTAATTAGGACTCCTTAGTTGAGGATGTCCCAATAGCATTCAAACACAGATAAGAGATTTTTCTTGTCCATGAAATCATTGTTTCTAGATATAAAGCACATTATAGGGCATGAAAGCTATGTAGAATACGAAATTTTGAAGAGCCTCTCCTGAGGATGATTTTTCATTGGATTTATGTCATTTTTATGGAAACATATGAAAGAACTAATGGGGATTTGTGTGCATAGACAAAAAAAGTTGTCCCCAAGACACTAGAGCTCTATTTCTGATTCCAATGTAGTTTTACAGAATTTTGGATTTGTTTGTTTTTTTTATGACCGTAGTAAGTGGCCTTTCAATGGAATGGTGTATGGAAGTTATAAGGTCATTTATATTGGATTTGAATGGGTGAGTTTGAATGAGAAATTTATCCCAAAAAAATTTGGCTTGTGTATATTTGAGAAAATAACGTTGTAATTTAACGTTGTTTAACTAGGAAATTTGAAACTTATGATTTAAATTCACCTTAACATGACTAATAATGGGGGAAATGACTCTCCCATTCCATGATTTTTTGACCAAAAATGTTCTAGTCATTTTATGGATGGAGAGGGAGAAATGATGTAAACTATAATCGATTGGATTTTTGAAACCAGGGAATGAGGTGAAATATAAAATTCACAGGGGCATAGGAAGGTTGGAAAAACCACTACCAAGGATGAACATGCATTTTGTAGATATGAATTTTGGTGGTAATATTATACACATCCTATAGAAAATTGTGTGCTAAGACAAACAATGGTTCCCCCATGACAATGAACATCCGGTTTCGATGGACATAGATAGTTATAGTGATTCATACATTTCTAGGCACAAAGTATGGTTTTTGAAGGCGGTGGGGGGGGGGGGGGTTACTAAACCTGTAATAGGGAATTTTATGCCAAAATTTATCGAGGATAGATAAATAACCCCCCTACACATTGGTGTGATGGGGTTACCCATGTAGTTCTGACCTATGCACAAGGTAGGTAGGGGAAAATTTGTTTCATGTAAGGACTTGGTATATGATATTTGGATGTCACTATATAAAATTCATGTAGAAGAATCAATCCATATATAGATTTTTCAGGTTTCTCCATATTTTGATTGGATTTGTGCTTTGGGATGGGGTATTTTTATATTGTATAGGAGCTCCCTAAGGAGGTGAGACGTATACAGGACTATCCTACACATATTTATTTCCTATATAGTAACATGGTGGAAAATATTCTTTGATGTGTCTGGAAAAAATGACGAACATTTGGTATCAATCATCATGAATTTTTAATTTCATGTGATTTGAGCATTGAACTAGATTTCTTATCTAGAGGATAAATGGGCCTGGGTGTCCCAACATGTCCAAGACGTAGGTAGGAAGGCTGAGGTAAGGCATGGTTTCAAGGGATCTCAAATCAAGATAAATGATATGGGGCATGGAAGTTGATGAGTGTATAGAGGTAGGAAAATCCTATTATGATAATGAGTTTTCCATTGGTTGATAGAGCTTTTTGTGGAACACTTTTATAGTTTCATCAGGGCATTATGTTCATAGTCAAACAAAGTGGTCCCCAAGACATTGACCCTACATTTCTGATGGATGGGGAGGTTTGTGATGATCCGAAATCATTCAAAGCATGGAATTTGGTGAATTAAAATGATTTTACATGACATATTAGAAGCAGTTGGACTGTGATTACTCATGGATTTCGGAATTTCATACACAGATCTGACTTAAATGTGGGGTGGGTCTTTTTGATTACATTTCTAGAACTTATATTAGTTCTGAGGATTTGAGTTTCATAATATTAGACTCCCAACAGAGGTCAGTTCCATAGGCAGAGAATAGGGATTTTTTGGATTCATTTGTTTCTATTGGAGGTGTCTGAGTCTATGATCTGGAATATATGAATCACTTCATATCTTATAGACACAGAAATCAAGAGAAACATTGTTCTTGGGGTAAAATGATGTTTAACATTGTGCGGTAATGACTTTGGGTTTCCCAATATATAGGGGAGGACCCTAACATTCATTTTATGTTCTTTACCCAAAGTCCCTTTATTATTGACTTATTTCCCATGTCTCGGTTGGGAAATCTCATTCAATGTCCCCATGCTCCTGTGAACAATTCTTGTTGTAAAAAACAATAGTGGTAATGGTTTAGTCCACCACCAAGGGATGAAACAATAAAGGATAGTGGCATTTTATATTTGGTATCCTTCTCCTCTAACATAGTTTTCAATCATAGGGGACATTTTTATGTTTTCAAAGCCAATTTCTGAGTCATAGGATCCATGCATCACTATGTGTCCCATGGGACAATAAGAGTCTAACCATACATAGATTCTTATGGAAATATATAGAGACCCATACACTAGATTTATATATATTAATTAAAAATTGAATAATATTCATTAGAAAATATATAAAGTCATTACAGGACTGTATTGGTATAATAGTTTTAGAAACTGGGAAACATAAACAACTGGTTCATAAAGGATATCCATTATCTCCCACATATCTATTTATAACTTGACCCCCATTTTTCATATCATACACAATACCTTTCTTTATTACCTGGGAAAAAGAAAGATAAAAAAGGTTGATCATAAATGTAAATTAAGGGCTAATAAGTAGATATCAATCATATCCGAATCCTGAACAAAAAAAATATATTTCAAAATCATATCCAGCAAATAAAATATCGTAATATCATTCCATGGGATAAATCATAAAAGTTCATATGAATCAATGAACTTAATTCAAAAAGTCATAACATATGAAATGAAATTTCATGGCATACAAAAATGAATATAAAGTCATTTCATATTTGACAAGGTTCATTATAAAGAATATCATAGAAGATAAATTCCATTATTGAACCGATATCACTTCTCATTCTATCCCTCTATTACTGAACCAGGAACACTTACCATTCCATCCCAGTATATATAATTATATATAGATTTTTAACCAATGCATTGGAGGGTGATATAGGTCCCACCCATCTCATAATGAAGTCATTCTTATGCATGCCACAAAAACATAAATCATTTATCATAGAATAACTCATGGAATAAAATGAGTTCCTAATAGACAATTCCATTATATCATAATCAATATTAAACAAATGGATTTTATAAATATAATTCCATCTTAAACCCAATAAACCCATAAGAATAATATGGATATCAACACAACCCTATTAAATAATGTCATTTTATATGGGATATAATTTTGATAATACACTTGAAATTATTTCCAATGAAAAATATCATTTCTTATTAATTTTGTTTTCTCCAAATGCCATAAAATTTTATGTGAAAACAATTTATTTGAAAATAAACTTGAAATATTGTAAGGGATGCATTTTGGAAATAAGGCACAATGTAAGTGTGAAAATCCATTCATGCAGAATAAGTTAAAAGAAAACATTTTTTTCATACATTTTCATAATGTCAAAAAGCACCACATATTGAAAACAAAAAAAATTCCATTGATTACATTTCTTAAAAATTCACCATTGGGTAATATTTACTTAAAACAATTATATAAGAGTAGAAATAATATTACATATTTTGGAATAATTGATGTGGATAGTAAATATACCCCAAAAAATACTTACATATAAAAAAAATCAAATAATAATGAGAATACAAAATTTTCCCATAACATAGGTCCCATACACATTATATGTATCAAAAACTCATGTATAATGATTTAAATACTGTCATTAAAATATTCCAGAATCATATTCATTTTTATGATATCATATATGATCATATTATCATCCATTTTTTAGTAACATTATAACTCATCCATAAACTCATTAATATAATAATTCTTTAATGAATAGCATGTAGAATGACTTGTGTCAAATCGTAGAGATGGAATGCTGTATGTACCCACAAGCAAAAATATCATTCCCATAATTGTTGAATTGTATTGAATTGAATGGTTTATAATATTAAAAAATAAATATCATGTAATAATAATCATTTATAGATATTATTTTAATCATCATACACATCCGAGTAAGGTGGTGGTGAAAAACAGATTACACAATGACATGGAGATGTCAAACCTTACATACACACGTGTGGTGATTTCCCATTTCATAGGATGGATAGAAGGTGGAGTATGGTTATTTAAAAATAAAAATAAAATATCAGTATATAAGTTATACTGATGTTATTACATTATAATGGAACAAATCATAAATAATAATTATACGATGAATGGAGTTTGAAAGAACCAGTATAAGAGATTTCCTCTTCTTTGACTTGCTTCCTCTGAATCTCCTTTTAAGTGCCAGATTTGGTCTTTAGAGAAGACCATAGCCTCTATAATGTTAATAAATAATATTATAATGGATAATGTAAGGGGATATATGATATTTAAGTCCTAATTAGTTGTGATGAAATGTGGGAGGAGGTTCCCTTTTATAGATGAGGTTAGGGGTACATTTGGATACTCAAAGAAATATTAATTTATAATAAAATCAAACCACATCCAAAAACCAAAAAAAGTTCAAAATTTACCAGATGATATGATATAAGTATATAATATCATCAAACAATATTTTTTAGACATGTATTTATGTCAACAGAAACCTTATAATTTTAAATAACACTTAGTTATTTATTTTAATTTTTAACTAGGGTAACAAATATTTCTATATTAAAAGGTTGAAATATTTACATATTTGACAAAAATTATGCCATAAATAAATTCATTATAACATTTTAGGCCAAATAATAAAAAATCTATATTTTTTGAAAAATATTTTTTACGATTTCTAAATAATTTAATAAAAAATTATTTTTCTAAACAACCAAAAGTTTCAATTTTGACATAATTAAATTCATTGATTTTTAAAAATTTTAAAATAATAATATAACACTAAAAGAAATATTTAATTATAATTATAAGTTGTAAAGTTCATTTAAAAAATTCATTAGACATATTAATTACCCCAAATTATATTTATCTTAATATTTTAATTGAATTTATTTTTTATCTCCATTAAGAAAATAATTACAATATCAGTTTTGTGTAATTTTTTAATACACCTATTTTTTTAGAAACATTAAAAATAAAATACTGTATTGAAGATAAATATACTATATTTTACAATAATACTTTTAGTAGAATACATCTTATGGAAAATCTAACATAAAAATTGATATAATTATTAAAACATTAATGTAACAACTTTAACATCAACTAAAATAAAATAATACCCGGGTCATAATATCTTATATAAGGCTAAAAATGGTAAATAACTAGACCCTTGGATGATTAAGTTCGTGATTTACATGGAATATAATAAATTTTCATCTATTTGTTTTTTAATGGTTATATACAATTTAATAAAAAATAATTTATTCATTTTTCATCAATTAAATATTTTTTGCATCATCAATTCATAAAACAAGAAAGTAATTTTTTATTTCATAAAAATTACAAAAAAATTACCACTATAAATAAGAACATTTTATCATTCAAGTGAATATTTATAATTGAATTTATCTTATGTATAAACTTATAAAAAAATGATATAGTTATTAAAATTTGAGTGAGACATATTTAACATTTATTTAAATAAAATAAATTAAGTGTCCAAATCTCATTCAAGTGGCTTAAAAAAGATCCCATTTAGACCCAAGGATTATTTCGGTTGAAAAAAAAACTCATACAATGATATTAATACATGTGATAGGTTTATTTTATAACCTGATTTTTACCCTTAATTACACGATTTACCTTTTTAGCGTATCAATAAAAATTACCAAAGTTACAATTGATAAAGACCAAAAATAAAATAAATATATTTAAAATATTTTAATATAATAATTCCAAATTATGAATCCATTTTTCAAAATTCAATACACATAAGATTCAGTAATTAATTTAAAATTAATCTAATTATTGAAATCATAAAATGATATTTAAAAGTTAAAACATTGCAAAAGATTAAAATGTTTTACATCTAAATTCAATGTAAAATTAATTCCAATGTTCTTTATTATACTAAATGATAAAAAATAATTATATTTATACTTTTAAAACATTCAATAACATGATTTATCCATATAAAGTCATTTAATGAATTTTTTTTTCAATTGAAATATACTGAATTTGAACTATTCATCATAACATTAAAGATGTTAGAAAAATATAAAAAATTAATAAAAAATAAGTTTTTATATCCAAATTGAAATGAAAAGTTTTATGTTTTCATATAAAATTATTAATGTGTCAAAATTTTAGTTTAAAAAGGCTTATCCATTAAAAGTCATTAAAATCACCTTTTTAAAAAATATAGCATTTTATACATAAAATAATTTTTATTCATATACAATGAAAAAAATATATTGGATGAATATAAAAAATATTATCTTATGTATATAAAATATATATTTCATTAGTTTCATTTAGTAATAGTAATTCACTCATGTTTTAGAAAAGTAAAAATATATAATTGATTTATATATTTCATAAATTTTTGGTAGCCAATGAATTCACCCCAAATTTTCATATGTTTTATAAATTTATTTTGTCTAATCTAATGACTAGGTTATAATTTTCATTTTATACTTATGGTGTCTCATGGTTTTTTTAAACTCACATTTGCGTGCAATGGAAGCTGTTAGAGAATTAAAATTATTTAAAGAAAATATTTCATAAAAAATTTAAGCTTCACATTCTACCCCCCAAACTGAATTTAGCACTAGAAATTTGTCACTTATATAAAAACAGAGGAGGATACCATTGGCTCATAAAATCCTTAATATCCCACATAAATTTCTCCAAATGTTTATTCCACTATAAAACATTAACTATACTAGTGGTCTTCTTTCATATAAGTTTTTGACTATGATCTAGAATCTCATTCGGTTGTTGTTTAAAAGAAATATATTTCTCTAGTGGTACGACTTCTGAGTTTCATACATGTTAAGTATTTGGTGTGTACTTTTATAGTAGAGATACATAGAACACATCAGGAATTTGAAAGAGATTTTGTGGAAGCACCGATCAGTATGCTACCTTCCAACCACAATCCCAAATTTTTAAACGACTGATATAACTAGTTATCAAATTTTCACTCATTCCAAATATTATTACTCTATTCTATGGAGATATTCATACAAACACCTTTTCAACCACTTCAAAATCTAGTTCTTTTTGTTGGTTGTTAGCACAACTCATTTGTTGACTCTGAACTTATGTTATTTGTTATTGAATAGATATGACCTCTTATTCCATTTAACCAATAGGTCAGGTCTTAATAGCTTTATTTCCCCATATTTATCCCAAAAAGTTAGAGTTCTTCACTACTTTACATAAAGGGATTCATAAATAGTCATATGAATATTGTCGTGAATGATATTGTTTTATGAAAATTCATCCAATGGTAGGTGTTGATACCAATCACCTTTAAAATCCATAGAGTAAGCTCTCAACATGTCTCCTAGAGTATTAATAATCCTATCAGGCTGACAGTCTATCTGTGGATGATAAGAAGTGATGAAACATAAATTTGTATCCACCACATGCTGATGACTTCTCCAGAACATCCACGTAAACCTCAAATCCATATCAAATATAATGGAAAGTGGTACTCAATGAAATCTAACCTCTTTTATTACATATATCCTAGAATGATGATAAAGAGATAAATTCACTATAATATAAAATAATTGTTCCATATTCATAAGTCAATCAACTATAACCTATATAGAATTATGGATTTAGATGTTTTGGGAAGACTGATGACATATTCAGTAGTTATGTTATTCTATTTCCATTCTAGTATGGGTAATGGTTGTATCATTCCCATAGAATTCTTTCTTTCAGCCTTAACTTACCAACAAACCATGAAACGAGGGACATATTTGACAACATCTCTTTTCATGCCATCACACTAGAAATACTCTTTTAGGTTAGTGTACATATTTGTGCCTCTAGGATGAATAGATAATGAATAACTATGAGCATCATTCAATAAATCCTTTAATAATAATATGGTAGAAATATAGACTTGGCTCATGAACCATATTATTCAATCACAATCATGGTTTAATTCGAGAACATTTCTCACCTTCTTTTTTATCTATATATATTCCTTATGAACCTCTTTAATCATTACTTTTATAGATGGTTGAACATTAATTTGAGAAAGATTTAGCTTATCCTTTTCCTTTAAAATTTCAATATCCATATTTTTAAAATCCATAATTGATTGTTCTTTTTTGATCCTTATCATGGATTTGGTAGCATGGTCCTTTTGACTCAAAGCATCTGTAAACTTTTTCGCTTTCCCTAGGTGTTAATATATAGAACAGTCATAATCTTTAATCAGATCCAACTATCTTCTATGATTCATATTCATCTCCTTTTCTGTGAAAATATATATTAATATTTTATAATCAATATTAATATCACACCTTTCTCCACAAAGATAATACCTCTATATATTTACTGAAAAAATTACCTCAACTAACTCCAAATCATGAGATGGGTAATTTTTTCAAGTATTTTCAAATGTTGTGAGGTATAAGATATCACCATATCATTTTTCATGAGAACACAACCCAAAGCCTTATTGGATTAATCTCTATAGATCACAATCATTTCTCCACTACAAAAAAAGTGTGAGCACACATTCACTGGATAACATAATTTTTAACTCTTTGATATTATCTTCACATTCCTCCTTCCACATGAATATAAATTATTTTCTAGTCAACATTGTGAGTTGATTAGATAATCATGAAAAATATTTCACAAAACATTGATAATATCAATTTAATCCAATACAACTTCAGATTAGAGTTACTGTTGTTGGACTCAGAAAACATTCAATAACTTATGTTTTTGCTACATCCATAGGTATCCCCACACTTGAGATTATGTGACCCGAAAATGAATATTTTTATGCCAAAATTCACTCTTAGGAAAATTTTCATAAAGATTCTTCATTCTCAAAGTTTTTTGTACAATTATCATGTGATCTTCATGATAATTAAATTTCTTATAATAGAAAAGAACCACTTCTATAAATACTACCAAAAATAGATTAGTACAGTCTCTAATGACCCTATTCATTATATCCCTAATGATAGAGGGGGAATTAGTATGACTAAAATATATCACTTTAAATTCATTGTGTCTATACCTTGAACAAAATGTCTTCATTTGTATATCATTTTTCTTCACCCTTAATTCATGATATCCTAAAGGAATATTAATATTGGAAAAGTATTGAGCTCCATGTAGATGGTCAAATTATCCTTCAATGTGGGGACGATGCTATTTATTCTTGATAGTGATCTTGTTAGTATCTCAATAATCAATGCAGAGTCTCATTGACCCATATTTCTTCTTAAAAAAAATAGGTTCTCCCAAAGGTGACATACTAGGGTGTATGAATCCCTTCTCATGATTCTCTTGGAGTTTCTTTTTCAATTCCTGTAACTCAATTGGGGTCATTCTATAAGGTGTTTTTGAAATAGGCATAGAACCAAGTATGTGTTCTATTGAAAACTCAAATTCAATATTTGGTGGAAGATCTAGATATTCTTCCATAAAGACATCATAAAAATCTCATACAATGGATATATTATCAATTATGATTTTCTCAACAACCATTTGAGATAGATAACCATCATTTATTGGAATCAAGACCCATAAGATAAAATAAACTTATAGTAAAATATTATATTCATAATTTCATTAATAGATGATCATATATTAATCCTAAATATAATATGTGACTTAAATTCCTTGGAAATTTATATGATTTCCATATATATAATTTCAATCCACGCTAAGAATCACATCGAATTCCGCTATAAGATGGATCATAAGATATTTATGAATCAATTTCCAAGAAACATCAACCAAAGAAAAATTACAAAAATTGGATGAAAATACTATTCTATTAGTAGTTGTAACATCTAAATCAACATAAAAATATTAAGGAAATACAATAATAACATTAGAAAATCATTCAAAAATAAAAGTGTGGTTAGATCCAAAATCAAATAAAAAATTTGTGACTTTAGATTGGATGGTAAGTTTACCTTTCAACATTTCATTATCATACTCCACATCACTGATAGTGATTGCATGTGACTTTCCTTTGTATTTGGACTATATAGATTACTGACATCGATAATCATCAATAAAACTTGGATTAAAGAATTTATTGGCGTAATGCCCCATTTTTTTTCACTGGTGACATTGAAGTGTATAAGGTACATTATGTGTAGACTTTTCTCTATTTTAATTGTTTGAAATATTTTTCACATCACATAAACATTCTTCTTCTAGATGATATTCTCTCCCAAAATTAAAAACAATTTGTAGTCCCTATATGAAAATTTCATCTATGTTTCTTTCCACAGTTTGAACATAATGCAACACTCATCTTCTTTTCAGTGTGCTATTTATCGTTTACCATGAATTCCATTTTTCTATTCTTATCAAAACCATATTAATGATGGGATAATATAATATCCATCTCAACCCTAAGATCACATAGAATGATTTCCTCATAGATATTGAATTCACTCATGAATAATTCCCATTAGAGACTTGTTTTTAATCCACAAAAGAATCAATAAATTTTAATCTCAATTTGGAAATTAATTCCAGAATTATACCTTGAATGTATTATAAAATTTACATCATAGGTACTAGTGGATTAATTATACTTATTCTTAAGATCAATTAAATCCTTCTAAATATATTTTTTAAGAATACTTGGAAATTACTTATTGAAAAATAAATTCTTGAACAAATCTCATCCTATGGATTTGATTTTATTTATTTTCCTCATAATTTTGATAAGATTCCACCATTGATCATCATCACCGTAAAAAAACAAACTTCCATGACTACATTATCATGTTCTGAACCTTGGTGAACTAAAAATATGTTTTCAGTGGTATTAATCCATTGTTCCACCATTAGTGGATCAAAATACCCACATAAAGAAGGTGCACACTGCATCAAGAAGGACTTAAATTAATTTTTCTACCTTTTTTTGTTTGTATGTACTATATGATTAATAACATGATAATTTTTTGTGATCATGGAAACAAGGTTTTTCATTCCATCTCCCATAACTTTCGGTTTCTCAGGAGGACAATCATTGCAATGACCATCACAATCAGCATTAACATGATTCCTCTAGGTAACAAAAATTGACTATAATTGATAATAAAAATATGATAAATACTAAAAATTATGGGAAAACCAAATAATAAATAAGAAAAATTCAATTTAGTAAATTTTATGTTATTCATGATCCTCAGGGTTCTACATATGGTTTTCTCATCATATATTCCAATGGTTAACTATAAATTTCCTCTGATACCAACTATAGAACCACATACAATACAAACATAGAAATTACATCAAAATTAAATAATATTAATTAAAAAATATAACAAAGTCATTATGGGACAATATAGTTATATTATCTTTAGAAACTGGGAAACATAAACAATTGGATCACAAGACATCTACACTATACCCTACTAATTACTTTTTAACTAGTCCCCTTTTTGAAATATCTTTCTTAATACCCTCCTTCAAGTCATAGGGAAAAGAATCATAAAAAAGGGTGAGCTCAGATGCACAGAAAGGGTAAATTGAGAGATATCAGCCATATCAAAATCATAAGACATAGAAACATAACATTAGAAAACGAAATCATGTATATGAAAGATTGTGATATCATGCCATGAGATAAATCATAAGAGTTCATAATAATCAATGACATAATCCCAAAATACATAGCATAAGACATGATATTTTATGGAATACACATAATCGAATAAAATCATTTCATATATTTAAAGGCTCATTTCCAAGGCATTCATAGCAGACAATGTCCTTTACTGAATAGAGATCACTCTTCATTCCAGCCCTATATTACTGAACTGAGATCATTTTCCATTCCCATTATATCTATATCATGAGATATAAATCTTTACCCAATGCATTGGATTGATATATTGGTCCCACCCATCTCACAATGAATTCATTCTTATGTCTTCCACAAAAACATAAATCATTGATCATAGAGAAAACCAAGGAATAAAATTGGTTTCTTTAACATCATTCCATCAAAACATAGTCCATATAAAAAAAATGAATTTCATAAGAAATAGTACCTCATAAACACTATAATACATTAGTAATAATAGTGATATAAACATAACCCTATTAAATATTTTAATCTTAGATGGAAAATAATTTTTATAAATCAGTTGAAATTATTTCTTGAAGAAAATATCTTGTTCTTTAAAAACCATTTTTATCAAAATTCCATGCAATTTTAAAAGAAAAGAATTTACTTTAACATAAAAATAAAATATTTTATTGGTATACTAATCTATATATGTATTTATGAAATCATAAAAATCTGTTCATGATGTATAAGTTAAAATAAAACATTCTTATAATACTTTTATTGGAAATTAAAAAAGTACCACGTATTGAAAAAGAAAAAAATCCGTTTATTCCATTTATTAAAAATTCACCAATGTTTAAAATTTAATTAAAAAAATATAATAATATAAATAGTATTACATATTTTGGAATCATGGATGTGGATTATAAATATACCCCAATAAATACATTCATATTAGCAATTTAGAATAATAATGAGACTACAAAATTATCTCTTACCTTAGGTACGATATCCTTTTTATAAATACAAACCTCTGGTATAATAATTTAATTAGTTTCAGTTACTTATTTTGGAATCATTGTAATTATTATGATATAATACATAATAATATTATCATTGGATTCATAGTAACTTTATTACTCATCAATTAGGTATTTACTTTGTTTTATTACGCATGTTTCTTCAGATAAGTTATTGTTCCTCTTCTTAGGGTATAGTTATATAATTTTAAAAAAAAAATTAGTGTAATATATATCACATTTATTCATTCAATTCATTTATATAATCATTCTTTTATTAAGATCATATATATTTAATTACATCGCATCGTGGAGACGATAGGGCGTATGTACACATGAGTGATGATATCATTACCACAATTATTGAATTGGATTCAAGTGGATGGTGTATAATATTTCAGAATAAATATCATTTTATAATAATCATATATATTTATTATTTACATCATTTTACCTATCCAAGTATGGTGGTGATGAAAAATATTTTACACTATGATGTGGAGATGGTAAGTTGTACGTATGCAAGCATGGTGATTTCATTTTTATAGGATGGATAGAAGGTGGAATATGTTTTTTTCATAATAATAATTACATATCATCCTATAATTTTTATAGGATTTATTATTTTATAATGAAACAAATAATTAATAAAATGTGGAAGAAGAAATAATTTTGAATGAATTAGTAGAGAAGATTACATATTCTTTGATGTGCTTCCTCTAAACCTCTTCTTAAAGGACTAGAGTTGGTCTTTGAAGAAGACTATAAAATCTAGAATGTTTTTAGAGAACATGGGAATGAATAATTTTAGGGGATATACATAATTTAAGGATTATCGAGTTGTGAACATATAAGAGTGGAGGTTCTCTTTTATAATTGAGGTGAGGGGTACTTTTGGAAACACAAAGATATATGAATTCATAATAAAATCAAAAAACATCAAAAAACCCCCAAAATGTCAAAATTTAAAAGATAATATCATATTGGGTTGAAATATAATCAGCCAATAAATTTTAGACATGTATTTTATTTAATTTAATCCTTTTCATTTTAATTATCACTTAGTAATTCATTATTTATTTTAACTAGGGTAACAAATATTTCAATAATAAAAGGGTGTAATATTTTCTTTTGTGAAATCAATTTGATAAATATTAAATACCATAGGAACATTTATACCATAAAATAATTATTATATATTTTTTAATTTTGTATTATTTTTAAATAATTTATCATATCATTTTTTTGATAAACAATCAATAGCATCAATTTTTTACTATTCAATTCATTGATTTTTAGAAATAATAAAATGACAAGATAACATAGAAGAAATACTCTATTATATTAATAAGAACTAAAGGGAATATATAAAATTAATTGGACAAATTAATTATCCAAAAATATTTTTTTTTATTTTAAAAACATTTATTTTTTATCACCATTAATAAAATAATTACAACATCAGTTTTGTATATTTATTTAATACACTTACATGTGGAAAAAAAATTAATAAATAAAATACCACAATGAAGATAAATCTAATATATTTCAATGTAATAATTCTATTTTAATATATCTTCAATAAAATTAAAAATTAAAAATGATATTCTTATTAAAAAATGAATGTGACAACTTTAACATCACCTTAATGAATATAATATAACTGTCATAATATCTTCAATAAGTCTCTAAATGGTCAATAAATTTACAGTTATTTGATTATGGTAGATATATACTATAACAATTAGATTTGGTCATGTTTTTTTGACTTTTATTGTTACTAATATTTTTTAAAAAATTGTTTATTTATTTTTCATCAATTAAATAATTTATGCACCATCAATATATAAAATGTTAAGGCAATTATTTATTTCTTGAAAATTAAAAACAAATTTCCATGATAAAGAAAAAACATTTACTTTATAAGTTACTATTTATAATAAAATTTATATTCTATATAACCATATATTAAAAATGATATAGTTATTAAAATTTTAGTGAGGCATATTTAACTATTTTTTCAATAAAATAAATTATGTGTCCTAATCTCATTCTAGGGGAATAGAAAAGATATTATTTTGACCCAAGGATGATTTGGGTCAATGAAAACTCATCCAATATTTTAAAAAAAAAGTGTTAGTTTAATTTTATAATACTTTTTTTACCCATAATTACCCAATTTACCCTTTAAAAGTATTAATAAAAATTACAGAAGATACTATTCATAAACCCAAAAACAAAATAAAGCTAGTGACATAATTTGGGAATAAAAATTCAAAATATGGTATCCATTTTTGAAAATTCAAAACAATGAATTTACAATAACTAATTTAAAATTAAACCTATTATTGAAATTTAAAAATGGATTATGAATGGAAAAACATTGTAAAAGATTGACAAAAATTTAAATTTAAATTCATCATTAAATTAATACCAATGGCCTGAATTATATTAACTGATAATAATATATTATTTTATAATTTAGGACCATTAAATAGTATAAATTATCTATATAATTTTTTGGATGAAAAATCGTTTTTTTCCAAATAATATATACTGTATTTATACTATTCATTAAAACAAGAAAGGTATCATAAAAATATCAAAAATTCATCTAATGCAAATTTTTATATCCCACGAACAACAAATATTTTAATGTCTTCATATGAAAATTATTAATGTTTCAAAATTTTACATTAAAAGGGATTGATGTAATGTCCTTGATCTAGATGCCACAGAACTGGTGCTCCATGCACGGTTGGTCACATGACCACAAGCGCATTCCCAAAATGCTTGAGGCTTTAGACTAGTAGAAAGGTCATATAGTATGATAGTGGGGAAACTTTTCTCTCATTGGTAGAGTGTAACACAAAAGAACTATAATATACAATAACAGAAGTAGTAAATACCATAAAATGGAAAAAAAATGAATGGATGATAATAAAGATAACCCGAAATCATAGAATACTAAAGATGATACTTCCTATCACATGTTCTATGAAAGTATCCAAAAAAAGTACACAACATTAATAAAAAATATATTTTAAAAAGTAAAAAAAATAACAAAAAGAGAATAGGAATCATCTTAGGCCTTAACTCAGTCCCATGATCTCTTAATCCTATTATGTACATCAAGTACCCGTAGCAGGGCGCATACCCTAATCATCACCTATAATCATATAATCTTTTTGGGCCAAAAATCATGACCCAAATAGGGTGTGAGACTAGATCATAGTAGGCAACCACCCAAGGTATATTCCAATATGTTTGTGGATATATATTATAGGCAGTGTAGTATAGTGAAGGTAGTAATCTATGTTTACTCAAATGAAAGCATAACATATGTCTCAAAAGAAAATGAAAAAAATATAAGTGAAGAAAGAATCCAATATTTTTCTTTGGCTTCGTAGATGCATCATAATTTATTCATTTATGTATTTATGTTATTCTAATTATATTAATGTTTTGAGGTCCGGACTAGGCCCAACGACCCCTATTATAAAGGTAACCGTCAACTCATGACATAACATTCCTTTAATAATTTTCCAATAGATCCTGACCTGGGTGTCCCTCAATGGATCCTAGGATCTTTCATAATTTTAAATAATCCCAAATGATCCCTACCACCCTATCATGGCTCTCTCGCATCCCTTACATAATTACCTCTTGATCTCATCCAGGGTCTTTTAATGGATACCCTTGTTGATCCGTGGTATATATAAGATTCCATTAGTCACATGATCATGATCTTGTATTTCAACTGATCCTATGGCTAACAATATTCTAATTACCCCACATTTTTATAATTCAATTCCACCACAATGGAAGTACATGTGAATTAAAATATCACATGGATTATCTTTTAAACAACTCATGGGGGAACAATTCACATAATAAGTATCAAATAAAAATTAAACTATTAAGTGGATTAGGCATCAAATTATATCATGTGGGTAATTCATATCACATAATCAGTTCATATTAAAAACCCAATAATTGGAAATCATGTCTATCCTCTTATGAATATTCAGGAAAATGACCATCCAAGGGAAACACACCCATGGGGTGGCCCTAAATCAAGGTAGATAACCATAAACATGATTTCAAATCATCTAATTAATTACCTAATCATCAATATGAAGTAAAAATTTCTATTATTCAATTAAGAGACACAATAAATATGGGCACTTGCCACTATGGTATATATAATCAATTCAATAATCAACGGAAGGAATGAGACCACCTACCTCATGTTAGTATGGCTCTCATCCTCCAGTGTTGATATTCAATTCATCCTAAATTGATGTAGATATACAAAATGAGTAAAAACACTCAAACCTCAATAACTTGGTTGATATAAGAAATTAGAAAGAAAGGATCAAGAGGAATCAAGCTCTTTCTAAGGGGGTTTCAATGGATCAATTGGTATTTGAACTAGGTTCTAGATTATGAAATGAGAGAAGAATTTCTGTTTATATTTTTTCTGGCCACACTTCTCATCGAAATGGCCTGTTTCTATCCATCCACATAAAATGATGCTACTACCCAATTTAATAAAAAAAGGAAATGTAAATAGCATGTATATGAAACTACACACTGTGTCCATAAATTTTTTATCCAGACCAGTACATGGTATTTCATTGAGATTACATGGCATATATCCCTCTATATACTGCATGTATGTAAAAGTACATGGTGTGTACGCCCCATCCACATTATGTAATAGGCCTACACTATCCCTTGACCCCTTTTCCCTATTTCAATAAGTATAAAGTGAAAAAAAGATCCATACCTTAGAGGAAGAATTGAGTTGTTACAAACTACCACACTTAAAAAAAATTCTTCCCTAAATTACCCTTCTATGGATGATGAAAAACTTTCGAAGAAGAACTCTGGCCACTATGATCATATGTCTGACTCTCTCTCCCATGTCTCATCCTACACTCGACCACATTACCATAACAGTTGTTCCAAATTAAGAGATCGTACATGGATAACCATCATGCTACTATCCACAATACGAATGGGGTGCTCCTCAAAGGACACATCTTCATGAAATTACACTTCCTCGTATGGAATGGTATGGGATAGGTATGAAAAGTAACATCACAACTGAGCAATGTGGAAGAAGTATTCCATAGCCCTGTACCTATGAGGTAACTGAAATCTATATGCAATTGGAATGAACCTCTCCAGAATATAAAATGGACCAACGTGTCTCTATGAAAGCTTACCCTATCTACTGATCCTCTTATATCCCAACCTTGATGCGATTTGTTGGATAACTTGACCCTAAACTCAAACTCTAATTGTTGTAAATGATGATCAATATATGATATTTGAGGAGATTATGTAGTATTCATCCACTTGAAATCAACTGAACCTACTCACTAGTCTCTTAAACAAGACAATGTACCAGCATCTCTACCTCTCCTACCTCCAACCAACACAAGGGTGATTGGAATGGACTACCATAAAAAACCTCATATGGGGCCATCTAAATAATATCTAGGAAGTAATTATTGTAGTAAAACTCAACAAGGGGTATGTGTGTCTGCCAAGAACCCCATAAATCCAGGATGCAGGCCCAAAGCGTGACATCTATCACCTTAATCATGCGCTCTGACTAGACATCTATCTTGGGATGGTAAGTTGTGCTCAGATGTACCTATGTACTGAAAGAATGATGTATCCCTTTCAAAAATAGATATGTAAACTAGGTTTCCCTATCTTAAATGATAGAATGTGGGACCCATACAGTTATACAATCTCACATATGTACAACCTCCCAAGATTATCAACATCGACAATTTCCTTGATCAGTTAGAAATGTTCAACCTTCGTAAGCTTATCAACCACAACCCATGCAACATAATTAACTATAGGTAATCTCGATAAAACCATCACAAAATACATCACAATGTCATTCCATTTCCACTCAAGAATGGGTAGCTGATCTGAAAGACATACTGGTCATTGTTGTTCTGCCTTCACCTGCAGACATGTAGAACATCTCATGAAAAAACCATCTATATCACTCTTCATACCTAGACACCAGTACTAAAGATGTAAATCCCAATTTATATTGGTGACACCAGGATGCACCGCCTACACTGAATCATAAAAATCTGACATCTTCTCCTCACACATGTCTTCCGAAACACATACGTGACCCTGTAACTATAGGACTTCAACCTCATCAATGTTCGAACTAGGAGGAGGGTCCTCACTTGATATAGTCTCTTGTAGAACTAGTCCTATAGAATACTATAGCTTCCATATCCTCAATATATACATTAATATAGAGGTAAAAGCTAAGGATGCAAGGAAAGTCTTTCCCTGAATGTCAAACACCTCCATGTTCATCTCATTGAATAACGTCATAAGATGCCACTCACTAATGGCCTCATCCAATGCTTGCATCTGAGTCCTCCTGCTTAGTTCATTTGCTACTGCATTTCCTTTTATTGGGGTGTAGGCTATCTCGAAGTCAAAATACTTAAGGTATTATATCCACCTTCGTTATCTTATATTTAGATCAGGATGATAGATGATGTAATTGAGAATTTTGTGGCCTGTGTACACCACAAAACACTCCCCTGACCATTATTTCCTCAAATAGCATATGGCTTAAACAATTGTGGATAACTGGAGATTGTACATTAGGTAGTTCCTCTAGTGTTTCCTCAAATTCTAAGACCCGTAAGAAATGAATCAATCCCACTTCATAAGCACTACTCCCATCCCAATACCTGATGTGTCATAATACACAATTTAATTCCAACCTAACACTAGAAAAACTAGGATATGCGCTAACGCTAATTTTACTTTTAGCACCTAAAAGTCTTTCTCACAAGAGTATGACCATACATACTTCACACCCTTCTTTTTCAAGATCATCATTGGAACTAATTAGCATTAGAATTCCTCTAAGAAATTCATGTAGTAACAAGCCAGCCCTATAAAACTCTACTACTCAAAGGAATTCTTGGGATGCTCTAAGGTGTCTACTACCCTAACCTTCTCATGGATCACTGTTCTGAGAAGACGTGACACAAGAAGTTAATCTGATCCATCCAAAAGTGGACCTTTGTGAACATAACATATAACTGATTCTTTATGAGTGTAACCAAAATGATATCAAGATGGGTGGAATGGTCGTGTCAATAATGAGAATACACCAAGATATCATCCACCAAAACCATATGGAATGATTCCAGATAAATATGGCACACTTGGTTCATCAGTTCCATAAAGACTGCAAGTGAATTTTTGAGACTTAATGGCATGATCTAATACCCATAAATAATATACCTACTCCGATAGGCTATATGCGGTATTTATAATGATCTAACATGCACATAATGATAACCGGATCCAAAATTGATTATTGAGAATACCCGAGCTCTTCAAATATGGTCAAGGTGGAAATCTATTCATGGAAGAGAATACCAATTATTAACCATCAACTGGTTAAATTTCTGATAATCCATGCATAGAATGAGGGTACCATTTTTCTTTTTCACAATAAGGATTGTTGGACCCCAAGGAGATGTACTGGGACAGATGAAACCCATAGCTTCAAAATCCTATAGATTCTACTTGATTTCTGGAACCTTCATCGTATACATCTTATAAGGAGGAATTTATACCTTTTTCAACTACTGGTACTTGCTCGATAGAGAACTCTAACTCTCTTAGTAGAGGTAAACCTGAAAATTCATCCGGGAAGACGACCTTGATATAATAAACCACTGGAGGAAAATTCATCAGATGTGTCCCATTATTATCTAGATATAAACTGGAAAATCTATTATGTCATCCCATTCAATCCATGATGCTTATGTCTAGATCGAATCTCTTGGAAAACCCATTCACCATAGTGTAGAAACTATATTCCCACTAGTGATGTAAAACTCACCCTATGGTGATTGAAATATAAAAAGGCATGATATGAGACTAACCAGTCCATTTAGTGTATGAAATCATATATTATCATCACTAATATCTAAAGGAGTGTCTAGTTTCATAACATCATTATAAGTAAAAACATGAATCCCTAAGATATCCATAACGGGAACATATATGAAATTATGTGAATCCCCCATATCAAAAACTATAAAAGATAAAATAGAGGTGAATATAATAGTACCTATGATAGTAGAATTTCTGGGATCCTACACCTGCTGGTTCTGTTTCACTACATATGTATATCATGCACTAAGGCCCAAATATAGTTCCTAGAAACCATGAGATGACCCACCCTACTGTCTATAATATTCTCTAGTCTTTCTACCATGGACACAACCCCTACCTCAGCCTAATAAAACTGATGTATCCTAGTTTACTGACCCTGTTCCTAAACATGGAGTGTATGCAGATCCTCTCTCACTAGAAGATATTGGAAACGTCCTGAATAAACACTATAAATGGACAATCATGACTCAAGATCAGCAGTCGATTAGGTCTATTAGGAACCAATGATTAGTATTCCCAATTATTCCACACTGGCATCACATTACTAGGCTACTAGAAGATACGTTCTCATTACTAGATTTTCCATTGTAATCTCCAGACAACACTTCCTACTACTAGTCAAAACTGTTCCAGAACTTGGTGTCAAATCTTCTTGGTTTACACCGATATATTCCCTATGATACTACTTAGAAATTAGTTCTTGGTTAACAATAGTAGATACAATAGTCATCTGGAAGATATTCACCTGCAAGCGAATGTCATAATTTAGACCATCCTCGAATATCTTAGCCTTTGAAAGGTCATCGACCAACAAAACATGTTCAAATAACTGAATCTCTAAAAAGTAGTAAGAGTTATCCATAACTGATAGATCATTCTTCTTTAAATTCATAAAATCATTGGATTTGATAGACTTATGTGTCTTGGTATATAAGTATTCATAGAAGACTGTCTAATAATAACCTCATGCCATGTCCTGTTAATGCTCTGTCTGTGTGGTAATATCCCACCACCTCATGGGGGATTCACATATTATAATATTTGTGATATTAAACCTCAACTTAGGAGGTGTCCCGAGATTCTCTAAGACCGATAACATGGCCTCTATCCATAACTATACAGCCTGTGGCCCGCCTTCCCTAGAAAAAGTGGGCAGATGCTATTTCCAGAACACTCATGTCAGTTCTGCCATATAAGTGTTTAGTTATGGAGCTCCTTGAAAGGTTTACATGAACCTCATAAATCCTTCATGTAACTAAAAATTTTCTCTTACATTGAGTATAATTTATGGTAATGTAACTGGCACAACTGGGGGGTCCATTAGTTGCCCATGGCCTAACTCCTCTGAGGTATGATCATGTTCAGTCTCCTAGAGCACTACTGAAGGTTATTGTGTTGGCTTAAATTTTCAAGTTCTTGAATACACCTCAATTCAAGATCATCATGGATCAAAGTTCAAGAGTTAAATAACTAAATATGAGAATAAATCACACAATGTTTTGCAAGAGAAGATTACACATTGTCTACAAACCTTATAGGTTGTGAACACTTGACCTCTAACATGAGTGTATACCTCCACCGACCTTGGCATGTAAAAATAAGTGGTGCACATCGTGTAGGAAAGACATAGATAATTTACACATGTTTCTACTCTATGTAATATACTTTTACATTTCCAAAGCGACACATTGTTTGCCTATTTCAAACTACACAGGGTGTACCAAACACACACTGCATGTTCTGTTCAAAAACCAACGTCCCATGTTCTCTTTCACACGAACAAAAACATGGCCATCTACCCCATGACATGTACATAGAGTACACAATGTGTACTAAAAAAATTTATTTCTCCCTGAATAGAAGATCACATGGCTTGTGATCATGGACCAACACGCTGTGTTGTCATAGTTTCCAAACAATAATCATCTAAAACATCCCCTAAACCCCTATTTTGAAAATTAAAGAAATGGTGTCCCAATTTAAGATTCATGTGGGCCCATAGTCCCCAAAAAATATTGTTTGGAATCATATATCACACATAATAAAAAAAATTAGTTGATGGGAGAAACATGATTCAAAAAATTCTGATTCAAGTGGGCCCATACTCATCATGGATCAAAGCTTGGAATCTAGCAATATCGAAGCATAACACGTTCCAACACACCTATCACAATAGTAGGCATATCTATCATGGTACCTATAAAAAATATTAATATCTAGGATATCATATTTCACAATGTCATGTTATTCTTAATTCTTTTAAATGGCATGGAAAGAATTCATGGCATGTGATATCTAATAAGTTCCTATATGATGAATGAGAGAAAATACCCACATTTCATTTCGTTGCAACAAAAATATAACCAAAATAATTTAAATAAAAATAGAAAAAACATTTTTTTCTCCAAATGGTTAAATCTAATAAACTGTAACATCTCAAAATATTAAAAATCACAAGTCAGTTTGAGGAAATTTGGCTTTTCCCTGACCTAGGTTAGCTACTCCTAAGAACAACTTAACCCCAAATCCCATTTCATTTCTATCCCTTCTTACTACCGCTAAACAATAAAGTAAACTAAAAAATAAATCCTTTGATATGACTTCATAACATTCAAGATCTGGATGCTACTGAACTGGTTCTCCCTACCCAGTTGGTCAGATGACTTCAACTGCATTTCCCCAAACGCCAGAGGCTGTTGACTAATAGTGAGGGCCTAGGGTGTGATTGTTGGGAAACTATTTCCTTATTGGGGAGTTTAACAAAATGGAATAATATTATAAAATAGTAGATAAAATTAATACCATAAAACTGAAAAAAAAATGAAAAACTGATGATAAAAATAACGTAAATTCATTGAATACAAAAGAAGATACTCTTTATCAAATTTTCAATGAAATAAGGAAAAAAATGTACACCATAGTAGTACAAAATATATGTCTCAAAAGAACAAAATAAAAAAATAAACTAGGAAGCATCGCAAGCCTCAGCTTAGTCCCATTATCTTCTTCTACTTAGAAGCACATCATGTACCTATAGCAAGGCCATTTTCTCAGACAAACACATGCAATCATTTAATCTATATGGTTGCAAAATAATGAACCAAATATGGTGTGATACTAAATCCCAGAAGTCAACCACCCATGTTCTATGTCAATATGTTAGTGGATGTATATAACAAGTAGTGTACAATAGTGAAAGTAGTGAATAATGTGTACTCAAAATGAAGAAGAAAAAATGTCTCAGAAGAAAATGTAAACAACTATATGTGAAGGCTGAATTCAGTCTTGTGATTTGGATTTGTATATGCATCAAAAGTACTCCATTTAAATATTCATGTTCCTTCGATTATATAAATGTCTCGAGGTCCATCCTAGGCCTGACGACCCACAGTATTAAGGTAACCATCAACTTGTGGCATAAAATTCATTTAATAATTTTCTAATAGTGCCTGGATAGGGTATCCCTTAATGGATCCTTAGTTCACTCGACATTTTAAATAAGCCTCAGTGAGCCCTACCACCCAATCATGGCTTGCTCACAGACCTTATATAATTATCTATTAAGCTCTTCTGTGGTCTTTTAACCGGGACCCTCGTTCACCCATGGTATACATAAGGTGTATTTAGGAACATGAGCCTGAACATTTATTTTAACTAATAATGTGGCTTTCCCAATGCTAATTACCCTCTATCATCATAATTCAATTCCATACAAAATAAACCCAAATGAATTAAACTATCACATGGGTTATCAATTAAACAACTCATCTTGTAATAGTTCACATAACAAGTATCCCAAGAAAATTAAACTATTATACGTATTATGAATTTAATTATCTAACGTGGTAAATTCATATCACATAGGCAGTTGATTTTAACAACAATTTTTTTTATTCAAGTCTATCCTTATAGGTATTCTTGGCCAAACAACCAAACGTGGGAAATGAACCCATGAGGTGGGCCTAAATCATGGTTCCCAACCCTAAAAATTATTTCAAATTATATAATTAATTATCTAATAATAAATAGGCAATAACAGTGTTCATTATTCAATCATGTGACACCCTTATAGTGGGAGAACAACACTCCGATATATATAATCAACTCTACAATCAACTAAAGGAACAAGACCACCTACCTTGTGTTAGGGTGACTATATTCATCTATTTTTGATCATCAATTCGACATAAATTAGAGTAGATCTAATATAAGAGTATAAAAACTCAACCCTTGATAACTAGATCGAGAGAAGAAATCAGAATGAAATGCTCCAAAGGAACTGAGAACTGACCGAGATGATTTTAATGGATTTAACGGTGTTGGAATTGCATTCCGGATGATGATACAAGGGATGAATTACTGTTTGGATTTTTCTTGGGCACACTACTCATTGAAATGGATTTTTTCTATTCGTTTTCCAATTATGATGATGCTTCTAGATTTAAAAAAATAAAAGTACAAAGAGTGCACTAGAATCTACATGAAGTGTCTGTAAAATTTATGGCCAGACTAGAACATGGCCCTATACTAGGATTACCTAGAACATATCCCTCCATACACATCATTTACATAAAAATTAAACAACATTTAGTCCATAGTTATGTCATGTAACAGGCCTGCAGTCTACCCTTGAACTCTTTTCCCTATTTTTCCGATGTATAAACTGGAATAGAAATATCCATATCTTAGAGGAAGAACCGAGTTCTTAAATTTTCTATTAAAAGGTGGTAAAATTACCCTCTTGAAAAATATAATTCTTTATACATAAAATATGTTTTTTTTCATTCCTAATGAAAAAAATATATTCGATGAAAAAAAAATATTTTATTAATTATATAAAAATTCTATTTCATTAATTTCATAAACTAATAATAATTCACTAAATTTATACAAAAATACATATATATAATTGATTTATATTTTTAATAAATAATTGGTTTCGATTAAATTCACCATACAATTTCATAAGTTAGTTATATTTTTTCCTTATAATCAAACGACTTGGTCATAATGGTCATTTTATAGTAAGGCCATATCGTGGTTTGTTTATACTCACGATTTCATGCAATACAAGCTATTGAAGTATAAAAATAGTTTAAATAAAAAATATTTTTAATAACATCTGGGTGTTATAAAAGTGCCCAACATATGTCTAACCCATACAAAGGGAGAGAATTCATTTTTTCTATGGGGTGGATTTTCGCACTTGAATGTTTAGGTGTCTCTACATATCCTGTATATGAAGGAATAAAGAAGTACATAGTTTTGTGATGTGGCTTGGTAGAAGATTGATGTCAGGGTGGGGATTTCTTCTCAGGAGAGAACACTATTATAGCATGTATTTTATTTTCATGTAGTGAGGGTGTATTGGCATCACAATTTATTGTCATTTTGTTGGGAAAAATTGTAATAGAGACCATGGGTATGTTTGGGCTAGTCATGTTGGGATATTCAGGGATTCTTTCAACTTGAGGGGGAATGAAAGTAGAAACCAAGATCCAAGGGACTCATTGAACAAGAGGAGGGATACATGAATTGAATTCTAATGGACATATATAGGTCGTAAAATCCTATCATGATGAAATAATTTACTTTTGTTAACAAGCGTTTTTTGTGAGAAACATATGTAGAGTCATTGGGGCATTGTGTGGATAGTTAGAAAGAGGATTCGCCATTACACTGGCCTTTCATTTCAAATGGCCATGTGTGATTATATGGATTCAAAACATTTTGGGGGCATAGAGTTTGATATATGAAAAGGGTATATCCAGGTACACGAGAAATATATGTACCATGATTAGTTGCGATGGATTAAATCCCCTAGATATAAATGACTCATATATAGGGAGAGGGCATAGTCCCTTGACAAATTATTTCCTCATGAACCAAGGTTACTAATCACATGTGTGGATTTGGATTTATATGTGTGATATTGGGGGATTTTATTTGTTTTGTGTGGATGGACCCTGGAAAAAGGTCTGCATGTCCCCATGAATCTCGTTTTAGTTAGAATCAAGACACATCTAGTTCTTTACATACCATGCGGTTTATAGTTGTGTAGTTAAGTCATTGTCATGTAGTGGATTCATATTATTGTGAGGAATCAACTATCAGAACTCCTAAGACCACATGAGCTACAATCAATGTGGGAAACAAGGGAGAAAAAAGGGTTACTGAAACCCAAGGGGGAACATGATGAAGGAAGGGGGAATATTAAAATCAAAATTTTAGTGTAGCTTTGATTAGGTTTTGAGGCCTTAATGTCTCGTAAATACCCTATATGCAAGGGAATCAATTCCGAAATGTTCTATAAATTTCCCAGCACAATTCTGACCCACAATCCCCGGGGGTTCATTTCTTGGATGGCATTTAGGCATAAGAATATAGAATCCATGAATCACTACATATGTTATTAGACTAGGAAATCAAGACGTACATACTTCTAGAAGGAAGTTACCTACATATGTTTGGTCCATAAACATGGAAAGGGGCATGTTTTTTCCTTTTTGACGGTGGCTGGACTATGATGTAAAAACACGGGTGCCACTTCATATCATTTAAGGGAAAGAATAAAGATGTACATAGTTCTAAATTTCCCCATACCTGTTAGACCAATCTTATTCTCACATGACCTATGATTGGTGTATGAAACAAGAAATATAATGTGTTTCCTCTCTCAATATAGAGGAAACTAAGGGTTTAATGGAGGTAATTTTTATCATGTGATTGATGGACTAAGATCTCAGATCGAGGAGGCTCAACGTATCCGATGAGAATATGTGAATCAAGTCATACATAGTTCTATGAAGAGTCCTCCCTGTATGGATATGGTCTATAAAAAAATTGGGAATCATTTTTTATGGTGGTGGTTGAGCCTTGGACAAGCATCACTATGCACCCTATGTAGATAGGATTCATGCCACATATAGTTATTTGTGGAGACTTCCCTGCATAGATTTCGATTATACACAAAGGGGGAAGCATTTTTTATGGTTGTGGATGATCCTGGGGAATAGATCACTCTGTATCCAATATAGATAAGAATCATGCCACATGTAGTTTTCATGAAATAGGGTTACCCAAATGGATCTAACACTCACATAGGAACAAGGGAGTTTTACCTTTATCTCAAACAAATCCGAATTGTTTGTAGAGAATCATTCATTAGGAAAAAATGTTCCCAATATAGTTTAGAATCATATAGTTGGGAAAAAAATACCATTTAGTTTAATATCACACAGTTAGTAATAAAGATTCCATGTAGTGTAACGTCATGTGGTTATGAAAATAGATTCCATGCACCTTAACATAATGCGGTTAGGATGATAGATTCCAGGTAGTTTAACATCATGGGGTTAGGAATAAGTTCACATGACCCGAATGAAAGGGCATGTTGTATCCTATAGTATAGTGTATTTATATTATGAAATTTTTTCTATGAATTTTAATTTCGTTTGGTGGGGATGTATTGATTACACAATTTAACATCACATTGTAGGAAAAAATTGTCATAGGATATATGAAACACTTCTTCAAGAATATTGCATTAGTGGGAGCTGTAATAGACTATCCATCCATTGAAATTTAAGAGTATGCTCCACTTGATTGGAATTTATGTATAAGATATGGTCCTTCAAATTTTGGCTCCAATTTTGGAGAGTTCTTCCCATGTATCATTAGGGTTATAAGTACAAACACAATTTCTCGTTCGAGGAATGATTGGAGTCAAACATATTTGTCGATGGCTTGTGAAATCCAGATTTGGAACATTTCCAAATGGTGAAAAGTGTGCAGTCTCTTCTCATCAGGTCACGCCAAATAATCGATCCATTTTATGGATTTATTATTAGTGGAATGTTGATCACAAAAGGTGACTGAAAGTGATGGTAGTTGAACATTAATGGGAAGAAATGCCTTTTTTCGATATACTATGGTGTATGAGATTTCTTGAGTTGCGGTGTGGGTTGTGGTCAGATAATCCCATAGAGCATGGAGGAGAATTTTCAACCCTTATATCATTTCATTGTCTTACATTTTATGAAATATATTAGACAGAGTTTTTTTATGGCATTTATCAGTCTGTTGGCTGCTACATGGTAGCAGGAATAACGGTAGGCCTTGATTCCATGTGTCAAATATAGCATATCCATTTCAATAGAGTAGATTTTGATTCTATTGTCAATTAGTATTTCAAAAGGGATACCAAATTTGGTGATGATTTTATATTTTAAAATGATGATAATGCTTCTTTCCCAGACCTCTTTAAGGGGATCATCTTCTTCCCATTTGGAAAAGAAGTTAGTTTCAGTGAGAATATACTTTTTTTGTTGTCCCAGGTGGATTTGGTACTAAGATGTCCATTACCCAAATAGAAAATTTATGGGAATAGTTAGTTGTGTGAAGTAACATTGTGGGCTGGTGGATTATATTGTAATTAACAAGACTGGAGTAGAATTTCTTGGTTAAATAAGTGCAATACAACATCATAGTGGATCAATAGTACCAAATCCTTTGAATTTTATAAGAGAGATAGGATGGTGATATATGTGCTTCAATAGATCTAACATGAACTTATTTTATGAAGACATTGGTATATTATCCATCAATGCACCTGAGAAGGTCTCCATCAAGGGAATACTTATAGAATTCATTTTTCTAGTTTTTTCCATCTTGCTGAACAAAATTGATTTCTTATATTCAGATCTTCTTTTTTCTAGCCATATCTGGTGGGAGTTATCCCTTTTGAAGATAATCCACAATGGTTGTCTTCTAGTCAACGGTAGGACCATATGGATCAGATATGGGAATGATATCATTTAATTATTCTTCCTTATATTGGACAAATGGTAGGACCATTCAGTGGTGGGAAATTCTTGTGACTATTTCTATCTAGTCTGGGGTGGCCAGTGATTTGGATAGATTAGCTAATGCATCAGCATGTGAATTTTGAGAACTACACACATAAGATAATGTATCATATGAAAATAACTCTACCATCTGTTCGTGGTCATATTTCTATAAAGGTATTAGCTCTTAATTTTTGATATCATGGTCACCATTTATTTCCTTGATGACCATTTCTAAATCACCATTTATCATTATGTACTATACATGTACATGAATTGAAATATCATGTCCTGTGTAGAGATAATGATACTAAAAATTATTGTTTTTTAACCCTCTGACAGAAGGAAGGAATAGGGAGAGGCTATCTTTTCTAGAGATATGATTATGATTCCCTATCCCACTTTTTTTGATCTTGAGGTCTTCCATCATTTTTACTATTGGGGTTTTGGATGCACTGTCAAAATGAATCTTCCATGTCTGACATTCATTTTTAGAAGAGAACACTTATACATCTCTTATTTGATCACCAAATGGGGTTATTTCTATTAAGGGGTGTTCTAAAAATAATTTTTTTAATTCCTATCCTTTGATAACTTTCATAGGTATAAACCATATGTCCACTTGCTACAGGATAACCAACCACCGTGATAGATGTCCTGTCAGCATTGGATGGTCCAAAATATAATTAAAGTTAGTTTTTATGTGAGAATAGGTGGAACCTCTGGTGATGTAAGTAATGCCTCAACTTTTGGATCGCATATAATAGTTCTAGGAAGATCTTGTTGATATTTGACTAATGAGTCTAAGCATCAATCATGGTTTTCTTGATACTGGCAATGTCATTCTATTGTACGGGAAATGAACCAAGGGATCATTCCAAGGTAGTAACATATAAAATTAGTGGTCTTAAATTGATGAGAAGCATTATGACTAGGAGGAATATGATAAATTTCTTGAAATTTTTTATTGCTTCTTAACAATCATCAGTCCATTGAAATTCCACACCTTTTCAATCAACATGGTGAAGGAAAAAAAATTTTCTGCAAGGCTAGATATGAAATTCCTAATATAGACCATATGAACTTAATGTACTCAAAAATATATGTGTTTGTGAGTATGTGACATTCCATTTAGGGATCTTTTCTTCTGGAGGTCGACATTGATCTCACAATGTCGTATGATGATGGCAGGGAATATCCCTAAGGTAACACCAAATACACATTTTAGGGGGTTCATTTTGAAGATGTGTTGTCATAGATTGTTGAAACAAAATTCAAGATCTGATATGTGGTATGAGAACTATAGATACTTAACCACCAAATTATCAACATAGCCTATAATTAATTTTACTAGGAAGGTTGTGAATATGAAATGCATGGCGCGTTGATTTGTGGCACAGAATTTTTTAAAACCAAAGGAAATTAACTTATAAAAAAATACTCCCCTGGAGGCCTTGAAGGATATGGAATGTTGATAATATTGTGATATTTGGATCGATTTATATCTTGAATAGCCTTCCATGAAAGAGAGTGCCTGATATTCCATAGTTCTATTAATAAAAAAATCTGTGATTGGGAAAGGGAAATCATATTTTGGGAAATTCTAGTTGAGATCCCTAAAGCCAATGAAAACACTAATATTCAAATTCTAATTTTTGAAAGGGACTATATTATCCAGATAGATGGGGTACTGGATGCCTTGAATGATTTATTCTCTGATGAGATTGTTGACTTCACCCTCTATTTTGAAATCATGTGTCTGGTTTGTCCTTCTAGCATCTTTCTTATACCCACTATGGTCTTATGGTAGGCCTAGGTGGTGATGGTCACTTTGGGATTGAGTCTTAGTATTTCTATATATATATATAGTTGAATTTTTTTTGATTCTCACTTAGGAAATATGTGTATACCTATTTCCCTTCAGAATACATGGACACGCTAATTATAGTAGGTCGTGGGTCCTCTTCAGTCCCCATGTTTATTTCATGGAGCTCATAAATGGTGGTAGAGACACATTCCTTGAATGATGTAGAGGAATCTTAATGGTTTTCTTCTTCATCCTCATCCATATCATCCTCATCATATTCCCCTTATGATAGGGATTTTTTTGAGATATGATCTTCATAGATAATAGAAGAGTCTCAACTTCAGTACTTTGAAGATGAAGCATTTTAATTTGTCTTGACTATCTACCAGAAATTTTATAGGGAAGATGGAGTGTGGGGTGGTGGAGTTTATTTTGTCTTCATTGGGTGATGATACATCACATTCTACCTTAGTGAGTGAGACCTGTGTTATCTAAATTTATGGTGATAGATCAAAGGAACTTCCATTCGTGCACCCACCATTATCTTGGGGGTCCATAGGAATATTAGAATGGTTGGGCTCATCGATTGTTACCGATATCATGAATATTATCAAATTCATGCCTAAATATGAACCCATTAACTCATCCAGATTGATTGGAAATACATATTCCTCACTTAGCTACCTGAGGGGGTCTGCGGGGACAACTTCTAGACAGTTTGGGATAATGAAACAATCAATCCAATCAGCTGAGGGATGATTCCCAACTTTCTCATAGAATCCTTCATGAATACAGTGTGACTCACAAGAATCTAATGGGGCCTTATAGGCATGAAATGTACCAATATACCCATTAATACAATATTTGATACACTAGTGCTATTATTTGTGAATCACTCCATGATGATGCAACTGGGGCCTTCCTAGACGGGATGTTGAAGGTCGTGCTTTGCTGAACCACCATAAAATATGAGTTGGCATTAAGGACTCTAAATCATGATTTGTGATTGATTGGGAATACAATTTTATAATCAATTTTATCATATCCCAACAGGATTGTGGTGTACGACATCTGATTATCCTCATCAGAGCTCAGTAGACAATGTGTCTACAATGTGATGAGATTAACTTTGGATCCTTTATCATTGAAGAATTTTCGAATATCGACATCATTTATTCTTCTAGAATCATACAAGGGTTTAATATTCCATTTCATGATGGTTTATTTTTCTTGATCTATGGTTCAGATTACAACATGGAATTCTATAGGATTGGATTTCATTTGATAGACATCAACGACAACTACATCAGCTTCAAAACCATGGGGGATCAGTAAAGCTTCGCTGAGTGCTCCCCTGAGGTTTTCTGATAGATTTATTGAATATATGATTGATAGTTTTGTGGGTACAATGAATAATAGATTCAAAATATCATATCTCGGATATAATTTTCAGTGCTTCTAGAATTGGGGATGATCTCTTATAGAGACATTGGAGGCTTGATAATTGGATGCAGATGCATCGTGCCCTAAAATAGGAGTTGGTATTGCTTCTATGCATTGAGGATTTTATAAGAAGGTTTATCTATATGATGTGGGTGAATAAATATTTGTTCAAATTTTGATAGATATTATATGATAAAATGACTATAGTTTCTTTCGGTATGGTTAGGGGAGTTTTCTCATCCCTATTTGGTTCGTAGGATTTCCCTTTAGTGAGTTTCTACATCATTGAAAGTTTGAGCCGGAGTGTGGCCAGAAATTTGGTTTCTTCCATGACTGAGTATTATAGGGTATCATCAGCTTTTATGACCTCTTATTTAAATTACTTTATTAGGTTATTGGATCTTGGGTTCATTAACATACTCTTCTTCAGAGAATGTATCCACTATGTGAATGAAATTCATGTAGCTAAAGATCAATTAATCATCTGTTAATGAGTCTATCAGACCAACATCTTCTATTGGTGCTGTTTGGTCGGCCAGTGCACATTGTCCCATTTGGTGAGTATTTTTCCATTTATGTAGATATGATGGAATGAAATATAAGAGAGTTAAAGCCAAACATGGCCATGGTGTAGGTTCATCTTCTTGCACTTTCCCTTTTCCTTTCTGGATAGATTTCTATTATGACGGTCAACCCTTAGTGGATTGTGAGGCCACAGATGTTGGCTGTGTTTCATTAAGATGTGATTGGGGAACAATTAATTTCATCAACTATGCATGGATTATTCCACGGGATCGATTTAATATTTTATGGGTCATATAAATATCAAACTTCTATTCCTTTCTGCTAACAAATTTTTTCCACTACCCTCCTTCATAAATATTAGTAGTGGAAACAAATGACACTAAGGCTAGTGGTGGTATGAACAAGACTTGTACAAAATCTACCTTCATTTCTAGGATGTATTTTATGAAAAAAACTCATGTATGGGTTTCCCTAGTATTCAGTGGAAGGAACAATAATATGGCTGGTCATCGATAACTAATTAATCATCCCTCTTTGGCTCTTCTAGCCAGAGAAAGTTCCAATTAATGGAGGTAAAAATGTAGCCACAAATTTGATCATCTCTCAATCTGTAAATTTTTTTCCTTAGTTCCACAAATTTATTTCTCTTAGACCCCCTTTTATCATATTGTAGAGGGGTGGGTGGCTATTTATTGCCAGAGGGACCTACTAGGTTTGGAATAGGCATTTGAATTAGAGTTAGTGTTGAGAGTGGATTGAGTGAAATGTAAGACACTTCATCTCTTCCCACTCTTTTTGCTATGGTTGATGTGGCTTCTTAGTTGTTGTTATTAGTTCATAGTAAATAATATATAATATGGGAACTGGTATTGAAATACCAAAACCCACTTTTATACTTCATTGGGATATGTGTTGTTCACAACTCACATAGGAGGTTATCGGTGCATATATAAGGAATCTCATCTTGGGGTAGTGGTCAGTTCAAGGAGTAGGTTAGAACATTCCATAAAGAAATTAAGTCTGAAACTCATTAATTCTCTGTATGTTTATAGTTTATAAGGATGATGACTATTGCATTTGGCATTGTTGAACTAAATTGGAAGAGGAACTACCACTAGAGATCCTCCCGACCTATTATTGTATTTTCTAGAAAAGTGGTATACCCTATAAAGGATGATCCTTGTAGGGTTCACACTATGAATCTAAGTCTCACTAATTCTTATTTCTCTAGGGTCCCCATCTTGGGGTCATAGTAAGATGCATAGTGCATCAAATGCTATTCTGTGTCACATAAGCCATTGAATATTGGGAATAGGGAATTCTTAAAATTGGGTAGTGGTGGGATGTTGTTCAACTAGACCAGGTAAGATTTCTATTCTAGATGTATCAGAGTTCTCTATCCTTCCATAGTTTCCAATCGAGTTGGTGTTGACTCAATAATATTAAGGACCCCTTGATGCAAGTCTTGTTGAACATAAGCATAAACGTGCATAGTAGGGGGAAACATTGGTCAGGTTGTCCCTAAAGGCACGTGAGGTGGATACTTAGCCAGGGGAACCCATTGTAGATTTTTTTTTAATTTTTTCTAATTTTCTCCTCAATAGAGGAAAATATTTATATCCTTTAGGGATTAGATTTAGGTCGACTAATGGTTTAGATGTTGTATTGGATGAGAATCTGGGCCTTAATTAATTTACCATGATGATTCCTCATGGATGAGGCAACTATATTGGAAGTATATTGTGACACTATACCTAGGCGACATATTTAGCAAGAAGGATTCTTAGATTTATCTCAGCATTGATTCTCTCGAGCTCTTTCATTTCATCCTCATACATTGTGAATTTATTCTCAAGCGTGAGGGAAATATTTTCAAGCTAAGGAGGAGGAGGGTTGTGTATTACAATTCTCATATTCATCTAGTTTTCAGAAATTTGAATACGAGGAAAATATGTATTGGATGAAGGATCACTCAAATTTAGGGGATCTCATTGGTTCTGGGTACACACACCTTCAAACTTAGTGTCAACTACCTCGTAAAGGGAACCATCTTCTCCTGAATCATGATCAGCTGTAATATTATCAGTGAAGTCTATGGGATTGACATCCAATATGTTCACTGATGTATACCTGTTTTTGGGTGGAATTCAAGGTTCTTAATGGTTGGAGAGCTTATTACATCTTTTGTAAGATCTTATTCTTTGATTCTGGGATTCTTATCAGGTTTTTAGTAATGGGTAATTCGAAAAAACCATGATCTGACCTAGCTGTATGAATTGGGGGGGGGTAAGAATCATAAGATTTGATAGAATGGGTGACTTCTTTATTCGTTGTTCCCATTAGATAAGAAATGACTGACATTCGCTGGGATGGTGGTCGAGGTAAAAATGACCTTATCCCTACAGGCTGGGGTTTCCCCCGATCCTTTTTAATTATGACCCATCCCAAATTTGCTGTTCTTACGAGGGTAATTTTTTTTAAAAAATTAACCCCGCTTTTAGGATAGGTTTGATCTTGTACTATAGTAGTTGATGCTAATATGACTAATTTCTTGATCTTGAGCATTCACATTTGGGTTTGAGCCAAATACGATGTTGGGTGTGCATGGGAATTAACTGCTTCCAAGAATAGGAGAAACACTCTTTGACTTGATTCCCTTAGATGAAAATCATGATATATGTTCTCAGTGACCTGGATCAAGATCATTTCAATAGATTTCAATCATCATATCTGATTATTTTGAGACTTACTCAAGGATGGTTCTTATCGAGCATTCCACCTTTCCCGATCGTGGATTTATATTGATGTCTGTTTGAGGATAATGAAATTTAAGGATGTTATCTTCAAATGGGTTTCTTTATAAGGGACATGGGATAAAGTACAATGATCCATTCTACCCCTAACCATGGATATGAACACTATATGGTGTGTTGCCGATAAGGCAACACAAATAATTAAGTGAGTGGAGGCAAACTAATTTGAGATCATTCTTCCACCACTCATATTGTGTTTGCTGTGTTGATGGAAGTGCTTCTAGATCAATTTGACATTAATCCTCCCCAATCAACTAACATGTTCTACATGTCCATCATAGGGTCAATAATTTTCTTTCGGATGGCTTACACTTTTCCAGATATTGAGATGACTGTTATGTATTCATTCTTTAGAATACACTATTTATGTCAAAATAAGTAGTGGATGTGGGACAAAAGATAACCTGAATGCCATCCCTGGATAATTTTCCTCTCACAAGAAACATATCCATTTCCCCATTTTCTAGAGACTCCTCTACTAGTTCTACCCAACATGAATGATTCATGATGATTTTGTTCCAAGTAGTGGGGTTGGTAAAAGTCTCAATGATATGTGAATGGTACGAGGGTGGATTAGAAGATGAGAATGGCCATAGTACATCTTCTTACTATAAATGGGTTCTGTTTGGCAAGGAAAAAGTATCTAACAGTTTTGACAACATCATTCCATGAATATCATAATATGAGGGCTTTCTCATGTATGGGATCAAATAGGGGACAAAATTCTTGCCGGTGTGGATGTTGACCGCATAGAGGGCCTATGTAGCTAATGTTGTGGTGGCAAGGACCACCATCATAACCTATTTTATGACCATAGGGATATGTTTCATGGTGTATACCTTGGGGAGTAACTTTAGGGTGGACCTTAGTAAGGAGAGGAACCTCTTTCTACTTGATGTCTCTGTGGGGAGGGCCTCCGCAGTGACAACCATTATGGCGAGGACTACCATTATAGCTAGATTTTTGGGTTCAAGGAGAATATCTATAGTGCGCATCCTAGGGTGGAATTACAGGATGGGAATCAACTAGGGGAATACCTCCTCATTGCATGATGTCACTATGGAGACGTCCATTGTAGAGACTTCCATCATTATGAGGAATACCATCATATTATGAAATCCCACTATAGGGAGAATTTCTAAAACATATAAAATGGGGTGGATTATCCCGGAGGATGACATCAGGGGAGAATTATTACTATCCAATATTATATTCTGGGAGAATTCTATATTGAAACTCACCATGATATAGTCTCTCATGATTGATCTTTTCATGAAAATATGGTATGCCCCCATGGGTGCTCTGGGGAGGGCCTTCAGAGCAGCTGGTAGTGACATTACAGGGAGGAACATCATAATAATACTACATCTTCCATTATTTGAAAATGGATCAACAAGATCTTAGGAATCTTTGATAGATGCTTGATGGATTCAAAACTCCATCTTCTAGTAGATCATGATCGTGAATGTGCTCTTCATTTTAAATATTCCATTGGTGCATTTCATTTTTTGGTTTTCTCTTGTAGGAAACTGGGGAAGACTACTATTGGATAAGGCCTTCAAAATTGGTTTTTATTTGGTTGGTTCCCATGATTCCTAGGTCATACACCGACAAGGATCTTGTGTTTTTTAATGTATTTATGCCTACACTATAGATGGAACCATGATGGACTGGTGTCCCCACGTTAGAACAGGTATTCGTTCCCAATCTAATTTTCCATGTATCTAGGAATATATTAATTGACCCTCATCGACTAGTGTGGGGATGTAGGTATACTATGAAGTGAATATCTTATTTTTTGGATGAATCACCCCTCTTGGGGAGATAGGTTTGTGGGCCTGAATCCTTTCTTTTTTTTCAAATGTAATTACGTCCTGATAGGTCTCGAGTATTTGATCTAGAATCGATGTATGATCCAAAATCATTTCTAGGATGTGTTGAGATATTTCATTGGTTGGAACGAGGATAAATTACCATTTCGATGTCAGAGAAGGAGTTTGTACCTTCTCCAGTCCTCCATGTATTACCAGTGTGTACTGGCAGTTCTCCATTATTAAGGCATAATAATGACTCTATCCCTATTTTATAGATGGGGCGAACCGATTTTTTTCTCTGGTTGACACTATATTTGAAAATTGTGTTTCATATTTTTTATAAAGAACATCAATCTTCTCATTTTCTAATGTATATTTCACACGTACAATATCTTCATCCATAAGAATTTGAATCTTCCTATATTTTCTTTCCACTCTATTAGACTAGTGGGATTCATTTTTGTAGGATTGAATTTTCATCTCCAAGTTGATCAAAACTATCTTTGACTGGTGGGATTCCTATGCATTGGATGTATTGTATGATTGAAAATAGTTGACAGCTATATTTAGATTGTAGTCTTGGTGTGCATCAATTGAAATTTGTGCCTTCTTGTGGATGGTCATTACCCTATTTGGATGACGAGATTCATGTATATATGTTTGGATTTTCATCAACTTGTAATTTTACATCATATTTTATTGGTGGGACCAGTATGGATTGGAAAGAAAATTTTCCACCTCGTATTGTTCCACCATGATTCCTGGGTGGGTTCATAATACTGATTGGGGAAACGCATCTGCTCATAGATTTCCACCGTATCTCTGAGGCGGGCTTCAGAAGAGGGGGAAGAGTTTTATATTTTCCCATAATACAACACTATGTTTTTATAGAGGATCTCCTCCTCGGGATCTAGGGTGGTGAACTGCTCTTGATTATACATTCACCTCCCTCGGTAGGTATCCCAAGGGGCTTGTGTCTGTTGTACTTCAGCTGGGGCCCTTGGCATGATATCCTCTTTAGAATAAGGATACTAGATTGTGTCTGGTTTGTGGTGATGTCTTCTGAAAGGGGACGTTGAGTGAGACCCCTGTGCGGCTGGGAAAATTTTATCGGTGTTGACTTCATCAGCCTCCCTAAAGTAATGTAGGTTCCTTTTGTCACATTCCAGGGACATGCTCTAAAAATTATTAGATATAGCTAGTGGAATCGCACGGTTCTAGACTACCTGTCACAGTTGGGTGAGCAATTGGTGGGACATCATGGCCGAGAGGGCTTGCCTTGCTGCCTCCATGGTGGGGATATTACCTTTTTATGGTACTCCCTTTTCAACACAATTGAAATCTCACATTTAAGACAATGGGTGGATAGTGGTGTCCTACTCTTCATCAAGGACCTAGCTGCCAGAGTGGTTATAGACATGAATTTTTAAGAAAAATATTAGGATTCCATTGGATTGAAGGTATCATTGGATAATGCCTACAATATATATGAAATAACCCATCAATGTGAAATCTCATAAACCCATGTATTATTGATTATCTTGCTTGAAACTCTTCCTTTTGAATGAAAAATTGGCATGATATTGTGTAAAGATACCACCTTGGTTAAGGATTCCCATTAGGTTGACCATTTTTATTTTACCCTAACTCGCCTCACAACCATGATGAGATATTTCAAACATTGACTATGAACTATATCCTTTTTATCTTGTGAAAGAGGTGCCATAGGTGAGAGTCTCACATCCAGCATGCCATCTTTGTTTTGACCAAAATCACACCTTGATCCCAATAGGTAATTGCAGGGGGTTGAGAATTTGTGAAATCAATCCATGTTGGGTTTGATTTCCTCAGATGGTCTCCAAATAGTTTATCAGTAGATCTAGAATCACCCAACATTCATAATATATTTGATTCATGGGCTTTCTTTCAAATATTAAACACTCATTGGATGATGATTCATCCAACAACACTTAATTACTCAAATTGGTTGAGAGGATTGGAAATTGGGATAATCAAACCCTTTTGTAGGGAATTAATTCTTATTCTAGGACTCTCTTATATTTTACACTATTTTCATATGTTTTTTAATCCTTGGTTCTTTCCCAAGCTTGTGTCCATGAATTAATACTTGGTTTCATGATCAACTATGGATTCACATGCATCTGGAATCATCTATATGTATCTGAATTTATCCATCAAGTAATTCATCTACATTCATATGAGTTTATTCTTTAATGAAATTTTTTGTGGATAAATCTAGAACCCCTTTAGCATTTATCGAGGCAATGTGAGTTTAAGCCACAGGATGAGGTGATATGTAATTTATCGTCATTTAAGGGGGACACCAATTGTTTTGATATTGGGATCGAACCAATAAGATTATATTCCCATGTAACCTCATTAATGTAAACACAACCTACATAGTTTAGTGCCTCATAATAATAAAAATATCCTGTTATGGTCATGTGACAAGGACCCACCCATGCAGTTTAACGACATGCATCAAGGACATCTATGAGAAAGTTTTCTATCCATGTATTCGTGTTAGGCTTACTCCAAAACAACCTAAGATACCTTAGATATATGGTCTTCATAGGTAAGGGTGAAATTATTGGGATGAGTCATAGAAGAAATCCAGGTGGATTTTGATGTCGAATTTGGACCTAAGGGAGGTTTCTTCAGTGTCCTAGTAATTTAGGAATTAAGGCCCTTGTAGTTCGATAATATGGGGCTTACACATAGAAGCTACCCATTTAGGGGAATGATTTTGGGATTACATCTAGATTGAAGGACCTTTTGATATTTAGCCTTAGATAGGCATCCTATATATCTCGGTTAGGGAAGGAATCAAAGTGATCATAGTTCTATTGGTTGCGTGAGTCCTGTGGATTCCATGATTATCATTTTCCTCTAAGAAAATGTGAGTAATTATCAGTGTGAGAAACAAGTGGAATATGTATATCCATAAAATATGACACTATCCCTTTTCTTATAATGTAAATAGAGGAGGACAACGGAAGAAGTGGCTGGGATGAGAGCGCCACCATCTACGATTAAAGGGGATTAATCCAGGAGGGAGGCCCTGAAATTGTATTTCGGAAAGTGGGGGAATGTTAAATCTCATCCTAGAGAAAATAAAGTCTTATTTCCATTATCTGTCACTATTCCTCATCGATGGGAAAGACTAGAAATCACCCTTAACCCATAATTTGGGGAGTTTCATGGGATTATCCCTGAGTCAGACCCTGATGTACCATGGAGATGTAATCTTAGGAAACTTCCAAGGGTCCGCATTATTGTAGTGATTACACACCCAAATCTACTTACCATGGGCGTGTAATGTCAAAAGGATTGTTGATGTTCCTGATGGTTTTATCTTATAGGTCCAATGGCTTTGGAATAGGGTTTTTCCAAGTTTTATTGGGCTAGTTCATAGAGGAGCTATGCATAGTGCGATGGATATAGAAATAAATGATTGGAGTCAGAGAGTGGAATTCATAGAGGTACCTCATTCTCTATACCATTTCATTATTCAAGTTGAGGAATCTCTGACATAGCATGTTACTTTTTGGTTGAAAGGGTTATCTATGTATCGTGATGGAATACATAACTGGATGTGATCCACATAGCATTTTCAACATGGCACATAGTTCTATCTGCATAGCATGATGATATGTGGCATAGGGTTTCATCCACATAGTAATATGAAATTAATGACACCAAATTGAAGAAGGGGCATGGGTCTTGCGGTTTATGGGATGCACATCCATGGAGGGTATGTGGTTCATAATCATCTAGTTAGTTTTTTATTTTCTTATTTATTTATATGCATTGGGTTTTTTACCTATACAAATATGTTAAAATATTACTTCTTTTATGGTTCTCTCTTATTCTTTGCCTTCAAATATTTGAGATATAGGCTACCAAAATATTCATTCAATGTATCTTTTTTCAATTTTTGTCCTTCAGTCCCACTCAAGGTAGATTTATAAAAGAGTATAGGTACCAGATCAGTGGGTCACATAGAGTATTTTACAGTGGCCCTGTGGGAGTAACCCAATCCCTGGATAGCTCGGTCAACGGGGGACACATGGTCAACGTCTACTGTGGGGAAAATCTACACCTCTCTCCAACAAATAACTTCTTTTCATTGATAGATGGCCTTTGGTTGTGCCACTCCCACAAAATATTTAGTCGAATGGGGTTATCATACATTGGATGCATTTCTAAACTCCTTCCAAGAAACGACTATGTGTGCAGGGGGCCGACACTGTCAAAAACAACTCACAAACCATTTTGTTGACATGTGCCTTTGCGAGGCTGTAGATCACTAAGCGGTGTGGCGGTCGACGAAGAGGCTCTACTTTATGTCACATCTTCTTTCCTTCTCTATATATTTTTCATCATCGAACATTCCTCTCCAAATCTTAACCCAGTTCATTTTCATTTTTCAAATCTTCAAGAGCATTATCCCATACCATTTTGATGTTTTCAAGAATCAAAATTAGCCAAAACTTATTGGTCAATGATTGTAGGACTAGGGATTATCTGGAGTGATTTCAGGGAATTATCAATGAAATATATTTGGAGAATAAATTATTTTGATACAAGGACTCATGTAAAGGATTAAATTAACCAGATATTAAAGGATAAAAATTATGACCAATCAAAATATTTTAATAATGTTGAAAACCAAAATTGATGAGACCTACCTAAATACTGAACCATTAATTGGTGAATAATTTAGTTTACAATGATTAATAAAACCCATTTTTTTTGTTGCGCCTTGATTTACATTAGTTGGGTTGTCTATTGACAACTGATCATGATCTTTCAATGAGGAATAATGGACTCCTCCTATAAAAAATACTAGGGTTATATAGAAAAACATTGATATTCTCCATAATGAAAATTTTATAGTTTTAAATTTTTTTAGTTTATTTAATTTTAAATAAATAAATTATTTATTTATATTAATTAAAATAACCCACCAACAACAGCCTCTACTAGATGTATCATTCCTACAATCTTCAGGTTGCAACTGTGGTAAATATCATGATATTAATTCAAATTTAGTCTTATATTTATGATATGAGAATCTTTTAATGATATATTCAATTATTTTTGAAAAAACATAGTGTATGTGATATAAAATAAAATTATTTTTTTTATAAAATTCAGTCTGGTCTCACCGAGCTTCGATGTCAAATTCTTTCCCAACCCCTGAAAATGAAATTGTTTATTAATATGTTTCAATCATTTTCATGTAAAAAATAGTATAAATTATTACCTTCATGATTTTTCACCCCCAAAAATCAAAATCTATGAGCAATGGTGGGGATAATGAGCCCATATCTAGCTATCTATCTCATAAGAGTTATCATGAATTATTATAGCCTACCACAACACATGAACCAAAATAATGGTTCATCGATGAAAGATCATTTACTACCAATCCTCAATCACCACTATACTCTCTATAAAATTAGATTCATCAGTTATTTCCCTCTCTCCCCATTCAATAACATGCATAATCATGCATGTTTCTCATCATCTTTGACACATGGAAGACATCAGGCACCCACTACTACTGTGGGGGAAAGGAGAGTTGATAAAAACCCTATATATCCCTCTAATAGATCATGAATGGATCAGTGAACATTGGGAATATCTAGAATCCACATATGAACAACCATAATTATTTTCATGGAGAGTCTCTAAAAAACATAGTCTCCCAGCTTGAATTCTAAGGGCCTATGACATCGATCAACAAAATATTTCTATCATATGTATGTTGTCCTAATATACTCATAGATCATCAAGATTTTTTTTTCAAAAAATACATCATATATGGCCCACCAATAAATTCCTCACCAATCTCAATCTCACATTTGGTTGAGATGTAGGGTCTCTCGTACTATGACTCAAAAGGTGTTATGATGATAGTAGAGTGATAGCTATAATTATAACGATACTCCCCCTAATATAAATGATCCTCCAATTTTGGACAATTTATAGGTTGTATTACCTTAACATATCATTCACCACATAGATAGTATAATCAATCTCTCCATTGATATGGAGGTAAAAATAGGTACTCATCCTTATTTGGGTCCCAAATTCCTCTTAACCACCTCTCCACAACTATGATGTGAACATTGTATCCCAGTTAGAGCCAACTATCATGGTATCCTACTTGAAAGAGGATGATCTCTCATATACACAACTACCCCAAAATATGTAGTAAAATTCCTTACTAGATTGAAAAAAGTGCAACGACCTCATAATTCAATCAACTATCACCCAGATGGAATCATGAATTCTCACTATCAACAAAAGCCCTATCACCATTTCTATGTATATGCGGTCCAATTTAGTCTCCTAAATATGACAACCCTGCTTTTATTACAATCTAAAACATGATTTATTACATAAACTATTCACTTGATAGAACATGGAAGATCGAGAGATCTAGTGTATTTGGGGCTTAGGATCATTACATAATAACTTAAAACATGAAATACAACATCCTTATTGAAAACTTCTTTTACATGACCACTATATTCCGTCGTACTTATCATTGCATGGGATAACCTGAGGACATGCATAAGAAAAGGGTGAGCTATAAAGCCCTGTACGGGAATAAACATGGAATACATGAGGAGTACAATACATGTTATAAAATAGGAATATCAATAGTCCACAAGAGAAACATGGACATAAAGGCATGATAAAGCATGATAATCATAACATGGAAATGTGGCAACAACACTTAACATGGAATTAGCATGAGGCAAGGCCCATTGCACATGAATCATGAGTAAATCCTCATTGCACATGAAGCATGAGTAAACCCTTGTTTCACTTGAATTATAATGAGTCAACTCTCATTTCACATGACGTATCATGATACTATACTTTACCCAATGCATTGGAGCGCTATAAGGGTGCACCCTTCTTAAACATTTCATTTAATGCATAAGTGTGCCACATGGATAATAAAACATGGATTTATAAAACATAATAAATTATTCCATGAAAAAGGAATGTGGAATGAAACATTATAATTAATAAGTAAATGTTCATGAAGGTGAATTCCCTTGATGGATAAATGGACAAGGTATTCACTACACAATGGCATTGGCTTAGAAAATTGGTGCAATTTCGGCAGTGTAATGACGTGATATAAGAATTCATATAAATAGTTGATGAGAGAGAAACTGGTGTCTCATTATATCTACATGAAATGGATAGTAAAGGGGTCATATATATACATGTCCCAAAAATTTTAATGGAATTTTGATTCATGATACAAAAGTATTGCTTGAATGTAAATGAGGAGAGAGAAGTTCCTTTCAGAATTTCAGCATAGTAACAGGTGTACATGGGAGGAATTTAATGAGATAGAAAGGGGTATCCCATCATTCAAACAATAAGACTTCAGTATGGGGGAGGTGAGAAACCATACCCCAGCATTTATAATTTAAATTAAAAGGGAATAACAATATTAAGAAAATTGGACAAAAAAGTGAAAGGAAGAAAAACCCTTACTTGGAAGTGTGATTCCAAAGGCTTAAGAGAGGCTTTATGGGAGTTTAGAGAACCTTGGGAGGATTCTAGAGAGATTAGGGCAGAGGTTGGATGAACTCCAAAGGCTTTGAGTGAGGAGGAAGTGGGAGCATGGGTGGGTTTATATAGGGAAGGTGAGTGAATTCTTTATTATTTAGGTTTGGGACCCCTTACATTAAACTAATCCATACCACAAATCAGCTCATGGTTTTTACCCATAGTTTTTGGAAAATGGAAGAGGAAGAAAATATCTTATAAGGCCAAAGTACTAACTTCATAAAATAATGGGGTTGCTTATGGGGAGGTGAGTCACACTCTCATGGAAAATAATTTAAAAAGACAAGATGTTTAATATGTCTTGAGGGGTCCATTAATTCTTTGTAAAATAAGTCAAACAAACCCAAAATCACATTATTTTAATGTTAAAACATATATAGTCTGAACATAAATCTTATTGTATTTTATTACATCACTATTGGGTCATTATGATGTCATAAAACACATTATATATTTAAACAGTATTTAATTTTTACCCAAAAATTTGATTGTCTCAGAAAATTAAGAAAAATTAACCATTTGATAATTTCGACGTCCTAATTCTAGAAATAACATTTATTTTATCTAAATAATTTCTTAAATATGTTAATTTTCAATTTTAAAATAAAAACCGACATTTATCAAAAATTCACGGGTTTTGAAAAAAATGTTTTTCAAACCTTGATAAAAATTACAGTTGCATGCATAAAATTATAAGTTCATTTATATATAAAAAAATTAATTTAATAATAATAAAAATATTTTATTAAATTATTATTTTATTCAAAAATCCATTAATTCATCAAAATAGATTTCTTATCGGAATATTAACTAAAAAAATACTATTTGTGTTAAAAAAACTAATTACAATGTGTCAATAATAACAATAAGGTATATTCATTATTATATACAAAAAATAATATACATGAACATAATACTAGTGATTTGTTACATAACCCCTTAAAATAGCCACATAAGACCTAAGGGTAAGGTGTGCGATGGTGAGAGACTCTTGGGGTGGCTCGGATAACATCGCTCGAGTAGTAATCTCTATCAACTTCCAATTTTCCTGTAGACGGTCCTGTTCGAGCTTGACATGATGAAGCTCATCTTGGGCTTGGTCATGAGTGAAACCCAAGGACACCACCTCTTTTCCAAGATCTAACAAATGGGCTTCAAATGGAGTGATTATACTGGATGAGTCCATCACTTCTTTTGTCTTAGAAAATTGCATTTGTTAAAGCCCTATATTTATACTAATCATGTGATCATTGTTCAACGACTATAATAGCAACGGTAAAAATTATTAACATAAAACCAAAGATGTTAATATTTTATATAAATAATTTACATAAAGAGACATTTAATTAGATCAAGTGGGATTTCCATTAATGAAACTTTGGGTCAATATAATATTCCCCCCTCAAGAAATTTCACCCTCGAAATTTTCTTTTCCCATACTAAAACAGATGTGGGTAACTCAACTTCATCATTTCGTCTGATTCCAAAGTCGCTTCTTCAAACTTGTGGTTTTGCCACAACACCTTGATAAGGGGCATTTTCTTTTTTCGTAGAACTTTTTCTCTACGATCTAAGATATTCACTGGTTGCTCCTCATAGGAAAGATCATCCTCCAATTGTACCACCTCATAAGAGAGTACAAGTGAAGGGTACGGTATGTACTTCCTTAAGAGGGATACAAGAAAGACATCATGTACTTTCTCCATGGTAGGTGGAAGTTCTAGTAGATAGGCCACAACACGGACATGATCAAGAATCTCGAAGGGGCCGATGTACCTTGGAATTAACTTTCCTTTCATTCCAAACCTCATGACCTTCTTTCATGGAGATATGCATAGAAAAACCATGTCTCCAACTTTAAACTCAAGGTATCCTCGACGATTATCTACATAACTCTTCTGTCGAATCTAGGATGCCTTGATATGCTTCTAAATGGTTTTCACCTTATCCACTATTTCCTCGACCATTTCTGGTCCAAGAAGATTACGTTCACTGACCTCATCCCAACACGCCGGTGTTCTCCACCTTTTCCCATAAAGGGATTCATATGGTGCCATTTGGATGCTTGAGTTGAAACAATTATTATAAGATAACTCAACCAGAGGAAGATGTTGATACCATCCTCCTTTATAGTCCATTGAGAATGCTCTCAACATTTCCTCAAGTGTTGGGATAGTCCACTTGGATTGGCCATCAGTTTGAGGATGATAAGCCGTACTGAAGATCAGTTCAGTATCCAGAGCATGTTGAAGATTCTTCCAAAACTTAGAGGTGAATCTTGGATCTCAGTCAGACACAATAGATAGTGGTACTCCATGCAGCTTTACCAGTTACCTGATATATATCTGTGCTAGTTGATCCAATGAGAAATCCTCCTGAATAGCAATGAATTGTGCAATATTTTTAAGACGATCCACCATAACTTAGATTGCATTGTTTCCCTTGAGTGTCCTCAGAAGTCTAGTGAAAAAGTCCATGGTGATGTTCTCCCATTTCCGTTCTAGTATGGGCAATGGTTGCATCATCCACTTACAATTCTGCCTCTCTGCCTTCACTCACTGGCACACCAGGCACTTTGATGTATATAAAACAATCTCCTTATTCATTTTATCCGACCAAATGTTTTCTCAGAGATCTCGATACATCTTTGTGCTCCCTGGGTGAATAGAGAAATTTGAACTATGGGCATCATCCAAAAGTTCCTGCTTCTGCTCCGGACTTGAAGGAACACATAGTCTTTTCCCAAATAGAACAATTCCTTCTTAATTAACATTAAACTCAGAGGATTTCCCTTTTTTGATAGCTTCTACTTTTTACTGAATTCCCACATCATTATTTTGAGCATCATTTATCCTTTCCAAAAGAGATGGTGGAGAAATCATTTGTGAAAGGATTGATGATGTTCACTTCTTTATGATCCCCATGTCCATATTCATCAAGTATAAGAAGATTGGATCCTTCTCAATTCTCATCATTGATAGAATCGCTGGGTCCTTTCAACTTAGGGCATCTGCCACCTTTTTCTCTTTCCCAGGGTGGCAATGTATTGAACAGTCACAATCCTTGATGATCTCTATCCATATACTATGGCGCATATTAAGATCTTTCTGTTTGAATATATATTTAAGACTCTTGTGGTCAGTATATATCTCACTTTTCTCCCCATAGAGATAATGCCGCCAGATTTTCAAGGAAAAGATCACCGCTGCTAACTCCAGATCATGAGTTGGATAGTTTTTCTCATGGATTTTCAACTGCCTTGAGGCATAGGATATCACATTATCATTCTGCATCAGCACACAGCCTAATCCCTTCTTCGAAGCATCACTGAATACCACAAAAAGTTCCCCACTTGTGGGTAAAGTGAGAACAAGCGCAGTGATAAGCCTCCTTTTCAACTCCTTGATTCTTTCTTTACATTCATCACTCCAAGAAATCTATACTCCCTTTCGAGTTAGATTAGTAAGAGGGTTTGACAATTGTGAGAAATTTCTCACAAATCATGAATAATATCTAGCTAACCCCAAGAATCTACGGATATCTGTTACCGATGTTGGCCTCGAACATCCCTCAATTGCATCTGTTTTGGAGGGATCCAAAAATATCCCATTGCTTGTGATGATATGGCCCAATGAATGAGACCTCTTTCAACTAGAACTCACACTTTCTGTACTTTTCATAGATCTTCTCCTTGCACAAATTCTCTTGTATAGTTCTTAAATGATCATCATGATCCTCCTTGGTTTTGGAGTATATTATAATATCATCTATAAATACTACCACAAATTTGTCAAGGTTATCTATAAATACTATATTTATTATGCCCATGAAGATTGCTGGAGCATTAGTGAGTCCGAAAGGCATTACTATGAATTCATAGTGCCCGTATCTTGTTCGAAAAGCAGTCTTGGGGATACCTTTCTTCTTCACCCTTACTTGATAATATCCCGACCACATGTCCACCAGGGAGAAGTATTGTGCTCCAAGCATCTGACCGAATAAGCCATCAATTCATGGGAGAGGATAGTTTTTCTTTATCATGATTTTTTTGATCTCACGATAATAGATGCAAAGGTGGTTTGACCCATCCTTATTCTTGACAAAGAGGACTGGTGCACCCCTTGGTGAAGCACTTGGTCATATAAACCCTTTATCAAGATTCTCCTGTAGTTGTTTCTTCAGCTCTTCAAGCTCCATGAAAACCATTCTATATGGAGTCTTGGAAATTTGTAGAGCCCCTGGTATAAGTTCAATTGACAATTCAACATCTCTTCTAGGAGGAAGACCAGGTAGTTCCTTGGGAAACACTTTAGTGAATTCCCTCACAATAGGAATTTATTCAAGGATGGTTTCTTTTGTGGACGCAATCATCTGAGCCAGATACGCGTGCTCATAGGGCAGTAATATCCATGCTTGAGATGATGGAGCTAAAGGAGGTTCATCTTCCTCCTTACACTTGTAATGAATCGGGGGTCGATTCTCCATATGGAGTTTGATTTCCCTTTCCCAACAATTTATGTTAGCCTTATATAAGGAAAGAAAATCCATGCCAAGAATTGCATCAAATTATTCTAGAGGGACTATGATGAGGTTCGCCAGGAAATTAAATCCACAGATTATAATAGGAGAGGACTTATATTCATGTGATACAATGATTTCCCCATTTTCCATACTCACCGACATCTTCACTTCCATTATTTGTGGTGGTGCTGGGATTGTTCTACTAAACTTTCAAGATATAAAAGAATGCATAAAACCTGAATAAAAAAATATGTTCACTATTCTTGAATGAATTACTACCGTACCTATCACCATTTCGTTGTCGGGGTTCACTTCGGTAGAAGTGATGGCAAAAGCACTTCCTTGCTGCCTTAGAGGTTGTTGGTTGCCTCCGAAAACCCTTGGATTAGGACACTGATTTGCAAAATTCCCCGGTTCTTTGCAGTTGTAGCAAAGAACAATGCTTTGAGGTTTGAACGGAGCGTTCCTATCCTCTGTCACAGCCGCGGGTCTTTTTTGCCGATAGTTAACGGCTAGGTTCCCTTCTCTTCCACACCTAAGGCATTTCCTCGCCCCCTTGAGAAAATTTCCAGGGTTCTTTTCTCCATGCTTTTGGAATGTGGGGTGCTGGATCTTTATAGCACCATTGGATTTATCCATCAGACTGCCAGCATTGAAGTCCTCCTTACACTTCTTGTCCCCATGATACCCCTGCGATTCCTTGATCTCCATTTCGACCTTGAGGGCACATCAGACAATTTCCTCATAGTTGTTGCAGCCACAGATCACTAATGCTTTCCGTAACATAGGCTTCAGCCCACCAAAGAAGCAGTCAAATTTTCATTTGGGGGTAATGAAAAATCCAGAAGCATATCGTGCAAGTCTTGTGAAGTTTTCCTCATACTCTCCAACAAACTCTTCATCTTTTTTCTTGAGGGAATGGAAGTCCCTTTCCATATTAAGACGGAGGGTGCGCGAAAAATATTTATTGAAAAAAATCTTCTGTAAATCCTTCCATTCCAATGCCTCGATCTCCCCCTCATGCTTTGTATTTTTGATCAATGTCCACCATTGATCAACTTCACCCTCCCGACAATAAGCCGTCAGGAGAAACTTCTCTTGTTTATAAAATTGAAGGATGGAGAAGATCTTTTCAATGAAGTTGATCCATTGTTTAGCGATCGTGGGATCAGATGATGCACTAAAAGTAGGAGGCCTTTGTCTCATGAAGCTCTCGATAGGGACTTGTTATTTCTTAGGGGGAGTTGAGCGTTCCTATTAACCCGTGTTTCTATTAAAAGATTTAGTTAGCTGAGAGAGAAGCATGACAAAGTTCACGATTCCCACTCCCATTGGATTGGGCATCTCATTAGTACAGTCATCAAACTGATCTTCACATCGGTTGTTAGCCCGAGTCCTCCTATTACCAGCCATTGACTGGAATAAAAGGAAAGTTATGGGTAACACATAAAGGGTAATCCAAAGACAAAAGTTGATGACTTATAAATTAAATTTTATTTCCTTAACTTAGGAATCTATAGGCTTCAATCTAGTCTTTTTGTGATCGACATTCTAACATATATTCTTAGGGGTTTTATTTATTCCCTTAATAAGGGTTCATACTAAGCTTGTGAATTTTCCAAAGCATATCCCCTAGGAGTTTCATAACCAAGAGTGCAGCAAGGCATGTTTTCGTGCACTAGTTCCCATTCGAGTCGAGCTCAAAGCAGTGTTTTCGGGTTTTACCCCTAGGATACATCTGTTCCAGAGTCGCCTCTACCTGCTCGTATCCAGACAGGGACGTATTTTCTTGATAACCCACTTACTCAATACTCACCAAAACTTTGGGACGTTTTTATTGTACTTAGTCTTGTATCTAAGGCTTTACTAGGGTTTTGTAATCCTAATCCCAAAAATAACTAAACCTATCCTCTAATACCAACTATGACAACCTTGCTTTTATTACAAACTTAAACATGATTTATTATATAAACTATTCACTTGATATAACATGGAAGATATAGAGGTCTAGCGTCTTTGGGGCTTAAGATCATTACATAACAAATTAAAACAAGAAATACAACATCTTTATTGAAAACATCCTTTACATGACCACTACATTCCCTCGTACTTAGCATTGCATGGGATAACCCGAGGACATGCATAAGAAAAGGGTGAGCTATAAAGACCAGTAAGGGAATAAACATGGAATAAATGAGGAGTAAAATACATGTTAGACAATAGTCATATCAATAGAGCACAAGAGAAACATGGACATAAAGGCGTGATAAAGCATGATAATCATAACATAGAAATGTGGCAACAACACTTAACATGGAATTAGCATGAGCCAAGGCCCATTGCACATGAAGCATGATTAAATCCTCATTGCACATGAAGAACGAGTAAACCCTCATTGAACTTGAATTTGCATTAGTGAAAACTCATTTCACATGACATATCATGATACTATACTTTACCCAATGCATTGGAGCGCTATAAGGGCGCAGCCTTCTTAAAAATTTCATTTCATGCATAAGTGTGCCAAATGGCTCATAAAACATGGATTCATAAAACATAATAATTTATTCCATGAAAAACGAATCTGGAATGAAACTTTATAATTAATAAGTAAATGTCCATGAAGGTGAATAACCTTGATGGAGAAATGGGCATGGTATTCACTACACAAAGGCATTGGCTTAGAAAATTTGTACAATTTCGGCAGCGTAACGACATGATATAAGAATTCATAAAAACAGTTGATGAGAGAGAAAGGGTTGTCTCATCATATCTACATGAAATGGAAAGTAAGGAGGTCATATAGATTAATGTACCATCAATTGTAATGGAATTTAGATTCATGATACAAAAGTATTGCTTGAATGTAAATGAGGAGAGAGAAGTTCCTTTCAGAATTTCGGCATAGTAACAGGTTTACATGGGAGGCATTTAATGAGAGATAAAGGGGTATCCCATCATTCGAAAAATAAGATGGTAGTATGGAGGAGGTTCGAAACCCTACCCAATCATTTATAATTTAAATTAAAAGGGTATAACAATATTAAGAAAATTGGACAAAAAAGTGAAAGGAAGAAAAATCCTTACTTGGATGTGTGCTTCCAAAGGTTTGAGAGAGGCTTGAGAGAGGCTTCTTGAGAGCTTGGGGAACCATGGGAGGATTTTATAGAGAGAATGGCCGAGGTTAGATGAACACCAAAGGCTTTGAGTGAGGACGATATGGGAGCTTGGGTGGGTTTATATATGAAAGGTGAGTGGATTCTTTATTATTTAGGTTTGGGAACCCTTATATTAAACTAATACAAACCACAAATAAGCTCATGGTTTTTGACCATGTATTTTGAAAATGGGAAGAGGAAAAAAATATTTTATAAGGCCAAAGTCTGAACCTTTTAAAATAACGGGGTTGCTTATGTAGAGGTGAGTCACATTCCCATGGAAAATAATTTAAAAAGACAAGATGTTTAATATGTCTTGAGGAGTCCATTAATGCTTTATAAAATAAGTCAAAAAAACCCAAAATCACATTAATTTAATGTTAAAACATATATTTGCCGAACATAAAGCTTATAGTATTTTATTACATCACTATTGGGTCATTATGATGTCATAAAACACATTATATATTTAAACGGTATTTAATTTTTACCCAAAAATTTGACTGTCTCAGAAAAATATGAAAAATTCACCATTGGATATTTTAGACATCCTGATTCCAGAAATAACATTTATTTTATGTAAATAAGTTTATAAATACGTTAATTTTCACTTTTAAAATAAAAACTGACATTTATCGAAAATTCACTGGTTTTGAAAAAAATGGCTTTCAAACCATGATAAAAATTAAAATTTCATTCATAAAATTATAAGATCATTTATATTTAATAAAAATTAATTTATTAATAATAATAATAATATTTTATTAAAATATTATTTAATTAAAAAATCTATTAATTCATCAAAATAGATTTCTTATCTGAATATTAACTAAAAAAATACTATTTGTGTTTAAAAAAAACTAATTACAAAGTGTCAAAAATCACACGAAGGTATATTTAATATTATATAAAAAAATAATATACATGAACATAGTACAAGAGATTTGTTACATAACCCCTTAAAACAGCCGCAGAAGACCTAAGGGTATGGTGTGCGATGGTGACAGACTCTTGGGGTGGCTCAGATTACATCGCTCGAGTGGTAATCTCTATCAACTTTCCATTTTCCCATAGACGGTCCCATTCAAGCATGACCTGATGAAGCTCAGATTGGGCTTGGTCAAGAGTGAAACGCAAGGACGCCACCTCTTTTTCGAGCTCTGACAAATGAGCTTCGTATGGAGTAATTCTACTGGATGAGGCAATCGCTTCTTTTGTCTGAGTAAATTGGATTTGTTAAAGCCCTATATTTATACTAATCATGTGATCACTGTTCAACGACTATAATAGCAAGGGTCAAAATTCATAACATAAAACCAAAGAAGTTTACATTTTATATAAACATTTTACAAAAAGATACATTTAATTAGATCAAGTGGGATTTCCATTAATGGAACTTTGGGTCGTTACACTAAATGTCACCAAGCAACAAAAAACCTACCCGAACCTATTTCTCATCATACACATACTGACATGTGACGTATCGATTGATGAACATGACCACACATAAAAATTAAATTTCCAAGAAAGTGAAACTTGTGACTCCATAATATGAACATTGAGACCATAACATGATCCATGTGCTCTCAATGAAATTCTAGGAACATCATAAGGTTCTATACAAGCTCGCCCTCTACCACAGAGTAGATGGTTATGTCATAAATGATGAAAATATTAAAATAGACATTGTAATTATATAATATCTAGTTCATCAAATCCATAAACATAGTAATGGAATTACTCACACTGAAAATCATCACCATGAAATCAGAATCTCCACAGTGACATCATAGTTATACCACAGTAATATTATCCTTAAGAACAATCAAAAAGTGGCATCTAAACATGAGATCCATCTTAGGGAACCGTATCACACCTCACCAATGATCAATGAGGTAGTCAATCATCTTAAAGAGGTACTTTTTCTTTATTGTGTCTTGGTTTAGGAGATGATAATAAACACAACTCCACAAGCTCCAACCTAAATTCTTCATAAACAAGACTAGTGATACCTAGGGTACACACTTGGTACAATAAAGTAGTTCATTAAATATGTTTAAAACTACACCTTCATCACCCAAATCCATGTAGGGGACATCATATATGTGGAAAAAGATGTCAAAGGAGTCTTGGGGTGAATGGTGATGCAAAACTCCATCTACTTCCTTGAAGGCCTTCCCAAAAAATAATTAAGGATGACTTCCATATAAATATCCACATCTGAAGAAATTAAAATGTACGAAGAGACCATTGTTCCATGTGTAAACTCTCCAAGTAATGGGTGAGTGGTTTTAGCCTCAGTATCACAAAACCCACTCACTCTTCCTTGATATATATCTCATTAACAAAGTAGAATCTCATCCCATCTTTCTGAAGGTGTCTGACCTATCTATGATAACAATCAATCTGGGATTAGACTATGGAAAACTAATATATATCAAAGAATTTTTCATATTGTATAATGATGATGACCAAGATTTCCCAAGATAAACTATCTCCTCCAAGTAATAACTCTCACTTCTAGTAGATAAATGATATATAAGAAGCTTTCTCCATTGGAACCTCAAGGAAATGTTACATGGGAAATGTCTCAATTGGGATATCTATATCTCTCACCAGTAGTATGAAGATTAAGGAATGAATCAAACCCATTTCTATTATTACTAAAATAATAGTATAATAAAAACATAACATACCTCTAATCATCTCATTAGTTTCCAGGTCATAACACTCCATAACCTACCACTATCCATATCCCCAACCACTAACTCCCTAATCATTATGTGATCCTTATAGTGATTGTGGAGGAAGGTAATCATAATATCTCCCACCATTAAAGGCTCCTCCTCATTGATCCTCACCTTATCATCTTCTAAATATGCCTCTGTAGGGGCCACCTAGAACACACCTATGAGTACCATGATCATGGAACATTCAATTATGTGGTGGTATTTCTTCAATCTATCTACCATACTCATCATTTGACATCAATCAATCACGATTCATGTGACCTATCACATAAAATTCATAGATTCACACCTTAAAAGATCATCTAGTCCTTTTTACGGCCCGTAAGATACAAGAACAATTTCATGAGTCTGTCGTGATAAGATATCATATGCAGAGACCCTACCGACTGGCACCTACTTACTACTGTAGATGACTTAGCTCAATGATAAAAACTAAAAACTCCATCTACATGTTTTCCCTTTGAATTTAATATCACTATCATGATTTTACTCTTCAGCACCCCAACATATAGTGGAATGCACAATGGTTCCCTATTGGTATGAATGTGTCTATGGAGAACCTTCTCAAACTTCTTCACAAGGAAGTAACCATCCAAAACCATGTCTATAGACTAATGTATAAGGTTAGTGAACCTCCCATCATACTCAAAATATTTCATATGTCCATGTTTTATCTTCAATAACAATATAAAATGAGCTATGTGAAAGCATGAGGGGTAATACTCATCATAAAAATTCTACTGGAATATGAACCATGTCAGTTACAACTCATTATGTGTTTTCATAACATGGATTCCTTAATACCTAGATACTATATTGAGAAGGCTCACTTCTAGTACAATTTTCTAATAGGTCAGGTTCCACATCAGAATAAAAATTATAACCCAAATCAAGATAATATTCCACTAGGTAGTGGTGTATATCACTATATAATATCAGCATCCTCTAGTATAGGAACAAGTAGGGTGCACTAAAAATTCAGGTATCATCATCCAACACTATTGGATTATTCTACAGCTCTATAGAACCCCGAGATTTTATAAGATATATTCTTTTTAATTTCGTGGATGTCTTCTATTGTACACTACAACATGATTATCTAGTAATATACGCAACACCATAATAGCTTGCAGTATACGTAACACTATTATTGGCTTGTGTTACACACAATTTCAAGTTCGTTTTGTAGAAATTATTCTACGCAACATTAAGTATATATTTTGTTTAATGAATAAATGAAATATGTTTTGATTATGTTATATGAAACACCAAAGGGAGATTACACTACACGCAACCCTAAATTTTCTTGCATTACATGCAAGTGCGACCTTCCTCGATAGCGTGTGTAGTACACAATACTGAGTTTCACTAAACAACAATATGCTATTTAAATATTATATAAACTAGCCATTATGAATAGTAATACCCACTTTTTGAAATTTTATAAATTCTATCATTCAAAATGGAATTCATTTTTTGATTCTGAATATCGAAATTAGCTTAGGGTGATTTTTTGGTATTTTTCGGAAAACTTTCAATTTTTGATGAATAGTGAAAAACACTGAGTTATAGTGTAAAACCGAAATTTTATTTAAATAATTATTTATTTTATTAAAATTTATTTTAGGTTAAAATAGATACATAATACCTAAATATGTTCAATTTAATTCATTGGAGTCATTTTATAATAATTTTAGATATATAAAAATCTTATTGAACTTTTTACGGTCTTTTAGCCACCTCCTAGGAGAATTTGCAAATTTACATAAAACATAATTTATCCACTTCTGTGAGTGGAATTTCAAAAATCTGAGAGACACGGTTGATATCAGAAAGTAAAATGTGGTTCAATAAGATAAAAATAATTTTTGGTGAATAGTAACTTTTTACTTTTATCTACCACAGTAAAAAGTAATAAAGGGTAATTAAGGGTAAAAATGATATTATTATTAACCTAACACATGTCCTAATTATATTGGATAAGTGAAATTAGACCAAAAACAACCTTATGAATTAAATATGACCATTTAGGTCCTCATGGATTAGATTATGACATTTATTATTATTTAATTCAAAGAAGTGTTAAAAGAGTTAAAATCAGTGTTTAATAAGTAATTTTTTTTAATATTAGGTTATACAGAAGATAAATTTGACTATAAATATTCATTAGAATCTGAAAAGATTTCCTATATAATGGTATTTTATTTAGGATTTTTAGACATTATATAATTTAATTTATTTATGACACAATAATGATGCACTAATTACCTTATTAATTAAATATTAACATAATTAGTGTTATAAATACTAAAATAAATGTAATTTGAGTCTTTTTAAGAGTTAAACTAATTTTATATGTTAATATAACATATTAGGGTTAGTTAGATGAATTGTTTTTGATGTAATAATGCTATTATAAATTTAACAAAAAGAAAATACCAAATAGTGTCAAAATTGACATAAAAGAGTTTTTAAAACAAATATTTTAATATTAATTGTTATTCTATTTTAAAAAATCTAAGGTTCGGCCAAAATACTTATATAATAATATATATGACATTAATTAATCAATTGGGGTTCGAGTGGTAGTTTATAGTATGTTTATTAACCTTATAGTGTAAGAATACTAGAAGACAGGGTAAAAATAAATTATTTAACTTAGAGTTAAATCTAAATGATAAGGTTAAAATGGTTACCTAAAATTGTCTAAAACCTATTACTTTATTGTATTTCTACCCATACCTACCCTAGCCTCTAAATAAGTCACTTTTTAGGAATTATAAACCGAATATAAATGTAATATAAAATAATATTTTATGTCTTTTCTAAGGTGCCCCTCACCCCCTTATAAAAGGGCATCTCCTCCCTCTCCTCTTCACACAAATTTGAGCCTTAAAGCTCGGCCAACATCTGACCATTTGACTTATACACTTCCATAGAAACCTACTAGAGTGTCTGGTCTTCTTCAAAGACCAAATTTATTGCCCTAAAAGGAGTTTAAGAGGAGGCGCGTCGAAGAAGAGGTAATCTCTTCTACCGATTCTTTCAATTTTCATTATTCTTATACTTACTCTTCTTTAGTTGTTTCATTATAAAGTAATAACATCAGTATAAATAATATACTGATCTGTTATTATAAATATTAAACAACCTCATTTCACCTTTTATTCATCCTATGGAAAACGAAATATCCGCACGTGTGTACGTATGGAATACCGTCTCCACGCCATGGTGTAATCTGTTTTTCCACCACTACCTTACTTGGATGGGTATAATTGTGTAAATATTAACTATAAATGGTTATTATAACATGATACTAATTATGAGATATTATATCATCCACTCCAATTCCATTCAATAATAATTGGAACGATATCATTGCTCGTGCGTACGTACGAGTTACCATCTCCACGATGCGATGAGATTCATTCTCCATGTTAACCATTCAAGTATGATTATAAAGTATATATAATGAATAATAATGATATATATGAAATAATAATGCTACTGTATTTATGTATATATATATATATATTTCATCTACTTACTACCATTCAAGTCAATAAGGAAAGGAAAACAACGTTCATGCATACGTACGACCTACCGTCTCCATGAACGATGTGTTTCGTTTATTTATCTATCTATTATATATATATAATGAATATATATGATATATAAATCAATTTTTACATTCTGGAAGTAAGTAAATCATGATATAAGTAATAATAATATCAATAACAACAAGTCCAAACACGTACGATAAATGAAACAATTTTTCCCAAAACACTGCTTTAACATGGAATTGACAAAAGAATGGGTAATATAAAGTCATAAGTGAATCATATATGATATCATAAATATTATTATGGTTCTTTTACAAGTTAATAATTTGTTTAAACCCATTATACAAGAGTCTCGGACACATATGGAAGAAATTTGACATATGGTAATGGATAATTTTGCAATCTCATTTTTATCCGAGATTGCTTATACGTAAGTATTTACTAGGTTTATATTTTTCATCCATGTCTATAAAAATGTTTTTCATAAATTGATTAATATTATTCTATGTATGTTTAAAGACATTATTACCCCTATTTGACTTTTACATTGTGTTATGGAAGGAATATTTCTTTATTTACCATATATTGTACTTTTTGACTTTTCCCTTAAAAGTACTAGGAGAATGTTTTTTTAACTTATACTACATGAAAGGATGTTTATGGTTTCATAACGACTAATTTTAATTAAGCTTCATTTACAATATTTCATGATTATTTTCAACAAAATTCCCTTCTTTTAAAACTGCATGTCATTTTGTGAAAAGAAAATGAATTTGAAGAAGAATGGATATTTTACTTAAGAATTCATTTAAAGTATTTTATCAAAAATATTTTCCATCTAAGATAACTTTATATAGCATGTTTATGTTTCAAGTAAAATGTCTCTATTATTTACATGGTTTGATTCTTCTTATGATGAAATAATATCCATTTGTTTTATATGGATTATGTTATGATGTGTTGATGTTTATGAAAAACATTCTATTCTTTCGGTTATGATGAATGATTTATGTTGATTTTGTGGCACAAGAAATAATGATTTCATTATGAGACGGGTGGGACCTATATCTCCCTACAATGCATTGGGTAAAGATTTATATCTCATGAGATAGACATGGCTGGAACGACAAGTTAATCCGGTTCAGTGATACATGACTGGAATGAGGAGTGAATGGGATTCAGTATAGAACATTGTCCACAATGATGGTCTGGGAAGCAATGCCTTGGATACTATGGAAATCATAACATGTTATTAATGGTTTCCACAATTACATGTTTTACTCCCATGCTATTTTATCAAGATTAATGTTCCTTTACGATCTAGGACTTATGTACTGCCAAGATTTATGTCATTGCTTAAGATTTTTATATTTTATGTTCATGTTTTTACGTTCAAATGTTTATGGATTGTTTTTATGTTCTCCATGTTTACTCTTACTGAGCATTTGAGATCACCGTTTTTATGTTTTCTTTTAACCATGATATAATGAATGGTTTTAGGTAAGAATACCAAAGGGAAAGATCTTTATGGGAGATGTTGAAGATCTTTTCACCATGATTAGAAGATTATGTTATGAGTTTTCAAAGACAGTAAAATAATATAGTATTTGGGAGTCTTTTTTTGACATGTATTAAGTATTCTGTAAAAGTAATGTAATGTCCATGTACGTCTAGTATGGGTCTCTACAGTTGGTATTAGAGTGAAGGAATAGTTAACCTTTGGATACAAGAATGTGAAAACTTTAGTGAGATCCCTAGAGATATTTCTATGGTATGTCTAGGGATGTCCATAAGGATAAGTATAAGTATAGGTTATATTTCTAGAATTACTGTAACGATCTTAGAATTAAACTTAAGATGTTAGATATTGAAGGTACTCACCCTTTATTATGTTGTTTTCCTAGCATGATTTTTGCCTCTCACACTATTCTTTTTGGGTTTAGACAATGGCTGGAACACAAAGTAACTATGTTGATCAATGTAATGGAAAATGAAATGATATTCCTCTTGATCAAACCAATGTTATGGGAGATGGAGTGAAAAATATTTTTGCTATACTAACAGAAGTTATCAATCATTCTGGACTTCCAAATGAGCAGAGAAGGGAACAATATTCTATTGAGTCCTTCATGAGGAAACATCCACCTTCTTTTAGTGGGTCTTCTGATCCACTTGTTTCCAAATAATGGATCAGTACCATTGAAAAGATATTTTCCATACTTTTCTGTTCAGAACATGAATGAGTCATTTTGGCTATTTACCATTTAGAAGGAAAATTAGAGCAGTGGTGGTCTCTAAATTAGAATATTAGGTCGGGAGATGAAATAGAATCCATGGAATGGGATGAGTTCAAGAACTAAATTTTTAATAAGTACTTACGTCATATTCTTTGAACAAATATGGAAAAGGAGTTTCTTGAGATTAAGAAAAATGATGTCGAATATGTTGGTATATATGAAGCGAATTTTACAAGGCTATCAAGGTATGCATCTGAATTTATCATCAAACCTGAAAGTAAAGTTTATCGATTCTTTAGTGGCTTAAAACCAAGTCTTCGAAGGTCATTATCTATAAGAGACTTCCGTATCTATGAAGAAACTATGAGTTGTGCTATCAAGGTAGAACTGGAAGCACTACTATAAAACAACCTATGTCAGCACTCAAAAAGGGCTTTAACAGCACTAAAAAGCATTGTAAAGCTTATCGCTAATATAGGGGGGTCCCTTTTATCCGCACTCCTAAAAGCACCGATAAAGGTGACTTTTATCAGCGCTAAAAAAGGCACTGATAAAAGTCCACTTTACCAGTGCTTTTTTAGCACTGATAAAAGGGGACTTTATCAACAATTTTTTTAAAAGGAGCTTATAAAAGTCAAAAAATTGAAAAAAATTAAAAAAAATAAAAAATGCACGGGGATAGATTTTATTAGAAATTGACCACCCCTTGGTCAACGCTAGGAGGTATCTCGGGCACTGACCTTCCCATGCATCCTCACACGCATGCACCACCTTTTCCTCCACCCAAACTCGAACCCGCAACCTCCCCATTTCGCGGCTGCACCTTTAGAACTAAGCTATTTCATTTTTTTCTCTACTTAATGATATATCTATTTATATATATATAGTTATATTTATTCTTATGTTGATATATATTCTTATTAATATAAATATATTTATTCATATATTAGTATATATATATTCATTTGTATATTTATATATATTTTTATTTATTTATTTATATATACATTTTTAGTTATAATTTTTTATCCGTATATTTATTTTTATATTAATATATACTTATATGATTAGTTTTAAATACATTTCTGAAAAATGTTTTGTATGTGTGTTTATAATTAAAGAAATAAATAAATAAATACATACATATATATATATATAACACACAGACACACACAAAAACACAAACACACACAAACACATATATATTTATGAATAAATACATATATATATGTGTATTTGGAAAGCCATAGAATGTTAAAATGACCATAACTTATAATATTGATTCCCGTTTCAACACCACAACTAGTCAAATCGTAGAAAATGAAACAATCTTCGATATAATATGTGGTATATGACTAACAGATATCAGGATCAGAAGTTATACTTGTTTGACTGTTAACAAATCAGGGTATCCCGACTAAAAACTCAGTTTTGGAGGCCTTCAGAGCCTCTTTTGACCTCGAAAAATGTGACAGAAGCTTTTCTGGGATCACCAGCGCGTAGAGCTCGTCGTAGGATTCAATTTGATTTGCTGTAGAGCTCAAACAGACACACGGATCAAAAGATATGGCTTTTTGAATTTTGAGTTACATTTTAAACTTATTTTAGATATTTTATTAATTGTTTTTATTTTTCTGTCTTCAAATTATTATTAAATGTTTTTAATTGATAATAATTAGCAAATTATTAATTAATAATATTTTTTTAAAATATTTTAAATCCATTTACACTAAATTTGTTATATATTAAATGTAATATTCTATTTATATGTATATAAAACATATTTAAAAAATATATATTATATTTTTATATAAATAATTATACTTATATAAAAATAATTTATTTTTCATGATTTTTTTTGAAATATAAATTTTTTCAGCACCGATAAATCCCCCCTTTATCAACACTACTAAAAGAAGCGCTGATAAAGGTGTAGTTCTTCCCTTTCCCATTTTTGTAGTAGTGAAGTGGGTGTTACATATCCATCTCATGGTTTTGATAAGAAATAAAAGATGGAGTTCAAATAAAAATTTCATAAAAATGGTGAAAAGAAGATGAATGTTTCGTTATGTTCAAAGTGTGGAAAGGATCATGGTGGAGACTGTATAAAATGGACTAGAAAATGCTTTAAGTGTGGAAAAGAAGGTCATCGGACAGATGAGTGTCGAAGTAATGGAAAAATGGTAACAAATGATTTGAATAGAGAAAAGACTACAGAGAATGAACCACCGACCCTTCAATGCTACCAGTGAAAGGAAATGGGGCACTATGCTATTCAAATCCCTAATCCAAGGGTTAATGATGATCAACATGAGTAACCTCTTAAGGAAAAGGACAAAGGGAAGTCACATGTGATCACTATTTATGATGTGGAGTATGACAATGATGTTGTAGAATAATTAAGTGTTTATGTAATGGGATTTCAAAAACAGTTTCATGGAATCTCATTTATAGTATTACGGAATAGTGGAATATCTATGTATTGGTTAATTATGGTTTTCAATAATTATATGGTACCAGTAACCATGAAATGTGATTGAAATACTTTTGTAAAGAAGATGATATGCACATAATGAATGGATAATGGGAAAATAATACGTTTGATGGTATTAATGAGCTCATGATTGATGTAAGGACAAAGTGATATCATGGTTTGAGTATATAGAATTTTTGGGATTTTGGTATGTGGAAAGAGTTATCCTCTGATATCATTCATGTTTTCACTAAGGATCAATGGGTATTAATTTTTCAAGAGAATACATGATTAAAGAATTCAAATGTTTGGAATGTGACCTACAAGATATATCTTATGATATATATGAGATAAATGATGGAATTCACATTCTTGGTAGATGACCATTCTAGTAATCGTTTTCTTTATAATATTAGATTGGATAGAAGTATTTTGGATAAGATTGGAATAGAATATTTTGGGACATTAGATAGTATTGATTAAGTGTAGAACTTGTTTATTATTATTTCTAGATTGTTATAATGGTGTAGTTTTAGAAAAAGGACAACCTGCAGGACGAGCGACAACCCATTGCATCGGACAAGGATGTGGGAATCGAACCCACAACCGAAGTGTGACAGACCTTTATCGCCTACCACTGGCTTACAGGAAGTCCCTAGTTGGTAGAAACAAGTTTTATTTTATATGATAGATTAAGTATAAGTCCATTTTTGGAATCATATACGATTAATAACACCATAATTTGGACTTATGTATATAACTTTTGAAAAACTTATGTTTGATACAGATGGAATGACCTATTATTTCATTGCATGATCTGTTAACACTTCACAAAAGACAAATTTAACATCATTTCTTTAAGAGATGAAGTGGAAATTGTTCAAGGCATGAACAATAGTGAGATTGTACCAAAATCAAGTATGTATTTCTTTTAATTCAAAACATTTCTTCAACAACAGGGGAATGATCTTGAAAACCAAAAATGTTATCCTAGTGCCCTCATATCTAATGAATCCAAAGGTACCTCAGATAATCACAAATTTATGGCTTTGTGATTGTTGGATTTTTCATAGCCTACTTCTCTACCACTCTTCATTAGAACATGATGGTGAGATTTCTCTTCCATATCCATATTTTCACATATGTTCTCCTATGTGAAAACCCAGTGATGAGTTAATTTGGGTAATCATTACGTTTCATACTTCACATTTTAAAATTATGTATTAGTATTCTTTTTTACGATGTGGGTTTCTATAAATGAAACTTTCAAGTAGTAAATGATTTATAAGCCCGACGAATTTTGAGGGAAAAATTTGTTTTAAGGGGGGTAGAATGTAACACCCCAAGATTTTATAAGATATATTATTTTTAATTAATTTGATGTCTTTTATTTTACACTACACCAATATTAGCTTGTACTATACGCAACACCATATTATCTTGCAGTATATGCAACACTATTTTTGGCTCGTGTTACACATAATTTCAAGTTTGTTTTGTAGAAAATATTCTACGCAACATTAAGTATATATTTTGTTTAATGTATAAATGAAATAAGTTTTGATTATGTTATATGCAGCACCAAAGGGAGCTTCCACTACACGCAGCCCTGACTTGGCTTGCATTACATGCAATCATGACCCTCCTCGATATCATGTGTAGTACGCAATACCGAGTTTCACTAAACAATGATATGCTATTAAAATATTATATAAACCAGCCGTTATGAATAGTAATACCCATTTTTTGTAATTTTTTAAATTTTATCATTCAAAATGGACTTCATTTTTGGATTCTGATTATCGAAATTAGCTTAGGGTGAACTTTGGGTATTTTTCTGAAAACATTCAATTTTTGATGAATAGTAAAAAAATTGAGTTATAGTTTTAAACCGATTTTTTTAAATAATTATTTATTTTATTTAAATTTATTTTAAGTAAAAATACATACATAATACCTATATAAGTTCAATATAATTCATTGGAGTCATTTTATAATAATTTTAGATATATAAAAATCTTATTTAACTTTTTACCGTCTTTTACCCACTTCCTAGGAGAATTTCCAAATTTACATAAAACATAATTTTATCACTTCTATGAGTGGAATTTAAAACATATGAGAGAAAAGGTTGATATCAGAGAGTAAAATGTGGTTCAATAAGATAAAAATATTATTTGGTGAATAGTAAATTTTTACTTTTATCTACAACGATTAAAAGTAAATAGGGTAATTCAGGGTAAAAATGATATTATTATTACACTAACACATGTACTAATTCTATTGGATAAGTTAAATTCGACCAAAAAAACCTTAGGAATAAAATATGACCATTTAGGTCCACATGGATCTGATTAGGACATTTATTATTATTTAATTCAAAGAATAGTTAAAAGAGTTAAAATCAATGTTTAATAAGTAAAACGTTTTTATTATAGGATTATGCATAAGATAAATTCGACTATAAATATTCATTGAAAATATAAAAATATTTCATAAATAATGGTATTTTATTTATTATTTTTAGAGAATAAATAATTTAATTTATTTGTGACACAATGATGTTGTATTAATTACCTTATTAATGAAATATTAACATAATTAATGTTATAATTACCAAAATAAATGTTTTTTGAGACTTTTTATGAATTACACTAATTTTATAGTTTAATATAACATATTAGTGTTGGTTAGATTATTTTTTTAAGTAATAATTATGTTATGAATTTAACAAAAACAAAATACCAAATAGTGTCAAAATTGACATAAAAGAGTTTTAAAAAAAATATTATATTATTAATTGTTATTATATTCTTAAAAACATACGGTTTGGCCAAAATACATATATAATAATATATATGACATTAATGAACCAATTGGGGTTCTATTGGCAGTTTATAATAAGTATATTAACCATATAGTGTAAGAATACAAGAAGACAAGGTAAAAGTTAAATTATTTAACTTAGAGTTCAATCTAAATGATAAGGTTAAAATGGTAATATAAAAATGTATAAAACCTATTTTTTGAGTGGATTTAGACCCATCCCCACCCTATCCTTGAAATAACACACTTTCGATCAATTATAAACAGAATTTGAATTTATTATAAAATAATATTTTAAGTTTTTCCTAAGGTGCCCCTCACCCCCCTTATAAAAGGGAACCTCCTCTCTCTCCTCTTCACACAAATTGGAGCCTTCATGATCGGCCCCAATCTTCCCATTTCACTTCTACACTTCCATAGAAACATACTAGTAGTTCTATTATTCTTCAAGGTCCAAATTTAGTGCCCTAATAGGAGGTTAAGAGGAGGCGCATCGAAGAAGAGGTAATCTCTTCTTCCGATTCTTTCAAGTTTCATTATTCTTCTACTTCCTCTTATTTAGTTGTATCATTATAAAGTAATAAAATAATTATAACTGATATTATGATATGTTATTATAAATATAAAACAACCTAATTTCACCATCTATCCATACTGTGTAAAACAAAATCACCGCGCGTGCGTACGTACGGTATACCGTCTCCCCACCGTGGTGTAATCTATTTTTCCACCACCACCTTACTTGGATGGGTATAATGGTGTAAAGGGTAACAATATATGGTTATTATAAAATTATAATAATTTTGAGATATTATACCACCACTCTAATTCTATTCAATAATAATGGGAACAATATCATCGCTCGTGCGTACGTACGGATTACCGTCTCCACGACGCGATGAGATTCATTCTCCATGTTAACCATTCAAGAATGATTATAAAGTATATATAATAAAGAATAATGATATATATGACATAATAATTCTACTGGATTTATGTATATATATATATATATATATGTCATCTACTTACTTCCATTTAAGTCATTAAGGAATGGAAAATAATGTTCATGCGTACGTATGGCCTATCGTCTCCATGAACGGAGTGTTTCATTTCATTTATCTATCTATTATATATATATATATACTAAATATATATGATATATAAATCATGTCTTACATTTTGGAAGTAATTAAATCATGATATAAGTAATAATAATAACAATAACAACAAGTCCAAACACGTATGATAAATGAAACGATTTTACCGAAAACGCTGCTTTAACATGGAATTGACAAAAGAACGGGTATTATAAAGTCATAAGTGAATCATATATGATATCATAAATATTTTTATAGTTCTGTTAAAAGTTATTAATATGTTTAAACCCACTATATAGGAGTCTCGGATGCAATTGAAAGAAATTGGACATAAGGTAAGGGATAATTTTTCAATCTCATTTTTATCCGAGATTGCTTATACATAAGTATTTACTGGGGTTATATTTTTCATCCATGTCCATAAAAATGTTTTTCATAAAGTGATTAATATTATTCCATGTATTTTTAAAGTCATTCTTACCTCTCTTTGACTTTTACTTTGTGTTATGGAAGGAATCTTTCTTTTGTTTTCCATATATGGTAATTTTTGACTTTTCTGTTAAAAGTATGAGGAGAATGTTTTTTTAACTTATACGAAAAGAACATATTTTTACGGTTTCATAAAGCTTAATTTTCATTAAGCTTATTCTACAATATTTCATTATTATTTTCAACAAAATCCCATTCTTTTAAAATTTCTTTGAATTTTGTGAAAAGAAAATGATTTTGAAGAAGAAAGGATATTTTCCTCAAGAATTCATTTCAAGTGTTTCATCAAAACGACTTTCCATCTAAGATGACATTATTTAGCATCTTTTTGTCTCAAGTACCATTATTTACATGGTTTGATTATTCTTATTATGAAATGATATCCATTTGTTTTATATGGATTATGTTATGATGTGATGATGTTTATGAACACCATTCTATTCTTGGGTTATGATGAATGATTTATGTTTATTTTGTGGCACAAGAAAGAATGATTTCATTATGAGATAGGTGGGAACTATATATACCTACAATGAATTGGGTAAAGATTTATATCTAATGAGATAGACATGGATGGAATGGAAAGTTAATCTGGTTCAGTGATACCGGATTGGAACAAGGAGTGAACTCGATTCAATAAGGGACTTTTTTCACTATGATGGTCTTGGAAGCAATTCTTTGGATACTATGGAAATCATAAAATGTTCTAAATGGTTTCCTAAATTATGTGTTTTATTCCCATGCTATTTTATCATGATTAATGTTCCAATATGATCTATGACTTATGTACTGCCCTGATTTATGTGATTGCTCAAGATTTTGATGTTTTATGTTCATGTTTTTACGTTCAAATGTTTATGGATTGTTTTTAAGTTCTCCATGTTTAATCTTACTATGAATTTGAGCTCACCGTTTTTATGTTTTCGTTCCCCCATGATATAAAGAAAGGTTTTATGAAAGAAAACCAAATGGGAAGATCTTTATGGGAGATATTGAATATCTTTCACCATGATTAGAAGATTATGTTCCGAGTTTCCAAAGGCACTAAACTAATACGGTCTTTGGGCATCTATTTTTTTCATGTATTAAGTATTCTAAAAAAGTAATGCAATGTCCTTGTTTTTCAAGTATTGGTCTCTACATGCTCGGCAATAATGGGTTTCTTTTATCTATTTAATAGGAGGTAAGATCTCATTTAATGGCCCTGAACTATGAAATCATCACTCATCATATCATCATCATTATCCTAAATTAATAACTAGAATATCTATCTTAACATATTCATTTAGAAAATATAATAAATATGTTTCACGGTCATATGAGAACATATATGTGGAACTGACAAAAGAATGACCGTAAATAGACTCAATCTATTATGATGCATGTAACAGTGTTCCGTACATCTAATGTCATGGTATGACAATTAGACATGAAAGTATTAAGAGTCTGGGTGAATGGATAAATTATCCACCACACCCACACTATCTTCCCTATACAAAAAGGTGCACTTGAGATACTTTGAAATTATTGTCCTCAGATCCCAAACAATCATCTAAAGTGGACAAGACTACTAACACCATCCTGAGTGTGAACCATCCTTAAAATCAATTTGTCAGGACCCAACCCAATGGGGACAACCTGCGTAGTTGAATGTTATGCCACAACCACCCCAATCCCTATTCCAAAGGATAGGTGTTGGAGACCAGTGCCAAAAAGCATAACTAAAATTGGAGGCCTTTTAACAAATTGGTTACACACACTCTCATCCATCTCCATGTATATATATATATATATAAATAATTATAAAATAAAGAAACATCTAGTGTAGAAACCATTCATGCACAATCCTCCTAGGAATTCAGTGGAGTACGAAAATGTAATCTAAAATGTGAATGGGAAAAAATACATTCCCAACTCGATAATATGTCCTAACATGAAAATAATTTGAAAAGGTAAATCTAGATATAGCCTATCTTCATGTATCCAAGCTTTAACCACCCTAAATTTTCAAATTCACTAGGTTATCCTTATTCTTCTTCATAATCATCACTGACCTGTTAGTCATCTAGATAATACAAAAAATGTGTGAGATAATATAATAAAAGGTTGAGTATATGCATACCTAGTAGGATACCCTAAAAATAGGTGGGGTAATAAATGAGGGAAATTTTTGAATTATAAAACTCATCCCATTTCAATAAGTAAAAAAATTCCCACAATAGAGACTTATATGCTCATAAAAGAAACCCATATGAGAGATAACATGGATCTCTATCTCACAGCCCATCCCAGGATGATATGTCTAACTGTAGTTCCAAAAAGGGTCCATCAACGATTAAAAAAATCTCATTTTTATATCCAGAGAGGTAACCATGTGAGTCAAACCTCATCAATATTCCTCACAGAAATAGGGATAGAATACCTAGGTAGAGTATTGAGGCCCATGTATAATAGGAGGGTTCGCCTCTTTAGGTAGACAAACCATTCCCTAATACCACTGAAGGGTTCCACTCAATTGGTAGAGAAGCCATGATCTATCAGAGTAGGTGGGTTCCATTAAATAAACTTAATACAAATTCCCTATCACACTAGGAAGGTTTCAATCAATAAGTCGATATAATATTGATTTCCTGATACAGTAGGAGGGTTACACAATAAGGATAGACGACCCATTTCAAGACATAGAAGGAGGGTTCCACTTTGTGGATACATGATCTATGCTATGACATATCAGTATGGTTCTACTATATTCATAGAGGACCATTAAATGATAAAATAGAATGTTTCGACTCAATGGATAGAGGAACCATCCCGGACATAGTCCACATTATGGATATAGGACCCATGATCTGACACATTAGGAGGGTTCTACTATGTGGATAGAGGAATCATGACCTAACACTGTAGGAGGGTTCCTCTCTATGAATAGAGGACCCATTATATAAAAACAAAAGTGGATTCCACTATATTTATAGAGTACCCCTAACCAGATATAGTAGGAGGGTTCAACTCCAACTAGAATGAGGAGTATGTGGTATTTCCAACACCAAACTCTCACAGATGATCTGGCCCAATATCTTCCTTCATTATGCACTACTTAAAGAATATTCACACATATAATATATCTCAATGTATCTGAAAAAAACAATGATGTCTACCATTTTATTATACATATAAAATAAATCTATATTTGATACTCATCTTAGAATATCTGAGTCAAAATTATGAAGATATGAGCAGTAGAAGTTTTCTTAAAAGGTTATGGAGAACTTATAAGGGGGTCCACATTTCATGTGGCCTGCTACGTTTCTTGAAAATGTACTTAATGTTTCATGGATCACAATATATATAGCCCTAGATTATGTGTAAGGGGACTACATGGTGTGTCTCAAGAACCTAGGATGAGCTGTGTGCTCCCATCAATGCCCATTTACTCTAGCCATGTTATAGTACCAGAAATGTAATTTTCCATTCCCGTGTTTGTATACTAACAGATTACAAGTTAGGATGCCGAAACCAGGGAACACAACATGTGGATGTATCAAATTATGTTTTATACTTATGTCCACCTATTAACCATAATGTTTTCAGTTTCTAAAGAACACATTGTGCGTTCGTCCGAACTACACAACGTGAAGTTGCAATTTTCACAGATTCTCTAGATCATAAAATGTTATTCTAGATTCATCTTTCAGAAATAAAATCCTCCCAATTATATATGTAATTTCACTAAAATAATGTATAATGATTCCAATAATTTATTTTTGGTTCCCTAGTGGTTGAAAATCGGAATTTATGATCTTACTCTTGATGTCGCCATTCGAATCGTATGCCTCCAATGAGGTTGCCTTATCTACATTGGATCTGTAATCCACAAAACCATCATTGTTACCCAAATTATTCTAAAATTCATATAGGAATATCCAATAATATTTTTCTGTACACACGCACCATGATTTGGGGGGTCTGATCATGCTCAATCCAACTTGGTAATAGTTTAATCGTGACCCCATGGTCCGACAATGAAAAACACAATGTTCAAGATGGAGAAAGGCACACAAAAATGAGATATTTTAATTGTAAAAGAGTACTTTTCCAATGATCACAAGAATAGGGTTTTGTAGGTGTGTTTTCATGGAATAATTATTGAAATATATTGAAAACATAATTTATTTAAATTCATGGTCATAAGAAATGGATTTAATTTAATGCAGATCAATGGATAAAAAATATGATCCTAAAAAATATTTTAATCTATGATGAGACAAAACATTATTATCAATATCTTAATATTGATTTTTTTGGGTGATCAAATTAGTTTCCAATAATGGATAAAACCCATTGCGATCACTATTCCTTGATTCACTTTGATCTTATTATTAGTTGTCATCTGATCTCAATCCACTAATGACGAATAGTAGAATCATCCTCTGAACAATCCCAAGGTTATGCAGCTAACACAAGAAATTATCCACAACACCCTATTTATAGTGGGGAAATAGTTTAGGTTCATTAATTTGAAATAAATAAATTCATTGTTTAATTTAATTAAATGAAGCCACCAATGACTGACTCTACCAGATGTACCATGTTGGATTACTTTTGGTCACACCTAGCATAAGTCTAATGCTTCATATTCATCCATGATATTAGATTTGTAATCCAAGAAATTTCTTAGAATATATTCCTCTATTTCATAAAAATGTTCACACATGATATAAAATTTATTTAATATTTGAATAATATTAATTTTGGGATCATTGGGCCTCAGAATTTTACACCATATTAATTATTGACTACAAAATATTTATTAGTATATTTCAATGGCTTGTAAGGGAAAAAAATCTCTATAGAAACATTATAAATCATAAAATCATAATAATATGACAATTATAACCAAGAAGAAAAAATAACACAGGATAAATACCATCATAATCATTGTATTCTTTGGATAACTACCATCATAACATAAAATAATTACAATAACAAATAATTTACTAAATTTTGTCTGCTAAGGCTAACATGTTTTGCATTATACTTGGCATATCATGAGATATTAACATTACCCAATGAATTTGAGGGTTATAATGGAACAAAATTTCAGAAGATATGATAACATCCATCATAATTTATATAAGTATATGCATGAAACCATAATATTTCAAAAAATGGATTTCATTAAATTCAAATGTTTTTTAAGAAACATTCAAGTTTAAAAATTGGATGGGATAATTACTTGAAATTATTATAGATAAAGGATTAATAATCAAGATTTTTAAATAGATTAAATTTTTATGGTACCTAAAAAATGTATTATTAAAAATAAATAAAGGTTAGTTAAATTAGGAATATATGTAAGGAAATTTTTTTATTGATTAAAAATGTTATATTTGTGAATAATATGGAGTATAAGGGTGAAAAAAGTAGAACATGTAATAAAAATGTATCAAAAAACATCGAGAGTATCCCTTACGACCTAATATACATTGTAATAAAAACCCCTTGAATGGGGGAATGCATGAATATGAAGTTAAAACACCATTAATCAATAAAATACATCATAATAAATAAACAATTAGTATTATATAAAACATTTAAGATAAATAAGTTGCATAAAAGGAAATGTGTCTCAAAGAAGGAATTTTTTAGACGAAACCCCTATGAATTTAATATTTTTTTGAATCAAATGTAGTTAGAAGCATGCCAATAATATAGTTTTATTAAATCAATAATTTTTTCAAAATATATTCTCAGAAAGTATATAAACTATATAAATAAGAAATTGGTGTAGAATAATAAACATGTCTCAATGAGGTGATATTGAGATGAAAACCCCTTACCTAGTGTTTGAGAGTGCTATGAAATTTCTATTAACTTCCATAATAATTAAATTATGTCCATTAATATTTATCCAATAAAATTATTCATCCATTTTTATTTTTATGTGATATAGATAATTTATTTTGTACGTTTTTTCAATATTATTTATGTTTAGGTTGGTTATTGTGGGTTTTTGGTTAAATTTATCTAAACACATTTGGTTTGTTGAACACCATTAAATTTTATAATAAAACAATGTTATCTATATTTTTGTAGGATTATTTCATTTTTTAGTAGATTATGAAAATACTTATATATTTTCAATGGTTACCCAAAAAAACATCCAAATTTAGAAAGCTACCTTGAATAGTATATTTAAGGATTTTAATGTTACAATAATAATTTATTATTGTTATTAATTATATATTCTCATATATATTCATTATCGTATATTAATTGTGTAAAAATATAATTTTTAAATAATAAATAAATATTTAATGACATTTATGCTATGTGGTAATAAAAAACAAAACATTTCATTCATTTCGGTGGATGTGTTCTAACACACATGTCATCGTTTTCATTTTCTTCAAGGATCGGGGATGAAATAATTAAAAGTATATTAATATAGAAAAATAAAAATTCATAACAATAACAATTCTATTGTTACAATACCTTCTTGGACATTGGGTAATTTTGAGGTGTAGAAGAAGAAATAAAATTAGAAATATTATATTGAGAGAATAACATTCCCAATGGAAGTTGTCTCTAGGGTAAATCCAAAAGTAAACTTATCTATGTAATTTTGTGAGACCAAAGATTAAAATTAATGGGAAGTGTATTGAAGATTAAATATTCTAGAGTTATAGTTATTCCATGTATTTGTAATGGGCAGTGAAATTAAAAGGAGGCAGCCTCATTTTATTCCTGAAAATGATATTTTTTTAAAACTAATTATTTATAAATAATATTACATAATTAGTCGAGGAAAAATACCAAAAAATGTCCAATAATTGTTTGTTGAAATAGATAATGTTGATCATTAATCCACAATCTAATATGAAATAATTTTTTTGATTGGTTTAACTTTTTCTACTTTGTTGAACCACTTTTACACTAAATTACATTTACCATGGTAACTAAACTTCTACCATGGGAAAATAATTTCAATTTCAAAATTTCCAATTAAAATTATCTAATAATTTTGAAATTCTGATTATAAATATTTAAATAATTTTATAAAATAAAATTTCATTGGGTTAGAGAAATTAATGTTAGTATTTTCACACATGATGTATAAAAACTATTTCGTATAAAAAAATTAATTTTAAGCATAAAATTTAATTGTGGGATAAGAATTTCAAATTTTTTATTTTAAATACATTAATTCAATTTTTTGTAAAAAAAATTCATTTCAAATAAAACCAATTTTTTTACAAAAAAATCACATTATTTTATAAGTATTAAAATATGTTTTATAATGTTAATCATAGGTTTTATAAATGTAATATAATATCAAGAAAATTAATAAAATTATTTCATAATAATATATTTGTTTTTTGTTTTTTTTTTAAAATTATATTTCTTTCTTATTTATTTATAATATAATAAAAGTCATCATTTTTAAAAAAATAATTTTTTCACTATTCAAGTAGAAATCAAATACATTATGAAAATTTATAAAACTAATCATAATATTTTTTTTACATGACAAAAAATTAAAGTAATTTAATTATATTAAAAATATATATGTTAAAAAAATTAATTTTATGATATTAAATTTATTAAGTATTATATTTTTTTGAAGAATATTACATATGTTCTAAAATTTAATCTAGAGGATTGTAAAATATTTTCTTTTTAAAAATACATTCACTTATAAAATACATATTTGGTCTCAAAAAGTGTTTCATGAATTTATGATCTATACATATATAATAAAAAGTTCACAAAATGAATGTTACTTTTCAAAATAGTATTTTTCATTATTTTTATAAAAAAAATCATTTTTATAAACAACCCAAAAAATCATTTTAAAATAATATTAGAATTATAAAAATTATCTTTTTATAATTTAAAAATAAATATATATATTTTATAAAACAATTATTAATTAAAATTATAAAATTAATTATAAATTGTTATTATTGGTTAATAAATTTATTAAATGCTATTTTTTTATTCATCAATAATTTAAAACACCAATAAAGATATAATTAATCAATAAATATTATTTTTTATTAAAATAATCATTTAATAATAATGTACATAGTTTTCATTAATAAAGAGAACAACGTAGACAAGGGTAGATTCTAAAACACAAAAATGAATTAAGTAAATTTGCACAAAATAAACTTTTTATATAAATATATTTTAATTTATTTTTAAATTTTTTTAGTCTTATTAATAACAACTAATTTAGTGGAGATGTTTTAAAAATATATAAATATATAATTTTGTTTTAGTTTGGTATTTGGTGAGGAGTAATCCAACAATCATATTTGAATTGATCATAAGAAAAAATCTAATAAACTTTTAGGCCATCATATGAAATATAACATCTAATTGTTAAGAGTTATGGTATTATATATTTGGGAATATTAGTGAATATAACCTAATGTTTCTAGCTTCTAAAGTCATATTTAATTTAGAACATACATACTATTGAATTTTTTAGAGTTTTATACTCGAGAAACAATTAAACATGTCTTTCAACATGACAGAATAGACACCCAAGATCTTGAAAAATGATCTTGTTCACAAAAACATATGAGGATCTCCCTCTATCCTATCGCATGGAGGGTCATAATATTTTCCAACATTAACTAATGATTCCACATATAGGGTATTATTTTATATTCTTAAATACAAATGTGATTTATTTTTTGTTTTTAATCCTTTGAATGAAAAACATGAGAAGAAGTCTAGAAGTAAGATGAAGTGATTATTTTCTAAAAATTGTCTTGAGTATAATAGAATGATCATAGATAATGTATTCATGCACAATGTGATAAGACTTTATAATAGTATAACCATAATTCTTGAGGATAATGGAATGTTTGGTATAATGATTCAGACAGTAATGTAGAAGCTGTGGTGCATGAGGTTGAATTCTATAATTTCAATAAAGATATAGGTAGAAGAAGATAACTATGTGAAATAATTAGTTAATTTTTTACAATCCCAATGGGAAAGAAGATTCTGGATGAAACACGACCATGTTAATCAATGAATTTCAATCCCCATATTGATTTATAGAGTCATTAATTTCATTATGCAGATGCTATGTAATGAGATAAACTGATGAAAAAAGTTCAAATCATGTATCTTTATTAGATATATTAATAAAAAAATGGATTTAGAAATTGGTATGTTGATAGAAAAAAAATCAAAACCATCCATAATATACTCTTTAATAAGTAGGTTTTGTAGAATTACTGATACATGATAGATAAATAATTTTTAAGAAATTATTCAACTAAAAAAATTAAGTCAATCTGAATGAGAGCTCCAGAGAGACACTTGTTCAAGAAGACATAGATGGTATGCGAAGATGTCCAAAAAATAGTCTAGTGGAAGATATACCATAAATCCCATGATTCTATAAGTTGTTAATGTCTGTACAAGAAGATAAGGTATTGGTCATCAGAGTATCAAATGAATATATAAAAGATAGCGTAGAGATTTATGGGGATATATAGAAGTCCTCAAGAGTGATGAAATTTGTTTAGAGGTACATTTTGAGCTTAAATTATATGATTCTAACAAATAAAGGGAAAATAGAGAGACTAGAATAAGCATACAATCTTAGTGATTATTAATAGTTGGTGTTTTATATGTAGGATGAGTTGGATTTATTACAAGTGAATAAACTGTGGGACCTATTTTTTAGTAATAGAATACGAAACTTGAGAAGAATGGGGTTTTACATTTAATGAAAGTATTGTATTGTAATAACAGTATTATGACAATGATGATGGAGAAGGGTTTCTAGAGGAAATAGGGAGTTGATTTTTCAAAAATATTTTCCCTAATATTTAAACATGCCACAATCTGGATAGTTATAAGCATGGATGTGTCCGATGAATCATCCTATTTATATCATGTGAATTTATTCTTAAAAAATATTTATAAAGAAATGAGATCATTATATTTGTTATAGAGTAATTGTGATATTTATTAATGTGTTCATGAAGTGAATATTTTGTGGTATGTGAATCCAAATTCAAATTCCACTATTTCTATTAGAAAGTGTGAGATCTAGACGATAAAACATTCTTTGGGCGCTGGCAGTGGATGATATAATTCTATTGATTTTTTATGGATTATAAACATTGTTTGTTTAAAGGAAATATAAAATATAGTGGTTATTCCAATGAATTCAACAGTTTGGTACTGATAGAAACATAATATTGGATGTTCCCATGTGATAATTAATGATTTTTCATGAATCATAGATGTTATTGAAACAATATAACCATTTTCAACACACTATATAAGAGGGTGTGGGAAAATTTTTATATGTAACCTATTATTGTAAAATAAATTTTATTAATATATTTAAAAAATATTCATTATGATTTTATACTTTATAACTGTCTAATGTATCAAATATGATTGTTTTGGTCTCCCATAGTCATTGATCATAATTTTCCAAAACACATAAAACCAAATTGTTCCTTTTTTATTTCTTAATTTTAATAACATTGAATTATTGTGTCTAGTTATATAGATAATTATGCGTGTGAGTGGGTATTGAAACTTGTGCATGTGTTTTTGTGGATTCTATATGTTCCTTGTTGTAGTGATTAACATGTGTGATCCTCCAAACGTCAATTACATAAATATCATCTAGTAATATTTGGTCAATGTTGTGTATGAATATTGTATATCTATAATGAATAATGTTTCAGGGACGTCTATTTGGTGGACCATTAGTTCATTCATATCCTCACCATATTCGAATATTGGAATATAGCCATGAAAATTTTTCAATTGAAGAACATTCTAAATAAAGAAAAAAACCATGGTTAGTGGTGAGTATAATATGATCAGGTATATTTTTTTAGATTATTAATATATAGTGATAGAAATAATTTATAAAATAAATATGAAATTGTTATAGAATACCAAACATAAGGGGTTTTTATCCTAAAATTTAAACATGATGGAGAACATTATGGGTTGGATAATCAATGAAGGAAAAACATAAAGGTCGATGGCCTACTAATTAAATTAACAAAATATTTTGATCAACTCTAAGATAAAATTATTCATTTTGAAAATAAATTGTAAGAATAGTGGGCTACCAAAAGAGGAATATGTAAATGTAGTATAATTCAAGTTTATTATCAAAAAATGAAAATTATTGATAACCACAATGCATATATTAGAGAGAAAGAAAAAAAGGCCGAATCCATTTACGAGGAAGTGGTCACTCTAATAATGAAACTTTAGTCTAAATTAATGTTGGAGAATCCAAAGAGGAAAATAATTTAAGAAAGGTTATTTGATGAAGGGATATTAGAGATATGTAGGAAAGGATAAAGAGGTGTTAAGAATGTTTAATTTGAACAATACCCAATTAAAAATGTAAAACTGGAGTTGGATTAATTTCTAAGTATGATATCCCATATCTTTATAATATATTAATTCATGATTTATTATATAAAAAACACATAATAAAATCTATAAAATTGAGAATAATTGTGTATTTGGGAAATGTGTACATTACACGACAAATTAAAACATGAAATACATCATCTTTATTGGAAACATCCTTAACATGATCATACTTAAAACTATATGGGATACCATGGGGACATGGATAAGAAATGGGTGATCTATAAAGCCGAGTAAGGGAGTAAAAATGGAATAACATGAATAATTTAATACATTTAAATTAATAGGTATATCAATGGGGAATAAATTCATTATGAATAATATACATGATCAATGAGGCATGATATAGCACGAAAATTATAAAAACTACATGGGAGATGTGGCAGCTACTTATAACACTGCTTTGTAAACATATGTCGAGGATAAATAGCAAGAAATCATGGTTTTAAAATTCCAATGATGAATTATATTCACGTACAAATACCTTTTACATCATATCCTGAGACTAAAAATTATCCAATTAATCAGAGCATTATATAATTTTAGGTGCACCTGTCACTTTAATTTCATTCTCATGATTAAGTGTTCCACATAGATAATTCAAATGGATTAGTTCAGAATATACTTTTATTAAATGATATAGGAGGGTGTGATAAATAAAATTATTTCCCAAATAAATGTGTATAAGGTAATTAAGGTGAACACCCTTGATAGTAAATGGCTACATGTATTCACAACACAATTGTTTGGCTTGAAAAATCACGGTGACGTTTCAGCAGCATAATGGGGGCGTATAAATGATAATGGGAGGTCCTGATTAGAGATAAAGGGGTATATTATTATTTATAAACAATAAGAGAAGGGGTATATGAATGGACATATATCAACATTATAAAATAGATATAAGAGGAATAAGATAATAAATATACTTGAATAAAGATGATAAGGAAAATAACCCTTACCTTGAGAGTATGACTCCAAATGATTTGGAGGAGCTTCTTGAGAGATTTAGAGATCTTTTGGAGGAATATAGAGAGGTATGGCCGGATTAATAACAATTTCCATGTATTTTTACATAATTTAAATCGTATCTTGGGTGGGATTATATATTTAATGAGTGGAGAATTATTTATCATTTCTGAAACATATGTTTTAGACTCTATATTATAAAATAAAAAAACGACAAAAATTACCATTTTTTTTTCAAAAAAATGGGATTATTTTTATTATTTTATAAGGGTGAGGTCTGAAATTTTGAAAATAATACCCTTGGTGAGTAGAGGTGGGTCATACATTTATAGAAAATATTTTAAAACATTAAAATATAGTATAGTTTTTGAAGGATTCATAATGGATTTATAAATGAAATAAATTAACTCAATATTAAAATATTTTAAAGGTAAAATATATATTTTCTCATACATACATTTTATAGTACTTATTACATCATTTTTGGGGCATCATGATTTCATAAAACCCACATTATATTTATATGGTATTTAATTTTTACACAAAAATTTGATTATCTTAGCAAATTATGAAAAAATAACCATTGAAAATATCAACATTAAAATTAAAAAAATAACATTTTATTTTTTCAAGTAATTATATAAATATGTGAATTATCAGTTTTAAAATAATAATGGACATTTATTGATTAATAATTGGTATTTTGACAATAACAGTTTTAAAACCATTTTAAAAATAACATTTATTTAATAAAAAGTATATGATCATTCATATTTGATTAAAATTATTTAATAATTTAATAAAATTATATTTATTCAAAAAACCCATTAATTCATCAAAATACATGTCTTATTTGAATTTTATTATTATCCAAAAATAGACTTTGCATATAATTATATCAAAATCAGAATCATTTATAATGAAATTATAAAAAGAAGAAAATATAACAATTATTATATTAAAAATAATTGACATGTAAAATTTTATAGGGTCTTGATACTTGTCCCTTTAATAGCCCAGAATATGACCTAAGGTGAAGGTGCTCAATAGTGAGCTGTTCATGGGGGGAGGTTGGCATACATGTCTTGGGATGAGATCTCAATGAGCATGAAATTATACCATAAAACATTCTCTCAGGGCTAAGTTGTTGGATATTAGTTAGGGATTGTTCAAGGAAAAAATCCAGTGATTCTATCTTCCTTGAAATCTCTATTAAATGAGCTTCTTATAGTACAATCCTATTGATTGAGGCCATCACTTCCTTTTGTTGTGCTAATTGGATTTGTTAAAACCATATTTTTATACTAATACTACAAGAACTATTTGATTGATATATTATAAATGGTAATAATTCTTAATGATCTTAAAATTTTGATAGGATATAGAGAAACCAAATAAGTGCATGTTTTTTATAACCATATTACACACTATGATATATAATTAAATCATAAGGGGAAATTTATTTATAAATGTTAGGGTCGTTACATTATTCCACACTTTATAAATTTCAACCATTAAATTATCATTTTAATCACTAAAATAGATTAGGGTCACTCTATTTCATCACCTCCTTCGGTTCCAACATTTTTTCTTCAAACTTTTGGTTTCTGCACAACACTTTGACCAGGTGCATTGTATTTTTTTTGTAGAAGTTTTTTTCTATGATCTAGGATATTAACCGATTGTTCTTACTATGAGGGATCATTCTCCATTGATACCCCCATTGGATTGAGTATATGTGAGGGTTATGATATGTACTTATTCAACTGGGATACAAGGAATACATGATGTAATTAAGATAGGTTAGGTGAGTGTTCTATTCGTTAGGCCACTACTTCACTACAATCAAAGATATCAAAGGGACTGAGGTATCTTGGAAACAACTTTATATTCTTCCAAAATCTCATGAAATTATTCAATAATGATATTTGGATTAATAACATGTATTTAACCTCAAACTATACGTCTCAGCAGTGATTATCATTATAGCTCTTCTGTCGACGTTGAGCTACCCTAATTTTCTTCATAATGGTGTTATCCTTTTCTACCATATCAATAAAAATTTTAGTACATAGAAGATTCATTCCCAAACATCATCCCAACAAGTATTTTTTCTACACCTCTTCCCATAAAGGGATTCATAGAGATCCATTTAGATACTCTGGTTGAAACTCTTATGGTATGATAACTCGAAAAGAGGAAGATGATAAACCAACCTTCTTTGAAGTCAATTAAGCATGATCTAAACTTGTTCTCGAGTGTCTAGATAATACACTAATATTGGCCACATGTTTGGGGGCGATAATATGTAGATACCCGAAGCTTGACGTACATGGACATTATAATACTTTTTTGGAATACTTAATACATAACAAAAACAGACACCAAAGGACCTTAATAGTTTAGTGTCTTTGGAAATTCGGAACGTAATCTTCTAATCATGTTGAAAGATCTTCAACATATCCCATAAAGATCTTCCACTTTTTGTTTCCTTACCTAAAACCTTTCTTTTAATCCTGGGGGAAAATAAAACATAAAAAGGGTGATCTCCAATGCTCAGTAAGGGTAAGCATAGAGAACATAAAATAACCCATAAACATTTGAATGCATAAACATGAACATAAAATCTAAACATCAAAATCTTGAGAAAAGACATAAATCATGGAAGTACATAAAGCATATATCATAAAAGAACATTAATCATGATAAAATATAATGGGAATAAAACATGTAATTGTGGCATCCATTAAGCACATGTAATGATTTCCATAGTATCCAAGACATTGCTGCCAAGACCATCTTAGTGGACAAAGTCCCTTTCTGAATCGAGTTCACTCCTCATTCCAGTCCTGTAATACTAAACCAGATTAACTTACCGTTCCAACCTTGTCTATCTCATTACATATAAATCTTTACCCAATTCATTGGAGGGATATATAGGTCCCACCCATCTCATAATGAAATCATTTTTACTTGTTCCACAAAATAAACATACATCATTCATAATAACCCAACAAATAAAATGGGTTTCATAAACATCATCCCATCATCACATAATCCATATAAAATAAATGGATATCATTTCATAATAAAGAAATTGAAACCATGTAAATCATAGAGACATTATGCTTGAAACATACACATATGAAATAATTTCATCTTAGATAGAAAATGGTTTTGATAAAACACTTGAAATGAATTCTTGAGGAAAATATCCTCTCTTCTTCAAAATCAATTTCTTTTCACAAAACATCATGAAATTTTAAAAGAAAAGGATTTTTTTTTGAAAATAGTCATGAAATATTTTGGATGAAGCTTCATGAAAATAAGGCTTTATAAAACCGTAATAATCCGTTCGTGCCGTATAAGTTAAAAAAACATTCTTCTCGTACTTTTACCGGAAAAGTCAAAGTACCTCGTAAAATAAAGATTCCATACATAACATGTACTAAAAGTCAAAAATGGGTAAAAATGAAATTAAACATACATGAAAACATTTTTAGAAAACATGGACATGGATGATAAATATAACCCCAGTAAATATTTACGAATAAACAATCCCGGAGAAGAACGAGATTGGAATAGTTATCCCGTACCTTAGGTCCGATATGCTTCGTACGTATCCAAAAATCCTGTATAATGATTTAAATAATGTCATTGACTTATTAAAGAATAATATTCATTGTTATTATATCATATATGGTTCACTTATGACTTTATATTACCCGTTCTTTTGTAAATTAATGTTAAAGTAGCGTTTTGGGTAAAATCGTTTCATTTGTCATTTGTGTTTTGACTTGTAATTATTCATATGATTACTTAGATCATGAATAATTACATCTAGAATGTAAAACTTGATTTATATATAATATATATTTATAATATATATATAATGGATCGATAAATGGAATGAAATACACTGTTCATGGAGACGGTAGGCCGTACGTACGCATAAATGCTGTTTTCGTTTCCTTATTGAATTGAATGGAATTAAGTAGATGACATAAATATATATATACATAAATCCAGTAGCATTATTATGTCATATATTTTATTATTACTTATTATATATACTTTATAATCATTCTTGAATGGTTATCATGGAGAGTGAATCTCATCGCGTCGTGGAGACGGTTGTCCATACGTACGCACGAGCGATGATATCATTCACATGATCGTGGAATTGTATTAAAGTGTATGTATAATATTACAGAATCAATATAAATTTACAATAATAATATATATTCATTACGTTCACCATTATACCCATCCAAGTAATGTGGTGGTGGAAAATAGATTACACCACGTCGTGGAGACGGTATTCCGTACGTACACACGCGCGGTGATTTTGTTTTCCGAAGGATGGATATATGGTGAAATAGGATTGTTTCATACTTATAATAACATATAAGTATATGAGTGATACTTATGTTATTACTTCATAATGAAACAACTAAATAAGAAGAAGTGGAAGAAGAAACAAAGTTGAAAGAATCGGTAATGGACATTACCTCTTCTTTGAAGCGCCGCTTTGAAACCTACTCTTAGGGCACTAAAATTGGTCTTTGAAGATGACCAGGACCTCTAGGATGTTTCTAGGGAAGTGGATAAGAGAAGTTGGCAGGGGTTGGCGAGCTTGAAGGCTCAAATTGGTGTGAGGAAGAGAGGGAGGAGGTGCCCTTTTATAAGGGAGGGGAGGGGCACCTTTGGAAATCTTAAAAATATTAATTTATAATAAATATAACCCCACTTAAAAAACTCCAAAAAATGACTCATATTAGAATATTAGATGATATAGGGTTGTAATATAATCAACCAATAAAATTTAGACATGTTAGGAAATTATTTTAAACATTATCAACTTGATTTATCCTTACTTAATCAATTTAATGTTATTTGTGGTAATACCATTCTAAATTTTAAATTATAACAAAAAATTACTTATTTGTTGTGAATTGTCAATAATTGGATACTTTATAACATTTTAGAACATATAAATTTAAATTTATAATTTTTAAATATTTTTGTGATATTTAAAAAATTTTATAATATGATATTTTTATAAAATAACAATAGTGTCAAATTTTCCAGTATTCATTTATATGAATTTAAATAAAATATATACAGAAGATATATTCGAAATAAAAGCTTTAAAAGATTCATAAAATGTCATATGTATCTAGAAAATTAGTGGAGAACATTAAATAGTTCATATAATATTAATTTTACTATTTTTAAAACCATTTATTTGGTTTATCTCTTAATAAAATAATTACTACAACATTGTTGTATAATTATTTAATATACCTATTTGTTGCCTAAAAATTAAAAATAGAATCCTATGATTAAGATAAATCTATTAAATTTAATAATAATACTTTTACTCTAATTTATAATCTTAAAATAACAATATTTTAATTGTTATATTTACTAAATTTTGAAGGTGACAACTTTGGTATCATTTAAAATAAAATAATATAAGTGTCAATATCACTTCTATAAGACTCCAAACGGTTATATATTAGGTAATTGTATGATTATGGTATAGATATACAATACCAGGAAGTTTTTTTCAGGTTTGTGGGCCTCTTATTGGGTATTATTATTTCAATAAAAAACTATATTATTGATTTTTCACTTAATAAATAATTTCTGCATCATTAATGTATCACCATTAATGAAGTTTATTTATTCCCTAAAAATTATAAAAAAATTATAATGATGTAGATAATTTTATTAGATTTCTGGATACTATTAATTTTCGAAGTTTCATGATGTTTATCACTAAATTAAAATTATTATACTTATAAGATTTAAGAGAGTGACATGTTGTCACTTTCTTTGGTTTTAATAATAATTAAATTATTTTCATGGACACAAGTCCATTAAATGATTCTAATCCGACCATTAGGTGATATGGGTCTACTTTTATTCATCTAATATATTTTTTATAGATGTTAGGGTAATTTTATAATCTTATATTTACCCTTAATTACCTGATTTACCTTTAACTATGGTAAATAAAATTTACCGTAGTTACTATTGATAATTCCCAAAAATAAAAACTAGCTTATTAACATAATTTGGACCCACTGATTCCAAATATGGATCCATTTTTCCAAATTCAATACACAAAAGTTGTAGAAATTAAATTAAAATTAATCCTGTTGTCGAAAGAAAATGGGTTTTTGTTTAAAACATTGCAAAAGATTGAATTTCTTTAACCTACAAATTAAATTTAAAATCAAGGATAATGACATAAATTATATTAAATGGTAAAAATATATTATATTTATATTTTAAAACCATTAAATATTATAATTTAACCACATATGTTATTACAATGAAAATGTTTTTTTTAATTAAAATATAGCGTGTTTTTACTATTCATTAAAATATGAAAGTTATCAGAATAATATGAAAAATTTATCCAAGGTAAAATTTTATACCCTAATTCCAAATAATAATTTTAGTTTGTGAAATTGAACTTATAATCATGTCAAAAACTAGATTTAAAGCGGGTGCGCCATCAAAAGGTGGAAAAACTGCATTTTTTGAAAAATACTTATTTTACCCAAAAAATTTATTTTGTTCTTATACCATGTTCTAGAAAATGTGTAAGATGAATAATAATGTTATAAAATTAAAATTTTAGTTAATACTATTCATAACGGCTAGTTCATAATAATATTATAATAATATATCGTTGTTTAGTAAAACCCGGTATTGCGTACAACACACGCTATCGAGGAAGGTCGCGATTGCAAGCCAAGTCAGGGTTGCGTGTTGTGAAAGAATCCTTCGTTGTTTCATATAACAGAATCCAACCATATTTCATTTATACATTGAATATATATATATATATACACTCAATGTTGCGTAGAATGACTATTATAAAATGAACGTGAAATTGTGTGTAACACGATCCAAGAATAGCGTTGCGTATACTGCAAGCTAATACGGTGTTGCGTATAGTACAAGCTAAACTTGGTGTGTTGTATAATAGAAGATATTAATGAAATTAAAAGAATATTTTTCATAAAATCTCAGGGTGTTACATAATACATGCTGAAGATCAACTCATTATTTAGAGAATTTTGGAAAATCTTCCAAGACATCAGTGTAAATATTGGTTCTCTATCCGATAAAATTGAAATTAGTGTTCCATGTAGCCTCCCTACCTATCTAATGTATATTATTTCATGTTTATCGACTGATAAGTACTCTAAAAATTCAAAGAAGTGAGTAATCTTTATATGATTATCCAAAACATCACATATATCATTGTTTCCTGTGACTTATTTAGGAGACCAGTTTCAAATCCCGTGATGATATTCTCCAAATTCAATATAGGTATGGGTAACAGTCACTTCATCCTATTGGAAAATTTCCTTTCTATCAAAAATTTATATGATACAATACATAATGATGAATATTCCATGATCTCTTTTTTCATATTGTCCCTCCAATAGTTCTCTTAGATATCTTGATACATCTTTGTGTTTCTTGGAAGGATGGAGAATGTTTAACTATGTGCATCATTCAACATCTACTTATTTAACTCAGGATTTCATGATACACATATTCATAACCCTAACCTCACAACTCTTTATTCATTAACATTGAACTCCTCGGATTTACATTTTATTATAACATCCAATTTCATCGGAATTCTTGTATCATCATTTTCATCATACTTCATCTTCTCTATAAGTGACAGTTGAGCAATTATTTTTTAATTGACTAATCATGTTCTTCCCTTTAATATTCCCATGACCATCCTTATCATTTCAATGAAGATCAGATCATTATCAATTCTCTTCGATGATAAAAATGTTGGAACTTTCCACATAGATCATCATCTATTTTATTAGCTTTTCTAGGATTGTAGTGGATTGGGAATTCATAGTCCTTTATCAGTTCAAACCATTTCGACTAGTGAATATTTATCCGTTTCAATGTTAATATATACTTGATTATTTTAGCATCCATATATATTTCACACTTCTCCCCAAAGAGATAATTCCTCCATATTATCAATGAGAAGATTACTGAAAACTACTCTTTATCTTGAATTGGGTAGTTTTTATCATGAAAATTCAATTTTATTAAGCCAGAATCTATCAATTTTTCAATCAAAATTAAAATATATCCCAATACCTTATTCAAATCATCACTGAATACCATGGAGAGTTCTCCACTAGCCTGTTGTGTGAGTACATGTGTAATGATAGTACTATATTTCAAGTCCCCAAAGCACCCTTTAGATTCATAATTTAAAAGAATATTGGATCCCTTATGAGTTAGATTGGTTATAAGGGTTGAAAATCATGATAAATTTCACAAAAATAATGGATATTACCTATCTAATCTATGTAAAATATGGATATTTATCACAGATGTTGGCCTCGACTCTACATCAATTTCTTATATCTATTAAGGTTATACAAGTATATCATTTCTTGTGATAATATTATACTAGAATGTGACTTTATTTAATTAGAAATATCATTTTATTTATATTTCATAATGACATTCCTTTCATAAGGTCATTAGCATATTGGCCAGATTCTCCTCATGTTCCTCTTTGTTTTTTTGAGTATATAACAATATCATATATAAATTCAACCAAAAAAATATCTGAGTTATATCTAAAGAATATATTCATCACGTCCATAAATACTAATGGATCATTATTGTGTCTTATTGGAATTACTATGAACTCATAGTGCTCAAAACATGTTTGAAAAGAAGTATTAGGGATACACACATTCTTCTCCCTAACATGGTAATACCATGAACAAATATCCACCATAGAGAAGTATTGTGCCCCACATAGCTGATTGAATGAGTCATCAATCTATTTCATTAGATAATTTTTCTTTATAGCGATCTTGTTAAGCTCATGATAATCAATGTAACTGCACATTAACTCATCCTTCTTCATGACGAAGAGGGATGGTGCCCCCAAAGGGGAAGTATTTTTGTATATGAACCCTTTATATAGATTATCCAATAGTTATCTCATCCTCTCATCATGTTCAACAACATTGATTTTATATAGACTCTTGGATAATAGTAACTACCCAGGGATATGGTTGATTTAAAATTCAACCTCTTGGGTAAGAGAAAGTACAATTGTTTTTGGAAACACTTTAGTGTATTCCCTCATAATGGGTTTGTCTCCCAGGATGATAATTTTCATAGATTCTATCGTTTAAGCTAGATATTTTTACGAGTAGGGAAATAATATCAATGATTTAAATTATGGTTCTCAAGACGATTCATCCATCACATTACATATGTAAAAAATTAGAGGATGATTTATGATATAGAGAGTAATTTCTTACTCATAGAAATTAATTTTTTCTATATATAGGGAAAGCCTATACATATTGAAAATTGTATCAAATTACACAAATGGAAGTATGAAAAGTGTCATTGGAAAGTTCATCCCACAAAAATTGATAGGGTAAGAGTTATAAACATGGGATAAAATAATATCTCCATTTACTATTTTTACTAATAGAATCACTTTCATGCTTTGGGTTGGTGTTTGAATACCTTTAATAAACATTAATGATATGAAATAATGTGTATAACTAGATTTGAAAATTAAGTTCACTATTATTGAATTAATAATTATCATACATATCAGCACATCATTTTTGGGATCCACCCCAGTGGTTGTGATAGAAAAAGATCATCGTTTCTTCCTTGGAGGTATTTGGTTCTCTCAAGAAACCCATTGCTTAGTGCTTTGGTTGGAAAAGCTCCCTAGTTTACTATATTTTAAGACATGAAAAATTCACCAATTGTTGATTGAAGCATTACTCTCCACCATCACATTATTGGGATTCACTCATTGGAAATATCTATCAAGGAAGTGTGGACTATGGCCTCGCGAGAGCTCTCAGCAGCGACCTCGCAAAGTCTAGGGTTCATCCTCTTCGATCGCGCATGGTGCGAATTTTAATCCTCTGTTCAGATGTCGGTTTTTGTTCCAGACTGGGACTGGGAGAAAGCCGGTAGGGGAGGTGCCAAATTGGCGAGGAAGGATGGAGACGTACCGAATGATAAACCTAAGCCGATCTCCTTCTTCGATGCCCTTAAATCTACAGATTTGTGCACAAACACCTCAAAAAAATCCTTGCTCTGCAGGAAAATGGAGGATGGCCGATTTGCGGTTGAATTAGACCCCGAGGCTTTACAACAACGTTCACATTTCTGTAAGTTCTCTATTATGGGCCACATCTCATATTCGAAAGGCAATAAACCATGGCTTTCCATGGATCTCAAGCTGTGGATCTCGCACATCTGGGGATTTAGCGACTGGAAACTGGTTCCTATCGGGCGCAGATATTTTCACATACTCCTTAGCTCATAGGATGAGTTGGATCGTGTCTGGAAGATCAGAAACGTCCATTTGAAGCCAGGGTTCCTTCGATTATCCAAATGGGATTTCACGTTCAACCCGCACACTCACAGAAACACGACAGCGCATATCTGGGTTAGATTCCATGGGTTGAACTTCTTCTTCTGGCACCCTAAAATCTTAAGCGATATTGCCTCCTGCATCGGCACTCCACTGAAGATTGATCATTGAACACTGAATGCAAAGATCGGACTGTACGCGCGGGTGTTGGTCGAGATCAATTTGGAGCATAAGATGCCAGATGCCGTGATCTTCAACGCCAATGAATATAAAACTGAGGTACGATTGGAATATGAACGCAATCCACCTTTCTGTGATCTATGCAAAATCGTGGGGCATTCTCTTAGGAATTTCCGCGTCATGAAGAGTCAAGTGCAAAAATAGGAGGACCCGCCGAAGGTTGATGACTGGACTCTGGTGCGTAGAAAGAAGAAACCTCCGGTTTCCTCCTCCGATAAGGCTGATGTCCCACAGAAAAATAATGTGAAATGGGTGAAAAAATTAGGCCATTCGGGAGAGAACTATGGTGTCAAGTGTTCGGATATGGTGGAGGAGGAGGAATCCGAAGCCATTGATATTACTTTAAGAGATGAGATTGAAAACATGGTGTTGGACATCCTCGAGCAGCCGAACATGGAACCTGACCCCCAGGACTGGAGCCACCCTATTTATTTGTGTGATGGACAATAGGAAGAAACTTCTATTCATGTGGAAGCAGCTATGGATGTAGGTAAGCAGACACTGGCAGTTGCAGGTAACTACTCATATCCCACTTTCTATGAGAATAAAAATATTCCTACTGCAGTGAGTCTACAAATCATTGCCAAGGACGTTGTATGCTCACATGGGCAACATGGCCGACTTGATTAGCCTGAGTCTCTCTTAAAGGATACCCATTTGATTCAGAACATGGAGACTAACTCTACCAAAAATACTAAAGACTCCCCAGAGTAGGTGTTGTCTTCCAATGAAATGCATACCACCTCCAAGGTGTCATGCTTAAATGGTCAGACAATGGCAGTGGGCCCTATGGGCACTGTGAATGTCTCCACCAGCACCTCTGATACTCTCATACCCGATTCACCTCCAAAAGATCGCCCAATGACCCTGCATGGGTCCACAATCTTTTTGGAGAAAAATCAGGACGATGCTATTAAAAAGGAATCTAATATCTCTACTGCTTCTTCCAAGAATAAACATGGAAAACAATCCAGCCCAATATCCTCTCATGGAACCAGAAGGTCAACAAGGAAAAAGGGCTCGGATGGATCAAAAAAAGGGAGTTCTAACTCCAAACGCAGGTTCAAATGAATTGTTTATTTTGGAATTGTTAGGGTATAGCAAACTCTGACACTTTTGTTGTGCTTAAAAGAATTATCTTGACCCATGAACCAAAATTATTTGCTATTGCTGAGCCAAAAACTAATTTTTCTTCGAAATGTTTACACTTGTTCTCTTTTGGTTACAACTTCCTTGGCGTGTGCAAGGAAGGATCATCCACTGAAACTCTCTGGATTTTCTATCACTCTTCTTTACAGTCTGTTAATATTGTTAAAATTTCTGACCAACTGTTTACTTGTGATTTTTCCTCTGATGGTATTCACACTTTCTGCACAATGATATATGCTAAGAATAGATATCAAGAGCGAAGATCCCTTTGGAATGACCTTTTTACCCTATCTAGATCTATCCAGGATTCCTGGCTTGTGCTTGGTGATTTCAATGCCATTCTTCTTCCGAGTGAAAATATTGGACCAACACACTCTCCTATCTCAACTAGAGAATTTAAGGCCTCCATCGAGGACTGTGATCTTATTGAAATCAATCTTACTGGTGCTATGTATACTTGGTATAGAAAATACCTCAATAGGGTAGTAGCTAGTAAACACGACAGAGCTTTTGCTAATGCTGCTACCCTTGATAAATGGAACTCCATTTATATTATCAGCTTACCCAGGATCAACTCTGACCATCACCCCATTCTTTTCAACCTCGTCGCCACTGGAATAAAATCTCCTCTCCCTTTTAAATTTAACAATGCTTGGACTGCAAACACAGATTGTTCTGCCACAATAAAGACTTTTTGGGATGGCATGCATCGGAAAAATGATTCTTTTGCGTGGATTGCTAAATTAAAACTTCTGAAACATCATCTCAAGGGTTGGTGATTTTCTAAAACAAAACAACTTGATGCAGACATCTCCTCTTTGGAGAATGATCTCATTCGCATTCAAAGCTCCAATACTTTCTCTGATTTCTCTCTTGATCCTCAACCTGAAATCACTACTTCTTTTAAGCTTAACTCTCTTTTGAAGCTCAAAGAAAACATGAAAAAACAAATTTTTAAAACCAAATGTCTCTCGGACGGTGATCGAAACATTAAATTTTACAACTCCCTCCAAAGAATCAGAAAAATCAGTAGGCCTCTTTCTTTTCTTCAAGCTGATGATATTCTCCTTGACACTAAGGATGCCATTTCTAGCCATGTGGTGGATTACTTTTATAATTTGTTCAATGGTCCGGAGGCTGGAAATAATCTTCTCCCTAACATCATCCCTAATATGGTCACTGCTGAGGACAATGATCACCTTTTAAGCACACCTATGGATCATGAAATTAAGGACACTGTGTTTAGTCTCAAACCTGATAGTGCCCCGGGACCGGATGATTTCAACAACGGCTTCTACCAACATTATTGGGATCTCATTCAGGTGGATGTTTGTAAACTAGTTAAATCTTTCTTCTCCAATAGTGTTCTCCCTCATGGGATAAATGCTCAATTTCTGACTCTTATTCCCAAAGTGGACAATGCCGCTGAAATCCACCTTTTTCGGCCTATTGCTCTCATCAACACCCTCTATAAAATTATCACTAAAATCCTTGCTAATAGACTCACCTCTATTGCTAATAAAATTGTTTCTTGGAACCAATTTGGCTTTATCAAAGGAAGAACGATTCATGATTGTATTTGCCTTACCTCAGAATGCACGAATCAGCTGAATAAGGTTACTAGAGGAGGCAGTGTGGCAATCAAACTAGACATTAGGAAAACTTTTGACACCATGGATTGGGGTTTTATTTTAAAAGTGCTCGAAGGCTTTGGGTTCAATGATACTTTTATTTGTATGATCCGCACCTTACTTAATTCAGATTCAATTTTTGTTCTTGTCAATGGGACCCCGAAAGGCTTCTTTAAATGCACCAAGGGAGTTAGGCAAGGTGATCCTCTTTCTTCCATAATTTTTGCTATTGTTGAAGACTATCTAAGTAGACTTCTTACGAGCCTTGCGAATCAAAACAAGATTAATCCCATTCAGGCTTCTAGAAATTTAAATGTTCCTACACATCTTTTATATGCTGATGATATTATTTTATTTTTAAAGGGTGATAAAAGGAACATCCAAAACCTCAAAAGTGCTCTGGCTCATTATGAAGACATTTCGGGTCAAGCTATAAGTTGGAACAAATCCTTTGTTTTCTTTGGGAAGAAATTTTCCCCCACTAGAAAAAGTCACATCATTAATTATCTAGGAATTAAAGAAAGATTTTTTCCTTTCACATACTAGGGTGTTCCCATCTTTTGGGGAAGACCAAAATCCAACTATTTTCACAACATTTTTGATCAAATTACCATTCAAATTTCAGCTTGGAAGGGTAAATCTCTTTCTATGGCTGGAAGAATTTGTCTTGTTAAATCTACGGTGGTCTCCAAGATGGTTTACTCAATGATGGTGTACAATTGGCCTACTAGCCTTCTCAAGAAAATCAATGCCTATATTAAAAATTTTGTTTGGTCTGGTAGTACGATGGAAAGAAAACCTGTCACCATTCCTTGGGTCACTTGTTGCAAACCTTTGGACAAGGGTGGTCTTGGTATCAAGAACCTTAAGCTTTTCAATGATTCTCTTCAAGTGAAGATAACTTGGAACCTGATTCATAACAACACTGATTCTCTAGAATTCCTCAAGAAAAGATTTGTTACCAAGATTCGAAATGGAAAATTTGGTCACATCAACTCTTCCATATGGCCCTCCATCAGAAATTCTTTTCTTAATATCATGGATAACTCAAGATGGATGGTAAGTGCTAATTCCTATTTGAATTTCTATATGGACAACTGGACTGGTGTCCCCTTAATCTCAATGTTGACATCCACCACTTCTCATGGCAACACCAACTACACTATCATGGATGTTATTAACTCCCAAAAAATCTCCCTTCCAAATCACATCAGTCACATCGTTGAAAACTATCCGTTCTCTAACACGGAAGATTTCCTCTTTTGGGAACCTTCTTTTAATGGAGTCCTTGACTCCAAAAGTTTCTTCAAAAATAATTTCAACAATTCTGTTTCTAATTTTGTTTGGTTGACATCCTTTAATAAACCTTGGATCAAGCCCTCTAGACTTACTCTTATCTGGCATGTTGCCCATAATAGGGTCCCCACCGATGTGTGCCTTCAATCCTTTGGAATTACTCTTTTCTCTATATGTCATATATGCAATCAACATCGTGAGGATTCTAACCATATTTTTTTGTCTTGTGCTATAGGTGCAGCTCTTTGGAATTTCACTTTTGACATTTTTGGTTGCAGATGGTGTATTCCCGCTACTATCAACTCCCATTTGCAGCTCTGTGTTAATTGGGACTCTTCAAAGCAAATCAAGAACCTTTTTCTGACTGTAGTGGCGGAACATTTTCATGTGATCTGGTATGACATAAATAACTTCATTCATAATAATTGCGCTTTCAGTTTCAATGCAGGTAAAATGCGTATTCTCATTGCCATCAAGGATGCTGCTTCTCTTTAAAAATATCATTGTGACAACTCTGTTGGCGATTTTGAGATTCTTCGCCGCCTTCAGATTGCGGGATCTTATAGAAAACCTCGACGCACCTTTGAGGTCTTCTGGAAAACTCCACTTCCAGGATGGATCAAAGTGAATTTCGACGGCGCCTCTAGAGGAAACCCGGGTCCGGCAGGTTGTGGTGCCATTTTTAGAGACTCCCTTTGCAGATGCCTTGGATGCTTCTTCGGTGGATGTGGCACGACCTCAGCATTGGAAGCGGAAATGATTGGTGTTATTCATGCGGTGGACTTTTCCAAACAAAAGGGTTGGCACAAACTATGGATTGAATGTGACTCAACCACTGTTGTTCAAGCTATTTGGAAAGGGGTGGTGCTCCTCGCATGGCCGCTTACCCCTCAATGGATGAAATGCCTTGCTTCACTCATGGACCTCGATTACATTGCCACACATGTGTTCCGTGAAGCAAACATGGTTACTAATAGTCTTGCCAACAAATGGGTCAATCAGGATGTTACTTGGCTTGATGAGTTGCCTGATGTTTCTCTCCCCTTTTATGATAAGGATTGTAATAAGATTCCGTCTTTCAGACTTTTGTAATTCCTTTCTTTGAGCAATAAATACTTCCTTGGTATTTGACCGAGGCTCCACCTCTAAAAAAAATCTCTATCAAGGAGTCCTTCTTTCCCACACCTAAAACATTTCCACACCCACTTAGGCTATTTTAGGGCTTCTTCTTTACTATCTTTTGACATGTGGGATTTCAAAATTTCATAGGACCATATGATTTCTCCATCAAATTACTATAATTAAAAACCATTTTCCACTTCCTATCCTTATGATACCCTTGAGATCTACTGAACTTCATTTTTAATTTGAGGGTATATCATATAATTTTCTCACATCCATCAAAATCTTATATCACAAGGGATTTTGAAAGACATAGATTTATCCCTCCAAATAAGTAGTCAACACATTATTTGTGGGTAACAACAAAGATAGAGGTGTATAATGAAAGTATTGTGATGTTTTCCTCATACTCTCGAATAGGTTATTCATCACTTTTCTTGAAAGAAAGTGAATACATTTCAATTTTCATTTGGATTTTGTGAGGAAAATATTTAACAGAAAACATTTTATAGAATTAATTCCACCCCATCACATTTAACTATCCCATAAGCATTATATTCTGGATCAATGTACCCCACTGTTTAGCTTCTACCTCAATACAATTTACAATGAGTAGAACCTTATTTGGATCATAAGATTGATGGATGTAAAAAATCTTATCAATGGATTTGATCCATTGTTATGTGATTAAGGGAACATATTATCAATTGAATGTTTGCAACCATTGTTGCATAAAGGTATCAATTACAACATGTTATTTATTAGGGGGATTTGGGAACTCCTCTTGATCCTTGTTTCAATTCCAAACAAGGGTAAAATGATAAAGTATCATAATAATTATTGTGACTCCACCACGTATCAGGTTGGGAATCTCGGGTAAGTCATCACATTGTTATTCACATTAGTTGTGTACCTAATTCCTCATATTTATGGGAATTGGATATAATAAATGGAAATTAAGGAATATTATTTCAAAACTATTAAACCAAAAATAGGAATTGAATGAAATTATAGTGATAACATATTAATTATATACATTTCTTTAACTAATGAATTTCTAGGTTTCAATCTATGTTATCCATGATCTATTTCCTAACATATATTCTTATGAGAATTCATTTTCCCCTTAATAATTATTTATAATGTGAATTTAGATTTACCAAATCATATAACATGGGGGTTTAAAAAAACATTTCATCAAGGATTGATGTTGAGCACCACTTCCCGGCCGAGTCCAGCTAAATGCAATGTTTTCTAGTTTTATCCCTATGTACATTTGTTTCACAGCCATATCCACTTATATAATCATGAAAGGGATGTGTTTTATTGATAATCCATAATTGAAAAAAAATTAGTGTAGTTTTAATATAAATAGCCTTATCTTTACAAATTTCTCTAGTGTTTTATAATCATAATACCAAAAATAACTAAAATTTTCCTTGGATACAAACTATGATAGACCATATCTTTATTAAATATTAATAAATGAATTATTAAATGAATTTACACATAATAAAAAATATAACATCAAGAATAATTCTTTCATTTGGAATTAGGTACATTACATAAAAACATATAATTGAAAATACATCATCATTATTGAAATGTTATTTAACAAGAACATACTATAAACTGTATGGAATAACCTTGATACATACATAAAAAACGAGTGAGATATAAAGCCCAGTAATGGAATAAACACAGAATGAAAAAAAGAATGTAAAACTTGATAGATGGTAGATATATCAATGGGTCATAAAAGTAGTGATAATCATAAACATAGACAATTAGGGATGATATATAATGATAATCATAAAGATAACATGAGAGTTTTAGAAAGAACATAAAACACTACATTGTAAAAATATGTCAAGCCTTAATCAAAATAAAATCTGATATAAAAGTACCATGATGGTTTAGGTTCACTCCATAATCCATCAGATGATGTTTTAGGAGACTACAAAATTACCCAATACATTGTAACACTATATAATTTTGGGCCCACCCATCACTTTCATTTCATTCACATGCTTAAGTATGATTTATAGATCATAGAACATGGATTCATCCATGATAATATTTTATTAAAAGTTCACAGAGTTTGTAATAAATACATGTAAGTGCCCAATAAATATGTATATGTTTATAAAGGTGACCACCCTTGATAGAAAATTTGTATGTGTATTTAGTACATAATTGTTCAACATGGACAATCATGGGGTTATTTCGGCAGCATAAAATGGGCGTATAAACATTCAAATGAGGGATTAATGAGAGAAACATATGTCCATAATTATTAAGAATTCACAAGGTAACTGAGAGGAATATATAAGAACACATCCAAACAATATAAAATGATGATAAGAGGCATAAGATAATGATGATACTTGAATAAAGAGGAAAAGGAATAGAACCCTTACCATGAGAGTGTGACTCCAAATTCATGGGAGGATCTTATTTAGAGCCTAGGGGAACATTTTTAGGACTATAAATAGTGTATATAAGAGTAAGTATAATAATAAATGATTTTTCATAAAGATAAATGGATATTTGTTGGATTTGTATAGGGAATGGATGGGGAATTATTTATCATTTCTCAAACATAGGTTTTAGAAATTATGTAATTAAATAACCAAAACCATAATACATATCATGTTTTTTCCAATGGTTTTAGAAAACTGGGAGTGGTTTTCATTATTTTATAAGGCGATTATCTTAAATTAGTAAGATAATACCCTTTAAGGTGTGGAGGTGATTCATACTTTATATAGATAATTTTAATACATTAAAATATATGATTGATTTTTTAGGATTCATAAGGGACTTATAAAATTAATACATTAAACGTTATATTAAAATATTTTAATTGGAAAACATATATTTGGTTGTGGAAACCTTTTATCATATTTATTATATCATTTTGGGTCATCATGATGTCATAATTAACCTTATATATTTATATTATATTTATTTTTTACAAAAAATTTGATCTGGATTAAAAATTTTGAAAAAAAACTATTGGATAATTTACACATTATAAATAACAATATAATATTTATTTATACAAATAAATTTCTATTTATGTTAATATTTTTACTTTTAAAATAATAATGGACATTTATCGAGACATGCTAGGTTTTTCTTGACAATAGCAGTTTTAGAACCCTTTTAAAAATTAGATATTAAATAATACAAATTATATGATAATTTATATTTGAAAAAAATTATAAATATTTTATTAAAATAATATTTAATAAAAAAATGAATTATTTAATCAAAATTAATCCTTTAATTGGTTTCAAATATTACCCAGAACGAGCTTATGTGTTTTATTATATCAAAATCAAAATGAATTATAATGTAACAATAATAAGAAGTAAATATAACCATTATTCTATTTTAAATAAAGTAAAAAAACATATTGATAGGGTATTTATTCATAACCATTTAATACACTTGAAAAAGACATAACGATAAGTTGCGTGATGATGAGAATTTGATGGGATGGTTTGGTGTACATAGTTTGGGACTTGATCTCAATGATCTTGAACATCCCCCTAAATAGTTTCACCATTGATTAATTTGTTAGTAAATAGCTTGATATTGGTCAAGGAATAAACCTAGTACTTCCATATTCATCAAAATATCCAATAAAAGTGCATTTAGGGTATTTGAGGACATCACTTCCATTGTCTATGTCAATTGGATTTTTTAAAACCATATATCAATACTAATCAAATGATCACATTGAAATGACTATATTATAATTAGTAATTATGCTTAAAAGTCTTATAAATCTGATATTATATAATGAAATCAAATAAGTTAATGTGTTTTCTATAACTATAATTCATTGTAATACATTTAATTAAATCATTAAGGGAAATTTATTTATAAAAGTTTGGGTCATTGAAATGAGACAATAAAAGTTGGGATTACCTAAAAAATGAGAAATAAAAGGTTAAAATAATTCCAATAAATTGATAAGTCATAAAAATCCATGAATCTTTTTAGAGGTGGGAAATATTTGGAGATAGAGTGATAATTCCATGCCCATAATGAAGTGATTATTTGGCTAGCATGGCCTTATAAAGACCTATTAAAATGAAGTAGAAATCTATTTAAGAGGTGGGCCACTTGAGAGTCATCAATAGTGTTTTGAAATACATCCTTCATTGAAAAGATGAAATATATTTTAAATATATTACTATAATTTTCATATTTATGGTAAAAATGATATAGATTGAATGAAATTAAGGAATAAAAAATAATCTTTTGAAAATTTAAACATGATTGATGCAAGAAAATCGAATGAGTTAAATTTGAAAAATAGTATTTATCCATTTGAGGAAGAGGAGAATGATCTCATTTCTTATTCACATAAAAAATGGGAGAGACCACAATTATTCTAATGTCAAAAAAACATTTCTTTAAAATAAAATATGAAGAATGAAAAGGTTATGTCGGTTTAAATTTCTCTCAAACCAATAAAAAACAAAAACAATTTAATCTTTAATAGTGGGTGTTAATCCACAACAAATATGAGCATGAATATATTGAAAAATATTATGGTTTTTGATGATGGTAAAATTATAATAGGAAACATTAGAGAGGAATAAATAAGGGAACTTGAAAGAAAAATATGGAAGGAGATGATCTAAAAAATATAGAGGTTCTATATTTTGATGTCATATGACACAATATATTAAGTCTTATTAATTTTTTAATTTTTTTAAAATATTCCAAAATCAATTTGAATGGATATATTATTATGGGAATAAGTTAAAACTAAATGACATTAAGACATAGAACCAATTAATATTTTTATGATTTAGATTATAAGGAGAACACTTGTGTCTTTACGATAGAAAAATAAAACAACCATTATCATTAAAGTATTGGGTTTATAAATAAACATATCATGTATAATATTATAAAAATGAAGTTTGTGGTTGATATTCATAATTTGAGATGGTATGAGGATACGACTTGTGATTATTTCTTGCATGAAATTCTAGTGAGGAATACATACTATATCAAGAAAAAAATTGATTCAATTTTAAAAAACCTATATCACATGGATCGTTATGCTATAATAATTTTATTAGAACACATTGTTTTAAATTATAGGAAATAATTATACAAGTATAATAATCGTGATTATTCATTAAAGTAATGTAATTGGTTACACCTCTCATAATTTATGAAGTTACATGTAGAATAATGGAATTAATCATGATGTCTCATTAGTGATAACACCACAAAAAATAGTTTCATGATAATGATGAATATAATGGTATATAATATTGGAAATAAATTACCTATCAAAAATATAATCAATCTCCCCTAGTGGAAATTATTTGTTTATGATCTAGTGTATATAAAAAATTGAGCTTTTTGGGGCCCAAATAGAAGAATAAACCATAAAAATATGGAATTAGAAGAAGAAAATGTTGAAAAGTTTAAATTTTTCTATAATGATTATTTTATATAGACCATCAAAGTAAATTAACTAAAACATAGGAATTTAAATTTCCATAAAATATCCCCATTGGGAACCACTCTTGGTCTTACAGAGAATGTGATAATGACCCCCAAAATACTTCCTCTGAAAAACCACATGTTGAAGACATGAATTGATGGTATGAAATTCAAAAATGGATTTAATCACTATCATAAAACCCATGAACATATAATTAAAACACCAATGAACTCTATAATATAACAAAAAACACAATATACCATTATAAATATGATTTGATATATAACCAAAGTCTCTATGAAGACATCACAAATGGAAATTAACTCCAACAACTATGGCTCTAACAAAAAATCTAGCCCTAAAGAATGTAATTTCAATGATCACCATTGAATCACTCCTTGACACCTAAAATAATACTTATATATATTCTTGGATGAGAATACATTTATACTCAAAAAATTACCCTATAAAATTCTTATTGAAATGTGGAATAAGAAAAATATTTTCTTAGTGAGTGAAAAATAGAGCCATCATGCATGTATAATAGGTCATCTATCACCTAGCCTCACCAAGGTTCTCCCATCCAATATTGAATACAAATATAATAACATAATATAAAAAGAAAATATATCAATAATGAACCCTAAAACCGATTCCCATCATGTTTTATATACCTATTCACCAACAATATAAATTATAGAGATCCCATCACATATATATAAACGCATACCCACATCCTCAATCACATCTAAAAAAACATAATCATTGTCACATCTTACCACATTCCACCTATTAACAGCAACATAAACATCCAAAACCACATATCCATAACAACAAACTACATCATTGTTATTGCACAGTTTCATGAACATGATAAAAATAAAGATTCTTCCATACTCTTACTATATAAATCCCCAACAACTTACCATATCATCTATCACATAATTATGGAAGAATTATCACATAAAATTTTTATTTACACTCTAACTTCTTGCCATCATTGCTAATTTATTATACCTATAGGTCATCATATACGATAATATGTTTTGAAGGGGTAATAAGAAAAAGGGACTACTTAGATATCTATTCCCTCTCTATATTGTAAATTGGTTTAAAAAATAGGAATACGATGCATTTGAGAACATCTTTGGTTATGAAACTCAGGTGGGATGTGTATGAAATCATAAAAAAATCAAAAAAAAGTTGACACATAAAATCTATCCGGAAGGTTTAAACCAAAATATTCAGAATATTACCATAAAAATAACACAACTAAAAACACCATTCACTATCAATCAGTTAAAATTAAATAGAACAAACCATCCCACACGTTTCTCTCAAAACATCCTTGAAAACTATCACAATTACCACTTAATCATAAAATTTTTCTTTCATGGTTTTTTATTTTACTAGTCACAACTAAATAATTATGAAATTAATTTATATGTTTAATTTCAAATCACTCATTATCCATAACCACATAAAACCCATCTGATACCCATTTATTTCAATAATTTAAAATTTATTAGCTTCCATAGCTTAGTAATTTAAACTCATACATGTTTCCACATTCATCATTACAATTCACCATACACATTGTTGAAAAAATGTAACACATCCCAACAACAACTAATTAATTTAACACATCATCTAACTCCATACATCCTATGCTAATAAGAACCACAATATACACACCATAATTACTTTTCCCAAACTAAAAGCCTTACCACCACTTCAACATCACATAATTACTCAACGACCATTTTCATATTAATAACCACACATATCCATGCCTACCATTGAGAAACAGTTGCAACAACCATTGAAAAACTCATTCCAACATCCCAAAACCATCCAAAATAATTCACTCCCAGGATCAAAATAACTGTAGATAAAATATTATGTATACCTATAATGTTCAATAACCAATTTTAGCAGAAAATCTTCAAAAATTCATGTCTTATATCATGTATTCATTTTAATTCAATATACCTTAAATTGTATGTAACTCAATACTTCATTATTTTACACAATCAATTACATAACAAATTGAAATATTTAAACATTTGTGAATTCTAATTCAATGAAATCAATTTCAATAAATGAAAACATATATCATAACAGAGACAATATTATGAGCATAAACAATATACATCCAAAAATCATAACCAATATCAAGAAATCATATAATTTATATTCAAATCACCCATCCTATTTAATTTAGTTTATCCTATTTCATTATATTCAACAGTGTAATCCTCATAGTGAAACCAAATAATTGAGATGAATTATAGTTCCCCAGAATGATCAAAATAATGGAGAATTATCAAATACACTACATTAACCAGTGTATAGAAAATTAGATTACTAGAATAGGGTTAGGATGATGACAACAAACCCCAAAATAAGAATATAAAACCTCATTAACTTAGAAAACTAATACCTATATCAATTACAACACCCAAAAAATTAATATCAAATCCACACTAATTCAAAAAAATCTCCATGATTAATGAAAATGATAAATCTAAGAATAAAAGTATTGAAACTCTCCTTGGTTAAAAAACATGTGATCTCATATTTCCAAGCAAAAAAGCCAATCAAAGGGTTTCCAAAGGTCTCAAAATATTAACTTTTGGTCACATAAGGCTTATTGGAAATTAAGGAATAATAAATGATACATATGGGATTAAAAATGTATAATATGACTAGAATTTTAAGGTACTAGAGTATGAAAAAAATATTTACAACATAGTAATTAAATCTCAAACAAATATCTAAAATACACTCTGTTATCTACTCCACCATCCCTCATTTATGGAATGGTTAGTTATTTATTGTGATATAAACAAGAAAGTCCACCAAATAATGAATATCACTACATTTAAAAATATGAATTCCCAAACAATATAATATAAACTTGAACAAATACATGATGTGAAAAAGTTTCCATGATAATAAGACACCCAAAAGGATGCTTTGATGAGCTCAACTTCTAGGGACTAATGAGATGATACCAATGACTATTCCATAACCATACTTCCTCGCACTGAAATAACATGGTTTCTATCTTCCACAAACTATATCCCTAATTAATGACACATACAGAAACTATGACACAATTCCCCCTGTAATGAATCATTAATTCATGGAATGACACACCATATATCAAAAACACCCTTTCATCTAACCAACTCCTCACACTATAACACCGAATTCTTGACCATGGAGTATTCTTACATACTAAAATATTATCTCTAATAACACTTATATCCCTCAAACATTATCCCAAAATCTCATACAAAAAATACCTAATATAATTTATTGATAAGTTTTGGGTGGTAACAAATTGAATGACTATATTTTCATATGTTACTAAATAAAAAATTGTGAAAATATGTTCCTTAAAAAAAGGATGAATACATATTATATAAGAATTTATATGAATATAATAAATTAAAAGGATCATTTTTTGGTCTTATATATATATATATATATATAAATAAGGAATATAATGAGGTTGCTAAATTTGAATGTAATTCTCATGGAAAACATTTTCCAAATTGTGAAGAATAATTTTAAATAGAATCAAAAGATAAGAATTTATTAAAGATAATTGACCCTTGAATAAATAGTTTAATATAATAGAGATTTAGATTAATCAAACATAATTAGTGGCAAATGTGGTCTAACAAAAGCACATTGTAGATGAAATATAGATAAAACTAATTTATTATCTCAAGTGGAACCATTATTATTTAATGAATAATTATAAGATTAATCATTGGGTAATTCCATGATGAAATATTTCGATGATAGAGAGAGAAATTTAGACATGGGATCTTTCCAAGAAGATGATGGATCAGAAAAATATTTGAAAAAGTTGGAGTTTGAGAATAAATATGAGGAGTCTAAAATTTTTATTTGAAACAAAAAATGATCAGTGTGAAATGGTTATGCACATATTAGAAGACTTAATTTGGATGTGAATAAAAAAACAATAGATAGAATTTAGTAAAGTTGACTCTTCTTAGCTATGTAAATATAGTGAAATATTGAAATATATCAATTATATGTTAGAAAGAAATTATTTAATTGTGTTATCATAGATGTAGTCAACATAAAATAACAGTTTCCATTTAAAAATTTTGATGATGAATCATGTGTATATAGGTAGAAGAAGGCCCTGTATGTCTTGAAACAAGTTCATTAGTCCTGATAAACCTCTTTCTTCATAGTCTTAAAGAAGATGGAATTTATAAGAGGTGGATTTGAGAAAAATATTTATTTAAAATAACATATGAAATATCTATTCAAGAAACTGAAATATATTTATGATATCATATTTTGAGGTAACATACTAAAATTAGTTAAATAATTTTCATGATTGACTTGATTGTAAATTAAAATTTATATTATTAGGTAACTCATATATTTCCTTTGGCCATAAGTGAATTAAAATAATTCATGAAATTTTTTTTATCAAGAAAAATATTTTATAGACCTCTTGGAAATGTTCTCTGTACATGGTAATAAACTAGATTTGGAACTAATTTTCTTTAGAACCATGATTTTAAAATATAAAGAAGGAAGTGAGATTAAACAATATTTTTTCTAAAAGATGATTTGATGCGTATTATACCATACAACCATAATGTGGAATATAGTTTTTGATGTATGTTTTTCTGCCTAGTTTCAATATTTTTCCTAGGGGGAACACCTCTATGTTGTGAAATTAAACCCGAGGAACATTCAGGGAATAGTTGAATATGGTTTTTTATATTCTATTGTAAATTTTTGAGATTTATTACCATATTTATATAAATATTTATACAAATAGTTTTTATATATATTTTTGATATAAAATTTATGAGTGGAGAATTATTAATTTTTAAGAGAAACATCATTGTGTGGCTTAGAAAGAAGTTAGATATCACATCAACTAATAGGGAATAATCAGAGAAATTATCAACAATGAAATCACATACCCAAATGATATTCAATAAATAACATTTAAAATATCTTAGACAGCCTTTGAATAATCACATGGTGATCTTTTGTGAAAACTAGACATTGATCTTTCAAATTAAAATTCTAGTACGACATTCACTAATGAATTATATAGAGATCTGATGCCATTTTATTACATAGATGGTGGAGAACTATATTATCATGTTAGATCATGTTGGTACTAATAAATATGTTGAATATGTATTATAAAAAAATTGAACGTGACTTAATTTTATAATTATTAGTTTTATAATAGTGTTAAGACACCTCTCTCACCTTTAATAAGTTTATAATTTCATTTTTCCTCATATGAATATAATATATAAGATTTTTTCTTAAGTGTTTTGGACATGAACATTGGTTTTATTGTCAACGAGGGGTAAATGTTATGAAAACAAAATATCATGTGTACTATATAAGGAAAATATAACTTCGAAGAAAAATATTTAGCATGAGGTTATTGAGATATTTAATTTATGGGGATAATTAATGAAGAAATTACATCATGGGATATTTTTAGAGATTTTATATCATGTTTATTTCTTGTTTCATCAATAATTTGTATCAACTGAAAAAAATAATGGACTTTTTCACAAAATATATTTTTTTATAAAAAATAATTTAGTCATGTAGACATTGAGTTATAAAGGATAAAATTCATTACTATTTTGAATTCATTGAGATTAATAGTCTTGAAATTCACTAAAGATGTCTTGAGTTAGCAAAAAACCCAATGGGGGGTATTTTTGAAACCAGATAGGTCAGTGGTTGTTCTATCATTCTATATATATAATCAATGTAACTAAGATGTATAGGTACATTAATTCTCATTAATAATGGATGGAAAAAATTATTTTCATGAAATATTTCATAAAAGTAGCGATAAACATGTCTTTGTAGAACAAAAAGGTTCTTTGGAGTGGTATCTTTTAGAATTAATAGCATCCACATAATGAGAGATCTCACATTGTAATAGGTCACATGTTGGATTAACTATGTAAATAAAAACGATCAACTCCAGTTCCAAGAGGCTACATAATAATGAATTATAAACATGGAAGAGTTATTTATATTTCCATAAGACATGTCACATAATGAAGGTGTCTATATAAGATTATAAAATATATATTTGAAAGAGTATTTTGTGGTATAGTAGTGGAACAAAAAATAATAAGTTTTATATAAGAATAAATATTTTAAAAAAAGAGTGTTTTGTGGTTATATAACATTCCATAATACCATTTCCTAAAATGAATTTGCATGTTTGTTCGGTGAAGAAAGAAATAAATCACACTACAACAAATATTAAAGCACAAAATATGTAATGAAGATAAGTATTCGAAACTAAGACCTACTTGGTCAAATCAGAGAGGGTTCATTATATGAATAATTATATGTTGAAGAATTTTCTAAAAATAATTAACTCCTGATAGAATTAAGAGGACCACACCATAATTAGTCAAGATCATGAAAAAATATGAATAGATCACAGTTTGTTTTGGAATTTAGGTATGAATTATGGATGGATTATTAGTATTTGGTTATTTGATAGAGATTGTATTGTAATAGAGTATAATTAATTTTATTTGGGATTATTTCGTGATATTTACAATGCATTAATGATAGACTCTCTAAAAATATGGTAAATCTTGGATATTTTAGATGTTTAAATCCATCTAAAAAAATGTAATTATGATTGAATTGTTGGAAAGAAATTGAGATTAATGGAATTTTTTAATACCAATTATGATGATGAAAAGTGTAAAATCCATGGATGATGAATTGGAATAATTAATATATGGTTTGGATAATTATAATGGTATAAACATTTGAGAGAAAATTTAATTAAAATATTTGTAAATTAGAAAGAAGGTATATTTTTTGTTTAATTCTGTTAAAGATGGATATTCATTGAAAAAAATTACAATTAAAATGCCCTTATTTAAATGGTGTTTATACATATTTTAATAATCCTTGTATGATTAATTTGTATCACATACTATTGTATTAAATATTTGAAAGCACTGAATAGAGTGATAATATTAGGTTATTTTTCACACCACTTTTATTTTTATTAAATTTCCATGTTTCATTGTTATCCTATCATTTTTATAACATTTCGACATTTCTATGTGATTTTTGAGGCGAGGGACACATCACAACATTGTGGCTCTTGATCAGCATGGGCATTGTGCCAATTTGGAGGGTCTCCATGAGTAACAATCACACTTGAAATCATATATTAGTGACTATTTTGGATAAATTCCTTCCTTATTGAAAAAGGGGTGGAAAAAATACCATGAATTTCCACATTGTGTGTTGGGGGGTCTGGTTGTCTAGTAACCTAGAGATTAAAAAGGGGTCCCCTATGTTGTGGTCGATTTGTAGTGGGTTTTGAGGACAGACCATTTAGACCCCCATGGTGTGTCACCTACTCTCCATGATGAGCATAAATGTTCCTTAACATGGTAGTCTAGAATTTTGGGACTCATCGGGGTATGCCTAAATGATGACCCATGTTAGGTTTCATGGGACTATGTAATTGTGGGTGTTTACTGAATGTTTTATGAAAGTTGAATTTATAGACATTAGATCATTGATATAAATACATTCTTTGGGGTATTTATTTTCCTGCCCTCACATTTCAAAACTAAAGGAGATTCTTAGTTGAATTCTCTCTGTTATCATTCATGTTGTTGTTTCCTCAACATTGATTTTATGTTATTTCATCTTGGATATTTCTTCATTTTTCTCTCAATTATTTTTCTAAAGTTCCTATTATATTGATACTTATATATTATACATTAAATAAATGTTTTAAATGATTAATGGTTCATACTAATAGTATGTTTATTATGGTTTTAATTAGTTTAGTGTTCCTCATTCCATTTTAGAGTTTCTTGAACCTTGGTATGGTGGAATAAGATATCGTTTTTTAAACTGATGAATTTGATGTTAGTGTTTCCATGAATTTTCCATTTCTTGAAAAAACATGGAATGCTTGAGATTAATGGAATTTGTTTCACTTATGGTTTTTATTGTATTACAAATCTATGATGAGTTAATATAATAACTATGAACTCTTGTTATAGTCCTTATGAAAATATGTGTATGAATTGTGTTTTATATAATGAATGAATATATTTCTTGGGGATTTTGGTTGTTCAATTGATTTTTAAACCACTAAATGTATCTATGTGATTTTTCTTAGGTTCATAGAATATTTACTAAATTTATTTATCTACTTTAATATATTATTGGATTTATATTTTGAAATCATATTTTTTTCTATGTGATATCAGTATAAAATTGTATTATAGTTTTTTTCTCAATATGATATTTTCATGTTTTCTCATTATGTGGTATTTTTAATTTACATTTTTGGTTTCTAGTGATCCAAAATTGTATTTAAAATAATTATTTTTATACAAAATAATTATTATAAAGGTTTTATCATGATTTTTATAATATTAAATATATTCACATGTTTAGCACCTTAAAAGGTATCTTTAATAAACATCAATTTGGAAATTGGTTTTAAGGTGATTTGAAAAGTTATTTTCTATTTTAAATAGTTATTCTAAGTTGGAATCTTTTGATTACTTTTAGATAAATGTCACACACCCATAATGGAATCCCCCCTTACCTTAGTACATGTTATCTGAAGGATTTATGTGATTTATGTTATAGTTAATGGTTTAAAGAGGTTCTTTTCATTAGTTTTTATAAAGTGGTGTGATGAGAATGTTATTGTATATGTTTATCATATATGATATTTTATAATTTTTACCTCATCTACTATAACTATAATCATGGGGATCCTTGGTTTCATAATGATGGTTTGAAAAGTGATTACAATATAGTCCTGATGAGACTTAGTACACCCCCTTGTATAAATACATGCCTTGGACTTGGGGGAGTGACACTAGTGAAGCAAAAAATAGAAAATCTCTTTGGTTATAGACTATATATGTATCAATTTGTCGATAAAATGTTCCACTATAGTATATATAGGATAACATCACATGATATTTTGAAATTACCAAGTATTATTTATCATTTATAGTTTAACATTTAATAAAATTTGTTTTATTAATATTCATTATTATTATTATTATCTCATGATAAATTATACTTGTCTCACTTTTTCATTATGCTTCATCAATTCATGTACTATTTAATATTACTTCCTCTATATTATTACTTTATTGGTTCTTAGTTTATTATCTTGTTACTTTTTCTGGTTTTTATTTATTTGGTTCATTTATTTAGTTGATATTTCCTTTTAGATAAATTCATGATCCTTATTTTGTAATTTAATGGGGTTTTAATGGGGATTGTGAATGTTTTTTTAAAAGGAATCTATTAATAAATGGGTTTTTAAAATTTTTCCTCAAAAAGTTCATTGAGGATTTAAAAACCAGTTGATAGGATATGTAGAGATTTATTTAATTTAATGGATAAAAACATATTGTTTACTTATATTTCAGACTAGTGTTTATAGTTTTTTTGTTAGAGGAAGTTCCCATACTCTTTTTTATTACCTATATGATTGTTATTCTCACACCAAATATCTTCCACTCGATGTAGGTAGACCTAAGTTTCCTTCAAAAATACAGGTTATTTTTTGGGATATTTCATGGAGTGAGATTCTATTTAGGATTGATGTATGAATGGAGATCACATGGAAATTATGAGATCTATTATTTTTTATGTTGGTATTTTTGATGTATTGGTTATTTTTTACTGATATATTCTTTATTTTTTTTCCTTTATTCAACTTTTTTAGATTTATACTGTTTTTTAAATAGGCATGTATCATAGTTATGTTTGGTTTCATAACTTCTTTTCTATATCTACTTATTTTCGATATACAGGGATCTCTGATGAATAGAGTTGTCATGTGAGAATTATGGGTATATGTTACATGTATCTTATTATTTATTGGGTGAAATAATTTCAATTTTTTTTAATTTGATGCCTTATTTTTATTTTGTAGCTTTGGATAGTCATCAATGCTCCTAGATTATCATATTTTTGTACTATTATGCCACATATTTCCCAATTTTTTGTGTCTTTTAAATTAGAGTACAGACTATTAAAATTAAAGGGATATAAGTAGGTATTTTCCTGATGGATCTTATAAATTATGAGTGTCTTGATTCTATGGGAGGTTTGGTTTCACATCATTAATATTGAGACCTCACTATTTATTTATGGAGTTCTTTATTGATATTTGTTGTCTTCTAACTTATACTGGTGTTATATTGGTTACATTAGGCTTATATGATTTTGGGGGGGGGGGGGGGGGGTGATGTGCGAGAATGGAAATTGACCCGAACAATCCCACTAGGGTATTCATTTATGATGGTATGCCGAGAGTTCCACCCTAAGATTTCCTCAATTAATCATAGTGTTCATTACTAACACAAAGTAAGAATACCACAAAAATGAGAGATATATCCTAATGTTCTTTTACACATTCTCAAAAATCCCCATTCACACTAGAGAATGAAAAAGTAAACAATCAGAAAAATAAATCCATGAACAACCTCTAATATCCCATAAAAGAGTACTAACGTACACAATTGAAGTAAATAGGGTAAATAATGACCCAAAATAGATGAAATTATCTACAACCTAACAACTAGAGAGAAATATACCCTAGTACACATCCTACAAGTTCAACCATGGTCCTCTTATGAAAACTGCGAAGCACCACTATGCATCAATCGTTTGAGGTGGATTAAGCCCTCTATAAAACATCTTTCTATCTATATAAGACATGAAATGTGTGAGAAAACCCCATATATAGGTGTATATATACATACTCATTTGGACACCCAATAATCATCAAGAGGAAACACATTATAATAGAGTAATATTTAAACTACTAAATAGAGGGTATAGAAGGGAGAAACCAGATATATTTAAATAATGATATATGTAATATAATAATGTATTAGAACACGTAGGTATTCAAATGATTTAAATTAATAAAATGACATTATGAGGCTGTTCTATCAAAAAAAGATCTGTGAGACCTCTTAAGAAGTCCCCCAAAGGGAAGACACACCTCACTGGAAGAGACCTCTGATGATGAAGTTCATCTCATAGAGAGAGTGTCGTAGCCTATTCCATAGGGGGATACCAAAATCCATTTGTATTATTTTATATGACTAGATCCTATGATCTAGATATAGGTACTAAGATTCCTGAACCATTATGGGGAAATAAGAAAAGACGAATATGACCATGAGACCCACAAATAAATTTTAACCCTATCAATGATTAATTCATATATAAGGTATCATTATAAATGAGTTGTATGGTATGGTACATGACCATATCTTGGAGTAATAGTTATTTACATTTTGTTCCATGATCAAACATACATATAATATAATACTAAAGGTTTGAAATCTGAGTGAATGGAAAGTATATAACATGACCAAGGGGGTACATGGAATGTCACCAAGAGTCAATAAAACAAATATGATAAAAAAATACTAGATATGTTAGATAATGTACATATATAGTAGGGTTGGTTTTGGAACTCAATGTGCGATTCATTGCATGAATCATATTCGTATTGGGTCACATGGCTAGGGTTCCCTCCATACAATGTGTGAGACCTATTCTGTTCATGGGTGCATACCTTTTGTACACACTGGAATGGAAATCAAGGGATATATGCTGTGTGGGACTAACTACAAGGTCCTGTGATTTTAAATATAACCTGAAACCCTATCATAAAAAGAATATGTTACATGATGTGTGTTCTTCCGAAATACTTGACTGGTAGTTGGGTTGTCTATAGAAATGTTTTACATTTAATGCATCTCTAGATTTCTCAAATTTTTCTTTCATTTTAAAAACATTCATGATTAGTCCAATTTACATAGTGTCATCCATGGATCTACTAGTTTTGGAAATCACTTTTAGCTACCAATTGCTCGAATCCTCATATCCCATAAAATTAACATCATTTGACACTCCCAAGCTTATGAAAACAATTATCCCCATTATTACAATGTATTATTTTTTACATGAACAATACTTTATCATTCTGTAACCCAATATATCGAATATGAAACTATGATTCAAAGATAAAATAATTGATTGTGTAATAAAATGGTTTATTTTGAAAATCTAAATCACTAGAAAAAGAGATCACTAGTGATATCAGGATGAATAATAATGAAGGAAATCCATAAACTAAAAATGTGAGAACCAATGATGACTATATTTCTTATTATAGAATCTATATATATGAAATTTGAAGAAATATATAAGAATTTAATATTTTAGTATACATGATCTTCAAATCACTTGTTAACAAAATTTATATATTAATTGGTATTAGAAATAATTGATCATGGATTAAATTTTAGATGGAATAACAAATTAATGCAATGATATTAAATATAAGATAAAACTAAAAAATAAAAAACATTACATCAGAATTGGATTAATCAATTATAAATAAAAATCTTGCATCATTTTCATCGTAGATATGGGTAGTATCTAATGTATTCATGACCGATGCTCAATTCCATGTTCATCCACCAATATTACCCAAAATAACTCTCCTCCCATGATTCCCTCTAGGTTATGTGGATAACCAATAAGTATCCACTAATGATGTATTAAATAGATATTATCTTGTTTTACCAAATTAATTTAACAATTAATTAACTACGTAATTAATCATTTAACCCCATATTTAATCAAAATGCTATTACACATCATCACATAACCTGATGAAAAATAACTTATATCACATAGTGGATAAAAACCATGTGTTGGATTTAATGGTGGAACCAATTGCTCTATATAAGTCATAATTCAATGGGAAATTCAATATATATTAAATTAAACATTTATTTGAGTTAATATATTTAATAATTTTTATCTATCATCATCGGCCTTTCCTGATACCTAAAAATAAACACTATCTCATTAAATATCATTAAAAAAATTCTATCAGTTTAATTGAAAAAATTTATCCATTAAATTATCCACTAGTTTATGTATTTTCATCCTAAAATATTATACATACTCAAATATATGATATTTCTGAGATGACACATGGTTCTCTAATTTCTAGGATTTTTCCAGAATATTGTTCTCTTTAAAAAGAAAAAAAAACAAGGAGAATCATTCACCCATGAACGATGTTCTCCATCTAATATTTGATTTACACCATGTACTTTAAAAATGTTGTTCCATATTTGATTACAACGTCTCTCATGCCAATAAAATATTTTAGATCATTCATGTATCTCCTATGTCATGACACATAGAAGATGTCATGAAATTTTTATAACATAAGGGTTAATTCCAAAAAGTAATAAGCCTCTATAATCCATCATATGATATAAAATGGGATGATGATCCTTAAATATTGCATGGAATGCTGAGAAAATCACCACAATCCACATTAAGATGATACCTTGAAGAAGACATGGTATCCCTCCCCAAAATCCAAATGCCGTTATCATCAGTTCATGTTGAACATATGACATATCTAGCTTGTCCACAACTAGTCATGGATGATCTAAACTTTCTCCATAATCATTCACAATGAATTTAGCTGCATTTGTGCTCATTCTCCCAGTATCAACGAACATAGTAGTGACATACAAGGTCTCCCATATAGGCTCTCAAATTGTGTTATACCAATAATATAGTGACAATTTTTTTTGAATACAAAAACCACTACATGTAAAATATCCTCCCAGGATTAACCAAATTACACCATATAAGGCCACAAAATGTCATCAAGGACCTAAATGGTCTACTCTATATAGCCATTATTCAAGGGGTGAAAGTTGTACTAATTGATAAATGGGTGATGAAAGACTCTATAAATTTTTTCATCAACCAAGGTGAACATGACTCTCATAGTCACATAAAATCATAAAGGGAACACTATGAATTTTTTTATATACATCCTATAGATGTTTTCTAATCATTCAATAAAACTCTGTGTCCAAATAGGTCAAAGAGGGCTAACATAGTGATTCCGTCCATGATCTCCCAGATGACATCATAAAATATCACATTCTATAGATGTATCATCCTGCAATATATGGATATACCACACCAATTCCATTTTGGAATCATAAAGGGTAGGTCAAACTTACTAGATGCTGATGTTCAGTAGTCCTATAGTGATATGTGAGATATTGAGATGAAATATCCAACACTCTTCTTCATCTCTATGATTATAAACTACTGCCTAAGATCCTAATACATCCCCTCCACACTAATATATATTGTTAATATATATTTATAGATCCCTCTCATAAATTAGTCTCAAAGCTTGGCCGACATAGTAATACATCAGTGGAAGAGGATGACATTCTCTTTAACTTCATAGAATCCATCAAGGTCATCAATTGTAAATATGTATTCATTCAATACCTCCAAATCAATATCCCTATGTTTTTATTCCCTCATATATAATATTATTGGAGGGGACTGAACCATTGAACAAAGTTATACTATTACTCCCTACTCCACTAAGGATTACTGTAATATGAACAATTACCCTAATTCCTTTCATAATAACTGATAATGAGACATCATGCACAGATCATCTTCCACAACATTACCTTTCCTGAGAATATGGACTATCACAATGTCATATTCTTATAAGAACTAAAATCATTAAATATCTCTCAAGTTGATAAATAATTGTGTCAATATGTACTTGAGAATGTTGTAGATATAATAAACAAGAAGCAAATCACTATGTAGTTATGGTCTATATATATTTTAGGAGAACACCATAACTACCAACTCCAAATCACAAAACATGTTATTTTCATCATAGGATCTCAACTGTTGTGATAATTAAGTAATAACACAAACCTAATAATCAAAAAACACATTATAAAAGATAAAAAGGAATCATAAGACACAAAATACTCATCTCATAATTATAGAAACCTTTCTAAGTAGCTCTTATAAACCTCATCCAAAACATCTAAAATGATTTTAGGAACATCTTTATTTAGATAAAAGGTTGAATATTTTTGTGTAGTGTAGTAAAAGAACTTAAATATGAGAGATATTTAACATGAATCTATGTTAATAGATATAAAAAAGGAATCATTAAACCTCTATCACCCCCTTGGGTGGATCCCAAGCTATAACTACATTTATCTTTTATGGGTCTAGATTTACTCCTTCATCCACGATATAATTTATCAGAAAATGAAACACTCTAATCTAGAAGTAACTCTTAGATAATTTACCATATAGTTGAAGGTTAATATGTACTTCATGTACTATCCAAAAATACATTGTATTCTCACACAATGATGTCACCTAAATGAGAATTTCATTGATAAATACCACTTTAAACTGGCAAAAGAAATGATGGAATATCATTTTTGTGTATCCTATAAAATTTATGGGGCATTCATCATGCCAAATGGACTCACCAGGTAAACATAATAAACCAGTAGTATCAGAATTTCGTTTTAGAAATACCCTTATCTCATACATTATGGTGAATGTGTCCTAACATGAGTTCATTCTTTTAGAACCACCTTTCCCACTACATTTGACTGAAAGGTTGTCAATTCTAGGAACTAAGTACTTATTCATTAATCATACCTAGTTCAGGTGATTATAACATACAAAAAATATCAATCTAAAATCTCTATTCATATAAAATAATATCAGTGATGTCTAGGGGGAAACAATGGGTATATTAAATCCTTTTCTATAAAGGTCCTCCAACTACTCCTAAAACTCTGAATGATGTGGGGAGGTCAGCTAATATGCAACTAAAGAAATGATATATTTCCCAAGGATAATTCAATGTAGAAGATAACCACCTAATGAGGAGGTAAAACATGTATGTAATAAGGTAGTAAATCAATTTACACATATACCAGTGTAGGGATCTAAGCAACTGATGAGTTTGAGAAATCAAGACTCATGTATGAAATCTGATGTGAATTTAGTTATAACATCTTATGTATGAACTCATCAAACTCTAATTCAAAATTCTTTTCACCATGGGAGTAAAATCTAGACCGCGATGTAGCACCTCTATAATTTTAAAGAATAAATGTTTGCTATATTGAATATTAAATACAATACACCAATAATAAATAGAAATCAGAATAATATTTCTTTATATTTAACCTCTTGTATAGCTTATAATACACCAAAACCCAATACTAAAATAACCATCAAATTGGTGTGTATGTATATGTATAACTAAATTATGAAATTTCTACAGTTTAAAAATTTAAAATATAATTTAAATGATTATGAATTCATAATATATAAGAGAAGATTCATTTGAATGAAAATGAAATGTTTTCTGAGAAATTATATTTCCATTAATGGTGGTTTGGTCACACTTCACATACATAATTTAGAATTGTTTTTTACCAATTTTATAAATGTTATTTGTTAAAAAAATTAATTTTAGAAATAATAATTTGAAAATAATTTTAGTGTATATATTTTGGATTTTTATGAAAATGTTTTTTTCAATGAATATTGAAAAAACAATTTTAATTAGAAAATTAATTTTTGTTTAAATTATTAAAAATTTCCATTTTACTTTTTTAAAATTAAAATTATTAAAATTATATTAATATTAAAACATTTTAGGTTATTGGAATCATTTTCATATTTAATTTCGATATAAATATTTTTAATCTTTTGAAATATTTTTCATCAAAAAAATAATTCTTCATCAAAACTACTAGTTTAATTTTAATTTGAATTATGCCATATATGTTAATTTGAATCATCAAAATTTTTAATAAAAATTAATTTCAACATAATTTTTGGTAGTAATGAATTGTAAAACCAGTATAAATGAATTACAACATTTAATGTTAAAATGGGATTATCGGTGGTTAAAAATAAAAATATAAGAGTTAAAATTTCCCAAATAATTTTTTAAAATCTATTGGATGAATATATTTAGACCATATTTACCACATGATATATTTTTATGAGTGTTTGGGTCACTGTTCCATGAAATTGATGAATATAATAACTTCTGTAATGAAAAAGACAGAATGTCACACTATTTCATTTAAATTTCAATTATATGTTCACATAGGGATATATGAAAGATATGAATGAATATGGATTTTATTTTTTAGAATAATGAAATTAATTTCTTGAGGGAAATTTATTATAAAATATTATAAATTATATAAATTCTTTAAATTCTAATGAAACTCTAACACAGTAAGTATTTAATTAATTGAAAAAAATAAATGATAAAAAATATTTAAATTATATTATTAGAATGAATTATTGTATTTCATGTTTTTATTTATTAATATAAAAAAATTAATTAAAAATATTTTAAATATACTTTTTCTTGATATTTTTAATTTCAAATTAAGGTAATTGTGTCAAACTTGACCTTAAGATTATTTAATAACAAATAATATTTTATTAGAAGAATAAGAATTAAAAAAACACTTATCCTCAGATAATTTATTGGTGTATGTTTTACTATATCATAATTAGTCCATTCATGAACCAATGATATTTTTATAATATTTATATTGACCCCTAAACAGAAAAAACATTGTTACTATGGTAACAGATAAACAAAATTTGCACATTAAATGTTCTTGTGTTAAAATTTACATTAAAGAATTAGTATTTTTATTTTATGAAATGGATCAAATATTTAAAAAAATTAGGTAATTTTTTTATAATTATCCTCATTTATTTATTCTAAAAATGATAATTTACCTAGATAAGGGTACTAGAAACTATATTGAAAACTATAATGGTAATATTCAAGAGACATAGAATTTAAGGTACAAAATGTAAAAAAATATGTTATTTATTCTGAGTTATGGAGGTTTATATCAATCATAAAAATCCTCTAATACATTAGTAATCATTTTTAGTAAGATGGGGTGATATTTAATTCTTATTATATTATAATTTTGGCTATTTACAAAAATTTCACTCATCCCAAATTATAAAATGGTACTTCCTCCCCTAGCATGTTCACCCCTAATAATTTTTTTCAATAAAACAATAAGAACCAAAATCCTTCAATAAAATTATAAAACACATTATAGATATCATTTATTTCCAAAAAAACCAACCCTATGGTCCTTAATAAAAGATAAGAATGATGTTTCTCTAAGAGAAAGTAATTTCCTTCTCTAGGCTCTACATTTTTTCCTCTCATATTTCCACCATCATTAATGTCATAATAATTAAAATATAATATTACCAATATATATCATATTATTATATTTTATTTTGTGTATGTAATAACTCATATCCATCCTCTCTTGCATCAAATGGGAAATGAAATCGATGATCTGCTGTACAATTGATACATCCTCACAAACCAATGTAATTTTCTTCCATCACCACATATCATGGATGGATGTAATGACGGATGAAATTTTTATATATGAAATTTATGATAAAAATATACATTAATAATTAAAATATCACATATAAATTCTTACATTCCATCCCTTTTGGAAACTAATAACGCCTCTTATGCGTATGTGTTGACTTTCACCTCCACACAAGAATGTGATCTTTATTTCATTTAATTATGACATAGATTTTCAAAAGGATATATTGAGTGAATATAAATAAAATATTTTAAAAATGTTTTTTTATAATGCTCAATTAATTTATTTCATTCTTAGGTACCATATTTTAGGAAAATAGAAAGTGTTCATACGTACATATGACATACCACCTCCATTAAAGATATAACTCATTTTCACATCTCTAAATACTATAGAATATAATAAATACATATATAATAATTATATATGATATTTGTGTAATTTTTGAAGTTATGGATACTATGAAACCATTATCAAAGTAAATGGTCTAAAATTACCTATACAAAACATACATGAAAAACGAATCATTTATCTCCCAAAACAGTGATTTTAATAAAATACTATCAATAAAGGGTCATAATATACAATAAGTAAATCATACATGGTATGGTATATATCATTATATTTATTTTTTATATCAATAAAAAATAAATATTTATTATATAGGAGGTAAAAACATGTACATTGGAAATGAATCATGCGGTAATGGATTTTGTCTCAATTTCGTTTCATTGAGGAATATTGCAATGTTATCCTCCTAATTTAATTTATATGGTGTATATACTACCAATTTTACATATAATATCTGGAATATAATTATTTAAATTATATTTAATGTTTTATTTTTTTTATTATTTAATGGGGATTATGATTCAAAATACTACCAATGCAAAAAATGATCTCTCATCTCACTTTTACTTACCAAATTCATATGTCATATTCACTACTTATTTCTTTCGTGCAGTGTATATAATTCCAAAATTTGATAGGTTATATCATTAGTTAATTTAAATTTATATTAATTAATGTTTCATAAAAAAATATTAGTTTCTTGGGTATTATGATTTAGAAGTTACCAAATTAGAAAGGGTTTTTACAATCTCATTGTTTATCCGGATTATTCATGATTGGGTTTCCAAGGATTAAATATTTTTATCTACTTATAGATATAATAATGAACTTTATTCTAAAATAATATATATAATCATCAATTAATAGTACCAATTACCTATTTTTCATAAAATTAAAAAGATTTTTTTATGAAAACATTACTTCATTTCACTATTCATTCAATAATCATATTACTTCCAAAACTATGTTTTCAAAAATAACATAAAAAATTATTTTAAAATACCAAAAATAATTTATTAATGAAAATATTAACATTATTGGATTTTCCATTTTTTAAGATTAAACTTCTTATATTTTTTCAAATAAGGTACTTTTGATATTTATTACAAAAATGTTAAAAAAATATTTGTTTATAACTTGCTCTACAGGAACAGAACATTCCTACCATCATGAACACTCATTAAATTAAATATTCCTATATAATTTTTAACTGTTATTTTAAAAGAAATAGGATTTCTTAATATTATTGAAATTTTAATTTGATTTAGAAGTTACATTAAATGTGAAAAGGTAATTTTCCTCATGAATTTTTTAATGATATCATTGTGGAAATTATTATCATCAACATTAAATCCCTTATCCAAAATAAAATATAATAAGGAAATGTTGTAATGATACCATAATTTTTATTATTATGAATGTTTTATGAACAATTTGGACATGGATGTAGTATATTGATACAATTCATATTACAATGGATGGATTTTGTTTATGTTTATTAATAACAATAATTATTAACATTTCGTTTACTATTTTTGAAATATGATTTTCAATGCTGATTATATTTAATCCCTTTCGTATGTGGAATGGATTGGACTTAGTAAGTGATTGGTGGGGCATGATATATCCCTTAAATGTATCGGTATGTATCATGTGACAAAATTTATTGGGATTTTTCTTAGACCATACCCATTTTTATAAGTCTATTAGAACAAGACCCTAATGGTATTTATAATATCTAGGTAAATGGCCTTGATGTTACAGTTATAATGTTTTAAATGTTGAATTACATAATTTTGAATTTAGTTATTGATTTCCATGTGATAATTTTATTTGTTATAATATACATGGATGAGTTTTTAACTCATTATACTATTTATATAGAATTATTTGATCACCGTTTATTCTCTTCATATTATTATTGATGTTCAAATTATTGAATAAATGGATTTTTTAGTTATTTACCTTTCCATATCGATTATGTGATTTTTATTTATCACAACTCCCATTTGATGAATTCTATTACTATGCATTAGAGATCACTCATTTCTTATTATTCTTTCCCCTACTATTCTAGGAAATGTTTTATGATTGATATACATTGACATGGTATTGGGAATAAGAATTATATCAAAGAAAATACATTATTTTATTTTATGTATTCAAATTTATGTAATATTCAAGTATGTATATAATTAATTAAAAATACATAAAAAATGGGCCTTTGTGATGATATTTCTAGTAACTAGTTCCAATATAATAATGTTTCCAATAAATACGGTCTACTAGGGCAATAATGTTTACAATTTTCATCAAAATAAGTTTATTAGAATCACTAGAAACAAGATTTAGGATAACATGGATCTGGGAACATAAAAATATTATAGGATTTGAGTATAAATATAGACAAACATCCAAACGTTTTAGTGAAAACTAGATTTTGATTTTTCCCGAGATACAAATAGCAATCTAAAAATAACTAGTGGATGCAGTTCTAGGATAGATATACATGCGGGTAATAATTCTGAAAAAGGCATGATTGACTTTAATTGAGAATTCCCTAGTAAACAACATAATGAAATACTATGAACCTACTTTGAGACACAAGCGGATATATTTGGGTTAAATTAATTTTTTATTGCAAAGTATTATAATAAATTTTAAAATATTTTTATGATTTGAATGTTTTTTGAAAATAATCATGTTTATTTTTATGATATCATTTCTGTATAAAATATTTATTTTATGTTAGGTAGTTCACTATTATTGGTATTATATATTATGTTCAAAATTTTATCATACAATATAGTGTATTCCATTATATATAAATATTTTCTAGCAGATGGTATGTGAAATTTGTCAATTAAAAAAAATCCATGTAGGGATTTACCTAATAAGAAAGTTAAAAAAATATGGAGATAGATTTTTATGAATAATTGAACAAATAATATCCATATTAGGGTAGCTAACTCCAGTTATGAGTAATAACCATTACATTATGAAGTAGTTTGTTGGTCCACCCTCTGGTGTAACAATTCTAGGTCACATCATTTGTCAGAAACCTCCATTATGCAATGGGACTAAAATAAATTTTTAGATGAGAAATGGAAAAGTTCTGTAGAAAATATTTTTCTTAATTTGGGAATTAATGATAGTGATAAGGTTTTTATGGATTTTTTTCATCTTTTAAAGCATTCAGATTAATGGTGGCCATTCATTATAAAAATATGGATGCAAAAGAAATAAAAAACATGGTGCAGAAGGATTATAAGGTTCAAATATAAGAAGAAATGTTTTTACATGAAAAAATGTCCTGATACATAGATTCAATTACTTATTATAATATGAATGTAATATGAAAATAATTCAAAGTATGAATCTAAATTTATAATGTTTTCAAGGAATGAATGAGAATGCATACATAATCCAGAGAGAAAAATTTACCATTTTTATAAGATTTATCTAGTCCATCAAAGGAATATAGTCCCCCAAATATTATCATCATATGTTGATATAGTATTATATGATTTATATATAGGTAAAAAATCTACAGGTCTTATATATTTAATGGAAAATAAAATATTAGGAGGACAAAAGAGTTAAAAAATGTATGGGGAATAAGGAAAAGTAAGATCTTCTCACATGTGATAATTATAGAAAATGAACACCCTGGTACATGAATGAAGGTAATGGGAGTATTTTTCATTTATATAGAGAATTTATATCAATATAATTAATTCATTGTAACAAATAAACCTTTAATGTATAATTTTCCAATTGTATGGTGATTAGTAACTATAAAAACAAATTCCCCTTGCATCAAGGGAATATACCTCATAATAATCTTGTAGAACAAGGTAAATATTATGATATTAATATAGGAAAGGTGCAATGATAAAATTTATTTTGTATTTGAATTCATGAATTATATTATAGAATTATTTTTACCAATTTTATTTTAGTTATATAGATCATTAAATGTATAAGGATTCCACTATAGTAGTTGTCTTTAAGGATTTTAAAGCACATATTGAATGAACCGATGAAAAAGAATATTTATTTCGGGATCAATGTTAGTTTTTAGGGTAATCAACACATTTTTGGGAACATTATAGTAATTATATTAAAATTTATTTAGAAAAAGTACAATCCACATGCCGGGTCACAACCCGTCCCATCTTACAATGCGTCGGGGCTTGAACCCACAACTGAAGGATTCCAAGTTGCTCTATTTAATATGTAATTGTTTTTAAATTATACATTTGATAGATAAATACTTATTTAATAGACCAATTTTAAAATTGGATGTTACTATTGATGTTTATTTATTAATGAATAATATTGGATAACTTGTTCTCACCATTTTGGGTTTGGTAAAAATTTAGGGACATTAAAAACTAATTTTTACTCATTAATATATTTTATGTTCTTTTAAAAGTTAGTTTTACTGATTTATGAATAAAGTATCATCTTGTATATTCACTTCATGGAGTATCATATGATGTGTACAAAGATAAACTCACAACTAAAAGATGAAATTATGCATATTAAATAATAATATTTTAAGTATGTATATTTTCTAATGTTCTTAGAGTAGCTAAAAACAAATTCCTTCACTTTGGAAAAATGATCGTGGAATTAACATTATATCTTATTACCTTAATTTCCATCATAGATTTATGGATTTTGGGTTACTACCTCTCTGTTGACCATTTTATTTATTTTGTCCAATAATCTCTATAAATCTCAATATGTATTTATCCTTTTCAACAATGTCTATATTTTAGCATCTCACTAATGTTTTCAAACATGAAATAAATATGTGTGTTATTATGTATGAACTTTTAACTTACATTTTCCTTTTATGAAGATGAAATTTTAAACCCTTTTTTGAGGTGATTTTTCAATAATGGTAAGACCTATGTTGACCAAAATAGAATTCCGAGGGTTCAATTTACAAAATGGTTTGAATGTAACACCCAAATATTTTAAAAGAATAAAATTGTGGTTGATAGCTTATGATTCATTTAACACCATCTTAAACTACCAAAAAATATATTTCTCCAAATTTAATAACTTTGATATCTTGTGATACACACAACCCTAAGTCTAAAAGAATAATAAAATTGTATATTGTAACGACCAAATAGGTATATTGGTGGGTATGAATAGTAAATAAATTTATAAAAATTGCAGTGTATAAACATGAATAAAATAAATTCAACAGTAACCTATTTTTTAAAAATAAAATTTGAATTATTTGAATGGAATGTTTTTTGGAGAAAAATATTTTCTCAGAGGTAGTATCATCACTCTTTCTGCATATAATTTAAAATTAATTTTCACCAATTTTATAAAATTTATATATAAAACAATCTCAGTTTTTTAATTATTTTTTAATAAATAATCTCAGATAATTTTGTTGATAGTTATTAGAAAATATTTATTTTTCAATTAATAGTGAAAAATAAAGGTTTTATTGAAAATTACATTATCTATTTAATAATTTATAAGTCAAATCTAAATTTAATTCATTTTTAATTGAAATTAGTTTAAATATATTATAATTGATATATTTTTCGTAATGTGAATCAATTTCATATTTACTTTTTATGTTGAATATTTAAAAAATGTGATGGTTTCTTATTTGGAAAACATCTTCTTCATCACCTATGCATGTTTAATTTTAAATTGAATTCAGCCTCTTTTGGGAATTGAATTCTGAAAAACGTATTAAATATTATTAATTAGAAAACAATAGTGTATATAATAAGATAAAACTTTTTTAATATATTAAAGAATAAATAAATATAAAAAACTAATTTTTATAGTTAACGTTAAAACGTATTTATTAGGGGGTAAAACTAAAATGATGAAGGTTATAATAGCCCAAATAGTTATATAAATCAAATTTAATGTCCATATTTAAAGAAGTACTACCATAGAATCAATTGTTAGGTATTTATGGGACACATATCAATGAAATTGACCAATATAATAATTTATATAAAGAAAAAGGAAAAATATAACCATTTTTCATTTAAATTTCAAATATGTTTTCACATAGGAAAGAATGAAAAATTTGATTTAATATTGATGTTAATTATGATCATAATGAAATTAATTTCATGAGGTTAATTTATTTAAATTTTTTATTAATTATATAAGTAAATTAAATTCTTTATAAATAACTACACAATAAAAATTTAATTGATAAGAAAAGTGAATGATAAAAAATATTAACAGTTTTATAAATTGAATGAATTATTGTATTTTAAAATTTGTAAAATTATATTACATGATATAAAGGTTTTAAAATATTATAACTTAATTTAACCTTTTTATTGATATTTTTAATTTCAAATGTGAGGAATTGTGTCAAAATTACCATTAATATAATTTTATAATATACAAAATTTTATTAAATGATTTTAAATTATGAAAAATAATATCTACTTCCAAATTTTTTAAGAATGTTTAAATACATAAACCATATTCCATCCCTCGTCCAATGGACTTTTTATAATAATTATAATGATCTATAAATATTAAAAACTTGATTACAATGGTAAAGGGTAAAATAGTGTTTTCCACGTTCTGTGCGCTTTTATTGAAATAAATTTTCCAAAAAATCATTTCTTTATATTATAAATTGGATATCATATATAAACCTATTTCTTAAAAATTAAAAAATTATTTTCAATTATTTATTTTTAAAATGATAAATTACCTTGGTTAAAAATATATTTATCTTATTAAAAAATAATGTTGTAAATGTATGAAAACACTGTAGTTAAGGATCGAAAAGATTAAAAACCTATTTATGTGTGTGTGGTAGAGTTTTTTATTTACCATATCATATATATAATCATTTACTTATAATTTTTCTTGTCACATTTTGTGAGAGAAACTTCTCATTATTGAATATATTATTGTATTTTAAAAAATGTCACTCCACCATAATTAAAAATGAGACATTTCTCACCTCAATTTTCACACATAATAATCTGTTTTTCATGATAAAACCATGAAAAAATTAATCCCAAAAATACTTATTTACATTATATATATTTTTTAATTTTTTAAATACAACCCTAGGATCTTTAATAAGAGATCCAAATAAGGATTCTATTAATTAACCTAATTATATTCACTAAGATATTTATTTTTTGCGCTACTCTTACCACCATAATTAATTTAATAATATTTAAAATACAAAAACACCAATATATATAATATAATCATATGTTATTATGTTTATGGAAAAAATCATATCCATCTCCCCTTCCATCCGATGTAAAAAAACTGAAAATTGTGTGTGTGCACTACTGCCTAACGAACTGATGCAGTTTGTTTTTCTATTACCACATCTCAAGGATGTATATAATAATGGTTTAAATTCATATATATACTAATTTTGAAAAAATATTATTATTTAATTATAATATCACAAATACATTATTACCAATGAACCCATTGGAAAACAATAACATCGCTCATGCGTATATATAGACTACGCCATCTACATAACGATATGAAATGTTATTCATTTTATTAAGAAATAGATTTTACTATGGATATAATTAATTTATATAAATTGAAATTATGATATAATAATATTCCTTGAAGGTAAAATTCTATTTACCTTTCTTACATTCTGTATGTTGGAAATATAGAAATAGTATTCATGTATATATATGACCAACCAACTCCATCAACAGTGTAACAAATTTTCCGATCTCTATATTAAATGGAATAATATAAATAATATAAATAATTATTATATATGTTATTTATATCATTGTTAACATTTTCTTGATGATGCAAACATGATCAATGTAAATGGATGGAAATTACTGAACAAAAACATACATGAAAAACGAAGCAATTATCACATGAAATTGTGATTTTAATATTGAATTGTTAATATATGGGTCATAAGAGACTATAAGTAAATAATATATGGTATGATATTTATGAATATGGTTAATTAATATATTTATAATAAATCTATATTTACGATATAGGGGGTACATAGACATATGATTGAAATCATGCCTAGGTAAGGGATTCTGTATTAATTTCCTTCCATTAGGGAATATTTAAATGTTATACACGTAATTTTTTTATGTAGTATATAATAAATCTTATAAATATAATAACATTAATATATTTGTTCCCAATATAGTTAAATTTTTTCTTGGCTCTATTCTTTAATAGGCCTTACAATTCAAAAGATTACCAAAACGTTAAGGGATTCTTATCTCACTTTTACTTCTATGAGACATATTCCATATTTACCAATTATTTATGTTGTGTAGTTTATATTATTACACATTTAATATTTTATAGAATTAATTAATTTATCTTCTTGTATTTAAAGTTTCATTCGAAATTATTTCGTTCACGGGGCTTAGGATTTTAAAGATACCAATGCCATAAGGGTTTTTGATACAATCTCATTGCTTATCAATGTTGTTCCCAATTATGTTTCCAATGAATAAATATTGTGATATATATTGCAATAAACTCATCAATTCGCATCTACTATTTTCAATCATGAACGTGTCAAGAAGTAGTACCATTTTTCTCCATTTGATACTTAAAAATTATTTATATTTTTATATAAAATATGACTTCATTTCACTCATAAGTAAAAAACATTATTTATTATAAAACCATTTTTTCTAAAAGAAATGTATTTATTTTTATTATGTATATAATTTATTAAATAAATGATTACCCAATATTGGATTTATTTTTTCAAAAAAAAAGTAAGAATTATTCCTAAAATTTTCTAAACTAGGTACTTTTTTATTTTATCATAATAAAATGTGATAAAAAAATAATTTTTATCACACTAATATAGAAATTATATTCTCACTATCATTACCAAACAATTATTTAAATATTCCTTTTCAATTTTTTGAATTTAATTTTTAAGAAAGTTTTATTCTCAAATTTCTAGAATTTCATTAGTTTTAAAATTGTTTTTCATTGTGAAATGGAAATTTCCTCAATAATGATTATAATGGTCTCTTTATGTATCTTATATCCATCAATTTAAATAACTATTTTTAAAATTATTCAAAACTATGGATATTTTGTAATGTGTCCATCATTATTATTTTTTTAGTAGGTTTACTATCAGTTTGTCTAGGGATGTACTATTTTGATTCCATTCTTGTTACCCATAATGGTTTATGATAATGTTTATTGATGATGATAATTATTTACATTTGGAATGATAGTTTTTAAAAAATAATATTTATAATGATTAAGTTCCACCCCTTATATATGAGGAATGTATTGGATATAATAACTGATGGGTAAGGCCCACTATATCCCCATGATGCATAGAAAGGTTTAATAAGACAAACTAGAATGGGATTTAGCCAAGGTAGTACAAATTTATGTTGTTTTCTTTTCAAAATTACCTGATACTATATATTATTACATATAAAAAGGCCTCAATAAAATGTTTTTAAATTTCTAAAATTATGCATTCTATCATTATAAATTCAGTTATTGATGTCCATGTGATATTTTTATGATATCCATGTATGATTTTCTAGATCCTGTGATTATTTATATGGAAGTATTTTATAATCATTTATTAATTCAATATTATTATCAGTGTTCAATTTATTGATTAAATTTATTTTTTTAGTTTTTTTACCATTCATTATTGATTATGACTTACATATTCATAATAAATTCCCCTATAAACATATATTTATTGGGAATTAGAACTCATCCCTTATGTTTCTTTTCCTTAGTATTCCAGGAAATGATTTATGATTTATATTGAAGGAGATGATAATGGTAATATATATGATAATAAAAGAAATTATTTTTTGTTTTATTCTTTAAAATATTTTTAAATTCATGTATGTATATAGTTTACCAAGAATAATAAGCTATTTAGTAATTTGGGATTTGATCACTTATATCTACTTACAGTGTAATAAAGTGGAAACTGAATATGGAATATTGTAGTCAGGTTCTATACCCCAACATCTTGAGTGCACCATGTACTCTATTATATTAATTGATCTAATAATAGACTATTGATATTTAATCCATTTGGAGAATGAAATCATACAGTATTATAACAACCACAATGAGTCCACATGATTAGTTATCCCCTCCTCGAGAAAAGTCATTCAACTAAGGGAAGTGAGTGATTTCATGATCCCTTTCAGTATAATTATATATTACTATAGGTTTTCATTAGGGTTAGTTGGAATATTCAATACTTAAATAAGGGATAAGTCTAGAGAGGAATAAAATGAACTTTTGCTTAATGAAAATGATGCTATAGTGGAAACAAACATACTGTAGACCAATTAATACTAAGATCTATTGGTTCATAAACCTAAACATCTTTTAACTATCCATTCCATAATCTATTTGATGTATAACCTTGGAATGTAAAACCTAGAGTTGGTGGTTATAGAATTTGTACATAACATCGACCATGTCTTGAAGCTTCTATAAATTGTATGTCAATCCCATCTCCTTGAGGATGACCTAAACCACCCCTGGGAGTTCCCTAGTAATTTAATATCCTCTAATAGTGTAGTTTGTCCATTGTTTTACTCTTTATACTCAAAAATAGTTCATATTGTACCGATGTATTTGACCACAACAATATTAAGAAAGAAAATTACATTCTCCCAATTTACTAGATCACCTTTATAAACTTTTAATCATTGATCCGGTAACATCCCAAGTATTTTTAAGAATAATAAATTTTAATATTTATTAATATTTGTGATTTTAATTTTAATTTTACTTTAAAGGGGATGATATGTACGATCGCTTACCAGATACGCAATATTGGGTGTCTTTTAAATCATTCGTTGCATACTAATAATATAATATTATTATTATAAATTGTAGTTATTTTATAGCCATTTTATTGGCGGTAATGAATAGAAAAAAATACCATATGATTATACTTTTTTGTTAAATGTTTTTACATTTATCCAATGAATGTTAGGGGCTTAAAATATGAATGAATCTAGATTTACACATAAATACTCTAATATTTACTAAATGGTCGACTTACCACCTTGTGATCGAGAACCCTCATTTAATATTGTTTTTGTAATTTGTATAAGTTATATTGACAAAATGAAAATTCTCATTATATTTGGGACATCAAAATTGAATTTGTGTAATTTTTTGTGGTATTTTTCTGATAATGTTCATTTTTTAATGAAGAGTGAAAATACTGTATTTTTATTCAAAAGGGCATTTTAATATAATATATTTATATAGTTATATTATATTTTTAGTTGGTTATAAAGTGTAATAAGAATATATTTTTTCCATTTAATCCAATTTTGGCCATTGTAATTAATTTCACTTTGAAATTGGACATAGACAAGTATTGGTATACTAGATATATATGATGTATATAATATCTAAATCATGAATATCATTCTGGAGATAATGGACTATTGAACACATAGACAAAATGAAATTATAAGGTTTTCATTTTTGACTCAAGTAAAAAATATCAACAGAACAACCATTATTAACATAATTGATTACATAATGTTTATAACATGGTAATAAGTGATATAAAGAGAATAATAAACTAGAAAAAGGAACTTAAGAAGATGAAATTAACTTTAGTTTATTATTAAAGAGATTAAAGAATGAACGGGTCACGTCGGACACGAGGTAAGGGACTTAATCTCAATCTCCTTTCATTGAGGCATATTTTGTTTTATACAAGACATTCTTTTATACGGTGTATAAATCCTTTTTCTTTTCATTTCATTCATAGAGAATATTTTTATATGAAGTGTTTTACTAAACGACAAAATGGAATGTTTTTTTAACGTAAGCTGTGAAAACTACATTTTTCTGCCGCAGTGAGTATTATATGACCTTTGGATTCCATAATAGGCTGTAGTGTTTTTTAAAAGAAAAATAAATACCATATACCTTTAACATATTTTGGTATTGAAAATGGGTTTGATAATGGATTTTTTATGTTAATATATTTAAATGATATATTGTGATTGAAATGTGGAAATTTCATCTTTCCATTATTTGTTTATGTGTTATGAATATCTTATGGTTCTTGGGTATTATTTACATATACGGGTGGTTCCATGATAAAACTATGGTGGGTGAGCCCGAGATAGCTCCCCAATGCATTGGGTAACATGACGGAGGTAAACCTGAATGTTTCTACTAAGAGATTTAATGAATATACTGTGATGGGTATTCCAACATAACCCATATTTAGCTGTGATAGATACAATGTATGTATGATATGAATGTTATAAGTACCTTTATGATTTTTGTTTACTATGTGTTATTCATAAATCTTATGTTTTCATGAGGTAAGTAAAAGATTTTATGTTTTGTATGTATTGATGGAATAATGATTTCTTTTTTATTTTATAACCCTTACTAATATATTTATGCTCATCCCATTTTTTTAAATGTTTTTTACAGGACTTAAAGTTGAATAGAGTCAATGATGGGATCATTGAAAATTCTTGCTGTCTAAAACATGGGAATATACATGAATCTTTTTTTGAGGAGTTTTTATTTTATGAAAAAATGGATACTGAGTAGAATTTTCTACACACAATATTCATGTTGTTATGTAAATTTTATGACCAAATTCTCTAAAATTATAAACCTAGAAAGATCCTCAATATGAATAACCAATTTGAATCACGAATATGTAATGTTTAAGGCCGATTCCATATAGTTGGTATCAGAGGTCAGTTTAGACAACTTTTGGAGTTAGAATAATGTTAAATTAATATCCATAAATTATTTCTAGATTATGTTATGATTGAAATGATATAGAATTTATAGATTACCATGTTACTTCGACTAAGATATTTCTATGTTCAAAATGGTTTTTCGAAGAGGAAACTAGGCATCAATGTTGGGATGATATTAGTAAGAAGACAACCTTCCAAATCAGCAACCTGAGATTATCGGAATTGGAACTAAGCAGTTTGATGCAGTGATGGCATATTTGACTCTGTCTATAAACTGTGGTGGTATCCATGCGTGAGATCAGCAAGATCAACTAAAGAGAAACATATTAGTAGTGGAGCATTTTATGAGGCAACATTCCCCATCATTCAGAGCATCATCTGACCCTGTACTAGCAGAAGGGTGGATTAAAGCACTAGAAATTTTTTTATGTCATGGGGTGCTTAGAACATTAAAAGGTTAGTCTTTCTATTTACCATTTTGAAGGAGAAACTATCCAGTGGTGGTTGATAGTGAAAAATATCAGTGATACTGAGGAGATAGATGCTCTTGATTGGGATGATTTCAAAGGTATGTTTCTTGAGAAATCCTTTCCTATGGTGGTTCGTCTTATAATGGAAAAACAATTCCTAGAATTGAGACATGAGGATGACTCAATGGTTGATTATGAAGAAAAATTCACTCGACTAACAAGGAATGCTCCAAATTTCAAATGAGATCTTGATAGTAAAATCAATTATTTTACTCAGAATTAAATCCAAATTATCGAAGGGCTTTATCATCTCATGGGTTCAAAATATATGAAAAACTTGTTCATTTTGTGGAGATGGTGGAAATGGAGTTTGCTGAAGATCAGGTGTTCTTGAAAAAACAACAGAATAAGTGATCTAGGTGGAAGACCAAAGGGAAGAACTCTTAAAAATGTCTGTCGGAAAGAAACGTAAGTTCATAGTTTGTGAAAATGGTGGTAAATAGAATACATGGGAATATCTTTTGAATTCTGGTAAGTTATACTAATGTGGTAAGATGGGACATAAGGCTAAAAATTGCAGTAAAAGAGATCAGGTTATTAGTAAGAAAAAATACAATTTACAGTGAGTAAAATGTTTTAAGTTCAATGAAATGGTTCATTATGAAAATGAGTGTCCAATGAAGAAATCAACTCTGGGAAAGAAACAAGAATACAAGCAGAAGGGTGTGGTGAATTTGTTTATAACTAATTCAGAAGATGTTGGGTCATCCAATGAAGTAGTATCAGGTACATTGTTTTTTTTTCTGATTATTATAATGTGATTTTTGATTTAGGGTATACACATTCATTAATTTCTAAGAAGTATTCTAGTAAATTGGAAATTCCATCTTAAGATATGAATATTTAACATATGGTAAAAACACCGAGGGGAAATGTTGATACAAAAAGAAATTAAATGAACCTTCCTATACTTATATGCGAGAAGAATCTACCTGAAAACCTTATTGTTTTGCCTCTAGTAAATTTTGATGTTATTTTGGGTATGGATTTGATTTCGATTTATCGTGCTATTATTGACAACAGAGCTAATGAGGTTAATTTTCTGAAATATTTTCAATTTGTGTACAAGAAATAACCCATGATTTTGATAACATATCAGGAAGCTGAGAAACTAGTAAATGATGCAAATGAATATTACATTTCAAATATTGATGAAAATAAAAGAGGTGTTGAGATTAATGATGTGATAGTTGTAAATGAGTACCTTGATGTTTTTCCTGATGAGTTTCCTAGTATTATACCTGATCGGAAAGTTGAATTTTCTATTGACATAGTTACAGATGCTAAGCCAATTTCAAAACCCCCTTATCGAATATCTCAAGTTGAAGTTTTAGAGGTAAAGAAGAAATTGAAGGAGCTATTAGATAAAGGTTTCATTCGACCAAGAACATCACCATGGGGTGCTTCTATCTTGTTTGTTAAAAACAAAGATGGTTCAATGGGACTTTAAATTGATTATATGGCAATGAATAACATCAATGTTAAGAACTAGTATCTTTTTCCTCATATCGATGATTTGTTTGATCAGCTCCATGGAGATCAGTATTTTTCAAAGATATATTTGAGTACGGGGAACCATCAGTTGAATCTAAATTAAACATACATTCCAAATACTGAATTTCATACTATATATGCCCACAATGAATGTTTAGTTATGCCTTTCGGTTTAACCAATGCACCTGCTGTATTCATGGATCTTATGAATAGAATCTTATGTGAGTTATTGGATAAGTTTGTGGTTGTGTTCATTGATGATATTTTGGTCTGTTTAAAATGTAAATAAGAACATAAATTTCATTTAAGGGTTGACTTTAAAACCTTGAAAGAAAAGAAAATGTTTTTAAAATTCAGAAAGTCTGAGTTTTGGGTACAACAAATTTCATTCCATGGTCTCATAGTTTCAAAAAATGGTATAACAGTTGATCCTTCTAAAAACAGTTGTTAAAGAATGGCCAAGACCCACAAATATAATAGATATATGTAGTTTTCTTGGTTTAGCAGGTTATTACCAGAGGATTGTTGAGAATTTTGAATGGTTATCTATTCCAATGTCTATGTTAATTAGAAATAGAGTTAAGCTCTATTGGACAAAAGAATGTGATGATTGTTTTTAGGAATTGAAAAAATGATTGGAGAATGATATAGTTTTGGTACTACCTTCTAGATATGGTGAGTTTGTTATTTAAAGTGATGCCTCATTGAAAGGAATTGGATGTGTCCTTATGTAGAATGATCAGTTAATTTATTTTGCTTCTCATTAGTTGAAACCTCATGAGTTAAATTACCCTACACATGATTTGAAATTAGGTGATGTTGTTTTTGGCTTTAAAAATTTGGAGGCATCATTTATATATATTAAAATGAGAAATATATATTGACCAAAAAAGGTTTATGTATATATTCACTAAGAAAGAATTGAACATGAGATAGAGGATATGGTTGGATTTAATCAAGGATTATGATTATATGATTTATTACCATCTAGGAAAGGAAAATAATGTAGCTGATGCTTTGAGTCAAAAATGTAATGCTTCATTTACCATGATACGTTAGGAATAGATGCTTTGGTTTTTTATTTTATGAACATTGGAATAGAAGTTGTTAGTACAAGAAATTATTTAGTTTTGTTTCAGGTGTCAGTGAAATCATCTCTATCAGACATAATTAAGCAAGCGCAGAAAGAAGACAGTGAGTTGTAGAAAAAAGTAGAGTTGGTTTAGAAGGGTATGTTTCCTGATATTGACATTGATAATGATCGTTTTTTGAGGTTTGAAAAAATATTATTCATGCATTTTGATTCATAGTTGAATAATGAGTTGTTATGTGAAGATTGTAGTTCCCCATTTTTAGTTCATCCTGGAAGTACTAATATGTACAGATATCTTCTGGAGTATTTCTGGTGGGATGGAATGAAAAGAGATATTACAAATTTTACTGTGAAGTGTTTGACATGTTCGAAGGTTAAAGCAGAGATACATTTATCAAAAGTGAAGATGCATTATTTACCTATTCTAGAGTGGAAATGGGAATATATATCCATGGAATTCGTTGTGGGATTAACAAATACATCTTAAGGAAATAATGAAATCTGGGTTATTGTTGATCATTTAACTAAATCTGCTCATTTATTTCTTATTCAATATACTTTGTCTCTAGATCAACATTATCAATTGTATGTTGAAGAGATAGTCAGGTTGGATGGAGTTCCCCTTTAAATTGTATCTGATTGCGATCCCATAATTACTTATAACTTTTGGAAAGGCCTTCAAAAGTTGTTGGGTACTGAATTAAATTTTAGTACAACTTTTGATCCTCAATTAGATGGTCTTCCAGAATGATCAATTAAGACCTTGGAGAATATGTTACATGCTTTTCTCCTAGATTACCAGGGAAGTTGGGACCGAAATCTTTATTTGGATGAATTTTCTTATAATAAAAGTTCTCATTCTAGTATACAGATGTCTCCATTTGAGTCATTATACGGAAAGCATTGTATAACTCTAGCATTTTGGGATGACCTAGGTGACAGGAAGATAATGGGTCCAGAATTGGTAGAAGAGATGGCAGAAAAGGTTCATTTTATTTAGAAGAACATGAGAAAATCTCAGAGTAGGAAGAAAAGTTATGCGGATAACTGGATGAAGGACCTCTATTTCGAGGTAGGTGATCATGTCTTTCTAAAAGTTTCTCCATGGAAAAGTGTAATGCTTTTTGGTATGAAGGGAAAATTGATTCCTCGGTTCATTGGAGCTTATAAAATCCTAGTGAAAGTTAGAGTAGTTGCGTATAGAGTGGTTTTACCTCAATGTTTATCCCAGGTACACAATGTTTTTCATGTTTCATTGTTGAGAAAGTATATGATATATCTATCTCATGTTTTGAGCCCAGAGGTTGTTCAGTTGTAAGATAATATCTCTTATCAGGAACAACTACTCCAGATTCTTGACCACATAAAGCAAGTGTTGCAGAATGTGGTAATTCACCATGTAAAGGTTTTGTGGAAAACCCATATGTTTGAAGAAGCAATGGGGGAATTCTTAAAATGCTAGGAGGGGTAAATACCCCCATTTATTTGATAAGTGAAAAAATTGCGAGGACACAATTCCCAAAAGGGGGGATAGATGTAACATCCCATGTAATTTAAAAAATAACATATTTTCATATTTATTAGTATTTTTGAATTAAATATTAATTTTACTTTAAACGAGACGCTATGTTCGATGGCTTAACTGATACACAATAATAGGTTTTTTTTGAAATCATATGTTGCACACTAATAATATAATATTATTATTTTAAATGGTATTTAACACCTAGCCATTGTATTGGTGGGAAGGAATATAAATAACTACAATATGATTATATATGTTTTATAAATTTTCTTACATTTATCGAATAAAATTTAGGGGTTTAAAATATGAATGAATCTAATTTTAAGCATAAATACTCAAAAATTCAATAAAAGGTCAATTTACCACCTTTTTATGGAGAACCCTTTTTAAATCCAGTTTTGGTCATTTTTAAATGTTCTATTTGACAAAATAAAATTCTTCTTTAGATTCGGGACATCAAAATTTACATCGGGTAAATTTTTGGTATTTTTCGAACAATGTTCATTTTTATTGAATAGTGAAAAATATTGTATTTTAATTCAAAAGTGAATTTAAATCTAATTTATTTATATGGTTATATAATCTATTTAATTGGTTTTAATGTGTAATTTGTATCACCCTGACCCCAGTTACCCAGAGTCAGTGCATTATTACATAACATTGGCATGATTACAAGGAATCAAATCCCGAAGGACCGATCGATTTAGCAGTCTTGGAAAATAGATTACATAAATGAATGTAACATTACACTTTATAACACACAACAAAACATAAATAATCTTTATTAATTCCATTAATCCCTTAGCTTAACCCTGAATATCAATCACAATACACTTCTTTGAATCCTGGTAAAAATAAAACATAGAAAGGGGTGAGCTCAAACACTCAGTAAGGGTTAGCAATACAACGGAATATAACATAAATACTAAGCATGGTGAATAATTGAAAACACATGCCTTTACCAATAATATACATGAATACATTAATGGCAGGAATATTATCTGAGTAAATAATGCCATAATAAAACATATACATGGGTATTCTACTAGTCGAATGACCACATGAACCATGAATATTATTTCTTTAATGAGGGAATGTATAATGCCAGACATTCTGAAACATTTTGTCAAGCCTCGGCCAAGATATATAAAAATTATTAAGGCCTAGGCCAAAACCATATATCAAATTAGGAAAGGGCCTCAGCCAATTCCACTTCTAGTTGTCTCATGAGACCAACTGATGCATCGAGGAGCTATAGCGGGCTCCACCCGTCACTTACTAAGTCCAATACTCTCCTCATATGAAAAGGTTTAAACATATCATAAAAATTCATATTAAAACTAGCATACGAAATGTCAATAATTTAACCATAAACCATGAATGGTATAAAAATAGCACATCCATAGTCAAACATATCACAAAACCTTCAATACGATATGGAAGTTTTGTATAATAAATCAATTTCAAACAAACTTAAAATCCATCAAAGGATGTTGACATAGATAAAATCAAAACCCTTTCTAGAGATATACCTCTTTATATTTTGAAAACATTAAAGAGTCACATAATTATAAAGGAAATATTTATTTTGAAAATATTTTTATAAGATTTTAATGGAATATTTGATTATTTTATAATGACAGAAAATAACTACACCCACCAAATAAGTTAAAAAAACATTCTTACCTTAAATTTGTCGAAAAGGTCAAAAAATTACCTTGTTTGGAAAACGAAAGAAAGATTCCTTTCAAAACACATATGGGTATAAATGAATTTAACCCATTTTCTATTAAATAGTAAAAATATTTTGAAATACATTTTTAAGAAACATGGATGTGGATGATAAAGAGGTCCCAGTAGATAATTACGTATAAAAAACCTCGGATAATGAAGAGATTGTGAAATAAACTCTTACCCTATACCTTTCCTTAGTCTAAGGTAGTTTAAACTCTTATATAATGTTGCAATAATTTTTGTTAAATTATACAAGAATCATATAGATTAATATGATATCATATATGATCTTTTAACATTGCTTTGTTAATAATATCTTAGTATTATCGTTGTTTCGGGTGTTAAAGGATTCGTTTTTCTTTATATTATTTATTATGTGAGTCATATATTTAATGTATGGGATGTATATTATTCATATCCAGAATTATACAATGTATTTAATCATTATTTTTAACCATCAAATGAAAATTAGTCTTGATTAGATACGATGGAGAATGAATCTCATCGCGTTCGTGGAGACGGAAATCTGTACGTACACACGAACGATAATATCATTCTTTTGATATTAAAATAATATATCATTGGATATTTTATCATATATACAGAATAAATATCATGTTATAAGAATTATTTACATCAATTAAACATCATTATCATACCCATCCAAATAATAATGTTTTGAATAATAATTGCACCACGACGTGGAGACTGTAAGCTTTACATACGCACGTATGGTGACATGTCATTCAAAGGATGGATAGAAGAATAAATATGGTTGTAACATATTTATAATAACATCAATGTATATAGAAGATACTAGATTTAGTTTTTTATAATGAAAATAACAAAGAAATTAGAAGTGGAAGAAGAAAGGAACTTGAAAGAGGGTGGTGAAAACATTACCTCTTCTTCAGGTTATTCATTTTGATTTGACCAAAAGGGATCCTTAGGTTGTATCTATGATCAAAATAAGGACTCTAGATTGAATTTAGTGATGTTGAGAGAATATTTGGGCAGGGGTTGGCTGATCCAAAAGGCTTTTAAGTATGAATAATTGGTTAGAATTGGTGTCCTTTTATAAGGGGGAGGAGGGGCTCATTAGAAAAAACTTAAAGTATTATTTTACAATAAATTCATATTCAGTTTCTAATGGATAAAAACTAGATTATTTAAAGTATAAGGTGGGTATGTAACTTAAAAAACCCAGAAAATTGGTTTTAGAAAAGTTTGGTCATTATATTACCCTTATCTTTTAGATTTAACTCTTAGTTAATTAGTTTGACATTTAGCATGTCTCTTTGTATTTTTATATTATATAGTTAATAAACATACTATATACATCCAAGTGACCCCCAAGTGGTCCATTAATGATAAAACTATAATTATATAAGTCATTTTGATGAACCTTAGATTTTTAGGACTACAATATCAATTAATAATATAATATTTGTTTTAAAAACTCATCTATATAAATTTTGACAATATTTAATAATTGAATTTTGTTAAAGTCATAACAACTTTATTAATTCGAACCCAATTCACTTAAGAAATACTAAGATGTAATATTAACCAATAAAATTCGTGTATGGCATCAAAACTTTCATATTATATTTATTTTAACATTTATAATACTAATAATTTTATTCTTTCATTAATAAGTAAAATACTGCATCATTATGGTGTCAAAAATAAATTTATTTATTCAATGTCTATAAATTATAAATAAAATACCATTATGTAGGAAATATTTTTATATTTATAATTAATTTTTATAGTTGAAAATGTAACATATATAACCCAATATAAAAATTATTTTTCTAAAAGATATATGGGTAAGTCATTTCTGTATTTACTTTAACTTAATTAATATAAAGTGTCATTATCACTTACAAGTGGATCCATGGGGTCCCCAAAATCGGCCCAAATATGCCCATGGTCGGACTTGTATCAACCAAGAGGGTTAGTACACGTTTTATGGTAATATATTATTATTATAATATTAATTTTCTACGCTTATTTACCAGATTAACCCTTTAACCATGATAAATAAAATATTTACCGATATAATTATTCAGACTGTCTAAAAATAAGAGTTACATATTTACACAATTTGGAAATCCTGATTACAAATATGAAATCAATTTTTCCAAATTCAAAACAGAGAAGTGGTAGAAATTAATTTAAATTTAATTCATGTTGTCAAAACAAAAAGCGTGGTTTTAAGAAATAATAGCTATTAAAAGATTGACACTTGTTTATGTCTGGTTTAAATGTGAAATTATGTCCAATGACCAAAATTTTATTAAATGGTAAAAATATAATCTAATTATACTTTAAAATCACATAAAATTATAATTTATCAGTTTCAATTATTTCTATTAAAAAATTTGTTTTTAAATAAAATTTAGTAATTTTCACTATTCATCAAAATATGAAAGTTTTCAGAAATGTACCAAAATTTCACCCTAAGCTAATTTAGATATTCCGAAACCTAAAATGAAGTCCATTTTGAATGATAAAATGTATTAATGTTCTAAAAGTGGGTATTACTATCCATAACGGCTAGTTTATTGGTTGTGGTGTTTTAGAACTCAATGTTGCGTAAATAAAATGCTACTGTATTATTCAAAGAGAAGCATACCATGGATGATTGGGGTATTACATTCTATCCTCCTTCAATAAATTACATCATTGCAATTTGAATTTTTTTTTCGAATATAAAAGGTTGAAAATAGAAAATACCATTGGGAAAACCCATATCAGAAATTAGGTTAATAAAATTCAGTCTTAATAAGAGGAAAAGGAAAATGAAAGGGTCACCACCAACGTATGATCTCAATTAAGAGAAAATTGGTGGAAATTAGATACATATAATTGGGGGAAAATTTAAATATTTATAGGTAGTGATTGAGCTCATCAATCACAAACAAGTCTAAAATTGAGGGCCTTAAATTTAACAATCTTTGATGATTTAAAATACCATCGGTTCAACAAATCATATGGTATTTGGATAAAACATTTTTGTTTTTAAGATCCCTTCACAAAAGTATAAGAGGTAATTTATTCATAGAATAAGAGAAGAATAAAAATATATACATGACAATAGAGTCCCATCCTTTAACTAATTTCTACCACAAACTCAAATTTCACTATAAAAGATAGTAGAACATAAAATTAATATTCTATTTATCCTATTAGTATATGGTTCAAAAACAAAATTAATTTATAATTCATCTACCAATTTTTTTTAGAAAACACTACATTATTAAATCCAGGACATCATGTGGGCCAATGGTAGGTGATACACCCTTGTCGCGCTTCGGTTGTGGGTTCACGTCTCGTGGTTTTTCCGGATGCGACGGGTTGTCTCCTGACCTCCAGGTAGTCCTTTTTTTGGAAATCCAAAAATAACCTTAACAATAGTATCCAATTTCAAACATAATACATTCCAGCCTTTAGAATTATCCAAAATACTAATATCCAAACTCTCAAACCAAAATTTATAAGAAAGTTAAACATAATGAGGACCCTTTTTTCAGGTAATAACATGTGAACACCTTCATCATGTATTCTTTTACAACACCACAACATTTTGAATTACCAGAATCAACCATCTCTTATTTCAAAATCACTAGTTCATTGTCAAAACCATATTAAAGACTACCTTTCCTTCAACCATGTATTTTCTAAAAAGTATAGCTTACTATTAAGTCACTTTTTTTAGAACCATATAATCTCAAATCCTCAATAAAACAGTACTATAGTACAATCCTTATATATATCACATTATTCTTATAATCAGAATATAGTTATTGAATCCAAAAACACAAATACAATAGTTATTCAACTTCAAATATAGTAACAACACAAGCTTGGACTTGATCCCTTGGCCTTTTCTGTGGTTAGTTTCCTTGGTGCTTAGGATATTCATTTGCATATTTCCCCATTTCTCTCCAATTATAGAATTCAACATTGACATCAACTTTCTTTCCCTTGCAATCATGAGCTTGGTGGCCTATTTCACCACACTTGTAAAAGACTCCAATTTCTTTTAGGAAAGTTCTACGGTGTTTCTTCCCACAATTATCACATTATGGAAAATTCTTCTTTCCCCTTTTCCCACTACCCGTCTCTTGCTCCACCATTCTCTTCTTCTCTTGATTTACTTTATTGTCATATGATCTTGAGAATTTCTTTTTCTGTCTTGATAGTGCATGAGACAATATCTTCGTATGACGAGAAAGATTGTGATACTAAAGCTCGACGAAGAAATGGTTTAACCCATCAAAAGAGAAATCAATCTTACTTCATGGGTGACATATATAATATGCAGCATGCCTTGCTATCCTTGTAAATTATCCTCATACTTTGCAACATTTTCATCCTCCTTTTGCCTCAAACTGATAAATTTTCTTTCCATATCCGATCGATGGTCATAGGGAAAGTATTTTTCTAAGAAAATCTCTTTAAACTCCCTCAATTCCATACTTGATACTTCTTCATCCTACTTTGTGTTTTGAATAAATGACCACCATTGATCAGCATCTCCAGTGAGGTGATAAAATACCATGACAACTTTTTCCATTTCACTACTCTGCAAAGCCTGAAATATTTTCTCTAGGGAACTTATCCATTGCTCAGCTACCAGTAGATTTGTATTCCCATTTGATGTTGGTTGTTGTTGTAACACCCCACCCCAACCTCATTGGCATGAGGAGGCGGAGAGGCTTACTTGGCCTTAAGCGACATTCCCAAGGTGCCAAAGGCTGGCAATAAATACCGAGGCCTTCAAGAGAAATGTTGGGAATGATTTTTCCTAAAGAGGATAACCCAACCAACCAACAACCAACAACTATAATGTTTGGATTTTTAAACAACCAACCATTCCATAAAAACCCAAAATTCTTAAAACCGAAAATTTCCAAAACATTAGAGTACAACGGAAAATAAAAGACAACCACGACAATTCGTGACACCACCACAGCTCCACTCCAGCTCCAAACTCCAGGCACCACCAACCATCACGAGGCACTACTTTAAGATGGAGATGCCTTACCTTTGCCTGTGTCCCGGTATACTACTTCTGCAAATACACCAAAGTTACAAAGCAGGGGGAGAGTAAAATTACTTAGTAGGATTTCCCCAAATGACTTCCCTACACACACCACTAGGATAAACCGTTAGCAAATTTATATAAACCATTTTATATAAAACAATCCCATTTTCCATCTTATTACAAAATCCAGACATGCCACACAATGGAAAGCCACAAAAATCAAGCCACACGCTGGTTACCATGTTCATATTTCACTAACAAGCCCCATCCATAGACATCACATAATCAAGAAATCAACCAACAATGGGAGTACTTTCTTGGGCAACCCGTTCACAACCCAACAAGTGGTACTTTCTCAGCCACTTGCCCTGATGGTGGCCCTTCGGACCATTATCCATCCATCTTCCTGATTATAGTGGCACTTTCTTGACCACTCCACAACATCACAATACATTCCAATACAACATCCCATCCATATCCACACAAGCACACGCGACACAAGATCACACATTATTGAAAATACCATCAGATGTCATTATCATGCTCAAGTTCGTTGCCATTTTAAAATCAACATTTTAAAATCATCCAATTGAATCCATTTCCAACAAAACCCATTTTTCCCCAAAAATCCCAATTTCATGCCAAATACCCCCAATTTCACACCCATCAATTTTCCAACAAATTTTCCACATGATTTACCAATTAAATTTCAAGCACAAAATTTAATTGTAACTGCACCACACAATTCCACCAAGTTGAGTCGAGAGAGAAGCCACCTACCTTTTAGGGTTTGACAAAATCGACCTTTCACCCAAACACACCTCAATCTAGTAGAACGCCTCCTCGAAAATTACTTAGAAAACCCTTCCTAACATCAATGGGCCCAAACGTTAGCTTCTTAGGGAAAAAACCTATATCTACACACAACACGTGTAGATCATGAAAATCAAGAAGGAGGGAAGAGCATATCAAGTGGAAAACACAAAGGAACCACGGGAGAAGACTTACCTGGAAGAAATTGCCTTCAAACCCTCTCGAAGCTTCTTAAAACCCCTTCCAAAATAAGTGGGAGAGCCCTTCAATCCCCAGAGAACCGAAAATACAGAGTGAGGCTCGAGTGGAAGGAAGAGTGGAGTGTTTTAGGTCAAGCCCGAGGGAGCCCAGACTTAAAAATCCAACATTAAGTGGCCGCACAGTTAGCCCACATGGATTGGAAAACCGTGCGCTAACCGTGCGCACACCAATACCTTGAGAGAAGGTGCCCACACGGTTTCCTAGAACGGTTTGGAAAACTGTGTGCAGGCCGTGCGTAGCCTACTGCCTCTCCCTTCACGGTTTCCTGGAGCATCGACACGGTTTACACTAATCGTGTTCCAACAGTGCGCCCCTTTAAAAGCCTCCAAACTCATCCAAATACATTCCAAACTCTCTGGAAATTTTCCCAACTCATCCCATGCTCATAAAATCATAAAAAAAATATAAAAAATGGATACATAACTCAAACCAGGGGTGATACATTCTCGCCACCATTGGACTTTCCGTCCTCGGATAGTAGTGACCCCGCCCTTTGCGAAAAGAGTTCGGGACACTGCTCGACCACTTCTTTCTTCTGTTCCCAAGTTTCTTCCTGGATCTGGACATATTTCCACAAAACTGGAACTAGACTGATTCTTTTACCAGACAAGACTTTCTCTTGCGTATCCACAACCCGTACTGGCCAACCATCAAAGTCTCACCTGTTTCCACCAAACATAGTGGAGAATGACACGGCCGCCCATACAATGCTTCAAATGGAGCCATCTGTATAGATGCTTGATAACTTGTTATTATATGAGAATTTAACCAAGGACAGGTGCTCCTTCCATGAGCAACCAAAATCCATCAGACAAGCTCGCAAGATAACTTACATGGTTTGTATCATCCTCTCGGATTGTCCATCCATCTGAGGGTGATATGTCATACTCATGTTTAACTTTGTTCCCAGGGCTTGCTGCAATGATTTCAAAAAATGGGATGTAAACCTCAGATCTCTATCTGATACGATCGAAACTAGAACACCATGCCTCTTTACCACCTCCCAAACATAGATTTTGGACAGATCCTCTACCATATGAGATTCACGAATTAGAATGAAATGGGCTGACTTCATTAGCTGATCCACTATCACCCAAATGGCATTGTGATTTCTGACCGTTCTTGGGAGACCAGTGAGAAAATCCATCGCTATCTGCTTCCACTTCCAAACAGGGATAGGTAAAGACTGAAACATTCCCGTTGGCCTCTAGTGCTCTGCCTTAACCTACTGGCAAGTCAAGCATTGTGAAATGAACTCAGTCAATCTTCTTTTCATTCCAGCCCACCAGAACTGTGTTTTCAATTCCTTATACATCTTCTAAATTCCAGGTTGAATAGCCCATCTCGAATGATGGTATGCCCCGAGAAGATCCTCCTAACAAGCCACTGTCACAACTATCCAATTCCAGAAACATGAAAATGATTCTTTATTCAGTTTCCAACCCTCAATGGTCTCCCCACCATTGAGTCTCGAACCCATGGTCACACTTTCAGGATCAGATATCTATGCCTCTCTAACCAGGAAAACCAAGTAAGGAATCAAGGAAACTGGAAAGAAGACCACTTTATCACCTTGGTCCTCACCTTCTAGCCACATGTCAGCTATCACTGACATCAACTTCCACTGGTCTGATGCATATTTCACCACTTGAGTATATGATTTCTTACTTAATGCATCCTCCACTGAATTTCCCTTACCTGATGTGTACATTAAGTCACAATCAAATATCTGGAGATATTCCATCCATCTCCTTTGCCTCTTTTTCAGATCCCTTTGTGATAAAATGTGCTTCAAACTCTTATGTTCCGTGTAGACTGTGAATTTCTCACCAAAGAGATAATGGCACCTCATTTTCAAAGCATAGACCACTACTGCCAACTCCAAATCATGAGTTGGGTAGTTCTAATCTTACAACGTCAACTACCGTGAGCTATACGCAACTACATGAACCCCTTGCATGAGAACACACCCCAACCCTGATCCCGACGCATCACAATACACCACATACCCTTTCCCCAGTTCTCGAAAAACCAAGATTGGTGCTGATGTAAGGTGACCCTTTATCTCTTCGAAACACTACTGACGCCATTCATTCCACTAGAATGGATCATTATTCCTTGTCAAAGATGTCATTGGTGAAGCCAACCGTGAAAATTCATGAACAAAATGCCGATAATACCCAGTTAAACCAAGAAAACTCCGTGTCTCAAACACATTATTTGGTGGTTGCCATGAGATAATGACCTCTATATTTTCTGGATCTATTGAAACACCCTTTTCAAAAATCACATGGCCAAGAAAACGGACTTCCTGTATCCAAAAGTCACACTTTGAAATTTTGGCAGACAACCGATGATCTCGCAAGATCCCTAGCACTATTGCCAAGTACTTCTCATGCTCCTACCTTGTCTTTGAATACACCAGAATATCATCTACAAGCACCACCAAAAATGAATCCAAATATCTCTAAAATATATGATTCATCAATGCCATGAACACCGCTGGCGCATTAGTTAGACCCAAGGGCATAACAACATACTCATAATGGTCATATCGACTTCTGAAAGCTGTTTTAGGAATATCCTTCTTCCTTACACACAATTGATGATATCCCAATCTCAGTACGATCATGGAGAACCACTGGGCTCCCCTTAATTGGTCAAATAGGTCATCAATTCATGGAAGTGGATATCTGTTCTTTATTGTCAATTGGTTAAGTCGAAGATAATATACATAATGTCTTAAAGTTCCATCAGCCTTTTTCACAAACAATACCGGCACTGCCCATGGAGATGTTCTAGGTTGGATAAAGCCATTATTTTCTAACTCCTCTAACTAGACCTTCAACTCCGTCAATTCTGCAGGTTCCATCCGTTAAGACGGAAGTGAGATAGGACTGGTCCCTAGAAGGAGATCAATCTTAAACTCCACTTCTCTTGCAAGAGGTAACCCATAGAATTCTTCAGGAAAAACGTCCATGAACTGATCGACCACTGCTGAAAAAACACTATTCCCAACACCCTATATCGATTCCATCAACAAAACCTCAAACTGATACGATAACATACCCACTGTTGGTGCCAACAATCCCGTTGCACCCTGCCTTTCATGCTTCTCTACTCTAAAGAGATGTCTAATGACATCATGTGTCGTAAAACTCACTGTTTGAGCATCAAAATCGATGTGGGCCTTAAATGCTATTCTCCTATCCATGCCTAAGATTGCATCATAGCCATCCATCTCAAGTACTGTGAAATCCCACACTATCTCAATTTCTCCTACAACGATACAAAATTATCTACACAAGAAGGCTCAACACTCTTTTCTATCCAGAGGGGTTTGATGTTTCAAAACTGAAGGCATCATCTCTACCTTTAAACCCAACAACTCAACAATGCATACATCAAAAAAAGAGTGTGAAGCACCCATATCAAACAACACTAGAATACAGGTATAATTTAAAATAATAATACCTCGCACCGTGGATGGTCCCGAATGATCATCCATCACAACCTGCTCAGCTCCGAACAACATCATCATTTGCCACACTCTGTTCTTTATTACCCTGTTGAGGTGTCATGGTATTCTGAGAATCACCATGACTGACCTTACCTTGCTGACGAGGGGTATGCTGCTGCCCCGGTCCCATCAAAGCATAGGATGCCTGCGATCCTTGCGGAGTGTTATGCACACCTGTCCTCGGAGTATTCCTACAGTAGCGCTGGAGATACCCCATCTTCTTACAACTATAACATGCTCTGGGTTGTTCCGTGCAATCCCGGTTGATATGGGTTGATGAGCCACACTGAAAATAGACCAATTTACTCTGGGGCTTAGGAGTAAGGTTCACCGATCCCGTCGTCGCATTTTGTGTCATGCTCCTGCTCTAGGAATATGTGTCCCTCTTTCACTTGGACCCAGCATTAGAGTTCCCACTAGTCCCTATGGGTATTACCACGCTTCCTCCTCCTGGAGTTCCCAGCAGATCTCGCTCAGCTACCGAGGCTCGATTTACCATTTCTGTGTATTCCCCGATACACATCACCGCTATTTTAGAACGGATTTCCTACCTCAATCCTTACTTGATGATCCTTGCTTTCAACGACGTGCTACCCGCCACCTCGAGTGAAAACCGCACTAAGCTAATAAACTTAGCTGCAGACTCCATTACTGACAACTGTTCTTGCTTCAAACTGAAAAAGTCAGTTGTACACTGAATCTTGAACATATGAGGATAGAATTGTTTTTTAAACAATTCCTCAAAGGTTTCCCACGTCATACCCTGGTTCGTCCCCGCATGGAAAACCAGCTCCCACCATTGAAGGTCAATAAGCTCCAGCTTATATGTTGCTAGATTGACCTTCAGCTCGGTCAGGGTTCCCAAGAGTTAAAAAATTCTATTTATTCAAAATAGCCACGCCTCTGCCCTTTCTGGGTCCGCATCACCCCTAAAAACGGGTTGGTTCTGCTTCTGAAACTGAGCCACATAGTCGGCATGCTTGGGATCTTACACTCTATTTATACTTCCCACCGCTTGGAAAGCTTGGACTATAATTTGCATTAGCTTCTGGTTCACCTAGGTCTTTGGTGCAACCACATTCTCATTAGCCACTTCTGGTTAGTCTCTGTGACGCCTACCCGGTGCCATATCTATAAACATAAAACAAACAAGCAAGAGTCTCCCTTCCATAGACATCACAAATCAACCATGTCAAGTACCATTTCATAACAATCAATCACAACCATGCATTCCATTCTTGCACATTTCCCATGTTGCACCATTTTTGAAAATCAACCATTTTCAAAATACCATGTTTACTCACATATCAGGTTCACACATTTGAAAAACCGTTTTTCAATTCGACCCATAAATCATTAAACCCAATAAAATATGCATCCTAGAGGGAAGTAATTTCTATCATATATGTCATTCTCATCTCATTGGCTACACCCACGACAACGAGATTTCCAATTCCTATAAGTGTCTTCAAAACACTTATGTACCCAACTCCCTGGTAACTTGAAGTTCAGCATAAAAGGGTTAGATACATCCTTTTATGCTATACATTCCATGTTCTGAAAGTCCTACACCTTGCTACCACCCCAACTCAAGGAATAACCAAGAACAAATGTCATATCCAAATCTAAGAATCAACTCCAAAGGACCGAACAAGCTGATACAACTTGTAACACCCCACCCCAACCTCATTGTCTTGAGGAGGCAGTGAGGGTTACTTGGCCTTAAGTGACATTTCCAAGGTGCCAAAGGATAGAAATAAATGCCAAGGGATTCAAGAGAAAAGTGGTGAACGATTTGACTTCAAGAGTATAACCCAACCATCCAACAACCGACAACTATAATGCATGCATTTTTAAACAACCAACCATGCCATAACAGCCCAAAATTCATACAACCGAAAATTTACAAAACATTAGAGTACAACAGAAACTAAAAGACATCCATGACAATCCATGATACCACCACAACTCCACTCTAGCTCTAAACTCCATTCACCACCAAGCATCACGAGGCACCACTAAAAGATAGAGATGACTTACCTTTTCCCATGTCTGGAAATACTACATCTGCAAAGACACCAAAGTGTCAAAGCAGGGGGTGAGTATAACTACTCGGTAGGATTTACCCAAATGAATTCCCTACACATTCCACTAGGATAAACCGTTATCACATTTATATAAAAAATTTTATATAAAAAAATCCCATTTGAAAACTTATTACAAATGCCAAACATGCTTCATAAGGGAAATCCACAGAAATCAAGCCACACGCTGGTTTCCATGTTCATATTTCACTCACAAGCCCCATCCACAAACATCAAATAATCAAGCAATCAACAAACAACGAGGGTACTTTCTCGGACAACCCGTTCATAACCCAACAATTGGTACTTTCTCGGCCACTTTCCTTGATGGTGGCCCTTCCAACCATTATCCATCCATCTCCCTGATTATAGTGGCACTTTCTCAGACACTCCACAACATCAAAATACATTCCAATACAACATCCCATCCATATCCACACAAGAACAAGCCACACAATATCACAAATAATTTAAACACCATCACATGCCATTATCATGCTCAAGTTAGTTGTAATTTTAGAATCAACATTTTAAAATCTTCCAATTGAATCTATTTCCAACAAAACCCATTTTTACCCAAAAATCCCAATTTCATGCCAAAAACCCCCAATTTCATCACCCATCAATTTTACAACAAATTTTCCACATGATTTACCAATTAAATTTCAAGAACACAATTTAATTGTAAATGCACCACACAATTCCACCAAGTGGAGTCAAGAGATAAGCCACCTACCTTTCAGGGTTTGGAGAAATTGACCTTTCGCCCAAACGCACCTCAATCCGGTAGAACGCCTCCTTGAAAATTCCTTAGAAACCCTTCCCTAACATCAACGACCCCAAATGTTTGCATCTTAGGCCAAAAAAACACTAGATCTACACACAACATGTGTATATCTAGAAAACCAAGAAGGAGGGAAGAGAAGATCTAGAGGAAAACACAAAGGAACCATGGGATAAGACTTACCTGGAAGAAATCACCTTCAAACCCTCTTGAATCCTCTTCAAAACCCTTCCAAAATGAGTGGGAGATCCCTTCTAGCCCCTGAGAAACTGAAATCCCGAGTGAGGCTCGAGTGAGCGGAAGAGAGGAGTGTTTTAGGTCAAGCCCGAGGGAGCCCAGACCTAAAAACCCCCTCATTAAGTGGCTGCATAGTTAGCCCGCACTGTTTCACAAACCGTGCGCTAACCGTGCGCATGCCACTGCTTTGAGAGCAGGTGCCCGCACAGTTTCCTCACATGTTTTGGAAAACCGTTCACAGGCCGTGCGTAGCCAACTGCCTCTCCCTACACAATTTACTGGAGCTTTCGCATGGTTTACACTAACCGTGCTCCAACTGTGCGCCCCTTTAAAAGCCTCCAAACTCATACAAAAACATTCCAAACTGTCTCGAACTTTTCCCAACTCATCCCATTCCCGTAAACTCATAAAAAATACATAAACAAAGGCTACATACCTCAAACTGGGGGTGCTATAGTTGTTTCCTCTAGAAGTGATCTAACATTGATCCTCAATGTTGTGGATCAGGGTGCTCCATACGGGTAAGGTTATTATTCAAAACCTGTGTGAGTTGTCCCAGTATGGTGATAAGATGATCATCACCAGTTTTATCACTAGATATACTATAATTTTCTTGAGTGGGAGGGCAATACCTACATGGAGTACGTGCATTGATATGATTTCAATTCCTTCCACTAGGTTCCATTTCTAAACAATTGCATAAACTAGATTTGTTTATGAATCAAAATACATAATTCCAAACTTGTAAAATACCTAACATGAATTGAACAGTTTATGGATATAATCCATATAAAAAAATGTTTTCTTTGAGTAAGTATATAATCATAATCCTTTAATAATGGTTTATAAATAAAATGATAATTATCCTAAGAATTTACCCCAGGAGTGTCTTAACCAAGAGTACAACAAGGCCCATTGTTTTACACCAGTTCCCTTTCGAGTCTAGCTCAAAGTGGTGTTTTTGGGTTTTACCCCTAGGTACATCTGTGCCAGAGCCGCATCTACCTGCTCGCATCCAGACAAGGATGTATTTTCTTGGAAAACTCAAAAAATCTCTACATTACCAAAATTCAGGAAATTTCACCTATATTAATCCTTAAAGTCTATCTTAGGTCTATGTGATCTAATCAGAGTTTATCTAAATCTAGCTTCCAAGGTTATTTCTAAACATCATCTAATAACAACTATAATTCCCCGACCGCAGTTACCAAGAGTCGGTGCATTATTACATAACATTGTCATGATTAAAAGGAATCAATTCCCGAAGGACCTATTAGTTTAGAAGTCTTGGAAAATAGATTACATACATGAATGTTACATTACACTTTATAACATACAACACAACATAAATAATCTTTTATTAATTCTATTAATCCCATAGTTTAACCCTACATATCAATCACAATACACTTCTTCGAATCCAGGAAAAAATAAAACATAAAAAGGGGTGAGCTCAAACGCTCAGTAAGGGTAAGTAATACAGTGGAAAATAACATAAATACTAAGCATGGTGAATAATTGAAATCAAATGCCTTTAAAAATAATAAAAACGAATACATTTCTAGTAGAAATATGAGTTGAGTAAAAAATGACATAATAAAAAATATTAATGGGTATTCTACTAGTCAAATGACCACATGAATCATCAATATTATTTCAATAATGAGGGAATGTATAATGCCAGACATTCTGAAACAATTTATCAGGGCCTTGGCCAAGATGTCTAAAAATGATTAAGGCCTCGGCCAAAACCATATATCAAATTGGAAAGGGGCGTTAGACAATTCCACATCTAGTTGTCTCATGAGACCTACCGATGCATAGAGGAGCTATAGAGGGCTCCACCTATAACTTACTGAGTCCAATACATTCCTCGTATGAAATGGTTTAAACATATCATAAACATTTGTATGAAAACTAGCATATGAAACGTTAATAATTTAACCATAAACCATGAATGGTATAAAAATTGCACATCCATAGTCAAACATATCACAAAACCTTCAAGACAATAAGGAAGTTTTGTATAATAAATCAATTTCAAATAAACATAAAATCCATCAAAGGATATTGACATAGATGAAATCGAAACCCTTTTTATAAAAATAACTCTTTCTATTTTGAAATAATTTAAGAGTCACATATTTATAAAGAAAATATTTATTTTAAAAATATTCTTATAAGCTTTTAAGGGAAGCTTTGATTATGTTATAATGGCAGAAAATAAACACACCCATCGTATAAGTTAAAAAAACATTCTTACCTTAAATTTGTCGAAAAGGTCAAAAAAGTACCTTGTTTGGAAAATGAAAGAAAGATTAATTTAGAAACACATAAGGGTATAAATGACTTTAAAACATTGTCTAATAAATAGTAAAAATCTTTTGAAATGCATTTTTAAGAATCATGGTTGTGGATTATAAAGAGGTCCCAGTAGATAATTACGTATAAACAACCTCATATAATGAAGAGATTGTGAAATAAACCCTTACCTTGTACTTTTCCTTGGTCAAGGATTGATTAAAATGATGTATAATTGTGAAATAATTGTTATTAAATTTTATAAGAATCATGTACATTGATGTGATATCATATATGATCTTTTAACATTGCTTTGTTAATAATATCTTAGTATTATCGTCATTTCTGGTGTTAACAGATTCGTTTTCCTTTATATTCTTTGTTATGTGAGTCGTATTTGTTATGTATGGGATGTATCTTATTAATATAAAGAATTATATAAAGTATTTAAACATTATTTTTAATCATCAAATTAAAATAATTCTTGATTAGATACGATGGGGAATTAATCTCATCGTGTTCGTGGAGACAGAAATCAGTACGTACGCATAAACGATAATATCATTATTTTGATATTAAAATAATATATAATTGGATAGTATATCATATATAAACAGAATAATTATCATGTTATACACATTATTTACATCATTTACATGTCATTATCATACCCATCCAAATAATAATGTTTTTAATAACAATTACACCACGACGTGGAGACGGTAACCCGTACGTACGCACGTATAGTGACAGGTTATTTAAAGGATAGATAGAATACTGAATATGGTTGTACCATATTTATAATAACATAAAAGTATATAGAAGATACTAGAGTTTTTGTTTTAGAATGGAAATAACAAAGAATGAAGAAGTGGATGAATAAAGGAACTTGAAAGAGGGTGGTGAAAACATTACCTCTTCTTCGGGTTCTTCCGTTTGATTTGATCAAAAGGGATCCTTAAGTTGGATTTATGATCAAACTGAGGCCTCTAGGTTGAATTGAGGGATTTTGAGAAAGTATATTTCTATGGGTTGGCTGAACCAAAAGGATTTGAAGGTATGAAGAATTTGTTAGAAGCAGTGTCCTTTTATATGGGGGAGGATGGGCTCATTAGGAAAAACTTAAATTTTTATTATATAATAAATTTATATTTGGTTTCTAAAGACTCCATGTAACAACCCGATATTTTATGATAAGTATTATTTTTAATATATTTTATGTCATGTGTTTTATGCTACAACAAGATTATCTTGTGCTATACTCCACACTGTATTATCTTGAAGTATACGTAACACTATTCTTAGATTGTGTTACACACAATTTCAAGTTCGTTTTATAATAGTTATTCTACAAAACATTGAGTGTATATATATATATATTCAATGTATAAATAAAATATGGTTGGATTCTGTTATACGAAATAATAAAAAATTCTTGCACAACACACAACCCTGACTTGTCTTTCATTACACGCAATCGCGCCCTTCCTCGATAGCGTGTGTTGTACGCAATACCGGGTTTTACTAAACAATCATATATTATTATAATATTATTATGAACTAGACATTATGAATAGTATTAACTAAAATTTGAATTTTATAACATTATTAATCATCTTACACATTTTCTAGAACATGGTATAAGAACAAAATAATTTTTCGGGTAAAATAAGTATTTTTAAAAAAATGCAGTTTTGCCGCCTTTTGATGGCGCACCCACTTTAAATATTGTTTTGACATGTTTATAAGTTCAATTTTACAAAATAAAATTATTATTTTGAATCAGGATATAAAATTTTACCTTGGATAATTTTTTCATATTATTCTGATAACTTTCATATTTTAATGAATAGTAAAAACACGCTATATTTTAATTAAAAACAACTTTTTTCATCGTAATAACTTATGTGGTTAAATTATAATATTGAATGGTTTTAAAGTATAAATATAGTATATTTTTACCATTTAATATAATGTATTTCATTATCCTTGATTTTACATTGAATTCGTAGGTTAAATAAATTCAATCTCTTGCAATGTTTTAAACAAAAACCCATTTTCTTTCGACAACGGGATTAATTTTAATTTAATTTCTGCAACTTTTGTGTATTGAATTTGGAAAAATGGATTCAATATTTGGAATCAGTGGGTCCAAATTATGTTAATAAGCTACTTTTTTTGGGCATTATGAACAGTAACTACGGTAAATTTTATTTACCATAGTTAAAGGTAAATCGGGTAATTAAGGGTAAATATAAGATTATAAAATTACACTAACACCTGTTAAAATCCTATTGGATGACTAAAAGTCGACCCATATCACCTAAGGGTCGGATTAGAATCATTTAATGGACTTTTTTCCATGAAAATAATTTAATTATTATTAAAACCAAAGAAAGTGACAACATGTCACTCTCTTAAATATTATAAGTATAATAATTTTAATTTAGTGATAAACATCATGAAAATTCGAACCTTAATAGTTTCCAGAAATCTAATAAAATTATATACATCATGATAAATTATTTATAATTTTTAGGGATTAAATAATTGTCATTAATGGTGATACATTAATGATGCAGAAATTATTTATTAAGTGAAAAATCAGAAATATAGTTTTTACTGAAATCATAATACCCATTAAAAGGCCCACAAACCTGACCAAAACTTAGTGGTAGTGTATATATATACCATAATCATCCAATTACCTAATATATAACCGTTTTGAGTCTTATATAAGTGACCATGACACTTATATTATTTTAGTTTAAATGATTCCAAAGTTGTCACCTTCAAAATTTAATAAATATAACAATTTAAATATTGAGATTTTAAGATGATAAATTCGAGTAAAAGTATTATTTTGAAAGTTAATATATTTATCTTAATCATAGGATTTTATTTTTAATTTTTGGGCAACAAATAAGTATATTAAATAATTATAAAAAAATGTTGTAGTAATTATTTTATTAAGAGATAAACCAAATAAATGGTTTTACAAATAATAAAATAAATATTATATGAACTATTTAATGTGGTCCACTAATTTTCAAGATACATATGGCCTTTTATAAATCTATTAAATCTTTTATTTTGAACATATATTCTGTATATATTTTATTTAAATTCATATAAATGAATAGTGTCAAAATTGACACAATTGTTATTTTATAAAAATAACATATTATAAAATTGTTTAAAAATCACAAAAATATTTAAAAATTAAAAATTTAAATTTATATGGTCTAAAATATTATATAGTATCCAATTATGGATAATTCACAACAAATAAATAATTTTTTGTTATAATTTAAAATTTAGAATGTTATTACCACAAATAAAATAAAATTTATTAAGTAAGGATAAATCAAGTTGATAATGTTTAAAATTATTTCCTAACATGTCTAAATTTTATTGGTTTATGATATTACAACCCTATATCATCTTATATTCGAATATGAGTCATTTTTGGAGGTTTTTAATTGGAGTTAGATTTATTATAAATTAATATTTTTAAGATTTCCAAAGGTGCCCCTCTCCTCCCTTATAAAAGGGAACCTCCTCCCTATCCTCCTCACACCAATTTGAGCCTTAAATCTCGGCCAATCACTGCCCATTTCCATTCTAAACTTCCCTAGAAACATCATATAGGTCCTGGTCGTCTTCAAAGACCAATTTTAGTACCCTAAGAGGAGGATTCAAAGAGGCGTGTCAAAGAAGAGGTAATATCCGTTACCGATTCATTCAATTTTCTTTCATCTTCAACTTCTTCTTCTTTAGTTGTTTCATTATGAAGTAATAACATAAGTATCACTCATACACTGATATGTTATTATATGTATTAAAAACCCATATTTCACCATCTATCCATCCAATGGAAAATGAAATCACCACGGGTGCGTACATATGGAATACCGTCTCCACGCCGTGGTGTAATCTATTTTCCACCACCAACTTACTTGGAAGGGTATAATGGTGAATGTAATTAATATATATGATTATTGTAAAGTGATATTGATTATTTAATATTATACATACACTTCAATACAATTCGATGATCATGGGAATGATATTATCGCTCTTGTGTACGTACGGAATACCGTCTCCACGACGCGATGAGATTCACTCTCCATGATAACCATTCAAGAATGATTATAAAGTATATAATAAGTAATCATAAAATATATCACATAATAATTCTTCTGGATTTATGTATATATATATATTTATGTCATCTACTTAATTCCATTCAATTCAATAAGGGAACGAAAACAGCGTTCATGCGTACGTACGGCCTACCGTCTCCATGAACGATGTATTTATTTCCATTTATCGATCTATTATATATATGTATATTATGAATATATATTATATATAAATAATGTTTTATATTATGGAATTAAGTAATCATGATCTAAGTAATCATATGAATAATTTCAAGTCAAAACGCGGATGAAAAATGAAATGATTTTACCCAAAATACTCTTTAACATGGAATTTACAAAAGAACGGGTAATATAAAGTCATAAGTGAACCATATATGATATAATAACAATGAATATGATTCTGTAATAATTCAATGACATTATTTAAATCATTATACAGGATGTTTGGAAACATACGAAGCATATCGGATCTAAGGTAAGGGATAATTTTTCAAATCTCAATTTTATCCGAGATTGCTTATTCGTAAGTATTTACTAGGGTTATTTATATCATCCATGTACATGTTTTATAAAAGTATTTTCATGTATGTTTAAATTCCTTTTTACCCATTCTTGACTTTTACTACATGGTATGTAAGGAATCTTTCTTTTGTTTACATTACGAGGTACTTTCTAACTTTTTTCGGCAAAAGTACGAGAAGAATGTTTTTTTAACATATACGACATGAAATGATTTTTACAGTTTTATAATGCCTTATTTTCATGAAGCTTCCTCAAAAATATTTCATGACTATTTTCAAAAAAAATCTTTTTCTTTTAAAATTTCATGATGTTTTGTGAAAAGAAATTGATTTTGAAGAAGAAATGATATTTTCCTCAAGAATTCATTTCAAGTGTTTTATCAAAACCATTTTCCATCTAAGATGACATTATTTCATATGTGTATGTTTCAAGTATAATGTCTCTATGATTTACATGGTTTCACATTCCTAATTATGAAATGATATCCATTTCTTTTATATGGATTATGTGATGATGGGATTATGTTTATGAAACCCATTTTATTAGTTGGGTTATTATGAATTATGTATGTTTATTTTGTGGCACAAGTAAGAATGATTTAATTATGAGATGGGTGGGACCTATATCTCCCTCCAATTCATTGGGTAAAGATTTATATCTCATGAGATAGACATGGCTGGAACGGAAAGTTAAACCGGTTCAGTAATACAGGACTGGAACGAGGAGTGAACTCGATTCAGAAAGGGAATTTGTCCACTAAGATGGTCTTGGCAGCAATGCCTTGGCTACTATGGAAATCATATCATGTGATTAATGGTTGCCACAATTACATGTTTTATTCCCATGATATTTTATCATTCTTAATGTTTCTTTATGATCTATGCCTTACGTACTTCCATGTTTTATGTTATTGCTCAAGATTTTGATGTTTAACCATTATGTTCATATTTTTAAGTTCAAATGTATATGGTATGTTTTATTTTATCCATTCTTACCCTTACTGAGCATTTCAGCTCACCCTTTTTATGTTTTCTTTTCCCCAGTATATAAATAAAGGTTTTAGGTAAGAAAAAAAGGTGGAAGATCTTTATGGGAGATGTTGAAGATCTTTCACCATGATTAGAGGATTACATTCCAAGTTTCCAAAGACACTAAACTATTACAGTCTTTGTGTGTCTGTTTTTGTTACGTATTAAGTATTCCGCAAAAGTAATGTAATGTCCATGTAGGTCAAGATTCAGGTCTCTACAGTTGGTATCAGAGCAAAGGTTTAGTTAACCTTTGGAAACTAGGACGCGAAAACTTTAGTGAGATCCCTAGAGATATTTCTAAGGTATGTCTAGGGATGTCCCTAAGGTTACGTATAAGCATAGGTTATAGTCCTAGAATTATGGAAACGATATTAGATTAAACCTAAGATGTTAGATATTGAAGTTAATCCCCCTTTATTATGATTTTTGCCTCTCACATTATTCTTTTTGGGTTTTAGAAAATGGCTGGAAACAAGATGATTCACGATAATGGAGGATATGATGGACAATGGAATGATATTATTCATGAGCAACCAAATGAAATGGGATTTGGAAGTCCAAACATCATTATTATGTCGAATCAGCAATCTCATATTATGATCAATAAACTCAAATTTGGTAAGTTTCTTGACTCGACTAATAAGAGAAAGATGGAGTTTTAATGATGATCATAGAGGAAAGAAAGTTCAATTTCCCCTATGTAAATCATTTGGGAAGAGGCATCAAGGAGAATGTTTCAAAGGAACTGGAAGATGCTTTGGGTGTGGAAAAGAAGGACATAAAGCCAGTAAGTGCAAAGGAAAAGGTTCAGTTAAAACCATGGATGAGGTTAATGGTATTCCTACAACATCAACAATGGTTAAATGTTTTAAATGTAGAATGTATGGGCATTATGCAAACCAATTCCCTAAAGGAAAGTCTCATGAAGAGAATCAGTATGGTCATATGGGTAATATTTATGTTGATGATGATGAAGAGACTACAGATGATATGTGAGATGAAAGAATTGTTGAAGCTCGGTCAATGGTTTAAGAAGGTAGTGGAATGATTACATGTTTATCAAGTGTAATGTTGTATAAGTAATCTCATGGTACTATGGAATAAAGAGACATCTAAGGATTATTACACTGCTGTCTTTCCTTAAGTTTTAAAAGTATGTGATGAATGGTACCAGTATTTTTGGAAAGTAGATGATATGCGCATAATTAAGGGATAAGGAGAAAATTAAATGTTTGATAGTATTCATGAGCTCATGACTGATATAAGGAAATAGTTATATCATGGTTTGAGTATATAGAATTTTGGGGTTTTGGTATGTGGAAAGAGTTGACTTTTGACAACACTCATGTTTTCACTAAGATTCAATGGGTATTCATTTTTCAAGAGAATACATGATTAAGGCCTTCAAATGTTTGGAATGTGACCAACAAGACATATCTTATGATATATGGGGATCAACGATGGAATTGACATGCTTGTTATATGAAATCTCTGGTAATCGTTTTCACTATAATATGAGAGTGGACTGTAGTATTAGGGATAAGACTGAAGATTGGAATGGATTATGTTGGACATATGTTAGTATTGTTTACGGATAGAAGTTTTTTTTCGATATTATTTATGGGATGTTATAGTAATGTAGTTTTAGAAAAAGGACAACCTGCAGGACGGGCGGAAGCCCATCGCGTCGGACAAGGCTGTGGGAATCGAACCCACAACCGAAGTGCGACTGGCCTTTATCGCCTACCAATGGCCTATAGGAAGTCCCTATTTAGTAGAAACTATTTTTATTATATTAAGCAGTATGATATGTGAAGTATAAGTCCATTTTAGGAACCATATATGATTAATCTCACTATTGATGGACTTATTTATTTTTGATAACTTTTATAACCTTTTGTTTGAGACAGATGGAATGACCCATCATTCTATCACATGATCTGATAACACTTCACGAATGACAAATTAAACTTCATTTCCTTAAGAGATGAAGTTGAAATTGTCCAAAGAACGACCAACGGTGAGACTGTACCAAAATCACGAAAGTATTTCTTCTAATTCCAATTTCATCAACTTTAGGGAAATGATCTTGAAAACCAAAAATGTTGTCCTAGTGCTCTTATATCCGATGAATCAGATGATACCTTAGATCATCACAAATTTATGGCTTTGTGATTGATGGCCTTTTCATAGCCATGTTCTCTACCACTCTCCATCGTAACTTGATGGTTAGATTTTTCTTCCATATCCAAATTTTCACCTATGTTCACCTACGTGGAAACCGAGTGATTGGTTAATTTGGGTAACCATTACGTTTCATACTTTAGTTTTTAAAGATAAGTTTTGGTATTCCTTTTTACGATGTGGTTTTCTATTAAAGGAACTTTCGAATAGTAAAACATGTATAACCCTGACGAATTTCGAGGGCGAAATTCATTTTAAGGGGGGTAGAATGTAACAACCCGATATTTTATGTTAAGTATTCTTTTTAATTTATTTGATGTCATGTGTTTTATGATACAACAATATTATCTTGTTCTATACGCCACACTGTATTAGCTTGAAGTATACGTAACACTATTCTTAGATTGTGTTACACACAATTTCAAGTTCGTTTTATAATAGTCATTCTATGAAACATTGAGTGTATATATATATATTCAATGTATAAATAAAATATGGTTGGATTCTGTTATACAAAATAATAAAGGATTCTTTCACAACACACAACCCTGACTTGTCTTGCATTACACGCAATTGCGACCTTCCCCGATAGCGTGTGTTGTACGCAATACCGGGTTTTACTAAACAACCATATATTATTATAATATTATTATGAACTAGCCATTATGAATAGTATTAACTAAAATTTTAATTTTATAAAATTATTATTCATCCTACACATTTTCTAGAACATGGTATAAGAACAAAATAATTTTTTCGGGTAAAATAAGAATTTTTCAAAAAATGCAGTTTTGCCGCCTTTTGATGGAGCACCTGCTTTAAATATAGTTTTTGACATGTTTATAAGTTCAATTTTACAAAATAAAATTATTATTTGGAATCAGGATATAAAATTTTACATTGGATAAATTTTTCATATTATTCTGATAACTTTCATATTTTAATGAATAGTAAAAACACGCTATATTTTAATTAAAAAAAACTTTTTTCATCGTAATAACTTATGTGGTTAAATTATAATATTTAATGGTTTTAAAGTATAAATATAATATATTTTTACCATTTAATATAATTTATGTCATTATCCTTGATTTTATATTGAATTCGTAGGTTAAATAAATTCAATCTTTTGCAATGTTTTAAACAAAAATCTGTTTTCTTTCAACAACAGGATTAATTTTAATTTAATTTCTGCAACTTTTTTTTATTGAATTTGGAAAAATGGATTCAATATTTTGAATCAGTGGGTCCAAATTATGTTAATAAGCTACTTTTTATTTTTGGGCATTATGAATAGTAACTACGGTAAATTTTATTTACCCTAATTAAAGGTAAATTGGGTAATTAAGGGTAAATATAAGATTATAAAATTTCCCTAACACCTATCAAAATCCTATTGTATGACTAAAAGTCGACCCATATCACTTAAGGGTCGGATTAGAATCATTTAATGTACTTTTTTCCATGAAAATAATTTAATTATTATTAAAACCAAAGAAAGTGACAACATGTCACTCTCTTAAATCTTATAAGTATAATAATTTTTATTTAGTGATAAACATCATGAAACTTCGAACATGAATAGTCTCCAGAAATCTAATAAAATTATATACATCATGATAATTTATTTAGAATTTTTAGGGATTAAATAATTTTCATTAATGGTGATACATTAATGATGCAGAAATTATTTATTAAGTGAAAAATTAGTAATACAGTTTTTACTGAAATACTAATACCCATTAAAAGGCCCACAAACCTGCCCAAAACATACTGGTAGTGTATATATATACCATAATCATCCAATTAACTAATATATAACCGTTTGGAGTCTTATATAAGTGATCATGACACTTATATGATTTTATTTTAAATGATGCCAAAGTTGTCACCTTCAAAATTTAATAAATATAACAATTTAAATATTATGATTTTAAAATTATAAATTCTAGTAAAAGTATTATTTTAAAACTTAATATATCTATCTTAATCATAGGATTTTAGTTTTAATTTTTAGGCAACAAATAAGTATATTAAATAATTATAAAATAATGTTGTAGTAATTATTTTATTAAGAGATAAACCAAATAAATGGTTTTAAAAATAATAAAATAAATAATATATGAACTATTTCATGTGCTCCACTAATTTTCTAGATACATATGGAATTTTATGAATCTATTAAATCTTTTATTTAGAACATATCTTCTGTATATATTTTATTTAAATTCATATAAATGAATAGTGTCAAAATTGACACTATTGTTATTTTATAAAAATAACATATTATAAAATTGTTTAAAAATCACAAAAATATTTACATATTATAAATTTAAATTTATATGGTCTAAAATGTTATAAAGTATCCAATTATGGACAATTCACAACAAATAAATAAATTTTTGTTATAATTAAAATTTTAGAATGTTATAACCACAAATAAAATAAAATTGATTAAGTAAGGATAAATCAAGTTGATAATGTTTAAATTAATTTTCTAACATGTCTAAATTTTATTAGTTGATGAGATTACAACCCTATATCATCTTATATTAGAAAATGAGTCATTTTTGGAGGATTTTAAGTGGGGTTAGATTTATTATAAATTAATATTTTTAAGATTTCCAAAGGTGCCCCTCTCCTCCCTTATAAAAGGGCACCTCCTCCCTCTCCTCCTCACAAGAATTTGAGCCTTCAATCTCAGACAATCCCTGACCATTTCCCTTATCAACTTCCCTATCAACATACTATAGGTCCTGGTCTTCTTCAATGACCAATTTTAGTACCCAAAGAGGAGGATTCAAAGAGGCGTGTCAAAGAAGAGGTAATATCCGTTACCGATTTTTTCAATTTTCTTTCATCTTCAACTTCTTCTTATTTAGTTGTTTCATTATGAAGTAATAACATCAGTATCAATCATATACTGATATTTTATTATATGTATTAAACAACCATATTTCACCATCTATCCATCCTATGGAAAATGAAATCACCGCGCGTCCGTACGTACGGAATACCGTCTCCACGCTGTGGTGTAATCTATTTTCGACCACCATGTTACTTGGTTGGGTATAATGGTGAAAGTAATGAATATATATGATTATTGTAAAGTGATATTGATTATGTAATATTATACATACACTTTAATACAATTCGACGATCCTGGGAATCAAATCATCGCTCGTGCGTACGTACGGAATACCGTCTCCACGACGCGATGAGATTCACTCTCCATGATAACCATTCAAGAATGATTATAATGTATATATAATAAGTAATCATAAAATATATGTCATAATAATTCTACTTAATTTATGTATATATATATATTTATGTCATCTACTTAATTCCATTCAATTCAATAAGGGAACGAAAACAGCGTTTATGCGTACGTACGGCCTACCGTCTCCATGAACAGTGTATTTATTTCCATTTATCGATCTATTATATATATGTATATTATGAATATATATTATATATAAATCATGTTTTATATTCTATAATTAAGTAATCATGATCTATGTAATCATATGAATACTTTCAATGCAAAACACGGATGACAAATGAAACGATTTTACCCAAAATACTCTTTAACATGGAATTTACAAAAGAACGGGTAATATAAAGTCATAAGTGAACCATATATGATATAATAACAATGAAAATGATTCTGTAATAAGTCAATGAAATTATTTAAATAATTATATAGGAGGTTTGGAAATGTACGAAGCATATCAGATCTAAGGTAAGGGATAATTTTGCAAATTTCAATTTTATCCGTGATTGCTTATTCGTAAGTATTTACTGGGGTTATTTCTATCATCCATGTCCATGTTTTATAAAAGTATTTTCATGTATGTTTAAAGTCCTTTTTACCCATTCTTGAATTTTACTACATGGTATGTAAGGAATCATTCTTTTTTTTACGTTACGAGGTACTTTTTGACTTTTCCGGCAAAAGTACGAGAAGAATGTTTTTTTAACATATACGACATGAAATGATTTTTACAGTTTTATAATGCCTTATTTTCATGAAGCTTCCTCAAAAAGATTTCATGAATATTTTCTAAATTTTTTTTTTTCTCTTAAAATTGCATGATGTTTTGTGAAAAGAAATTGATTTTGAAGAAGAAATGATATTTTCCTCAAGAATTCATTTCAAGTGTTTTATCAAAACCATTTTCCATCTAAGATGACATTATTTCATATGTGTATGTTTCATGTATAATGTCTCTATGATTTACATGGTTTCACATCCCTAATTATGAAATGATATCCATTTCTTTTATATGGATTATGTGATAATGGGATTATGTTTATGAAACCCATTTTATTCGTTGGGTTATTATGAATGATGTATGTTTATTTTTTGGCATAAGTAAGAATGATTTCATTATGAGATGGGTGGTACCTATATCTCCCTCCAATGCATTGGGTAAAGATTTATATCTTATGAGATAGACATGGCTGGAATGGAAAGTTAAACTGGTTCAGTAATACATGACTGGAACAAGGAGTGAACTCGATTCAGAAAGGGACTTTGTCCACTAAGATGGTCTTGGCAGCAATGCCTTGGCTACTATGGAAATCATATCATGTGCTTAATGGTTGCCACAATTACATGTTTTATTCCCATGCTATTTTATCATTCTTAATGTTTCTTTATGATCTATGCCTTACGTACTTCCATGTTTTATGTCATTGCTCAAGATTTTGATGTTTAAACATTATGTTCATGTTTTTAAGTTCAAATTTATATGGTATGTTTTATTTTATTCATGCTTACCCTTACTGAGCATTTGATCTCACCCTTTATATTTTCTTTTCCCCAGGATATAAAGAAATGTTTTAGGTAAGAAAAAAAGGGGGAAGATCTTTATGGGAGATGTTGAAGATCTTTCACCACGATTAGAGGATTACGTTCCAAGTTTCCAAAGACACTAAACTATTACGGTTCTTGTGTGTCTGTTTTTGTTATGTATTAAGTATTCCGAAAAAGTAATGTAATGTCCATGTACGTTAGGCTTCGAGTCTCTACACTTCATATTAGATTATTTAAGGTATAAGGTGGGTATGGGTCGAAAAATACTCATCAAATTGGTTTTAGGCAGGTTTGGTTCACTATATTAGCCTTATCTTTTAGATTTAACTCTTAGTTAATTTGTTTTACATTTACCATGTCTCTTTGAATTTTTATATTATATAGTTAATAAACTTACTATATACATCCAAGAGACCCCCCCAAGTGGTCAATTAATGATAAAAGTTTCATGATATAAGTCATTTTTCCTAAACATATATTTTTAGTAATAGGATATCAATTAATAATATAATATTTGTTTTAAAAACTCATTTATGTCAATTTTGACAATATTTTATAATTGATTTTTGTTAAAGTCATAGAAACTTTATTAATTTGAAAAAAATTCATTTAAGAAATCATAACATATAATTTTAACCAATTAAATTTGTGGATGGCATCAAAACTTTCAAATTATATTTATTTTAACATTTATTATACTAATTATTTGATTCTTTCATTAATAAGGAAAATACTACATCATTATGGTGTCATAAATAAATTTAATTATTAAATGTCTAAAAATTATAAATAAAATACTATTATTTATGAAATATTCTTTAGCATTATAATTAATACTTATAGTTGAAAATATAACATATATAACCCTATGTAAAAATTATTTTTCTAAATGATATATGCTTAAGTAATTTTTGTATTTACTTTAACATAATTAATATAAAGTTTCATTATCACTTACAAGTGGATCCATGGGGTCCCCAAAATCGACCCAAAGATTCCCATGGTCGGAATTGTATCAACTAATAGTGTTAGGACACGTTTTAGGTTAATTCAGTATTATTATAATATTATTTTTTACCCTTATTTGCCGGATTTACCCTTTAACCATGGTAAACAAAATATTTACCGAAGTAATTATTCAAAATGTATAAAAATAAGAGTTAACTATTTAAACAATTTGGGAATCCTGATTACAAATATGGAATCCATTTTTCAAAATTCAAAACATAGAAGTGATAGAAATTAATTTTAAATTAATTCTCACTGTCAAAACAAAAAGTGTGTTTTTAAGAAATAATAACTATCAAAAGATTGAAACTTGTTTATGTCTGGTTTAAATTTGAAATTATGTCCAATGACCAACATTGGAATAAATGATACAAAAATAATCTAATTATACTTTAAAATCACTGAAATTCATAATTTATCACTATTAATTATTTCGATTAAAAAAGTTGTTTTTAATTAAAATTAAGTAATTTTCACTATTCATCAAAATATAAAAGTTGTTAGAAATGTACCAAAATTTTACCCTAAGATAATTTGAATATTCAGAATAAAAAATTGAAGTCCATTTTGTAAGATAAAATGTATAAATGTTCAAAAAGTGGGTATTACTATTCATAACGGCTAGTTGATTGGTTGTTGTGTTTTAGAACTCGATGTTGCGTACAACACACGCTACTGTATTATTCAAAGAGAAGCGTACCATTAAATAATGGGGTGTAACATAATTAGAATATATTTTTACCTTTTAATACAATTTTTTTCATTGTAATTAATTTCACTTTGAAATTGGATATAAACAAGTATAAATCTTTTGATAGTTTTTATTTGTTAAAACCAACTATTTGTTTTGACAATAGGAATTAAAATTAAATTAATTAATTAAACTTATATGTTTTGAATTTGGTAAAATAGACATAATTTTTTAATTAAGAATATAAAATATAGCACAGGCTAAATATTTCGTATTTTTTTTCTGAAAAGCATCAATTTTTGATGAATAGTTAAACCACTTAGTAGTAGTTAAAAACCCGGCTTTTCCATTTAAATGAAATTTTATCACTTCGGTAAAATGAATTTTAAAAATCCTACATAAATGGTTTTCATTTTTAAGTAATATATGGTTCAATAAGATGAAATTTTTTTTTGGTGAATATTAACTTTTGTCTTTTATTTACCGTGGTTAAAGATAAATAGGGTTATTCAAGGTAAAAAGAATATTACAATATACAAAATTACCTTAACAATTGTATTAACCTTATTGGTTGAGTCATTGATGAACATGATCATCTGTGGGTCGTTTCTGAGACCCCATGGATCCACTTATGAGTGATAATGTCACTTTATTTTAATTAACTTAATGTAAAGGCAAAAATTACACAAACAAATATCTTTTAGTAAATCAATTTTTACATGAAGTTATATAAGTTATATTTTCGACTATAAAAATTCATTAGAAAGATAAAATGATTTTCTACGTCACACAATTTTTTTATATAATTTTTAGGCATCAAATAAATTAAATTATCTATGAAATAATAATGATGTAATATTTACCTAATTAATAAATGATTTAAATAAATAAGATTATAAATATTAAAAAAATATCCAATACATGTCCAATTTATTTTAGATGATTTTATTTCAACCATGAGTCTTCTTATCTTTGACTTTAATTAGTTTTGGACCTTTAGAATCTGAATATCATTTTATAATAAAATAATATTTTCACACTTTCCTAAAGAGCCCCTCCTCCCCTTATAAAAATCCCTCACTTATTAATCATTCATCACACGTCTCAATCCCTTTGTATCATCCAAACTTAGCCCAAATAATCTCCCTACATCCCTCTACAGCTCCTAGAATCCTTACTTTAGTCATAAGGCATTTCAAGAAGTCCTTTTGGGTCAAACCAAAGGGAGTTACCCAAATTAATTTTAACAGTTTCTCTTAATTTATTGTGTTTTATTTTGTTTTATTTTATTTCTCAAATCCCTACACCCTTTTAATTCATTTATTTTATAACAAAACTAGTATAATTAATATAATATGATGTTTTTATGAGAAGGATTATAAATAAACATACACACACCTCCATCTAATGGGTGAAGAACATACTGTTTCTGTGGATGGAAAACTAACACCTCACAAAACGATGAATGCTCGATTATCTCCTACCAAATATAATGGTTTCCATTAAGATGGAAATGTATTTATATATGATTTAAATTATGTTTATATTTTCTTTATTTTTCTTTATTTTAAATTTCTATCCTACCAATATCGATTCCATAATGTGCAATCACGATAATTTCATTTGAGAAAGTGCGAAATACCGCCCCCTCAAAGTGATATGACTTGTTAATGCCATATGTGAGACATATAAAGGATATAGTTAATGGAATTATATATGATATTATACTGTAATAATAATACAACTCTTTATCATTATGTTTTAATGTTATTAAAGTATGAAAAAGAAATTAAAGTAGCGTTCATGCGTACGCACGACTTACCCTCTCCATGAACGGTGAATTTCATCTCTTATCTCTAAAATGTTATGTTTTGTTATAAATATATATATATATACTTGATATATGTGATTTATATAATATATAAATCATGAATATAATTATGGAGATAATGTAATATTTACCACATGGACAACTTAAAATTACAATGTGTTCATTTTTGACTCAAGTAACAAATATCGACAAAACAACCATTATTAACATAAATGATTAAATAATGTTTATAAAATGGTAATAAGTGATATGAAAGTAATAATAAACTATGAAAAGGTTCATAAGCATGTAGAAATTAAATTTATCTTATTATTTAGGAGATTAATGAACAAACGGGACAAGTCAGACATGAGGTAAGGGACTTCGTCTCAATCACCATTAATTGAGGAACATTTTTTTGATACAGGAAATTATTTTATACAGTGTATAAAACCATTTGAATTTTCATTTCATTCAAAGAGAATATTTTATACAAAGTTTTTTACTAAATGACAAAAAGAATGTTTTGTTAACGTAAGCGATTACAGTGACCTTTTTCCACCGCCGTGAGTATTATTTGATCTTTGGCTTCTTTAATTGGTTTTAGTGTTTATTTAATAAGTAAAATAATTAGCATATAATTTTTACATATTGTGGTATTGAAAATGGTTTTGATAATGTATTTTTTATGTAAATATATTTAAAAAATACATTTTGATTGAAATGTGGACATGTCGTCATTCCTTTATGTTTGTTTTATGTGTTAGAAATATGTTATGGTTCATGGGCATTATAAAAATATATGGGAAGTTCCATGATAAACCTAGGTTTGGTGATCCCAAGATAGCTCTCCAATGCATTGGGTAATGTGACAGAGGAAAATGTGAATGTTTATTCTAAGAGATTTAGGGAATACATTGTGATGGGTATTCCAACGTAACTCCCTATATAGCTATGATAGCTAAATGTATTTATGATATGAATTCCATAAGTACCTTTATGATTTGTGATTACTATGTGTTATTCATAAATATTTTGTTTTCATGACATAAATAAAAGAGTTTATGTTTTTATGTATTGATGGACTAATGATTTATTTCTTGTTTTATATCCTTTACTGAGGTTTTTATGCTCATCCCATGTTTTGAAACATTTCTCACTGGACATAAAGATGAATAGGGTCAAGGATATGATCAAGGAAAAGTCTTGCTATCTAAAACATGGAACTATACATGACTCTTTTTTCTAAAGAGTTTTTATTTTATGAAAAAAATCGATATTGAGTAGAATTGTCTACACGTAATATTCATGTCGTTATGTAAATGTTATGACCTAATTCTCTAAAACACTAAAACTAAAAACATCATCAATGTGAATTATCCATTTAATTCAAGAATATGCAATGTTTAATACTGGTTCCTTATATATCCTCTAGATGAGACTACATTTGAGGTCACCTCATGAATATAGATCCCAAATAATAATTTTGGATTCCATTTTATGAGGACTCTACTTCTGGGTTACAAAAAATTCCACCTATTAACCATGGATTCTTAACCATTAATTTCTCCACCTCTTGGGAGCATTCCATCACCTCATCCTAGTTGGTGATACACCTAACTGATACGTCTCTATGAGTCCCCCTCTCAAATTACCATGCTGAGATGGAACTATCAAGAACCATGTTGAGAGAGTATCAAGTGAGGATAATAAACATCGTTTTACACTCTAACATGAATATTGTTATCAGTTTAAACTCAAAGATCTCATGTATATGATATCAATATAGAGTCTCATGGAAGTAATCCTCTTGAGAGAGAAATTATAACTTGGTCTAATGAAGAGTTGTCTCATCCTACACCTGAGTCACCAAGATCTCCCAATGTTGCACTACACCGTAAACAAGTCAGGAAATAAGACACACTTTTTTTGGTAGGGGTCCAAATTGGATAAAAAACAAATACCATCAACTATATATAGTTCTCCAATGTCTATGGTTCTACCTCTCCCATGAACATTGGTGGAATCTACCTTTGGAACACATAATTCGCACTCAAACTTCACCCGTCATCATTCTACATGGATAAAACAGTCTTATTCTCATTATGAGAAAAACGAAATCATGAATAACTAGTTTTGGGTCTTTTCACTACTAGATGGGATTATGTATCACAAAATATATACCAAGAGGAATAACCTCAAGAATATACAGATGAACATAGGCCTCAACACTAATATTATCACCATTTCAATCCAATTATGAAATATTGGATTGTTTGTTCCACGGAGGAATATTGTAATAGTGAAAATATACCACCATAAAATAGTGAATATCATGTAATTTGAATTAATAAGGCTTGGAAAAAACACACATTATTGAAATATATAAATACCATAATAATCAATTAAAAAGGTGTCTCAATGTGACTGTTCAAAAACTCAGTTATGAGTGTCCTTATATTTGGATACACCGGTAGACAATCTAACTCTCAGGTATATATCATAATAAGATAACACGATACATTTTAACACTCTTTCCACACATCCATAAATAATTATCAAAATTACTTCATATCTTAACTACATATAAAGATATCCAAGCCTTAAATACCTCTATAACATGAGCCAACCAAATGGGGAACTCCTCAATGATGGTAGTCTAAGAGTTCTAGACCACTGCAAAAACCAATAGTGTAGGGGTTAGTGACAAGAAATGGGTATACATATCACATTGATCGGAGGCCTTACCCTAATGTACCTACATACACACATGAATTACCATACACACCATAGACACAGAAGTAAACAAATAGAATAATAAAGGCTTGTAAAACATGTAATATCCCAAAATAGATTATTAAAAACAAAAATATACTGTATTAGGATATATACGGGCATAATAATCATAAATTAGATCCAAATTTAAAACAAGGGAGTATGATACATAAACACACTACTTCCCACTCAAAAAATGGTCTTGCAATCACAATAAACAATAACCAGTATCATTCAGTTAAACCAAGTCCACCTAAATATTTTCAAATAGTCTTACATATGAATTATACATGACATATTTGGGTAGATCCCGTTTAGGTGTGATTATAGAAATACCCAATAGAAAACCGTGATATCACCATGAATAAAATAATTAAAAGAAGGTTTGATCCAAATAAAAAACAAGATGGTAAAGGAGTGGGAACCTATATATTATCCTTGGAAGAAAAACATTCATCTATTAAGGTATCATACCTAACAACTTTTAAAATCATCATTATTATTCACTTGGTTTTAAAAAACTATATTATCAATATGATAGTTTTGAGACTTATCAAGAAAAGACTTTAAGAAAAAAACACGTCAATGAAAGATAATTTAAATGGGGAAATTTAACTGACAGATAGAGGGGCTTTCCTGGGGATATAGGGGGATTTCTTGACTACATAAATATTTTCCCATAAGACAGGACCACACACCTCAGATAATTCTTGTTGAAAACCGAACCCAACCTAGTGAAATAAGAATTGAGTATAAAAACCAAAGACCCATAGGGGGATACTCGAGTAGCTACATGATCAACCTATAGATAAGGGATCACAATGTTTTATTAGTTGGGTGGGATACTTAAAAATATATAGCGGGATTAAATATTATACCATCATGTACACATTGAATTATACATAGAAATAACTACTCAAAGTTGTGATTCTATGTAAAATTAATCTATATTTCTTTTCTACGGGGTTTAAATAGTGTGTCACCCTAATTTTAAAATTTAAATAATAAAAAAACCATCTAGAAAACATATGATATGGTCTATAAGACAAGTGCAATTTGGATTGTCACTTTATTCATATTACACATCCAAGCCATGTTTTTTAGGTCACATGATGTGTGTCCCCACCACAAGACATGTGAGACCACTATGATTCATATCTATATACCCTATTTATATTACAGTATAGAAATATAGTGAAATAAAGTGTTGGGACTCGAAACAATACCGTGTGATAATTAGCTCAAATATGAAACCCATGTTCCACATCAATGATAAAAATGTTGTGTGTTCCTCTAAACTACACTCTAGGTAAATTGTTTTTACTAGAATTCTTATACTTTCAATGCATCTCAGGATTTCTCATCCATTCGTTTTGTTGTACAAAAAATCATTCATAAACCTCTATCAACACTATCTCCCATTTATTTTTTATCATCATTAATCACTTTCATCCACCGATCACCTGAATCCTCATCTATTGGTGAAGTCCAATAATCTAAAACACCCCATCCATAGAAAATAAGTATCCCCATTATTCCCCAAATTCATGTTTCAATTAATGATCATTTCTGAAACCACAACTGATAACATTGAATCCATAAAAATGATTCAATGAACCAAGAATAAATTATGCAATGAATTGGTTTTGAGGTAATGGTGATTCACTAGCCAAACTTAATATCAGACATGAACACACAATGAATAGAGGGGTAATAAATAATAAAAAAATGAGTTTCAATGATGAAAATTTGAATTCATATATCATTTACAATTGTGAAATAAGACGAAATAGATAAATACATCATGTTTCAAAATCAATTATTTCAAAATCATTGGTTAAAAAAACTTATAAATGAACGTGGATTTGATTTGGCTGACCATAGATTCAATAATAGAGGGTATCATCCATGATCAAAATGTTTAAAAAACTAGGATAAAAATAGAAAAATTCAATGCATGGAATTTTATGTATCTCTAATAAATAATAATCTTGTATCATTATCATCATTTTCATTAGTAATCAGTTATGCATTTGTGATCAATGCTCGATTCCAATATCATCCATCAAAATTTTACATAATGAATATCCAAAAAAGGCTCCAACTATATTATGTTTAAAACCCATAAGGGTATCTAATGACTAATTATATATATATCCCCAAGTATTATCCAATAAAATTTAAAATCAATTAATTTATTTATCAATTAATTAATCACGTATTTTATATTCTCCCTATTGTGTACCATCAAAAATACAAATGGTTAAAAGAAATATGTTACTCCTAGGGTAAACCATCATTCAAGATTTAATATCTATCCAAATTTCCCCATCCAATACTCCATTTTGTATGAAATACATTATTTATTACATTATGAATAGGTCTCATTTAATATATTTAATATATTTAATATGTAATCATTAGAATTACCCAACACCTGAAACTCTATGCCAAATCCACAAATAGCTCTAAAATCATTATTTAAAAAATTTAACATGAATAATATAAAAAATAAGAGCCATTAAATTTTTATCATTATCAATTATTATCATCCCAAAAATTATAACCCACTCATTTAGGTGAGGGTATTGAGATACCATCTATTTATCCTTTTCCATTGACAAATATAAGGGGAACAATTCATCGATAAAAAAAATTTCAGCTAATTCGTGATTTCCACCTTGTATTTTGAGAACGTGGATTTGTTCTAGTTGTCCTCTCACCCTAGTAAATATGGTGTGAAAAAATTCATTTATCTTCACATATATGATAAATGGATTTTGGAATGATCTTAGTCCAACTATAGGGGTAAATCATGATTGTACACAACCGGAGGAATCCTACACATAAGATAAAATGGATTGATGCACCACATTGATAGATTTTCTACCCATAAAACTCTTTATAAACTATTCCATAGTTATACCTTCACGAATATGTTGTGTCCCTCTCTATAATCTAATTACCACCATTATCGATTTGTGTATAAATTATAAAATATTATAGCTATCTCCATCTTATCCTGGATGATATGTAATTTCTCATACACCCCTCACACTAACATTGACCCCTTTAGTAATAATTTTTGTAATTATGAAAAGATTTTTGATGAACTATATGGTATTTGATATATGTCCTTGAATAGTTCCACACTAATATTTGAGGGGTGACTAATGTGACATGAATACTATAATAAAGGTATGAGAACCTCTTAAATTTGGTAAAATTATATAATGTAATCCTACAAAATATCCTATAAAGAATGAATTGTTTTTTTAGTTTAGTAATACATATTGGAGAGGAATTCTACTCTAAACGATAACTAGGTTTTGATGGACTCTTGTAAGCCTCATAAAAAATGATATGTGAAAAAATATTCACGGTCCCAGATAATCATTGATTGTACACCATAAAGATAGATGATTTTTTTCACATAAATATATACAATTATTTCAACCATAATAAAATCCATGATCAGAAGAAAGTGGGATAAATTATTGATTCAATCCATGATCACCTAAATGGATTCGTTACCCCTCACCATATTTGTAAGTCCTATCATGAAATCCATTGATATACCAACCCAAAACCATTGTGGTACCATTATAGAATGGGATAAATTGACTAGAACCTAATTCTCTACCATCACCTATTTATGGATGAGACATTGTGAATACATCAGTAACATATCCTATGAATACATGGTCGAAAAAATCCTCAAAATAATGATACCAAATTAGTGATTCCTTTATGTGTAGTATAATTGATGGATTTATAAGCATTTATCATATGTATTTTATTCAAACATAATCCACCTAGTATAACTTCAAGAGGTTCTATGACCCCAATTCTGCACATAGAAAATAGGAACAAGACGTCATATTGATAGAAACTACTTCCACTTTCCTTGTCACCATATTATAATCTATCTGAAAGACATAGTCCTGTAAGAACTCCTTCCATTACCTCTTTATCAGGTTGATATTACTCAAAGTTAAGATGTACATACAAATATGATATTCATAATAACCAATATACTACTCACCAAAATGGTAATGTCACCATGTTTTTTTATCCAAACACATATTTTCTTACCATATATCATAGGTTCAATAGTTTTTCTCATGGGGAATCATCTTTTAGGATTCTTATGAAATTATAACATGACTCTACATTAAAACACACCCAATAAAATCTAAATAAGAATCATATAACCATATATTTACAAATACCTCTTCTAGAAACAACAATACTGAAGAACATGTTATCATTTAATGAAAATTCTCAAAGGTTTTCTAGATCTTTTCCTTCTAGAAAAAATAGTAACCATTTAGAGCGATGGTAATAAAAAAGCATAATTACTTGAGAAATATAGAATGAATTTCATATACTATCAATCCAATCTAGAGAATTTCTTCCCATTAATCATTAACATTGGTGTATTTTAATCTTGAACTTCCGGGATCATTACTGGTTCCATGTATAATCCCTCATAATAGACAACATATCACAAAAAATATACCTCTATAATAATGGTCATATGCATCAAGAGTATCCCATATATATGGTTATTTAAATGTACATATATAACCATTTTGAAATTATTTTCATACACATAATAAAATACTATGTATATGAGAATGTATTTTCAAAATAGAACCACAAACCATTCATGGGGATATTGGAAGATGTAGCTCACGAGTCCCCAAAACATTGGTTGGGAATTTATAATTATAAAGGGAATCCATATGTTTTAATAATGATGATATTGATATCAATATTTGGCCTTCAATATATCCTCCTCATGTTTCTCCTGATGATACAATCCTAAATTGAGGTTAATCTAAGAGAAAAAGAATTCCATGTTAACTTGTTTGAAGAGGTTTTCGTTTCTAGGTAGCTAATAATTTTTCTTTATATTCACTTAATTTATTAAAAATAACCCTAATAAATAATTAATCTCACATCCCTCTATTATAGAAAATATTATCAAAGATTCCATGGTGTTATACTAGTTTTGATAAAAGATGATTTCTTGAAGGTCCTCTAATTAAACCCTCATCTATCTATGTTTATCATGTTCCATCTTATATGATATTAAATATATTATAGTTGTCATAGAATCCAAGTAAATGGATAAGTTAACCTCTCCCTGATGATATAAAACATGAACATCCTCAATGAATGCATCAGTGTACTCCACTACCAGTGTATGGAAAAAATATATACTGAGTCTACTACACCAAGAGGTAATATTTCCAACTAATTTTAATTAAATTATATCACCCTACAAATATTTCCAATACACTCCAAATGTAATTCTTTATTCATTGCGAAAGATAATCACAAACCATCATTCCATGAGTATTGAACGCTCTATTAGAAAATGTTAATATGGGTTTAGATTTTAGAAAAAAGTTCTATAACATGAATGATATCATATGATATCATTATATCCACAAAGAGACACCATAATAAACACTCCACTATAAATTTATTTTCATACTTCTAACAAAATATATTTTTCATTGAATCCCGCCTAGTGTGAGTCTCCAGTCATTAGGGTATGTCTTCTAAAATAGTTGTAATCTAATGTTATGAAACATTAAATTTGGATATAAATGAATGTATAGAACCTATGAATACAAGAAATAAATGTGAATGTGGAAAATAAAAATATCATACAAAGGATCATGCTGAGATAATCTGGGTTATAAGACTCAATTAACTATAATTATCCATGTGTCTGTCCACCATCTCTCTAATCGTAGAATATACCCCCATGAGGTGGTGCAAGTGGTATCTAGTCATAATATTGATAATATCCTACAATACCTCAACCTCCTCTATCATGATTTCCTACCTATGGTTCTTCATAACTTCCCTTTGGAGGTCCCAAGACACATCATTGAATTTAACATTGTTTTTTATGAAAATTCCAATAAAATGTCCTATAAAAATATCATCTGTTATAATCCATGTATTATTATATACATATTTATTAAAATTGATATTTTTCTATTGATCCATCACATTAGTGTAGTCCATATATTCTAGGCGAACAAGTGAGTCTACACATCATAATCCTTTCATCATATTTATTATGTGGGACTTACAATATAGGGATATGTATAGAAAAGTGATGGTTTTATTCAGTTAAAAATTTGGGATGACAAAGGGGTCATGCAATGGGTGGTTCTTTTTTTTGATTGAATCATCCTTCAGGTTGTGTTATTACCTATACTCAATGATTTTTTGATGGAATAGAGTGGTATGTATAGGATAATATTCTCACTTCTTCCTCATATTCTAATGTAATTATATTTATTAGGGGTATTTTACTAAAATTTTCCTGATTCATTCATTTTTTACTATAACGAATTTAGACATGGAAATGTGAAGTGTGTGATGAAATCCACATAACGACACCAGCATGTTTGAGAAAAAAAACGTGGTTCTCTTCTGGTGGGTGTCTATATGATAAAAACATAGTAAATACCTATTTTCAAAGGTTTCTTTGGATTTTTGTTTTCCTATGGGAAATGGGTTATCCAAAAAAGAAAATATTTGTAGTGAATTAAATCCAATTAATAGAAAAAAATACATTAAACAATATATATCCATCATTTACCTATTCTACGGTGAATTGGATTTACCTATTTATTATAGGGATCTATTTATGGTTTGTTTGGATTAATCCTCTATTATAATATATTTTATGAGTGATGGTATGAAGTAACCCCTTTCCTTAATACTGAATAATGTATTTATATAATTTTATGACCACATTGTGGTATTTGATTCTAAACATCATAGGAACAAAACTAAATATTCCATTCAAATGTTCTATTTGAATCATAAGCCATTTAAATTGGATCTAAGAGCCTAGATAAAGGAGAAGTTTAGAAATATAAATGTAGATAATTCTTGGGTAAAAATTTATCATCATGAATGAATGATAAAAAATTATAAAAAGGAAATTTCCATAGCTAAATATACTCATAAAGAACATATTTTGGATAATTTTATTTTTATTATAGAAACATTCTTGGGGGAACAACTCCAAATAAAATGGCTTAAAAAAGGGAATAAGAACATGAAATTATTCAATGCTATTCATATGGAATGTAATGTGAATAAATGCATTATATCAAGATACCTTAATGGTAACACATATTACTTAGATAACGAAATTAGATTAGATCAATAAGATTATTTTAATAATATTTTCAAAGAAGGTTATAACAATAATTCATATCAATAAGTTAAGGATTTTATTAGTTCCTTAGTGAAGGGAATATAGAATAATATTTTTGATAGCAATTCTATATGAAGATAAAATAAAAAATTTCATATTCCCTGTCAATATAGTGTGTGGTGAATGACCTGATAGTTTTTCAAATACGTTATTTATTTATTTTTATGAAATTATGAATCTCAAAATTATATAGGTAGTCAGGGAGGTATTTATGAGATAATATATACATCAGGGTATATATGTAATATTAAATAGATTGAATCACTAGTTGGATCATGCTATGGATGTGAATGATCATATAACCACTATTATTATGAGACCATTTCCAATGATTGCTGGGGAAGTCAATGATTTGATACAGGATAACATTTCTAAAATGTTTGTCTATTCAATTCCATTTACACTCAACTATGTAAAGATAAATCCAAAAAATATGTTACACATCATTGAAGGGACCCATATCCTTAAAAAATATTTTTTTTGGAATATTTCTATAAAACTAGACTCTGATAAGGATTTTGATACATTAAAATTCATATATTATCTAAAAAAAATAAAAATTAGTGTTTTTATAAGGTATTTTATTATCTAATTCACTATTTTATTTGTTTCTCGATAATTTTTGTCTTTCTAAATGTATAATTTATTGGATTTTTTGGTCTATAATTTATATGAATAGGAATCCCCAATATATGATTTTATATGGATATATCAGTTATTACAATTTTACAATACTTCTCAAGGATATTAAATAACTAAAAATCAATCCTATTAATTTTTCTAAGATACCAGTTGTTCATGAACAAAATATTTTTACAGGTGATATTATAATATTCTATAAATCTAATAATAGTTATCCTACCTCTATTAGTTATATATTTCTTCATTATTAATAGTTCTTGGATAAATCAATATCATGTAAAAAAGTAATTTTATATTTGGGAAAGGAATATCAAAATGTTAGAAAATATTCATCACAATCTTCATGAATGATAAAGGAGAGGACCTACACATCATTTGACATGGGGTTACTCTATTTTTTTATAATAAATAAATATATCTACCATGAAGCTATTTCCAATAATATGTCATCAAAACAAGGTTGATGTAATTTTAAAACCATATCTATAGTTCGGAGAATTTTTCTGGTTAATTTGGTTATCAAATCTATGTTTGTCCGCTCCTGTCCTATTTATGAATAGAAAATTATGCAAATCAAATATCTAGAAACAGAAATAAAAAATTTCACATGGTCATGTTGTATTCATAATATTAATCATTTTATTTTGGATAATAAAAAATTTTCTAATCCATTAGACTTTGGATTACTGGGTTAAAAAGCTATTGTCTCTTTAATAAGAAAATTATTGATATTAATGTTTGGAAACTTTTTAATTCTATACATGACCCAACAGTTTTCCACTATGGATGATAAATTGGCTTAATTCATAAGGGAAAATAGTTTTACATGGGATTATCTATTTTGAATGATTTTGTAAATGGTTAGGTTGAAATCATAAGGAACACAATTTTGATACCTTTAAAATATTCTAATCCTAACTTCTAGAATTACTTTTGTGTTTTAATCCATTTTCAGATATAATTTAGTCACCTAAAATTTTTTATTGTCTATAATTTTATTGTTAATTTGAGATTCCCTATTAGGTTAACATATCCTTAATATTTATATCAATTAGGGAAACACATCTCATGATTTAAAAATACTTGATAACGCTTGTGGAAAACCTTCCCATCTTCATATCATTAACCTAAATATTTTCTACATATTTCAATGTTTCAATGGAAAAAACCAATGTGGGTGAATTTATTCATGAAATATGTTATGCCTTACATGGGAAAGATACTAATATTTGATTATATTAGTCATTAGGTCCCCTATGGATGACATTCGAAAACTTATTCCAATGAATTTTGTCTCATGTTTTTTACACGAACATAGTGATTAATAGATTTTCCAACACATAATTCATGAATATAAAATTGATATGATAATTTAGTCACATATTGAATGTAACACCCCGAGATTTTATGAAAAATATTTTTTTAATTAATGTCTTGTGTTTTACGCTACACCAAAAGAAGCTTGCACAACATGCATCCCTGACTTGCCTTGCATTACACGCATTCGCGACCTTCCTCGATAGCGTGTGTAGTACGCAATACTGTGTTTCACTAAATGAGATATTATTATAATATTATTATGAACTAGCCGTTATGAATAGTAATACCCACTTTTTGAAATTTTATAAATTTTGTCTTTCAAAATGGACTTCATTTTTTGGATTCGGAATATCGAAATTAGCTTAGGGTTAAATTTTGGTACTTTTCGGATAACTTTCATATTTTGATGAATAGTTAAAATTACTAAATTTTAATTAAAAACAGCTTTTTTAATCGAAATAATTAATAGTGATAAATTATTAATTTGAGTGGTTTTAAATTATATTTAGATTATATTTTTACAATTTAATACAATGTTTGTCATTGGATGTAATTTCACATTTAAACTAGACATAAACAAGTGTCAATCTTTTGATAGTTATTATCTCTTATGAACACGCTATTTGTTTTGACGATGAGAATTAATTTCTAAATTAATTAATGTAACTAATATGTTTTGAATTTGGTAAAATAGACATCATTTTTGAATTCATAATGTCAAATATATCTTAGGCCTAATTTTTGGTATTTTTCTGGAAACATTCAATTTTTGATGAATAGTGAAAACCACTAAGTGGTAGTTAAAAAACTGATTTTTTCATAAAACATAATTTTACCGCTTATGTGAGTGGAATTTCAAAAATCCATGAGACACGGTTAATATCAAGGACTAAAATTTGGTTCAATGAGATGAAAATAATTTTTTGTGAATAATAACTATTTATTTTTTTTTACCACGAGTAAAAGTAAATAGGGTAATTAAGGGTAAATATGATATTATTATTACCCTAAAACATGACTTAATTCTGTTGGATAAGTGTAATTCTGCCAAAAACAACTTTAGGAATAAAATATGACCATTTAGGCCCACTTGGATTAGATTAGGACATTTTTATTAATTTATTTAAAGAGGGGTTAAAATAGGTAAAATCAATGTTTAATAACTAAATCATTTTTAATATAGGGTTATACATAAGATAAATTCGACTATAAATATTAATTAGAAAGATAAAAAGAGTTCCTACATAATGGTATTTTATTTGTAATTTTTAAACTTAAAATAATTTAATTTATTTATGACACAATGATGTTGCAGTAATTATCTTATTAATGAAATATTGACATAATTGATGTTATATATACCCAAATAAAGGAAATTTGAGACTTTTTATGAATTAAACTAATTTTCTAGGTTAATATGTCATGTTAGTATTTATTTAGTTAACTTTTTTCTAACAAATCAGTCTGTTATGATTTTCAAAATAATCAATTACCAAATAGTGTCAAAATTGACATTAAATAGTTTTTAAAATAAATATTATATTATTAATTGTTATATTATTCCTAAAAATCTATTCTTCCACTAAATTACTTATATAAGGTTATATATATTATTAATAAACAAATTGGGGTTCGTTTGGCTTGTTATAGTATGTTTATTAACCTTATAGTGTAAGAAAACCAGAAGACACGGTAAAAGAAAAATTATTTAACTTAAAGTTAAATCTAAATGATAAGATTAAAATATAAACCTAAACTTGTATAAATTCTATTGGATAATAGGATTTAGACCCATCCCCACATTATCTTCTAAATAAATCAATTTTTAGCTATTAAAAACCGAATATGACTTTATAATAAAATAATATTTTTAGTTTTTCCTAAGGTGCCCCTCTCCTCTCTTATAAAAGGGAACCTCCTCCCTCTCTTCCTCACACCAATTGGAGCCTTCAAGATCGGCCAACCCCTTCCAAATTATATTATCCACTTCCCTAGAAACATCCTAGAGGTCCTGGTCTTATTCAAAGACCAATTTTAGTGCCCTAAGAGGAGGTCTCAAAGAGGCGCTTCAAAGAAGAGGTAATATCCGTCAACGATTCTTTCAACTTTATTTCTTATTCCACTTCTTCTTCTTAGGTTGTTTCATTATTGAGTAATAAAATCAGTATCAATAACATAATGATATTTTATTATAAGTATGAAACAACCCTATTTCACCACTTATCCATCCTACGGAAAATGAAATCACTGTGTGTGCGTACGTACGGAGTACCGTCTCCACGCCGTGGTGTAATCTATTTTCCACCACCACCTTACTTGGATGGGTATAATGGTGTAAATAAAGACTATATATGAATATTTTAAAGTGATATTTATTCTTAAATATTATACATACACTTCAATACAATTCCATGATCATGGGAATGATATCATCGCTCGTGTGTACGTACGGACTACCGTCTCCACGACGCCATGAGATTCATTCTCAATGATTAACAATTCATGAATGATTATAAAGTATATATAATAAGTAATCATGAAATATATGACATAATAATGAAACTGGATTTATGTATATATATATATGTATGTTATCTACCTAATTCCATTCAATTCAATAAGGAAATGAAAACAGCGTTCATGCGTACGTACGGCCTACCGTCTCCATGATCGGTGTATTTCTTTCCATTTATCGATCTATTATATATTTTTATATTCTGAATATATATTATATATAAATCATTTTTTACATTTGGGATGTAAGTAACCATGATCTAAGTAATCATATGAATAATTTCAAATCAAAACACGGACGACAAATGAAACGATTTTACCCAAAACTCTCTTTAACATGGAATTTACAAATGAACGGGTAATATAAAGGCATAAGTGAACCATATATGATATCATAACAATGAATATGATTCTGTAATAAGTCAATGACATTATTTAAATCATTATACAGGAGGTTCGGATACATATGAATCATATCAGACATAAGGTAAGGGATAATTATGCAAATCTCATTTTTATCCGAGATTGCTTATTCGTAAGTATTTACTGGGGTTATATTTATCCTCCATGTCCCAATTTCCTAAAAATGGTGTCATGTATGTCTAAAGTCCTTTTTACCCATTTTTACCTTTACTACATGGTATGTATGAAATCTTTATTTTGCGAGGTACTTTTTGACTTTACCAGCAAAAGTACGAGAAAAATGTTTTTTAGCTTATACGGCATGAAAGGATTTTTACGGTTTTATAAAGCCTTATTTTCAGGAATCTTCCTCCAAAATATTTCATGACTATTTTCAAAAAAATATCTTTCTTTTAAAATTGCATGGAATTTTGTGAAAAGAAAATAATTTTCAAGAAGAAAGGATATTTTCCTCAAGAATTCATTTCAAGTGTTTTATCAATACCATTTTTCCATCTATGATGACATTATTTCATATGTGTATGTTTCAAGTTTAATGTATCTATGATTTACATGGTTTCACTTTTCTTATAATGAAATGTCCATATTTTTTATATGGATTATGAGATGATGGGATGATGTTTATGAAACCCATTTTATTCTTTGGGTTATGATGAATGTTTTATGTTTATTTTGTGGCATAAGTAAGAATGATTTCATTATGAGATGGGTGGGACATATATCTCCCTCCAATGAATTGGGTAAAGATTTATATCTCATGAGATAGACATGGCTGGAACGGTAAGTTAATCCGGTTCAGTGTTACAGGACTGAAACGAGGAGTGAACTCTATTCAGAAAGGGACTTTGTCCACTTAGATGGTCTTGGCAGCAATGCCTTGGCTACTTGTAAATCATGACATGTGCTGAATGGTTTTCACAATTACATGTTTTACTCCCATGCTATTTTATCATGATTAATGTTTCTTTATGATCTATGCCTTACGTACTTCCATGTTTTATTTCATTGCTCAAGCTTTTGATGTTTAAACATTATGTTCATGTTTTTTAAGCTCAAATGTATATGATTTGTTTTATTTTATCCATGCTTACCCTTACTGAGCATTTGAGCTCACCCTTTATATGTTTTCTTTTCCCCATGATATAAAGAAAGGTTTTAGGTAAGAAAACAAAAGGGGAAGATCGATATGGGAGATGTTGAAGATCTTTCAACAGGATTAGATGTTTATATTCTGAGTTTCCAAAGACACTAAACTATTACGGTCCTTGTGTGTCAGTTTTTGTTATGTACTGAGTATTCCACAAAAGTAATGTAATGTCCATGTATGTCAAGATTCGGGTCTCTACAGTTGGTAACAGAGGGAGGTTTTGTCCACCTTTGGAAACTAGGATGCAAAAATGTAAGTGAGATTCCTAGAGATATTTCTAAGGTATGTCTAGGGATGTCCCTAAGGATAAGTATACGTATAGGATATAGTCCTAGAACTACAGTAACGATCTTAGAATTTAACCTAAGATGTTAGATATTTAAGGTACTTCCCCTTGATTATGTTATTTTCCTTGTATGATTTTTTCCTCTCATAGAATTATTTTTGTGTTTTAGTCAATGGAGGGAACCAGAAGGAATTCCATTAACATTGAATCCAATGGAAAAATTGGTGACTATGAGCAAAAAAATTGCATAATGCCTAGAGAGAAAGATATTGTGATTATGTCGAATCAGTTATCGCGATATATGATTAACAAGGTGAAATTTTGTGGTATGCCTAATTCATCAAATAAGAGGAAGATAGACTTTTATGCATGTTTGCATGTTGAGGAGCATAAATAAAGGATGATTGAGATTTCTAAAGAAGGGAAGAAGAACCTTGAGGAATACCTCAAATGGAGGGACATATGTTATCTGTTTGGAGAAAAGGGTCATAGAGTGACAGACTGTTATGGAGTTCAATGTCTTATTTGTAGAGAACATGGGAATTACCCAACTCAGTGCCCTCACCTAAGAAGTATCTTCTAAATCAAGGAAGGAATTATTCTAGGACAATCATTGAATAGGACAGATTTAAGAGTTTATGTATTGGTAGTCAAGAATAATTTTGTTGAGGTACTTTTATGGTGTATTCAAATATTTTTGTATTAGTCTAATGTGGTTTTCAATAATTTTATGGTACTGGTAACCATGAAAGGTGATTCAAATATTTTTGGAAAGCAGATGAAATGTGCATATGGAAGGGATAAGGAGAAAATAATATGATAGTAATCATGAGCTCATGACTAAAATAAGGACAAAGTGATATCATGGTTTGAGTATATAGAAATTTTGGGATTTTGGTATGTGGAAAGAGTTAACTTTTGACAGCATTCATGTTTTCACTAAGGTAAAATGGGTATTCATTTTTCAAGAGAATACATGATTAATGTATTCACATGTTTGTAATTTGACCAGCAAGATATATCTTATGATATATGGGGGATAAATGATGGCATTCACATGATTGTTATGTGACATTTCAAGTAATCATTTTCTTTATACTATGAGCTTAGACCGAAGTATTTTAGATAAGCCTAAAGATTGGAATGGATTATGTTGGACATAAGTTAGTGTTGTTTAAGGATAGAAATTTATTTCGATATTATTGATGGGATGTTATAGTAATGTAGTTTTAGACAAAGGACAACCTGTAGGACTGGCGACAACCCATCGCGTCGGACAAGGCTGTGGGAATCGAACCCACAACAGAAGTGCGACTGGACTTTATCTCCTACCACTGGCCTACAGGAAGTCCCTGGTTAGTAGAAACTAGTTTTATTTTATTAATAGGTATGATATATGAATTATAAGTTCATTTTTGGAATCGTATATGATTAACGACACCATAAATGGACTTATTTATATTTGATAACGTTTTCTAACCTTTTGTTTGAAACAGATGGAATGACTCATCATTCTATCAAATGATCTGCTAACACTTCATGAATGGAAAATTCATCTTCATTTCTTTAAGAGATGAAGTGTAAAATGTTCAAGGCACGAACAACGGTGAGATTGTACCAAAATCAAGAATGTATTTCTTTTGATTCGAAAATTCTTCAACATTAGAGAAATGATCTTGAAAACCAAAAATGTTGTCCTAGTGCCCATATATCCGATGAATCAGATGGTACCCCAGATCATCACAAATTTATGGCTTTGTGATTGTTGTCTTTTTCATAGCCATGTTCTCTACCACTCTCCATCAGAACATGATGGTTATATTTTTCTTCCATATCCATATTTTCACCTATGTTCTACTACATGAAAACCTAGTGATTAGTTAATTTGGGTAACCGTTATGTTTCATACATTAATTTTTTAAATCCAATATTTGGTATTCCTTTTTATGATGTGGGTTTCTATTAATGAAACTTTCTATTAGTAAACCATTTATAACCTCGACGAATTTCGAGGGCGAAATTCATTTTAAGGAGTGTAGAATGTAACACCCCGAGATTTTATCAAAAATATTCTTTTTAATTAATGTATTGTGTTTTAAGCTACACCAAAAGGAGCTTGAACAACACGCATCCCTGACTTGCCTTTAATTACACGCAATCACGACCTTCCTCGATAGCATGTGTAGTACGCAATACCGAGTTTCACTAAATGTGATATTATTATAATATTATTATGAACTAGCCGTTATGAATAGTAATACCCAATTTTTGAAATTTTATAAATTTTATATTTCAAAATGAACTTCATTTTTGGATTCATATTATCAAAATTATCTTAGGGTGAAATTTTGGTACTTTTCGGATAACTTTCATATTCTGATGAATAGTGAAAATTACTAAATTTTAATTAAAAACAACTTTTTTAATAAAAATAATTAATAGTGATAAATTATTAATTTGAGTGATTTTAAAGTATATTTAGAATATAATTTTACAATTTAATACAATGTTGGTCATTGGATGTAATTTCACATTTAAACCAGACATAAACAAGTGTCAATCTTTTGATAGTTATTATCTCTTAAGAACACGCTATTTGTTTTGACGACGGGAATTAATTTTAATATTAATTAATGTAACTGATATGTTTTGAATTTTGGTAAAATAGAAATAATTTTTAAATTCATAATATCAAATATATCTTAGGCCTAATTATTGGTATTTTTCTGGAAACTTTCATTTTTTTGATGAATAGTGAAACCACTAAGTGGTAGTTAAAAAACTGAATTTTTCATTAAAACACAATTTTACCAATTTTGTGAGTGGAATTTTGAAAATCCGAGAGACATGGCTAATATCAAGGACTAAAATGTGTTCAATGAGATGAAAGTAATTTTTGGTGAATAGTAACTTGTTACTTTTTTTTACCACAGTTAAAAGTAAATAGGGTAATTAAGGGTAAAAATGATATTATTATTACCCTAACACATGTAATTATTCTATTGGATAAGTGTAATGTGGCAAAAAACAACCTTAGGAATAAAATATGACCATTTAGGCCCACTTGGATTAGATTACGACATTTATTATTCATTTATTTAAAGAAGGGTTAAAATAGTTAAAATCAATGTTTAATAACTAAATCATTTTTAATATAGAGTTGTACATAAGATAAATTCAACTATAAATATTCATCAGAAATATAAAAAGATTTCCTACATAATGGTATTTTATTTGTAATTTTTAAACTAAAAATTATTTAATTTATTTATGACATAATGATGATGTAGTAATTATCTTAATAATGAAATATTGACATAATTGATGTTATAAATACCAAAATAAATTTAATTTGGGACTTTTTATGAATTAAAATAATTTTTTAGGTTAATATGAAATATTATTATTGATTTAGTTAACTTTTTTCTAACTAATCATTATGTTGTGATTTTTAAAAAAATCAATTATCAAATAGTGTCAAAATTGACATCAAATAGTTTTTAAAAAAATATTATATTATTAATTGTTATTTATTCCTAAAAAACTAAGGTTCGGCCAAATGACTTAGATAAGGTTATATATATTAATAATAAAAAACTTGGGGTTCTTTTGGCTTGTTATAGTACGTTTATTAACCTTATAATGTAAGAAAACAAGAAGAAATGGTAAAAGAAAAATTATTTAACTTAAAGTTAAAATCTAAATGATAAGGTTAAAATAGAAACCTAAACTTGTCTAAATTATATTGGATGATAGGATTTCGACCCATCCCCACCTTATCTTATAAATAAGTCAATTTAGAGCTATTAAAAACCGAATATGACTTTATAATAAAATAATATTTTTAGTTTTTCCTAAGGTGCCCCTCTCCACCCTTATAAAAGGGCACCTCCTCCCTCTCTTCCTCACACCAATTTGAGCATTCAAGCTCGGACAAACCCTGCCAAATTCTCTTCTAAACTTTCCTAGAAACATCCTAGAGGTCCTTGTATTCTTCAAAGACCAATTTTAGTGCCCTAAGAGGAGGTCTCAAAGAGGCACTTCAAAGAAGAGGTATTGTCTGTCACTGATTCTTTCACCTTTATTTCTTCTTCCACTTCTTCTTCTTAGGTTGTATCATTATGAAGTAATAACATAAGTATCAATAATATACTGATATTTTATTATAAGTATGAAACAACCCTATTTCACCATCTATCCATCCTACGGAAAACAAAATCACTGCGTGTGCGTACGTACAGAATACCGTCTCCACACCGTGGTGTAATCTATTTTCCACCACCACCTTACTTGGATGGGTATAATGGTGTAAATAATGACTATATATGATTATTGTCAAGTTATATTGATTATTAAATATTATACATACACTTAAAAAAAATTCCACGATCATGGGAATTATATCATCGCTCGTGCGTACGTACGGACTACCGTCTCCACAATGCGATGAGATTCATTCTCAATGATTAACCATTCATGAATGATTATAAAGTATATATAATAAGTAATCATGAAATATATGACATAATAATGATACTTTATTTATGTATATATATATGTATTTCATCTACTTAATTCCATTCAATTCTATAAGGAAACGAAAACAGCGTTCATGCGTACGTACGGCCTACCGTCTCCATGAACGGTGTATTTCTTTCCATTTATCGATCTGTTATATATATGTATATTATAAATATTTATTATATATAAATCATGTTTTACATTCTGGATGTATGTAACCATGATCTATGTAATCATATGAATAATTACAATTCAAAACATGGACGACAAATGAAACGATTTTACCCAAAACACACTTTAACATTGAATTTACAAAAGAATGGGTAATATAAAGTCATAAGTGAACCATATATGATATCATTACAATGAATATGATTTTGTAATAAGTCAATGACATTATTTAAATCATTATACAGGAGGTTCAGATACATACGAAGCATATCAGACATAAGGTAAGGGATAATTTTTCAAATCTCATTTTTATCAGAGATTGCTTATTTGTAAGTATTTACTGGGGTTATATTTATCATCCATGTCCCAATTTCATAAAAATGGTTTCATGTATGTTTAAAGTCCTTTTTACCCATTTTTTACTTTTAATACATGGTATGTATGAAATCTATCTTTTGCTAGGTACTTTTGGACTTTTCAAACAAAAGTACGAGAAGAATGTTTTTTTTAACTTATACAACATGAAAGGATTTTTACAGTTTTATAAAGCCTTATTTTCCGGAATCTTCCTCCAAAATATTTCATGACTATTTTCAACAAAATCTATTTCTTTTAAAATTTCATGACATTTTTTGAAAAGTAAATAATTTTCAAGAAGAAATGATATTTTCATCAAGAATTCATTTCAAGTGTTTTATCAAAACCATTTTTCCATCTAAGATGACATTATTTCATATGTGTATGTTTAAAGTTTAATGTATATATGATTTACATGGTTTCAATTTTCTTATAATGAAATGTCCATTTGTTTTATATGGATTATGAGATGATGGGATGATGATTATGAAACCCATTTTATTCTTTGGGTTATGATGAATGTTTTATGTTTATTTTGTGGCACAAGTAAGAATGATTTCATTATGAGATGGGTGGGACCAATATCTCCCTCCAATGCATTGGGTAAATATTTATATCTCATGAGATAGACATGGCTGGAACAGTAAGTTAATCTGGTTCAGTGTTACAGGACTGAAATGAGGAGTGAACTCGATTCAGAAAGGGACTTTGTCCACTAAGATGGTCTTGGAAGCAATGCCTTGGCTACTTGGAAATAATTACATGTGCTGAATGGTTTCTACAATTACATTTTTTACTCCTATTCTATTTTATCATGCTTAATGTTTCTTTATGATCTATGCCTTATGTACTTCCATGTTCTATGTCATTGCTCATGTTTTTGATGTTTAAAAATTATTTTCATGTTTTTTATGCTCAAATGTATATTATTTGTTTTATTTTATCTATGCTTACACATATTGATCATTTGAGCTCACCCTTTATATGTTTTCTTTTCCCTAGGATATAAATAAAGGATTTAGGTAAGAAAAAAAGGGGAAGATCGATATGAGAGATGTTGAAGATCTTTCAACAGGATTAGATGTTTATATTTCTAGTTTCCAAAGACACTAAACTATTATGGTCCTTGTATGTCTATTTTTGTTATGTACTAAGTATTCCACAAAAGTAATGTAATGTCCATGTACGTCAATATTTGAGTCTCTACATTGAATTCCTATTTCATTTTAATAATAAAACTAGAGGTAACATCGATTCATGTAGGGGAGTGTTTTAATATGTGAACTAGTACATAGATGAAAAATATTCTTATCTCTAATATTACAACCAGTTTTCATTTTATTTGGAATTCTAGAAAAAACCACAGATGTGAGAGAAGTGATATTCCCCTAAAATACATAAATTCATTTATCTTAAGGGATAAATAGTTGAAATTTATGTTACATGTGGATTGTATTAATAATAATATAAAATAATTTCCTTCCAACAAGGTTCTTTTGGTTAAGTATGTCAGTAAAAATCGATCACAGAATGATTATAAAAGAAGGGTTCCAACATTATAATCCAATATTAATTTTAATGTGGATCATTTTTTACACATTTAACATGGCCCATATGGTCATGTTGGTATTTTAAGAACCATTATAGACTTCATTAAGGTGATATACCAACAATAATTTTGTATAAATATAGAACTTGAAGTAGAACTATGAGATATCATTCATGTTGTCAGATAGTCTAGTAAAATACAGTGGAATAAGATATTTATTGGGAGTGAATTCACACTAGTTTTTAAAAATTTAATATGTAAAACAGCCTTTCATCAATAGAAATTACATTGAAATTTTATGTATTTTAATGGAGACATGGAGAAGATAGAGTTGACCTAAACTCACATTTACATGAAGGATAACACAATAGCTGAAACATTATCTAGGAATGTTTTTAAGAAAGAATATATTTCGTGGTCATTACACATTAGTTAATACCTTATTTAATTTATACCAAACTATTTTAAGGGGAGGTATTTACACCTATTGTGAATCGTCTAATGTTTTATCTCCCATTTTTGATAATAAAATTGCTGAGAATGGTACTTTTAACTTATCCTCTAGAGCATTTTGAATTTTGAATATTGTTTTTTTGTTGTGATTTTTCTCATTTTTGTGATTTTTTATTTTTATTATTGTTGTCCATGTTTTTATTTCAAATAATCCTTCTATGATTTTAAAAAGTCCATAAAATGTTGTGAATGATTCCATTTGAGAAGGGAAAATGGTGTTTTCTTATTAACTAAACACACGAAGAGTATTGCACTTGTTGATTGAGATATTAAGAAGAATTTGTTTATCTAAAAAATATTCATTGAAACCATAATATGAAATTATTAGTTTTAGATATTTTCCATTTTGAGTTCATTAAGATTTATTAGCAAATTTTTGATATCTTATTATAATTTGTATCATGATGTGATTTTTGATAGAATGAAAATGTGTTAATTTTCCTTCATGGTACATATAGTTTTTACCAAATGAAAGATGATTATAAATATAAAAATATTATCAAGAAGTTCATAGAAATTTTATGATTCTATTATAGGTGGATGAATATGATTTTCTATTGTTATTTCTAGATTGCTTTCTCTAATTAAGAATTTAATATAATATATTTGTGTTATGGTTCTATTACTATTGAAAATTTAAATCTATTGGATTAATAGTTGGACATTAATTTTGATCTACGTAGACATGAGAACATGTATTCCATGATATGTATTCAAATATACTGTTTTAGTTGGTCATATATGAATCCAATTAATTATTTCTATATTGTATCCTCGACAGGAGATCCTATAAAACATGATTCAGAATCATAAAATGTGATATATGATCATGATTTTTGAAATTTAGTTGAATTTTATCATCACATAATTCTACTAAAAGATATTTTTCTAGATATTATAAAAAATTCACTAATGATAAATATTATATATGTGAAATTACTCAGAATTATTGTTGACTTTAATGTTAATAGAAATCCTATTTGTGAATTTAGAAGAATTAATGTTAGTTGTGATTTCATAAAGAAACATTTACACATGGATTCATAATGTACAATGAAATATTAAAAAATAAAAAGAATATAGAAACTTCTTGATCAAGGTTTAACATCCCCACCCAACATACCATCAAACCAGTAGTTGGACCAATGGGTCACATGGCCTCAAGTTCATAACCTCTTACCGAAGAGGTTACTAAATAGTAGTGATGGTTCAACAGGTGATTGTGGGGAGACTATACAAACTTATTAGAGATACAAAATTCTATAATCATAGAATAATAATATTAAAATAACAAATCAAATATATTGAAAATAAACGATTGTTGCAGAAGAAAAATAATAAAAATTTAATAAAAGTTTCTAGTTCTTGCATGAAAAACATATTAATCCATGCCATAACAATGACACATAACTAAAAGTAGTAAAAACTATAGAGTGATTTAAAATATAGTAAAAAATAAATATAAAAAATCCCCTTAGCAAATCTCTATGAGAATCCCAATATCTAGCTAATATCATTTCACATAACTCCTTGGTACAAGAACAAAAACAATCAACATAGATCCTACAAATATATGGTATACTCCGGTACAAAGGGTACTTGAGTAGGGTGTGAGATAAAATATCAGTAGGATGTAACCCACAATGACAAGAACAATATTTATAGAGAAATCATAATTTAAACAATGCGTAGATATACCGAATGTGTGAAAAAAGTGTAAATAGATAGACACTCATATAGGTTCTTAAGGGACACTTGATGTTCATGGCTTCTTATTCTTATGAATGGTATGTATGATCATGTCAATTATATATATATTATATATATATATAGATAAATTTTGGGGTGGATCATCACCTACCTCTGCCATCCAGTTCAAGGGGATCTCTTATAGTATCCCCCTAACCTATGTCAAAGAGCCCTTAGTCTCTTGACCTCCAAGCATTAGATTTATGTTGTGGTTGATCAGGACATACCACCGTAATTCAAATTCAAAAGGGGATATTATGATATTACACTATCATAATTCCCAGATTCTTTAGTCTCTTGGCATGAAAATATCTTTATATATATTTATAACAAAAGTGGCATGTGGTAATAATACATCCAACCCATAAAATATATATAACCTGAATGTCGAAAAACATCCTTCCACCATTAATTTTTTTTATAAATTGAATGTGGTAATATTACCTCCCATCTTTAATCATTCATAAAATTGGAATGTGGTAAGAATTCCTCCCATACATAATGAATTAAATAGTTTTATGGGTGTTAGAATTCCTCCCATCCATAATCATTCTTAAAAATGGAATGGGGTAAGAATTCCACCCATCGATAATCAATTATATAGCTGACATGGGGTACAAATTATTCTCACCCATAATCTATTATATAGATGGATTGGGTTAATAATTAACCCCATACATAATCAATTATATAAATGGAATGGGTTAATAGTTCCTCCCATCCCAAATCATTCATAGTACTTTCTATATGGAAAAGCCTCTTATGAATTTCAGTAGTCATGTCCACATTCATAATTTAATATATATGGAATATCCTCTTACACCTCAAAGTTAGAGAATTACTATTTATTTTAAAACATTACAACTCATTTCAGACATTTTATAAACAATAAAAAAGACATGGCCTTACCGTCCATGGGGGTTATTCAGTTTAATATCATTTTCATGGTTTATACCAAAACATTCCAAAACCCTTATTGAATATCATGTTCTAAAATATTACCATGATTGATTCATATATATATATATATATATATATTTAGGATGCTTATATCCCGCATAATCCATCATATAATGACCATTTTCCATCCAGTTTGTTTAACACCTTAAGACCTGGAAACTATATTTTTAGCTTGAAGGCCACAATCCTCCATTAGAGGGGTTTTATTACAAAAACATAACTTTTTTATCAATTAAATTATTTATCACTTTTTATAATTTCACTAACATTATCAAAATAATATTTTAAACTGAAAAACACATTTTATTAATTAAAAACTAAGAATGGTGCAATAAGTAATGAACATATGCATTATTAATCTAATGGGGCAAGGAAAGGGATCCTACCCATAAAGTAGACCCATCCAAACATTTTACAATTTATGATTTATAAGTTAATGGTTTTGCTAACCCATTCAAGAATATTCACCTTCTCATATATATAAGGACATGTAGAAGCTATCAAACATCCACAAGTCCATTAACTTGTGTAAGGGGATCCTAAGACATATTATTATTTTCACATACTCGCCTATACTCACATACATATGAATATTCCAATATATAAATAGGAACACCTTGAACCACACATATAAATTATTTTCCATGGATGAGTATACACATAATGGGGTCAGATACATATATATACTGACATATGCATACATAGGCTAGTCGCTATAGACTATGGCAACTCTAAACCACACAGAATAGTCTAGTGCACTACAATTAAAGTACTCGGAACTATAAAACACATATATAAATTAAGTATACTAGGATATATGTTATAGTATAATAAAACATACCTTTAAACCATAGTCGGTGATCCATATTGAATAATTCAATTTTTCATTTGGCGACAGATGCTAGAACACACACAATGGGGTACCTGGAGAGGATCTGTAGAGCCTATATTAAGAAGAAAACAATGATCTAGATTAGAAGTAAACCCATGGGCTTGGATGCACCTTAACTAGTGAAGGAGAGACAAAAAAAGGACAGAAATAATATGGATAACGAAGGATGAAACTCACCTTGAAGTATTTGAGAGAAAGCCACATGAAATACAGAGTGATTTTATCGATAGGGAAGTGTCTTAGAGGGGGTTCTGCATGCGGTGAGGGAACTAGGGGTAGGTGTGGCACGGTTATAAGGGTGGAAGATGAGTGTTATGTTTTTAATTTTTATTTGAATTAAAATAATTAATTTTATAAAATAATTACATCAGACATGGTTTGGGTCTTATGGTTTAGAAAACCATGCACCAACTTAGTGCCCTCCATTGGACATTAGAAGCACACCACATAGACTGGGCACCCTGTTTGGAAACAAGGAACCAAATGTGCAGTGAAAAGTTAATATCTTATTCTCATAACACTAAAAATAATGGATAGGGTCATGGTTTGGTAAACTGTGCACATCCCATGTAACAACCTCTACTAACTTCGTATAAGATGCACAATTTCATGGTATAGTCTACACAGTTTCAGACAAACCATGTGCTCTCTACATTCCATTCAAAGCAAACGTTTTCTTGGTCTATCACTCATGAAAATTCTTGAGCCATAGGGAAAAATTTTATGGATTTTACATAGGTCCAAAAACCTCACCTTGATGTGATCCAGCTCAAAAAATTGAGTTCAAATGGTCGGTTTTAAAAATATTCTGACATGTAAATTAAAATTTTAAAATTATATTGTTTTTTGAGCCTTTAAAAATGTAAATCATTACAACCATACCTCATTAGATCTTTCCATCATCGAGAAGCTTTATAGAAAAATGAACACATCACTCAACTTATAGGGGTTGTGAAGCTTCATTATAAGGGTCACATTGTGTGCCCAAATTTCCAACGAACTACTTAGCATTACTTTTAAAAAGTGGAACAGAATCCATTATGTTTTATGAAAATGATAATTTACCAACCGAACCACCAAGATGGATCTTAATTGTGCTTATTTAAAATGTTAAATTATCACATCATCATCCTTTTCAACATATGTCCAAAGGTACTTCCCCCCTAAGGCATTAACATTAAGATTCCAATTCTGTGCCATGAAACATCCCACTATTGGAGTTTCTTTTCTAATCATTCCCTAAATAATTTTTATGACACTATTGGCATGATTTTAAAATGATAAAACAATCAATTATCTATCATCATTAACTTCCAAGTCTATGTAGATTATCATGAAATGGCCTAATAGATAGAAATTACACTCATATCTACCTGATGACGTGCCCAAAAATATTCCATCACCGACCACAATCATTGAGAAATAAAAAACCCCAAGTTTATCCATCTTTAGCTTACTATTTACATGAATTATCAACATAGATGGATGTATTATTCCACGAAGTTCCACAATTCATTCCTTAATGGCACTATTCATTTAGCAAAAACACTTTCACAAAATCCTACCCATATATTGGTGTCATTCGTAACCCATCCATGATAAAAACCATGCATCAAACATGAAACAACCAAATATTCCAACCAATAATCCAATTATCTTTTGAAAATTAGTGCGGAATAAGACAGACACTATATTAGCGCATCTAGAATGACGTCAAGATAGGGAACATGCTTATATATTAAGAAGAGTATAGTAAGAGGATTAAAATGGATTCCAGCTAATCACACCTAAATAATAGGAAAAAGATCCTTCCAACCAGAACTTGTTGAATTTAAAGAAGAAACTCTGCCTCGACTACTGATGCACCATTATAACCAATCACATGACTTTCCATCATAATTAATTCTATGATCTCTCTTGATTTTACATCCAATTTCATCGAAGATTGATGGTTCTTTACAAGTGTTACATTTAGTGAAAACAGAACAACTTCTTGATTCAAATAAAATACCGACACATACAATGCCTAACAGACCCAATGGATTTAAAAAAAAAAATTTAACAATGGAATTTAATTAGTTGTGATTATTCTACTCAAAAGGACCCGTTCATCACAACCAATATGTAACATTCCATAATAGGATATTAGGCATTATAAAAAGGAGAATAGAGTTTATGCGCACAAGAGAACTAAATCATATCCACATTACGTGTATTTTTGATGCTCATATGAGTAATGATCACAATGTGAAATGATAAGAAGAAGGAAAAAACCAAATAAAAGAGAAACAAACATGACCAATACTGTCAAAACATATGAGCATTTAAGAACTCCCTCCTGATCTTTGGGAGAATTTGATTCTTTAACGCTTAGGTCACTCTACATAGAGATGAACTGAGACCATACTTCAGAGAAAAAAAATGTATTCTATATTAATATTATCCCATTAGACTATTACCTTAGTCAATGACATGCCACGTAATTTAACACCAAGGAAAATAAATGGTAAAATTACCTATGAAGAGCCTGACCATTCCCTAGGAATGTCTGACCTAGTGAAAATGAGAATTACCCGATACTCAAGCCCATAAAAAGGTCATGAAAAGCATGAACATCGATCAAGAAAGGGTGTCATTGTAAAGTGAAATTCTTATAAGGGGAAATGAAACCTGATTGAAAACAAACGTATGAAAATACCACAAAAATTTGTATGGAATAGAAGCCCTAAGGGTGCTATCAACTTCAGGATATCCACTTACAAGGCACAAGCGTCAACCATATCACATTTTTATGCTAAAAAATAGTAACTAGGATAAAAAAAGGTAAACAATGCATTGCTAAAGTAAAATAAAACATACATAAATCAGTCATTCTTTTTTTTCAATGGATACTTATAATAAAATCATAAGTTACCACTTACATGTAGTTTTTAAATTGATGGCACCACATAGGGTTCCATTTACCAGAACATTATATTTAATCACATTTAAAATTTGAACATATAAAACAATTAATTAAAAACAATCAAGAACCCAATAAAAATAAAATCCCTAGGTACATTATTTTTAATAATCAGATCAAATAAAAATAGGAATGTTTCATAAAAGTCCCTTTTTAACCATCAACCATTCATTGACAACCCACTATAAATTGGACATTTTTCATATAAGTTTTTTAATAGATAATGATAATTACAAGGGTCCCTACGAGCCTACCTTGGTTCTCTAGAAGAAAACCCAATAATACTTTCCAAATTTAAATATTTAAACACCAAAACCGTTCATCCAATAATAATCATGCATGATGAAATTATATTAAGTCCAACATCACATTAATGAATTTATCCAATTCATTTAAAGTTGAACACAACCATATCCTACATTTATAAACATTTAAAAATTAACTTGGGCATTTCATTTAATATTGATTTCTATTTAACTATTCATGAGCCTCCATTACAATTAATGGATTGAAAATTGTCTATCATTTATTGAAATAAATTACATTTCCAAATTTAACATCCTCAAATATAATGGTCTGTAAAGTTTGTTGGCCATATACCAATCTATAATGTGTCCATATACTTTAATTATTGACACTTTCTCCCCTTTTATCAAAATTTATCCACTTTAGAATTACAATTTATTAGACTTTTATATTACAAATCAATAGTATATAAACATGAAAATATTTCAAAGATGATTTGATATATTGATTACCTTTTCCCAGTTGTAAGGAACACACAATCCTTCCAACTAAAAACTGAATTCTGTCATAATTGAAACCATTTAAAATGTATCCCAATCAACCAATTTGGTATTAAAACACTTCTATCATGTTATCATTAGCAGTTACAAGGAAGCATAAAATATCAAACAATTATGATAAGTATTCATGAAAAATATTATATGAAAACTAAATAAAATTATATGAACATGAATGATAATGAATACAAGGCATGGAATGACACTAAATCAAATCAACAAGAACACTAGAAATGAAACTACATGGCATGTAACATGCTTTACATGGTAATTTATTTTTTCCAAATATGATGAGTGATATTCTTCATCCTTGCCTTACCAGGACAAGGGTAAAGATAACCAAAATTAAAAAAATAATTACGCAATTAAAAGTACACCAGTCACTTGCGGTGAAATCAAATTAAACTATAAAAACGAACAACATGAACAAATAATCTAGACCATGGCAGTCTTTTCATTATTTCATACATGGGGTGATCAGTCCCAAGAACAACTATTAACCATGTAATGTCACATTCTTAGTATTCTATCTACTAATTAAAAATCATAAGACCAAGGAAAAAAATAAACATTGATGATACCACTTTTTAACATACAATCCCAACATACCATTGAACTAGTAGCTAGACTAGTGGGTCACATGGGCTCAAGAGCGTCTCCCCATATTCCAGAGTCTGACCACTTGAACAGAAGGTCTATAGAGGTGATAGTGGAGTGGGTACAACCTATTATCAGAGATTCAAAATAGTATTATTATATAATAAACAACATAAAATAGTGGAAGTAGTATATAAGGAAATAACAATAGTAGTTGAAGACAAATAATTAAAATTTAATAAAGGTTTAAAAATTGAGATTATACAATTAATGAATGAATTAAATGGTGATGATATATAACTAAATACTATTAAAAAAATGAATTTATTTTTAATATTTCAAAAAAATAAATAAATGATAGAAACACCCCTTGGGAGATCTCCTTGGGCATCCCGAGCTCAAGCTCATTAATTTTCTTCTAACTTCCACGTACAAGAAATATATAAATAAAACTAGATCCTCCAAATATATTATCTACTTGGGTACCAAGGGTAACCCAGTAGGGTGTGTGATAAAATATCAACAGTCCAACACCCATATATTCAATCCAGATCTAGGAAGTGGTATATTAATTTAAATTTTGTACAGGGACAAATAAAGTGAGAAATAAAATAATATAAATAGATAAACACCCATCCAGGTGGCTATGGGACACCTGATGGTGATACCTTCTTCATTCCATGGCTGAATGTCTCTTCATTTAAATTATATATATATTATAAGGATATATATAGATTTAGATATAAGATGAGGTGGATTAGTACATATAAATACCATCCAATTCCACAGGAGATCTCAAGATCTTTCCCTAACCCAGGTCCAAGATCCCTTATTCTCTTGGCCTGAATGCAGTATATTTATGTTGTGTTTGATCATAACATACAACCACCATCCAAATTCGAGGGGATATATCATTTTTACCCCTCATCAGATACAAATATCCCTTATTCTCTTAAAATTAAAGTGTCTTTATATATATATCAAAATCATATGTGGTGAGGGGTAATAATTCCTCCCACCTGTAATATATATGTAAATGGTATGTGGTAAACCTTCCTCCCATCCATAAACAATTTTATAGCTGACACGAGGTCAAAATCCATCTCATATATAAAGATTCTTAATAATAGCTTGCTGTAATAATGCCTCCCATCCATAATTAGTTATATAGTTTACATGGGGTATGAATTTCCCCCATATACAATCATCCACAACACTGGCATGGGGTAAGAATGCCTCCCATATATAATTAATTATATATCTAGAATGGGGTAATAATTCCTCCAATACATAATCAATAATATAGATGGCATGGGATATAATTTCCTCCCATCCATAAACATTCATAAAACTGTGCATATGGTAATGAATCTTATATATTTCAATAGTTATTTCCAGATTCATAACTTATTACATATGAAATAACATCCCACATATGAAACTAGGATTAGTCCAATTTAATTTAAAACATTGATACTCATGTCAAAACATTTAATAATGGAAAAAAGGGCATGGCATTACCATCCCTTGGGGTTATTTCATTTAATATAATTTTCATGGTATATACCATAACATGCCAAAACCATTATTAAAGAACAATGTCAATGAAAAGTAACCTATCTTATTAGAATATATTTATATAGGAGGTCTCTATCCTTCTTAAGACGTAATATACCGGCTATATACCATATAGTTCATTTTACTAATTTGGACATGGAAACTACATTTTTATCTTGAATGCAACAAACCTCTATTAGAGGGGGTTTATTAAAAATCAGGACCTTTTTTATCAAAAAACAACAATGATCACTTTTAATTATTTCACTAACTTTATCAAAAGAATATTTCAAATAGAAAACAATACTGCATTAATTAGAAACTATGAATGGGGTAATAAGTAATTAATTAATGAATTAATATAATTAAAGGGTCATAGAAAGGGCTCTTACCTCAAAAAAACACCCAACTGATCCCTCAACCTTTTAATCTTTCTTACTAAAAGGAACTACAACCCCCTTTTATCATATGCACCTTCACATACATATAAGGAAACTTATCCCCTATTCACACACATATATGACCATTAACAAATGAAAGGGGGTCCTTAAAGATATTATAATAAGAATATACTCAACTCCACACACTGACTTATGAATTTTTACATATCTAAATAGGATCATGTAGAAAAATAAATATATATTAATTTACGTATATTAATATACACATAACGGGGTAACCTACATATTTATATACTTACCTATGCTTAAGTAGGAATGTCTCCTTAGACTCTTGCGACTCTAAACCACATGACATGGTCCATTACACATCATGTAAAATACATGAAACTATAAAACACATAAATACCAAAAATAAATAAGAAAAACCCAATAATGGGAGAAATAATCACCATAAACCAATATAATTGAACCAAACTTAATAGAATCCTCTTTTCCCTTGGCTGTAGATGCCAAAAATCGCAATGAGGGGTCTCAAGAGAGGCTCCACACACACTAGATTCATAAGACGAAAACAATATGTGTTATAACTAAACCCTAGGGTTAAACTACACCTTATGGAGAAAAGGAGACACCAAAAAATTGAGGAAACATGAAGTATAAGGGAGGCGGAGTCTATAAATGAAGGATAAGATTGAAAATTAAATGAAATCTAGATGGGTTATGTCGACAGAGAGGTGCTCTGGAGGGGGTTACATGCTAGGTTGGGGAACAAAGGGGATCTATTACGTTTTTGGGATGGGGGAGGATTAGTTTTATGTGTTTATTTTATTATTATTTAAAATGAATAAATTTTTAAATGTGTGTCACCACACAAGGTTTAGAAAAATATACGCCAACCGGGCTCCCTCCTCTAGACACCTAGATCACCCACACTGGATGGGCACATGATTTGGAAACCTTGTCATGAATAGCTCTTATCTTCTTCCCATTCAACTAATAATTTTTTCTAGGGTAATGGTTAGGTAAAACATGCCCAACCTATGAAAAAACCTTTCCCCACATGGATAAGGCTAGATAGTTTTCTATTAAGGGCCACATGGTTCCAGAAAAACCAGGCATCCTATATAAGTCCTTCAAAGACATACTTTTATTGGTCTAGTGCTCTTGAAACTCCTCTAAGAACATGGGATTATTATTGAACCTTTACCCAGGACTATGAAAATCACCTTGATGTTATCCATCTCATGAAATTGTGTTCCGATGCTCGGTTTTAGAAACAGACTAATCTGAAGATGAAAAGTTAAAATTCCTTTTTTTCTGTCCAGTTGAAAAAATATATTGTTTCAAAGGCATATATAGTATCATAAATGGTATTGAAAATATTTTTGTGTATCCTATTATTATTAATAATGGATACTCATTGAAAAAATTGGAGGGAAAATTTTCCATACATATTAAGGATAAAATAATGGTGATGGTAACATAAACATCACCTATCAAGATAAATAAACCATATTAAAGATAAGAATAAATTACTTTGATTATAATTCTAATTTTATTATGTATAATTTATATTTTGATGGAAAGATATGGGTCATATTATAGGTTTTCTCAGCTGATATAGTGATAAGAAAAAAAATCAATGAAATCCCCAAGACCATTATAATGTCAAATGAATCTAGTCTTAACAAATACTATTTTATATGGAATGTAACATCACTAATATTTCACCAAGTAAAGAATATTACAAAAATAATTATTTAAAAATAAGTTATATGTTTTTATTATTATTTTAATTAATTTTTGTGATCTAATTATTTCACATGGTTTATATCTTTATGATATTGATGATTTGGATAAATATATAAAATAAAAATCAAATTATGATGTTATGGATGCATTAGGAATAAATAAATACCAAAATAAAGGTACGAAAAATTAAAATATCACAAGGCCGTAATTAGGGGAGACTATGGTAAAAAAGTATGAAATTTTTATAGAATTGATGGGAATGAATAATTTTGGTACCACTTAAAACCTTAATTTCTTAATCTCAAATCACAACCATAATAATTCTAGAATTAAAAAACTGATGGTTTCATATAATGCTTTTATTCTTTCAAATTGGAATAATATGGGTTACAATAATGTGTCTCAAAATGTTATATCTTATTTCTATGAGACACTTTAGTTTCTCATCAATATGGGTATGTATTTATCTATTATATTCATTAGTAATCCAAAAATTACTATTATCCCAATTATCCATGATATTGTATATTTCATATCATTCATTTATGGAAACACCTACTATAATAATATAGAGTATCCTGTGTATGATCGTGAAATGATATAATCTATTTAAAAAGATAACTCAATCTCAGTTGTGGATTTCACCTATTTTTTAACCATTCATAGAAAGTAAGATGTGAATTCAATAATGGTGCTTCTAAGAAATTATAGATTTTAAATGATCAATTATTTCCAGTAGAGGTCACAGCTATGGGGGATTAGTGCACTTCGGTTATTAATACTATTAATGGTCTCAAATCCAATATTATTTATAGATTTTTCTTCTTCTTTAATTTGGAATAGAAAACATAATACTTATTTTCATTCCCTTTATAGATGTCACACTGATTATGTTACTCTCATAATTTCAATTAATTATAAAAAATAATAACTTATCAAATTAATTTTAATTTTAAAATATATTAGATAGGTCTTAGTTATTGGGATGACATTTTTTATATGAATGGAGTAAATATTCCTCTGGAAATTATAGTCAAAGGCTTTCTTGGAAACTCAATAAATTTAAAATAACACTTAGATCATTGATAAAATCTATATCATGTCCTATTTTTGAGGTCCTAAAATATAATATCAATTATTTTAAAATTTTTAGAGCATTATTACACATAATGAAAATACCACTCAGAAAAAAAATTATGAGTGGGATATATAGGGAGAAATTTTGGTTTTAGGGGAAATATCTTTAAAGGGTCATTTAATTACGAGTTGTATTAAATAATGGTATTAGAATAATTGGTTCATTCATCTGATACATCATGAAAGGATGTTTAAATGATCAATATAATATTTTAAAAATTATATTATTATAAAAAATAATGAAAAGGATATCCATAATGTACCAGTTGGTTATTTTGATGAATTATTTAATAACAACATATTGGTTAATTACTTGAATATAGATGTTGTTATTGACACTGACCTAATAGATATTTAGGATGATATTATTATATGATATCCACTATGTAGAAATCTAAACAATCTATATTCTCTCCTTGTTATGGATATTATTTCAATCCCATATATACTCACAAACTTGTTTCTCATTCTATTTTGGTAAATTATTCAATATTATTTTTATATCAGTTTTAACATATTTTTGGTTATTAAATTTATTAAAATTGGTAAAAAATTTACATTTATTAATCTAATCTCTAAAAATGATCAATTCTTTTATATCGAATATTTCAGGTTTATTAATATTGGATATACTCTCAAAAAAGAAATTTGAAAAATTCTAGTTTTAATATTAGTCCTTTTAGCTTACATTGTAGTGTCATTAAACTCATTTTTTTACATACAAGGATAAAAAATTGAAAAGTAAATTTACATAGATTTAGATTGTGTGGGTATCCTACATGGGAAATCAATGATTTGTATTTTTTCTCTAATTATTGACATTTTTAAATCCATTGATACTCAAAGATGGGAATTGAATTTGAGTATCCTTATAATATATGGTATTTTAGATTGTGTTTTTATGATACTAAATACATTCATAAATGTTAAAAGATTTATATAGTGGATAATGTTTCATTTATTGGAATTTTTCATGTCATCAGAGGTTTGAGATTGTGGGATCCTTTCTCTGATTTTCTATTTTTTATTGTGGAAGACTACTTAAGGAAATTCATGAGGAAGTTAGCAGATTCTATCCGCTAGAGACCAATTAATGTTTATAGGACAATAAAAATTTCAACCCAATTTTTTTATGAATATTAATTCCTCTATTTATATAAGGATAAAAATATATATCTTATAATTATATGTAATATTTTTTTAACATTATGTGTTGGATACTAAGAATGATATCAGATTGAACAAATCCAATCATTTCTATGGAATGAAATATAAGAATGGAAGGAAATGGAATATTAAAATGTATGAAAATGAAAAAACTATTTTTTTACCTTTTAATTATTTGAGATATCCCCTATTTTGGGTAATATTTAAACCCTCATAATTTTAATACATTTCTATTCAAATCTCTATCAGTTATCTTCATGTAAAAATTAAAACCATTCTAATGATGGTAGGAATCATATTGTTATATAATATTTACTTATATGTTTGTTTATTACTCAGGTATCGTAAAAAGAATATATAAGAAGATATATTATTTTACATAGAAAAATTCTATTAAATAGAAGAAACTGATAACAATGGATTGGATGAAATTTACCAAACCCACAACCCTTTTTGGAATTGGTATTAAAAACCTGCAAATGATTAATGTAAATTGTATTTATAGTATCCTATAACAAATAATTTGAAATTATAATCTATCTAACTCTATTCAATAGCATAGAATAATTGAATGATTGATTTGAGGGGATAATTATAACTTGGGACAAATAATTTTTAATACATTGTGTAACACATTAATGGTTTATTTCAACATTATTGGGATGTGGTTCAGTATGATGTTTGTAATATTGTCAAAAACATTTTCATAAATGTGGTACTTCCTCATTCTATCAATTCTCAACTTCTCACCTTGATCCCTAAAGTGGATAATGCCTCTAAAATTCATCTTTTCATAAACTTTTCTCTTATCAACACTATCTACAAAATTATTACCAAAATAATTGCTAATAATACTTCGCTTATTACTAAAAAAATTATTTCTTAGAAGAAATTTGGATTTATGAAAGGTAGATCCATTCAAGACTGTATCTGTCTTTCCACTGAATGTATCAAAAACATGAATAAAACTAATAGAGGATGATATATAGCTATTAAAATTGACATCATGAAAGCTTCTGACTTGATGGATTAGAGTTTTATCTTAAAAGTCCTTCAATGTTTTGGTTTTAGTGGGCACTTCCTCGCTGTAATTAGAACTCTCTTCAACTCGGCCACTATCCCGATTTTAATCAATGGCACTCCCAAATGATACATTAAATTAACTAATGGTGTCATACAAGGAGACCCTATCTCTTCCATTCAATTCCCAATCGAGGAAGACTACCCTAGTAGACTGATCAATCACCTGGTAGTTCAATTTAAATTGAAACCTATTCTTGTCTCTAGAAATGTTAATGATCATACTCAATTTTTTTAGGATGATGACAACATCCTTTTCCATCAAAGTGAAAAAAGAAACATTCTAAACCTCAAAACTGTTCTCTCCCACTATGAGGAGGTTTCAGGTTGAACTATAATTTGGAACAAATCCTGTATCTTTATTGGAAATAATTTCCCCTAATAGAAAATGTAATAATATCAATGATTTGGGTCTAGAATAAGGCACTCTCCCCTTCACATACCTTGGTGTCCCCATTTTATGGGGTCGACCCAAACCTTGCCACTTTTTCACTATTGTTAATCATATTTTTAACTAGATTTACTCTTAGAAGGTTAAATCACATTCTATAGTTGGTAATACATGCCTTGTTAAATCCACTATTGTCTGTAAGATGGTCTACCCTATGATGGTTTACAAATGTCCCCTTGGCCTTATAAAAAAATGAATACAACAATTAAAAATTTCACACGGACTGGTAGTACTCTTGAAAGAAAACTACCGATGGTACCTTGGTCAACTTGTTGCACGCCTATTGAGAGTGGTTGAATTGGTATAAAAAACATAAAATACCTTAATGAAGCACTTAAAGCTTGTCTTACATGGAATATTTTTCAAAATTATTTTGAATCCCTTGTTTTTATAAAAAATATATTTTGTGGTAAACTTAAGACTGGAAATTTGATCCCTATTAATTCATCCATATGGACATCCTTCAAAAAACCTTTCACCAACATTATGAATAACTCAAGATGGATGTTCTCAAGAGAATATTCCATGAAATTCTGGCTAGATAACTGGACTATCATTCCTTTAAACTCTTTGATTTCCCTGATAAAATTATTGAATACACCAACAGATCTATCAAAGATATTTTAAACTCTCAAATAGATTATCTTCTAGATGCTATTTTGAATCTCATTTAAGGCTACCCTTTCTATTACAACAAAGATTTTTTAATTTGTGAGCCATATCACAATGGAATGACTATCTCTAAAAATTACAACACTCATATGTGATGTATCAATGAGAATAATTACAGCTAGATTAAACAGATCACCAAAACTTGGATAATGCTATCAATATTTAGTCTAATTTGGAATGAATATCATAATAGAATTCCCCTTGATATATACCGTCAATAGTTGGGAATTCATCTCATCTCAAAATATAAATCTTTTAATCAACACAAATAAGATACTAACCACCTATTCCTTTCATGTGATACTAAATATGCTCTATGGAACTATATTTTTGACATCTTGGAATTCAGATGGTTGATTCTTGACTCTGTTAAAAATCAACTTATGAAATGTGTAGAGTTAGATGTCTATCATCAATTAAGATAATTGTTTCTTACAGTAGTCACTGAACTTCACCATGTGATCTGGTATGATTCGAATGCATATATTAATAACAACTACTCACTCAATCTTAATGCAGGTCGTACCCAAATCCTTATTTCCATACATGAATCTACATTGATTCAAAAAGGTTATTGCCACAATACCGTGCACTGTTTTAGTATTCTGAAATGTCTACACATCAATGTAATCTTCTTTCAACCACACAACACTATGTAGGTTTTCTAGAGACCTCATCTTCATAGATGGATCAAAATCAACATAGATGGCTCCTACAAGGGAAATTCGGGACCTGTAGGGAATTTCACTATCTTTAGGAACCACCTCAGATAAATTTTATGTTTCATCATGGGTCATTGTATCCACTACCTCCTCCCTTGAAGCTCAGATGATGGGATTGATTCATGAGATTAAAATTTCCATGGTTTATAGTTGGAATAACATTTGGATTGAAAGTGACTTGACGACCATCAACCAAGAAAATTGGAATGCCATAACTCATTTATCTTAGCTGATTACTACTCGTTGGATGGAATGAAACCGTTTACTAACTGACCTGAACTACATAATCACACATGTTTATCGGGATTCAAACATGGTTGCTTATGGCTTGGCTAACTTGGGTGTTAATCAAGACATTACCTGGAGTGAAGTCCTCCCAGATGCTCTTATTTCCTTTCATGAAAATGATTGAAATATGATCCCTTACATTATACTTTTGTAAATTTTATTTTAATAAAAATATTTCTAGGTTGTTCTTGGCCAAGGAATTACCTTTTAAAAAATTATGCAATTATATGAAAAAATATAGGGCATGATTATTATTTTTCTAATCATTAATATATTTTTTATGTGTTTTCTAACCTTACAATTTATTAAACAAATGAAAAAACAACCATATCCAAACCTATGTTTCTATGCATATATTGAATTTCCATTTTATTTTTCATAATATGAAATTTTTATTACCATCTATAATGGATCATATATATATGAAATTATTTAAAAAATAATAAATATGTAGTATCTTACTCTAAGGTGAAATGTCTATTTTATAATTCTCTTCAGATTGAGTAAATATTATTATTATATACATTTTTTCATTGAATTTTTTTAATTTCATGAAAATGGGAGCATGGTTTTTTTGGTTTTGACTATAATTAAAAAAATTCTATTACATGGATAGTCTACATTATTTAGTCCATAATTTGATTGTTAGTTGATAAATCATTATCATTTTTATTACAGTAGTATCAACCTCCTTACATCATATCTAAGATACCTGTAATAGGCTCATGTTTGATTTAAAATTTAAACCTATTAAAGATGTTCTCATTGGTTTCCATAATTATTTACAACAGTCAAAAAATTTATAATATGAAACTATGAAAAATTTTATCGTCAGCCTTTATATTCTCAAGATTATATGTGTTGGTGTAATAATAAGGAATCCTTTTACTAAATAATTTTTAAATTGCATATAAATTATCCCAATTAGACCATAGTTAATATCGATTAGGTATCCATCATCACTCCATGTCCTTTAGGCTACATAGATATTTTATTGAAATTTTGTTTCCTCATGAAAGATAATATTTTATAGTATCTCAAGAACAAATTTTTTTCATTAACTGAAGTTTCATGTTATTTTTCATGACATTGGAAATTAAAATAATCATAATTAGAACTAATGATGGATGGAATGTTATTTCATGATTTCAAGACAAGTCTTGAGGTTTGACAATCATTTTTTCTAATTCACAACTCCTATGAAATTTAATATATTTCTTGAATTTCTAGTGGTAATGAAGGTGATGATTTATCACACACATATATATATATAGAAAAAATAGATATATATTCCCTTTAAAAATAGTTGTTGTTGAGGGAGTTTCATTTTAATCCATCTCACTTTCTAGTTACTTAATTCATCTTCACTATTCTAGTTTTATTATTGATGATTATTTTAACATCCCATGTAAATGAAAAATAAGATAGTTTTATACTTATTAATATTTTTTAATTAAATATTAATTTTACTTTAAAAGGGTTTCTATGCTCGATAGCATACCCGATACGCAACAACAGGTATCTTTGGAATCTTACGTTGCACACTAATATTATAATATTATTATTTTAAATGGTAGTTAACTCCAAGACTTTTTATTGGAAGGAAGGAACTAAACTAACTAAAATATGATTATACATGTTTATTAAATGTATTTACATTCATCTAACATATTTTAGAGGCTTAAAATGTGAATAAATCTAATTTTAACCATAATTTACATTAAAAGACCGATTTACCACCTTTTAATGGAGAACAGTATTTAAATCTATTTTTTGTCACATTAATATATTTTATTTTACCAAATTAAATATTTCTTTATAATTGTGAAATTAAAATTTACTTTGTGTAAATTTTTTGGATTTTTTTTGATAAAGTTCATTTTTATTGAATAGTAGAAAGTATTGTATTTTAATTCAAAACTATGTTTTAATATGATTTATCTATATTGTTATATTATCTATTTTATTGATTTTAAAGTGTAATTAGAATATTTTATTACCATTTAATCAAATTTTTGTCATTGAAATTAATTTCACATTAAAATTGGACATAAACAGGTATCAATCTTTTGATAATTATTGTGTCTTAAAAAATAGCTATTTCTATTGATAACGAGAATTAATTTAAAAATTAATTAATGACACTTCTATGTTTTTAATTTTAAAAAATAGACATCATTTTTGAATTCGGAATATCAAATATAGCTTATGATGAAGTTTTGGTATTTTTTTGAAAAACATCAATTTTTGAAGAATAGTGAAACCACTTAGTGGTAGTTAAAAAAAATGACTTTTTCATTTAAATGAAAATTTACCACTTCTATGAATTAAAGTTCAAAAATCTGACATACATGGTTGTTATCAAGAAGTAAAATGTGGTTCATTAAGATAAAAATAATTTTTGATGAATAGTATCTTTTGACTTTTATTTACCACAGTTAAAGGTAAATAGGGTAATTCAAGGTTAAATGAATATTATAATAAATCAAAATTACCTTAACACTTTTCAAAACCTTATTAGTTGAGTCATTAACGACCATGGTCATTTTTGGGTCGGTTTTGGGACCCCATTGAGCCACTTGGGTGTGATAATGAAAATTTAAATTAATTAGTTTAAAGTAAAGGACAAAATAACATAAACAAAACTCTTTTAGTAATTAATTTTTATATAGTGTTATATAAGAAATCCTTTTAACTATAAATATTCATTGGAAAGATAAAAATATTTCATACATCATGGTTTTTTTTAATATTTTTTATACTTCAAATAAATTAAATTATTTATGACACAATAATGATGCAGTATTTACCACATTAATAAATGATTTAAATAAATATGATTATAATGATTACAATATTATCCAAAACATGTACAATTCAGATTGGATGGTTTTATTTCGACCATGAGTCATCTTATCATAGAATATAATTATTTTTGGAACATTTGAAACTGAATATCTTTATATAATAAAATAATGTTTTCACACTTTCGTAAAGATCCCCTCCTCCCCCTTATAAAAGGAGACCACTTCAATCCAATTCCTCACACATATCATTCCATTTTTCTCATCCAAACTCTGCCCAATTAAGCTCCATATGTCCCTCTACTCCACCTAGAATACTTAACTTAGGTTGAAGGCACTCCAAGAAGTCCTTTGGTTCAAACCAAAGGGAGTTACCCAAATTAAAGGTAACTGTTTCTCTTAAATTGTTTTCTTTTATTTTACTTCTTCAACTCCTAAACAATTTTTATTCCTTTATTTGGTAATAAAACCAACATCCTCGATATACTGGGATATTGTTATGAGAAATTTTCGAAGTACACTTACACACACCTCTATCTAATTTATGAAAAACATAATGTTTCTATGGATGGAAAACTAAATCCTCAAGAAATGATGATTGTTCAATTATCTCCTACCGCCTCTCATGGTGGCCATTATGATGGCACTATATTTATATATGATATATATTATGTTTATGTTTTCTTTATGCTTCTGTATTTTTTATTTATAGAACGCCTTTATGGTTTCCATAGTGGGTAAATACGATAATCTCATTTGAGAAAGTGCGGACTACCACCCCCTCAAAGTGATGTGACTCATTAATGCCTTATGTGGGATGTATAAAGGATAGACTTAGTGATATTATATATGATATTATACTATGATTATAATATAATTATGTATCATTATGTTTAAATTCCATTAAAATAATAAATAGAAGTGAAAGTTGCGTTCATGCGTACGTACGGCTTACCATCTCCATGAATGCTGCATTTCATTTCTTACCTCGATATGTTATGTACTATTATAAATATATGAATATTCTAGATATATATGATATATATGATATATAAATCATGAATATCATTCTGGATATAATGAATCTTCAACCACATGAACAACATGTAATTATAAGAAGTCCATTTTTGACTCAAGTACCAAATATAAAAAAAACGAACGTTATTAACGTAAATGGTTACATAATGTTTATAACATGGTATTAAGTGATATAAAAGGAATAATAAACTTGAAAGAGGTTCTTAAGAAAGTAGAAATTAACTTTAGTTGGTTATTCAGTAGATTAAAGAACAATCGAGTCAAGTCGGACACAAGGTAAGGGACTTAGTCTCAATCTCTTTTACTTGAGGCATATTTTCATTTATACAAAAATTTCTTTTATACGGTGTATATACCCCTTTAAATATTACTTTTATTCAAAAGGAATCATTTTCTACAAAGCGTTTTACTAAATGACAAAAATGAAGTTGTTTTTAACGTAAGCGGTGACAACAACCTTTTCCGCCACCACGAGCATTATTTGATCTTTGGCTTCCTCAACAAGAAGTAATGTTTTTAAAGGAAAATAAATACCATATACTATTTTATGTATTTTGGTATTGAAAATGGTTTTGTTAATGTATTTGTTATGTCAATATATTTAAGTGATATATTTTTCTTTAAATGTGGAAATGTTTTTCTTTCCTTTATATTTATTTTCATTCTTATGATTTTATAATGGTACATGAACATTTGATGGGTGGTTACATGATAAACCAAATTACGGGTGGTGTCAGGAATACCAGGATGGGTGGTTACGTTATAACCTCCAATGCATTGGGTATAGAAGTCGGCCGTATGGCTATTATATTTAGTGATATGTGTGGAATTTGGCCGTATAGTTATTCGTTTTATGTATGGTTATCACCCTAGTTACCATTATATGTTATGTGTTCTTTATATGGGTTTTATGGTAATATTTTGGTTGAAAATGTGTAATTAATGATCTTTTATTCAATGAAGAGTATTTTCTACTTCATAAAGGTGAAAAGTATTACTTATGTTAAATTATTCATGGTTTAGATGTTGTTTTGAAAAACTAACAGTTTTACTTCTTTGTGTATCCCTTACTGAGATTTTTATCCTCATCCCAAGTATTTGAAATGTTTTTCATAGGACATAATGTGGAATAGGGTCGAGGATGGGATCATGGAAAAGTCATCATATCTTAAACATGGAACTAGATATGACTGTTTTTTAAGAGTTATTATTTTGTGAAAAATGGATAATTTATAGAAGTGTCTACTTTGTTATCTTTTGAAATATAATAGTTATGTTCTAATTCTCTAAAAATCTAAACCTGAAAAGATCCTCAATGTGAATTATTCATTTAATTCAATATTATGTAAGGTCTAAGGCTGGGTCTTTATAGTTGTTATCAGAGGTCGGTTTAGATAACTTTAGGAGTTAGGGTATTGTTGAATTAATATCCATAATGTAATTTATGTTAAAATTTAAATCATATAGCATTTACATATTACCATGTTTCTTCACCTAAGATATTTCTGTGTTCAGAATGGTTTTCTGTAGAGGAAACATGGCCGCTATATTGGGACGACATTAGGAAGAAAATAACCTTCCAAATCAGCAACTTAAGATGGTCGGAATTAGAACTGAACAGTTTGTTTCATTGATGGAACAGTTGTCTCAGCTTATAAATGGTGGTGGTATCCATGTACGAGATTATCCAGATCAACCACAAAGGAACATGTTAGTAGTGGAGCATTTCATGAGGCAACATCCCACATTATTCAGAGGATCATTTGAACCTGTTCTAGATGAGGGGGGATTAAAGCACTGAAGAATATTTTCGATGTCATGAGTTATTCATACCATCAAAAGGACAGTCTCACTGTTTACCATTTTTAAGTTTAAGCTGATCGGTGGTGGTAAATGGTGAAAAATATCAGGGATAGTGATGAAATTGATGCTCTTGTTTGGGAAGAATTCAAAGGTATGTTTCTTGAGAAATATTTTCCTAAGGTGGTTTGTCTTAGGATGGAGAAAAAATTCCTGGAATTGAGGTAGGAGGATGACTTAGTGGCTGCTTATGAAACAAAGTTCACTCGACTGGAAATGTATGCACCAAATTTCATCAGAGATCTTGATAGTAAGATAAATCGATTTTACTCAAGACTAAAACCACGATATTGAAGAGAATTAGCCTCCCGTGAGTTCAAAAGTTATGAAAAAATTGTTCGATGTGCGGAGAAGGTGGAAATGGAGTTTTCCTAGGATCAGGAGTTTGTTGACAAACAAAAGAATAAGACGTCCAATTGGTAGGCAAAGGGAAAGAGTTCATCAATGAAGCCTATAGGTAAGAAAATTAAATATCCAACTTGTGAAAAGGGTGGTAAAAAGAATCATGGAGAATGTTTATTGAAGTCTAGAAAGTGATTCTGGTGTGGTAAGTCTGGTTATATTGCTTGTAACTATAAGAAAGATGATCAAGCAGGCAATGAAAAACCATCGGTAAGATGTTTTAAGTGTAATGAAATGGGTCATTTTATAAATGAGTGTCCATATAAGAAATCAAATGAGGGAAAGCAGCCAGACTACAAGCCGAAAGGGGCGGTGAAATCATTCTCATCTACATCAACAGATGTTGTACCATTAAATAAAGTAGTATCAAGTACATTGTTTGTTTGTTCAGATTATTCCAATGTGTTGTTTGATTCAGGGTCTACACACTCTTTAATTTCTGAAAAGTTATCTAGTAAATTGGGAATTCAATCTCAATATATGAATACAGAACTAATGGTAAAAACACCTAGATGAAATGTTGAGATAAAAAGAAAATATAGGAACATTCCTATCATTGTGTGTGGAAATAATGTACCTGTAAAAAATATTGTTTTACCTCTAGTACAGTTTGATGTTATTTTGGGCATGGATTGGATTTTTTTTTATCATTCTAAGATTGAATTTAGAGATAAAGAGGTTTCATTTCAGAAATATTTACAATTTGTGTACAATAATGAACCCTTTCTTTTGATAACATATCAGAAATTTGAGAAACTAGTAAAAGAAGGAAATGAATGTTACCTTGCTCATATTGTTGAAAATAAATAAAGTGATGGGATTAATGACATTCAAGTGTTAAATGAGTACCTTGATGTTTTTATGGATGAGTTTCTTGGTATTATACATGATCGGTAAGTTGAATTTAATATTGACTTAGTTCCTGATGCTAAGAAAATCTCAAAACCCACATTTCGAATGGCTCAAATTGAACTTTTAGAGTTAAATAAGCAATTACTGGAGTTATTAGATAATGGTTTCATTCAACCTAGCACATCACCATGGGGTGCTCCTATCTTGTTTATTTAAAAGAAAGATGTTTCAATGAGACTTTTCATTGATTATAGAGAATTGAATAACATTACTGTTAAGAATAACTATCCTTTACCTCATATCGATGATTTGTTTGATCATCAACAGAAAGCACAGTATTTTTCGAAGATTGACATGAGGTCGGGGTACCATCAGTTGAATTTAATGGAAGCAGACATTCCAAAGACCGTGTTTTTTACTAGATATGTCTATTATGAATTTGTAGTTATGCCTTTTCATTTAACCAATGCACGTGCTGTATTCATGGATCTTATGAATAGAATTTTCCTTGAGTTCTTGGATAAGTTTGTGGTTGTGTTCATTGAGGATATTTTGGTTTATTCAAAAAGTAAAGTGGAGCATTAAATTCAATTATGGGTTGTCTTGCAAAACTTAAAAGAAATGAAATATATGTGAAATTCAGCAAGTGTGAGTTTTTGATAGAAAAAATTTATTTCTATGGTCACATTGTTTCAAAAAATGGCATAACTCTTGATCCTGCTAAAACAAAAGTTGTTGAAGAATGGAAAAGACCCACAAATATAACCAAAATTTTTAGTTCTCTTAGTTTTACATGATATTACTTAAGATTTGATAATATTTTTTCCTGGTTATCTAATCCAATTACTAAGTTAACTCAAAAAGGTGTTATGTTAATGTGGACAAAACAATGTGATGATTGTTTTTAGGAATTGCAAAGAAGATTGGTGAATGCTCTAGTTTTGGCACTGCCATCCAGAAATGGTGAGTTTTTTATCTATAGTGACGTTTCATTGAAAGGAATTGGTTGTGTCCTAATGAATAATGATTAGGTAATTGCTTATGCTTCATGTCAGTTGAAACCTCACGAGTTAAATTACCCTACATATGATTTGGAATTAGCTGCTGTTTTTTTGATTTAAAAATTTGGAGGGATATTTTGTATGGAGTGAAGTGTGAAATATATATTGATCACAAAAGTTTGAAGAATATATTCACTCAGAAAGAAATTAACCTGAGACAGAGGAGATGGTTGGAATTAATCAAGTATTATGATTAATTGATCCATTTTTATTTGGGAAAAGAAAATAAAGTGGCTGTTTCTTTGAGTCAAAAAAGTAATACTTCATTAACCATGTTACGTTTGGAATGAGATCCTTTGGTTTCTTATTTGATGAACTTTGGAATAGAAGTTGTTGTTGGAGGAAATTATTCTGTTTTGTTTCAGGTGTTAGTGAAATCATCTCTATCAGACAGAATTAAGCCAGCGCAGAAGAAAGATAGTGAATTGTAGAAAAAGGTTATGTTGGTTCATAACGGTAAGTTTCCTGATTTCAAAGTTGATAATGATTGTGTTTTGAGGTTTGGGAAGATATTATGCGTGCCTTATGATTTAAAGTTGAAGAATGTGTTGTTATGGGAAGCTCATAGTTATCCTTTTTCAGTTCATCCCCATAGTACTAAGATGTACAGAGATCTTCGAAAGTATTACTGTTGGGATGGAATGAAAAGAGATATTGCTGATTTTACTATGAAGTGCTTTATTTGTCAGTACGTTAAAGCAGAGTGGAAGTTACCCAAAGGGATGCTTCAGCCTCTACCGGTGCCAGAGTGGAAATGAGAAAATATATCAATGGACTTTTTTGCGGGATTACCAAATACATCTCGAGGTAATAATGCAATCTGGGTTATTGTTGATTGATTGAATAAATCTGCTCATTTCCTTCCTATTCTGGATACATTGTCTCTATATCAACTGTATCGATTGTATATTAAAGGGATAGTCCGGTTTCATGGAGTTCCCCTCTCCATTTTATCAGATCGTGATCCCAGGTCTACTTCTATCTTTTGGAAATGCCTTCAGAAGTCATTGGGTACTGAATCAAATTTTAGTACAACTTTTCATCCTCAATCAAATGGAAAATCAGAACAAACAATTCAGACCTTAGAGGACATGTTACATTCTTGCTCGATCGATTACCAGGGAAGTTGGGACCAACATATTTCTTTGGTTGAATTTTCATATAATAACAGTTTTCATTCCAGTATACAAATGGCTTTATTTGAGGCATTATTTGGAAATCACTGCCAAACTCCATAATTTTGAGATAAAGTATATGAAAGGAAGCTGATGGAACCATAATTGGTAGAAGAGATGGAAGAGAAAGTTTAGTTGATTCAGAACCACATTAGAACAGCACAGGGCAGATAGAAAAGTTATAGAGATGACCAGAGGAAGGATCTTTCTTTTGAGGCAGGTGATCATGGCTTTCTCTAAGATTCTCCATGGAAAAGTGTGATGCATTGTGGTAAGATATGAAATTTGAGTCTGAGGTTCATTGGAACTTATGAAATTTTGGATAATGTTGGATCAATTGTGTATAGAGTGGATTTACCACCATTTTTATCCCAGGTACACAATATTTTTGTTGTTTCGATGTTGAGAAAGTATATTCCAGATCCATCTCATGTTTTGGGCCCAGAGGTAGTTCAGTTGGAAGAGAATATATCTTATGATGAACATCCAATCTAGATTTTAGACCATAGAGACCAAGTGTTGAGGAATAAGGTAATTCACCATGTAATGGTTTTTTGGAAAAAATATATGGTTAAGGAGGCAACATGGGAATCTCAAAATTCTATGAGAGATAAATACCCCCACTTATTTTGAAAAGTGAATAAAAATTGTGGGAACACAATTTCTAAAAGGGGGGAAGGATGTAACATCTCAGGTAAATGAAGAATAAGATATTTTTTAATTAAATATTAATTTTACTTTAAAAGGGTTGAAATGTTTGATAGCGTACCCGATACGCAACAACAGGTTTCTTTGGAATCTTATGTTGCACACTAATAATATAATATTATAATTTTAAATGGTAGTTAACCCCTAGCCATTGTAATGGAAGGAATGAATGAAACTAACTGATTTATGATTATACATGTTTGTTAAATGTATTTACATTCATCCAATAAATGTTAGAGGCTTAAAATGTGAATAAATATAATTTGAAGCATAATTTACATTAAAAGGACAATTTACCGCCTTTTAATGGTGAACCCTCTTGAAATACAATTTTTTTTCACTTTAATACATTCTATTTGACCAAATTAAATCTTTCTTTATAATGGTAATATTAAAATTTACTTTTTGTATTTTTTTGGGATTTTTCTCATAAAGTTCATTTTTATTGAATAGGGAGAAATATTGTATTTTAATTCAAAACAATGTTTTAATCTGATTTATTTATATAGTTAGATTATCTTTTTGATTGGTTTTACAATGTAATTAGAAAATATTTGTACCATTTAATCCAATGTTGGTCATGGGCATTAATTTCACTTTGAAATTTGACATAAACAAGTATCAATCTTTTGATAGTTATTGTTTCTTAAAAACACGCTATTTGTTTTGATAACGGGAATTAATTTTAAAATTCATTAATGCCAATTTAATGTTTCGAATTTGGAAAAATACACATCATTTTTTAATTCAGAATATCAAATATAGATTAGGCTGAATTTTTTGTATTTTTCTGAAAAACATTAATTTTTGATGAATAGTGAAACCACTTAGTGGTTGTTAAAAAAACTGACTTTTTCCTTTAAATGAAATTTTACAACTTCTGTGAATTGAATTTAAAAAATCCGACATACATGGTTGTTATCAATAAGTAAAATTTGGTTTATTAAGATGAAAATAATTTTTGGTGAGTAGTATCTTTTGACTTTTATTTACCGCGCTTAAAGGTAAATAGGGCAATTCAATGTTAAAAGAATATTATAATAATTCAAAATTACATTAAAACTTTTCCAAATTTTATTAGTTGAGTCATTAACGACCATGGGAATCTTTGGGTCTGTTTTGGGACCCCATTGAGACACTTGGGTGTGATAATTATTTTTTAGATAAATTAATTTCAAGTAAAGGACAAAATGACAAAAACACATATCTTTTAGTAATTAATTTTTATACAGTTTTATATAAGGAATCCTTTTAACTATAAAAATTAATTGGAAATTTAAAAAGATTTCCTACATCATGGTATTTTTTTATAAATTTTAGACATCAAAGAAATTATATTATTTATGACACAATAATGATGCAACATTTACCTCATTAATAAATGATTTAAATAAATAAGATTATAATGATTATAATATTATCCAAAACACGTCCAATTCTAATTTTATTATATTATTTCTACCATGAGTCATCTTATCTTTGACTATAATAATTGTTGGACCATTATAATCCGAATATCTTTATATAATAAAATAATATTTTCACACTTTCATAAAGAGCCCCTCCGCCCCTTATAAAAGGAGACCACTTGTAACCAATTCCTCACCCATATCAAGCCATTTATGTCGTCCAAACTCTGACAAATTAAGTTCCCTCCATCCCTCTCCTCCTCCTAGAATCCTTAAATAAGGCATAAGTCACTCCAACAAGTCCTTTGGTTCAAACCAAAGGAAGTTACCCAAATTAAAGGTAACAATTTCTCTTAAATTGTTTTCTTTTATTTTACTTCTCCAACCCCTAAACTCTTTTTATTCCTTTATTTTATAACAACACTAGTAATAGAAATATACTAGGATGTTGTTATGAGAAGGATTTGAACTACACTTACACACACCTTCATCTAATGGATGAAGAACATAATGTTTCTGTGGATGGCAAACAAACGCCTCACAAAACGATGATTGTTCGATTATATTCTACCGCCTCTCATGGTGGACATTTTGATGACACTATATCTATATATGTTATATATTATGATTATTGTTTCTTTATGCTTCTGTATTTTCCATTTATAGATCTCTTTTATGGTTTCCATAGTTGGAAGATACGATAATCTCATTTGACGAAATGCGGACTACCGCCCCCTCAAAGTGATGTGACTCGTTAATGCCTTATGTGGGACATATAAATGAAAGATTTAATGATATTATATATTATATTATACTGTGATTATAATATACCTATGTATCATTATGTTTAAATTCCATTAATATAAGAAATAGAAATGAATGTAGGGTTCATGCGTATGTACGGCATACCATCTCAATGAACGGTGCATTTCATTTCTTAACTCCAAATGTTATGTACTATTATAAATACATGTATATGTTGAATATATATGATATATATGATATATAAATCATTAATATCATTCTGGATGTAATGAATCTTTGACCACTGGAATAAGATGTAATTATAAGATGTCAATTTTTGACTCAAGTACCAAATATCGACAAAACAAACGTTATTAACTTAAATGGTTACATAATGTTTATAACATGGTAATGTGTGATATAAAAGGAATAATAAACATGAAAAAGGTTCTTAGGAAAGTAGAAATTAACTTTAGTTTATTATTCATGAGATTAATGAACGATCGAGTCAAGTCGGACACAAGGTAAGGGACTTCGTCTCAATATCCTTTCATTGAGGCATATTTTCAATTATACAAATCATTCTTTTATAATGTGTATAAACCCCTTTGAATTTTACATTTATACAAAAGGCGTCTTTTTCTACAAAGTTCTTTACTAATCTAAAAAATTAATGTTCCTTTTAACGTAAGCGGTGACAACAACCTTTTCCGCCACCACGAGCATTATTTGATCTTTGGCTTCCTCAACAAGCCGTAATGTTTTTAAATTAAAATAAATACCATATACTCTTTTATGTATTTTGGAATTGAAAATAGTTTTGATAATGGATTTTTTATGCCAATATATTTAAATGATATATTGTTATTGAAATTTATACATGTTTTTCTTTCCTTTATATTTGTTTTCATTCTTATGATTTTATAATGGTACTTGGACATTTTATGGGTGGTTACGTGATAAACCAAATGGCGGGTGGTGCAGTGAATACCATGACATGTGTTTACGTTATAACCTCCAAAGCATTGGGTATGGAAGTCAGCTGTATGGCTATTCCATTTAGTTATATGTGTGGATGTCGGTCGTATGATTATTCCATTTATGCATTTTATGTCCAAAGTTACCTTTATATGTTATGTGTTATTTATATGGGTTTTATGATAATATTTTGGTTATAAAAGGGTATGTAAGGATCTTTTATTCAGTGAAGAGTATTTACTACTTCATAAAGGTGAAAATTATTACTTATGTTAAAGTATTCATAGTTTACTTGTTGTTTTGAAAAACTAACAATTTTCCTTCATTGTGTATCCCTTACTGAGCTTTTTTATGCTCATCACATGTTTTTGAATTGTTTTTCATAGGACATAATGTGGAATAGGGTCAAGGATGAGATCAAAGAAATTTCATTCTATCTTAAACATGGAACTAGACCTGACTCTTTTTTAAGAGTTATTATTTTTTGAAAAAAATGGAAACTGTGTAGAAGCATCTAATTTTTTTTCTTTTGAGATGAAATAGTTATGTCCTAATTATCTAAAACTCTAAACCTGAAAAGATCCTCAAGGTGAATTATTCATTTAATTCAATATTATGTAAGGTTTATGGATGGGTCCTTATAATTATACTTGACATCGCTATATACAATTATGAAATTTTTTCCTTTTTATTTCTATTCCATGGGTCTATTTCTTATTACCCGTCCCAGGTTATTTCTAATTATTATTATTTTGTTGTTGATGTTGTTATTATTATTACTGATGATGTTGTTTTAATTTTAATTGTTACTATTTTCATTATTACAATTATAGTTGTTGTTGTTGTTTCTGTGGTTATTATTATTATTCATTTTTTTCTTTTATTATAATTATAATAATTATTGTTTTTATTGTTATAGGAGGGGTTTTTATCTATCAGGTTTGGGTACAACGAATAATTTTGGAAATATAGTCATATTTTCTACTTACCTATTTTTCTATTTTTGGTCTATTTTATTTTTTTTCCATTTCTGAAAATTAATTGTTTTTAATATTTTTTCATTCTCTGTTTTATTAAAATGATTTTATTTTTTAATAAGGAATTATGTTTTGGTTATCTAATCTAATGGTATCAGGCTAAATTAGATCATTTATACAATTATTATTTTTACTATTACTACTACTATTAGTAGTATTATAATAATTATAACTATTATTAATATGACTATTACTATTATTATAATTATTTTGGTTGTTATTATTTTTATTACTATTAATCTGGTTTTGATTCTCAGTTATCTTTGTATTGGAGTGATACATAAATCTATGGGATATTTTTTTGGGATCATTGGATGTGGTTGTGGAGTGGATTTCTCTGATTAAGATATTTTGGACATTAGTTGGTGTTTCTCTGGAAAATGTCATTGTGTGGGCTTTGTAAAATAGGTGAAATTAATTTTCTTGAATAAGGAATATTTTTCATGTTTTTTTTTGATTGATAGGAGGAACATATTATTCTCAGATTTAAAGGATATGGCTACTCTCCCTTTCAAATATTCATTAAATATTTTATTCATTTCCATCATCATGGATAACTAGATAATTCTAGATTAGGAACTTAGGGAATGTTAGTTTTTAATTATTTATTATTTATTAATCAACTAAGGGATACCCCCCATTAAGGACTAAGGAATTGAAGAGTCATATTATTCACTTTTTATTATTTTATCCTTTGAGGAATTAATTTCTTTATAAGTATAAATGTAACATTATTTTACCTCCACAAGATCATATCATGATGTCCTAAGGAATGTGTTTTTTCTCACTCATATATGGATTATTTAGGATATATGTTTGGGATCTATTATTAAATCCATATTTGATAAAAAATTATAACAATCATGTTTGTACTTAGATCAAATGTAATTTTTGGATATTTAAAAACAATAAATGCTTTGAGATCTAGTATTAGTAGTAGGACTACCTATAAAAATTTATATTGAGAAAAAGATATCTAGGTCTGGTCATATAGAATTTTTAGGAGATATATTTATGATATTTTTTTATTGATACTATAATTATTATTATGAATGATTGTAAAATTCAACTGTGTATCAAATTTTATCATTTCCACACCATTTGACTGGTTTTTGATTATATTGGGAACTAAATTGATGGGTTTTATATGAATAAATTCTATTCAAACCCATTGAATTATAGATTTGTGATTGATAAATGAAAATTTCATGTCATCATTATTGAGGATTGTGCTATGGTGAATGTTTTTTAGGTGTTATTGTTGGAAATGACATTAATCTAAAAAAAGGATGATTCATCACTAACAGACCAGGTGTTCATTTAATTGTTTTTAGTAGGATGATCCCTTAACTACAATCTTGGATTATAGAATCCAAAATCATTTTTTTATTTTTTAAAAATGCGATAGAACTTATTGGAAAGTCATTATGGGTAATGTGGGTGATTCCAATGATACAAATAGTGATGAACTAAATAGCCATCTATGTCTTGACTCTGTAGATTTATTGGAGGAAAAATATATTTTCCTTCATTTCAGTAATGTATAAAAGACTATGGATTCCATAACTACCTTCCTACCTATTTATAATTCTATGAAGGGTTCTTCTATGTCTCTCACAAAGAGAACTATTAAGGTATTTGGGCCAAAATATTCCTCACTAGGGTAATCATCATCATATCAAAAGGATGCATTGGGTTTTCCAAATATAAAAGATATATAATAGTGATATTCCATGAGATATGAGTAGTCTAAAGGTATTATATCAATGGGAAAACTTGCTAAATCTATATCAAAAAAGCATATTGTTGGTTCCACCACTGTGATAGACAGAAGGAGTGGTTATTATTAAAATACATTGGATTTTAACATATATAAACAGATGATAAAAATGATTTTGGCCTTCTCATTTAGTACCATAATAATGATGGATTAATTTTTTGCAATATTTTTCAAGAAGCTACTATCATGATTGTCCAGTGATGAGGAACCATTTATAAATTCACTAAATAGTCTTCTTCACAATATTTTATTAATTTGGGAATCCATAAGGCCATAAGAATTGATAATCTTACCCCTTGTGAAAGAATAAAGATGATCATGTCACAATGAATGTATCACTTTGGGAAGTATCACTAAACATATAATTTTATAATGGTAGAGACACTAAATCCATGATTTCCCCCTTATGGTTCCTCATATAGGATAAATATTTAAGGATTCATTAGATAAGGAGGTGGTTTATTCAATATCAAGAGTTCGTTTATAAAATATTTAGACATGTATAAATGATTTTTTATAAATGATTAAATTACTTAATGCACCTAATTTTATGGATTTTTATGTTTAAAGTTCTAAGAGGGACTGAGGGAGAAATATAAAGAAAACAATTTGTTAAACATTGTTAAGGATTCAAATAAAAAAATTAACCATCTAATAAGGTAGATGATATAAAGAATATTTAATTCACACATGTGAAGTCCCCTATAAAGCCTACTTTTAACTCTAATTGGGCTACTACCTAATAATATATGATAAGATAAGCGGTAAAAAATTGAATGGACAATTAGGCGAGTGAGAGTGAAACTAAATTAAAAAAAAATTCTAAATGATGTCTGTCTAGTAAGAAGGATGGTATAGTCTGACTAGGCCCTAGAAAAAATATCCATATTGAAATAATTTATCTTAATGTATCATACATGCTATAGGATTTTCATCTGCAGAGCTTGTTAATGTTTTTCATGGTGAATCTAAGGAGGTTTTGGGGCATGATGTCAGACAAATTTTTTAATTTTTTATGTTATAACTATTTTATAGTTAAATTATTTTAATTTAAAAAAGGAATATAATTGAGAATTTAACAATAGAAAACCAATTTAATATAGGTATTTACAATAATTGGTGTTTATTATTTGGATAGCGGGAAGGGTTAATCATGCACAATAATAGAAATTCTGATCAAAAGACTCATTTCAGGGGCTTAAAAAAAGATATCTAAGTGGTGTATTTCTAATGAAGTTATATTAATGGGAAATAAAATGAATATATTTCTATGAGATTTAAAATATGTTGAAAAGTGTGTGGGAATATATATGACGTTCATTCGATGAATGTACATGTAAGTTGATTACGTTATATAAGAGAAAGTCATGCCTATGGATGTGAATAATATAAGTAGTACCACAGAGTACATGATAGGGTGAATGAACATGTTTAGGTCATGAAAGGATATGTGTGTTATTCACAATAGGTAAACAACCAATCAAGTGAATGCTACAAGGCATCAAAGTTAACCACTTTCAATGGTAGATATCCCTAATGTTTTCAGTAGTGGTCCCAAACTGGCCACCAAATGGATTTTTCGATATCGGTCATGGGGGGACCATTGTTGATATACATGAAGAATAAAACTAGGTTAATAGATTTATATGTGTTGTGAATTTTAAAACTTTGGAATTTATATGATTTCTCCAATGTCGATATGGAACAACCATCCTAGAGGGTTATAAGAGTCACATATTGATGTTCTAACTCTAGAAGGTCATTATATTAAAGGAACTACTCCAGATGTTGGATAATCAAGAATAAGTCCAAGCGGTAGGAACATACCATAGTGATGCATTGGAGGTTATATTATCATAGTATATGTAGGGAACCATAAGATGGGGTATTCATGTAACTCATTTCATACTTCCCTAAATTAAATAGATGAATACACTCACCAATCTATGTAGGACACAATGTCTAAACCGTATTATATTTAATGAATTTTCCTAGTGAAATCATGCATGATCATTTGTGGTTCATGTATATTTATTCCTTGTTAGTTTCTAGGTTGATTTTATTGATGTGAACCTGATGAGGGATCCCAAACTAGTAGTTGCTGGATCAATATAGTTACCTAGGGTGTAATGTAGCATCATATGTTCAATTTATAGTATTCAAGGGTGATCATGTCACAATATGATGTTTTAGGGATATATTCAACACATAGTAGTGTTTTGTAGTTAACTTCCAATGGTATGATGTTTTATTTAACTAATAATTGTTTTTAAAACCTTATTGAATGGAAAAATTTGAGATGTTTATTAAGGAATTAGAACAATGTTTCTAGATGATAACAGTTTTAGTAGTGGTGTAGTTCAAATATCAAAAGTGATACAAGGAGGTTTATTGAAGTGGAATGTTCTATTATTCGAGACATTCAATAATGGTTAGAATAATTATTATTTTCTCATGGTGATGTGTCTACATTCTCTTGTGATTAATTATTACCAGTATAGATTATGATGATACTAAAGTATCTAGGTTTTCAAAATTCAGTCTAGTACCATTGTGAGTCTGGTGGTGTGTTTTTTTCATAGAGGCGATATTAAAGAGAATTGTGTGAATAATTGTGAGTAATTTCATTGATGGTATATAACCCTAAATTCTAGAATCTGGGGAAACATTAAATTAAAATAAAATAGAATTTTAATGAGTTAACATATCATTGAAAATTAAAGGGAGGATTGTTCAAACATTGGATGATTTTGGGTTTGTAACTCCTAGAAATCTCTCTATATGGTTTATCTTCCAGAGGTGAAGTGGTTAGTAGATTTTAGTCTATAATAAAATAATAATAATATTCTAAATTATTCAATAAGAAATTATTCAGGTTTCTCTGTGGAGGATTTTAAATTAAATTCAGAGGCATTGATTTTATTTAATTATGATTGTTATGAGATGGTCTATTCCTGTAATGATAATATCAAAAAGGTCTGAAACTCATCTAACTAAAAAGTGGTGGATTTTATATATTTTTTTTAAAACCCTATTTTAATTGGGATAAGTTACCAGGGAGTTATTATGAAAAAAATATATTGGGGATTGAGGTATCATGTCCCTTAAAACTCTAATATACTATGGTTCTATCAGGACAACGATCAAAAGGTGAGCATAAAATTTCATGGTTCAATCAGTAGATGATCTCATGAAAAGAAGGTGGATTTTTTGAATGGATTGGGATAATCTTTGGGGGATACATGGTTATGGATATATATGGAAAATGATTCCATATATAGATGCAGACTCAAATAATGATTCTAGTATTATAAAGAGGTAGATTACCAAATGTTCATGTCTATTTTCATTTTTTTCATGAGAACATATATGTGGGAAGAATAATTAGAACATCAAAAAGTAACAATGATATTAAAAAAATTATAGTCAAGAACCTTCACCGATGAAGATTCCAAATAGGTGTTGGTCTCGATCCCTAAGAGAAATATTTAGGGGAGTCCCTCAATGATCTTTTCTTTAGTAACCGTGATTATTGATGTTGGATAAGATGATGTTTTTGGATGATGATTGATCACGATAAAATATGGATTTTATCAAAATATATAATGGGTGGTATAACTGAATGTATTAAGAGATAGATCTGAATATTTGGAACTTGGTATCACAGATTGAATTTTTATTATTTTTTATTCATGTGTTGGATATATGGGATGTTGGGGTTTAGTTGTAACTTGTTTAAGAGGTGTTTAATTTCTATTTTTCAAAAGTACCCTCTAATGACAGACCATATGTTGTGGAGGTGATAGATTGTTGTTATTTAATCTACAATTTATTCAGAGAAGTCAAGAATAGAAAAAATAAAGATGGATAAAGAATATATCCATGTAATTTTAACAAGTTTCTTTAAAAAGGGATCTAATATATACATTCATGGTTTCCTTTTTATGTTCAAATTATCATAAGAAAATTGGAAATTCCAGAAAAGGACAATTGAAATTATTGAGGGAACCAGAATGATATGAATCATGTATGGAATTCATATGAGAAAACGAGTAATTTTTTTGATTGAACTAAATGAATATTCAGTGGGAGTTTGTCAAACCAATGATATCAAACATTTCAAAAGATAATATTGAAGATGGAGTTTAGTTTTGATGGTTTAATTAGAGATCAATGTACCAAAAAAATCTTAGGTTCAATGTAAGAATATGGAATATTCATTTGAATGAAATATGACTAGAAAAATTGAGGCCATGGAAATAGTGAAATATGATGGATGATTATGTGATTCAATAGAATTATTGGATGAAAAATCATTGTAATTTTATTTGGAGTAATTACATGGAGGTATAAATATGATATATTTTATTGTAGGGAATTTATGAGTCTTTTATTTAGTGTAAGAGTGGATGATAAAAATAAATATTATAGAGAACCATGTGGTTGTTTGATAAATGAAAAGAAATACGAAGGTGGGAATTTGATGAATATAAGAGAATCGTCTTTGAGTGGGATGTTTTTGTCCTTTACCCTGGAAAAATGTATGATTTGTGAGATTTTAATATTTTGTTATGGGATATATGTTTTGGTAAATGTTTGGGGTGATCTGGATGTTATGGAAATAGAATTTATAATAGGGATGTCCATATGAATACAATGCACAAGAACTATAGTATTAAAATATTAGGATATTTTCATTATTTCAGTAGAAATTACAGCTTTGAGATTTCATGGATTATTCATAAAATAAGTATCATCTTAGTAGATCGATACGAAATAAGTTATGCAGTGTAGTTCAGTGGATGGTTGATAAATAATATATGAGTAGAAGATAGTGAAGTGGAAGATATATAGTGGTGACAAGATTAAATTAATTCATATGAGGTTCATCAATTTCATGGGATTGAAACTTTTCATTTTATATAGTAATAATTGTTCTAGATAGAAGGGAATGGTTTTTATAGTAGCATGGTGTTTTGGATTGGGTGAACTACTATGTGGATGTCACAAAAGTTGACATGAACCATTACCCAAAAGTTATTAATCATATAAAATAAATTTTATATGTAAAAAGTATTCCATAGTCAATGGGGGGGGGGTCATCCACTTTCTTTACATGGAGGATTGAACCTAATGAAAATATTTATGTTTCTATATAAGTGATGCGTGTACCACTACTATTATACATGAATATTGACACGATGATGAAAAATGATGGATTTTCTAGAAGTGGAAAATTAAGGTTCATTAATGTGTGTTCCATCACCAATTTGACACGCCCATGATTTTGAGGTATAATGACCATGAGTATTTGGTCAAAGGACAAACATGAGTAGACTTGAAATAAAAGTTTCTGAAAAAGAATCATAATGATTAATCATGATTTATTTGTACTTTTAATTTTGATGTGTTGAATGTTATGTTATTATACATGACGTATAATACAATAATATAAGGTATTCATGAAACTCATGTAAAATTTCCTTGAATAAAAGAGATCTCACAATTCTCACATGGATGTGGGACATAATGTATGAACCATGTTATCCCCTGTTCATTATTATTTCATAATAATTCATGTTTTATTTTATGTCATGTGTTTTACATTATCTTTTATATTTTGGGGGGATGATCTTGAGATGCACCAGTTTGTGGAGTCGAATAATAAGGATAATGTATTGATGTGATGAGGTGAAACATTTCATCCTATGTTTCGATCACCACAATTTTAGGGATCCATTGATCTTATGAGGTTCCAGGGTGATGTTCTATAAATTATAGATTATAAAGAGTAACTTCTAATGGTTAATGGTTTATAACTCTCAATAAATTATTGATCTCTAATGATGATGAAAAGCTTTAAGTGGATCCTATAACTAATTCTTCTACTGTGTACAAAAATAGTACTTCTATGGAGGAGGATCCAAATGATTAGAATAATCTATGCATGTATATTAAATAGAGCAGAGTTGATCACCCTTGTGGTTGGTAGACTCCGTAAAATATGGGAAATATGTCTGAAAATTGAGATTTATTTCATATAATTTTTATTTGACATGTCTATTACTGCTTCATAATTGAATAGTGCTGGTTCATGGATTAATGTTTTTTCTGTAACACCTGGATGTTTTTACGAAATACTTTTTAAAATAATTTCCATTCATCATCATCTTGAATTACTTGAAATTGTGATTTTTAGTTAACCATAAGACACAATTAATATTAAATGACCACTATAACCCATCCATTATGTTATAGGGAATAAATATTACTAACTTAAGAAGATGTGTGGTGAATTAATTAGCTACCTATTATTTATAAAAAACATTAACCAATTAAATGTAAAGAATCTATTTGTATTTTTACATTAATAAATTATGTGAATTATAATTAGTAAATGAAATTAATAAAATATATATGTTTTATATTTAATATGTTATTTTTTTTATATTAATCCAATTGATATTTTATTCATATTTTATGAAAACCCTTATAAAATTTATAAAAGCTTATATTTTTCAAAAGGGTAATTTTATGACCTTTTAACAAAGAACCCATATTAAATAAATTTTTTGACACATTATAATTTTTATATGAAAAAATAAACTAATTATTTTTAATTGTGATATAAAAATTTACTTTTGAGGATTTTTTGATATTTTTCTAATAAACTTAATGTTTTACTGAATACTTAAATTATACAAAATTGTAACTGAAAATTACTTTTTTCATCAAAATAATTTATTTTATTTTATTATATTATTTAATTTTTTAAAAATATAAATTGATTATGTTTTTATTAGTGAATATAATTTAGTACATTTTCATTAATATTAATTTGAATTTATATGTAAAAAATGTTTCAATCATTTATTATTGTTTAACTTTTAAGTACCATTTTTCACTTTTCAAAAGTGAGATTAACTTTAATTTAATTAAAGAAACATATGTATATTAAATTCCTAAAAAATTATTCCATAATTTTAATAATTATGTCCAAATTATTTAAATATCTTTCTTTTATTTTTGGTATTCTGAATATTAACATCAATAATATTTATTAATACAGTAAAAGGGTAAATCATGTAATTTAGGGTAAAAATAATATTATAAAATTACCCTAACAATTTCATAATATTATTGGATGAGTTTTTTCTGACACAAATAATCCATGGATCTAAAAGGTATACTTTGGAAGCCACATGGATGATATTAGAACATTTAATTTATTTTATTTAAAGAATAGTTAAAAAGGTCGTACTCAAATTTTTATAACTACCTTATTTTTAATATAGGGTTATACAAGAAGATAAATTGAACTATAAATACTCATTTTAAATGTAAAATGTTTTTATTTATCATGGTATTTTATTTTTTAATTGTAATAAAATAAATCTTTATATTAAATACCTATACATTGATGATGCATAAATTATTTAATTGATGGAAAATTAATAAAATATAAATTATTAAAATTCTAATAACCGTTAAAAGATAAGAAACAAGACCAATTATTAGTGGTCGATTATATATTGACATTAATCATCCAAGGGTGTATTTATTGACCAATTGGAGGCATATGGAAAAGAATAGGATAAATATAATATTTTATTCAAAGTGATGTTAAAGTTGTCACATTCATGTTTTAATATATAAATTTTTTTTAATGAAGGATATTTTTGAAAATATATTCAAATATATGTATTATTATGAAATATATAGGTTTTATATTTGTCATAGTTTTTTATTTTTAATATTTATTCAGAAAATAATTATATTAAATAATTACCCAAAACTGATGATGTAATTATTTTATTAATGGAAATAACAACTAAATATTGTTAGAACTATAAAAATTAATATAACATGGGATTATTAATATATCCAATGAATTTAATCTATGACCTTATCCTCATTGTAATATAAAAAAAATATTTTGTTTCAAGGTAACTAGTTATCCAAATATTTTTAATAATTAATGAATTGAATAGTTTCAAATTGAGACTATTGATTGTTTATGAAAATAATGTATTATTAAATCATTTAAAATCATACAACATTTTGAAGAATATAGAATAATTATTATATGGTCTAACAATATTAAATTACTCATTTATTGACTAATTGTCTTCTAATAAGTAAATTTTTTTCGATTTTAATGTTGGAATATTTTTGACCTTTTTGAAAATTAAATACAATAACTAATGATTAATTAAAATGAAATGGCCTAAATTGATAGAAAAATGATTATAAAATTTATTTCGTGATGATATTACAACTTTATATCATATAATATTTTAAATTCAGACATTTTTTAGATTTAGGATGTGGTTTTATTTTATTTTAAATTAATATTTTTTGAGATTATAAATGTGTCCCTCACTCATATATTAAATAGGAACATCCTCCTACACTTATTTACATAAATTTGAGCCATAAAGATCATCTATACCATTCAAATTTCCATTATTGTAATTTTTTGTTAAATTCAAATAGTTTTTGTCTTCTCAAAATACCAACTCTATTTCCATTAAGAGGAGATCTTGAGGGAGCTCGTCGAAGAATAGGAAATCTCCTCTATAGATTTTTTTCAAAATAATGTGTTCTCATACTATTCTTCATGATTTTACCCATTATAATGTAATAAATACAATATAAATTATATATCAAGATTTTAATATGACTACAGAAGAACCATATTACACCATATATATAATATGAGAAACAAAATCACCACCTGAGTGTCTATATGGCTTACTATCTCCACAATGTGTTATAATTTTTTTTTCACCACCGTATTACCTGGATGAGTATAATTATATAAATAATTACTATTTATTATTATAATAACATATTATTGATTATTGAAAAAAATATATCAACATATTCCATACCATTTCATAATTATAAGAATGACATCGTCGCTCGTGCGTACGTACGACCTACCGTGTCCATGATGCGATGAGATTCATTATAAACAATATCCTTTAAAGGATGATTATAAAAAGTTTTAGAATGAATAAATAGGATATATATTAAATCATTTTTCAAATTATTTAACTATAAACTACGAATGATAACCAAATCATATTTGAAAAATCATGTATAAAAAAATGGAGCAGTTTATACCCGAATAACGAGTAATAATTAAAAGTTATTAACCAAAGGATGATAATATGATCATATACCATATCATAAAATTGAATATTATTCTGCAATATGTCAATGATATTATTTAAATGATAATTCAAGTGATTATGATTCAAACAAATGATATCCAACCTAATATAAGGGATAATTTCACAATGTCATTATTATCCGAGATTATTTATACATAAGTATTTACTGAGGTATAATTAGCATCCATATCAATATTTCAGAAATAAACATTAAAATATATTCATTTTGTTCACATAAAATAGGTTAATTTTAATGATACCCACTGTTTATTTTTTATTAAATGATATGAAAATAATCATTTATCATTTTCGATATGAGGTACAAATTTGAAATTTCCAAAAAATGTAAAAGAACAATGTTTTATTTTAACTTATATGACCGGAATAGTTTATAAAATTTTCACTATTAATTATTTCAATGATTTTTATTTTAAAATATTTTATTATTATTTTTAAAGAAATTATTTTCTATTAAATGTACAAGGCATTTTGAGAAAATTTAATGTTTTGTAGAAGAAATGATATTTTACTAAAAAATTAATTTTTAAATGTTATATTAGAATTATGTTTCATATAATATGAAAATTTTTATTAGGGATATGATTCATGTATATTATCCCTATTATGAAAATGCTTCATTATTTTGATAATGGAATTCTTTTTATAAAGTCCATTTTTATTAGGATTATAATATAATGTAATTATTTTTAAGAAACACATTTTATTCTATGGGTCATTGTATGATTAATGATTTATGAGTTTATGGACGAATTATTTCATTACAATATTGGTGGGACCTATATCTACTTCCAATTCATTCGTTAAAGATTCATATCCCACAAGATAGATATGTATGGAATATGAAATTATCCAGATTTAGAAATACAAAATTAGAATGGGAAGTAAACATGGTTCTATAATACAATATTAGAACATGGAGTGAACTAGGTTTGATAATATAATTTTTCAACTATGATGGTCTTGGAAATGATCCTTGACTAATATGAAATATTTTTCTAACCTATGTGTATGCCACATATAACTTTTCTTATTTTAGGACTTATCAGAATATGTTCATTGAATCTAGATGATTATTTATGATTTATCCCATGAAATTATATAACAATCATTAATATGAAGGATAAGATTTTATATTATTATATTCTTATGTATTATGATTTTGATATGATTTATATCTTCTTTTTTTACCATTACATAGAATTGGAGCGAACCATTTTTATGTTTTTCCCATGTTTTGAAGAAGGGAATTGAGTAAGATTTTTAAAAAATGGGAATAGTAATGAAATAATACAATGGAGACAACATAGATGTCTTGTGAATGCATTATTTATGTTCCCAATTTCTAAAAATACTAAAGAAATAAAGTTTTGGCATTTTGTGGGTGTTTTTTTCATGAATTGACATCAATTTTGAAGTAACATCTTTGTATGTAAGGTATGATCCATTATAATTTATTTTTAGATTAATTCATCCATAATTGTGTATAATGACAATAATAACGTTTCAGAATGGAAAACTTGGTGAGACTTCTTATTTAGATACATATATCATTGGTCTAGGCGTTGAATCTACTTATGCAAGATCATTTGGGATTTAATTTTTCTTCTTCATGTAATGTTGTGTTGGACTTGCACATTTCTACTAGCATTAAAAACCCCTTTCATTTTTTTATTAAATTAATTTTGAAGGATTGAGTTGATACACCAATCCATTTTCTAGCCTTTCTATATTGTGATTTTATGATGTAAATGGAAGGTGGAACAACCTTATGACAAACATGAAGCATTGGGTTGTAGGATCGAATGTGTGATGGGTGCATTATAGCATATAAACTAACCCTGTACCCCCAAGTATTTCTATTGTGGGGCTATGAGGTAACCTTAAATGTAATGATGATTTAAAAAACAGAGCAACCATGCTAGAATTAGGGAATTTATGAATTTAAATATTGAGATCGTGTGACGTATTATATCCCATATATGAATTTTAAATTATTCCTTCAATTATCCTTTGGCTAAATTCAGTTATGTTTACAGGATATCATGAACATTACAATTTAGACTACACATATTTAAAAAAAATAGGACCTTCGGGTGCATAAAAAATCATGGGTGGTGGGGATGAGGTATAACCCATTGAAATTCCTTAGTTAAAGTGAATTTATGATTTTTAATCTCCTTAAAACAAAATATATTAATACTACTTTTATTATTATCATCATCATCATTATTATTTTCATTAATAATTTTGTTGAGGTATTTCATATGATAAAGGGACAACTTGTAATTCTAAATTAGACCATGGTTAAAATCCTATAAATACCCATTATAGAAGGATTTTTCAATCCATTTAAAAAGTAATAGGGGCCCCATTATTTGGGAATTCATAAAATGAGGAATCATGTTAAATGGAGTCATAATGCATATAATGTCGTGTGATTTCAAGGTTGTGATGCAAAGCATCATACCGACATCCCTAGGTGGAAAAACCTAAAGAGTGATTTTTTCAGGGCAATATATCAATCAACCATATACCCACCAATAAATCCAATATGTCATAGTGGGGTGACCTTCCATGTGATGATCAACATAATGAAACCTTCCAGATAGTGCGGTGAACATGGAAGGCTATATAAGAATAGTGACATGTCATTATACAACCTATGCTTTCAATAGTTTAGGCCATATCATACAAATGTACATTAGTCCTCAATCGCTTGGGACATTAGTAAATATAGAACTTGGGACTTTGGCCCAATCCTTGTAAAAAAATATGTCAAGGGAGTTCTTGTTATTCCTTGTGGGGAGGCACGAGGCTTTACACACTAGAATTCCAGGGTGTCTGTATTTCTTCAGATTTTTAACACCCTCTTCATAAATAGAAAATTAATATTATTTGTTACTATTTATAACAATAATAATATTATACTCAATATTAATTTTTCAATTAATAAATTTATTATTATTACAACTATTTATATATGCTTCTAGAAATAAGTTAATTTAGAGATGCAATGTTGGATATAGTTAGCATAGATTGGTTTAATAAAACGATGACTTTAAATGATCATGATCAAATAATGAATTTAGATAGGATTCAACCCAATATTTTTTTAATTCATCGATTGACTTCTATATTTATTCTATATTCCATTATCTTTCTTTTTTATGATGCATCTGTTTCTTTTTGTATATATATATGCTAATCAGTAAAGGATTTGTGATACTTACGCTGCCATGTATGTCCCCTTTTGTAACTCTAACTATCTTAACTAAATATTGTGGTAATGGTTCATCTGACCCATTACTATAACCCTATTTGATTAATATTATTATTGTTATTATTATTTCAGTTCTTGGATTAGCCATGTTTTAAAGTCACACTGTCATTTGAAATCAGATTAGGGTTTGAATGTATAGAATATTAATTATGGGGTGGATCATGTTTTCCATTTATAATTTTAATAAATGGGGACACATAATTTATGCATGTATAATGTGGTTCAACAACAATTCTCTATAAGGAATCATAGTTTCAACTAGGAAGATGGTGTGGTGTGACATGCCAGTGGTGTAGTGTCATAACACAATGGAATCAGAGGGTGGGTGACTTGAATGAGTGCTGGGTGTGCTGGCGCATATCAATGGACCCTATACCAACTTCGATATATGATATAGTATAGTGGGGTTCTCTTTCACATTTTGATATGCACTATGAGACTAGTTAGATGATGTATTGTGAATTGGCATGTATTTTTGCGGGGGTAACATATAAGAATCCCCGATTGGGTGACTTTAAAGAGTGATTGGTGTGTTTTATACTATAACATAGTCTTATTCCCAATTTTGTTTTATTATTTGCGATAAAGGGGGGTTTTGCATGAAATAGAGGAGGGGAGAACAAAATAATGATTGTTTTTAGGGTCGGTACAATATTAAGACTACTGATACATTGTTATGATTCCTAGAAAGGGAGATGACATGGAGTAAGACTAGTGAAACTATTTGATAATGTATTTTCATTTATTTATTTATGTTTTTCCTTTAAGGCATTGAATTCTAAACTCTTGCCTTAATAATTTATATCTTAAACATCGGCCTTTAAGTCACTATATTTAATAAAATAGGTTTAGTTGGTGTTTTTCATTCCTTGTGAGGAGTGATGAGGGTTAACACATTTGGGTTCCATGGTGTGTGGATATTTGGGGTTTTAATTTTAGTCTAATATATATATATATATATTATATTTTGTTGTAAGGGATTTCTGGATCGGTGAAGCACAATTGAAATTGTATTACAACCCTGGGTATGAATCCCGGTAGCCTCACTGGGAGGATTTTTAGAAACATTTATCACTGATGATGTAGGTAGGGGTGAATACCCTGGTCCATATAAAAACATAATATGAAATATAAGGTCTTTTTGATAGGATGAAGGGTCAATTGAGTAATTAAATGGACATCCATATAAGAACACATGATAATATAATATAAAAATTTGTAAAGGAATGTTATGTTTCAATTAATGGATGATTCATATTTTTATTAGGGATTCAAAATATAAATATTAGCATTATAAAAAAAGTATGATGATGTTTTTAGACATGGAATGAGGGTTAAAAGGAGATTTCGGTGTTTTGGTTAATATTGGGAAATTTAGTCTAGTTTTTGGGAGTTTTATATAATTATGGATAAGGTACATAGTTCAAGGAACACAATTTAGCAGAAATAATATGGTACCCTAGTGGAGAGGTTTTTCCCAATTTATACATTTCATGGTTGTATGGAATGTTTTGATTATGGTATTGAGGAATATTTGTGAGTTCAAAAAGAAACAATGTTAAAATTTCATATGTTTTAAAGACCTATCCACATGGTTGGAGGATGATTTTTTAAGCTATGTGACCTAGCCCTACATAATGAAAGGGTTAATAATGTTACAACCAAGTAATAGGAACATAGTTTGGATAAAGGTGTAGATAATATATGAATCCAACTTGAAATGGGTAGAATACATTTTCCCCCATTAATTTTTGAGAGATAATCCCTTCTTCCTTCCCAACTCTCTCCCACATGGACATGGAACTTCTCCACCACTTCCTTCTTTCTCCCCTATCAATTTGGGTTGTTGTTGGTGTATTTTTTGATTGATTTGGGGAATGCCTCATCCTTCATCAAACTACTTTATTCTTTTTATTCATTGAATTTTTTTGGTTTCTATTTTTATGGATTTAGTTCTAATTCCACTAGAACATGGTGTAATCATCCAGTTCACATGGTGAATCCACTTTTCCTAAGAAGGAGATGACCCATTATGTAATTTTCACATGGTGGCACATCAATTTGGTTGAGTTATGTTGTTCCATAAATTTTTTAATGGTATTAAATAAAAATTAAAATTAAATTACAATTTATTTATCATGGTGTTTCAAGGATATTTTTGGAAATTTATCCGGGATGTATGATAGACCCCCAGGGTCTGATGGATGTGGATTTGGTGCTTTATAATTACCCAATTAGTTATATTTAATAATATTTATTTGGAAATTAATGAATTAATTGTTTATAAATTTTATAATTATTTAATTATTTGTATCTGGAAGATAGGGTTTCGAGACATGAAGATGATCCCTATTGACTAAGGATACGTCTGGATGGTTATGAATGGTCCTTGATAGATGCTTCTATCCCTTAAGGAAAATTTGGTAAATATTCTTTAAAACATAAGTGGTCTCTTGGACATTCCCAATTTCATTAATGTTTTGTTCATGTTGTACGTTATTTCTTAGGCATGAAACTAAGGGAAGTTCCCTTATTAATTAAATAAAATGGGTTTTTAATTAAATTAAATACTATACATAAAATGGATCAATATTGAAATACATAAAACAACCCCCATGTGCAATATTTACTTTTTGGTAGCAGTGGATGTGACTAGGTTCTTGAGATATCATATGGAATTAAGACATATAGGTATGTGGTGCTAGAAAGAATGTGACCCAATAGAACATGTGTAGGGGTTTGAGATGCCTCTAGTTCAGTAGCGAGAGAGGGATAAAGAAATTATTAATTTTAGGCCTTATTAGACCCATTTTATATATTTATATCTTTAAGATTGTCTTGATGTGGATGCCATGACCAAAATATTTATGTCTTATTGTGATAAGGCTTAGGTAGAAAAACAATTTACCAATTAGGACCAGCATGGGTGAGTAGACTAAGACGTAGGATCCTTGAAGATAGAGTTATGTAGTAAGACATATATTGATTTTTTTCTTATGTATAAAGACCTCATGTATTCAATGATTCCATCATACCCTATTTAAAATTTAATGGGATGAAACTTCCTCTACGTGTTGGGTGTTTATACAAGATCATTTTTGATATTGAGGAATCCATGTGGAGTTCTTCTATGTGGTTTGACAAGAGGTACCCTAGTGAATGATCGTTAACTAAAATAATCTAAGTGGGTATATATATTAATGTATATTCCTAATTTTAGGTGTTTCCAAGTACTAAAACAAATATGTGGGCCTAATGTGGATGGGATGCTAATATGGGTTGTGGGAGTTTGACTTGCCCTACATTTTTTATTATTTACTATTTATTGAACACACTCTTGGGGTATATATAATATGAATTTTATTACATTAATGGAACTTAAGTTGATAGGTTTCTATTTTTATGATCTATATATAGGTTAGTAATGCCATGGGGTTGGATATTGCTGTTATATCCACCTTGGATTTGGTTCTCAGGTATATTAGGACTGGCACAGATTTGGAGCACAAATCATAGTGAAAGGGGCATAAATAGATATGGAGTTCAGATGATTGGACTATCAAAATATTCATCCCCAGATTCATGAGTACATTAACAAGAGAAACCATTTTTTGGAGATAAAAATATAGGACTATTTGTGTTATTTACCCAGAGTCATAAAGATATTGATTGAATATTCCTTAAATTAGGACCCTAGATGTAATGAGTGGCTTGCGATGTGTCCCAAGGTTCATAAATTATGTTTGGGGTTTATATGTTTCTAGATCCCCCATATTAATTAGTATGCATGATCATCACTGAATACTAAGATACACCCCTACACTGGCTGATGTAGACATGGTCGATTAGGTCATTAGATAAAGGATCGATAATGATATATATATTTTCAAGTAGTTATTTTTTATTATATCGAAGAAAATCAGACGCATATATGAATTTATATGTTGGTTACTATGGGACAAAGTTTGTGGTTTCTTTCTATGTTTTGTACTCACACCCTTCTTAGTCTATCACTTCACCTGGGTAACCGAGAAATATCATAGTTTGTTGCTGAAATAGGTTATGCTAAGGCCTATGGTTGATTGAATGTGATGGCTCAGTTAGGTGATAATATCTTGGAATGCAGTATCTCTTAGAGATGTAGTTGGTATAATTTTGATCTTTTATTCCTATTTTGTATAGGTGACTAGATCCTTGGTTGATTAGGTTGTGAATGGAATTTTTGTTCATGCCTCTATTGCATATCATTCAACTTTATACCATGTCTATATTTTTTATCCTATTTTCAACTAATTTTTTGGAATTATGATTTTTTAATTTCATTCATTATTGAGCTATCTTATATAGGGTGTATATTATCCCCATGATACCACCTCAAAACCACGCCACTAGTTAGTGGAGTGAAGTTTATGAGGGAGTGTGCCAGAAGTACAGTGGTGATCATCGGTCTAATAACCCGTCAATGGTCCAGGTTGGTGGGATGTTATAAATTGGTATCAAAGCCTATTTTATTTTCATATTACTATTTTGGGATTTGGTATCGTATATTCAGAAGAATGTGTTAGATCCATTCAGGGATATCTGGATGATGTGTCGAAAAAACCTCTTCAAATAAGAAGTCTAAGTTACCAATGACGGGATTTATATTTTGGGTTATGATATTAAATTTTTATTTGATCTTATCATTGATCGATGAACATGTGTTTTGGATTTAATGAATTTTGGTTTATAGACTCCAACAACTGGACCATTTCTAGGAGGCCAATGGTAGGATTTTAATCATTTCCAATGGATGCATTATGCATCTTTGAAAAAATATGAGGCATGTATGATCTAAATGTTAATGGAATGTAAGTGTATGTTTTCATTTATATCTGAGGCTAACATGTTTAATGTTTTCAAAAATCATTATATAATGTTTTACTATATAATTAATTTGTAGAATTATATTTATTGGGGCTCTCCTTCATATGGATTTTCTTCCGATGTCATTTATTGTTGATCTACGGTGAGATGCCAAAAGATGAGAATGATGAAATAGTCTTCAAGAACATGAGGTGTAATGATATTATCAGGTTATTATAGGATTATGTTTCTAAAATTGAACCCATTATTGATATTTTTTATTCACTTTCGATTATTTGTTGTGGCCAGTAACAACATATATGACATTTTTTTACAAAGCATGGAATTAAATTATTATCAAAAAAACCATGGGTATATGTTTCCCATGGTATAGATTATTTGAGATTATATAATGTGTGTATACCATTGAATATTGAGAATGATCCTCTAAGGAGTAGTCTGTCATGTGTATTATTTTCAAGATGGTTTACCTAGTTGTGTTCGGTGGTCATCTTGTGATGTCGTCATATGTGAGACCTCATGAGTGGGTATTTGGGAATTTCTATACGGACGATTTTTCATATGGGGGAATTGATAGAGTCCTCTAGTATATGAACATATGTGAGGCGTAGTCATAGGGATATGTTGTTGTACATAGAGATCCCATTGGGAGAAATTTTTGGTTTGGAAATATGGGATACCGAGTGACTCTTAGATGTGACTCAATGTTAGGGAGTTAGTTATTTTCAATGATTGAAGGCTACCCATGAGATGGGTTATCATGGGCTGGTGTTTTTTTTTGATTTTGAAGATTGTGTAGTTTATTAGGGTATGATATTAGTTCATTTGGGATGTGATTGAGTTTTTTACTAAGTAATGATAATGGATTAGTTATTTAAGGCGAATCACGAAGAGTACTAGGGTATTGATGTTAGATTTTATGGGTAGGTCCACAAGGACATCTAACCCTATTGAACAGTGGATATTCTTTTGTCAATATGGTCCAAATATTGGTTTAGACTCATGATTTGAATGAAATCTCTTGGTAGATAATCATGTGGATGATAGTGAGATTCCAAATCTATGGATTTAAAAATACACTTTTATAAGATAACTATTAGAAAGATTTCATGTGATAGATCATTGAATGGGTAAGGTTCTTAATTGTGGGGAAGAGTTTAAAGGGATCTCCTGCTGTCTCTTGAACTATTTTCCAAGGAACATAGAAAAAAAGGACATGATGGAACATGAATCACTGAAGTATGTGTGGTGTGGTAATTATTGATGACCATTCTCTGGTAAAGGATTTATGGTAATAAATGAGATGCCTGTAAGTTTTTTGATCCGAAGATTTTTTTTGAAATAATTGAAGCTCCCCTATTATGATGGTTGATATAGAAATATATTGGGTGGTACGGAATTGTAGAACCCAAGATGGATCATGACATGAATTCATTTGTTGACCTAATATCAGGGTTTATTAGAAGATTGGAATGGAACAATATAATTTTAACACATGGATGACATCAAAATCTAATGAGAGTGTCTTTGAAAAGTGGTCTAGGAAAAACTAAGTAGATTGAAATGAGAAAATTAATGTTTGAGTATGGATACCCTTATTATGATTTATAATTATGTAATGTTTGTAGTTTTAGATTCCATGGGTTGATAATGTATGATAAGGGTTGTTTTTGATAGTTATCATGGGTAAGTGGGTTTTGGACACCACAATTGATACGTCTAGATATGGATGGGGTATGGGTTATATTCATACGGAAATTTTTAGTGGGGTGATGAAAATGATTATCATTTGGTGGGGAGTGAAATGTTATTCATTATCATGTGATCATCATGTGTGAATAATCATATAATTAATGGACCAATAATTGGATGATTTTTTTGACATCTGATGGAGTCTGAGAGAAAGTGTTGGGATCAGGGTGGCATGTGAGAATATTAGAAGGTTTAAAATCAGTGGTGCATTAGCGTTTACATTAATAACTATCTATTTTTTGGTGAATAAAGGATTAAACTATTGAGGTACATTGGTATTTGTGAATACACTATAGTGACTGTTTTTGAATGATCTACAATGGCATCTTGGAGTAGGGCAATTGGGATTATTTGTTGAAAATGCATTGATGGTCATGGTAGAGTATAATTGGGAAGGGTCAGATAGAGAAGGATGAAACAAATTTTATATTAATGGGGGTTGTGGTTGTATATAAACCACAACAAGAATTATGTTTTAGATCTGAATGGTGTGTTTTGAGGCTTGTTAAATACCCTTCAAGGGAATGAACTCTGTCATCACTATAAGATTGGGGATTTTAAATTTTAATGATTTATTTCAGAATAACTATCTATGGGTGGTGTTATCGAGTATGATTAGGTCTATAGTTATGGGATCATTATATGAGCATTTCTATGATTCTTTAGTCATGTTTTATATGGTAATTTGGAATTTGGAGTTGTGATGTATCAAAATATTATATTAAAAAAATACCTATAGTGGATATAAGTATTGGTTGATGGATTTTTGGGAGGATAATTGATTATGTGTTTGTATAGAATGGCTCAAGTATATTTTATCTCAGTGTTTCATTATTTTTCTTGAGAATTTTCTCATGATTTCGTGGTTTGGGAACTATTAAAGGATATTGATTCTTTAAATGATATTTTGGAATTTGAGAGTGAAATATAACCATTTTGTGAATATTCAAGACCATGTTACATAATGATGTTTATCCAGAACACTAACGAAACTTATTTGGATAATAAGTAGATAATTTGAGAGGATGTAAAAAACCATTTATGTAAGGGATAAAAATTTTAGAAGGAATTTGAATTCTAAATTACTTGATAGATTGAGTTTTGATTGGATATTCATAAAAGAATTCTGAGCATTGAACAATCATAAGCTAATGTGATTATATTTTGAGTGATGCTTTGTGAAGGGTCTTAGATATTTGGGTGATCCTCAAGATATTAATTACTAGTTTCTATTATTTTATAGATTTCTAGAAATGGTAAACATTTTGGGGAACACAGTTATGGAGAAATATATAACCCTTATCAACATAGGGGTTTTAATTCAATTCCTACTATGAATGGTTAGTGCCTGGATTGGTAATCTATGTGACCAAACTATTCATAGTGAATGGGTTAATATTGTTCCGCATGGATGGTTGGTTCACGGTTAGACCAACTATAGTAAAAAACAATGTTGTCTATTTATAATTTTGAGTTTACCACCAGCTGATTTTTTAGGGTAAAACCCCCTTCTTTAGTCACTCTCTCACATACAGCTTGGGGGATCTACCCTTCTTCCTATTTCCCCCCTCTAATTTGGGCTGTTATTGGATTGTTTTTTTGGTGTTTTGGGGGGTTTTATAATCCCCCTTAATCGTTTTTTCATATTCTTACGACATTTTAATTTTAATTTTATATGTGTTGGATTCTGGTATCAATTCTTCTAGATTAATGTTGAATTATCCTACTCTAATGGGGCTTCATATACACATATAAATAATATTAATGATTCAATATTCATGTAGTGGCTCATCTTTTTGGATGATTTATATAAAAAATTTAAATTTTAATAGTTTTTTAATTAAAATTCAATGGAAATAGTGTAAAATTTGGAATTGGATTTTATCCCTTTCTATTAGAATAGTTACTGGAATGTAAGATATACCATCGAGGTGTTATTGGACATTTTTACAATCTGTAATGATGGATAATTGAGTTATCTAGCATTTTCAAAAGTGATAAAATAATTTCATTAATTAATTATAAATTTTAAAATTATTTAATTATTGTCGCTTTCCTAGAGAATGTGGCTATATATATGAAAATCATAGTTGGTTAGTGATTGAGCTAAATGGTATTAGATAGTCCATGATAGCTATTTTAGACCCTTGGTTGTTATATGGTAAATATTTAGTAAAATGTAGGTTTTTACTTACATTCTATATGGTATTAATGTGTTGATCATGTTTCATATGGATATTCGAGAACACCACGGATTTAGTTGCCCTTATTAATTAAATTAAATTTTTATTTAATGTTAAATTATTATTTTTAAATTAAAATGGATAATAATAATTGGTTATGAATAACCCTTATCTCCTAGACTTATGTCTTAGACAAAAATGGAAAAGACTATGTGTAGCAGTAAGGTCATGCTACCCTATTGATGATGTTGTGGGATGTGGCATCCTAAGAGTATCTGTTGTTGATCAGAGATCATGTTTTATATTGAGTACTCTAAGGGGAGTCCCTTAGTATAGTTTAATCATTAGGAAAAAAGTAATTTCTCATTGATAGAATGAACAAGATCAGATACATGTGTACATGAGTAGTGATGGTTACTAGTGGAACCTAGAACCCAAGATGACATGAGAACCTAATTGAGATGAAACAATAATGAGGGGAATGTGAATATTGATAGATCTATTTATTTCTTAAGGTACTATGGAACACAACTAGGGGTAGATTTAATATGGTATTGTGTACATGATTGGAGATGGTGTGAATGAAATTCTATATTCTTTATTTGGATATGGGTTTGAGCTTCCACAATATTAGAGCTCAATAATAGAGCTACTAAAAATTTCAGGATTTGAAATATTACGGGTTTCCATTGATTTAAAGAATGATTAATATTGATAACACATTCCATGGATATAGATATTTAATGTTATGAATTTCGTGGGTAATAATCCTAGAGACATGATAAAATTGATATAAAGTTCCTTGGATTTGTAACTCAGATGATACCATTGGGGATTACATACCTGTATTAGTGAGGATATTTATAACAGTTGCTTTTCATTAAGAGATAATATGCTAGTAATTCCATCGGAAGGATCTTAAGAGTCATAGGGATCGGTTAGGGATTCCATGGATTTGTATAATACATGATACATGGGTGGAGAAATCATAGAGGTATGCTAAGAGACACCTCATCATTAGAAAAATTGTTCATGGTCGATTAGGGTCATGAACTTCAAGATTGAAAATAATTTACTAATTTTAAATAGTTATTCATTTTTATATAACTATGTACATCACATGCACATAGAAATATAAATATTTGGTAGTATAAGGACATGTTCATGGTTCCCGACTAATTTATTTACTCACAACCTATACAATAGGTCAACACAGTTGGGTTCCCGATAAGACTTTCACATGGCTACTGGAATAGGATGGGACAAGGACCAGGTTTGATCATGTTGTATGGATTATAAATGTACAACAATTTTTTCATTTGAATTGATCATAGATATTATGGACCCATTTTGTTTTGTTTTTTTATTTTTGATATGTATATGTGATGATCCATGTTGGAAATATGTCTATGTATGGTGTGTCTATTAGAGACTTTACTGAACATCATTTATGATTCCACCTTGTGTATATTTTTATGCTTACAAATTAAGATAGTTTTTTGATATATAATGTTTGGTTATTTCATTTAATATTACATGCTATGTTATTGGTGGTCTATTCTTCCCAAGGTACCATCTTATACCCTCACTTATAGTCATCATCCTATAACATATGGGGAGGTTCCCCTATGGTAAAATGGTGATTTTCGATCTCAGAACTGACCAATGTCCTAAGAAAATGGGACATTATAGTAATTTTGACATTAAAAATTAGAATGGGCTAGAAATAGAGTAGGATTACCCCTGGAAGATGTGTGTATTATCTTTTCTAGACCATGTTTTTGTCATTTGTGTCATTTTCATATAACATCCATAAATGTAATAAATTATTATTATTTTTATTATTTTGTTATTATTATTATTATTTTTATAATTACTAAAATAATTATTATTACTATTATTTATATTATTATTTTAATTATTATTATCCTTATTATTATCGATATTATTATTCCATAGGCATTTGTTCCAGTTGTTTGGGTGGGGTGGGTGTGGGGTGTGCATCCCATATTCAAACTAAAACTTTCTAACTTTTATGTGAGTGTGTTTTAATAAACCTTGAATGATATTAATATTATTAATTCAAGTGGTTACAACTTTGAGGGGTTTATGAGAGGTTTCATGTTGAAGTCTCCAAATATAATTTATAGTTGTATGTATGTGTTATTTTTTAAAATTAATTCTCAGTCACCATGAATTTATAATTATAATGTATTATTTATCAAGGTGGTGTTTCAAGGGGTGTCTTGTGAGATATTGATAAATATTCCTTTCTTGTCGACTACATCATCTTTAATGTGAATCCTCGTGAATTGGATAGTGATTTACATTATATCCTTTTTGAAATTATCTCATATCCATATATTATTAGTTTAACAACACTTATTAAGGGGTATTTAGAATAGTGTTCTCCGAAATTCCACTATAATAAGATTAAGGATCTTCCGGTTTTTAGCAATTAATGGAGATCAGTGTGTGAAATTCTGAAGGGTTATGATACATGGTTTTTTGAAAACCATGAGGGGATTTTATAATGGATCAAATCTTGTAAATATTATATTATTTAATGAGTAACTACAAAAAATGAGGAGTTTTTTGGGAAGTCGGATGTGTCAGTTATTATCTAATATTAAATTTTTGGTTTCTCTAAATGGAATTTCATCAATTTAGGACATTTTTTTTTCTGTTACCAGTTTTTTCCTTTATACGAGTAGATGTGAAAATCAAGGGATTCACCTTTGTTTCCTTAAAAATGGGTTTATTTTAATCTTAAATTATGAAATTAATTTCAAACTCTTTGATGATGGAATCTAATTTTATCATGTCTTGATACAATCTTATGTGTAGAATTGGAATTTTGTGATATAATGTTTACACATGATATTTTATCATCAATTAGATTTCAATTTATGGTGGAAAAGGACACCTTGAAATTTAGGTTTAGGAATTATGCTATGTTCTTAATTTGGGATGATCATTGGGCCAGCTTAATGGATAATCTTTCACTTTCTTTACATAATGATGGATATATATAGTGTGTTGAATTTGAATTGTTAAAAATATTTTGATTAGTTTTTTAAACATTGGTTAAAATTATTATTGATTCATGAAAAATATTATATCTTTTAATTATTTGCCTTATTGGAATTATGTTAAGCCATATTGGAGGAATAATCTATGAGGCTATTTGGGTTTACATTCTATTTCCCAATATTTTAATATTTAGGCCAATCTATCTAGCCAAGTTCTGTAGATTAGTGAATCTATTTATATAATGATATAAAATAAATACAATTTAGAAAATATTATTGTTACTAAGAGTAATTTGTAATAATTTTGTGAAAAAATAAGATTTAGTCTCTAGGGTGATTTGATCAGGATGTTTCAGAAAACGCATTATTTCCTACAGGAACATATAAGGGGATACATCAGGTGAGATTGGAAGAAAACTGGGTAACTGGTTATCATGGTCTATAGAGGATGTGACATGAGTCACAATGTTTTTTTGTTGGATTAAATCAGAATTAGGTGGATCTGGGAAATCCATGATTAGTTATATCACCTCATAATGTGATATGGAATGGGTTGGTTCAATGATTTTATGCTAATTAGTCTAGAATTGTCGTTTTGTTTTTGAATGGTATCCATGTTTCACTTCCACAACTTAGAAGGGCTGGTTGTGATCTCCATTCCACTATATAGGTTATTAAGGAATAAAATGTAGTTTTATTTATTCACGATATCTCAGACAACCTAAGGGCTTACATGAGGGATTAAAATATTTTGGCTTCACTCTATAAGAATGGATTTGTACAAAAAAAGAATGATATATTGGGTAGAGCTAGGTATGCTAATTAGGAATTGGTAATTTATGTTTAACCTACTATTTTGGATTATATCATTATTTATCAATTGGGTACTCAGGCTTGTAACATTGGTTTACAAGTGGGATTTACATTTTCTATTATATAAGAGGAGGCATGGTGGGTAAATATTTTTCTCGTGGTTGAAGACATATGTTCAATGTGCTAGAATTCTCCTTTTAATATCTAGGAATAAATTAACCAATAAATTAAGTTAAATAAGATAGAATGTAATTAAGAATAAATTTAATAAAAACTTTATTTATCAATGGGATCATAAAAGAATACACTAGATAATGGTAATAAAGCACATGTATTTTTATTAGTGCTTTCAAATGTTATCCTGAAAAATGAATTAAATAATGAACAACTATTATCACATACACAATACAATGGATACATGATCATAAAGATATAATTTTTAAAATTTTTAAAAATATAATGAATATGATCCCATAAATGAGCTTATATATAAATATTTTTATACTCCTTTTATCTTTAAATTTTTATGGTAGATGGTAACATGATTTTTCTAACCCCTTCCTTGTGTGTGCTATTTTTTATTTTATAAAAAAAGTGTTGGGGTCTTTAATCTGTCACTCTAAATTTTCCAAATTTTATATTTACAATTAAAATTAATATCATTATTATTATTACTATTATTAATATTATTATAATAATAATTTTTATTATTATTTTAATATATATATTTGCATCCAATACCGTTAATAATAAAATTATTGTTGTTATTACTAATATTATTATTATAATTTTTATGAAAGTATGTTGGTAGTGTAATAGTTATAATATTATGGCTTTCACCTAAGAGGATTGGGATTTGAGTCTCAGAGGTGGATATTTTTTGAGATTACAATTTAGTGTTCTATAGTAATTAATATAATGGGAAATATCATGGTTTTGTAGGGAACATTTCATGTAAGTTCACTATAGATCCAACTTTTGTTTAGATATTGCTGTGGAATTGTAGCGGACTACTATAGAGTACTATAGTGATGAATTATGTAGGTGTAATGTGTGGTCATATAGTAGTGCCTTGAGAAAATAAAAACTAACTGGGTGTTTTATAATGGTAGATTGAAATTATTATGAAAGGGTATATGTCAGTACTGTGGGGGGGGGGGGGGGGGGTTCATTGTCTAATTGGGTATAGTTGGTGTGTTTATGTCTTCCTCATGAATTATTCCGCCAAATAATTTAGATAATGGGATTAATAATTTTTATCATTATTTTAGTTGTTATTGTTGTTTTTATTATTATCAAAATTTTCAAACTTTAGTATAATTTTAAGGATAAAAATTTCAGTTAAATTATTTACATGTAATATATTTAAATTTTTTAAATATTTTAGATAAAAGACTATGAAAACCAATAAAATTTTATTATATTTTTTATCTTTTAATAAAAATTATTTTTAAAAATATTATTTTTTATTGAATGAATAAAATATATTTTTCCTAAATATATTTTATTTTTAATTCCTATAAAAAAGAAAATTTAAATAATTTAATTCCAATAAAGAAAATTATTTTAAAATATAAAAATATGATATATTATTACTAAGTATTCTAAATATGAATTTTTTATGGTGATTAAGAATTTTTATGTGATTAATGAATGGAGATTATGCAAGTAATTTTATAATGTTTTTGAAGATATTATAAAAACAGTTAACTTTATTTTAAAAATAAATAAAAAGAGTAACCTAACAGTTATGGCATATGAAAATACAAATTTCAATATATTTATCACATCAACAATGTTTTTGCATTTTCTAATTATTTAAAAAACCTATAATTCAATATTATGGAATATGAGGATAGGGAACAACTATATTTTTATATTCCATGGAAAATATATAACCTCTAATTTCATTAGATAAAATTAATATCTATTATAGTGTTATTCTTATGAAATATACAAATTGAAATTACATCATTTAAACATTTAACTACCTTATCTTTTTTTGTAAACAATCGAATTTTTTATTTTTTATTTTTATAAATATATTAATTTATTTAGGGACTGGAGTTTTAATGGTGACTGAAAGGATTATGGAATATGAGGATAGGGAACAACTATTTTAGAGTAAAGGACACCAAAAACCTATTAGGATTCCACCAGGAACTAGATTTACCCACATAGTAGAAAACAGATTCATTTTCCTAACTAGTGGGATGTAAATGGAAATTAGAAAGATGATGGAATTTCTCTAGGTACTCATTTTATTGTAATTATATTTTATAAGAGAATAATTTTAGAAATAATGTTGTCCATATTTTGACGATACATTTTTTCACATCATTTATAAATAGATAAAAAGTGATTTTAAAAGAGTTTATATATATTTTCAACCTTTAATCCTCTATAAAAATCTCATTTTTAATGTATTTTAAATATGTCTATTATGTTAAAATATCGAGAATAAGAAAAAGATACTCCCTGATATTTTAAATTTTAATATCTCTCTTTTTTTAGTGTTTGTATATAATAAATCTATTTTATCCTTGTTTTAAAATTTCATGGATTTCTTTTTATTTTTCTAGAATTAGACATCCTCTATTCATGAAAACCTTTATTAAACTATTATTGGTGATATTAAAATAGTTATATGATCAATTTTTGTATTAAATTTAGTTTGAGATGTTTTTTAAGTTGATTTAACAAAAGGGTGAATTTTTTCGTATTTTTATTATATTTTTAAACAAAGTATTTAATTTATTATATATATAATGACAATCTAATATAAGATAATTTACCTTTTAATGTTTTATATCATTAATTTTCTCAATGATATTATATTTAAAATGGATAATTAATTGTATATTATTCAATAATTTAGATTAAATGAATAATAAAAGAGGATGTTTTTATTTTATTAATATAATAACAGATATATTGAGATATTATTACATTATTAGATTCCATTTTATATGTTTCGATTATTTGGAAAACATTTTATAACCATGGGAATAATCTAATGGATTTACAAACTCTATATGATTATTTTTATTAAATATTGGATATAGATGATGGAGTCGAATATATAGAGTCTGGATAGATTGAAGTTACATAGAATAGATGATGGTAGTCAAGAGATGCATTTATATGTTACCCTTGTTGGGGTCCAGAGAGGCAGGGAAAATATTTAAAAAAAATATGAATTTAACTATGGGATACATAGGAGTATTTCAGAATTATTCCCTAGGTAGTTTTGTGTCAGATGGATATTTAAGAGAAAATTTCCAAAGTTATAAGAGTAAACTAATTAGACTCATAGAAGCATATACCAATCACTAGAAGATTGATTCAAGGTGGTGGATGTATTTTCAAGAAAAATAAGATTTTCTATACAGATATCATCAAGTTGTCTTCATCATATAGGGATTAATTGATGGTTGTGACCAATTATATCGATTAGTTTTAAATAGAAATAGAAGGATATATTTTTTAATTAGATATTAAGAAAATTGTAATCTACTTGTGATTCTTCAAATAAAAAATATTTGAAAATTACCGTTGTGGATTAATATTCACCTCTAAATTATATAAAAATTTATGAATTTATTCTTCTTATATTCATTGAATTTATATTTTCCTAAATTATTATCCATGTTCATTCAAGGTAAAACATTATAGTTTTTTGAATTTGGTGTGGTGTTACTTTTATGTCCAAATTTATCAAAGCATGGGGATCATTTTGGTACTTTCATTCTCTTATTAAGTTCCAAATAATAACTTATAAGTTTACAAATATATCCACGATCCCAACAAGTGGTATCATAACAATAAATAAATGGATTTGGATAACCAGACCCCGGTTAAGATGTTTCAGATATCAAATTAGTAATATCATTTTTCTATTTTTCATATAGGATATTTATAGTAATCAATACCAATACCTTATGATTATAATAGAATTTAGTGGTATATTATCAATATTTGGATAAATTTCAATGGATAAATGCATGTTCTGGGTATATAGGTTTAACTTCCCGTATTTTGAATTCATGAAAATGATACTAGAGGATTTTATCTTATATATAACACTTAATCATTCATTCATGGGAACCAAGTTATAATTAATTAAGAAGGATGAATGTGAGAGGCTTAAAATATTAATATGGTTTATTCAAATACTAATAGACCAAAACATGTATTATGACATCAAATAGGTAAAAAATAATTTAGAACTTTTTAAATTTATTACTAAATTCAATTTGAATATAGATTTAATGAATAAAATGTTCTTTTTGGGAAGTTTTATAGACACAATGATATTGGAACGAAAAATATTGTCATGTCACATAAAATATATCAGAAAGATAATGGTTTATATAGAATTAAATTAAGTGAAATTTAAATTTTTTAGTAGGTTTTTTGTTACTTTTATCACTATTGTAATCATTGGTCAAAATAGATACTTTTGAAAAATAATGAAGAGTGATTGAATTGGTGTTTTTTCTTTTTAGATAATTAATACTGAATAAATAAATTCATTATAAGGAGATCCATGGATCATTTAATAATTAATACAATGTGAAAGTAAGGGGTAATACCTCTTGCTATAAGAATCAAAGAAATTGGAAAGTATGAAGAAGTCAATGTATGATTATTTTGGGGAAAGGTGGTCACATGTATGAATATTGTTAAATGAAATTCCACCTGAAGAAGAATTGTAATGATCGTAGTAAATTTTGAAAGGTATCGTACTAGATATTAACCTTCCCATAATATATCAAAATATATTATATGTTTATAGTTGAGTGAAATTACACCACACTAGTATTATATAATAGATTATGAAGATTCATTTTTTAATTACATCAAATAGGGATGGTATAGATAATTATTCATTTGAAAGATTCATTAAGGAGCATCTTAGGGATTATGAAGATCTATTGATTTTGGGAAGGGTCTATGTTTTACACTATATAAGGAATGAGAGTTTTATATAGTTACAATTTATAAAACTCATTAAAAGATAAAGAAAAAAAAATTCATTCAATAGTTAGAAAATGTAGGATTATGTACTAAATTTATGGTGGTGTGTTGAACGTTTCATGTGGTTCCATGGTGGGAAAGAAATTAGTGAATATGGAAAATTATAATTAAATTTCGTTTCAAAAGTATTAATTAATTTTGGATATGAAACTTTAACAAATTCATAGCACTATCCCATGGGCCACATATGCGAGAAAGAGTTTAATATCTATGTTTATTATTGTATGTAGAAGATAAAAAGAATGTATCATGGAACATGTAAATATTTTACATATTGAAATTGATTAATAGTTTTATCCCAATAGAATATAACACACCAAAAGGCAAAAATATAGAGTACGTTAACATATATTTTTTGTGGCCAGATCTACTTCATTATCATAATGTGTTGTCTGTCTATGTTACATTCAGAGAAAATATGACATGAAATATTTCAGTATTCATTATGATGATAATTTTTCAGGTATTCTAAACTATTTTTTGATGATGTTTTATTGTGGAAAAGGGACCAGTTTTAAGATGAAATGCAAATGGTTTGATAATAAATTGAGTTATAAAAGAACGGAGTTCTAGATATTTTGTTGGAGTAATGGAATATGGATTAAGAATAAAATTCCATGTTTTTAAGAACATAAAATTATCACATAGAGGAAGAAATATAATTTGGTTGGAAAATATGGGTGTATAATAATTCACATCATTTTTCCCAATTTTATTTTTATAGAAATAGAAAATTTCCTTTAAAAACTTATTAGTCATAGACTATTTTTCTTATTAGGGTAAAATGTTCTAAAATAATATTTTTCAAAAACATGGGTTTGATCATACCCATATCATAATATTCATGTCACATTCATGTATCTAAAATAATCCTAATGAAACAGACCATACTGAAGATAATTATGGAGTTTTTTATATTGGAGTTTTTGGAGATGATGTTTTTTTTTCTGACTATGGGATAAAAACTCTCAATTTATTTACGAGTTAAAATTATAACACCAATTAATAAATCCTATTTAAAGATTGTATTCTAAAAATATTTAAATATTATTACAATGTATAATTATAGGATAAATATAAAATAAATGAAATATAGATGTTAGAATTTTTTTGAATATTTCAGAATGTTTGTTAGTATTGGAAACAACAGATGGTTTGAAAGATTTTCATTGATAGAAAAAAGTCCAGATGTTGTTAAAAATCCTTTATGTACTGAAATAATATAAAACTAAAAAAATATGAATTTACAGTTTTAGAAGAAATATCTCTATAAGTAAAATCTAAGTACTGAAAGAAAAAAAACAAAAGGATAGAATAATCAGTCATATAGAGTAAGTAACATCGTGTATAATTATAAGATTGATCATTATTATATTCTAGTCATGGATAAAAAGGATCACAAGATCATTGAATATGTCATGAATTTGAAATACTAAAATTATTGAATGTTTCCCATAAGGCTTGAGAATAATTTTGTCCATGTATCGAGAACATGGGAGCTAATAAAATGTGTTTCTTGAAAGAAAAAATTTCCAAAAAATTGGTTTATCTAGTGAAGACGGTATTGGATGGATGAATATGGTATGACAAATAACTATTCATAAATTAGATTCAATAAGTGGGATGCGTAGAATTGTGGGAGATATTTTCAGTAGTAGTTAAATAATGGACTTTTCATACGTTACTTAGTATGTTTTTGATAGAGTATTTTTAACTAGGACATTTTTATTAAAAAACATTCCATTATTAAATATAAAAATAGAAATATATATATATATAATTGTTAGATTATTTTATTGTATGCTGAAATGATGAATTTTTATGCACGGTCAAGTAAATAATTTACCAATTGAAGCAAGAACCATGTCATTAGAACTAAAATATTATCACAATCAATAAAGTGTCCAAGTTAAATAATATGAATTATAACAATTTTAGTTACTGGAATTTTTCAATGATATGAAGTTGATAATATTTTCTCTATATATTGATGTAACAATTATTCCAAATTTAGTGAAGTAAAGGTACAATGACATTAAATATGATTTGTCAAGAATATTTAAGATGATGGTCCATGATCCAGCTAAATTGATTTTGGGATACATATAGTAGGGGGACTTATGTTCTGATATATTTTACTTATCTTAGTTAGAATACATCTGGATGGAAATATATTATGTATCAATGAGTGAGTGAAAATTGGTTTCTAATAAAATTCCTAGAAATTTTATTTAATGCCTAGACAGTAATAAAAAGAAAATGATATATAGTTTATGGAAAATTCTATATATGCATCATTAGGAAAACATGATGTATAACCTGGTTTATACTTGAATGTAAATTGTGAATGTAGTGGTCATAGTTATTAGGTACATGTAGAGTATTGTTATAGAACATTGTGATGATTTAAAGTGTATAATCTTATAAAAAGGGTTATGAAATCCTAAAAAATGCATCTAAGTAGATGAGTCCTTATAGATATTTTCTAAAACAAACTTTAATGAAAAATAAAATACATAAAATATCATAAATGTATTTTTATTCACATTATTAGGGATGATAGTTAATTAGATGTTTAAGATTTATCATTTAGTTTCACTCTAAAAAATCAATGGGTTAAATTTTTTTTTAATTTAATTTAAAATGTGTTTGATATAGTTGAAGGTTTTTTTAGATACTCATGGATGAAAGAAAGGTGATGTGATATTATTTTTTGATTTACAAAGTGTAATTAACTTATATAATTTTTTTTAAAACGTATATTTAGATGTACCATAAATTAATCTAGATATTATTAGAGGAAATAATGTTGTATCTATGGATGATAAAATTATCCCAAAATATAGTGTATATCCTAACAATGGTTTTAGTATGAGATGTATTCAGGTGATGTTGTACATCACTCAGTCTAGGATAAAAAAATCATGGTTAGGGAACCATACAAATACGAAGGATGTTTATAGAATGGGATTAGGATTTCTGATTATGATAGAGTAAATAGAATTGATTCATAAAAATGATTCTCAAGTGTGATATTGTTAGTATTTGGTTATTTGGAAACCATTTCCTATCCATTTTCTTAATCTAATAGATATAGGAACTCTCGGAGATTAATTTTTGATGTATCACATGATAATGGTATGGAAGAAGTAATAAATACAAATAGTCTTAATGTAATGTTAATTAGATGGTGAAAATTAGATGATGTGACCAAAATTTACACCAGAAAAGTTATATGAAGATATTTTAGAGTAGAAAACAACCGCATGAATTTATATCTGAGTTATGTATGGATTTTTTGAAATATTCCCCTAGTTTTTTAGTAAATTTTTTATTAATAGTAACATTAAAGTAAATAATTAGTTAACTAAATAAATATTTAAAATTATGTTCTGATAATTATAATATAGAGTTGATTTGGTTGTTGTATTCGACCAAATAGATATATTTCTATAGATATCAGATATGGGAGAATTATTATCATAGTGGTAAAAAGGTTGTCAAAATTGGTTCCACTATCAATTTCATTCTAGAAATAGTTGGATGGAACATTTTATTAGATATTAAGACAATAATTATCATTTTATAAATCATTGATGAAAATTATTACCACACCCCCCCATAGATTAAAACCCATGTCCAAAGCATGTAAAAAATATTTGTCGTTCTTTTTCTTCAATCCTTTAAATCAATGTGTTCTAAAAAAATCAGGTTTATTTGAAGACAAACATAGCATTGTAGTTACATAGGTTTGATGTTTTTTTTAATTCTATTGCATCATAGTGTGGGTATCAATTTGGTACTTTATTCTCCATACAATGTTATGTTGGAAAACTTTTGGGATGTTGTTGTTACTTAATGAGAAAAACCACTACATGTTCTATAGGTATGGATAATTTTTTATTTCCTCTTGATAGTTTATTTTATAAGAGTTATTGTGTATAATAAATATTTTTTTAATGGTTCTCTGACTATAGATTTTGTCATTTTGATGAAAAATATTGTTTGATCATATTCCAGAACATTTCATCTAGTTATTTTTGTGAAGGTAAGTGCTTTTTAAAATATAAAACTTTTATCCTATGATTTAATTTTTTTTTCTATTATTAATGTAATAAAATCTTGTAAATCATTTGGTGCCCATATTATAGTGAGTATAAGTCATACCCTAATATTTGTTATAATCACTAATTATTGGATATCTAGTAACTTTTACCATAGTATGTTTCTTATTTACCAATTTTGAAATTTATTATTTGGTGGTCCATCAATGTACATAAGTTTAACATGGATTGATGTATATAAATCCATGTGTTCATAATTAATACTTTCTCTATTTAGTTTCATTAAATTTGGAATATATATTGTTTTACTAACATGAATAAAATAATATTTTTAATTTCCTGATTCATTTTATTGATTTTTTCTATTAAAATTTTTATATATGATGACAATTTCTAAATTTTAATTACCTTTTGTCCCTGAAATGATAAATATAATGAAAATAAATTTCTTCTATATAAAATTGTATGGTCCAATGTTTCTATCATCTTTCTTATAAAATAATAAATTATTTTAAACCCATTGGAATTATTCTTATGAATTATATAAAATTTGAAAATGATAATTTTAACACTAAATTTGATTATATTATTTTAAATATTATAGTTACAAAACATTGAGTAAAATACAGGATTCATGATTATTTATATTATTATAAAAATGAAATGAAATTTATGGTATCTAATGGCTAATGAATTATTTATTATATTTTTGTTTTTTAATACATTGTGAAGGTCCAAAATTTATACATTGTTTTATTCGGTGAATAAATATTTCATGAGTTTGTTTATGAATGAACTTTTAATAATAATGGGAATAATCATTAACACACTAATATAACCAATCCACTTGTTTTTATATTTTATAAATATTATATTATATACCTATAAAGTGTAACATGAGACTTTTTTCATTTAACATATCTACCTAAATATCTTGTCATGATACTGACATTTTTATTCTATAGACATAATGAATGATTATGATCTATGAATTATGAAAGTTGTTCCAAGATTATCAGACATAATTAAAAGGAAAAAATTTACAACTATAAACAATAAACAAATGAGACCAACCCGATTAAACTAACAAACTAACATTCAACCATTTATGATACAAAATTAGAAATAAAACAATAAAATATGTCTATATTTATAATATATTGTATATAGATAATGAAATTAAAAATAATAATAACCTCCAGGTGTCACAAAAGGATAAAATATGGATACAAACATGTAAAAGTGTGTTCATAGGGAGTAGGTAAAATATTTATTCAATACAACCATTAATATTTATGATTCCATTCATTATTGAAAATCGAAATGATAGATTGAAAATAATGAAAAATAATTCCTTCATTACATATTCAATGTAATTAAAACAAATCAAGTTGTGTCATTTCTTTTAAAAAACATTAAATTTATGAATAAAACATGAAACAAGTGAATATGGATCCCAGGAGAATAATAGAACATAAAATATATAAAAAATCACCACATGAGATGCTAATTAAATCCCATAATGTCAATCATGGAGCTTGTTAAGAATATCTATCTAATAGACAATGATATGATCAAACTAACTTAGACCATAACCTACCACATTTTTCTCATTGGAAAATAATCCCCTAACTAGGTCATGAACAAAACCATGTAGTTCGTTCTAGAGTATAATTATAAATAACTAAAACCCTCCTTCTTATATTTCCACAAAACTACCCAAGTATATTATATAAACATATTCAATCTCAGAAATAATGAAATCAATAAAGTTTACATTAGTATAATATCTATTTTCCCATCCATAACAACAGGTAATAAAACATTAAATTATAAATTCCACATGATAAGAATAAATTTAATGAAATATAATAATTACATAACAAATAATGGGGGTAAAATATTGTGACCATTATGTTAGATATACTAATATCAACCATTTGGAAATTTTTTTATAACCATAAAATAATGTAAATAATGTAAATTGTCTTCATAAAAAAAATATAAAACTCAAATCATTAATTTATTGGAATTATAACAAGTTGTAAAAAAATTTAATTAATTTGTTTTAGATAAATATAACTCTACAAAAATTATACCTGAGTATCATTTCCTCTATTATAAAAAATAATATATTAATAAAATATCACATTGAATATTATTTGAACAAAAAAACTATACAATCTATTTAAACAAAGAAAAAATATATGTGTTAAATATAGTTTTAGAAATTTAATTCAAATATAACATTCAAACCCCATTTTTTTTAAATTCATAAATGAGACATATACATTTAAAAAAAGATGAAATTCCATAAAAAATTAATTTAAATAGGATCTGTTTTGATATGGAAAAAATTTAAAAATCTCAAGCATTAAAATCTTTTTAAATAAGTTTAATGAGATAAAAACACCTACAACAATCCCAAAACAACATTAGCACCATAAAAAATAATGTTTCTTTGGGTATGGAGAAAGATTTTGTATCCTATTAACATAAAAATTCTTTTTAAATAGGGGGACTTATCATGGAAAATAAATTTTTCCCTAAACCGTTGATAATTTTGAAAATGTTTGAAGGTGAATGTGGAAACAATAAAGATTTATAAATACATACTCAGGACATTAATAAAAAATCCCCCTTGATTATTAATCTAAAAAATATATGTGTATACATATATCATGGGAAACATGAACCATGGAAAAATTTAGGGGAGGAAATAAAGATCATTTTCATTATTTTTTATTCATTAAGAATCACGATAATAATTTTATTATAAAAAATGAAATTCCAGAACCATAATTCTAACAAAAAAATTATAATTAATCTGTCTTAGATAATAAAAATAAATAAAATAACAATCACTACATAACTAATTTATCCCATTTTTTAATAGTTATATAATAATTAAACATAATAATAAATCAAAAAAAAAATATACAACACATTACATGATCATGTATTTTTTTTAAAATACGATCAAAATACTGTAAACATGATCCATATATTTAATAATCAATATAACTACCCGATAATATCATTATAACTATACAGAAGTCAATTTGGAAAGGTATCATGACGTTTGTATATGAAAAATAACATTTCTAATAAATGTTTACTAATTAATATTCACCTTACAGTGTGTTAGGGTTCTAAATAAAGTCTTTTAAACTCCCACTAGCTCATCAACATGACACTAGACAATCACTATTCACGATCTCTTGGATCATGCACCAACCATGCACACGAAAAAATTTATAATAATTTATTGAAAACCACTATTTTTATTCTGAAAGTATTATTTTAAAAATATATATAATAAATTGGAAAGTGGGATGTCATAAGTCTAAGATCAAATAAATTTATTTAATAAAATCATTAATAATATAGAAAAAATTGATGTTAAATTGGTTGTGATGATAAAATCATAATATTTTAATCATGTTTTAATAGATTATAGAATAGTCTAAAAGATACTATAATGTTTAATAATTAGTATCATAAAAAGGGATAAATTTAATCATTATTCATGAGTAGGTATTTTCAATGAAAAAATTGGTTTAGGTCCAAGGATGATCGCCTTAAATTTTTGGGTAGCACTATATAGAGATATTTGAGAAAATATAATTATCAATGTACAAGAATGTAGTATAAAACCATAAATATAGTGACTAAATGTTATTATTATAAATTATTGTTCTATAAAATTCAATATATAGATATACTAATTCAATAGAATTACATTTAAAATGGACAACCCATATTTGGTCATCAAACTAATCTATGAATCCATAAAAATTCCATCAGAAATTTAATTTTTAAATAATCGTTCATGTAAAAGATCATATTTAAAGACATTCCAAATAACCAAAATATTTTTTATATATATCATGATCTATAATAAAATCAATAATAATTTATTTTAGAAATCCTATCAACAAGTTAATTTCTTATTATCCATTTAAAACACCAAAACATAATTAATTAAAATATAATCAAATAATATTAATACTATATCTAATTCAATCTCATTAATAATACATTTAACAAATAAAAACTTGATGATAAGAGGTATATTAATTGACATTTTTAATTTAATTAAAAACCCAACCATGATTATTTTTGGATTCCATCAACCAAGTATTATTTATCCATTACAATTACAAATATTCAAAATTAATGGTGAATAAATCTTAGAAAATTTTAATTGTTACGTAAAATAATATTAATCAAATTCTATCATAATTGGTTAATGTTTGATTCATGAAAATATTCATATATTTCTATCAAATCACTGAACTATATGAAGAAAATGTTGATTAGATCAAATTATAATGAAATAGAATACAACATATGAATTAACATAGTTATTACCATTTAATTGGATTCATGAAAATTTTAAAATTAAATGATTAAAATTTTATTTAGAATCGGGAAGGTGAGATAGAATTAAATCATCAAGAAAACTTGTGAGAATAAAAATAATGTTAGAATATATCAGGACAAAATTAATAGGAAAAGAGAAATATAATCAAAATCATGATATCCAATTAAAATGATGCCCAAGAAATACTTTTCATTCAATGCATTGGATATTTTATATTCCTTCACCATACCCTTGATGGACACAAAAATCAGTGTGGATGACACAAAGCATTGATAAGTATCCTACAATAAAAAAATTCCTTTTTACAACTGATTAGATTATTGGTGGGTACAGAAAAAACATTCCTCAGTCACCTATGTGGATGTGTTAGGTTATGGCTATGTCACACCATTTAATGAAAAATTGTATGAAATATTAGAGATAAACTATAGTAGTATTGATGTAAACCACAATGGACATGGTGTATATAGATTTACTAATTTATAGAATCAACCATTAGATAAAAACTGAATGGTATTGGATAAAATATGCATATAAATTTTCCTTCCTATTGATTAAATGTAATAGTTTTAATGAGTAATATAATGTTTATTTTTCAAAGGCTATATAAGATTCTTCATAAATATAAGAAATATTAAAATATTTGATGAAATTGGTCACCAAGTGTTGGAAGCTATGACAGTGAAAACTAAGAGATTTTAATTTTTTTTCCTAATTAATAGATAAACGACTGTGATTATTAGATAGAATGGGAACTATATCAATTTTCAAGAATCACCCATAAAAAAGTTTGTGGGGGTAAATTATTATAATAAAATGATTTTTATAATCTATATTCTATATAAATTTACCTTGGACAGTTATATCGTTTAACTTAGATGTTAACGACTTAATCCAAAATTTATAGAGTTCCAAATATAGTGTAAAAATAAGTATAAAACATATAATTTGTAATGATGTTTTTTAATTTAATTATTATTTTATTTTGGTTAATTTTACATTACAATATATTCTCTAAAGAGGAAGTGATTTGGTATAGGTATTTTATAACGTAGTTCATGAATTTTATTTATGACATTGAGTGACATCCATTTTTGGATATTCCTGAACATGTTAGACAAGTGTGTCTCTAGAGGTAATTTTAATGATTGGTGTTTATGAAAAACATGCTATATATGATTTTGGATAATTTATTGATACATATTAACCTTTTCCACGATTTTAAAATATTCTGGGTGGGAAGTATTATATATATAGAAATATAAGATATTTCTATTTACACATTATTATTCTCTTTTATTTTTTTAGATTCAGTGGGAGTAAACTATTTTTGAAATAACGATGTTAGAATGTGTTAATGTCCGTATTAATAAAATTGATGAGTTATATTCCAAATTTTAGAAAATAAAAATTGAATTATATTTATTCATGTGATATCCATATGGGTTTTAAGGTATCAATACTACACATAATGTGAAATGAATAATAAGAAATGATTGATTGAAAATTACTATGGGAGATTTAGATGATGCTGGACCAGATCATTATTTAAAACACCCTTGTGGTGGAAACTAATACCATGTTGAAGTCTACACTATCCATCATGTATTAGAAGATAAATATCATAAAATTTTTTATTATAATTATGTGATTTTTTGGAATAATTTTCTAAAATATTTTTAGTTATAAATAATGTTAATGGATATAAGATCATTTAATGTAATCTCGAGTCCATTGGCGTGAAATTTGATAGAATGCTGTGGTAATTTAACTATATATCATTATTTCTGTATTCATGGTATTTTAGAGTTATATTGTTGAGTAATTTTAATGGTATGTATAACATTTATTTTTAAGGTTTTGAAGATATAAATATGAATGATGATATTTTAGTGAATGAATCCTATATTAATTCAAAAAAAAATTCTGTGTAGATGGTTGTGGCCACTCTAGTTTGGGAAAAATTTATAAGAAGGGAGTAGAAGTACAAAAAAGATTAAAATCAATTAATTTGATATATGATTCTTATATTATCATTTTGGAAAGAAATGGAATTTAAAGATACACTGAAAGTAATTAGGGGTCTTTTATGGAATATCTTATTTTAGAGAATCATAAAAAAATATATTTATGAAGAACAAAATTGTATAATATTATGCATCTCTAGTTAACTTGAGTTATTAAACATTGACCATAAAAATTTTATCTAAGATAATCTAATAATTTTATTTTGATAAATTATATTTTCAAAATATCATGGTGACTTATCATTACGAAAAATAAAAATATCAAGATGTTGAAAAAGGTTAATGTGTCCACATGAACATTAAATTGATTCATGATGGAGTTTCAGGAAGTGTAACACATTTGAAGGTAATTGAATAACCTTATTTCAGTAGGAAATATGGATGACATGGTCTTATGTAATATATTTTAAAATAGTATGTTAAAATCAACATTATGTTACATAGTGGTGGAAATCGGTTTGAAGGAAGTAACATTTTCTCTAATTGATAATTTCAAGGGATGAATGCATGTTAGAGAAATAAATTATGGACCTATGAGTTTGTGGAATGATTATTTTGATCACATGGTTGAGAAGGTTGAAAAATTATTATCTTCCAAAGGTAAAATAAATCTTAGACATGGATTATATATGAATCATTTTTATCTTGGAAATATAGTGAATGGTTTCCTTCAATATGAAAGGTAAAAAATAAATAATTCAAAGTTAGAGTTAGTACATATGAATGTTTTGTGTCCTAAACTATTTAATTCTCATAATGTATTAATATATTACATTCCATTATTGATGATATCACACAAAAAATATTGTTGTATATTATCCATAATAGGTAATGTGTTTTCAAAAAACGATTCTATATGGGGAGCCATAGTGGAAAATGATACTTTAATTAAGATAAATTTCATATGCTCGGGTGAGAGGGGAATATAAAAAATTAGGAGGTTTAAATAGTTATACTAGAGTAAAAGACTATTGTTTGAGATAACCATACCAATAATAACATAATCTAGTTTTGTTATTTAGATGATGAATCAGACTTTGAATAAGAAGGGGAGAATCATGTGGTTACATGGTAGTTTCCACAATGAATTTTGGGAATATGTTAAATATTAACAATCCAACCATGTGAATTAATGTCCTTCCACTATTATAAGGAAGAAAATTTAATGGGGGTGGGGGAATCTAGTGTCTAGATTTTTGTGTCTCCCACATGAATTTCATCAGATTTACCTCCAACATGAATTCTAATACAGGAAAAGAGGATATACTAGTGGAGAATTTCAGACCATGATTCTTTTTTGGGTAATGAATTGAGGATATGGGTTTTGTCTTTACAATATCAAAAAAATGGTTTTAAAAGAGAACACAATTTATTTGATTATGATATCCTATTAAATTATTATAACATGGTTGGATTTGTATAAGGGAATAGAAAATATATACATTCCAATGTTCATCTAGATAAAATTATAAATGATTTGGTATGTTTTGGATTTATCACAATTCTGAAGATACCAGACTGTAGATAATGTTAATTTTGTATTGAATGTGGGATTACAGTGGTATTATAGAGGATAAATATAATAGAATTCTTGAGGTATATAGAAGATCATGTTAGAGTTTCCGAAGATGAAGTTATATATGTACTTGTTTATGAATGGTCATCGTCAGAGGGCCAGATATGAATGTTTACAAGGGAAAGTTAACTAGTATATAATTTCAAAAGTGACAAGTTATTTATTCTTCATATATATATATAGTGTAAAAAATAAATGAAAAAAATTAGTGGAACTCAATGGGAGCTTTAGACTATTGGAGTTTTTAATTAAGTTTGAGAGGTAATCCTTTCATGTTTTTAAATTAAGTGAGCTAATAAACATTCCCTGAGGCAAAGAGAATCACAGAATGAGTGGGGTTTCCCTTAGAAATAATAATAGATATAAAGAAATGTCATAAGGACATGATTATTATTTTATTTTAATAAATTAAAAGTATAGATTTATTAGAAATCATTTATTCAGTGTATAATCATTCAATAATTCAAATGGTTCATTTCATGGTTTTTATAAAGGGTATGAATATTGATCAATTAACTGGGGAAACTAAATTTTTAGTTGTGTATTTGAGAAATATATATTATATTAGTAATTTAAAGGATCCATGGGGAACATAGAAAAATAAATTGTGTATTGACTCAAATAGAGTCTATATGGGATGGAATAAGCAACCTATGATTTTGAACTAGATGATTAATGAATTTTGTTTTTAAAATTTGTTCATATAGAGAAATATAGGTTATGTTTTTATAGAATGGATCTTGGGGATTATATATTCATCACAATTATTCCCTATAATGTTTATATTATTATTACAGGCCTGAGAAGAAGTGAGATTGGGGAGTTGAAACCTAAATTTTTCAAAACATACAAGATAAAATATTCGTAGAAAAAACACCTATTAGATTATTTTTGGGTTTTTTAATTGAATAATATTTTTAATGAGACATATAAATGAATTTATAGGATTACTATATATATTAGTGGATTTTTTATGTATGTACTTATATTTTCTCTATAAAAATGTACTAACACTTTGATGACCAATATAATTCTTTTATACCATGTTCTAGAATAATGAACAATGTATGGCCTACAATATTTATTATATGATATAATTATCCAATAATACGATGTTTCTTGTCATGATTGGAATATGATAAGGTTCATTCTAGGACAATCGTTGAATTTTTTTCATATTTTAGGATCAAACAACATAATAACACAATGATCATAAATTTTATTTGTATGTAAAAATAATTTTTTTAATATATAAAAATAGAATAAAAATTCTTTATTTCAAAAATAAAAATTGTTACATTATTTTGCAATGAATAAAATTAAAATTCCAAACATTACAATTGAATGAAAAATGTAAAATAGAAAATAACTAAAATTAGAAAATATGGATCACCCCAATCTACTAGAATAATTGAACCCACTTCTAACTCAATAAAAAAGAAACATAATTTTATTAAAACAATTCAAATTATAAAAAATTGAAATATATAACAATGACACTAATTGTGTTGAATGATGAATGATAGAATATAGAGATATTTTGGAGGTTATGTGACCGTTGTAAAAGTAACAAGACCATTGGAATAATAAATTTATCTCCAAATAATAACACCTAATATACAAAACATAAATCATGATCAATTTATTTAAATATATATTTTATAATTCCAAAAAATAAATATCAATATTATAATATCAGATAAAATATGACCATATATTTAATAAACTACAATTTAAAGTGTTTCGTACAAATAAAATATTTTACACTAAAAATTAAAATTACATATTTTAGAAATATATTTTTATAATATTAATTTCATATTATAAATTATCCAATTGAAATATATCCAGGATGATAGTTTAGTAATTTTATAAAATACATAAATTTTTGACTGAATAGTAAAAATATAGTTTTTCACATAACTAGTGTATCATAAATTACATTATCCAAGTTCTAATAACAACCTAATCTTTTCTATAACAAGTTTTGCAGGCATAAAATCATTTCATTCTCAAAATATTGATTAAAATAGAACAACCCTAATTTTTAAACCTAAAAATCACTTTCCAAATCCTAATATCAAAAGTGATTCCTTATAATAACAATATAAATTATTTTCCACTTTCTATTTCGATAAACTAATTAATTATAATTATAAATGTGTTTTAATGATTTAAAACACCTATATTATATTTATATACAATTTATATTTTTATAAATTCACGATTACATGTTTTACCATTCATATAATATTCAATATTCTGTTGTACAAATACACAACACCTCATGTATAACTATCCCCTCTCCCTCCCCTTAGAAACCTACTCGTACCTCTATTTTTGATAATCATATCCTCTTCCAGAATACATCTTATAAATACCCTTATAATACTCAGGGACTTTCTGGAGTAATAAGACTCCATGCATCAAGGGGGTTTTAGAGTTGTACTTGAAAAGCTACATGAATGATTAAGTATGTTTCAAATTAAATGATCAAGTTTTTATTGTTCATTTTCATTTTATTCCACCCCATTCAAAAAAACATTATAAGATTAATTTCAAAAGTATTTAAAATTATATTGATTTTATTATCCTACTTATAATATCCTTATTTACTATATAAACATTATAATTCTTTTTCCCACTCTCCTGAAAATGTGTCATCAAAGGTCAGTTAACCACCTATCGCGACATTAACATATAAACAGTTATTAAAATATTCATTGATTGATATTATTAAAGATATATAATTTTTAGATTTTTTTTACATTTATTATAAGTTTCTACAAATATTCTTGCTACTGTATTGTTACTTAAACAAAATTAGAAAAATCAAAAAAATATAGGATATTTTAAAGGAAAACATGTTTTCAAGATAATTTAATGGTGGAAAATAAAAATATAAAAAATTATACAATAACTATAATTAATAAATATTTTATCAAATTCACTTAATTATCTTTAAAAAATATGTTTAAATAATACTATATTTATTATTCAGTAGGCGGAAATGCGACGAAATATGTTAGGAATCACGGTTACAGGATTCTCGAACCCAACTCCCTTTCATTGGGTTATACCTCTTTAACACAATTTTTCTTATATAAAATGTTTTAATGTTTATGAAATACCCTTTAAATATTCTTAAATTTATTTTGGGAATATAAATATTTCCATATTTATCATTATGTCATATAAAAAGATTTTCCAAAATAATGGTTATTTGTAGAAAAAACATCAACACCACATTTTTTGTTTCTCATCCAAATAAAAATAAACTTATATTCCAAAAATGATCTCTTTATGAATTTTGGTACTAAAAATTTTATTTTATAACGTATTATTAACGAAATCCATATGAAACACATTAATTTTCGTGCGGTTTTTCATGGTTACGCCTCATACACATTTTATGTGGCATGCATGATCATATAAATATAATAATGTGAATTGTGGGTCAATAATTATATATCCCTAAATTTTATTGGTATTGTTATATATCTAATAAAATAATGTGTATAATGTGTGAAAATGATGATATATTTGTAAAAAATGATGTTTTTATTTTGATTTTGTTTTATGCTTGAACATGGTGATAAAATTGTTCACACCTATGTGTTGTATTTGAAAACTATGAATTGATGTTTCATTTTTATGAATTTCCACATTATATAAAATTATGACATGTTTCTCTCATCATGATGATGATTATTCAATGTTTATTATTAAATGATTATTATTATGCTCACACATGTTATACTGATTCATGTCACTTAGTCATCCACTTACTATGATTTTATCTTACCCATTTCTGTGATGTATATCCAAAGGTGATTACATGTATAAAAGAGAACATGAGATTTTAGAAGGATAGTTAATTAGTAATTAAATAAATTTTAATGTGTTATTATTTAGACATATATTATGAGCCTAATTTTCCAAACACACTTTACCTTTTGATCTGGTATTTTTATAAGTATTATGCTGTCTATCAAAAAATGATGTCATAGACATGTACGAAAAAAGGGTTGTAGTAGTTGGTATTAGAGAATTATTTAGTTAATTTGGGAATTTGGATTATAGATTGTTATAGAAGACCCTTAGGATAAGACTCAATATATAAAATATCCAAAAACAATTATTTTATGAAAAGGATAAATAATGGGATCCCATAAGATATTATTTTACTATTTATTTTATAGTTGAATAAATTATTCATTATATGTTAACTTACATTTTGGTCATGACTTTTCTATTTTTTAAAATTGTTGTAACCAAGATAAATTAATCCAAAAACCCATAGGGGGGACAATGTAATGATATTCCAAATAAAATCACCACTGCCATTAGAGATGAATTTCAAACTTTTACAGAGATGTTTACTACCATTATCAGGATATGAAAAATAACCTGAACCTTATGGAATGTTTTCCTTCCACAAATAATGAGAAAATATATATTGAGTTATATATGAATAAAACACCATTAATGTTTTGTGGACCATCTGATCCACTTTTCACAGAACTATTTTTAAATCAATAATGACGATATTTTCTGTGGTCCAGTGTGTAGAGAAGTTTATGGTCAAATTATCTACCAATAATTTAAATGGATTGGATTATCAATGTTGCGAACCAATTAAGAACACCAAATTATATGGAAAATATAATTTATGTATTGGGAAGTCATTAATAAAATATTTATTACCATGTAATTCCCTCAAACTCATTGTACAATGATGTAGAGAGTATTCATAAAGCTGAAGAAAAAGGAAGGTTAATTGGTCAAGGATTTTGAGAAATAATTGAAATTTATTTCATCATATTTCAATGTTTTTGTTACATATAATTATAGAAATATAGGTATATTTTTTGTTGGATTAAAATGACACCTTCGCTATCCATGATTTTGGAACATAAGAACAAGTGGTGAGATATCATCTCAAGGGATAGATGGATATCTAATATTGGACATTTGTAAATGGAAATAAGAATATAATAATGGAGTTTCCAAAGGGTGGGTCAAATGAAAATCAAGGAAAGAGGATCCAAGAACTCATAGGTTATAAATGTGGGAATAAACAACAAGGTAATTTTCTTAAAGGGGTGGGGAAATGCTTCATGGGTGGGTGAGAAGCCCCCAATGCTCATGAATGTTGAATATACATGAAGAAGTTGACCAAAATGATGGAGTAATGGAAGGAACCTCTTAACTAACCAACATGGTTGAATGTTTTATTTGTAGGGAGTGATGGAACTGTGTAACGCAGTACACTAAACCATGGGTCCTTGAGGGAAATTAGTGTCTTCAAACCAAAGAAAAAGGATAAAGTAAAATCTTATTTCATTACTACTACTAAAGAGGAGCATGAAAATTATGTTTAATAAGGTACACCTTATATTCACTCAATAATGTAAAAATATTTATTCGATTAGGGTTATATTAATTCATTTATATCTTGCACATTTTCCATAAACTTTTAAATGAATCCTTGATTTATTAAGGGATAAATATCTATAAATAGAAATAGTGGAATTATAATTTAAAACCGTGTATTTGAATGTTAACTTGTTAGAATATGTTGGAATATTTTCCAAAATATCTCTCAATCCTTCCCATGGTGGAATTTGATTCTATACTGGGCATGGATAATATCTCATTATATAAGGGACACATCAGCTGTTTAAAAAAGGATCTATCTTCTAATATTTTGAACCATCCCATGATCCATTAAAAATTAATGGATGATCAATAATCTACTTTGAAAAATCCTTGAATGTTGTTGTTTTTGATTTCCTATGAAGAAGCCTACTTAATTCAAATAGTTGAGTTAGAGGAAGGTTCCAACCTGGAGGAAATTCCCATTGGGAAAAAATGCAATTCTACATTTATTGAAGTGTTACCCAAACATCCCCTGGATCATTTTGTAGAGATATCAATATTATATACACATGGTGGAACTCATATCATTAAATTCCCTAATATAATGGCCTCGACTAAACTGTAGGGTTTAAAGAAGCAGCTGCAAGATCTCTTAGAGAATGGGTTCATATTCCCCAGTGCATAACCTTGGTATTTTATAGACCCCATAAAAAAAAGAAAAAATATGGATATATTAGGATATATATTGATTACCAATAGTTCAACAAGATAACCATAAAGAAAATATATCATCTTCCCATGATTGATATCTTATTCAATCAACTATTAAGATAGTAGTAAATTTCAAAGGTTGATCTTGATTCTAGATATCATTAACTAAAGCCGAAGAAAAAATATATTCAAATGAAAAATTTTCATACATTATATGAATTATGAGTTCCTAGTGATTACCTTCAGAATTTAATATTCACCTGCAAACATCATGGATTTTATGAATATAGTCTTTTGAGACTACCTCAAAAAATTTTTTTTATTGATTATCAATAAATTCACATGTATTCCAAGAGTAAAGAGGAACATGAAGAGAATATAAGGATTGTTTTGGAAACATTAATGGAGGATAATCTATATTCTAAATTCCACAAGTGTGACATTTAGATGTAGAATGTATCATTCATGGACAATGTGATCCCAAGTGAAGAAATAGTTGTAGACCCTTCAAAAATAATGACACTTTATGAATTTCAAAGGCTCACTAGTGTCATGGAAATCATTAGTTTTCTTGAGATTATAGGTAACTATCATCGTTTTTAAGAAACTTCTCATGATTTTCTGTCCTTATAAATAATTAACATGTAAAGGGGTAAAGTATTTATAAATGAGATGAGTGTTTTTAGGAGTTAAAAAAATATTCTAATCACTACACTCGTACTCAGACTACCATAAAGTATAGATGGTTTTGTGATATAAAATGATGTTTCAAAAAAAGAATTTGTTAGTGTACTCATAAAGAATGAAGTTTTTTATCCTATTATTCATGATAGTTTAAGTTCCAATAAAAACACAACCCTTAATATGATATGGATTTAGTAACAATGAACTTTACCTTGATGATTTTGGTGCACTACCACTATGGAAAGAACTGTGAAATACATACCAATTATAGGAGTGTAATGTTTATATTCACAAAAATGGAGATCAACATTTATCAAGGAAGATGGTTATAGTTTATTAAAAGATTCAATGGAAAAATTCACTAACATCCAATAAATGTGAACACGGTTGGTGATAGTATTATTGGAAAATAACCCTCTACTATATCCATGATGTAGATTAAGATAGAACCTATATTCATTGAAATAAAAAGGATGGATATGACAATCATATCGAAAGAAATAAATCCTAAAATTCCTAAATTATATCGAAACATTCATATGTTATATTATCAATGATTATGAATTTCATGACATTGATCTAAAAATAATGATATAGTAGTATTTGAAGGGAAATGACAAGATTTCCATATCGATGGTAATGATATAATTTGATTTGGGACTAGGATTTTTGAACCTTCATCACTTGTTATAAAAAAGATCTAGTAGAAAATGAACATATCTCATCATTCTCTATCCATATAGAAAGTAAAAATATATACTATGATATTTTTGATAATTTATTTTCACAGTACATGAAAAATGAGAATGTGGATTATATCTCTTGGTGTTTTTATGTAAACAAGTTAAAGAAGGGTTTCATAAGTCCATGGGGGTGATGAAACCATGACCTATATCCACATGTAAATTGAAAAAATCACCATGGAATTTATCATAGGTCTCCAAAATCAATATACAAAATAATGGGATATTGGTTGTGGTGGGTCGACTCACCATTAAGCCCACTTTTCTATTTGGGAATATTACCCTCAAGATAAATTTACAAGATATATATTAAAAAAGTGGGGAGTTTGAATGGGATTCTACTTTTTATTATCTCAAATCATGATCCAAGTTTCATATCTCAGTTCTAGATAAGTCAAAAATATTCATTGATTCCTGAATATAATTTTATTATACAATATAACCCCAAAACTAATGGAAAATTTAAAAGGACTATTCATATGCTCATGGAAATTCAAAGATCCCGATCAATGTAATTTGATGGAGTATGGAATAAATATATCCCATTAGTTTAGTCCTCATACTGAAATAACATCTAGTAATGTATTTAAATGGTTCTATATGAATCTCAATATGGGAATAAATGTAGAAATCCAAATTATTGTGTTGACTTTGGAAACTAAAATGTACTTGGTCCTAATATTGTTCAAGGGATGATATAGAAAGTTCAACATACAAAAATACATAAAAATGATGCTCACAGTCTGCATAAGAGTTGTTCTAGACGCTGTTAAGGGGACATGGAATTTTAAGTTGAAGATACAATTTTCCTTTTTATATCACAATAGAAGTGAGTCATATAGTTTTTAATGAAAGGGAAGATTAGCCCACGGTAAATTGGACCTTTGATATCATTGATCCCATATATGATTCAGCCTATTAGCTTTCTCTTTTACCATTTATGGTTCATGTTCAGGAATATTTCCACATATCACTTTTAATAATGTATATACTTGCTCTGTCACCTATAAGGAATCCAGATGTTATAAAAATGTATAATAAACTCACATATGAAGATAATTGTATTGGGATATTGGATTTTAGAGACAAATTTCTATGCAATAATATTACTCAAATTGTTTGATATTTATGAAGGAACCCTTAGTATGAGGAGGTGACATGGGATCGAGAGGAATAAATGATTCAAAAGTACCCTCTCTAATTTCCAACTATGTATAAATGTTGAAATTTCAAGGAAAAAGTTTATAATGGGGAGAAGAATGTTATAACCCATTATTTAAAATGATAATTTTCTATTTAACTAAATATGTATTATAGTATATAAAAATAAAAAGAAATTAAATTACATAATTAATAAATTAATCCATATTAATTATCAATGAAAATGATTAAAATTCAAAACATTAAAACTAGAAAATAAATTTCAAATATAAAAAAACTAAAATAGAAAAATATTGATCACCCTAATTCACTAGATTAATCACCCCACTACCATAACAATGGAAAATACACATTATATTATTAAACTGACCAACATTATTGAAAATGGAAATATAGAATCTTGAGAGTATTTGAGATGAATGATGAATGCACAAAAGAAAATATATTTACCACGTAATATGATTGTTAGAATAGTAGAGTATTCATTAGAACACAAATTATACCTAATAACAATAATATTTTATATAAATTATATTTATCATGATTAATTTATTTAAATATCTATTTTATAATTACAGAAAAACTAAAATAGTGACTAAAAAATTCAATGAAAATATAAACATTTAAAAAAAATTATATTAAATTATTTTATAAAAACCATAATTTTTATATTAAAAATTAAAAGTACACATATATAACATTTATTTTTATAAGAATAGTATCATTTTTAAAATCATAACATTTAAAGTTTATAATCGTTTCTTTTTAATATCTTTTGTAATTACCTTAATTTCAAGGTGAATAGTATAAATATAGTTTTTTAGATAACTGATGTATCGTAAATTACAAAATTCATGATGTAATAATAAATTATTAATTAATAAAAATTTTTGTTTTGAAATTATATATTTATTTTCATAAATGGTTCCTTAAAATATGATAAAAAAAATTTCCAAACCTAAAAATCACTTTCCAAATCCAAAAGGGAAAAGTGATTCCATAAAATAACAATTTCTTCTGTTTTACACATTCCTTTTCAAAGAACTAAGGAATTAGAATTAAAAATTTGATTTAAATTCTTAGACCCAACATATAATATTGATTCATTATTTATATTTTAAAAAAATCACAATTACATGTTTTAACATTGATATAATATTTTAATTTTTTATTTTAAAAATACCCATATCCTCAAGTTTATATTACCCCTCCGCCTGAATTTCTAAACCCACTCATCCCCCACATTACAAAGTAAATAAAATGATGGAAACATTTCCTATAAATTCAATTATAATACATAGATAGTTTCTAGAGTGATCTAACTCCAAACATCAAGGGAGTCTTACTATCGTACAATAAAATCTATGCCAAGGATTAAGTTATTTTCAAATTAACACATCTCTTTTTTATTATTCAATTAATTTTTAATCCAATAATTTAATAATAAAAAACTTATAAGATTACTTTTAAATTTATTTAACATTATATTGATTATTTTGACCTAATTTTTGTCTCCTATTTAATATATAAATTCTAAAATTCCCTTTCCCTCTCTCCCAATAATGTCTGGTTAAATGTTGATTAACCTACATCAAAGACACTTCCATGTAAGAACCTATAAAAATATTCATGTAGGAATATTATGAATTTTATATAACATATAAAACATGTACTTACATGTATTATAATAATCTTTAATTAATTAATCTTATTTATGATGATTTTGAATAGATTTTTCAATATCAAAACCAAATGAGATATTTTTATTGAATATATGATATCAGAACAATTAAAGATAAATAATACAAATTATGAAATTTAATCTAATTAATATTATTGAAAAATAGTTTTGAAAATTATCATAAATAAATTCAGAAACTGTGCTTTTATAATCCAAATTTCAATTTTATTGTGGTTTAATAGAGATGCAATAAAGAGCAATTTAAGGTAAGGGGATTCTCAAACCCAACCCTATTTCATTGGGATATACAAATATCACATAAGTTTTTGTATAGATACTCCTATAAAGTCTCATAAATACTAATTAACTATTATAACCTTTACGTTTTTTAATAAACATGGTTCCACCAATATTTTTTTGTAAAAAACAACCGTTTTCCAAAAAGACATTTCTTTTTAGAAAAAATCATATAATCCAAATGTATTGTTTATTATCCCAAGAAAAATGTACTTTTGATATAATTTATGATCACCCTAATTAATTTTGTAAATCCAAATATTATTCATGAATGTTTGATTTATGAAATCTTTGTAACATCCATTCATTTCCATGGGCAATTTCATGTGGATGACTATTACACATTCTATATGAAATGCATGAAAACATAAATATTATGATGTGTCAGGTGAGATCAAAGCCTTATAATGATTTGGATAATGTGATGTATCCCATTAGATAATATTATTTATGTGTGAATACAATACTATATTTTTTCACAATGATTATGTTATGATTATACATATATGTTGTATGGGAACATGATCTTGTCTTTTTTCAAAACTATGTGTGATATTTTACAACTATGAAATGATGATTCATTTTTATGCATTTCTATATTCCAAGAAATTTTTATATGTTTCCCTCATGATTTGGAAGATGATCCCATGCTTATGATAAGATAATGATGATTATTCTCACAAATGTTATATTGATTCATGTACCTTATTCATTCTCTTTCTGGGATTCTTGCTAATCCCTTTAATTGATCTATATCCATAGGTGATTACGTGATATAAATAGAAAATAATCTTTTACAAGGATAGAGAATAAGGATTTATGTAAATATTTGTGTTTTAAAATGAACATATAATATATGATCCAATTTTCTCTAGGACACTAAACCTTTTGATATTGTATTTCTATATTAATTATGTTGTTTATCTAAAAAATATGATATAATTATTTTAGAAAAATATTTTCCTTATAAACATCATGACACAACTAGGATTCATAAAGTTAATTTAAAATTATAAAATGTTTTTTCCATTGAATGATTTAATGTTTTATGTTATGGGTCACGATATAGTAATCATATCATAAAGATGGTTGAGTTTTTTAGTGTAAATGTAAATAAGATGGATTTGTCATGGAGGGATCATGGTTTTAAGGGAGTTTAAGGTGAAAAATTTGATAATTATAGATTACCAATGATCATTACAACAGAGGAAGGATTATACCATGATTATATATGGGTGCGTTTATATAGTTATTTATAGTTGATTAATACACCATTAATCAAAGGGTTGCATCCTCACTCATTTTAGGATACATTGTGATTGGGTGTTCCATATATTTATTTTTGGGGGAACTAAATATCGTATATAGATTGGATTTTGTGGATATTCCTATTAACCATATGTCATGCTGTGAAATATGACATCACACAGTGAATGGAGACATTCCATAGACTATGGAAGTTACAAATATAAATTAAAAATAAGAATTAGCTAAAAAAATTGGGGGTTAAATCAATATAATTGGCATGTAGAGACCACCACAAAAATATGTGGTCCACATGGAATTCATTGTTATATAAAAAAAATAAAATTAATCCCAACCATTTTATAGAAACACCCTTCAACTATTTTAAATAATTAGGAGAAAATACAAAAAATGAAACTATAGATAGTAATAAGAGGAGTTTCAGGATAGTTCTGTAATATTAGTATTTCATGTCTATTGAATCATTTCCATTTCATGATCCTAGGATCATCACATCTAGGGTAACCATGTAAATTTTTTTTTATCCCTTATGTAATATTTCATTTCATTATAAGGAATAAAATAAATATATTGGTGTTTCTTGTAAAAGGGAACAAAGTTATTGGAATTTGTTATCGAAATAATTTACAATAACTAGATTTACCCCCATCATCATTTGGCTTTCATGATAATATAGAACAAATAAGATGAATCAGAACCAGTGGTTTAAGATATAATTTTCAAACCTCTCTAAAAATAATGATGGATGTTTTCAATAACAAGTGATTTCTAATATTTTAAGTTAAAAATTTCTAATTATAGAAACAAAATTTACACCATATTAAATTTTTGGGGATAGATGTGTACATTACAACTATGAATGATATCATGGGTGATATAGAGGGTGGATATCTATCTTCTTGGGATCATAATGAGTTAGATGCTGGCTCATTTTTTATTAAATACCAAGGTGGATATTTTATTAACCCTATCAACACAATGGTGATTTAATGAAAAACTAATCATGATATGTGGGATGAAATTCTCATTATTTATGATGGTGAAACAACAATTAGTGAATAAAAGTTTTATGTTTTTTAAAATAATTATCAATATTAAAGTATGCGACTAAATTTGAAAATTGATATAGTGATCTATAATTTTCAAACATTAATATTAAACCATTTTATATTAATATTTATGAAAAAACATTAAAATCCATGACAATACCATAATCATTTAGTGTATTTTGAGGATAGATTCTTAATCCTCTTATTTCATTAAAAAATCACGATTTATCACAATGAATTATTCACAGGTTTTCCCTAATTGAATATTTTCTTCTTACCATAGGAAAGGAAAAAACCAAAAGGGTTATATTTGATTCATAGAAAGGGAAAAATAGGGAGATATCAATGATTATATAAATAAATTTTGAGAATAAGGTATGAGAACATGATAATGAGATTTGAGAACCATACAATGTATATAATATATAATAATATTGATTCATGGAATAAATCATGGAAGTTCATAAGACATAAATTGTCGATGGAAAAAACATATTCCATGAAGGTTTAACATCTATATATTAGATAAGTTTGTGGATTGCACATATGCAGGGAAAATCATTTCCTTTTTCAAGGATCATTTCGAAGGCTCTCATATTGGATTAGGAACACTAATAAATCAATCATTTCTTTAGTCCTAGAAAACTCCCAAAACAATAATATTAGACATATTCTCATAGGGAACATGGTTTACTCTCCATTATTGTCCTTATCATCTATTTAAATATCCATATTTATCCCATGAATTGGAGGGATATATAATTATGAGGCCACCCATGAAATAATGAAAATCATAAAGATGCATTCTACAAGATCATAAATCATTTAGTGTATCATAATCTATGAAAAGTAATTGATTTTTATAATCATTTCACCATTTCATCATTGTATATCCCATATAAAATAATCATGTTTCATAATTTAATTAACATATGGAAAATTGGTTTCCTAGAATCATCATTAAATAAACATCATAATAATAAACCATACATAAAATGAAATTTCATGATATAATTTTATTATACACATAGTGAAGAAAAAATTTCATAAATATATGTTATTATAGATGATAAATGCCTTCATGGGATCATTAGAAAATTTCATGACGAAAATAAACATTTTACATTAAAAATAGTTATTTTAAATGTAAAATTTTCTAAAAAAATAATTAATATATTCTATTTTAAAATAAAATCATAAATAATTTTAAATGGATATTAAAATTATTTATTTGGTATTAAAGTCAAAAATTTTGTTCAGGTTTTGTACATTAAGAAGGCATATATTACATTTTCATTAGAAGGAAAATAATAACTTGATTACAAAATAATAATAAGAATAATTTAAAACCATTTATAAAAATTAAAACATGATTAAAAATGAATTTTAAAAATACCATAATAATAATAATAAATCATCAAAAAAAAATTAGTGAAAAACATGACAAGTGTTCTTTGGTTTATTTTGAAGAGAGAAATAATGTAGAATTTCTACCAAAATATAATTTTCAAATATTGAAAATATAATGAGAGGAAAAATAGAGGAAAAAATATATTATATAGAAATAGATATTTGACAATAAAATTTATAAGATAAATTAGAGGTAGATCGTTAAATTCCTCAGTGGAAATGTAATCATAAATAATGATGATAAACACTGTGATTTTAAAATAAAATCCATTACACAAGTTCCTCTTTTTGTGAATGAACAAAAAACTCTCATATAATAAATTGAAAATATTATAATATATACAATAATCATTTATTAGATAATAATATCATATATTATTTAAATATAATTTTCAAACCCTTATTTAATAAATCCTGATTAAAATTATCATTTCTGGGTGTTAACCATCTAGTTTTTCATTAGAATGTTATTTCTGAAGTTCTATTCCATGTAACATAATCATAGTTACATAATCTATGGAATGTTAATAATAATATAAATATAATATATATTCATTAGTCACACACAAACACAAATATATATATATTTATATATATATATTTATTTATTTAGAATCATACTTAAAATATAGATATTCAAAAATTAATTACACAGTTGATGTAGATGGAAGACCGTAAGTATTCATGAATTCTTTTTTCAGTTCTAAAATGATTGAATGAAATAAAGGTTAATAATAATTAAAATTTAATAAATTATTATTATATAACATTTTTTATATATTTTCAAAATTTATCCTTATTACGAGTTACAAAAATAAGAAGTGAAAAATTCTTCACATCGCTTTATGGATGTAGTATTCACACGTATGTAGAAACGACATTATCATATTATAGAGGATGGTAAGGTAAGAAATAATATATGATATTACAATTATAGAAACATAATTATATCATAAATATTAAATATATTCATTAGTTTCATAATTATAACAATCCAATTAAAATGATGATGGAAAGTGAATCACGCCACAACATGTAGATGAAAAGATGTATGTATTCAAACACTATGTTTTTGCTTATCATATGCTAGAATGGATATGGAATACCGTGATTAAATAATAATAATAATAATAATGAAATATCGTTATATTTATTATATTTATTTTATTATTATAGGTTGTGTAAAAAAATATTTCTAGGATGTATAAATAATGAAACTTGAAGGAGTCTGAAAAGATGATTACCTCGTATTTGGTAAATAAAATTTAGATTTATTCATATAGACAATTTTAATGGTATTTTAAAATTATGATCACATATAATTCATGTGCAGTGATGTTTAGAAGATAATTTCTCAGGGTTTGTTCGATTGAAATGAATCAATGTGGTGTAAATAATGGGAATCGGTGATTTCCAATTATAAGCGAGGGAAAGGAAAAAAATGGAATTTCAAATATGATTAATGTATAATTAAAAAATTCTTAAGAAAAATAATTTAAAATGGATAAATATTTGAATATAAATATTCTATGTTAGAAATATTCTTATATAGTTAAATTTAGATTGGTTTTGGTGTCATTTTAATCTATAACTTCTATTTTAACCCATTAGTTAATAATTTTTAATTGTAAATGTGGAAATTTCCTTTTTTAATATTAATGTGTTATAATTGATAGATGAAATTAACAATTTTTATATCCTAAATTTAAACTTTTTATGATTTTTAAATAATTTTATAAATAATGTTTATCATGAAATACAGTAAATGATCATTTTAAGAAAAATATAGATAATTTCACATTGAAAACGACATGACAACAATGAAAATCAAATAAAAAATTAAAAAATATATAATATGTTATATTAATCTATAAAATTATTGGGTAATTATAACACTCCAAAATAATATTACTTTCAGAGTTTTTTAAAATATTTTCATGTTTTTTTACTACTTGCACAAGCAGTGAGTTGGTGTTGTGTGAGCATTTAAAGTAATTATTTCATCACTATAAATATGAAATTAAATTCCATGATAAAAATAATAATTTATTTTTCAATTAAATAAATATATAAGAAATTATCCACTTTCTATCTTTATATTAAAATGATAGAGTTACTAAATTCAAGAGAGAGACATCTTGTATATATTATTTTCCTATATCAATTTAAATATCATTGTCAAATAAAAATGGAACATGTCAAGATATATATTAGAAAATTTGATTTTAATTGATGGAATATGAACATAAAATAGGATAAATAAGTTATGTTTTTATTTTGATAAATTATCCCATGAATTTAACTATAATTTACCATGTTTACCTTTACCGAGGTGACAAATATTTACATTTGTTACTATTTAAAACAACTAAAAATAAACTGGGAATAATTACCAAATTTAAACCTTATAACTCAATATAAGTTATAATTTTTCAGTATTCAATATTTAGAAATAATATAAAACAATTTTTCATAAAAATGAAAAACACAACGAAAAAAATATTTTTTGAGTAAAGTCTTTTTAAATTATAGAAAATGATCATACACTAAATTCAACCATACAAATAATTACAATGAATTTAATTGGGGGTTTAATATTATAATTCAAAAAATTTTACTTTTAAACAATTTTTTAGAAAACTTATCTATTTTAAATGTGTGAAAAAATTAAATTTTAATTAAAAAGCAGTATTTTTTCAATATTCCATAGATAATTTATCATTTTCATAAGTTAGAAATATATACCTAATATATTTTTTATATGAATATTTATAAATTAAATATAGTTTTTTCATCTAAATATTTAATTTTTTTAAATAATTATATAATATTTTCTCACAAAAAACAATAAAACTCATTGTTAGAAGAAACATATTTTTTTAGTATAAAACAATTTAATAAATAAATAATGATTTTCTATTAATTAATCAACATATTTTTTGGAATTATAAATATATGTATATATATTTCATAATGGGTTTATCCCATATTATAGATTCAAATTCAATGGCTTGGTTATGACATTGGTATTTAAAAAATTTAAATATTTTTTTATTTAAGCTCGATATTGTGTGGTTTATACATTATCAAACATAATAGTCCTTTATATTTATTAGGGTGTTGTAATATCCCCAATTATTTATTAAATTTATTCATTATAATTTGAAAATTTTCTCATTAAACAAGGGTTTTATATTTTATAAATTCTTTGTTGAAAACCCTTATGTAAAAAGGATAAATAACATTTTCGCTTAAAATGAGGGAAAGGGAAATACGCTGGTCATATAGAATAACACAAAGATAGGTTTCCCAATATGTGAACGTTATTAGGATGTGAAAATATAGACATGATGCAAATATTTAATGATGAAATATTGATGTTGAGTGATAGATATCATTGATCCCAAAAATTTGAATGACCCTACTAAAGTAAACAACCACAAAACCATAAATCAATAAGATGTGAATAGTCCAAAAATTCATCAAATATTAATGTCCTAGGATAATATTTTTTTCAATAATCATTTTCTTAGATTTAAGATTTTTCTTTTTCATATATACTAAAATATTAATAATATATACTTACAATACCAATTGAAGTTCATTGTTAGATCAATTTCCATCACAATATATTCATTTTCTGTAAATGAAGAGTATATAAAATGATTTTTTAATGCCTAAAGAATTATTATAAACTTTTAAAAGATCAAATAATCCACCAAATTATATCATTATATTCATTATATCATTAAATATTAACCAAAATTGAAATGGATTGAACAAGGTAAGATAATATATAGAATCTATAAACATTCATATAATGATATAATATAATTTATATCAAAATTTCTACAATAAAACAAATGGTTTAACTAATTATATTACATAAATAAATATTCCCAGATCTCAATTAACCTCAATAACCTCATCCATTAATAATTATTTAACATATAATGTTATTTCATTACATTAAACTTAAATCCCCAATTATTTTATAGAATCATTCAAAAATATTCTTTCATATTAAATCATAGGTGGAACCAAAAGGTTACATATTCTTCAACACATTGAAGAATCTCCAAAAACAATATTAAACACTATGATAAATAAATAAATTATCTTATAATATAGTGTACTTCAACAAAATATCATTAATCAAATATAGATTCCAACCTTACATGAAATCCTTAGGTTGTCCATAAATGCCTCCAAAAATATCGATTTGAAAATGGCGTACTTATAACACTCAAGATTATATATATCAAACTATCCAATAGAACCTAGTATAGTGAATAAAAAAAAATTTAGCAACCCAATGGTTTATTTAATCTTTTATAGTAAATTCTCCCCAAAACCTACAAAATGATTAAAATCTCTTCAAAATACCATCACATAAAACCAGAAAAGTGGTATATAATCCATTGAACCTATTTCGACCATAAACTCCTAAACCAATAATTATATCCATAGATCTCAATTTAAGCTCTTATAAAACATTTATGGTTGAAAAAATGAAATATTCCTCATGAAAGATGACCTAAATAACCTTTTTTATAAAATCACTAAAAAATTTCATGGTCACCAATACAATCCAATTTACTTCATCAATGAAAATAATCTCTTCAACCCATCTAATGATTTTTAACTCCACACTAAAAACATATAATGGTTTTCCTTTCCCTTAATTATTCATTATAAAAAATGACATCTTTCAACTAAATCACTTTTTATTTGTAATGTATTCAATTCAACCAATGATTTCAAATAATTATAAGATTAACATTTATAAAACAATCCAAAGAAGATTCATCATTATTATAACCTTAACATCATTGATAGAGAATATATAAAACATAATTCTACAGTCCCATAAATAAATAATTCAATAATTTAATATAAAATTTTTTTATAGCATAGTTCATTCCTTGGATTAGGACTTAACACTTGACGTTAGGAGCTGAATTAGATAATAATAATTTTCCACAATCAAAATATATTGGCATATAAATGGTACCTTAAGATGAAATCCATATCCCTCTATGGAACATTTCTTTTTTTAGTAATTACATTCTCTATACACTTATTTTACACGTATTAGTTATATTAATATTACATTGAGACGTTTTTTGTGTTCTTTTTACCACGTACATGACCTGTAGGAAAATGGATATTTTTACTTCTATAGTCTCCATGTTCCTTCATTATTCTATTATATGGTGTGTTACGAATTTAAAAATTCTTTATATTGTTAATAATATATTGGGATATTATTTTAGTATATTTCATAATGGTTTTCCTTTAAGATCCTATTTCATTTGTTTTCACATATGTATAATCAATATATTTTCTATAAAATCCCATATTATCATAAATCATATAGGTTATTATAAATATATAAAAAATTAATTATATTAGAAAATAGTATTCAAAGTGAGAAAACATGTAATCAGTATATAAATTTATACGTTGTCTAAATCTTAAAAACATTATTTTAATATAGGACGCCATAGGTTTAACCAAGGCCATTTAAGATCATCATATATTCAAATCACTCATATGAATTATTAAATTATATTTTGATAAACCCAAAACCCCCCACCACTCCGAGTGTTTCAAACCATGTGTGCAATAAATGAAATCTCATGATAATCTAGAATGATAATTGAGATATACGTAAAAAAACTTTTCATGTTTGTTACCCCAAGACAAATCTGTACTAATTTTTTTTTCCATATGATGTGTTGAGAAGATGACTTATTTCATGTAAAACCACAAAATATATTACTTAAGAATACTTTTGGTTGTTATCATATACATAGAAATAACCTCATGTTTTTCACCAGAGTTCATGAATCTAAATCTACAATTATTTTATAAACTTTATTCGCATACAATCTATAGTGACCCATATTTTTTTAATTAAAAATTAAATTATTTTATATGAATATTAAAATCATAACATTAGAACCAATGAAAATAAAAATAAACCATTAATGTATTTAGATACTAGATCTATAATCCACTTATTTCAATAATTATCTCCAATGTTTCTGATACTTTATTATTTTTATGTATGACCTAGTTAAAACCATTCTTTTTTAATAAGGAGAACAAAAAACCAAAAAATAAGTGATATTGGTTGCGTAATAATGGTAAACATGGTAAGTATTAAAGATCACTAAAACATAGCATTAGTATAATGTTGTTAGAACACGAGAATAACATTTTTAAACTAAACCCTTCATGTCATATATCATAATAAAAATCCATGGAATAAATCATGGATGTTCATAAGACATGAATCATAAATTAATCAAATAACATGCACTATAAAAGAATAACATTTTCATAAGACAAATGTTTTAGTACTAGAAATAATTATGGAAAATCATTTAATTAGTTAATGATCATAGACAATAGTATCATACACTACTAGAAAGATAACCTATACCCATGGTTTCGATCTCTATGTATAGCCCATAAAATCATTGGTATTGGCTATACCAATAGTTCAATGATCCACGGCCTCCAGTGGTGTCGATATAGATCTATACCCATAGTTTCTATAGAAATATTGTTTATATCCTTGGATATTTTCATAATATTCATGGTTTTAGGTAAAATATTGGTTTATATATAAACCCATAATTTACAAATTTTTGGGTATAGATTATCCAAAAAATCATAAAATACCCATAGTTCATTGAACTGCGGCTATATATACCTATCCTTAACAAGTAGTAGCCGCCTTCCTGCCATCCTGAACCAGTAAAAAAATTAAAAACTACATAGAGAACACATAACATGTTATATACCATGAGTGAAAAGAAAGAATTGATCAAAATATGTGTACATGAATTATTATACATATAATCATATATAAAAATCAAATATATTCAACCTATCAAAAAGAAAAAGCCAAACCAAAACTCATCCTATTTGAGTCTAGTTTTTTGGTTTACAATATATACCATGTTTTCTTCAATTTATCATTGAATTATATTCAAAAAATTTGAACTATATATAGGGAATTTTTAAACTACTCTATGGCCACCCATACTAGGTTTCACCATAATTTTTGAAGCCGGGTTCCAAGTAGAGTATGATGTGATTTGATATAGTTCCCTATCTGTGATTTCATCTAAGATCTACTATTGTTGGTCAGATTTTTTATAGTTCACCAACATTTCATAAGGGGCCTTTGACCCCAGATCCCTAGAGTAGAGGTGAATTGCCCCCAACAACCCTTAATAAGCTCATTATGTAGATCTCCCTACATATTTATGGATTTTATGCATTATTAGGTGAATTAATTTAGCTCAAAAATTATCCAGGAGGATGAGGCTACACTAATCGAATAAAAATAAAAAACCATAGTTCACCATTTTCAATACAGTGATTAATTGAGAAATTGGTATGAAACATCTTATTTATTTGTAAATTTATAATTCTACTATGATCTCAATGAAATATATAAAAAGTTATTAAGAACTTCAATTTTAAATTTAAAACAAAATATTTTATTGTGAAATTATGAAAAATTGTTAATGAGAAATTGTTTTCATAAAACACATCTTCATTTAAAAAATAATCCTTATTTTTTCATAGTCTAGTTTTGTGATTCAAATATTGGTCTTTAATAATTATCAAAATCAAAAGAAACAGATCTCCCTATACTCTAATTTTAACCCACCTAGATGATGAGTATTCAATTCTAGAACATGACCCATCATTGTGGTTGTTTTTCTCTCAATATCTGGCTTTCTAAACTAGTCCGGTTGCATATAAAATTTGAGGGATATTTATAGTTGATTCATGGTCATATTTGTGCTTGATATTTATGAATGGTTATTTTAAGTGAAATAATTGAAATCATTTTTGAAGACAACCAATAAGTGACCAATGAAGGATTTATTTTGTATTTCAAACCAAACACTCTAGTGTATTATAATGTATTTTTGGAACCATGGTATTTAAATAGTTACATTGGGAGGTAGTCTAATAATAAAATCTAAAAATGCACAATAGATCATGATATGATATTACATTATCAATAGTTTTGAATTTGAGTTTACATTTAGTAGTACCAACTCATTACAATTTCAGCACCTTTTATACCCATATAAATTCCAGGATCAATATATATTTAATGGTCCCCCATATATCATCATTATAAACTCCAATGTCCTGAAACTTTATTCATGGTAATTCACAATTCATTTATAGACATTACAAAACCCCCCTTGGTATTCCATGTTTTCTAGGTCGTCCCAAGGTTCTTAAATTGTAATGAACTATATGGAATATAATATATGAATGTTTAGCATATACTAAGGTGGATGATGTAAATTTATGGGATGCAACTAGTTTCTGGGCACAAGGAATCACAACCCAGGAATGATTTCACCCATAAAATTACTTAAATCATTGGAAGAAAATTCATAATATTTTTACATGAACCATATGTACATCAAACATCCTTCCTAAGGGAAAAGAAAATAAATATAAGAAGAACAATATAAAGGTATAAATAAATAAAACACACTAATTAATCCTCATACTACCCCTGATATCCTTCCTCTTGAAAGGAAAAAATCATTGCCACCTACAATTCCATTATAGACCCTTTTTAGAACATAACATCACTGTATTTATATAATGAATAAAAATGACTAATTAACTGATGGAATAAAGAATAAAATAATAAATAAACTAAAACACACCTTTTCATTATAATTATAAAATTCACCGCCCAATATATAATAACCACAATTCCCCATGGGTCCAAAAATGTCCGTACAAGAAAGGGACAAAAAAATTATATTAGCTCAATAGGATATGGTTTGATTTAATTTTTTGAATTTGTTTAGTTAGGATATATTTTTCATGGTTATTCTAAGTTTGTTTTAATTTGGTTTATAGTGGTTATTTTTGTTTGGGAAAGTTCACATTACTTTTGTTTTTTAGAAATTAATTTTTTTATTTAATTCATTTCAATTCCAAATTATTATGTTCAATTAAATTCAGTTATATTTTGTTTTAGTTATGTATTTTCATTGTATGATTAATTTTATGTTTTGTATATTCAGTTTAGTTTTTATTGAATAATCATAAACAAATAAATGTTGGGTTAGTTTTGTTTGATAGATGATTTTTTTGGAAATTTTCATTATAGTTAGGTTTACCTTTTATTATATTATCTTACACAATTTAATTAATTTGGGTTTTAATGAATTCATTATAAATAAATTTGGTTCATATGATTTTATTTTAGCTAAATTTAGATCATGTTGATCCAGATCATATTGATTTTAATTCATTACATTTGGTCCAATTTTATTCTTTATCTGCATATTCATATTTTTTCAATTTATATTAATTTGACATAGTCTAATTTAGTTCCATCCATTTTATAACTATTTGAATTATATTTTGTTTATTTATAGCAATATATATCTATTTTTATTGTTCAAATTTACATTAATCATAGTATATTTCAATTAGTTTATGAATGTTTTTTAAATGTAAGATTCTATTTTTAATTTGGTTTAACTCTATGAATTATGGATTTTAATGGTTCAACATTATTTAGTTAATTTTTTTGGGATTACACTTATTAATATTATCTTGTTAACTTTTCTGTGGGTCATATTGGTTCATTATGTTTCATTAAATCCTAATTGAGGTTGTTTTGGATAGGTTTAACTTGATTATACTTATTATGAATGATTAACTTTGGAACAACATGATATAATTTCTTTTGGACCTGATTAGTCTTAATTAATCAATTCAGTATAGAATAATTTTACTTATTCTTGAATCATTCAAGAATATTCAATTTTAATCATTATAGTTTAAAAAAATTAGATTATATTTGGTTTTCCTGTTTATATGTTGTGTTATTTCATTAAATTTAGTATAAAACAATGTAGCTCAATTATATACCAGTTAGTTTTATTTTCAACGAGTTTTTTAAGATAATTGTTATAATAAATCCATTTATATGTGTATTACAAAATAACGGTGTGAAATAGAAGTAGTAAATGATTCAGTAAATTTTAATAAAAATTCATTAGGGAACCTAACTAAAACTCAAGGCGTTATGATTTTGATGATAACCACTAGAATATTCCCATTACTGCATGCACATAAATGGACATTCAGAAATATATGAGGAAAAATATCCCCAATGTACATATTTTCATGGTAAAATATGTACATATGGATCCTTACATATATTCTTGTTCTTTCATATAACCCTTTACATTACCTACGTATGCATATATATATATATAAACATATAAGAACAACTAGCTCCAATATATATATATATATTCATACCACTATGAGTGAATATATATATTAGGAAATAATATATGTATTTTCCTACCTATTCATACATGTAAAAGTGATATTTGACAATGAAAATCCAAAACCACTGCAATAGGTTTAAAATTATTTTAAAAAATACCAAAAAACTCGATACCCTAAAACCCCTAAATTAAAAAAAAGATATGAAAATGGAAATTTCCGAACACCCATGGATAACTAACTTCCCTTAATATAGTTGGATAGAATATGACTCAACATTACCCAATGTCCATAAAAATCAATAATTAACTAATATTAAAACCCAAAAATTGAGTAATTGTTTCGTTATAGTGATAAAAAATGAAATAAACAGTGAAGATATTACAAAAAATATCACAAAATTTGATTCATCATAAAAAAAATAGGTTAAAGAAAAAAGTAATCCTTCATGAATTGTATCACTAGGAAAAAAAATATGAGAGCCTAATAACATGGTTTCCATAAATATAAAAAAATTATTAATAAGATTATATATCAAATACAAAAAAAATCCAATTTTAAAAATTAAGATAAAGATACTAAAACATAAAAAAAATTATAAATTGAAATAGTAGGATACATGATATTATGTTATAGAGTATAATAGTGTATCATTTTTTAAACAAGTAATAAGGAATATTTATTATAGAACATTTAAAAAAAATCAACCTTACATTTCAAAAAAATTATAATGGAAACAAAAAATATATTATGAGAAACCAAAAAATCATTCATTTTTTTACATTGTGTTTTGAATTTAAAATATATATTAATAAGAACAAGTAATTTCATAGATATAAGAATTTTGGTATATTCCAATACATTTCAGTGAGATACAATATTATATATGATAGATAATAGATAAAGGTCATTCCCATTTAATCCTTTATATAATAGTAGATGGGGTAGATATTAAATGAATGGAGTATAAAAAAATTATTTTCTATGCTTTATTATATAGAACATTGAAGGAAATAAATGACCATGTGATCAATTTAAATTAATAAATTTCAATAAAAACTTATCTTGAAAATAAATGATTGTGTATAATAGTTGAATGAATATTTAATGGGAAGTGTATAAAAGTAGACTCTATTAAATGACAGTGTATAATCAATTAGTATATTATATTTCATATGATATTTATTTATTATGATGATATCTTGTGTCACATTATGATCATAAAATTAATACATATAATAATAATATAATGCAAATTGTTACATGGGATATCTATTTATAAAACATACATCAATATTATCATCATATAATAACAATTACTTTTACAAAGAGTAATAAACACACTATTAATCATAAATATTCATCAAAGGGAGGAACAAAAACTCATCTTTATATTATATAATAAAATATTTTATAATTATTATTAAAAAACAAACACAAATAAACTAGTTGAATGAAATATGAATGAAAAACATAGAAACAAAACATAGAACAAAAATGATGATGAAAGAAATAAAATTGCATCGATGTAGAGTTGCGGGTAAAAATATAAACATATAATGTAATGAAAATTTTATACCAATTTAGTGAGGTTTAGGGGAGAATTTATATATATATATTTATAAACTTCTTTGTTATATATAATAGAATTCAACTGATGTAATATACAAGAATATAACACTATATGTTCAGGTAGTTTAAGAGAGGTGAACCAATATAGAGTATATAGAGGTCTTTCTAAATGAAAAAAATTATCTCCTCATATCAAATGAGTAGTAATGGATGAGTAAAAAATTATTAAGGGAAAACAATTTTACAAGAAAAAAATCACGATCAAATGTGACAGGAATGAATTAGGGATAATAAGCAATTTAACTGCATGTAGGGAATAAAATAATGGAAGAAATATAAACACCCACAATAATATCTCTTGTAATTTTAATAATTAATCTCATTATAACTACCAAAACATAATCCAAGATTAGGTTTATTAAAATAGAATGAAAGAGGATTCTATGAATGTAGAAAAATAATAATTTTAAAAAATTAATATAGAATGTGATGTAATGTTGATAAAAATTAAGATAATGAGAAGGTATATTGGAAATAGGAAATTATTACAATGAAATCATAATAATGTTGTCAAATTCTTATAGTATAACAAAATAAAATGAAAAAAAACCTAAAATCATAAGTCTAATAACAAATACCGTAATCCATAGGCCTTATATGAGAATCCAAGGATTCTTGAGTGGTCTTATAGAACCACAAAAGATGCTAACTATAATTTTATGGTCTAATGTAACATTGAAATGATTTTACATAGTCATATTTGAGAGTTGAGAAGAAAACATTTAATGATTTTGAAGAGAATATACCAATGATGTAGTCGGAGAATATTGATTCTATTGAAATACAAAATTATTAGGTTTTAACCTATCAGTTATAGTGATATTACCAATCAAAAAATGATTCTAAAATGAAATAGGCCAAGAAGCCTAATTTTGATAATAATCATGGGTAAAAATAAAAATTAGGGATAATGGATAGGTACGATAGATAGATTAGGTGGAGGTGGATCTATATACAGAGGCTGTATAAGAGTCTGGGAGGAGGAGGTAGGGAGGTAGAAAAATGAAGGTAGAGGGAGACATAGAGGTGGAAACATATGTGGGTGTAGAGGTAGGATACTAGATATAGGGAGGTGAGAGATGGGATGTGGATGCTAAGAGGTTCAGGCGGAGGGAGGGAGTTGGTGGCTTGGTGGTGGATGCCAGGAGGTCGTGGTGGAGGCTGGTAGGTCGAGGTCAAGCTGATGAAAAGTAGGGGAGGAGAGTATGGGGAGGAAATGACTCATAGGAGGGGAGATTAGGGATTTTAAAAGGGGGAGGGGAGGGAGGTTCCAAATAGAGTCTTGATTTGTATGGGGATATACCCATGGTTTTTAAAAGCCATGGGTATAGGTTTAGGAAAATTGTATATACACAAAATATCACTAATCTATCTGTATAGACCCATTAGAATTGAACCAATTTATAGTAGTTAAAGTTTATTGTGTTCAATTACAATTCCATAATATCATTAGTCGTGGTTCAATACCATGATTTTTTTAATAAAGAGAGTCCGTTAATAAATCGGTATTATCACCAAGACTATCATATTGGAACGATTCTCTTATTGAATGCAAATCACTCCCCATTATAATCTTTATTATCTAATGAGATATATATGTTTACCAAATGTATTTTGGGGATATATAATTCTAGGTCCACACATCACCTAATTCAATCAGATATTTTCTAAAAGTTCATAAATCATTTATCATTAATTGAATTGTTAAATAGATATGAGTTTAAATAAATTATTCATCTTATCATGCAATAACCCACAAAAGGTACGGTTTTCATGATATAATTAATATATAGAAATAAAATGGATTTCATAGAATCATACATAAATAATAATAATCACCATCAAATATATATTGGAATTGGATGGTATCAATTGATAAAATAAAATGTGAATCATAGATACCATCAAAAGATTCTATCATATATAAAAAATAAAATTGATATATCACTGAAAAATTTCATGAAGAAAAAACCCTATTCACTATAAAATTCTAATTTGAAAATATAGAAGTGTCCAAAATATTAATGAAATTTATTTCTTTGAAATGATATGTGGAAATGTTAATGTAAATTTTTTTGTATTGGGAGATCATGATGGTCATAAATTATGTTGTTATAATGTATAATAAATTAATGTTTCCTTTCACAATTTTAGTACAAATTAAAATGTTCCTCATTTGAAAAATGATAAGAATATTTCATTTTAATATTTTTGAAAAAATTCAAATATGGGTTAAAATAACCATAAAACAATAATTTAATAAATTTAATATATTATTGAATACATTTTATTAGAAACATGGACATTCAAGAAAATGGGTTTTGATTAAAGTGGGAAATAAAGTCTATTTTAAATAAAAACATTATATTGGTGTATTGAGTATATAAAGAGAGTAAAATGAAAAGAAATAATTTATTAAAAGAAATAACTATATGATAAAAATTTTAAGAGATTATTGAGTGGTAGATAATTAAATTATATCCTTAATAATATGATCATATACAGTTCTGATAAATAATGATATTGTAACATAAAACCCATACCTCAAGTTATTCATTATTAAAAATTACTCTAACCTCATATATAATAAATTTAAATTTTTATCATTCTATAATAAATATTTTAGTTACTTATTGTATCATATACTATCCACTTAGTTGATTTATATACTAATTTAATTATTATTATTTAATAAAATCAATATTGCCCAGTTTTAATTGTTTTATTTTTCATGAGAATTTTGATTTTATTGTTCTTGTATTTATACCATAATAAAAGTTAAATAATATACCAAACATTAATAAATATATATATATAATATATATTCAATATATATATATATTCATCAATAACGATTAGAGATTGAAAAATGAATTACATCGTTCTAGGAGACTCTATGAATTATGTATGGATGAACACATTTTTTACTTTTCAAAATATGGAATAAAAGAATCATAAATAACAATTCAACTTTACGAAATCATTTTTATATCATATTGATAATAAATATTCATTTATTTTATCATTATTACCATTCATGTAATTCGTAAGTGAATATTAAATCGCATCACTTCGTGGTCATGGTGGAATAAACGTACAAAAAAGTGATGTTATCATATTCAATAGATTGGAAATTAAGAATGAATTAATGATAATATAATTATAAATTAATAATTATACCATTATAACATATATATTGATTGTTTAAAACCTTAAAACTATCCAACTAAAATGGTGATGAAAAAAAATTATAGTGTCATGTGGAGACGGAAAGTCGTACATACACATAAGTTATATTTTATCTTTTATTAGGATATAAAAGATTTATTAATTGATTTTACCATAATATGAATTAAATATTATTATATTAATGATATTTGATTTATCATTTTTAGTATTAGGAAAATATATTATGAGGATGTATAAAAATAATGGAATATGAAATATTCGTTAATGTCAATTATAACTTATTCGGTAGACTTTATTTAGATCTCTTCATAAGAAACCATGGAATATTATACTAAAAGTAAAAAAATAAAATTAATGGAATATTAATTTTAAAATATAATTGGGTATGTATTTTTTTATTAATATGGCCTTATGTGGTTATAAAAAAGAAGAGGAGTGTCCTTTTATAATGGATGAAAATAACACACACAAAATTTCTAAATTTATAAATAATACAATTAAGTCATTCTCAGAACAACCGATTAGAAATGGATTGATATTAGAATAAAAATTGTTTAAGGACTAAATAAACACATCTAATGATATTTAGATAGGTTTTGCTTCCATTTTTAAACCTATGTTTTGGTTTAACACCTCAGTTATAAGATCTTAATCTTAACTGTGGAAATGCTTTTTTTAATATTTAAGGCTTATATCTTTAATTAAAAGGTAAAATTTTGATCATTAACATAAAAGGGTTGAATTTTTATTTAATTTTTATTACTAATTTATCTTTTAAAATTATTTTAGGTAATTTTAAAATTAAATGATTTTTTTTTATAAAAAAATACCATAATTTCCATTTTATGTTATATTCTTATAATTTGACCTTGAAAAAAACACAAAAGAAATGTAATTAAAATATAATCCTATATAAAATTTCTAACAGGTTATATAAAAATATAAAATTATTGGTTTTCAATAAATAATATCATACAATATTACTTTTAATAGTTTTAAAAAAGTTTGATAGGATTTTATTAGTACTTGGAAAGTAACTGATTCAGTATTCTCTATGTATTAATTGTAATTATTTTATCACAATTTTTTTGAATAAATTACACGATAAATAAAATTAATTAGTATATTAAATATAAATTTTTATCTACAAATATATTATTCTAATATATTTTTTTACAATTTTGGAGTTATAAAATTGAAGAGAGTGATATTTTGTATTTATTTTTTGTTTAAGTTAATATAAATGTTATAATCAATGCAAAATGGAACAAATTCGTGATACATTAGATAAATTTTTTTATATTTATGAGATATACCCATCCAATAGAATTAATTCTTGTGTTTTATTGATATGGAAAACATATTTAATCATTTTAACCTTAATTTACCCATTTACCCTTACTATGTAAACAAGTATTTACCGATAGTATTATAAATAATAACAAAAAACTAAAATGACCCATTTACCAAATGTAAACATTATAATTGAAAATATTTAAACTATTTTTATGATAAAATATTTATAAGTAGCATAAATTACATTATGATAAAATCACAATGATAAATAGTTCCTAAAAAGAAATTAAGTATAAATATATTTTATACCAAATTAAACAATAAGATTGATTCCAATGATATTAATTGGATTAATAGAAATATAAGAGAAATAATTTTAATTTTAATATTTTTTAAAAATTTTATTCTTAAAATCTTGGAACAAAAATACATCTTTCAATTAAAATAAATATATTCCCACTATTTAGTGTAAACATGATCTTTTAAGAAAACTACTTAAAATTAAAAATAACATAATTTTGATATATTTTTTTTGAAATGATGTTCATTTTATGATGAAAATTTTCTAAATGTGGGAATAAATATTAATAGTATTTTTTCATAAAAATATTTTTTTTTCGAAGAATCATATATTTGAAGAATAATATGGCTTTACTACAAATAGAATGCTTATTTTCTAAGAATTAATAAATTTATTTTATTGAGCATAAAATATATATATATATATTCATTAGTTTATTGTTAATTACACCTTCTAATTTGATGAATATATTATAATATTTATATATAATAATAATATTTTTATGGTTCATTTAAACACATTTTTGTGTTTTCAATAAGTTATCGAAAATATTGATAGTTTAAAAATATAATGGTTTTATAGATGTTGTGTTATTTATCTGGGTAAAAACTATTTTGGAAGACATGAATGTATATAGAATGATCATTGATAATGTCTGAATTTTAAATGTATGGTGAGAATACTGTGTCTATGTATCTACACAAATGTATCTTTGTGTTATGAAAATGTTCAAGAGGTCATGAATCAAGAAATTAGGGAAAATAATATGCTTTAATTTTATATTTGGATTGGTGATAATGATTCTAGGTCCAAAAAAGATTCTAAAAAGGTTGTGTTTAAGGGAATTAGGAAATATTCAATATAATATGACCACAAAGAACATGAATTCGGTAAATTAATGTTGTTATTTACTTCTAATTGAAAATGAAGAAAATTTAAATTTAAGGAAAATTGTTATCTTTAATTTTTTTAATTATATAAATATAGGGAATCATGTTGTTAGGTGTCCTGAGATATTTCAATATGTCAAAAATATAACCACTATTCATGAAATCATCAAGGAATGTGAAACATAAGATAAATTTACAATATACATTTTTTAAAATAATGAATTTAATGTCAAAAGAATATAAATAAAATTGGAAATAGAAAATGATTATTTTTATTAATTTTTACACCTTATTTTAGATGTTCTTATGTTATTCATAGATATGATACAAGTGGAAGAAAAAATTAAATAAGGTCTTGAATTTGAAGGAATAGTTATCCATGAAGCTATATTCAATGATGATATTGAGGAAATAGAAATTCGGAGTTCCAAAACAATAATGATTATAGTGATTTATGTGAATCCATGTTATTAAAAAACTAATAAAAATAAGAATATTGTGACATAAAATAATATATTTAATGAATTTCATTTTAATATTATGGAAAATCTAAATAGGATGTTTCAAATAAGCTCAAAATTTATGTATAGACATAGTTTATTTTTTATTGACCAATAAAGTATATGTAATTATTAAAATAAATATAGAAAATAATGAAGGAAGTTATAATATTATGTTGAATACTTTATTAGTAACGAATATGTCTTACTCTTGACCTGAAATCAGGATGTTTAGAATCACTATCCACAAAAGAAGTTATGGGAGCTCTCAGAGAATCCTCATAAAAAGGTGGGTCTTTAACATTGGTTTTGTGTTTCAAAAAAAGATTTTATTTATAGAAATTGGACCAAAAAATGAAATTAGTTCTATTAAATAGAGGACTCTAAACACAAACACAATAAAAATGATTCAATTTCATGAAACAAAGTATTAATATCTGTCACGAACCAGCCTGGGTTGTCCCCGAACTGGTCACCCGAGCCGGTCCGTGACATGGCCTGCGATGCGTTCTTGATCCTCCCGGGCTAGAAACAAGGGCCAGGGCATCAACAGAGGCTGTGGGAACGATTTCACCTAGTAAAAATAAATAAATAAAGCAGTAGAAATTAAACAAAGCAGTGAACAATAAATAAACCGAGTAAAGTAACTAACAAGAACAAAAGAAAATAAAACTAACCAGAAGAGACAACCACTATCTCCGTGTGACCTCATGGGTAAACCTCCAACTCACAACAAAATGTATCCAAAGGCTAACACACCCAAGATGTAGCCTGTGAAAACACTAAAAATGGAAATGAAGTATAGGACTGAATATTAAAATTCAGTAGGCTAGCCCGATATCTATCCCAAATGCATTGCCTTTAAATAATTTTTTTTACTAATTCCAGGTTTGAGTTAAATTTTGTAAAATATTAGTTTCCACACACACATTCATTTCAAAAACAATTAATAGCCCATTTCCATTTTTAGTTTTTAAACAATTTTTAATGTTTGAATGGAACAGGTGAATTGAATTTTAAAACACTTTTAAAACAATTATAAATCCACGAATAAGTTATTTTCCAAAAATAAAAACTACAAATAACACACAACACACACCAAAGGCAATAGAATGGGCTAGAAACCGAACTAGACCTCTCAACCGTCCACCACATACAAATAAACACAAAAAAACATGGGTTGAACCTAGAAGATCGTGGAAAATCCAGAACATACAATACATGTGACTCATCTTGAAGGCATGCTCTATCTCGATGGCATCATAACGCCCTAATGTTCGGCATATCTCTATATGGCCTAACCGAGGGGCCCAGTCCCCATAGCTGCAATAATTCAGTATTCCACTACTATGGGGCCACTAGCTAGTGCGTAATCTAAACTAGTGCAGCAATCGTTCTCAGAAGATTCAATCACTATGTATGGTTCCCATGTTAACACGTACAATAAAAAGGGTAGCGTCCACAACAAAAAACAATTAGTCACGGTCAACAAATATCACACACAACTCATTCAATCAACGCACACCAAGGATCACCCTTGAGTAACCCCAAAGTGAGTTTTTCCAAAATAAATTATTTTATTAAAGTGACAAACGGGCCTTCACCATCATTAAAGAAAAACATCATTTCTCACGAAAACCCAAAACACTTATTCAGAATAAATCATTGAAACCAAAACTAAATTTTAAATTCCGTGAATTATGTTTAAAATCTAAAGGGGCATTCTTTCACTACTGGGTTTCCGTTGATCGAGAAAATATTTCAAGTGTTCGGTATAAAATAAAAGGCTCTTTTGACACCAAATAACCATTTACAAATTAATTATCTTATACTATTTCTCATATGTTAAAATTAATAAGACATCATGCAATTAATAAATTCTAAATTTAAAGGTGAATGTAGTGGGGGACTTCCCTCGAGACCGAGATGAAAATGAAGATGCACGTCCAACACCACACAGTAAGGTCCAACGTACTGTAAAAAAACACTATGAACTCAAAACACAAACAAAAACTCCAATTATAGTATACAAAACCAAGCGGCGGGAAGAAACCATCAGCTCCAAACTGAAGCGCGACAATGAGACAAACTCAGAAACAAAGCGCGACGATGGAGCTCACTCGAAAATGCCCCACACGGGTCCTAGAAAGTCAAACCAACCCTAATAAAATTTAATTAATAAAATTTTTAATCAAACTAGGGTATATATATATATATATATATCAAACAGAGCATAAAATAAAATGGTATACCCATCGGGGGGGCTGCGACAAGAAACGGACTGCCGGAGGGATGGTCAGGGAAACACTGACAGCATAAATTGGCCAGAGGAAGGCCAGAGAAGCTGCGGCCACCGAAGAGGGTCCTGCCGGACCATCAGAGGGGGTATGCGTGAATAGATGTGGTCTGACTGGGGTAGCGTGCTAAGTAGGGAAAGGGGTTGTTTGGGTGTGGCTCCGCTGGTGAGAAGGAGGGCCGCGACCGGAGGCGAGGTTGCTGAACTAATGTGCGCCAGACCGTTTTGATGGGAGGAGCATGCATAAGGAGGGTCCGCCGGTAAATAGGCACACAATAGGGGAAAACTGGATGGGATAGGGGGAGGTTTCGGCTGAAAGCGGGCCAATCGGGGGTTGCGGGATGTTAGAGGGCATGCTGGAGGCACAAAGGTCAGGACACGGGCTGTTTTGCGAGGAGTGGACAATTGGGGTGCTATGCGGCTGGATCAGCTGGGTGACGGGGCTGATGCATGAAGAAAGGAGAAAGAGGGATTCTGGGCAATGCATGTTGTAGGAGGAGGGAGTGCAGGGTGAGGCAGAGAACTAGCGGGTGGAGACACTGCTGTAGGAGGTTCCAGATAGAAGGGGACCACTGAGCTGGTTGGTTGGTTGTATTAGAGGGTGGCACATAGTACATGCACACTGGACAGGGAGGGCGTCACGACTGGAAGGCGAACGGGGCAGTGAGGCTGGAAGGGGAGGGCGCAGGCACTGCTGGTGGAGGCAGAATCCTGGAGGAGGGCTGGTGTGATTGCACAGAGGTTGAATGTAGGGCGGTTTGGAGGAGAGTGAAACTGCACAAGGGGCGCGCCAGAGCTGGGGTCGAGGAGGGAGTCGTGCTGAGGCACCGTTGGGTAGTAGGAGCTGAGGCTGGATGCTAGCTGGGTGCAGTGGCATGCAAAAGATAAATAAGTGAAGGGAGGCAGGGGAGAGGGTCATGTGAAGGATAGGGTGGGAAAGGGAGCACCGTGTGGAGAAAGAAAAAAAAGAAGATGAAAGGAGAAGGAAAGATAAAAAAACATAAAATAAAATAAAATAAAATAATTAAATTAACTACATAATAATATATAAATAAAACTAATAACAAAAATAATAATATTAATAATAATAACAATATTATAAATTATTATTATTATTATTATTTAAAATTTTATAAAATTCATTTTAATTTAATATATTCTTTTAAATTTATTATTTATCAAAATAGTTCAGCAAACGCACACTCACCAGGTCCGAACACACGATCAAACTGAATGCGCGGTGACCATGCACTCACCAAGACCGAATGCGCGGTGACCACTAGCAGTGCGGTGACTACGCACTAGCCCGAGACCCACCGAAAACATCAAATCTTGAAAAATTCAAACCCAGACACAAACCCGACCTTACCTAGAGTCACGAGACTGAGAAATGAATAAAAACATAGGTTTCTGTGGTCGGGTTGTGACAATTATCCCCACCACATACACTTTTTTCCCCCATAAAGTCACCAAACCAATAGTTGATATAACTTGAGTTCATTCCCAAACAAAAATTTAGAGAACTGAGAGCTTTGGGGTAACCATTTCCAACAAACTTCAAACCCGACCAATTCAAGAAAAACCACCACATGATATTGAGGGGAGAACATGAAAGGGTTCTCCAAACCAAAATAATTTACTAATAAAAAAAAATTAAAACCCGAAGAAACCACCCCTAGGGGGGACAACATGGGATCTCCCAAACCAAACTCATTTATTTTCCCCACATGGACTGGACAACACACCTGAGACTTTGACAAAAATCTTGATATGGAACAATCCAGCAACTTGAGGATAAGAAATTAACTCAACACCTCCCATCACCATCACGAAACGATCATTACCCTATCAAACACAGCTAGTACAAACTCAAAAACAGAACAGGTATGTTTATTCACCGGCCCACACCATTCTGAGAATCCAATCAACTTAAGAACCACAGAGAGAGTAGATAAGACAACATGGGTTGTGGGGAAACGGGCTCATCACACCACCACAACAAGGATGATCTTGCAAAAATGATGAGAATATAACAAGAGAAAATTTTGGATAATTCCATTCCAAATCCAAAGACATTATCTGGACTGAGGTTCCACACACCCTCGGAAACTCCTGACTGTGTGCAAGCTTCAACCTGAGACCTGTTGCTAGGGTCCTGATGGCTGAAGCATCTCCTACCTCACAGTAAGGCATTTTCATCTTATGGTCTCTAACTCATTCTGTTCGATGATTCAAACAATCAAGATGGTAATACGTTTTCAAAATAATGAAACATGATGGATTAGAATGTCCGAACATTCCATAATAGTGGTGCACAAGAGTGTGGTCTAATGATCTAGGAGCTGGTACTGTCGAGGATAGTCTCTTGGAGACAGGTTCCACTGGCCCACACTCCATTCCAGATGAAGAACCTTCGTGGAAGTCAACCACCATTAATCACATCCAAAACTATAACGAAGATGAGACATTCCATCTTTACTAGTCCAGAACAGAACCCCCAAATAACTCTAGGTCGATACGAACCTTAACTACCCTCACAGTTCCCAATAACCCAGAAACACACTATCTTACAGAACAATACAACTACCTCTAATAGACTTCGATTACCTCGAAAACAAAGCAACACAAAAAAGGAACTCAGAACTAAGCATAACTCATTAAAAACTTTTGGAGGATTTCTGTGCGGCATACTCATGATAACATGAAATACTCCATCGAAACCGGCATCAAGACAAAACTCAATCAAAGCAAAAACACAATCCAAGTACAATAGGACCATAATACAAACATATACAAGACAAGGGGAAACCACTTTTCAAAAACCATTATCTCTTTAAAAATTTTAAAACTCACCTATGGCACCTTATGAAGTGTCACATGTGAGTTTATTCAATCCCACTCACATCTTCTGTGAACAAGTTCCCCACGCACTTTCCATACATACCCACACACGTGTGACTGTATATAAGGAGTTCCAAGGTTCAAAAAATTCTTTTCCTTACAAAAACCCAACACATACCATGTTTTTTCAAACCGATACACCTTATCTTTAAAACCCCACTTTATCAATTTGAAATTTTTTTTGGAAGAAACACTTTTCCATTTAAAAACCAATTTCACTTTTAACTCACACTCAAATAAACTACGATTAAAACAAAACACAAGCAGTAATAACCCACTGTAATGAGGAACTAGTGCATATGTCTGTCCCAGCGACATGGTGGTGAGCCATTCCCCATGTAAAGAAAAACACTAAGAGGACATTAAGTTGGACACTTGGACACCACATGGGTCACCACCCCATGTGAGGCCGTAAAGTGAACCGATTTGACCCCATTTTCATTCCTCAATCCAAAACAACCAAAGAAAACATGGTCAAATCTTGGACTAACCCTGGTAACTCAGGTCCTTTCATGAGCAGTGGTGGTCAGGCACCGACCCGTAACCTACCTCCTGAGCCCTGATAGTTCTAATCATTATCTACCGGACATCCCAAATAACAAATGGCTCTCTAAAAAGAAAGGTCCACTAAGATCCAACCTCATCTGATACCATTTTTTCACGAACCAACCCGGGTCGACCCTGAACTGGTCACCTGAGCTGGTCTGCGACTTGGCCCAAGAGGCATTCCTGATCCTCCCAGGCTGGCGACAAGCACCATGGAATCAACAGAGACTCTGGGAACAATTTCTACCAGAAAAAATAAATCAATAATGGAGCAGAAATTAAACTGAGCAGTGAAAACTAAATAAACAGAGTAATGTAACTAACAAAAACAATTGAAAATAAAACTAACTGGAAGATACAACCACTATCTCAGTGTGACCTCGCAGGTCACTCTTCAACTAACAACCAAACATCACCAAAGTAAAACTCACCCATGATATAGCATGTACAGACACTAAAAACAGAAAAGAACTATAGGAGTGAGTATTAAAACTCAGTATGCTAGCCCGATATATGTTACCAATGCAGTACCTTTAAATAATGAAATTTACTAATTCTAGGTTTGGGCTAAATTATATAAAATATTAGTTTCCACACACACATTCATTTCTAAAACAATCAATAGTACATTTCCCTTTTTAATTTAAAAATAGTTTTTAATGTTTGAATTGAACAGGTGCATTTCATTTTAACACATTTTTACGAACAATAAGAAAACCAAGATTTAGTTATTATCCAAAAAGGAAAACTACACATAAGACAAAACACACACCAAGGGCAATGGAAAAAGTGGCACACATGGGCCAGCAACCAAACTAGACCTCTCAACCGTCCACCACATACAAATAAACACAAAAAAAACATGGGTTGAATTTAAGAGATCGTGAACAATCCAAAAAGTACTATACAAATGACTCATCCTGAAGGAATTACCTAACTCGATGACATCATAACACCCTAATTCTCTTCATATCCCTACATGGCCAAATCGAGGGGCCCAATCACCATAGCAGCAATAACTCAGTATTCCCCTGCTATGGGGCCACTAGCAAGTGCATAATCTAAACTAGTGTAACAATCTTTCTTAGAAATTTCACTCACTATAATAGGTACCCATGTAAACACATAAAATAAAAAGGGGTGCATCCACAATGAAAAAAAATCAGTCACAATCAACAAATATCACACACAACTCATGAAATCAACTCACACTAAGGATCACCCCTGAGTATCCCCAAAGGGAGTTTTTCCAAAATAATTTATTTTATTAAAGTTCCAAATGGGCCATCACCAAATTTAAAGAAAAACATGCTTTCTCAAGAAAACCCAAAACTATTATTCAGATGAAATAATTTAAAACAAAACTACATTTTAAATTCTATGATTATTTTTAAAAGATAATGGGGTATTTTTTCACTACTGGGTGTCTGTTCATCGAGAAAATATTTCAAGAGTTCGGTATAAAATAGATGGCTCTTTTTACACCAAATAACCATTTAAAAATTAATCATCTTATATTACTTATCATCCGATAAAATTGATAAAACATCAAGAAATTAATAAATTCTAAATATAAATGTGAATACAGTGGGGGACCTACATTGGGAGCGAGATGAAAAAGAAGACGCACGTCCAACACCACACAGTAAGGTCCAACGTACTGTAAACAAAACACAAAAAATCAAAACACAAACAAAAACCACAATTCAGGTTTATGAAACCAAGTGGTGGGAATAAAACCTCACCTCGATACTGAAGCACGATAACGACGCAACCTCAGAAACAAAGCACAGAGATGGAACTCACTCAGAAATGCCGCACGCGGGTCCTAGAAAGTCAAACCGACCCCTATAAAATTTAATTAATAAAAATTGTAATCAAACCATGGTATATATATATATATATATACATATATATATATATATCAAACAGATCATAAAATAAAATGGTATACCCATCAGGGGGCTTCGATAAGAAAAGAACCCCCAAAGGGCTGGTCGGGGATACACCGACAACGTAAATTGGCTGGAGGAAGGCCGAAGAAGTTGAAGCTACTGAAGATTTTCGCAACTGACCAGTGGAGGGGGTCTGCGAGACTGGATGCGGTCTGACCGGGGATGCATTCTATGTAGGGGAAGGTATTGTCGCGGTGCCCCTTAGCTGGTGAGCAGGAGGGCCGTGACCGGAGGCGAGGTCGCCGAAATAGTGTGCGACAGACCGTTATGCTCGGTGGAGGAGGAGGAAAGAAGGTCTGCCATGAAAGTGGCACACACTAGGAAGAATTTGGCCAGGAATGGGGGAGGTTGTGGCCTAAAGAGGTCCAACCGGGCGTTACAGGGTATAGGAGGGAAGGCTGGAGGCGCGCTGGTCGGGACGCGGGCTGCTGTGCGGGGAGTGAAAAATAGAGATTATGTGCGGCTGGATCGACTGGGTGACATGGATTCTCCACGAAGAAAGGATCACGAGGTATTTTGGACTAGGCATACCTTAGGAGGAGTGAGCACTGGGTGAGGAGGAGAATTGGATGGCAGAGACGTTGCTACAGGAGGTGCCGAACAAAAGGGGACCGCTGGGCTGGTTAGTTGGATGCATGAGAGGGTGGCGCAGAGTAAAGGAGCACTGGATAGAGAGGGAAGCACGACTGGCGGGCGAGCAGGGCAGTGAGGCTGGCGGAGGAGGGCGCAGGCACAGCTGGCAGAGGTGGAACCCTTGCCGAGGGCAGGTCTGATCGTATGGATGTTGAAGGGAGGGCAGTGTAGAGGAGAGTGTTGTAGCATGAGAGGCACACCGGAGCTGGGGTCAAGGAGGGAGCCAGGTTGAGGCACCGTCGGGTAGCAGTAGCTAAGGCCGGCTGCTAGCTGGGTGCAGCGGCGTGCAAAAGAAAAAAAAGATAAGGGAGGCAGGGGAGCGTGTCGCACGCAGGACAGGGGCAAGGGAGCACCGCGTGTAGAAAGAAAAAAAATAAGAAGAAAGGATAAGGAAAGATAAAAAACATAAATAAAATAAAATAAAAAAGTAATGTGACAAAATAATAATATATAAAGAAAAACAATAACAACAACAACAACAACAACAATAATAATAATAATAACAATATTATAAATTATTATTATTATTATTATTAAAAATTTTATACAATTCATTTTAATTTAATTCATTTTTTTAATTTTATTATTTATCTATATAGTTCGGCAATCGCATAATAACCAGGTCCGAACACACGATCGAACCGAATGCACGATGACTACACACCCACTTTGACCGAATGCACAGTGACCACTAGTAGTGCAGTGACTGCGCACTAGCCCCAGACCCACCGAAAACGTCAATGCTTCAAAAATTTAATCCCAGACCCAATCCTGAATCTACCCAGAGTCATGGGACCAAGAAAAGAACAAAAACACAGGTGTCTGTGTTCAGGGTGTGACAATAACCATACTCTTTAGATGAAACAAATGAACATAATAATACACCAACAATCCTATCTTATCATTTTTTGAAATGTGTTTCATCCCTAATTTGCATTATCTATTAACAAAATATAATTTATAGAGAACTACCAATATACAAAGGTAAGAAATTTTTTTTACTACTTATATTCCATTGGTGTTTATTTATTTTTGTGTGAATGTTATACATATAGATAAATAAACTCTTCACAAAAGAATGAAATATAGGTACCAATGGAGAACAATAAAAAAATAGCATAATAAATAGAGAAATCATCACATAGGATGAAAGTTCATGAAATATTTATATATGTTCAAGGTGAGGAATAGGTAAAGGATTTGTAGGTATATATGGAACATTAAACATTAAAGAAAATTAATATATGGAAATAGTACATGAAGGGATGATCTGAGGAAGAATATGTCAGAAAAGATTCCTTCAAAGTTAATATCAAATCCAAAATATGGATTTTTTTATAGAAATTTCAATTCCACAATGGAAGGAAATAATTATTATATCATAAAGATAATGTATAAGGAATATGGAGTTTTTCATTTTGGTAATGATGAGTGGATCATGATCATTATCTCTAGGAATGGCAATATAGGTTGAAGATACCTAAGGTTAACAAATGTCATACTTGTTCAATTGTGGAAATCCAACTTATACCAACACCTTTTCCCAACGGTTTGGAAATACCGTTGGGAAAAAGAACATATACCAATCGTTCTAGAAAACCATTGGCATGGGATATTATGTGTTCGGTTTTCCCAATGGTATAATAACGCCGTTGGGAAATAAAACTATTACTCACAGTTTTTAATAACTGTTGAAAAAAATCACCCAATTTAGTTCTCCCTCCTGACATTTCATCCCCATGTGATCCCTCCCTCCACCTCCTGGCCTCTGCCTCCACCTCCCGACCCCCTCCCTCTCCTCCGAAAAAGTTCCCCTTTCCTCTTAGCTCCCTCTCCAACGACGATGTCCCCTTTCCCTCTTGGCTACCAGCGACGTTCCCCCCTCCCCTCTCGTCTCCCTCTACTGGCGACTTCCCCTCCCCTATGGGCTAAATCGCCTCCGACGACGTCCCCTAGCACCATCTAGAGTCATTCACGAGGCCCCCCATGGACGAACACCCCGCAAGACATCCCCCTCTCTCGGCTCCCTCTTATCCCACCAGGGTTCTGGATCGGTACTTCCAGGTAATAATTAGTCCTTTTAAAAAAAATTTGAGGTAACAAGGAATGAATTTTTAGGGTCATAGTTAGGATAACCATTAATATTAATCATGCATTTTCTAGAGTTTTGGGTAGTGGCCAACTCATGGTATGGTGAATTATAGGGTAAATTGTGAATTTTTTCAAAATGGAGTCTTCCAGATATGTAGGGTTAGATTCAAAGGTTGTATTAGATTCATTTGAATAGGGAATTCAATATAAGGTTCATGATTTTTTAAAAACCTTATATTTTCCTCTATATAATCCTATTATAACTTATATTGTGTTGGATTTTTTTGTTAATCATGATATATATATGATGTGGTTGTATCATCATTAAGATGTGCAATGATGTGAGTCAATTGGTGGTGAGATATGCTATATGAGATTTTATGGGTTATTGTGAGGGGTTTCTTTCCCATTAATTGATTGGTTCATAAAACATATGTTGGTTCTGCATATATAATGTAATTAGAATTGGTAAAGTAAAATGTTGGTCATGGATTTCCAAGTTGGTTATTTGGATGTTATTCTCTATCAAAAGTGATAATATCTCTATTGACTATGGGTGTATTTTCCAATTGAACAATGAATTTATTAAACATAACATGAAATACACAGTTACCATAATAAGGATGCACCACATATATCATAGATTGAAACTACACACCACAAGACACCCATGGAAGACACCCCTTGACATCTACAGATAGTTAAGGGGCCATTAACATAGGAACTAATGTCGATTGGCACTCAAGCCTTGAAAAATTCCCATTCCTAGTAGAAAAGATACCAACACCTTTATTCTAAGTATAGTATAATGAAATGGTTTACACCCTCCTGACCAGGTAGACCGTCTAGTTCATGGAATGGTGCCCAACCAGGTTCAAGAGTAAGATATACTACTAAACATTGATTGTGGTCCATTTGGGTATCTTTCCATATTGAAGAGGGTTATGTGTACAATCCTCAAATCAAATAATGTATCATCATTGCATATTCAATACATAAGTTTTCTAGTATGGTGTTTCCAACAATGTGATATATAATGAACATAATGAAAAATTAAGAGAATATTAAAAGGAATTGTTTTCCCCTTGCTTTTAGGAACATGATTTGACCCATGGGGCGTTGTGGTTCTTATATATTGGGTGGTGACATGTATAGTCACCGGATACAAGTATGTTTTTGTTTAGTTTTTATTTTATTTTATTTATCACATTGCCCACTTTGGTATTTTACTTCTTTCTACGGACGAATGGCAGTGATGCTATCATGGCTAGTTGATATAGATCACTTTTATACTTTAATACCATGACATGTGAGTGTGAGGAATCATTAGAAGCTAGAGGATCCATGGGTTCATTCATGAGATGTAATTATTTTTATTTAGCATTTTGTTGGAAAATTTCTGGAGTATGTTGGAGTCATAAAATAACCCCAAGTGTCTCCATGAGATAGCATAAATAACCCCAAGTGTCTCAAAGGGTCTCCATACATCGTATTATCCTCACATGGGTTGGATACTCACCCAATCATATCAAACCTATCCTAGTCTATCCTCTCAGTCATATATTCTAGACTCATCTCTAGAAAATTATCCCATGCCTCGATGCACATCTCATCATCCAACTAGACAAAGATGATTATTCACCTTATGATTGTTCTAGTCCCAAATGCACACCATGTCGAACCCATCTACATTATATTATCAAAAATCTGGTCAAGAACCTCATCAAAATCATGTATTATTACCCAGCCCCACTATTTAGGTTCTATCCTAAGATAAATCACACCAAGCCTCTTGGAATAATAGAGCCACTCTATCCGAGAATACCCAATACCCACACTAGCATCTCATCCTTCATCTCTTTAGTTAATCTCTTGAATCATTAAATGAAGTAAAACATTTCATAATACATTTTATATACTTAGAGGGACCGTCCCACTCTAAGAAACTACCAATATTCTAATACATCATCATAAGTAATTCCTCATCAAACTCTAGATGTACAATTTCCACACCTATCAGTACAAGGCCTAATCCTCTTAGTAATATTTTACATGATCTAAATCCTCATCGTTAGTGACATCAAACACATTAATGTGCATAAATGTCAACTAAAACCTAAATTCCATGAATTATTCATATGGATAGTCCCCATGGGAATAGACTATGAACTAAAACCATAAATAATAATGCCAAATACATGCATCATTTTTAAATTAATATCTCATGTGTAAACATAAAAACCAAGAATAATAAGACCTCATCCCATGTATCGAACAAAACAAAACTAAGTTGAAACTATGTCCAAATTGATTATATACCAATAATAGGAAGAGTAATTGTAAATTTATATTAATGTATTATTTTATAGTATCACTTTGAATCATTGATCAATTTCCCCTTTTCTTGGAGGAACATGATTTGACCCATGGGGTGTTGTGGTTGTTATATGTTGGGCGGTGAAATGTATAGTCACAAGAGACTGTTATATTTTAGTTTAGTTTTTATTTTATCATCTTTATAACATTGGTCACATAGTTTATTGACTACTTTATATGGAAAAACGGTAGTTATATTCTGCAAAGGGGGTTAGAAGGAGTTTAGAATGATTCAGTCCATCGGCTTTTAATCGAGGTAAGATTCTATGGTTACTACTTTTCTCTCACCTCATGTATTTGGGGCATTAGTTTTTTTGACTCCATATTATGTTTTCGATAGGGCATTCGATCATTTCGTGTTGGTTTAGGGGGATTTGGTTCTCCACTGCGAATCTAGGTAAGGCATTAATGCCATTGGTTGGTTTCTCAATGGTTATATAGTGTCTTTCATGTGTTTTAAGGTTCTTAATATCCTTTGGGTATTTCATCGATCCATGATCATTAGTTTTGAGTTTCCATGTCAAGGGAGACTCGTCTGTGTGTCCATAGGTAAGTAAGTATATGTATGTGGGTTCACCCGTTATGTGTATAGTCACCCATGGCAGTGATTGTGCACGTATAGGGCCAGGTGTGCCCATTAATTTATATATAAATGCATATGCAGTTGAGAGGAGATTGGTATATGCATATAATCATATGTGCAAGGACCCCTTGCACATGCTCATGGCCATGACGGTGTGTGCATAGTGGCTAGGTGTCCTTGCATTTATGTGAAGGTGTGCTTACCTAATGGAGGAGCATGAGCTTTTAGTTGGAAAGATCAATGAGCTGAAGTGGACGGCTGAGTTCCAGCTTAAGGTAAAGTCCCTCTAGTAGCCTCTTTAATTTATGAATGATTTAAATTGAATTTTTCATCATTATTAATTCTTCTTAATTATATTGAATTGAATATCTTGAATAAGTGTTATTTAATATAATTGTTTCATTTGATAAAAAATTTCATGTTCTAATAATAAAACCCATTTAACAGAGGTGTGATTTCTGTGAAAACTCACAGTGATAGTTTAGGGTGTGTGATTCTTTTTGGTCAATTTTTCCATTTAGACGTTACATCATTGTGATGCTCACTAAAACCTTCCAAATATACCTTGTTATAACATATTAAATAGCTGATTTGTTCTATCATATCTTTTGTGACCTTATCTTATGGGGAAACCCGTTTCAGGTGTCTTCCTGGCCTCTTGGCCACCCATTTGGGGGTTTACCCGAGCCTATATATCTAAAAACACAGATGGTGCCATTGTTTAAAACCTATCAGGCTTATGGTGCTCCCCACCATAAGCTTCATCTTAACACCATTTGGGGTGTTTTCTTTGCCTCGATGCACATCTAATTTTTTACATATATGAATTCTCCCATAAGATTTGTGTTGGATCCTGAGATGTTAAAACATACTCAAATTCTAGTGTTCTCAAGGTTACTGATGTTTTATTATTAGAGTTACAAGAAATGCATATACCTTTGATAAGTAATACACCTACATAATTTGACTCCCAATTAGTAGTTTCAACTACCAAGTACCAATTTTAAAAATAATGAATATAAAATATATATATTTATCATACCACAATCCCAAATCAAGAGAATGGTTTTTTATAACATATGATCTGTTTCTATAATGTAAAGGATAACTACATAGGATTTATTTGGAATCCTGGCCGGAAGATGCTATCCCACGGATGTTGCTGGGCAGGGCCAATATGCCGCGGTCATGCAGAGGTCATGGTGCAGTCATGCGGCAGTCATGCTGTGGTATTGCCGTGATTTGGCCCTGCTCCAAAATGACACCGCATGGTGGTTCATAGTCTAGTTGGAGTTCGATGTATGATATTTAGATATAGTTTTAGATAAATTACCCACCCATATTATATGGGTTGGGTGGTGACGACTGGAATGTTTCCTTTCCTCCTCCCACTCCATTCGCTCCGGGATGAAAGATGGCGCCCCGCAGATATTGCTGGACTGGGCCAACACGATGTGGTCACACGTCGATCAGGCTATGGTCACGCTATGGTCAAGTCGCAGTCACACCACAGTCATGTTGCGGTCACGCCATGGTCACACTGTGGTAATGCTGTGATTTTTCCTTGCTCCAGGATGGCACCCTGCTTCGGTTCGCAGTCGAATCAGAATACGATGTATGATACCTAGATAGAGTTTTAGATATTTTACCCACCCCTAGTTAATGTGGAGGGAGGTGAAGGCCATAATGTTGCCCTATAGATGTCTCCGGACCGGGACAACACGCCGTGGTCACTCCACATTCATGCTATGGTCACGCAGCGGTCAAGCCATGGTCACGTCGCGATAATGCTGTGATTTGGCCCTGATCCAGGAAGACACCCCGGAGCGGTACACAGTCCTATCAGAATTCAATGTATGATATCTAGATTGAGTTTTACATACATTACCCACCAATAGTTAATGGGGAGGGAGGCGATGGACGGAATGTTTCCCGACATCCTCCCTATCCCTTCACTCCTAGCCAGAAGATGCTGCCCCACGGATGTTGCTAGACCGAGCTAACATGCTGTGATCATGCTGTGGTCATGCCACATTAATTCTGTGATTTGGCTCTGCTTCAGGAGGAGACCACAACAACCACCATTTTCCCACCACCAGTAACAAAGAAGTAGCCTCCACACAATGATACATAGAAGAAACATGAGAACTTCAAACGAACATCCAACCAGAGATGAGAGAATCAAAGGAAACCGCCCCACCATCATGAAAGCACCAAGGTACACTTGACGCAAGCGACAACCAAGAGGAAAACACAGGAACCCACCCAAACGGACCCACACACCCACCCCACAGAGAGCACACACTCCCACAATAGAAAACACATGAAAGAACCCAACCACTCGAACAAACGCTCCCAAACACCAACAAAAGGAGGCCTCTATAGTCCACCTATGAACCATCGACCTCCATAACCACCACAATCCAGCCTGCACCAGCCACATCCATCCCACACCATCCCCATTCCACCATCATTTCAGCCCGCTGCCACCATCATTCCAACCCAAACCAGCCCCACTTCCACCTTTGAATCAGACCGCACCATCCCCCCACCACCTGCAACTAGCCTCTTCCACCTGCATTCGAGCCCGCACCAACCCCAGCCACCTGCAAACTAGCCTGCACTAGCCACCAAACCAGCCATCACGCCACCCCCACCAACCATCCTCCTACAAAACACTCATGCCATCCCTCTCCCTCATGGAAAACAACCCCACCCACCAGTTCCAGCCCTCACCAGCCCTGACCTCCTACTTCACAGACAACACCAGCCCCTGCCACATGCCCAATAGTCCCCAGCCAACTGCAATCCAGACCACACCAGCCCCTTGCCACCTATTCCAGCCCACACTAGCCCCTACCATCCCCCTTCCACCTACCTTCCCAGCCGCACCAGCCACTCCATCCCACACCAGCCCCCAGCCTCCTGCATTCCAGCCCCCACCAATCCCCTTTCTCCTACAAAACAACCACATACCAACTATTCCAACCCACAACAGTTCCCTGCCACTTGAATTCCAACCCAAAAATTGCCAGGATACATGTAATCATTTGAAGATGAAATAAAGGAGTATAGGATGCATGAGAAAAACTCCCTATAAATCACAAAAAGGAAAGGCGAAAGTGGATCCCTTTGCATGATCCCTCTTTTACCCAAAAAGTAGCCATGTAGAATTCCATTAATGTTCACTAAGAACATTGGGGAAGAGAGGAATCTTCTACCCCAAGACGAGAACCTAGCCGGAATGCTGAGCAGGTCGATAGCATCCTATAAGAAGTCCCACCTGACCAAATCAAAATCCTTGAATAAATAGAACTTGAAGGCACATGTAGGAACCACATGATCATGATGGTTTCCTCTCAATAAATCTTGGGTGACAACATTCTTATGAGGGGCTATCAAGGGGGTGTCGAAGGGCTGTCCGAGGGGGGGGGGTGCCGGGGGTCTGTAGGGGAGGGGGAGGATGCAGGTGGGGTATCTCGAAGGGGCTGTCCAGGGGGTGTCCAAGGGCTGTCTGGGGGGGGGGGGGTCTGCAGGGCAAGGTGTAGGTGGGGTGATTAGTAGGGAACTTTCCCTTTCTAGAATCACGAGGAACTAAGGTAGAGGTAAAAGATATAGATGAAGAGGTATGATGTCTTGGTATGACAATGGGTTTAGATTCAAGATAGCTTCAACTGAAGACATACCAAAAGGCTAGAATTAAGGAGGTAAAGGATCAGAAGATGAATCAGAGGTGAAGGATATCATGGGAATCAACTCTGGATAAGCCACTATAGTATTGGATTCATATAGGAATGCATTCTACGATTGAAAAAGTATTTAATAATATCTCATAATCTTCATACTACTAATGAAAGCTTTCATCTCTTCTATGTATAACATTAGTAGAGTTGTCATCACTTTCAACTAGTCAACCTATTCCTTGAAAACCTATTCTATTAAATCTGCATAAATTATTCATGGTGATATGAATGTACATCACCAATAATAACATGGAGATACTCTTTGACTATAGAGTAGGTTGAATCAGCCTCAACTAAAGCTGAGGGTGGTGGGGAACTTGATTTTGATGCAACAATAGGGAAAGTCTACAATCTATTCCATAAGGAATCGAGACTGGAAACAAAGGAGGTCATCATTTCATCTAAAACAGATCAAATGGTTTCTATATCACTGTCCAACCTTCAATTTTAAGTCATCTGCTCTGGAATATGAATACTCATCTTTGTATGAATGTGAATTAGAACTATCTCAAAAAGGTGTATACTATCAGGTTCACTAAACTGAGTGATAGGAGGTTCCTGATAACTCAAACTTCCACTGACATCTAAAAAAAGTCTTTCTCTAAAATATTATAAATCTATTAGGGATACAAAATCTGAAGGCAATCAGAAAACAACTATCTCAACAATAGGTAAATCAGTCACTATAGTTTATGAATTGTTAGGTACATTTAAGGGAAAACCCTAAAGCTCATCCACTTGGTAAATCCTCTTATATAAGGATACCTTTGGATATACCCCAACTCCAAATGATATAGTAGGTCCACCATGCGCTGGTGGTATACTGTGGTCATCACCATCACTATCTCCATATGAGTCTGGATATGTCAGTCCAGGCAATTTGGAATAAGTGGAGGGATCCCCCTTAAATGATACCTCATCCTCCACCAAGGTAAATCAACAATGAGCATCTATATACTCTCTAGCATCTTATTAAACATTTTTAGACTCTGAAATGTATAAAAAAAGATGGAAAAAATATAGTGAATTTTCCCACTCATCATGTGAAGCCACTTCCATATGACGTGAATGATGGTGCAGGTTTACATGTGCTTTGGAATACTGTTAAAGGTGAAGGTTTACAGTTACAGGTGCAGGATTATAGGTCTAAGTGTGCTTTGGAAGTCTGTTTGAGGTGCATGTTTACAGGTGCATGTGTTATAGGTTTAGAGGTGCAGGTTTACTATTCGAGGTGGGTTTAAAATTCTTCCCAACAAAGTTTTTACAGGTTTAGGGGTGCAGGTTTACTTCTCAAATATGGTTTACAGGTCTGCCCAACATTGATGTTTGCTGGGGAGTAGAGTTACAGGTCTGTCTGCTGAGCTTCGAATTGTGTTGTTGATGTGTGCTACTTTGATGTGTGATGTGTTGTGCTGGGGAGTATAGGATATACCAACGGTTCATAGAACCATTTGTATTTAATATCCTGGGAAACACATGCCAACAGTTCATAGAAATGTTGTTATTGAAATGCTAGACAACATATTTCCCAACGTTTTCAATGAAACTATTAGGACAGAATATATACCAACAGTTTTTGAACTGTTGGTATGTGTGATGGATGGTATGCATACCAACAGTTTTTGAACTATGGGTAAACATATATACCAATGGTTTTACATAAACCGTTGGGGAAGATTAATTTCAAACCACATATATAAATGGTTCTCTAGAATCCATTGGAATAGGGATATTGAAACCGCTAGCATACCAACGGTTTGTGAAACCATTTGGATAGCCTATCCCAGCAGTTTCAAAGGGTATGCCAACAGTTAAAAAAATTGGAATATGTGAAATTTACCGTAGTGGTGATAAATCTCAATCATGATATACTTTGTGTGGTCTATCAACATTACTATAGTTATATAGTAATGTTTCAAAAATAACCATGTATTATAAATAGTAGATATAGATACACTATTTTGTATGGAAATCACAACAATGGAAATATTTACCATATTGGTGAAGAATATAGGTTTTAGTAGTTTATCAAATATGAACAATCTATTATGAAATGGATTATCCATTGGATCGAAATTACATTAAAGAAATAGTGATGAATGAATGATCGCATGAAATCCCTAATTTCAATCATAATCACACACACACATATGATACTTATATAAAGGAGAAAATTGTTCGAAAGACCTGCTTGGTAATGAATGAGTAATCAATAAGGTTATGGAATATAGTACACATAAATGTGTGTGGCATAATGGAATTTGAATAAATCAGTGAGAAAATTTATTATATATTATTTATTTATGAATATAGAAATATGAAATGAAATATGTTTAGTAACAAAAAATCATAGTCATTCAAATGCCTTACCATGAATTTGAGGTTATTAAAGAAGAATCATGGTGTGATGAATAAATGTTTTTGTATGATAACAGTATGAAATTATCTAATAATAAATTATTAAGGTATCATAAACAGTAGGTAATTTGGTATCATGTTTTAGTAGAAAGGGATCCTTAATAAAAAAATTCATAAAGAGGATCACCAAGATTATAATCAACATTTCTTAAATAATGATCATAAAGGAGAATCTAAAAGATATTTAAATGAATGAAGTAGTTCTCAGGTCAATTTATATCTACAAAATTGACCTATTATGTACATATGAAGAATAAACCACATATGAGTTATGCTATATGAAGAATATGAAATTCAAATACATCCAGGTGTTCAAGTACCAATGGTTTATTATAAATAAGGATATGAAAAAAGAAAGAGTCTCATAGGGTTGAATGTGTATTCTTTGGATATTCATCAAAATACATGGTGTATAAATTCTATAAAAAATATTCTGAATTTAATACAAATATAAATGTATCTTTTTTAGAGAGGTTTCTTTTTAAAAACCCTTTGAATAATTTATAGAAGAGTGGTAGTGAAATCATGATATTGAGGTGATTAGCTCAATGGAAGATCATTGGGATTTAAAAGAGTGAAAATAATAAATTAAAACCAAATGGAAAAATATTATTCCATAGTAATAATGAACCTTGTACCATAGAATAAACCAGTTATGGAAATATAGTCAGTGACCGCAAACATGTTTTTAAACTCGAAGAATGAATGACCAGTATAAAACATCACTCTTCACTCACATGGAACCTAATTTTTTTCAATATGATTTTAATTATGAAAATTGGGTCAATTCTAAGGGAAGATGGGTAGGAAAAATAAAAAATAAAAACACATTAGATGTTGTTACATGGTTGGTGGGAAATAACGTCATTAGAAAAAAGTGGGTGTTTTATTATAAATATAACAGAATGCTTAGAACATTTGTGGAGATAAACTACCTAAAAAAATTATTTCCTTAAGATATCCTGGTAATTCCTTATATAAAGTACATTATTATGATTTACCATTATATACTAGTATAGAAAATAGTAGTTTTATACCATTATACTTCTATTATACTGTATTGACTTATTAAATACTAAAATTTGAGATAAAAATTTTATAATATCCATATCCATGTTGGACAAACATACATTTTTCATCCAATATATTTACATATTAGTTATTAATATATGAATAAAGAAGGATGATCTATCTAAAATATCAATAAGATACCTAGTTCTTTGAGTTATTTTTGAGACACATATCCTAGTTCCAAAACATATCAAACCATCATAGGAAAATTTGTTCTTTAGAATATTTTCTACCTTTATCTATATCTCATCGTTATATTTTTGGCCTCTACGATCATCTCAAGAATTTATGGTTGATCACACATTTATGTAAGGTAAGATGTACATCCTTTTATTATTTACATGTCCATCCATTGATTTCAAAAAAATATTGGTTCCCTTTCAACCCAAATCATGAATAGGGTTGCAGGATAATTTCTAATTAGAGTATCATCCACATTTTTTTCCTTTCCAATATAGTAGGGAAATGAACAATTATAATATTTGATCATATTTAACGAAATTAATTGGTTCATTTTGATCATCTTTTGTTTGAATATATACTTGTGGATTTTTGATCTATATATATGTCACACATCTCACTGAATTTGTAATGTATTAAAATATTCAATATAAATATAATTGCATCCAATTCTATTTGTTGTGTTAGGTAGTTTTAATCATGGATATTTAATTGGTATTTAGCATGGGTAATTATATTTTCATTTTATATGAGTACACAAACCAATCAATTATTATACCCATCTTTGTAGATTATGAATCATTCCCTATTGGTGGATAATTTGGTAATATGTTCACTAATTGGACTTTTATTAAAATATTTAAACCTCTCTTCACATAAATTTGTCAAAATAAACTTCATTCCAATCAATGTTTTCACATTTTTTGGGTTTAATAACCATGATAATTTTATCAGAAATAAAAAATAGAACCCAAATAATATAAAGGAAACTATTTATCTCTTTCATAGATGGTTGTTTGGGATACCCATTAATTTTATATGTTTTTAAGGATCTAAATAATCCCTTTTAGTGTGATAACATACAACAATAATATTTATTTCTCCATCCAAAAATAACAATTTCTATAATTTTCATACATCTTATCCTTTTCAAAGGTATTTAGTACACAATTTAAATGTATTTGATGTCCCTATTATATTATGGAGCATATACGAATATCATTTATAAATAATACCAAATATTTGTTGAGGTAATCCTTAATGACCTTATTGATTATGATCATGAATATTATTGGAACATTTTTGAGTCCAAATGAAATAACTTTGAACTCATAGTTCCTATACCTTGTTTGAAAATTTTCATGGTGATATCATCCTTATTCACGTTCAAATGATAAAATGATAAATATTAATCTAAAATAGGAAAGTATTGAACAATATGTAGCTGATTGAATTAGTCATTAATTCATGGTAGAAGATATTTATTTTTTATTTTGATATTTTTAAGCTCATGATAAAAAATACATTGATAAATTGACCAATTATTTTTCTTTAAGAAGAAGATTGGTGCACCCCATAGTGAGCACTACAGCGTATAAAACAATTATACATGTTATTATATGGTTTATTCTTTAGATTTTTTAATTCAATGTTATCCATTACAAACATAGTGTATGATATTTGGAAATATTGAGGTATAATATCAATTGAGAACTCATCTAACATCTTAGACTAATATTTAGAATTTCTTATGAAAACACATCAGTATATTCTTTTGTTATGGGAATTTCATCAAAGATGATACATTACATATACATAATTAGTTGTGTTTGATATGGATTCTTATAATAAAAAAATAACCACACATGATACAGTGATTCTGAAGTAAATCCATCCTTCTCCTTATAAAATGGAGAATTAGATGACAGTTCATAATATATAGGGTGATTTCATATTATTGGAAATTTTAGTGGATATATATAATTAAACATTACTAATACCTATAATTATATGAAATTTCAATAACGGGAGTATGAAATAGTCTTATAGAACGTTTAAGATAGATAAAATAGATATGTGATATGTTATATACTTGTGATACAATAATTTCCCCATTTTTAAATTTCAATGATTACACATCTTCCATTTTTTGAGGTTGTGTTTGAATTGTACTACCAAACAAGAATGATATGGAAGACTTCATAAAACTCGAATCCAATAGTACATTCACTATGATTTAATGAATGACTATAATATATATCATCACATCGGTTTGTAGATATAAATCTGCAATTGTGAAATCTTATGGTCACCCTTCATCTCTAGGACTCAGAGGTTGTTGGGAGGAGTTATCTTTGAACACCCTTGGATTAATGAATTAATTTACCTAGTGTCATTGTTTCATGTAATTAAATCATTTTACAACAATCAAGGGATGGAATGAATTATTCCTCTCTTCCATCACATTGGTGGGATTCTGTCATTTATATTTTTTTTATCTTGGTTCCCTTCCTTCTAAAAAAGAAATCATTTAATTTTCCACTTATGGAAATTTCTGGGGGACTTCTTCCAACACATTTGTAAAGTAGTATGTTGGGATTTCTTGACATCCTAATATCTATATGTCAATTTTCCAGAATTAAAATATATCATCAACTTACTATATAATGAAGCATCAAATTCAATCACCACCATTTCAGTTATTAAGTCACATTAGATTATTTTCTCATAGAATTTAAATTATTGATTCACTAAATATATTCATAGATTCTTCTTTATCTAATAGAAGAAGTTGTAAACAATAATTTCATGGTCACTAAAAAAGTATAATGCATATATTGATAGTATTGTGGTGTTTTCCTCAAAAGATATAATATTTTTTATCATCCTTTTTATTGAGTCCTTGTAACTTAATCTCCAAATTTAGTTCTAGTGGGCAAGGAAAATATTAGTCAAAATAAATTCTAGATATATTTCCATGCCATCGTTTCGCTATCATCATCTAGATTTATATTTTTTTTCCACATCTACTATAGATATAAGTATACATATATATGATAAATATATAGAATGTCCATTTCATTATAAAATCATTGATTGTTAGAGAATATATTTTCAATGAATTTAATCCATTGTTCATTGATTGTGGAATCAGCAGATCCACTAAAATTGAGAGGCCTTTTTCTAAAAAAGGTCTTAATTGAAACTTTCTTTATTTTGGGGCGATTAGTTTTTTGACCATAATTCATGTTTTGACTAATAAGTAGAGTAAATTTAATACTTATTATCATGCAGTTCTAGAATCCTACTTCCATTAGTTTGAGACTACCATTATGGAATTTCTTGTCACATTTGTTTTTGACTCAGATTCTCCTAATTCCAAACATTGACTAAAATAAATGGAAAACTAAGGATGGAAGTTCTAAAACAAGTAATCATATTAAATCTAAACTTTGATCATTTATGGGATAACACATTTATAATTCACATTCCAAAACAAATGAATTTCTGGGTTTTAATATATGTTATCTCTAGAAAATATCCTAAAAGAAAATTTTATGGTTATTTTTATTCCCTTCATTATGGATCATAAGGAAATTTAGAATTTAAAAAATAATATCCCATGTGAGTGTAAAACTAAGCTTTAATCAAAGAATATTTTTTTCACTAGCTGATGATCTTGTCAACACCCAATACACACTTTCAGGGTTATTACCACTATGTACATACATCCTAGACACACATCCACATATAGTACCCAAAAATGGATTTCGTAACATGGAAACCACTTACTATATACATTTCCATTATTTTGAAAATTTAAAATTTGTTTAATATTATCCCTCAGACCATCAATAATGATTTCTAGTTCAAATACCCAAAATAGTGAGACCTTTTTCTAATACAAACTATGAAACAACAAATATTTTATAAATATTATTACACTATTTATTAAATAAGGATAAACGTAATATAATTACATAAGGATAGAAGTCATGGTTTCTTTAGTTAAGTTTATATATAAAACCACAAAATAAAATGGGTATATAAAAACTATATTTTACAATCTCATAACCTACCCATATATTCCATTGATCTTTTAAAACTGGATGAGATAACCCAGTGACATACATATGAATGGGTTATGCTATGAATCCTACTAATGGAATAACAAAATGATGAAATCATAAATGTTTTAAAAATTAGTAATCATTCATATTAGGGTAAAATACAAGGTGTTAGAATAATAAAAATGAACATTGAATCATGATATAATATGATTACTTTATTGGAACATAGCAATGGGGGAACAACAAAATACCTGACATCATAAGAATAAGTCATGGATAACTATTAGGACATCATAAAATTGTGTACATAAGATAAACCATAATAGACAATACATGTTATATCATGATTTTAAATATTATCCATTTTATTTTATTGGTATAAAATTCAATTCCCACTGATCACATTCATATCATGTTCTTGTGTTAGTGTTCCACATTGATAACACAACATAATAACATAATTGATCATTGTTAATCCCACGATTATGGGGTATGAAAAAAAGAATTGATAGTCCCTAATAAATTAATGATAAGTAAGTCTAGGATAATACCATTGAGTTGAAATGGGTATGGGTATACATAAAAAAATTTCGTTATAGAAAATAAAAGGTTAATTTCGCCTACATAAAGAGTGTATATAGTGATTTTAACAGGGTTTAACAAGTTTGAGTGGTGGTCTCTATTTTATTTTGAATATTAATGATGGTAAATAGTTGTATAAAAATTTTTAAAATGTAAAAAATTGGAAATAATAAGGCATAACATAAATAATGTGTTGGAATAAAGAATAGAAAATCCCCTTACCATTAGATGATGTTTTTAAAAAATTAGATGATGATTATTAAGATATTGGGAAGACCTTTGGAGGGATTTCGATAGAGAGAGAGGGAGATTAAAATTAAAAATAATAGGGTTTGATTAAATAGTATTGGGTGTTTTGGTGGGTATGCATAGTGAAAGATAGGGGTAATTGATCATAAATTTCCAAACTCATGTTTTAAACTCTATAATATAAAATAATCAAAACCAAAAACCATCCCCTAGATTTTTCTAATGTTTTATAGAAAATAATTTTTTTAAAATAAATCACATGTCCATGTAAAGAATATATTCCCATAAATACATTGGTTATATGGAAGAGATTCATGTTAAAAAAGTGTTTATTCTTAAACATTAAAATATAATATTTTTATTTGGAGACTCATTAAAAGATTAAAAAATTAATAAAATAATTCCAAAAAATAGATATTTTAAAGGAAAAATCCATATATAATCATTGAGTGATATTATATCAATTTTGAAATATAATTATATTGTAATACAAACGGTATAATTATAATGTATTCCATTTTTACCCTAAAAATCGACTCACTCAAAAAATAATGAATAATTTACTATTGGAAAATATGTACATGCTGATTTCAAAGAAAATATTTATATTATCAAAATGAATTTATAAATTTTAATATTTTAAATATTAAATTAAGATCACTATTTACAATAAAATACTAGTTTTTATGACATTAAGTACTTTTTGACCCTTAATAAATCATAGTGAACATTATTAAAGTATATAATAAATGTTATTTAAATAATTAATATATAATATAAATTTTTTAAAATGTCATTTATTTATAAAATTTATAATTTAACAAAAAAAATTCTTAATTGAAAGTAGATATTTCCCAAAAATATAATTTTTATTTCTTCGAGAGTAAATCTAAATTTTATCAAACTCATTAAATAATAATTGCTATGTGATAGTCCAAATGTGTCTTATATAATAGATATTTTTATGTTCCGTTCTTGGAAAAATTATATTCAACTAATGTATCACATCACTTATATGTTTTTAGAGGTTAATTTTTTTGGTGTTATTGATTGATGATTCATATCTATATCTAGTGTATATATTGATAAAAATCATAATATTGGAAATTTTTGGAATTTTTATACACCTTTGTAGGGATTTTATTACCATTATCATTGTGAAAATCCAATATACCACTTTTAAATAATGAAATAAAATATAAATAAATAACTTTACCAAGATTATATGGAGTTAAATCATGGAAAATAATTTTTAAGTTGGAAATATATAGTATTTTCTCATTTCAAAAACAATTTAACAATAATGTTTTTCAAAATTAAAGGAGGATTATTTTTAAGAAGTCTTCATGTGAAACTATATGGAGATAAATAGTGCATTAGTAATAATTTTTTGAATTCATTCATGAAGAAATAATAGGTATTTTCCAGATGGTAGAATTTAGGAAGAATAAATTTGGTTTGAGTAAGAGTAGTTTTATTGATGTGTAAGATAACCTTGAGTTTTTAATGTAATATTAATATTCATTTATGGTTTATGAATGATTGAAATGCTTACATGAACTTAAAAATATATGATAGATGTTGAGGTGGTGCAAACTATATGATGTTAATTTTTTCATTAGTCAAGATATGGATGACTATATTGATCATATTGTGGTGGAAAATATAAAATTTATTGGACTCATCAATGAAATGATTGGTGGGGGTTTCTTCTTCTATAATATTTATTTTTTCTATGTCATCTGTTTTTTCCAAGTAGAGTTCCAGTAGTTAGGGTTTTTTATCACAATGGTTTCACACTTAATTATATCTTTTTAACTTTCCTCCCATAGATTATGTCTATGTATGAACCACATAATTTTTTATGTTGTTCCTCTTGTTTAATTATATTTTACTTTAGATAAGATTCATTTGAAAAGTGATTATCTAGTTTGGAATAATTTTAATATGAATATTCTATAGCATAACTCATGTGTATGATTTCTAACACTCGGAGACGCATGTTTTTAGCATTTTTGGATCTTATTTAATTAGTGAGGTTATAGAGGGAATATTCCATATAGGGGATTACATTAAAACATAATAAATTCAAATAACACTCATAATAAAACACAAAATGAATAAACTAAAAAAATTACATTTTGAGCTTCATATAAATAGAATCCATAAAATAATAAAATTCATAAAATAAATCTAAAATATTATTAGAAATAAAAATTAATTACAATAATTAATGTAGGGAAACATTATTTCATAGATATTAATGAAATTCATAAAAATGAGGCCATTTATAGATACATATTTTTAGATAATAACGATAAAATAAAAAATAAAAAATATAATTTGTGTGGGTGGAGCCAAACATTGAAAGGATAGCATGGTTATATAAGAGAAAAATGAATTGACATAGAATAATTTTTTCATGTGTTGACAGGAGTGGCATAGAGGTATATGGATTTTTATCACTATTTAGTATAATCAAGGGAACCATGTGATGTCATGAATTTCAGTGTTTTATAAGAGAGATCATTTAAATGAGGGGAGTAATGTAGCTTGAAAAAACTAAAAATTTCCAAAGGTGGTTTTTCTAACTCATAAACATATATTATTTCAATATTTATTTTGATTTAAATTTATCATTTCATATATTTAATAAAAATTGTTTAAAAATACACATCATTTTTTATTAAGAAACTCAGTTAGAACACACAATGTTCAAATTAATTTTTTTACTAATGAGTCATAACATTATAATTAATTAATCAAGGTTGATATTATAGATATTTTATCATACCTTCAAGGGATAGTTTTTTAACCATTAAAAAAAATAACATTTGGTGGAAATATGGTATGTGTTGGATATTCATTATTCATATGCTACAGATAAATGCATTTTAGTAAACTAAGATTGGCTTTAATTTTTTTTATGTATTCCCAATAAAGATATTATCATATTAATTTTATATTATTTATATATTTAACTTTGTAAATATATTTTAAATGACATATATTTAAAATTATAATGTATTTGGGTTTAAATATTTTATTTAATTTATTTTTAATCATACATAATCATTTATTATAAATTAATATATAAATATTTTTTATCATCTATATTTTCAAGTGGGTGCGTGTTGAGATTCTTAAATTTATAAAATACATTAAAAATAAAAATATACATTAAAAATCCATTAGTGGAAAAACAATTACGTATATATATATTTTTCAAATTCATTCATGGAAATGATGTTTAATTATAATATGAATTATATAGATAAATTATATATATCATCTGAAAGACCATTATTCATTCCATATCAATCAAATAAACTCAAACAAAAATAATGATATAAAATTAATCAATATGTCATAATAATATCTTAATAAGAGGTTGATGTGTAATTTATTCAACAACACCAACAACATTATTAAATAATATAAGAAAAATATTATGACATTAGAGTAGTTTTACTTCTACCATATTATTCTATTACAAAAATATAGATATAAAAATACATCACATAAGTTTCCCATATAAAAAATTAATAATATCCTCAAATAGTTTATATGAAAATTTACAAAAAATTATGAAATAATCATAAAAGATTTATAAACCTGTCACAGTAATTATGTGATAGAATAATATTTTTTAATAAAATAATGAAATTAACTCTCATTAATGAAAAATAATAAAAGTGATTAAAAAAGTATTCCAATAGTGTTCTGTTCTTTATATTTTTGAAATATGTTCAAATAGTGCATATTGTCTCTTTGTATTAATTCTGAGTTTCTATGATTCTATTAAATAGTTAATAATGAACATTAATCTCTGATTATATGCTATTATATAGGAAAAAACCCTAATTTTATTGTTTACATGATATGTACAGTATTATAATTATGTGTTTCATGTGGAATTATTCCATATATTTACATGTTATATATTTTTAAAAAGAACCCAAGAAAAAAACCATCAAATATTATCTAGGTATAAAAAAGATTGAAAACCAATCTTAATAATTTTTTCAATTTTATTATTGTAGGTATGTCTATTTAATATAGTTTTAGTTATCATTCCATTTTTTAAATTCAAATTACCCAAAATGTTAGTTAATTTCACTTAATGGTAGATCATGATCAATTGATTCCTCAACCTCGGTCACATTAAAACCTTGAAAAAACTATAATATAGTGTTAGGGACGGTAAAATAAGGACTTATAGTTATTATTCATGGTTATAAATATTCACACACTCACTTGAAATGCCCATTTAAATTAATTGATTATAGTAAACTCATCCTTTAAATGAATTTTCATGGTCATCATGATTTTATTATATAACTATCATTATTAAATAGTTTGTTCAAATAAAATAACTTAGTTGTATAACAAAAAAAAGACTTTGGTAGAATCATTTTTATAGAAAGTCTGGGTCAAATGAATTTCATGATCGATTGAGAACATTTACAAATTTTGAAAATTACATCGTGGTCACAATGATTTGTTTATAATGTCACCTATATTATTCTATATGATTAGTCATTAATCTTAAATCCATCCAATGTTTTTTAAGGAAGGATTATTTTGAAAAAAATGGTTATGAAAAAAGCAATCATCAAATTGAATAAACTAATTAGATAGATAAATCATATCATTTAAGAGTATTAAAATAGAGTATAAGAATTTTTTATATGAATCATCCTCTTTTTTATGTTCATTAATCATGATATTATAAATAATTTACTAATATAATCCAAATAAATAATTTAAATAGATAATGTACAAAACAATATATAATCAAAATATTTCACTCATTTTATTAATATAAAAAACATATATATAAAGACTATAGAATTTTATGAATAAATATATATTTTAGTCTATAAAAAATTAGAACTATTGAAAATGTAATATATTCTTAATCAAGATAATAAAAATTGCTTGTATTTCTTCCAACATGATAATAATTAAATGATTAGGGTTTGAAATGTTTACTCGGATGGACTCCATGGAGAATTATGGATCAAAATATAACACTTTCAACCGTTAAAAATTCCAAATAATTGAATTCCCCTCTGAATCCTATTCCCAAAAATACATACCCCTCATATCAATTCAAATATAAACTGAAATTGAAAAAATTGCACATATAAACTAGACATGATATCTTTAAGAACCACCTCTTATATGTATGGATAAGGGAAAGTTAGGGTCAAATACCTAAAATCATCATAGGGTATCCAATACTTCTACATTCTATCACCTCACCTTTAAAATTATACCTCTTCCTCATGATTGAAAATATAAAATTTAACCTTCATCACCAATGAATCATCCGATGTCTATTTTTTGATGTTTTCTTGCAAAAAAAATTATTATACATAATAGAGTCATCACCAAAATCCTATTCAATATGGATAATATTTGAGAGTTCAATTTTAAGATAATTTTGCTGGAAATGTTTCTTATATTAGATGAAAATATATAATTGACATCAACTAGTATACATGAAACATCATATGTATCACATGATTAATTAGTAGTTTGATATTATAAATAATAAATCAATATTTCTATTTAATTAAAAATAAACCCTAATATCTAGAATCCATTTTTTATTTATCTTGGATCCAACCCCAATCATATTTTGTCTTTATTTGACCTTGACTGAATCCCACATATTTTCAGTAACCTCTCACTTTTAGTGTTTAGAATATTTTCTTATAATTTAATGATCCTATTAAGGATTAATCATTATTTACATAAAATCATACTATAGGTCATCTAATTTAGTAAAAACTACCCCATATAGTTTCTACACATCTATGTAATTAAGAATATGTTTGGTGTTGTGGAAAAAACTATTTTCAAATGGTTACTTCCATAGTTTGGAAAGGTAAGAGGTATTATAAATAATTTATATCAATGTTATCCACTCCACCCACTTTATATGGCCATTTAATGAAACAAAATCATGCAAACCTTGAAAAAAAAATCAACATGTGGGTCAATCAACCATTTTTTTGACGAAATAATGAGATAAAATTTAATATAGTTCCATGTAATTTAATTATTTATATAATAATAATATCATTACAATTATAACTATGTCACAAAATATAGCATTTGTGATACAATGAAACCTCACAACATATTTCTTAAAAACATTTTTATTGTTTTCAATGTATATGTGTTCATTAGTAATATAAATTCATCAAACATACTAATACTTTAAACCACATCAATGATGAACTTATAATCCTATGTTATTGGAAAAGAATACACAAAATCCTATAACACATCTTCCCACACAAATTTTAGAATATGTAAGGAATATTGAAATATTTATGGAATTATGGATTCATAATTATTATTTTGGAAAAACTCATAGTGAAGGAAATTTTTTCACTCCTCATATAGTAATTATCTAATAAAATCCAATCACTAGACATGTATATGTATGAAAATACACAAAACTCCACTTATTATCAATGCATGTGAACGATACACTATTATTTTTGGTTGAAACTAATTTATATGTTACAACTATTCAGTTTTTAAAGAATAAATGACCATATTAAAGAATATATCATGGATTTATATCCTTGTAATTCTATAAAGTCTCCATATTCTCACAAAAATTATCCACTTTAAATAAGGAACATTATAATACTAATATTTATTCGGAACTAGACTTAGAAATAACCATGTTATTGCAGTCTTATTACAATGTTACTATCAATGTCGAATCTATTTCCTTATTTAAAATTTCATGTATATAATTCTCTTGAACATCCTAACCTCATATCTTAACATTCCATCATTATTGATCCCTAAACAAAAACATGTGATTTGACATATATTACTGGTTCTGATGATCTATGTAAACATTAAATCATATCCTCGTAAAATAATATTTTCAATGTTTAATTGACAATATGAAATACATATTTTCTTTTTTATAATATATATATTATATTTGAATTAGATAATAAAATACATTAAAAAACTAATGTTCACCCTTATTACATAATAAAAATAATTCCATATCGTAACATGATATGTCAGACAATGAAAATTTTCCCAAGAATTCCGTAATTGAATTTCCAGATTCCTTACAGCCATCAAGTTAGATTATTAAGTAATGGGGTGACTATTACTTCTCATATAGTATGTGAGAACCCAAGTGTGTATATCTTGAGTATATTGTATTAGGTTTGAAATAATATGGCTGACCTAGTGTTTCTTGGGATGTGAGATGAACACTATAACCCGCCATAGAGTAGTTCTGGTACGAACTATTTTAATAGGATGGGGATTTTGTTATATGATCAGAATGAAAAAGAGGGATTTTATTACGTATAAATGATTATTTTGACTCGGTAGTTATTTTTTATATTGGGGATCCTATTTAGGGTTCCAAGCTATGGTCTTTCCTAGGTGACTCTAGGGGATCCCCTTAGTGTAATGTTACCCCTATGAGGGTTAGTGTTGGAATGGGTAGTGATGATTAAGTGTATATCCATAAAAACATAATCGATTTTGCGTTACATCTATAAATATAATACAAGCGATATCTCATAAATATGGGAATTTTACCTTAGTTATGTGAGGTGGGTTGGGATTGTTTCCAACCCTTATTATTATTATTATTGTTTTTTTTGTTTTTATAAATATTATTATAAGATATTATTGAATATATATAGTCCAACATATATATGGTGATGGGATTTTTTGGATTAACTCCCTAGGATCTATATAAACATGATGATGATGGGAAGATATAGATTATATCTATTTTTTATAGAGATACCTAATAATGTTTGGATTCCAATGATTACATTCCAGGGATCTAGTGGATACATCTTATATTATTTGGAGATATTCCAAGTGATTCCTAGTGATTCCTATCATCGAGCATTGCACTTTATGGTGTTTCGAGAGCTTCAATGTGATACCAATATTCATGAGTTTTACCTTATGAGGTTATAAAAGGTTCTTAGTGGCTTATAAGATCTGACATTGTACCATATGGTGTAGGGGGAGATTCTTAATGATACCTAGGTTCTATTGTTGTACCTTTGGGTTTTGGGAGAGATTTCTAGTGTTGAATCAAATTGTTAGGAATCCATGGGGTATTTCATGAAATTTCTACTAATATCAAGAGTCCATAGGTATGCATGGGACATATTTGATGAGATACATAGGATCTATAGGGTATGGTTTGATACCTAGTTTTTCTATTAATATTAATAGGGTCTAAGGAATATTTTTAAGATGTGAAATGGTGATAGAAATCCCTAAATTAACTCAACAAGATCCATATATTGTTGGTTAAAATGTTAGATTCCTATAATTATTTATAGGATCTGATTTCAATTCCTCATAGAGGAATTTTCAAGATATCCGAATCTAATTATCATGTCCCCTGAAGATAAATGTCATGCATAGAGGTATTCATCACAAGATGAAGTATGTATAATCATTCTTAGTTGTAATGTTAGGACATGTGGATATATATATTTTTTATTTTTTTCCTCTATACAACATTATTTATTCTTCATATTGCATCAGGTGTCCATATAATATATTTATCACATATATATATAAGAAACATTTTTTGGTTACCTATTGAGTTTTATCCACACTCATCTTAGTCAACCATGAAACTTGGGTACCTGAGTAGAAATACTTTATTATAGGTTCTTGTTTGGAGGATGCCCAGTGTTTCAAGATCGAGTAGGATTTCATAGATAGAACATGATACATGGATTTGGTGAGCCTCATGGATAGATTTATAAGTATAGTGTAGTATTATTATTTTAGATATTTTGTATTTGTGATAGTCCTAGTTGGTTATTATATTCTGTATATTGGTAAGACTATATTCTTTCACCATTAATTTGATACTTAATATTATTCTATATTACTTTTATAGACTATATTTTTTTTACCAATGATGGTTGGATAAATTTTCATCATTTGTTGATGAAATATTATAAAATAATATCTAAATGGTAATTCCCTAGAACATTCCAAAAATTTTATAATCTCTAGAATACGAGAAGGTTCCCCAAATGTAACATGGTGAATCTAGACTGGAAACTAATAAATAGTCTCCAATCATGAGAGGATAGGATTTGGTATCAAATATTTTTATTTACTCTTAATATTTACGAAAATGGTCCACATGTTATACAGTAATGTGTTGGATTGTCTCATGGACATCATACTAGAACATGACAAAAAAAATTCATATAAAAAATATGTGTTATAATGGAAATAAGATTTTTATTATTGGTCTGTACATTAATAGTTGTATTATTTCACTTAAGACAATGCACTTGGGTTTTGGATTTATTATTTTTGGTTTTTAGATCCCATATTATTGTAAAGAGGCATGTGTTGATGCATTATATATGGATCATTGGATAGAAATGAAATTTATGTTCTGGAATGTGATTGATACCACTGAGGATAAATTGTTCTTCTGTTTTATATGTCAATGTCAACATATATGGGGTTTTAATTTGTAAACATTTAGTGGAATTATATTCAACTAAACCATAGCATATTCCTCTTGATAAGATTCATGTGTATAAATTTATGAGATTTTCCTAAATGATTACTATGAAGTCTCACTTGAAAGGTAGATTATATACGCAATGTAGGTTGGTAGAAAAATTAAATTCCTACATGATCAACCCCTTGGTGATTAATATGATATTGGTTATGAACTAAAAATGGTTTTGGTTGTTTAATGTTTTAAAAACAATGCATATTTTGTTTTCTTCTATTGGTTTATGGTAGTGTTTTAGTAAATTAAATCATATGATATGGGTTTCCTAAAAACAGATCATATTACAATTATGTAGTTATACTAATAGATGAGATCCTTGTCCTTGATGATGCAGTATGCAAAATATATTTTCATTGAGGATCATTTTCATTGAAGGTTAGTTACCTGGAATGTAATTCCTGATATGTATATGTGATGAACCCAGAGTTGGTGGTTGCACATGAGTTTCCATGTATAATATTTAATGATAGATGTGATTTTTACGTATGTGATGTAACCTATCTGGGACCCAATTTTTGGTAATAGTGGAATATATTTTTCCATTGACATGCATCATATGATTTTTGTGAGATGGGTACTGTGGTCAAGAAGTTTTTGAGGATAACTTATGGGATAAGGTTAGCCTAGGTCTATTAATTCTAGAGATATGGGAAGCATGGTAATATATTTGTTGTCTAGATTGATCAGTTAGAGTTTCTATAAGATATTTATATATTGATAGTTGTTCCATGGAGTTTCATGATTAAAATCACTAAGGTACTATAAGATTCATGGATGTGTTTGGATGGAATGATTGGTTGTATTTATAACACCATTAACTATGGATATGAATTCAATGGAATCTTAATGGTGGTTATCTATTTTTATTTTGAGAAAATTATCATGTGGTGGGTGATCATGAAATTAACATTGGAATGGTTGATATGCAAGGCTTGTAGGAAAAGAGAATACGGGGTTCTTATGATTATATAAGGATGAAAAGAATTAGAGTATCACAATTATTATTTAGGTGCATAGTCTAAGAATTAGTATTGTGTGACTTGAAAACGTATGGGTTATGTAGAGTGATTAGGTAATATTAAAATGTACGTCATTTGGTTTTAGATGTAAATGAGTTAGTATGGGTTGGTTATGTGTGGTTTCACTGAGATATGGATGAATGAGAATCTATGTGCATAATGAGAAATGATGTTTTAATTAAAATGGTTAGGGGCATGATTTATAAAAATATTTTTTGAAATGATAAATTTTTCTTCTATGATGTGAGGTACCATCAATGATGGATTAATGTGTCATATTATTGTCAACTCATGTTTATTATTACCATGAATTGATAAGAAGGAATATTGTTTTAACATGTTAAGGCTTCACTTATATATAGGTATAAGGGAAATCATATATTGGGTAGGGTTGGATAGGACATGGAGGATGAGACCCTCTTCAAAGATGGATTTTTGGATGATTCTCGTGATGAATTTACTAGAGTGTATGGAATAGTTAACAACTATTGTTTCATATTATAGCTCATGTATGTGATGGGAAGTCATTCCCCAACATTATGTTCTATAATGGGTGGATCATGGGTCATGGATGTATGACTCCATGTTGGTATTGCTATGAGTGTGGTTATAATGGTAATGGGATTATCAAGATCTAATTTGGATGTTGGTGAGGTAAATGATATTTTTTTGTATAGTTTCAGAGTGAACCTTATATTTGGATTAAAAAAAAGATGGAAAGTTCTTTTGTGTTGATATTTAAATCGGTTAGATTTTAATATGTGACATAAGTGTATTTAAGATAATGATATTATAGTTTTCATTATTATAGTATGATGGTTTATATGAATTCTCAAGGATCCATTTGTTTAATGACATTGAGATCCCTGTTCAAAATAAGGTGTGGTTATTTGGATAGTATCATGATTCCTATATATATTAGTGTATCTAAGGAAGATGATCTGATAGAGTGTGATCTGTTGTGGCAGAGCATTTTTTAGAATGGCTTGTTGAATGAGGATTGACCAATGTATTTATGTGAAATTGAGTTTGGGGAAATTGGAACCACACATAGACTTCCATTAGACCACCTAAAATGAATTTCAGTTGGGGAATCAAATATCAGAAATCATCCTAGAATGGAATCAACCCTTTTGAGTTATGTCGTGGGGCGAAGATAGCCATGATCTTGATGATAAATTGGTTGATGTGACATTCATTTCTCTGTACAACTATTAGAAACATGATTTATACCAACACATCAGTATACATTATTTAACGATATAATGGGAATATATGTTTTACCCAAATCTATATCTATAGTTTTATATAAAACATGTAAAGACTCTGAATTTTTTCCATGTAATTTTTTTATAATTATATGGAATATTACGAGTCTGTGAAAATTAACGGTGAATGACTCCGAGGCCCGGACTGCCCAAAATGAACTTCTAAACTTTTTTTGGGTATGTTCATTAAACATGAAATTGGGTTTTTGTAACATTGAAACTGGTGCTTATAATTGAAATATGAGGGCACTATTGAACTCACTGCACCGATATTCACTTAAGGAGTCATTCACCTCACCCGCAGTAGGTAAGGGGTAGAAGTTGATTTCCCCACTTTTTTGTGGGAGAATAAAAATAAAATAATATAAAATAAAACAACGTTTTATTTTACTTTGTATGAAACCTCATTTCATAATTATGAGGGTGGGTACCACCCGAAACCATCTATTATTTGGGGAGATCCCTTGGGATCCTTCCAATTTATTGTGCCAATTTAATATGTCAACTTTGTTGTGGTAACAATAATCCTCAACTCATTAAATCGGCACCACAACTATCATAAGAGAATCATTGGAAATAGTGGAGAGCTTTGTAGAGTTTGATGGAACATTTACGAACATAGAATCACCCCCAACAAAGATCAAGGAACTGACATTGAGCCCATATCAGAATAGTCTTGCAGAAGCGATGAACGTCGACATCACCATCTTAACGACTTTGTCTTCTTCCTTGTGATATCTCTTAAGGGCGAATAAGTTAGGGGGTTTATTTTTGTTTGAATTTACTTTATTGATTCTTCATATCCTAAATTCATGATTATGAAGGCCAAATGAACATGGTCATCTTCACGCACAAAAACCTTTCTCCTCTTTCTTTTTTATTCTTCTGGCTTTCTTTGTGCATTTTTTAGTGCCTAATATTTATTTATGCTTGAAACACAGACTTTTGATGAGCATGATATATGGACATATATACCTCGAATCAAGGATAGTTAATATGCTATCATTTAAATTTTTGGGCTTGGAATGAAGCTTTAGTGGCTTGTGGAAGAAGGCGGCGGCCGATACCCAGCCAACCGTGAGGAAGGAATGGAGGTTCGCGTCTACGCCACCATTTGAAGAGGAGGTTGGGGCCTGTCGGCCGTCATAGGGTAGGGTGCTGGCCAGAAACTGGTTGCCCACATGGTGGGGTGGCGATATGTGTCCGCACTGTAGGTGAAGCAGGGGGCCCCTACTGGTCGGTCGCGGCGGAGGCCGATGGGTAGCAGGCCTTCCGGCCGGCCAGGGTGTAGCAGTAGTGCATGACCACACCGCTGGGAAGAACACTAGATCGACTTCCAACTGGCCCTACTAGACTGGGCGGGACCCCTCCGGTAGGTCCCATGTACCTCTCATCAGAACGGTTCGATGGATGGTTTGGGTAAACCCAAACGGGGGGGGGGGGGAGCTCCCCATTCTGCGCCAGCTTGGGTGGACTGCGGGCCTAGCGGGCCGTGCAAGAGAGTCGGGCCGGGAAGTACTACTACTAAGTAGGCCATGCCCACCAAGACCCAAGCCATCCAGGCCAGACCCATAACAGGTTGGGTCAACCCAAACTAGGTCGGGTCGGTCCGACCCCCATCGGATCGGACCCAGACCCATCTCCACACAGTTTTTCCTTTTTGGCCATAACCTGTGATCCAAGTTTCGATTTGATGAATAGTTTGTGGAACCTGAATCCTAGGATTGAGATGGTTGTTTTGGTATAATACACTTGAGTTTTGGATAAGGTTAGTGTATAGCTAGGTTGGATTGGACCCCAAATCCAACCGGGACCTCGGAGCGGAAACACTAATAACTTATAGACCGAATGTCTGATTGACATGATATCTATTTTGTTGGGTCCCTTTTGACGTCATAGTACTTTGGGATTCATTATCGTTGAACTTTCGGGTAGTTTAGGTATGAAATATGGCTTGGGGGTCGGTTCTCCCAAAAGCGATATGTATGGAACCCTACTACAGGATTAGAATTGACTACTACAGACCGTTTCAACTCGGAGTTACTTGATAGGCCTAGTGGAGAAGGCCTCTGTGTGACGCGGAAAACCCATGTTGGGGAGTGCCACTGTGTGATGTGGAAGTCCCATGGTACTTGATAGGAGGAGTAACATTGCAGGCCATGAGGGAGAGCGCCTCTGTGTGATGTGGCAGACCCGCGGTGGGGAGCGCCACTATGTGACGCGGAAGACCCATGGTACTCGACAAGGGGAGTACCATAGCAGTCCAAGGTTAGTTGTAAGAAACTACGTGTGACATGGCAGGCCCACTGTACTCGATAAATGAGGATTTGTTCCGTAGCCAACGTGTTCGACGTTGTCACTGGGAATGTTACTTGTTACCATCCCAATAGAATCACATGGCTGGGTATCAGCTTCCATAGTGATCCTGTGTGGGACAGCTTCATAATTCTATTTATAAGAGTCGTATACCTGGTGTGAGTTGATTATTTACCTTTTATGGTATTCTTTCATTTTTGGAACATTTGAGCTTTGGGATTTTGAGTTGGGGCTTGCGTTTCTCATGATTGAGATGGGTATACTTGACAACTTAGGTACATGTATGGGCATACACCTAAGTTGGGTTGACAGTTGTTTTCATGATTTGTGGTATATCCTTTGTGAATTTTGTGTAACTGTAGTGGGTCTTGAGGTACTTACTAAGTATTATTATACTCACTCCTGGACGGGCTATGCCTGCACCTTGTTGTGTTTGGTGCAAATGATGGACAACGCTGACTGAGTACGAGGGTACGAGGACTAATGTTAGCTCGGAGTTGATCATTAGACGAGGCGTACTGCAGAGATAACCATTCCACAGATGTACATACTGTTCATGTAGGATCTTTGGTAGGTGTACACAATAGTTGTTTTCAGCTATAGTTTTACTTTTAAGTTTACTTGTACTTTTCAGGTTTACTTCTACTTTTTAGTTGGGCATGTGTTGTGGCCCCTTTACTTTTTTACACACTCTGTTTACATTATAGTTCACATTGTGCTTAGATGTTTATGTTTACTAATTAAAAAGGCAATGCCTTTCTGGTTTTAAGGAATACGCCTTTCGGTGCTAGTCGCCAGCCCTTGGCCTATGGAAAGCTGGCTTGGGGTAGTCACGGGATGGGCCCTAGGGAATGGGTCATAACAAAAAATTGCAATAGATAAAGAAACAACGATTGTTTTTTTAGAAAACATGGCTATAGATCCTTGAAATAACTAGCTATTATTGGGATCCCCCTCCCCTCTTTATTTTGAAGTAATATTTGCATCCCCACATACGAACTTAGAGAACCCCGCCTCTCCTCCATTGACTATTCTCCCCATCGGCTGGTTAAATTAGTCCATTTATATAATTTTTTGTTGTTATATATAAATATTACTTCCATCCATTTCTTTCTTCTCCACACACCCAACAAAAGTCTGGTTTTACTCTCCAATGTTCTACCATATTGCAATGTTTTCTTATTTCTAATATTTTTGGACATCAGATTAGTATAACCTAAATCTACCTTCTCTTCATTTGGGTATGATTTTTATTTTCACCAATTCATGAAATTGATCTATATTTTGATACTAATGTTTCAAATTTATTCTAATATTTTTCATTACCTTCATTTATTGTAATGTTTCTAAAAAATAGATTTTTTGATGATTTTATAGGATCCGGAATTTTTTTACTTGATTCATAATTTAATTAGTTGAATAAATTCATTCTATTTTTACCCAAATGAATAATAGTAGGTCTTGATATCATTTGATGTTTATTTTTCATTACAATCTATAATGAATATCAACATCTAATATCATTAACTAAAAACACTTTAGTGGATTTATTAGAGATTTTTTTTGTTATGATAAATAAAAATTTTCATTTAGAAGGATGAAAATTTCATTTTTCAGAGAATGAGCTAACTATATCTCATTTTTTAGGACAATTATAATTGATATTATTGATATAGTAAAAATGAAAATTATAATAAAAACATATTTTTGGTTGACCATAAATACTGAATAATATATAAGATAGAGATAAATTGATATCATAAGGATGACATAAAAACATTTCCAATTCTTATGATCATGTAATGGTATATTAAATTTATGTATATATAAAATTTCATAGATCATTTTGTTGATATTTTATGTATCATTTGAAACTAAGAAGATAATGAATACTGATGTACATTTACATTGATTGATGGATTCATTGGATATTATATAAGAATGATGGGGGTAAGATTTATATATCCCCTTAATCTAATATTGTGTCCCAAGAGACAATTATAATTGGGTATATTGTGTGTCCTTGCACTCTATGTTTTTTTTCCAAGAACGGTGCCTCAATTATAGGATTATGATATATAAAATTTTATAATTCCATAATTATTTAATAGATATTGTTAAAATTTTGTGTAATAATTTTCATCATTTGTCATATTAATTATTGTTTAGATTTTTTATTGTAACATAACCTTTTTATTCAATCTAATAGAATGGATAAAGAAAATATGTATCATACCAGTTGAATTTCTATCCAAGTTTCAAATGAATTTGGATTTTTTAGAGTTTTCACTTAACAATTTTTCAGATGGAGGTTGTATGGCGTGTCCATGTTACAATTGTGTTGGATGACCATGGTAAAGTCATGAAGATGTTATATTCCATATAAATAATTCTGTATATCAGAAAAACTATTATGATTGGTATCACCATAGAGATACTAGAGAATATTATAATATTCATTAATGAAAAGAATGAAGTGGTTTGTAGAATTTAATATTTGATTGGTTTTCATTTTTTCATCATCATGGAATTGATAGTATGATAGTGAAAGAAGAAAAGTATGTCAACATAGATGAGAAACATATTGTATATGATGATCTTTAGAGAGTGAAAAATTTAATAGATGATTCTATAAATGTCATATATCAGGAATGTACTAAAATGAAAAGGTGGTGATTTTTAATTTTTTTATATCATGTAAAAACAATGTATGGAATTTATAATACCACTATTTATTATATTCATAAAATTTTGTAGGAATTGTTTCCTTATGGTGTAGATATTCTGTCTAATCATTATAATGCAAGGAATTTAATTAAAAATGTCAGATTTTCTACTAATAATATTTATTATTGTCTAGAAGATTGCAGTTTATTTTAGGAGGAAACAAATGACCTTAATGACTGTAAACAATTTGGTACATCTCTATTGAAGGAAAATGTTGATGGAACCCCATCTTATGTGCCCAAAAAAGTCATATAAAACATTCCATAAATTAACAATGTTTAAAATATATTAATATCTTAAATAATAGTAGAAAATATGTGATGGAATGATTATGAGATAATTAATGGTAATTATGGGTTTTTTTCATTCTAGAGATTGATCATCTTGGAAGGAATTTGATGTAGAACAACCTGATTTAGCAGGTGAGGTGAACAATGTCAAATTGGGTCTAATGGCGTAATGGAAAATTGGCCTAACGGCCTAATGGAAAATTTTCTAATTGGCATATTGTATTAATGTTCTCATGGTATATTGGTGGCTTGTATTTTGTGTCTCAAATCCTGCCTGATGTTCAGTTTAATAAATGTATTGGTTCCTCTGTTGAAATTTGAATTTTGGTTTGGGATGAGTTTGCTTTAAATTTTGTTTGTTTGTTTGAGTAGTTCCCACTAAACCTAAAATTGGATTATTTTGAAAATGAAAAAAAGGATTTAGTGAGAGAGGCCTAATGTTCAATTGTCCAATCGACCAATTTTTTTAATGGCCGACAACCAATTCTGTTAATGGACTAATGGTCAATTGGCCAATTGGCCTAACCACATAATTGGTCAATTGGAAAAATAGCCTAATGACCCAATTGGACTAATGGCCCAACATCCAATTGGATAGTTTCCTAATTTTCTAATAGAAAAATGGGAAATTGGATAAATGCATTAATGGAAAACTAGCATGATTGTCTAATGAAAATTAACCTAATGACCTAATGCCTACTGGAAAAGTTTCCTAATAGAAAAAAAGACTAATGCCCAATTATCCAAATTACCTAATGTCCAATTGGATAATTTCTATGTATCACTAATAGATAACTAGCCTAACATCCTAATGTCTAATTGGACACATAGAATAATTTCCTAATGGCCAATTGGGTAGTTGGACTAATGTATTAACATCTAATTATCCTAATTCTTTAATAAACTAATTTATAATTTTCCAATTGGCGTAACGACCTAACGACCTAATGGCCTTATGACCAACTGGACTAACGAATTAATAGAGAATTGGAATTATGGCCTAATATTCCAATATCATTACAACCTGATGTACTAATGTCAAATTTGACTAATGGAATAATACCTAATTGACATAATGTCTTAATATACAATTGACATAATAACATAACTGCATAATGACCAATTGGCATATGGTTCTAATGGACTGATGACCTAATTTCCTAATGTCCTAATGTACCAATGACTTAATATCCCAATAATCTAATGGATTAATTCTCTATTTTACACATGTAAATCTATCCTAATCTTTTAATGTACAATTTGAAAATTCTCATAATGGAATAATAGGGAAATGGAAAATTATCCAATTAACCAAATGTCCTAACCGAAAAATGGCCAATGGGTCTAATGGTCTAATGAAAAATTATCAAAATTAACCTAATGGTCTTATGTCCTTATAGACTAATGGCCAATTCCCCTTATGGAATACTAGACAAATGGCCTAATGTCCAATGTGCCAATTGGATTAATATCCTAATGGAAAATTGTCTTAAAGGAATAATTGAAAATTGGACTAATGACATATGTCTTAACAACCAATCATTAAAATAACCTAATCGAAAATTTTCCCAATAGTCAATTTTCCAATTGGCCTAATGAAAAATTGGACTAATGGACTTATGGACTAATGAATAATTTTCTAATTAGGGCAATGTTATTGTGGAAAATTGAGCTAATGGCCTAATGTGCAATAAGAATAATGGAATAATTTACACTGGACTAATGTCTTTATTGTCTGAAAGGCCTATTGACTTAATGTATTAATGTTTCATGATCACAATAGTCTATTGGTATAATGGATTAATATACTAACGTAACATTGGAATAATAGAATTATGGATTGTAAGATAATTAGCCTAACGGCCAAACAAAAATTTGGCCAACGAAATAATGGAAAACTAGCTTAACAACCCAATGAACAATTGGCCAAACAACTTAATTGCTAAATGGAATAACACACTAATGTCTAGTTGGAATAAAGGATTAATGGAAAATTGAATAATTTACCTAATGACATAATGGCCAACTGTCCAATTGGCATAAAAACCAAATAGAAAAATAATTAAATGACCCATTGTACAGTTGAACAAGTAACATAATGTGTAATTTTCCTAGTGGAATAATGCTCTAATGGCCAGTGTCCTTAATGGTTAAATGAAAAATTAATTCCCTAATGGCCTAATGTCCAATAGGATTAAGGGAAATTTTACTAGTCTTCCTAATGATATAATGGAATGTTGGCTTAAATGGGATAAAAACATAATTTACAATCTGAAACTGGCCTCATGGTCCAACGACCAAATGGAAAATTGGCCTAATGAACCAATGGACAGTAGGAATAATGTAATAATGGAAAATTACCCTAATTTCATAATGTCCCATTGCAATAATGGCATAATGGAATAATTATCAATTGGCCTAATGAACTAATGACTTAATAGTATAATTACAATAGGTAATAATGGCCTAACAAACAATTGGCCTATTGTTCTAACAACTAATTTTATTAATGAAATAATGACAAATTGGAATAATGGTCTAATGGAAATATGGACAATTGTACTAATTGCGTAAAATAAAATTGGACAAACGATCTAATGGTTAATTTATGAATTGGAATAATGGACTAATGTCTAATTTTCCAATTATCCTAACGTCCTAACATCCAATTTGTCAATTTTACAAAAAGTAAAACTGCGAATTGGTCAAATGGAAAACATTACTAATTTACCAATAGACTAATTTACAATTGTCCAATTTCCCTAATCTCATAATGGCTAATTATCTTACTCTCTTAATTTAAAATTTTTATAATTACCAAATGTACAATTTTAAAAAAAACCTAAGGACCAATTTTCATTACAAAATAACATACTAATATCCAAATGGCCTATTCTAAAATTGGCATAATGTCCTAATCTCAAATTGGCCTAATGTATAATATTCCTAATGGAATAAGGGCCTAACATAATATTGGACATATGGACAAATGGCCAATTCAAAATTAGCCTAATTACCTAACAGAAAATTTTTCTAATAGCCAAATGGAAAATTTTTATAATGTTCTAATATAATAATCGCCCATTCTCCAATTAACCTAATGGCCTAATGGGGAATATTTCCATTGGCGTAATGGCCTAGTTTTCTAGTGGCCAATTGGCAAAATTATCATAATGGTCTAATGAACTAGAGCCTTAATGGACAGTGGGATAAGCAGCCTAATGGATTGATTTAAAATTTGCCTAATGGGATAATTGAATAATATCTTAATGACAATTTTTTCTAATGGCTAAATGGCCTAAAGGAAAATTGAAATAATGTCCAAATGTCCGGTTGACCAACTATCCAAATTCACTAATAGGCAGGGGTCTAATGGCCTAATAAAAAAATGGATAATTATCAAATTAGACTAATGGCTTAATATACTATTGGAATAATGGAATAATTGGATATTTCTCAATTTCCCTAATAGAAAAATGTTCAAATTTTCCTAATGACCTAATAGACTAATAGATTAATTGTCCTAACATCCTAAAAAACAAATGACCTAATCTCATAATGACTAATTTTCCTAATATCCTGATGACTAATTTGATTATTGACCTAAGGGAATAATGGCCAATTTGGCTAATGACCTAATAACAAATCGAAATAATGACATATGGGAAAATTAACTTCATTCACTAATGAACAATTAACCTAATGAAATAATGGCCAATTGGAAAATTAGACTTATCATTGAATGGATAGTTGACCGATTCGCCTAATGTACCAATGACTAATTGGAATAATGTCCTAATATCCTACTGGCATAATGGCCTACAGACTAATTGGATGAATTGGAATAATTTCTTAATGAACATTATTCCATTAGGGAAATTTTCATTATATATGACTTAGAGATAAAGGATTTATATTTAAATATTATGAATTTTTCCTAAATACATACTTTCAATTATAAAAATTTGGGACCCTGTTTTTGTATTATTCAAACCACGTCAAATGATTTTTGTTCAGTAATCTGATCAAGTATTAAATATTTATATCTATGTTAAATTTTAACATTCTAAATAGATTTTATAATAAATTGAATTATGAAATATTTATAATTAATAAAAATGTATTAAATATAAATTAAATTACATATAATGAATAATATTAAGGATTTCATATTCCAAAATGAATATTAATAATTCATATTCATGATTATGGAAATATCATATTTAGTTTCTAAAATTATACAGTTTTTATTATTAGCTTTTATTTATGAAATATTCATCAAATATTATCACATGTTTTAATTTATCAGTTGTTCCCTAATTTAAAATTTATTTGATTTTATATTAATATATGATTATAAAATTTTAATATTCTGAACATGTTTATACTAATCAATGTATTTGGAAACCTGTAGTATATGGCATGAAAGGCCCCACACCCTGAGTAGAATTATTTTCATTTCGTAGGAAGTAACATAATAGATGTCTATTAAACTAAAAAACTAAATGAATGATTTTATTTTTTTATTTATATTTGAAATATTTATATGAAATAAGTAATTAAATATCTTGTTTATATTTTCAACAATATACCCATGGGGCCCTGAAGGAAAATTATGAAAACAGAAGGCCAAATTATCGTATGAGCTAGGTATTAGGATAGGAGAACCATGCGAGAGTATGTTGTCTACTTGGGGAAGACACCATCCATGCAAGGTATTCGTCATCATTGGGATCCTCAAAAACCTCTCAGACCACCATGCTACAACGTGCTCATGTAGAAGTAGCTGATGAAAAAAATATATTTACTGGAGTGTGATATAAGTAAAATGATCACCGAACACTACCTACAATCTATGTCAATTATATGTCAATCACATCAATTAGAGGTTTCTACTTATATTGATCCAAATATAGAATCAATTTACCCATTAAATGATTCTAAAAGTGATTCCAATGAGGTTCTTAGTGGTGGTCGAGTAGATGGTGGTGGTGATGATGATAATAGTGATGAGGGTTATGTTGTTTCTACTCAATATGTTGATGTTGGTGATGAGGGTGTTTCTGATGGTGATGAGGATGCATTTTTTTTGTTATGGCGAAGATATTTATCCGCTATATTTTTTGACATATATTTAATGATATATTTGGATGTTGTTTAATGTATTGAATTTATTAGATGTATAGATGAATATTTATGTTATAATATTGTAATGTGTTTGAAAATTATTACAAAAAAAATAGTTAAATGAAGAATATATAGCATTTTATTTAATTGAATGTGTACTATGTTCATTATTTTTTTACAGATTCAGGGGATTGAAGAGCTACTACTATTTTCAAATGGGCATAACTACCTATACCCATGGTCTGGATAACTGTGGGTATATTTTATCTATTGAAATAATCTATACCCATGTTTTAGAAAACCATGGTTATAGATATATACCCACAATTTTTGTAAAACCATGGTTTTGTTAAAATCTCTAGAGATATACCCACTATTTCAATAGAAACCATGGGTATTGGTCTATTCTGAAAGCTCCATCAACCAATGTTATAAAAACACTTCGTATATCCTATACCCAATGTTCTAGGGGCTATACCAATGTTCTAAACCATGTGTATATGGTGTATTTCGAGTAGTGTATTGATGATTATCATTGTGTTTCATGGTTGTATTGGCGATGGATATAAATAGGTGGATTCAGGTTTTGATGAAGAGTGAACATAAAGTATAATGATGCCAAAAAAAATCAGAGTTTCAAAATTTCATAAATAAAATTATATTATAATTTATGATCTATATAAGTTGGAATTAATTGTTAAAATGACACTGAGACTTCTTGGGGATGAGAGGTTCTATGGTGGGGATGTTGTAAAACCTCATGTCTTTTTGGGTGAGAAATTTTTGAGTGTATTGGAATATTTAGTATCTATATGAAAGTTGATTTAAAAAAAATGAGATTTAAAATCACAATTTCATGGTCTAGACAATCTAGGGGTGATATTGATTGATATTTATTGAGGAACCTAATGATTATCAGGTACCCGGGTGAACCTCTAGTTCTTCAGGTTAAAGCTGAATTTTTTTGGAAGGGTATTTACTATTCTAATGGTTATCACATGGTAAGGGAAAAATAAGTGTAACAATGTAAGGGGCTTAACAAAAGTTTATGGATCTTCATTTGTACATGTTTTCAAAAAAACTAATTGAAACCCATAGTTGTATATTATATGGTAATTTCAATATTGGGGTGTGGTTATAAAACATGTGCTGTGAAACTGTGTGGAAGCACATGATTCATCAAATGTGTGAAATAACTTTTTCCCATATCATTTTTACAAAAACCTCACCTCTCATACATATATAAACATATATATACTAAGGGTTTAAGTATAAGAATATTTAGTCTGAAACAATAATAATCTTGATATACTAGTTATCATAAAACAATGATCATTAAGTAAATTGTGATATATAATAAAATAAATAATATTTAAATATGAAAAGTATAACCTAGTCATTGAAATCATTTCTTTGAATAAGTGTAAATTCATTATGAAATATATTTCTAAGGTTCCAACTCTATACAAATATATTGATTAATTTTTATTAAATAATAATTCAATTTTTAAAAAATTTGATATTATACTTCAATGATGATTTTTTTCATCAAAAATTGGGTTTATTGTATTTTGTGAGTGAAAATTATAAATGACATATTAATCATTTATAATTTTATTCTATAAAAATGATATCATTTTTTAAATCATTATCTAAAATTATTTTATGGTGATTTTTTGGATTTCCCTGAAAATATTTATTATTATGTGAATATAAATAATAATAAAAAATTTATTTTCTATTCATGTATTTACATAGTCCAATTCATTAATATATTTTTATATTTAAATTGTTCCAATTCAATGGAAATAATATAATTAATTTCATTATAATAAAAATTATTCATTCATTGGGAATGAAAACATTTTTAAACTTAGAAACACATTTTTTTAGAAAACTAATTTGGTCGTGTATTGTGGAATTATATTAATATAAATTGAAAAAATAGGTATTTAATTCCTTATATTTATTCAATATATGGAATCATAATAAAATTCTAAAAAATGGGAAAGCTTTATTTCTTATCATAATGGATAACAATAGTGGTAAATATTTGTCACATTTTTAAGGACAAATTTGGTAATTGTTGTAAAAAATAATCTTATACGGCATTAAAAATATACCTAAATAAGAAATTATTTAAATTAGATAATTCAATTTGTTAATTGATCATAAATTATTCAACGGTATTGTAAATCGTACCCATTTTTCATTAATAATGGCCTTATTGTTATTATTATAAGTAATGAGTTAATAAAAATTTTCACTAAATTTTTAATATATATAATGATTTATCAATGGGATAATAAGGGAATATGTTATATTATAAATGGTTATTAGATATATGATTGAAATTTTTTATCATTAAAATTTATTTGTTGTTATTATTGATGGAATAACTAACTTAAATTCTAATGAAACACTGATATAATGTTTTTTCATGCAATTTAAAAATCATGAAAAATAAATTTAGATAATAAAAATTAATATTCTTTATGTGTTATGGTGTTCAAAAAATGGTTCAGATAAATATAATGTATTGGGGATTTTTCAAATATTTATATCATAAATTCTTTATTGTTATAATTTATTAATAGTCATCATTTTATATAGACCATAAAATGAATTTAATGGAATATTATATATAATAATAATTTATTAAAAGAAATAATATTCCCTAAAATATTGTACTTCAATAATATAGTGAGATATGATGTATAATTAATATACTTATGGGTCGTGTTCCCATTTATGGTGTTATTATTGACCTGTAATGAGTAAAGTTTTTTGATATCATGGTAATTATAAAAAGTTTTAATGAGGGATATAACTAATATATAAGGGTAAAAACATAACCTAATGATTTATAAATATATTTGGACGTTATTATATAGTCTTATATTTTTCATATGTTTGATATATATCAATTTTGATCCACATTTACATGAGGAATAATTATATTAATTTAATACGTAATGTAGTTCTAATGACTCCACACTCATCCCTTTTATATGAGAATAAATTTCCACTATTACTCATACCACATGATAAACATATCTAGAACATAACATTCGAGAAATTATTACGAAATTTATTTTCACCATTTTAGATTTTCTATTTTTCATAAAATATTATCTATTGGTTCTTTAAGAAGATATACAAATAATGTTTTTAAAATTCGAGGTAATTGTATAGACCAAGCATTCCCATTTTACTTCTTCTTCAGCCTCATTAAGATATATCATATCCATTATAATATAGTAAAATAATTATCCCATATATAAAAAGATGATATTATTTCATGTAATAACCATATTCAAATGGGAAATAATTATATTGCTCATGAGTTTTTGTAGACTACCACTTCCACGAAGGGATATAATTCCTCCTATATGAGTTCCTGACATGTGATATTATAATGACAAATAAAATTAATATATATGAGATATTTTTATATTCTTATGGTTTTTATAGGTGAATTATAAATTACATTTCATTCATTCCATAAATCTAAAAATAGAAACCCCACTCATTCATACTTATAGATTAGCATCCCCATGATGTGATGTAACTAAATTTTCATTAGAAATTTACATTAATAGTTAAAGACTAGAATATAAAAAAATAAAATGATATAAATAAAATGATTAAATTTATATAGTTAATGGAAGAAAGATTGATTTACAAGGAATTGAAAAATCTAACAGAAAATCTCATTGAAAATGAAATAGTTAAACCAAAAATAGAATATTTTATTAAAAAATTGTTTATAAATGGGTTTAAAAAAATTTAATTTGATAATATATGATATTATATATAATTATATATTTATTTTATAAAAATATAAATATTGAAATTTATTATAAATGTGTTTTAATTGAATATTAAGCATGTCTGATATTAAGTATGTATTTCTTATCATAATTTTATTTCTATGAGAAATATTTCATATCCACCCATTTCATTACATTTGGTATTGTATGTACATCAATTGAATGTATTTTATTATGATATTTTTTAAAATTTATTGGATTTAAAAATCTATATAAGGTTTTATCTTTAATGATTTTTTCATTCAATGATTACAAATGTTTATTGGGATATTCATCCATATATATATTTTCAATACATTTTTGATTTTTTGAACCTACTTATGACTATGAATAGTATCTAATACCCCATTTAATATTTTTTTAATAATTTTATTCTTGGTATTTAATGTTTTATTAGATTTTATTATTTTATGGGGTATATGAATAATATTTTTTCAAATCATAAAGGGTTTTACATTCAAATCTAAAATCTAACAGGATTTTTTAGTAGGATTGTACTCTATTTTTGTACTCAAGATATAGAAATAATTTTTTAATGGAAAAATGAAAATATTTTACTATTCAGCTGTAATTCATTTTAATCAATGTTAATATTTTTTATTAAATTATTAAATTATTTATTTTATTATTGTTATATTATTTTTAAATTAATTTTTACTCATTTTTCATAGTATAATTTTTAAATAATATTATTATCAATTTTTGAATGATGTACTTTTAGTTTTTTTATTGAAAATATTAAAGGAATATTCTTTTAATGTACATGAAATGAATAGAATTTATGGTTTTCATGGCCACTCAATGATTTGAATTATACTTTTAAATACTACTATAAAATTTTGAAACATAATTTCATCCATACTATTTTGTAAATTCTTATAATTTAAATATGCGAATTATTAATGAAAAGGGTATTTTCATTAACGTTCCACTGATCATGGATTTTTTTTCATTAATGATACTATCCTTTGATATTTCTTATAATTTACGTGGGATATGATTATGTGATATAGAACCAATTATTTATATGGATAGTTTATTGTTATGATAATGAAATATTGATGAATCCCATTTTTTAGAGGATTAATTAATAACTAATGATAATTTTTTTAGGATTTCATAGAAAATGTACAAATATAGTATGACTTTGTGGTGGGTAGTTCTATTATATCTCTCCAATTCACTTGGTAATTAATAATGATTTATAATCCAAAATTTCAAAAGAATGATTATCACAATCTTGAAAGATGGAACATAGAATGTTTTCTTATGCCTAATAGAGGGTACATGATAGGTTTTCCCAGGCCCAACATCAGTAAAATGGTAGTTATAACAAGAATATCATATGATGAATGTGTTGGAGGGGGGTATAAAAATATATCTATTATTAGGATTATTTCACAATTTATGTCACTCTATCGTAACAATATCATATTATTATGATATATTCTCATGGAAAATAAATTATGATTATGATTTATTTTATCAGAATTCCATTACATTATATCTTGGCTCATGATTATTATTTATGATTTTCTATATTGTTTTATAATGTTATTTTGATATCATTATACTTTTATTCTCATGTTATGATAATATTTGAATATTGAATGATATATCCCATGTTAGACCATACAAATCTTCGATGTTTATCCATTTTCAGGTTTTCAATTCTCATGTAAGGATGCAAAAATTTCAGTAGGATATGCCTAAGAAGGGGTATATATGTGATGAAATTAGTGGTAGATGATATAGTTTTTTCTAAACTATTTTTTATGAATTTGTGTTCCTAAAGACACTAATGCTTTACGATTATGGTGTGTGTATTGTTATGAGATGTGTTGAATATTCTTCTAAAATGATTCAACATTTAATTATGGAATTATTGGGTTTCAATAGTCTGAATTAGTTATATTTTTGTTTATTTTTTCACATTATTATTAGAAATCCTTATTAAACGCCATGGGGATAAATTTTGTAAATAAAAAAGCCTATATAATATGGAAAAAATGATATTTTCTCCAAGAAAATAAATCCATGTTTTGATACTGGAATGATGATGTAGTTGTAATGTCAATGTAGTTTGTGTTAACAAATCTGAACAGGGTGGATTGGGCATTATTGCAATAATCACCCGTGTATGAAGAGTTGTCCAATTAATTAACAACTCACTATATACTCCCGAGGGAAATTCTTTGTTTGCTTTAAATATTCTTTGTAAATCATTATAATGGATTCAAATAGGTGATTTCCATGAATGGACAATGTTAAAACTATGGTGTCATAGATTGAAAATAAATTTTCATTATTTATTCATCCTATAAATAATGTTTTTGGATAAAATGATTTTTCTGTATGATTCTAGTTAATAACAGTATGCTTTCTAGTGCTAGTCATTGGCTAGAACAAATATGAATAATTTTAAGTCTAAATTAAATAAATTATGGAAAAAATTTCATCACGAGAGACCAAATTAATTGTAATATTCAATGTGAAATATTGTGTTTATGACTAAGTACCAAACAAGATATATGATTAAATACCTAAACATAGGTGTGTTTCTAGAAGTCTAAAATAATATTAAAATTATGTTTCTTGAAGACTGTATAAGGGATAAGATTCACCCCTACATGTAGAGAATATTGGAAGGTGTACCCAGAGAAATATATTCATGGAATGATTATATATTTCGTGTGGGGAAAACATGATGAATATAACGTTATTTCTTGTGATGGATGTAAATAAATTACATTATAAGTTACTAATAATATTTTAATGTATATTTTGTGGGGTACTTGGGTATTATCTTAGTCAATTTCCTAATCCATGTGTTAACTCTGAGACAAATAAGGTCCAATGTTATAACAATCATTGAAGTGGAATGATTGAAGTATATATGTATAGGGATTCTAAAATTATCTATTCTATTTTTTTATCAATTATATTCTTCTTATAAAACACATAAATCATCTATGGATTATTTTGCAGTAGTTTTTCTTAGGGATTTGAATATATATGTAACATACCAAGTAAATAAATAATATGATATTTCCATATTTATTAATATTTGTGAATAAAATATTAATATTACTTTAAATGAGATGTTTTGTTCGATGGCGTACCCAATACGCAAAAAACGAGTTTCTTTGAAATCTTTTGTTGCACACTAATAATATAATAAAATTATTTTAAATGGTAATAAATTTTTAGTCATTGTAATGGTGGAAATTAATATAACTAACTAAAAATTGATTGTATACTTTTTTTAAAATATTTTAACAATTACCCAATAAATGATAGTGGCTTAAAATGCGAATGAATCCAATTTTAAGCATAAATATTCTACTATTATTTAAAAGGTCGATTAACAGACTTTTGATGAAAAACCCTTTTTAAATCTATTTTTTCACTTTTATATGTTATATTTGAAAAAATAAAATCTTTCATTATAATCAAAACATCAAAATTTACTTTGAGAAATTTTTGTTATTTTTCCGATAAAGATCATTTTTTAATGAACAGTGAAAATGCTGTATTTTAATTCATAACCTCCTTTAAATCATATTTATTTATAATGATAGATTATATTTTTAATTAGTTTTAATTTTTAGTTGAAATATATTTCTACCATTAAATCCAATGATGGTCATTGGAATTAATTTCACTTTGAAATTGGAGATAAACAAGTGTCAATATTTTGATAGATATTGTTTCATAAAAACATGCTATTTGTTTTGACAGTGGGAATTAATTTTAAAATTAATTAAAGAAACTTATATGTTTTGAATTTGGTACAATGGACCTAATTTTTGAATTTGGAATATGAAATTTACATTGGACAAATTTTTTGTATTTTTTGACAAATGTTCATTTTTAATGAATAGTGAAAAATACTGCATTTTACTCCAAAACTGCTTTTTCATATTATTTAATTATATAGTTAAATGGAAATTTTAATTTTTTTTAAAGTTTAATGGAATTATGTTTTTATCACTTAATACAATTTTGTTCATTGGATGTAATTTCACTTTTCAAATGGATGTAAAAACTAGTCAATCTTTTGAAAAATTTTACTTCTTAAAAACCTGTCTTTGGTTGTGACAATGAGAATTATTTTTAAATTAATTAATGCAATTTATATGTATGAAATTTGGTAAAATGGATTCTCTATTTTGAATCATAAGGTCCAAATTATGTAATTAAGACTCTTTTTCTTTTGGACATTACGAATAGTAATGATGTTAATTGTCTTTAATTATCCTGATTAATTAGTAATCCAGTAGTTAAGGGTAATATAATAGTATCATAATGATATAAAATTACACAAAAATGTGTCCAAAACCTAATGTTTTATTCATGGACATCCATGGAAAGTTTTTACCAAACATGATTTCCCATGGAGTCACATGGGTGTGATAGTGACATTTATGACTTTATTTTTAAAAAATAAGAGAAATATAACAAAGGTTTGTATATCCTATGTAAAAAATATTTAATTTTATTTACATAATTTATGACATAGAATGTTAATATTCCTTGTAAATCTAAAAATATTTCCTATATCATGGTATTTTTCTATAATTTATAGACATTAAATAAATAAATTTATTTATGACACCATGATGATGCAGTGATTACCTCATTAATGAATGATTTAAATAAAATGAAAAGATAAGGTAAAATATAAGACGTATACTTGTTTAAAACCTATTTGATGGGTGTATTTCTAACCATTATCCCCATATACTTGAAATATATCATTGTGGGACCTTTAAAATTCGAAAACCATTTTAGAATAAGGTAACATTTCAAGACTTTCCAAAAGTGACCCTCTTCCCTCTTATAAAAGGCCCCCACCTATACCCCCTTACCCATACCTCTAAAGCCCTCGGTTCATCGAAAATCTTCTTATATTATCTATCCAAATACATATCTTACTTCTAGAATCCTCACTTTGGTAATAAGTCTCTCCAAGGAAGCATTTGGCTCAAATCAAAAAAGAGTTACCCAATTTAGAGGTAATGTCTTCTCTCGAGTTTCTTCCTTTTATTTTCCTTCTTCACTAACCATTATCTTCTTATTATTTGTTCACATAATAACACCAGTATCCTCAATATACTAGTATTTTGTTATGATATGGATTCTACCTACACTTACACACACCTTTTTCTAATGGTAAAAGAACATACTATTTCTGTGGGTGGAAAATTACTGCCTCACAAAACAATGATTGTTCAATATTCCTTTGCTACCTTTCATGGTGGCCATTATGATGTCACCATATTTATATATGATATATATGGTATTTATTTTTTTCTATATGCTTCTGAATTTTATTTTTAAATCACATCGTTTTGCTTTTCATGTTGTGGAACTGTGCTAATTTTATCTGAGGAAGTGTAGACTACAACCCCCTCAAGTGATGTGACTCATTCAGGCCAGACATAGAATTTATAAAGAATGTAATTAATGAACTCATGTTACCTATATAACATATATATTATTCTAGAATTATAATATTATTATGTCTCATTTAGTTTTAATTTCTTTAATATGACAAACAAATGAAAGTAGCGTTCATGCGTATGTACAACCTACCGTTTCCATGAAAGGTTCATTTCATTTTTAATATACAAATGTTATGGAATATTATAAAATGAATATATACTAGATATATATGATATTTAAATCATTAATTCCATTCTGGAGATTGTGTACTTATAACTACATGGACAATTATTTTTAAACAAGTTCATTTTTGACTAATGTATCGTACATCGAAAAAACATATGATAAGAACTCACATAATTAACTAATTATTATAAAATGATAATATGTGATATGAATTGAATAATAAAAAATAAAAGAATTTTTTAAGAAATTATAAATTGACCAAGGTTTATTATTTTGGAATATGAAGAAACGAACAAGATAAGTCAGACTTTAGGTTTGGGATTTCTTATCTCACTTTTAATTCTGTGAGATTTAAATTGTTCGCCACTTATTTGTTGCATGTGTTGTATTGTGTACTACCATTTCATATATATTATCTTGATTATATTTATATTCTTGGTGTTATGTGATTCATTTTGTGTTTATTATCTTTTGGTCATACAACTCGATTGATTACATATATGTATGGGGTTTCTATATCACTTTTTATTACCATGAGATTAATGCTACATTTGACACTATTTCCTTTTTTGTGGTGTATGTACTTCCCATGATTGTTTTCTATTTTAAAAATACATTAATTTATGGGTATTTACATCTTCATTGTATGACCCTTCTTTCATGGGGTGTACATTTCGAAAGTTACCCAAATTGGTAAGGGAACCTTTCAACCTCCTCTTTTTAAAAGACTTTTTTTTTGTTAGCTCTTTTAATTTACATATTCTTATGTGGGGATATGTTATTATATATCCTTATCGTTTTAAATTTTATGTCCAAGAGACGAGATTCCCTTTTTATCTCTAATAAACTCATTTTATGAATTTTAAAGTGACGTCGTTAGGCTGTCAAATTCTTGTAAGGGAACATCTTAACCCAATTTAAATCCTTTGGGTTAAACCTCTACTTGTTAATTATATAATTTATTTATCCTTAATCTAAGGATACCATCTTTGTATGGAACTTCGTCTAAATCTCCTTTCATTTGGGAATCTTTTGATTTCTACAAGACTTTATTTTATACAGTGTATAAAACCCTTTTGGCCTTTAATTTATTTCAAAAAGAATATTTTTACATGAAGCATTTTACTAAATTAGAAAAGGAATGTCTTTGTCTTACGTATGCGGAGAAAATGACTTCTCCACTGCCGTGACCATTATTTGAGTTTTAGCTTCCTCCATAATCCATAACATTTTTAAATGAAAAATAAATATCATGTTTTAATTTTATTTTATTTAGGCATTGAAAATGTTTCTGAAAATGTTTTGATTATATCAATGATTTGTATTGATATCTTGTGATTGAGATGTGGAAATGTTATGTTTCTTTTATGAATGTTTTATGTGATACAATTATGTTATTGTTCTTAGACATTGTTTATGAAGTCAGGTGGTTCCTATTGGATCAAATTATATCAAATATATACAAGAGGGGGGTGAATTGTGTCTTTTCAGAAATCATTGTGAGATTGTGTTCTGCTCTTTTACTTTAATCAGATGAATTAATGAAGTGAAAATATGAAATGCAGAACCCTTGATATATAGTGGTTCAGGGAACAAAAATCCCCTAGTCCACTCCAACAATGCTCTACTCCACGAGCATTGTGATTTTCACTATCTGGTCCTTCTTTCAACAAAGCATTCAACAACTGACTACAGGAAGTTGATATCTTTACAATCTACGGAAAAACAAAGTCTCCTGGTTCACTCGCAGAACCTACACAACTTAGTACGAGAAGCCGGTCACTCAAGAATTGAAAAGAAAGATTTTTGTATTCTGAAAATACTTTCTAGATGTTCTTTACAGGGGAAACAACATGCAATTGATAGTAGATATATCGTCACCTTCAGAAAAAATGATCTTCATAAAAGAGTCATTGTGAGTTGATCCCGTTTTAGTAGATATAGAAATATAATTCACAACTTTAGCAGTATCATATTCAGAATAGTTTTTCGATGTAGAACGAATGAAACTTCAATCGTGATTCTTCATCCTCAATAAATATTTCTTTGTCGTTCTTGTTGAATCAGAAGATCTGTTTTTTTAATAGTCTCTATTTTTCTTCATTTTTTCTAAATGATGAAACGATATTGAGAGAGATATGTTTTTTACTATTTGGAAAAGAACATATATATATATAATAACTAAAAAAACTTCTTCTGTAAATTTAGATCCACAAAAGTTTCCTTCTGACTCGTGATATTCAAACATTTGAATTTACAGAGTAGTCGTAAATTCCCTAAAGACTTGCATAAAAATCTATTTTTTAATTCGATCCTTAACCCATTGACAAAACAGCTTTGAATTAGTCAAATTCGCACTTTAAAATCAGCTTTAAATCCTACTTGAAATCAGCCTCATAATTAGCTTGCTGACCGTTGCATAATACTATCGACTTTATATTCTCCGACGCTAAACTTAAGGTTGATTTGTACGGTATGCAACCTATAAACGTAACATAGATCATAAAAGTAAGGTTGATGACATAGCCTTAAAATATAGGGTTAACAACGTATGGTTGATCACAAATTTAGGGTTGGTCATCCATTCTTTTCTCTTCAACATTCAAACTTATGATGAAAGATCCATACATTTACTTCATCCATAATTTTCTAAGAACATATGGTTGTTTACAAAAGTAAGGCTGATGAACCATGAATTTGAGAAACAAACGAAACATTTAACACTTATGCACGGTTTTCCTTCCATAATTTTCTAATATCCCAAACCTAGGGTTCCTTCCTAACGTAGGGTTCCTCTTCCATTCTTTGTCGATAACGTATGGTTGATTAACCATACTTTTTCTCTTATCTCATAAAATATACATTTTTTTCAACCTAACTCTACGTTTCTCCACATAGGGTATGAACAGTGTTTCTAGGACACACTAAAGTAGATCCTGAATATGTAGAGCATGAATACTATTTCAAGAATGCGCCTAAGCAGATCTGTGTTCCTAGAAATAAGAATGTAATGAATTATAAATTCCTGCAAATTCTGAAAAAATAAAATCATTAGAAAATAATTCATGGTATTAGTGAGCATCAAAATTATCATAAAGAGATAGAGTATTATTTTCAGTAAACTCCTCCATTAAATAACAACATTATGTATTGTTGAAAACAACAATTTCTCAACAATATCCCCTTTTTTGATGATCACAAAACCCATAAAATAACCAATGAAATTAAATAAATAAAAAATTAATTACATATAGTTTTGAATTTTGAAAAGGTAAATACAATATTATATTTAACTTAATTTATCCCTTTAATTTCTCCATTATAATTTCTCCCTAAATATAAAATGAATCAAACAAAAATGTTGCGTTTATCCAAATTTCTCCCCTTTTGTGTTATAAAAAATAATGAAAAAATATGGAATATAACACAGATTAATGTAGCACTAAACGTAAGTAAATTCTATATCATTAACTATTTGTCAATAATTAAATCTATATTACTAGCATATCAAACCAAGGATAGTAAAAAAATAACTAGAATCCAAATTTTCATTGAGATTATGGAATTGGTACAATCATGATGAAAACAGGAACCCAGGTTTGGGAAGGAAATGAGAGAGGGTCTATATCCTCTAAACTACAGACTAGATTTCTAACAACTACTTCCTCAGCCATTTCATCATTCCATCACCAAGCCTAAAAACAAGATCCCTGGTCTCTTGATTCATATGAATGTCTTCTATGAGGTTGACTCTAAAAAACTCATGAATTATTTCTTCATTCTCCATAAATTAAGAAATCTTTTTTGTGAACTGAGTCAGAACATGTCTAAGAGATGGTTCACTTGATGTCAACTGATCAACCAAAAATTTCTGATTGTCTAACAATACTGATAAAGGAGCACTGTTGCATTGAAGATCTTGCAATCTGTCATTCATGTTGATCATTAGAGCTGTGATATCTTGAAACCTTCTGATTAAATCATGTGATGTACCTGATCCACTAGCAGCACTAGTCCCAACAGTTGCAAATTGTGTCTCTAGATATTAATTAATTTCTAGAAGATTTGAAAACTTTAACATTTTTAATTTCTACTTGGAAGCCTCTAACATCTCATGTTTAAAAGCTTAAAATTCTTGATGTTAAACTGTACTTCCTTTAAGTCTCTGAAATTTCAGCTATTATGATTCTAAGTCTCTCCTCAGAGAAACATTTTCAGATTCCAAATGAGACACCTTTCTGAATAGCTCTTATACTTACTTATTCCCTGAATCAGATACACCTGTGCTTGATTTTCATTCTTAGTTTCAGTGTGATGCAGCAGTAATAAAATAAGTGATTCTGCATCAGACTTGTCTTTTTCTTTTTCAGGTGTAGGATGATCCACAAAATTTTCCTCAGAGTCCTTTCCAGACTCTTCCATAGAAAAATACTCATGAAGTAATTATGTTTGAGCTTCAGAAACATGCTCATAAAGAACATCAAATTTTTTTTCTTCCATTGGAGTTTCTAAAAGAATATCTTTGGGAGTTTAATGAGGTCTGGCCACTTCCTCACCAGGCTCTGCCTCTTGTTCCAATTGAAATGTAACTTCAACCTCAGCTACAACATGGTTGTGAGTTTCTCCTTCAACTTCTTCTTCAATTCCTGATTGAATATGAGGTCCTTCCACTAGTTCTAACCTCTAAACAATAGCTTCCATTTCTTTTTCAGTAGCAGCTTATCTTACAAAACTGTGAGAGAGTAAATATCATATTGTCATTACAAGTGAAATGAGTTCCTCATTAATAGTTCCTTTTCTCTAAATCTGAAGTCCCTCCTGACTTCTTTCTTCCTCAGTGTCTTCCGTTTCAGATTTGATTCTTCTTGTAGCAGTGATGACTCATAATTCAGCATGCCTCTCTTTGGACATAGCAGACTGAGATTGTTCACTCTCTGTTTCTTCCTCAGATCCTACTAGAAAAAGTTTCCCTTTTAAGGTGCTTCAAAAATAGCCAATTTTTCTTAAGGATCCTGCACCAAAGGTGTTACTATGATGGCATATGATTCAGGATTCCACTATCCTCACCATATCCCTTTTGAACATAATTTTTGAGAGGAATCTACCAAATGAATAAAAATTCTTCCTAGACTCACTTTGATAGAAGTAGTGAATATACCTTATCATGTACCTAGGAATGTTTAGCTTTATATCACTAATGAATAGAAACATTATATACATATCTGGATACAAAATTTTCTCAAACTCAGACATCCTCAGTGCAATCCCTATTTGAAAATATTTTACTAAAATTTTATAATCTGACTCCAGGACCTTTATGAACATTTTCATTATAGAATTAGAACAAAAAAGGAAAGACATAATATCCCCAGATTTATGCAAAAAATCTCCTATAATTTTCAAATAAAAATATAAAACTCCCTCATGAGGGCAGTTCATAATCTGACCAACTTCCATAGAGGATATCAAGACCTCTCTATCTTTTATCTTAGCTACTATAGTATCCTCATTATCTCCACGAATAAATTTCACAGATTGAAATAAATATCCCAGTTCTTCTTCATACAAAAACTCAAACTTCTCACCATTTAAGGTATACTCTATATTTTGAAAAGTGAGAGCTTGTTTTAATAGAAGATTCATCTGACATAGCCATTGCAGGTCTATGACCTTTCCTTGCAAAATTTTTATTCCTTCTGAGCAATGTTTCTTGGCATTGCTGGCCTTGGCCTCATCAGTTCTCTTAGACTTTTCCATTTCTGTGAGAATCTCTGGAGGTTTGAAGGTTAGGGTTTCAGAGGTTCAAAGATTAGGGTTGATAAGCAGAGATGCAGTTTCGTAGGTTTTAAAAGGTTTTGGTCGAAATGAAATAGTTTAGATGTCGAAATGTTTCTTATAGCCTTGATTTCTGTGTTTTTATTAATCATTACATATATTTTAAATAAAAATAAAATTTATTATGTGGGGAAAAGAAGAGAAAAAAATATTCTTTTTAAATAACCAAATTAATTTAAATACTATTAAAAATACAGAAATAACATAGTAAAATAAAACATTATTTAAAATTAAATAAACCTTTCTATCACTTAATAAAATCAAACCTTGCAGTGGGAAGTGGTTTAATAATAATATCATTCAATTAAATTTGAGTACTTACAAATTCCAAAGATATATCTATTTTAAGAACATGATCTCATAGAAAATGATGTTGGATATCAATATGCTTAGTTCTAGAATGATTAATAAGATTTTTTGAAATACATTTAGCACTTGTATTATCACATTAAATAGTAATATTATTAAAATTTAGTCCAAAGTCCATAAGAGTGTTTTTCATCTACAACACTTGTGCACAACAACTGCCAGCAAAAACATATTCTGCCTCAGCAGTTGAAAAGGAAACTGAATGTTGTTTCTTACTTGACAATGACACTAAGGATTTACCTAAAAAGCGACATGTTCTGGAAGTGATTTTCCTATATAATCTAGAACTTCCAAAGTTTGCATCTGAATATGAAATTAAATTAAAATCAGAAGTTTTGGGATAAATAATATTTTGAAAAACAGTTCCATTTACGTATCTAAAAATTCTTTTAACAGTAGTTAATTGAGATTCATTAGAATTTGATTTAAATATTGCACAAAGACATACTGAATACATTTTATCTGGCATGCTAGTAGTAAGATATAATAAACTACCAATCATACATTTATATAACTTTTTGTCTAATGATTTTCCAGTTTCATCAAAATCAATTTTTATATTTTTACACATAGTATTTGTATACGTCTTTCTGTTTTCAAGTCCAACAGTCATTAATAAATTAGTAATGTATTTTCTTTGATTCAAAACATTTCAAAATCTTGTGGATAAATTTGAAGTCCTAAAAAGAAATTTAATTCTCCTATCATGGTCATTTCAAATTCTTTTTGCATTAACATTGAAATATCATGACAAAGGGTTTTATTAGTTGATCCAAAAATTACATTAGCAACATAAATTTGAACCAATAATATATTCAAATTTACAGTTTTTAAAAAAGTTTTGGATCTTCCATTCCAATAGTAAAATCATTTTTTAATAAAAAAGATCTTAATCTTTCATACCATGCTCTAGGTTCTTGATTAAGGACATAAATATATTTAGTGAGTTTAAAAATAGAATCTCCTTTTTGAGAATTTTCAAAACCAGGAGGTTTCTCAACATAAACTTCCTCCGTTAAATAACCATTTAGAAAGGCAGACTTAACATCCATCTGAAATAATTTAATGTTCATATGAGATTAATCGGCTAAAAGGATTCTAATGGCTTTTAATCTAGATACAAGTGCAAAGGTCTCATCAAAATTTATACATTTTTCCTAATTATATCCTTTAGCTACAAGTCTAGGTTTATTTCTCGTTATTATTACTTAATCATATTGATTATTTCTAAAGACCCATTTGGATCCTATCACTGGATAATTCTGTGGTCTTTGAACTAATTCCCAGACTTCATTTCTTTTGAACTGGTTTAAATCTTATTACATTGGTATCATTCAGCTTTCTTCATCTAAAGCTTCTTCTATAGACTTGGGTTCTAATTTGGATAGAAATGTAGATAATTCTACAAGATTCCCTATATTTTTTATAGTTTTTATTCCAGTGTCTAAGTCACCTATTATAGTTTCTAAAGGGTGATTCTTTAGAGTTCTAGTTTGTCTTGGCTGTACACCTATAGGTTCATTAGTATTATGTTCTTCTAAAGTGTACTGAATTTCATTAATACATTTTTCAAAATAATTTTCCAAGATCTCATGTATCATGTTATCATTATAGTCAAATTCATCAATTTGATCTGTCCTTTTCTGAATGGGATCATATTCATCTAATTTCACATGAACAGATTCTTCAACAATCCTTGAATTCTTATTATAAACTCTATAAGCTTTGGAGGTAGCTGAATATCCTAATAAAATGCCTTCATTAGATTTTAGATCAAACATACTAAGATTGTCCTTGGTGTTCAAGATGTAAACCTTTCATCGAAAAACATTAAAGTAATTCACTTTAGGTTTTCTGTTATTCCAAGGTTCGTAGGGTTTATTTTTCAAAAGAGGTCTAATTAAAACTCTATTCATTATATACAAGGCTGTGCTTATAGCTTCTGCCCAAAAGTAGGTAGGAATACAATATTCATATTTCATAGTCCTAGCCATTTTTTGAATAGTCCTATTTCTTTTTTTAACAATACCATTTTGTTGAGGTGATCATAGTGCAGAGAAGGTGTGTTTAATACCCATATTTGAGAAGAAGGAATTAAATTCTGGATTCTCAAATTCTCTATCATGATCAATTTTTAATGAAATTATTTTAAAACCTTTTTAATTTTGAAAAGTATTACAAAATCATTCAAATAAACAAAAAGCTTCATTTTAAAATTAGAAAATGAAAATCCATGTAAATCTAGAAGAGTCATCAACTAAAACATATACATATAAATTTTGAGATAATATTGCTACTCTTGAAGGTCCAAACAAATCCAGATGGATAAGTTCTAGAGGTTTAGATATAGAAATTATGTTAATAGATTTGAAGGATGATTTGTGTTGCTTGCCAAGTTTACATGCATCAGAGAATCTGTTACTTTAAAAACTGAGACTAAGAAAATTAGAAACTAATTTTTTTATAGATAATTTATGTAAAATATATTAATTACAATGTCCAAGTCTCATATGCCAAATCCATGATTCATTCACTTTAGTAGTTAAGAAGTTTACTTGTTGTTTACACAAGGAATTTAAATCCACGGTATACACATTGTCAGTTCTCGGTGCTCTAAATTTAAGCATTTTATTTTTGAAAATAGAACAACAATTGTTAAAAAAATCAACAACATAGCCATCATCACATAGTTGATAGATACATATCAGATTCTGTTTTAATCCTTGTACATAATGTACTTTGTTGATTGAGATAGCTTTTGGATCTCCAACTGTTCCAATACGAATGATTTTCCCTTTGGCATTATCACCAAAAGTGACAAGTCCACCATCTTTTTGAGTGAGTGTAGAAAAATTTGAGGAGTTTCTACTCATATTTTTTGAGCAACCACTGTACATATACCATATGTTTTTTTGATTGTGTGACCTACTCCATGCAAAGTATTTGAACAATTTTCATTGGTACCCATATTTTGTTGGGTCCAGTGGTGTTAGCCAGTAGAGATCTGGGAATCCAGACTTGATTTGTCTTCCTAATTTCACAAGAGTCAAATAAATCATTTGATACAAAGGCCTTCTTAATACCACTTATTTGGGGTTGTCTTAAGAAACAATTTTTTAGAAATATGTCCCCTTATTCCACAGTAATTAAAATTTAATATTTTTGTACTTGGAATAAAATAATTCTTATACAGCTTGGGTTTTTCACCTTTACTACAAATTCGAAATCTTTCCTTTTTAATGAACTTTTTCCCAAGAATTTCATTTAAATTATTTTATCCTTTATTAAAAACAAGGGTTAAATTTTAATAAGTTTCTACTTTAGTTTGTAGTGATTTTATCTTTGATTCATAATCTGTATTGTTAGTGGTAATTGAGTCAAACTTTTCAGTTATCTACTTATTTTGTTTCAGCATTGTATATATTTAATCATAAATAGATTAATGAATGTTAATTAAATACTTATGATTATTAAATAGAGGCTCATATTTTTGTTCAAGAATATTGCAGTAGGAAGAATGTTTTTCATAAGAGTAACTTGATTCAAAACTAGATTCAGAAGAGTAGTAATATTGTACCTCATCTGTTTCTGCCAAAAAACACATGTTAGATTTCAGATTTTTTCTTGCTTTTTTGATTCTGATTCAGAAGTGATATTGGAGTCTTCAGATACACTCCATGTAGATTTCATGGATTTATTTTCCTTATGATCATAATAATTTCTTTTGATGAATTTCTTTTTCTTGTCTTATTTTAGCTGAGGACAGTTAGGTCTGATGTATCCCTTTTTCTTAGATTCATAACATCTGACTTCCTTGTCATCCTTTTTGAAGGATTTTCTGAATCCATTCTTATTTCTATAGAATTTAGTGAATCTTATGGCTAGCTAAGCCAGTTCGACATCAGAATATGATAAATCAGAACATTCTAATTTCTCTTTTATACTTTTCGTCATTTTTTTGTTTTTTTATCTATGATGACACTTACAAGGCAGTGCCATCTCCCTTGATAAACCATTTATTCTCATTAGCTTCATATTTCATCTCAGATTCGTACATCATTAATACTCCAATCAGTTCTCTCATGGTTCAGTCTTTGACGGGTGTCGACTATTTGATTGCAGCAGAGATTCCATTCCATATTTTATGTAGTACTCTCCGTACTTTTAATGCTTGATCAACTTCTTTAATGGGATCTCCCAAAGAAGTTATGTTATTGACAATCTCTGTTAATATTCCATTCATTTGAGTAATACATTGACTTTAAACCATTCTTAATAGATCAAATTTAAACTTAGTAGTTTCATTTCTCATTTTCCTGATATTGTTAGTTCCTTCATATGCAACAGAAATAGTTTTCCACATCTCATATGTTGTTGGGCATTGAGATACTCTATTTATTTCATCATTTCATAGACCACATATAATAGAATTCATTGCCTTTGAGTTCATATCATATTCTTCTTTAGTAGCTTCACTCCATGTTTCAGGTTTTTTTGTATTTCATATGGAGTCATAATTTTATAATATACTCTATATCCAAGGTTTTTCAGATAGATAATCATTCACAACTTCCAGCATCTGTAGTTTTCTCCATTGAAGTACGGTGCTCTACCATATAAATTCCCTCTATTGTATCAGTCATCTTGCTCTATGTATAATCACTTTCATCTTGTTAAGGCTTTATCGGAAAGCTCAACATTTGATACCAATTGTTGGATCGGATTATACCAAATATACACAAGATGGGGCTGAATTGTGTCTTTTCATAAATCTTTACGAGATTGTGTTCTTCTATTTTACTTAATCAGGTGAATTAATGGAGTGAAAATATGAAGTGTAGGGACACAAGATGTATAGTGGTTCGGGGAATAGAAAGCCCCTAATCTACTCCACCAATTCTCTACTCCACAAGCTTGTTGATTTTCACTATCTGGTCCTCGTTTCAATAGACCTTTCAACAACTGATTACATGTAGTTGAAACCTTTACAATCTAAGGCAAAAAAAATCCTTTCTGGTTTACTCGCGGAACCTACATAGCATAGTATGAGAAGATGGTCACTCAAGAATAGAAAAGATTTTTTTTGTATTCTGAAAATTCTTTCCAGATGTTCTTCACAGTTGGAACAGAATGTAATTAAGAGTAGATAGATTGTCACCTTAAAAAATAATTATCTTCATCAAAGAGTCGTTATGAGTCAATCCCATTGTAGTTGATATAGAAAAATAATTCACGACTTCAGCAGTAGCATATTCACAATAGGTTTTCGATGTTGAATGAATGAAACTTCAATCGTGATTCTTCTTCTTCAATAAACAGAGCATTGTTGTTCTTCTTGAATCAACAGATCTATGTTTTTTAATATTATCTGTTTTACTTTCTTTTTTATAAATTATCGAAAGAGATTGAGATAGATATCTTTTTTACTATTTGGAAAATCTCATATATATATATTAGTGATAAACACTTCTTCTGAAAATTTAGATCCACAAAAGTCACCTTCAGGCTCTTGATATTCAAACATTTTAATTTATAGAGTACTCGTAACTTCCCTAAAGACTCAGCATAAAAATCTATTTTTAATTCGATCCTTAACCCATTGATAAAATGGCTTTGAATCAGTCAAAGTCACACTTTAAAATTATCTATAAATCCAGCTTGAAATCAGCCCAATAATCAGCTTGCTGACCGTTGCATAATAATATTGACTTTAAATACTCCAACACCAAATGTAAGGGCGAGTTGTACAGTATGAATCCTTTGAATTTAATGTAGATCATAAATGTAAGGTTGATGACGTAGCCTTCAAATGTAGGGTTGACAACATATAGTTGATCATAAATGTAGGGTTGGTCATCCATACTTTTATCTTCAACATTCAAACATATGATGAATGATCCATAATTTCACTTGATCCATACATTTTTATGAACATATTGTTCTTTACCAAATTATGGTTGATGATTCATCCTTTTGAGAAACAACCGGAACCTTTAACACTTATGCACAGTTCTCCTTTCATACTTTTCTAATATCTCAAATGTAGGGTTCCACTTCCATACTTTTTCGATAATATATGGTTGATTAACCATACTTTTTCTCTTATCTCATAAAATATACACTGATTTTCATCCTTATGCTATGTTTCTCTACGTATGGTATAAATAGTCTTTCTAGAACACACTAATACAGATCCCAAATATGTAGAGCATGAATAGTGTTTCTAGAACGCGCTAAAGCAGATCCGTGTTCCCAGAAATAAAAATAAAATGAAAAATAAATTCCTTCAATATTCTTAAAAAAATATCATTAAAAAATATTTAATAGTATTTGTGAGCATCAAAATTATCAAAAAGATATAGAGTATTGTTTTCAATAAACTCCTCTTTTAAATAACAACATTATGTATTATTGAAAACAACAGTTGCTCAACAGTTACATGATAAACTAAGGGTGGGTGAGCCCGAGATAGCTCTCCAATGAATTGGGTAACGTGAAGGAGTTAAACTCTAAGGTTTCTCCAATGATATTTAGGGAATATACTATGATGGGTATTACAAATGTAACCATGAGGGTTACTCCCTACGTAATAATGTTATGAATACGTCAAGTTACCTTTATGTCTTATGATTTATATGAGTTATTCATAAATCTTATGATTTTATAAGGTATGTTAAGTGATTATGTTTTATGAGTAAATAATGTATTCATTGATTCTTATGTGAACATGGAATAATGTTTTCTTTATGTATTTTTATATCCCTTACTGATCTTTTTAGCTCATCCCATGTTTTTGAAATGTTTCCCATATGAATTAAAGCTGAATAGGGTCAAGGATGGGATCATGGAAAGACACGTTGTCTAAAACATGGAACTACTCATGTTTCTTTTTTAAGAGATTTTATTTTTTGAAAAAAATGGAAACTGAGTAGAAGTGTCTACTTTATAATCTTTTGAGATGTAATAGTTATATCCAAATTCTCTACAACTCTAAACCCAAAAAGATCCTCAATGTAAATTATTCATTTAATTCAAGATTATGTAATGTTTTAAGTTTGTGTCCTTATAGTTGGTATCAAAGGTCAATTTATATATCTTTAGAGGTTAGGGTATTCTTTAAGCTTAAGTGAGATTACCATAATGGTTAGGATTTCAGAAAGAGTCATAGTTCTTTTTAGATAAAGTGAATATGTTTTAGATAACATGAATAATTATATCATAGTATTATATGACGATTTTACTGATATACTCACACTGACGTATTTGGTTTTATTAAATAGATGGATATAGTAGGCACCAAAGTAATAGTGGATGTGAAGAAAACTGTGATGGTTTTCTGAACAAGAAACTGAATGATATGGGAGTTGCAATGAGAACCCTTGTGGTTATTCTCAACCGACTATCTAGAGTCATTATTGACCACCTGAACCTTAGTGATTTTTATAATACATCATATATGCGAGGAAAAAATCCCTACGGAAGTTTAGGTAATAATCATAAAGGTAAGTATATTCAAAAACCTATGTGTCAAATATGTGGAAAGAAACACATAGGAATATTTTTCAAAGGGACAGAAAGATGCTATAGATGTGGAAATGAAGGTCATAAAGAAAGATCCTTCCATGAAAAAAAGAAGTATCTAGTTTACTCAAGGAAAGGGAAAGAAGTTCTTTCTCAAGGATCAATTTAAAGTTTTAAATGTGGTGTGAATGGTCATTATGCAATCACATGTCAAATGAAGATGTTTTTGGAATGGTATCACCAGGGTCATACAAATATTCGTTTACCAATACCTAATGCCATTCTGATTGAGGATGAAGAAACTGACAATGACCAATGAATGGTATGGATTATTTCTTAACATATGGTTTCCTATTATTTAATCTTAGGATATGATTCATGATTTTTTTGTAGGAAATATGTATTTCATAATATGTTGGAAAGGAATGGTTAATGGATCATGAAGAATGTTTAATGTGTAAGAAGTCAACATATAAGGGATTCAAGGGTTATGGTAGATTTTAGGATGGTGAAACTCTAAAAAGTATTAAGGCTCTTTTGATGATGGGATTACATTAGAAGGCTTTTTATAGAATGTGTAACCCTGATGTTTGATATATGAAAATTTTATTGAATGAATAATTATCTTTTCTTATGTGGATATTGTTATAAAGAACAATTTGGGTTTATATGATCCTAGAATTTGAGGCAATTACTGGTTAATAAATTTTGGGATGAAAAAAGAAATTTATTAGACCACCTTTTTGGTTAACATATTTTATGGATATTTTTGATGAATTTATCTCTTTTTTGGAATGTTATAAAATTATATATTTTTTCAAAAAGTACAACACAGAGACCATGTGACAACCTGTCGTGTTGGATGAAGGTGTGAGAATTGAACCCACAACCATAGTGCAACTGGTATTTATCACCTACCACTAGACAATGTGAAGTCCCTGGTTAGTATGTCAAATTCATTTTAGTTATATGATTTTATGAATCAAGAATAATTTTATTTTGGGCTAACTATGTAAATGATTGACCTATCATGGAGGATATGTGATTAGGTTAATTACTTTTCAATGTGAGACATTAGGAGTAATTAATGTTATTTGGAGATAAATGTTAAGATTTATCTTGGAACACTATGTGATTAGATCCTTCAATGTTTTGGGTTTCATTATTAGTTTTTAATACATTGAGAAATTTTATGGATATTTGTTTATTTAATGGTCTTTCTTGTACCTTGGGTTCTTTTGTTTGAATTTTGGGGATTCAGAGTAGTATTTCTTTTTATAAAGGATTATGATTTTGGGGATTACCTAATCTTGTACTAACTATTTATGTTTTGGTTAATGTCTAAAGAAATGGGAAATAAATGGTTCATCTTTTGTGGGTTTGGTGATTCTAAGGAAGTTGATTATAGCGCTCTTAATGTGAACAAGTCATCCTAAATACTCATCTTTTAGAGAAAATATGAGTTTGTGTAAGAAATCTAGTAAGACATGAAAGTCTACATGACAATTAAGTATGATTCCTTATGTTTTAGTAACAATCAAAAATAAATTCCTCAAAGAAAAGTAACTTAAAACAAAAACGTTGTCTTTTAACTTTTCTAACTGGGGAATCAAATACCGTTTAACCCATCAAAAGTTTGTGATTTTCTGTGTGGTTAACTTTATCCTAGACATATTTTCTATCACTCTCCATCCGAACTTGAAACTTTGTTTTCACTTCCATATCCATGTTTTTATACATGGAATCCTAGTATAGGTTAACTCAGGTGACCTTTGTACTTTTCTTTCTTTCTTTTAAAGTGATAGTTTTTTTGACTCTTTTTTCAATGTGGGACTTTCAATGAAGTTGCCAAGCCCAATTTTAAAATTGCATGGATGCAATTTCCAAAAGGGTGGAAGAATGTAACATCCCAGGTAAATAAAGAATATGAAATTTTCATATTTATTAATAGTTTTATATAAAATAATAATATTACTTTAAAGAGGATGCTATGTTCGATGGCGTACCCAATACACAACAATGAGTTTCTTTGAAATCTTACGTTGGAAACAAATAATATAATAATATTATTTTAAATGGTAGTAAATGCCCAGCCATTGTAATGGTGGGAATGAATATAACTAACTAAAAAAGTATTATATATGATTGTTAAATATTTTTACAATTACCCAATAAATGATAGAGGGTCAAAATGTGAATGAATCCAATTTTAAGCATAAATATCCTAATATTCTTTAAATGGTTGATTAACAGCCTTTTAATGTAAAACCCTTTTTAAATATACTTTTTGTCACTTTTATATGTTATATTTGGAAAAATAAAATCCTTCTTTATAATGAAAACATCAATATTTACTTTGTTTAATTTATTTTATTTTTCCGATAAAAATATTTTTTTAATGAATAGTGAAAATGCTGTATTTTAATTCAAACCCTCTTTTTAATATAATTTATTTATATGGTTAGATTATTTTTTTAATTGGGTTTAATATTTATTTGAAATATATTATTACCATTGAATCCAATGGTGGTCATTGGAATTAATTTCTCTTTGAAATTAGACCTAAACACGCGTCAGTCTTTTGATAGATATTGTTTCATAAAAACACTTTATTTGTATTGACCGCGAGAATTAATTATAAAATTAACTAATGAAACGTTTATTTTTCTAATTTGGTAAAATAGACATCATTTTGGAATTTGGAATATCAGATATACTTTGGATACATTTTTGGTATTTTTCTGACAAATGTTCATTTTTAATGAATAGTGAAAAATACTGCATTTTACATCAAAACTTCTTTTTCATCTAATTTAATTATATAGTTTTATGGTACTTTTAATTTGATTTAAATTGTAATGGAATTATGTTTTTCTCACTTAATATAATGCTTTTCATTGAAAGTAATTTCAATTTTCAATTGGATGTAAAAACAAGTCAATATTTTGATAAATTTTACTTCTTAAAAACCCGTCTTCGGTTGTGACAACGGGAATTTTTTTTAAATTAATTACTAAAATTTATGTTTTTGAAATTTGGTAAAATGGATTCCATATTTGAAATCATAAGGTTCATATTATGTAATTAAGAATCTTTTTTTGAACATTACGAATACTAACGACGATAATTGTCATTAATTATCGTGATTAATTAGTAATCCGGTAGTTAAGGGTAATAAAATAGTATCATAATGAAATAAAATTACCCCAAAATCTGTAAAAATCCTCTTTTTTGAGTAATTCCCTACCATGGGAAAAATTTTACCAAATTTGAGGGCCCATATAGTCACATGGGTGTGATAGTGACCTTTATGACTTTATTTTTAAAAAAGAAGAGAAATATAAAAAAGGTTTGTATATCCTAAGTAAAACAATTTGAATTTTATTTACATATTTGATAACATAGACTATAAATAGTCATTGAAAATATAAAAATATTTCTTACATCATGGAATTTTTTTTATAATTTTTAGACATTTAATAAATAAATTTATTTATGACTCCATGATGATGCAGTGATTACCTCATTAATGAATGATTTAAATAAAATAAAAAATATAAGGTAAAATATAAGACATAAACTTGTAGAAAACCTATTGGATGGGTGGATTTAGAACCCTTATCACCTTAACATATAAATATATCATTTTAGGAACTTTAAAAATCTGAAAACCATTTTATAATAAAGTAACATTTCAAGACTTTCTAAAAGTGACCCTCCTCCCTCTTATAAAAGGCCCCCACATCTACCCCCTTACCCACACCTCTAAAGATCTTGGATCGTCCAAACTCTACTCATATTATCTATCCACGTCCCTATATTCCTACTATAAGCCTCACTTTGGGCATAATTCTTTCCAAGGAAGCATTCGGCTCAAATCAAACAAGAGTTACCCGATTAAGAGGTAATGTCTTCTCTCGAGTTTCTTCCTTTTATTTTCCTTATTCACTCACCACTATCTTCATATTATTTGATCCCATAATAACAGAATTATCCTAAATATATTAGTATGTTGTTATGAAAATGATTCTACCTACACATACACACACCTCCGTCTAATTGTTATGGAATATATTGTTTCTGTTTGTGGTGAATTACTGCCTCACGATACGATGACTGTTCAATCTTCTTTTAACACCTTTCATGGTGGCCATTATGATGTCACAATTTTTATATATGATATATATGGTGTTTTTTTCTATATTCTTATGAATTTTATTTTTAAATAACATTTTTATGCTTTTATGTTGTGGAACCGCGATAATTTCATCTGAGGAAGTGTGGACTACCACCCCCTCAAGTGACGTGACTCATTCATGCCAAACATGGAATTTATAAAGAATTTAATTAATGAACTTATGTTACATATATAACATATTTATTATAATGGAATTATAATATATATATATATATATGTCTCATTTATTATTAATTCATTTAATATGAAAATGAAATGAAAGTAGCGTTCATGGGTACGTACGGCCTACCCTCTCCATGAACAGTGCATTTCATTTTTTATCTCTTAATGTCATGTAATAGTATAAAATGAATATATAATAGAAATATTTGATATTGAAATCATTAATACCATTATGGACATGATGTACTTATAACTACATGGACAATTCTTTTCAAACAAGTTCATTTTTGACAAATGTACCGAACATCGACAAAACGTATGAAATGAACTAACATAATTAACTAATTATTATAACATGATTATATGTGATATTAATTTAATAATAAAAATTAAAATATGTCCTTATGAAATTATAAATTGACCGGGGTTTATTATTCAAGAATATAATGAAATGAACAATACAAGTCGGACTTGAGGTAAGTGATTTATTATATCACATTTATTTATGTGAGATTTGCATGTTTCGCCACTTATTTTTTATCATGTGGTGTATTTTTTACTATAAATTCATATATATTATCATTATTCTCTTTATATTCAGGGTATTATGTGATTAATTTGGTGTTTATTATCTTTTGGTCATACGACTCGATTGATTACAACGAGGTAAGGGGTTTTTTTCTCACTTTTTATTCCCGTGAGACTCATGCTACATTTGCCACTATTTCCTTTTGTGTGGTGTATGTACTCCCCATGATTGAATTATTTGTGTAATATAATTTAATTTATGGGTATTTACATATTCATAGTATGACCCTTCTTTCATGGGGAGTACGTTTCGAAAGTTACCCAAATCGGTAAAGGAACCTTTCACCCTAGTATTTTTAAAAGACATATTTTTGTTAGGTATTTTAATTTGCATATTATTATGTTGGGATATCTTATTATATATCATTATTGCTGAAAATATTATCTCCAGGTGATGATATACCCTTTTTATCTCTCATAAACTCATTTTTTGAATTTTAAAGTGTCGTCGTTAGGCTGTTGAATTTTTATAAGGGAACTTCTTAACCCCATTTCAATTCTTTGGGTTAAACCTCTACTTCTTTATTATTTCTTTCTATGAATATGTGTGGATGACCTCTGATTGTTTTACAATTAATATACAGTTAATTAGAGTTTATTTATATTTTTCACACAAAATTATGTAATTGATTTATCCTTAATCTAAGGATTCCGTCTTAGTACGAGACTTTATCTCAATATCCTATCATTGAGGAATCTTTTGATTTCTACATGACATTATTTATTATGGTGTATATAACCATTTTTACTTTTAATTTCATTCAAAAGTAATATTTTTAATGACTCATTTTACTAAATGACAAAAGAAATGGTTTTATCGTACGTATGTGGTTACACCGACTTCTCTACCACTGGGACCATTATTTGAGTTTCATCTTCCTCTACAAGCCATAAATTTTTTTAAATGAAAAATAAATACCAGGATTTACTTTTCTTTTATTTTGGTATTGAAAATGGTTCTTATAATGTTTTGATTATATCAATGTGTTGTATTGATATCTTGTGATTGAAAAGTGAAAATGTTATATTTCCTTTATGCATGTTTTATGTGATACAATTATGTTATGGTTCATGGCCATTGTTTATGATGTAGGGTGCTTCCGTGATTATATAAGGGTGGGTGATCCCAAGATATCTATCTAATGAATTGGGTTACATGAAGGAGTTAATCTCTAAGGTTTCTCCAAAAAGATTTCGGGAATATATTGTGATGGGTATTCCAAATGTAACCATGAGGGTGACTCCCTACGTAATAATGTTATGAATGACTCAAGTTACCTTTATGTCTTATGATTTCTATGAGTTATTAATAAATCTTATGATTTCATGAGGTATGATAAGTGATTATGTTTTATTAGTAAAGTATGTTTTCATTGATTCTTATGTATACGTGGACTAATGTTTTCTTTCTGTATTTTTATATCCCTTAATGAGCTTTTTATGCTCATCCCATGTTTTAGAAATGCTTCCCACAAGACTTAAAGATGAACAGGGTCAAGGATGGGATCAAGGATAGACATGCTGTCTAAAACACGGAACTAGTCATGTTTCTTTTTTAATAGTTTTTATTTTCTGAAAAAAATGAAAACTGAGTAGAAGTGTCTACTTTATAATCTTTTGAGATGTAATATTTTTATTCTAATTCACTATAACTCTAAACCTGAAAAGATCCTCAATGTGAATTAATCATTTAATTCGAGATTATGTAATGAATTATGTTTGGTTCCATATAATACATGTTAAATAGTACTGATAAACTAGAAAAGTGATTTAGTGGTACTATGATATTTTTGAAAAACACATGATTGTGGGATAGATAACACACAATATGATTCTATTTTGTTGATAAAAAAATTATTAATTATAATGAGATGATTTATATTGATGATTTGAATTGGATTGAAATAGAAACCATTGAAATGATGAGTGATTTCATGACAAAGTGATTTATGTTATGCTTGATTAACATTATTTGATCTTCTTATTTATGGAATAATTAAGATAGTAATAGAAATTATTCGATAAATACGAATATAGTGAATTTTTTTTGAATCATATATGGTATAATTGAACTTTTTTGGTCATTCAGGGAATAAATATATATTTGGAGAATACATGGTCAATGTATTGATGTTTTTTCTATGTGACATTATGATATACTATATATTTTGTGAATTAAATTTAAATTGATATTGGATACATTGAGAATTTTTTGGGGTTTTAATAATGTTTAAAAATGATTTGGGGATATTTTTAATTTCACAATATTTGGATATATTTTTATTGATATTTAGGTATGATTATTGAAATCATTGAGATGTTTTTTAAGTGGTAGTATATTCATATTATTTAACATATCATATAGTAAAAAAAATTCAATTTAGTGACAAAATAGATATATTTGGAGTATATTGATATTGTTTAATAGTTTATGGGTTCTATTAGATGTATATTTTAGTGCTTTAGACATGAATGAATTGATTTTTATCATACATCATTGGAATATGGGATGAATAGATGTTGAAACTAATTTAACCGCACAATGAAAATATAATATTATTTTCATATATATGATGAAATCATGTAATTATATTTTATCATATTTTAGGGTAATATAAAACCTAAAATCAATGAATAATATCAAATAAATGAAAATATTATTCTTCTAAAAATAATATCTGATTATTTTTTTCCATTTCATTCCTAAATAAATTATGGTTTTTTGGTCATTAAATTTCTCAAAAACATGTTTTATATCACACTATATATATCCTTTGATCTTATTTTTCACCTCAATATCCATATTTTAACATCCAAAAATTCTTCCATTTATCTAGTAATTCATGTATCTTTTATTTAGTTAACAATTATGTCTCCCAAATTCCATTTTCAAAGGATGCATTATTTTTTCCATTGTACGATGTGTGTTTTTAACTATGGTATTCTTAAATACTAAACTCTAGATTGTCAAGATTAATATTTTTTAGGATGAAATTTATTTAAGGGAAACAATGTAAATCCCATAAAATGTATTTCAAATTAATAAAAATATTGACACATACTTTACATGAAACATTATCCTTTATGGGAATTATTAAATACAATAAAAATACTATTATTTAAATATGACCATTATAACTTAGTCAAAAAAATTGTGTGTTTGAATATGATTCACCACATTATCAATATATATATATATATAATGTTCCTACTAAATCCAATTGTATTGATAGACTATTGGGAAATAATAACAGAATTATATTAATAATGCCACTTTAACAATATAAATATGTTTTCTTCCAAAAAAATCATATATTATTGTGAGATAATATTATAAATAATTTCTAAAAAGTTTTGAAATTTTATTTTTCAAAAATGAGTTCAATTTTTAAATCATCATATGAAAGTTATCTAAGTAAAATGTTTTGGTATTTTTCTGAAAAGATTGGTATTTCCTTGATTATTATAAAATAATTATTTTTTTTTCATTATTAAGGGTAAATCGGGTAATTATGTTTAAAAATAATATGATAATGCTTTAAACAAATATCTATGACATACATTATTTATATTTTATCAATTTATTAATACCATAATCATTCATTAATTAACAATAAGGAACCATTATGCCATTTTTCATTGATAAATTAATTTAAAAAATTATATAAATAATACATAGATAGTGTCACTCTGCTTTATTTTATATATCTAATAATTTTTTTCATATAGATTTAAATAATTTATGTAATGACCCTGACCCATGATTCACAGATTCAGTGGTTACTTTTTTACTTTGGAATAGTGTACATGGAATCTCATTATTAAGGACCGAACAATTTACTAGGATTGGAATACTAGATACAAACATGAAACATACAAAACAATTGAAAATATAAAATACAATAGAATAATTCTATTATGAATACCATTATTCTCGTAGATTATACTTGTATGTTAATCACAATATACATACTTTCATCCTAGTAAAAAAATATAACAAATGGGTGATATTAAATGCTCGTTAGGGGTATATATATGCTGGGAGATATCATAAATAGACCTAAATGATTATAGAATGAAAAATAACTGAAACACATAAAATTTAGACATAATATGTATTGTAATATGACAATAAGAAATGATAAGAAAATATTCACATTTAAATAATAAAATTAGAATAAAACTTAACCATATATATTATCTTTATAGGATAATTACCTGGAATATCATTAACTAATCTCCAAATTAGGTAATGCATACTTTTGAAAATTATAAACATACTGTCATGGATTTGGCCAATACACCATACCTAAATGGGTAAACCATCATCCAATACCCAAACTAGTTTATCTAATTATACCTATCAATTAATCGATGGGGAATAATGGTCTCTTCACATCACATACAATATCCAATGCATTCTATATTGGAAAATGGTGAAACATTAACATCGAAACATTTGTATTGAAAAACTAGCATATGAAATATGAATACTCTGACCATAAACCATTAATGTCATCAAAATTAGAAATTCATATTCAAAAAAATCATAATTCCATAAATCACTACAAAAAAAACTGTACATTAGAGGGGGTTATTTAGAGGGGGTTATGCACAACCCCCTCTAAATTCAGTTTCTGTAACATTATAGGGGGTTCTACACAACCCTCTCTAATCATCGAATTTAGAGGCGGTTATGAACCCCCAATAAATTAATTTTCATTAAAAATTAAATGGAGAATTATTTACAACCATCCCTAATAATTGAATATAGAGGTGGTTATTGACCCCCTCTAATTGCACCCCTCTAAGTTTTTTAACATTGTTTTATTAATATCTTGTTGGATTTAGAGGGGTTTCAAAACCCCCTCTTATATCTTAAATTATAAGGGGTTGAAAACCCCTTCTAATGTATTAAATTAGAGGGGGTTCCAAACCCCCCTATAATTTCTTTAATTGGAGGGGTTTCAAAACCCCCTCTAATGTCTTAAATTAGCGGGGGTTTAAAACCCCTTCTAATGTCATTAAATTAGAGGGGGTTCAAAAGCCCCTCTAATTTAATATATCACATGGGTTTGTGATCCCCCATTATTTTTTTTGAAAAGCATCTTCCCTAATATAAATATACATATATATACATATATATACATATATACACATATATACACATATATATACATATATATACATATATATAAATATATATACATATATATACATATATCTACATATATATCTACATATATATATAATTAAAACACAATATATAAATGTATTTATATAATATATTTATATGATTGTATTTAATCGTATTTATATTTATACATAAATATGTATAATATTATAAACATTAATATTTATTTATTTTTATAAATTGTATTTCATATAATATTAAGTATAAATGTCTATAAATTATATTTCATATAACATTGATTTTATATAATAAACATATTAATTATATATAATATAAAATTGTATTTCATATAACATTTTATAAATATTTGTATAAATAATATTTCATAAAATTTCAATTATATATAATATAAATATTTGAATAAATTTTATTGCATATAATAATTATTATATATTAATTGTCTATAATATTATACTATTTATACAAATAAAAACATATAAATGTAAATAATAATAAATATATGTATTGTAATACATTATATAAATATATTTTAAAGAACCTTATATAAATATATTAATTAAATACTTATATATATATATTCATTAAATAAATAGATATATAAAATTTAGATATTTATTTATGTATAAAAATAATTTACATAAGTATATAATATAAATTTATTTAGTATAATATATTAACGATATCAATCATAAAATAAATGTATAATATTTATAAAACCCATATATAATTTTTATTGTTTAAAAAAATAGTTGTAATAACAACAATAACAATTAATAATATTATTATAATGATACACACACAGACACGTATATATAAGTGTATAAAAATAATAAAATAATTATATTATAATTGTATTATATCTGTAAATATTAAAAAAATACATAAACAAACATAAAGAAGTATAAATGTATTTATAAATATATATTTATTTTTGTAAATATAATTATTTATATATATTATATGAGGAAACATATATATAATATATAAATATTTATCTAAGTATATAAATAATTCATATAAATATATTTATAAATATATAAACATATATATTGTTTATATAAATTTATAGATAGGTTAAGATTTCAATGTATTGAAATATATTATATGAATAATATTTTTTAAAATAGATAATCATATTTATATATAAATATTGAGATATGTTAATATATTTCAAAAAAGGAATTGGCGTAGTGGTTATACTAAGGGATTTCGAGAGGAAGAGTATCACTAGTCCCCTGTTCTAATCCCACTGCCAGTGATTTAATTTTATGCAGGAGGGGTGTGGGGAACAACGAACATGAGGGGCGTCATGAACTGGATGGGGGGTTTGGGGAATGGGTAATAGGAGGGGCACCTGAAACTGGAGGGGGCTTCACAGAATGGGAGGAGGAGAGGGTGTGGGGAACCGGAGGGGGGAGACTGATGATGGGGGTGTGCGGGGCGGCAGGGTGTTGGACAAGGCGGGGACGCAGGGGCGCGGGGGCCTGGGTAGGGTAGAGGGACGAGGCAGTGGAGCTGGGTAGGGTAGAGGGACGAGTCGGAAGGCATGGGGTAAGGGTGGGTGTGGGACGAGGCAGGGTTACTTGGGTGTGGGAAACGTGGAATGGGGAAGGGATGAAAAAATAATTGAAAAAAATAGTATGGGTGGTTTAAACTGCCCCTAATTTTACTTCATTAGGGGCATTGTCGACTATAACTGCCTCTAATACATGCATTTTCTACGAATTTAAATCAACATTAGAGGGGGTTTAAACCACCTCTAATGTATCTTCCGCTAATGTCTCTGTGATTGTACCATCAGTTCCTCAAAACCGCCTCTAATGATAGCAGGCGACAACATTAGCAACGGTTTCTCCAAACTGCCGCTAATGTCTTTAGAAGGGGCTATAAGCCATTCTAATGTCAAAAAAACCCCTTCTAATGTAGTAATTTTTTTTGTAGTGAATATGATATGATATATTTTATCATAAGATATAAAAATCAGTAAATAATAAGATCTAACTAACTTTGTTGATATAGATGAAAATTATCAAGTAAAATCAATCAAAAATTTCGAGAGAGAAATACCCCTTTTTTACATTTAAATAACTTATTTGAAAGGTAAAAAAATTTTGGAAGAAAAAAATTTCACTAAAAAATCTTTTTAAACTTTTATAGAATCCTCATGAGATTATGGAGTCATGACATCGGAAAAATCCACACATAATGTTTTAGTTAAAAAAACATTCCTTCCATTTTTTGTTGAATATGTTATAAAGAACGTCACATGGAAAACAATAAAAGGAATACTTTTAAACCATTTTATAAAAAGTATAAAATGGGTAAACAGACATTAATAATATTTAAGATAATAATAAAAATAATTTTAATGAAACATGGGAACGGGTGATAAATTTTCCACAACTGATACTTATTTATAAACAACCTCTAATAATAATAATATTCTAAATGTAACACATACATTGTAAATTATATAAGTTGAATGTGATTTTATAAATTGTATAATGGTTTAAAACATGTTATTAATTTATATCATAACCATATATATATTTAAGATATCATATATGATCTTCTTATATACTTTTGTTAATAATATTCCATTATCACCCTTGTTTCGGGTGTTAACTACTTCATCATCTTACGCATGTTTTGTCATGTAAGTAATGTTTATTATTCATATGATATATAAAAAATAAATATGATGAATTATTTTTTGTTTAAAGATATTATATATACAAATTATACTTTTTTAAAAATAATTCCTTAATGGTTATCTGGGAAAAAAATCTCATCTCTTCCTAGAGATGATATATCATACATTTACACGAGAGAAGATATCATTACCCAAATAGTGAATGGGTAAGAGATTTGATTGTATAATAATTATAAAGGACAAATATAATTTCATATTTATTAATTAAATTTATTATATCCATCATTACAACCATCCAAATAATGTGGCCATGAAAATAATTATACCACGTTGTAGAGACTGTAAGATGTAAGTATACAAATGTGGTGCTATGGATTTTTATATAATGGATAAAAGGTGGAATATAGTTTTAAAATAATAATAAAATAATCTAATAATATATATTATACTAAAGTTATTATGTTATATGGGAAACAAAATAAGAAGTGGATGTAGACGAATAAATGAACCTTAATGAGTTGGTGAAAACTATTACATCTTCTTTGCCAAATTTCCATTAGGTCACATATTAAGGAATCTAGTATTGTAATATTTTTTATAATATGATTAAATAACATGAATAATTATATTTTGGTGAGAAATTGGCATGTTTTGTTGGATATATAAGGATCAATGTGGTGCGAGGTAGTGAGGGAAGAAGTGCCATTTTATAATTCATATGAGTGAAACTTTTTGGAACTCTGAAAATATTTAATTTATATAAATTAATTTCAATTACTAATAGATCAAAAGTGAGTTATTTAGAAGAATTTATGAGTATGGGCCTACATAATCTTAATAAATAATTGTTATAAATGTCTAGGTCACATTATTACCCTTATTTTGTGGCATTAACCCTTAGTAAAACACTTTAACTCTAATGCTAACAACTTGGTTATTTAATCATTATGGGAAAATAAAGTTACTCTAATTTAACAAAAGAAATGTAAATGAGTCGTTGATGAAAATATAAACTGTATAAAAAATTTTTATTCCAATTATTTTTTTATATATAATTTTATAAAATATTTTTTATTTTAACATATCATTATTGTAAATTTTGATTCTATTAAATTCATGGCTTTATAAAAAATACAAGTACACATGATAACATTAAAAAACATTTAATAATTCCTTAATATATCTTGTTCACCAATAAAATTTGTGGATGAAATTAATTATATCATATTATAAATATTTTAATAATTTTAATATGATTTATTTGATATTTCTATTAATTAAACAATTACATTATTTTCATTATGTTAGCCTTTAAGAAATAATATATTTGCTAAATATTAAAAATAAATTATTATGATGAAATAAATATTTTTTATTTAAAATAAATATTTATAGTATAATTTATATTATATATTTACCAATACTAAAAATTAATAATTACTAATGATATGAGTAATAAATCTTTTACTTTTCTTTAAATAAAATATATAAATTTTATACTCCCATACAAATGGCTTCAAAAGGTTATAATTTTTTCCCAATGAGTATTTTTGTTAACAAATACCTATTTAATGAAATTTTAATAAGTATTAGGGTAATTTTATAACTCTTATAATGCAATTTTTACCCCTAATAACTAAATTTACCTTTGTATATGAAAACGAATGTTACTAAACATACTATTCATAAATCCAAAAAATAAAAGAAGCTAATTTATATAATTTAGAACAACCTAATCAAAATATATATTCATTTTTTCAAAATATAAAACCAATAAATCTTATTAATTAATTTAAAATGAATTTGATATCAGAACTAGAAAATATGGTTTTTAAATTAAACGTTCAAAAGATTGAAATGCTTTTATATCTATATAAAATTTGAAATTGATTAAAATGACCTTAATTGTATTAAATGATAAAAAATAATCAAATTAAACTTAAAAACTATTAAATATATAATTTAACACTACATATAATATAGATGAGAAAATTGTTTTCAATTAAAATGTAATATTGTATCCTTAATAATAAAAAATGAAATTTTTCAAAAAAATATCAACAAATTAAAACAATGAATTTTTTTTGTTAATTTATAAAAATAATAATTTTAATTTATCCAATATTAATTATGAAAATGTAAAAAACTATTTATAAAAAAATTATATCATAAAAAGTTTATCAAATTACTTTACAAAAAATATTGTATTTTAATGCTTAAAATTGGTATTATGGTTACTTTAATATTGTCAAAAGCTTTGGATGAATTTAATTTTTTTAAAATATAACTCATATATTTAATTTATACCTTTAAATAACAGTGTTTAATTTAATTTATTGTGATAATTTTTTTAGGGAATAAGCAAATAATTAAAAAACCATCCTTCATATTCAATTAAATTTTTATTTCTAATTAATTGGTAATAAATTAATTAATTTTTTAAACATTTGTTAAAATTATTTAAATTATTTATTTAATCCTACAATCAACCTCTAACTTAATGTATAGTGTTAAAATAATAATATTTAATAGTATATTGTTGTTCGTTAATTCTCGATGTTGTGTGAAATGTATGCTATTGAAGAAACTAAATTTATTTTAATAGAGACCTATCATAAAATCTTGGTGTGTCACATTCCACCATCCTTAACTAAATTTCTTCACTGATATTTTAAATTTCACATTAACATTAAAATTTTCATATTTTAAAATTCCTTTATTAGAACCCAAATAAAAAATGGGGTTAATAAAAACCTCCTCATTGTATGTGCGAAATGGAATTTTGGAGGTCAATGAAAAATTAGGATTTGGAATTGGTAAAACATAGTGAATAATGAAAACATTTTCATACAAGAGAAATCACACTATCAAATTCTAATTGAGTGTTTTTGAGAGAATGGTAAATATATGGTTAAACGTCAAAAAAATAAATTTTAAAAAGGAAAAGTAATTGGATATCATTTTTGTTCCAAAATAATTTTCCTTGAGTTGAGGGATTATTTTACAATATAGAAAAGAACATACTTTATTTCATTCCATTTCATATGTATAATCCCATCCTTTGGTTATTCTAGGATCTATTTTTGAATTCATCCCTTACACCTAGAATTTACTGACCAAGATGAGTTGATCTTTTCATGAAGAAAATATATGAATTATAAGATCCATGATTCATTCCATTGTCCTAGAAATGTTTACTGAAATTATAGATAACACAAGTAATCATATATGATGTGTTATACATTATCCTCAAATAATAATATCAAAAGTTCAACAAAATATATTCATAACATATCACTCATTCAAAATTCATATATCAAAAATTCATAGTCAATATGGTCTATATATTTACACACTAAATCTCATAATTAGATTTAGCAGACCACATAATGTATATCTTACTGTCACATACCACAAATATGAATACCATCGCCACCATAAAACCTTAATGATAACATGAATTCCACCGAACCCTTAAGGAAAAAGTAATGTAGTACAATCATTGTATATATCAATATTCTTATAACATGAATACCATAAATTAATTTTTAAATCTAAAAACAAAAATAAATTAAATATTTCAATTCCACTATTGTAACATCAAAAGATTAACCATGATCACTTCAATTTTTTGAGTTATATTTCCTTTACCCCTCAGACAATCATTTTTGTTGTGCCCTATATAATTATATTTGAATCATTTCACATTTTACTAATTCATTATTTCCCTTACAATCACATGTCTAGTGAACTTTCTCTCCACACTTGTAACATAATTCTATTCCCTTCAAGAATGCGTTGAGATGTTTTTTCCCACAATTATAAAATGTGGTAAAATCCTTCTTTCTATTTTTCCCAATTATCCATATCTTTTTCCACCACTCATACCTTCTTATTCCATTCCATGAAATTATTATATCCTAGATAATTCTATATATATTCTGATATCACATGAGACTATATCTTCATATGATGAGAAATTCTAAGAGCCCAATTTATTTTTTTGAAATGAATTTAACCCATTAAAGGAAAAATAAATCTTACTCCCTAGGTAATGTATGAAGTCCACAAAATTCCTTCGAAACATTTAAAGTTAGATTCTTATTTAACAAAATTGTTGTCCCCCTTTTGTATCAAATTCAATAATATTCTCTCTAGATCCAATATATGTACATGATGATAATATTTTTCAAATAAATATTCCTTAAAATACATCCATTCAATGTTTTCTATTTTTCCCCCTCATTTTTATTTTGAATCAATTAAGACCATTAAACTACATCTTCTATGAGTTGAAAAAATTCCATGACACCTTATTCATTTAATTTCTATCTAATGTGAGGAATAATGAACATATACATTTTTTAGCAACAAATGAATTTTTAGTCCAATTAAACAATGGAGGATGTAGTCCCATGATGTGGTCGAACATTGTTCTTCAAAATTATAGATTATGATGCTCCATATATGTATGGTTACTTATCATAATCTAATTTAGTTATCACAATGTATTTAAAATTTCTCAACACCATTTGTAGCTCCATCTCTGAGATAATTATCTTTCATAGGGTGAAATCCCTACATTTATTATGTGCATTGATAAAGTTTTCATTCCCTCCACCAGGTTTCATTTGTAAATAATAGAATATATTATATTATATCATAACATTATGAAACACAATTCATAATATCCAAACTAGTGAATCGGGTAACCTAAATTGAAAATTTAGTTATAAAAAATCACAAAATATTAATTGTATAATATTTGGATATACTTCCAAATTATGTCATTGGGTTTCATTCTCTAATCTATGTTTTCCTAAATAAAGTTCCTAAGTATTATACTAAAATTTATCTAATATAAAGTATAATAAACCCAACCCTAGTTCCGCAAATTTAGTGGTAACTTTATTATGTTGGAATAGTATGAAAGAAATTACATCATAATGGACCGAACAATTTTTTTGAGAAGAAGTAATATATTCGAAACATTCCTTATATTTGAAACTATAAAAAACATAATGATTCATTTTATAATACAATTATTCTTATAGTTTTTCCATTCATGTTAATCAAAATATAAAAATTGAAATCATGGGAAAAAATAAAACATAAGAAACAAGTGAGATCAGATGCTCAGTAAGGGTATACATATAGTGGAACCTATCACAAATAAAAATAAATAATTTTAGAATTATAAATAAATGAAAAACATGACATTTAGAAAATTTTATGTATAATATGGAACAAATAAATGATAAAAAAATAATGCCATTAAGATATCAAAATGTGAATGAATGTTATAAAATTGATATTCTTATAATCAAAACATCACATCGAATATGTAATGACTCATATTTTCTTGTTTTTAATTTTTAAAAATTACTATGAAATTTTAGAGACCAGGCACTGAGAAGGCGTGTGATTCCGAGGCCTAGTGTGCCCAAATGATTTGATGTAAAATGTTTTGTTTTTAATAACACACATCAGTGTTTTTCATGAAAATGAGGAATTATTATTAAACATGTGATTGAATGTGAAATCTGAGGGCATTATTTCTTTCAGTATAGCGTGTTTACACTAGGCGTGACTAAACTATAGCCGATGTGAGTCTTCAGTGATTAAAACCATAAAGGACATAATCATACCTAAAATAATTAAACAAAATAATTTTATTTTAATATTTTAAAAAAACATGAATGACAACTGAGAATGGAAATCTATGACCACTGTTGATTTCTTAATGTGTATTTTTCCATAGGCGGGTGCAAAAATCGATCGGTGTAGATTGACTATGAATGATATTTTTTTTCCATTTTATATAAGAACATAATAAACATAATGATGTTTATTTAATTTATTTTTAAATTTTTCATAGAGACATTGAGATGTTGAAGCATAGTGATTAGTTAGCCCATTTTTTCACTTAAATGAAATAGTGTGGAGATGCTGCAATGCTACAATTAGGATGAAACATTTTTTTTCTCCCAAATTAATTATAAATTCAGGGTTAATAAATAACCCTGGAATTCCCTAGAAACACTAGAGAAAGGTGTTGGTGGTTACCTCCCATTAGAGAATTTGAAGATAAAAGATGGCAGATCATAGATCACAACTCAAGGATCGATGAACAGCAGCAGTGCACCTTCAATCTTCAACAATGACAGATCCAAATCTCATGGTTTCATGTGAGTTTTAATTTTTTTTCCATACACATTATTTATCCATATGATGAATGTGGATTAATCAACCAACGTATTAATCCATAGGTCATGCGTATGGTGGATTTTGGTTTTACTTTGCAACATTTATTGGGGATTTTTGTCTGAAATTTATTATCCTCTTTTTCATTAACCATTCTAATTGAAATGAACAATGATTGACACTAAAATAGATCGAGGCCCATTCATATTTTTTTGTTCATTCCTTCCACCTGCATTTATTCGTTCATTGTGGGCATTCTTCATTTAGACCAGGACTAAATTTTTTTTTGATCGATCAATCATTTTGAAAATGATTCTTTGTGAAATGATCCAATATCATGGAAAATGGATGTATGCGGTAAGATGAAGGTGCAACAATGATGGTGGAAAATGGATCAAAGCAGTTCCAGATAATCCACCACATGAATGGATTTTCACCAGGATGGATCATGGAATGGATCTGAGTGAAAGATAGTGAAGGCGGTTACTTGGGGATCATAGAAAGTATTTAGGGTAAACAATCAGTGCAATAGAGTTAATCTGTTGGCCTGTGAAGGCAAAAAATGGCCTTTGTGTGCTAATACAACAAAAAACGGCCGCCTGAGTTAATCATCCGCGTGCGGCCAAGCCTCACGGGGGATTAGAAATCCCTTTGCGAAGGACAGGATGGATGGGAGTGGCACGCCCTGGTGCTTAGGGTTACATGGTACAAAACTAGGCTATGTACTCGTAGAGGTGGCCTACATGTTGTTGGCCAGCCCGGCAGGGTGGGTCCTACGAGACACAACCCAGTTGGGCCAACGAGTTGGCCATGTGTTCCATGCTCAATGGTCCCTCCCGGACGATGCCCAGTGGGCTAGACAAAGTTATACCTTTCCCAAACCCAGATAGAAATTTTTATGAAAAATGGCTGCATCATTCAAATAGAGAAACCATTAGAAGATTTGTATATTGTGTTGGGACCCTTGTTACAAGGAGTTCCTTTTGAGAAGCCTTTTGGTGTTTTAGTTGGACGATTAGAGGATGGTAGCATTCACATTTCACTTCTTATGTGGGATTTGTGTAGGATCTTGATCTCATTATAGTGGATGAAAATAGAGACTGATATCATACCCTTTGTATTTCTTATGAATGTTTGATGGAGGATATCATTTCTTCTATAGAGGATGAATCGTGTTCTAAAGTGAGTGGTCTCATCCTGTCTTCAAAAGTTATTTAGTGGGTTGGCGTGTTTATCACACCAATAAGACTTATCGATCCTGACTTATCATCATTATACCTTAAATAGGGTTTTGGGGAGAAGATGTGAACAATATTTATTCAGGTGCACAACTCATATCTAGGATGATGTTTCTAGTAGGGCTCGTATTCCACTGTTGATGCCTTGTAATATGACCCCTATGTGTGTATCGAGAATAGATACCATTATTCATGAAATGACTTGAGTTGTGTGAGTCAGGTAGTACTTGATGTGTTCTCTTTGGGCAGGGGAGAAATTAGAAGGACTTATTTGCGAGGGTCTCTGATAACTTCATAGCTCAAGGAGTCAGTTATCTCGGAATGGAGGAGACTTGAGCAAAATCCTATAACCAAGTATTGGCTGTGATGTTAAGGCTCCTTATCATACTGAGTATAGACATATACATAATTATTTATGACATATAAAGACTAGATTTTATCCATGATTCTGTTGGTAGACTAGATATACAGGATCACTATCAGATAGCTCAATGAGTGAGATATCCTTTATTGATCATGCAACGAGTGGGTCCATGTGGTTGGTAGTGGATGAGAACATGATTAACAGAAAACATTAAAAGTATACGTAGATGTTATTATTATATGTTTCTTTAACAAATACCTATATTAAGATAACTATATATTTTTATTGGGGTTTCATTTGTTGATTTTTACTCTCTATTTCGAGGTTCCCTACTGATTATTGTTTTACTAAGCCCAACTTGGGCTTTTCTAGGACGTGTCATTTCTTGTGCTCATGATTGTTTCTCTGACGAAGTACATGGTGGATCGGGGCCAGGTGATTCTTATAGTGTCCTGATAGATTAGGATTGCTTCTACTGCTTCAGACAACAATTTGTATATCTACCCTTTAGGTATAGTTTTCTATAGATGAGTTCATGGTATTCTCATTTAACAATTACTTTTTGGTTGGGCTTGTATTCTTCCCCAATTTACTTTTGGTTTCATAATATCATACCTTTGGTTTGATTAATTTATATTTTCACTTTCTAGCAATCGGTGTCATGGAGATTTTTGAATGCGTACAAGTACTTAAAAAATGACTCCTAGTTGGTTTAGATAATCATAATCGAATCTAGTCACCATAGTCGAGCCTATTAGGGGAAGGCTTGGGGTAGTCACAACATGACCCCCGAGTGAATGGGTCATGAAATTAGTAATAATGGGTGGAAAGTTATAACTTAATAACATATATTCCATGTGTTTGGTTATGGGAAATAGTGTTGAGTGTTTCAGGTTCAGCTTTCAATACATAGAATCCATTATTGCTATGGACGATGACGTATCCGTACACTAGGACCCTGAATTCTACTTCTTAACATCGTACATGAAAACTCTTTTTGAAAGAAAAAATGATGGTACACTAGGACCCTGAATTCTACTTATTTATACTAGAGGGAACACCTCCGGGTGATGTTATTATTATACGACACCCTTGGAGTGTCACATTATACTCATAGTACCAGTATATGTGATGTGTGGGATGAGTGCACTACACATGTTTCAATAATAGAGACCACATAAGTTTTGAGGTGAGCCCGACTAATAGGTGTAAGAGGACTACCTTGAGGTGGTGAATGAGTTTTCCATTCTGTTAGGGGAGCAGCATATCAAATAGTGGTCATGGTGGTTATCCTTCAACATTTCTCGGTAATGTGATATTGGGGTTTATATTACGCAATATTAAGATGAGGTGACGCTTCGATGGATAGAGTTTGGGAACCCTCTTTAATGAAATAAGTCTTTCCATAGAAGCTATGGTATATTCATTCCCAAGAGATTCTACTTCTCTGGAAGAATGACATGTTAGTATCTCCGTATTCATCGAGGTATATTGATCTATCTAGAAACTCGTAGCTAGCTCAAGGGTTCCCGCACACAGCACGCTCATTCCCGGAGGATCCGCTCAACGAGCCAAGGGGTCAATACATCAACTATCATGTAGACCTGAGTTGTTATATCTCAAAGTTCTGTCTTGACAAAAGGAACTCAACGCGACAGACGGTGCGTCAATCGGACGCCCGGTCTGAGAGTTATTTGTTTTTTTTGTTCCAGGGGACAGGTTGTTTTTTAAGTCAAAACCAACACAACTGTACTCCAACTGCGTCCAAACCTCGAGCGAAGTAATCTAAAAGGTCCGTATCACTAATATAAAACCAACATGTCGACGAAACGTCAATCGGACGTCTGGAGATCAAGATATAAGTGTTTCCGCTCCAAAGGCCCGGTTGGTTTCGTGTTCAAACCAACCCAACTGTATGTAAAGTTCTCTAAAACCTTAAGTGTAATATACCGAAACGGCCGTCTCGATCCAAGGATCGTAGCGCAATTGACGGTGCATCAATCGGAGGTTCGTAGCCCATGATATGGAAGTTTGAATGGATCTGTCCGGAAACATGGGGTTTGGGCATAGTCAGACCTGGCCAAAGACCCCCTGGGTCGGCCCGAACCGGGTCGACCCAACCCAGATCAGTGTCCTTCCTACTAGGATGCGGCTCGGACCGGCCGGCATGGCCCGACCCGGCGCAGGGGTCAGGCCAGTAGCGGGCGGCCTGGCCCGGCGCGACTGGTTCGGCCTAATGCGGGCGCAGCCCGCGTGGCCACCTTTTCGGCCGTTCGGCCAAGCAGAATGTGGAGGGGGTGCTTCCCCACCCTTGATTGAAGAAACGGCCCCCGCATGGGGGTCCGCCTCTTTTCCAGCCGGGGGTTACGACCCTCGGATTTTCCGAAACCGTCCGGCTGAAATGGCCGACCAGTATTCCACCATGGGACCCCCACGGGTCCCGCCTTCCATGCACCGGCGGTCGGAGGTTCCAGCCCCCCTCCCTGCACTGTTGCGGCCTCATCCGACCGGCGCGGCACGATGGCGCCATGCCCCTCCACCGCGGCCCACCCCGGCCACGCCCCATTATGATGCACCGACACAGCATGATGGCCCCGCGCTCCTCCGTCGCGACCTGTCCTTGGTCGTGGCATCCTAAGGCTTAGCCGGCGTGGCGCGACGGTGCCGCCCGCTTTCTTCGCGTTCATCCTCTTTCCCACACGGTTTCGTTGCACCGCGCCACCTCTATTCCAAACCACATCGATTATCAACAAGAAGGGGTGGAGGATCGGCCGTGTTTGTGAGGTCCAACCTCCTCCCATTAATTTGATAACTGGCAGATAAATTAACATAAAACAACTTCTACACGGAAAACACAAATTTAATCCATTAAGTTTGAACTTAAAACCCCTACCTCGAAGAAGGCGTTCGTCGATGTCGCGGTAGATGGAGTCGTGGTAGACGGGCATCGTTCCATCAACGTCGGGAAGGATGGAGCCGAGGGTGGTGTCGGTGTTCTTTGTTCTTTGTTGGAGGAAGAGGAAAACTCTCTAAGTGCTGGGCGCCGTGCTTCGCTGCTAGCGTTCCGCCGCTTGAAGAAACCTTCCAGAACTCCTCCACCTGGCCTCCTTTAAATAAGAGTGGTGGGTTCATCATTGGCACGCATGTCATAAATGGGGGATTTATGACATAGGGCCCCACTCAATTAATCCGCTGCGTTGGAACATTAAAAAGGGATGAAGGATCATCATTAATTAAACACGTTGGCATTTAATTAAAGAGAGGGAAAAAAATTCCTCAAAAACCTGAGGGTTTGACATGTATTAAAGAGGGAGAGGGTGTTTAATGGGGTGTTAGTAAATTTAAGGAGGTGGGGGTTCATGTGGGCCCCACCCACTTTCTCACAACATCATTTCCCATAACTAATAAACCACTAGTGGTGTAATAAAAATATAATTGTAAAACAACTATATTTTTATTCCTCACATTTTTAACATATCATCTCGAGAAAACAAAACTCCAAAAAAAGTATTACTAAGAAATTACTGATGCAGCAGTTTCATCGGTGCCCTCAGATTTCAATTCTGAGCACTGGATTAAAAGTTAGAAAAATCGCTCGTTCGTTCACTAATCGTACCCAAGATAATCATCGGAAAATAAATCCGGGCACACTGGGCCTCGGAATCAGGCGCCATCAGTAACTGTGTACTTATATAATTCCAAAGAAAATTAAGAAAAAAATTTCCCTGGAAATTTATGGGTCTTTACATTACTCCCACCTCAGAGATTTACATCCCCGTAATGATACATCTCAAACTAGGGAAACAAAAGAGGGTACTGAGCACGTATCTGAGCATCCCGCTCCCAAGTTCTCTCCTGGAGGTTCCCGTGCTGCCCCCCAAGGAGCATTAGAGGAATCGACCGTCCACATAGGACCCACTCCTGTCGATCCTCAATCTCCACCAGGACCTCCACAAAAGTCACCACATCGTCAATGATATGAGTCGGGTCATGCACGTATCTCCTCAGCTGAGATACGTGGAAGTCGCCGTGCACCTGGTGTAATTAAGGTTGACGGGTCAAGTAGTGAACCACCTCACCTACCCTATTGAGGACCTAGAAGGGTCCAATGAAGCGTGGAGATAACTTACCGCCTTGGCCAAATCTCCATAATCCATGTCGAGGTGAGACCCGTAAGAAAACGTGGTCACCATCCTCGAACTCTAGTGGCCTCTACCTTCTGTCGGTATAAGACTTCCATCGGCATTGAGCTGTCCTCATCCTCTCTTGGATGACCTGAACCTTCTCTGGTCCTACAAGAGCTGCTAAGATTTCTTCTTTTCCAATAAGAGAAATCTGGTCTCATCCCCTGGATGAACCACGTTTTTTTCCTAATACAGTCAATCCCGACATGGATGATACTAATCCATACCAAGGATGACATCGTAAGGCCTCGACGCTACTACCAAGAGATCCAACCGTTACTCTCACCTCCAAGGGGAGAGTCACATTATCGGCAGTAGTGTGAGGTCACTAGGTCTCCTTTAGTAGGAATCTTGAAAGTGAGGGTCAAGTAAACGTTTTAAACTAGGACCTCTTAGTATCAACTATATAAAAAAGGACAGGGAAGAAAACATCACACGAACAAGTGTCTTTTATTACTGCAGCTCATGGTATAAAGAAACAAAACATCCATAAACACAACATCAATAAGGCTAGAAGCGACATAGAAAAAGTCTCCATGACCAGAGCTAGTCCCGCTCCTGTCCTTCAGCTCCCGGAGCTCCATGGTCATAAGCCTCAGCTGCCTGAAGCTGAGCTCTCCCCTGTCCACCCGTTCCCTGCGGTCGGGGTGGTATTCCTGGTGGTGGTGGTGGTAGGGTGTCACGACCCGTCCTCGGGGCCTGTGCCATGACTACCCCAAGCCCACCTTCCATAGGCCAGGGGATGGCGATTGGCACCAAAGGTGTAAATTCCAATAACTGGGAAGGCATTGCCTTTATAAAAGTTAACAAAACACCATAGTGAACAAGCGGAAGCAAAACACTAAGTATAAAAGAAAGTGATGAAAAGTAAATGTGCCAGAATACAAACCCAAATGAAAGTACAACTACAACTGAACAAAGTACAACAGAAAAAGACAACAACTGGGAGAAAGGATGCAGCTCCTGGGTCGTCCTCGCCGGATCCTACCTGAAGGGTAGGTACAGATGGCCTCCTCAACACTCTCACCCCGTCATCCTCCTCCTTTTATCGTCTCGTCGTGTAGTCCACCTCAGGGTACTGACTCGTCGTGTAGTCCACCTCCGGGTACCATCCAGTCCTCGAACACTCGGCCTCCATCAGCACTGCCCCTTGTCTGCAACCAACACAACGAGGTGCGGGCATAGCCCGTGTAGGGGTGAGTATAACGATACTCAGTAGGGACCCCGAGACCCTCAAGGTCTCACTAAAACCAACATGGATAACCTCAAAGAAGATCTCAACAGATAACCTCTACTTAGGTATATGCCCATACATATACCTAAGTTATCAAGTAACCTATCTCATTCCTGAGGAAACACAAGGATTTAGAAACAACGGATAACCACTACCGAAGTATATGCCCATACATATACCTAATTTATCAAGGTCAAAAGTCTCAGCTCAAACCAACATTTTCATTATCAAAACCGCAACTGCTGAAGAGCCCTGTCTCTGGAGTGTACAGTGGTCCTGTCACGACTCTGAGATACTGCTCACCAACCTAGGACTGCTGAGGTACTCCTCCTGTCGAGTACTGTGGGCCTACTGCTACAACCAAGAGCTTCCCCGTGCCGCTACAACCAAGCGCACCTCCATCTTGGGTCTGCCGCTACAACCAAGCGCTCCCCTGTGCTGCTACAACCAAGCGCACCTCCGTCGTGGGTCTGCCACTACAACCAAGCGCTCCCCTATGCCGCTACACCCAAGCGCTCCTCCGTCGTGGGTCTTCCGCTACAACCAAGTTCTCCCCTGTGCCGCTACAACCAAGCGCACCTCCGTCGTGGGTCTGCCGCTACAACCAAGCGCTCCTCACTAGGCTATCCGTAATACACTCAGTCGTTCGATCAGCAGTCGCCAAGTCTCAGCCGGCTACATGGTCTCCGTATTCCGCACGCTCGTCTCCGGGAGGGTCCGATCCATGAGCTTCTGTTCGATACTACAAGTATAACAAGGTTCCATGAGGAAGTATCTCAAGGGACCGCCTCGTCACAGGGGTCTCAACACAACAGACGGCGCATCAATCGGATGCCCGGTCTGCGAGGTACTAGCCTTTTCGTCCCAGCGGCCCGATTGGTTTCATTGCGAACCAACCCGGTCGTATCTCAACTGTACCCCTAACTCCCACAGGGTATACTCAAAGGGACTGTTTCTCAACGTGATCACCAATGCCGCTGACGGTTCATCAAACGGACGTCCGGTCTGAAAGATATCAACTTTTCTGTTCCAGGGGCCCGGTTGGATTTTAGGTAAAATCCAACCCGGCCACTATCCAACAGCAACCAAAACTTGGGCGAAGTATGCCAAAAGTTCCGTCTCTCCAAGAGGAATTCAACGAGACAGTCGGCGCATCAATCGGACACCCGGTCTGTGAGTTATTGGCTTTTTCGTTCCAGGGGCTCGGTTGGTTTTTAAGGAAAAACCAACCCGACCTTACTCTACCTGCGTCCAAACCTCAGGCGTTGTGATCCAAAAGATCCGTCTCAATTAGAGGAATTCAACAAAGTCGACGGCACGTCATTCGGACGTCCGAAGCTCATGATATGAGCGTTTCTGCTCCGAGGGCCCGGTCGGTTTCGTGTTCGAACCGACCTGGCCATACCCAAAGTTTCCCGAAACCTTCCGTGTAATATAACGACACGACCGTCTCGATCTAAGGATCACATCGCCGCTGACGGAGCGTCGTTCGGTGGCCCGTAGCTCAAGATACAGGAAAAAGACCAAAAACGGTCTGAAGACGGGGGTCTGGGCCCGGGCCGACCCGGCCCGACCCCCCCCGCCCCTTGGGTCGGCCGAATCGGGTCGAACCGAGCCGGTCCAACCCGGCGGGACCCGGTCCGGCCAGGCCAGGGCGCAGCCCAGCTCGGCCGGCCGGTCCGGCTCGGCTCGGCCGAGCGGCTGAGCAGCGCGGGGGGGTTAGCTGCACCCGCGTGACAGCACCGCGGCCCCCGCGGGGGGCCGCGCTGGTCAACAGACGCGGCTTCGCCGCGTCTTGTGTGCGCCGGACCCGCGCAGCCGCGGGTCTGCTGGCGCCGCAGCCACCGCCGCCGCGCCGGCGACCCGCGCCGCCGGTGGCTTCTGTGGCCCCCCGGAGTCGCTCCGGTGGTCTGATTCCATTCCCGTCTGCGCCGCTGCCCCTCCCGGGTTCCGTTCTTCACTACGGGATCATCAAATTGCCTTTGCGGCACTTTTTGTCGTCGCCCACCAAATCTGCACAACAACGAAGAACAGAAGAGGGTTGTCAGGCCGTGTTTGTTTGGCCCGCACCCTCCGCGTTAGACGGTATCAATCTGGAGGATAAATCAACACATGAAAAACGTATCAAAACAATTTTAATAATTTAAAATTTCACTTGATTTAGGTTCTTGTTTTAAAAGAAACAATCACGAGGATATAAAAAGGTATTTCCAAAATAAAATCCCTACCTCGTCAAGTCGTCACACGCGCGTTCTTCGCGGAAATTGATCGTCGCGGAAGGAGGGGACCGTCGCGTCATCGCGGTATCCGGCGTTGCATCGACAAACTCCGAGGACCAAGAAACAACAGATTTAATTATAAATAATTAAATCCATGTTTCGTTAAAAACCACAAAGGAGAGTTAAAAGAAACCCGAAATCTCTTACCTCCAGCAGTAGGTGATCGGAGATCGGGGCGGGGAAGAATGTCTCGGATGAAGCATCGTCAATCTCTGAGGGTGACAGCATTCTTCACGTTCTCCGTGTTCTTCGTGTTCTTCACGAAGGTGGGTGAAGGCACAAAACTTGTCAAAACTTCTCAACGAGCATTTTTCCAAATGTCATGCGTTGGTCTTATTTTATTATTACGCCAACAGATTTCAAACAGGTTATGAAACGAATGAAATTAATTGATAGAATTAATTTCAACGAATAAACCGCCCATTTAATTCAACGAACAAAACCGCCCAATTAATTGGTGCGTTACGAAATTAAGAAAACGCGTCAGTTGACTTTCATAATGACGGGTTTTCGCGGGTGCGTTACTTAGCGGAAAAGAAACGGTGGGGCTCGTGCGGGTCCCACCTTACAAATATCCTACCAAGAGGGTAGGATATTTTTGAATAGCACCCTATCTGCATTAACTCAGCTTAAGCCGCTTTAAGTGGCATCAAGTGGCTTCCAAGTGGCTTAAGGGAAATAAAATAAAGTTTGTCGTACAATTATTTTATTTCTTAACTTTAAGCCCGAAAATTAAAAACCACACCCGAGCAAACGCAACTCCGGAAGAGGTGTTTCTAAGCAAATACCAGCGCTGCGATTCCATCGGTGCCCTCAGAATTCGATTCCGAGCATCGGTTCAAAAGGTAGAAAAACCCGCTCGTCCGTTCACTGAACGTACCCGAGCCAAACTTCGGAAAATGATTCCAGGCACACCGGGCCTCGGAATCAGATGCCTTAAAAAACTGTGCTCTTTTAAAATTCCAAAGAAAATTAAGAAAGAAAATTTCCTTGAAATTTACGGGTATTTACATCACTCCCACCTCAGGGATTTACGTCCTCGTAAAGCTTTAACACAAACTAGGGTTACAAAGCGGTACTGAGTACGCATCTGAGCCTTTCACTCCCATGTGATAACCTGGAGGTTCCCGTGCTGCCAAAGAAAGTGCACAAGAGGAATCGACCATCCTCCTAGGATCCACTCATGTTGATCCTCTATTCCCATAGGAACCTCCGTAGAAGTCACCTCATTTCCATCGTCCAGCTCCCCATGGTCGATGATATGCAAAGGGTCGAGCACGTATCTCCTCAGTTGAGATACGTGGATGTCGTCGTGAACCTGGTGCAACTGAGGTGGATGGGTAAGCGGTAAAACACCCCGCCTACCAATCTGAGGACCTAGATAAGGTCCATTGAACCTAGGGGATAACTTGCCGCCTTGGCCACATCTCTGTAAACCTCGTCGAGGTGAGACCCATATAAGGACGTGATCGTCATCCTTGACCTCTAGAGGTTTCCAATTCCTGTTAGAACAGAAACTCAAAATGACTGCTGCCACGAGGGTAAGGTTGACCGACTCAAGAGTGATCGGTCACACCCTCCTATGCAAGAGCTTATCCTATGCTGCCTGGGGTTTCCTTTTCCACGACCAAGGAAAACCCATCCCGACGTTGTAGTTAAACCACAAACTTTTTGCCTAATACTGTCAATTTGTGTATGAACTGTGATTGCCCAGTCCATTCTCAAACCAACATCGTAAGGCCTCGACACTACCACCAAGAGATTCCAACCGAAACTCTCGCCTCGAGGGTCTGACCACGCTGTCGGCGTATGTGTGATTATCGAGTCTCCTCCCAAGGAATCTCCAGACGTGAGGTTCATGTCCACGGCTTATCGAAAACTCTAGGTATGGGAAAAGATTTTTGAAAGCGAGGAATGATTCATATCGACGTCTGTTACTACAACAGCTAGTAGTGGACACAGACTGTCCCTTGAATAATTTTTTAGAGCGATTGTGTCACACTCCTTGACTGCATGCAGCCACACTCTTCCTCTGACCTCCAGCTCCCTGAGCCTAGCGGGGATATCTAAGGCGGGTGGTTGTAGCATGTTAAGATGTACACCACCTCATGCTGCTCTCCTAGATCTTCCTCCACGTCTGCCGCTTCGCAGACTCATATTTCCTTTAAGATTCCTCTTATAGAAACATTTAACATGCCCGAGTCTCCAAGACTGGCGCCAGTTTCCTGTTTCATATTGCACTGTACAGTCTTCATCCGCTCCTGGATGATCTGCACCTCCTTTGCCTACGATCTGGAAGAGCTGCTAAAATTTCTCCTTTGCCGAAAAGAGAAACTTGGTCTCATCCCCTGGATGAACCACGCCCATTGCCTAATACAGTCAATCCTGACATGAATGATTCATTCATGCCATGTATGACGTCGTAAGGCCTCGACGTAACTACTAAGAGATCCAAGTGTCACTCTCACCTCTAAGGGTCGAGTCACACTGTCGGCATCAGTGTGAGGTCACTGGGTCTCCTCCAGTAGAAATCTCGAAAGTGAGGGTCAAGTCAACAGTTTAACCGGGACCACTCAGTATCAACCCAAAAAAAGGACAGGCAAACAAACAAAGATAAGTGTCTTTTTATTATTGCAGCTCATAGTACAACGACACGAATACAACAGCAAAATGGAACTAGAGTACAAGGGACGTATACACTAGTTCTGCTCTTGTCCACCTGCTCCCGGAGCTCTACTGCCTTGTCCACTTCTCGGCTGTTGCTCAAGAACCCACTGCTGCTTCTGCCTCGGTGGCTCCTCCAAAGCCTGCGGATCAACTGCACGAGGAGTCAGACAGTCATGTTCTAGGTGACCCTTTCCGCCGCATTCATAACACTTCCCACTCCTCGTACGGCTGGCTTTGGCCCTCTTGGACCTCTGCATCATCTGGATACTGCCCACAGATGACTCGGCTACTGATCAAAAAACACGCGACAAAGGTAGAAGCTCCTGAACACGCTCGGGGTGTAGATCCACTGGCACAAACTCCCCCCTGAAGAATGTCTCGAAGTCTTCCCATGTGAAGGTCATCCCGTCGCAAAACTGGAACAGGTGGCTCCACCACCTGCATGCTGCTGCCTGAAGAAGGCTGGCAGCAAAGATCACCATGAGGTCTGTCAGTGTCCCCACTAGCCTAAAGACTCTCACCACAGCCTCCAGCCAATCCTCAGCCGCCTTTGGGTCCATCTCTCCATGGAACCTGGGTGGTCTCTGGCGCTGGAACTCGTGCAACGCGCTCAAGTGGCGTGCATCGCCTACTGCTGGGGCTGGTGGCATCGGTGGCCCAACGTATGGTAGTACCGTTGGTGCCTCCGCTGGTGCCTCAACTGCAAGAGGGCCCTGTACCGAAGCCTCGTCGCTCGGCGAGCTGTCAGTACGCATGTCCCTCTGGGCTCTAGCTAGTCGTCCGTGAAAAGGCATCCTGAAAGAAACAACGTGACACGGTCAAACGATTATACCTGGTGAGCTAACCTAGTTTGCGCTGATATTTAAAAACATCTGAAAACACGCACGCAATCAATGTTTTCGTGCACAGAGTCTGAAATCGGTTATCAGGGTACTGGTGTATAGATACGTCGTCCGCCCGCACCAACACTAGACTCCCTGAACTGAAAACCACACTCGGTACTCTTAACACTATTGCTTCACAGAAAGGAAAAAAAAGATCAGAGTCCCAAGTTCTGCGGTAGAACCAAACTCCTCTGATACCAATTTGTCATGACCCGTCCTCGGGGCCCGTGCCGTGACTACCCCAAGCCCGTCTTCCATAGGCCAAGGGCTGGCGACTAGCACCAAAGGCGTAAATTCCGATAACTGGGAAGGTATTGCCTTTATAAAAGTAAACAAAACACCACAGAGCACAAGCGGAAGAAAAACACTAAGTATAAAAGAAAGCGCTGAAAAGTAAATGGGCCAGAATACAAACCCAAATGAAAGTACAACTACAACTGAACAAAGTACAACAGAAAAAGACAACAGCTGGGAGAAAGGAAGCAGCTCCTCGGTCATCCTCGTCGGATCCTACCTGAAGGGTAGGTACAGATGGCCTACTCAACGCTCTCGCCCGTCAACCTCCTCCGTGTGTCGTCTCGTGGTGTAGTCCACCTCCGGGTACTGACTCGTTGTGTAGTCCACCTCCGGGTACTGACTCGTCGTGTAGTCCACCTCCGGGTACCATCCAGTCCTCGAACACTCGGCCTCCGTCAGCACTACCCGTCATCTGCAACCAACACAACGAGGTGCGGGCATAGCCCGTGCAGGAGTGAGTATAACGATACGCATTAGGGACCTCGAGACCCTCAAGGTCTCACTAAAACCAACAAGGATAACCACAAAGAAGATCTCAATAGATAACCTCTACTTAGGTATATGCCCATACATATACCTAAGTTATCAAGTAACCCATCTCAATCCTGAGGAAACACAAGGATTTAGAAACAACGGATAACCACTACCCAGGTATATGCCCATACATATACCTAAGTTATCAAGGTCAAAAGTCTCAGCTCAAACCAGGATTTTCATTATCGAAACCGCAACTGCTGAAGAGCCCCGTCTTTGGAGTGTACATTGGTCCTGTCACGACTCCAAGGTACTGCTCACCATCCTAGGACTGCTGAGGTACTCCTTCTGTCGATTATTGTGGGCCTTCTTCTACAACCAAGCACTTACCTTTGCCGCTACAACCAAGCGCACCTCCATCGTGGGTATGTCGCTATAACCAAGCGCTCCCCTATGCTGCTATAACCAAGCGCACCTCCATCGTGGGTCTTCCGCTACAACCAAGCGCTCCCCTGTGCCGCTACAACCAAGCTCACCTCCGTCGTGGGTCAGCCGCTACAACTAAGAGCTCTTCAGTCGGCTATCCGTAATACACTGAGTCGTTCGATCAGCAGTCGTCAAGTCTCAGCCGGATACACGGTCTCCGTATTCCACATGCTCGTCTCCGGTAGGGTCCGCTCCATGAGCTGTTGGTCGATACTACAAGTATCACAAGGTTCCATGAATAAGTATCTCAAGGGACCGACTCGTCACAGGGGTCTCAACACAACATACGACGCGTCAATCGGACGCCAGGTCTGTGAGTTACTAGCCTTTTCATCCCAGGGGCCCGGTTGGTTTCATGTGTGAACCAACCCGGCCGTATCTCAACTGTACCCCGAACTCCCATAGGGTATACTCAAACGGACCGTTTCTCAACGTGATCACCAACGCCGCTGACGGTTCGTCAAACAAACGTCCGGTCTGAAAGATATCAGCTTTTCTGTCCCAGGGGCCCGGTTGGATTTCGGGTACAATCCAACCCGCCCACTATCCAACAACAACCAAAACTCTGGCGAAGTATGCCAAAAGTTCCGTCTCTTCAAGAGGAATTCAACGAGACAGTCGGCGCGTCAATCAGATGCCCGGTCTGTGAATTATTGGCTTTTTCGTTCTAGGGGCCCGGTTAGTTTTTAAGGCAAAACCAATCCGACCTTACTCCACCTGCATCCAAACCACATGCAGAGTGAGCCAAAAGATCCTTCTCACTTAGATGAATTCAACAAAGTCGACGCACGTCATTCAGACGTCCGAAGCTCAAGATATGAGCATTTTCGCTCTGAGGGCCCGGTTGGTTTCGTGTTCAAACCAAACCGGTTGAACCCAAAGTATTCCGAAACCTTGAGTGTAATATAACGAAACGACCGTCTCGATCCAAGGATCGCATCACCGCTAACGGCGCGTCGTTCGGAGGCCCGTAACTCAAGATACTGGAAAAAGAACGAAAATGGTCCGAAGACGGGGGTCTGGGCCCGAGCTGACCCGGCCCGACCCCCCCCCCCCCTTTGGGTCGGCCGAACCAGGTCGACCCGACCCGGTCTAACCCGGCTGGACCCAGTTCGGCCAGGCCAGGGCGCGGCCCGGCTCGGCCGGCTGGTCGAGCAGCGAGGGGGGCTCGCTGCCCCCGCGTGACAGCACCGCGGCCCCCGCGGGGGGCCGCCCTATTCAACGGACGTGGCTTTGCCGCATCCTGTGTGCGCCGGACCCGCGCGGCCGTGTGTCCGCTGGTGCCATCACGGCTTCCTCCGGCGGCGCGCCAGGGCACCGCCGCCACCAGCCGCTGGTGGCTTCCGCGGGCCACCGGAGTCGCTCCGGTGGTCCGATTCCATTCCCGTCTGCGCCGCTGCTCCTCCCGGGTTCCGTTCTTCACTGCGGGATCATCAAATTGCCTTTGCAGGATGTTTTTTCATCGCCCGCCAAATCCGCACAACAACGAAGAACGACGGAGGGTTGTCGGGTCGTGTTTGTTTGGCCCGCACCCTTCGCGTTAGACGGTATCAATCGGGAGGATAAATCAACACATGAAAAACGTATCAAAACAATTTTAATAATTTAAAATTGCACTTGATCCAGGTTCTTGTTTTAAAAGAAAAAATCACGGGGATATAAAAAGGTATTTCCAAAATAAAATCCCTACCTCGTCAAGTCGTCGCACGCATGTTCTTCACGAAAATTGATCGTCGCGGAAGGATGGGACCGTCGCGTCGTCGCGGTATCCGGCATTGCGTCGACGAACTCCGAGGACCAAGAAACAACAGATTTAATTATAAATAATTAAATCCGTGTTTCTTTAAAAACCACAAAGGAGATTTAAAAGAAACACAAAATCTCTTACCTCCAGCAGTAGGTGATCGGAGATCGGGGCGGGGAAGAACGTCTCGGATGAAGCGTCGTCAATCTCCGAGGGTGACGGCGTTATTCGCGTTCTTCACGTTCTTCGTGTTCTTAGCGTCTTCGTGAAGGTGGTTGAAGGCACAAAACTTGTCAAAACTTCTCAACGAGCATTTTTTTAGATGTCGTGCATTGGTCTTATTTTATTATTACGCCAACGGATTTCAAACAGGTTAAGAAACAAATGAAATTAATTGATAGAATTAATTTCAACGAATAAACCTCCCATTTAATTCAACGATTAAAGCCACCCAATTAATTGGTGCGTTACGAAATTAAGAAAACGTGTTAGTTGACTTTCATAATGACGGGTTTTCGTGGGTGCGTTACTTATAGGAAAAGAAACGGTGGGGCTCGTGCGGGTCCCACCTCACAAATATCCGACAAAGATTGAAGGATATTTTTGAATAGCACCCTATCCGCATCAACCCATCTTAAGCCGCTTTAAGTGGCTTCAAGTGGCATCCATGTGGCTTCAGTGAAATAAAATAATGTTTTTCGTACAATTATTTTATTTCTTAACTTTAAGCCCGAAAATTAAAAACCACACCCAAGAAAACGCAACTCCGGAAGAGGCGTTTCTAAGCAAGTACCGGCGCTGCAATTCCATCGGTGCCTTCAGAATTTGATTCCGAGCACCGGTTCAAAAGTTAGAAAAACCTGCTCGTTCGTTCACTGAACGTACCCGAGCCAAACATCGTAAAATGATTCCGGGCACACCGGGCCTTAGAATCCGGTGCCGTCAGAAACTGTTCTCTTGTAAAATTCCAAACAAAATTAAGAAAAAAAAATTCCTTGAAATTTACGGGTCTTTACATAGGGCCTCAAAGTGTTGCCCACCATCCGCTGCTTGGCCAGCTGCTCTGCCTCGTCCGCCTACTCCCTGCACAACGCCATGGTTGAACCTCTGCCTGGGATGTCCCTCTACCGCCTACTTCTCATCTTCTGGGTGGGTCGGGCAGTCTCGATCCATTGACCCTGCCCGCAGCATGAGTAGCACTGCCTGCTCCTCGTGTGGCTGGCTCTCCTCCGTGTGCCACACACAACCGAATCGACATCCTGAGATTTCCCATTTGATGGTCTGGCCCACTCGGAACTCTACGTCATCTATCTACTGTCATTTGTATAAGACTTCGCTACGGGTTGTCCTGTGGAGTGTCCCGCCGCTGGTGACTGCTCGGCGAGAAAACTCTCCACTAGAAGGGCTCTCTCCAACACCCCTGCCTGTGTCGGAATGTTGAGGGAGATCATTGAATCCCTGATATCATGCCTCAGTCCCTGCTCGAAGGCCCAGGCCCTGAAGAACGGGTCCCGTACCATATATGTGGAGTAGCATGAGAGATCAGTAAACCTCGCCGAGTAATGGGCCACAGTCATGCTGCCCTACCGCAGCTGTAGTAACTCTTGAATGCACACCGCACGGAGGGTGGCTGGGACGAACTCCAAGCGGTTGAGGCTCTCATAGTCCGTCCAATGAAGTGATGTCTCATCGTGCACCTAGAGCATCAGGCTCCAGCATCTGCCAGCTACCGCGTGCAGGTGACTCGCTGCAAGGATCACCAGGAGGTCAGATGGTGTCCCCACTAACCTGAAAACTCGAACAATATCCTCCAGCCAAAACTCGACTGCATGAGGGTCCATCTCCCTGCGGAACCTGGGTGGTCTCTTACGCTAAAACTCGTGCAGTGCACTAAGGTGACATGCACTCTCTGCGGTTGGGGCTGGTGGCATTGGTGGCTCAGTGGGTAGAGGTACCGCTGGTGCCTCCGCTATAATGGGGCCCTCCAATGAGGCCTCGTCGCTCGGTGGGCTGCCATCTCACACAATGCTCGGAACCCTAGCTGAGTGCCATCGTGGGGCCATCCTGAAAATAAACTGGTACGCCACAGTCAAAATAGTATACCTGGTGAGCTGACATAAAGTTATCACAATGAAAACTTTTGAAATAAATATGCAATCAATGTTTTCGTGCACCGAGCCGGAAATTATAATTTAGGGTCCTGGTGTATGGATAGGTCGGCCGCCTCACCAACACTGGACCCCCTGGACTGATAACCACACTCAATACCCTTAACACTATTGCTTCACACAGAAGAAAGATTAGAGTCTTGAGTTTTGTGGTAGAACCGAAATCCTATGATACCAATTTGCCACGACCCGTCCTCGGGGCCCGTGTCGTGACTACCCCAAGCCTGCCTTCCATAGGACAGGGGCTAGCAACTAGCACCAAAGGCACAAATCCCGATAAAAGGGAAGGCATTACCTTTATAAAAGAAAAAAAACACCACATAGTTTGCAAACTGAAGTAAAAACTAAGTAAACTGTAAAACAAACATGCTGAAGTACAAGGGGCCAGAAATACAAGCCAAAAAGAAAGGTACAACTATAACTAAAAGTAATGTACAACTCAAAGGACAATAGCTGAAGGGTGACAAGCTGCTCCTGGATCGTCCTCCAGTTTCCTACCTGAAGGGTAGGTACAGATCTCCTCCTCAGCACTCCACGTCTGTCCGTCTCCTCCGGGTACTGACTCGTTGTGAAATCAACCTCCGGGAACCGACTTGACGTGATATCCACCTCTGGGCACCGGATCGTTGAGAGATCCTCCTCCGGGTACCGTCCAACTCTACAAGCCTCAACCACGATCAGTGATGTCCGTCATCTGCAACCAACACAACGTAGTGCAGGCGAAGCTCGTGCAGGGGTGAGTATATGATACTCAATAGTGACCCCGAGACCCCCAATGGTCTCCCTGAATCCAAAAAGGATAAACCACAACGAAAAGATACAATCAAGAAGTATCATCCAACACTACTTAGGTATATGCCCATACATATACCTAAGCCATCAAATCCAGTTCAGCTCCAACTCACGAACTCAAGTACAATCCAGTCCACTCAGGAAAGTAAAACTAAATCTACACAAGAAATTACGACCCAATCCACACAGGAAAGCATAATCCAACCCACACAGGATATCAATTCAATCACATCGAAGATAATGATAGAAAGTCAAGACTCAGCTCACATAGGTATCCATTCACGAAGAGGGGTGGAAATGATTATATGTAGCCTCTAAATCACCTCATTTTCCGAACCCATGTAGGATCCATGTTTAGTAGTCGTCGCTGCCGAACCCACGAAGGATCCAAGAATAGTAGTCATCTTCATCAAACCCACGGAGTATTCCATCACGTTAGTCGAACCCACAGAGGATCATAGTACAATAGTCGTCCTCGTCGAACCCATGGAGGATCCCAGTACGGTAGTCTAACCCACGAAGGATCCCAGTAGAATAGTCTTCCTCGTCAAACCCATGGAGGATCCCAGTATGGTAGTCGTCCTCGTCTAACCCACAGAGGATCCCAGTACAGTAGTCGAACCCACAGAGGATTCTAGTACAATCATCATCGTCGTCACAGTCGCAGCCAGCTCTAGGGTTCCCGCACACAGCACGCTCGTTCCGGGAGGATCCGCTCCACGAGCCAAGGGTTCGACACATCAATTGTCCTGTAGACCTAAGTTGATATATCTCAATGTTCCGTATTGACAAAAGTAACTCAACGAGATAGATGGCGCATCAATCAGACGCCCAGTCTGAGAGTTATTGGATTTTTCGTTCCTGGGGCCTGATTGGATTTTAAGTCAAAACCAACCCGACCGTACTCCAACTGCATCCAAACCTTGAGCTAAGTAATCCAGAAGGTCCGTCTCACTAAGAGGAAACCAAAAAATTCAACGACACGTCAATCGGACGTCCGGAGCTCATGATATAAGTGTTTCCGCACCGAAGGCCCGGATGGTTTCGTGTTCGAACCAACCCGACCATACCCAAAGTTCTCTGAAACATTGAGTGTAATTATAAAAAAACGACTACCTCGATCCAAGGATTCATCGCAACTGACAGTGCATAAATCGGAGGTCCGTATCCTATGATATGTGCGTTTGAACGGATCTGTCCGGAAACAGGGGGTTTGGGCCCGGTCAGACCCAGCCCAGGACCCCCTGGGTCGGCCCGAACCGGGTCAACCCGACTCGGGTCCGGGTCCATCCCACGAGGCCGCAGCCCGGCCCGGCTGGCGTGGCCTGGCCCAGCGTAGGGGTCCGGCCCAGCGCGGGCAGCCTGGCCTGGCGCGGGCGATCCGGCCCGGCGCGGGTGGTCCGGCCTGATGCGGGCGCGGCCCGCCGTGCCAGCGGCTCGGCCGTACGGCCGATCGAAACACGGAGGGGGCGCTGCACCTCCCTTGAGTGATGAAACGGCCCCCGCATGGGGGGCCTGCCACTTTGCCAGCCGGGGTAACGACCCTCGGATTTTCTGAAACCGGCCTGCTGAAATGGCCGACCGGTGTGACACTGCGGGACCCACGTAGGTCCCTCCTTCCTTGAACTGGTGGCCAGTGGTTTTGGCCACCCCTCCCTGCACCGCCGCGACCTTAGGCCGCGGCCTTGTCCGTCCGGCGCATTACGACAGTTCTGTACCCCTTCGCCGCGGCCCGCCCCGGCCGCGACCCTTCATGATGCTCCGGCGCAGCGCGATGGTGCCACGCTCCTCCGCCATGGCCCGTCCTTGGATGCGGATTCCTAAGGCTTCACCGGCGCGACGCGACAACACCACCCACTTTCGCCGCATTCATCCTAGTTCCTGCGCGGTGCCGTTCTACCGCACCGCCTCCGTTCCAAACCACATCGATGATCAACAACAAGGGGAGGAGGATCAGTCGTGTTTGGTGCGGTCCAACCTCCTCCCATTAATTTGATAACAGGCGGCTAAAATAACATAAAACAACTTCGAAAAGGCATGAAAAAATTTAATCCATTAAATTTGAACATAAAACCCCTACCTCGAAGAAGGAATTTGTCGGTGTCGCTGTAGACGGCATCGCGGTAGACGGGTGTCGTTCCGTTAACATCGGGAAGGATGAAGCAGAGGGTGGCATCAACATTCTTCATTCTTCATTGGAGGAAGAGGAAAACTCTCTATGTACTGGGCGCTGTTCTTCGCTGCTAGCATTCCACCTCTTGAAGAAGCCGTCCAGAACTCCTCCCCCGGGCCTCCTTTAAATAGGAGTGTTGGGTTCGTCGTTGGCACGCAAGTCATAAATGGGGGATTTATGACATAGGGCCCCGCTCAATTAATCCGCTACGGTGGAAAATTAAAAGGGAGGAAGGATCCTTATTAATTAAACACGTTGGCATTTAATTAAAGAGTGGGGGGAAGCTTCCTCATAAACTTGAGGGGTAGACATGTATTAAAGAGAGAGAGGGTGTTTAAGGGGGTGTTAGGAAATTTTAGGAGGTGGGGGCTCATGTGGGCCCCACCCCACTTTCTCACAACTTCATTTCCCATTACTCATAAACCACTAGTGGCATAATAAAAATATAATTTTAAAACAACTATATTTTTATTCCTCACATTTTTAACATGTCATCCAGAGAGAACGCAACTCCAGAAAAAGTCTTCCTAAGCGATTACCGGTACAGCGGTTTCATCGGTGCCCTCGGATTTCAATTTCGAGCATTGGATCAAATGTTAGAAAACCCGATCATTCGTTCACTTAACGAGCCGAGATAAACTTCGGAAAATTATTCCGGGCACACCGGGCCTCGGAATCAGGAACCGTCCGAAACTGCATACTAGTAGAATTCAAATAAAATTAAGAAAAAAGTTTCCCTTGAAATTTATGCGTCTTTACATTACCACTAAATGCATCTATTATGAATCCTCTTCCACATATATTAGAAATACAAGAATGTGTTTCTTGGAGAACCACATAATATCTACATTTTAAAAAAAAAAAATTATCGTATATTTATAAATATCCTCAATGATTTATAAAGAGTTGTGTTTGATAATATTTGTTTTACTAAATATAGTTCATAATATGTCAATTCAACATCCGATGATACAAACATTAAGGAACAAAAATTTTGTATCTCATATTCTCTAGTAGAATTTTTAAATTTGTAGTACATATAATGAATCACATTTTAATAAATTCAATAGTTTAGTTTTCCTATTAAATGAAATATAAAATGTAATCTCACATTGCGTTGGAAAACATAAAATAAAAAACAAATTGAATCAAAATATTTTTAATATGTAAATTTCATAAAATATTCCTTTTTGTATCCTAGGGAATGAAAAAAAATTAATGCTGATCTTCAATACTCAGTATTGATTATATAAGTCGATGAAATAATGAGTAAATAAGGAATAATAAATATAGTATAACAAATGACAATAAATTTCATTTAATTAATAACTTGGTCATGAAAAGTGATATAGAATAAGTAAATTTTAGCATCCCCGACCTGATTAGCCTCCCGAATAGTAGTATCCAGTCAAGTTACACTAGCCTCCCAAATCACTCCCCATAAGCCAAAGGATTCTAACAATTATTAAGGGTGTAACTAACTAGTCAGTAAACAATACCCCTAGGGAAATTATATAATAAATGTCTATGAAATAATATATAAGATGCAGTGGAAATAAAGGCCTATCAAACTCATACATGACCCCCCATTGGTGGACGAAAAATAAAAAATATTCAAATAGTGGAAGAAATATTAAACATAATCAACCGAAAATAAACAAAAATTCTAGAATACCACTTGTAGAAACTAAAAAAGATCATGAATATAAATAGAGATCATACAAAAAATATCCTTAAGGGTCACAAATGGATGACCTCATTATAGTACATACTTACAAGAATCATTTTGAAACTAAAAGTAAAATAAAAGGAAAACATTACCTAGGCATGACCACAAGGTCCCATTCCAATATAACATTCCAAAAACATATTGAGGTATAGATCCTGATGCTATTATCTTACCTAAACACAATATCATAATGTCTACGCACACCCCAAAGGGCCACTATAGTGTGTGAGAATGTGTCTCAGATGAATACCACCCAATGTGAATAAAAAATAGAAGTTTTAATCTGTTCTATAAAAAAATATATTAAAAAAGTCATGAAATTTAAATAATACATGAAAAACATCCCTTGAGCTCAACAACCACAAAGAACATGTATCTTTGTTGGACACTGTTAGAACTAATGAAGAGGAGCAGATCATTTGTCCACGGCGCAAGGTATCTTCTAATGTAAAACAACACAGGTGATCCCCCAGGTTCCACCTTCATATATGAAACCTAACACCTTGTAACAACTAACACCATGTGTCTCAAAAAAACCACTCACATCCTTGAGGCATTTCCATGTAGAAAAATGTTTTCCCTCATAACCCTACTCAAATGAACTCATTAGATCAAACCCTAAAATATATTGGTACATGAATATCATTCCTAAAATAAATTTTACAATTGTCTCATTGAATTAAATCCCAAGGAATGATGACTTCCATCCTACCATAGTATTATAGGACCATGGACTCAATACGACTACCCTCACCAAACCAATCTATAGCCTCAATGATTTCAATTGATGGTATCCCACATTCCCAGTGTCTTTCTATGGAATGCACCCCAAAACAATTTCCCAATGAAGCACTACCATGGTGTCAACCCACATGAAGGGTCAAAACCACCTCATCACTGAGTTAACATGTGTCCATATGGATCTAATTTATGATTTGGACATCACAAGTGAGTGGAAATCAGAAAATTAGTACCAAAACCATGCCCAACTCACACCTCTTTCCCTTCTAATCATGTATCTCACGTCTGATTTTCATTAAATTAACATATCCTCGGACACACCCTCAACATGAAAACATCTATACCTCAAATGATGTCCATGATTCTAAACCAGTGAACACATAACACATATATATATGGGCCAATCCTAACCAGATGATCACATCTCCTCAATTTTAAATGGCTATCTCCATTCCAACCTCGATCTAAGCCCATCACAACCTCATAGGACTCTATAATATATCAAAACAATTTCATAAATATATATATATATATTACCCAATTCACAATGAAAAATAATTAAATATCATATTATTGGATTTCATAATATTAATAAACATTACAATTTAAATTAAACGAATTAACTAACTCAATTTCAAATAATGATCTAATTCAAATAAAAATTTAATAAAAAATTCATTAAAATTGAATTGAAAATGGGAAAAAATCCATTTGATATAATCAAATACCATTGTCGAAAATTATACTGTTTGAAAACCCCAAATTGTGCCTCAAATGAACAAAAATAGTATGGGAATTCGCAACTACATCCGATAAGTTCATACGGTCAATTTAATATCAAACAACAAGGTCTCTCTCATCTACCAAAAAGTACACTAAAATAATCACCACCAAAACCTCTATAAAAACAAAAACCATGGTTGAAACACATCCCTAGGACTAATAGTCATAGAAATATCCATTATTAGCCTCTAAATACTATATGGTTTGATAGAAATCCATGTTTCCATCAAACACCTTAAAAATAAGGTAAAATACATCAAACAGATTTAGTTCTCCCTGAGGTAACATAAGGGACAAAATATATAAGTTGATTTATTACTTATCAATATATTTAGAAGACACCTAAAGGGACTAAAAATGGAGCACTGATGGAGGAGGTAGACCAATTCAATATAGGGAGGAGAATTAGAGGTTTTCCTAATGTTGTTTCAAGCCCACAGGGTAAGAAAGTGGAAAAATAAGAGACAAATAGAAAAATAAGGGAGAAGAAAAAAATAATTTCACCACTTTAATAGGGCCACGTTGTTAGATCAGACAATTTTCCAAATTTTTCAATAACTATATGTTCTATTATGCATGGGTTTTTTCATATATAGTACTAACTATGATGCTTGGCACAGGATTTTCTTTTATGGTGTGAGAACTTTGTGGTATACCTATATAAAAACTACATAAGTAGCCACATGACCATGAGTCAAACACTACACAGATTTTCAGAATATGTGGTAGTTCAAAATAAGGGCATATAGTTAGCTGTAAAATGCCACACATTTTACCACAAACCATGCACATTGACCTGCAACTCTAAAATTCCTTCGGGCCTCCAATGCTCTTGAAACCCATTCAAAAAAACCAGAGGATTTGGATAAACCCATAAACATGGAAAAACATGATACAAGGTAGGGGAAACACTCAAAATTGAGTTTTAATTATTAAAAAAAATAAAAAAATCACACCCACTAATTCAATAAATTTAAAATGGGAGATAATTTTCAACGAATTCCAAAACCAATGAAGTTACAATCTTCCATTGTAATCATACCTCATCCCCAAGCTATCATACGAACCCCAAAAATGGTACCAAACAAACCAATACTTGTAAAAAGGGTCCATAATACCACAGTATCAAGGGAATAGGTAAAAAACATCACATAGGGAGGGGGATTACGCACATTAGGAGTGATTTTCCCTAGTCCATCCCAACCAAAAATCAAATCACATAATCGTCCTTTGGCGTATTCTCAGTCTCAATGTCCTCCCGTGGAACATCATCACTCTTGAACCTAATGAGATTCTACCATGTCACACTCAACACCCATCATAATATATCATCACATTGATTCATACCTCGTACTGATGTCACATGTTGCCTCAATGAGGTCCCACATCATAACATATGCTAAAAACAAACTCGGTGCCTCACAACACAATCATGAAGGTAACCGAAATTGTGTCTAGATTCCTCGAACATCATGTATCTACATCTACATTATGACTCGTTTCCAAAGCACCTTAATAATCCTACACCCAAATGTTTTAATTTATATAACATGGTGTCTCACACCTCATATATAAATATATCAAGCTTCTTATTTAGTGCCAACATACTAATCAACATTTTAATTTTCCATTATATATCCCTTTCACCTCATTCACCCCAAACAAACAAGGTTCAACATGCCATTCCATAAAAAAAGAAAATAAATGGCTATAACAATCATTCCAATGAATTACCTATGATTATTGTTAGCTCACCAAACTGCTCAGCCCCTGGCCTCAACATAACATGCATCTATCCTGAAGCGTGACTTCTTGATGCCTGATAATCCATTGGTGCTACACCAACCACGGGCTAATAACCCCACTATTATGTCCCACTATATCTACAAAAACCTCCATGATTAACTGAAAATTGACTACCCACACTTCGTTCCACTATATGACGGATGCCATAATCTTATATCTTCCCCTGTCTAAGAATACCAGCTTTGATAGAAGGATTCCTGCATATCCTCAGAAGATGTTTGACCTGCCCACATTCTTGACTCTCATTTGGAGACTACTCACACTGAGACCAAATCTATCTTGGCATCCCACATTCAATGATAACTTTCAAGGACCCATGATGAGGTGGTTTTATGGAATCATTTTCTTAACTACCATACTGGAACTAATCACTTCCTCGCTTCTTACCATATAACAAATCATGACTAAAATCCCTTGATGTAGCTTCTTAATTCTTGTATGACCTATTCATCTAGTTTCATTGGCTATGAGTGCATGGTTAATCACCTTTTGAAATGAGTCCAATATTAACTTATTTACCTATAAAATAATGGTGTGCCATAATCCTTTCATGATGCACCTCACCCCCACAGTTTAATCACTCACCTTTCTGGGTGTGAATTGAGACAATTCAGTGGACTTCATTTCATCATCCATGAAAGACATGTCACCCTACTTAAGGCTCATGATATCCCAAAATCATTTCTTCCTTAGGGTCACTAAGAAAAAGTTCTTGAAGAACCTATCCTCAAAATCCTCCAAGACCAATACCGATGTATAACTTCTTATACATTCACATCCCACCAGTGCATAGATAATACTCCGAGAATATAGGTTTTTAGTGTCACCCTCTACCATCGAGGAATCTCTTGATGATCAACTATCTTCTTCATGTACTCAATCTAGTTTCATTCATCCATGGACCAACCTCACACAGAAACAGTAGCTTGTTTTGGTAGTGGAACGCCTGACTCAGTCACTCAATTGATAGATATTTTCCAAATAATCTATGTTTCACATCCATACATGTCCCAAAATCTGTATATTAGGGATAATTGTTTAACTATACAAGATCCTAAACATGATCATGTCCCAGAGCCTATACCTGCTCTGCTTGGTCCTCAGGGGACTCAACCTTCTTATGCTCTTGAGGCACTCCAGCACCGCCAACCTAGTAGTACATTATATCTATTAAGGTGGAAACCAGATTAATACCATCAACCTGGTAGATACCCTAGATATGAAACCGTTATAACATTTAGACCGGGAAACTAGTAATTACTACCCTTAAAATCACCCATCACAACCATGTCACATGACATCATGACCTTATGCTCAATGGATCCAAGTATAAAATGTATACGCCGAGCCATTCATGGCCTAACTACCTATGTTGTCCCAATCTGATTACCTCGTATCCCAATATGGTGATAAATATCACCCCAAATCATACATGTCTTATCCTATAATATCATGGTCCAAATCACAAATATGAAAGTATTACAAATATATTTATACATTTATATCACATGACATATCACATTTACCATAACATTTGGTATCACATGAAATATATATTATAGGCTCACAGACACATACATCCTACCACAAGGCATATCACATTTTCAAAGTATTTCACAATAAATTTCCGTATACACTTTCATATATAAATTTTAAAAAATATAGTATGTTCATAAAAAACAAATACGAAATTATCCAACCACCCCATAACTTTCTAGGGAAAGGATGTATAATATCATTCCATGACATACCAGTCCAGGTTCACATATATTTACAAATTAAAATCACATTCCTTGAATACCAATCAAGTTAAAATCATATAAGCATTAAACTGAGAAAAAATTAAAATTCTCACCCATGTTAAAATTATATGTCCATCATACTCGGGGATGTATGCACCGAAGCATGATAAATAAATCAATTTCTAACAACATCTTAATCTCTAGGCTACCTTATCCAAAATATTATGGGCAAAATAAAAGGAAAATAAATCTCAATCACAATAGTATGCAAGCAAACCCAGCTACCAAATCCCAGTAAAGAATTGCAAACCCGACCAATTATCCAATGAAACAATGCTATCTGGCAAGGTCCCACTATCCTTAGGAAAGCCCCCTCACACACCAAGGGCTACAGACTAGTAGAGAGAGTGTAAATGGGAATGAGGGGAGACTATACCAATAATAAAAAGATATATTATAGATTCTAGAAATAATATATAACTTGTAGTAGAAATAACCACTCAACATAATAAAACCAAACCTACTAATGGTGGAAGATAAATAAAAACTTTACAAATTTAAGAAGCAATATTTAATAGAATAAATCGAATATAAAAAACCATATCATCATACCATGTGTTGAAACTAAAAATGATCATGCATATCAATATAGGTCATAAAGACATTATCCATAAGGGTTTCCAATGACCGATCTCAATAAAATACATTCATATACTAAACATGATAAAAATAAAAGGAAAACAAAAAAGGAAACCTCTAGCTAGGAACAAACTCAAGGTCCCATTCCAACATCCCATTCTAAACAACTATTGAGGTCTAACAACTGATGTACGTCTCTCACCTAAATGAAACATTATAATGTCTATATTCATCATGAAGGCTTGTATAGTGTGTCAAAACATTTCTCCAAATGAGTCATCCAATGATTGTATACCCAAAATATTTGATTAAGAGAATTTTTAATAAAATAAAGACAACAACTCAACAAATTTAAATTAATAAAGAATCATCTATGATGTACAATTGTCCCACTAATTGGTCACTATATTTAGCCAATTCCAAAACCACTGAAGAGAATAAGTTCCTTGATTGATGGAAAAATATACCCCATGATGTAAAACAGTCCAAGTGAACCCTCTTGTTACACCTCAATGTAATAAACCTGACACCTCATGCCTCCTGACACCCTGTGTCTCAAATAAATCCCCGATGTCCATAACTTATTCACAAAAATAAAAATATGATCCCTTGTACCCCAGATCAAAATCAGTCATCGAATTCACATGTGGCATTAAGAGGTACAAATATATATATCCTTAAATGAATTTTTCAATTGGATCATGGTATGATTTTTATAGGAAATATGATTTCCTTCCTCTCATAGTAATCCAGGGCTTTTTCCTTAATACAACAAGCCTCATCCCCAAACCGGTTGCCTCAAAACTATCAAACGAAGGCTCTTCACATTCCCCAAGGGTTTATATGGAACTAACCCCCAATCCATTTACCTATAAAACACTCTCAATGACCTTTACCCAAGAAAAAGGTCAAAACCACCTCATCACAAAGTCATCATTTGTGCACATGACCCCAATCGATGCTTTTTCCATCATGAGTGAGTGACGATCACCAAATTAGTACCTAACCCACATCCAACTTTCACCTCATTCCCCTAAAACCACATCTCTCAATTTTTACGTCTATTACATTAAAATATTCTAGGCCACACGATCAACATGAAGGCCTCACTACCTCATTTAATGCCAAAGAAACCTATCTAGTGATTAAATCCAAATTTTAAATTTGGGTCAAGCTCATCCAGAAAATCCCATCACCTCAATTTATATTGGGAATCTCTATTAAATCCTTGGGCCAAGATCATCATGACACCTTGGGTCTTATTTGTATATCCTAAAAATTTAATATATATATATATATATATATAACACAATTCACATACAAATTGAAATACAATTTAGTATGGTTTAATTATCAATTTCATTATCCATAAAAATTAAACATAAATGAATTGACTAAATAATTTTTAATTAAACATATATTATAATTAAATATTTAATAAACAATTCAATGAAATTGAATTGATCAAATAAAAAATTTCATTTGATATTAATAATTACTTAGACCAGAACACCAATAGAGGAACACCATCTATCCCAACCTCACAAGACCAATAATGGTTTGGGTATGTCAATCGACATCTCATAAGGAACTACAATCATTTAATATCAAATAAATGGTTCTTATTAATCATCACAATAGTGTTTTAAAATTGGTACGATTGATACAATAAAAAAATAATGGTGTGAACCACTTACATTGGACTCAAAAATAGTCATATTCAAAATTAGCCTCTAACTCTTTGAATATTTAGAGAAATTTGGGTTTCCGTCAAACTCCATGAAAACCATGGAAAAATGAATCAAAATGTTTTAGCACTCCCTATGGCGAGTGAAAAGGATGATGAAATGTTATGGTCAGTTAAAACATACCTCTAGGGTTATAACACCATCGATTAATGTAAAAACGTGTCACTGATGTAGGAGGAGAGAAATCTAATAGAGGGAGGTGAAATGTAGGGTTTCCTCCTATTGTGAACCACCCACGAGAGAAAGAGAAAAAAGATTATAAAAAAAGTAAATTTAGGATGGGGAAAAATATATTTTCACATTATTAATGGGTTTGCATGATTATCTTAAATGTTTTTTAAAAAATTGTCGCAAACGTGTGGGCTACAGTGCATGGTTACTACCCATATGTCACTACCCATGAGGATTGTGGCACAATTTTCTCAAACCATGCACAAACCATGTGGTCTGTGTATATAAAAACTATATAGGTGGACACATAGATATCAAAATCATTTTTATGGATTTTCAAACAATGTATTAGTTCAAAACAATCAATGAAGAAAACATTGAAGAGGATGCATGGTTTACCCCCAACCGTGCACCTTGACACAGAACTCCAAAATAGGTCTTTCGGTCTTCGATGCTCCCAAATAAGCTTCCAAACACTCAAGGATTCCAATAAACCAATAATCTCATCAAAAAAAAATATAAGTTCTTATCAACAATAATAATTTTGTTATGGTGTTGAAAAAATAAAAATCATTACCCACTAATTCAAAACAATTCAAAACAAGAGAAAATATTGACCCGACTAAAAAATTTGGGATGTTACGTAAATCAATATCAAATGATTCCATATAAAAAATAAAATTTTAATGAAAATTATAAATGTATACTATTCAAGATAATAACATTCATATTAATAATATATTTTATATTGAAGTAATTCATAATGTTAAAAATATGAAAAATACTATTGCGGCTATGTGATAATATAGTTTAAATATATGTAGGAATTTTGAAAATTAATATTTAATTAGTTTACCCCTCTAGTTTTTCTTATTATACATAAAACTTCATTAATATGATATGTAATTTTTAGTCTCACCCATCACATAATAATTTATATTCATTTTTCATATGAATAAAAAATAAATCATAATAAATATTACCCAAAAAGTGAATAACTTCCAATATTGTGAAAACTAGCAAATCAATTTTCAATAATATCTTAAAAAAACCTAACATAAACAATACATAAAACTTTTTGGATGGTATATATAGATTATACCTTTATTATGTATTAATATTTGAATATGTATTTTATAGCAATTGAAATACTTTAAAAATATCATAGAAATTTTTCTTACAAAAAATAACATTTTCAGTTTGAATCCCATAATCTAAAATCTAAAAATTTCTAAAATATTAAGAAAAAAAATTCACTGAAATTAATATATAAAATTATTAAATAAATCATTAAATCATTGAGTAGTCATTATGGGAAGAAATTTGTATCTTTCAATATATGTTAAAAAATTTCTTTCACACTTTTGAATGAAAAGTCAAAAAAACTCTGTTTGGAAAAGTATATATAGATATATTTAAAACAATTGTATTCAATAAAAATATGGGAAAGTTTTATTAATATATCATTAAATTAATATTAAAAAAATTATTTTATAAAATTATATAAAATATGGATTTGGACGAAATATATTCAAGAGTGAGTCGGAAAACAAAAGGCAGTTTTCCTTAAAAACCATATTTTTCTGTCTTGAGTGCTTATTGTTCATGAAATGAATATAAAATTTTAATTTATAATAATATTATAATTATAATAAAATATATATTTTTTTATTTTGAAATATTAAATTATTCCTCCAGCAGTGACATAAAATAAGTAATATTGAGTAATGATTAGATTGTGAAATAATCCCTTAACACTTTTCAGAAATTCTGAATCAAAATCCGGATGAAAATAAAAATTTAAAATAAAACATTAAATATAATTTTTTTCAATGAAAAAAATCTTAAATCATATCAATGTGTTAGTAGATAAAAATATAATAGGTATATAACATATGTCCAAAAGAATAGAGTTTGAGATGAGGAAGCCTTGCCTTAGGTTTGACCTCCTACACATGTGTTAAAAAATATTGTATAATAAATATATATTTATTATAAATATATTCCCAAACCATAATTATATATTACATATCATATATGGTTTACTGATTACCATTAACACATATTATATAATAATTATTTATTAAACTCAATGTTATTGCTGATGACTTCCTTTTTCATGTATGTATTGATTCATTAGTGTTGGTCTTTGTTATGTGATCATAGTTAAATATATTCCAAAATATTAGTAATGATATAAAAATTATATAAATACAATATATATTTATTTAAAATCAATCATAAATTATAGATATAGAAAACTGAACTTCACAGTTCATGGAGATGGTTGGTCGTACGTATGTATGAAAATTGTTTTCACTGTTTGAAATATAGAATGAATGAATGATATATAATTATCAACCATTATAGTATAATTATTATATTTTATTAATCATATATATTCATTAAGTCCATAATTACGACAATCAATTTAAATCATCAATGAAAAACAAATCACAACCCATTATAGAGTATGTAGTCAACACGTATGCATGAGCGACATTGCCTTTTTACAAAGGATTTGAAGGTAATAAGATATATCTGATATTGTAATTAAATACAAATATTTATTTCAAAAACAAATATATTCATTAATTCTATATCTAAAACTATCCATGTAATGTTGTGTTGAAAAATGATTTACACTGCAACATGGAGACAATAAGACATATGTATGTGTGAGCCATTTTTTCACTTTTTATTGGATTGAAAAGAGATAAAAAATTATTTTGACATAATAATAAACACATCATAGTATATTTATGGTCGTGAAAATATTATTTTATAAAAGTTAAAAATGATTTAAATCAATAGAAATAATTGAAAGATAATATGATTATGTGTCTTAATAATATCATAAAATATCAATTAGATGTGTTTTTCGTATGTTTCCACCTTAATCTCTTAGTTTTAATCCCCCATTAAAAATTTTCACTATTAGGGAAATGTTAATGATTCCTACTATTTTACGATGGAATAATGTTACCATAAAACCAAAAACATCAAGTAAATGGAACATTATTTATATTTTTACCCATTTATTTGTCATTTTGATTAAAATAAAATTTCTTTGATTTTAGAATTATTTATTAAAATATAATTATTTATACATTATCTCTAATGTCATTTTGAAAGTTTTATTTAATTTTAAATGATCTACATCAACAAAAGATTGAATTTAAAATATAATCCCATGAAAATCTAAAAAAAATATTATGTATCTATTAAATTCATAAAACATAAAAATTATTTCAATTTAATTACTTTTATAATTTTTTAAATCAGTTATATTTTTTATCTAATAATTGAAAAAAATATTGTGTCGACATTGTGTAAACATTTAAGGTAATTATTAAATCACAAGAAAATTTAAATAAATAAGAATTATAATATAATAATTTATATTTCCAAAAATATTATAACTAAATATAATTTGTAAATATATTTATCAAAATATATTGTAGATATTTAAAGTACAAAGATAGAATTTTTAGATTTATCTATTACTAAAGTATTATAATGGTGAAAATCAAATTATCTTTGTACCCATTATCCATATTTTCTATAATTTTATAGAACTGATAAAAATTAACTAATATAATAAAAAAAAATACCAGTTTTAGGGTCAATTTTTTCCCTTTTCATTTTATAATTTCCCTATATACCCTTACCATAAGGATAATTATTCACTCTAGTTAAAATTGATTTTGAATAAATATAAAAGGGGGAAAATATCGAAATGTGGACCTCTTAAATTTAAATATGGATTCTATTTTTCAATTTTCAATTTATTTAATTGGATAAAGGTAATTTAATATTATTATTTAATACACAATGATAAATATGTTTTCTGAAAAATGTATTTTAATATACAATTTTTTCCTAAATTAACAAAAACATTTATCCCAATGAACATTATTGGATTTATAAAAATATTATAAAACTATTTTGTGTATATATTGTTTTTTAAAAAATATAAATTTTTATATTTTGGAAAAAAAATATGAATTTTAATGAAAATTATTCTTTTTCACCAATCACTAAAAAATAATTATTTTCAGAACAACCCCAAAATTTCATTATATGTTATTTATAATAAATATATTTCAAAAATAATTTTAATTTTATATATTAAAATTAGTAAATCTATTATAAATTAGTTATTATTTACACACACAAAATGGAAAAAAATCCGTTATTTAGGAATTTCAATTTTTAAACTATAAAAATGATTTAAAAAAATTATGTTCTTATTTTTTATAAATAAATTCATTATATGAAAAATATATTAATATTTTCATATTGTGGTCATCCCAATAAATACCTTCAAATTAAACATATATGTCTCAATGGTAATATTAAAATAATAATATTTTTTTGTTCGTTTATACTCGATGTAGAGTATTGTATAAACATTCAAACATAAATTTCGTTGAAAATATCAATTTTTTATGTTCAACCACCACCCATCAATAATCTATGTCCATAAAATTTAAACATTTTCTTTTTTTGAAATTTGTAAATTCATTTTGGGAAAACCCATATCCTAAAAATATTTCATAAAATATCATTTAAAAAGAGGGAAATAGTTATTTAGAGGTCATATTAAATGACACAAAACTAGGTTTCCAAATAGATGAACATTAGTAGGTTGTTAAACTATCGGCATTTAGAACAAAACTAATGCATGCGGACTAATATATAGTGATATATAACCTATTATATAGATATTTTATGGTAACAAAACCATAAATTGGTGATGGGTGAAAAGAAGATCAATTTAGAAGAAATTACTATAGTCAGATTATATTATTATTCCTTGATCATTTTACTAATTGTTGTAGAATTTAATTACTATATAGTCAAATAAAAAATATAAATGTACTTTCTATAAAAGTATAATTTCATACATTTACAATTTAAACAATAATCTCATATTTTCTTAAATTGATGACTATTTAAGATGATTTTTTTTCCTAAATCCCTAAAATTAAATTCTAATATATCATAAGTTACATAAAATAATTGAATATAATTCAATTTATATCTAAATATTTACAAAAACCAAAATGGTTATCATATTTTATCCAATATAATTCATTAATCTCTAATAACTCAACAACATCACACAAAGTTCAACATAATTTATTTTAAAATTATTTGTCGATATATCGCTTCAAAAATAAATCTCTAAATAATAAAAATAAAAAATTTATTCAAATGGTCATTATGTTTCTAAAACCAGCTTATCATTAATCCCCTAATGATCATAATATAACACTTAATTTCACATAAATAATATTTGAACTTGTTGATCATTATAAAATGTCAATGAAAATATAACTAATTCAAAATATATACTATATTCTTATTAATTATATAAAAAATTAAATTTTATAATAAACATGATGAATCCAAGATCTCAATAAACTCAATAAACTCAATCATATATTTAATTTTAATAATATAAATAGTCATTTTAAAGGTTTCAAATACTATTTTATTTACTTAATTAATATAAATAATAATTTTATCCCATCCAAAATTTTTTACTTCATCACAAGGATCATATTAAGTGTTATGTTTCACACAATCAATTGTTAAAAATAAATATTTTCCATACATTTAAATCTATTTTCTAGGTCATCATTACCACTAAACACATGATTTGAAATAAATAAAAATAATAATTTAGAATAAATAATATATGTTTCATCATTATTATAACTTAAAAAGCATTGATATAACACATATAAAATATAATTTGAAATTCCCAATTTATAAACACTTCATTACATTCACATCAATAATTGTAAAATAATATGTTATTTAATGGCATGGGGGTTGTGAATCTGGATTAAAATATTGACACAACTACATCCCATGACACTGACACATAATGCATTAATATCCTTAAAAATATGTTGAACTATGTCATTTATTTCCAAAAACAAATCTCCTCCCTTTCCCTTTAAACAATCATCATGGTATATCTTTTTAAATTTATAACATGAAGAATATTTTTCCTAAATTCATCCATGGTGTCTACTATATAAGGTCTTAGAAAAAACTTTCATTATCATATTTTGGGAGTAAAACATTTTACTAAGGTGAAAAAATATTATAATATACCATGATAACTCATTAGAAATAATCACAATATCTTTCACCCCATTCATCACACCATTTTGTATTGTAAAATCACCACATTTTCTGTAACATTAAACATTAAATTGTTTCCTTTTTTCTATCCACTAACTAAAATAAAAAAATTATTAGAAACAAAAATAATATTAGGGAATAATGAATTATCATTTATACAATTTCTAATTCATTACAACATATTTTTAATTAATGATAGATTATGTTTATCTGAAGATATCGTGAGTTATAATTTACTCAAATCTGTCATACTGATTCATAAATAAACATTAAATTAACCCATGAATATCACTTATGGGTGCCGAAAAGTTTAATTTTAATAAAAAACTCACCTTACAGCATAATTTTGGATGATATATATTTCGCCAACTCTTTTTTGGTTATTACCCCCAGATGCATCTCTACTAAAGAAAACCCCACATGAAATATCAAAGAAGGGATTGGTTTATAGGAAAACCATATAATATATACCTTAAAAAACATTATGATATTAACATATAATCATATAAATCCTTAAAATATTGAATAGGTTTACTGTTAGTAATATATGTTTTCCATAATATAGTTCATAAGGTGCTTATTGAATATTATCAAATACCAATTGTAATGAGCCCCACTCCAATTGCCCAGATTCGTCAGTTAATCTACTAAATTTTAAATGCATAAAATTATTTATATCCTATAATAAAAAAATATTTTATTTTTATTTGAAAAATTAATAAAAAAATACAATCTCACATTATATTATAAAAATAAAATACAAAACATAATGAAAGTAAATGTTATATATTTTTAAACTCATTCAAGGACTGGTTCTTCATTTCATAGGAAAAGGTAAAAAAATAATCATGAAGATATATGATTAATAAGGATTTTTTATATTGGAATACGTCAATATTAAATAATTAATAATAAACATAGAAAAGAAAATAACAATATATACATTCCATTTAATTAGTTACATGAAAATGCATAATGATATGGAATAATTAAGTGAATATCAAATGATTTCAAAAAACTAATCATAGAAGTTGTAATCATATCAAAGGATATTATTCAAGGTATTCTATTTTATATTAATTAATTATTTTAGAAGGAACAAATGAACAATTCTTAATATATGAATTTTACCATTGAGGCTTTATTTCATTGAATTTTAATCATTTGGTATGAATACACCAAAAAACCATTTATAAATTCCACCCTACAAGTTTGTCTCATAAGACTAAAAAATCAATATCCCACTAAATATTGAGACATGGTTATCACTTAATATGTCTAATGTATTCATCATATAAATAAAAAATACAACAAATTCAATAATTGTTTATATTGGAAGAACTAGCATAGAAATTTCAATAGTTTCCCAAAAAAATATTTAAATAAACTATTCATGACAAAATAATAAACGATATATTTATAGTATATCTACATTTTAAAAAAAAATTCAACCAAGGATGTTGGAATAGATTAAAATAATATTAAATCATCACTCAAAATGTTTTTAAAGGAAATACAAATTTTAACATTGTAATCAATTATTTGAAATCTAAAAATTTCCCACATATTATGTAAAATATTTATTTGAAAAAAACAGTTAAAATTTTAAATTATTATTAAAAACATTGAGTGGTAATGAAATTGGGTATTATGAATCATGTAATATAGTTGAAGAAAATATTATAATCACTTCTTTAAAAGAAAAGTAAAAAATCACAGCATTCAAAATATTAAATATTTATTCATTTTAAAGCATTTTTAAATTAAAAAACAAGTAAAAATAAATAAAAAATATTTTTGGAATGGTGAAAATAATATTAATAAGTTTTAATGAAAATATAGATATTCATATAAAATTATCATGATTGGGAAGAAGCAAAATAATTTTATTTTCCTTAAAAATAATTTTTTTGAATATTGAGTGAAAAAATAGTGTAAAATGAATATAAAACATGTAATGTAAAATATATAAAATGAGTATAACTTAATATAATCGGTTTAAGGAAAAAAACAATTCACTATAGATATTTTAGCATAAACAATCCCCAAATAGAATGATATTGTTAAATAAACCCTTACCATTTTGGTAACATACAAATCAAAAAACATATGAAATAAATAAAATAAAGTGGAAAATTTAATACAATTAATGTAAAAATATGTTTAATATGAAATATAAATGTTTTAATAGATAAACCTCATAAAATAAGCTATGTGTATAACAAAACATATATTCCAAATAATAGAATTTGAGATGAAGAACCGTTACCTTGTGTCTTACATTCTTCATATTTGTTCGAGCCTCATGTATAATAAATAATTATTTATTATAAATATATTATATATCAATAATAAAATATATCATACCATAGATTAATAAATTATAACATTTTATAACCCATTTTTTTATAACTCTTCATTAAAATAATTGTTACATGTTATAATAACTTTTTTTTTCTGGTTGTTATGGTTCAGTTGTTTTGGTCCTTCATCATTGATAATGGTTTACTAATTTATAAAATTTCAATATTTATATAAATATCATATAAGCTAATTATATATTTATTTATATTTATTATAAAATATATATTTAAAAAAAATGAATTACACCATTTTTGGATATAGTAATCCACATGTACACATGAACATTATCTTCACTTTTCAAATGACGAAACGAAATAAATTTAAATAATAATTTGTATTTATAAAATGAATTAATATAATATATATCATATATATTCCTTAAAAATATTTTTTAGTATTCATTTATACATTAAATGAAAAACAAAAAATATTACTTTGGGGAGGTGGAAATCCACATGCACGAACGAGAAACATTGTCATTTTTATCAGATTAGAAGGTATAAATGTAGAAGTGAAACTAATATTATAAACTAAAATATTTTTCATAAATAAAATATATATTAATTATTTTCATAATTATTACCATAAATTTATTGTGGAAATGAAAACAAATTCCACCATTATGTTAATTCAACAATCTATACATAAGAAAAAAAATGATGTTTGCACTTTTTATAGGAGGGAAAATAAATGTATTTTTTCGCCTAATAACAATAAAATATATGTATATTTATGGTTATGAATTCATTATTTTTTTTTGGTTATAATAAATTTTAATGGTGTGGATGATGAATGAAATATGAAATATTCGGTAAATATGATTATCTGACCATTAGAAGAGATCATTTAGATATTCTATAATGGGAACATAGGTGGGTATTTTATAAGGTAATAAATTAATATAACTTCTGTAAGGGTGTTTATTGGTGAATTAGGTATGGATTTTCCAAGATCTGTTTCTAAATGTGGTGGAATTAAAATAGAGGAGAAACTTTGTCATTGTGTTGGGTGGCACATTATTGGACACTCTTAAATAATTAAAATAATATAAATTTAATATAATTTAAAAAATGGAAAAAATGATATAATTTTAATATTATATGTGTATAAGTCTACCAAATCTCATAAAATAATATTTCTACATTTCTTGATTATATTTTCTTCAATACCTATTTGTGTTAATCACTTATTAACCATTTTTATAATTAACATAATGTTAATGATTTATAAAATATATGGGTTAATTAGGTTAGAATAAAAGGTAAAAACCATAAATAGCCATTAGTTGATTTTTTCAACTAAATCCAATTATTTTTCCAAAAGATATTATTTTTCTGCTGAAAATATTATCTATAATTTTAAATAATTTAATAAAATTTTATTTATTATAAAATAAAATTATTTTCAATTTTAACACTATTAATTTAATTTCAAATTAACTACTCAAGAAAAAGTGGTAATTAAGATTTAATAATTTCACACATCGGTAATATATCATATGTTTTTAAAATATTCATGGAAAAAATACTTCTAATTTGTATTAATTTTCATATTCTGAAATAATTTTTTTATATTAATTGAATGAATATCATGTCGATGTTGCATAATAATTTAAGCTAGTTATTCAATAACAATAATTTAAAATAAATTAAACTGAAATAAAAATTAATTCATATTTCAAATAAACCTTTATAATGAAACAGATGTTATATTTATCCTTATAATAAAACAATCTTGATATTAATAGGACGAAAGTGACAAATTTTATATTTTTCATTTAAATAAATATTATAAATTTTAAAATAAACAGAAAATGGCACCATATTGCAAAATTTTATAAATTTTTTTGAAAATTGTCTAAACACACACATAAAACAAGATAAAGTTAGGTTTTAGGGTAATTCATTTTTCAGTAATATTATTTTTATCAATAATTACATGATTTACACTAACAACGGTGACAATTATTTACTATAATTACTATTAATAATTAAAAAGGGGGAATATTTAACAATTTTCAGAATCAAGATTAGAAATATGGAATCTATTTTTCATGATTCAATTTCTGTATGTCTTTGAAATTAATTTATGATAAAAATGAAAAATGAAAAAATATTGTTTTTCATAAAAATATCTTTTTATGTATAAAAATTTTGTAATAAAAATTTAGATAATAAAATTTATTACAAAAAATAATTGGATTATGAATAATGTAATAAAACATATTACATATTTAAACTATTCTATTAACAAAATAATCTTTTGAAATTGTATAAACAAGAATAAATTTTTCAATGAAAATGATTATTGTTAACTATTCAATAGAAAACCAATCATTTCAGAAAAATCCCAAATTATCAACCTTAGTTAATTTTTAATATGATGATTTCTAAAATGATCTTCATTTTGTGGAATTTAATTTATATAAGTGGAATAAATTAACTATTATTCTCAATGGGAAAAATAAATTAAAACAATTTTTATGAAAATGTCTATTTTAAATATAAAATGATTTTAATGAAAATTAATTAAGTATTTATTATTAATACCTTAATTTTATAAAACAATTATATATATTTTATTTATGAATATAAATTTATTAATAACCTCCAATTAATGTATATGTTATAGCATTCATATTTGTGTAAGAAAATTGTGTGGTTCGTTTAAGCTATAAGTTGTGAGTTGTATATGCTATAAAACATAGTGTTCTTTTAATATGTAGGTATGATACATGGAGAGTGACAAACACAAATTCATTGGTATATATCACCACCAACAGTGTCCTATACTATATTAACTACCCTATAATAGAGACTAATAAAAAAATTATATACCTCTTAGACTATAGAGGCCACCACCCACAACGAGTGGACTAAACAACCTCATAGGGAATTCCCTATGTCCACATGACCCAAATGGCCTATCATCCCCCATGGTGAGTATATTTAAACAAAATTCAAGGATATACCATTAGTAAAACTATGATTCCACCACTATAATATACAAAATGATCTTCATCACCAGCTAGCCACAAAAACATCACATCTAAAAAAACACAATAATTAATTTTCATATTCATACCCATCAAACTCTAAAATCTTATAGCCAATCCATATTATTAAAAACCCACCATTTAAAATATGATACTAAAAACTAGTATCTTCAAGGAACAATATATGACCCATGATGTTTCTTTCTCAGTCTCACCAAGGAAATCCTACCAATTCTTGTTTATTTCAAATCACATAACTCATGTATAACATAAGATACTATAGAAATAACATACCTATAATACAAAGGACTCCACTCATTAAGAACCACCATCTATTTCAGGTTAAAGCATTATATTCAGAATTTTTTTTAAAATCACTATAATTAGGGGTTTTCAATGAATGAAAAAAATAATTTATATTAATTTTATAAAGATGGGTAATTATAGAATTATCCTTAGATACACCCTACATAAAATATCATAATATACTTATATTATTCAGATAGAATCATACTTAGATAATAAAGGAATAATGAAAAAACTTCCCTATGATTTTTTCAGATTGAGAACTCAAAAATACCCTTTTATAAAGTTTTAAAAACATAAAATAGGCAATTTATATATTTTGACAAATCAAGAAAAATATCATCATAGTGAAAACATGACAAACACGATGATCTTAACTCACAGATAATTCACCCTTACTAAAAAAATAAGACATATTAAGACAAATTTTCTATTATATTTTTTCACATTACCTAATATTTACTCTTACTCATAGAGGGTGACTCCAAACTTAATATTAATCATTTTTACATTAAAAAATATATAACTATAATCATAGATAGAGATTTTAATATTCCCCTTAGTAACTCATCCTTTACAACAAAATATTCTCTATATATTTTGAAAATTTACTCTTACAGTTTTGGAAAAGATACTATTACTCATTTCCCTTACAAAATATTTTATCTTAATCATAAATGATAGATATTAAATATTTAAATATAAAACCTTTCCACCAAAAAATGTAATATTTAAACACAATAACAATAAAATTATCTTTAGGTTTTTACCTGTTCAAAATTTCAAGAATTTAACAACTAGTTCTACCCCTCAATAATAAGAAATTCATTGTAGCAATTTCATACTTGTTATAAACCTTAAATATCAGTATATTCATAATTGAAACCCATGAAACTATATTATATTGAAAATTAATCCCCAAACCATAAGCCAAACCCAAAGGATCAATCCCAATCCATTATTGACACCCCTCAAACATCTACATGGTCCAAAGTCACTTGGCCAATCCAATACCCGGAACGAATCACAATTTAAAATACTTGACACCATATTATTTGAAATAATCTAACAATGTTATGTAACTATTTAATTAATATATTAAACTATTTTGAATTATATCTTATTATATATTAATTTTTGATAAAAAATAAGGATGATTTATTTAATGATAAAGATAATCATTGAAATACATTTCAGTCATAGTATGATAGATAATATCAAGAAAATTTGTTTCAACTATAAAGAAATCATATGATATCACACAATAGTATAATATAAAAGGGTGAGGTAGGGTCATGAAATCAAATTTCATGATTTAAATGATACTTATTTTATTTCAAAAGATATTCCCCATAAGGATTCATAACATGGTCTTCATATAAATCATAATCTATGACTAGTTATATCAGACCATACAATTTGAATTATATATATATGTAGAGTTAATTTTAATAATGAATCCTTAAATATACCATGTCAAAAAAACATGAATGGTATAATTTAAAATTAACTTTTTGTAATATGAAATTTGATAACATGTGGATTAATATTAGAAAATAATTTTCATAAATTCCCAAACACATTTGGAAGCTATCATCAATTTCACCAACTGTCACATAATTTGAAATACCATGTAATGTCCTAACCATGTAACATTTTAATTAACTACAAAATACTTTTAGAGTTGATTTATTTCTCAACATCTTTCCTCATTTAGTTATCCTTGATGCTTTACCGATTGGCCTGTATAGCATTAAAAAATTTTGAATTTATAGAAAAATAAATCTAAGAAAAATAGTTGCCTCAAGAAAAAATAAATGATACCTATGTTACAATGGGATCTTAAATCTTCTCTCCCTATCTCTTATATCTCTATACCGACATCCAATATTCATTTTACATGATAACATGCACTCTAATATGTTCTCTTTTTTTGAATGCATTGGGTGACTATAGGACATGAATTATATAAATATCATATAGCCAACCAATTCATTAAAGAATATATGAATATATATTGACCATGAGGATAAATAAATTACTTTTTATTCACTTTTTTGGATGTGAAAATAATATACCAAACATCCAAATAGATAATCACATGTTATGAACTATTTATGCGTGAATAAAAACATATCAGTCTATATAAATCAATATCCCAAATGTCATACTCATTATATACGAAGAGAAATCCCATTATAGTTTATCTCTAGCCGTTGAGATGATCAGTAACATACCTGATTACGCTTTAATAATTTAAAACTATTGGATTTAATAAGAAAGGTTTAAATTTGGTATAGTTCTAAAACTAGTTCTCTCACCAACAATATGTGTAATGGATTCTATAAATCATCTTATAACCCCTTTAATATCGAAAATAAAGTGTATGCCACTCCATGTGTTATAAAAAAATTTTTATCTAGAAAAATAATTTCTTAGGCCTCATTTATTTTTTTGTTATAAAAAATATACTTATAATAGTCGTAATGTTTCATTATAATATATAATAGTGGATGAAAATAATTGGTAGGGGATAACTCAAAATTATACATTAAAATGTCAATTATAACTACATTTCACAAAATGTGAATAATTATTAACATATATGAATCCAAAATGAATGAATGATAGGTTATTTATATCAATTTAAAAAAACATTATATTTATAACAATTTTGTTAAGAATACTTTACAAAACTCTAAGAAAGAACATGTTTGTCATATATAATATTATATACTTTCCAAATCAAGCACTTTCATTCTTAACTATCATTTTTTTGTTAAATAATTTCATTTATATGTACTCTAAACCATACCTATTTGTCTTTAAATAATAAAACCCTCCATTTAAAACCATTTGTGAGTATCATATAAAAAGAATCTATTTTTGGATAATGGTGGGATTTACGAATCATATTCATAATATTCAACCACTTGAATATATTCTAAATCCATTAATTCAGAACTTGAAATGTTATGATGTCAATAAACAATGTTTAAAAATTATATTCAGTTAAATTTATAACATTACCATTCATCGATATCATCCCATAAAACATTTCATTTGAGATATTAAAGTAGTTAATGTAATAATATACATTATTATTTACCAGCACATATTAACCTACGTACTAAATAAAATAACAGTCACATAGTTAAAAAAATATAAATTTTCTTAATTTCTATTTTCCCTTATTCTCTAAAATTAATTCATATGTTAATTAGAATGAAAATTTTATTTTAAAATGAATAATAATTTAAAAATTTTGAACATAAATTTCTTACTATATATAAATATATGTTTTTACTTTTATATTTACCATTTCATATCCTAAACTCATTATGATATTATAGAGAAATAAAATTAATTTGACCAAATTATAATCCTTTAGTTATTAACTAATAACTTTTATAGGACCAATTACACTCCCACTGAACTCTTAGACCCTATATTATTTTAAAGAGATCAAATTGTGTTTAAAAACACTTTTGTGATTATAACATAATGGTAATATCCATTTAATAACAATATTTATTATATAATCTATTGTTCACATATTATATATATTAATCTATGATTCTTGATCGTTATCCTCTAAATGGAAGAATATATTTAAAAGTACCAATGATAAGTGGTGGAAACATCTGAAATTTTATTTTAACAGCCATATGGATAACACTCTATTATCCTTGACTAAGATTGTTTATCCTCATCTCTTTTTTGAAGAATGTAATAGTAAATGGTGAACAAAAACTAAATGTTTTTTATTTCCAGATATTATTCATAATTTTTTTATTAAACAAATTCTATAATCAAATAAGTAAAATTTGATAAATATTCAAATCCTTTAATGTGATCCACAAGATCTTTTTTTATTTATATTTTGACCCATGATTTATCAACTATTTGATTCATCAAATTAATGAAAAATACAATATATATTTATTAATCCATCAATTATTAATTATTTTATATTTAAAAAACAAGGGAAAAAGATATTTGGTACCATATAAACTTAAATACTATAAAAATTATTTATATTAAACCAATATAATATATTAATATTCCATAGTGTTTCCAAAATTTCTCTATGTATTTAAAACAATTTTTTCCTATGAAATCAATATGACTCCAACTTGATAACAACTTTTTTTTCAACGTATTTGATTTTATAATTATATAATCATTTTTGGACTCTCTTACCATGTTTTCTTCTTCTAGTTTGATCTTTTAACCACATACAATAACTATATAACACAAAAACATGAAATCACATGTCTATGTCATATGTTCTAAATTATTAAGAATATTGGATAAATTTTTAAGGAACCCATTCATATTGTCAATTATTTTTATAAATAATAAAATTATAAATTCCTTATACATAAAAATATTTTTATGAAACAATTAGTTCGTCTGTATCATTAATATACTCAATAACATTGAGAGTATTAGTGTAGTATAAAATTAATTTGATCAATTTCTCACCTAATTCCCATGAAACCTTAAGTGAATTGTTTTACTCTTTTCGTAAGAATATGGATTCACATGTTAAGGAATTTACACACTTGTTTACTGATGAATTAATTTTTCTAGCATAAAATATTTCTATAACATAAAAACATTTTTTATGTCATTGGTCTTAGGAATTGCATACATTAAGCTTCTTATTTTTAAGGATTAATCTCAAAGATATTTTCCGTAGTGATGATGACATTGTTATCTATAAAATAATATTTTATCATATGAGTTTCATTAATCATTAAAATATAAATAGGAAATTTTATAAATGGTATCCTACTAAAATTATTCCACTCTTTGGAATTCATACTATCTTTTTGTGGTCTAAGATCCATAATTAACTATATGATGAGTCCTATTTGGATTTATCCTCAAACCATCACTATTTTTGCACGCCATCAACCTATGTACAACATAGATGAGTATTGGTTATTTCATAAAAAACTCATTAACTAATACTGTAATGGCTCGACCCCCCCTAGCCCATTACTTTGCCAAAAGTGATGCTCTACCATGTAACCATGACGGTGACACCATGAGGGTGAGACCGTGACAGTGACACCGTGATGGTGGAACTGTGACGGTGGCACCGTGAGGGTGACACCATGAAGGTGACACCGTGATGATGGAACCATGAAGGTGGAACCGTGAGGGTGACACTGTGACAGTGACACCGTGAGGGTGACACCGTGAGGGTGACACCGTGACGGTGGCACCATGTCCCCTCGCCGAGTACCTGACTTTTCCGCTCCCACAACGTAAGTTTTGACATAAATTAATTCTTTTACTCCTTTTAAAACCACTTAAAGCCTGTAATTAATTCTTGAAAATCCTGAGAAACCTCCCCGATGGGGGATATTATATAACACCTTAATATCATCATGTGTGACTGCCCAACCGCGTGGTCAATCCACGAACCCCACTCACGCGGTTTCGTATTCTTATCTCAACCATCTGTGGCCCTTATAAACTAAAGGGTTAGGCATGGTGTCTTCTTTCTTTGATCACGAATTTTTCACGAACAGCTTTTGGTGCATCGAGCAAGCCACATTGTTATCCGTAATGCTCCGTGCCCGGCCTAAGCGTTGATCGTCTATCAACAAGTAGGGAATTTTCTCCTTCGTCTCTCTCTTTTGTGTATCATGTGGTGTGGGCGTGATTTTGACTCCATGGAATTGGATAATCCATACCTAATAAAGATAATGAACAGATTCTATAAAGAAAGAAGTGGGGGCTGTGATCGTTGATTTTGTTTTATTTTATGATCATCTTTCTGAGTTATGCTGGATTACACCTTCTGAAAATTCGAGGTCATTGGTGGTCATTGTTTGTGCACTAATGAACCCCTCATGATTTTTTAAATGGCTTGTTTTGTAATTATAAACTCTTGATGTGAATAGTAAAATGGTTAATCATGTATACCTGACTGAATAAATTGAAAGCACCAGGATCAACCCTTCTGTGATAACTCCCAGTTAAAACACACGGAATTTGAAATCATGGAGTGTGTTAAATCATATAAATCTGAAAATACATGTGTGGACCTGCTTTGTGTCGGTTTTAGTGGTTTGGTTGTTTCCTTTTTTGGGATGATTGCTGGAGATGTGGGAGGGGATGGTATCTCATGTTTTTATACTCTCAGTGGTTGTGAAATTGGGGATGGGATCCCCTATTGTTATGGATTCAGTGATTGTGAGTTTGGAGACCAGGTGGTTACCTTGTTTATATCACAAATTGGGGTTGGATCCTTTGTTGATGAAAAACCTTTTCAAGGGAGGGGACATGGGGCAGTGTCTCGAGGTTGCCTGGTTCCAGTACTTCAAGGTTTCTCACTTCATTTGTTGTTGTGACTTTACAAGAGAACCAGGTGTGGATGCTTAGTTGACGTTTGGCTGGTTTCTTTTTCTTGGTTATTCTTATGGTTTAGTTGCCCAGTAGTGCATAAACTTATTTGAACATTATTACTGAACATGAAAACAAGAATGGGACAAATGGGTTTGGTTGGCGAGATTCGTGACTCAGACTTGGGTGTTGGTTGTTTCCTTTAGGCTGGCTGAAGAAAAACCTAAACATTTGGTGAGTGCTTGTTACCAATACTTATATACCTGTAGTTTTGTGTTTTTTATTCACGCCCCACCCATGTTGAGCACTTAGTGCTGAACACCTCCATTTCATTGGGGAGGGTTTTTTTCCCAGCACTATTATTAGTGGCAGGTTATTAGCCCCTTTTCTTCTCCCTTTCCCGGATAGCCCAAGTATCTTCGGGTAGGCTTTGATGGCCTGAGGTCCATTATTATCCCAAGAACCCTCGGGCGGGGTACTGTGGTGGTTGGCCAGGTGTGTGCGGCAGGTGGTTTACCAAGTGTATTCGTGATGAGACCTAGTTGTCTTCAGGTGTGGCCGTGGATTTTCTAGCCTAGGTGTCTTTAGGCGTGGTGGTGGTTGTTCCGGCCTAGGTGTTTGCAGGCATGGTTACATGTGATAGTTTTGGGCCAGGTGTTTGCGGGCGGGATTTGGTAGTGGGACTGCGTGTGGTTGTGGACCAGGTGTGTGCGAGCGGGTATGGCAGTGGGACTGCGGTGAGAATGGTGGGATTGGTCCGATGCGTAAGATGTCTCAATAACCAGTGGGAAAGTGGCGCGGGGTACCCAAACATCGATGTGCTCTGATTATATATATTACTTGACTTGCGTTATTTGGGAAGTGTGCCTTGGTGAGTCTGGGGTGGATAATTTACCTTGATAGGTGTTTGGTTTACTCCTTTTCTCATGGGACATTAGTACGTTCCCCCACTTGTGCACGAGAGTATTTGGTTTTCCCTCCTAAGTGTACTTTTATGATCACCCAACGTATATAAAACTGCTTTTAGGTTTCCAGGAGGACTTCGGGGATCGTGCAAGACCATACTAGCTCGGACCATTGGGGAATCTGCAGTTGCAGCTTTTCTTCTTTGGTACTTACCTTTGTAGTCACCTTTTGTACATTGTGGCTTTTACTTTTGGAACATGCATGTGGGAATGGTTTACTTTTTGCTTTACTTTTCTTTTACCTTGGTGTTGTTGAGTTCCATCATCTTGTCTCCTAATCCTATAAAACAAAAGGGGTAGTGCCATCCATTTGTGAGAAATTTCTATACCCTTGGTGCTAGTCGCCACTCCGGGACCTATTAAAGGGGGGGGGGGGGGGGTCTTGGGGGTCATTATCTCTCCTTCAACATAAAGAAGGAAGGGCCTGGAAATCTGCTGACCCTTCCGTCCTTTTGGTGAAGGCAGGTCACGAAAGAATGGTATTAGAGGTGATGATCGAGGGATAGGATGGAGTCTGGAGTTAGGAACAGTGAAGAATGCATGGGATGGTAGGGAAATAGTGTTGGGTGACCTCGGTGCGTCAATTAGGCCAGGAAAGACCGGCTAGGACATGATATTTTAGGGCCCCCCATGATCTGATGCAAGAACTATGGACCTACCTAATGACGAAGTGATGCCGCACTGATTGCAGGGTAGATGCCCTAGGAAAGGTACATGCATCATAAGGACTTGTGTTCTTGTGTTTCTAGGGTGTTTTGGGAATTAAGAATAAACGAAAAGTTTAATAAGTTTTAAATACAATAATCTGCACTATTTGGGCTTAGGCATTCCTTGTTTACCTTGCAGCTATGGAACCTGGAAGGCTACCGTGTGTCATAGAGATGATCGAGGCCCCACAGACTACATTGGCCGATCGGCAGAGAGCTGACTGAGAAGAGGAGGGCGAGCAGTGGAAGAGGACTCTCTGGGCCTTCTAGCGAAAGACCCTCGAGAAGTATGAGGGCATCACCTCTGACATGAAAACGGAAGCCTGGCTAGAAGAGCTAGTTATAGCTTTCGACCTAATTCGGGCCCTGACCGAGTACTGGGTTCCTCTGGCCATCAACCAGATGCGGGGAGCGGCACGTCAGTGGTGGACGCTTTACATGGGGGAGAGGAGAGAGGCTGAGGTGGCTTGGGCATATTTTGAGAGGGGGTTCTGGGCGGAATTCCTCTCCTCGACGATGATGGTGGAAAATAGACAGGAGTTACTCTCCCTCCAACAGGGGAGTATGTCCGTGAGGGAGCTAGGGATCAAGTTCTAGGACCTCCAAAGTTTTGATCCATACCACTTTCCCGTTGAGGAGTCTCGGGCAAGACGTTTGGAGGAGGTGCTCCGACCCTCCCTCTAGTATGTTGTTACCCCCTTTACCATGCTGACATACTTAGAGGTCCAGAAGATGGCCGAAGTGGTGGAGAGAATGCACGCTCTAGGAGGTGTGTCCCAAGAGGGGATCTCGCTGGGACCATCTTTGGGGAAGGCTGTCAACACCAGGCCTCCAGCATCAGGACCCTCCAGGTTCCGACCGGCAGGGAGCAGGACACAACCGTTTTAGTTTCGATCCCATGGTCTTTGCCCCTTTTCCTCAGGCCCAGGGCTGTGGTGCTTCGTCTGTGGGAGCCCTGGACATCTCCAGAGTCAGTGGACGGACCGGGTACAGTACGATGGCGGTGGACATCCCCAGCGCCCGCCCCAGCAGCAGCTTCCAGCCAGGCCTTTCCAGCAGCAGCAGAAGAAGGGACAGCGAGCTCCCTCTCCTCTGAGGGAAGACGTAGGAGGAGGAGACTGACCTCAGGGCGCTCCTTAGGGACCTCGACCAGGGCGTGGTCGGGGAGGTAGCCGACAACCAAGGGGCAGAGGAGCTAGGCGTAGACAGCTACACACCGCGGAGGTAGCAGTTTCAGTAGGGCCGGAGATTTTTCGAGGTACGATCAGTTTGTTTAGTGCTCTTGCTTATGACTTGTTCGACACCGGAGCTTTACACTCTTTTGTTTCACTCGGTCTAGCCCGTGCCTTGGGTATAGATTCCAAGAGACTTCCAGTGCCCCTGGTGTTGAGCACACCAGTCGAAGGTCAGCCCAACTTGTTGTTTGTTTGTCGAAGATGTAAACTGATGAGAGGGCCACATCAGTCGGTTAGGGATCTTCTTCTGCTACAAATACAGCCATACGATGTCATCCTAGGAATCTACTGGCTATTCTATGTGTCTGCCGTCATCGACTGTTTCCGAGGAAGGTTCGTGTTCTCAGACTTGGGCGGCTGGCGTGTTATCTTCACCGACGATCAGAGTGGTCAGAAGGGCAGCAGGTGAGGGGAACCCCTCCTCTCCTTATTAGCCGAGCTTTCAGTAGAGTCAGTAGATGCTGAGATGGGGGGGGTGCCAGAGGTTGTCCATGAGTTTATGGACATCTTTCTTGAAGAGGTAACAACTCTACTCCCTTGACGTGATATCGAGTTCGGGATATACCTGCAGCTCGACGCTCGTCCGATCTCGATGGCTCCATACCAGATGGAACCTTCAGAGCTGTAGGAGTTGTGGATCCAAATTGACAATATGATAAAGAGGGGTTATGTTTGGCCGAGTGCGTCACCGTGGGGTGCTCCAGTCTTGTTCGCAAAGAAGGAAGATGGTGGTCTCAGGTTGTTCATAGATTACAGGAGGCTGAATCAGGTGACGATCAAGAATCGCTACCCTCTTCCGAGGATAGATGATTTTTTCGACCAGATGAAATGTGCATGAGGGTTCTAAAAGATCGACCTGTAGTCTGGGTACCACTAATGAGAGTGAAGGAGGGATACATATCGAAGACGGCCTTCAGATGCAGATATGGACACTTCGAGTTCGTATTCATGCCCTTCGGTGTTACGAATGCCACGTCTGTGTTCATGGGGCTTATGAAATCCATATTCCGGTAGTACCTAGATTGGTTCGTAGTTGTGTTCATCGACGACATCCTGATCTATTCGAGATCAGAGGAGGACCATGCGGAGCACCTGCAGACAGTTTTGGAGGTCCTCCGACAGCACCAGCTCTATGGTAAGTTGTCAAAATGCATGTTCTGGACACGAGAAGTGCACTTCTTCGGAAATGTGGTGTCCGAGTGGGGGGTAGCGGTGAACCCATCAATGGTTGAGGTAGTTGTTTCTTGGGAAACACCCAAGAATGTGGTAGAGGTTCATAGTTTCTTGGGGCTGTAAGGTTACTATAGGAGGTTCGTACCCAACTTCTCCCGAGTAGCATCCCCGTTGACAGCCCTGACCAAGAAAGACTAGGTTTTCGTGTGGAGTGAGCAGTGCGAGTCAGCCTTCAGCTATCTGAAGGAGAAGTTGGTTAGTGCCCCAGTGCTGAGATTACCAGAAGAAGGGGCGGCTTATGAGGTGTTCTGTGATTCTTCAGGACAGGTCCTGGGATGTGTGTTGATGTAGCGGCAAGGGGCGATCTTTTATGGGTCCAGGAAGCTACGAACCCATGAGTGTAATTACACCACCCACAACCTGGAGCTTGCAGCAGTCATTTTTGCGCTAGAGTTATGGCAGCACTACCTCATTAGAGAATGCTTTTTGGTCTTCACGGATCACAAAAGCTTGAGGTATATCTTCTCCCAGCGGGACTTTAACTTGTGACTGCGGAGATGGGTGGAGTTCCTCCAGGATTACAATTGCGAGATCTCTTATATTTAGGGCAAGGGAAATGTAGTGGCCGATGCCTTGAGCAGGAGGACGCATAAGGATGCGGTCCAAGAGTCGGCGGACGCCTGGAATGCGATGGAGGAGTTGCCTGCCTTACATCTGGATGCGAAGATGGATAACGGTAGAGGATGCCTATATCAGATGACAGTGTAGTCATCTCTATTTCAGAAAGTGGAGGAGTCTTATTGGGGAGACCCAGAGTGCGAAGTGATGCGTGACCGAGTTGACTAGGGCAATTATCCAAAAGGATGGACAAAGGATGGTCAGAACCTGATGCTTTTCTAGGGAAGGTCGTTTGTTCTGGAGGTGATGCGCAACAAGGTTCTCAGTGATTTCCACAACTCACCCCTGGTGGTACACCCAGAAGTTTCCAAGATGTACTAGGGACTGAAGAGGCAGTTTTGGTGCCCCAGAGTTAAGCGAGCGGTGGCAGAGTTTGTGGCCACGTGCTTAGTATGTCAGCATGTGAAGGCTGAACACCGAGTTCTAGGCGGCCTACTGCAGCCTCTAGTTGTCCCCGAGTGGAAGTGGGATGACATCTCAATGGATTTCATCACAGGACTACCCAAGGTCCAAGGGTCATACAACGCCATCTAAGTGGTAGTGGACCGGTTAACGAAATCAGCTGACTTTATGGCTATCTGGGAGTCAAGTACCGTGGATGCTTTGGCACGAAATTACATGGATGAGTTGGTGTAGTTGCATGGGGTTCCGAGGTCTATAGTCTCAGATATGGATGCACGGTTTACCTCGCGAGTCTCGAGAGGATTGCAGCATGCTTTTGGCACCCATCTGCATGTTAGCACTGCTTTCCATCCCCAGACAGATGGACAGATAGAGCGCACCATCCAAACCTTGGAGGATATGCTATGGGAATGTGTTCTGGGCTTAGGGGGATCATGGGTGTGATACTTGCCTCTGGTAAAGTTTTCCTACAATAATAGCTACCACTCTACCATCGGTATGGCCTCGTTTGAAGCTATGTACGAGAGGACATGCCGTTCACCTATGTGTTGGACCGAAGTAGGAGAGGCAGGCATCCTTGGCCCGGAGGAGGTGCAGAGCACGACAGAGGAGGTTCATCTCATACGGGAAAGGATGAAGGTGGCCCAGGACCGACAGAAGGCGTATGCTGATACTAGGAGGATTCCCTTGGAGTTTGAGGTTGGAGACCACATGTTCTTGAAGGTATCCCCTTGGCATGGGCAGAAGAGGTACGACAAGGGGAGTAAGCTTTCTCTTAGGTTCATCGGACCCTTAGAAGTGTTGCGGCGGGTCGGTGATGTGGCTTATCAGCTAGCATTACCACCACCGCTACTGAGGATACATGATGTCTTTCATGTGTCCAAGCTCCATCGGTATCTGCACCACGATTCACACATCCATGATTGGGGTGAGCTAGACATCGAGGATGACATGATCTTTGTGGAGAGACCAGTGATGATAGAGGATCGCAAGGAGAAGGTGCTTCGTGGGAGAACCATTCCATTGGTTTGTGTGTTGTGGAGACATGGTGGGCTTGAGGAGAGTACATGGGAGAGGGAAGCACATATACGTACCCAGTACCCCGAGTTATTTTGAGTTTTGTTCCTTGTTGTACCTATTGTGGTAGAACATTTTGTCTTTTTGGCTATGAAATGTACTGGGTTTTTTTCCTCTTAATGTGTGTGAAAATCCCTGGCTATAGGGGAGGAGAGAACCCGCCCCCTAATCAAGACGCATTAAGGTGGATGCGATTAAACCTGTGTGGGCGAGTCAGTGCTGCCCAAAGCGGATAATATCAAAACATGGGGGAGGAGACTCACCAACCCACATGCCTGGGTAGTTTGGCATGGAATGTTGCTTGGTTCTTGACAGGGAAGTGTTTTTAGTTATCATGAGTTCACTTCTAAGATGTATCTTTCGAGGTGGTTGTTCGGACCCTCTCTTTCCTTCTTGGTTTGTTTTGATTCTCGAGGACGAGAATCGTTTAAGAGGTATCTAATGTAATGGCCAGGACACCCCTGGCCCATTACTTTTCCAAAAGTGAGGCTCCACCAAAACAGGGGCACCGTGATAGTGGCACCGTGAGGGTGACACCGGTCATAGTGGAACCATGATGGTGACACCGTGAGGGTGAGACCGTGACGATGACACTGTGACGATGGAACCGTGACGGTGGCACCGTGAGGGTGACACCATGACGGTGACACCGTGCGGGTGACACCATGAGGGTGACACCATGAGGGTGACACCGTGATGGTGGCACCGTGTCCCCTCACTGATTACCCAACTTTTCCACTCCCACAACGTATGTTTTGACGTAAATTAAATCTTTTACTCCTTTTAAAACCACTTAAAGCCCGTAATTAATTCTTGAAAATCCCGTGAAACCTCCCCAATGGGGGATATTAAATAACACCATAATATCATCGTGAGTAACTGCCCAGCCGCATGGTCAACCCACGACCCCTGCTCACGCGGTTTCGCATTATTATCTCAACATTCCGCGGCCCTTATAAACTAAAGGGTTATGCATGGTTTCTTCTTTCCTCGATCGCGGATTTTCACGAATAGATTTTGGTGCATCGGGCGAGCTGCATCATTATCCGTAAAGTTCTCCACCTGGCCTAAGCGTCGATCGACTATCAACAAGTTGAGAATTTTCTCCTTCATCTCTCTCTCTTTTGTGTATCATGCAGGGTTGGTGTGCTTTTGACTCCATAGAATTGGATAATCCAGACCTAATAAAGATAATGAACATATTATATAAAGAAAGAAGGGGGGGATGTGATTGTTGATGTTGTTTTAATATTATGATTATCTTTTTGAGTTATGATGGATTACGCCTTCTGAAAATTTGAGTCCGTTGGTGGTCATTGTCTGTGCACTAATGAACCCCTCATGATGCTTTAAATGGCTTGTTTTGTAATTATAAATTCCTGCTGTGAAAAGTAAATTGGTTAATCACGTATACCCAGCTGAATAAATTGAAAGCACTAGGATCAAACCTCTTGTGATAACTCTCAGTTAAAACACACATAATTTTAAATCATGGAGTGTGTTAAATCTTATAAATATGAAAATATAAGCATGTCCCTGCTTTGTGTCGGTGGTAGTGGATTGGTTGTTTCCTTTTTCGGGCTGATTGCTGGAGATGTGGGAGGGGATGTGATCCCCTGTTGTTATGGATTCAGTGTTTGTAAGTTTTGAGACAGGTTGGTTACATTGTTTATATCACGAATTGGGGTGGGATCCTCTATTGATGAATAATATTTTTGGGGGAGGGGACATGGGGTAGTGTCTCGGGGTTGTCTGGTTCCAGTACTTCGAGGGTTCTCACTTTTCCTTTGTTGTTGTGACTTTACAAGAGAACCGGGTGTGGATGCTTAGTTGACATTTGGATGGTTTATTTTCCTTGGTTATGCTTATGGTTTAGTTGCCCAGTAGTTCATAAACTTATTTGAACATTATTACTGAACATGAAAACAAGAATGGGACAAATGGGTTTTGTTGGCGAGAGTCGTGACTTCGACTTGGGTGTTGGTTGTGTCCTTTAGGCTGGCTGAAGCAAAACCTAAACATTGGGTGAGTTCTTGTTACCTATAATTATATACTTGTAGTTTTGTGTTTCTTATTTGTGCCCCACCCATGTTGAGCACTTAGTGCCGAACACCTCCATTTCATGGGGGAGGGTGTTTTTTTCCCAACACTATTATTAGTGGCTGGTTATTAGCCCCTTTTCTGCTCCCTTTCCCGGATAGCCTAAGTTTCTTCGGGCAGGTTGTGATGTCCTGAGGTCCGTTATTATCCGAAGAACACTCGGGCGGGGTAGTGTGGTGGTTAGCCAGATGTGTGTGGAAGGTGGTTTCCCAAGTGTGTTTGGGATGAGGCCCAGGTGTCTTCGGGCGTGGCAGTGGATTTTCTAGCCCAGGTGTCTTCAGGCGTGGTGGTGGTTATTCTAGCCTAGGTGTTTTCAGGCATGGTTACATGTGATAGTTGTGGCCCAGGTGTTTGTGGGCGGGATTCGGCAGTGGGACTGCGTGTGGTTGTGGCCCAGGTGTGTGCGGGCGGGTATTGTAGTGAGAACAGCGGGATTGGTCCAATGCGTAGGATGTCTCGATAACCAGTGGGAAAGTGGCGTTGGTTACCCAAACATCGATGTTCTATGATTATATATATTACTTGACTTGAGTTATTTGGGGAGTGTGCCTTGGTGAGGCTTGGGTGGATAATTTACCTTGATAGGTGTTTGGTTTACTCCTTTTCTCATGGGACTTTAGTACGTTCCCCCACTTGTGCATGATAGTCTTTGGTTTTCCCTACTGAGTGTACTTGTATGCTCACCCTATGTATATAAAACTACTTTCAGGTTTCCAGGAGGACTTCGGGGATTACGCAGGACCATACTAGCTTAGACCTTTAGGGCAGTTGGAGTTGCTGCTTTTCTTCTTTGGTACTTACCTTTGTAGTCACCTTTTGTACTTTGTGGCTTTTACTTTTGGAACATGCATGTGGGAATGGTTTACTTTTGGCTTTACTTATCTTTTATCTTGGTGTTGTTGAGTTTCATCATCTTATCTCCTGATCCTATAAAACAAAAAGGGGAAATGCCTTCTATATGTGAGAAATTTCTATACCGTTGGTGCTAGTCGCCACTTCGGGACCCATTGAAGGCGGGTCTCGGGGGTCATTATCTCTCCTTCAACATAAAGAAGGAAGGGCATGGCAATATGCCGACCCTTCCCTCATTTTGGTAAAGGTGGGTCGTGACAAATACAACATATTGATAAATTGGAAGACATGAAAAAATTAGAATACAATAATAATATACTTAATACCTTTCTTAGCATAAAACAGTGATCGAGATGTGAATTATGATATAGTATAAAAGTGTTATTATTTATGTTTTATAACAACAACCAAGATGTTAAATTGGTGGAATTAATATTAAGAACAACTTTTTGAAAAATAGTTATAAAGGTTTCATATATTTAATTTTTTTAATAATTCATAATAAATAAGTACTAGATATTTAAGAATGTCCAACTACGCTTCAAAAATATGTTTTCAAAAAAAAATTATATTTTAATTTTTATATATTTAAAATAAGTAATATATTTATAATATTAAAATTTTTATTTTAGTAATTTAGTATCAATTTTTAAATAATTATTTAAATGTTATCACAGTGTGAAATTTTTCAGTTTTCAGAAAAGAATTATTTTTTTGAATAGTGACAATACTATTTTTTAACCAAACTAACATTTCATGCATTTAAATTAAATAATATGAAATAATTATTACGTTTTCAAATATATCATATAGAAAATTAATTATCCTATAATTATAAATAAATGAATTAATTTAATTGGAAGCATCATTATTACTAATTTTTTTATAAGTTCATTTTTTTTGGATTAAAAACATATTTGTGTAAATACTATTTTCCATTGTGTTTAGAAAATTTATATTAAAATTTATTTCCTCCACATATATGAAATTATTATTGAAAGATGGATTCAATATTTAAAACCCTGAGGTAATTTTTTTTAAAATATTTCATTTCTATTTTTTTAATGATAATAGTAACAATCATAATTATTTGTGAACTTGGTAAATGGTAAATCTGGTAATTAAGGTAAAAAATCATGTGATTATGAAAAACAAATCTATATAAAACATAAAATATTACTATCTTATGTTTTTATTTAATCCATCCTCATATTATATTTTATGATATGGAATATTACTTCCATTTTTTAATAACGACTTATATATTACATTAAGTGAAGAATAAATACACAATGTGACTATATTTCATTTAATTTCGATAACATGTAGTCATTGGGATAAAAATATCATATAGGTTAAAAATTGTTATTTTGAATTTTAATACATTAACTTTAGGATATAAATTTATTTATATTTTAAGATATTGGATAATTGCATTGTATTATAATGATGTGATGATGCATCTACTGTGCAACTGGTAGAAGAAATATAGTAAATGATTTTAAAAAACAAGAAAATACATATATATTTTGTATGGATTATGGTGTTACATGAATTTTATATTCAATAAAAATTCATAATAGATAGTAAAATATAGTTTATTTTAATTATATTTCTATCTTGAAGATTTTAATGTCAACTAGAAAGAATTTTCTCAATATTGAATTCAAGGATATTTTTTTAAATAATATTTTTAAATGGTTTGAAAATTATAAAAATTGAAATGGGAAATTTGGAATAGTAAATTATTTAAAATTTAGTATAAGAGAAATTGTTTATCTAACTTTCATCTGAAAATAAAATTAATGTTAAATAATACATATAATATTTTTTACCATAGTTAATGTTAAATGAGTCGAAAAGGGGTTACCATAAATGATATGGATTAATATAACACAAAATTTGGTATAAATATTATTTTATGATTATATTTCTAACATAGAATATTTTTATTATAATACATATCTTTTTGGAAGAAATGTTTATGAGAGATTTATTAATTACATTTAAATTATATATCTAATTCCAAGTGTGTCATCTCCTCACATATAAAAGGGAACCTCTTATACAACCTTATTCACAAATTTTGAGCCTTAGGTATAAGAAAAAACATACCTTAAAAACTGATTATGTTTCTTTTATTTTTATTGAGATTATCATACTATACACAGAGAATCCTCTAAATAGTTAGAGTGAATGTCAAAGGAGCTCTCTCAAACAAGAGGTTATTGTGATACTCAATTATTTCAATGCTTATTTATATTCTACATCCTCTAAATATTTTGTCTTAATTATAACATTATTAATGAATTATAATCAATATAATGATATATTATTATGATTACGGTACAACAAATTATAAAAACCTTTCTACCAAATTTTAAATTAATGTTTCACTCATCCATATGTGTGGACTACCACATTAATGTAACAGTATGATTCATTTCACATCACCATATTTATTACATAATTATTATTATGAATTTAATGTTAATGTATGATCTTTTTTAAATCATAATTATTATTTAATTATAATATCATATATACTTAATTACATACCCATCTTTAGGAAAAGTATAATATTACTCAACCATACATATTGATTACCACCACCATAAAGATATGAGATTGATTTTCCATGTTTTCTATATCAAGGTTGTAATAAGGATAAATTTAATGGATATAAATGATATATATTATATTAGTATGATTCTATAAAATTAAATCATTATTTTCTTTTTTTTCATTCTATCCATTGAAAAGTGGAAACATTACTTGTGAATATATATGAATGACCATCTCTAAAAAAATATGTCATTCATTTTTCATAAAGGATATTTATGAATTATTATACAAGTTTAAATAATTTTTAAATATTATAATATTAAAATTATTATTTTTATTGAGTTTATGGAAGAATAATCAATATTCCAGATTTGAAAAAACAAACAAAAAGATAAAGGATAATTTAACCTATTAACACATAGGAACGATGATTTTAAAAAATAATTATTAATAATTAGTTGATTAAATTTTATAAATTAATCACATATGATATTATAAGTTTATGTATGGTTCAATTATAAAATTATGATAAATTTAATTCTATTATACATGAGGGTTAAATCAATTACGAGGAAAGAAAAAATTGAGATATAAGTATCTCATCTCACAATTTTTTTGATACATATTGAATATTCCCAAATTTTTTGTTTTATGTGGTGTATATAAATACTTTTTGATATGTGTTTTCATGAATATATTTATATTCATGGAATTTAATTTTATATTTTATGTTATTTCTTTCATGGGTGTTATGATTTAAAATCTAACATGAGTGTAAAGGATTATTTCCTAATCCAACCCTTATCAAGACTGAATATGTTTATGTTTCCAATTAGGGAATTATTTGACATTTCTATATCAAAACTAATATTTATTATTATTGTCTATTTATATCATTGTTTTTTTGTATTAGTTATATTTTTATCTTTGTTTCTACAAAAAATCCAAAATGAATGATTTTAAGGAAAAATGATTTTTTTATATTAGGTCAAGAATCCTATTATTACATACCCATATTATTATAAAACTTATTTCCAGAATTATTGTATTATCAATATTATTTTTTGATAAATTAACTTTTAATCATGTTTTAATTTATATATAAAATATAAACGTAATATTCTTGAATTTTTACAAATGAGGTACTTTTTACCAAATTTCTGAATGAATCCTTTAATTTTACATTTACAATACAAAAAGATTTTTCTTCCATAATGAATATTATTTTCTTTGAATATTAAATTCCATGTTTCTATAGTGATTTTATAAGGGATTTGTTTCCTAATACTCAAAAAATTCAAATATTGAAAATAATTGATTTCAAAATGAAGTGCATATTTTACTCATGAAATGCTGTTATAATCATATAAAAGTGTTTATATCTATGCTAAAAATCATTGTTAAATAATATAATTTTATTAAGTTATACTGAAACGATACCATCAAAAATATTTCATAGGATGATTTGTGATAATGTTGTTATATTAATTGATTTGGGAAAATATTAATATTTTTTATTATAATTTTTCAATATAAATATTCATGTTATTTATGTATTGATTTTTAATTCACCCAATTAATATTATAAATGAATTGGAATTGTTTTTTAGGGGAAGGGTCTATTATATCCCTAACACACATTAGTATGTCTCATGAGAAAAAAAGCCTAGGTATTTAGATTATGCAAGAAAATCTATTTATTATGACTTTACAAGATACTATGATGGAATGATTATGATATTAGATGTGAGGGATTATAAAATTATGAAACTATTTATTTTTATATAAGTGATTATTTTTTTTGACATTTATGATCATTTTCCCCTTTTATGATTATTTTTATATAATATATGTTTATTTATTTCTATACCATATTTTTCGTGATCAATTTTTGGTGATATATTCATTTTTACATATTCCCTTCAGGATCATTTGATCTAAACAATTATTATATTATCCTTTCCCCAAGATACAAATAATACACCTATAAATTATTATAGGGATATACTATAAGAAATAATTATTTTCTCACATGAATTTTATGTTGTATTTCATGTATTCAAATTTAACTTGAGTATCCTATATGTATCTAAAGTCCCAATACTATTAAACTATTCAATTCATTTGGGGTAGGATAACTTGTATATTATGTTATTATAGTAAAATAATATATGGATTCTATTTATATGAGTTTGGATGTCAATTAAAAACAAAGAGATTCCTCTAGCATTCTTTTGATGGTTTTCTCAATTAATTTTAACCGAAGCTCACTGTAGGATTTTCTTTACATAATTATAATTGTTTACATAATCACAATTCCTTAAATAAAATATTCCATATTAATCCAGCATTATAAGAATGAACATTTTTGATTGATTGATCTATTGACATGATTGTTTATAGGATGAAATCCAGTAGATATTATTTTGAAATCAATTTAATCTCACAATCATGTAAAATTTTATAACATTTTTATATGCATGTTTCTAGTGATTTAGTTTGGAATATTATTACATCAAACAAATCAACATGTTAAAACCATATTGATCAACAACCCTTTACATAACTCATTTTTTTATTTCTCAACCTAAAATATAGTAGAAATATATTTAAAAACATTAAAATCTATCTCACATATATGGTATATGAATATTTCAACTATAGTTTTTTAAATACATAAAATTAGAAATATATACATGAGTAGACATGGTTCCACATATAGTTAATCCCCTACTTTCTATAATATGGAATAATCTTCTAGAAAGGTCATATGTGTGACTAAATTTTCATCTTCTTTGAGATACATTACATGAGATATATTTTAATCAATCATAACTCTGATAACTAATATATATACACTATATTAAATAACTAAATTCAAGCTAATAAGGTAACATGAAAATATAATTAAATTTAAATAAACTATAAATCCATTATCATACATAGAATTTATCTCTATGGAGACACGATGAGGAAAAAAATTTCACCCATTTTATATTGAAATTCAGTTTTTTATAATCCCACCATAGTGTTATTTAATGGGAAATTTTCACATTTTTATGTTTTTGTGTTATTTTGAGATACAATAAAAATATGGATTATTTTAGGAATTTTATCTTTTTTTTTATAAAATTAATACATTGATAATATCTCATTTATTATTTGACCAAATCATGTGATTATTTTTTTAACATACCTATTTTATTTGGATACATATTTTTCAACAAAGAAAAGCCTTGATTCGGATATCTAGGGGTGGAAATAAATCATTCTTTGTGGATATTTGTTCTATCCACTAGAGTGGAACCTGCCTTTTATTTGAATCATAAAACATGTTTATCATGTCCAAATTCAATGACTACAGTTGGATATTATAAAGGATTAAATTAGGCATGTCCTTAATGATTTTAAATTATAAATTAACTCATTAAGGAATTATTTATGCGCAACAATCATGCGGAATATGAATGGTCTGATAGGGAAAAAATTTATCCAATAAATAATTAATTCATATCTTCTGAATCATGCTAAAAAATATTATGAAATATTATGGAGAGACCTGAAGGAAAATACGGAACAACACTTATTAAGGGTGAAACACGGGAATCAACTGGTTGAAAGTTAATTATTATATGGGAAGTTTAAGAATACGAAGCTATTATGTATTATGGAACGATTAAATTTCTATGATTAAAATAGATATAGAACATTCATCCTTTGTCCAATAAAGCTTAAATTTTTTAGAGATACTAAAAAAATCATTTTGAACAACATTAAATAAGTAGGAAACTAATATACCAATCATTTAATGGGCTTAAAATGTAAAATATTTTGGAGGAGTATTTTATAGATAATTATATCACCACATCTAACTATTAATATGTATCCCTCATTCATTTCAAATGGTGGAAACATAGGGGTAGGTTTTGATGATATTTTCAGTCTCTTTTTAGTATTTTTTCATTTTTTTATAATTGTCTACTTTTAATGAATTAGTCTTATTATTCATATCTCACTTCTTCCATTTCATTTAAATTATATCTACTCTCACCTTGATCCCTTAACAAATCTAAAAAAATGGGGAGCTATCATCAATGGGATTTCAAGGGAGAATAAGGTGTTTTGAATTAGTTTATTTGTATTCATTATATTATCTCTTAATTTTATTATGGTAATTTCTGTGGTAGTTAAATTGATTACAGTGAGTGGTTTCCCTGTTTTACTTAACAACATGTTTTTATTCTTGTTTATCATTATCCCACCCTTCACTATTTGTACCATTCAGTTTTTGGGTCATGGAATTGATTGTTATGGTAAATGAGTAGGTATCACAGTTGTCTTAAAGAAGATAATTACCATATATGTAGAGGTCTCAAAATGGGGTAATAAAATTTTAAATGATAATGTTTAGTGTGGAATTTCTTGATCACAACATTGAAATGGATATATAAAATTCTATTAAAGTATGATTTCAACCATTATAAACTCCAAAGAATAATTGTATTATTTTATTCTTTTAAAAAATTATATTTTTAATTTCATATACTTATTTAATATTTATATTTACTGTTTTTTTAAAAATCACCTAATTTATATTAGATTAAAAGTTTAATATTTGTTACATTATAATAGTGATAATAGAAATACAATGCATATAAAATATCTCCTTGTGATCGACCCGAGGGTGTTCCACTATAATGAATTTGTAGGTAAATAAATTATTGATTAAGGAAAATCAACACAAAATCTCTATCTTCTCTTTGGCTCCATTTCCAGGGAGTTTAAGTGCATTCACAAACTATTTTAAAAAAGAAATAGAAAAATACAAAATGTCAAAAAAGTGTTTTTATTTCATATCATACATTTCAAAAGTCAATATGGGGTTTCATGAGGATTATTATAATTATGGACACATTGATACCACTTTTTGTGATCCTGTATGGGAAGAGATTTTGAAGAATAAAATTTTATGAAAATCACCACAAATGGAAAAAAATGACTTGATTCTTTAAGATAATTTCAATGTTCTAAATTATTCAAGAAAGATGGTTATGTTGCTATCTACTACAGTTGTAGAATTCAAAGTATTATTTATTTATAAATAGAAAATAAAATCTATAGATTATTAGAGTCTAATTATACATACATTTTATGATGAAATTGATGAGGTTGAAGTCATAATTGAATATCAACTTCCCTCTTCAAACAACAAGTTCTCATCTTCCATGGACTTTAAGAAAGATTAGAAATCTTAATATTTTGAAGGATATTTAATTTATGATCATTATTTTAAATAAAATATTATTTATTATGAAATTAAAACTAATATCCATTATTTTGAATTTTTCGATTCAATGCCACTAATGAAGAATCATTTTGAAGAAGATGATTGTGTGGTTTGAATTGACGAGAGAATAGAGGAGATATTCGAGCTGAACACAGGTGCATTTATAGATGATGGAAAAAAGAATAAATGAAAGATGAATCATTATATAAAAACAAACCAAAAGAAAATATGGATCCTACTCTTGTATAATTAACACTGGTGGAAACCTCTCTATAGAGACCCAAAGCATGACGTACATGGACATTACATTAGTTTTTCGGAAAATTTAATACATTACAAAAATAGACACACAAGGACCGTAATAGTTTACTATCTTTGGAAACTCATAATATAATCCTATAATCGTGTTGAAAGATCTTTAACATCTCCCATAAAGATCTTCCCCTTTTGTTTTCATACCAAAAACATTTCATTAAATACTGGGGAAAAGAAAACATAAAAAGGGTGAGCTAAAATGCTCAGTAAGGGTAAGCATTTGGAAAATAAAACAAACCATATATATTTGAACTTAAAAACATGAACATAATGTTTAAACATCAAGATATAGAGAAATGACATAAAACATGGCAGTACGTAAGGCATAGATTATAATGGAACATCAATCATGATAAAATATCATGGTAATAAAACATGTAATTGTGGAAAAACATTAATAACATGATATGATTTCCATATTATCCAAGGCATTGCTACCAAGACCATCTTAGGGGACAAAGTCTCATACTGAACTGGGTCTACTTACCGTTCCAGCCCTGTATTACTAAACCAGATTTACTTGCCGTTTCAGCCATGTCTATCTCCTGATATATAAAATCTTTACCCAATGCATTGGAGGGTGATATTGGTCCGACCCATCTCATATTTAAATCATTCTTACGTGTGCCACAAAACAATCATAAATCATTCATCATAACCTAAAGAATAAATTCGGTTTCATAAACATCATTACATCATAACATAATCCATATAAAAAAATGGATATCATTTCATCATAAAAAAAGTGAAACCATGTAAATCCTAGAGACATTATACTTGAAACATACACATATGAAATAATGTCATCTTAGATGGAAAATGGTTTTCATAAAGCACTTGAAATTAATTTTTGAGGAAAATATCCTTTCTTCTTGAAAATCATTTTCTTTTCACAAAATGCCATTCAATTTTAAAAGAATTTTTTTTTAAAATAATCATGAATTATTTTAGAGTAAGCTTCATGAAAATAAGGTATTATGAAACCGTAAAAATCATTTCATTTCGTATAAGTAAAAAAAACATTCTTCCCGTACTTTTGCCGGAAAATTCAAAAAGTACCTTCTATGGTAAAAAAAGATTCCTTACATACCATGTAGTAAAAGTAAGAAATGGGTAAAAAGGACTTTAAACATACATGAAAACATTTTTATAAAACATTGACATTGATGATAAATATAAACCCCTTAAATACATACGTATAAGCAATCTTGGATAGAAAACAACTAAGATTGAAAAATTATCCCTTACCTTAGGTCCGATATGATTCGTATGTATCCAAACCTCCTATATAATGATTTAAATAATGTCATTGAATTATTAAAGAATCAAATTAATTGTTATGATATCATGTATGGTTCACTTATTACTTTATATTACCCGTTCTTTTGTAAATTCATGTTAAAGTAGCGTTTTGGGTAAAATCTTTTAATTTATCGTTCGTGTTTTGACTTATAATAATTAATATGATTACATAGATCATGATTACATCATTCCATAATATTAAACCTGATTTATATATAATATATATTTAGAATATACATAATATATCGATTAAGGGAAAGAAATACACTGTTCATGGAGACGGTAGGCCGTACATATGCATGAACGTTGTTTTCGTTTCCTTAAAATAAATGGAATTAAGTAAATGAAACATATATGTCCATAAATAAAGTATTATTATTATGTAATATCTATCATTATTATTTGTTATATATACATTATAATCATACTTGAATGGTTAATCACGGAAAATGAATCTCATCGCGTTCGTGGAGACGGTAGTCCGTACGTATGCACGAACGATGATATCATTACAATGATCCTGGAATTTTATTGAAGTGTTTGTATAATATTTAGGAATCATTAAAACTTTAAAATAATAATATATAGTTATTTTTTTACACAATTATACCCATCCAACTAAGGTGGTGGTGGAAAATAGATTACACCACGACGTGGAGACTGTATTCTGTACGTACACACGCGCGGTGATTTCATTTTCCGTAGGATGGATAGAAGGTGAAATAGGGTTGTTTCATATATATAATAACATATGAGTATATGATTGATTCTGATGTTATAAATTCATAATGAAACAATTAAATTATAAGAATAAGAAGAAGAAATAAATTTGAAGAAATCGGTAACGGGTATTACCTCTTCTTCGACACGCCTATTTGAAACCTCCTCGTAGGGAACAATGATTGGTCTTTGAAGAAGAATAGGGCCACTAGAATATTTCTAGGGAAGTTTATAAGGGAAATGGTTAGGGGTTGGCCGATATTGAAGGCTCTAAATTGTGTAAAGAGGAGAGGGAGTAGATGCCCTTTTATAAGGGAGGAGAGGGGCACCTTTGGAATTATATGAAATATTAATTTAAAATAAATTACAACCCCACATAATGACCTTTAAGATGACTAAAATCCTAATAATAGATGATATATGGTTGTAAAATCTATAACCAATAAAATTTAGACTTGTTGGGAATTTATTTTAAACATTATCAACATGATTTATCATTATTTAATCTATTTACTTTTATTTTTGGTAATAAGATTCTAATTTTTAAATTGTTATAAATAATTTTGTATGTATTTAGAATTGTCCATAACTGGATATTTTTTGAAATTGTAGACAATACAGATTTTAATTTATAGTTTTTTAATATTTTTGTGATTTTTTTAAAAACATTTATAATCTGTTATTTTTATAAAATAACAGTAGTGTCAATTTTGACACTATTCATTTATTTTAATTTTAATAAAATCTAAACAGATGATATATTCAAAAAAAATATTTAATAGATTCCTAACATGTAAAATTTGTCTAGAAAATTCGTGGATCACATTAAATAGTTCATATAAAATTTATTTTAATATTTTTAAAAGCATTTATTTGGTATATCTCTTAATAAAATCATTAGTACATTATTTTTGTATAATTATTTAATATACTTATTTGTGGAATAAAAATTAAAAATAAAATCCTATGATGAATATAAATCTCATATATTTCATAATAATAATTTTACTCAAATTTACCATCTTAAAATCACAACATGTAAATTGTTATATTTATTAATTATGAAGGTGACAACTTTGCAATCATTTAAAATAAAATAATATAAGTGTCATAATTTCCTTTATAAAGATCCAAATGGTCATAAATTCGGCAAGTGGATGAATATGGTTTATATATACACTACCATTAAGTTTTTGTCAGATTTTTGGGCCTTTTAATATGCATCACTATTTCAATAAAAACAATATTACTGATTTTTCACTAAATAAATAATTTATGCATTATTAATGTATAAGATAATAAGGTAATTAAATAAAACATAAAAATTACAAATAAATTACCATGATAAAGGAAAATATTTAATCTCTAATATGAGTATTGATAACCAAATTTATATTCTATATAACCTTATATTAAAAACACATTAATTATTAAAGTTTGAGTGAGACATATTTCACTTCCCTTTAAATAAAATAAACTAAAGGTCATAATCAAATACAATTGGGTTCCAATGGATTCCATTTCGACAAAAATATGTCATAGTAAGAAATATAATCTTCCAATTATTTTAAGACAAGTGTTAGGGTAATTTTATAAAATTATATTTACCCTCAATTACCTGATTTACCTTTAACTATGATAAATAAAATATATCGTAGTTACTATTCATAATGCCCAAAAATAAAAAGTAGCATATTAAAAAAATTTTACCTACTGATTCCAAAAATGGGATCCATTTTTCCTAATTCAAAACATAGAAGTTGCAGTAATTAATTTAAAATTAATCTCTCTATTAAGAAAACGAGTATTACAAGTTAAAACATTGCAAATGATTGAAATGATTTTACCTATGAATTCAATGTAAAGTAAATGCTAATGACAAACATTATATTAAATGGTAAAAATATATTCTATTTATACTTTAAAACCAATCAATATTATAATTTAACCATATAAATTATTACAATGAAAAAAGTTGTTTTTAATTAAAATATATTGTGTTTTTACTATTCATTAAAATATAAAAGTTATCAGAATAAGATGAAATATTTATCCAAATTAAATTTTAATATCCTGATTCCATAGAAGAATTTTATTTTGTCAAATTTAACTTATAATCATTTTAAAAACATTATTTAATGTGGGTGCGCCATCAAAAGGCGGCAAAATTGCATTTTTCTAAAAGTACATATTTTACTAGAAAATTTTATTTTGTTCTTATAACATGTTCTATAAAATGTGTAAGATGAATAATAATGTTGTAAAATTCAAAATTTAGTTAATAATATTCATAAAGGATAGTTCATAATAATACTATAATAATATACCATTGTTTAGTGAAACCCGGTATTGCGTACAACACACACTATCGAGGAATGTCGCGATTGCGTGTAACACAATCCAAGTCAGGATTTCTTGTAGTGAAAGACTCTTTTGTTGTTTCCTATAACAAAATCCATCCATATTTCAATTATACATTGAATATATATGTATATATACGGTCAATGTTCTATTGAATAATTACTATCAAAAAAACATGAAATTATTTTTAACACGATCCAAGATTAGTGTTGCGTATACTGCAAGCTAATACGATGTTGAATATAGTGAAAGATAATCATGGTGTAGCGTACAGCAGAAGATATGAAAGAAATTAGAAAGAGTATATCTTATAAAATCTCGGGGTGTTACATTCTACCCCCCCCCCTTAAAATGAATTTCGCCCTCGAAATTCACCGGAGTTATAAATGGTTTACTACTCGAATGTTTTAATAGAATCCCACATCGTAAAAAGGAATACTAAAACATCAATTTAAAATGGGATGTTAGAATCATAACGGTCACCCAAAGTAACTCAGTATTGGGTTTCCACATAGGACAACATAGGTGAAAATATGGATATTAAAGAGAAATATAATCATCATGTTCTGATGGAGAGTGGTAGAGAACATGGCTACGAAATAGCCAACAATCACAAAGCCATAAATTTGTGATGATCTAAGGTAGCATCTGATTCATCAGATATAAGGGCACTAGGACAACATTTTTTGTTTTCAAGATCATTTCCCTAAAGTTGAAGAATTTGATTTAGAAGAAATACTTACTTTATTTTGATATAATCTCACCATTGTTCGTGCCTTGAACAATTTACAATTCATCTTTTAATGAAATGAAGTTGAATTTTTCATTCGTGAAGTGTTAGCAGATCCTGTGATAGAATGATGGGTCATTCCATCTGTCTCAAACAAAATTTTAGGAATAGTTATATACATAAGTCCATCTATGGTGAGATGAATCCTATATCATTCCAAAAATGGACTTATACTTCATATATCATACCGCTTAATAAAATAAAACTAGTTTCTACTAACATGGGACTTCCTGTAGGCCAGTGGTTGGTGATAATGGCCTGTGGCACTTCAGATGTGGGTTCGATTCCCGTAGCCTTTTCCAACGAGATGGGTTGTCACCCATCCAGAAGGTTGTCCTTTTTATAAAACTACATTATTATAACATCCAATCAAAAAAAATTCTATCCTTAGACAATACTAATTTATGTCCAACATAATCCATTCCAATATTCAGGCTTCTCTAAAATACTTTTATCCAATCTTATAGCATAAAGATAATGATTACTAGAAATTTCATCAAACAAGCATGTGAATACCATCATATATCCCCCTTATATCATACAATATATCTTTTTGGACATATTCCAAACATGTGAATATCTTAATCATGTATTAATTTGAAAAATTAATACTCATTGAACCTTAGTGAAAACATGAATGCTGTCAAAAGTTAACTCTTTCCACATACCAAAATTCCAAAATTTCGTTATTCTCAAACAACGATATCACTTTGTCATTATATCAATCATGCGCTCATGAATACTGCCAAAAATATTAATTTCTCCTTTTGACTTCATTATGCGCATATCATCTTCTTTCCAAAAATATTTTAAACACTTTTTATGGTTACTTGTACCATATAATTATTGAAAACCAGAATTAACCAATACAAAGATATTCCAATATTTCATGAAAGTACATCAACAACATTATACTTGAATACCAATACATAAACACATCAATCCATCCTCTTCAATGATTTTCATGGAATACGTCCTTCCTTGATTTAGAATTAACCCCTTAGGTCCGGGCATTGAGTTGGGTAATGATCGTGTTCTCCACAAATAAGACATTGAACTCCATGAATGTCTACAACTCTGTTACCCTTTTCTCCACAGAGATAATATCTTCCCCTTCGTTTGAGGTATTCCTCAAGGTTCATCTTCCCTTATTTAGAAATATCAATATTCCCTTCTCTATGCTCCTCACCATGCCAACATGTATAAAATTCAATCTTCCTCTTATTTGATGACCTAGGAATACAACTAAACTTCACCTGGTAAATCATATATTGAGATGACTGATTCAGCATAATAAAAATATCTTTCTCTCTAATAATTACACAATTTCATTGATCCTGGTCACCAATTTTTCCATTGGAATCAATGTTATCTGAATTCCTTCTTGTTCCCTCCATTGACTAAGACTAGAAATCATAGTGTAAGAAAAAGTTAAAATAACGGGGAACCACATAATCATAACAAGTCACTTATAGGATGTCTAACTTATAACACATTCTTTAATCCATGATACCCTAGGTTCACCCATGTTATTCATGATTGTCAACATAATTCGAGGACTGTAACCTATAGTTATACTAAACCTTACGGACATCCCTAGACAAACCTTAGAAATATATCTAGGGATCTCACTAAAGTTTTCGCATCATAGTTTCTAAAGGTTAACTAAACCTTTCCTCTGATACTAACTATAGAGGCTCGAAGCGTGAAGTACATCAAAATTGTATTAATTTTGCAGAATACTTAATACATTACAAAAACAGACACACAAGGACCGTAATAGTTATGTTTCTTTTGAAACTCAGAATATAATCTTCTAATCATGGTGAAAGATCTTCAACACCTCCCATAAAGATCTTCCCCTTTTCTTTCTTACCTAAAACATTTATTTAAATCCTGGGGAGAAGAAAACATAAAAAGGGTGAGCTCATGTTCTCAGGAAGGGTAAAGAAGGATAAAATAAAACAAACCATATATATTTGAACTTAAAACCATGAATATAATGTTTAAACATCAAGATCTTGAGAAATGACATAAAACATGGCAGTACGTAAGGCATAGATCATAATGGAACATCAATCATGATAAAATAGAATGGGAATAAAACTTGTAATTGTGGCAAAACAATAAGCACATGATATGACTTCCACATTAGCCAACGCATTTCTGCCAAGACCATCTTAGTGGAGAAAGTCCCTTACTTAACTGGGTTTACTTACCACTCCAACCCTGTATTACCGAACCAGATTTACTTTCCATTTTATCCATGTATATCTCATGAGATATTAAATATTTACCCAATGCATTGTATGGAGATATAGGTCCCACCAATATCATATTTAAATCATTCTTACGTGTGCCAAAAAATAATCATAAATCATTCATCATAACCCAAAGAATAAATTGGGTTTCATAAACATCATTCCATCATAACATAATGCATATAAAACAAATGGATATCATTTCATCATAAGAAAAGTGAAACCATATAAATCATAGAGACATTATACTTGAAACATACACATTTGAAATAATTTCATCTTAGATGGAAAATGGTTTTGATAAATCACTTGAAATTAGTTCTTGAGGAAAATATCCATTGTTTTTGAAAATCATTTTCTTTTCACAAAATACCATTAAATTTTAAATGAAAAGTATTTTTTTGAAAATAATCATGAAATATTTTAGAGTAATATTCTTGAAAATAAGGCGTTATGAAATCGAAAAAATATTTTCATGGCATATAAGTCAAAAAAACATTCTTCTCGTACTTTTGCTGGAAAAGTCAAAAAGTACCTCGTATGGTAAAAAAAAGATTCCTTACATACCATGTAGTAAAAGAAAAAAATGGGTAAAAAGGAAATTAAACATAAATTAAAAAAAATTTCTAATACTTGGACATGGATGATAAATATAACTCCAGTAAATACTTACAGATAAGCAATCTCGGATAGAAAACAATTGAGATCGCAACATTATCCCATACCTTAGGTCTGATATACTTCGTATGTATTCGAACCTCCTGTATAATGATTTAAATAATGTCATTTAATTATTACAGAATCATATTCATTGTTATGATATCATATATGGTTCACTTATGACTTTATATTACCCGTTCTTTTGTAAATTCATGTTAAAGTAGTGTTTTGGGTAAAATCTTTTCATTTATCGTCTGTGTTTTCACTTGTAATTATTAATATGATTTCTTAGATCATGATTAAATAATTCCACAATATTAAACATTATTTATATATAATATATATTCATAATATACATAATATATCGATAAAGGGAAAGAAATACAATGTTCATGGAGACGGTTGGCCGTACGTACGCATGGACGCTGTTTTCATATCCTTAGTGAATTAAATGGAATTAAGTAAATGAAACATATATGTTCATAAATCCAGTATAATTATTATGTAATATATTTCATTATTATTGGTTATATATACTTTATAATCATACTTGAATGATTAATCATGGAAAATGAATCTCATCACCTTTGTGGAGACTGTAGTCCGTACGTACGCATGAATGAGGATATCCTTCCCATGATCATGGAATTGTATTGATGTGTTTTTATAATATTTCATAATCATTACCACTTTACAATAAAAATATATAGTAATTTATTTAAACCATTATACCCATCCAAGTATGGTGTTGGTGGAAAACATATTACACCACAGCGTGGAGATGGTATTCCGTACATACGCACGCACGATGATTTCATTTTCTGTAGGATGGATAAAAGGTGAAATAGGATTGTTTCATATATATAATAACATATTACTATATGAGTGATACTTATGTAATTACTTCATAATGTAACAACTAAAGAAGAATAAGAAGAAGAGATAAATTTGAAAGAATCGGTAACGGGTATTACCTCTTCTTCGACACCCCTATTTGAAACCTCCTCTTAGGGCACCATGATTGGTCTTTGACTAATAAAAAGACATCTAGAATATTTCTAGGGTTGTTTATATGGTAAATGGGTAGGGTTTTGTAGATCTTGAAAGCTCTAAATTGTGTAAATAAGAGAGGGAGGAGGTGCCCTTTTATAAGGGAGGAGAGGGGAACCTTTGGAATTATAAGAAATATTAAATAAAAATAAATTCCAACCCCACATAAAAACATTTAAAATGACTGAAATCCTAATAATAGATGAGATGTGGTTGTAATATCTATAACCAATAAAATTTATACATGTTGGGAATTTATTTTAAACATTAGCAACATGATTTATCCTTATTTAATCTATTTACTTTTATTTGTGGTAATAAGATTCTAATTTTTAAATTGTTATAAATAATTTCATATGTGTTTTGAATTTTACATAATTGGATAATTTATGACATTGTAGACAATATAAATTTCAATTCATAATTTTTAAATATCTTTGTGATTTTTTAAATTTTTTTATAATTTGTTATTTTTATAAAATAACAATAGTGTCAATTTTGACACTATTCATTTATTTTAATTTTAATAAAATAAAAAAAAGGATATATTCTAACAATAATATTTAATAGATTCCTAACATGTAAAAGTTGTCTATAAAATTTTGGGAGCACATTAAATAGTTAATATAATATTTATTTTAATATTTTTAAAACGATTTATTTGGTATACCACTTAATAAAATCATTAGTACATCATTTTTTTATAATTATATAATATACTTATTTGTTGCATAAAAATTAAAAATAAAATCATATGATGAATATAAATATCATAGATTTTATGATAATACTTTTACTCGAATTTAACATCTTAAAATCAAAACATGTAAATTTTTATATTAATTAAATTATGAAGGTGACAACTTTGGAATCAATTAAAATAAAATAATTTAAGTGTCATAATCCCCTTTATTAGGATCCAAATGGTCAAAAATTATTCCAGTGGATGAATAGTATTTATATATACACAACCATTAATTTTTTTTCAGATTTTTTGGCCTTTTTATATGCATTACTATTTCAATAAAAACTATATTATTTATTTTTCACTAAATAAATAATTTCATCAACATTAATGTATAAGATAATAAGGTAATTAAATAATAAATAAAAATTACAAATAAATTACAATGATAAAGAAAAATATTTTATCTTTCAAATGAGTATTTATAACCTAATTTATATTCTATATAACCATATATTAAAAATACTTTAATTATTAAAGTTTGAGTGAGACATATTTCACATTCCTTTAAATAAAATAAACAAAAGGTCATAATAAAATACAAGTGGGTTCTAATGGATTCCATTTCGACCAAAATATGTCATAGTACGAAATATTATCTTCCAATTATATTATGGAAAGTGTTAAGGTAATTTAATAATATTATATTTACCCTCAATTACCCGATTTACCTTCAACTATGATAAATAAAATTTACAGTAGTTACTATTCATAGTGCCCAAAAATAAAACGTAGCCTATTAACAAAATTTGTACCTACTGATACCAAATATGGAATCCATTTTTCATAATTTAAAACACGGAAGTTGCAGTAATTAATTTAAAAATAATTCTGCTTTTAATAAAACGAGTTTTAAAAGTTAAAACATTGCAAAAGATTGAAATGATTTTACCTATGAATTCAATGTAAAATAAATGATAATGACATAAATTATATTAAATTTTAAAAATATATTGTATTTATACTTTAAAACCATTCATTATTATAATTTATCCATATAAATTATTACGATGAAAAAAGTTGTTTTTAATTAAAATATTGCGTGTTTCTACTATTCATTAAAATATGAAAGTTATCAGAATAAAATGAAAAATTAATCCAAAGTAAATTTTATTATCCTGATTCCAAAGAAGAATTTTATTTTGTAAAATTTAACTTATAAAAATTTCAAAAACTATATTTAAAGTGGGTGCACCATCAAAAGGCAGCAAAACTGCATTTTTAAAAAAATATTTATTTTACCCAAAAAACTTATTTTGTTCTTATACCATGTTCTAGAAAATGTGTAAGATGAATAATACTGTTATAAAATTAAAAATTTATTTTATACTATTAATAACGGATAGGTCATAATAATATTATAATAATATATCGTTGTTTAGTGAAACCTGGTATTGATTAGAACACATGCTATCGAGGAAGGTCATGATTGCGTGTAATGCATGCCAAGTCTGGGTTGCGTGTAGTGAAAGACTCCTTTGTTGTTGTGTATAAATAAAATCCAACAATATATCATTTATACATTGAATATATATGTATATATACATTCAATTTTGCATTGAATAATTACTATCAAACAAACTTGAAATTCTTTTTAACACAATCCAAGATTAGTGTTGCGTATACTGCAAGCTAATATGGTGTTGTGTATAGATCAAGATAATCTTGGTGTAGCATAAAACAGAATATATCTAATAAATTAAAAGGAACATATCTTATAAAATCTCAGGGTGTTACACTCTCCTCCAACAGAACTAAATAAGGAGAATCCCAGTATTATATGTCTTCCCCCTCTAAACCTCAAATTTTCATTTTTAATTCATTTGGGGGTTATGGGTATTTTTATTTTATATTGGGATCCTCAAATTTCTATTCCATTTGGTAATGTATTTGAAATTCATATATGGATTTCTCTATGATATATTCCCCACCCACCTTTAGATTGCTGTTGAAACACTACTGCTCGCCGACTAGGGGTAGTAAAATCACAGAACCCACTTGGGGTTCCAAACCAAGTTCTATACACATATCCCTTCATCTTTCTCCTTTAATATGTTTCTTATGGATTTATTTATTTCTTATTTTCATTTAAGATTCTACAGTATTTAGGAGCATATCATAAGGATTCCACATAAAAATTATTTAGGTCATATCTATAGAGACCTTTCCATTTACATTTAAGAAATTTAAATATTTCATAAAATTGTTCTATAGCCAGTTGTTGAGATGAAATGTAATTTTGAGGCATGGTGTGACCATACATAGTTTTTTAAAAATAGTTATTATATTTTATATTCTTCATATGTAGATAACTAAATAAACAAGGATAAGTATTAACTGAGTGATTGGATTGGAAATCTAAGACCATGGTTGGTTCCAGAACATGGTGTCTCTCTAGATGAGACATAAAATAAGTCAACGCAGGACATATTGATCCTTATTTCATTGGATGTGCATTCAAGTGATTTAATTAATTTAACCCCTTTTACCTAGAAAATTATTAAAAATATGTGTCTAAGGGTATTTGTCTTGGGTTGGCCGCACGATTTCAGCAATCCACTATCAAGAGATGTCTTCCCCCATTAAATAATCTCTTCAATGAATGATGAAACCATGGATATAGGTAGTTCAAAGATAAACATATGTAGATGCATCTATAGAACCCATTTGAGAGTCTTTTCTTCACCAATTATTGATCAAAACATAAATAGTACTCATCTTGGGTGTTTTTATTGAACAGATTAAATAATTGAGCATGTTGAAACATGATTTTCAATATTAACCCCCTTTGAATGATCCCAATCTCTTAGAAATAACTGATTACAAGTTCATTATATAATATGAATTCCATTTTTTATTATTATCCATTAAATTTTGTCCAATGATTGAAAAAGAAATTATGCTTCTTTTCTCCCTTATTTATCTAGGTTCGTCACTGGGTAATCGTTGTATATCTTTGTTCGACAATTTCCAGGAAACTTGAGCATGATTGGGCCCCCGTATTCAAGAATGATTTACTGAATGGTGATTAAATCATGAGAAACAAATATCTCTCAAAAAAAATAATGCATGGGAGATGGATATTAAGGTTTCTCCCAAATAAAACTAGGATTGAAGGAAATAATGTGTGATGAAGATTCTTCCAAACCCTCATATATGAATCAGGTTTATTCTGAATGAGAGGTGATTTGATTCGATATTCTTTTGCTAGTTCTAATTATTTCAAAGTGATATTCAGTTATGTTCGTCACATTTTTTATAGATTAGGATGATGTTCCTGGAATCAATTAAATCCTTTAATCTTTATAAAATCCCGAATATATGCCATGTAGTATTAAGAATCCCCAACATGTAACCTCCCTCAGTGGTGGTGCTAGGGTTTCAGGGAAGATAGGGATGAAATGATGTCTGCCCCACATGAAAAACCATTTATTAACCTTTTTATATGAATATGAAATTTCATGAAAAACATGGCCATGTACACTCCATGTACCAGAGTACATGAACATGGGCTCCGAGTACACGAACATGAACAGTGGACACCGCTGCAGTCGCGGATAGATAAAACATGGAGTTTAGTCCCCCTATATGATGTGTTGCATTAAATTTGATGGGTCTAGTGTACTAGTAATACACACAACTAAGTAGTGTAGAAGGAACACATGTCGTCTTGTCCCTTACACACAATGTTCTTCCCAGGATCTTTCGAGCTATATATGAACCTATATATCTCCTTCATTAGGAGTAAGATTTTTTCTAGCTAGATTCTTATCTTGAGTGTCTTTATACATATAAAGATATGGTTCCCTCATAAGTGGATTTTGACACATGACATGAATTTTCCATGTTGGAATGCACAATGATGAAAACCAATGAGGAAAATGATCAGACAGGATTCACCTGAGTAGTTTAAGGCAGACCCTTCACTTGGGTTGGGTAGTGTTGTCCCCGATGATTCTAGGTTGACCCACTAGTGAGATTGGGTAGTGTATTCCCTGATGATTCTGAATAACCCTAATGTAGGATATGGTAATTGGAGTTCCTCAATGTCCTAGGATTATCCTCTAGCTAGGTTAGGTACTGTAGTGCCCGATGACCTTCCAAAAGTGACGCTCTGATCGAGTTGGGCAACAACGTCCCCTGACGACTCACAAGAAATACCCTCCAATAGCTCTAGTGACAAACATGTATGGTAAACTCAGTAGGACTCATAGTGGTAATCCCCGGTGACTATGTGGAAGAACCTCGATTGTTCATTCATAGTGGTGTGGTTTGGATCGACATCCCCTAAGGAATCACGATAGATATGGGTGATTTCTACACTGAGACACATTCTAGTGATGAAAAATAAAACCATGCAGGAACGTATGTGCCACAAAAATAGGATAGTATCAGGTAATATTGATTTGATACCCTTGGACTTGTCACTCTTTGGAAGATGCATGAGATACTGGGAATCACAGATGACATAACCTTGGAATTTTAAGCTACTCAATTTTTTAGGCTGAGCTATGAGATGGATATCCCCTCAACCTATAGTTTGGGATTATTTGAATGATAATATATATACAAATATATATATATATATCCTATTATATTACCCACTCCATGGGTCATGGTTGCACTCCTTCCTGGAGAGGAGAAGACGCGTGGGGTATGGAACATGGTTTTTGTGTCTAGTTTCTCACGGATGGATTGTATACACTCTATAAATAGGAAATGAATACTCAATGAAGACTTCAACTCCAAACCATTTGAATATATTTTTGTTTGGATGAGTCTAATTTCACTATATTTTTGAGTGCAGATGTATTCTTTTCTTTCACATTATTGGTACATTGTTCTTTTTACTACAATTAGGTTCACTATATCTCTTACCTCTCTCCATTCACCGTTTTAGGTATTCCTACTAAGAATGTATGTAATCACCCCTACATGGTATTTTTCAAAGGTGTTTCATGTATTTTGTTGAAGATGGTTAGGCCAATCGTTATCTCAATGTTTCATAGGTATAAATGTGGTGTTAAACACCTATGGTGGTCAGATATGGGATTCAGGTGTGGGATTCTCTCAGTTAATACCCTTTTTTCTCAGTTTCCTTCAGGTTGGGAATTTTTTTTCTAGCATCTGGTTTGCCCTTTATTTTTTAGTTGACATAGTCGTACACTTGTTCCATCTATAGGTTCATGAATGTACATTTTAAATTATAGTTGTTATAAAATTTTCTACTTTTTTCACTACACTTTTTTATTGAGTGGACAAAATTAATATGTAAATGATTATGGAAATGGTTTCTCTAATTTTAGTTGTGTCTTCAGTGCTTGTTGGCACCATGGTCTTTCGTGGCTGTCTTGAGGTAGTTGTGGATTGATCCACAACATTGGTAGTGTCCTCAATGAGTGTTATTAGAAAAATTTCATTCCTTTGGATGTTTTTCAGCTATTACACCCTTATATATGATTGGTTGGGTTTAGGGAAATAGTTTCAATGTGTATAGAGAGATACTCTTAAAATAGGGAGTCCATTGATGATGCGAGTGGGAAACATTGACATTCCCTAGGACATCGAATACTTACTTGTCGACTCGACACTATGAGACATTTTTTGTTGAGAACAATGGTACGTGAAACATATACGATTGAGTCTTGGACTATCTGGTTTGGGTTATCTCCCAATTTTCATTTATGTATATATATATATATATGATCATCTGACCATAGTACTCATTGAGAAATTTTAGGATCCCTTTGCAATGACAAAGATATTGGATACCAGCTATGATTCTTTAAGATAAACTCAATTCAAAAAGGCCTCAATTTAGGTTATATCTTGTGACTACTCCCTCTTGGTGGGTAAGTAATGGAAACCCCACCCATTGAGCAGCTAATAGTCCCAACAGGGCAAGATGAGGATGGGTGCATGCTAAACACCCTCCGTGAGTTCCAACGCCAGAGACTACAAAGGTTTCGTGATGAGTCATAACCTCATGCAGTGGATGATTGGTTGGAGTCAGTGGTCCATGCTTACAAGATTTTCTAGGCACCATCAGATAAGATGGAGGCTTTGGCATAAAGTCTTTTCAAAGGTGCAACTGGGAACTGGTGGATCTTAGTTACCCAGATGCACGATGAGCTGACAATGTTGCGGGACGACTTCTAGAAACTGTTTAATGAAGAGTAATACCCATAATTAATATCCTCCATTTGGATTCAAGAGATTATGGATATTCAATAGAGTGTTGTGATAGTGTAAGGGTACACAGTGAGGTTCATAGGAATTACACACCACTCCCTTGGAATAATAAAATAAAGATACTTATGAGCATGGATGTTAGAGAAGGGACTCCATAGAGTGATGTAGGCTTGCGTGGTGCCCCTGTGCATCCCCAAATATGACAGAGTGATGGTGTGTAAAATTTTAATTGAGATATTCTTGAGAAAGAGAAATAAGACAACTAGAGATAATAATAGTTCAGATTGAGTTGAGACATCTGTAGGAAGAGGCAGATGCATGAGATCTCGAGATTGGATTCCCATTCCATAAAAGAACCAGGGACATGATTGTGTCGTACAGGGTAAATGTAGATCACCAGGGTATCCCTGAGAGGGATGGTTATATTATTGTGATTGGAGAAGTCACAAATCATGGGACTACCTGACCATGCGAGTTATGAATCACAGACAGGCAGCAGACGAACCACCAAGGCAGAGACGATGATAGGATTTGAGATATCCCAAGTGGTTCTAGGGGGTCCACAAGGAGGAGGATATGGAATATGATCAGGAGGATCTATAGGTGGGGGTGATGGTATGAGGTCCCCCCCACCACCACCAAGAAGTCTATGTCAGGATTAAGGAAACAACAGCTGGGGTAGTGGAAAACTGCGGGCTTTGGACATCTACGGTCATTCGGTACACGAGATGGTCCAAGGTAAGATCTATGTTTACTTTACTCTTTCATCAGTATTATAAGACACATGTATTATACATTCTTTTATCTCACTACTAATGGTGTGAGAGATGGACGTCCAAATGGAGGCACTAGAACAATAGCTATTCATGGAGGTTCCCATAGAAAATGCTTCCTCCATATCATTTGTCTTCTAATAGTGCATGATTTCTCTTGGATGATAGTGGTTCACATGGTACCTACATGTAATCATGATGGAACTCAAATAAGATTTAATGGGTATCGATTAGTTTTCCATGGTTCGATCCAAGATTGAGTATCAAATCAGATTAGTTAGATGCTTATACAATGATGGGATAAGGTTCTCCTTTTTCACCAAGTGAGACCTTATAGTGGGGTAAAAGGATGTTTTGATCAAGGGGTTATATCCTGTTACCCATAATCTTTCATGTATGTCCCTTGGTGTGATAGGATCATCAAGCTACTGCATTTCTTCAGTTATGGAAGATTATATAGATTTATTTCATGAAGATGTTCTGAGAATACCTTCAAGGTGGGAGTTGGAGTTTTGCATTGAATTTCATCTAGGGACTTCGCTGATATCTTATATTTCATATAGGATGACAACAAAAAAGCTCTGAGTGATTAGTTTTTAGTTATAATACCTTCATGGGAATGGTTTCAGCTAACACATTCTGTCTGATTACACAACTGCAGTTATATTTTTGAGGAAGGTAGATATAAAAAAATTACATTTCATGGATAATAATTACCTGAACCAGTCCACGATGAAGAAAAAGTACCACCTATCTAGAATTTAAGTCATATTTGATCTATTGTGAGGTGATAGGTTTTTCTCCAAGATCAATATATTTTTTGGATAGCAGTGGTCTGTGGTTAGTGTGGTAGATATTCCAATGTTGTCATTTCGATGTCACTATTGACACTACGAGTTCCTAGTTATGGATTTTGGTTTGAAAAATGTTCCCTCTATTTTCATGGATATAAGGACTATGGTCAACTAGATTTAAATGGACAATTTTTAGTTGCCTTCATTGACGCCATACTTTTCTACTCTGCGATAGAGGAGAAGCATGGAATGCTCTTGGGAAGGGTCCTTGAGTATCTTCGAGATCACATGATTTATGGAATCCACTCAAAATTCAAATTTTGAATGCAACAGATTCATGTTAATGGAAGGATATTTCTGAACAAGATTAGTCAAGGATACTATGGTGATCAAATCATTTTTTCATGGGATCCACCCAAGAATGCGGCAGAGGTGCAGTGTTTTCTTGGCCTGATAGGTTAGTATTAGAGATTTGTGTTAGGATTACCAAGGATTACAACCCCTTCGACCACTATATCATGGAAGGGAACGTTTTTACATGGTCTGAGTAGTTCTGAAATTCCTTTTATGGTAAATGTTAGTGGATGAAGAGATATTCAATTTTGGGGCTACGAAAAGAAGAAGATCAGTTTGTATTGTATTGGGATTCCTATGGGGATGGTCTTGTTTATGCGTTGATTCAATTATAGGAAGTCATCACATATGGGACAAGACTGTTGATCCCCCCTGAGAAGTATTACGTGACTCATGATATAGATCTTACATCAATAGGTTTCTGCTTTAGGAAGTGGAGGAATGTCCTTCTATGAGAGCACTTTGTGGTTTAGTAAGACGAATAGTGTCTCTGGTACATCTTCAATCAGAGAAACCTAAACCTGATGCAGCAATGCTAACTAAAGTTACTATAGGACTAAAACATTGAGATAGTCTATACTCTAGGTTAGGGAAAAATTATAGTAGATGTCCTTAGTAGGAAGTCCTAGGATTTCTCAGTGAAGGAATCTCTAGATAAAATAGATTCCCCTAGATGACCCTATTAGAGTAGAAGGGTAAAAGATTCATACAGTCAATGGTGCTAACTCCATCGCTCCTTCAGTGTGTGAAAGAGTCCTATATGGGGAACCTTGAAAGTGAAATTCTATGTGATCAAATATCAACAAGCGACACACCATATGGATATTCAAAATGAGTTAATCTTTATATAATTATTCAGGGGTGATAAATAGTTCCCATCATGTAGCTATAAGAGGTGATAAGAGAGTTCCAAACATATCCCTTATATATACATCCTGAAATGGTGAATATGTACATAGAAAATGTGTTTCATTTTTTGTGTTCTAAAATGAGATAAACTGTAGCTGATTTCATCTCATGATTCCTCACTTGTTAGCAGGTGAAGTAAGAGCATCAAGTTCTGTCAGGTTTGTGGTAGCCTCTTGATATTTCAGAATGGAAATGGGATGAAATATCCATGGATTACATCACAAGGATTCTAAGTACAATGAAGGGACATTATTCAATATTTTATACAGTATACCGGATCAAATTTTTAGCAAACATCCTTTCCATTAGGGAGAAATTTTTGGTGGAGTGTTTGGGGAAACTATTTGTACATAAGATTGTCCGCCTTCTTGGGGTAACCTCAATAGTTGACTCTGATCCTAACACTTGCTTAAGGTCCCGATTGTGGAGGGGCCTTCATGAGTCATTCAGGACCCTATTTTGGATGTGTACATTTTTCACCCTGAGACCGATGGGTAGACCGAGAACACTGTCATGGTGATATAGGATATGCTGAGTGACAGTGTGTTGGATTTTGACCAGAGATGTGAGGATCACCATCCCTTGGAATAGTTTTCCTGAAACAACAACTACCACTCCACCATCGACATAGTACCTTTTTAAAACATTTATGGGCGACCCTACAGGTCACCCTTATGTTATAAGTATATTGGATAATCATCTATTTTGAGCCCATAGTTTGTGTAGTCAACCAAAAATAAAGTTCATGTCATCCAAAAATGGATTAAGACTACTCAGAGTTGATACATGTCCTATGAAAATCACCATTATAGGCACATAGAACTTAATAAGTGTGACCAAATATTTTTTAGATTATCTCAATGACATGGAATGGGGAGGTTCGTTTGGGGAGGTAAGATATCAACATTATTAATTTGGATGTTTGATATCGCGCATAAGGTCAACAAGGTAGCCTATCTTTTCAACTTTCCCCCACTGATGAAGAAACTGCATGATATTTGCTTTGTGTCACAATAGAGGGGATACATGTATGATTCCACACACAGTATTGGCTGGAGTGACATGAACATTGAGGATAGATCCAACATTTTAAATTATCTAGGAACAATTGAGGACCAACATGAGTAGTCTATCCTAGGATGATCCATCCCATTGTTTTGAGTACTGTTGCAGCTTGAAAATGTGTTGTATAATACCTTGGAGTGGGAGAGACATATTCATTCTCATTATACGGAGTTATATTCCTATTTTTTTAAGGATGAAAATATTTAATGTGTAATTTATTTAGACTGAAATTTTTTCCTTGCAATAATTTTAAATATCTTGAAATATTTTTCAATAACCAGGAAATAACACAACATAAAATTCTGAGGGCAAGTGTTACCAAAATTATTTTTAGAAAAATATTAAAAATATATTATCCTGGTCATCCATTGTTAATTAAAATGATTTGGATAACTCTTAAGTGTTTTCTCTGATCTGAAACAAGTGACTATTTTTGTGTCTAGAATGTGGTGTTTTTCCGAGGAAAGATATAAAATAAGTCATCACAAGATGTCCTGACCCCTCACTCATTAACAATGTGTATAATTGATTTAATCAATTTATTAAAACATTAAATTAATTGAAAATCTTTTTAACATAAAAAATTATTATAAATATGTGGTTAAGGGATTTTTTCCAGGGTTAGCCTCACATTTTCTACAATCCACCTGTGAGAGCTCTATTCCCCCTTTGGATAATCCCTTCAAAGAATGTTGAATCCTTGGATCTAGGCGGATTGAAGAAAAAAAAATGAAACAACACTTCATGGACCTATTAGAGGGTGATTTATTCATAAATGATCAATCCAAAGAGAGTTAGAACTTGTCTTTGTTGTTTTTATGCCTAGGATTAAATGTTTGAGCACGTTGAAACATGATTCTTCAATAGGCCCCCATTTTCATGATCGTGATCACTATGAACAAGATGGTTGTGAATTTTTTGTCTAATATAGATTTCTATTTTTGATTATTGGACATGAAAACATGGACAATGATAAAAACCTTTGTTTTTAGTGCCTTTCCCCACATTTATTTGTGTTCCTCATCGTGGAATCCTTGTAGATCTCGGTTCAACAATTGTCTGGTGACCCGAGGCCGATCAGGCACCCTGATTCATGGTGGATTTTACGAATGATGAAGAAATCATGAAAAAAGAATTTATTAGGAAACGACATAATTAATGGATGGTGAATATGAAGGTTTCATGACAATCCGATGAGGATCGAAGCTGCGGAAGTGTGTAAAAGATACTTCCAAACCCTTTTTTAAGAATGAGGCCAATTGGTGACAAATGAGGATATGTTTCCAAATTCTTCAAAAAGATATTGGTATCTCAGATAGAAATATAGTGGAATATTTTTCATTTGGTGATGAATTGGAATTAGTGGCTAGAATTAGAGAAACCCACAGGTTTGTGAAAATTCCTGACTACACACCATGCTGTATTATGAACACACGTTGTGTAGCCTCCCTTAGCAGCGACGCTAGGGTTTTGGGGAAGATAATGATGGAATTTTTTGTACTTACTTTAACAATAAATGTATTAACAATTTCATTTGAACAGTTTTTTTGGAGGTAAACACAACTATACACACGCCACATATCTGTGTACACAGACATATTGTATGAGTACATGAATAAGACCAGTGGACATGACCCCGATCCAGGATAGCTAGTACAAAGTTTGTTGTCCACCAACATGATTTGTTCTACTACATGGGATGGGACCCATTTACCAGTTTGAGACATGTCTAAGTAGAGGAGAAGGACCACACACCATGTGGTCCTGTTACACACCATGTACTTCTTGGCCTCTTCCAAGCGATCATTGAAACCCCATATATCCTTCACTTGGACGTAGGAGCTTACCTGAGAGACTCATATCCTATGTTTTTCCTATGTAGAACATGATGGAGTCATTTTATGATGATTTCAAAAGATGAAAAGAATTTTCAAGTCAACAAAAATATAGACAACACTCGATGATGGTAGCGATGAGAGAAGTTTTATATGAGCAGTTTCAGGATGACCCTCCAGCTGGGCTAGGTACTGTAGACCCCAATGATTTCTAGCTCATCAACTAGTTGGACTGTGTAGTGTAGTCCTAGATGATTCCGAGTTACCATACAGTAGAATATGGGTAGTGGAGTTACATGGTGTTTTGTACTAACCCTCTAGGTAGTTTGAGAGATATATTCCCCAATGACCTTCCATGAGGGTTACTCTATCCGTGTTGGACAGTGGCATCCCCTGATGACTCACCAGGTGAACCCTCAAGCAGAATATTAGTAGTGGCATTCCCTAGTGATTGTCGTGAGTGGTACCCTCCTATTGGATTGGGTAGTGGAATTCATTAGTAACTACCATAGAATACCAATGACTATAAATGCATAGTTGAAATGCATGGATTGACTTCACCTATGTATTCACAAGAAAAATATGGGTGATTTCCCCACTGAGAAATGTTCTTGTGATGTGACCAAAAACCGTGCGGGTGATTCGGTGCTACCAAAAGTGGATATTATCATGTTGTTGGGATTTGATCTACTTTAACCTGTGTCTCTTAGGAAGAATCAAGAGATTCCACGAATCATAGATGACTTTACATTGGAACAATTGGCAGCTCATTTTCTTTGGTGGAGTAGGGACACAGATATCCCCTTACCCTCTCACATGGGATTCTTGGACCGAGAATATATATATAGCCTTTTAAATTACCCAAGGTTTTGTTCATGGATAATCAACCTCTTTGATAGGTGAATACACGTAATGAATTCCATGTGGATTCTATGACTACATTCTCAAGGTTTGATGAGACTACTCTCTGGCTATATGTACTAAATACATGATGAGGAATTCATATCTTCTCTATTCTGGGATCCTAATGATTGGATGAGTCTACTTTCACTCTCATATTGGGTTTATATTTACTCTTTCCATTCGATTTTACTGTACCTTGTTCTCTATACTCCTTTCCTTATCAATGTATTCCTTACTTCTTCCCCTTTACCCTTTCAGGACATCCTACTGGGTACGTATATACTCAACCCTACATGGGATTGTCCCAACACATGTTGTGTCTTTTGTAGATGGTGTACATGTCTATCATAATCATAAAGTAACATAAGATATAAACTACTAATAGTGGTCGATGTTTGGATTTAAGTGTGGCGATCTCTTGGTTGATAGTATTTTATAGTTTCCTTCAGGTTGGGACAAGTTTTTGGTTTGGGAATGTTTTTTTCCATTTACAGTTTAGTTAAGAATACCACTCACTTATTTCAACTAGTTGTTTATGCATGTTTGTTTTACTTTTTAGTAGTTATCAATTTTCATACTTCTCCTCTAAACAATTTCATTGACTGGGCTTTGGCTGTTCAGTTGTTTTAGGAAAATTCCTCCATGAGTTTAATTATGCCTTTAGTTCTGGTCGCCTCCCCTAGCATATAAAGGTGGGGTTGGGGTAGTAGTAGGTCATGATTCAACTAGGTTAGAGTCATGAAATTTTATTTACTTCTCTTTAGTTTTTATGCTCTTATTTTTATTTTGTGGAGTTAAAAAGAGTTGTAGATAAATTCAATTTAGTGGGAGTGTCGACCTATTAGTTGTTCAAGTGTGATTATTTATTTTTTCATTTTTAGGATCCTTGAGCTGAAATGAATATTATTTTCATTTTTGACACATGAATTCATTTTATGGGAATTTATGTTATTATTGATGAATTTTTTTTTAAATTATTATGGATATGAATATTTTTACATGAATTGGGTTTGCTATAATTTTTATGCATTAGATTTTTTTATAATCCATACCCACGAAACACTAAATCAAAATGTGTATCCTATATTGTGAGGCATTATAATCCATATTGATATATTTTTTCTAATACCCACACATTCTTGAGAGAATCATGGTTTTTTTGTGACAACCTAAATTTGTTATTTTCTCTTTTATTGATTTGGATTTCATGGAATAAGTTTTACATGTTTAATGAAATACTTTGGATAGACACATATTATCCTAGAAACTAACTTAATGTCTATCCTTATATATTCCATAGATTCAATAAATTTAATTACAGGTTTAGGGAACATTATAAACCTATTTTTCTTTACATACCCACACTATTACTATTTTTTCATGTATATTTTATGTTTGAGTTGGGGGGGGGGGGATGTTCCATTTGTATGCATGATTTGGTATTTGTTTCATTTAAGGGCGATTTGTAGAGTTTGTGAAGATTTTGGGTAGTATAGAATATTATAATTGGGCTTCAATCGTATTTTCATTATTCTTCATTTGTTTCTTCTGGTTATCCTTCAAAAGAAAAGAAATTAAAAAAATGGGTATAATCTTGAATTTCCCGTTGTACATTATTTTATTTATATTTCCCCTATAAAAAATATAGAGCATGATTTTCATTAATTCATTTAATTAAATATTCATTTATCCATCAAGAAAACACATCCAAAAAAATGTATAAAATAATGTCGCGCCTTTCTAGAGCTTCACAAAAAAATTGAGAAAAAAACTAGGCGAACATGGGTGATCTCATTATTTATAATCACTAATTATCTCATGTAACATTTAAAAAAATAAGGGGGTGTTTTGTTTACCATTTTCACATGAATTTGATTTATGAACATCCTATATTTTAACTAGAATATTAATGCATTTTCCTTAATATTCAAACCTCCTATTTATGAAATTAAAATTTTAATCATTTTCACACAAACTGTAATGCATAAAATTCACCTAGAAAGTTCATCAAGATTGAATTCATTTTTATTTTTTAGTCTCTTGAGAGAAGATAATTGTCACAAGACTTTTTTTATACATGAAATTTCCATGTATGATCAAAACTATAGATTTAATTTCTTTTTAGTGAAGAGTGACATGAAATTACAAGTGACATAGGTTGTAATTTGGTTATGAATGGATGTATCAGGTTGAAAAAAATGTGAGTAATTAAAATACTATTGAATAGTTTCTTTTATAGATGAGACATAATGATATTTCATTTTTTAAAATATCATTGATGTTTTATTATTTTTCATTATTATCTTATTTTAATTTGAATATATGATGATTTCCTGAGAGTGAAATGGTTAAGTGTGGGGGAATGATTAACCCAATATTTTCACACATTTTATAAATTGATTTAATATTTATAATCCCACCATAGTGTTAGTTAATTTGAAATTGACCAATTTTTATGATTTTGTGTTATTTTTAGTTTTATACAAAAATGAACTTTTTTTGGAATTTTAACAATTTTTAATAACTCCATTATTACAAGAATATCTAATTTATTATTTATCCAAATCGTGTGATTTTTAGGAATCCCACATTATTTGTATACATAATTTTAAATTTTCCATATCTTGATTAGTATATGTAGAGGTCCAAAAAATTCATTCTTTGTGGAAAGTTGTTTTGTCCAGCAGTGTGGACCCCACCTCTATATTTTAGGCATAAAAATGTTTTAATGTATCAAAATTCATTGATTCTATCTAGAGGTGATTGAATATTCAATTAGGTTAATGCTTTATGAGTTACAACTCAACATTCTCTCATTAATGCATTATGTATCCGGTAAAAAAAAATTGGAATATGAAAGGTGTAGTCCGATAGGAAGAGTTCCATTAAATAATTAATTCATATCACTTGAACCATGCATTCCAAATAACTGATATTTTGTGGAGGGTAGTTAATGAAAATATGAAACTATATTTATTAAGGGTGTAATGCGTCAATATCCCTATTTAAAGGTAATAATGGGAAGTGATGGTCAAAAATATGATTCCGAGGATTCACATGGACATATCAAATATATCAGGGTAAAACAGATATAAATACTTAAGCACATGGCCAATCAAGATGACATTTTTAGGTGAGAAAAAAAATTAAGAACAACATTTGTTAATGAGGACATGCTTCCATTAGAAATTTAATGGGTCTAATACATAAAATAATTGTGAGGATTATTTTAGAGATAGTTTTTTCACCCCCATCGCTTTGAATATGATTCCATTTATCATTTAAAATGGTTAAAACATAGGGATACACATTATTGGACTTTTCAGTGGATTTTTAGTATTTTAAATGTTTTTAATTGTATACTTTGAATATATTATTCTACTTCATATATCACTTCTTCCATTTGATTTAATTTTTGTGTTCTCCCACTGGGTACCCCTCTAAAAACTAATAAAAATGAATAGCTAACATCAACAGTTGTTAAATGGGGGGAATGTGGCTTTTAATGAGTTTATTTTCCTTCATTTTCATATATATTTATATTAGTTTTATAATATCTGTGGTGTTTAAATTTCATACAATGAATGATGGGACCTTTTTTTCTATCACCGAGTTCTGATTCTTGTTTATCATTTTTATGTCCTTCCATATTTGTTTCATGCATATTTTGGAGCGTGGAATGAATTGTGATGTTCCAAGAAAATGTAAATTTATGTATAAAGGAAGGTAGTTACACCATATGTATAGGTCTTGGTATGGGGTATGGAAATTAAAATGGGGATGGTGAAGAGTGAAAGGTCTTGATCATTACATTGAATTGAAAATTGAGAATTATTTTAAACAATGATTTCAACCACCATAAACTCCCAAGAACAGTTGACCAATTTCATTCCACTAAAAACATTTTCTTTCACATTAAAAATAAATATATAATATTTTTTAATGTATTTTCATATACTCCCAAATTCTTTATTTGTTTAACAGATTTATATTATTAGTTTATAATAGTGACAATAGAAAGACAATGCATATAATAGACATAATTGTGATCGTCCCTAGGGTGATCCACTATATTACATCATTAGGATAATAAAATATTGATTATAGGGGTTTTTTCATTTTATACTGTTCATTATTTTATTTACCTAAAAAAGCACCATAGTGGAACACTCTCAGTTCAATCACAAGAAAGAAACTTATAAGAACTGTTTTCTATTATCACTAATATAAACTGACTAATATAAAACTATTATACTAATATAGGCGTGTGGTGTTTTTGAAAATAATAGAAATAAAAATAATATATATGTACATTCAATGGAAAAAATGTTGTTCGGGTACTATAATAAAACAATTTTTTTCCAGTGTTTATGGTGGATGAAATAATTATTTAAAACACAACTAGATACATATCATAACCTAAAAGGTTCAAAGTATTGGGATAGGCATTGAAACTATTTTCATAGCTAATGCCAATAGTTTTAGTAACCATAGGAAAGTGGACCATTGGGATATACCTATACCAATGTTTCACATTGAACCATTGGTATAAGGCGATTCAGATTTCAATATTCCCATAGTTTATTTTGAACCATTGTGATAAAGTTATGCCAATAGTTTCAAACTATTGGGACATATTTCTACAAACCGTTTAAATCGTTGGTATATCTTTATACAAATGGTTTTCCATAGTTTATGGAATTTGGTTGTTCCAATCATTCATCATGAAACATTGGAATAGTGTAATGAATACAGTTTTCAACCTTTGGTACTAATATACACAAACAATTTGATTAATTGGAAGAGATCTATAACAATAGTTCTAAACTATAGGCATATTCCTATATGAATATTTCAAATTGACACGTTATTATATGATTCAATAATTATATAGTGGTATACCAACGTTTTTTAAAACATTTCCATATACCCCCATGCAATTTAACACATATAACCTGGAATCAAACCCACTACAATAAAAGCACATAAAACACATTGTGAACTGAAACCTGCAATCAAACAACAACACACTGCAAAAACAAAAAAACCACACTACAAACCTGAAACCTAAAAAATATAAAACACACAAAACAACACCAGAAACACATTGAACCCTCACTACATACACAAATAAAACTCACTGAAAACACAAAAAAACTCACTACAATCACCTGTAATCACATAGAAATCAAACACAAAAACTCACAATGACCTACAATAAAAAAACTACAATTACTTAATGAGTGTAGAATTATTAGGATGCATGGATTCAACCTTTATACCAATGAGTGTGTAATTATTAAGAAACATGGATTCAACCACAATCCTAATGAGTATGTATTTTATTGGATATTGAGATTCAACCTTCAGGTATATGGAATTCTTTATGTAATACCCATGGATTTGATGATGTCACTACAGATGTGGGAACTCCATAGATATCTTGGAATAGACTCTATGGACATTGAAACAATTTATTGATAAGATAATGGGAATTTACTAAAACTATAAGTTGTTTGACTTCCCAGGATATCTTGGAATTTACCATTATTCCTGATTGTATTTGATTGCACATGACTTTTGGGAATTTTTGTGGGGTTTTTGTAATTAGATATCATTAGGAAATTTCCATAGGAAAATGTGATTGAAGATAATACATTTATATTTTTTGTATCTAAGTAGATGTAAATTGTTGTTAAATGATAATTTAGTTGGAATGGTATCATAGAATTCTCAATGACATTTTAACAATAGACGAGGTAGGTGTGGTCGATCAAAAGGGTCACATTAGAGACTTAGTAAGAATAGTGATTTAATAATTTATATTAAATAGGTTATAAATTTATTTATCTATGAATATCACAAGAAAACAATACATTCACTAGTTTTGTATCAAACAATATTCCTGGTTCCCTTCAATATTGTACGCTTATTCAACTCGGGAGGACATGGAACTTTATTCCTGGAGAAGAATTATTACTTGCATATAGGATAAAATTGGGTAACAAATCATTGTTACATCATAATTATGGAGCATTTTATATGGTTTGGTAATTGAGATGATATTAGACTCGAGGATGTATTGAAGTTTATTTTTCTATTTATATTCATTTTTTATAAATGGGGTCAATCTAGTGGTATACTAGTGTTTTTATGTTTTTATGTATTTAATTTTAATTTAGTTTTTTTATCATGTGTGATCTAATGTTTACATAATTGATGTTGAATAGTTTATTTTCATATATTGTAGTGCACTCTGATATGGGGGTATTGACATCCAATGGTATGAACCTAGAACCTCATTGTTAATCGATATCATCTAGTGTATGGGAATGTGTCCCTAAATTCTAGTAGAGTCTCCTTCATTCAGGCACCACCTAGTGGATATGGTCTAGGGGAAGGATGTTATAGGGGAGTAGATAGTTAAGAATTATTCATGTACTCTTATGGTTAAATAATCAAAAATGTGCATAGTGTATACAAAAACACGATGTAAATATGATTTAGTGGTAATATCAAGGGTGATCTAAAAAACATCTTAGTTTATGGTATCATTACATTAACCAAAGGGGGATAGTAATTATTTTAATATAGCCTTGAGAGTAGGGGTTTAATTTTTTAGGTATTTTAGAAAGGACTAATAGGATAGATAAAAAATAAATAAATATGGGGAAATGAACATAGAATGTTTTCATAGCCAAAGGGTTTTTAAGAACACCTCTAGTATGAGTGTATATATTTTAAGCTCATGTTGATCCATCCATCCAAATCTATTTTTTCAATATTTTTAAAATACACTTTATAGATTAGTAAGGTCATGTTGATAGAATAAGAGTATTGTAATAGTGATCGTGATCATGTACATAAGTATGGCTATGATATGTTGGGAAATAATTACTTATGTGAATTTAGTATTGTAACACCCCGACCCCTCAAGACTGGATCCAGTGTATTACTTGATATAATTTCATTGTTAAAAGGAATGAAAATCCAGAAGTAACAATCAATTTAGTAGTCTTGAAGAAAATATATTCATAAACGTAACTCAAATTACATTGGAGAAGGTTACAAAATACAATACATAATAAAAACTAAAAATTGCGTCCATAGGAACTAAATAAATGATCTTATCTTCATCACCTGATGAAGGTAGACATTAAAAGGGATGAGCTCAAATTCTCAATAGGGGTTACATATAGTTGATTCATGAATCTATAATAACTGAATCATAAACAAATATGCCATGGTAAATAAATGAAAAACACATGCCATTAATAAACTGAGAAGGAGCATTCATCTATAGATTTTTTCATAGTGAAAACCTCATGGATAGTAAAAACTGATAATGAATAATGAAAATTCTTATTAATTGTACATCATATATCTGTAACATTAAACCATATTACCATTAAAATAGTTTAGTTTTGTGGTTAGAAACCCATCTAATATTTGGAAACACACTTGAAGGGTTTGTCTCCAATAGATTATTTTCATGATACCTACCGATGCATCGATGGTCAATAGCTGGCCCCATATACCACTAAATGTCCAACTAAAATTTTATAAATTGATTCAATACAAGAGATATATGCCTTTTCAATATCTGTATAGAGTAGGGTATACAGATTTATCAATATTTCCATAATTAAAATAACTTTTCAAATAAACACCCTATGTAAAATGGTATAAGGTTTATACAAATGGAATATCCATTATATGAGATAATAGATATTTAATATAAATAAAATTTCAAATGAAAATCTATCTCATATGGGAAATAGGTACACCAAATAATTATTATTAGGTTCACCACACAAAGTTAGTCACATCAAAATAGCAGTTGAGACAAATTCTCTTACCATAATGTAATCGGTCAAATCATATGACCTGAACTTAATAACCATAAAATTAATCTTTTAATAACATTAATATAAATAAATAAAGTTTATTATATATCAAATGGTAGTACACATAAAACAAATACAATAAATAAGTGGTGAACAATTAAAATCTCACAGAAATGAAAGTGAGATAAGAAACCCCTTACCTTATGCTCGAGTGTGTTCTTCGTTTATTTTAATGACATGAATAATAAGATTTATCTTAATTAATTAATATATCCAGAACCTCTTATTAATTTAATTTATTTATTATAACCTTATTAGGTTCATTCATGTCCCTTCTATGGGTTTAAGGAGTTCAATTTTCTTGTTTTGGATGAATTTTCTTCCTTAGTTTTCATAACTCGTGTACTTGTTTTCATGAATAGAAATTCATTTGATATGTGGTTAAAAATACCAAATTTTTAAAATATATTATAAAGAAAATTAATTATATATAAATTATTTTGAGTTATTTACCATGATGATTATTCATTAGTTAAATGTTTATTACAAATATTCAGATTAACCTGGCAGTTTGGTTCATACTAAACTTATTTTATATTTTTATCTTATATTATTTGTGTATAAGGATTCCAGAACATTAATGAGATGAAATAAATATATTCCTATATGGATCAACCATTAAAATAGTATCATGACCATTAATTATGGTGAATGTGAATAATTAATGTTCCGTCGTCCATAAAGATTATAAAATAGAACCACATGGATGTTGATTTCATTTATAATAATAAAATGGAGGGAGTAAGAATATTGATGATGGTTATTCCATTAACATGATATAATTCCTGTATATAGATGATAATGTAGTTTATCATGGTAATTTGGATAGAGTATTTGATAAGTGAGAAAGAAAAGAGATAAACCTGGAAATAACTGAAAAGGTGAGAGATCCCTTATGAAAATTCGGCAAGCTAACGACGTCGCTTAAAATTTCATAAAATGAAATGAAGACATAAAAAGGGTATCTCATCATATTAAAATCAATAGTAGAGTAAGAATAACCCATAAAATAAAACCAAAACATATTATAATTGAAAATCAAATAGATAACATATAATTAGTGTCGACTAAAAGACGGGAACAAAGAATTCCCTTACATTCTAGAGTAACTCCTAAATCATGAAGGATTGGACCTTGGTGTATTAATACCACATTATTAGGACTACTAGAGAGGTAATACCACCATATCCTTGTGGATATTGAGTTTATAATGAATGAAACTGAAGTGGGTGACTGATTATTTATTGTAATTAAGAGAGAGTTTATTATTTATTAAAAGAGACACCTCATTAGTGGTTTTCGCAAAACCATGTGATTTCCCATGGTATTTTCCCATGGTTTAAGCCACATGGGACACATCATGACATAAGATACTGTAAAAAACTCTACAATCCCTTTATACTAATTATTACATCATTATGTTTTCAATAAATGACCGAAAACTCAAATCTGTATTTTAACTATTCAGGGAACATTCAAGTATTTTAGAAAAGTCCAAAAAATTCACCCTAACCATTTTTCAACGTGTAGAATTAAAAAATGAACACCATTTTTTGAAAATGATTTTATATGTATTTTATTTTTAATTTTTATATAAAATCAATGTTAATTCATAAAATAACAATTTAATGGTATAATTTGTTTTCTATTACATTGAAAAATTAATTAAAATCTCATTTTATTTTTACCTTATAAAAATAAAATATTATCATCATTTACTATTTATAAGGGTCTTATTAATATTAATATTTCTATTCATAAATGTGTGATACTATACATCAAAAAATCATGTTGGTTCTATCAGACTCCAAACGACTTACTGGTCACAACTCTAAATGACAATTTTTTGAAATTTAAAACATAGAAGTAGAAAATTAATGTTTAATGGATAGAATTTAACTATCTCCTATAATGTTTTGTTTCAAAAAGTTCAAAATAATTCATGAAATATCGGCTATCTAATGTATAAAAATTATTTAATAGCAATATACCATACAATGTTTTGGGTGTTATATTATTCCCTCCGTCTAAAATTTCATCCTCGAAATTTTAGGTATATAGCCCATAAAAAAGATATGGGTGGTTCTCTATCTTGAAATACTCTAGATCCCATGTTTCGTTCTCCATATTTTGGTTTATCCAAAGAACCTTTACAAGATGAGTTGTCTAATTTTTCAATAACTACTCCCTTGTGTCCATAGTTCCGATAGGCTTTTCATAGAATAAAAAATCAGGTTCTAGGACTATTTCTTCATATGTGAGTACATTCGTTGGGTCTGGTTTGTATTTCTTTAACAATGACACATAAAACACATCATGAACTCTAGAGATATTTTTCAGTATCACTAAATAGTAAGATACAACTCCAATTCATTCCAGAATTTCAAATGGTATGATGTAGCTGAGGCTCAGTTTCCCTTTATTACCGAACCTTAAGACACCCTTCTAGGGAGATACCTTCAAGAATACATGATCTACCACATGGAATTCCATATCCTTTCTCTGATTTTCATCATAAATCTTCTTCTGACTTTTGGTTTCTCTAATATGGTCTTGTATTTTATTCACCTTTTATATGGTCTCTTCAATAAGATTTGGGCCTATATGTTTCCTCTCACCATCTTCGTCCCAACAAGTAAGAGTTCGAAATCTCTTTCTATATAATGCTTCATATGGAGCCATTTGAATACTAGAGTGGAAACTATTATTGTAGGAAAATTACACCAAAGGAAAGTATCGAGCCCATATACCTTGGAAGTCAAGATATAATGACTGCAACATGTCTTCTAATGATTGAATAGTCCTTTCAGACGGTCCATTGGTTTGGGGGTGAGAAGCAGTACTCATACAAAGCTCAGTATTCAATGATTTCTGTAAACTATTCCAGAATATTAATGTAAAACATGTATCTCAATCTGATACAATTGATAGATGTGGACCATGAAGTCTTACAACTTCATTAATATAAAGTCCTTTCCAAGAACTCTATTGGAATGTCCTCTATTATAAGAAGGAAATGTGCTGATTTTGTGTGATGATAATCAATTACCCATATTTCATCATTCCTTATATGTTTCCTCTGTAGTCTGGTGATAAAATCAATCGTAATATTATCACACTTCCACATAAGAATAGGTAAAGGTTGCATCACTCCTTCTGGATGTTGTCTCTTTTCCTTCACTTGTTGACAAAGTAGACACATTGAGAGGTAGTTAGAAATTTCCCACATCATATTATCCCACCAAAAATATTCATTCATATCTCTATACATCTTGGTGCTACCTGGGTGTGTAGAGAGAGTTGATCTATTTTAATGAATAGTTCCATTTTTAGCTCAGGTACTGATGGAACACATAACCTCTTCCAAAATTTCAGAACTCCTTCTTCAAACACGAAGTCAGCCTGTCTCCAATCCTTGACAACATTAATTTTATTATTTAGATTCTCATCATCATATTGAGAGATTTTTATCTTCTCTAATAAATATGGATTAACAATCATTTGAAATATGAAATATGTTTCCCTTTCCTTAACAATTCCCATATCCATCTTTTTTAGATCCAAAAATATATGATCTCTCTCAATCCACATTTTAGTCAAAAGTTCATGATGCTTCCTACATAATGCATCTACCACCATATTCACCATCCCAGGCTGGTAGTGTATTGAACAATCATAATCATTGTGTAACTCAAGCCATTTACTTTTCTTCATGTTAGGTTCATACTATGTGAAAATGTATTTCAAACTCTCGTGGTCCATATAAATTTAACATCTTTCTCTGTAGAGATAATGTATTTATATTTTCATAGAAAATATTATAGCTACTAACTGAGATCATGAGTTGGATAATTTTTCGCATGGGTCTTCAACTGTCTTAATATATTAGTAATAACTTTAGCGTTTTTCAGAAGGACACATCCCAACCCATTATTTGATGCATCATTTTATGTCTCAAATCCCTCACTTCTAGATGGGAGAGTCAAAATTTTTGCATTGAACAATATAAATTTCAATTATTAAAAGAATTTATTACACTCGTTTTTCACACAAAACAAACTCTTTTACATGTGTGCTGGGTTTGTGGGTTAGCCAGTCAGGCAAAATTCTGAAAAAAATGTCGATAGTAACCTTCTAAGACAATAAAAATATGTACCACAATTATGTTTGATGGCATTGGAAATTCTTGGATTGCCTTTTTCATTGTAGGATTAAGTAGGATTCCATTATTAGAGACAATATAGACTAGAAAAGAAACTGATTGAAGCATGAATTCGCATTTTCTAAACTTCCCATATAATTTATTTCTTCTCAGAGTTCTCAGAATAACCCTCAAGTGATTCTTAGATTCTTCATTGCTTTGTGAGTATATGAGGATATCATTGATTAATACCAAAAAATGTTATAAAGATATTCTTTTAAAAAACTATTCATTAAATCCCTGAAAATAAAAGGTGTATTTGTCAGTCCTAAAGGCATCAATGTAAATTTGTAATGCCCATACTGGGTCCGAAATTTTGTCTTAGGAATATCTTCTATCCTCACACACAACTGATGATATCCAGATCGAAGGTGAATCATCGAAAAGTATTGATCTCCATGAAATTTATCAAATAAATAATCAAACCAGGGAAGAGGATATATATTATTTATGGCAATAGCATTGATTTAACTGTAATAAATGCAATGCCTCATGGATCCATCTTTCTTCTTGTCAAAGTGGACAGGGGCTCCCCATGGAGAAACACTAGGTCGAATAAATCTTTTTTCACCCCAAATCCTCTAGATGTTTCTTTAGCTCTACTAATTCCCCATTGGCCATCCTATATAGAGTCTTTGATATAGTTCTTACATCATGAATTAAATTAATAGAGAACTCAACATCCCACTCTAAAGGATTTCCAGGTAAATCTTATGGAAATACATCAATGTACTCTTGCACTATGTGCACATCTTCAATTTGAAGATTTATTTCCTCTCACATAGATATTGGTTTATCTTTCTTTCGAAGTGTTTCATTCAATAAAGATAATATGGGTGGTTCAAGATAAGACACTACTACAAATATGGCTTTTATCAGCGCTAAAAATGGCCTTTATCAGTGCTAGAAAAGCACTGATAAAGCCGACGAAGATAAGGGGGGGGGGGTCCCCTTTATAAGTTCTCAAAAAAGCACTGATAAAGACCCCTTTTATCAGTGCTATAAAAAGCGCTGATAAAAGGGGTCATTTATCAGCGATAGAACGAAGCGCTGATAAAAGGGTCTTTTATCAGCCCTTTTTTAGCACTGATAAAAATAAAAAAATAAAAAAATTTAAAAAAATTTAAAAAAAAATACTGCCAATCTCGGGGGGGGGGGGGGGGGGGGCTTTTACAGAGCTTGAGCCCCCTTCATCAACGCTTTTCCACACCTCCAGTGCCCGACCGCACCGCCTACACCCTCTATCAGCGCTATCCATTTAAATCAACCTTGCACGCGCACCCATGCCTCCACCCGGATTTGATCTCGAGACCTCCCCCCTACGCACCTAAAGCCTTTTCCATTACCCTATATTGATTTGTTCTCTTATTCATTATATATCTATTTATTTATATATATATATTTATATTTATTTGTATAGTAATATATATTTATATTAATATATATATATATAGTTATATTAATATATATTTATATAGTTATATTAATATATACATATAGTTATATTAATATATGTATAGTTGTATTAATATATTTATAGTTATATTAATATATGTATAGTTATATTAATATATAGTAGTTATATAAATATTCATATATTGGTATTTTCAATAAAATGGATATTAGTTATTATTTAGATAAAGCTAATATATTTTATATGTAAATATGTTTAATTATTTATTTAAAAAATTTAATTTTTAGGTGTGAATATATAAAAAATTTGTACATATAGTTATATATTTTATTATAAATAGCAGTTAATTATAAAAAAGGATTAAATTTCAAAGACATAATATCAATTTGAATCTAATACCTTGGAATAAATTCAGTTCCCACCAAAAAAAGCCAATAATACCCCCTTAAACGAGGCTGAAAATCCAGAAAATGATAAAAAATCTGGGTACCCCGACAAAGAACTCAGTTTTAGAGGAATTCTACGCCTTTTTTAGCCTTGAAAGACGCTTGACTGGGGTGGCCCTAGTCACAGGGACGTAGAGCTCGTCGCAGGCTTTGATTTGATATGTGGTAGAGCTCAAACGGACACCCGGATCAAAAGTTATGGCCGTTTGAAGTTTGAGTTGCGTTTTCAACATATTTTGGATCTTTTTTTAATTTTTTTATTTTTTTATTCTTCAAATTGTTATTAAATGACTATTACTCCATAATAATTATCAAATTATTAATTAAAAATATTTTTTAATTTTTTAAGAATCCATTTTCACTAAATATCTTATATATTAATTATATTAAGTGTAAATGTACATTTATACTTATCTAAAATATATTTAAAAATTATATATTATATTTATATCAATATAACTATATAACTATATTTATATATTTTTTTAAAAAAAAATTGAGGTTAACCCTTTATCAGCGCTTTTAAAAAAAGAGCTGATAATGGCCCCCCCTTTATCAGTGCTATTAAACAAGCACTAATAAAGCCCCCCCCCCTTTATCAGCGCTTTTTCATTAGCGCTGATAAAGCGGTGCACTGGCCTTGCCCAGTTTTGTGGTCGTGAGAATCCGTTGGCGATGTTTCTTCCCTAAATATAAGGGATTCCACACCGTTTTTCAAAATTTTTACTTCCTTCTTCTTACAATAAATCCTCGCATCATAATTTGATAGCCAATCAGTACTGAGAATTATATCAAATTCTGTCATTGGTATGATGATAAGGTTTGTAACTAAAGCACATTTTGGGGACTGGAGGGGGACTAGTCGACATGCCTTTGATAAATGATACACCCTTTGGGAGTTTTGACTGGCAACTCCTTTATTAAATCAAATTGGACATATATAATTTTCATGAAAAACTGGGAAGATATAAATGAATGAGATGATCCAGAATAAAATAATGTCTTGGCTTAGTTTGAGGAAACAATTAAAGTAAATGCCACCACATCTTTCTGAATTTCATCCTCGATGGTTGTAATCTCATTGGATCTCCATTGTTCTCTTGGATTTTCTAATTCATGTTTCTGTGGCGCTTAGGACACCTATTTTCATAGTATCTTATCTCTCTGTAATTGTAGCATTGAATATCATTGAATTGTTTCTTCTCCTAGCATTCATCAGATTGATGGCCATTTTCTTCACTGTTATTGAATACTTTCATGCCTTTCAAGCATTTCCTGTTATGTTTCTTTCTACAGTTCCCACATAATTGGAATATATTTCTTCTCTTTCTCTTTTTTGGTGCTTCTCCTTTTCCTTTTTTTTATCAAACTACCTATTCATATCATGGTTCCTTTTGAATTTTATCTTGAAAATTCCCTCTCTATTTTGATTTCACGTCATACAATTTAATCATATGATGAAAATGATTGAGAAGCTAGTTCCCTTTAAAGACATGGATTAAGACCTTCAAAGAAATGATCAATGTTCTCTTCCAAGTAATGTATGTAATATACAGCATACCTGTACACCATTAGAAAAGTATCCTCATACTCTACAACACTCTCTTCTTCCCCTTGTTTTTTGATAAGGAATTTCTCCATCATTTATGTTAATTTCTCATGACAGAAATATTTTTTGAATAATATTTCCATAAAATTCTTCCATTCCAAATCTTCTATTTTTTATCCTCCATGGTATTCTGAATCAAGGACCACTATTGATCAGTGTTGTCCTTGAGACAATATACTGCCATTACTACCTTTTCATTTTCATTACATCTTAATTCCATCAATTTCCTTTCAGGGGACATTATCCATTGCTCAGTAACAACTGGGATAGTATTCCCCTAAAAGATGAGGGCTTATTCCACATGAAATGATCCAACACCGGTGTGGAATGGTTATTTGTTACAACCTAAGTAAGTTGTCCTAATATGGTAATGATCTGATCTTCTCCAACATTAATAGTGTTAACTTGATTAGTAGGGAGATGCCTACCTTTCCTACAAGTATTTTTTCCCCTTCTTCTGTAAGACACCATTTCTATATAATGGGATATGGTAGATTATTTTATGACTCTCAAATAGAAAATCACTCAACATAGATTGAAATTCAATTCATAGCTAATCCTATAAACTTGGTTTCTCTAAGGAACAATTTGTAATAAACTCTTTCATAATGGCTTGTAAAGAAAATGTTATTTATTCTAAGAATATCCCATAGAATTTTCGAATCCAAGTTTGTAGCAATTCCCATTTTCTTGCACCAATTCCCATTTGATTCTAGCTCAATGCGGTGTTTTCGGGTTTTACCCCTATATACATCTATGCCAGAGACGCCTCTACCTACTTGTATCCAGACAGGGACGTATTGCTTAAAAGTTTCACATAACATATTCCTTACCAAAATACCAAGACATTATTGTATTTTTATCCTCAAATACTACCTTACGGATTTGTTCCCTACTATACATTTCCGATTATAGTTTCCAAGTATTCTAATAATCATTTTATGACACTAACTGTAACACCCCGACCTCTCCAGACCAGATCTGGTGCACTACATATTATATTGGCATGGATAAATGGTATTAAAATCCCCAAGTACTGATCAATTTATTAGTCTTGAATATTCAACATGCATTAATATAACTCAAATGACATTGGAGAAGTTACAAAATACAATACATAATAAAAACTAAAAACTGCGTCCATAGGAACTCAATAAATGATCTCTTATTCATCACATATTGAAGGTATAATGTGAAAGGGGTGAGATCAAATGCTCAGTAAGAGTTACAAATTGTGGAAGCCTGAATCAATAATAACTGAATCATAAACAAATATGTCATGGTGAATAAATAAAAAACACATTCCATTAATAAACTGAGAAATGACATGCATCCATAGATTTTTTTATAGTGAAAAACTCATGGATAGTAATAACTAATAATGAATAAAAAGAATTATTAATAATTGGACATCATGTATCTGGCACATGAAACCATAATACTGTTAAAATGGTTTAGTTTTGTGGGTAGAAGCCCATCTGATTTTTGGAATCAAACTACAAGGGTTTGTCACCAACTAGATTGTCTCATGAGACCTACTGATTCATTGAGAAGATATAACAATCCCCACTTTCCACAGCAGGTCCAAATCATTCTTTATAAATTGATTAAATACAAGTGCAATATGCCTTTTGAATATTCATATAGATTATATTATACGTATTTATCAATATTTCAATAATTAAAATAACATTCCAAATAAACACCATATGTATAATGGTATACAGTTTAGACAAAATACATACCCAAGATATGAGATTATGGATATTAAATTTAAATATAATTTCAAATGAAAATTTATCTCAAAAGTGCAGTAGATACACCACATAAGGATTATTAGGTTCCCCACACAATGTTATTCACAACAGAATAGCAGTTGAGACAAGGTCTCTTACAATAATGTAATCGGTCAAATCATATGACCATAACATAATAAAATTCAAATGAATATTTTAATAACATTAATATAAAGAAAATAAAGTTATTAAATATAAAATGGAAGTAAATATATACCAAATACAAGAAAAATGTGATGAACAAAGAGAATCTCACAGAAATGAAAGTGAGATAAGAAACCCCTTACCTTATGCACGAGTGTGTTCTTAGTTTGTTTTAATGATCGGAATAATAAAATTTATCATCATTAGTTAATAACTCCAGAACCTCCTATACATGTAATTGATTTAGGATAACCTTATTAGGTTCATTCTTGGACCTTCTTTGGGTTTAAGAGGATCAATTTTCTTGTTTTGGAAGCATTTTTTCCCTTAGTTTTCATGATTCATTTACATGTTTACATGAATGGAAGTTCATTTAAAATATGGATAAACATACAGAATTGTTAATATATCTTAATAATGAAATTATGGAGATATAATTGATTTTGTGTTATATACCATGATGATGATTAATTAGGTAAATGTTTTTTACAAATATTAATATTAACTTGGACGTTTTTTTCATAATGAACTAGTTTTTTATTATAATAATATATTCAGAGTGTCTAAGGAATATAGTTAATTAATGAGATGAAATACATATATTATTATAAGTTTGAACCATAAAAATGGTTTTCTTGTCCAGTAATGAAGGTGAATGTGAATAAGAAAACTCTGTCATCCCTAAAAGTTATAAATTGGAACCTCTTGGATGATGATTTCTTTAATAAAAATAAACGAGAGGGTGTAAGAATATTGATAATGGTTCTTACATTAATATGATATAATTACAGTATATAGAGGATACTGTATTCTATCATGGTCATTTGGATAGTTGAGGTGAGGTGAGAAAAATAAATGAGATGAACTTGAAAATAAATGAAAAGGTGAGAGAACCCTTAAGAAAATTCGGCAGGCTAACAACGTCACATAAAATTTAATAAAACGAAATGAAGAAAAAAGGGTATATAATCATATTTAAATAAAAATAAAATCAATATGAACACAAAAAACCAAACTCTAACATATGATAATTTAAAATCAAAAAGATAACATAAATGAAGTGTCGACTAAAAGAATAGAATGAAGGATTCCCTTACCTTGTAGAGTAACTCATAGATCATGAAGGATGGGACTTTGGGGGATTAAGGACACCTTGGTAGGACTTTTAGGGAGGTAATACCACCAGATAATATGTGATATTTAGTTTTTAATGAATGAAAATAAACGGGGTGAGTGGGTATTTATAGTAATTAAGAGAGAGTTTTTTACTAATTAAACGGGACACCTCATATGTGGTTTTAACAAAGCCATGGTCTTGACCATGGTATGTTCCCATGGTTTTAGCCAATTGAGATACCTCATGTCATAAGATACTATAAACAAGTATACCAGCCATTTATATTAATTATTACATCATTTCGATGTCATTAATTTGCTGAAAACTCAAATCTGTATTTTTACTATTCACGAAAATTCTAGTATTTTAGAAAAATTCAAAAAAATTCACCCTAAACATTTTTCGATGCATAGAATTCAAAAATGAACTCCATATTTTAAAAATAATTTTCTATATATTTTTAATTTAATTTATATATAAAATCAATGTTAATTCAAAAAATAAAAATTTAAAGGTATAATTAGTTTTCTATTACAATGAAAAATTAATTAACTTCTCATTATCTTTTTTCCTTAGGAAAATAGAATATTATCATTATTTACTATTTATATGGGTCATATTACTATTAATATTACTTTTCATAAGGGTATGTTACTATTCTTCAAAAATTAATGTTGGTTCTATCATACTCCAAACAACATACTGGTCACATCTCTATATGACTGTTTTTTGAAATTCAAAACGTTGATGTTGAAAATTTATGTATAATAGATAGTATATAACATTATACTATAAATGTTCAAAAAAGGCTTAGTGCTTCATGAAAAATGTGATATCTAATGAATATAATGTATTTAAGTGAAACATAAAATACAATGTTTGGGGTGTTGTAAGTATGTCCTTATCACCCAAGAAAAACCTGGTGAACATATCACACATGTTTAGCTCAAACATGGAAGAAGTTTCATTATTTGAGAATTAGGCTCGACATGGGATCAACATCATTCTATCACAATCCCTACTATCTAGATGGAATGAATATTGTGATGGTGGATGGATCTAGGACATGATGTCAAGACATCACTATGTATCTTGTATAGTGGGAATCAAGAAATACATTATACTAGAGGGTAGTTTGGTAGGAGCCTAATGTCATGCAATGATTATCCTCTGACGTGGTCACTGATGTATGACATTGTTATACTCAATTCAATCGAGGTAACTTTATATAGTTTTACATCTAATGGAAAAAAGCAGAAAACATATTTTAAAATACCCATAAAATCATCCTTAAATTGAAATACTCATAATGCTTATCCCATTATAATTGATCCATATTCCTTGTGAGTTACCCTTCCTGAGTCGTCAATATTTCATTCAATCCATCCTTCCATGAAAGGAAATATCTCACATGTGACATGTCTCATTGGTTCATATTCCTAGAAATCCTTCACATCTATAATAGTTCTTATTCGCTAAAAAGCGATGGAAGGAGAAGTATAAATTCTACCATGGTATCCATTTATAATGAGTTTTAAATTTTAATAATTTTTTATTGTTTATCATTATCATAGTTTGTAATATTTTATTTTGAATTTCAACGATTATATTATAATCATTCATGAAATTTCATTATGGGATGTATGATAGTAACCCTCCACCCAGAAAATTGTTTTTTTCATTCCACTTTTTTTATTCATCAAAAATGATATCTAATATGATAATTATGAGATAAATAAATGATAGTGTTACACCAATTTTATGGTTTAATTGTAGAAGATACATATCGTGTAGGAAATTAGTGTTTCTACAACTATATGTTTTATAAATTCTTTTGGACAGGGGCTCAGCCAGAAGCGATGTATTTGGTATAAGTGAAGGCTATGAAAACTAAACCAATGATTATATTGGATGGTTTTAGTATAAATACATGAGACATGTTACTCTATGGGGATATTGGAATTAAAGTCGAATCCTTGTATATCTGAGTCGAGGATAATCTACTAGGATGGGAAGATCCTTTACTAAAGATATATTTTTCAGAGGTTCCCAAAATTCCAAAGATGAGATGGGGTGGATATAAAGGGAACTTGGTCTTTTATAACCCATATAAATTTATAGAAAATTGAATATGGGGAACTTTTCACCCAATATCTATAAGGGGAACATATATTTCATACAGAAATCTAAATGTTGTAAGAGTGGTGGTTATATCCAGTTTGGGAAAAAAAGTAGGACTGATTCATGATATTGGTTCTTCAAAATACACCATCAAGTATTAATTTATAATTATTTCATGTATATTTTAAATGTTATGGATTTTATTAATTTGGTAGGGGGTTCTCCAGGTTGGGAGGGAGGGTGAAGGTTAAATAATGGGGTTGTATATAGGGACGAGAAACAGGTTGAGAGGGGGGATTCCTATTGGGAGGGAGGGGGTGGTGTAGTAGGTTGGGAGGGAGGGGTGCCGGATGGGAGGGGGATAAGGGTAGGGAGGGGGGCTATATGTTGAGTGATGCATGTTGGGAGGGGTGATCGTTTGGAGGATGGGGGTTGTAAGTTATAAGGGATGGGACTATAATTAGGGAGGTGGTACTAGGTTTAGAGGGGTAATTCATGATAGGAGGGGGATGCATCATGATGGGTGGGAGGGGTTGTACGTTGGGAGAAAGGGGATTAAAACATGGGAGGGGTTGGGATTATGGTTTGGTATGGGGGAGGTGTGGGTGAATTAAGAGTTTGGTGGTAGTATATTTCCAATGATGTATGACATTCCATTTGTATAAGGTTCAAATGGATTTTTGTTTTATTATTATAAATAGATTGTGATGTACCTTAAATCTCATTAAAGTTTTGGAATATCATTGTGTGATTACTCAGATGAATAATTTTTTGTACGGAGTATAGCCTTGTATAATGTACACAACACAATCAAATGATTGGACTTCATTTGTTACCAACGTAACATAGTCATGTTTTATATGGGAGTAATTACATGGAGGGATTCTTATGAGATTATGGCATTGGGGACTAAGGAGGATTTATTTAGTGGGTCCTAGTATATTTTATATTGTGTGATAAAGAAATATGTGGGATATAAAAATGTTGTTTGGTAGCTTTTTGATTGCACATTGTAAAAAGAATGAAAATTTTCTTCGAGTTGTAGATTTTCATAATTGACATAAAAAAATTCTCAACTTATGGATTTTTGATATATTTAGACATTATTTCACCTAATGTTTTCCTCAGGAAATGGATATGGACAAGATACATTTTTTTCTTGGGACATCCAGTTTCATGCCGGTAAAATACTTCACCAAACACATATAAATAGACAATGTTCATCAGATATTGTAGGGACAGTTGAATTTTACTATCATCATTGAAAAGAGCAGGCTGATGATAAAATATTTTTGATTGTAGATGAAATGTGGTGTCCATGTTATATGTACATGTTTAGTGTTATCTAGATTAACAAACCATCATTAGTGGTTATTTTCTAGATTCAGGTCATGATTCTTTGATCCTAGGATTATGTCTTTTGTTTGATATTTTAGATTGTATATCTAAACCAGACTAATGGTGGTGTAGAATTTTGATGTTGTTCTCAATCCATACCCAGTTATTCCATGTTTCAAAATCCCTCCTGTAATTTAGACAAGAATGAAAATTATAGGGTATGATGGATGGGATACACCCATGAGATGACACATTTGATAAAGCATCAAGGAAATAATACATGGGATCAATTAGAAAAAATTAATTAAAACAGTAGCATAGCATTAATAAAATTTTGTAATGAACAATCTGTATGTCAGATGTCTATACAGAAAGAAAATAAGATACATAAAAGCAACATAGTATAAAGTCTTACAAAAATGAAACAGACTAATTAATCTATCCACTACCCCAATCTCCCCCTTTAATTAAGACCACGTAGCCACCTCTAGTTCCCTTTTACCCCCACCCCCCTTTGTAGAATATAACATCTCTCCATCCCTAGAAATAACTAAAAGTCATATGTGGAAAATCTGATAATGAAAATAAAATAGAAACTAAACTAAAACATAGTTGTCTCTTATGACTATACAAGTCACCACCCATCATATAAGAACCTTAGTTCCACATGGGTCAAATCATGTTCCTACAAGAAATGGAGAAATATATATAAGGTTTAATTGATACTATCAAATATTAAATTCCTATTAAATAAAAATTACTCTACCTATTAATGTTATATAATGAGTTTGGATTGAGTTTCATCGTAGTTTGTTTTGATTATTTTTTTTGGAAACATCAATTAGATTGTGTTTGTCCTGTTATTGTTTACATTATATTGGAAAATTTCATTCATTTTGGTTATAGTACATTTAGTTTTATACATTTGTTTCATATCAGTTAGGTTTAGTTCTATTTGGTTTGTGTTAGTTGGGGTCCTGAATTTTAGAACCCACTATAATAATTTTAGAATTTGGAAAATATACAACTTTTCATATATTTAACATTATTTTTTTGATATATAATCTACAAAAAAGGAAGGTTCCATTTAGGTTTATTATAATAAACATTATTGATGAAAAATGAAAGACTCTTGTTTGAATGATGCATCAGGAAATTGATTCATCCAACATATCCATTAAATTATTCTTTTTATCATGTGTAATCCAACAATAGATAAAAGATATATGTAGCTTACTTGGTATTGAATTTAAATGAGAATTTATCTTCTTATCTTGTGGAAATAATGTAAATTGTGATAAAATAATTTAAAAACACACATTCTAAAGAAGGATATTCAAAAAATGAAAATAGACACTCCAATTCAAATTGATAAATGGATATCCTCCTACCCAAAAATATAATATATGATTGCAATGGATATAAATAATGTTTTATTCTCCTTGAAACCATGAGGGCCACTATTACGGGACGTATTTTGGATTAAAAAAATAAATTATGGAATTAATAATAATTAGTCTATCCATATTAAAAAAATATATTTATTTTTTCCATATCTAGAATAAAAAGTACATGTAAATAAATGATATCATATTATGAAAATCATAAGTTGGGAATCTGAGACATTCCCAATCCATTTACCTAGAGGCATTGCAATTTAAATCACAAAATTCATGAAATAAATAAAATGATTTATCATTTACACAATATAGGTCCAAATAATATAATTAGTGAGAATATATTCAAATAAAATTATATATAATGATTAATCAATATTAATTATAAATTTCACTATTGTTGGATGGAAATATTCTATAATTTGATTATCATTTACCATGTGATGAAATTTCATTCCTAATTCATTTGGATAGGACATAAAAATTAACAATTTAAAAAACATTCATATTCACTTTTTATAGAATACCCCATACTAGTATGCACAGTTTTATAAATTTAAAAAACAATCTAAAACTGATCTTAGTAATTGTAATAGCATCAGATATTCGATATCTTCATGCACAAATACAATTATAACCCAAAAAAATGAATATTATTATCCATGTCAATGACATTTTATCTGACACCAATCCATTTTATAGAATGTTTTCTATTAAGTACCATATGTACTTTTAACTCCATGAGTTTCATCCCTCTTCATCATTCCATTAACTAAATCGCGAAAATTGCATGTGTGAGTTGAATGTTTTTTATTCTAACTTTATATACAATCTATATCAATTTTATCTATAAAAGATATATCAAGAACAAATGCATACAATGAATGATTCAAAATAATTACATGAGATTGGATATATGAGCAATAACCCAACAAAAGCCCAATTATATTAGCTTCTTAATATAGACTGCATTTGGTGATAAATGGGTATGTTAAAAAATGATTTTCATTGGGAGTAATTGTCCTATACCATTTATTAAGTTGAATATTCTCCATTGAAATAGCCAATGAAATTGGAAATCGTTAGTATTTCTCTGTAAAAATAATCATAACGCATTCCCACTTCATGAACTAATTCATTAATATAAGAACTATCACTCCCAAAAATAATTAACATGGCTTAGAAATCATGAATACATGTCACCATACTTAATGGAATAAATCATCTCCATGAATTAAAAAAGTTGGAAAATATTATACAACTATTCCACTACCTATTCAGGATTATTCACACCATATAGATATCATGATTAAAACTGATGAGATTCTTATGAATGATTGTTGATGGTATACCTCTAATGTTACATCATATACAACTAGTATAGATTCAGGTGAAACATCTTATCATATAGAATGATGAAATTTATTCTCACCACGATATGTTTTAGGGATATCAAAGGGTTCAGTTTCTATGGTTCATCAATATCACATTCAATTAATCATTTTGGAAAACTTGTTCGGTGCATCGTATAGTAAAACATTATCATATAATAAATAATTATCTTTTAAAAAAACCAAGAGAGTCAACTGTAAATTCCTAAACCCAACATGGGAACTCAAATATTGTATAAATTCGTTGTAAAATAATACAATATGACAAAAACTTAGTGGATAACCATTTTAGGAATAACACAGAATATGTTAATGATATTAATGATGCATGAAAAAAATTAACACCCTTATAACCAACATTTTATGTCATGAAAATGATGCCTCCTATATTCCATGACACCAAAAGTATTTACCAATATCCTAGAAAATATATGACCAACATTGAAATAATGATAAATAACCTAAATGAGATAAACATAATTAACATAAATTTAAAATTAAAAAATCACTCATAAAAAATGATTCAGTGGATTTATATTCAATGATACACTAGGATTAGTTGAAAAATATAATATAAAGTACCAAAACTGTATAAAAAACAATTATACCCATATATTAATTATAAAATATCATCTTCCCCACCATATAACATCTCACCCATGGATAATGAAATATTATATGATTATACCAAAGGATGAATCATGAGCATATACACATAATATGGGCTAAAATTGTACACATATAGATATAATGGTTGTAAAGTAGTCTTATAACTATAATTCATACATAATATTGGGTTTTCATTGGTATAAAAAGCATCAAAATCAAAATATTAAATTTTCCCAAACAAAAAAAAATAAACAAAACGAAAATGGATTAAAATGGTGGCATATGATTCAAGATGATCCAAAATGATATTCCTTCAGAAGAAGATGAAAAAACACGTCCGAGGTTGACCTAAGAGAACCATGATATGCCCTAGAAACAAGGAACACAGATATAATCAAAGAACATCAAAACACTAGGGTTCAGTGAATTAATCCTTGGAATGTGAGAGAGGAAAAATATATGAAATTGATGAATTAATGAAGATGAATTCTTACCTTGATGTACTGATCAAGAGCCCTAAAGAAATTCTTGAGAAATGGAAGGAGTATTAGAGATGTGAGAGGGGGACGTCGCATGATTTGTTCGACCGTCAGGTGGTCTCACATGCGACTGGATTGGAAAAGTGGTTGGGGGACTTTGCTGGACGAGAGGGAGCTAAGAGGGGCCAAGTGACATAGTGAGAGAAGATGAGATGAGACGGGAGGGGAGACGTCGCTAGAGGAGAGGTGTCTGAGAGGGGAGGGCGAGTCACTAGAGGAGAGGGGGCCAAGAGGGGTGGGGTAGACATCGACAGAGGAGCGGGTTCTCAGAGGGGTTAGAGGCCAGGAGGTGGAGGTCGGGACGTTTAGGTAGAGGAAGAGGCTAAGAGGAATAGGTTGGGGAGGGGAGTTGATGGCTGGGAGGTGGAGGTCGAAGAGGGAAAGAGAGGGTTCACATGAGAGGAGGGGAGGGGAGTTTGATAAATTGGCCCTGTATGTTTACATTTAGCAAAAAAATGTAGTTATATATGATATTTTGTCACCAAATCCAATAGGATTTATAAACTGTTTGTATATAAGGGTTGGTATAGACGCATTTTCTACTAGTGATAGAAACCACAATTTTCAATTCAATTTAGTGACCAAAACCTTTCACACTAAACCTTCCAATTCGATATTTCATTACCCCATACTGAGACCTTTTCATATGTGGTAATTATCTTTCTTAATAAAACAATGATACCCCTTTTTTGACCACAATAATAAATCCCATTCTCCACCGTATGAGTGACACAAAAAGTGAATGGAAAATTAATGATAAACTAGAAGAACTCGGTGATAGAGGAGACATAGAGATCACACACCATAATAAACTTAAATGCCACTAGAATTCAAATTATAAAATAAAGAGGTAAAAAATTATTCACAATAACAACATTCAAAATCCCATTCCATGCCTTGAACAACCACCATGATTGGATCTCCATTTTTATTAGAGTTGGGATGTGAAAACATTGGGAGAACACATAAATTAAATTAAATGGACGAAAAGAGATATGATGAAGAAAAATAATATATTAAAATGATACAATTATTAAAAAATGAAAAATAATAAAATGATTTTTTATTGTCGAACAAATACAATCCTCATTTTTCATCCCTTTGAAATAAATAAGGGGTGCATAATTATAGGGAGAGGAGTGAAAGAATTTTCTTTAAAAGACTCCTCCAAACAAATCCAAATGTTATTCCCATTAAATGATTGGTAAAAATGTAGAATCTTTAATCAATTTGATTCATAAATTTGTTTCACCTCTCCCCTAGAACGTTTATCATGTTTAGCATCCATAAGAAAAAGTTATGAACATTTTACCTTGAGATATTTAATATGTCCATGTGACTCATTAGATAAAAATTCCTCAAATTTCTATTTCATAATTACCAGTCAACCGTAATATTCATCAGTCAATCCCATAATAAATTGTGTTATATATTTCATTGTGAATCCCTTCACAAAATTTCATACATTTGAGACATGTGTTCTAGAGGACATGAACTAATTATTGGGTATAATTGTTTCGGTCCGATCAGATGCATTAAATCAAACATGTCTAAACCACACAAATAATGTATTAATGGGAGAGTATCTACATGAAACTAATAAATAAAGCAACTAATTTTATTTTATATTGCCTCCAACAAGAATAAATGAATTTGGACAAGGTAGACCAGATTAATAAATCAAATACATAGGTGGGGTCAACTGTGTTGGACATAACAAATTTTCCTAAAGAATGATTTATATGGCCATCCAGATATCTAAATCAAGAAACTTCCCAGTTGAACAATATATATCCAAATAAAATTAGAATCCTAAAAAAATAATCACATGATTTGGATAAATAATAAATTATATATGATTGAGGTACTGATGTGATTTAAAATAGTTAAAATTACAAAAATAAGACAATTTTTCACTTAAGCTCACAATAACTCAAAAACCTAAAATGTTAAAGTTTAATATTTAATTATACTATGGTGGGATTATAAACATTTCATTACTATATAATATGTTTGAAAATATTGGAATCATTGATACATGTAAGATATCATTTATAATTAGATCAACAATTAAACAAAAACATATACTCATTCACCAAATATAATTTTTATATTCATGAATAAACAAAGAGATAAATGTTATATAAATTATTACTTAATATATTTAAAAAAGAGATTAACCATTATTTAAAAGTTAATTAATAAATGATAATTATGAACACATTATAATTTACAAAAATATTATTGATATTCTATAATATTTATTATAAACACTTTATATTTATTTCATAATATGTACACTTTAATATTATTAATTATATGGAATTTATCATTTACATATATGATAAATAATTATTTATTAAATGTTATAATCATATATCTATTCTGTATATATTTTTCAAAATCTGTAAAACATTCATATAATTTTTAAAAACATGATCAAATAAATCATAAAATATATTTAAATTTAGTATAAATAATATTCCAAATCAGGCCCCTTTAATTTGAATAATTTAAATTAAGCATTATAAACTACTCATGATATTAATCATAAAAAATTATAAATTTCACTATTTTGTATTTATTCCCCCTATAAAAATTACCTTCATAATTTCATCAAATATAATTTATTTATAAGTAAAAATACATTCCATATAATTTAGTAGAATATATTTTTAATATCAAACATGAATTGGGAATAATATTTAATAAAATTTTTTCTAAAAACATATTGGTTAAATATAAAATCTTTATAAATAATTATTTTGTAAAAAAATTATAAATTATAAAATAAACAAAAAATACATTTTATCATTATATATAAATAATTTATAAGAAATAAAAATCAATTCATAATAGTGTTTATGGAAAAATAATAACAATCATCCATGTTTTATGATTGAAGTAAAGTTTTATTTTATGACTAATATCCAAATCACCACCTACAATTTCCATATATTAATTTCAATATTGTTGAGATATAATATTAATGATATGATACTCTATTTTTTCAAACACAATATAATTCATCGTACTATATGATATATAGTATCATACCATACAATTAGTATGTATCTGTTAATTTTACTCAATAACTAGCTATGATTTATTTATATTGTAAACACTGATAAAATATTAAATATAAAATATCAGATTTATTTTATGATTGGATTAAAAAATATAAAAAAATTATTAAAAAATATCATTTCAATATTAATTTAACACATCTAAATGTATGGTAGGATATTGCACAACTTATATGGTTTTTATGGATATAATAACACATATTTGAGGAAAATTAAGTGATTAAAAAACAAAACAATATCTCTATATTTGTTAAATAAAAACATTGGACACACGGAATGTGTAATTTGAAGGTATTTTATACATTACATAGAAGATGGACATTTCCTCATTCATTGTCTATTCTTGATGAAAATTATCAAAGGGTACTCAAAAAACTCTTATATCAGTGATGTGTCTATGACTTAATTAATAACATTAAATTAATTAAATATTAAACATAATCTAATGTTAACTAACACATCATGATGTAAAGTAGGTATAGAAAGATATATACGAGGCAAAGGAGATTCTACAGAAGTTTGAGATGTATTTTAAATTATCACATATTTGTAGTGAATGGGAACTACCTCTGTTTCATAGATCCATTGATGAGTCTCTTTGAGTTATCATTCATTTACTCTTGTGTTATAGCCATTGAGTAATTGCAATGACCAACTGATTAAAATTATACATGTATATAAGATAATGAAATCTATTACATAGAATGTAATTTTTCTTTATTGTAACTGAATTGAATGAATACTATAATGAAAATGATTATCATTAAACCACACATCAATTATATTGAGTTATATAATATTGTAAAATATGACTCAATGTTAAATAAACCATATGATAAGCCCAAATTTTACAATACAATTCGATGATGAAGTAGCGCAAAATCTAATTTGATGCCCCTTGATAATCCTTATATTGTATAAAATCATATACCCCATACTAGTGTAATGACATGGTTTACAAGAAATTAATTTTTCTTGACTAGTTTATCAAACCAAATGATATAAATTATAAATTTCATATAAATAAATATATGTAATATTTATAGAATATGTCATTATAGTATTACACACCAAAATTCAAGGAATAAAATGTTCCATGTGTAGGGTCGGGTGTATATAAACTTGAGAACTAGAATCATATTATAGAAAGGGTGATTTGGTATATTGTAATTATAAAATCATTTTACTGATCTAATAGTTATTTATTTTACGTTTTCATGAGGTTTTCCTTATTTTTGATTTGATAGGGTTCAGAATGAATTGGGAGAATCCCTATAATGGTAATGTTAGAGTTTTTTTATTTTATTAGCATTAACCAACATCTTATATAGGCTAGAGGAATATTAAATGTTGAGTAACTTGGAAACCTGAATTGTAAGGATTTCTGGAGGAATGTTGGGAATGCCTTCATGCTGTGAAGGCTACACGTCATGTAAAGACTTGACTCCTCATTAGTTTTATTAATGGGCGACTTCTAATACTGGGAGACCATTTTTTCGGTTGATGTAGATATTAACTATTTAATGGAATGAAAGGGTATCACACATCATGTAATACATCAAATCTGTTTTTTATGAGCATCACGATTGAGATCTATTTTCTCCTCCTCTATAGTTTCTTCATCGTTGACATGAATCCTTACCCATAAGATCTTGAAGCTCTCCTAAACTTTTGTATCCAGTTTTATAGCATTAGAGCATTGTTATTCTTGTGGTGAGATTTCTGGTTATGCATTATCCTTCATTCATCTTAATAATGCCTCTCTAATCAACTGATATTTAACTGATCATCCTGGAATGTATATATCTATGTCCAATTGTGTTAGATATCGCCTAAAAGAAGGTTTTTAATGGTCTTATACACCATTTTTCTCATTGACAGGGGTCACTGTGAGTGTTGTTTTAGGGAAAGTAGGTTGTTGAGATCTTACCTTATAGTTATTATTATGTTGTGTAATGTTTTCAGTAATTTGGATGTATTTGTGATTGAGTACATGGACATAAATCCCCCACAATAAAACATATGTCACCAGGGGATGTGATGGATGTAAATATTGTGAATTGATTCTTTTATATTCCATATTGTGATATGGATGAATTGAAATACAGTCTTGTTGTTCCCTCTATTAGAAATAATTTCCCTTGTTTCTTAGACTGAGTGTTAGTCAGATGTATACCTTGTCGTCTTCTAATGTTATGTAGAAACATGCCTTCTAAAATTCATGAAAATCATATCCTGGAGGATGTTACTATTGAATCAAAATGATTTAACCCTCCAGTGGACCCAAATATAATTGATTTCAATGTGCACACTGTCAATGGTCATAGAAAGGAACCAACAGTAGTTCTTGTCTAGGCTCCAAATATGGATCTATAGTGGGATTTTCTTCGAAATAGTTCTCAAGAGTTTCTTTTATAGAATCCTGAATTTTTAAAATGCTGTAATGATCCTCAAAATGTTGAGGAATGGTTGAGAATTATAGAACATTTATTAGAGTTCATAGAGACAACAGACAAGATCAATGTGATGTGTGAAAACTTCCTGTAGGAAAGAATGATCAAGAGATGGTGGGACACTATGGTGACAATGAAGAAACATTAGAGATTAGTGTAGAAGGACATCAAGTATATATTCATGGATAGTTCTATATATAGTCGATGGTTTTGGCCAAGGATGTGGTGTTTTTCAGTCATTGGTAGCCCGAAAAATTTGTGACTGAGTATTTAGATATTTTTATTGACTTGGTGCAGTTTGACCTTGATATTGTATCAAATGAGAGGATGAATGAAAAGTGGTTCATGATATGACATCAATCAAATTTTTATTCTCATATTTTCCTGTTGAATATTCCCACATATTCTGGATGTACTAGATTTGGGAGGCTATGGCTGAGATAGGCTGGGTTGGAAATTCGAGGTTATTGGGATTTCCTTTTCTTCCAGTGGCTGCATTACTTCCATCAAGGTAAAGAGGATGTGAGAGTATTCTCATAGCATTTAATGAAGACATAGTCATTCCAAACCTCCAATAATGACTGGAAGAAGTCATTTAAATAGATATTACTGTGTAAATCCATGACATTCTAAAATGGGTTTCACTGTGGAACCCAAGAACTATAGCTCATGTGAACTTTAAAAATCCTTACAAAGGTTCTTCCATATACATTCTACACCTAGTAGTGGGATTGGATTTTTAGCTCCACGTAAGAAAAAATGTAAATCAAGTTATTCACATATAAAAGGGGTTTATCCCCATGTATCTGGAATGATGATAATTCATATAGTGTAATATTATTCAGAGGAACTAAATACAGTTTCAGTGACTATGAGAGGTTCCATTTCTATTGCTTCATCTTTAGTGACTGATCTATTTTTATTGGTTCATCTCACATGCTTATTTCAACCTATATCATTAATCTGTTAAATCTTAATGTTGTTAATTTATCTTGTGCAATGGATATTACAACATCCCTTAGTACGAAGAGAGAGAAGGGACTTCATAGTCTTTCTTGTGTCATGTCTATATCAAATGTTGAGCTGACTTGGAATTTTCTAGTTCTTGGCACGAATTATCTTGACGTCATATTAAAGATGGACTGGAAGATTTCCAATAAATCCCAGATTGATTGTTTTCTTCGATGTGTCTACTTTACAACACCCAGTAGTGTGCCTCCTGTATTTCATTGAGAAGGAGACTAAAGGATAAGTTGGGATGGATATTTATATCAAATGATTGGGAATGTAATATTAGTTTTTTCATTTGATCTATAGAGAGAATATTTGAGACGTATTCTCTCACCAACTATCATGGATATTCTAAATGTGTTTCTTTCTGATTTCTATAGCTTACCACCAATAAGAGATATTGAGTTTTCCATTGAAATATTGACTAGTACTCAACTAGTTTCAAATCATCCCTACTAAATGGAACAGTCTAAAATGAAAGAGATTAAATCTCAATTGGAAGATCTTCCTGAGGCATTATACACCCATGTTTGTCTCCTTGGGTTGCACTGATTCCCTTCACCAAAAAGACCAATGGTTCTTTTTTAATTATGTTTTAATTACTGAATGTTGAATCGACTTAAAATAATGAAAAACTATTTTTATCTATGGATTGATGACCAGTTTAATCATTTGAAAAGGGAGAAGTGGTTTTCCAAGATATACATTCGATATTGTTAAGATCTATTGAGGATAAAAGAAACTGAAATTTTGAGAACAACTTATCAGAGCTTGTGTAGTCATTATGAGGAACTTGATATGCCCTTTGGTTTGATAAATTATCCTATGGTTTTCATTGATTTTAGTAAAATCATTTTCCTCAAGTATTTTGATACCTTTTTTGTAGTCTTTGGGGATGAAATCCTAGTTTAATATAAATTTGAAGAGGATCATGTGCATCATCTGAGAGTAGTTCTGTTTCTACTGAGAAATCACAAACATTTTTCCAAGAATCCAATGTGTGATTTTATGGATTCATGAAGTGAATTTTGTGTGAGAAGTGGTGTCAGAAGCAGGAATTTCTGTTGATCAATAGAAGGTTAAGTCTATCATGACTTTGGAGAAACCATGAATCGTCTTTGAGATTCCGAGCTTCTTGGGTTTTGGTAGATATTATCATCGGTTTGTCAATTACATCTCAATGTTGGATTCTATGATTAATTATCTAATTCAAAAGAGAGTGAATAATGATTGGAATAAAATTATTTCCGAATTCTTTTATTGAGCTAAATTTTATAATGACTACTATGCTTGTGTGAACTCTTCTTGAGGGTGGGAATGGCTATTATTCTTCTTAGATGCACCGGGTTCAGGTTTAGGTTTGGTCTTATTCAAGGTAATCATGTATTTTCTTGTATATCTCATCATCTTTTCCGTCACAAGTAGAATTTACCTCCGATGATTGAACTTGGTACTATGATTCATGTTCATAAGAGTTGGTGTCATTACATTTTTAGGGATTGTTTACTATATATTCAGACCACATAATCTCAAGTTATATATTCTCTAAAAAATATTTGAATATTCATTAGAGGCATGGGGTGGAGTAATTGAGTTCTTTTGAATTTGAAACCACCTATACCCAGAGGAATTAGAATTCAATTTAGGATTCACTGAGTAGGAATCTTCCATCCTCGAAGGTGAAAAAATATCCACAAGAGTACAATTTAATAGATTTTTTGAACAATTTCATACTTGAGTTCAAGAGAAAGGGGCTGAAGTTTCTTTTTCCAATGTTTAGTTAAATTCCTCTCTTCTTGAGATGATTATTCAAGATCATGTTAATTATGATTAATTCCATTTCATTAGAGGATCTTTTTATGGTGGTGATATAATTTCCTAGTTTAGGTTCTCCAACTAGGGTATTCAATTATATCAAAATATATTTTTTGTGCCATTATCAGCAAGGATGTATATGATGATAGATTTTCATAATTCTGAGTGGTAGGTTCAACTAGGAACCACTACGATATTATATGACATGCATTAAAACTTTTGGAATCCAGGTATGAAATGAGGAATTTTTGATTTGGATTCTTGTTACTATACAGGCTAACATATGAAGATCGATCACCCAAACCATCAAGTTCATATCAGCCACTTCTATTACCAAATAGGAAGTGGGATAAAACTACAATGGACATTGTGTTTGGGGTTCTTTGTACCCAGATAAACAATAATGTGATTTGGTGTGTGATTGATAGACTGACCAAGTCATCTCATATTATACCAATTTATAATATCTCCAAAGTTGATGAGATTGGGAATCTCTACATGAACGAGACAATACTTTTTCATGGAGTTCTATATGCTATAGTATTTAATAAGTGTCCTTGATTAACTTATCTCTTTTTGAGAGGCCATTAAGAGGCACTTGGATCTTAGACTCGGTTTATCAAAACCTACAATTCATAGTCATATGGCCAAACATAGAGAGCTCTGTAGATTCTAGAGTATATTCAATGTGTTTGTGTTCTCGACATTAGTGGGTCTTACAATGATCATTTTAGTATGTATGAGTTTTTATATAATAGTAATAATTTGTCTGTGATCCAAAAGACTCCTTTGGCCCCTTGTTTGACCATCCTTGTAAATATCTATTTTGTTGGTCAGATACTGGTGAATGTTACTTGGTTTTTCGGAGTTTGGTCCAAGAGATAATGGTTATGATTCAGTTTATTTGTTAAATAATGTTGACAGAAATATTCCGGTATAAGTCTTACACTAATCGTCGTTATATGCCTTGTGTATTTTCATTTACTGCGTAGGTGTTATTTAAGTTTTCATACAAATTGGGTCATGTAAGAAATGGGAGGGAAGGGATGCATGATCATTTTTTTTGTGGGGCCATTCAAGGTTGTTAAAGAGGTGGGGAAAGATTTATATCATTTAGCACAACCTCTATAGCTGATATTTGTACATAGCACATTCCTTGAATTGTAGAAAAGAATGTGTTTATATGATCTATACTGTGTTTTCAGCTGAGGTGATCTTGATATTAAACCTAACATATCATTGACTGAGTGTCCGGTCATGATAGACGATTCTGAAACCAATGAATTTTGTGGGAGGAAAATTCCTTTGGTTTATGTGCTACAAAAGAATGGTTCTAATAATGATGAGATGTGGTAATTTAAGACACTAATGAAAGAGTAGTGGAATATTATTTCTGGTAGGGAATCTTCCTCATAAGATTTCGAGGGACATAATGTTTTTATGGTGTGGAGGATGTGACATCCATTTACTGATATGATAGGTATGTCTTTATCCTTGTTGTGTTTTTTTGTTGACTGGGTATGGATGAGAATGAATGGGGTGGATAAATATAAGGGTTAAGTTAGAGAATTGTTGGTTTCTCAGCAGTAACTAACTTCTTCTATAGGCTACTATAGGATTACATGCCTTATAACTAGGTAACATGACATGTAAGTATTTTTTGAGTCAAATCCTAAATGGATTCTCACTGTAATGATTACACGTTACGACTAGAATTTACACAATATGATTTTATTAATTGGTGGTTTTTAATTCAAGGAGATGTGTTGATCAATATTTTCAAATATTATATATTTCACAGCATGATAGTCTATTACATGTTGTTTAATACCCCAAAAATATTTTTTTCAATGGTCATCATGGTTGATAACTTTTTTCATCCCCTCTTATTTCTTTTCCCTCATCCTAAATCCTTTCCTATCCAATGATGAAGCTCTCCGACTCTTCTGGGTCTTCACATTTGTAATTCACTCATCCTTGGACATGAATTGAAATTCTCAAGTACGTTTCTTAATTAATTAATCATATTTATCTCTTTATCCTCAATTTGTATTTCAATATATCATCCTAATATTGATGGATTTATTTCCCATTCTGTTATATTTCACCTCTAGGTATTCTACACAATCATTCACTTTGATGGTTGTCATTATGAGTGTTGTTGGTTTGGAAAATTTAGGTGGTTTTGTACTAATTATCCAAGTTGATTAACCATACATTTCTTGATTTATTTTAGCTATTGAGTTAAACTCAATTACTCAAATATTATTTCAATTTACTCAAAAAACCCAATTCTAATGAATTGGAATACTTGAAATGTCATTGGAATGAAACATGGGAAAACCCCCAATTCCATCGAATTATGTTGTGTTTATTGAAATTGGATTATTTCAATTGTTGAATTTTAATTTTGGATTTGATGGAAATTTTTTCAATAAAATAGTTCGATTTCATTGTTAAATGGAATCGGGAAATTGATGAACTGGTTTTGAATGGATTTAATACATTGTTAAAACATCTTAAGAAGTTTTGATATAAACCCAATGGTTTTATCTTGTGAATGAGGCATGATATTTATTAAAATATGGTTCTGTTTTTAATAGAGGAATGGTATTTTGATATGGGATCATGGGATTTAATTTAATTTTATTTTCCCCTAAAGTTAATTTCCTAGTACTGATTGTGTAAGATCACTTGGAAGCCTTTGGTAGATGGTGGGTTATTTGGACACACTCTATACTTTTAAAATGTTATAAAACATACATGTAGTTAGTTACTTATCTGATGGGACGGTGATGAGTTTCCATTGGATACTGTATGATGGATATATGTGTACACATATTTATAAGATCACTTAGAGAGTGCAGAGTCTTATTGCGAAAAATAATATCATACTTATTTGGGAGATTACCATGTTTTTTTATTGTTTTACACATGTGATATAAATGTATATCAATGTTGATTGAACTATATTTCATATATTTTGAATATATACAAACTGTTTTAGGTAACTATTTTTTCAAAGATATTGTTTTAGAAATATTTCATCGCATTTAAGTCCATTGCTTAAATTATTTTTCCATCATCTGAACTATATAACATGATTTTTCAAATATAAATTAAAACTAAAAACCTATTTATTTTAAAATTGAACGATTTTTTTTAATGTATTGTTGGAATACTTTATGGAATCCTTCATGATACCCTACTAGGCTGTTATCTCACACCCTAATTGAGCATTCAGGTGGTTGTTGGTTATCACATTCAAGGTTAGAGTAAGGGACAATGATCTCTTAGAGGTGGATCCATCTATATAACATTGGAAATGGTGAGTTATATCCTTAGGGACATAGGTTTTTTCCCTCTATTTTGGTACTTGAGTTGTAGTACTTTTCAATTTAACTCCTTATTGCCTTATAGTACATTACTCATATTGGAGTTTCTTTTGTATGAATATTGAACTGGTTGTCTTCCTTGAACTATGTTTCGTGGATATTTTTTCCCACATGCATGTCGTATGATTCTAGGTTCCAGTTGTATTCCCATGGGTATCAAGAACACCCTTTGGGTTATGTTAGGGATGGCTTGGTTATCGAGATACCATGGAACCCAGTCTGATACATGATTGTAATTAGGGTGGAATACACAAACCATTAAACCCTATATACCCCTAGGATCCATAAATGATTACAATTTACATGTCAATGACAAATAAACAAACCTATTATGTCCGTATTATAAATAATTAAAGCAATAGTCAATCTCAAAACATTTAAATCAAAATAACTCTTATATATCATAACATTAAAATATAAAGTCATGCCTTATAAAATAGTCTATTATGAAAATTAATCTAATCAATAAATCATTATATAGGAATTCCGGAATATTCCATATTATATATCATATAACAATTTAAATTTTCAATTCATATGGTTAAAATAGAACCACGTGTACTATTTATATATCATGTAATAAATTTCCAAAACACTATTACAAGCATTAAGACAAACATATGATATATTATATAATATCTATCTCTTCACAATAATTTTGAGACAGGCTAAAATAATTCAAATATTAATATGAGAGTTAATATATGTTTCATTAAGACTACTCCAATAATGCTCTATCAAGGCCATAAGTAGTTTCTAGGGTGTATTAATGAAACTTGTTGTGGTAGAAAAAGTTTTGTATTAGTTTTAATAAATAGAAATAGAAACCATCATATATATGTAATTTTATTTATTATAAAAAATTTATTTTGAAACACCCATAGGAGTAGAATGTTATTTCTAAGGTAGTTTATTATATTTGGAATTTATTTTATTGGAAACTAGTTTATTTTATTAAAATATATAAAAAATTCAACATTACAGTTTATATATTATAAAAAATTTTGTATACAAGATCAAAAGAGATAGTATTTTTAAAAAACAATTATTGTACAAATGTTTTATATTAACAATTTAATAAATATAATACATGATAAAAGAAAAAATTATATTAACTAACATAAGGTATTATATTTTTGTAGTGACTTGGTTAAGTAGGAATAACTCTGTGAATCACACCATTCATTTACAATAAGTTAACCTAATCATTACCTCATAACTGACTCACCCTCTTAATTATTGATATATATATTAATAAATTTAGTGAAAATTAAAATTTAATGAATATATTATATAATTATGATAATTTAAAAAAGAGGGAATTTTTTTTAAAAATATAGTGTATCTTCCCAATCATCTCCTTTTACTTCACCATGTATTTTTTTCTATAATCATTATGATTCCATAAGGAATGAATATTATAGTTTTTAATTTGATGTTGGAATTTCAATTCATATCGTAATGAAATTGTTATTTTCCATTACTTATAGAATATAAAATTGTAAATTTTTAGAAGCTTCCCTGAATCATAATATCCACCCCAGTAGTCTAAAACATGCATAACAGTAACTCTAAAAATATAATGAATATACAAGGGATTCCCTTACCCTGATTATTGTAAATTATCAATGTGTAGAGTTTAATATTGATATTTAATTTCTATTTTCTGGATACATATGAGGAATCATTGTGGATGTTTAATGGAAATCAATTAGAAAGTTATTGTAAAAGTACATAAGAACAATATAATATATAAGTTTCATTTTAATAATAAATAATGATTTTTGCATTTGGTTTACGGAAATATGTAAGGTTAAATAGAATGTTGTGATATTTTAAATTGTTCAAAACCCCACTAGGAGTCATAATAATATGTTTATCGATAGATAAATGTTATAATAATGATATAAATAATGGTTATTTTAATATTTTTAGAAAATGAGAGATGTCTATAGTTTCAGGGTAGACAATACAATTCATGACTAAAAATATTAAATATCACTATACTATTTTAGAGTCATCCCCAATTCAAATAGAGTTTAGTAGATAAATAAATGAATATACCTTGATGTGATCTCTACATAATTAATCATAGATTTTAAATAGTTATATTTTAAATCATTTAAAATGATCAAAATTTATTTGTTTCTTAAAAATATTTTAATCTAATGATAAATTATAGGAAGGGTATTTCTAAAATATTAGTTTAGAAAATTTTGAAAAGATCAATATTCCAAAATTATTTTTTTTAAATATTCAATATATAGAAATAATTTTCATGCGATTTAGAAAAAAAATAAGTAGAATAAAAGGTAGTGTAGTTTAGTGAAGGAAAAATAACTAATACTACTTGACTAATAAATATTTTGGGTTTATATAAGACAGAGAAGTCAGGAAAATTATATAGAGAAGATCCTCTGGGTTGAGGATGAATAGGATATGGGTGTATGTGTCCAATGAGGTGTTACACCAATATACCCATTATCATCAATGAAAAAAGAGAAGAAAAAAATTATATAATAATAATAAGAGAATATTTGATTATGGACGACCCTGCTACTCCCAGATTATGATTTTGTGGGATGGGTCACTTAAATAAAAAAGATTGATTTGGTGATCATGTATAATAATCCTGACCTAGAATAATTTTTTCTGATAGTACTATTAATACAAGAAAAACAATGTGAATTCTACTATATTAGATCATAGATAGCTAATAAGTGACAAGTTTATAAGGAATAATATAATAATTTTTTGATTCCTTGTAAAAATAAAGTATATAAGAGGTCATATTTGAGAGGGAAACATGGAGGAGCATTTAATAATAGAGGGAACACAAATAATCTTAGTTGAACCATTCATGAGGATGTTTTTTATCTAGAGATAATTTTTTGGTTAACAATTATACATTCCCTAGTTTTAAGGATATTACCATTCCATTCAATGTTGGTATTGAGTTAAAAACCTTACCTTCTTACCCAATATAAGAAAATTTCCACACTAGTGATAAATATATTTCTTATACTGAAACTAAATACAATATATATTAATAACCACAATTCGATCAAAACATGTCAAAACATTGTCTGTTGTTGTCTCCTATTTATTTACTATTGTGAATACGGTGATGTGAAATTGAAATTCATATGTAGATATATATATATATTTATTTATTAGTAAAGACATATTTTTTAATAATAATAGATGATATTAAATAGATAATAATTTGTTAAAATTATTAGACTAATTCACCCCCGCATCAAGTGATTACAAGATATATCTAGAAAATACTTTTCAAATATATATCATCCATGTTTCTTTTTATTGGATATTTATTTATCAAATTTCATTTGTATGGGTTATATTTAAATAATGTTTATTGTTTCCTTATATGGAGGATTCCTTTTATATCCATATTAATATAAACGATGATATTTTATCCAAATTCATGGAGAATAGGATTAAAAGAGAGGTGATGATGTTGAGAATGATTTTAAAGGATAAACATTAATTCACCACTACATCTATTCATTCCATGTGGGTTTTCATCAATTTCTAGTTATAGTAATCCTCTTTGTGAATATGGTATAGGGAGTGAAAAATATGATTATATTGAATTAGTTAAAGTCATGTATTTTAATGTTAGGGATTACAGGAATAAATTTACATTTAAGGATTCCAATCATATTTTCATTTTATTATAAAAAAATACAAAAAAAATAACATGAGTTGGATGTAGTGGTAAAGAAATAATTTGATAATAAAATTTAATTTGAAAAATATCGTCGACAGTTTCTATGCACAATAATAATCTATTAAATATTTTAGATAAAATTGATCTATTGGTCGAGAATAATTATAAAACAAATTTGATATGAGAGATGTGATTACACAAATTATTAATTATATGATCTATTCATTGGATGCAATTTTCATCATTACGATTTTTCAATTAGATTTTTTTTAAAATGGTAAAGGATTTTGAAAATACTCTATATAAAATGGTTATGATTCTTTATGTCAGTGTGAGAAGATAAGACATTATTAAAATAATAAAATGAAATATATTATATATGATAATAATATAATATATATAAAATATATTGAACTAGAATTAATTTTATAAAATATATAAGTTTATCAATATGAATATTTATATGAAGAATAATGAAAAACATACTATATAAATTTATACAAAGTGATATTCATCTAAAATGACTCATGTTTGTGTGAAGAGGGGATTGGGATCATTAAAAAATAAATCCACCAAATGATCAAAGAATATGATAACTCACAATATATAAAACTATTTTCTCAATAATGTGATTTATATGGAAATCATATGTCATATTGAAAATTATTAGTTCATATGGGTAGATAAAATGAAAATAAACCCACCATTATAATAATAGATTATGAAATCACTATCATGAAGTGAAATAATGGAAAAAATTCAAAATAATAGTGTTTTGGTTAAAATAGTAAGTTGTAAATTATTTTATTATTTTGATCAGAAATAAATAATTAAGGATTGTTGGTAACTATTAGAACTATTCTAGGTTTCGGTATAATCTAATTGGTTTTTAGGAATAATATATCAATTCAGGGATATGATAGAACTCATACATTAAGGGTGGGGGGGAAGAGTAGAAGAAATATATAATGACATGTAAAAAACTGTCCAATAAAAATATGGTTGAATGAATAGATGAAATATTATTAAATTACAACACACATGGCCACAATTATGGAGAGTGATAATCAAAAGAAAAAAACCATACCCCATAACCTATGAATTGATGAAGAACATAAAAATGAATAATCAAAAGAAAAATAATGATGATTGAACCTTAGGGTATAACAAAGTGAATAAAAAGTTAAATCAAATAAATTAGGAGAATGTTGAGATTGATTCTTTTAATACCACATTAAGATGTAATCAACATTTAGAGTGGTTAATTAGTGTTGGTGAAATTTTAAATCTAACTAAACCATTTATCCCATTAACTATTTGAAAAATTAGGATCTCATTTATCTCATTCCAATAACATTATTTTATTCATCATCACGCATACAATACTGATAGAATATTTACAAGGTTCAACATTTAATAATAATCATTAATCCTTGGTGAAATCATGAAAAAAATCGATGAACACATGACCCACTACAAAAAAAATATTTAGTAAAAAACAAGTTGAGAATATCCTTGAAACATATATTTCACTATAGTATCATTTATAGAGATTTGGTTTTTTTAACATTGCTTCCTACTACAAAAAATGGTGATGTTATTTTGATACTTGGATCATCTCATTCTACTTTTTCATGAATAACATACTGAACAAAAAAATCATCTTTTTTATGCATAGTAGTCCAAACAAACTCTTTACAAGAGTAACATTGTGTGATGATCCTTTATTAGATTATTTCTTTGTAAAGTAATGAACTAAATTTTATTCTACTTGTGAAATTGATTTCGAAATCATAATATTCATCTTCATATCCTTCTTTATATTGTAAAAAAATTACACTACATTATTATTATTCTCTCTTTTTCTCTCCCTTTTCATATCATCTATTTCTTTTGTGAATATGATCTATATTGGTTCTCTTCATCCTATAATCAACTTGTTCATTGTGTTTGAGGATGATTGTAACAGTGTGATCTTATGTTTCTATTGACACCAGAATACTAATTCATTAATATCAATGTCTAAATTATCCAACAATTCTATATATTTTATATAGTGGCCTATATAGTGTATATATAATAAAATGTCTATCATCATCTTTCTCCATCCGTTATTATATTTCATATGTATTCAAAATATAATGTGTGAATGAATAATTTTTAATTACCATGATTATCTGTAATTAAAAAACCAATATTATTGTAAACTATTAACCACAAGCATATCCATAATAATCATACTATCATTTTATTAATATCATTCCAATATTTATTGATGACTCAATTAAATACAAATTTCCCAATTCATCATTTCTCTCCAAATTATATAGAAATATCATAGAACCTTTAATTCAAAAAAATTATCAAATTTAAATTGTATTAATGTTTGCATATTTAATATGCATTACATTAAATTATTCCCCCCCTTATTGGGGGAACACATCTCACATTTTTTCATTATTAATCCATTATTAAACTATCTATATTTATTCACATTAATTTTCAATGAGATTTACAAAAAAAATATCTTCTAACACATTTAAAAAATATACTATATTAGTATGATAATTGTTGAAATATATAATTTTTAATTTAATATATTATCCTTTAGAATCTTCTCAATCATTATTTCATATTTAAAATTAAAGGATCATAATATTCAATATCTTGATGTTAATATCCCCATAGTATAGTTGAAAAGACACCATATAAAATATACTTATCATGGATAAAAATTTCATTATGAACATATCTACATTTATTCATTATAGTACATATATAAAATAAGTTCATATACTATGCAATTTTTTTATTGAGCTATTTTTATACACATTAGTGCATTCAAGTATACAGATTCATAAATTTGACCCACAATGTATCCAAATTTTCATATGTATCCATTTTCATATATAATAAAACATTTGGGAATAAATATTATCCTATAACGAAAATAAAACTTAAGATAATATTCCCATACATGGAGAATGATTCCAAAACATCATATATGGTTTTACAATTCTTCAACGTGCTTCATAAAAATAAAATTTGTCAATTTTTCTTTCATATTTATTATACCATTAATCTGATAAACTCCATTCAATAATCAGTACATCTACTATATAAGGACATTATTGTTCCCCTTTACTGGTTATCCCATATACAGTGACAAAATATCCTAAAATATAACCCTCATATGTGTAAAAAAATCAAATATTACAATAAATTTCCAAAATTTTCATCCTTATGAAATTTTTGTTTACTATTTTAATGAATTGGGAAAAAAGTTCATACTAATAAATCTCATGTATTCTTATCAAATATAAATTTTGTCACTATTTATGATGGTAATAAATCTAAAATGATTTTATAAAAGAACTGATAAACTATCCACCAACAATACAATTTTTGGATTATTTTAAATAATAATTTCTTCCATACCATAGGGAAATATAATCATAAGAATCATATGATATCAAATTCTTAGTAAAGGTAATCTTGATAACATATCAAAACATGATAGATACGAGGGATAATATGATATCATAATCAGAATGATTTCAATAATGATGGAATGAAAAAATAATGTATATCATATGAATGTGTATTAAATAATGGTAATAAAATATGATCATGGAATCAATGAAAATGTGGAATCAACATAAGAATTACATAATAAGTCATTGTTCCATAACTTATTGTCCTAACATAGTGGGTTGTGATAACTACTAACACCCCAATGTTGGTTACTCCTACAACCCATATTCTGTAATATATGAAGAGATGGAAACATTAACTAAAAAATTGGAGGGATATATAATTATACTCACACCCATCACAAAATTAAAATCATACATAAAAATTCCATATGGGTTCATTTAGCATATCGTAAAAATCCATGGAACTAAAATTAGTATTATATAATTTTCGAGTGGTTTCCCAATAAATAATTCATATTTTCCTGAAAATATATTTCATGATAATACACGGAAAAATAAATTGGTTCCCTTATGTTTAAACTCAATGCTATTATCCCCTATGGGGTATTAGTGATTTCTCAGGTTTATATTTACTAATTACATTCTTGTTGGAAGCATAGGATTTTCTTTTATTTCTTAGCCCTCCTCAGACAATTTTAATGGAAAATTAATTGGTTTCCATTGAGATTAAGGCTCATTCAATGTAAATTACACTCACTAAATATGATTAATAATATGTTACACACACTATCTAAAAAACTGATATATGATTTACAAAAAATATATTTTCATGAAATTGTGATATTGGGTATCAAGGAGAACACCCATAAATCAAAAAATAAAATATAGGATATTTATAGCCAAAAAAATACAATGAAAATAATTCATATAAATACTAGTGATTATGAAATGAATATTAAGTAATGGATAATCCCATAAATGTTAATGATAAATTAAAAATACTTCTAGATAAATAAGTTGGAATTTATTAGTTTAATAATACATCTGATTAAGCATACCCCTTAGATTAATATCATTCATAGAAGAATTAAAAATAATAATAAAAAATTAAAATAACACACATCATTAAAAAAAATTAAAAGGGTTGTTTATATTAAATAATGTGAAGATGAATTTAATATTTTTTAAATCATTAAACTTTAGAGGGATTCAACTTTTAGAAAATAATAATGTTAGTGGAAGGATATATTCACATGAAAATGTGTAAAATAGATTCCTTCTATTTAGAGTGGACCATTAGGAAATTTTTTTAATGATTTAATTTACAAAATTTATTAGAGGGAATATTTAGTTAAATATTACCTTATGAAGTGTTTTATATAATTCCATTTAGAACATTGTAAAGCATTTCATTAAATGTATCATTTTTGGAAAACATACTATGAGGAAATTGATTACAGTCCATTTATTTTTTTAGATAGATGCCTTAAAAATGATAATAAAACTATTTATTAATAAGATATGAATATATTAATAATGTCCGCTGGTTGTGCCCAAATTTACCCTATAGTTATGCAGTCGTTGTAGTATAGGTAGGGGTCGAATCCATAGGGACCGAAGAAGGAACCTAAAGAAAGTCTGATTTTGGAAGGATTTGGCTATGAAGTGGCCAACTTTTTATATTCAATTGATTTGAATAATTAGTGATTTAATTTAAAGAACAAAATAAAGAAAACATACAATTACGTAGTCTAAAACAATTAATGGTGATGAGTTGATCCTAAGTTGTTACATGTGTTAGATTGGATGTATTTATTTTCTTATAACATTTGTTTCACTAATTCAAGACGCATCCACAAATTGATATAATTCCTAATATCATTCTCCTATTTAATCCCAACACTATTGCAAGGCTAATCACCAATGCACTTGTAGTATCAATTTAATTATCACTCCAAGTAATTGGATCGCAATAGCACTCAAAATGTGTCATTGTTAAAGTTGGCGAAGACGAAGAAGAACATAAATCATCAAATGGGAATTTTTAATAAAATGAAATGATTATGAATTTAATAACAATAAATTACCTATAGTACAACCCAGGAAAATCCCTAGGATCAAACCTTAAGGGTATAGCCCTCCATTTATTCTATTAAATAAATGGAAATGAGAAGTCGACTTAAAGAAGTGCTATTCAAGAAGAAAAATAAAACAATGAAATGATCCCTCCAACGTTTTGTGAATAAATTCACAAGTTCTGGTGTGAATAAGATCACACCTTGGGGAAACCGTATCAATGTCAAAATAATAAGAACATAAAAAGAGAATAATAAGAACTTTTATTGAAAAATATGGTGATTCAAACAACTTACATGCAAAAGAACTTTACAAAGGCACTTTGGCATTATAACATTACAATGAAATTAAAACTCAAATATCCATAAATCTTCTATTTCTACTGCCCTAAACATCCATTTAGGAGGCCTTGGGTCGAGACCCATCATCCTATGTGCCTTTAATTAATTTTTGGAGGAAAAAGTTGGTGGAAATTTAATGTAGAGGAGACTTTTCAACTCTTTCCTTGAAGTGGGAGCCAACTTTCATTCATCAAAAAGAAGTGCCGAATTCGCCTTCTAGAATGCCGAATTGGAGTGGGCCATAGAATAATTAAATGAATCCACGGATGTCCCCCAATATCCTATAAAAGTTTAGCCAAAATAGTTTTTGGTTTTAGAGATATGATTTAAATGGTGGGCTGTTTTTCTGGGCCGCAGAATCTGGCCCAGAATTGCATCTTCACCTCAGGCCAACTGGAACTCTATTAAAACAATCTAATTATCCTGGGAAACTATTGAATGAAATATTCCCCATGATGTCTTCTATATCCAATTAATGTTTTAGAATATTTTGGCTTCAATCATGGACACTACAGTATGTTTATTGGGCTGTTGTCCAGCTCACTTTGCACAGAATGTGGTTTGTTCAAAGCCCACTTTGGTGGTCTTCCAAATTGAATCTCCAAGTTCTCCAAAAGAATTAATTTTTCATTATATCGTGAGACACCAGAAAACAAAATATAAACATAAAATCAAGACCATTATGTGTTTTATGAGATTTTTAAGAAGGTACCATGTAATAGTTCATTTTACAAAGGAATTACAATCATAATCTGAAATAATGTTCAAAGTGTAAAATGCAATATTAATGGTTTATATTATTAATAAAGAAAACTAATATTATACTATAAAAAATGAATATTTGACTCTTTTTGGGGATAATCACACCCCCCAACTTGAGTTTTTCTAGTCCCGAGCAAAATATTTCTCAAAAATAAGAAATTTGAATTCCCTTTTCCAAAAACATTGTAATACACACTGCTCACCCAAAAACCTTATACTAAAAAAATGAAACCCATCGAAATAATTTTAAAAAAGCTAGGTCCATAGGAATATACCAAGCCCACACCCATTCTATTGTTCAAATTTATCACCATATTTCATCCAAATTCAATTAAGCATGATGAAGTGTCGTGCGTCCCAATAGACAAGGGGGTTCATTTTCATTTTAGGGAGGAAATATGGAAGCGCTAGGAGAAATCAAATTCTCATATTATGATGAGTAATAATTTTTTTTTTTTTTATTTTTTATTTTTTGCAATTTTTCCATGGTAATTGAAATCGATCTCAATTGAGTCAACCCATGTAGAAAGACTTTGCCGATGACTCCCTGGCTAAAAGAACTTAGTGAACCAAGTGAAGCTCACATAATCAGGTTTCGTCTTGAGTTAACTCAATAAAAAACAAATTCAAATTACCACAAATAGAGATAAAATTCCCAACTCTGGATAGACAACTATGGAGTCACAATCCCCAAGTGCCGACAGCCACACATTAGGTCAATCAATTTCTCTACGTGCAAATTGATTTATTTGAATACTAATGTTAAAATTAAAATGATCACCAAACCTATGCCATTTATTATGGGACCCCAACAACTCAAACTAATAAGCCACATTCTAGAGGATGTGCATTGTGTTTTTTTATTAAATGGATAAAAATATAATGGTGAAAAATCACATCGGACAACTGCACTTTTCAAAATATATGCACATGAAACTAAACATGCATTAAAACTAGAATCAAGGCTTTCAAAATTGTTTGATATGAAATTTCAGAGTTTGCAATGTCTGTTATCATGTTCAAGGTTATTGAAATTTTTCCGTCCACAAATTTATTTTTGCACACAAGATCAAAATTTTTATTTCAACTCCCCCCAATATATAATAACACTATCCCTAGTGATTAAAGAAAAATAAAAGTTAGAAGGGTGTAGGATAGGAGTTCAAAGAGAAAATAGAAAATGATAAACCTGGAACAAATTCACATGGTTTTTGAAGTTGAAGTTCATGATGCTCTAGATTACTCATTTGATCTCTTGGGGGATGTAGTCACCTCCTTAATTGAACATGTATCACCCAAAATAGTTCCCAAACCATACAAAGAAGAACAAACCAGACAAAACATAAAACACAATGATTTATTCAATTCCAAGTATCATAATTTTTATGGTTTTCCCTTTTTTTTGTTTTTTAAATCAAACTAATGATACATTGTCTAATTTTAAATATCAGGGTGAGATATTACTCAGGAATCACACCGTCCGACACAGATGAATATGGTGATCCCCTTTCATACACATCCATACTCATAAAAGAATAGATGAATAGTCTAATTTTTTAACCTATTAATACATAAATAAAATAAAATAAACTGATGATACATTGTCTTATTTTAAATTTCTGGGTAAGGTATTACTCCGGGATCACACTGCATGACACAGATGAATATAGTGCTCCCCTTTCATACCCATCAATACTCATAAAGGAAGAAGAGGTCAACAGTCTAAGGTAGAATAAAATTCTATCAAAATGATCCATTAATCCTATTGGAAATATAATGTTGATTAAAACAAAAAAAATGAATGGGAACATAAAACCACGAGTTGCCTCCTGTGCAGCACTTAATTTAACGTATTTAGCTTGACTTGAGCCCCCCAACATATCCAATTCCAACCTTCAAAAAATTAATGAAATCATATTTCTCCACTTCAACTTTATTGAGAATGATTCTCCCTTGCGGTTGGTAATACGATTTTGAATTTGATTCATGAACAATCCTTTTATCTAAAATAAATGAAAAAAATCCAAGGAATATCAGAAACGGCTGATCTTATTTCTTCTATAGTCTTTCCTAATAAATCAAAGATCAACCCCCCTTTTGGTGTTTCATGAGATGAATGGATAAAAACCCCAAGCACATGCTTAACAAAAATGATAAGATACTCGAGTGGGGAATGAAGGACAATGATTTTGAGATTGGTTTGCATAAGGCATTTAAACACAGGTTGAGATTTTGAATCCAACTAAGTTTTATTTTCCAAATATCTCAACAAAATTTGTTCTTTTAGAATAAAAGATTCAAACACAAAATTGGAGAGATTAGAGTCAGTAATGGGTATGGACAGAATGTTTTTAATTTCCCTCAATGGTTTAGTGATTTGTGTTTTAGAAAAATCATCAATAGAGTTATACAAAGGAGACTCAATCCATGATGTCAAATTTCCCTCTTATGAATACATGAAATCAATTTCCTCCTAATTTATAGACCCTTAAAAAATTTCTTGATTCACTTCCCCTACCCCAAATCCAAAGGTTGGTTATTCAATAAAATCATGAGGGTTTTGTGGGAAACTAGACACTCCACATATGATTTTAGAAGGCACTGTTGTTGTATGGATGAGTTCCTCACACGTATTAATGCATTGTAGTTCTAATCTCAATGATGAAACCTAGGAACTCATTATCTTCATTTGATTAAGAAATTTGTCAAGGGGTTATTGGGGATTAGGCTAGATAGGAGTTTGAAAATCATGAACTTCATTAAGTTTCATCTCTTCTATCATCCTCAAGAGGGCTAGAAATTGATCCTTTAAACAATCATCATCCCATTGATTGTACATCTCATCGTGTGTGTGGTAATTAATCAAGGGTTGATCGAAGAAATTTTCAAATTCATGGGCTTCCCAATATTGATTTTCCATTTGATTATATCATGAGTTTGTAACATGGTAATTTGGAAGATACTCCATTGGATTAGAGAGAATATTGGATTCTATATTCTCAGGACACACACAAACAGAAATGGGTAATGATAAGAGAGATGGGGTTGAGAATAGAGAAAGTGGGGTGAGAAAAGGATGAATGTGTCTATGAAAACATACATCAGACCCCATAAATGTCACCAAAATGTTTTTGTGCCCAAATTTACCCTACCAGTATACAATCATTGTAGTACAGGTAGGGGTCGAATCCACAGGTTCTAAAGAAAGAACCTAAAAACACTCTGATTTAGGAAGGATTTGGCTATGAAGTGGCCAACTATTTAGATTGAATTTATTTGAATAACTGGTGATTTAATTTAAAGATAAAAATAAAAAAATACACAATTAATTTGTCTAAAACCATTAATTCAGATGAGTTGATCCTAAGTTATGACATGGGTTAGATTGGATGTATTTATTTTCTTATAATGTTCATCTCACTAATTCAAGACACATCCACAAATTGATATAATTCCTCAACATCATTCTCCAATTTAATTCCTACTCAATTACAAGTCTAATCAACAATGCACTTTTAGGATCAATTTAATGATCACTCTAGGGAATTGGATCACAAAAGCACTCTAAATGTTTCATTGTTAACGTTGGCGAAGATGAAGAAGAAAATAAATCATCAAATGGAAATCATAAAATAATGAAATGATTATGAATTTAATAACATTAAATAACATGAAATATAATCGATGAAACACCATAGAATAAAAGCATAAGGGGTTATCCCTCCATTTATGCTATTCAATAAATGGTAGCGGGAAGTCGACTTAAAGAAGCAGGATTGAAGAAGTAAAATAAAACAATAAAACTTTCATTCCACAGTTGTGTGAATAAATTCACAAGTGCGGGTGTGAATAAGATCACACCATGAAGAAACGGTATCATTGAAAAAATAATAAGAAATGAAAAAGAGAAGAATAATAACTTTTATTGAAAACTATGGTGATTCAAACAACTTACATGCGAAAGAAGAACATTACAAATGCAATTTGGCATAACAAAATTACAATGAATGTAAAACTCAAAGATCCCTAAATCCTCCATTGATACTTACTTAAACATCCATTTAGTAAGCCTCGGGTTGATCCCCCATCATCCAATGTGCCTTTAATTAATTTTGGGAGGCCAAAATGGGTGGACATTAAATGTAGAGGAGACTTTTCAACTCTTTTCTTGAAGTGGAAGCCAGCTTGCATTCAGTGAAGAGAAGTGCTGACTTCACCTTGTTTAAGGCTGAATTAGAGTGGGAAATACACATTATAAATGGATCTCCAACTGTCTCCCAATATCCTATAAAATTTCAGCACAAAATAATTTGTGTTTTGCGAGATATGATTTAAATGGTGTGATGTTTTTGGGCTGTAGAATCTGGCCCAGAATTGCATCTTCAACTTGGGACCACTGGAACTCCATTAAAACAATCGAATTATCCCAGGAAACTTTTGAATTAAATGTTCCCCATGATGTATTCTATCTATATTTAAATTTTGAGACTCACTAGACTTGAATCATGGCCACTACAGTACGTATTTTGGGCTGTTGTCCAGCTCACTTCGCCTAGAATATGGTTGGTTCAAAGCCCAATTTGGTGGTCTTCCAAATTGAATCTCAATGTAATCCAAAAAAATGAATTGTTCCATATATAATGGGAGACCTAAAAATAAAATATAAACCTAAAATCAATACAATTGTGTGTTTTATGAGATGTTCAAGATGGTATCACGTAATAATGCATTATTAGAAGGAATTACAATCATAATGTGAAATAATGTTCAATGTGTAAAATGCACTAATAACGGTGTATAAGATTAATAAAGAACATGAATATTATATTATAAACAATGAATATTAGCCACTTTTAGGGGATAATCATCAACTTATATAATTAAAATTATAATTTATTCAATAAAAAAAATGTAAATGGAAGAAAAAGAGTTCTGTTCTTATGTTAGAAATTATTTAGGTCATTGAATTATTTTGAGAGATAATTTGATCACACAATAAAATTTTAATTAATGTTATTAATTTCCCAAAACATAAATTAAATCTATCTTTCACTAAAATGATTATAGAAATGAGACTTGTATTATCAATGTTAACAATAAAATATATGACTCATGGAAGAAAGTATGACCCATTACATGAGTCCATTTTTATGTAAAACCCATGAAGGGAGAAGAGATTAATAATAATTCAAAATTAAAATGAATTTTTTTTATTTCATGATAACATTATAATTTTTTCACATATAATCCAAATAAAAGAAAATTGGTGAATAATGTAATAGAAATCTCAAAATGTGATTTTGAGACAAAAACCACTTGCCTTATTTTTGGAATTATTTGTTATCACTCCAACATAATGAAAAAGTAGAATAATTATAATAGAAAATTATTTTTGAAACATTATTCATCTATAAAAAATCTTTATATATTTCAATTATAACTTCCTACTATGAATTCATTTCATCATTATATCTTATTTTATCACAGACTGTAAAAACTTTTATATGCCATGAATATTTATTGTAAGGTTAATTTTAATCCTTGAAATATATTTCCATTTTAATTATTACTATATAGAATATGGTTCTATAATAATTATTAACTTATTATTTCTATTATTTCACGTTTATCCCATGAGAGATTTATTTTTGACTCTTTATGGTTATTTTGGATACAAACATGCATCAATATGAAAATAAATGATATATTGTTAAAAAATTTAATATTAATATTATAATTCCAAAACATTTTAAATTATTTTAATAAATTTGTGTTACATTTCTTTAATAGTATATAATATTCTATAATTAGTCATTATATATACATTATTATAATTCAAAAATAGTTGGTAAACTAAAAATAATGATAGAGTTTCATAATGATTGAATGAGTAAAAAAGTGTTGATACATAATTTGAATGTATAATTTAATGAATAATAAAATGTTATATATATCAAATATCTTCATCAAACGAAATATTATAAATAAAAATTATGGATTGATATGAAAATTGGGTTTTATCATTCATGGAGTTGTTAGTTTCATGTTTTCACGATTAAAGACCCAATTCTCATTAAATAGATGGTGTTATGGTATTTGAAAATTCATCATTTTAGACTTTTAAAAATGTTATAAAAATAATATTAATTCACTGATTACAATTTTACATCCATCCATGTCTGCTCTCTTAAATAAATAAGACACATCATTCAGGGAGGTAGTAGAAAACATTTACACCTGACAAAAGATCTAATTCACATACAAATTGATTGAAATAAGTTAAATGTAAAAGTGATTGTTGGATTGAAAATTTGACCAAAATAAAAAATAGTAAAACAGGATGCCAATGTCAAAGGGGCTGCAACATGAAGCTCTTTTGTGGATCCTGTCTGCATAATGGCCAATGGAAAGCCCCTAGAACCGTGGCCAGTGAAAGGTTGTGGTGTTCTATGTTATCTCCAGAGAGTAAAAGAGGTGGAAGACTCTGTGATTATGACACAATTGATTGAATGATCTATGCTGCAGAGTGAATAAGATAACATTTGTGATCCCTAGTAAATTGACAGAAGCCTCCATGAGTGCAATAGAGGGACTTACAGAGGCCTCTGTGTTATGGAGAGGATGGTAGTAAACTCCACAATTATGAAAAATATGAATCAATATGGTTCGGATCAAAAAGTGCCAGGTGGTCTCACAACGATCGGTTAGAGCTTCATGCCACCCCTATTTTATAAATACTTGGCTTCCCCAAAACCTAGTGGAAGGATACCCCGACCATTCTCTTTCTCAAAAAAAAATTGTGAAGCAATTTCTACTCCGTGAATCATTTAGAAAAATGAACTCTTCAAGGTAATTGAGAATTGAGAAATAACGTTTCCATAGATCCAACACAACCATTATTCATGTTGGGATGGCCTTCCCGGATACCATGGGCCCATGAAAAAGAAGGATCTCCCTATGGGATCTCTTTTCTTTTCATAGAACTCAGGCATCAAAAAGTACCTTCCCTAAATATGTGAACCCAATGCTAAGGCATGATAACTGTGCTTCACAAAGTACATTGCTTTATAGTGCCACACATTTGAAGGCACCGATGCTCTGCGATTACCTACTCTGTGAATTCAATTGCACTTCCCGAATCACCCTTTATATGCATGTATACCCCAATAATTGTTTAGTCCACTCTACATTTTGAATCATACCTCGTCGTAGAGTCTCTCCACATTGTGGGGCACCAGAGCTTCGCAAGGTCCCTTGATGGGAACGTCATTGCATTGCAAACCTTACTCATGTACGACCTTAGAAGTTTGTATGATGTGATATCAAGTTACCTTGGGAGGTACATCATGTTGTGTTGTCTATCCTCATTATTCTTCACATATGGAAACTAATGGTGATTACTTATTCGCATAGCCTGTATAACATGAGGCCCTCAACAGATCACTCCATTACACTACCTCGCCATGGAAATGCTGATGCCATCCCTTCCCCATGTGTTGGTGGTATTATTTATGTAAGTCCATGGGGTGAAGAGTGAATCCACATTGTCTGATCTGCATGACATTAAACTATCATTCACCATCATCCTTAACACACAGATGTTATACTGTAGCCTCACCCCATGGAATATACATGGGGTGCCCTGCCTCAAACATTTTCTATGCCTATGTTTCTACACATGAGTGATACCTTCCTCACATGGTATGAGATCCTCTTCCCATGAGTGGAATCTCTCAGTGGGGAAGGGAAACCATATTGTTTTAAGACCGTTGAATTTTTTAAGGTAGGTGTAATCCCTTATACTCCTTTCTTATTTGGTGCTCTAATACTATAGGATAGATGGGCACAAAGACCTATGTTACCCACATCCCTATACCATTAGGATTTATCACCATTGGGACTCAATCCTGTAAAAACTCCCAATCTCTATCTGCTGGGGAAGATAACAATGTGTATGTACCTATATCCTCTTTGGTTAGAAAACCATGAAAAATACACACATCATTCCTTCTATACGCACCTTTTTCAATGTGATTGTCACGTATTTCATTCATCTTGTCTCTCACACCAGGAATGTCTGATGTGGGCATAAAATAAGCATCATCCATGGAATTCTCTAAAGGACACCATAGCATGTGATCCCAAAGACCCCATTGTGATCTATGTGATCTTTGATCCCTGACTATTCCATGAAATGTATGTATGAATACTTCAGAATGTTCAAGACCATCACCTATTATTCCCTACCATATTCTAGTTGGTTCATCCATTTCTTGTATGACATTTAACAACATGCCCCTCGCATCCCACCTGATGATAGACTATACGTATAAAAACTATGTGGATTTTTATCCTTGCCTCCTTGGAAAGTTACATATGAAGCTTCCCAGAGGTTCACCACAAAACATAGATTAACTTCGGCATCCCCATTTTTGTGAACCACATCCTAGGTCTCTCCGAGTGACGCCAAACCAACTATTGGGCCACTAACCACTCTTAATCCCCATCATCATCTTTGGGTCACTGCCCTCCACGCACACCATGATCCTATTTCTCAATCCCAATAATGTTGGTTTTTTATCCATATCTCATAGAAAGGGTACATTGGAAGCCTCCCCGAGGTTCGACCCCAAAAAACATGGTAAACCCATCTAAACTATGTGGGAATTGATCCATGTCTTATAGACCTGGTACGTAGGAAGCCTCCCAGGGGATCAACCCAAAAAACTAGTAATCATGTGTGTCCCCTTAGCTGGGACCCACATCCTTGGTCCACCCTTTAGCGACGTCACACCAACCCTCGGCCTACTAACCATGTGTAATCCCCATCATGTCAATGGGTCACTGTACATTGGGGGCACCACGATTCCATGTGACATCCCGATCTACGTAGACATTGATTCCCTGCCACTGGGATATGAATGAATCATTCCTGAGTTTCTAGAAAATCACCCAAGTCTCATCCTAGAGTCTCCCTTTATCCATTGAGTTTTGGGATGGCCATGGCCCTCCTCGGATGTTCTACTTCCTATGGGTCCCATCCACACATACATCCTCATGGGCAGCAGCCTTCTGTGTCCCATCGCCCCAACGAACTACATGGACATTGATTCCCTTCCTTGAGAACACATAGGAAACCTCTGTATGGTTCAATACCATCCAATGGTATACTTTGGGGTATCCTTTGTAAGAACACAAGCATCCTCTGGTTCAACTTCATTATAAATTTTCATTCACCCATATAGTAAACCCCTTAGGTGATCCCTCATTGGGATACACCCATATAATCCACTCCAATTTGTGTTCCGATCATTCTTATCGATCTTTTATATATGTTAAACTTGCAGCATACCCTATGTCAAACAATAGAATATGTGGAAAACGTCAGAGACAATCCTTTTTTATATAATTATATTCAATCAACGTGGTATTCCAAGGGCTTAAGTGCCCTTGAGATGCCCTATCATAAGGAGAAGAAACCCTGATGCATCAGTGGTCCAGTGTCCAGACACCCCAGTGATTTCCAACACGATTACATCCCTAATTGAATGTTTCTCTCCTAACATGACCCTTAGAATTTCCTGACAGAAGATGTATAATTAACTAACATCCATAATGATATGGCACCAAGAAGAGTTTCATGATTAACATCTTAACCTTTAAGGGGGGTTGAGATTAGGTAAGGAGCACTGAGTAAGAATCCATATATGTAGGAACTAAAATCCAATAATCCTATTTTGATCAAATACAAAATGTATCTGAATAAGCGATGGATGTCTCCCACCTTTGGGAAGCTGGATTGTAGGGAAATAGCTAGCGCCTCCCTGAAAAACAGAAGCCCGCCCCAGAAAAAATGTTGTCAACAAAAATGTTGTCCCCGCTGTGAATTTCATCTCCACAATGATGATATCGGTATTGTTCAATACTCAAGTGGATATGCTTGGAAAAAAATATAGCTATCTGGCACCAGGTCCTGCCATGAAAATAGGGGCCTGGTGTGAATGTCAGCAGAGATTGGAGAAATTGAACATTGGATATCCTAGTCTGCAACATTATCATCATGTATATTTCTTGAAATGTATGTGAGATGGAATGGGGTTAAGGCATACATCGTTTAATTTATCCTTTCATCTCTTATGGTTGAATCTCCCTGTTTTGTAGTACCCAGGCTACTATAATAAGAAATCGATCACCACCCACCCACAGACGTAGGGACTGGAGCCACATCAACACTGTGATCCCACATGGCCCCATCCCTTACGCAAATGTATTGACATCCATAGATACAGGGGTCCCTTTCCCCAACTCACCATTTGGAATCGTTTAGAGGACGGTGATTGTTGGCCTTGTTCGATGGTATGTAGAACAATGGATTATCCCAACTCAGGATGTGGATTGACATTACCTAGAGGCTTTGGTATCATTCTGTCACCGCCCAACCCCACAGGCCATACAAGGTGTCACTTATCCCCACTCCAACCTAAAATCCTTTCAGATGCCTCTCCTAGGAATTATTTTATTAATCCCCCCCTTGTGCTAATGTGGTGAGGGATGTCCGGGCCCTCCCAGATGTAATCCCATCATGGGGGCTGCTAAGGATGGCTCCCACCAGGCTTCCTCAGTGCCACCACAAGGACCCATAGGCTGTAGAGTATTGGAATTATACACCTACAATACATACCGCTGGAAAATTAATTGGGCACCAATGTCGGGTGAAAGCGGAGGAGGGCGCCAACCAGGGGGCATCATAATCAACAGCTACTATGGCCCATGCCACAACTATTGTGAACCCTCAATTCCCTATTTATACTGAACATGTGAACTTATATTCATAATAGAGATTGAGGCCTAAAATGCCCCATGAGCATTTTGGGACGAATGTTTTGGCCACTAACACAAGTACCACCCTTCGCGGGACAACCCGCATCCATGTTGTCCAACATGGAGGTCCTACCCCATGCCACCACCAATAAAAACAAAATTCCTCTCTGATCCAATGATTGGTGCTGAGGTCCTCCTCATTCCAACATTAGTCTATGCGAAGTCCCTCCCCACTGCAATAACATCCATCACAGATGATTCTTCCACACATTTCATTCCAGGTATGGAGTTGTTCCACTTGTCCTTGATTGCTAATGTAAAGATCCTCCTAACACCTTCAACCACTAGTTTGGGGGTCTTCCACATGTTTTAATGAAACTATGAATGTCCTTATCATACAAGAAAAAATATAAGCATAGGACTATCCCACTTCATTGGAATTCAACGATGATGTCTTCCAAGCATTCTGTTTGACAAGTATAAGGGTCCTCCTCATACTATCACTACTAAGGGAGGCAATCATGGAGGTAATACCCCTGCTCCCACTATCTCTAGTGGAGTTCCTACATTATTCAACATATAATACAAGGATTCTCTCTATGCGCCATTTAGTAGATGAATAGTCCCTCCTCGTATTCCATTTATCATTTGTTCAGGTGCTCCTCGCACCCCGACTAACCCAGGAAGAAGTACTCTCCACCTCCAAACCAGTTCGGCCAATGGTAACCCTCACGCCAAAAAACATACTATGTCCTGAAGAAACATCCTAGATTAGGAGGCTAAGTCTTCACCACCAATGGAACGATACTGAGGTGATACAGATCGCATATAAACTCTTCTGTTATTATTATTCCGAGGAAGAATGTGATTTGATAATGGAACCATCACATTGATCTTATGTGTTGGGGTGGGGTAGGAACATGGCATAGAAGACTCAACATTCTAGAATTTGAGGTCCATAGGATTCATACCTCCCTCCGAAGATACATCTAAGAGGATTGATATTTTCCTTCTTTACAGGGCATGATCATGTAATCCTCACTATCATCAATAGTATCACTCTCTACCACAATGAGAGATCAAATAGAGCTGTTCGGGGGACCAATATGGGACGAGAAATGACATGGCCCACCGTTTGTAAATAAATTCCCTTTGAAGGAAGCGGTGAATGCCAGTACCTCTTATCAGGATGTGGTGGCTCAAACATTTTACTCTTCATAGAACTTCCAACGATGCAGTGGTTTATTATATCTCTTGTTGTATTCTCTATCATCTAGTATAACATCACAAAGATTTACATATGTGCTATTACCGGTCCCATAGCCAGCCCCAGTAGGTTAATAGGGGTTTAAGGGATGAAACCCGAGTTTGATCTGAGAAACTTGTGGTACATCATTGAAGCATACAATTTCCTAAAGATGTTTTGGATAGTTGGAACTGTGAACATTAGTGTTTTGGAATATCTTACCCAGTTATTAGTGACATTCTTTCTCCAAACCCTATGGTGGCGCATTTCCTCCTTCATCATTGGTGGGTGGGTTACCCCAATATTCAAACACATTATGATGATATTGTCTAGAAATGTCATATGGTCGACTTGGATTCACTCTTTCTGACCCAGCGCCCTATGTCTCTAGGTCATCATTGAACCCTTCATCAATGACGCGTTTAGGAAATTTAAGTGCTTCACATAATCATTAAGGAGACTTCCCCCATATTCAAATCTGTGGATAGGGGAAGTATATGGCCATTGATTTCAATTCTATCTAGATCCATCCCAACTTTACCATTGATATTGTGGATATGACTTCGGGTATAGTTCCAATTAATATTTCTAAACTATAAGAGTGAAAAGAGTTAGTGGTCCTTGAAGAGAACATACCCCTTGAGGGATTTCAACATATATTGGATCCATTGGGAAGTATTTCTCACCGGAAAATAAATTCACTTGGTCTTCTAATACCTAATGAGTCGTTATCCCTCGTTTGGAATCCCAATAAGGGAAATGAGGATATTGAAGTTGTCAAACCCTATGACCCATATGTCTATGTATAGAAGTTAGAGGATGATCCCAAAAATTTCATGTTCCACCAATAGATTGTGGATCATAAAAAATGGTCGATGACCTTCTTGTTAATCAAGATACCAAACGATGACCATACTACGATAATCCCTAATGGTGGGAGTGGGAGAAGGTACAATCTCCCCCCAGTATGTTTCCCCCAAGTGACCCTAACCATTCTAGCCACATAGATAGGGTATATTATGGATATTATGGTAACATGGTGCCATACGCCTCGTCAAATCCTCCTGAATTGCATGATAACCCCCCTTTGCACCAAATTTAGGTTCCCCCGGCCACTTCTCATGTTATACCTCTATCCCCTCTATGATCCATTGGAATATTATGTCATGTTGATGAACCAAAAAATGCACTATTGGCCAGGTACACATTCCATGAATGAAATCCTGGACCAGATGGTCTAATGTATATGATCATTTCCCACCTAGAGGCTATGGAAACTCAATAGGTGGAGAATCTTCTAGAAGACAAGCCATATCCATCATTGGGGGATTTTATGCCATAACCCTTGGTTTCAAAAAACCATTATTTTATCCTTTCAAAGGGATGTGACATCAATTTATAGATCTAGACCACTTCATCTCAAGGTGTGGACCCTTGTTGGGAACAACCGCACAATAGGAGGCCGCCAGATTCTGATATTTTGTACAGAAATTGGAAGGACCTAATTTTTAATATAACAACAAGCTACCCATTGTGATGGTATCCGAATAGAAGGATATATATAGGAATTTAATTTACGGAATAATCCCAACCACCCAAAAGAAGAGTATTGAGGAACACTCCATGATCATGTTGAGGCCTAAGGATCGCATCACATACCTTGTCCAAAGGTGGAAAGGCCTCATGTACACCCATGATATGCTACTGACACAAGAATAGTTAGTGATAATTTGTGTGGGAAATTAAAAAATAGAACTGGTCACTTCCCTCATTACAATGAATGGACTAGGATGAATTTGATATTTCTCTAAAAAAGACCATCAACTATAATAAGCCTTATCGCTGTCCAATCAGGAACATCCATTGCCTCCTGTAGTTCCAATGAGAAGAGTCTATAAGGTTGATCCCACCATGGTATCACATATAAAGATACAAAGGAATCTTGAATTATTACCAGTGGATCCACCTTCACAGCATCATAGAGGCTCAACACCTCACGTGCAGCCTCTGGCCTAGCAACGAACACCTCAGAATCGAGAGGCATCCCCGGGTAACACACCACCACCATCTTGGTGAGATAACCATGTTCCACCTCCTCGATAGGCTCCTCCGACCCCTAGTCATGGTCAAGATCCTAGAGCCCCCTTAATTTATATAAGGAACAAAACCTACTCATTTTATAAGGTTCAGGTCACCAATTACATTGAATGTTCCTTGGAATAATTAATTGTTTGGTTACCGGAATGAAGGAGACCCAAGTGGCAGATCTCACTAATTGCCCTGATTGCTGCCCCTATCATCAAATCATGGGGAACATATTCATGTAATACTATTTGGTTAAATAATAGATCCAAGAATAGGTTAATAATAACAATGTTAGGTTAGGTCTGGCCCTGGCCCAGGAGGAATGTGTATTCATACACTCTGAGTGAAACAATGACATCGATGGTGATTGGAAACATGTTTTTTTAACATGGGTCTCAAAAGTATGATGACCAAATGGATCATAATATAGTTTTTCGATCCCATGGAATAGTCCATGCACCTCTGAATCGACATGTGCCTTCAGATAACAAAAAATCCATTATATCCACTACTTCTGCGTCAACATCTCATCCTTCCTCCTCCAAGAAGGCAGACATCGACACCATAAGGGAAAACAAAGTCCTCCATTGTGGCCATACTCATCCTATATTATTGTCATTTTAATGGCTCTATAAATGTAAAATTCTCCTAGAATATACCCAATGATGGAGGAGTATTCTGGTGATGACCAAGGGTACACAACAGTTAACAACGTGGAGCTGTTAAACCCCTACATGATTCACGATGAAATAGAACACTTGCTAGAACCTCCCCAAATCCCCAACTGACACCAGCGTCAATGAAGCTATGATTACATGAGTTTCCAAGAATAATTAGTAGTGGCCTCCATACATGTTTTGAATGACACCAAATTTAGACATTAGGCCTAGCATAGAGCTCAACACATGCATGCTTCTCATCTTGTTTCATCAGGTACACCTTCACTTCCATTTATGATACTTGATTAGGAAGAGCCACCATGATCATGCTACGATCAACCAAATTCTATTTCAAATAAGCCACATTCATCTATCCCTCATCTGGTGGTCATTCCACCCATTTCAAATAGTGATCATTAGGGCATTCCCAACACCTGTTGGTCGTCGGTTTAGCCAGAAGGGCATGTCATACATCTTTTCATACAATGAGCACTTGTAAGAAGAAGATCACACATTGCACAAAAGTATGATATTCTTACAAATAATTCAATCACTCTTGTGAGGATCTCTATCCAATAGGCCCTTCACCTGTTAGATGATATTAATAAAGCCCTTGCCGAGACATTAAGAAGCTCCCTTCAGTTTGAGATGATGTTACTCTCTGCAGAACCCTTCCGTAATGAGGTAGTCGAGTATGCTAAATTTCAGAACATTAACTATTTTTCTAGAAAAGATGAAGGTTATACCATAAAAGGACATATCTTCGCACAAAAAATTTCTAGACATTCCAACGGTGTGAATGTTCATCGTTGATTTGTTGACATAGGTTTATGGATTAACTTCATCCTGACCCAAAAATTCCGAAGGATGGGGCTGTATTATAATGATATGAGACCATCTAACCTAAAAAATCATGGTTATGATAGGATGGAATAGACACTGGTTGGAATGTTCCACCAAAAGAACCAGTTCAATGGCCTCATTACAATAATAGAGTTTATAGTTTTCTCATAAGGCAATGCCTAGTATGTGTTGATGGGTAGGCCATGGCACCACATGTGCACAATCAACTCTTCTTTGTATCACCAATGGATTAAGTACTCCCTTAAATGTCATGTAAGAATACTACAAGGTTATGTGTCCCCATTAAACAATTTGGAATCCCAATACCTAGAAGATGACTATTACAAGAGAAAGGGAAATCGATTCAGGTTAACAAGGTTGATCATGCTACAACTTCAATCGACCCATGAATATACATGGATGATGCCTAAATTTTCCCAATCTATTGATTAGAGTCCACAACTCCTGATTTTGGGAAATTAATTGTTGTTTCTATAACAAGGATGAAGCGCATCCGATGTCTAAGGTACACTGGATGATCACCTTTTATTTCTATACAGATCATGCTTGGGTGATCCCAGAGCCTCTTACTCCCATAAGGTATTAGGATGTCTACCACATGGAAACAAAAATACATTATATTTTCTTGTTTCTATAATATGGGATAAACAATATCATGTATAAAAGGCACAATTACATTGATATCATCATGCATGGACCCTTGGGATGAAGGCCAAATGAGATCAGTTCAAAATCATTCATTGTTATGGTCTCGAGAGTATAGGAGCTCTCCAATGTTGTGTCTTCCGCCAATCAAGCTAGAATAGACATCCCATCAAAATATTTTAACTATGAAGCGACACCTCACACTGGGGATCCCTAATTTTCATGTCATGATGAGGATTTAGAGGATTCTTCTCCAACATTATAAAGATTACATTTCCACCACTGTCGATGAATTGGTACATTTGAACCTCAATAACCATATCAATATTAAGACAACCATTATTAGTGGATCTATGAATTATAAGTAGAAATAAATGATACATTGATATCTAGAACTATCATTGTGATATGTTTTCCTAGAGTTATGATGATATTCCAATACTAGATCCTCTATTTTCCATCCACCGCCTCGGACTTCCAGCAAATCATCATAGGTTCAAACTGCCTCACAAAAACAATTCAACCTTCTCATGGTTCCATGTTTGAGGTCGAGGTTGATAATCCCACTAAATCCAACTTCATCAAAGAGTTATAGTACCCCTGATGGTTATCTAACATTGTACCCATTAGGATTAAGAATTGTAAGATTAGAGTTTTCATCCAATTTTTTCATCTCAACAGTCACTTTTTGATAAATGATTTCACCTTCCATCGATATAGTTTTCGAATGAAACCACTTATGGGTTCTACTATCTCTTTATAAAGGATGGATATTCCTAGTATAACCAAATTGTAATGGACCATATGAATTAAGATTCAACAGCCTTTAGGGAACCATAGGGTACTTTATACTAGTATGTAATACCCTTCGATCTAATAAATGTATCTACCATCGATCAATGTTACATACATCTCATATTTTATATGATTCATTGGAAATTGGTGGAATGATACATAGATGATCAGGTGGTTAAATCTCCCTAGTTCCAGGACCATCTCAATGATATCTTGAAATTGTTTGTCTTCCACTGATACCACCATCTGAAGATAAACCCAATGATGTATGCCCTTGAGGTCACCTACGAAATGTTTCTAGGCATCAATGTCAAGTATAAAGGCATTTCTATTGATTGTGAGAAGATCAAGGCCATTAACTACAACACCAAGAGATACATCTAGTGTCTCGAGTGGATCTGCTAAACTACATTTTGAATCACCCATGTTGATTGGATGTCTATCTTGGTTGGTAGTGATCCTCTAGCTGTTTGACATCATGTTTGTCCCCTAGAATTCTATCAAGGGACATGCATTTGGAAGGCTTCCTTGATGCCCATCTGGCTCCCACAAACAAGTATTTTGATCTTGACTATCCAAATAAGGCAATCCTCTCGATAGACCAAGACATTCAGTGTTTGAAAATGCACATTGATGATGCTTTCCAAAGATGTAATGGTATAAGACTAAATGATCTTGGAAAAAATATTGTGATCCCGAGTGTCGTCTCTATCACACCAGCACAAGATGTTCTTCCATACTCATTCCTATTGTCATAAGGTTTTATGAAACATGATGCAGAGTACCAGGCTCTCATTATCGGTCTCGATCTATCCCTCGATATTGACATTCACCACTTACACGTGAAAGGGGACTCCAAACTATTCATCCTGAAGTTGAAAAATGGAAATGTCTTTCAGAAGACGGAGCTCATACCGCAGTTAGATCATACCCACTAGTTGATGGACCAATTCTCATCTCATCCATAAGATACTCATGTCCCTCGATCCTAGAATGGTTCATCCAACTCCTTGGGATATCTTGGATTTATATTGTGCAAAGCCTGATCAGGTTGATTTCATTATCCAAATGGATCATCAGAGGGGAATTTCTTCAGTAACTTCATTCGATGATGATATCCTATTGGTAGTCCGCCTTACCATTGATACCTGCACCTTAGGGCCCCTAGACCTCATGACACATTGTTTGAATTGACTACTGACTAGAGGACCCCCTTCAACGGGTAACTACAAAACATTAATATCCTATTTGACCATGATGATCGTAAGAGAATCAGATAGTGTGAAATGAAGTTCAGTCTCAAAAGTGGTCTTGGTCTTGATATGAACCTATACAGACACATGTTTGATGGGTTTCTCCTCCATTTAATTCATGGACGTGACATATATCATGTCATTAAGAAGGATCATGCTTGTTTCTATGGGGCTCATCAGATAGAGCTGAAAATTTCTCACCAGGTCTAGAGATTGGGGTATTTTTAGTCCCCCATGATTTTGACTATATTGAGTTCCCCAATAGGTTCCATGCATGATAAATAAAATCTAATTTTAAGCATTATCCTACAATGAATCTCCACACTACCATGTACTCTTGGCCCTTTTCTGTTTGGGGACTCAATGTCGTGGTACCATATCCACCTGTGACAGCTCAGTAGTGCAGTTTCATCCTAACTGCTATGGATTTTATTCAATGTGGGATTAGGTAGTTATTCTTAAGGAGGTAAATGACCATTCCATCATTTAATTTGTGACCTCCAATATCATTTTCCGATTCAAAGTTTCTCATGCCATCCTCACCAATAACAACACCATCTTCCATGAAGTCTAACTAAAGAAATTTTATGCCAATTACAACATCCATTCTAACCACACCATAGTCTATCTTGAACATGAAAATGGTTACATAGAGGAATTTAGTAAAAAACAATCTAGCATTTTGAAAAATATGGCTGTTCCGAATAAGAAGAGTTGGTCAGATAAACTCCCTAAAGCTCTCTAGGATTATCAGAGGATGACTCATAATTCCACAAAGGTGATACAATTTTTTTGTTCGAAAAAGAGGCAGTCATGCCCATCAATATTCAGTTTACCTCATTTTTTCACAACTTCCTATGATCAGAAGATTCCATATATGGTAGGCGAGATGCATCTGGATGAAATGGAATAACATGATGAAAACAAGCTTCATACCATGAACAATATGGAGAAGCATCATTACAAAATAATGAGAGCATTCAAAAATAATTTTCACTCCACTCTTTTATACATGGTGACATGGTGTTTTCCTGGAGAATGTTGATTATACATGGAATGAATCCACTGAATTTGGATCCCAAATGTGAAGGACCTTACGTCATTAAAATAGTTTACCCCAATGGTGTGTACACCCTTGTTACCAAGGAGGACAAGCATATCAATCCCCCCACAAATGAAAAATTCCTAAAGAACAACTTTCCCTAAGTAAGAAATAGTCTGAAATGACTCTAAACTATCTCACCCTCATCACATGATGTTAAAAAACATAAAATTTCTAGGATTAAGGACATAAATGTACCCAGCACATGTCCTGCATGACAATAAACTTAAAAATGTTGATTCTCTATAACCTTAAACCAAGATCTCCCTGTGTCCTCTACACATTATGTTAATCTTCACAACATCTCAAGAATGAAGTAGGGATTGACTCCCATTATCATGGGATACATATTGATGCTCAGATTATTTCATCTAAGAGTATATCCCCCCGAATTCATCTCTTTGAATGCCACCACATTTTTAGTTTTCTTGGAGGATTGCACCCAATGTATTGTAGACTTTTTTAGCCCCATTTATTCTAGGGTTGTGATGATATCACTATGTGAACCGCCCATTCTTCTATCCTCCAACACACTAAACGAATGTTGTTAAACTACATGCCCCTATCAGAACAACATATGGCTTGATTCCCATCCTCATGAGATTCGTAAGAACACCAGGATATGTCTTCTGTAGGCCCAACCCCAAAAATCAAGATATCTTCGTGGGTAAAAACTGAAAGAGCACTGTGGCCTTTCATTACATCATTCATATCATGTTTATCATGACTGCATCATGTACCCCCCTCATTAGAGATCTCCACCTTTTTCATCATTACCGTGTGACGTTAATCAACATTGTCATATTCACACTTCACACGTCACCATTATTTTGGGTCACTATCAACATTCACATCTGAAAGGATCCATGAATGGTATAGATGATCAACCTTATTGATCAACTATATTTATGGGCCAACATCATTATATTGGTCTCTATTGACACTTTTATATATGTCCCACATTGTGAATATGGTAAATAGTCGACACTCATTTTATATTCTCATTTTAGGTCACACGATACAGATGTTGTGTTTTGAACATGGTCAACAACCATCATCCATCATTATCACCACCTCTAAATGTCCCAAATATTTGGCTTGTTGATTCATATTGTCTTGTTATCCATTCAAACATCGACATTCCTTGAGCAGGGATGTTGGTTTGGTTGGGATCGACCTAGCCCAATTTTGTTCCTTTCATTTTGGTTCCCTTATATGCGGGGGACAACCTTATATCATTACTTGTTTCCCACACCGAGCATTGATCAAAATGGCTTAAGAGATTGGGTAAGTCAATACCCGTATAAAGGGCCACATAATCATAGTCTAATCTCTACGACCTTAAAATAAGATCACCGCCATCCTCACTACATGATGTTAAATTGTGTGATTTGGATGAACTGAAGGAAACAAAACTACTAAGTACTCTTACCGATTGATGATAAACTTCATGCCAGCTGGGGCCTTCCATCCATGGCCCAACATCATGTCCAAGACCATTTTCCCCCTTTCTCAAGATGTCACATTGGATTGTATGATTTGGTATGGACTCTATGTCCTCATTCAAGTCTGAATTTCTTTTCCACATCACACACATCTACTTGTGATTTCCCCTACATTATCGTCCTTTCTATAAGATGTTAAATTGCACAGGTACTACCACACAATAGAAATCCCATCATTTGGGTTTCCCTCATTTCTCATAGCTGAAGGGACCCCAGAACGACATGGATGCTAGGACCTAGGGCTTTATTACCATCTCAGGGCAATGTAACCAAGGTTTTCTTGGATGACAATTTGATACAAGTCCCACATTGGGAATAGATTAAGTGGTTAACACTCATTTTTTGTTCCCATTCGAGGTCAAAGGATATGGATATAGTGATGATAACATTGTCAAAAGTCATCCTTGTTCATTTTCACCATCTCATGGTCTCCCAAATGGTGGGTACGGTGATTCATCCTTGCCACACATCTCTACAATGAAACTAGCATTAAAATGGGCATCTATAGTACATGCTATATGACCATAAACAAATATCTACCATTTTCGTGATTCATGATGTTGAACTACACAACATCCGAGAACTACATTTGGATGGATTCCCATCCTCATCATATATGTTGGTCAAACATTTTGTCTTTGGGACCATCCTGGGTTTATCTATCCATTCTCTCGGCCTCTTAGCCCGTTTTTTCTATGTGAAATATCAACAATGTGGCATAGATGGGATTATATACTCATTTAGGTTGGGTTACATTCCACGTCATACAAATTCTCCCTTGAGATCCCCCACCTCATCCTTACCACATGACATTAAACAAATCGACATGTCAGAACTATATGTGTCTTGATTTCCATACTCATGGGATACGTAGGAACGACCAGTCATTTTTTATTTTGGTCCATCCCTATTTCATAGAAACCTTATCATTTATATGGCCCATATTTTGAGTCCTCTCATTAGGACTATCTAGTGCGGGATGGGATTTTTTCATCATTCATGTCATGTTTTCAATATATATGCCATGTACTTCTTCCTCTTGAGATCTCTACATTACCCTTTTATCCACTCATCTTCTCGAGTTGTCAGATCTCAAATTGGGCCCCCATACCAACTTTTTCCATCAACTAAAGTGCCCAAGTGCACTCTATTTTAGGTCATAGAGTGTTGGATTTTACATATACATAGTTTCATTCTTTTCCATGATTCATGTTTCCCATTATTTGTGATTCCTTCTTCTTTCACAATTGAAAGGTCCACCGAACGATAATTATTCTCAGCCTTATTGCTCTCCTTCCATCTCATGCCTACAACCCTAATTTATATGGTTCATAATTTGATACATGTTCTACAATGTGAATATAGTTTCTGGTCAACACTCATTTGTTGTTCCCATTCAAGGTCATACAATTAGGATGTTGTGTTTTGAACATGGTCAATTTTTATCTTCCATATTTATGGAACCACAATTTATAGCTTCATATTGGATGTGTGATTCTCATTTGTTTCCATTCCATAATGTCCAAGAATAATTTCAACACTCTTGGTGCTACCCCTCAGGGTGTGTTTGTGCGTTTAAAGGTAGAATCCATGATACTGTGTCATTCTCGGCTCCACACCATTTCCCATTTCACTGTATTCCACATGTCACAAAAATCATCCCCACCCTTGTTTCCCATATCATTCAGGGATCACATTGGATTAAGGATTTGGTCATGGTAGATGACCACATGGAAGAGTATCATTTCATAAGGTCAAGCAATATGACAAAAAAATACGATCCACCTCATCCTTATTGGATGATGTGTAACTGAATGAATCTTTCAAGAACAACATATGGATTGATTACTATCCTAAAAGGATACATAGGAACACTGCAACATTTCATCTTCAGGTCAAGAAAATTATCCAATAATTATCTCTTCTGTTCGGCGCTTTAGCCCTGACTATTCTAGGATTTCATAGTGTGGCGTATGTGGGATTATTCTCTCAATCACATTGGGTTTTCAATAGCTGCACCACATAGTCCCCTATCATGAGCTAGACTCCCCTTCCACTCATGCCACATGATGTTAAAATCCACATTAAAACTACATGTGGATTGATTCCCATCCACATGGGATACATAAGAATTCCCAGATATCTCTTCATTAGGTGTAGACCCATGTATCTCACATGCATACCTCTTTCTGACCCCTTGTCCTGAACGTGGTTGGAAGCATGTGTTGTGGTGAGTACTTCTTGGGTTCTCATTCATGAAGGGTTTTGTAACAACCACACCATGTTAGTCTGGTGTCTTTTCCCTTCCTAGACGATGATCTACAATCGTAAACTATGATCTTCCTTTCATAACTACATGTAGTCTAGTTCCCACTCTCACGGGATACGTATGAACACCCTGACATTTTTTCTTCTATTATAGAACCATGAATGTTTCACTAGATGGGTGGACTCCTTGGTCGCCACCCACATCAAATTTTTATACTTTTCAATCATGTTCACATTCGATTAATCTATGTCCACTCTCAATTTTCCACTCTATGTCCTGAAACTAGAATTTTTTGTCCCCAGGACCGTTTTCCATGGAAATTGATTCGACTCCATCTATTTAACTCATCTCATTGGATTACTCAAATGCTTCAAGGAAAAGAGACCATAGTGTTGAATGTCACAAGGAAATTCCCTTATTTCATGTCCATTCCTTGGGAGACCTTTATTTGGATCTCCATCTTCTTTTGTGTATGGAGGGACCCACTTTATTGCCTAGTCTCATTCCCAATGGGATTACCAACTATCTTGGGACAACACCCTCGAAAAACATGGATGAAATTTTGTGATAGGTCCTATGTTTCAAACATGGTCAGTGGTCAACCCTCATTTGTATGTCACCATGCCAGTATAACACGACGTTGATGTTGTGTTTCGAATATGGACAACGGTTATCCTCTATCGTCGTGCCACCATCATTGAGATAAAGATCTTTGGCACCATGAATCCTATTTTCCCACCCCCTTAGGTATAAGGGGAATTCTATAACACTTGGTTCTACACCTACACATATCTATGTGTGTATGTTGGTAGGTCAGTAATATTGGGACGCCATTCTACAAGCATTCTATTTATCTTAGTGTGTGCCTCCATGTATGAATGAAATGCCATCAGTACTCCTTGTTTCCCACATTGAGCATGACTCATGTGAACTTAGTTGTTTTGGTAGGTTGTGTACTAGGGCAGTTGAAAAAATAATACCTCTCATCCTACATGAAGATATAATCTAGTATGATAACTACATATGGCTTGATTCCCATCCTAATGCGGTAAATAGGAATTCCTATACACATTGTATTGTGCTCAACCCTAAATTTAACCATCTTCACTCTCTTGACATATGATATCTATAAGGATTACATGTTGTTACTACATCTATCATCATTCACATCAGGTCTATAACAGCTTCACCACGTACTCTCCCATATGGGATCTCTCCTAAAACAATCCATTATTTTTTATGATGTTATACTACATGACATCTCATGAACTACATATGGCTTGATTCCCATACACATGTCATACAGAGGAACACCCGAACAATTTCGTTCAGACCCAACCCCAAGATTTTCCACCTCTAGGCTATGGTCTAATGTAAAATCCTATCGGGAACACATGGTGTTGTGTGGAATCATAAATTCCACATCCAGGTTTGTTTATGTAATGCACCAAGTGTTTCTTTTCATGGTAACAATGACCTCGACACATGACATTAAAATGTTTTTCTACCCAAAACATGTTTAGGAGGCCCATGAAAATTATTGGATGTGTCAGCTACATTGCTAGGGATGATTCCCCTAACTAGAATTGGCTTCTGACCGCACTGTTCTCAAGAACTATGTCTGGCTTGATTCTCATTTTTATGGGATATGTAGCGACACCCATGAAATCTTCATCAGGCCTAGAACTAGGGCCATTAACCCTCCTAGACCATCTGCCCCATTCACGGTCCAGTCTCTATGACCTTAAAATAACAACATAGAGTCTGTGCAGCATGACATTAAATTTTTTTCCACAGTCCAGGTAGTGTGATCATAATACTATGTGAAACATCCTTTTCACATTATTTTAGAATATTCTATTCATCGTCATCACTATATGGCGTTAAAAAACATGTCTATCGTCCACCTTGGCCGGATGCAAAAAATACAAGGAATTCTTTGTCCAAATTAGAGAGTTTATGTACAGAAGATGATATGATCATGGTTTAGACCTATGAGCCTCCCAAATGGGTTTTCATCATGGTGGCGTAATTTTAATAGTGTCGAACTCTTTTCGAACAACTCATCACACCGCCCTCCATGTATTGGGTGCCCTTTATTTGTATCCTCATCCTCTTTCATGCCCGATGGAACCCCCTAATAGTACATTTGGTTGGCCTATGGCTCGCCTACTATCCTAGGCTAATGTTCTTGAATAGTAATGGATTACATTTCGAGTCAGGCCATGTGTTTCGAATATGTCCAGCGGTCGGTTCTCTTTTATTATCCCCATCTTAGGCTAACACAATAGGGAAAATATGTATTGAATATGGTCCATAGTTATCCCTTAAATTTCATTTCATTCCTACATTATTCCAAATTTTTGGTATATTGATTCACACATTCCACTCCCCTTTGTTCGAATTGATTCTATCGCCTCTGGTATTATACCACTTGTACATTAGATCATGTTTGGAAATAGAATTTCGACTACGCATAGAACATCATTCTCTAGATAAGCCTCCCTCTATCTTCTAAAAAATTTGGATCAGTAGTTTTGATCTCAAAATCCTGAATCTGGGTTGGCACTCCCATATTCAAATAAAATAATAATGAAATCATCCCTTATTTTTCAAATCAGTCTTGTCCAACAAGATCTTAGGGATTGACTTCTTGATATTTCATGAATGTGAGGGAAATTAAGAAAACCAAAACCAATATAAAAAATCATGCATTAAATAAACATAAACTAACAATGAGTTAATGTATGTTTATGAGTTTACACAAATTAAAGCGCCCAAGGATTGGACACTCCCATATATGGGTTGAAATTTTCAATGGAGCATCACAGCTCTGCCAATCATTGGCCTGTGGTGTACAGGATTTGCGGTCTCCAGTTAAACTATTGTTCCTTCTCGATGGCAATGTGGTGTCATTCATATGCCCTGATTCAGTCCTGATCCTCATCGGCTTAGATAATAGCCATTTCCTTAGAGGCTCACCATGTCTGTTACTCTGCCTCTTCCAGTTTGGCCATCCTCCATTATATGAACAAAAATTGCGCATCAAGGAATAGAGAGTGATCATTTTCCTTCTCACTGAACCATGTGATCTCATTCTCGGCCCACTAGAGCCTTTTGATGGTTACAAAATGCCTCCACTACCATCCCACACTTAGGTCTCTTTCATTCCCATGTATCTTCTTTAGGATGAAATCTCAGATAGTCACACGAGGACGTTGGGCATCCACTCCTCTAGCGCATACTTCATGAAGCTGCCAATGAAGCCTCCCCTATGGTGTATCCATTTTTCTCCATGGGTCTCCCCAATGAAGCAATTTATCAGCTTCCATAATCAGCGATGGATGGACTTTCTGTCATCTTCAACATAAGTTGTCTCTCCCCGGTCCTTAGGTTCTGCAGGTTCATAAGCGGGGAACACCTCTAGGAACACATCAGTAGAATATACATCTAATGTCTGGTTGGGTAGGCCATGTCCCATGTCATTTCACTTCTCCCGATCATCAGAATCCACCTTGATGTTTTTAGCTTCAGTTCTGTTAACAGTACCACCTATGATCTAGAGCACTACATCATGGTTTGTACGTGCATCCGCTCCCATGATCATTATCGTTACACTAGGAAAAGCGCTTCCAAGGTTCCCAATCATCCTTTCTATGGTGAACCTTGCCATTTAATGAACTATGCACTCCAAACATACAAATACATCAATTCAACTAATAAATATACGATAGCTATAGACTTGGTTAAGAATACTTATAGAGATCGACTAATTGGTATCACCCCTGAGATGTTGCTGTCAGAACCCCATGGCATGAATCTCTATATATGGTAGGGATATTGAAGAATCCAAGATAACCACCAAGTGTTTTATGGCATTGTTAGGCATGGTAATTTCAATTCTTGTGGTTTCAGACCCCGAATATTCAGATATTTTTGTGAAAGAGAGAGTTTTCCATATGAGTCCCTCCTTTACAAATCAAATGTTAGTTGATAAAGGTAATATTATTAAATGAGGATCATGGGAAATTGGTTAAAGGTCTACCTCACGATCCCCTTCAAACTCTTCTTGCTCAAAATCTGAGTTGGTGACCTCACCCTAATCCAGAGGGCTCCCTATACCAAACGCTCACCCAAAGTGGACTCTTCTAATTATTCTTGTAGGGTGAAGCACTCCCACATTTCATAGGCAAAAATCCATAGAGGGACTATTGAATTGAGAAGAACTTTTACCTGATCCATCATTAGAAACGGAGCACCCCGAGAGTGCACAAAGCCCTCTAGCTCGGTAATATTCTTCTCCCCTACAACTTGAGATACTGAAAACCCCTCCATGGCATGACCAATTCCCAAAAAACCCGTCCAATGTTATTTCAGAAGGTGCTAAATCTAATAAGGATTGTAGGATTTCCTGTTGACAACCTAGATGTTCCAGGCCTCTAGGAAGATAGCATCACGAGGTATGTCAATATGGCACAACCATCTCCCCGGATTGTGAGTGGTTATTCTACCGAACCCCCTTGGAAGCCTACTTTCAAGGTGAACTTTTTTGTTAGGGACCACTGTGTCTTCCAACCCATTAATGGAACATACGGTAAACTGCTTTATCATATCCGCTGAGTAGGCTTCCTCCCAACTCATGAAATACTCCTTCACCAGCCCATAGATAGTTATGCGGGGAGGGAGTTCATTCAACATATTCCCATACTCCCATGTGAACATTAGGAACATATTCGTTATCACACATGGAGGTTCATCTTCGTATACAACCATGTAAACCCACATGGTGAGACTATGCATGCAACATAACTACCTTGCAAAGGGATGCATGGTGTTTGGATCATAGAGAGGCTCACAATAGACATGTGCTGCAATGAATTGATCTCGAAATTCCATGAGGTAGAACAGATGCTCATCTATTCCCTGTATGTCTATAGTGAATACACTTTTTGTCAATGTGAATGGGTGTATGTTGAACATATCCTCCTTCCAAACTCAGTTCTCCATCCACAGCAGAGCCAACATGGTTGGGAAAATCCCTACCGTATTCAAAATAACTAGTTAAAGGGCCAACCCTGGATGGTAAATGTGGTTCGTTTATTCATATGTTCCCATATGGGATTCTAAACACCCATATAGAATATGGTGCGGAATATATCCCATATATAAATTATTCCCTTCACTGATATGCCACAAAACATTGTATAGCTTAGAGGTCATCATGATCCCAATATTGGTCGACTTCCCCATCGCCAACATGGACACCATGATAAGTGTGCTCATCCATATACCCATGTCTATATCCATTATTTGAAGTATCCATCCACAAATGAGTGTAGTGATAAATGTATCCAACCTAACCTCTGGTTGCTAGTCGGTGGTAACATAGAACCCCAATGTCTTCCACTAGATATCTACCAAGAGTAGCTAGTAAGAGTGCTTCTTGCAGCACTCGAAACACTTTGGGCAAGTGGGATGCCTCATAAAAAATTTCCATCTCAATGAGAATGAAGTAATTGACTGAACCATCACATAAAGTGGACATCCCTCACCGACTTCTTGTCTTATCCTTGCACCAGGTCCATCAATACCTTTTTATTAGCAACCTCTACACGGGGTCCTCTCATTCATTCATATAAGGGAGGAAATTTTCATTCATCACCCCCAATACAAGAATCATTTAGATTTTGTGAAGGTCCAGAGGCTAATTCTAGCCTCCCCATAGTGAAAATGGAAATTGTTTTTCATTGAAGGCCATATGTTGGTGCCAAAATGTGGGAGGAAGGAAAGAGAAATGGAAGGCCTCCAAAGGCAGTCTCGTGAAGACCATTTGCAGAGCCCCGGTAGCCCTGCGCCCGCCGAGACGCATGGAGGCGTTAACTCTCTTTGACCGTGCTTGACGTTCGCAATCCTCCATGGTGCAAGGAGATGGTAACGCTCCATGACCAGCCATGACGTTTGTGATCCACCATGAAGCAAGGAGGGGGTAACGCTTTGCGGCCGCCCTTGACATTCGTGATCCTCTGCGAAGCAAGGAGGTTGTTACACTCCGTGACCGGCCTTGATGTTAGCGATCTTCCGTGAAGCAAGGAGACATTAACGCCCCACAAACACATTTGATGTTTGCGACACGCCGTGAAGAAAACAAATTCCTCTTCGCACCGAGCGCGCGCTGCTTCGTGGCACCTCTCCCCTATAAATACCAGACTCCCCCCAACTTCAACGAGGGGGAAATCCGACCATTTGACTTCCTTGCTCTCAAATAATGAAGCATCTTCTGCTCTACGAACCACGAGTTGTGTGATGTACTTTTGATCTATGAGGTGGACCCCCTTTGTCTCGTTTTGATCCCCTCTTTTGGGAGGGATTCCATTCACGGAGCCTAAGGGAATATGAGAAATAAGGGGATCCCCAAGGAGAACCAGGTCATCGCAGAACATTTATGCTTTTCGAAACACCCATCATGTACACATGATCCACATGCCAAGGTAGGGTAATTGTACTTCGCAAAGCGCATTGCTTCACGATGCCTTTCTTTACGATGGACCTTTTCTCCACACAGAAATGATACAAAAATGCATTTACACATCACATAACATGTCCCAGATGCACCTCTTCTCCATACATAGGCTGAGGGTCCCCACTTCGTGAAGCACACCCCTTTGCAGGTACCCTCCGCTATGCGGAGCGGTAGAGCTTCACAAGGCCCATGCCTATGAACCCCTCTGCATTTCAATTCCATTTCAAGTGCAACTCTCCAGTCTTGCATGATGTGATTTCAAAGTACCATGGACACTTCTGCCCATTACGTTGCATAACATCATGCTTCTTCGCATAGACACACTAACTTCTATTACCTTTTCTCATTGCCATGATAATGTGGGCCACTCAATGGCTCTCTCCATAACACTCCCTCGCTATATCTTTTCCAATCCCCTCTCTTCACCAAGGAGCAAAGGGTAATGTTTATGTATGTCCTTGGGGTGCGTAAATAACCTACCTCGTCTGAGCTACAAGACGTTAAACTGCCAAGCACCATCGCCCTCATCACATGACATTTAACTATGACCTTTCCAAATGCCTCGCACGAGGGGTTCCACCACTATAGACATTCTGCACACCCACTGGTATCTACAAGGGAATATATCATCCTTACAGGAGTGGAATTTGTCCATGGGGAAATGGCAACCATATTGATGTATTCCCCATGATTTCTTGCATGAGGTAGAATCCCTGCTCCTACTTTCTTCTTTGGTCCCCAGTGCCAGCAAAGGGTGGGATGGACACTGGGTCCCTCCATTCTTCGGTCCCAAATCCCTCTCCCACTACACATTGTCTCCATCGAGACTCCCTCCTGGAGTAAGTCCCAACCCCATTGGGATGCTAACCATGCATAAGCCCCTGTTTCTTCTTTGGGCTGCGATCACCTATAAGCTCGACTCCACATCCCATAGATGCACTATTCACGGCATGATCATCAGGTCTCTACTGTCTCCTATTTCTCACACTTAGCACGACTCACATGGTCCTAGAACAAGCACCGACAATGAAATCTACCATGGGTATCCTAGTGTGTAATCCCCCATTCCCCAAACATGAACTATGTGGTCTTTGATCATTTCCAAAGCATGGTACGTTGGAAGCCTCCATGAGGTTCAAGCCCAACACCTACTTTTCTAGACCCTATTCACATCAGTTCACCTTCGTCCCACATGATGTTAAACTGTATCCACAAACAAGAACAATGTGGTCATTGATCCTTCCTATGGAAGGGTACGTAGGAAGCCTCCCTGAGGTTCAAGACCAATACCCGGTCATTCCAACCCCCTTCAGGTCGTTTCAACACATCATCCGAACTACAAAGACTTTGATATTCTCCAATGCAGGGTACGTAGGAACCCTCCCTGAGCGTCAATCCCACCACTATCCATCGGTACCAACCATCTTCATGTCGGTTCATGAAGCCCCACTATAACCTGAACTATGAGGACTTTGATCCTTGATATGGCAAGGTATGTGGGAAGCCTCTTTGCGGTTCATGCCCAGCACCCCATTGGACCCCTGGTCCTCCTTCACGTCGGTTCACCGACACCCCACCTAAACAACGTGGACTTTGATCCTTACTATGGAAAGGTACATAGGAAGCCTCCATGAGGTTCAATCCCACCACTCATTGGTCTCTCCAACCCCATTCACGTCTTTCCACCAGCTCCTTGGGCTGCCTATGAGCATAAGCCCCAAATTCGCTCATATCCCAAACTACGATGACTTTGGTCTATGCTATGGTATAGTATGTAGGAATCCTCTCCGAGGTTCATGCCCAACATCGTGTAGTTTCTACTCACATCACATCATTACGACCCCCATCCTACATGACGTTAAACTGTGGATGTCAATTAGCGGTAAGCCGTTGTGACCCCATCCAGTGGTAATCCATTGTGACCCCGTCTAGCGGTAATCCATTTTGACCTCGTCTAGCGGTAAGCCGTTGTGACCCCATTTACCACCCCTCATGAAACATTACATTATCCATTCTGATTACTACCTAGGCTATCACATCTTAGATGGATCATGCCACCCCATTCCTTGTTCCAGCTAATAGAATCTGGAAGGACACTCACGCATTGGCCCCAACATTAGTGTTCCCTCTGAGTGGTGCACCATTCAGATCCACAATAGTCAGTGTTCTAATCAATTCAATCTGTCTCTGCTGGACGTTAAACCAATGGAATACCATGTGTTAAACATGGGAAGCTAATGAAAACCTCATAAACATGCCCATGGCATATGATTCCCCGTGTCCGATGAGGGATTCCTTGGGCTTCTGCGTGCTCAAAAGCCCTATAATAAGGGATAGAAGACTAACATGCCAATCCCCCATCGTCCAGACACGCCAGTGATTCCCAACCGTACTAGTCCCCTAATTTAATGTTTCTACCCTATCCAAACCCCTTGGAATGTCTTGATATAATCAATGTAATTAACAGGCATCCATGAAGATATGGCCCCAGTACGATTTTCACGAACAATGTATTATGTCAATGAGGTTGACCCAGACTAGGTAATGATTTCCAAGGAGGAATCCAAGAAAAGAAAGAACTAACATCCCATAATCCTATTTCGATCAAGGAGTAGAAGTCCCTAAATTAGGAGAGGACGCCGCCCTCCTTTGGAATGTGGGAATGCAGGGCTACAGATGTGCATCCTCCACAGACAAATGTGTGGGCCCTGGCGAATGCCTCAGTAATAGAAATGGTGAACCTGAAGTAAAATTATTCGCCTAAATATAGAGATTATTAGCACTCAAGGAATCATTATATTGACATGTCATTGGATCCATATATCTGTCACTGGGTCCTAATAAGAAAATAGCATGTCTGGCATGAAACTCACCAGAAGTTGGGGTAGTAGAATGATGGACATCCCATTCTGCAATGTTGTCAATGTGGATCCTCTTTACAGACCATTGAAGAAGGGATGGTGGTGGGGAATTGGTCGTCAACACATTTTTCTTTCAGCACTGATGAGTTAATCTCCCATCTCTCAAGAATCAAGTTGCTGCAATTGGAACACGATCACCAACTGCACACCAGCATCGAGGAAAAGGTAGCCCAAACGTGGCAGATTCGTGTGGTTCCAATGCTTCCGCAACAGCCTCTACACCTATTTCCATGGGGAGTCCACACAGACTCTCCCCATATGAGGTCATTCAATAGAGATTCATCAATAACATCGTACATCTCTACGAAGAGGAGGGAATAATCCCAATCTAAGATATGGACCACCTAGATCTGGAGGCATTCACACCTCACTATCAACGGTGCCCCCGAGGGTCATGCAGGGAGCCATTGATCACCACCCTGATGTACAACGGTTTTGAGAGCCTCTCCCAGGAACACATTGACGACTCCCTACGTTATACTGATGAGGTCGGTGATGCCCAAGCCAGCCCAATCGGGGTCCCATTCTAGGGGCTCCCAGCGAGGGCTCCCACCTGGCCGCGTCAACCCCACCGCCTGGTTTTGCTGGATGAAGAGCAGGTAAGCTATGCACCTGCACCACCGGCCCCGGTTCATCTGACCCGACTCCAGTGTCGCGCACATGATGAGGATGCCCACCAGGGGGCGTCATTGCTGACGACTATTGTGACCTGATCCACCATCGATGAACATCATCGATTCCTTGCAAACATTGAGGAGGGGTAATGATACGCCCGACCAGGATCGAGGCCCCAACTGCCCACAAGTAGGCTGGGTTGACTCTCTTGGCTGCTGGCACAAGTAGTGGCCGCTACGAACCAACTCGTGGCAATGCCACCCAGTATGGAGCTCCTCTACATACCACTACCATAGAAAGTGCATGCCTTCCCCGTATCGAGGCTCAGTATGGTTTTCCACCCTATGCCACCCCCAATCTGAGTGAGGGCCTTCCCCGTGATGGTGCCACTTGGGATGGATGCCTCTCCCATGCCCATTACATAGGGTACATAGCCATTTCTCCTGCCCCTGATAGTATGTGCAGGTACATCGCCCATTCGGTCTCTCTTCAACATGGGGACCCTCTTAATATCCTTTTAGCAGCTGGTGAAGGTAATCCTCACCATGACAGCTAGAGGGTTGAGGGCTAGCCTTGCTCCAGCCGCACCCAGTACAGAGGTCCTACCTGTGTTCAGCTGGACCGGTATAAGGACTCCCATTGTACTGAGATTCACCAGAAAAATGAGTATGGAGGCCATCCCCATGCTCCTGCCAGTTCCATCCGAGGTCTTTCCCGCTCCAGAACTACGCATGGAGGTCATCCCCATGTCCCCTTTGACATTTTTCTAGGTTCTCCTCACACCCTAGATCTCTAAAGTGGAAAACCTCTCCACCACAGCACTAGTGCGGCCTATGTACCTTGATTCGTAGATCAGCCCTATCCCGAGGAGACAACTAGGGGTAGGAAGGAAATTTGTCACCCCCATAAGAATAATTATGAGAAGGCCTAGATGGAGATTAAACCGGTCTGCTTTTCACATTCTGAAGTGGAGTACGACTCAGCTCGGGAACCCTCCCCTCTCTCAACTCAGTTAAGGGCCGCGGCAGGAACCAGGCTCATCGGCCATGTACTCCTAGAATGCTAGGTACACTGGATTCCTGCCTCCCTCCACAGGTATGTATGGAGGATGAGAATCTGGTGACCCCAAAGGTTATGGTTGTTCAATCACCACCATCATCACTAGAAGTGCTCTCTACCAACAAAAGAGATCATTGAGAACTATTCTGAGGACCAATGGCCGATGAGCAGCATATCAGCCTATCACTAGCAACCATGGATCCTGAAACAGGAATAGTGGCTGTCAGCCTATCTTATCTTGATATAGTGGCCAGGATGCTACACTATTTAGAGGATAGCCTGAGAATAGGCGGCTAGTCTGCCCACACGCTGTACTCTCCACCGGTCATCCTTTCTTCATGGTGGTCTGCTTCATTACCACTGCCTGTTCCTCAGCCACCCCCAGTTGGAGAGTGGGGTAATGAAGGGAAATACACTGAATCTGAGCCGAGGATCTTTTGGAACATCCTCATGGTGGACCACTTCCCCATGAAGTTCTATCTCTTGGCAGCACCAAATTTCAGTATACCATAATCCCTCACCCTGGAGGAAGTTGAGTGTTTCCTCTATAACCTCTGGGCAACACATTTTAGTCTTCTTCATCAGCACTTAGTCTATCCAAGTATCCAAGAACATATAGATGGAATCAGCGAGCAATTACCTCTGGTCAAGTTGGCCTCACTCCATGTGGCCCAACACGCCAAGTCACCAGGTCATTGCACGACCCTCCAACAACAATCCGTTGAGAGTATCATGGTACTAAGAAAAATTATCAAGGAGGCAACCCCCAATGTGAAAATCCATGGATGGGGGTAGTATGTTTCCCTCCTCTTCAGTTCTATCTGGCAGCAGACCGACCTGATGGGCGACATTAAAGACATGCCCCCCAGGAAGGGTCACAGTCAACATGGTCGATATAGTAGATGAGGAGGACAAGATGTAGTTTCTCGATGGAGAATTACTTCTTCAGGGCCTGCCACCACTGTTGGATCCATCAGGGAGGGTCACACCCTAGTAGAGGAACCTAATAGGTCTCCCTGATCCCACCGAGGCATTGGTACTCCGCTAGAATTCAGGTAAAGTCAAATAGTATTTCAGAGCTGTCAAACACTCCGACCCATCCAACTTAGTGCAGAAGACGGAGGAGGACCCAGAGAAGTCCATGCTACGCAAACAACTTGTTAAGCAGAAGAGGTTGGTCGAAGAACTCCTGGGTGAACGCACTGCATAGTGCTGACCCGACTACAGTGATCCTAAGCATTTAAAGTAGGGGTAAGAAATACTTCTCCACAGCGAGCCTCCCATAGGAAACCCTGATCATGATGCTACCATAGATTGAGTTGAGGCTAGAGCTCATGGAAAGAGGCCATGGTATGTCTCACCAAAAGCTCGTGAACAAAGTGGAAATCCACAAAATCATGCCCGAGCTCCCCCAGCCACCCCTCATGTCGCTCCACCAGCCGCTCCATGAGTCACTGGGACTGGTTACCATGTCAAGGAACCCGACAATGCACATGTAGTTAGGGATCCCCGTCAAGATTAAGACCCCCACTCAAATGATCTAATGGCGGTGCTCATAGCCCACCTTGAGGCATTAGAAACATGAAAGGTGGCAATCCCACATGGTGGAAAGCCATATCCGGCATGGGTGGATGATATGCAGTAACTCCGAGTTTCTAGAATCCCACCTTCTCCTCCTTTAATTGGATGGGGGCCCCACCGCAGCACATGTCCCACTTCAACTCAAGGTGTGAGCCCATGTTATAGACTCTACCGCAATAGGAGGCATCATGATCCACTACTTTGTTCAAACATTGGAGTGGTCGAAATTCGTCTGGTACCACCATATCTCCATTGGATCCGTTACTAGCTGGCGGGACCTTTGTAGGAAATTTCTCTACCAGTTCATCTCTACCACCAGGAAAAAAAGCATCGCAGACCTCTTCATGTGCAATCTAAGGCCTTATGAGTGAGTCTCAGACTTAATCTCTTGGTTTAAGGGTCTCACTAACTCCCTTGACATGCCACTAACTGAGGAGAAATTACTAACGATGTGTGTAGGAAATGTCAGGATGAGACTTTTTCGCTCTCTGATCACCTAGAACTACCCTAGAGGGTTTCGAGACTTCTCCGATAAGGCCCAGCATCAGGAGGAACCCCTTCAATAGGCCAACTAGGCACGCTCATTGCCCCCATTAATTCCAGGAAGGAGTGATGCCAGATTCGAGCCCACTGTGGTGAACAAAACAGAAGCCCCCAAGAAAATAGAATTTCTACCAATGGCATCAGCCCCGTAGCTTCACAGAGGCCCTCCAACTCAGGCATAGCCTCCAGCTCAGCAGCGTCCTCCTCAGAATCGGTAGGTTCACCCGTGGAATGCACAACCACCACCCAGGAATTAAAATTAGGGTCTGCCTCCTCAACAGGCCCTACCAGCTCCATGGCAAGGCCATGCTCCAAGGGCCACCATTCTGGGTAGGAGAAACCATACATACTCATTCTACGAGAATTAGGTCCCTGGTTACTTCCGTAGCACCTTAGAGTAGGGGATTTTATATTTTCCTAGGTGCAGAAAGCCGAAAGATAGGAATCTCACTAATTTCACCAACTACTACCCCTATCATCAGATTCTAGTGCCCAAACTTAATATGTTCTATGTATTCAATGAGTCGCTTCAAGACTAGGTCGATAAAAATATATTCAGGCTAGTCCCATCCCTCACACAAGTGGCATGCGTCGTTATAAGGCCAGAGAGCAGTAGAGACAATGAAGGAGAGTGGTAGTAGGTTTCTATCCATGGGTCCCAAGTGTATGATGGCTGGTTGGCTCGAAAAATGGTTGCTCATTCCCATGGTATCATTCGTGCGCGCCTGAATCAGCCAGAGCCTTCAGATGTTGCAACCACCACTTTTGCGTCATCATCTCAGTTGACCTCTTCCAAGAAGATCAAGCATCAACGATGCAAGGGAAAGCAATGCGCCCCACCAATTCCAACTTCGTCTCGCACTCTTAGTGACTTCATTCCTCCTAAGAAGTGGATTCCACCCAGAATCCTCCTAGTGATGAATGAATTTTTTTGTGATAGTCAAGGGAATGCATCGGTTAATACCATGGAGTCCATAAACCCCTATATGACTCCCAATAATGTGGAGCCCCAGGCGAACCACCCCAATGTCCCCAGCCGATGCCAACATTGGAGGAAATGTGACCATATGGGTCATCGGGGAACATCAGTTGGCACCTCTAGCTAGGCCGTGCACACCACGGAAACTAGACAGTAGGCCCCGCACAGAACTCAGCACCCGCAGCCTCTTCATCTAGTGTCGTCAGGCCCACCTCTATTGCCGTTTGTGCTACTTGATTTGGCATGGCAATCCCAACCACATCGAGTCCAGTCTCGCCCTGCTACAGGATGATCTCCGTCATCCGGTCCTCATCCGGTAGCTACAGTTCGGGCTCCGACTAGTGAGCAACAGGGTATACCCGACACCATTCAACCGCCAGTCCAACCTACAAGGCCCACCATGCCTCCGATCACAGAACGACTTCCTGCAAGAAGATGTTCGCACCTACCATGGATGTATGATGTTATCATACACCTCGCTGGCATCCCAGTGAGCCTTTCTATACATTAATCCCTTCTCTTGTCGTGAGATATGCATGAGGCCCTCACTGAGGCTTTGATAAGACCCCTCTATTTTGAAATGGAGGTAGCAGCTGCAGAAGCCATTCATGCTAAAGCAGTCAAGAATGCTGAGTTTCATGCCATAATTTCATTCACTAGAGGAGATGAAGACTCTTCCATTGGGGGTGCATCTTACCACTGTACATCACTAACCAATTTAAGGTAATGGAGGTTTGCCATTGTCTCATTGACACCAGCTTCATGATCAAACTTATCCCGATGAGGATGCTGCAGAAGCTAGGATTATCCAAATATGACCTGACTTATTCTGATATAAGAATCCAATGATAAGATAGGACATAGAAGAACCCAGTTGATATGATCTGTCTAAAGACCCAGTTCAGAGGCCTAGATACTAGCACCATGTTTATGGTTGTTTCTCAGGACACCACATACAATGCATTGATGGGCAGGACATGGATCCACCTACCCGCGATGGTCTCCACATTGTATCACCAGTTCCTCAAGTACTCCATCAACGTTCGAGTAGACATAATCCAAGGGTATGCATCTAATTTTGACTCTTGTGAAGACCGCTACCTGGATACCGACTATTACAAGAGAAAGGATAAACAGATTCAGGCAAGTGAGGTTGAACCCATCCAGGTCACAACTAACCCCTGGGTAGGTTTGGATGACGCCTACGTCTTCCCAATCCATCAATTGGAGGCCATGACCCCTGACATGGGGTACTGTTTTGTTGTCTCAGGCACAAGGGAGAAACATATTCCCAAGTCCAAGCGACGACAGAAGATCACCTCATATTCCCACAAAAATTAGGCTCTGGTGATCCTGGAGCCTCCTACCACCGTACGATATTGGGATGTCCACCCCCTGACAATGGTAGTATTTCATACATGTCTGTTCCACCAGGATGGAATTAAACAACTCAGGATGATGCACCACTACTGCTTTGATATCATCAAGAATGGCCCCTTGGGCCGATGACCAAATGGGATCAGGTCAACTGCCTTCATTTCTATGGTCTCAACAACAAGTGAATCTCCTAATATGTTGTCCACCGCTGCCCAGGCCATTACCATCCTCCAATTAGGATCTACCTCATCCGCATTCTCCTCGATAAGGAGACCAGATACACAACCATCGAGAAGAGCTGACTCGCAATTTCATTTTCTGTGCAGAAGTTTTGACACTACCTGCAGCACCACGAGGTATAGATGGTGTCTCGGGTAGACCCACTAAAGTACATTCTGATCCACCCTATGCTGACCGGTCATCTAGCACAGTGGGAAATAATCCTATAACAGTTAGACATCAAGTTCATTCCTTAGAAGGCTTTCAATGGAGACACATTAGTAGATTTTCTAGCTGCACATCAAACCCCTATGGACTAGTCCCTAGACCAGGATTTTCTATATAAGGAAATTCTCTCGGTAGATCCTGCCATCCAATATTGGAAAATTCACTTAGATGGTGCCTCCCAAAGCCCCACCGGTAGAAGACTCAATAAATTTAGGCTCAACAGAGTAGGCATGTGTATCGTCTTCTTCACCTCGGTGCAAGGCATTCTTCCGTAATCATTCCTATTGTCAGAGGGCTACACCAACAATGAGGAAGAGTATCAGGCCCTCATTACTATCCTCGAGTTGGCCTTGATGATTTATTTGCTCCATTTTCATGTGAAAAGGGATTCCAAAATAGTCATCAAGAAAATAAACTATTGATATATCATCAGAAATCCAGAACTCATACATTTATTAAAGCGCACTCTCCAGCTAATGGCTTAGTTCCCATCTCGTCCAGTTGTTTCTCATGTCCCTCGATCTCAAGAATGGTCGAGCTGATGCCTCGGCTGGCCTAGCTTCATCATTGGAAAAACCCAAGCAGGAAGATATGATTATACAAGTGGCACATTGGAGATTCATTGCTCTCGTCACCCTGAATGACGACAACAACTTACGAGTAAGCCATATTACCACCAAAGCCTCCATGTTAGGACCCCCAGGTCCCTCAAATGCAGTGGTTGAAGAAACTCCAGATTTCAGATCCTCTTTTGTCTAGTATCTCCAAAATGGTTTCCTCCTAGCCGATCAGGCCATGCACGAGCAAATCAGACACCATGCAAAGAATTTTACCCTCCAGAGTGGTGCCAGTCCTGAGAAGATCATCTACAAGCAGAAGTTAAATGGTTTTTTCCTCCATTGCATTGAAGGAGTCGATATTTCTCAGGTATTTGACAATGATGACACTGGTTCTAGCGGTGCCCACTAGATTGGGCTGAAGTAGTCCCATCATATCCAAAGATTGGGATACTTCTGGCCCTCCATGATCCATGACTACATCGAGTTCTCCAAGAGATGCCACACATGCCAAACTAATGCTAGCTTCTTGCATCATCCCCCAGAACCTCTCCACTCCACCATGTACTCTTTTCCATTCGTGGTATGGGGACTTGATGTTGTGGGACCATACCCATCGGTGACAGCTCTCCAGGTTTGGTTCATCCTGACCACCACAGATTTCTTTTATATGTGGGAAGAGGTAGTTTCACTCAAGGAGGTCACGGATCGCTCAATCATTGACTTCATGGTCTCCAACATCATCTATTTGTTTGGAGTCCCTCACGTCGTCCTCACCGATAATGACACCTTCTTCCGAGCAGTTGAGCTGACGAAATTGTAGGCCATGTACAACATCTTTTCAAACAATAAAACCCTCTATCACACGTAGTTGAATGGGAAGATCGAGGTGTTCAACAAAATCCTCTCTAACATTTTGCAGAAAATGCTTGGTCAGAATAAGAAGAGTTGTCCAAACAAGATCCCCAACGCTATTTGGGCTTATCAAACGATATCTCATAATTCCACTTAGGTGACCCCATATTCCCTAGTGTATGGATAAGAGGTCTTCCAGACCATTGAGATCTAGTTACCTTTGTTACGAACAATGGTCTATGAAAAGAAAGCACCAGACAAGGTAGCTAATATTCGTCTGGATAAATCGGAAGCACATGATGAGAATATGATTTCTGCCCTCCAAAATCTGAAAAGACATCAAAATAATATAGATAGGGACTTTAAAATAGTTCTACACTACTCTTTCCTACAAGGAGACCTGTTATTATCCCTTAGGGTGCCAATGATCCCGGATAGGATACTACCCATGTTGGATCCCAAATGGTAAAGACCTTACATAATTCACAGGGTTTACCCCAATGAAGCATACTCCCTGGTGACCTTGGATGTCAAGCGTATAACTCCTCAAACCAATTCCACATTCCTCATAAAATTCTTTGTATGGGCCTACTGGTCAAACACAACCTTAAACTGGATGGTCCCGCATCACCTTCAACTGCAAAAAGATTCAGCATGACCATAATCTGTCTGGTCCTACACGACCATAAAATATCTGGTCTAGTATGACCATAAAATTTTCTTTCATACATGACATTTAACTATACAACATCCCGAATGACGTTAAATTGTTCCCTTATAACTATTTATGGCATGATTCCCATCCGCATGGGATACGTATGAACGCTCAGATGCCTTGTCTTGAGCCCAAACAAAAACTCTTCCATTTCACAATCCCCTTGGGTATAATTATCTTGGAGGGTCCTTGCATGATATAATGTAGGATTCATTAACCCCACCCATGCTAAGATTATTATGGTCACACCATGTGCCCACTCCTCGTTCTTCTATCCACCCACATCCTCATCACATGATGTTAAACTAGATGGCCTTGAAGTACTACTTATGGATTGATTCCCTTCCTTATGGAATAAGTAGGAACACCCAAACATTTCGTCTGTTGGCCCAGCCCGAATTCCAGAATCTTCCCCTTGGGACATGACATATGGTGGGGTGTAGACATTTTCCCCAATTTACATCGATCTCATATCGATCCGGTCATACATACCACTCCCTAGAGGTGTCCACCTCTTTCACTACCCTGCTTGCCATTAAAATGTATGGGTATAGCTGTTCTTAACCCACTCATTTGATTGGGACTCCATCATCCTTCCCATCTAGAAGGGCTTCTGAATGGCATGGAAGCTTGGAATAATGTCTCTCTTATCGATTTGGGCCAATAACCTCGAGGATGTTGAGCAACAAGCTGATACAAGTCACGCGTTGCAAATATGGTCAGTGGTCAATTCTCATTTGTTGATCCTAATCCAGGTCACTATAAAGACGATATGTTTCAAACATGGTCAAGAAAAATCCTTTGTCTTTAGGGCCACAATAGGATGTCCCAAACATTGAGTGTAGTGGTTCATTCTGTCCCATTTTATATCTAAATGAAGAAATCCCTTAGGGAAATGCCATATATTAGACCCCATATTATAGGGATAACTAAGACCAGCTCCTTGTTTATCACAGCGAGCTCTGGTCATGTGGGATTAGGAGCTGTGATGAGGCGGTAACCACACAAGAGGACGTATGACATCCCATACAAGGCCCATCCTCAGGCCCCCAGCCCAATTTCTCACTTGGGATTTTACGGTTTGGCATGGGATTATGTCCTCATTCATGTCGAGTTACTCAACATGCCATACACATCCACAGTTGGAATGCCTTCTCATCTCTTCGTCCTCACTGTAAGACGTTAAACTATAGACTGGTCGATCCTTTCCATCTGAGGCCCATCCTCAGCCCCCAGAGCTTTTTCGGGCCCCCGTCCCAAGTTCTCACTTGGGATTTTATAGTGTGGAATGGGATTATGTCCTCATTCACATCGGGTTACGTGTTGTGCCGTACACATCCCCGTATGAGGTGCCTTATCCTCACTTCATCCTCAATGTAAGACGATAAACTGCAGACTGGTCTGGACTTCCCGTCTGTGTCCCAACCTCAGGTCCCTTGGCCATTTCAGGCCCTCGACCGATGTTCTCACCTAGGATTGTATGGTGTGGCATGGGATTATATCCTCATTCATGTCGAGTTATTAACCATGCGGTACACCCCCCTCATTAGGGTATCTTACCCATATGTACCTTTAAGAACTACATGTGTCTTGATTCCCATCCTCATAGGATATGTAGGACCACCTGAATTTTTATACATCGGGTCCAACCCCATATCTCAGAAATCTCCATTTCACCTTGGCCCCATGGCTTACCATTTCTTGGGGAGGAGAGTATAGGGTGTGGCGTGGGATTACGCCCTCATTCACGTTGGGTTTATAAAGACCACTCCAAGTACCTCTCCCTCCTGAGAGTTCTTTATCCCCTTATTCTATATTCATCCCTTCAAATCCAAGACTCTCAAGTTGAGCACCCTCTTCGATCCTCTTTGGCGATTCACCGATGTGCCTAAGGGTACTCTAGTTTGTACCTGGAATGTCGAAATCTACCCGAACATGACTTTACACATTTTTTAGGATTCGTGTCATCCCTCATTAGGGCTTACATCACCTTTGACATCTAAAGGGACCCCCAATTGGCATGGATGCTCAGCCCAATGGCCATCCTACCATTTCAGGCCAATGTCCTCTAGTGTTTCAGTCAATAAATCGATACAAGTCCCATGTTACAAATATGGTCAGAGGTCGTCGCTCATTTGTTTCCCCCATTCTAGGCTAACATGATATGGATGCTGTGTTTCAAACATGGTCAACTATTATCCTCTATCATCACACCAACCCCACTAATCCCAAAATGTTGGATACATGATTTACACCCTTCCCCACCTTATCATGTCTAGGTAAAACTTCAAAACTCTTGGTAATGTTCCACAGTGCACCTCCAAACATTAGGATGAAAAATCCGCGATAAGGCAATCATTCGGGGCTCCACCGATTCTCTATTTTGCATATATTTCATGTATTGCAGATACCTTATCATCCCTTGTTTCCAACATCGAGTTTGACTCACGTAGGCTTAGGGAATGTGTTAAGGTCTGCCTTTACATGGGATAGTCCTGCTTCACAATGGTTCGACATCTATAATGACAAAATAAGATCTTTTCTAGAAATACACATGAACACCCATACCTCTCATTTTCAGGTCCAGCTCAATTGGGAGCTAGTTTCTCTTGCCCCTCTTACCTCTATCTTGGCCCATCGGCCTGAGGATTCTTTCACAGAACTGCACACAGTGTGGTATGGGATTATATCCTCAATCACATCAGGAATGTTTTATTTCACCATGAGCATTCCCCCTTTATCCTCGTTTATACTATGTCTGTGCCAAATGACATTAAAATGCATTCTTGGTGCCACCACATTACCCTAAACTGTGAAATTATCATCCTGGCCGCACGATGAAAAATGGAACTATATAATGATGTCCTCACTCAAGGGGACACCATGTTTGGTATTGGTCACATGCCATACCACATTTCAACAATTTCATATAGCTTGATTATTATGGAGATTCTGGGACTTGTTATCCTAGGCCTGTCGCTTCACAAAAAAAACCATTCAACTTAAAGGAAAAACAAGATACAACAAATATCGCTACTTTTGGTGCAAGGGCCACACTCGCATGACCCTTTTATCCCTGGCACTGGTACCTTATAGTGGCGCCTTTTATAACAACATATATCTTGATTATCATTCTTGTGAGATACATAGGAATTCCCGAGCACTTCCCCCACGAGCCCAGCTTAACTCTCGTTTCCAGTCCCTTAACCCAAAACCTTCTGGTGGAACACGTGGTAATCTGGACTCTGGGTCCTCATTCACATCGGGATTCAGAATCACTTTACCATGTGTCCCCAACACTCCTTATTTATCCATGGTCAGAACTCTATTCCCATAAACTAATACAATGTTATGTCCTTTCCACAAGACGTTAAACTACACGACATCTTCAAGAACTACGTACGACATGATTACCTTATTCCTGGAATACATAGATACACCCAGGTGTTTCGCCTTGCGTTTAGAACCTAGGAATCATAAACCCTATTCCTCCTCATTTCTGGACCTTTGGCCTGACCCCTTGCGGGGAACCATGTAACTACAAATTTTACCTGAACATGTTTGGGATTCCCCACGATGACATTGGGAAGCAAAGATCCCTTGCTAGAGAGGTCCTATCAAAAAGTAGGAATGATCCATGATCATAATTATGCGCCCATATAATGTTCTCCCACCACGGTGGCGTAATTTTGAGTGTGGGATTCTATTCAGACAAACCATCACTTCACATTCAACGCTTTGCGTGTTGCATATTCAGACCCTCTTCCTCTTTCACGTCTAAGGGAACCCCATAACATTATGGATGCTTGGCCTATGGCCCACCTACTATCCTGGGTCAATGTTCTAGAAGGCCAACAAATGAAATTTTGAGTCAAGCCTCGTGTTTATAACATGGTCAGCAGTCGACCCTCATTTGTTATCCCCACTCCAGGATAATACAATATGGATACTATGTTTTGAATGAGGTAAACAATTATCCTTTATTGTCATGCCACCCCCAAAATGTTACAAATACCAGGTATTGTGATTCACACCTCCCACTCCCATATGTTTAGATTGATTCTAGCACCCCTGGCGTTACCCCGTTCATGCACAGGAGCACACCAGAAAAATGGTAATTCGGATGTTCTGAGAGCATCATTCTCTAGTCAGGTCTCCCCAATTTCCCTAGGAAGTGTGGAACAATTATTCAAGCCCCATATTCCTAAATATTGGTTTACACTCCTATGTTTGGATTGGGTGATAAGGTGGTCATCCCTTGTTTCTCACATCGGTCCCGACCCAAGTGAGCTTAGGGAATGATCACTGGACACTCTGCAGATATAATGAGAATGTAATAAAAAATGAAACAATAGAACTCACACATGCTATGGATTGAAAAAAACAAAGCATGAAATTATGTTTTAGGTTTTATAATAGTCACAGTAACTGGGGGTTGACTCCCCCCATGGATGTCTGGACCTTGTCAAAAGAGCGTAGCAGTTCCACCACCATTTGGCTAGTGGCATCCAGGAGTTGCTGCAACCTATTTAGCTCTTAGTCCTCCTCAGCAGGGAGGTGATGCAATTCATTGGCCACAATTTGGGCCTGCTCCATGTCAGTTTGGATGGCGGTAATCTACTCTAGAGGCTCGCTTCCTGCCCTCTTCGACTTCTGACAGCTAGGCCTTCAATCACAATATTAGCTCAGATTGCGCGTTGAGGTAGGTCGAGTGCCCAGCCTCCTGATTCTACAGCCACCGAACCTCATCTTCAGCCTCCTAGTGCCTCTTGATGTTTACCACCTTCCTTTTCTACCGTCCCACACTGAGTCCATGGTCATACTCTCAAATTTTTTCCACCGTAAGATTTCAGGCGAGCATGTGAGGATGCTGGGCTTCCACTCACCCAGCACACAGTTCATGTAGCCACGAATGATATATCTGCATCTCATCCAACCATAGTTCTTGGAGGTGTCATTGATGTAGCACATGATCAACATACATGATTGGATATGCACTATCTTGGTATCCTCTTTGTTAGAGGCCGTCTCGTCCGAGTCGACACGGTTGGCAGACTCAAACATAGGGAACACCCACAGGAACTCTTCAGTCAGGTCTAAGTCTAGTGTTCGATCAGGCATGGCTGCACCTGGACTATCTGACTGGCCCTCATCATAATATTCTCATTCAATGATCTCAGGTTATGCCACACTGACGGTCTCACAAGTGATAGGGAGCAAAACCACTCAGTCATTTTGGTGCTCTGCCTCCAAGATTTTCGGCACTCCCCTGGGAAGGATGCCGTAATAATCCCCGACCAACCTCGCAAAGGTTACCCACACCATTTAAAGAACTTTACACTCCATAAAGGGACATGGAAGTTAGTAAAAATGGTCATGGGTTAAAAGTAATGAAATTGGAAGAGGGGACTTATAGATATCAAATCCCTGGTGTCACTCTTCGGTTGATGTCATTAGGACCCCAAAGAGATTCCCCCCATATATGGTCGGAAGGTCTGAGAATTCTGGAGGGGTCACCTTTGGTGTCCTAGACCTTCTGGACGCAACAATGGATACTACAGCTGGCGTAGATTCGGATCCCCCACGTCAGCATCCACTGAGGGATGAGAACAAGTTCTATGTATAAGTCTCTCCTGCACAATTCATATGTCACCAAGGAATCCAATATAACCTCAATGAATGTCTCAGAGAAGGAGGTTTCAGATTGTTACCTCAATGGCCTCTGTGAACTTTTCATGATCCCAGTCATGATCTCAAACTTTTCCCTCCTCCAATTTACTCACTTTCCCCGCCTCGTCTCCCCAGGAGGACTCTTCTGATTCTTCCGGCAGGGGAAGCTATCTCTCAAATCAGGGGTCTACATCTATGGGGGAGTGGTGCGATTGAGCAGAAACATGACTTGAGTTATAATTGGACGAGGAGCACCCTGGGAGTGCATGATGCCCTCTATCTTTGTCATATATTGTTCCCCTTCAGATTGGGACACCGCAAAGCCATCCTTAATGGATAATATTTCTGGAATGTCCATCCTGAGGCGGTTTAGATGCTGCCACAACTCAGCGGGGCTGAGGAATTTCCTAGTGAATTCCCAGATGTCATAGGCCTCTGGGAAGACAACATCCTCTAGTATTTCAATATGGTGTAGTTGCTTCCCTGGATCCTGGGTGTGTATCCTGTGGAATCATCTCAGCCACCTCTCCTCCAAATGGCTCTGTTATTCTAGAATTGACGGGTCCGCTACCACAGCTGGGTCTATAGCTGCTGCCTCACCCTCAACTGGTGCAGGATTTTCTGCCATGGAATCCATGCCACCATGGGATTCCCTTGCCACCTTCCAGCCCGATGGATGGGGATGACCACCATCATCGACTCGAATGGTTGGCTTCTTAATTATTTTCCCCGGGTAGGCCACCTCCCAGCTTTGGGAATATTTTTTTTCCAGACTGAGGACAGCGGTTGGCAAAGGCAAGTCATTCCACATTTTCCCATCTTCTTTTGTTAACATGAGCTAGATTTTCCTAATCACACATAGATGTTATTCAAAGAGATCCACCTAATAGACCTGTGGGGTCAGACTCTACAAACACCAGAATATCCTTGCAAACCGATGTTGAGTAAACAGCTTGTAGAGGGGCTTATAGACCACCCTCGCCACCAAAACTCTACCTCGAAAGCCATGAGATAGGCCTGGTGCTCTTCCGTTCCCTGAAGATCATCATTAAATAATCCCATCTGTAATGAGGATGGGTGGAAATTGAATTCCTCCACCCTACACCCCCAGTCCAGAACCGAAGGTGCGGTTGGCATGGCTAGAAAGCTCCCGGCGACATTTAGGATCGATGGACGGATGTTCGAGCCTAGAGTAGAGATAGGGTTCGTGTAGTCATAAACCCTCCCTGATATGTGCCTCTATCCACCTGTACAAGAGGAATATTGGCCCACATACCCTCTTTGGTCTTTTCCCCTCGATGATATGCCACAACACCTTATACAGCTTGGCGAGCTTTGGGATTCCTAGGTAGATCCACCCTCCAATCTCCAATGTGGACGCCACGATGAATGTGCTGGGGTGTACTCCCATGTTTGTATCCCTCACTGGAAGGATCCAACCACAGATCAGTGCCGCGATGAATGCTGCCATCCTGACTATTGGCTGTTTCTCGGTGCTGACACTGAACACCCAGGTCTTCCACTAGATGTCCTCTAAAAGTCTCCAGTACGACTGATCCTTACTCTGAACCCCTTTGGTCACATACAATCACTCATCAGAAACTATCTGTCTTCTGGGAGGATCAGGAATTGTTTAAACCACCGCCTGATGTGGACATCCCTCACTGCCTCCTTGTTCTCCCCGGGTACATGATCCATCAACTCCATCTCAATCCATGGAATTTTCTCAGGATCCTTCCACACACACATGATGGGGAGGAATTCATTCTACATCCCTCTAGTATAGGGACCCCCAACATCTTGTGGAAATCCCACAAGCCGATAATGACCTCCCCATGGTGTAAGTGGATGGTATTGGTCCTCGACAACCATATTATCAATAGCTCTAGCATCAATTGTTTTGGTTGATATATGTGGAATTGAGATGCCCATGAAGCCTCATAAAAACCTAATATTCTCAGCTCAGTCCCAAACTCCTCACATGTGGCAGCTACCAAGATGGCCCATGCCTAATAGTCTATGATGTTGCTGCCCTAGAGCAGGTCCCATTTCTTAAAACTCACCTTCCTCGGGTTCCTTAAGGATGCTTTCAATATCGTGTGGTATATAAAAGCTGACATCTTCAGCTACAGTGCATTACCATCGACTTCATTTAGGTGGTTGTATAAACAATCAACAACGATTGTTGTGAAATCCTCCCGAGCATGGCTGTCAACAGCCTTGAACCATCGGTGCTGGAAAGGCGTGCTCCTGAACCAGTAAGATGGTTCATCAAGATGTCTTTCTAGGATGATGATGTCATCCCTTAGCTTGAATCCTTACAAGGGAAACCTCCTATATAGTGGGCAGTTCTTCTGGCTCTTCATTAGTAGCTCGAAAAATGAACTATGGTCTTTATGGCTCCGTAAAAACACCCCTAGACCTAGACTATTTTCCATCTCATCCCTCTAGGTGGCATCTTCAAGGACCCCCTAGGATTCATCTTGTTGATCCATTCAGTTCGGAAGGTTGGGTGATTCTTGGTTTGGCACATGAAGCTACTTCATGAAGATCATTTGGGAAGAATACTCACAAATACTATTCCTAGAGCCCTCCATAGGCATTCATGTGTAGAGTGGCGAATCACTGAGACGTGAATTCAAAGACTCGTTGAAGTGCCGTGAAGCAAAATGTCCAATTCGCAGAGAACTCTCGTGGAGAACGCGGATCTTCACAAATCGAGAGCGCACAAGGACAAAATCACAGAGAAGGAAAATGACAAAAGAGAGTATAGGTACCCTATTTATAGGTGAATACCTATGAAGCTTCATGACACATCCAGTGCACACTGAGCTTCGTGGCGTGCTCAGCCTGGGCATCCTCTATCTGCATCGTGAGTGCCCTTCACGACATAGCTTCGCGAAGTACCGCTGATTTTAGCGATTGACCCTTAGAATTCGACCCTCGATTTCTCCACTACTCTAAGCATGAGGTGGGAATTTGTTATTGCCAAAATGTAGGTAGAAGGATAAAGTTACATAAGGCCTCAAAGGGTAGACTCGCGAAGGCCATTCACGGAACCCCAATAGCCTCGTGCCCGCCACAAAGCAAAGAGGTTGTAATGCTCTATTTCTGCTCTTGACGTTCACGATCCGACTTAAAAAAAAGGGGTTAATTCTCCACCACTGCCCTTGACCATCACGATATGTCGCAAATCAAGGAGGTGGTAACGCTCAATGACCGCACGTGAAGTTTGTGATCCGCCGAAAAGTAAGTAGGCGATAACACTTCATGACCACCCTTGACGTTCTCGATCTTCCATGAAGCAAGGAGGTAGTAACGCTCAGAAAACACATTTGAAGTTCACGACATGCCATGAAGAAAATGAATTATTCTTTGCACCAAGTGCACACTGCTTCATAGTGCCTCTCCCCTATGTAAACTGGCCTCCCCAAAGTCATATGAGGAGACAATCCGACCATTCGACATCCTAGATCCTGAATCGTGAATCATCTTATGCTCTTTGAACCATGATATGTGAGGGGTGCTTTGGCTATGTGAAGTGCTTCCCCTTTGTCTCATTTTGATCCCCTCTTATGAGAGGGATGCCTTTCGTGGAGCCTATGGGCCTTCTTGAAGGAAGGCAATCCCCAATGGGACCTGGGTTGTCGCGGAGCATTTATGCTTCATGAAACACCCTTCATGTACACATGAAACACATGCCAAGGTAGGTCCGTGGTACATCGAGAAGCACATTACTTCACGATGGATTACTTCTTAAGGAACCTTTTCCCCGCAAATCAGTGTCCCTTGAATGCCATTCCACTTCGTGAAGAACCTCCCATATGCACCTCTTCCCCATATGTTGGCTGAGGCGCCCCACTTCGTGAAGCACACCCGTTCTCAAGTACCCTTCTCCATGCTGAGTGACATTGCTTCACAAGGCCCCTACCTATGAAACCCTCTTATATTCAATTCATCTTCTAATGTGACCCTCCCGGTTTCCATGATGTCATTTCAAAGTCCCTTTCCCACTACTTCCCATTGAGAAGCTTCCCCTCTTGCTTCTTCGCATAGGCACACTAACGGCTATTGCTTTTTCTCATAGCCACGCTAACATGGCCCCCTCAATGGCCGCTCCATAACACTCCCTCACTACAGATTTTCTTGTACCCTCTCTGCACCAAGGAGAAGAGGGTAACAGTTATGTACGTCCTAGGGGTGTGGAGAAAACCCACGTAGTCTGAGTTGTAGGATGTTATACTACTCAAGACCATCGTCTTCATAACATGACGTTAAATTGTGACATTGACCAGTGCCTCGCATGTGGGGTGCCCCTACCTTGGACATTCGTCATGCCCACTTGTCTCTATAGTGTATGATATACTGTTTATAAGAGTGGATTTTGTCTGCGGGGAAAGGGAAACCATCTTGATGTAAGCCCTTATCTGTTTTGTTGGAGGCAGCATCCCTGATAATCCTTTCTTCTTCGGTCAACATGGCCAGCAAAGGGCGAGATGGACACTGGGCCCCTCCTTTCTTATGACCAAAATCCATCTCCTGCTACGCTTTGTCACCATCAGGCCTCCCTCCTAGAGTATGTTCCAACCCCTTCAGGCTGCTAACCACGCATAAGCCCCTGTTTCCTCATTGGGCTGTGTTAACATGTATGCCCCACTCCACTTCCCACAGACGCACCTTTCACGACGTGATCATCAGGTATCTGTTGTCTCTTGTTTCTCACACTGAGCATGAATCATGTGGTCTTAGAGCAGGAACCGATCATGAAATCCACCCTAGAAAGCCTAGAGTGTAATCCCCCATGTCCCATACATGAACTACATGGTCTTTTATCCTTCTGAAGAATGGGTACGTAGGAAGCCTCCCAAAGGATCAGGCCCAACACCTACTTGTCCAGATCCCATTCACGTCGGTTCACCTTTGTCCCTCATGATGTTAAACTGTATACACCAAAATGAGAAACATGTTCTTTGATCCATGCCAAGGCAGGGTACGTAAAAATCCTCCCAGAGGTTCAAGCTCAATATCCGGTCGTTCAGACCCCCTTCACGTCTGTTCACCACCTCATCTAAACTACGAGGACTATGATCTTTGACAAGGCAAGGTACATAGGAAGCCTTCCTAAGGTTCATGCCCACTACCGTCAATTGGTCCCCACTATCTTCACATCGGTACACCAAAACCCCCATATCTAGAACTATGAGGACTTTGATCCTTGCTACAGAAAGGTACTTAGGAAGCCTCTATGAGGATCAAGCCCACCACCCATTGGATCACATGTCCTACTTCATGTCGGTTCACCAACACCCCACCTAAACTACATGGAATTTTATTCATGCTATGGAAAATTACGTAGGAATGCTCCATGAGGTACAATACCACCATCCATTGGTTGCTCTAACCCCATTTACGTCAGTCCACCAACACCTTGTGCTTCTTCTGAGTTTAAGCCCCAAATGCCCCCATATCCCGAACTACGAGGACATTGATCCTTGCTATGGTAAGGTATATTGGATGCCACTACGAGGTTCAAGCCTAACATCCTGCAGTTTCGACCTACTTCACATCAGTCCACCCCACATCTTGCATGACATTAAACTATGGACCTCAATTATCCGTAAGCCGTTGTGACCCCATCCAGCTGTAAGCTGTTGTGACCCCATCAATCGTTAAGCCGTTGTGACCATGTTAAGAGGAATGATACCATCAGAAGAACTATGTGGACATTTATTCCCAGCCACTAGGATACGTCAGAAGCCACTTCGAGGCTCAAGACCAAAATCATTGTCATCCTGATGACGGTTCCATCCCATTCACCACGCCCTCGCAAAGCCTTCCATCATCCCTCATAATTCTTACCTGGGATGCCACATCCCGGTGTGATCATGCCACCCCATTCCACATTCGAACTAACATCAGTCAGGAGGCCAATCATGCATTGGCCCCAGCATAAGTGTTCCCTCCGGGGGTGCACCCATCTGATCTACTCTAGTATGTGTTCTGATCAGTCTAATCCGTCTCCGGTAGACACAAAACTTGCGGCATACCCTCTATTAAACATGGGAAGATGATGAAAACCTCATATACAAGCCCATGTCAAATGAATCCCCATGTCCGATGTGGGATGCATCAGGATTTTTTGCCCTCTAGAATCCCTATAATAATGAACAGAAGAATGACATGCCAATCCCCCAGCTTCGAGACTTTCCAGTGATACCCAATGTGACTACTACCTTAACCGAAGGTTGCTGCCCTGACCAAACCCCTTGGAATGTCTTGAATGAAGTAGTGTAATTAACTAGCATCCATGAAGATATGGCACCAGGAAGATTTTCATGAACAATGCCCTAAGTCTATGAGGGAGACCCAAACTAGGTAACGAGTTCCGTGGAGGAATCTGCATAAGGAAGAACCAACATCCCATCACCCCGTTTAGATCGAGGAGTAGACGTCCCTGAATAAGGAGCAGATGCCGCCCATCTTTTGAAGGCATGAATGTGGGGAAAAAGCTACGTGTCCTCCACAAATAGATGCATTCACCCCATCGAAAACATTGGAAACACCATCTTTGTTAGAAACTCTAGAATCAATTGATTTTTCTAGTAAATATGTAATTGGGATGTCCATGGCACCTCATAATGTCCCAATTGCCTTATATCTTCCACAAACACCTCATAAGAGACACATACCATGTAATCCCATGCCCAATAATTCATGAAAAGTTTTCCCTGTCAATGATCCCACTAATCATTCCAACCATTATATGGGTTCCCTAAGGCCTCCTTCAAGATGTTGTGGTGTTTTGAGGGAGATTCCTCGGGATTCAAAACATTCCCATCGACATCATTTACATGATTATTTAAGTAGTCTGCATTGACAGCTGTATAATCCACCTAAGTATGATTGTAATCCACCCTGAACCATTAGTTATTGCAGGGTGTGCTCTTGAACTAATGGTCTGGCTCATACCTCCATGCTTCAGGAATGAGAACATCATCCTTCAGACCATAATTATATAGATGTAGTCTTTTTTAAATGGTGTAGTTCATATAGATGTTTGAAAAATTCTCCACCGAGGATCTGTTATCTAAATGGCTAATCACTCATTCTTTAATCCCAAGGTTATAATCCATCTCTGTCCTCCATGAAGAATCCAAAAGGACCCCAAGTAGTTTCCTGGTGAGCGATTCCATCTCAATGTTTTAGAATTTTTTCCAGGATCACAGAGCTTAGTTGTAGAGCTCGATCACGGAGCTCAATTGTAGAACTCAATCAGAGATACAAGTCCCAGAGCCATGCCACAGACCTCGCAAACTCATGCCGTATAGAACCCAATCCTAGAGTTGGAATAATTCCTATGAACCACAATGTAAAGAGGGATGAGATTCCAAATAGAAGTCATAGAGCATGCAGTGCTTCACAAATCAATATCCCAAGCATGAGAATGAGACACTGAGTAATGAAAAAAGAATTTTCATCCTATACTATTTATAGGAGATGGCCTCTGGGATTCAAGAAATGATTTTTCATGACTATCATTTCAGCATTCTCCACTCGCACATCGTCTTTTTGGCGTCGTGACACTACTTCACGATAATGCATTGTTATTAGTAATTATTTTTAGCAATTTACCCTCACAAATTGACCCTCGTTTCCTCATTGGTTCCATGTCTAGGGGGAATTTTTTGGTGACATTATGTGTACCAAATAAAAATAGGTAAAGTGGAAGAAAATTCATTAGGGGATGCTTATGATGCTCCTTCATGGAGCCTGTCGGCAACGTGACCAGCCTGGTGCCCATTAGCAGCATGGCCAATGAAATTTCATGGAATCCTTTGTGATCACATCGAACTGAAAGAGATAGAAGAATTTTCGGTTATGATTGAATTGATAGATATCAATGTGCCGTAGAGGTAACTAAATCACATCTGCAATCCCTAGGAAATTGATGAATGCCTCCATAAGCTCTGCAGGGGAATTAAAAAGGTATCTACACCAAGGAGGGGATGACAATCGTCTTTGAACATAAAAAAAAAATCAACACAATCCTATTACAATAAAAAATCACCATGTTGATTCACAACGTGTTGTTAGAGCATTGCACCACCCCCACCTATAAATTCTAGGCTTGCCTCGGACGCAATAGATTTATACCCTGACCTTTCTCCTTCTCAGCTCAGTTATTACGAATAAAACTTTTATTTGCGAAGCATTGAGAATAAAGTGATCTTCAAGGTATTTGAGCATTTCAAAATACCTTTTATATAGATACAATAAAACCCCCCTTCAAGAAGGGATACCCTTCATAGAGTTCACATACACCTATAATGGAAGGATCTCCCTAAGGGAACTCTGGTCTTCTCCAATCACTCATACTTCATAAAGTACCTTCCATGAACATGTGAACCCATACTAATACAGGATCATTGTGAATTTTGAAGTACATCACTTCACAATTTTGTACATTTAAAGGTACCCATGCGCCATGATGTCTTACATTACAAAAGCAGATGAGAAACATGATTCACCCTTTATAGGAATGTATACCCCATGCCTTGTCTATTCAAATCCACTTAATGAATCCTACCCATTCGTAGAGCCTCTCCACATTGTGGGGCACCCGAGCATTGCATGATTCCTTCCTATAAACTGCTTTGCTTCACTAAACCTTCTCCCATATGACCCTCCATAATTGTACAATGTGATTTCAAGGACCATTGAGTGGTGCATCATGTTGTGTTTATTAGCTTCATGATTTATCTCATAGGTATGATAACGACAATTTCTTCTTATCATAGTCAGGATAACGTGCTCCCCTCAATGGATCACTCCATAACACTTCCTAAGAATGGCATTGATTATTATTTACCTTCCCCAAGTGTGGGTGGTTATAATTTATGTAAATCCGAGGGGTGAGGAGTGAATCATCATAATTCGAGTAGTAGGATGTTGAACATCCTAGAACCATCATCCTCAGAACATGACGTTAAACTGTAGCCCTTCCACGTAAGGTATACCTAGGGTACCCCACCTCAAACATCTTTCATGCCCACTGGCCTCCATGGGAGTGATATCATCCTCATATGGAATGAGATCATCATTGTGGGAGTGGCATCTATCACCAAGAAAGGAAACCATCTTCATTTAATCCCTAATCCTTTATTGTGGGAGGTGGCATCCTTTATCCTCTTTCCTTCTTTGGTGCACAAGGGCTATAGGAGATATTAGTATGAAGACCTTAGTTACCACATCCTTCAACCTTTTGGATTTATCTCCAATAGGCATCCATCCTAGTGTATGCCCCAATCTCCATATACATGGGCCGCTTACCACATGTAAGTCCTTATTTCCTATTTGGGCTGTAATGCCCCGACCCTAGTTACCCAGAGTCGGTGCATTATTACATAACATTGGCATGATCATGAGAAAGATCAAGTCTCAAAAGACCGATTAGTTTAGTAGCCTTGGAATAACTAGATACATCCATAAATTTTTACATTACATCATAAAAAAAACATCTTGTCTTCATATCCCCTCATACTATCCCTGCAGGTCATTCATAAATTACTTCTTCATAATCCTGGAAAAAAAAATAAAACATTGAAAGGGGTGAGCTTGGATGCTCAGTAAGGATAACATTATAGCAGAAGCTTTCATAAATAAGCATAAACACTTAAGGCAATTTATAACTAAAACAAAAGCCTTTGAAACTTGAACTTCTGCATAAAATGGCAAAGGTAAAATGAAATAATGCCATTTACTTACTCACATGGATATTCTACTAGTCGAATGATCACATGCAATATCAATAACCACTTTCATAATGATGGAATGCATAATGCCAGACTATCATAACCACATAGCCAAGGCCTCGTGCCAAGACTACAAATAAGATTTTTCCAAGGCCTTGTGCCAAGACACTAGTTTGTCTCATGAGACCTACCGATGCATCGAGGAGCTATAGCGGGCTCCACACGTCACATATTAAGTCCAATTCATTCCTCATATGAATAGGTTTAAGCATAAAATAAACATTCGTATTAAAACTAGCATACGAAATGTCAATAATTTAACCACAAACCATGAATGGTATAAAAATAGAACATCCACAGTCAAATATAACTCATTTGATACAATATGGAAGATTTTATTGTATCACATTAACCTCAATCATGAATAATGAAGGATGTTGACATAGATGAAAATAATCATCAAAACTATTTGAGAGAAATATCCCCCTTTTCTTGAAAACATTTAAAAGTCACACTATTTGTCAAGAAGCCATTTAAAAATAGATTTTTGAATCAAAGTGTCCCATACCACTTTGAAACCTTTTAAAAGGATTGATAATTTCTAAACTTTAATGTCCATATAAATAAATTCTTAAAACCATTTTTAAAACATGGACATTAATGAGAAAGATTTAGATGAATAAGTCTTTAAAACATTTAAAAATGGTATTTTAGTTAGAGATTCTAACCAAAAGAGAGATACTTGAATGAAAATAACTGATGTAATCAAAACTTTGTAATATCATGAGAATAAAGGTAATTCATGATATACTATGTCAAAGTACATTATATACACCACATAAAAGTGATTTGGTGTATACCAACAAAGAAGTCTCAATGGAATGTAAGTTGAGATGAAATCTCTCATAAAGGCCATACCCTTAGGTTAAGGATAAATCAACAACATAATTATGTGTGAAAAATATAAATACACTAAATATGATTGGATATTCAGTGTAAAACAATCAAAGTATATTCACACATATTCCTGTAAAAACAACCCCAACGAATTGGATGTTTAACTCAACAAATGGTGAAAGAGTTAAAATTACTCTTATAAAATTCATATCAATGACTTGAGAATTTTCAATGGAGTGATTATGTGTATCAAAAGTATATCCACAGGAAGGGGAGTGGAAATTATGACATAATCAAATGAATAGTGATTCCACACATAATCTTGGTGTAATATAATCAATGAAATATGCGTAAAGCCAAATGAGTGGAAATTGAAATCTCAAATTCCCTTATTGATTAGGTAACTTAAGAAACAAAAACCCATGAAAGAAAGATCATACCATGATGATGTAAATACCCATAAAATAAAGTATATTACACAATGAATACAATCATGGGTAGTACACATACACCACATGCAATAATTAAGTGATGATCAATGGAATTCTCATGGAATTAAAAGTGAGACAAGAAACCCCTTACCACGTTAATCAACTGAGTCGCATGGCCAAAAGTTAATAACCACCAAATTATTTACAGAATAACTAGAATATAAAGTGAATCATGATAATATATATCAAATGGAAGTACACAATACACCACTTTCAATAATTTAGTAGCGAACAATGGAAATCTCACGGAATTGAAAGTGAGATAAGAGAATCCCTTACTTTGTACTTTTTCCTTAGTCGATGGTAGGTTTACCTCCTGTATAATGGTGAAATAATTGTTATTGAATAATACAAGGATCATTTACTTTAATATGATATCATATATGATCTTTTAACATTGATTTGTTAATAATATCTTAGAATTATCATCATTTCAGGTGTTAACGGGTTCATTTTACTTTATATTCTTTGTTATGTGAGCCATATTCGTTATTAATGGGATGTATATTATTCATATCCAGAATGGTATCAAGTCCTTAAACATCATTTTTAAATCATCAAATGATAATTATACTTGAATGGATACGATGGAGAATGAATCTCATCGCGTTCGTGGAGACGGTAGTCCGTACGTACGCACGAATGCTACTTCCATTTAATTTTTATTTTAAAATAATCGAATCCAAATGATACATAGGTATATTAATATTCCAGTAAAATATAATATTTTATATATGTTACTTAAGTTCATTAAAACCATCCTTTATACGTTCCATGTGTGGTATGAACGAGTCATATCATTTTAAGGGGGCGGTAGTCCGCACTTCCTCAAATGAAATTATCGTATGTATATACAACATGAAACGAATAATTGTATGAAATAAAATGGAATTACAGAAGCTTATATTTAAAATATATATCATTAATATCATATTTAATTACAGTACCATCCTAATGGCCACCATGAGAGGCGGTAAGATGTATTTGAACAATCATCGTTTCGTGAGGCGTTAGTTTTCCATCCACAGAAACATTATGTTAATCATCCATTAGATGGAGTTGTGTGAATGTGTAGTTTGAATACTTCTTATAACAACATCCTAGTATATTTTGGATACTGGTGTTGTTACAAAAGAAAGGAAATAAAAAGAGTTTGGGGGTTGGAGAAGCAAAATAATTGAAAATAATTTAAGAGAAAATGTTACTTTTAATTTAGGTAACTCACTTTGGTTGGAACCAAAGGACTTCTTGAAATGCTTTCTGCCTAAGGGGAAGATTCAAGGAGGAGGAGAGGGATGTGGGGAGCTTATTTGGGCAGAGTTTGGACGAGCCAAGTGGCTTGAGAGGTGTGAGGGATGAGTAGAAGTGGTCTCCTTTTATAAGGGAGAGGAGGGGCTCTTTAGGAATGAGTGAAAGTATTACTTTATAATATAATTATATTCGGTTTATAATGGTCCAAAAATCATTGAGGTCGAAGATAAGATGACTCATATTCTAAATAACATCAACCAATAAGAATTGGACAGGTTTTAGATAATATGTTAATCATTATAATCTTGTTTATTTAAATGATTTATTAATGAGGTAAACATTACATCATTATTGTGTCATTAATAATTTAAATTATTTGATGTCTAAAAATTATAAATAAAATATCATTATTTAGGAAATCTTTTTATCTTTCTAATTAATATTTATAATCGAAAATCCAACATGTATAACCCTGTTTAAAAATTGTTCTTTTAAAAGATGTATGCTTATGCCATTTTTGTATTCATTTTAACTTAATTAAAATAAAGTGTCATTATCACTTACAAGTGGATCAATGGGGTCCCAAAATTGACCCAAAGATGCCCATGGTCGACCATGTATCAACCAATAGGGTTAAGACACGTTTTAGGGTAATTTAGTATTATTATAATATTATTTTTATTAACCTTTATTTACCGGATTTACCCTTAACCATGGTAAATAAAATATTTACCGCAGTAATTATTCAAAATGTCTAAAAATAGAAGTTACCTATTTAAACAATTTGAACATCCTGATTCCAAATATGGAATCCATTTTTCTGAATTAAAAACACAGAAGTGGCAGAAATTAATTTAAAATTAATTCTCGCTGTCAAAACAAAAAGCGTGTTTTTAAGAGATAATAACTATCAAAAGATTGACACTTGTTTATGTTCTGTTTAATTGTAAAATTATGTCCAATGACCAAAATTATATTAAATGGTAAAAATATATTCTAAATATACTTTAAAACCACTCAAATTCATAATTTATCACTATTAATTATTTTGATTAAAAAAGTTGTTTTTAATTAAAATTTAGTAATTTTTACTATTCATCAAAATATGAAAGTTATCCGAAAAGTACCAAAATTTTACCTTAGGCTAAATTTGATATTCCGAATCCAAAAATGAAGTCCATTTTGAAATATAAAATATATATAATTTCAAAAAATTAAGTATTACTATTCATAACGGCTAGTTTGATCGGTTGTGGTGTGTGTTAAAACTCGAAGTTGCGTACAACACACGCTACTGTTTTATTCAAAGGAAAGCGTACCGTGGAAGCTTGGGATGTTTTATTTTAAATTTTTTTGATGTCCCAATTTATTCAAAAAGTTTAAAATATTTTATTTAAAAAGGGCTCACTATTAAAAGTTGGTAAAACTACAATACTGAAGATGAATTTGTTCTTACATTATGTCTAAGAAACTCATAATATGGATTCTAAAATTATAAGGATTATATAAAGTTTAAAATTTAGTTAATACTATTCATAACCTTTTTTGAACGGCTTGTTTGGTAAGTCATGGTGCGCTTGAACTCGGTGTTGCGTGTAGTGCAAGTTATTGAATTATTTTGAAGAAATAACACACTATGAAATCTTGGGGTGTTACATTCTCCCCTCCTTCAATAAATTGCGTCCTCGCAATTTGAAATTGTTCTTTGAAAATAAAAGGTTGAAAATAGAAAACATATTTGTGGGAAAACCCACATCGAAAATTGGTTTACTAAAATTTAGTCTTAATATGAGGAAAAGAGAAATGAAAGGGTCACCACCAAATTATGATCTCGATTAGGAGAACATTGGTGGAAATTAGAGACATATAATTGGAGGAAAAACGTAAATATTTATAGGTAGTGGTTGAGGTCATAAATCACAAACAAGTATAAAATTGAGGTCCTTAAACTCATCAATCTATGATGATTTGAAGTACCATCGGTTCAACAAAATATAGGGTATTGGGATCACACATTTTTGACATTTCAAAATATCTTAGTTGAAATCCCACATCGAAAAATGAATTAATGAGGCCTCTATTTAAAATAAAGAGTGGAAAGTATGAAGATTACCGAAATAACACATACTAGGGTTCAATGTAGGAAAATATGGATATGGAGGAGAAATCTAACCATCAATTCTCTGATGGAGAGTGGTAGAGAACATGGTTATGAAAAGGCCAACAATCCCAAAGCCATAAATTAGTGATGATTTAAGGTACCATCTAGGAAAACATTTTTTTTAAAGTTACATTACATAAGGAAGAGGAATTCATTTATGATATTGACTAAGAACATTATGAGATATACTTAAATTTTAAGTAGATTTTCATTCTTTAATAAATTTCCACCACTAACTCAATTTTTTTTAAACGATGAGTATTCAAGAAGACTTGGTCACACTGGAAGAGCTAGAATAAACTTCTATAGAATCACATGATCCATGCAGGATAAACCATATATTTACATTGTCTTTGAAGATTAATCAAAACCAAAATGGTTAGTGAATGATCTAATGACCCCCCAAAAGGATATTCATTGAGATAAATATGCACTAATCTTAATTTCTAAAATTAAACCAACAATACCCCAAAGTTAAATAGATACCATTCAATAACCAATTGTCCTTAAAATCCATTAATATAATCCAAACTAATATTGAAACCCAAAACATAAAAGAATTTGATTATGTAGTCTCCCATGTTACATTGTATCTCCAAATGACATCAAATACTCTTAAAGTCACATACTTAAAAGTAATTAACATCATCACATATTCTCTGTTATAGGTTAATCATTTCCATAAATAACCCAAATCACTATAAATCAACAATAAAAAATGTAGATTAAAATCCACCATTACTCTAAGAATGAAACCTCATTGTATTCTATTTTCCTTGGGCATATAGTGTTCCTAACAAAACGAACATCTTCCAAAATAACATTTATCACTTAATCACCAAATCATTTTCCTATACCAAGGGTATTCATTTGATAAGACATAAGAACCCAAATCATCTTATTATTGATCAATAAAATCATTTAACAAAAAAAATAGTCATATTAACCAGGGACTTCACGTAGTCCAGTGGTAGGCGATAAATCCCAATCGCACTTTGGTTGTGGGTTCGATTCCCACAGCTTTGTCCGACGCGACGGGTTGTCACACAGTCTACGTGTTGTCCTTTTTCAAAAACTATATTCTATAATACTACCAAAATGAGATAAATTTTTCAAAATAACATAATTTAACCACAAATGATATATCATACTTTGCATTTTCATCCCAAATTATAATAACTTATCATTTTATCAAACCCCAATGATCATATAAAACCAAATGGTTATTTATACCTATATCCACAAGAGAAGAGACAATTATTCCTCAAATATCATTCTCACATGGAAAACTGAGGGGTTACAAATACAATAGAAAATTATTCCAAAGTAAACCCATCAACAGGGAGTGCTAATACTTTTTAAATTTTTCTCCAACCATTTATTTCCACATAGCTTCTTCTTTGAGCAAGAAAATATCCTATAAAATAGGACATTCACTCGGGTAATGGCCAGGTCCCCTACATTTACGACAAATGACTGTAAATGGACTCTTGGGACCATTTTTATCTTCTTCCATAGTACTCTTCATTTTTCTTCGGCAATTCTTCACTTTATGTCCTTCCTTCCCGCACGTAAAACATTTCGTTGTCCCATTAAGACACTTTCTTGGGTGTCTCTTTCCACAATTTCTGCATGATGAAAATTGAGGTTTCTTTTCTCCATGGTCTCCATTGCTGGAGATCTTATAATTTATCACCTTTCTCTTCCTTGTTGAGTCTGGGAGTTGGTTAATATATATGTTGTTGATCATATTTTTGGAAAACTGATTTGGCATAAAGACGATATCTTTTACGCCTATCAACATTCCATTTTGTTGCTCATTTCCACCACCGTTCCCACCTTGTACATCATTCTCAAAGTCACTATGACTTCCTTGGAATCCAGCCATTGACTAAAACTAGAAAGCATTGTGTGAGTAATAGTAGTCGTAAAATCATTTAGAGATTAAAATGTCACCATATTCTCAATTTGAAACATATTAGGATTAACCAAGGTCATTTACTCTCATCTTATGTATATATTACTTAAATCAGTTTGAAAAGAAAATGTAAATTATCCTAAGCATATCCCCCGGGAGTGTCGTAACCAAGAGTGCAGCAAGGCCCGTTGTCGTGCACCAGTTCCCGTTCGAGTCTAGCTCAAAGCGGTGTTTTCGGGTTTTACCCCTAGGTACATCTGTGCCAGAGCCGCCTCTACCTGCTCGTATCCAGACAGGGATGTATTGCTCGGAAAACTCACAAAATCTTTACAATACCAAAATTCTAGGAAGTTATTTTATACTAATCCTCAAAGTTCATATTAGGTCTACGTGCTCTAATCAGAGTTTATCTAAATCTAGCTACCAAGGTTTGTACTAAACTTCCTCTGATACCAAATGTAACGCCCCGACCCTAGTTACCCCGAGTCGGTGCATTATTACATAACATTTTCATGATCATGAGAAAGATCATGTCTCGAAAGACCGATTAGTTTAGTAGCCTTGGAATAACTAGATACATCCATAAATTTTCACATTACATCATAAAAAAAAACATCTTGTCTTCATATCCCCTCATACTATCCCTGCAGGTCATTCATAAATTACTTCTTCATAATCCTGGAAAAAAAAAAAAAACATTGAAAGGGGTGAGCTCGGATGCTCAGTAAGGATAACATTATAGCAGAAGCTTTCATAAATAAGCATAAACACTTAAGGCAATTTATAACTAAAACAAAAGCCTTTGAAACTTGAACATCAGCATAAAATGGCAAAGGTAAAATGAAATAATTCCATTTACTTACTCACATGGATATTTACTAGTCGAATGATCACATGTAATATCAATAACCACTTTCATAATGACGGAATGCATAATGCCAGACTATCATAACCACATAGCCAGGGCCTCGTGCCAAGACTACAAATAAGATTTTGCCAAGGCCTTGTGCCAAGACACTAGTTTGTCTCATGAGACCTACCGATGCATCGAGGAGCTATAGCGGGCTCCACCCATCACTTATTAAGTCCAATTCATTCCTCATATGAATAGGTTTAAGCATAAAATAAACATTCGTATTAAAACTAGCATACGAAATGTCAATACTTTAACCACAAACCATGAATGGTATAAAAATAGAACATCCACATTCAAATATAACTCATTTGATACAATATGGAAGATTGTATTGTATCACATTAACCTCAATCATGAATAATGAAGGATGTTGACATAGATGAAAATAATCATCAAAACTATTTGAGAGAAATATCCCCCTTTTCTTGAAAACATTTAAAAGTCACACTATTTGTCAAGAAGCCATTTAAAAATAGATTTTTGAATCAAAGTGTCCCATACAACTTTGAAACATTTTAAAAGGATTTTTAATTTCTAAACTTTAATGTCCATATAAATAAATTCTTAAAACCATTTTTAAAACATGGACATTAATGAGAAAGATTTAGATGAATAAGTCTTTAAAACATTTAAAAATGGTATTTTAGTTAGAGATTCTAACCAAAAGAGAGATACTTGAATGAAAATAACTGATGTAATCAAAACTTTGTAATATCATGAGAATAAAGGGAATTCATGATATACTATGTCAAAGTACATTATATACACCACATAAAAGTGATTTGGTGTATATCAACAAAGAAGTCTCAATGGAATGTAAGTTGAGATGAAATCTCTCATAAAGGCCATATCCTTAGGTTAAGGATAAATCAACAACATAATTATGTGTGAAAAATATAAATACACTAAATATGATTGGATATTCAGTGTAAAACAATCAAAGTATATTCACACATATTCCTGTAAAAACAACACCAACGAATTGGATGTTTAACTCAACAAATGGTGAAAGAGTTAAAATTACTCTTATCAAATTCATATCAATGACTTGAGAATTTTCAATGGAGTGATTATGTGTATCAAAAGTATATCCACAGGAAGGGGAGTGGAAATTATGACATAATCAAATGAATAGTGATTCCACACATAATCTTGGGGTAATATAATCAATGAAATATGCGTAAAGCCAAATGAGTGGAAATTGAAATCTCAAATTCCCATATTGATTAGGTAACTTAAGAAACAAACACCCATGAAAGAAAGATCATACCATGATGATGTAAATACCCATAAAATAAAGTATATTACACAATGAATACAATCATGGGTAGTCCACATACACCACATGCAATAATTAAGTGGTGATCAATGGAATTCTCACGGAATTAAAAGTGAGACAAGAAACCCCTTACCACGTTAATCAACTGAGTCGCATGGCCAAAAGTTAATAACCACCAAATTATTTACAGAATAACATGAATATAAAGTGAATCATGATAATATATATCAAATGGAAGTACACAATACACCACTTTCAATAATTTAGTAGCGAACAATGGAAATCTCACGGAATTGAAAGTGAGATAAGAGAATCCCTTACTTTGTACTTTTTCCTTGGTAGATGGTAGGTTTACCTCCTGTATAATGGTAAAATAATTGTTATTGAATAATACAAGAATCAGTTACTTTAATATGATATCATATATGATCTTTTAACATTGATTTGTTAATAATATCTTAGAATTATCGTCATTTCAGGTGTTAACGGGTTCATTTTACTTTATATTCTTTCTTATGTGAGCCATATTCGTTATTAATGGGATGTATATTATTCATATCCAGAATGGTATCAAGTCCTTAAACATCATTTTTAAATCATCAAATGATAATTATACTTGAATGGATACGATGGAGAATGAATCTTATCGCGTTCGTGGAGACAGTAGTCCGTACGTACGCACGAATGCTACTTCCATTTAATTTTTATTTTAAAAGAATCGAATCCAAATGATACATAGGTATATTACTATTCCAGTAAAATATAATATTTTATATATGTTACTTAAGTTCATTAACACCATCCTTTATACGTTCCATGTCTGGTATGAACGAGTCATATCATTTTAAGGGGGCGGTAGTCCGCACTTCCCCAAATGAAATTATCGTATGTATATACAACATGAAACGAATAATTGTATGAAATAAAATGGAATTACAGAAGATTATATATAAAATATATATCATTAATATCATATTTAATTACAGTTCCATCCTAATGGCCACCATGAGAGGCGGTAAGATGTATTTGAACAATCATCGTTTCGTGAGGCGTTAGTTTGCCATCCACAGAAACATTATGTTAATCATCCATTAGATTGAGTTGTGTGAATGTGTAGTTTGAATCCTTCTTATAACAAAATCCTAGTATATTGTGGATACTGGTGTTGTTACAAAAGAATGGAAATAAAAAGAGTTTGGGGGTTGGAGAAGCAAAATAATTGAAAATAATTTAAGAGAAAATGTTACCTTTAATTTAGGTAACTCACTTTGGTTGGAACCAAAGGACTTCTTGAAATGCTTTCTGCCTAAGGGGAAGCTTCAAGGAGGAGGAGAGGGATGTGGGGAGATTAGTTGGGCAGAGTTTGGACGAGCCAAGTGACTTGAGAGGTGTGAGGAATGAGTATAAGTGGTCTCCTTTTATAAGGGAGAGGAGGGGCTCTTTAGGAAAGAGTGAAAGTATTACTTTATAATATAATTATATTCGGTTTATAATGGTCCAAAAATCATTGATGTAGAAGATAAGATTACTCATATTTTAAATAACATCAACCAATAAGAATTGGACAGGTGTTAGATAATATTTTAATCATTATAATCTTGTTTATTTAAATGATTTATTAATGAGGTAAAAATTTCATCATTATTGTGTCATTAATAATTTAAATTATTTGATGTCTAAAAATTATAAATAAAATATCATTATGTAGGAAATCTTTTTATCTTTCTAATGAATATTTATAATCGAAAATCCAACATGTATAACCCTATGTAAAAATTGTTCTTTTAAAAGATGTATGCTTATGACATTTTTGTATTCATTTTAACTTAATTAAAATAAAGTGTCATTATCACTTACAAGTGGATCAATGGGGTCCCAAAATTGACCCAAAGATGCCCATGGTCGACCATGTATGAACCAATAGGGTTAAGACACGTTTTAGGGTAATTTAGTATTATTATAATATTATTATTTTTAACCTTTATTTACCGGATTTACCCTTAACCATGGTAAATAAAATATTTACCGCAATAATTATTCAAAATGTAGAAAAATAAAAGTTACCTATTTACACAATTTGAACATCCTGATTCCAAATATAGAATCCAATTTTCTAAATTCAAAACACAGAAGTGGCAGAAATTAATTTAAAATTAATTCCCGCTGTCAAAACAAAAAGCGTGTTTTTAAGAGATAATAACTATCAAAAGATTGACACTTGTTTATGTTCGGTTTAATTGTAAAATTATGTCCAATGACCAAAATTATATTAAATGGTAAAAATATATTATAAATATACTTTAAGACCACTAAAATTCATAATTTATCACTATTAATTATTTTGATTAAAAAAGTTGTTTTTAATTAAAATTTAGTAATTTTTACTATTCATCAAAATATGAAAGTTATCCGAAAAGTACCAAAATTTCACCTTAGGCTAAATTTGATATTCCGAATCCAAAAATGAAGTCCATTTTGAAATATAAAATATATATAATTTCAAAAACTTAAGTATTACTATTCATAACGGCTAGTTTGATCGGTTGTGGTGTGTGTTAAAACTCGAAGTTGCGTACAACACACGCTACTGTTTTATTCAAAGGAAAGCCTACCGTGGAAGCTTGGGTTGTTTTATTTTAAATTTTTTTGATGTCCCCATTTAGTCAAAAAGTTTAAAATATTTTATTTAAAAAGGGTTCACTATTAAAAGTTGGTAAAACTACAATACTGAAGATGAATTTGTTCTTACATTATGTCTAAGAAACTCATAATATGGATTATAAAATTATAAGGATTATATAAAGTTTAAAATTTAGTTAATACTATTCATAACCTTTTTTGAACGGCTTGTTTGGTAAGTCATGGTGCGCTTGAACTCGGTGTTGCGTGTAGTGCAATTTATTGAATAATTTTGAAGAAATAACACACTATGAAATCTTGGGGTGTTACATGGGCCACTAACCATGCATAATCCCTTCTTCATTCCTCAAGTAAGCACCTTTTGTGGTGTGGTTGTATGGTATTTATTTCCACTTATTTCCCACACTGATCATGAGTCATCTTGTCTTAGAGTAAGGATCGACCACTGTAACCTCTCTAGGATGACATATCATGAAAGCCCCATACCACCCATACAGACAACGTGAACTTAAATCCATTCAATTTCCATGAAAGGTACGTAAGAAGTTTCCCTTAGGTTATTCCCATAAATCATTAGTCATGACCATCTTAATTTTGGTTCATAATCTTCATGCATTATTTTAAAATTCATGACCCTCTCATCCCATGTGATGATAAACTGTACGTGTACAAACTACGTGGGTTTTGATCCATGTCTCATAGGAATGGTACATCGGAATCCTCCAAGAGGGCCAACCATGAACATCTGTAAGCTTCGTAATACCCATTTTTTGGGTCCCACATCATTGGTTCATCCCAGTGATGAATGAAAAACTCTTCAACAACATACCAAGAGTAATCCCCAACATCATATTTGGGTCATTACCGTACGTGCACACCCCGATCCTATTAATCCTTTGGAAATACGCTGTTTTTGATCCCTGTATCCAAGACACGGTACATAGAAGGCCTCCCTGAGGTTTAACCCCAAACAGTTGGTAAACCCATCCGAACAATGTGGGTTTTTATCATTTTCTCATAGTTATAGTATATAAGAAGCCTCCTAGAGGTTCATCCTCAATCATGGGTAAGATGTGGTTCCCCCTTTACTGGGACCCACTTCCTTAGTCCACCTATTAGCAACGTCATACCAACCCTCAGGATGCTAACCACACATAAGACCTATCATGTATTTGGGTCATTTTCCCTTGTTTACACCTTGATTACATGCCCTATCCTAAACTATGTGGGCTCTGATTCCCTACAACGATGATACCTAGGAAGCCTTCTTGTGGTTTCTGACCATCACCCTAGTCCCATCCTAAACACTACATTGACCCTTTGTGTTTCAGGATGGTCATGCCCAATCATAGAGGTTCTACATCCTATAGGTCCCATCTATGCATCCATCCTCATGGACCACCTCCTTAGGGGTCTCATCGCCCCAACGATTTATGTGGACTTTGATTCGCCGCCACTGGGATACATAAAATCCTCTACTCATTTCCATCACAGGCAATGGTAAATAGTGGTGTCTCCTTGGTAGGGTTCCAAGCATCCTCGAAGCTATCTTCACTGGGAGTTTTGATCCACCCATATAGTAAACCCCTTAGATTCTCACTCCCACAGATGTAACCTTCTTATCCACCCCTATTAATGTTTCGATCTGTTTGATACATCTCATCTTGAAATTAATCTCACGACATACCATGCTTCAAGAATGGGATGCTAAGGAAAACCTTCGAGGCATGACTATGGAATATAATTTCCCACACATGACGTGGGATGCCTCATCCATATGTTAGCTCGATAATCCCTATGATAGGGGTATGAATCCTAGAAAAATCAGTGATTTAGCATCTAGACATGCCAACAATTTCCAACAATACGACAAAACCGATTGAAGGTTTAATACCTAACTTTTCCCCTTTGAATGTCATGACAGATGCAGTGTTATTAATCGGAATCCATAAACATATGCAACATGAGAGAGTTTCACCATCAACATAACAATATTTAAGGGAGACATATATTAGGTAATGAGTTACATGTAGGAATGCACAGAAGGAGGAATAGATACACTATAATCCTATTTCTATCAATGAGAAAATTCCTTTGAATAAGCGACGGATCCCACCTATGATGGGACAGCAGGAATGCAGGGAAATAGAGATTACATACACAAAATACGGAATCACGTCCTGAAGAAAGCATTGGAAATAGTGATAATTTCCTAATTTCATAAATGAAATAAAAAACAAAATTATGAATAAAAACCATCCATGATACCAAACATAATATGTGTTGATTAAAAAACTACATCATTTCGTAGAGGAGGGAGTTCACACATATTCATGATCAATGAATTTGTTTTTGTTGCTGGATGCTATGGAATGAATGAATATTTTATTGAAATTAATATTTCTAATTTCATTATATAGATGATTCTGAATTCATTTTATTAAATAATATTTGGAATATTTTGTATAGAAAGACTAAAATTAATGACTATGTGGTGTGTAATACTCACAACCGGAATTTTTTTCCTTGGAACTATCCTTTATAATGATGGGATTAAGATAAATAAATAAGGAAAAGGGCATAATGATGCACGACTATCGCAGTGCACGGTAAAACAATATTTAATATTTCCATAGTATTGTTTAGTGGATAACCATTGGTAGTCCCCATAAGATAAGTGCTCGTGAAATAGTTTTTAACTAAAATTGGGGAATAAAGTAGACGTTGATTTTTGAAATTGATTATGATTCAAAAAAAAGACTGCAATAAATGTAGAAAATAAGTAAAGGAAAGAGTGGTTGGTTTAAGGTACGATAACCTTTTGCAATTTTATCAGGGTCATAATAATAAACTCTCAGCTCTTCTGATTGAATGATAAATGGATGACTCCTCGATTGATGTTTCAGACACCCTTTCTTAAATAATCCAATGAAAAAAACACCTTTGTTCCTTAAAGTTCACAAAAAATTCCAAAAAATTTATGGAATGTCTCAATAATGATTTTTTCTCCTTATAAATCTATAAAAAATTCACTTATTTCATGCATGTGCCAGTGACCTCTAGACAGTCACCTCCTAACAAAATTTGTCAATCATGAAAAACTGCACTAGGAATAGGGAATTTATTATTCTCCCACCAAATGTATAATCAATGAATGATAAAAAATCCCAAATTAATATTGAATTAATATAACAATAAACCACTAAAATATATTTCATTAAATTTAAAAGATATTTTTTCTTCCAAGAACAAGACTCAATCATTACAAAATGGAAACACCCCCTTCCACAATCATAAAAAATCAATACCCATCTATGAACAGGGTAATCATGTTGAATGTGGAAGAAGTAGGAATTAAAAATATATGAAAAAAGAAATAAAAGAGATAAATATGAAATGTTATCTTTGTTGGTGCTCTGGAAGGAATGGTATTGAATGAGATTGAATTATTTGGGAAGGAGGGGCTCCCGTAATTTTATAGGACATAATCTCTAAAAGTTTTCTTTGTTAGAAAACATTAAATCAATGATTGAATCCCTAATTATTCATATATGTTATTTATAATTGTCTCGTAAATTAACATTCCAAATTTCAACTTATGTTATCAACATATGTATGAGTAATTAAATGTTTATTGACATTTAATTTTTCTGGATGAGGGTTTTGGAATTCTTCATTCAAAATATTTAATTCAAAGGCCATCTTGATGATCTAAAAACACCGTGAAATTTACTGAAAGAATATTACTACGATTACCTACCCTATTTTAGGTGGCATAGCCCTTATTTGAGGAGTATAGAAGTTTTTTTCATCCATTATAATGGCGGTTTCCACACTATCCTCCTGAACAACTTTTCAAATTTTCTGAATTTTAGGGGCTTAATATGACAGAAAGAACATTTAGTCATGAAGAAATGTATGAATAAAATAAATAAAAAATCCAAAAAAAGAAAAAATTGCATTAAAAATGAAAATTTTCTAGCCAAAATTCCCATGTGACTAAAATATTTCAAAATTCTATATTTAAATATATTTTTTAAATTTTTTATCAAAACAAACCATAAAAACAATATTGATCCAAATAAGTTCAAATTAAAAAAATTTGTAGGGTTTAAATAATTTAAATGACAATATAAATGTGGAAAATATCTACCCTATCAATCCCTACACTTATAACTTGGACTCCTGGACAAGTAAGCTACAAAATCAATGTAATGATTACTCAAAACACATAAAAATGATATCCACCAATTCCACCCATAAACGAAAAAAATATCATTCCTCCACAAAAAACATTATTTAAAATTTTCAATTTAGATAATTTAATATATTTCCACTACAATTCTCACCCCATGAACACTAAACACCTTCCTCACATGAATATTATTTCCACTCAAAATAGATAATTCCAAAAAATATTTTTTCATCCAACCCCATGAGAGGGTCAGTATAGGCTTGATAAATTTCTAATTATCCACCCAATGTGAGTCAATGATATGTGTTCATTAAGAGGAAATTTCATTTATTTTATATAGGAATCATTTTTTATAATTTAAATGCTAAAAATTATGGATCCAAATTTTGAGGGCTTGAATATTTTCAAAGAAAATATGATAGATTTTAATTTCAACCAAAGTATGGTCTCTTGATTTTCTTATAGTAGAAATTGTACTCCATCGTTATGAAAAATCAATTATGTTTCACATCATTTATAATTTCACCATAATAACTTTAAATATTCACCAACATGGTTTTTCCTGAAATTTCCAGATAGACACAACATTCATTTTTCTTAGGAAGATACATAAAGGGACAACCTATATTTTCCCGAAATCTCTATAAAAGAACAACTTTTAATATTATGATTTCTTATTAGGAATATACTCTCATGAAGATTTAATTTTCCACACAATGTATCAAAAAATGAGGTATAACACCACAAGAAAGATTCCCTCACACTTAAATTCAACTAGATCACACAATTTCACATCAAGTGCATGTTGGATATAAAAAATTAGCCTATAATGTGGCTAACCTAATAGGTTTTTCTCATATTATATGGGATACAAGGATTAAATGAATAAGAAATGATATAATAGAAATGGTTATTTTGAATATGGAGATTTGAAACCAAATAAATTCCGTAATCATTTAAAACCAAAGTACCTCAATCCCTCACATTTTGAAAGGAATAAAAAAATTATTGTTATATAAATCATGGTATGGTTCTCTCAAGAAGTGAGTTGAATTTAAAAAATATGAAAAAATGGTATAGAAGCCTTACGTAATATTTATTTAAACTAAAAGATAGTGAGATTTGGCATTTGATTCCAAAATCAGAGTACTTTTTGTAAATTCCCAAAGAAACAATCATGAAACCATGTCATTTTCCACATTTATTTATGCTCATTTTCTTGTAATAGATTGATTCACTAACTTAAATGTGTCTCAAAAAGGGAAATGATAATCATTTAATCTAAAACATTTTTAATACATAATAAATGTTTAAAAAGAAACACAAATGAATATGAAAAACACACAAGAAAACAATGTTTTTCAAAATAATATATACATAAAATTATAATCATTAACTAAAAATCACCCCCACAAGTGTCCTAAATGAATTAAAATCATATAAAAAGTTAGAAGATTGAATAAATGAATGACTGTATGCATGAATGTGTAAAGGAGTGTTACATCAAAAATTATTTGTGCTGCCACATTTTGTTAATCTATAATGTTTTACTATTCGAAAATATATAAGAAGATATATAAATAATAAAAAATTTATTAGAATAGATGGAAATAGACACAAAATGGTAATGGATGTATATTTTTTTAAATCCCTAAATTTTGCCTTGGGTTTAAACTTCATCTAGATGGACACTTTAAATAGTTATCCCTAATCTGATGACAGGTGATGTTTCTTGCTGATTAACCAACAATAATTATTCATTCCAACATGAAGACCTTCCATTTTTTGAAAAAATCATGTATATAGTACCCCAAATACACTATCATGGGAAAGAGATAAAACATAAATGGTGACAATAAGATATATAATGTATCCTCCCCTTACTTTACTTACACTAGAAAAACCTTTTATTAAATTTTCAGTGTTTTCTCAAGGATTTATTGCTCAAATTTATAGTCAAATGGAATGTTAGAGTGTAATTTCATTTAAGAAAAATTAAAAAATGATGAATTAATATAACATTAATCCACATCAAAGAAATAATTTATTGACTTATTTATTTATCAGGAAAATTCACTTGGATCTCATCATTATCTAACTCTAATATTTGTTTAATATGATTTGGATCCATGGATGTTATTTATTATGTGTATCTTTTTTATCTTTCTCATCTGACAAGGAAATAGATTTTTTGAATGAATCTTAATGTTAAAAACAATAATAGTTTATAATAATTTTAGTTTTATTAATATAATATGATAATGATTTGATAAAAATATCATCTCCATATGTTTATTCATATTACATCTATTCTTCAATGGAAAAAACCTATTGAAGTTATGTAGATGCAAATAATAGAATGTAGCAAGTCTCCCTTATTTTGTGGATATACATTATAAAATAAAATAAGATCAGTAGGGTATCTTATTATACAATATAAACAACATAAATTTACGGAATGTGATGGGAGAACTTGGTTAGATGTTTTTCCATTACTTCAAAAAAAAATTGTTTATGTCATCCCTCTGGCCATCAACATATTCTTTGAATACTTGTCATCCATTATTTGATTTTCAAAATATCACCAATTTTATAATAATAGATTCATCATCATAATTCATTGAAATTTATGAGTTAATAACTGGTTCTTCCATCGGTGGGTAATTATTACACATAATAAATGTAATAATCATTTTAATACATCATGTAAAATTCATTTTAGAATTTTAAATTTAAATATGAAAAGTGTTAAATATTTTTGATGAGGTTTTAGAACTACCTCCCCTAAAATAATTCCATGTTTGATGCATGAAAATAACAGTGAATGGAATCACAATATTTAATATTTCCTAAATATATTATAGTGAATAACCTTAGGTAGTCTTCATAAGAAGAGTAAACCCAAAACAGTTAGTCACTTCAATTTAGCGAAGATTTAAATTTTTATTTTAAAATTAATATAGTTTAAAAGGATAGAATGAAATAAATTTAGATCAAATATGATGAAGAGAGTGATTGATTTTGGGAAGGATATACTTTTAAGTGCCATCGTTGTCATAAAAATCAGTTCCCATCCCATCATATTTCATGATAAATAAATGACTACTCGTTCGAGTTGTCAGGAACGCTTGGTTGAATGATGAAATGAAAACCACTCCTATGGGAACGAAAGTTCCAAAAAAATTACCAAAAATTCAAGGAATTTCCTGATTGGGAATTTTTTATCCTTAGAAATCTAGAAACAATTCACTTATTTTATAACTATGTCAGGGATCACTATACACTCACCACCTAACAAAATTTCCTCAATTAAGACAAAATTCACTAGGAATTAGGAGTTTATGTTCTTAAAATAAAGATATAATCAATCAATAAAAAAACAATAACATTATCATATTAATATAACTATATCCCACTCCAAGTAGATATAATACAATATAAAATTTATATTTACATTAACAAAAAAGTCTTCGACGTTAGAAAAGTGAGACACCCCTTACCCTATCACTGAAAATCAATACCCATCATGTAGAAGGGTTATAAAACTAAATGGGGAAGATGATGGAATTAGAAATATGTGTATATGAAAATATATAATATAAAAAAAGTTCAAAATTTGAGTTCCTTGGTTCCCTGGATAGAATGAGACATAATGATATATAATTAATTGCGATGGAGGAGTTGTCCTCCTTTTATATGCTAGAACCAATTCTCCAAAATTTGTTTCGATTCAGATAGAATAAAAGAATTATTCACATATTCCATCCTTAATAAAAATTGTTTGTAATTGTTTCCAACATTTATGATCACAATTTATTCTTAATTTGATACAGGATGTAGGAGTTATGAATTTGGTAATGAATATTACATTTATATATGAATGTTCAAAGATTATTACTTCAAAATATTTCATTACAATGCCATATTAATGATATAAAATTCCCCTGAATTATTCTGGATGAATTCCCCAATGAGTCATCAATATCATCTAGGTGGGATCACATCAATTTTATGTGTGTAGACCATTTTTTTCATTCATTATAGAGGTGTTTTCCACACTGTATTCCTGAATAGCATTTCAACATGTATTATTTTATATAGGATCCAAATGGTTGAAACCACTTTTTATCCTAAAGAAAATTCCAAAGAAAATAAATCAGAAAATACAAATATATAATCAATCAAATAGGATTAATAATTTAAATAGAATTCCCAAATTACACAGGGGAATAAAATATGTCAAATTTTTACATTTATCAAAATTGTACATTTTTTTCCAAAACACATCATAAATGAAAGATTGTTTATATAATATGGAATTGGTAAAATATGATGATTTAAATAATTGAAATACATCTAAATATGAGTAAAATATTATCTCTATCAATTTCCCCACACATAGAACTTAAACTCCGTGACATGTTTGAATCAAATTCAAAGAAAATAATATAAAAACACATACTAATGAGATCTACCAAGTCCACTCCAAGAAACAAAATATATCATGCCCAATAAAAAACCATTATTTCAATTTCACCATTTAGATAATTTAATATATTACAACTTAATTTCTCAACTCATGAACACAAAACACAAACCATGCAAGAATTTTATCTAATCTCACAAATGTTATTTTTCAACAAATACTTTCTCATCCATGCCCATAAAAGAGTCACCATAGACTTAATAAATTCGTACATATTCACCCAATGTGAGTAATGGACATGTAATTATCATGAGGAATTTTTATGGTTGTTCTATGGATATTTGTTGGTAGGATTTAGATGTTAAAAATTATATGGCCGAATGAGGAGGGATGACTTTTTATAGGAAAAATTGAGATATTTTAATTTTAACTCAGGTATGGTATCTGTCTCTTACCCTTTGTAGAAAACCATATCCGTCATCATGAATACTCAAGGAACATTCGAACTATTTGGCATTTTACCAGAAAAAATTCCAATCTTCTCAAACATATTTTTCTTTAAAATAACTAGATACAGACAACTTTATTTCCCATTTGGATGTTTAATAAAAGAACAACTTCTTTTATAATGAAAGCTCAAAAGGTAAAAAATTAAAAAAGAATGAGTTATTTATTAGGAAAATTATCTCTACAAAATTTAATTATCCACCCAATGAATCAAAAAATGAGGTATGAATCCATAGTACAACATCACTGGAACTTATGTTCAAATAATCATGCTATTTCAAATCAATAATAGGTTGGATAGGGAAAATCTCTTGTAATGTACCAATAATAATAGGTTTTTATTGAATTCTATAGGCTAAAAAGATAATATAAATAATGAATGAGAGAATAGAATGTATTCTTTTGAAAAGAGGTATTTTAATGGGACAAAATCCCTTAATATTTTAAAACTAAAGGATCTCAAACCCTCATGATTTTATAATAATAAATACAATTATGATTAAAGTCAACATGGTCTTGTTCTCCCAAGAAGTGAGGTAAATGTATATAATATAACAAAAAATGGAATAAAAGAAACAAAATATTGTGACTTAAAAAATACAGGCATTAATATATGGCATGATATTAAATAATTAGAGTAGTTTTCATGAAATTACTAAATATTTTATCTTGAAACAGTGTTAGTTTTCATATTTTTAAGCTGAATTTTGTGGAATTGATTGGATAACTCAATTAAATTGGTTTCAAAAATATAAATGATAATCATTTCATATCAATGTTTTTGAAAACACAATAAATTTTTAAAAACAATCTCACATAAATATGAAAAGACAGAGAACAATTTTTTTTGAAAAATAGAAAAAATAAATAGAAAATGAAAACCCTAAACTACATTGGTTCCCTCCCCCACAATTAAATTATTTCATGACCTCAATGATAAAAAATTTATTTAACATGTATGCATATTAGATAAATGAATTACAATATTCAATCAATTGTAAAAGAGATGTATAAACTGACCTATTGGTGGTGCAAAATTGTGTTAAGCTCCTAACTGTCTCTCTCAAAAAATATTCTAGGAAAAGTAGAACACATAAAAAATTCATTCAATGATATGAAAGTAGTTATAAAATGATAAAAGAAGGATAGATCTTTGTTTAATCCCTCATTTGGGCCATATACTTTGACTGCATATATAGGTGATGTTCTAATCGCTTATTCCAAATCTGATGGTGGGTGATGTTTCTTTCTCCTGAACCAACGAATATTTGCCACTCCAATATAAAAATAATCTATTTTCATGAGTAAATCATGAATATAGAAAGAAAAATCTCCATGGGAATGAGATAAAACATACATGATAGGGTTAGGATATCTAATGGATCCTCCCCTTTCTTCATTTTCCCTTGGAAAACCTATTCATAAATTTTCTCTGGTTTCTCAAGGAACGGTGCATCAAAATGTATAGTCCAAGATAATATAAGAATGTAATTCTATTAGAACAAAATTAATGATTGATGTATCAATATAAAATACATACAATTAATATTATTAATTTGTTGTCTTCTTTTCATCAATAAAATCCAATTGGATCTCTTCATGATATTTCTCTAATAAGTGTTCAACATGTTCAGGGATCTCCAGATGTTCTTCATCATGTGTGAATATTTTTATTCGTTATCAAACAATGAAATAGTTGTGTTATCCAAATAAAAAAATTTAATACAATTAGAGGTGATACTAAATTTTATTCAAAAAAATTACAAGATAATGAGTTTAAAAAGTATCATTTCTCTATGTTTGTTCATATTCAATCTATTCTTTAGTGGAATGTACCTCTTAGATATTATTAGTAATAGTTAGAGGAAGGTAGTCAATATCCTACATTTTTTTGATCTCCTTTTTAAATTAATGGAACAGTAGGGGTGTTCTTGTACATTTAAAAAATCCTAAAATATAGGAATGTAATGGGAGAACATAGTTAGATCATATTCCATCACATCAATTTTTTTTCATGTCCTCCCTTAGAACATCAATGAATTACATAAATACATTCCCACCATTAATTGATTCCCAAAATAATCTCACATGTTTGTCAATAGATTTAACACCATCGTCTACTTAATAGGGTAAGACAATATTTTTTTCCTTTTATGGTGGGTAATTTTTCAACCAATTAATGAATTAATCATTAAAAAACATCAAGTAAAATCCAATTTTTCCAATTTTTTTAAAATTTAATTTTTTTTATATATTTATATTTTTGTTGTGGAACATTATCCCCAGATAAGATTCCATGTTTGATGCATGCCTTTTATGGGGTGTGGAAGAACAATATTTAATATTACCGAAGTATAGTCTTGTGGATAACCCTATATATTCTTTAGAAGAAGAGGGCACACAATACATTCTTCAATAAAATTTAAGAAATAAGTTGTTATTGATTTTGAAATTTATTGACATTAAGAAGAAATAATTAAATAAATTTTGACCACAAGTGATCGAGAGAGTAACTAGTTTAGGGTATGATCACTTTTTTTAATGTCATCAAGGTCATAAAAATCAGTTCTCGTCTCATCCCAATGAATGATAAATGATTGAATACCTGATCTAGTATTCAAACACCCATTGTTAAATTAATAAATGAAAACAACTAATGTATCCATTAATGATAATAAACCATTCAAAAATGTATATTTATATTTCTGATCTGGAATTTTTTCTACATATAAATCTAGAAATAATCAACCTATTTAACACAGATGACAATGATCATTAGAAACACACCATACTACATAATTTGGTCAATAAAGATGAACTCCTTTAATAAGAAGAAGTTTAATTTTATTCAAAAAAAATATATAATCAATGAATGAAAACAAAACCCAAAATTAAATCTCATTAGTACTATTGATACGTACCAAGAATATAGATTATTTACTATAAAAGAGAAATTTACATTAATGAACAAGACTGTGACATTAATAATGGGAAATTACCCCTTCTCTGATTACTATAAATAATAACCCCTCATTGAGATGTGTAACCAAGATGAATATGGAATAATAAGGCATTATAAATATTCAGAAAATGAAATAAAAAATAGAGAAGTTTGAAATGGTTACATCCTTTGTTCCTCAGATGAAATTGGATAGAAGGAGGAAAAATTATTTGGGATGGGGGGTCTCCCCTCATTTTATATGCTATATTTGGTCCCCTAAATGGTTTCTCATTTAATAGCAATTAAATGGACCATTCACACATTTCCATCATCATATAATTTGTACATAATTATTTACTTCATTAAATATCAAAATTTCGGCTAAATTTTCAACCAGATATTATTATTATGAATTATTTATGGAATATTACTTTCTATGGATGATGGTTCTTCATTGATTCCTTCGAGAAAGTTCATTTGAAGGCCATCATGATGTTGTTAAAACATTAGTAATGTTATTGGATGATCACACCTCTAAGTCATCATTCCATTACAGGTGGAATAACCTCAATTTAAGGTGCATATATTATGTTTTTCTTTTATTATAGTGTTGGGGTCCACATTGTATGCATGAAAAACTTTTCATCATGATTTCTTTATTAGGTGATTACGATGGTCAAAAAAGATTTTTGTCACGAAGAAAAATTTGAGGTAAATAATTTAGGAAATTCAAAAAAATTACTCAAATATGATTAATAAATTAAAAGTTATTCCCAAACAACCCTTATGATTAAAATATCTCTAAATCCATGATTTAACAAATTTTAACATTTTATCAAAGAACACACCATTAATAATAAATTATTCTATATAAATCAAATTGATTAAATTTTTAGGGTTTAAGAAATTGAAAAAAATTTAAAAATGAGGAAAATAGTAGATCTTTCAAATCCCCCACACATAGCACTTGAAATCATGGATTATCAAGCATCAAAATCAAAGAAAATATAATTCAAAACACATAGAAATGAGATCAACCAATTTAAAAAGAGGAATAAAAAAGATAATTTGCTTCATAAAAAATAATTATTTTATGTTCTCAATTCAGATCATTTAATATATTTTCAATTCATTTCTGACGTTACGAACAAAAAATACCAACCTCATATAAATTTTCTATCAACTCATAGAAGTAAATTTTTTTAAAAATATTTTCTCACCCAAACCCATGAATTAGTCACCTTAGGTGTGATAAATTCTTACCTATCCACTCGATGAGAGCAAATGAAATGTTTTCATCAGGGGGGATTTAATTATTTTTATATTGATTTTAGTTGGTATGATTTATTTGTTAAAAACTATGATCCTGAATGAGGAGGGCTTAGAAAATTTTGAAGAAAAATTGAATGATTCTTATTTTTACTCATGTACTTTATCACTCTATTCAAATTCATAGAAAATAATCTCTGTCATCATGAAATATCAATGAATGTTTATTAGATTTAGCATTTCCACATGATAAATTTCTATCATTCCAAACATCGTTTTTCTTGAAAGCTCAAAAACCAAACAAAATTATTTCTCATTTGGAAGGTTTCGAAAGGTATATATGAAGCGTACAAGAGGATCATCCAATGACATCTGTAAAATTCAGAATCCATTTTGTTGGGAACCACATCTTTGTTCTATCCTAGTAATGCCAAAAGAAATCTTTTTCTACTTACAAAGCATTAGACCCAACATCATATTTAGGTCACTATCCTACGTGCACACCCCAATACTAATCGTCCCATTTAACTACATGGGTTTTACCCCTATCTCTAATACATGGTACATAGGAGGCCTCCCTGTGGTTCCACCCCAAACACATTGTAAACCAATCCAAACTACACGTGTTCGGATCATTTTCTCATAGATAGAGTAAATAGAATGCCCCTTTAATGTTCATCCCCAATCTCTGGTAAGTTGCGGTGTCCCTTTAAGTGGGACCCACATCCTTGGTCCGCCCATTAGTGAAGTCAGAACAACCATTAGGCTACTAAACAAATGTAATACCTATCAGGTCTTCATGTCGTGGTCCCTTGTTTACATCGTGATTCCATTCCCCACCATGAACTATGTGGACTTTGATTCCCAACCCAGATGATATGTAGGATGTCTCCTTGAGGTTTATGACCATATCATATGTCCCATCCTAGACTCTTCATTGACCCTTTATGTTTTAGGAAAATCATTCCCCAACCTAGAGGTTCTACTTACTATTGGTCCCATCTATGCATCCATCATCGTGTGCAGCCTCCTCAGGTGTCCCATTGCCCCACCGAACTATGTGGACATTGATTTCCGACCACAGGGATACGTAAGAAACCACTACTCGGTTCAATCCTAGCAAATGTTAATCCTTGGTGTCTCCTTTGTAGGGACCCAATAATCCTTAGATCTGTATTTAGTGGACGTTTTGATCCACCCATCCACGAAACCCCTTAGGTTCTCACTCCCAAGTATGCACCCATCTTATCCACTCCTATCAATGTTTTGATTTTTCTAATACATCTCTACTAGAAATTAATCTTGTAGCCAACCATGTTTCAATAATGGGAAGCCGTGGAGAACCTTAGAGACATGCATATGGAATATAATTCCTCGCACATGACGTGGGATTCCTCAGACTTGTGAGCTCTAAATATTCCCTATAATTAGATAAAGAAACCCAGAAAAGTCAGTGTTTCATCATCTAGACATGCCAGAAATGTCCAACGTGACTACTCACCCAATCGAGGGTTGTTTCCCTGACCTGCCCCTTGAAATGTCCTGATAGAAGAAGTGTAATTTACAAGCTTCTAGAAACATATGTACCGAGAAGAGTTTTAGGATAAAAATAACAATCTTTCAGGGAGACCCATATAAGGAAACGAGTTCCATGGATGAATCCACATAATAGGAACATACATAATATCATCCTATTATGATCAAGGTGACAACACATTTTAATAAGAAATGGATCCCGCCTACATTTTGAATGCAGGAATGTAGGGAAACAACCATCACATTCTCGACAGATGGAAGCACACACCGATGAAAGCGTTGGAAAGAGTGATAATTTCATAATTTTATAAATGAAATCAATAAAATAATTATTAATAAAAACCATCCATGCTACCAAACATAAGAGGTAGTGATAAAATAACTACATTATTTTGTGGAGGATCGATTTTTCACATATTCATAATCAGTTCATTTGTTTTTATTACTAGTTGTTATGGAATGAATGAATAATTTTGGTGAAATTAATATAATTAATTTCATTATATAGATGAATCTGAATTCATTATATTAAAAAATATTTAGAATATTTTTATGAGAGAGAGAGTAAAATTAAAGACTAAGAGATGTGTAAAACTCACAACAGTTATTTTAAATTTGTTTGGAATTGCATTTTATAATGATGGGATTAAGAAAAATAAAAAAGGAGAAGGGAATAGTGACACACGTCTATCATTGTGTGTGTAAAAAAAATATTTAATATTTCCTTATTATTGTTTAATGGATAACTATTGGTAGTTCCTAGAAGAGGAGTCTACATAAAATAGCTTTTCAATTAAATTAGGTAATGAAATAGTCTTTGATTTTGAAATTGATTGAGTTTCATAATAAATAATGGAATAAATGTTGAAAAAAAAGTGATGGAGTGGGTGGTGGGTTTAGGGAAGGATAACCTTTTGTAATTTCTTCATGGTTATAAAATTCAGTTCTCATTTATTTTTATTTAATGATAATAGAATGACTCCTCGATCGATGTGTCAGACAATCTTTTTAAACAATATAATGAAAACAATTCGGGTGTTCCTAAAATTTCACAAAACATTCCAAAACAATAATGTAATTTCTCAATCAAGAATTTCTTATACTTATAATACTAGATAAAAAGAACTTATTTCAAACATGTGCCATCGTTCGCTAGACTCGCACCGCCTAACAAAATATGCTCAATCAAGAAAAATTTCACTAGGCATAGAATGATTATTGTTCTCCAACCAAATCAATAATCAATGAATAAAAAAAACCCAAAATAAAATTGAATTAATATAATATTCGAACACTAAAATAGATATCATTAAATATAAAAGATATTTTTCCTTTGAAGAGCAAGACTCTGACATTAAAAAATGGAAACTCACCATTCCCCAATCACTCCAAATCATTACCCATCCATGATATGGGTAATTTTGATGAATGAGGAAGATGTAAGAATTAAAAATAAAATAAAAAATGAAATAAAAGAGATAAATATGAAATGTTATATTCCTTGGTTCCCTGGAATAAATGGATGGTAATATTTTGAATGATTTGGGAAGGAGGGGCTCCCATCCTTTTATAAGACATAATCTCCAAAAGATTCCCTAGTTTGGACACATTAAATTGATGATTGATTCCACTAATTCTTTATAAAAGTTGTTTACAAATGTTTTTTAAATTAACCCTCAAAATTTCAACTTATGTTACCAACATATGTAGGAGTTATTAACTGTTTATTGAAATTTAATTTTTCTAGATGAAGGATTCATGATGCTTCTTTCAAAATATTTCATTAAAAGGAAATATTAATGATCTAAAAACTCCAAGAAATTTATTAAAAGAAAATTCATTTTATTATTTCTTCCATTATTTATAAAATCACCTCTATTTGAGGTATACAGATTGTTTTTTATTCTATTATAATGTTGGGTTCCAAACTGTCCCCCTGAACAACTTTTCAAATATACTATTTTTTTGGGGAATAATATTGCTGAAACAACTTTTGGTCATGAGAAAAATTTATGATGAAAATAAATCAAAAAATAAAATAAAAATTCTCTAAAATTAGATTAATAATGTAAATGTTATTCCCCAAATTAAATGTGATTAAAATATGTCAAAATTTTAGATTTAAATATTTCGTATATTCTTGTACCAAACAAGTCATAAATCCAAAACTAATCCATATAAGCTCAAATTTATATAATTTTGAGGGTTTAAATAATTTAAATGACAATAAAAATGTGGAAAATATTTCTGTTTCAATTCCCCCACACATAGCACTTGGAATCCTAGACATGTATGAATCAAAATCAATGTAAAGATAACACAAAACATATACCAATGATATCCACCAATTCTACATAAGAACTAATAAAATATCATGAATACTAAAAAACCATTATTTAAATTTCTCTAGTTATTTAATTTAATTTATTTACACTTCAATTATCAACCAATGAATACAAAAAACCTTCATTGCATTAATTTTCTCATATATCAAAAAATATATCTTCAAAAAATACTTTCTCAGCCAACCCCATGAAATGGTCACTATATGCTTGATAAATTTCTAATTATCCATATGATGTGAGTCAATTATATGTGTTTATTAGAGATAAATTTCATTTATTTTATATGGATATCAGTCTTTAGGATTTATATTTTAAAATGTATGGGTCTGAATGTTGAGGGCTAGACACATTTTAAAGAAAAATTGAAAGATTATAATTTTCACGCAAGTATGTTCTCCTTTTCTTCTACTTGTAGAAAATAAACTCCATCATTATGAATAATAAATTAATATTCACACCATTTTTCATTTCAACATAAAACATTCAATATTACCCAACGTAGTTTTTCAAAAATTCTCTAGATAGACACATCATTATTTTTTATTTGGAAGATCCATAAAGGCACAACTTATTTTATCTTGAAATATCTAGAAAGGAACAACATTTAAAATGGTTATTTATTTATTATAAAAATCATCACATAAAAATTTAATTTTCCATCAAAAGTATCACTAAATAAGGAATAACACCACAAGACAACATCCCCCACACACAACATCCACTTGATCATCCAATTTTACTTCAAGATCACGTTGGATAAAGAAAATTGGATTGTAATGTGGCTATCCTAATAGGTTGTTCTTGGATTATATAGCCTACAAAGTATTAAAATAATAAGATTGGATAGAATAGAGATGGTTCTTTTGAAAATGGGGATTTGATTCCAAATAAATTCCTCAATCATTTAAAATAAAAGTACCTCAAAACGTCATGTTTTGATAGGAATAAATATAATTCTTGATAAATAAATCATGGAATGGTTTTCTCAAGAAGTGAGTTTAATTTAAATAAATTGAAAACATGGTATATAATTCTCACATGAAATTGATTTAAAAAATAAATACAATGAGATGTGGCATGTGATTCAAAAAGAATAGTACTTTAAATAAAATTCCAAACAGCAGGATCTTGAAACAAAGTCATTTTACACATTTATTTATGCTCAGTTTCATGAAATAGATTTGTTCACTAAATAAAAGGTGTCTCAAAATGGAAATGATAATATATAAAGCTCAATAATCTTGAAAACATAATAATATGTTAAACATAAAAACAAATAAATGTGAAAAACACACAAGAAAACAGTTTTATAGAAACAAATTAAACAGTAAATTAAAATCATTAAATACAATGCATCCCTCCCCAACACATAAATGATGTTGTGTCATAAATGAATTAAAAAAATGTAACATGATAGAATGTTGAATAATTTAATTAATTTATGAAATAATGTGTAAAAAAGTTTTAAACTATAAATATCTTTGGCGCAACACTGTGTTAAGCTTTAAAGAGTCACTCTCAGTAATTATAAATGAAAATATAGAAATAATAACAAATTTATTAAAAGAGGTGAAAATAGAGGAAAAATGATAATGGATTTATGGATCTTTTTTTAATCCCCCTTGTGTGCCCTAGGTTTTGACTTCCCCTAGATGGTCACTTCTAATCGATTATCCCTAATCTGATGGTGGGTGATGTTTCTTGCTGATGTACCAACATAAATTATTTGATCTAACATGAGATGCTTCCTTTTTTTATGAAATCATGTATATAGTACACCAAATATACTCTATTGGTAATTATATAAAACATACATGGTGAAGATAAGATATACAATATGTCCACCTATTTCATTATTTCCACTTGAATAACCTCTTATTCATAGTTCTGTGTTTTCTAAATGAATTCTTCATAAAACTTATAGTCAAAATGAATGTCAGAGTGTAATTTCATTTAAGAAAATTTAAAAATATGGTAAAAATATCACATTCATCAGCCTCAATGTTATCATTTATTGTCTTTTTATTCATCAGTAAAATGCACTTGAATTTTCCAATGATCTCACTCTAATAATTGATCAATATATTTAGGGATCTCTAGATGTTCTTCATTAGTTGCATCTTTTTTATCTTCCTCATCCACCAAGGAAATAGATGTTTTTAATGAATCATAATTTTTAATAAAATTAATATTGATACTCAATTTAGTTTTATTAATATTAGATGAGACTGTGTTCATAAAAATATCATATTCATATGTTTATTCATCATAAATTTGTTCTTCAGTGGAAAGAACCTCTTGGAGATAAGTAGATGTAGATAGAGTAAGGTAGTAAGTCTCCTCTATTTCCCGGATATCCTTTAAAAAATAAAATAATGTTATGGGGGATCATATTATACCATGGACACATTACAAAATAATGAAATCTGATGGGAGAACTCAGCTAGATCTGGAGACATTGATTATAAAATTTGTTTGTTCATTTCATTCCATAGGTCATCAAAAAATTCTTTGAATATATGTCAACCATTATTTGATTTTCAAAATACCTTCACATGACTAATAATAAATGCAACAACATTATACATTGAAATGTATGAGTTGATAATTTTTTTACCATAAGGGTTGGGGTCAAGCCCCTTTATTAAAAAAAGAAAAAAAGGAAACATGAATCCTTTTAAAGGGGAAAGGGAAAACCCATTACATGCCCATGGGGCCAGAGGGATTAGCCCACAAAAAAACTAAAGCAGCCATAAATACTAGAGGGAGATGACCCATTCAATGCCTAAATGCCAGAGATCAAAGCATAAGATGAAAATAACTACATCGAAAACCTTCAATGATCGATCCAGAAAACAAAACAAAACCCTACCAGATGTGCCATTGTGAAGAAATCATGGTAGCCCATCCTCTCCTATGAACCCGCCGCCTTACTCCGCAGAAAACCGAGACAAGAAATGATGCCATCACGCTGCCAAGGAGATCCACCGCCGTAATATTCCCAATGATTCAATTTTCCTTGTGTGAGTTGATAATTGTTTCTTTCATCAGTGGGTAATTGTTCTATGATATAAAATTAATAATCAATTTAAAACATCATGAAATTTTTTTTTTATATTTTTTAATTTAAATATGAAAGGATTTAAATATTTCTAATTAGGTTTTGGAAATGCCTCTAGAAAAATGATTCCATGTTTTATGATTTCCTATCACAAAAAAATGGGAATAAAATATTTAATATTACCTATGTATTTTCTAGTGGATAACCCAATGTTGTCTCCATAAGAAGAGTGCACATGACACAGTTATTCATATCAATTTAGAAAAGATGTAAATGTTGATTTTGTAATTGATTGAGTTTAATAGGAAAGAATAAACAAATTGAACAAGAGTGATAAAGATAGTTATTTGTTTTGTGTTGGATCTCTTTTTTCACTGTCACCATGGTCATAAAAATTCGTTCCCATCTCTTCATATTTAATGATATATTAATGACTACTCGATCGAGTTGTCAGGAACCCTTGGTTGAATGAAGAAATTAAAACCACTTTAATGTGAATAAATGTTAAAAAAAATTCCCAAAAATTTAATGAATAACCTGATTGGGAATTTTTGATCCTTAGAAATCTAGAAACTATTCACTTATTTCACAAATGTTCCAGTGATCACTATTCACTCACCACATAACACAATTTGTTACCTCATGACAAACTACACTAGGCAGAGAGAGTTTAATGATATTCCACCAAATATTTAATCAATTAATAAAAAACCAAAATATAGTCATTATAATATAATTTTAAGCCACATTAAATAGAAATAATTCAATATAAAAAATATTTTTACATTAAAAAACAAGACCTCGACATTACAAAAAAGAAACACCCATTCCCCGATCACTCAAAATCATTTACCCTCCCTGAGAAGGGTAATAAAACTGAACGGGGAAGAAAATGGAATTAAAAATGTATTTAAATGAAACTAAATAAAATAGATAAAACTCAATTTTTCACTTCCTTGGTTCCCTAGAAAGAATGGGATGGAATGAGATTGAATTAATTGGGATGGAGGAGTTATCCACCTTTTATAGGCTAGAAACAATTCTCCAAATTTTGTTGCGATTTGGACACATTAAAATGATTACTCATGTATTCCCTCATTGGTAAAAATTTTCTATAATTGTCTCCTCCATTCATCCTCACAATTTAAACTTAATTTAATGCAGGATGTTTGAGTTATGAATATTTTACTGGTTATTTCATTTTCTGGATTAATGTTACCAGAAGATCTGTTCAAAATATTTCTTTAAAAAGACAAATTGATTATCTAAAAACCCCATTATTTTTTTTTGGATAAATGATCCTATGAGTGATCATTTCTCTTCCAGGTGGGATCACATCAATTTTATGTTGGTAGACTATGTTTTTCTTTCATTACAGAGGTGGTTCCATGCTGTATTCCTGAAAAACTATTCAATGTGTATGATTTTTATGGCATCCATATGGTCTAAAAACCTTTTTTTCCTATAGTAAATTCCAAATAAAATAAATCATAAAATAGAAAAAATCAATCAAATGGGATTAACAATATAATTTGTATGCCCAAAATATACTTGTGATTAAATCTTTTCAAAATTCCATATTTAACAAAATTGTACATTTTTTCTCAAAACAGACCATAAATCCAAAATTGTCCATATAAGATTAAATTGGTAAAATATGATAGTTAAAATAATTTAAATGCATTTAAATATGAGTAAAAAATTTTCTCTATCAATTCCGCCACACATAACACATGAACCCCTAGACAAGTAGGCATCAAATTCAATGAAAAGAAAATTCAAAACATATAACAATGAGATCTACCAATTCCACACCAAGAAAAAAACATAACTTGCCTCATTAAAACCAATTATTTCAACTTATCCATTTAAAATAGATAATATGTTTACACTTCATTTCTCACCCCATGAACACAAAACAACTACCTCGCATGAATTTTATCTCACCCAACAAAAGTTATTTTTCAACAACACTTTCTTCATTCAAGCCCATACAAGAGTCACAATCAGATTGAAAAATTCATACATATACATACAATGTGAGTAATGGACTTGTGTTTATAATGAGAAATTTTCAAGGTTATTCTATGGATTTTGGTTGGTAGGATTTAGATGATAAAAATTATAAGGCTGAATGAGGAGGGATGTATTTTATTATAAAAAATTTGGAGATTCTAATTTGAACTCATGTATGGTATCCGTCTCTTACACATTGTATAAAACTAGATCCATCATCATGAAAAATCAAGGAACATTAACACTATATAGAATTGTACAAAAAAATTAAAAATTCTCAATCATAATTTTTCTTAAAACCTCTAGATAAGAACAAATATATTTCTCTTTTGGATGTTCAATAATGGAACAAATTCTTTTATCATGAATGCACAATAAAGTAATAAATTATAATAGGATGAGTTATTTAGTAGAAAAATTAGCTGTAGAAAATATACATATCCACCAAATGTATCAAAAAATGAGGTATGGAACTACAATACATCTTCACCAACAATTAAGTTCAACAAGATCATGAAATTTCAAATCAATAGAAGGTTGGAGAGTGAAAAATGTCTTTTAATGTTCCAATAAAAATAGGTTGTTCCTAGATTATGTTGGCTACAAGTATTAAATGATTAAGGACTGTCAGAATAGAATGGATTCTTTTGAAAATAGTATTTTTAATGTATAGATATTCCCTAATAATTTAAATCAAAAGGATCACAATCCCTAACAATTTGACAAGAATATATATAAATATGATTAAATTCAACATGATTTGGTTCCCGAAAGAAGAGAGGTTAATGTATATAATATAACAATAATAATATATATGCTTTAGATTAATGTTATTTTAAAATATGTACAGTGATATGTGGCATGAGATTCTATAATTAGTCTACTTTTCATGAAATTCCATAATATTTGATCATGAAACAAAGCAAGTTTTCATATATTTTATGCTCAATTTCATAGAATTGATTGGATAACTCAATGAAATGGTATTAGAATAATAAATTTTAATCATTACATCACAATGTTTTTCAAAACATATTAAATTTTCAAAAAAAACTCACATAAATATGAAAACACAGACAAAGTGTTTTTTTGAAAAATTTAAAAAATAATCAGTAAATGAAAATCTTAAACTATATAGGTTCCCTCACCCACTCTTAAATTATTCAGAGAACATATTGAGTTAAAATGGATTTAATAAATATGAGAATATTAAAAATGAACTATTATAAGAAATCAAGTTTAAATGAGATGTATAAACTGACTTATTGGTGGGGAAAAATTGTGTTATGATCTTATGTGTCTCTATTAAATAATCGACTATAAATATTAGAACACATAAGAAATTTATTTAAAAATTTTAATGTATTGATAGAATGAGAATGGAAGGATAGAGGTTGGTTTAATCCTCAAGGGGACCTAGATTTCTACTGCATATAGATGTGATGTTCTAATGGATTATCCCAAATCTCATGGTGGGTGATGTTTTTTCTCCTATTCAAACAAAAATTCATCACTCCAAAATGAATATAATTTATTTTCATGAGTAAATCATGTATATAGAACAAAAAAACATCCTCATGGGAATGAGATAAAACATACATGGTGTGGGTAAGATATCCAATGGCTCCTCCTCCATCTTCATTTCCCTTTGCAATACCTCTTCATCATTTTTCAGTGGTTTCTCGTGGAATGATTCATAAAAATGTATAGTAAAATTTAATATCATAATGTAATTCCATTTGAACAAACTTAATGATTGAAGTATCAATATAATATCCATACCATTCAATGTAATAATTTATTATCTTATTTTCATCAAGAAAAATCACTAGGATCTCCTCATAATATTTCACTAATAAGTGTTTAACATGTTCAAGGATCTCCAGATGTTCTTCATCAGGTGTGTATTTGTTTCTTCATCATAGACCAAGGAAATGGCTCTGTTAACCAAATAACAAAAAATAAAACAATTATAGGTGATACTAAATTTAATTTCAAAAAAATATTAGATAATTAGTTCAAAAAAATATCATATACCTATGTCTATTCATATTCAATAACTTTATCACTAGAAATTCCATCTTACAGTTTAGAAGTAGCAGTTAGAGGAAGGTCGTAAGTCTCCTCTATTATCAACATCCCCTTTTAACACTCATTAATGACTATAGGTGTATGATCTTGTACATTTGAAACTTCATAAAATATAAGAATGTTAAGGGAGATCTCATTTAGCTCATATTCCATCACATCTATTTCATTTCATTTCCTACTTCAATCCATCAATGAATTCCTTGAATACATTCTCCTTGTTAATTTATTCCCAAAATTACCATACTTTTCTGTCCATATATTCAACACCATCATCTATTGAAAAATGACAGACAATAATTTTTTTCTTTCATCAGTGGGTAATTGTTCAACATATTAATGAATTTTTAATTTAAAATCATCATGTAAAATCCTATTTCTAAGACTTTTTAAAAATTTGAAAATTGTTAAATATTTATATTAGGATGCGGAACTTCCTCAATAGAAAGGATTCCATGGTTGATGCATGCCTTTTACAGGGTTTTGTAGAACAATATATAATATTACCCATGTAAAATCTAGTGGATAAATCAATATAGTATTTAGAAGAGGAGTGCACACAATAGAGTTTTCAATAAAATTTAGGAAATAAAATGATTTCAAATTTAAAATTTATTGGCTTTAAGATGAAATAATTCAATAAATTTTGAACACAAGTTTTCGAGAGAGTAACTGGTTTAGGGTAGGATCAAATTTTTTAAGGTCATTATGGTCATAAAAATCAATTATCATCTCTTCCTAGTGAATTATAAATTATTAACTCCTCGATCAAGTTGTTTGACACACATCATTAATAGAATAAATGAAAACCACTCATGTGTCCATTAATGAAAATAAAACATTCACAAACATATATTTAAATTCTGATCGAGAATTTTTTCTACATATAAATATAGGAATAATTCGATTCTTTCACACACATCTAGTGTTCGTTATAAACTCACCATCTTCCATAATTTGGTCGATCAAGATAAAATTCACAATGTGGAGGAATTTTAATGTTCTTCCACAAAAGATATATTAAATTAATTAAAAAACCCAAAATATATTCCCATTAATATAATTGATATGTACCGAAAATATATGTCATTAAAAAGAAAAGTTAATTTTTCATTAATGAACAAGACTCTGACAATAAAAAAGGCAAAATCCCCATTCTCTGATCTCTCAAAATCATAACCCCTCCATGGGAAGGGTAATCATGATGAATAGGGAATACCAAGGCAATATAAATATGTAGAAAATGAAATAAATAAAATAGATAAATTTGAATATTTTCATCCTTGGTTCCATAGATGGAATGAGACAAAATTGTTTGGGAAGGATGATCTTTCCTCTTATACGCCATAATCAGTCCTCCGAAGGTTTTCTCATTAAGAAGGCACTAAATAAACCAATCACACTTTTCCTTAATCAGTTAATTTGTTCATGATTATCCCTTTCATTCACTATCAAAATTCCAGATTAATTTTCCACCATATATTGGAATTATGAATTTTTTATTGATTGTTACTTTCTATGGATGGAGGTTCCTTAATGCTTCCATAAAAATATTTCATTTGGAGGTCATCATGATGCTCTAAAAACTATAGGAACATTATTGGATGAACACACCTATAAATACTCATTCAATCAATGGTGGAATAACCTCAATTTAAGGTGTGTGGATTATGTTATTATACACTTATATTGTTGGGGTCCACACTATCCTCTTGAACAGCTTTTCTACATGATTGATTTTTTAGGTGATTTAGATGAATGAAATAGATTTTGGTCATGAAGAAATAGTTGATGAAAAAAAATCAGGGAATCCAAAAAAAATCACTAAAATTAAATTACTAATTTAAATATTATTCTCATATTACCATTGTGATTAAAATACCTCTAAATTAATTATTTAATAAATTTTATCATTTTTCCATAAACTACACCATAAATAAAAACATCTCGTATAAGATCAAATGGATAAAATTTATTGTGTTTAAAAATTTAATATGTGTATAAAAATGATGAATATATAAGATCTATCAAATCCCACACACTTTGCACTAGGAATCCCAGACATGTAAGCATAAAAAATGATGAAAATATAATTCGAGACACATACCATTGAGATCCCCCAGTTTCAAACTAATAATCAAATAGATACCATGCTTCATAAAAAACATATATTTTATGTTCTTAGTTCATATTATTTAATATATTTCCACTTTATTTCTCACCTAATGAACAAAAACCAACTACATCACATGAATTTTCTCTCATCTCACAAAAGATAATTAAAAAAATATTTTTTTCTCATCCAAACCCATGCATGAGTCACCTTAGGTGTAAATAATTCTTACCTATTAACCTGATGTAAGTAAAATAAATGTTTTTATCAGGGGTACTTTTCATGGTTCTTATGTTTCTTTCAGTTGGTGGGATTTAGATGTTAAAAATTATGATCTCGAATGAGGATTTCTTGGCACTTTTTGAAGAAAAATTAACAAATTCTAATTTTTACTCAAGTACAGTCTAATTATATTATTACTTATAGAAAATAATATCTATTAACAAGAAATATCAACGAGAGACTATGTGATTTATCATTTCACCTTACAAAATTTCAATCATTACAAATATTTTTTTTCTTGAAAGTTCAAAAATATAATATCTTTCATTCTATTTTATAAGATTTTGAAAGACATAACATCATTTATCAGGAATGCTCTAGAAAATGATGACTTTAAATATATTGGATTATTTAGTAGAAACAACATATCATAAAAATTTAACTTCCCACCCACTGTATCACTAAAAAATGAATAACACCATAAGACAACTTCCCCAAAATTTAAGTTCAACCAGATCATGAAATCTCACTTCAAGAGATGGTTGAATGGTGAAAATTGACTTGTGATGTGGAAGACCGAACAATTTGTTAATGGATTATATGGGATACAATGATTAAATGACTAAGTGTGTCTAGAATGGCATTTATTATTTTTAAATGGGGTTTTGAAACCAAATAAATTTCTCAATCATTTAAAAGAAATGTAGCTCAAACCCTCATGTTTTGACCAGAATAAATCAAATTATGGATAAATGTTTTTTCATATAGTTCTCTCAATAAGTGATATGAATGTAAAGAATATGAAATAAATGGTAGTTAATCCTCACATGAAAGTGATTTCATAAATTTATACAGTGATATGTGGTATGTGATTCAAAAATCATAGTTATTTTCTTGAAATTCCCAAATTCATTATCTCAAATAAATGTCAATTTCCACATTAATTTTAGATGTTTTTCCTAGAATAAATTTGTTAACTAATTGCAATGGGTTTCAATAATAGAAACAAAATTCATTTTATCCCAATGGTTTGGAAAGGAAAATAATTTTTTAAATAAAACACACAAAAATATTAAAAATGCAGTACAAAACATGTTTTTTAGAAAAATAGAAAATATAAAAAACAAAAAAAACCTAAATAAAAAATGTTCCCTCACACGCACATCAATTATATTGTTTCCTCAATTCATTAAAATTGATTAATAGTATAATATGATTGAAAAAGTTAATCATTGTAAGAATGAAAGTGTAAAGGGGAGGTACAACCTGACTTATTGGCGATGAAACATTATTTTAGACTCATATGTTTTATTACTAAGAAATAAAATAAGTAAAAGTAGATACCATTTGAAATTTAATAAATGATATGATAGTAGATATATAATGAAAATGGAATGATAGATCTTTTTTAATGCCCTAAGTGGTCCCTTTGTTTTGATTACCTTCTGATGGATTGTTCTAATTGGTTATCCCCAATTTAAAGGTTTGTGTTTTTTCCATCTCATTGACCAACAAAAATTATAAATTCAAACATTATATTCTATGTTTTTGTTAAGGACAATGTGTATATGATACACAAAATCCACACACATGGGAATGAGATCAAGCACACATGTTATGGGGTAGGGTATAAAATGGATCATCTTATTTCTTCATTTCCACATGCACAACCATGGCTTCATTTTTCAGTTATTACTCATGGAATACTAAATAAAGTATATAGTCAAAGGAATGTCATAGAATAATTCCATTTTAAAATAAATTAAACATTCACATATAATTATCAAATTCATCCCCTTCAAAGAAATAAATATTTTGCCTTGTTTTCATCATGATAATCAACTTGGATATCCTAATGATCTCCCACTAATAGTTGTTCAACGTGTTTAGGTTTCTCCCGATGTTGTACATAATCATTTTTTCTTCCTAAAAAACCAATGAAATAAATTCTTTAGAAGAATATGGAATTATTATTAACAATTAAAGCGAAACAAAATTAATTTTCAACAAAATTAGAAGATAACGAGTTCATAAAAATATAATCTCAATGAGTTTTTTCATCTTCAATATATTATTTAAAGGAATACACCTCTTGGAGTTTATTAATAGTAGGTAGAGTAAGTTAGTGAGTCTCCTTCATTTCCTGTATCCCCTATAAAAAATCTAGGATGAGTAAGGGGATATTCTTATACCATGGAAACTTCCTAAAGTTCTAGAATGTGGTGGGAGAACCCAGTTATCTCCAAGGACGTTACATAAATAGTTTGTTTGTTCATGTCTTGCTTTAGGCCCTCAACGAATTATTTGAATACATGACCCATAATAATTTATTTCCAAAATTATCTCACATGTCTATAAATAGATGAAACATCATTATCTTTTAAAAATGGTGATTCAATATTTGGTTCTATCATTGGTGAGTAATTTTTCATTGAATTAAATAAATAATAAATCAAAAACACCATATAAAATGATTTTTTTTCATTTTTTTAAATTTTAAAAGAGTTACATATTTATAATTAGATTGTGGCTATGCCTCCTTGACATCTACACAATTTTTTACACATTCCTATAATGGGGCATGGAAAAAATATTTAATCATACCTATGTATAGTCAATTTGATAATCATGGACAGTATCCAGAAGGAGAGTGCACACAAAACAATTTTTCACATAATGTTAGGTAAGAAGTAGATGTTGATTCAAAAATAATTTAACTTAAAAAGAAACAATAAAATTAATTTTTAAAACATGTGACATAGAGAGAGATGGGTTTTGGATACGATCACCTTTTTCAAGGTCACCATGGTCATAAAAATTAGTACACAGCTCTTCCTACTGAAGGATAAATAAATGACTCATCGACCGAGTTGTCACACACCCTTGGATAGAGAAAACACTCATAAAAATAGTGTGTGCATGGATGTTCATTTGAAATTCCAAAACATTTATGTAATTTAATTATTGTGAATTTTCTATCCTTATAAATCTTTACAGAATTCACCTAATTCACACACATTCCAGTGATCTATAGTCACCCACCAACAAACATAATTTTATCTATTGAGAATATTTACACTGAGCATAGGGAGTTTAATGTTCTTCCACAAAATCTATAATCAAAGAATGAAAACCCCCAATATAAAATCACTTTAATAGATTTATAAAACCATGAAAATATAGATAATTAAATAGAAAGGATGTTTGACATTAAACAACAAGACTCTAACATTACAAAAGGAAAACTCCCCCTACCCCAATCACTCACAATATCTACCCCTCCATGAGATGAGAAATAATGATGTGTGTGGATGAAGAAGGAATTAAAAATATACATAGAATACAGAATAAAGAAATTACAGAAAGATGAAAAGTTATATTTCTTCATGACCAAAAAGGAATTTGATGGAAGGGTATGGAATGAATTCGGAAGGAGGATCTCTTCTCCTATTGTAGGCTAGAATATGTCCTCCAAATGTTATCATGTTTTGGAAACATTAAATGTAAGATTAAAACATTGTTTCATTCATAAATAGTGTTCATAATTTTCTCCACCATTCACACTAAATATTTCATCTTAATTTACAACAAGATGCAAGAGGTATAAATTTGTTATTGAGTGATACATTTTATCAAGGATGGTTTTATGAGGCCTAATTCATAATATTTCATACCTGGGCCATCATGACGATCTCAAAAATAAATGAAATTTATTAGAAGAAATATCTTATGATTACTCAATCAATTCTTGGAGGAATCAAGTCATTTTTTGGTATGTAGAGCATGTTTTCATTATATTTAAGAGGAATGGTCCATGTTATGCTCTCAAAAAAATTTCAACAATACTAATTTTTTGGGGCTAAATGTGGTCAAAACCCATTTTTGTCCTAAAGAAACAATTGAAGAATATGAATCAATGAATCATAAAAAGTAAACTCCCAAATTTGATTAATAGTATAAATGTAATGCCCAAAATAACATTGTGATTAAAACCTTTTAAAATTTAATAATAATGATTTTTAAACATTATTTCACAAAACACACCATAAATCCAAAATTGATCTACATAAGCTCAAATTTCCAAAATTTGGAGGGTTTAAATAATTTTAATGCATATAAAAATGATGAAAATTATTTCCTTATCTCTTAGGTTAGTGGGTTATTTTTCTATGATGACGAAATGAAATTTTATATATATTAAACTAAATAAAAGTTTGTACATCGAATAGATTGGAGGGAATCCTATTATAAGTGAAGGAAATTTATCTTTTCTTGGAAAAGAATGTCATGTAAGTGTAATGATTGGAATGGCATGAAATTTGGGTGAGGTATATTATGGAATAATGGTAAACATTTAGGCAACACTATATAAAAGATCAAATAAATTCTAAAAGCTATAAAGGTAATGTAATCTTAAAAATCCTTATGCCAAATCATATTACACTCTTAGACACTAATTATCCTTATTTATATATTAATTAAGGCAGTTAATTTATTATTAAAATATAATTAGAAAGTTATTACAAATTTTCTTCTTGATTATTATATCTTTGTACCATTTTTTACCTAACTAATTAAATTAATTTTCGAATATATCTTTTTCAATTATACAGATGCAACAAATAATAATAATTTTTTATATAAAATAGTTTCTTTAAACTGCAAACATACATAAAACAAAATTTGGTCACGGTTAATCATTTAAAAGTTTATAATGGAGTTATTAAAAAAACTCAAGGTAACGTGACATTAAAATATAACAATAATATCATTCTACCAAATTATTTATTTATAAATTAAATGATATAAAACGTCATCTTTATTAATGTATCCTTTTAATTTAGTATTAAAAATATTATATACGGTTTTTCTATGTTAATATAATATTTTAAAATTTATAATATTATTATTAATTTAATATTTGATGATTAAGATTATTTTATAACATATTTATCATTCATATATATTGATATATGGTTAAAAATTATAATTTTTATAGAATCCCGTATTTTCAACTAAAAATGATATTTTTAGAAAATTCTGAAAAAAATCATAGTAAGTAAATTTGGGTATTAAAAATTTAAAAATAAAGTTAAAAAAAGATAATTATATTTATAGAAATAATAAATTTAAATTCTAGCATGAAGTACTATTTATAAAGATTGACATATTTTATTTAAAAAATAAAGTCATCCCTATACATTTAATATTCATAATATTATTTAAATCCTACTTTGTAATTTAAATAATTTTAATAACATAAATAGATATGATAGAGGATATAATATTTATTTTTATGTAATATTTACATAATATACTATTGTATCATAGCCTTCATTTTAGTTAGTGTGAATACATATATCCAACTTAATATTAATTAATAGTTATATTTATATTGACATTTCAATACATTAAAAAAATTACTTTACATCATATGAATGAACTATATCATTCTCTATATCATTATTCATATAATAATATGAAAATTTCATCACATTATATTTATACAGAGATTTCAGAATAAGTATTTTTTTTCACTTATCTAGTTTAGTTATCAGTCCGTCATGAGGCATGTCCATATTTCTTTATGTAGTAGGTTCAAATTTATTCTTTATCTAAATTTTAATTAAATAATGTGGTCAATTTCTCATAATAACATCAAAGATTGTTTTAATATTTTTTTAATTCAACTCTACAATGTAGTTGGTTCATTTTACATGACTTATCACTATTTGACGTCTGTTCTAGTTCTTTATGTGGATAGTTAAAATAGCCTTCATGTGGTAGGTTCCCGAGCTTCATGCTATCACATGAATCACACTTAAAAAACTAACCATTATAAATTTCACCAATATATATTTTTAATTCCCATAAATAACATGAATGTATCCCCTTGATAAACATTATCATAGTGATGTTTAATTTTTTTAATTCTAAATTTCATTATCTATTTAAATGAGATTCATTAAAATAATTCCCAATAAATATATCATATGAAATACTAATAAGCTTCTCAAAAAATAATATTCCATGATATTTGAGAATCATGAAACAAATACATCGTTTCTCAATTTCCATCACTATATTATTCATTACAACACATTGACATGTATTAACAAAAAATACAACTCAAAAAATTTGATCTCAACAATATACACATTTGTATTTATTGGAAATTCATTTTGAATGATTTATATATATGTGTTGTCTTTATTCATGATCCCCCATTACCAAAAAAATATTTCATTTCACATTAAATTCCCCTAATTGATGAAAAATAAGATGAACATATAATGTTAGAATAAATTCATACCCACATGATGGTCCATCAACCATTCACCTCTATGTCAATGTGTGCCACGATAGGTGTAGGAAAAAAGTTGTGTTTTATTTGGGAAAAACGTTTTTAAATTTTAAAAAAATCATGATATTAAATTATGTGATAAATATTTATCATTCTTAAAATATATCAGAATATTTTAAAAGGCTAATAAAAATTGTGATATAAATAATTTTTAGAAAAAATAAAACTAATTTTTTTAGAAGGTGGTGCCTCAGTCAAAGACCGAGGCACAATTTGTTTTATAAAAATAAGGGAAGCTACAAAATTTTGAAAGATTGAATCTTATTACAATCCTTATCATAAAGAGGGAAAAAATATCCAAGAAAATCATCAAGACATGTAATATCTTGGTTGACTCCCTGCTTGGAAAGACTGTCAGCAACCTTGTTCGCTTCTCAGTAAGCATGTGTGGCAATGTAGCTGAGGTATGAGAGCGAAGCAAGGCATTGCATCCAAAGAGGAGTGAGCAGCCAGGCAAGATGCATCACCACCTTCCAAATATCTTGTACCATAGTTATTGAGTCACTTTCGAATCACAGCTTGTTCCAACCCCTTTGTTTAGAAATGTCCACCGCATGAATCACACCCAACATTTTTTCTTCCAGAGCCGACGTCGTACCACAACCACCAAAGAAGAAGCCCCGACACCTGCCAAGATGGTCTCTAAAAATGGCACCACAACCTGCTGGACCCAGGTTTCCTCGCGAGGCACCGTCGAAATTCACATTTATCCATCCTAGAAGAGAGGCTTGCCAGAATACTTCAAAAGTGCGCTGAGGATATCTTCATGATCCCGCAATCCATAGAGAGCGAAGGATCATAAAGACACCATTTGAATTTTCACAATGATCCTTCTGAAGAAAGGCATCATCCTTGATGGCCATGATAATATGCGTTTTACCTGCAGTGAGACTGAATTAAGAATTGTTATGATGTAAATTATTTCTGTTATACTAGATCACATGCAGGAGTTATGCCACTGTAGTTAGAAAAAGATTCTTGATTTTCATAGAGCAAGCCCCATTAACACATCATTGTAATTGGGAGATGATGTAGTCAATAAGTGACCATCTGTAACCAAAAATGTCAAATGTGTAATTCCAAAGTGCTGTAGTTGTACCACGAGACAAAAAAAATAATTAGCATCCTTTATGTGTTGATTACACATAATAAATCTAGAGAAAAGAGTAATCCCAAAGGATAGTAGGCACATATTAGTGGGAACCCTATTATGGGCAACACGCTAGATAAGAGTAAATCTTGAGGGTTTTATCAAAGGTTTGTTAAATGTTTTCAACCAGGCCAAGCTAGAATCAGAATTGCTAAAATTGTTTTTGAAAAAACTTTTGGAATCCAGAACACCATTAAAAAGCAGGTTCCCAAATGAGGAAATCATCAGTGTTAGAGAAAAGATAATTGTCAATGATATGACCAATGTCACCAGGAAGAGCGATGACTTGGGAGTTAAGAACGTCCCTAATGGAGGAATTTGTATTGAGAGGAGGAGTGGGGGACGTGAGAATTGAGATTAAGGGGTCACCAGTCCAATTATCCAACCATAAATTCATAGTGGAATTATCACTAACCATCCATATAGAGTTGTTCATGATATTAAAGAAAGAGCATTTAATGGATGGCCAGATGGATGAAGTGATTAACTCAGATTACTCTTTTTAAGATTGGTGATGAATCTAGACTTGATAAAGGACATGGAATCAGAATTGCTGTGAATAAGATTCCAATTCGTTTTAACTTGAAGAGATTCATTGAAAAGATTAAGGTTTTTGATGCCGAGACTGCCCTTATCCAGAGGTTTACATCAATTGGCCCAAGGTATGGTCACAAGTGTTCTTTCAATTGTACTACCAGTCCAAATAAATTTTTTATGTAAATGTTGATTTTCTTAAGAAGACATGCCAGCGATGTGTAGACCATCATCGAGTAAAACAATTTGGAGACAATGGTATATTTGAGAAGAAAAATTCTTCTATCCAAGGAAAGAGATTTACCCTTCCAGGAAGATAATTGATTGGTAATTTGATCAATGATACGATTAAAGTAGCTAGATTTTGGTCTTCCCAAAAAGAGAGGAACCCCAAGATAAGTAAAGGGGAAGGTTCCTTCTTTATTGCCTAAATAATTAATAATAAATCTTTTCTATTGGGGGAAGAACATTTTCCAAAGGAAAAAAAGATTTTCTCCAACTTATCGCTTGGCTTGAGGCATCTTCATAATGAGACATGGCACTTTTGAGGTTTTGGATGTTCCTTTTACCACCCTTACAAAACAAAATAATGTCATAAACATATAAAAGGTGGGTAGGGACATTTACATTTCAAGAAGCCTGGATGGGGTTAATCTTTTTTTGATTCATAAGGCTCATGATAAGTATACTTAAGTAATGATCGGAAATAGCGAAATGGATCGAAGAGAGAGGGTAACCTTGCCGAACCCCCTTGGTGCATTTAAAGAATCATTTAGGAGTCCCATTAACCAACACAGATATAGAGGCCGAATTGAATAAGGAGAGAATCATAGTGGTAAAAGAGTCATTAAAACCAAAGCTTTTCGGAACCCATAAAATAAAACACCAATCCATGGTGTCAAACGCCTTCCTAATGTCCAGTTTGATGGCAACACTGCCTCCTCTGGTGACTTTATTCAGCATATTAGTACATTCTGAGGCAAGTCATATACAATCTTGAATAGATCTACCTTTGAAGAAGCCAAATTGATGCCAAGAAACACTTTTGTTACAGATGGGGGCCAATCTATTGGCAAAGAGTTTAGTAATAATTTTAATGATGGTGTTGATGAGGGCAATAGGCCGGATAAGATGAATTTCCATATCATTTTCCACTTTAGGAATCAAAGTATGAAATTGAGAATTTTTCCCATGTGGAAGGAAACCAGAGGAGAAAAAGTATTTGACCAGTTTACAGACGTCCACATGAATGATTTCCCAGTATTTTTGGAAAAACCCATTGTTGAAACCATCAGGTCCCGAAGAACTATCAGGGTTGAGGCTGAAGATAGTGTCCTTGATTTTGTGATACAGGGGAATGCATATAAGATGGTCATTTTCCTTAATAGTGACCATATTAGGAATGATATCAGTGAGAAGGTCTTTGCAAACCTCTGGACCATTGAACATGTAATGGAAGTAATTGAAAACATGATTAGAAATGACATCCTCAGTGTCAAGAAGTGTGTAATTAACTCTAAGAATGGCAAGGGGCCTATAGGCTTTCCTGACCAATAGGAGAGAATTGTAGAACATAGTATTTCTGTCACCATATAAAAGCCATTTGGTTTTGAAGATTTTATTTCTAAAGTTTTATTTGATCTTTAGTAGGGATTTGAGCTTGAAAGACGTAGTAATTTAAGATTGAGGATCAAGAGAAAAATCAGAGCTGGTGTTGGAGCATTGAATGCGAATAAGGTCATTCTCTAAGGTGGATATGTCCTTGTCAATCTATTTTGTTTTAGAGCTGCAACAGCCCTTATGGAATTGCTTCAGGAGATTTAATTTTTTAATGTAAGGAAAAGCATCATATTGATGTTGCATGCCGACCCAAAAATCTTTTATCTTATTGGAGTATTCTGGGTTTGCTTCCAAGGAATTGTTAAATTTAAAAGGGGTAATATATTTGGAACCCTTGGAGAAAAAAATGACAAGAATGGGATGATGGTCAGAGTCGCTCGTAGGTAAAGTAATACTAGAGATGGAACCCCATTTATTGAGGGAAGTAGAATTGGTGAAGTCCCTGCCAAGTTTTCTAGCCACAACCCTATTAAGGTACTTTCTATACCAAGTATACTTTGACCTTGTGAGGTTAATTTCTATAAGATCACAATCCTCAATAGAAGCTTTGAATTCCCGAGAGGAGATAGAAGAGTGTGATGGTCCTATCTTTTCACATGGATGCAGAATGGCATTAAAGTCTCCAACCACAAACCGGGGTTCTTGAATAAATCTAGAGAGGAGAAGAAGGTCATTCCAAAGGGTTATTCAGTCTTGATACCTATTCTTAGCATATATCAATATGCAGAAAGTATGTACACCAGTTGAGGAAAAATCACAAGTAAACATTTGATCATAAAATTTAACAACATTAATATATTGCAAAGATGAATGGTAAAAAATCCAAAGGGTTTCAATTGCAGTTCCATCATTGCAATCACCAAGAAAAGTGTATCCAAATGATCCTAAATCGAATTAGTTTGGAGAAAAATTAATTTTAGGCTCAGTAATAGCAAATAACATAGGTTTGTGAGTCAAATGAAATCTCTTAAGCACTATAAATGTGACGAAGTTTGCTATACCCTGACAATTCCTAAATAAACAATTCATTAAAACCCTACGTTTGGAGTCATGACTCCCTTTTTTGCACCACCCAAGCCCTTTTTTCTTTATTTCCTTCTGGGTCCATGAGAGGAAGCTGGGCTGGATTTATTCGCCTATTTATTCTTGGAAGGGCGAGCAGAGACATTAGAAGTACTTTTATTATCAGCATCCTAATTTTAGTTCAGAGGGATTGCAGGCCCACTTGGGGTAATTGACCATTGTTTTTGAGTCAAATCAGGTTTATAAACATCAGAGGTGCTTGAAGAGACCTTCATAGTGACCAAAGAGTCCACTGCCACTGTGTGGTCATTTGCTTCTATCACATAGGATTTAGAAATGATAGTAGATTGATCAGTTTGGGAAAGAAGTCCATTAGATTGGTCACCATCAATAGTAGTTTATTTTGAACTCACTACAATTGTGTGGTCCTTATTCAATCAACAAGAATGAATTGGAGATATACCTACAGTAGTGTTCATGTTTTGAGTACCTGTGTCACTATGCGCATCCAGATTAGACACTTCCCGCAGGCCACCACCTGAGGGTGTCTGACCTGAGGCAGGGCCTTTAGGGGCTTCCTTATAAGCCTCTGTCTGCAGATTAACACTCGAAGAAACATGATTGTATGAGGTAGGGTGTTTAGGTATTTGCTGCAACTGCTCGAGAAGACCTTGCACCATCTGCTCGATCTCCTCCATAATATTGACATCGACATTATCAGACTACTCCTCCTCTTCCATGTCCGACCATTTAGCACCAGAGGATTCAATGAGATGTGGTGATTTTGTTACCCATATGTCAACTTTTTTCACAGGGTGGTCATTCTTTCTAGAAGCAGTCTCAAGATCCTTCTTCTTCTTACAGACCTGCGTCCATTCATCGTTCATTGTTATGTCCTCCTAAATCTGCACTTGATTCTTCATCACACGATAATTCATCAGGGAATTCCCTATAGTTTTACACAATTCACAGAATGGAGGGCGTCGTTCATACAAAAAGAGAACATCCGTTTTGTAGTCATTTGTGCTAAAATTCATGGCATCAGGAAGCTTATACTCCATGTTGACCTCCACCATCACCCTCGTGTACATCCCTAGATCTGCATTTTGAGTTTGAGGGTCGATTTTCATCGGGGTTGCAATATAGGAGGCAATATCACTCAAAATTTTAGGATTCTAGGAGAAAAAATTCATCCCATGAAACCTTACCCAGATTTCCGCCATTGTATTTCTATGGGTGATCAGATTGAATGCGAAATCCCAATTAGAAATTCAGAGGAGTCCTGGCTTCAGCTGAACATTACCGAGCTTCCAGGCGTGATCGTATGATTCCTGCGAGCCTAAAAGAATATGAAAGTAGCCGCATCCGATAGGGACGATCTTCCAATCACATAATCCCCAAATTTGCACGATTCTCTGTTTAAGATCTATGGCCGACCATGGTTTGTCACCTTTTAGATAGGAAATATGACCCATTACCGATAACTTACAAAGATCTGTTCGTTGCTACAGCTCCTCAGGATCTGCTTCCACCACGAATCAGCCATCGTCCAATTTCGTGGAAAAGATGGTTTCTTCGAGGTGTTCATGCACAAATCTGAGCCTTTATGTGCTTTGAGGAAGGAGATCGGTTTGGTTTTTTCAATCGGTAGAGGATCTTCCTTCTTCGCCAATTTCCCATTTTTCGAGCAGGAGAGCTCCCATTCCCAGTCTGTAACGAAGCCTACCATGTTAATCGAGATCTAGAAATTTTCATCACACCGAAGAGATTTGAGGAATGAGAGACCTAATGGTCACGAAATCACCACTGAGATCTCCCTCCAAATCAAACTAAAATATCCACACTCAAGTCAAAAAATAACTCAAAAAAATTCAAGAATAAGGTAGGATTTGTGTTCATTAAAACTTAACTAAATCGTATTTATGGAACCTGTTTTATTTAAATTGATTTGGAATATATCCCCCCTTTATGTAATTATTTAATTTTTAGTTACCAATGATAATAGTTTTTGAAATATATATAACTTTTAACTAACACTACATTATGAATATTGTAAAATAATTTTTTTTAATTTGAAATATAGATTCGAGCATCTTCTTCTTCATTCATCCACTCATCAACCACTCAAGATAATACTCTGATCATACAGTATTTCTCCTATAACATATAAATTCTTCAATATAATGATTTTTTTGAAAATGAATAATGAAATATACATTCTATAAGGAATCATCTATTTTCCTTTTGTACTAGTATTTTCGTCAATTAATACACATTTTATTCCCTATAAAAATATGTTGGTTATATTATAAGTAAATCTTTGTGTATGTTTGAATGTTATTTGGAGTTTCCATGTGGTTGTTTATTATTAAAATAATCTCTTATGGTATTTTATCTTGGTATGGTCCTCCTAGAAATTTTTTTTACTTTTTGATTCAATTTATATTCCATATAACTTTTTGTCCCATGATCTCTCACTTTTCTTCTATGACAAATTCTTCGAAGTAGTGTGGTTTGAAAATTTCGTAATCTTTATTCCCAAGTCTCTCCCTTTATTTTTATCAATGAGTGTGGTGTTATTTTTTTTTCATTGATACATATTGATATGGGCATATCCCAATCATATGACCCCAACTATTTCAAACGTCTTAGATATTGTACTGAAATAATATATATATATATATATATTTCATAATATAAGGTTTTTTCTTCATTGTTACATGAATCCTCCTCCTTGAAATGTGATGTATCAAAACAACTACATTATAATGATTGTACAAATAGACCAATGCATTGCGCTATATACTATTACCACACAAATTGTGAGGTAAATATATTGAAATTTTCAATTTATTTTTGTGATACAAATTTTTTGGAACACGACTCTTTGGCCATACATTATGACTAGTTGGGATTTTTTTGTGATCCATCATTCATAATCCATCTTTTATCCACCATGCGAAATGTGGTAAGCTTCCCCTTATTGTTTGATTACCAAATATTTAATTAAATTTTTTTCAAACCTCTATTTACCACTAAAATATACTTAAGAAAATCACTAGAAAAAATATATGGATATTGAATTTTCTCCAAAAATTTGATTTTATAAATTATTAAATCATGTCATATATTTTTTAAATGAATTAGATACATTTTATAATTAAATTTATCATAAATAATTGTGAGAATGAAACTACAACTTATTTATTTTTATGTAAAATCCCAGTACATTTATTTTATAGATTGGTAAATATTATTTACTATTGTATACATTTAAAAATTTAGAATATTCACTTTATCAAAAATAAATAGAATTATATCTTTTCCTCCAATCATCATCTTTTATATATCTTCACCATGAATTTAGATTATTTATTATAGAAATGATTCAAGATCCATTATGTTCTTTGATTTTACCAACATCAAAAAATCCATAATATATAATTTATTTTATTTTTTTTTAAATTGAATATATAATATCTATAATAATATTAATGATTAATTCATTTTTTTTACCATTTGTGAGCCATTTATTTTCAAATTTTATGTACTTGATTCAAGTTTTATATTCCTTTTTTATATGGATCTGATGTATTTGGAGAATATTATTCAATATAAGTTCTCATCATGAAAAGTACATTTCATATTTTCTACTATATCATAAATATGGGTGATATCCTATGGCTATTTCTCAAAAAGTTCCACACACTAAACAAAACCTTTCCTTTAGAATACATTACGGAAAATATTTTAAATAAAAAATTGATATACCATTAGAATGAGATAATGACTGATCATTTACAATGGGATATTCTTCATGTGTAATGATTGTATAAACATTATTACATGCCTCATGATCATATAAAATCATTTTTCAGCATGCTATAGAAGTATTATACTTATCTATGCCGGTAATTTAAACCAATAGTTTTTTTCCAGGATGGATAGATCTATCATATTTATTGACATGGATTGAGAGAAATTATGCTTTAAATAAAATTTTTATCTATAACACATTCATCAAAAACATCATTAAACTATTCATTATAGTATTGGTTATAAAAAATATAATATAATATAGATATATCATCTATTGAACTGCACTTTATTTGTAATATAACAATTTTTTTTAAATGTTCAAATTATAATATAGTGAACCTAGTCATTGGTAACCATGGATCTAATATAACTTTCTATGAACAATATGGAATGTAATAATTATAAATAATGGTGTCAATTCATAATTCATTCCATTTTTAATGAATTTTAAAAATGATATTGATTTATATATTCGGATTGTTATGATATTGACTCTATTCATCTCTTATATCTATATAATTCATCACCAAATACATGATGTTTTTAGTATATGTATATGGATCATGAATCAATAGTAAATGACAATATTTTGTGTAATCAATAAAATTTACATGCCTATAAGGCCAACTAGAAATAATAAATGAATTAAAAATAGTTAGGGATAATCTTTAAAATATATGTTTTTCAATAGTACCTAAATTATTTCTCAGTGGTTCATTGAAAAAAGGTACTTCTTGCACCTAAGGATGATTATTAGTGGGTTTCATAAATATTTACCCTTCCACTCTTACATAAACAACAACTTGAAATAATAACTTCTTATTTTTTATGGACTATAATTCTTAAACAGTCTTTGTTGCCTCATGTCCAAATAAAACTCGTTACTTCAGTTTCTTGTTTGAAAACTGACCTATAAAATATTATTATTCTGATGAAATTCACAAAAAATGGAAAATACATATTACTAATCTTAATATATATTAGAAATTACTAAAACTATACTTCTCCCTTATTCTTCATCTTCCTTTTATTATCTAATTCATCTTCATCAGTGTATATGATCTATACTAGTTATCTTGTATTTGTATTTACCTCAAAACATGTGTATGAAGATGATTGTAAGATATTCAGGTCTCCAGAAATTTGATACAAAAAATATTCTATCTTGAATCATAAGATAATGCATCTCAAAATATTATATATATTATCATTACTGACTGGATATTTATATATTTAATAAGAAAATAATGTTTGTTAACCTTTTCTAGTTTCTTCTCTTTCATATGAATTAAATTTATAAGGCATGAATACATTATTTTTAATTAACCAGATTATAAATAATTAATAACCGTAAGACCTCAACCATTATTTTCATGGATCATATCAATAGGTTTAATAATTTCCTATCTTTAATATCATTCTAATATTCGCTGAGGACTCTATTAAAGACTTTATGGTTCTTTCTTCATTTATCTCCATGATATATGAAATTATCAGGAAGAATTCCCTTAAAATATTTCCTATTTAAAATATATTCTTGTCGCTATGATAGATATTTATTAGTGTTTATTGTGAAAATCATTATTCCTGGAATATAACTCATGGATCATCAATAGTCTCACTCTATTAAACTAACAAAACTTATAATCCTACATTTGCGGTGAAACTTTCCTAAAAATAAATCTTCCTACATATTCAGCAAACAAACTGTATAAAATTATGAATTATAATTCTATTATTCATTTAACCCAAATGAACATGGAATCTTAGGAATGATGGATTTAAATTCAATAAGAAATGATCACGAAGATCTATATCACGATGATAAAATAACTAGAGTTAATTTCACATTTCACTATGTAAAATATTATTATCTCAGAACAAATATTCATTATACGAATCTATTCCTATTTGTTATCATATCATATATAGAAATTCATTACAGACATGATTCAAATTTTTACAGAAAATTTATTATACATATGAGAAAATTAATATATAAAGATTCTGTTTAGAAACCCAATTTTTTTTAAAATTTAAATATGTCGACATTTTCATTCATTGAAAATCATTTGAGTACACAAATTCCCCTACATGGGAAAAATATTTATATTACCATTAATAGATATATAATCCAAAATTAAATAAATGGTTATACAAATATTCAATCATCTTCTTAGGAATCAATGTTTCATTATTAATCCTTCTATATTAATTCATTTTTTCATTGACGAAACTCTTAGAAATAATCATGATAACTGCTATCATGATATTGTACCATTGTATGAACACATTACTTTTTGTTAAACTAATTAACTAAAATCATATTTTTATCTTCATTCAAATATTATAGTGATAATCACATATCATTGTATAGATATTGATCATTGAAACATATCTATTATTCCACTGCTCGTTCCTACTCACTGAATCCTTCAAGTGCTATTTCAACATTATATTATATGGTGGGTTAAAATTTTGTAATGGGGTATGTTGGAATTACTTTTTTGGTTACATTATATAGTTAACTTCATCTACCGTGTGAAGATCATGGAAATCAATCTACTTCAAAAGGTAGTTCATTGTCCATGAGTTCATAAATAATACGGATTGTACATTTTCTTCAAAAAATAGGTTAAATGTACATTATTTTTGTAGGTATTGATTCTTCATACAGTCACATGAATCACCCTTTACAATATAACCATCAAAACATCATCCATATATATTTATAGTTATCATAAATATCATGGAAGTAACAACATCGTAAAATTCTTCACGTAGATATATAAAAATAGTCATTATAAATTCCATTTTTATAGAACTCAAATTCTATAAATATATTTTCACATTAAATATATTTTAGATACTACTACTCTAATAAGTCATATATAAAATTTTAATCATAATAGTACAATAAATTTTATAATAAGGAAAAAATTTATTTTGAAATATTTTTCATAAATACGATTACACGTTATGACATGTGGACATATATATATTTATATATATAATATATAACTCACCAAATGTGGGATCAATATATTCAACTAATAATTGATGTTGATTCTATCTTGGAAAAATAGAAACATCATAGACCATTAAAAACAGTCCACGAACATCAAATATAATTGTAGTTAGCTTAAACTACACTATTAATTGGTAAAAATAAATAAATTAGTGGATTATATTAGTGGAATTTATTCTAGAAGATAAATTAAATGAGTTTAAAAATGTTCGTAATATGAAGTATATTGAGACACTCTGTGGTTGGTGCATACATAATGGTTACAGTCTTGGAAAATGCCTGACATTGTTACTAAGAAGAAAGAAGTTTTTAAGAATATTAAATTAATAAACAGAAATTCAAGGGGACATGAATTCATGTATATAAAATATCTTTCAACAAAAAAATATATATTATTTCATATCCTTAATAAATACTTCATTATTTAGTCAAAACAGTCGGACGTTTCTATGAAATTGGATCAATAAAAAAATAATGAATTATACTTTATATATAATTTGATGAAACATATTTGAAAAAAGAATATAGATAATGGTATTAATAGTACCATACTTCATAAATAATATCCTATCTATAAAATAAATTTATTTGTAATAATGACGGGTTCTCCCCAAACTGATGTTTGAGGAAATAATGTTCTGATTTGGGAAGAAAATATCGACCATATAACTCTTATGATGGAGTCATTATAACCCACCTTATTCATTATATTTGTTTGATTTTATATTATTATACAAGTAATTTAAGGTTATTAATATGAGGAGAGAGCTTGATGATTGCTTTAATTAACATCGAGCAAGGAGATACATCTTTTTTAGAGATATTTAAAGAGGAAAAGATGACATCACTATGAAATATTTTCATGTACTATCAAATATTAATAAATAATATCATTTAATAGGGATTAAACAATATGATAAACTTCAATAAATTCTTAAAATATATCAAAAAATATAATACCAAATTTGATTTATAATATTCATTTTTCTCATATTTTTCTAGGAATAATCAACTAAAATTTTAAATGAGATAAATATGTTGAGATAATTGATAAGAAAAGTTATTGAAAGGTATACAACCTTATTATAATAAAATATTTTTTGATATGTTTGTTTATTTTATTACAAAATATTAATTACATGAAAATATAATTCAACCACACATTGTAGTAGAAATGTGAGTTAGTATAATAATATAGAGTGTTGTATAGAAAAATTTATGACTAGGTCTGTAAAAACTCAGGTAAAGATATAATTAATTTATTTCATATTTATTATTATAGTTAAATTATATTTTAACATTCAGTATAAATATATTAAGTAATTATTAAAATGTGAAATGTACTGGTTTTATTAAAAATATTTAATATATTTTATTTTTTAGAAGTTTTTTTCAATATTATAGAAATTTATTTTGATATAATTACATTAATCTTTTAGTTATCAATATCAAAATAAAAGTAGTATTAATTCTTGAAATCTTTCTAAAAATATAATTTATTATATAAATAGTAAAAAATATTGATTTTATTGGAAATGTTATCCGGTTTTAGTTAATTTACAAGGTAATTTTTTTGGATTAGTTTTTAATTTAAATTTGTTCATTTTGATATAAAATAATTAAATTATTATTTTGAAATAGATTTTATACACGAATTTAATATAAATAAAATTTAGGTTTAAAAATGACATTTTTTAAGAATATCTTTTTCATTATGTTTTATCAGTAGAATTTTAAATTAAATTCCATCTCTTAATTATTTTAAATAATGAAAAATGAATTCCATATTTTGAATCAATGTGTCCATATTTGTAAATATTTATCTTTTATATTTCGATAACTTCAATACTAAACAAAGTAATATTTATTACCATGGTAAAGGGTAAATCTTATAATTTAGGTTAAAAATAATATGATAAAAAGTATAAAATAACCCTAAATATTAAATTATTCTTATTTTATTTTTATATTTCGACAATAATTTCTGATGGGTCAAATTTATGACATCTTCAGGACACTCAGATGAGATTATGAGCATTATATTAGTTTATTTAATGAAATTTCACACATATCAGACTCATGTTTTTAATATGTGTAGTATTTTTATTGAGGTGTTTTCAATAAGATATGTGAATCTATAAATTTTATTTTTAAATATAAATTATTTATCGTTATCATGGTATTTTCTTTTTAATTCATAGTGAATAAATAATTTCCATGAATTCAAACACAACCATGATGAAAATATTATTAAATTAATAAAAAAATTCCAAAAATATTATTATTAATATTAATTTTAATATAATTTACGATAATTAATGTAATCCAAAAAATTTATATATTAGCTAGACATGATATAAATGAGTTAAAATAATGGTTTTGAGTTACATGTGTTATCTTGATATTATTAATCTCAAATTAAAGAATAGTTTTATAATTTGACAGAATATATATCTTCTTAATTACTAATATTTCATTAACTGATATCAAATTCCTAAGAATATTAAAATTTGAAATTGGATTATCATAAGGGTTTAAACAAAAACCATGATGATTTTTTTGTCTCATTCATTAAATTAAATTTAATATATGATGTAACATCATGTTACTTATTTTTATTTGTTTTCAGCCATTGATTTCAGTTCCCAATTATTAGATATCTTCATGGGTTGTCTTCGGCATTTCTCTAGATTTTTTGAAGGTTTCCTTACATATGAACTGTTCACGCATGGCTTGAGAATAATTTGAAAAAATGCACATCTAGGGCATAAGGGGGTCTTATGGTTTTCATGTAGTTTAACAAATTATGTAGAAAATATGTGAAACCCATCTTGTGTCTTTGTTTTGGGTGAAGGCTTTGGATGATGATTAAAACTATTTATGTGATGTACCAATGAAATATTGAAAATGAGAATTAAATGCCCATAAAATATTATTTAAAATATATAACCCCCTAATTAATTCTAAAATTATCCCACTCAAAAACAGTCCAAACTCAAGAGTTTTGGGATCCCATTAGAGTCACTTTGGGTATCCAAAACTCATTTCATGGAGGATTTAAGCGCCAATCCATGTGATTATCCACTAATGGAGAGTTATTCACTTCTTGATCTTTGATCTAACTAATTCACATGTTTCTTTATCAATATATGTTATGATACCTTTTTAATGATGATTTATTGATGTGGAATTTGAGATATAGGATATCCTCTCCCATCATTCATTATTAACATTTTTAGATATGGAAAACCCCATCGACAATGGCACATCTAGGATTCGTTGTGATTGGATGCCAAATATTTCATGTTTGTGTTTATATGATCTTATTTTGTTTTCTGAATCATTGTTTATTGATAACTTCATAGATGCATGTTTCATAATTTCTAACACATATTATATGATATTAATCCTAAAAAATCATCAAAAAAAATTCTTTGATGAATTTCCCGTTTAAATTGAACATGGCATTAAGTTAATGGCTATAATATTCGTATTTACACAAATTTTCAATATAAAATTCCATTTTATTTTTTATTTTTTTAATTAGTATTAAAATAATGTTATGGTTTAATTTTGGGAGTTAGGCCATGTATTTATTCATTAAATGAACCTTATTGATTTGAATTAAATGAATCGAACAGTTTAATGTTTTAAAAATAGAATAAAATTATTGATTTAATTAATTTCCCATGAAACCCATTTTAACAATTCTACCATTTTTTGTAACAGTTTCTCATGGGTTTTATTGATATAAATTATTTTTTCACAAGGATATAAGGTAAAAATAAATGTTTTGAAAATTATTCAATATTTTTAAAATTGTAATAATTCCATTAAATAATTTTGGGATGCTATGAAATAAATGAATTTTTTAACTAATAGTTAGAAAATATAATGTTGATTTTGGAATTGAAGTGGGTATGGATACACTTTTTAAATGTTGAAATAATTTAAATTTATTTGATATTAATTTATTATTATTGAAATCCTTATTGGAATTTTATGATGATCCTCTCTAGTAATAACACAATAATGAAACTTTAAGTTTTCTTATGCTTCGTATTTTTGTTGTGAATTAGGGATCATTTACATTGGGGGAGTTTGAGGGTTAGATTGAGATGTGATTTAGGGCTAGTCACCATGGTTAAGAATGATCCATGTGTGATCCTTGTATCTTGATTATATAACTAATCAATTTTGAGAAGTCATGGTAATTGGATTGTTAGATAGGATAAACTATATATATATTCTTCATAAGAAGACTCACACCATTCTAGTGGATCCATACAGAATGAAAAGGTTTCATTAAATGAATGTGCATTTAGGAAATCGAGTTTGATGGAATTGGGATTATTAAGACTTGTGAGACAATATATAATATTGAACATTGGTTACATTGTAACTTGAATAGATATTCTAAGGGGGCCTGAAAATCATTCCAAGGTTATACCAATGACACCCATATACATGATATTGATACATGAAAGTATTCCTGGATACTATTTGTCAATAGAGATTCTTTTCTTGATTCATTTATTTTTATTGTACACATTGACTCAATTTTATTCATTATGGGTAATATTTCTATATAAGGTTTATATTATCATATTTTCTTGATTAACTAACATTATATTATCAAATATAATTCACATCATTTCAAGAATAAATTTTTATTTAAATGGAGAAATTTCTTGTTTTGTAGGTTTTGGTGGATAAACACGTTTTAAATTTATGATATAAATTTCAAAACTGATAATCATACACCCTAATTTCTACTCCTCTTTTAGATTAATTGAAATACATTATTAGGTAATTGAATAGAATATTTAGGGAAATATTGTTGGGATCTTCAGATCACACCCTTAAGGTACCTTTTGGATTTTTGACCCCATCATGAATTGTAGTAGGTGTTCATACTCTAAAATTCTATTATGGTTTCATGATTGGGTTACTACGGGTGGATGAAATAGGAGATCATGGGTGTTTGTGTTCCACCATATAGAGGGTTTTGGATGTTATGTTCCACGTTCAATTTTCATAGTGTCCCTTGGTATATTAATTTGTTTGTATTGATTTATAAAAATGATGATTTTTCCATATTGGACTTTTTATTTTAATATTTAAATAGAAAAGATTTTCCAAATTGTTATTTATCGGGGCCTAGTTTCTTGTCTCTAGACCATTGAAATTGGGAACACTCATCATGTTCTTCTTTAATGAGTACAACTATTATATTTGATTGTCCTATAGGTTGTTTTGTTAGAAATTATATCATAGGTTGAATTTACATTAAATTAATCACTTATCCGTGAAATACCACTAGTTATTTATAGTGCCTTATGGTGTAATATAGATTAATAATGATTCAAGATTCTATAGTATGTTTTTGATTATGTTTTTTTAGAACACTTCCTCATGACAAGGCCTCATTTTCCATGGATGTTGGGACATGGGATTTTCTATTTAGTTATTGGTATCCTGATTATAAATTAGATTTATATTCCCAATGATCGGATCTTTGATTCGGGGAATCCCTTATGTGGTATTGAATGAAAATATAAGTATAAATACAGTCGCACCATTTTTTCATGGTTTTCTAAAATGTGATTAATCGATGTGAATAATCTCAAAATCCACCCAGGAATAGTTTGAGTCTAGTGTGTAGTTTACCACACCCTTATAATAAATATTTTATAGTTCTATCATGGGTATAAAATTGAAACCAAACCTATATTATTATATGTGACTTTACTTAAGCGAGGTCGGTTTTGCATGTTATGGATGTGGATTATTTCGTTCTCTTGTGTGGTTGTTTCATCTTTAATCCCATTTCAATGATTTAAATTCCTTGTGAAAAATAAATTGTATCATAAAATGAGGTTTTTAATGTTTTTTAGAATTGTATTTTGAATTTAAATAATGTTATTTCTATGATATTTTTTTATTGGAAGACTAATTTTAGATTTCTCTCATGTGATGTGATAAAAGAATGATTTATGAAGAAACTTTTGTTTGTAATGGATGTAAATGAAAATGATTTTAATTATTGGAAAATGGAATTATTATTTATTATATCATGGAATAATTTACATGTGTTTGTAAAGGGTTTTTCAATATTTCTTAGATTTATAAAAATATTTATCATTTTTGAAAGAAGGAGAAACGTTTTTGAAATGGATAAATCTATAGTGTTTTGAAATCAACGATGATTTGATAATGGATATTTGGATTTTTTTAATTTTATTGGATTGTTTATTTTCTATTTGTATAATTTGTAAGTTGATATGCCTTTTTGTGATTTTTAGATACGTCTTCTAGAAATCCATTCAAGATAAATATAATTTTCATCCATCATTAAAATATTCAGAGTAGTGATGTGCACCTTCTTGATGGAGAATATTTTTTAAATGAATCTACCAAGAATCCATATAGAGTAGTTTATTCAAATACCATCCATAATTTGAACCCCAACCTTGAATTGTAGGATTTATACCCTCCTGAGAATAAAGGAAAACATGTCTGTCTTGGGGAAACAACATGTCTTTAAGAAGTTGATGTGATTTTGGAATCTCTCAAGATTCTTGACACTCTGAAGGTTAGGTCTATTGAATCCTTATTTTAGAGACATAAAAATAGCGGTGGGAAGTTGTTATTTCTTATTTATAGCATGATTTTTTATCATTGAAATACATAAAGTCAACCTTAATTCAATCATAGTATCTTGAGGAAGTGTCAAAGGAGAATGATTCTATGTTATTGGGTTTTTTATAAGTTGAAATATCATTTTCAGAATATGAAATGAGAATATCATTTTTGTAATTTTTCAAGCCATGGATTATTAATAATTATTTCAAAATTTCTATTCATTTTCTAAGAGTTTTTAACCCATACATCATTACCAGGATTCATTTAAATGAGATGATATATTGCTTGGGGATGTCAAATAGGGTTTCTATGTTGAAGTGGATCTAGTGAGGCAATTTGAATGGCTATATTACACATTAATGGCTGACAATGGAAAATAATCTCAAGGAAATAAGAGGTCTTATAGATGTTTTTAGTGGGAGGAACATAGTCACCCAAAGAGGTTATGTTTCAAATATCATAGATTTTTTAAAGTATGTGGATATTTTGGTCACATTATGATGTAATGTATGTTATTAGAAAAAAAATGGATGTTTCAGTCAAGAATATCATCTCTTGAATAATGTGGAGTTAATGATTCATAAAAATAGGGCCCCATCTATAGGCTTAGGAGTGATGATTTTAATGCAGTGGAGGTTCTTCTGGTTACTAGTAGTTAGTTTCAAAATATGGTTGATGTTGATCTAGCATGTTGTTTTTGGTGCAGGGGTGGAAACTATTTGAGTTTTATTTATTATGTTCTTTCTGTTTTGGATACTGATTGTTTTGGGATCATTGTGAATGGTATATTGTGGAACGTGGTTTGATACATTTTTATATTGATTATATACGAATGGATTCATTTTGTATAGATAATGTTTTTGTTCCTTAGTGTCCCCTTATTTAACTTCATGGTTTGAGGTCAATTGTGATCTGTTGGATGGGTTCCCTTACTATAGAACAATGCATTATTAAGGAATAAAAAAGATATTTGATATCATAATGATTGTAATTTGATAGAACATTGGAATTTTCTTATGTAACTTGGTTGATTTTGATTTTGGTAGACTAGGTACACAATCGTGTTGGAGTTTTAATTGATGAGTTCATCGATGTATAAGGATCTGTTTTGAAAATACTCTATAACAGCCATGTACATACCCCGGGTTGAAAACCATGTATATGATATTCCTTTCATGTTCATTATTTATTATATATTTTTTTCATTTAGAATTATTGAAGTCACTCATTCCGGTTTTGGGGATGTGGTGTTATTATTTTACACAATTTTGGTCAGTCTTCAAATGGTGGGGATACCTATTCTATGTCATCGATATTTATCTCGTTTGGATAGATGTAATGATATCAATGTGTTGATGTTTGAGTTGTTTGTTTTTTGTTATCCGAAGGGCGAGTCTCTCTTTTGGGCACCATACCATTCACCTCCCATGATGTGTGATGGTTTTCTTCTTGTGGTGTAATGTTCTTTCATTATGATTACATGATTTATGGGCACATTAAGTCCTATGTTGGTGAGGTTGTAACATATCATTACATTTTATTCTGTGTTTTAAAACATTGTCTAGATTACAGAAATATTGGGTCTATTCATGGAATTTATCTAGAGTTTTTGGAACTTTTTAAAGGTTTTTGTCTTGTTCATCATTTGTGCACTGTTTAATCATGGTTTTAAAAAGAGTGAATACTAGAAAAAGAGGGTTATAAGGTTTGTGCATTGTTAATCTATGTGTTCATGGACACCATGATACCATTCTAGTAGCTCTATTTTGGGTACATGATTAGGCGATTTGTTAGTACTAAATGTGCAATGTATCTGAGAAACCATGTGAATGGGAATTAAATTCCTTAAAATTTATAATTTATATTTAAAAAACATGACAAATAATCTTAAATATCTTCACCTAGATCATAATATATTACGTAGTCTTTTGGGATCCGTACATGTGAATTTTATCTCTAAATTCCTCATTTCATGATGGATCGATGTGTGAATCAAAGCAGGGATCCCATTTTGATGAATTCGTTCCTTCTTGATATTTGATCTCACTTCTTATCTTGACTCACTCTATCTCAATGTTCTAATTTCATTATGAATCATGATTTATTGATGTGGAATTATATATCTAGGATCTTTTTTATCTTCTTTCAAGTGATATTTTATAAGTTATGATGAGGAAAATAAAAGGTGACATATTACAAATTCTTCATAGTTGGATTAAAAATATTCCATGAAGGTATTTCCAGGATTTTACTTCATTTGGTGATTCATTGTTTCCGGATAAAATCATATATGTCTATATCATAAATTAAATTACATATTCTCTGTAATTATTCTATGAAATTATTCGTAAAATATTTTTTGTAGTATTTTCCATCAAATTAAAAATGTAATTAATTCAATTGTTGTCATATTTATTTTTATCAACATTTTTATATTTTTAATAGAATGTTTTTATTGATTTATTTTTAATGACATTTTAATGTTTATATTGTTATAATTTAGGGAATTATCTCATGTTTTTGTTAATTAAATGAAGATCCATAATGTGAATTAATGTAATTGTACTATTTTCTATTTTCTAAATATTTTGATATTTGTGAATTTTTAAATGTCTATGAAACCCCTTAAATGAATTAACCCTATGTTTTTTGAAATAGTTTTTCATGGGTTATTTGATATAAAATATTTATTCACCTGGAAATAAAGTGTAAAGAAAATGTTTCTAAATTTAATAAATCCTTTTAAAATATCAATAATTACATTAAATGACTCAGTAATCAATTGATATAAATGATTTTTTAAAGTAACATTTTAAATTATATTGATGACTTGGGAAAGGAAGAGATTATTCTACCACTTTCTTATTGTTGAAATAATTTAAAAAGATTTGAATTGAATTTGTGATTCTTGATGGCCTGGATGGAACATTATAATGATCCTATCATGTAATAATACCATAATGTAAAATTAATTATTCATATACTTCCCAGTTTTGTATTTTAAAAATAGATTATTTACATTGAGGGAGTTTGGAGGTGAGAGTGAGATGTGATTTAGGGATAGTATCATTGGTTCATAAGGATCCATATGTGATCCTCATAATATGATTATATCAATCGCCTATACTAACTATTAATGGGATCCTATATAGTTAGATGTGATGACCTAGATATATGGTTCATATGTAGATTTTGAAAATTCATGGGGATCTAACTATAACATGAATGGTTCAAGATATTGACATGCTTCAGTGAAAATTTATTATGCATGGAACATGTTTTTACATGACCCGTGAGACTAAAAGAACGAAGAAGATTTGGTTATGTTTAATTTTATTGTCATTTAGGTGGTGGAATCATTATCATATCATGGTGGTACCCAATAAATCCACATACATGATCAAGATAAATGACTGTGTTCAATTTAACTATTTGAAAATTTTGTTTCATTTCATAAGTCATGTAATTTTATTCTAAAACATGACTCTATTGTATTGACACTTATTAATAATTCTACATTAAGTGAATTTCCACATATTTTCTTGATTATCTAACTTTATCTTGAGAAATGCTCTGTTTATATTTTAATGATGTTTTTTAGTAATAAAACAGGAAAATGGAATGTTTTGTATGTTGAGTTTGATAAATTAATATTATTGTTAAAATACCTATTTTTAAACTAATACTTATACTGTATTTTTAGTACTCATATTTTGACATATTTTAATTTCCTTATGTTGTTAGTGAATTGAATATTTGGGGGAGTCCACAAATGTATCTTTATCTACACCCTACATGAACATTTTAGCGTTTTCATCCATTAGGATCTTATTGTAGATGTTCACGCTCTCATATTTTTTTGTGGGTTTATGATTGGGTGACCAAGGGTGAGTGAAATGAGACATGGTTAGTGGTTGTGGACCACCAGTAGGTGTTTTTTTGGTTTTTATGATAAACAATCAGTTTTCATAGCTTTTCCTTTTACATATATATATTTATTGATTTATATATCTGATTTTGTTTTCACATTATACTTTTTATTATAATATATTGAGGGAAAAATAATTTATAACATCTATACATTGATTCCCAGGTAAATTTATTTTAAAACCCAATCTTAACAAACTTATACACTAAATCACTTTTGTATAATACATAAAACATTACAAAAAATGGACACCCGAAGACCATTTTAGTATAGTGCATTCGGAAATATCAAAATAATATTTCCTAGATCAGTAAATAAACGTCGGTATTTTCCCAAAATATATTCCACTTATTAATTCTACGTAAAAAACTTCAATCATAACATGGGTGAAATAATAATAAGAACGAGGAGAGATCAAATGCTCAACATGGGTAATTAAAAGAGATTCATATGTATATAATGAAAATAAGCGTATAAGAGGATGATCATAAAATAAAAATATCATACCATTCATATCAAAGATTATAAACATGAATAATGTCCTGGATCATGGAATTTCAAAAGGCTTTAATCTCAAAAAAATGTAGATCATAATCCATGAAATTAGAACATAGGAATAAGATAAGAAATTGTGTCATGAATGAACATGAAATATCATTCTCTATATGTTAATACCCATTACTATAAATTGTCATGGAACTCCCTCGGAACTCAATAAACTCAGCGGGACACACCACAATCCCCAATCATTGTCATTTCCTTATATGAGATCAATTTTACCAATATTAAAATAGTGGACTATGTTTCCCTAACATCCCCTAGTGGATCATGTTTCCCCATATTCCAATAGTGGATGAGGTTTTTAAATCATGAATCTTCATGGGGGCTACACCCATTGGGCAGGACACACCACTATACGAGCCATCATTATCACATGATATAAATGATAATCCATTGCATTGAAGATATATATATGACCCACCTAACTCATAATAAAATCACTCAAAAATGTGCCACAATATAATAAATTGGTCATCAAATCATAATACACAAAAAGCGATTAGATCTATAAACATCAAATTATATCCCATAAAATTATAGGGGTATCATTAACATTTAATTAGATCAAAAACTATAAAAAAGATATAGGTTTCATATACATTTTATAAAGTCAATACCCATGAAAAAAAATCAATTTTGAATATAATATAACATTAGGAAGGGAAACGAGTTTCATAAGCATCATTTAATAAAAACAGAAAGCACCAAAGAAATTATTTTAATATAACCATTGTATAATTTATTAGAAGGGTATTAGCAACATCAACAAATGTTTCTTCATATATAAAATAATGGGGAAGGATATTTTGAAAACATTTATTTTTGTAAATATTCTATTGTATTTGAAAATGAATCTCTAAACCTTAAAATATTTTGAAACTAATTTTCATGAAAATAAACTAGAAAACATATGAATAAATCATTAAAAATATATTAGAAACATATTTCATTGAAAATATTTTGATAACATAGAATGATGGCAGGAAATCATTTTGGTAAATTGTATTATGAAAGCATATAAAATAATCATCAAAAATTATAAAACACTTTTTATTTGAGAGTATATGAAAATCATATAATATATGTTTTTAAATGATTAGAAATCAAATTAATTGAAATTAATTTTAATACCTATAACGAAAGAATTTAATTTTTTTTGAAAACCATAGGATTGATAATACATTAAATGCAAATAAAAAACATGATAAAGTTTTTAAAAATATTTATTTAAATATAATTTCAATACTTATAAATAATTTTTGAAAACCTTTAGAAAAACTTTTTAGAAAACATGGTTTTGAAATAACTTAGATTTCTGACCAAAGAGAGAGGTAAGATGTGAATTTTTTTAAAAAAACATTCTAAGTCATATTATGTACTAAATAGTATAAAAATTTTACGAATATAAGATGATATCTGGAATTTACATAAGATTATATAATTCATGATTTATCTTTAGAGGTGGATCATAATATTTCACCATTTTAGTCAAAATCACAAATAATATCAAAAAATTATGAGACTGTTTCAATAAGCTATTACACTTGGTAATGCAAAATTATACTCATCATGTCGGATTATTAATTTAAATAAAGCTTAGAATATCATGAATATAATATTTTTCATGAATAACTGGTCAATTGTAATAATACACCTCATAGAAAAACGTTGGTGAATTACATGTCATGTGTCTCAATGAATGAAAAATGAGAAAATACTACACTAACAATGTGATATTTTTTGAACATAGAACCTCTCAAAGAATTTTCATTAAATGGATATTTAAATACCAATAGATTTATTTATAATAATTATATAATAAATTTATGGAAAGTATATATACAATATAACATAAATGATTGTGTTTAATGCATGTATCTCATGAAAAAAAGTGAGATGAAATTCCCTTACCTAGTGTCTTGAATATTTTTGTACTAATTAAATACTCTTTTATAATGATGAACATGGGTTTATTATGTATTTTTATAATTTTATAACAATATTTTAATTAATTATTTTACCAATTTTTATATTTTTAGTATATTTTTGTAGTTTTGTAGTACTTTAGATATTTACGTAATTTCTATTAAATTTATATACTAATGTTAGTAATATACAATTTTTTTATAATACTTTTATATATTATATTTAAAAAAATATTATTATTATTATTATTAGTTTAACTAATTTTGGTTTAATTTATTTATTAATTATTAATTGTATGTATATATTTTAATTTTGTATTTATATATTATTATTTTTATAATATTAATAAAAATAATATTTTATATTAGTTATTATTATACTAAAGAGTAGAGTTATATTTAATTTTATCTACATAAATAAAGAAATATATGAATATATGTATGTATATGTATATGTGTTTTAATTCTTATTAGTATTTATTATTATTATTATTATTATTATTATTATTATTATTGTGTTATATAACATTTCAATAATAATATTTTAATTTAAAATTTGAATTTGAATTTATCTTTTTTTAGTTTTCATTTTTTTAATTTGTCCATTATCTAAACAACCCCATCCCCTTTGACCCATCCCCTCTTTCATGCAACCACTCCTTATTTTCAACCTTTTTCTCTCTTTAATCCACCTAATCCCCTAGCGCCTGCCCCACATCCTCTAATCCCACCACGCCACACCACCCCACCCCTTATCCCCTTTCTTCACTCACCTGATCCCCACTCCCTCATGATCCACTTCCACACTCTCCAACCCCCTTCTATCCCAATCCCCCTTGACCTACCTCCCCACCCTACCACCTCATCCTGCCCACTTTATCTGCCTCACTGCTCTCTCCCACACCTACTCACCCCATCTTCTCTCCCCTATTACGATGGTGAGAAAGGGTCCACCATCTACAATAACATCCTCACCTTCTTAGCACAACAGTCGGCGACCATGCCACCTCCATTCAAGAAGTGCAGTGGTGGTTCGGGCACATCATCGACGAACTCATAGTGGTTTTATTTGGTTGTTGCATAATCATATACAAGGAGAGAAGAGATTTTTAGTATTATGAGATCTTCAACGATAGATTTCAGTAGTCCTCATGTTGACATGAACATGATGATGGAAATGTATTGGGATACATCATTAACCTAGATACAACATTCATGGATGTGATGGATATAATACGACCACATAAGGAATTTAGTAAATGATTTTTTTCACATGTTAACATTATAAGTGGAAATTTTATTGATCATTTCATTGAATACCTTTTCCCAAAATTCAATTATTTGTTGAGTCATTATCCAGGTAAGGTATATTGATTCCCTTTTGATTTTCCATGATGTCATCTCATTCCGCACATTCACTTTTCTAACAAGTATATATTGAGATATTATGAATCACACAAGATAAACTAATAATCAATGAATGGGTTTTAGACTCCCACTAATATAGAAGTGGATGCAAGGATTAAAATTATGTTCAATCTAGGTGGAGTTTCAACCACTTATTGATGATGGAGAAGTACACTTATCACTCAATGGTAAAAAATGCATAATTTGTTAGTTTTCATTTCACTGCATATAATTTCATTTTATGTAGTTTTTTTAAAATATAATAGAATGTATTTGAATCAATCAGTTTTCTCCGAGCACTATAGTTAATTTGAATTCATCATACACATTTTTATTATCCACATGGTTCTGATTAACGTATGACATATTTTACATGATGTGAGTATGTGCTATTAATTTGTAGGTTTTACATATATGTTATTTCTAGAGCTTCATCAGATACAAACAACCATTCTGCATCTATATTCACTTACAGATGGATGTGTTTTACTTTTTTTATATATAATGATTCAAAATCTACCATGTAAACTAAAAAATGCAAAAATAAAATAAAATTTTTAAAAACGAAAAAAAACCCAAAATTAATGTCATTGATGAACCAACATGAAAGACACTACATTTTTGTCTTAATATATTTTGGAACATTATACATGTATGTATGGGTCGTTTTAGCACAAGATTCAAGGATGGGATGGATATAATTTTACTACTTAAGCAGTCTATTAAATGCTTGTTGTCACTAATTCACATTCATATAGGAAATATTATTGATCATTGACGACCATTCCCCAAAACAGTTGCAAGTTACTAAGAAACTAGATCTAAAAAAATAACGAATTATTCTCTAGTTAATGTGATGAAACATATTTGAAAAAATAATATATCTAAAGGTAATAATATAACAATCATTCATAAATAATTTTGATGAATATAAAATAAAAGTATGTGTAATGCTGATGGGTTATCCCAAAACTAATGTCTAGAATAAATGGTTTTCTTATTTGAGAAGAAAATATCATCCTTATTACTCATATGAATGATTCATGAAGAGCCACATTATTTCCTCATATTTCATTGTTTGTAGGTCATTATATAACGAATTTATTGTGATCCATATGAGGGTGGAACTTTATGATTGTTGTAATTAATATAGGGGAGGGAGAGACATCTTTCATTGATATATTTAGAATGGAAAAGATGAATCCACCATGAAATATATTCACGAACTACAGATAATGGGGAATATTAATGAAGTATATCATTTATGAGGGATTCAACAATAAGATAAATTTTATTAAATTTTTTAAATCTGGACAAAACATATAAAATACCTATTTGGATGAATAATGGTCATTTTTTTCAAAATTCACAAAGATGAATCAATTCAAAATTTAACGTTGATAAATATGTTGAGTTGGTTGATAAGAATATTTATTGAATTGTCAAAAAACAGATTATAATTAAATTTTTTATATGTTTATTGACTTCAATGTGACATACTAATTACCTGATAATATTATTCAACCACACATAATTGGAGAAATATTAGCTAATATTGTATGGAAAAATTTTATGAATAGGTTGGTAAAACCCCATGTAATGCACGAAATAATTGATTTAATGTTTATTATTATACATTAATTCTATTTTTATATTAATTAGAAATATATTATATAATTCATAAAATAGATAGTTGTAATGTTTTATTAATATTATTTTTAAAATTATTTTCTTATATTTTATTTTTAAAATTATAGATATTTATTTAGAAAAAAATAATTTATTTATTTAATTCCTAATATAATAGTAATTATTGAAATAATCCTTGATAAGTTTTTTTAAAATATTATTATTTTATATAAATAGTAAAAATACTAATATTATTGAACATTTTTTTACTATTTTAGTGTTATTACAATGAAAAATTTTGTTTTGGATTTGTTTTAAAAATTAATAAGTTTATTCTGATTAAAAAAATCAAATTATGGTTTTGAAAAGGATTTTATACATAAATAATTAAAATAAAATTTTATATTTAAAAATATAATTTTCCTAAGAAACTCTATTTCATTACCTTTTGTGAGTATAATTAAAAATTTTATTAAAAAATATATATATTTTTAATTTTGAAAATTTAATTTCATATTTCAAATCAATGGGTAAAAATTTAGTAAATATTTCTCTTTTATTTTAGGATAAAATAAAAAGTTAACATATTAATTTTTACTACCATGGTAATGGGTAAATTTGATAATTTAGGTTAAAAAATAAATGATATGAACTACAAAATTACACAAAATATTACAGTAATATTATGTAATTTTTATATTTTGACTATAATCTTTGATGTTTAAAATTTATGACCTTTTCAGGCCACTCATATTAGATTATGAGCATTACAGTAAATTTTTTATAGAAATGTAAAACATGTCATACTATTGATTTTAATATGTGTACTATTTTTATTAAAGTGTTATCAATAGGATTTGTCTATCTATAAATTTTATTTTTTAGATATAAAATATTTATCTTCATCTCAGTAATTTATGTTTAACATATAATGAATAAATACTTTCCATGAGTTCAAACAAAACGATAATGTGTATATTATTAAATTAATACAAACATTCGAAAAATAATATTAATAAAATTAATGTAAATATAATTTGAGATAATTAATGTATTCTAAATATTTTATAGTTTAACATGGAATGTTGGAGATGAGTTAAAATAATGTGTTTGAATTATATGATTAAAATAAATATCCTTAAAGTCAAAATTATGATTTGTTTTATAATTTTACATAATATATATCCTCTTTATTAATAGATTTTCATTAAATGATATGAAATTCCTAAAAATATTAAATTGTGAATACTAATTAGTATAAGGATTTAAATAAAAACCTTGTTAAATTTTTGCTTCATTTGTTATTTTGAATTTAATATATTATGAACCATCTTGTTTACAATTTTTATTTCTTTTCTCCCATTGATTTGTGTTACCATGGATTAGGTATCTCTGTGGGTTGTTTCAGGTGTGTTTCCTAAATTCTTTAAGGTTTCTCAACTTATGTGCAGTTTGCGCATGGCATGAGAAATATTTGAAAAACTACTCAACTAGGAAATAAGGGGCCCATAAGGTTTGACCACAGTTAAACTATGTTAGTATCAAAATCGTGATACCCTTTTAGTGGCTCTGTTTTGGTTGCACGATTAGGATCATGATTAAAACTAACTATGTGACATACTGAGGAAACCATGAAAATGAGAATTAAATGACCATAAAATTTTATTTTAAATCCCTATACACACTTATTACCCCTAAAATCCTCCCACTCAATAATAATCTAATATCTAGTGTTTTGGGATACCCTTGAAGGAATTTTTTCTCTCCAATCCTCATTTCATGGTGGATTGAAGCACTAGTGTAAGAGATGGTCAACATATGGCATGTTATTTTCTTCTTGATGTTCAATGTGACTTATTCACATGATTCCTTATTACTATATATTAAAATTACCTGTTAATGATGATTGGTTGATGCAGAATTATAGATATAACTTTTCTTCTCTCTTCAATCAAGATTAATATTTTTTTGATATGGTGATCACCATCGATGAAATACAATATTGTATTCATTGTGATTGGATGAAAAATATTCCATGCTTGCATTTATATGATTTTCTTTGTTTTTAGATTCTTTGTTTCTTTATTAATTCATAGATCCATGTTTCTTAATTTCTAACACATATTATATGTAATTCATCCTAAAATATCCTTGACAATCATTATTTGAATAATTTTCCATTAAATTGAACATGGAATGAATTTAATGGAAATAATAATCATATATAGAACATATTGTTAATTTATAATGCCACTATTATTATTATTAAATTAAAAAGAGTATTTAAAGAATATTTTGGTTGAATTAAGCTCTTTAGAATAGGATTTCATTTATAAAATGAACATACTTGATGTTTTCTAAATAGTTTAAGATGATTGAATTAATTATGTAACCAAGAACACAATTTGAACTAATTTACCATTATTTTGTAATGGGTTGTCTTGGATTATTTGAAATAAATGATTTCTTAATAATGAAATACGATACAAACATGTTTCAAAATGAATTCTATAATTTAAAAAATTTAATACTTCCATTAAATAATTTAGGGATGCTCTGAAATAAATGATTGTTTTAAAGGTAAATTGGGAAATATAATGATGATTTTGGAATGGATGTTGGTATGGATACCATTTTTTAATGTAGAAACAACTTAAAAGGATTTTAATTGAATTGATTATTCTTGATGGTCCTATTTGAATTTTATGTTCATATCTCCTGTAATAATCCATTAATGTAAATTTTAGGTTTCTTATGCTTCCTATTTTTGGGTGGTTAATCCGGGATTATTTACATTGATAGATATTGGGGGTTAGAGTGAGATGTGATTTAGGGATAGTGCCCATGGTAAATAAGAATTTATGTGTGATCCTTATAATATGATTATATCACTCACCTATATTGAGTATTAATGAGATCCTTGATTGTTTGATGGTATGAACTAGATATATACTTCACTAGGAGACTCACACCCTTCTAGCGGATCAATACAAAATGCAAATGGTTCATGTTATGAATGTGCATTTTAGAAATTGGGTGTCTGTGTAATTGGGATGCTTAAGACATGTTATACTAGATGTAATCCCAAAAATTGGTCATGTTTTAATTGGAATAGCTCTTTTGAGGTGGCCCCACTATCATACCTATGACTTACTAATGAAATCAATATTAATTATTGTGATACATGAAAGTATACATTTCCAATATTTGTCAATAGAGCTTCCTTTCGTGATTCATTTATTGTTATTATACACATTGAATATATTTTATTCAAATTTTTTAATATTTATATATAAGTTTTATATTATAATTTTTTCTTGATTATATAACATTATCTTATCAAATAGTATTAATATGTTTTCAAGAAAAAATTTATTCTTATATTGTGATATTTAATGTTTTACATGTATTTTTTGATAGACAAATTTAATGTTAATAAAAATAAATTCTTAAACAGATAATAAAACTACCTTATTTTTTACTTCTCTTTAAAATATTTGAATTACCATATGAAGTAATTCCATAGAATCATTGGTGGAATAATTTTGGGATCATTAGCTCGAACCCTTCATGTACATTTTTTTTTTCATCCCTTTATGAACATTAATAGGTTTTCTTATTCTCTTCTTCCATTTTGGGTTCATGCTTGGGTTTCTAAGGGTGGATGACATAGGACATGGTTGGTGTTCTTATGCCACCCGAAGGAGGGTTTGCAATGTTATGTCCCAATTTCTATTTTCTTTGTGTCCCTTTGTACCTTGATATGTATGTATTTATTAATAAAAAAGATGATGTTTCCATATTGTAACATGCTAGCGAAATATTTGATGGAATTTTTTTTCCCAATAGTTATGTATTGACGCATAGTTTCTTGTCGCTTTCCCATTGAAATTGGAAAACTCTTCAGGTTTTTGGGGTATCAGTACAAATATATATTTAGATGGTAGTCTAAGATAGTTTTTAACAAATTGAATCATAGGTGGTATTTATATTAAATTAATCACTTCCCATTGAAATCAAAATTTTTATTTGGGTTGCTTTATGATGGAATGTAGATTAATGATTTGTCATAATTCTAGATGAAGTTTACGAGTAGGTTCTTTCTCACCACCTCCTCATGGAAAGACATGAGTTTCTAAGGATGTTGGGACTTGGTTTTTCCTTTTGAGTTATTAATATATTTATTATTAATTAGATATAGATTCCCAATGAGACTATCATTTAGTTGGGGAATCTATAATGTGATTATGAATGAAAATTAAAGTATGAACACATTCACAACTTTTATACACAGTATGCTAAAATGTGATTAATCGATGTGACTAATCTTGAAATCCAACAATGACTGTTTTGAGGTTGGTGTGTAGTTTACTATCTCTTTGTACCATGTCTTTTATAGTTAAAACATTGTTATAAACTTTAATCATTATCTATATTCATACCCGTGGGTTCACTTATGTGAGGTTTTTTGGGTGGGTTATAGATGTGTGTTGTTTCTTGCTCTTCTGTGGTTGTTTCATCTTTAATCCCATGTTAATAATTTTAATGCCTTGTAAAAACTAAATTGTTTCATAAAATGAGTTTTTTAAGTGAATTTTGGAAAAAAAACTCAGTTAATATAATTTGAGTTTTATGATATGTTTTTCTTGGATGAATATTTATTAATGTCTCTTATGTGGTGTGATAAAATGATGTTTTATTATCAAACATTGGTTTGTAAAGGATTTAAATAGAACTTGATTTCATTATTGAAAAATTGGATTGTAATTTTGAAACCCTGGAATAATTTTCAAAATTTTGTAATGTTATTTTTAATTATTCATCAATTTATAACATGATTTATCATTTTGAATGAAAGGAATACTCTTTTACCAATGGATAAATCTCGTGTGGTTTGAAATCAATGATGATTTAATAAAGTGGTTTCGGATTTTTTAATACTATTGGATTGTTTATTATTTATTTATATTATGAATTAGTTGATATTCCTTTTTTGTGATTTTAATAAATGTATCTGAGAAATCCATTTAAGAAAGATATAATTTCAATCGATCGGTCCAGTTTCCGGAGTATTCCTCATCACTTTATAGAAGGAGAATCTTTTTTAATGAATCTAAAAAGACTCCATATATATTGGTGGATTCATAGACCATCCATTATTTAAACAACTACATTGAATTCCTAGATTTTCATCCACCATCATATAAAGGTCAACTAGTTTCTATGGAGGCAATAAACTGTCTTGATAAAGTTGAAGAGATTTTTGAATCTCTCAAGACACTTGAGACTCCAATGGTTATGTATATAGAATAATTATTTGAGAGAATGAAAAAATAGTGGTTGAAAGTTGTTATTTTCTCTTTTTAGCACGATTTTTTTCTTGGCAATTCTTCAAGTCAATATTCATTCAATCATTGTATCCTGACAATGTGAAGAAGATGAATGTTTCTGAGTTTTTTTGATTTCATTAATGATTAACTATCATTTTCAGAGTATGCCTAGAGATCCTCATAAATTTATTTTTTCATACTGGGGATTGTTTATAATGATTTTAGAAAGGATATCTAGTAAAGATATGGTATTAACCCATATATCTTATCAATCATGCCTTAGGACAAGTTGATATCTTACATAGGGATACCAAATAGGGATTTCTAAGTTGATGTAGAGCTATTAAAGAAAATACAAATGTATAAATTCCTCATTAATTATTGAGAATGTAAAATCATAAAATTATAATAAGAATCCTTATAGATGTTTTTATTGTGGGGACATGATCATCCAAAGTGGCTGTGTTTTAAATATCATTGATTTTGTATATAATGTGGCTGTTTAGGTAACATTATGATGTCATGTAAGTTAATAGTGAAAAAATGGATTCTTCACTATAGAAAATCTTCTCCTAAATGCATATAAGTAAATAAATAATAATAATAAGGACCCATCAATAGGGTTTGGAGAGAATATTTCCATGCAGTGGAGGTGCTTCTGGTAACGAGTATTTAGTTCGAAAATAAAGTTATTGTGGATCTAGATTGTTTTTGTTGATGTGGTGGTGGAAACTATTTGAGTTTTATTTCTTATGTCATTTCTATTTTGGATACCCTTTGTTTTGGGATCATTGTTAATGGTATGCTGTTGAACATGGTTTGGGTCATTTGTGGATTGATGATGTGAGAATGGTTTCATTTTGTTGAGATATTCATTATGGTGTTCACCTGTTTTGACATGATGGTTTGGGGTCAATTGTGATGTGTTGGATGATTTCCCTTATGACAAAGAATATCCCTATTATGGACTAAAAAAGATAAATGAGATCATTCTGATTGGAATTTGTTATAACATGGGAATGAACTTAGTTAACTTGGATGATGTTGCTTTTGGAAGACTAGGTTCCCAATGGTCTCAGAGTTTTATTTGATGTGTTTATCGAGGAATATGGTTATGATTTGAAAATATTATGTCATAGTCAATAAAATTCCCATGAATTAAATTATTATATATTATTTACCTTTATTGTGGATTATTTATCATATATTTTTTTCATTGTGAATAGTTGAAGTCACTCTTTTGGGTTTGGGGGATGTGATTTTATTATATTAAACCTTTTTGGTGAATCTTCAAATGGTGGTGATACCAATTCAATATCACCATTATTTATCTAGTTCAGAGAGAAGTGATGATCTCGATGTATTGAAAATTGATTTGTGGGTTTCATGTTAACATTTTTTCAAGTCTCACTTTTGGACACCATACTGTTAACCTCACAAGATGAGTGAAAAAATTCCTCTTCTCATGGAATGTTCTTTCAATATGTTTGGATGATTTATGGAAACATTAGGTATTATTTTGGGGAGTTTGTAATATATCATTAAATCTTTTTATGTTCGTTGAAATATTGACATGAGTACCCAATCATTTGATATATTCATGGTGTTTTTCTTGAGTTTTATGGAATTTTTTAACGTTTTTTTGGGCCAGTTCATCGGTTGCGCATAGTTTGATCATGGTATAAAAAATGGTCCATCCAGTAGAAAGGGGGTCGTATAGTTTGTGCATGGTAATCCTATGTGTTCATGGACGCTGTGATACCATTCTAGTGCCTCTATTTTATGTACATGGTTAGGCGCATGGTTAGTAATAACTGTGCAATGTACCTGAGAAACCATGTGAATGGAAATTAAATGCCCTGAAAATTATAATTTTTATCCTAAACCATAATAATTTTCCCTAAATACCTCCCACTAGATTATAATACAATCCATATTATTTTGAGATACCTACATAGTAATTTGTTCTCCCAAAACGTCATTTCTTGACGGATCGAAGTGCGAATGGAAATAGTGATCCCCCATTGGTGAGTTCATTTCTTCTTGATCATTGATCTATATTCTTATCTGGACTCCTTCTCTCTTTATGTTTTAATTTCATTTTGAATCAGGATTTATTGATGTGGAATTATAGATCTTGGTTCTATTCTATCTTCTTCCTTGATCTGTCATCATAGATCTACATATGATCACCAAAGGCCACACATATCGAATTTATAGTAGTTGGATTCAAAATATTCTATGTAGGTGTCTCCATGATTTTACTGAATTTATTGATTAATTGATTCATGATAAATTCATATATGTGTGTCTATTTATTTAAATAACATTATCTATGTTATTATTCTATTAAATTCATCATAAAATATTCTTTGACAAATTTACATTCAAATTGGAAATGGAATTAATTCAATGGTTATAATCTTACGTTTTCTACCGTTTTGTGAATTGTTTAATGCGGTGTTTTTTTATTGAGATCATAAAGGTTATTTTGGTGTATCTTATGGTTTTTCTGATGTTTTTATCTAAAAATTAACCTCTTGAATGTGAACTAAATGAATTTTACTATTACTAATTTCTTAATAGTTTCACATTCTTGAATTTATTAATTGAACATTAAAATATTTAAAATTATTTAACCCCCTTTTTAAATGGGTTCTCTTTTGTTATTTGAAATAAATTGTTTATTCAAAAAGTGTGTAATCCAATGTTTTGAAATTTATTAAATCCTTTCAAAATTGCAATAATAAAATAAATTATTCAGGTATAATTTGATGTAAATGATTATTTTAATGAATCATTTGGAATTATAATTATTATTTTGGAATGAAAGGGATTATTGTACCTCATTCTGAATGTGAAAATTGTTTAAAATGATTTGAATTGAATTGGTGATTCTTAATGATGGTTTGGAACATTATAATGATCATATCTTATAACAATCCCTTAATGTAACATTCGTTATTCACTGACTTCCTATTTTGGTGTTTTTAAAAGTTGATTATTTAATTTGAGGGAGTATGGGGGTGAGGGTGAGATGTGATTTAGGGACAATATCCATGGTTGATTAGGATTAAAATTTCATCATCATAACCTGATTATATCAATAACCTATATATTCTAGTCATGGGATCCTCGATAGTCATATGTGATGAACTAGATATATACGTCACATGTTGGCTCAAAAAATTCCTGTGGATCCACCAATAACTTGAATGGTTAAATATATTATTATGTTGCCATGAAATTGAATGTGAAGGGAAAATTTTTTCATGAGACCCCTGAGATTAGATGAAAGCCTAATAATTTGTTATTTCGTATTTTTATTATCTTTTATGAGGTGGAATCAATATCATGAAAATGTTTTACCTAAGACAACCAGAATCTTAAACTTGATAAATGACATTGTTCATTTTCATTATTTGGAAATTGTGTTTCATTTCATAATTCATTTATTTTCATTATACACCCTGATTTTATTTTATTGAATCTTATTAATCTTTCTACATCAAGTTCATTTTCCCATATTTTCATGATTATCATACATTATCTTGTGAATTGGTTTTCTAATTTTTTCATCAAATTTATTAGTTTTTAAATAGAGATATGGCATGATTTGTAGGTTTAGTGTGATAAATGAATTTTAATGTTTAAATCCAGATTTTTAAACTAATTTTCATAATCTATTATTTTTACTCAAACTTTATCAATTTTTAATTTCATTATGATATAATTGAATAGAATATTTGGTGGAGTCTATCTTGGATCATTATATAACAACCTACATGTACATTTTAGTTTCATCTTCCTTTATGATATTTTATCAGATATTTGTGCTCACATATTCCTTTCTGTTTTCATGCTTGGGTGACCAAGGATAGGTGAAATGAGACATGGTTAGTGGTCATGGACCACCAGGAGGTGTTTTTTTGTTTTCACAAAACAATTTTAGTTTTTTAGTGGTTTTTAATTATATATATATATGTATATATTTATATATATGATTTTATTTCCACATTATAAATTATTATTTTAATATTTTTAGGGAAAGATAATTTATAACAGATATATATTGATTCCTAGGTACATAATTATTACAAACTAGTTATAAAATACAAATTAATTAAATAAATTTTTTAGAATATATAAAACAATGTAAAAAATGGACACCCAAATACCACATTAGTTTAGGGCCATTGGAAATGTGGATATAAAATATTATATATGAGTGAATGATCATTAATGATTCCCAAAAATTTATTTCCCATTAGTAATTCCATATAAAAACGTACTGTTAGATCCTAGGTAATGTAAACATAAGAAAGGGTTGAGATAAAATCCTCAACAATGGTAATTAAAGAAAATTCTCATGCATATCATGAACATACGAGTATAATAAAATGATCATAAAATTAGAAGATATAGACATGCTTATCAAATATCACAAACAAGAATAATGGAATAGATTATGATATTTTATAAGGCATGAATCACATGAAGATGAAGAACATAATCTATGAAAACAAAACATAGGAATAAGATAAGGAATCAATTGACTGAATGGCCCTAAGGCCATAATTTTTATTTGTTTCAAATATGCCGCATTTTAAGGGTAACATGAGGAAAATGATATTACACTAACATCAAGATAAAAAATTAGAGAAAGGGGGTGGATACCCAGAAAAAGACTACAAAGATGTGCCTTAACCCAACATAAACATCATTAAGACACCCCTACAACAAAGCATTACTGTTCATCAAGCAGTTCCAGGCAGGAATGCATGGGAACGGTACCGATGGCTATTCCATAACCGGTCAATCATATGAATCAGAAAAGCGATGAATGGAGAAGATGAACAGCTCAATCATCATCTGATGAAAAACCATATAGATTGTATGGGATCACCAAAGTACATCAAATCAAGGTGCATACACCATAGAACACTTAGAAAATGATCAAAAACAATACCTGCATCCAAGACACAAATCACCTTAAATGAAATCACTACCATCAAAACCATATAGAGTATCTGAAACAAACAATCCAATGAGATTACCCTGCTGAAGCTTGATGCAGAATATCTTGACAGTGTCACAGAATACTGGAACATAACCATCATACACAGTAGAAGACCAGAAACCCATCTCGGGAGGCCATGAGACTGATCATCAAGCCAAATCCCAACTAAAGATATGAACCAACCCCAATGTCATAGAGTACTTTGATCCCGTCATCGACCAGGGACACGACCATACTGCCCATTGTTGGACCCCAAACCTAGAAACTACCATAGAAGTCGAGGAGCCCATCGAACATACCTGATCCAACAAGGATGGATAATAAAAAATGGCCTACAGTGGAAGGTCAGACCAGGAAAAAAAATATGACTCTGTAGCGCAAGACAGCTAGACATGTAGCTGAATCGTGATACCTAGAGGCCACTACATTTGCTGCGACGTCTAACATCCAACCCCGAAGAACCATGTCACACTGCCGTTGAAGACCAAGTGTTCGACCCTATTTTTGGAGCATGATGAGGATGACTAGAAACACGAGCATCCATAAGCGGAATGATGTATCTTGAACATCACAATCGGTATGATTCTAAACAACCATTCCTGAAAACGAACCAAGAGACCATGCAATAATCTCCATCACCGCAACGCTAGCCAACTAAACCCCAAGAAACATGTGGCCACACAATGAAGTAACCACCATGCATATAATTCACAGAAAAAGTGTCAAATAGGGAGGTCACAGACAAACCTTATATGGAGGAAGAAGGTAGTGATGAGGGAAGACCTAGATTAATTTAGCCCCTTACAAAATCATCTAATAATAAGTTAATTAATTTCATCATGTATAAACATGTGTTATAATTCTATATAATTAAATACCCATTGCTATAAATTTTCAAGGATCATCCTGGAAACTTAAACTACTTAGCAGGATCCACCACAATCCCCAATCATAGTCTTTTTCATGTAAGTGATCACTTTTCCGCATCATCCCATAGTGGACCAGGTTTCCCCAACATCCCATATTGGATCGGGTTTCCCCGTATTACAATAGTGGATCGGGTTTCCACATCCTGAATCTTCATGGGGAATACACTTATAAGGAATGACATACCACTATCCCCACTCGTTATCCATTCATTGTAATGGATTATGTTTCACTATCTCCCTTTAGTGGATCAAGCCCGTCGACATGATTACCATCATTATCACATGAGATAAATATTAAACCAATACAATGGAGGTATATATTTATCCCACCAATCTCATTATATAATCATTCATACATGTTAAAAAATATAATAAATCATTCATCATATAATCATCCACAACAAAAGATATGATATATATAAACATCAAATCATAACCCATGAAATTAAATTTGTAGAATTAACAATTCATCACATCATAACAAATAGAAAAGGGATAGGTTTCACATACATTTCATATTGTCATAAACATTGAAAAAATGCAGGTTTAAAAAGAATATAACTTGTGGAAGTGAAATGAGCTTCATACAAATCTTCCCCGAAAACCTAAAATTCTCAAGAAAGAAAATTAATAGAACCATTGTATCATTTCCTATAATGGCATGATTAACATCATCCAAATTGTCTTATATTAAAAATAATTGCGAAGGGTATTTTGAAAAATTTTGTTGATGTAAATAGATTTTCCTAATATAAAATGAATCTCTATAACAAAAAAACTTTTGAAACTCATTTACCTGAAAATAAACATGATACCATATGAATAAATCATTGAAAACATTTCTAAATCCGTTTTATGTGAAAATATAATGATAAAATAGAAATAATTCTTGAAATCATTTTGGTAAAATTTCTCATGAAAACATATATAATAAGAATTAATAATTTCTAAATACCAATTATTGGAGAGGACATTAAAAACATTTAATATAATATTTAAAATGATTTAAAATCCAATTCATCGATTTTTTTAAAGATTATAATGAAACAATGAAAACATTTTGAAAACCATTGGTTTATGAATACATTTAAGGAATATAAATAAAACATGATATCGCTTCTAAAAAATTTTCATTGAATAAAATTTTAATACTAATAAATAATTCTTTAAAACATTTTGAAAACCTTTTTGAAAACGAGGTTTTGAAAGAATCTAGATTTCCAACCAAAGCGAGTGGTAAGTTGTTACTTTATTAAACACACATTATTAAACATTTTATGTACCAAATAGTATAAAAATTGTACCAATATAGAATTATATCATTAATATACATATGATAATATAATTTATTAATTTCTCTTGAGAGTTTGATCAAACTACTTTATCAGGTGAATAATAATTACAAACAATCTTGATAAAAGATGAGATTGTTTCAATAAATTATTACCACATGGTAACATAGAATTATACTAATCCTATAAGAATATAAAATTAAATGAAGCTTAACAAATCATTTATATAAAATTTTTTATTATTTAACATTTCAAAGTTAATATTACCCCTAATAGAAAAACATAGGCGCATAACATGGCATGTGCATCAATGAAGGTGAATTGACAAAAAATTACTCTACCAATTTGGTATCTTTTGAAACCTAAAACCTATGAAAAAATACCATAAATTAGATATTTAAATACTCAAAAAATTATATATTATTATAATATAATACATCTATGGGATGTATATATAACCCATAAAATACATGATGGTGTTTAAAGTATCTATATCATGGAAATAAAAAGTGAGATGATATTTCCTTACATATTATCTTGAATCTTGTCGTACTCATTCAATACTCTTGTATAATGATGTACATTAATTTCACATGTATATTTATAATTTATAATTTAGTATTAAATAATAAGATTAAAAAATTTCATAATTATAGTTTATATTTGATGTTTTTTGGTAGTTTAGAAATTTTTACATTTTTTTATTAATTTATATGATAACATTAGTAATTTATTTTTTTTATTAGTTTTATTAATTTTATATATTATATTATACACTATATTATTATTATTTGTTTCACTAATTTTTGTTATTTTATTTAATTAATTCTTATTAGTATATATATTTTTTCATTCTCTATTTATATTTTATTTTTTTTTAATTTTTTCGTATTAATAAATAATATTTTTTATTAGTTATTATTATATTTAATAGTTGTGTTATATTTAACGCATATGCATAATTAAATATATAAATTAATGTATGTGTGTATATGTATATTTATTTTTATTCTTATAAATATATTATTATTATTATTATTTAACTATAAAATAATAAGATTTAATATATAAATATGAATATGAAATTTACTTTATTCTTATTTTTCAATTTTATAAAAAATTTCCACTATTTAACAAACCCCCTCTCCTTTAACCCCTTCCCAACATCCATGCCACTCATCCCCATTTTTTTCAATTTATCTCTCCAATCCACCAATCCCATAACACCTCACCCTTGTCCCCTTATCCCTCTATGACACGCCACCCCACCCCCTTATACTTTATCATCACTGACCCGCTCCCCACTCCCTCACACTCCCCATATCCACTCACCTTCCACCTTTTATCCCACAACCTCTATACCCCTCTCCACTGGACCTACCACCCCACCCAAACCCCCTAACTCATCCCACATCATCTTCATTATCCCCTCTCTGACACACCTACTGAACCCATCATCCATCCAGTATTATGTAGTTGAAAAGTGGCCATCATCAATACCAAAATCTTCTATTGAATAGAAAAAAAGATGGAGACCATTACTTATATATTCAAGAAGTGGAGCTATGGTTCAAGCGCATCATCGATGTATGTAGAGTGTTGTGGATCGGGTGAGGCATCATCGATAACATATAGCAGAGAGATGATTATTATTTTTCATTCATCAATGACATCTTGCAGTGGTCCTCGCATTGTCACAAACAGAGTGACTTCAATTATTTAGTATTCATGTAATGTTTATGCAATGGTTGGCTAATTTCGTTGGTGTCTAAATTTTTATTAAAGTGATTGTGAATTCTTGTCTTCAATTTATTCCTATGTTTGATTGCCTTTTGAATTAATTGTTATTGAATGTTAATTTAAAGAATTATTTATGTATTTTAATTAATTTTCAATGGGATTTGAATACATTCTTGTGTTCCCATTCATGGGATACCTAATAATTTATCATGGGTGTGTGTTCATTGGAGAATTTATTAATCCAGAATATGATAAATAACATAAGAAAATTCACCATAAATAAATATATCAATTGAAAAAATTCATATTTTGTTTTCTCTTTCCATAAAAATTGCATGATTGATAATTAATCAGTAATATCATGTGAGTTAAACTGAGGCTGGTAGATACTTCAGATTTTTTAGAAACAGATCATCATATTTCAACATGTTATTCAGTGTTATAATGATGCACATATTATTTGTGATGATAATGAATGAAACGAAGAATAATTTGTGTAAAAATTTGAATACTATCTAAAATCAGAGAACAAGACTAGATATTATTTTGATTAAATTAGGAATATTTGATAATTTAATAACTAAATATTCTGATGTGGGAATTCAATAATTAACATTGTATTCACTTGAAATAATGTCATGACTCTGACACTTCCATTTCAACCAGTTTATTTCATAGCTTAATTTAGTTCACTTAAATAGTTTATGTTAATTTAAATCGTTACTTTTAAATATTCATTTATATATTATAACTCATTAGTTGTTAATCATGTTATGAACACATATGCCTATACATTCTTCCAAAAATATATTTTTAGTGTCCACTCACATTTCTTTGTGCTTCGACCCTGCTCGCTGCTTCTACAGTAGTTGATAAGTATGTAATTATTCTAAATTTACATGAATTCGGACGAACATTCCATGAAATAAATGTTTGTTTATTAGAAATATTTTATATAACCATATTCTTATATCATACATGGTTTTATTATTACCTCATATTAACAACTTGATAATAATTCCATGTAAGGTTATGCTTTGTGTAATATTCGGTTTGTTTGTCCCTTGTGCCATAACTAGTAATATATTTTTTCCCTATAGTCATATAATGATTCCCAAAATGTAAAAAATGTTATAAATATCATTAAATACTATTATATTTTTTATAATAATAATCATCGTTTTGTGAAGCAGTAATTAGTTGTACACTTAAATAGTATATTCATTCCACATTTGATGGATCTTTATGTGTGTCTTTTTCTAAAAAATATCATAAAACAATCATAGTATACTTAAGAAAGAATTTAATAAATAAAAAACATGTAATAATAATAGATATGGGATTATATAATGGAAATAAAATAATGAAACGTGAGGGATCATGTTTCCTCTTAATCGGGTAAATCGTGTTGGCTTGGACCAAAGTGATTCATTGGATGTATTTCTTCCCAACAGAAGGCATCAAGGTGGAAGGGATGAATTTTGTGAAGTTTATTTTGATGATCCCGGATTATCATATGTTTTTATATATGAGTGGGGAAGCAATATAGGTGATTCTATTTTATAGGGAAGGGAAAAGACACACAAGGCTTTTTGAAAACAAGTTAGGTTCACCCTTGTTTCTAAACAAAAAAATTAATAAAAAGAAAAAAATTAGTAATATAAGGTATATGGGTTAAATATTTCCATTAAATTTTGTTTTTACATGTTGATTAGTCATTTGGTTTCATAATATAAAGGATTATTTCTTTGTTGAAATTTAACATTAGTCAATGTATTTAATTTTAACGAAATTCAGTAATTTTCTTCTTAAGAATCTATTTTGAGCTTACTATAAATTATAAACATTTCATACTATAAATATGAAATACTTTTTTCAAAATTAACATCACAAAATTCAAAAAAATTAATTTAAAAATTTTCCCACATATGGGACAACACTACAGATTTTTAAAGTAAAAAATTTCCAAAAGTTTTATATGTTTTTATACCATATTTGAATGATAGATTTCTTAAAATAACTATAATTGGATGATTTTATAAGAATATGATAAAATTATACTTTTAAATGGATTTCATATTTAATTTGACCATATAACGAAATTTTAACAAATGTTGTTTTGAATTAAAATTCAATATTTTTAAACATTTTTTAAAAAATTAAACCTTATAGAAAAATAGAAAAATTTTATCCTAAAAAAATATTTATGCCTCTATTTCAAATATTATTAATATTTTTATATATATAATCTACATATGTTAAAAAATTTAATATTAAATTTGTTCTTCATTTAAAGTTGGTAAAACTACCTTTATAAGAATATTTGTTTAATTGCATAAAATTGTGTTTCTTATTGTATTATGTTATCAAATATATTGGATTATTATATGAGAATATATTATAGATTTTATAAGATAAAAATCAGTAAATTTTTTTGATTCAATTATTTTATAATAACAACACATCATTGGGGTTTAAAACATAAAATATATCATCTATAATCAATTGGTTCTTACATTTTCATATATAATTAATTGGTAACCTAGGAATTTATATTATTTTTGCGTACAAAATAAATTTTCATAACATAGTTAATACTATTCATAAACAATATTTTAAAGATTAGATCATATATTAATATATTAAATAATAATATATTACAATATGGTAAAATCTGTTCCTGCGGGTTACATAAGCCATAGATTAAAGTCATTGTTGTTTGTAACAAAAGCTATCCTTAGTGTTTTGTTTATATTAATATAAAATTAATGTTTTGTGTAGTGAAATAATAACATGGTTTTCAATATACTTCAATAAAAACATATTTATTTAACATAATAGAAACGATTATTAGGGATCCATTAATAATAAATATAAAAAAGATTAATTAATTCAAAAAAATAATTTAAAAAATATCAAGGTGTTATATTATACACCATTAAAATGAAATTATCCTATGAAATATTTATAGATAATCCATGGTTTAATAATATAATATTTGTTCTATAGAAATCCTCATCTTAAAAATGAATACTAATACTTCCTTTAATAATAAAATGTGGAAAAAATAATTGATACAAAAAAAAACATATAACAAGTCTTGTATATAGAAGAACAAAGGTGGAATGTGAAACAATAGACATAAAAGAAAAATATAAATACCTTGTTATGAAGGACAGTGTTAGATAACATATTTAGGATAATGTTAACAACCATAATGACATAAATCTGTGAATATCAAGGGGACTATTGGATTCATTAGAAAATAATGAACTACGATACATTTTCTGTTTCATGATTCATTCCCTAGAGATGATAAATTTCCATTAAAAGTTTTACTTTATTTTATTCACATTAATATTCACCATCTCACCCTTTGGTTTTGACTTGATAGATCTACACACAATCTGTTACCCAATGAAATAGAAGATTTTTGTCATTCTTAAAGAACTAATAAATCATGAGATCCATGATAAGTCATCCCATCTCTCACTAGTTACCATCAACCTAAATACGTTATCCAATATGCATATGTCCTCATGTGGTGAGATAAAACATTAATATCAAAAACATTACTCGATGATAGACATTAAAATTACATTAATTGTAATCCTTATTACCCTTCCAAGATATAATTCATCCATTCTTCCTTAAATATGTTCTTATCTAATATCATATTTTTTTTATTGGATTCCATGGTTCACCCTTACACTAATAAAAAATTAATGTAATATTATAATTCCAAAATACATTTATATGAATATAGTAAAATGAAACATAAAAAATAGATGAAAAAATATCATCATACAAATTATTCATAATAAATTAATCATTATCATCATAAAAATGGGAGAAGAGAATAAGTTTTTCACTATTTTTCAGTATTCACTTCATTCATTTTTATTTCATTATCTTTCCATTTTTTATTTTTCCTTAGTGGTTTTCATGTCTTATAATCCATATTAGGCCTTAGATTGGGGAATAAATTCCCATAATTCCCAAACATCAGGCACATAAAAAACTCAAGTGTGGGTGGATAATTATATTTAGCTTTCTCTGTACTCATATCATTGAATTTCTTCTTACCGTATATTTTACATTCTATTTGATGTTGGATAGGATTTCCACACTTTTAACAAGTTACTAATCATTTAAAGAACTCCCTAAAGTTATCATTACCATTTTTTTTGGTAAATATGATTTTTAAACCTTTTCTTATGTCCATGGTTTATATATTTTTCTTTTTACTACACCTTTATCCTATTATTAAAACCAAAATATTGATATATAATTCAACCCATTATTTCAACATTTATTACACAATGAATAATATATTCATGAAAACTATTGTCTCATATGGCCAATGTTTTTATAAGACCTTGATTTAATCCACTGATGAACCTATCAACATTACATTTGTTTTGGATGATAATAGAAGAAGAAAACATCACATTTCTTGAAATTTTAGCATCATAAGTAACAATAGAATAATCTTCCCTTTTTATCAACTCTTGTAATTAAATTTCCATAATTTTACAATGAACATGAGGAAATTACACATTGAATAATATTTTCATAAACTCAACCAAATCCATGGATTCCATTTCGTCATTATTCATTGTATTACTGATGTGAGTACACCACCAGTATTATTAAAGTTCTAACTAATAAAAAATAAAATTAACTATTAATGATCCGAACACTAGATAATGGATAATATTTTTTTTGTAGTGTCGATCTAGTTTTTAGAAACATTTGTAATAGAACACCTGCTAAAAGATTGTTGATAATTCCTCTTTATGGAAACAATAAAAAATTCCCCCTTATTTTTTTCATTCAAAAACTCATCATGACTTATAGAATGATAAATCTATGAGAGTATATAAAAATGGTCATCTATTCTAGCCCCCATATCATTTTTATCCTCAAGAGAATAATTATTTCATGGCCCATCAAAATCACCATTAACGTTGTTCCGTCGGGTTCAATCCATTGACTAAAATAAATAAAGAATAGTGTAAAAAACTATTATTATAGAGAGAAACCACATAATTATAGAAAGTCACTTATTGGATGCCAATGTTATGACACCTTCCATAATCAATGAAACCTTAGGTTTATTTTAGGTTATTTATAGTATTCAACTATTCAAATTCTTCATCATGGTCCACCGATTATTTATCTATTTAGAAACAATATCTCCTAGGAGAAACAAACTAAGTGTGAAACAAGTATTATTGTCATGTACAATATTACCTCACGCCAGGCCCCAAACATCATATGACAATTTTTACCCCTAGATACATCTATTCTAGATCCACATCCACTTGTAATATCGAAAAATGCATGCTAGGAAAACAATAACTCTATCCTTTACCAATATCATGGATCATATTCCTAAATGGAAACTCAAAATTTTAGATATACATAAAGAAACCCCTATACATATCATTATAAATATACATAGGTATATCACTAAATAATTTTCATCCCAATTTTAAATGGTTTACTAAGCTGTCACTCATATACATAATATAACAACCCGATCTTATTGTACATAGAAATTACAGCACTTTTGTGGAATACATAAGACATTATAAAAGTAGATTCCCAATGACCTTATTTGTTTATTACCTTTGTAAACATATAAAAAAATATTCTTGTTCAATGAAAGATCTTAATTATTTCCCACAAAGATATTCCAAATTAATACCTCAACTTATATATATTTTTTAATAACCTAGACAAAAGAAACATAATAAATGTGTGAGATCAATATTTTAGTAAGATTGATTAGAGGAAATGAGTATGAATGTCATAAAAACAAGGGTATGTGAATGCGATCATATCGTTATAATATCATACCCTTCATATCAAATATCATATACATAAACAATGGAATAGATCACGGATTCTCATAAAACATGAATCACATTGGAATAAAGAACATAAGCCATAAAATAAAAACATAAGAATCAGACAAGGAATTGTGGGAAGCATAAAAATGTGACATCATTCCATATAATCCATGATGAATTTCTATAACAGATCAAAGATCATCATTAGAACAAGACCTACTATGTGGGGCACATAACACTCCTCAGTTGTAGACCTTTCTATGTAATGGAACATGTTTCTTACATATTCACATAGTACATTGGGTTTCCCCATAGCCCCAAGTCGATCTGGTTTCAAAATTTTCCCAGAGTAGATTGGGTTTCCCTATCATCCATATTCATGGTGACTACACCGACTGGGTGAGACACAAATGCATCCTAGTTATAGTCATTTCATTGTAAGGGATCCAGTTTCCCCATCTCCCAATAGTGGATGAAGACTGTTGACATGATACCCATCACTATATCAAGAGATATAAATTTTTACCCATTTCATTATATATAAATAGATGTCCCCACTATATCAAAATGAAATCATTTATACATGTTCGACAAGATAAAATATCTTTCATCATATCATGATCCATAAATAGAGATGGGTTTTAGAAACATCGAATCATAACCCATGAAATGAAATGGGTATCATTAAAATTTCATCACATAATAAACAACATGACATAGATAAGTTTCATAATAATTTTACCATTTTATAACCTATTAAAATAAGAGAGGTTCAATATAATATATCCCATGAATGATTAATTGCTGTCATAATAATCATTCCACCAAAAAATAAACCCCTCAAGAATGAATATGCATGGAATATATAGATCAGTTCATATAAGGGAATTAATAACATCAAATGATGTTATCATTGATAGAGAATAACATATAAGTATATTTTGAAAAAATTTAATGCGGTAAATATACATTTTTTTAAATTTATCATTAACACATAAAAACCATTTGAAAATAATTTTATTGAAAATGAGAAATGAAAAATTATTAAGAAAATTTTGAAAACATTTTTGAAATATTTTTTTTAAAAATACATTGATAGCATAGAAGTAAGATTTGAAGTCATTTAGAAAACCCTTTTATTGAAAACTCTTAAAATAATATTCCAAACAATTGAAAAAAATTATCCTTTATAGAATAGTGAAAACATATAATCTAAGAAAGAATATGTTATGAAGAAAATTTATTTTAAATTAAATAGAAATCTTATTTAGAAATATTAAAAATGTTTTCAAAATCAAATCTTTGAAAAAACAATAAAAACATATATAAAAAAACCTGAAAATGTTTTAAAAAAATTCTAATTGAAAATACATTGAAAACTTATAAATAATTCTTTAAAATTTTTGGAATTATTTTTATAAAACATAGTTGTGAAAGGAAAATGATTTCAGACTAAAGAGAGAGGTAAGATATGACTTTGTTAGATCAAATTCTTAATAATATTTTGTACCAAATATTATAAAACTGGTACCAATTAATTAATATGGAATGAATATAAAAATTATTATATAAGTAAGATGTTCCCATGAGATATGTATTATGAAAATTCATCAAGGTTATCATAATAAAAAATAATCACTATAAATGATGTGATTGTTTCAATAAACTATTAACTATTGGTAACATTGAACTATGATCCCTATTTAAGAAAATTAAATCATATTAATATTAAAATACCATGATTATATTTATATTAATGATTTAACATGTTGAAGGTAGTATATAAACCTCATATAAAATATAGGCACATAACATTGAATGTCTATGAATTGAATGTGAATTGAGAAAAAATTACTCTACCTAATTGTAAAATATTGAAACCAAAAACCCATTAATTAAATTTAAAAAATGGATTTAAAAAACCAAATTTTTATATTATAGTAATTTAATACATCTTTAAATATATATATACCAAACAAAATAATTTAGTTGTTTATATGGAATGTATGTCATGGAAATAAAAAGTGAGATGAAATTCAGTTTCATATTACCTTGAATCACATCATAATAATTCAATCCTACTGTATAAAAAAGAATATTTATTTTAAATTAATTAAATAACAATATTATCATATCATATATGGTCTTATTATAACTTTATATTAATCACTTTTCAACAATTCCAGGTCAATGTTTGGCTTCAGGTAATATTTTATTTCTTTTTCTCTTGTTTGTTTATTTGTTATAACTTTTATCATTATATATATATATCATGATTTATAGATTATAAAAAATGTAATAATTTTAATTAATACTTATTATATTAGAATTATTATAATATTATGAATATATAATTATTAAATGGAATACACCAATCATGGACACATCAGGCCGTATTACACATGACTGTTGTTTCTGTTTTATTTTTATATAGAAATAATGATAGTTTGTGGATTATTTTTATATATGTGTATAATATAATTAAATAAGTATTATTATGTCTTATATATCTCATAATTTTACTAATAAAATCCTTAATATATCCCATGTAGCATGTGAATGAATCACATCACCTTGAGGTATTGGTATTCCACACTTCCTTAAATGAAAATGTCATATTTACATAGTGTGGAATTAATTATGATATGATCTAAAAAAATTTACAGATGAATAAAAAATTATAAATATCATAAATATCATATATAAATTGACTTTCCATCATAATATTAACATAGAGATATGATAAAGGAATAATGAGCAATCATCATTTCATGAGGTGGTAATTCACCGTACACATAAACAACATATTCATTACCCATTAGATGGAAGTTTTCATAAGTGTAGGTCAAAAAATTAGAATAAAAAAATACTAATATATTTTGGATTCATTATTTTGTTATAAAATCATGGAAATCAAATGCTTTATGGAGTGGAGAATAAAAATAATAATAGATCTTAAGGGAGGTTATTATCTCGTAATCAGGTAACACCTTTTCGATTACACCAAATTGATTAATTACAAGAATTGTTTGCAAAGGTAATATTCTAGGATTAATGTAGAGTTTCTATGAAGATGTTTGGGTAGATAATGGATGATACTATGTGGTTTTAGATGTGTGAGGAAGTGGTAAGGAAGTAGACATTTATTGTGAAGGGAAATGACTCACTTAGAATTTTGAAAACTTGATAGGTGTACCCAGATTTTACCAAACAATGTCATAAAAAAATTCTTGTAAGGTTTATGGAAGATATATTTCCATATAATAGGTTTTTAAATTTTTCTAGTTCATTTGATCTCTTATGTTAAATGTTTATTCCCCTATTAATCATAATATTAACTTATACTCTATAATTAATTTTAAATGAATTCACCAATATTTTTGGTCAAAAATTCAGATAAAATTATTATACATTATAAAAAATGATGATTATAAATATGAAATCCATTTTTTGGAATCTAATAAAAAATTTGGTACAAATTAATATAATATTAATCCCACAGATGGGATGACACCTCTAGTTTTAAAATTAGAAAACATCCAAAATATTTCTATGATTCTATATCCAATATGAAATTGAAATTTATCCAATGACTATTGGTAGAAAATTTATAAAAATATAAAATAATTTATCTTCTAAAATAATTAAAAATATAATTTATCTCTAAAAATAAATTAGATAAAAATCAGTTTTAAATTTAAATTTAATATTATTAACTATTCATAATAAATGAAATCAAACTAAAAAATAGGAAAAAAAAATTCCTAAGAAAATTATTATTGTATGGGTTGAAATATGATGTTTAATTTTACATATTAAATCATGTAAAATTTTAAAAATTCAATTTTGATTTGGTTCACCATTCAATGGTCTTAAAACTACCATTATAATATTATTCGGTTTGAAACATAAAATTATGTTTCTTCTTATATTTTTTCAATAAAATCTATTTGATGAATGTCAAAAATATATGAATGAATATAATATATATATATATGTATATTATATTAATATCACTTTGGATTTGTAATTAATTTAATTTTTTTAGGAAAAAACACTTTTGGGGAATGAAAATATAAATATATATTTTATATTGAATTGGTTCTTATATTTTCATTTATAATTATTTAGTAACATATTAATTCATAATATGGTTGTGTAAATAATACATTATAAAATGTCAGTTAATACTATTTATAAAATATAATTTAATAGTTTGGTTATATATTATTATATAACAAATTAATATATTATCCTTTAGTAAAACCCAGTGTTGTGTGGAATGCATGTCATCACGGAACACCATTATTGCATATAACACAATCTATACGTATTTTTATATGTCAATAATGTTAAAATTTATGTATCATTTATTACATGATTAACTTGTTTTTTCATATAATGAAAACCAAACATGGTTCTTCAATATAAAATAAAATATAATTAGTGTTTCGGGAATTTATCAATATCAAAAAGATAAATTAATTTGACCAAAAATAATTCACAAAACGTCATTGTGATACACTATATCCAGCTCCTTGAGTTTAGTAATTCTCTATGAGTTAGTGGTTAATAAGCACATATATCTATTTATATTCTATTTCGAGTATGTTGGTTACATATTTTCCCTAAAAGAGTAAAAAATCAATGTTTGCATGGTAAGAGTTAAAGGGGTTCAATAAGTGTTAATACCAAATGATAATGGTAGAAATAAATTTAAAACCTATATAATAATTATTTTATTAGAGGATTTATAAATATTTTTTTATCCTATCGTCAAAATAAATTACATTGGATCCATTTTCAATTGAACATTAATTCACAATAATTTTATATTTTTAGAAAAATAAATAGTGCCCCTCCCCTCCCATATAAAATGGAACATCCTATTATCAATCATTCAAATCTAAAAATATATTAGTATAATTAGTTATCATCTCAAAATTCATTCCTATAATAACACATCCAATTCTAAAGATAATTATTTAGTTATATCACAAACCATTATGGTAGTAATGTGTTATGCTAAAGAGATTATCTGAAGAAGATTTATTGTTTTTAATTATGTGTTTTTTTATTTATTATTACCCATCATTCAAATATAACATAAACATGATTAAATAAAACCCAATTGTTTTAATTCTACCTATATATTTTTATGTTAATTCCATAACCTATATTCATATGCATTTCCAACAAATGAGAAACAAAACCATCATTTGTCTGTATGGAGAAATTCTTCATTGTGATCTGATTTAATTAACTACCCATCACCATATCTCAATAATTTTTGTAATGATTATATTAAGGTTTATATTTTGGATATTAATTACATATTTATCATTCATAAAATTAATATAGCATTTATTTTTCATACCTTATTATAAATAGAAAAATGATAATATTGGTTTGGTGTAGGTGTGGACTTCCACCTCCATGAAGCGATTGAATCATCATTAAACACTAATAATATGAATGGTATATATAATTATATTTGAAAAAGTCATATGATATATATCACAGTATAATAATTATATATATATAAACTAATACATAACTTCTTATATGTTGATCATTGAAAAATAGAATTCGTATTCATGTGTACAAACAACCTATCATCATCCAAAGTGAATCATAATTCTTTTTTCATAACCATAAACAATGGATGGATTCAAATGTATAATTGATAAAAAATTATAATTAGCCCAATATTATTATTTCTAATATGATGTAATAATGAACTCATTGACCATAGTTAATATACCTAAGTAATTTTGGACTTATGTTTCGTATATAGTAAAAATGTCCAATGTGAACATAAATGTATATATAATTTTATATAACATTGTAACAAGTTATTTAAATGTAATTTTTTTAAAAAAATGTTCTTAAACAAGTATAAAAATATATATGTTTATTATTCAATATTATAATAGAAGTATCTCACATATAAAACTCAAGGTAATGGGATTTGTATAAAAAATACTCCTATAATGTTCCTCTTTCAAATCTTTTTACCAAAACAAAAATGAATGTTTTTAACATATGTGTATTTAATAAAGTTTACCACCATTATTATGATATCATTATTTTATGGTACCTTCATATGTTTCTATTTTTATTTCCAAGAAGAATGGTTTCTTTATGATGTGCACATGTTTTATATTTGATAAATTCATCTTTAATAGTAAATGGTATTTTGACATCTAAATTTATTTTTGGGATAAAATGTTGTTTTATAATCATTTTTTGATTAAATGGTTCAAGTATTAAATTTTTTATTCATATTCTACATGAAATTTATATGTGGAACTCATTATCATGGTACAAATTATATGAACGGTTGGTCCCCATTATCGATCATGGTTTAGCCTAATATATATTAGAAATTGGGAGCATCCATATAGCTCTATGTGAGATTGTTATATCATTGGGTGCACACTGATAACACTGTAATTCATTGAGTAATACAACTTGTCTTTTGGGGAATCAGAGATATTTTTATTGAAGGGTAGGCCATTTAGATTTAACTGGGATCTAGTTATTTAATACAAGGGTTTAGAAAGGATATTATTATTATTCTGTATCATTCAAAAATGTTTTTTTATTACAATTTGTATTATGATTTTATATTATCCTAATGTTTGTGTCATTTTTCATGTGAAAATAAATAAATTATTTATCTTCGCTATCATTGAGATAAAAGAATAAATTTTAATTGGCGTTCTTGTTTATCACTAGACTGAGGAATGTTTAACATTTATTTATCTTATAGAGATATTTGTGATAATATCATATTTTAATTTTCTATTGCGTTTTATAGATGTGTAGGGTAAGGGTGTGGTAAGGAAAATATTTTTGATGATATTTCATGAAAAAAAATCTTCTTATATATTAATGTGGGTTGTTTTTTAAATTTCATTATTGATTAGATGTTTATAATTTTTAATATATGAGTTATGACCTATTTCAATAAAAATATTTCCTAAAAAGATAAAAAAATATTGTATAGAAATCATTTATAGTTCAAATACACCGGTATATGTAATTCATAAGGATGGGTCCTTATAATTGGTATCATAGAAATGTTCAGTTAACAATATAGGTTATGACAATGTAAATATAATTCCCTAAAATAATTTTTCCTTATTGGTTAATTTTAAATAATATAGATTTTGGGAATCATTATGTTTCTTTTTTAAAAGTATGAATTTTCAGAATTGTTTTATGTTGAGGAAAATTTAAAGATATGTTGTGATGGAATTGAGAGGAAAATATCCTTCCAATTAAATATCACATGATTGTTGGAATTGGTAAGATTTTTTTTGAAATTATTGATCAATTAGAATAATATATTAATTGAATTGGTATCTATGATATAGGGTAGCTAGATATAACACAATGGAACATGTCAGTATTGTATAATTTCATTGGAAAACATCCCCATCATTCATTGAATAATATTACACTATGGTAGATGAAAGATCAATTAATTCCTTTTAGAATATATTTTGATTCATGGGATGTTCAAAATATCAAAACATAATAATTTTTATTTATAATTTTGATGTTGAATTTCTTAAATGGTGGCATTTTGTGAAGACTACCAGAGAGAAAGCTGATGTTCATAACATTGTATGGGAATCATTTTTGTTATATTTGTATTCCAAATCATTTCCTTAAGGTTTTTCTCATTATTATAGAGATCTAATTCCTATATATAAAGAAAAAAGATGATTATTATGTAGAAGAATATAAAGAAACATCATATGATTATACATGTATGTGCTAGATTTTGACTTAGAAAATGATAGACAAATTAAAAGATTTAAATATAGGATAAACTAAATTATATGAATTACTTTTTACACAAAATAATATTAAATTTATGAGATAGTGATTTGTTCTTATAATTTATTTGAGATTGATTTTCCCAACATGTTTGTTCCATGAGATGAAAATAGTATGAAATGATAAAGGTGGCATGAAAAGGAGACAATTTTTTAATTATAGAATTATGACCCCTAGGTTTATCAAAAATGGTAAAATAAAATTTAGGTAAATCATAACTAGGTATATAATGTGATTCCGATGTGGTTATTTTGTTCACAGTGCTCAGGAATAAAATGAAATAAATTATGACCAACCAAAGAATGGAGTTACAAATATCCATCCAACAGTGAGATGTTTTATTTGCAATGTGTTGGGAAATAATTATAAAATGTGTCAAATGTTAGTATTATAGGATGGGAACATTCATTATCAGAAAGATAATTTTGAAATAATTTCATTGGGTAATACTGCATTTGATCTTGGACAATAAAATTTAGTGTTGATAGGTATGAGTCATGTTTATTAAAATTATTCTAAAGCATTTTTTGACTGTGTATCTTAATATTCATTAATTTTTAATATTTTCTCAGAAAAAATAATAATATAAACAATATATAATAAGGTAAAAAATTTAGTATAAACATTATGTGTAAATAATAAAGTGACCACGATTTATAGGATTCTTCATGCTGCGATCATTTGTATAATATTTCCAAAAAATATTATAGAACATACCATAATAAATTTTGATATTATTTTGGGACGAACTAGATTATATATTATATAGTTAATATATATTTCAGTTCCATGAATTTTTTTTATCAATGATTTCATTACTATAATAAAATTTCATAGAGCTATAAAAATCATCAGAGGTGGGAGTGAAAATTATGCAGCTCATATCCTTGAAAATAAATTATTTAGAAAAATTATTGATTCTACAAATTTGAACTGAATACATGGATCAATTACAAATTATTTTCATAGAGTTATTTTAGATTGTGAGATTGAGTTATCTGTTAACTTAATACATTCTTATAAGCCTATTTATAAACCCACATACCTAATGGCTCATATAACTTTTGAAACTAAAAAATAAATTGCATGAGTTTCTAGATAATGGCTATATTCTACCAAGAGGATCTCATGGGGTTATCTTGTTCTTATTTTAAAAATGAAAGATGTATCCATAAGGGTTTTTTATAAATTATATATCTTTGAATAAAATCACAATTATGAACAAGTAAAATTTTGCATCATATTACTTATTTTTTGATTAATTCAATGGAGGATATTACTTTTCAGATATTAATATTGGGAAAAGGTACCACCAGTGGAGGTTGATGGAGTTTTATAATTCAATGACTACATTTATGACTATATATGGGAACAATGTATTTTTTGTCACACCCTTTGGGGTTCAAATGAACAAACTATATTTATAGATCTATTGGAGAGAGTTTTATATGAGTTTAATGATATGTTTTTGATTATTTTTATTTATGATATATATATATATATATATTAAGAGATTTATGCGTAACATGATAGAAATCTAGGTCTTTTGTTATAAGCACTAGAAAAGGAAACCCTTCGGAAAATTTTTAAAAGATGAATTTTGGTTACAATGAAAATATTTTGTTGTCTATATTGGTTATAAGTATTGAATTATGAGTTAACCTACTAAAACAATTTTCTTTGTAGAATGAACAAGAACAAATAATGTCACATACATTTGTATTTTTCTTATATGGAATATTTATTAGAGGTTATTTTGTACTTTATTCTTAGTTATCTATTACTCATACTATGTTAAATTGAAATAGAGTTAAATTTAAAACAAAGAAAACTATTTGGTGATTTATTTATAGAAAAAAATGATGATTGATGTATTGCCCAATTTTAGAATTTCCATCAACAAATAGTTATTATTTCATCTATAATGATCTTTTATTAGAAGGGATTGGTTGTGTTTTGTTACAAAATGATCAGGTAATTTCCTTCAATACACATAAAATAATACTTTCTAGGAAAAATTATTTAACCTCTTATTTAGAATTATATGTTGTTTATTCTTCGTTCAAAATTGTGAGGTATGACCACTTTAGAGAAGGGTGTGAAATATATAATGATCGTAACTTTTTATGTATGTATTCACTCAGAAATATTTTGTCATGAGACTAAGATTATGGGAAGAACTAATTAATTATTATGATTGCAAGATCTATTACCACCATTTAAATACAAAAAATTTAGCATTTTCTATGAATTAGAAAATAAATTTAAAATTAAACATATTACATTTAGAAAATAACATTTTGCATAATTATTTGATTTTTTTTCCTTGAATTATTGGATGATAAAGATTCATTTATTTTGTTTCAAATTTTTGAATAATAATAATATCTATCAGAAAAAATTACGAAATACCTTAAAAGACCATAATTATAATAAATGACATAATTTTTTTTATGAACTGTATATTTCAAAAATTTAGTATTAATAAGGATTGATTTGTTAGATCTGTAATGTGATAATTCATATTAATAGATTCTCTTTTCATGGATTACTTGTAAAATGATGTTCACAGTTAACCATATCCCATTTAACCTCGAATCCCATAGATGTACAGTTTCTATTTGGATTATTACTGGTGGGATGGAATGAAAAGTTATATCACTGAATTTACTAAGAAATGATTAAATTATAAATAGTTTAAAGAATACTAGAAATTAATGATTTGGAATATTTATCCTTTTCATGTTCAACAGTGGAAATGAGAAATTATATCGATGGATTTCATGGTGGAACTACATATAATTCTCAATGTAATAGTAAAATTTGGGTAATTGTTGATATACTAACTAAATATTCATATTTCTTTATCATTCATGATACTCTTTTTTTTATATTAAAATTATCAACAATATCATGAATATATTTTTTGGTAACATGTATTTTCTCCCTCCATTGGAGTTTTAGTTTTAATATTGAGTATTTAACACCATATTTAATTTTTTATTGTGTGGTATGAGGCCAAGGAGGAGGCTCAAGTGCTAATGAGAATTTCATGACCATTAGGTGTATTTTAGTATGTTTATAATACTATTCCATTTGAATATCCATACACTATAAGAAGAAATAATCTTTTAACATTTATGTATCTAGAGACACACTAATGAAATTTTTCACATAACAGGAAGTAAAATATTTTCAAGGACTCATTGTTCCGTATTAAATAATTTTTTTATCCCATTATAATAATGTAAGTATTCTTATTCCTCTAATAATGAACTAGTATAGATATCCTTACAATTGTAAACAAATAACACTTCCCCTACTGGTAATCACTAGATTAATATATTGGAAATATGAGTCTTGTATTGTGACCGAAATATAGAATGGATTTTGTACTCAAATTTGAAAGAAACCTTGTCAATTTCTTGTTTTTTTTAATTTCTTACATAAAAATTTACAAACTATTAAGATAGAGTTTAAGTTAATGGATAAATAATAAAATCATAGAGTTTGTTTTAAAAATGAAATTATTAAATAGTCCCACTAGTTCCACCTCTCCATGGTATAATATTTTACTTAGGATCATCATGTTGTATCTAAGATTTAGGTTCGCCACAAGATCTGATCAAATAAATGGATAATTGAAATTATAATAAGAGAGATGAATTCTTATTTTTTAATGTAATGAACATTCACGAATGGATGATCCTGACTCTAATTAATTTATATCATAAACTATGGATGTCAATAATACTATAAAATTTTTATTTCTACCTAATGAGTGAGAAGATCCTATTAAATTTAAGGAAAAATTAAATTTAAATGTAGATATGAAATCCCTGAGAGGAACATCATCTTCTTATTGTGAAAAATTATTGAATAATGTTATGGGGATCGAATTAGATATTGATTTACTAGTGGGGTTAATATGAAATCTCAAATAAGGTGTAATCTTGATAAGAGTGACAATGTTATCATAAACATGAACTATTGTATTTACTATTAATATGGGGGTCAATTAGTTAGTCATTAAATTAAAAATAGAATGAATTTAAATGTCCATTGATTATAAATTCAATTGTAATGATGTAATTTACCAATTGAACATTAATTAATAAATTTTCATTTATCATATTCTTTGTTAATATGTAAATGGGAGGAACATCAAATATACAGTGAGTAAGGGGATTATAAAGGGCTCAATGGATTACGATTTTGAAATTTTATATACAAATTGGGTTCTTTCAAGAGTATGTATTGTTGTAAACTATTATGATTTATAGATCCACTATCATGTTTTATATAATTTTCAATGAAGAAAATTGGGACACTTACTTGTATACTTGTATAGTACTATTACTTGTTAGAGTATATGGATACAAAATTCAATAAATAAGAACACATATCTAATTATTCATGAGATGGATTATATGATAATCAAAGGATATTTTTTACGTATAATGGAATCATTTTCCATCAAAATATACATAATTAGGATGATAGATTAAGAAATGGTGGATAAAAATCAAGTAAGATGAATGGAAGATGAACCATACATGTTTTATCAAGTAAGAAAGATACTAAATATATTTATTAAAACACATATATGATTTGAGTAAACTGACATTGATGCTTAGATGTTTCGATGAAATGAATTTTCATGGAATAACATATATTGAATTCAAATATATTGTAAGATACATTAGTAATTGTGTTATATATATGATAGAGGATATGATATATTCAAAAATAAATTTATATTGTTTAGATGATGACGTAGATAAACACGATTTTCCCTAGAGGTGTTTGATGTTATTCTAAGAATATTTGAAGTAGATTTGGAATTCCGAGTTCAAGATAAAAATTATAAAATCTTTTCCTCCATATGTAGAAATACCACTAAATTATCTATAAACACATAAAGGTTATCCCAATAATATCGAGTTTAAATTAAATAATGTTTTAGAATTACTATATATATTTTAGAGACACACCAAATGTCTATGTAATATTTATGAGTACCATTGAGTATCTAATGAATACATAATGGTTACTCATACCTTAAATAATGAAAAGTGGAAAAGTAAAGAGGAACACCATAATAGATATGGGACCATTTATTGATAAGTAAGACTTATCTTAGGGGAAATGCATAAGGTTATATAAAATGAAGTGATATTTTAAAAAGTATCGTGCCATATTGAGATACGTAAATGTAAATATTTTAATAAGTAAATGTTATTATATATTCTTACATCAGGGTACATAGATGAAATATTGAGAATCTAGAAATATATTATTTTTTACTATGATAGTAATACTGTATTTGAATGTCTAGTTGATATGTATGAGTTAATAGGAGAATATGTGACAATAACCTAAGGAGTACATAAGATACAAAAGTTTCATATAAATATTAAAATGATACATAAGAGTTTATGGGAATATATGTTTGATTTACCAAGAATCATTTAGGATATTCATGTGGTTATCAATTAATATTTAGAATAAACAAATGATATCTAGAGAACTATATTAGATGATGTTGTGTTTCACATAAATTATTAAATATAAAAATGATGTTCGAGGGTCTACGATGATTCATGCCAAACAAGAGAACTAAATTGAATGAAAGATAGCGGATCTTACAATGTTATATCAAATACTTTTAAATATGTGTATTTAAAATCATTTATGAAGAAAAGAACAATAGGTGTTACCTATAGTATTTTTATATAGTTTTAAATGAGTAGACAATTAATTTTGTTGAACTAGTTGAGATAGGTTTGAGAATTTCATTGTGCCAAAATTCATTGGAGATCTATATTCTAAATATAAAAATAACATTCATTTATTTCTAAAAATAAAATATAGAATTCAACGATTCACATGAGTTGATAGTAACAGATAAAACTAGTACTTATTTTTATATAAAGATGTTATTATTAATAAATTGTGATAATATGAATATTTTCAAGAGATAGATGATCATATACATCAATGGAGTAGAAGAATCATAGGAGAATGATGATGTTGACCATGTTTTGATGGTTTATACCCATAATCCTAAATGATAGGTGTGAATAAATAGATAATACAAGAATAATATGAGAATATTTAAACACGGATGATATGGTTATTGCGTGATTCATATTTATTGTTCCAAAGATATTTACGGATAATTTTGAGTTGATTGATCATCGAAAATTACCTAAATAATGAATAATGGATGAAAATTAATATACTTGATAAAAAATTGTTGATGTACATATAGTTATATAATAATAAATATTCAAATTCGATGACCATATTTTATGGAATAAGATCATTCATTATTGATGCAAAAACAACTTATAGCATTAAAAGGATGTTGTTCTAGAGATATGTTTTGAAGAGAGTTGGATAATATTGGGAGATAATATAATCATAGGAAGATTTATCATGTAAATATGTCCTGTATTTATAAATTTTTTAGGTTAAGGATGACACAATACTATTGGTTAGTAATGATACCTTCCCACTTTGTATAGGGCATTCAAATGGGTTTTTGTTCTCAGTAATTGTAATTACTTTTATACAGATATTATAAATATGTATCTTATACCCCACATTAACACCACATTAAGTGGATACACACATTGTGATAAAAATTTAAAAAAAATTAGTGTATTATATATTATATATTTTATACATTTCATATAGTTGTGTGAGTTAGGAATTCATAAAATATAATAGTATATGATGTTTCAGGGAATAAAATTCAAAGAGAATTTGAATTTTTTCTTATTGAGATTCAATTTGTTTAAATTGAATTTTTAGTTTTAATCATGAATGATTAATCCCATAATTATGTGCTATTTGGTTGTAAGAGGCCCATGAGTTGTCTCAGGTACACATGAGAGTATCGTGATCATTAGGTGTAAATTATATTTTTTTGTAAGGGTTTCCACCCATGTTCATAATTTGGGTTGAAGGGTTTTATAAAAGCTGTAGTACCTATAAGAATTAAAATGTTTCTAGTACTTTTTATATAAATATTTATTTAGGAAAAAAGTAGTACATATTTTTATGAAAACATTTTTGTTCAAAAAAATAAGTTGGGATTACATTCCATCAACACCAGGGAACACATCTTGCACAGAGGTAAAAAAAGAAGTTGCCCCCATTTGGGTATCTCAAATGTGATCCAATGAAATTTTTAATGGTTGATTATTGCTTAGATAAAATATTTGAATAACCATTAAGAACAATGTTTGATTTAATAATTCATTCCATACATGTGGCACATTCTATTGAAAATTATACAGCAAAACTGGTTGGCATATCGATTTTCATTAAAAATAGAAAATTTAAAAAATTGAGCCCCAAGATTTATGTATCCCTTAAAATTAAATTAGATTTATACATTACAGATGATGAAGGTGTATCCCCCTTTATATATTTTTTCCCTTTGACATTGGGGTATTTTATTGAGGTGTTGATCAATTTTTTGTGGTGTTATTCTGTATATCCTCCCATCATTATTCCATCCCTCTTCCTCCTTCTAATTTTTGTGGTTCTCGAATAGGGTTTCAATGATAATTATAATTAATCATGGTTGAGTCAACCATTAATTATGTTTATTTTATGGGTCTATATTACAGGACATACCACATGAGGTAAAAACACCATTGCTTCTTATTTTGGTGAAAGAAAGATGCTCAATATATCTATCTTAATTTCATAATTGAATTGGTGGATGTTTTTCTTATAGTATAGTGTCTCTTATTTGGGATTTTGATAGTCTTATTCATAGGGGTGTGTCCTAGGCCTCCATTTGGTATTTGGTAATGGTTTTGGAAAGTGAATGCTCATTGATAATATTTTTATAAATTTTTACTATTTGTTTTTTTGTAATAATTAATTATAATGTTTACAGGTAATTATTTCTGTAGTCTGGATTAACACAGTGAATGGGATGTTAGTGTATCAATGATGAATGATTTTATTACCATTTAATAGTGAGGTGTGATTGATTTTTATTCATTGTGTAATTTTCATTCATGATATCTATTTAAAAAATTGCATTAAATATTAAATGACTATGGGTTACTAAGATACCCTAAAAAGACATTGTCTATTGGATTTGAGAAGTGAGGTTCTAAGATGCCCTACTGAGGGATTTCATTCAAAAACTATCTCTCTTGGTTTATTATTCTAGATTATTCCTGATGTGATATTATATTGTAACACACTAGGATTTTATGAAATATTTTATTTAAATAATTTAATTTTTTCGATATCTTCGGATCACACAACACTAATCATTAATGAACAACTCAAAACTATTAATATTATTATCTAAACTTGACCATTATTACATAGACATTAAACATTTTAGAATTAATTTTAATAAAAATTGTTTATTTATTATGTTTAATGGTTATACATATTGTAAAAAAAAAGAAATAAGTACATATTTTTTGATAAAGTTTTTATATTTTTTTAAAATAATATATTCTAAAAAGAATAACACAATTTATTTACAAAAATTAATTATTGTTTAAATTTATTTATAGAAATTGAAAATTTTAAAAATTATTTTGGGGATCTAAATTTGAGAATTATTTTAGCGTGAATGTATTTTATTTTTTTAAAGGGACTTATTTTTTTGATAAATAGTAAAAAAATATTGATGGTTATTGAAAACATATTTTATCAGTTTAATAATAAATAATGTAAATTTATTTTAAAATTATTTTAAAAGTAAAATTGGTAGAATTAAATATTTATTATTCTAATTTATCTCATTTTAAGCAATTTTATAATATTTTTTTATATAAAACCTATTTAAACATTTAATCATTTTATTTTTGGAAAAAACATGTTCTCGTATTATCTTAGGGTTTAAATTTAAATTAAAAATTTTCACTTCTATGAATTTAATTTGAAAAAATGGATTTAATAATTTCAAACATAATAAAATATATAATAATAAAATTTTAATTTATTGTTTAGTCAATATTAATTATAAAAATATTACAAATTAATTACAATGGTAAAGCATAAATCATTTTTACTAGGGGTAATCTAAAATGATAGGTGTAAAAATGAACTAGAAACATATCCAACACCCATTTGGTCGATATAATTGGACTATTTCACCTATTATGTTTGATAATGGAACACATTGAATCTTTTGGTAATGAAAATAAATTTGGGTGCACATTATTCTTTTAAAAAAATCTATGTCTTTCCTATCACCCACATATTAAATGAAACCCATTATCATACCCTCTTATCAAAAACAAAAACATTTGGTTCAGACAACCTATAACCAAATATCTTTACAAATTTCCAATCAAATTCATATAGGTTTTTTTATTAGTAAACCTTATTATGTTGGATTTAGGTATAAACCTATAGAGACTCTATGAAGAAGAGGTATAATTATAAAACTTGTGTGTGCATTTTATTTATTCCTACACCTCCTTTAAATCACCATATATGATGATAATATAATTACACAGGTATATAAAATATAATTATGTATTATTACTTTAATTTCATTGTCTATATACACCAACAACTCCATAAAATATGAAATGAATCCACTGATCGGGTGTACGAAGGAATTCCTCCTCCTGAAATGTTGTTATTTGTTTTCCTTAAACACCACTAATGGTTGGATATAATTATGAATTAAATGTTTATATATTATATTTCTAATATTATTATTCATAAATAAATATAAAATAACAACCAATCAATTACTTCCAATTCCATGGGAATAGGATAATGTCATTTTTGTGTATAGTAGACTATAACCTCACAAAGCTTCGTGATTTGTTCTTCACATGTTATATAGATTTAATGTAATAAAAAGAGTTTTAAATTAACAAATGTGATATATATGAAATTTATCTTTAATTATATGTTAATTTATTTTTTATTTTTTATAAATACTTTTTGATAACTGAAACATCATTCATGCGAACATTCGACCAACTATCTCTATGAATAATGAATTGCAACATTCTAGCACCATTTTAATTGATAAATTTAAATGTATATATATAATTGATTTAGAAAATATTAATATCATTGAGAAAATTTTATATATTATACAACCATGATCAATGTAAGTAGATAATAAATAGGAAATAAAAACATACATGGAAAATTATTTTATTGACCAAAACCTGATTTTAAGAAGTGATTATTTAAAAAAGTATAATAAAATGTCATAATTAAGTATTTTATGGAAATTTAAGAACTATTATGGTTTCTTAATATATGTATAATAATTTTATTTTTATTATAAAGGTGGTTTGAATATAAGAAATGGAGGACAATAAATTAGGTATGGTATTTATTCTCAATTTATCTTCTATAGTAAACAAGTTATGTTATACATCTATATTCTTTTATGAAGTGTATATATAGACTATATGCAATGTAAAATCATGAATATATTTAACCTCATGATATTATACGTCTCATTTAATTTTAATCATGCATGGGTCTTATGGTTGATAGTCACCAACGACATAGGTGTTTTCTGATACAATTTCAGTACTCATCCGGATGGTTTATGTTTATTATTCTGATGATGAAATAATATAATCCATCTCTAAAGATATTATATTCTTTTATTGTATAATTTTTCCTTTAATGATATTAAATTTTCAATTAATTTTACACTTTTATTGTTCTAAATATATCAGAATGTCATTTTTTTTGAAAAATCCAGATAATTTATTTCTTTTGTAAAAAAAATTCGTTCTATATTACTATTTTCTAAGAAAAATTTCAGAAAATGTTTTTAAATTATCCATTGTATTTATTAATTTTTTTTTTCACAATTTGGTCATTAAAAATTGATATATGGATAATTTTATATTGTTTAATAAATATGGATCATTTGTAATTTCCCAAAAATGTGAAAGTAAACAAGTTTTTTAACATGTACAATATGAATGATATTACCATCTATCTATACTGGTGAAATGTTTAATGAAGAATATTTATTTTTCTAATTTTATTTTCTAAAGAAGATTATTTTTACAATGTTTTATGATTATTTTGTTTTAAAAAATATATTTCTATTGGGAAAAGGGTATTTTACTCATGAAATTTCACAAGCCTTCCTTAAAAATCACATTCCTTCAAAGAAGAACTCATTTTCATATTCTTATGATGTACTAAGGATATGATCCATGTATAATATAATTATTCTTTCTATTAATATTTTTTTTCATTCTAACATTATTTTTACAAAACATGTTTCTCTTCCATGGGTTATACCTTGATAAAAAACTTATGAAACCCACTTATTTTTTCGTGGCTTATCTAATGATGGAATTATAAAATTTATATTATTCCATTTTTGTTTTCTATGAAATATTCTATGTTGTAATTCTAATGATCCCATATATTTTCATTAGTTGTTATATAATTAGTGTTTTTTGATATTTTGGTACACATACCAATTATATTCATTATGTGATAGCTGTGACATCTATGTACCTCCAATATATTTGGTAAATATTGATATCTCATAAGTTAAATAAGATATTAATATAGAGAGAAAACAATTCAGTAATTTATTCTTTCAACTATGATAGTCATTGGTGTTAAACATTATTACTATAATGTTTTGGGGAGTGATCACATTCCACTAAGATAAAATTAAAGGTGATCATTGGCTACTATGTAAATGATTTTTATGAATATGTGTATGAAAAAAATCTTTGTTCTTTTCAAATGTTATGTTTTCATGGATCATGTTATATAATTTTAATTATGATTCATATCATAATAACTACCAATATATTTTATATAACTCATTTTTTGAATCAATGATATTTGGGGTATGATTTCAAAATTTTATTCTCATTTTCACTTAACTATATTCAAATGATATATAACTATCCTCAACATTTACCAATATTTATAAAATAAGATAACCCTTTATTATGTTTATTTTTCCCAGGTTATAATGAAAGGTATAGTTAATGATATGTTTATGAAGGGGGACAACTATGAAGAACTTCATAGAGTTGAAATAGCTCACCTATGAACTAGTTTTTTTATACCAAAATATCTAATGAATCTAGAAATAATTAATACTTCTGTATGTAATTATTTTAAGTAATTAATACTCTTCCATTAATATGTAATATCTATTTATGAAATCATTTGAACATTAAAGTTGGTATCATAGTAATATTTTTTAACTGTTAAAATATAAGATGCTAAAAAATTATTGTGATTTCTAGGGATATATTTTTGAGTATGAATAGGGATATGTATATGGATACTTCTAAGGATGATTCAAAGTATTGGAAAAAGTACTAGAATTTTGATAAAGGATAAATTGAAAGGTTTCTATTATATGAGATCAATGTATATATAAAATAAGTGAATGTGGATCTAGAATAGAAGGACCTAGGGGAATTAACTCTAAAAAGGATGAATTTATATGGACTTGATAATTTCATAGTATATAAAATCATGCCTTACATCACACCGGGGATGAAAATCTAAAGTATATTCATTATAAATTCACCAACTCATTATTAACTGTCATGAAGGATTTTAATAATTTCTATGAATGACTTAGGATATTCATAATGTGCCAAGATTTAGATATCTTATATGTTAGTTTTCATGATTTTCTAGTTCCCCACATTGATTAGTGTTTATTACACCTTTTTTTGGTTTTAGAAAATTTCGAAAACCTAAAAAAGCTATTCTAATGTTGGGTACGATGGACACTGAAAAGGTTTTCCTCTAGAGTAAAAAAAATTATGTGAGTTTGAAGGAAAATTATAATTATTATTTTTAAAAAACATTCTCAAGATATAAATCATACTGAACTTACAAACGATCAATGGTGGGAAAAACATTCTATTATTTCCACTATGAGTAATCTTCCACCTTATATTAGTGGTTCTACTCTTGCAATAGTTATTTAACAATTTATATGTCCCATTAATAATATATTTTTGATATCCCTTGTTTGGATATTAAAATAGTGAATTTGGTTATATATCATTTGGAAGGTGAAGAAGATCTATATTTGAATATTATTGGGATCATTCACCATTAAAATTAATTTGAAACAATTGAATGGATCGATATAACGAATTAATTTTCAATTATTACATTAACTATATTCATTTCCTGAAAATATAAAATTAAAAAATTGATTTAAATAAAAAAGATGATGAATATATTGGTACATATGATGTAAAAATTAAATGTCTTTCATGGCATTCCTCTTGAATTATCATCCAAAACAAAATTATTTTTGATTGATTCCTAAGTGGAGTAATAACATGCTTTGGAAAGGTGTTATCCGTTGTGAACATCAGTAGTGATGAGGAAATCATTAATTGTTATATCAAGGTAGATATTGATATTGGTGTTTATAATTAATAACAATTATTTTATCAGATTCGAATGATGGAATTCAATGGAAACCATATAAACATAGTATAAATGGCGATAATCTTTCATTCATGATCAACATATTTAGGGAATACTTGAGAAAATTGTATTATGGGTACATAAATTTTTTTTATGTTTTGGAAATAAGTTCATTGAGAAATTGATTAGTAATGTGATTAAAATAAGTTAACATGTGTTGAATATAAAAATAAATATATGCATAATGAGCTACCCAAATCTAAAAGTTATTGATGAAGATCAAAATTAGTAACCTATTCAGCTGATGGACAAAAGTGAATCTTAAGAGATCACTACTTTAGAAAATGTGTGAAATAATTAAATGGGGAAAGGCACAATGACCATCCAATATTTATCTTGATATATATTATTTATCTCTGGATGCACCCATTAATTCATATGTAAATAATCATATATGGGTATAAATATTCTGAAAAAATGATTAGATGTATAATTAATAGTGGAAACCAATAATGGTATAATAGTATCATCACATGTATATGATTCCACTCCGTTTTTTGTTTTATGAATATTATTATTGCAAATCTTTTCATTATTCCTCTTATTAATTTTTTGTTATTTTAGGAATATATTGGGTTTTACAACATAAATCACACAATAGTATTTGAATAATATATGTCCCGTTTGATATTATAAACCAACTAATGAATATATATCAATGTGAATATAAATAAGAAGTTCTGATAGAAATAAAATACAATCTATCGGTTTTTAATCCTATTCAAAATGGGATTTTATCTTTGATTGTTGTTGAGAAACGTAGCATTTATGGTATTATTTTTATGTGGGAATTTTTATTTCATTTCTAACAATATTTCCAGTGTTCTACCGAATCATAATTTTTTTTGTTTTCAATAGAATCCATGAATTTTTTACACACATTTTAATGTCTCTAAATAAAATAGCTTAGATTGAGTTCTAGTATTTGATGAATAAACTCCAAGAAAACCTTGAAAAGTGATTCATATAACCAATTGTGTCACATATGATAGGAGATAATCTTTTAAAAAAAATTAATATGGATTAAGAAATATATGTATTGATTATCAATAGAAAAAAATCATAATCAATAAAAAGTATCTTATATCCCTTATTATGGAATTATTAGATTAACTACATGGATATAAATATTTTCCAGGTTTCAACTTTGTTCTAGATACCATAAATTGATGATCATAAAGGGGGATACACCTAATACCACATTCATTACATGTTATGGATCCTATGAGTATATTATAATTCCATTTGGTCTTACTAATAGACCATCTATCATCACCGATTTAATTAATAGAGTCTTTAATGATTACCTTTATCATTCTTAGTTGTATTTATTAATGAATTTATTTTGTATTCAAAAAGTATGAGTGAGTAGGAATATCACTTTAGAACAATACTAATGACCCCATCCAAGGATAAAATAAAGGAAAATTTTAAAAACTATGAATTTTGGAAGAAAAAGGATTCTCTTTTAGGTTTTATGATCCCAAGATAGGTTATATCAGTAGATTTACCAATGATAAAGGATATTTAATCTTAGTCATGACTAACCATGGTTAAATAGATACAAATCCTACATGGGTGATTTTGATATTGTCAAAACATTATTGGTTATTTATGTTGATTATCTTAACCAACAACTATTTTAATTCAATAGGTAGTCAAGTTCATCATGATAGATGAATATGAAGGAAATTTCAAGAAACAACAGAGAATAATTTTCAATACACCCATTGATACATTACCTTATAGTTATGAATGTTTTTGATATATATTTATTCATCCAAGAGGATATAGGGATTCATTCTTGTGAATAATTATAGGGTTATATGTTATTCCTCATGAAAATTTATGGTTCATGAGAATAATTTACCAACAAAATATTTGGTGTTAGTTACAATGAATTTTGAATTAATGATATGGAAAAATTATATTTATATATTAATGTGTAATATATATACAAACAAAAAAAATCATTATGATTATATTTACACAAAAAGGAGTAGAATATAAGCTCGTGAAGTTTGTTTGAACTGATTAAATATCATGAATGCTCAATAAATTACCACTCTAGGGAAACAAACATGTATTCAAATTCATTGAGTTGAATGTATAAATAAATAAAATAAATAATGAGGATTAAAAAAGAACACAAACATATAAATTTTCAATGGGTGTAAATGGAAATTTTAAATGAAGGGAATAAATATTATATTCCTCAATTAAATATTCAACTATATATCCATGTGAAGATTAAAGTGGCACATAATGAAGATATAGTGCTAAAAAAGGTTTTAAATCATCCTATGTATGACCATTATCATGATGGAATGACATTCATCATTAAATGTGTATGTGTTCTATGAATACTAGATTTTATGATAGATTCTTTAGGGAAAGCTAATAATTCATCATTTCCAATTCATTAAGGAACGGTAAATATGTATATTGATTTGAATGAGTATTTCTCATTAGATAAAATGAAGTGAGATTTCTAAATGTTTTATCTCATATCATGATATTTTAGTATGTTTTTGTTGATAGAAATTTCTTATTGGATGTTAAACCCATTACACATAGAAAAATAGAAATGAGAAAATGTCAACGTGATTTTTTTACCATTCATCACAAAAAATATATATGGAATAATTCCTTATGGATGGTACTAAATAATACTAACAATTTATATCACTTCATCAATATTAGAGAATATTTATCTTTGGATCATCCTAATGGGATATAAATAATGGAAGTGGTGAGGATGCAAGGAAGGATAATAAGAGAGAATATTTCTCTCTTGATGAACTCTCAAGCCCATTATGTGTTCTATATATCTCTCTTGAAAATTTACAAACATGATTATTCACATGTATTTAACTCATACTTAATACAATACGAGAAATAAATTTATTACGAGGAACAACCGATATAGGTTCAGGATTATATATATATAATTCATTGTCAAGAAAGTCTACTCATATTGTTAATGTTTTTCTGGAAACAATTAGTTCAATAAATCAATGTAGGAACATGAGGATATGATGAAAAAATGGTATCCTCAATTGTTTTTATAATACATATAATTTTTAGATCAATGTTTTGATAAGGGGGTTGAATGTAATACCTCATGATTTTCTGAAATATTTTTAGAAACAAATCTAATTTCATTGATATATTTCATTACACACTACATAGAGTTTTAATGAAACAAGAAAAGATATTTATATTGTTATTTAATAATATTTTTTATTAGAAAATCATTATTATTTGGATAGTAAATTTGAATAATAACATTTTAAATATTATGTATAATGGTTTTATCATAAAACTATAATTCTTTATTACACAATAATTAATGATTTATTACTGAAAAGAGAACATAATAAAACTCAAAAGATCGAGAAATACATTGTCTATATAAATTAGTTACATATAATAACATCATGAATGTTTGGTATAATAAAATTATTTAATAATTCCATAACATTAATTTATTATTATATGTATTTTAAAACAGGACATGATAACTTAGAGAAATACATAAAAAAGGGGTGATATATAAAGTCCAGTAAGAGAATAAAAATTATATATAGTATGTAGAATAATAAATTTTAAAAAATAGCCATGTGAATTGGTAATAAAAAGAATATAAATAATTATGCATGATATATTATAATATTCCAATCATGGGAAATGTGAAAGTAAACATAAATCATTTCACATAAGCATAAGATAGGGCTAAATGAAAATAAATAATAATAATAAAATATCCATAAAAGAATAAATTTTAATCCCAATTATAAAATGAATACTCATGAGACTAATAATTACCCAATTCATTGGAGCACTGAATAATTTTGGTGACACCCATCACATTCATTTATTTTTAATGATTAAATGGGCTACATAGATCATAGAACATGGATTCATTCATCATAATATTTTATTTCACAACTATAGAGTCTTGAATAAATAAGTGTATGTACCAATTAAAATTTGTATAATTGAATAAAATTGAACACTCATGATAGAAAATGTGTATGTTATTCACTCTAAATTTGTATAAGGCCGTGAAAATCAAGGAGAAATTTCGTTAGCATAACATCATCACATAAATATTCATAAACTCGGAATATAAGAGTGAAATTGGTATATCATCATTTGGAAATAAAATTACATATAATAGGAACATTTAAATACATGTCCAAACATTGGTAATTGAAAATAGAATAAATAATATAAAAATAAACATGAATTATATCGAGAAGGAATGGATCCCCTACATTAGTGTGAAAATCCAAAATCATGGGAGGGGGTTCTAGAATGATTAGGGGAACTTTGGTAGGCCTCTATATATGCAATCTAAGATCAAGGACGCCCTCAAAGTATTGTTAGTGAAGAGAAATGTGAGCTTTTGTAGGTTTATATAGGAAAATAGTGCGTAATTATTTAATATTTATCAAACATTGGTTTTTGATTCTACATAAAAAATAACGGAAAACACAAAATTTAACATGTATTTTGAATATTTATTCTTCCAAATGGGATTTTTTGTAATTAAATTATAAGAAAAACTGAATAAAAATATAATATAATAATTTTAATATGAGGATGTGTGTCAAAAAATTAATGAAATAATTTTAAAACATTAAAATATTTTAATGTTTCTGGAGGATTCGTAATGGATTTATAAAATTAAGTAAATAAAAATAAATAAATATTATTTTAATGGTAAAACATATATTCCATTATGTATCTTATTTATTTCATATTATTAAATCAATTTTTTGTCATTATTATGTTAGGATATCGAAATTATATTTATATGGTATTTAATTTTTACATTAAAATATGATTTTCATCGAAAATTATGAAATATTCACATTTAGATAAAATTTAAATTATGATTCCAAATGTATGATTAATTTTATTTAATACTTTTATAAATATTTTAATTTTCACTTTTAAAAATAAATTATCATTTATAAAGAAATTTTTAATTTTTTCTAATAAAACATTATGAACCTTTATAAAAATTAAATTTGAATTCATAAGAATTATATGATAATTTATATTTAATAATAATATTTTATAAAAATATTATTTATTTTAAAATCTATTAATTCAACAAAAAAATTGTAAATTGAATTTTTCTATTACAAAAAAATACTTGTTGAGATTTGTTGTATAAAAATAAATATCATTTATAAAGTGACAATTAATTGATGAAAATATATCTATTATTATATAAAAGTAATACAATCACTCATATTTATAGGATCTTGATACATATCCTATAAACACACCAGAAAATTCCCCAAGGGTAAGATGTTTGGTGGGGAGACATTCATGGGGATGTTTGACGAACATATATTTTGCTGCATTATCAATGATCTTGATCATCTCCCATAAATTATTTTTCAAAGGCTTAATTTGTTAGATGTCATATTGGGATAGGAAAAGTGAAAGGACCAGTTATTAAATCTCCCTAGAAAGTCCCGATAAATGTGCTTCAAAGGGTACAATCATACAAGTTAAGGAAATCACTTTCTTTTCTATGTAAATTGGATTTTTAAACCACTATATTCATAAGAATCATGTGATTACTATTCAAGGGATATGTTATCAATTATTGTGATTTTTAATTGTATTTTAAATTTTAATTTGTATAATATATTAATATAATTAACTATTTTTTTCTGTAACAATTTTACGTAATATGAAATTAAATTAGAAGTAGAAATTTGTTTACAATTGTTTAGGTTGTTACAATATTTCCCTATATATTTTCATCTCTAATACTAATATTTATGAGGGTAACTCTATTTCATCACCTCCTTTGTTTCCCTAGTCACTTTTTCAAACAAGTTGTTTCTTAATAATATTTTTAAAAGGTGCATTGTTTTATTTCATAGAAATATTTCAATATGACCAATGATCTTCATAGGATTCCCTTTATGTGACATATCAATATCCAATAGAACCACCACTATAGTGATTACACATGAGGGTTCTGGTGTGTACTTCCTCAAGATGGATACATGGAATAAATCAATTACGTCTGAAAAATTTGGTGGAAGTGATAGTCGATAGGTCACCACTATGATGTGATCAAGGAACTCAAAGGGTCCAATAAATCTTAGACATTGTTTTAACTGTTTAAAATAGTTCATAAAATTATTATATGGACATATGTGGAGGAATACCATGTATATAATATCAAACTCTTGGTTTAATTGAAAATTTTCAGCATAGATATTTTGTTAACAATGAGAATAATTGATATATTGTTGAATGTTCTTTACTTCATACACCATTTCCTAACCAATTTCAGTAACTAATAGTTTTTATTACACAAATTCAACTAATCATGAAAGTTTTTTTCAACTTTTCCCATAATGGGAGTCATGATAAGACATTTGGATGATATAATGTAAATTATTGTAATATGATAACTCAAAAAGAGGCAGATGTTGGTCTCATCCTCCATTGATTTCAACTTGGATTGCTTCTAGTATATCCTCTTGTGTCTTGATAGTATGCTCAAATTTATCAATAGTTTGTGGATGATATGTCGTGATAATGCTTAACACAATATTCATTCCATCTTGGAGACTATTCAAGAACATCTAGATGAATCTTGTATATTTAGAAAATTAAATTAATTATTGAATTTCATGAAGATTCAACACTTCTCTAAGGTATAACCGCACAAGATTTTTTACTGAGAAATACCCTCTAATTGAAATGATGTGTCGAGTATTTATAAGATGGTCCGCTATAACCCATCTATCATTATTATCATTTGATGAATTTAGTAGACTAGTGACAATGTCCAAGGTGATTCAATCCAATGTACAAATAGGTATGTGTAATAGTTTAATCATCGTTATGGATTTTTTCGAGTACACTTTCACTTGTTGACATACAAGGCATATAAATGTATATTCTATTATATATTTATTTATAGATTCTATCCAATATTTCTCTCAGAGATCTTGATACATCTATATATTTCCAGGACAGATAGATAAGGTTGAGTGATGCACTTCATTCATATGCTCTCCATTTATCTCTTGATTGGATGCTACAGAAAGACATGACTCATATCTTATAACTCATTATCAATTAATAACGAACATAATTAAATTACATTTTCTTAGTGTTTTCACATTCTTTTAAATTACAGCATCATTTCTCTGAGAATCATTTCGATTTTCAAATAATGAGATGCTTTCGAAATATTCTATGAAAGGATTGATGGTGATCCTTCATTAATGATTCCAATTTACATCCTTTCCAAATATTAGATGATAAGATCCCTTAAAATTATCATAAGTAATAGAATTTTTATATCCCTACTACTAATATTGTCTTCTATATTATTCATTTTCCCATGATGGTAGTTGATTGATCAGTCATACTTTTTGGTCACTTATTCCCATATTTGTTGACGTACATTCATATCTTTCAATATGAATATATACATAAAGAATTTGTAATCTGTAAACATCTCACACACATCCATAGTGATATACATCTTCTATATTTTCATTGAAAATATCAATTTTCCAACAAATGATTATTGATTGAGTAATTATATTCATCATCATTCAACTACATTGATGCATAGTCTATTATGTGTCCATTTTTCATTAACACAAAACTCAAACCCTTCTTCAAATTGACCTTGAACACCATAAATTGTCTCCATTTATGAGTTGTTTGAGAAACTTTGTTGTGATAATACTCATTTTCAGCTCTTTAAGGTTCTATTCACACTTCCCCTTTAATGAAAATATTTATCCATTTATATTTGGAAATGATATATTTTTTTAAAATAAATAGAAAGATATAAAAAATTGATGATATTAACTGTCTAATCCAGGAAACTATGGATAAATTTCATAGATGTTGTCTGGGAAATCCATTAATTTCTTTTATCATTGAGGGGTCCATAAAAACCCCATTTAATATTTTGATATTTTTATGAACGAGACATCCTTTAATAAGAACTCAAAATATATATACTTTTCATAAATCTTATCTTTCAAAAGGTCTTTAACATATCACTCAGGTTCACCTTATTCCCCTACATGGTTTTTGAGTTTATTATCAAACCATATTTAATTAATAAAAAATACCTATGTAATATCTAAATATTATATTCATAAATACCATGATTATTACTAAATAATTATTGAACATGAAAGGAATCAAAATGATGTTATAGTGATCGTACCTTGTAAAAAAGCTAATGGGAATATCCTCCTAATTTACCATAACATGGTAATATAATAAACACAGATCCACCTGGGAGAATTATTTTTATCCACATAGATGATTTCAAAAGTCATCAATCCCTGGTATATGATACATGTTCTTTATTGTGATGCTGATGTGATCATGATAATCAATGCAAATGTCATTTGAACCATCATTCTTATTGATGAAGAGGACTGGAGCACCACATGATGAAGAAATTGGGCATATAAACCCATTTTAAATATTCTCATATAGTTTAATCTTCATATTATGAACATCAATACTAACCATTCTATACAGATTCAGGGATAATGTCAATTCCCTTAGTAGATTCTTTATGTAATATTCATACTCTAGGTTAAGAGGAAGATAAATATATTCATCTTGAAACAGATTAGAATATTCCCCCACAATAAGAATGCATTTGAGTAATCTTTTATCCATAGATACAATTATTTGAGATTTATATTGTAATTTTATAGAAATAATAACCATTCTTGTGATTTTGATGAAAATGAATATTCACCCACTTCTTTTACAAGTGCAATATTAGTCATTGATTAATGATATGAAGAGTGGTATATTTTGTGCAGAGATTTATATTTTTTTAGTAGAAGGAAATCTAATTCATACATATAATATCATCAAAATATTCCAAAGGGAGTATGTTAATGTTCAATCGTATGTGAAGCCCACAAGTTATGATAGGGGAGGAGATAAATAATACAAATGAAATAATTTCCATATTTTCCATTTTTATTGATAACCACACATCCATTCATTATGGTAGTGTTTTAATAGTTCTAATAAACATTAATTATGTGAATTATTGCACATTACCATAATTAGAAAGTAAATTAACTATTCTTGAAGGAATAAGTAGAATACCAATCACTACATATTTTTCAGGATCTATCTCAGTAGTTTTGAATAAAAAATTACACCCCTACTACCTTGGGGGTTTTTTGTTGTCTCCAAAACCCAATATATTAGTGCATTGATGTGTAATGTTCCCAAATTCTGTGATGTTGATCCAATGAATAATTCATTGGTGGTGGACCATAGAATTCATTTCCATCATTGAATCAGTGGGTTTCTCTTATTTGTAATCGATAGATAAGTTCCCCTCCATCCCAAACCATATGAATTTTACCATTCCCTTAGGAAATTTACAGTTTGATACATTACTCACCTTTTGAAAATGGAATATTGTAATTTCTTGTCACTATTAGATATCTCCATGGGACACCCATAATTAATCTCTTCTTTACACTTCTTATCCCCGTGATACCCTAAAGATTCAATGATCTCCATTTAATCTTTAAGGGAACATCAGAAAATTTCATCACAGCTATCAATATATATGATTTCTAGGGCCTTTCATTGATTAGGTTTTAGAGAACAAAATTAAAGATCATCATTGTATTTGGGGGTAACGAAAATTCATGAGGTGTATCATCCATGTCTTGTTATTTTTTTCCATATTTCTTAATAGATTCGTCATATTTTTAATTGAGGCCTAGGAAATCCCTTTCCAATTTATGTTAGAGAGATGGAGGAAACTAATTATGATTTTTTTTTTCATAATTTCATCCACTCCATTACATTTATATCATCAAATGGATTTTTATTCTTTATCAATGTACAATACTAACCAGATTTCCCCCACATGATATAAAAACATATGAACCATATATTGTGTAAACTTATAAGGATATAGAATATGTTCTCAAAAAATTTGACAAATTTTTACACAAGTAAGAAATTAGATGATCCAATGAATGTCACAAGACACTATATCATTATAGAAATAATTGCATCTTGTACTCCCTAATGCTGATATGGATGCTCTTTATGATATAGGTTTTTATTCATAACCTGAAATAGTTCAGAGAGTATAAAATCAATATTCATGATTCCTGCTCTAATTAGGTTGGGAATCTTGTTAGGGGAAACCATTACATTTCTTTAAAAATCAGTTATTTAACCAATTCCTCATATTTCATAAAATTTGATAAAATAAAAGAAAAGTTATGGATTCCTGTATTTAAACTATTAAAAAATAAGGGGGAAAAAATAAATTACAATCAAATTACTTTTATTTCATAACATATGAATTCTAGGATTTAATCTTTGTTATACATGATCTATTTCATAAAATATATTCTTATGAGATTTTTTCCAATAATAAATTCTAATAGTAATATTTTGATTTCACCAATGAATATCTTCAAGAGTGTCCCTCATGGTGTATACTATGTCCCATTTCAGGTACTGGGTTATTTCATATCAGGCTTGATAAACCTTGTTGGAGTTGTTTTCGAAAGGTAAATCTATCCTAGAACCACATCTATATATTGTATCCATACAAGATTGTTTTTTATTGATAAAAAATTACACAATATATACATAAAATTAGGTATTTTGTTATCTACCCTTATCCCAAATTCATTTCCCTAGAGTTTTCTAATAGTAACCCCAAAAATAACAAAACTATTCATTTGATACCAACTACTAAAACATTGTTCATTGTTACACATTAATTATTAATTTATTAGATAAAATATGGATGATTGTGAAGTATTGTGTCTTTAGAAAATAGCTATATAGAATAACATAATAAACATGTGGTATAAAAACCATATTGAAATTATTTTTAACATTATTTCAAAATTCCATGAATTTTAAAACATCATGGGATAACTAGGGGACATATATGAGAATGTGGAAATGTATAAAAGATATCAAGGGAATAAAAATAGCAAAAAATGTAGATAATAAAACATTTTAGAAAATATTCATGTCAATGGGGAATTAATGAACATGAATAATAAGGCATGATATAGCATGATAATCATAGAATGGATATGTTGTAATAACGTTAAACTCTACATCTTATGTAGATTTAAATGATAAATTCAAAGACATAATGATAGAAAAGTAGCATAAACAAATCGGGTTCATTACCTTTTTCCAAAATAATGTCTCTTGAGACTAAGCATTACTCAATTCATTATAGCGATATGTATTTATTGGAATTCCCATCACATTCATCTCATTATCAATATTAATTGATCCAATTTTTTTATAAAACATAGAATAATTATTCATTATATATTATTATAAAATAATATTTTATTAATAAATAATTGATATTAAAATTTAAACGATGTATAAGTGTATAGAGGATAATAGACTTTTTTAAAATATAATGGTATTCAATACATAATTGTTATGTCATAGAAAATCGAGATGACAATTTTTTAGCATAATATCATCACATAAAAATTCATAAAATGTATTGATTAAGGAGAAAAGGGTATATAGTAATTTGGAAATAAAATTCGAAAATATAAACACATGGAAATATATATCCCATCATTTGAAAATTGAAATTAAATACATAATTTAATAATGAAACACGAATGAAAGATAATAGGAAAGGATCCCTTACTTGAGTTTGTGAATAGATATTACTTGGGGGTGCCTCTTATGAGCACATGGGTTTTTTTGGAGGAATATATAGAGGTGAGGAATGATTAATAACATGAACCATGATTTTTTAGTAATTAAAATTGGGATATTGTGTTAGTTAATATAAGAAATTTAATGGGGATTTTTATAACATTTCTCAAACATAGGTTTTTGACTCTATATAATAAAATAACAATAAACAAAAATCATTATGATTTTTATTAACCATGTTTTCCAAAAAAGGGAGTAATTTTGATTTTTTATATAGAAAATGGTAGGAAATAATAGAATAATAAACATTATAATATGGAAGTGAGTCATACATATAATGAAATTATTTTTAAACTTTAAAGAATATTAATGTATTTTGGAGAATTCATAACAGATTTTTAAAAACAACCAAATATACATAAAATAAAATTATTTTAAAGTGAAAACATATATTTCTTTATGGATCCCATTTAGAGTATATATATCTTATATTTTGGTTAATGGATATGATATAATATAGAAATTATATATATATATATATATATAATTTAATTTTTACTCAAAAATTATACTGTCTTAGAAATTTAAAAAAATTGAACATTGTATAATTTTGATTTTCATATTATAAAAATATTATTCATTTAATATAGATATTTTAATTAATATATGAAATTTCAATTTAAAAAATAAAACTGGCATTTATTATTAAATAATGAGTTTTTTTGAAAATAACTATTTTGGATCCCTTTTAAAAAATACATTTGACTTTATAAAAATATTACGACCAGTTATATTTAATAAAAAATATTTAATAAAAAATATTTATTAAAAAATTATTTATTTAAAAAATTTATTATTTCAATAAACTACGTAAATTTGTATAGTTTTCAAATTATAGAAAACATTATTCATTTTTTCTAATATAAAATTAAAAATCATTTATAATGTATCAATAATAGGATGATAATTTATTCATTATTATATAAAATTTAATTTATATACTTATATTTTTTGGGTCTTGATAGAAGTATAATTAATAAACTAGTGAACTCCCTATATGTAATGTGCACAATAGTTAGAATTTCATGTGATGGTTTAACCAATGCAGTTTGGGTCGTGATGAAAATTATCCTAAAATTATACCATAAACATTTTAGTCAGGATTATATTGTTGGATGGCATACTGGTATTGGTCAAGTGAAAATCCATGGGAGGCTATCTCTCCTGAATGCTACGATAAATGGGATTTATAGGTTATGAATCTACTAGTTGATGAAATCACTTCCTTTTTATATGTCAATTGGATCTGATAAAACCCTATATTCATTCATGTGATCACTACTTAGTTAATATATTATCAATGGTTATGACACATAATAGTCATTTAAATTTGAAAAGATATAATAAACCAAGATAAGGGCATTAGTTTTTATAAAAATTTAATATTATATGTCAAGAAATCATATGGGGAATTTTATTTTTAATAGTTTGGGTCTTTAAATTTATATAATGAAAACCTATTGATATAAATGAACATAATATTCAACAAATTCTCTATGTGTTTAAAAAATACCATTTTTCAAAAAAAACTTTTGATTATATTTTGTGAATGAATAATTTTTTATATATTTTATAACTTATTTTTATAAAATAAATATAATTTTTTAAATTAACATGTATAAATTGGATTAGGATAATTTTTTGATATTTTTTAAATATACTAATTTTTTTTGACGAATAATGATATATATTAGGTTTTATTTAAAACTATAATTTTATATTGAGAATTTATAAGGTTAGTTTTTTATTAATATTATTTTTAATATAAAATAAGTAAATGTATATTTAAATTATCAAATTTATTTCACGAAAATTAATTTCAAAATTAATTTTTGATGAAAAATATATTTTATATTTGATCATTCTCTCTACTAAAAATAACATTCACATAGCATTTGAAGGTTTAATTTTAATGAAAATATTTCCAAATATATGAATGGAGATAGAATAAATTTATTCATTATTTAATTAGGAATTATATATATGATAGAACAATTTCCACATAGTTTGTGGCTAAAATTAATTGTAAAATTAATGTTTTTTATTTCAGTTTTGTTTAAAATGATTTTATCGGGGGTTAAATAGAAAATATACGGTGTAAAATGATGTAGAAAAATGTCAAGTGAAAATTTTATTTCCATATATCGACCGTATCATAAATACGATTCAATAATTTCTTATTTTGGTGATTTTTTTACTATGAAAATATGAGGGTAAACATTATTATTTTCCAAAATACCATGTGGGTCCTATGCCCCCCCCCCCAAATAAAAGGAAAACCCCTCTCATCACAACTTCACACATCAAAAAAAAATAAAAAACTTCCAACCAAAATATCATCCATAATTACATATAAAAAACATATAAGACTTACTTTTACAGTTTAACCATCTCAATAAGGCTTCAAATTTAAACTAAAAGATATTCTTTGAAGAATTGTTAAAATTATCAAACATCTTATTTTTTTTATTTCATCTCACAAATCATTCATACATTATTCACATGTGTTAATATAATAAAAAAGTTTCAAAAATACATTTATACCGTATTATTTTAATTTAATATCATATATATATATCTCCACATCAATCAAACGGGAAACAAAATTGTCGACCATGTGTGCAGTGGACTACCGCCTCGTAAACCGTTGTTATTAATTTTCCATCCCCACCTTTACTAGTTTGATATAAATAATGATTTAATGGTAATATATTATATTTATGAGATTATCATTATTTTGAAATTATTGTATCAAATATACCTTTATAATATTTATTTTGCAGAAATATGACAATGTCATTCTAGTGTATGGTTAAATACAACATCATGGAGCGATGTGAATCGTTTTCACTATATAATTAGAAAGAATTTTACATGTATAATGTTTAAAGAAATAATTATGTGTTAATGAAATAAATTTTATATTGGTTATATATTATTTTTCAATAATTCTCTCAATTCTTTACGAAAATGGAAATGACCTTCATGCATACGTACTACATAACCTATCAAATAATGATGTACATTACCTCCTATCTCTAACATTTATGTATTAATATAAATATATATATATTAAAAATACATTATATTTATATATTGGTTAAAATTTTATATATTATTTAATCATGATAAAATTAATAGGATGAAAAATAAAAATCCAATCCTACATGAAAACAATGATGTTAAAATCCAAAATGTGATTTTAATAAATAATAATTCATAAGAGGGTAATAAATGGTCATAAAATAAAATAAAATACTAGATTATTAGTATGACAATATTTATTTAATATATTTACAATGAAATTATATTTAATATAAATCTCAATGAATTAGTTTGAATGATATATAGACTTAAGGTAATGGATTTTTCCCATGATGTAATCTTTGGGAAATACATTATCTTATGAAGATATCTTTCCTGACATGGTGAATGTACAACACCATTTCTATGTAATATCATGAATTTATTTGTTATATTTATATTTTATATTTTACATAATGATATTTCGTCACTAGGCATACGATTCATAGTTACTAATGTGGTAATGGTTTTATGAAAAAATATCATCATTTTTAAGGATTAATTATGTTTATGATTTCAAATAATTAAATATTATGATCCACATACCATTAAAATAATGAATTTTATTATACGTTATTTATGTTATAAGAATACATATTTTTCTATCAATTACATCTATGTATGTACTAAATAGTTTAAACATTTTTAATGTAAATAATGATATTTTCTTGTTCAGAAATGTTTTTCTTCCATAACCTTATTTTTTAATAATATTTTAAAAAAATGTTTTCAACATATCCAAATGACGTATTAATTAAAATTTAACCCTTTTTGACTTTTTAAAAAAGGGTTTTAAGGGGTATATTGATGTACTCTCTCAAACAATGCCCATTTGAAATTCACATAAATGTGAAAGGAATCATTTTTTTAACACGTATGACAGGAATGAAATTTTCAACTATAATGAAATGTACATGTCATAAATATTCATTAATAATTTCACAAAATTTAATTTAATTGAAATGGTTTGATAATATTTTGGGTGAAATTAATGTTTTAAAGAATCCCTTTTTTAAAGTGAAAATTTTGTTTTCCTCAATAAACACTATAATATATCTTTAAAATTAATTTCCCATATACAAGAAATTATTTCATGTCACTTATTATTTAATAGGGATATGATAAAATTAAATCATTATTTTTATTTATATGATTTTTTTGGTATATTGTGACAATAGGTTAATGAATTATTTAACTTTTCCACATGTTATATCATGTTAAAATACTAATGAGACTAGCTTAATTTTCCAAGGGTTATGTTATGTAGATGTGACACAATATATATGAATGATGTTAATTTTTCATGCCTTATGATTGTATTTAATTCATACAAAACCCATTTATTTTCATTGATTGGGATATAAGGAATTTTTACGACAATTTAGTGCACATATGTATGATTTTCATTAAGTGATTTTAGGGACCCTTATATCCCTCTAATTGATTGGATAATGAATAATAACTAATGAGATTAAAAGGATTGTAATGGGGAGTGAACCCAGTTTTGTATGGAAAAGTTTCAATTATGATATTATTGGTAGTGGTCCATGACTACTATGATGGTTTGCGTTATTAACCCATTTTAAATTGATAGTTTCGAAATTATACTTTACTATCAAGTAAATGATAATTTTATTCTTATGTGTATGCCACAAATAAATTCCTTATAAAAATATATGAACTCATAGCCGATATTCTATGAGTTTATTTTTGACTCATTTTTTATGAACTTCCAATAATTTTTACATGACTAAAGTTTACGATCTATGATATTCAAGGTAGGATTTTCAAATTTTATTATTAGGATATCATACCCATTTTCTAATGTTATATTGATATATACCATTATACCATTCATGAGAATATGAACTCACCCTTTTTTATGTTTCAATTCACATGGTTATGAAGATATATATTATGTAGAGATTTATAATAAGGTTGCTAGATATTAACAATATAGTTGAACATGACATGACTCTATTATGTACTCGTTGTTTATTTTTCCTTCCCTCTAAAGGAACTAGAACAAACCAATTCTATAATGTATAATTGTGTTATGTAAGGAATATTAATCGATTAAAATTTAATATTTATGTTTATTATGTCTGGTACATTAAATAAGTGGTTCATAAGGGGGTTAAATGGGATGAAATAGAATACTAATCACACCCAAGAAATGGATTATGGATTTATGGGTTGTTTAATCCTATTTTTATTTTTACAGGATGCAGTATTAGAGACACAATATTGGTTAGCTGTAATTTTTTCGATGCTTTTAGTTTATGAGTTTGGGTGGTCGATACCCCCAATGGTTTTATATTTTGAACCCCCTAGGTGAGTGTAATGTGGAAATATTTATATTAACAATTTAGCATAAGATTTATCCATACGGGGAAATGATATGAGACTCAATTAATGGATGTGAGATTATTGGATGACATGATATGGGTGTATGAAATGAAGATTAATTCTTGGTACATAAAATGGTTAATGGAATGTGGGATCAGAAAGAATATTTTCAGAAAAATTCAAAGGTGCTTTCTTGTGATTCCTTGATTGGTACATTCAAATTTGGAAATATTTAAGGAATTATGAGTGGTTGTGGTTTTGGTTCTCTTTGTTGTTGTTTTGTTTGATCAGATTCACTAGGATTGTTTGACACCATGTGGTGTGAGGTACTTCTAGGCCCTATTAAGATAGTTGAGATAGTTTTGGGGACCCTTAAGGATTCTTTTATGGGAATATTGTTTCATGAGGATTCATTTATTGCTGAGGTCATGATTTTGGATGGATTGGGTGAAATAAGAAATGAATAATAATTCATGTGTTGGGCATGGCCCATGGTTTGAGCGAGATATGACCCCATGAACAATAAGATCCCCATGATGGGTTGAACTTAAATGGTATAGTTCCAATGTTTCAATCATAGAAACATCAATTATCACCTTTAAAGCCATATATCAAAATTGTGGGACTTTTATAGATGTGTTTGTTATGATGTTTTGAATCATTGGTCATGCCATATTTTATAGATTATGTTAGAGATGATTGAGGATGGTCACGATGAGGTATTAGATTTAATAGGATTTAATTGGGATCATATTACATTAGATATTTTACTAGAAGTTGATTTGATTCAATCAAATATTAAAACATGTTAGGAATGTCATGGGATCTAATAGACAATCATGATGATTTCATCCCATATATTTTCTAGTATTTGATCTATTCTATGGTGTATGTGGTCTGAGATTCTTTTCAATGTCCGATGGTTATAGTTGATCCCGAAATTTCTTTAGATATTGGTTTTTTATACATGATAATAATGTTATGAAATGGTTTTGTTAGGGTCAGATAGTGATTCTGTTTACATATTGGATCTTGTTACTAGAGTCGTAAAGGCCATTAATGGTTGATATTATTGTCTTTCAAAACACTATTGAGATATTATGTTCCCAATTTAATTCTTTTCACTGTTTAGGACTTATATATAATTTATTTTTGTTATGGAAGTCTCCCAAATGTGTTTTATATCATGGTTATCAAGATTAATAGAGATTTAAGTCACAATCCCAAGTAGGTTCGGTTATATTCATGTGGAACATTAGAAAACAAGGACTGAAAATGTGTTTTTAGTTTTTAAATTTAGTTAGAGTTTTTATTGGATTGAAATATCATGCATTCATGCACTAAAATGTGATAGTAGATTATAAGAACTCTATTTTCAGTTTCCAATTGTGGTTTATTTATCACCCATTACATGGAAACCTTAGTGCATGTTCATTGCATTTTATCTACTTTTGGGTTGAATAAAGGTTTCATAGTAGATCAGTAGGATTTATACTATTTAATGATTGGGAGGGACCACTCTCGTGGTGTATTGGGATCGATTTATTGTAGAGTGATAATTTCAGAGTGTCTTTTTAAGGTATATCTTGGGGTTGTTATTAAAGAAGTACGTATTTTCCATTAAATCATTTATTCAATCTATATATCGGATCGAACCTATGAGTAATTAATTGTTATGTACTCACATTATATTGAGTCTATATAATATATTCTTTTAAATATATCCTGATACTAATTTATTTATGAATAATATGATTGATGGGTATGTTTTTGGAAACATTATACTATTATTACATCCATTTATGATGGTATAGTCACCCCTATATACATATTGAATCCATTTAATTTATTTAGCAGCCTCTTGCAAAAGGGAAGGTATTATTGAGGAAATTTTATGAAAACAAATCTAAGGACATGTTAGGTAGAATTGGCATAGTTTGTTAAAATGGTATATGTTCCATCACGTTTTCTTGTATTATTATTTTGGACACATTATACGGTTGTCTATGAATTTATCATTGATTGTGACAGGCCTCAGACTAGTACATCAAGCCCCTATTTCCAATGAAATGTTTTCGTTTTTAGGAGGATGTAATATTTATTCTTGGATATCATGTCTATTGGTTTATGATATAACCATGGGTTATAAACTTGTGTTTTTAGATTTATGGATTGATATGTATTGTATTTTTCTATATTGGTTGGAGGCTAATGAATATGAATTTTTATAGAATCTTGGATTTATAATACATTAGCCTTTATATGTGTTATTTCATTAATGATGGAGGTACAGTTGTTTAAAGTGTCCAAAATAGCCTATATGGTGTTTACACGTAGCGATTATTTATGCACTTTTTTTCAACTAAACTATAGGTATCATCTTATCATCATACATATAATTGATCTAAAATATTTTTTCACAATAGTGATGGAAATTAAATACCTTCATCGAGGGAGACATGGAGACCCAAGTGAGTCTTGGTGGGAAGTAGATTCCATGTTTTTGATCAATTTGGGCATGATATTCCTGATAAGTGGTTTATTTGGGATCCAATTTTCATGTTTTGAGGTTAGGATCCATTGGAGTGGTCATGGTATTGAGGTTATTTTGAGAGTATATGATTCTTTGCGTGTCTATACTTGTTTTCAATGTTGAATTTAGGGTGTTGAACTGTGATAATTGACATGTTATTGTGGTTTGAATGATGCCACAGTGGTAAGTGGTAATCTGTTTATCCTTAGCTTGATATATGTGCCCTATTTTTTATGATGAACATCATTGGTGAAACAACTAGTTGTAACTAACAAGATAAAAGTTATGGTTAATGGTTTAAGAGTTTCATTTGAGGATTGATTGGATGTGGAATTTTTATGTGTGAGACTTTTTCTCTGTGTGTGTCTGAGTATCTTTTTTTGTATGAATCAACTCTAGGATCCTGAGTAATTAATCTACAGTTAATTGTAAAATAGTTTTTATTGTAGTTTCAAAATAAAAACATGGCATGTTATATAATTTTCCCATGGGTTATGTGATTTCATGGATGATTCATGAATAAGTGTATTGGGATGAGTGTGGCTTAGTTTAGTTTGTTCAGGTATATGGAGAACTCAAGTGGTTAATCCCTTGGGTACTTATAATGTAGGTTATATAGGAGATATTCATTGAAAAAATTATGTTAGTGATTTCACCATATTTCATTAGATGATATGATACTAATTATAAGTGGATTTTTAGTATCTTGGATTCCATTCCTATAGTGTTGAGATTTTGTGGTGGTTGTACTATAATATTTCCTATATGGTGAAACTGGGTTGACCAAGTCCAATAGATAAATTTTATAGTTGGTGGAACATGAAATGTGGATATTATGGAATTTGTTACATGGTGAATCTGAGGACACCCTTATAGTAGAGAGTGCCTTATTGTCATGGTTGAATGGACATCAGGTATAATGGGATAATGTAATTGGTGAAAATGGTTATTAAATGATCATGGTGGTATCAAAATGTATTTTTTATGGTGAATAAAACATTGAGAATTATTATTGTTCATTGAATGTTTTTTGGAAATCATCATTTGGATTACTGTGGAGTTGGTTAAATGTTTTGTTGAGTTAGGTCGATGACATTTTTTTGGTTGATGTAGGAAAATTCATTGTGGTGTTGACCAAATAAGGCCAATTATGCAATTGATTCATATACCTAAACACAATGGAGTGGAAACTATATTTCCATGGTTATTTTAAATGTGGATGGTGTGGTTCTAGGATCAATGAAATGATTTATTGTGATTGTCTTGTTTATCTGGGTGTAGTGGTTGGAGTTAAATTGTGAAAATGTATTTTGATTTCTAGGGTAGAACACAATTGTTTATCTATGAATTGACATCTAGAGTAGGGTGGTCATGGTTATTGGATGACCCGATGGCTTTTTAGGGGTGTAAAGTATTATTTTTGGGTCATTATAATGATCAAAATTATTATGGAATATGAAACTTCGAATAAGATTTTTATTTTTTGAACATTGAGATTTTGTTCAAAAAATTTTGTTTTAGATTATATTTATGATATTTATAATCCCTTTTTGGGAGTTTTTATCTTCTAATTTTAGGACAAAGAGGATTCTTTATTGGTCTAGTGATATCAAGAGCTTTAGTTTTAATCATTTCTCATGGTTCAGTGCATAGAATCCAACCCTTGGACTATCAGGGTGTTTCTAGTTAATTTTACATATCGAAAAGTTGACATGAATGTCTATAACAAGGGTTAAAATAAATGATTTTGTTTATATAGATTTTTATTTTCAGTATGTTTCCTTTAATTTTTATGTGCATGTATGTGAACATTTTCAAACTAACCATGGGGGTGTTCTTGAGAGGATATAGTGTGTTTGACATGGATGGTGCATAGTTTGGTAAACCTTGTGGCTAAACTATGTGAGGGTTGTTGGATTTGATAGTAAAAACTGAATTTTTTCTACATAGTCCATAAAAAACATGTATCCAAACTATAAAACCTTGATATTTTCTTTATAAAGCATTAATGTACTTTAATTCACACTCATGATTTATGATATCCCCCACCTGTCTCTTCTCTATTGTGAATTGTTAATCTGTGACGATTAATCCAAATTAAACCATTTATTCCCCTTGATTTTAGGTTATTTTATTTGGTTGTTCATTTAAATTTTTATCTGAAAGTCTTCTTATACTCCCAACAATATTTCATTCAACATTTTTTTGAAAATTTTATTTATTCTAACTTAGGATTTTGATGCTTCATCAATTGGATAATGTTATAATTTTATATGAATGATGGGTCTTTTATGTGGATTGGTGAGGGAACATAATGTGATGATGAATAAATTCCATAGCTTATATGTTTTGTGATATTACAAATTATAGTGGATTTTTAAAATTTTATTAATTAAATTAATGTAATATTTTCATTTAATGAGGGGTTTCTTCATAGGTAATTTTCATGGTTTGGTGTCATGGGTGTGTTTTGTTCTAACTGCAATAGGTTGTTTATATTTGTGGATTTGTAAGGTTACTATATGATATATTAGTCAATTATTTCTATTTTTTTATGAATAATTAGTTATAATTGATAATAATTAAATGTTTTTGTAATTTGGTTTGATATTGGTGTATGGGGTGTTAGTAGAGAATGGGTTCGACACTATTTATTTGATTATTTCAACATGAGGAAGGATGGGTGTTCAATCATTGTATTTTATATCTATTTCTTAGTCTAATATAAATTAAATTTTATTTTAACTAAATATTGTATTTTTGAGATCCCCTTGAGGGCCATTGGTGGATGGAACTGTGATGTGAGTGTTTTATATGTCTCAAAAATCGTTTTGTTAATAAAATATACCTCATGGTTTTTTATTCAAGTGCAAAAATCATATTATTTTAGTTATTCTTTAATTTTATGATAGGGGAAGGTATTGGATACACATCTCAACAAGAAAATGGAGTTTGGAACTATGAATGGTCAAATCCATTTGATATATGCATAGAACATAGTATTTGAAACCCAATAGTGGTTTGTGGTTATTTTTCCAATTAATGGAGTGGTTGAGATTATATTGATTGTTTCTCTTAAGGTTCTAGATCAATATCTCTCAGGGTGACTGGTGTTGGATATGTATCCATATAGGATTTTGGTTTAGAGATCAATTAATGGAGGTGAGTCATTAGACCCATGTGAGGGTTGTGTTATTTTTGGCTGAATTTATATAAGGGGATGCCAAGGGGATTTGTTCGATGTTATTTCAATAGTGTCCAATATTAGAGTTTGACTGAAATACAATATTGTGACATCATATGTTTTTTGTGTTTATTTGGTCTTCGCTTTCATATTAGGACCATTAACTTGGGGTTTAATTAGTGGATGATTTGGAAAGCACAGTTTAGGGTTAGTTTTTTCGAAGTCATTAGGTTTGGTTGAAACCATGGGGCTTCAGGTATCACTCATTTATATTGAACATGTTGTGATGGGTCTCACGATACCTTGAGGATTTCCTTTCAGGCATGGTTTTAATTTAGGTTTCCCTTTCCAAATATGTGATAATTTTTGATGTGTTGGATGCTAGAGTTATCAAATAATGTTTCTTGTATTAGTTATTGGAATTTATTGAGAACGATATAAAGTAAAGAACCATTAGAAGTTTTTATGGGTAAAACATGAGATGTTAGTTGCTAAGGTTTTAGTGTTAGAATCATTTGTATCACATTTGATCCTAGAGACTGTTGGTGTAAATATATTGTAGTAGATTTCATGATGATGAATTATACATAAATTTCCCATGTTTTTTGTTTTATTTCAGGGATGATTGACTATATTCTTAATTATTTATTGTATGAGGGATGATACGTTTGTATTGACAATGGACAAGGTGATGTCCTATTTGATGATCTGGTGATATTATATATTATCAAATATAAGGAAAGTCTAATGTGATAATATGTGATATATATGAGTGAACACCCTCTATTTTGGAGTGTTCTTTAACTCATAGTTTGGTTTCAATGTTCTTGAACATTTTTTAATGAATAGAAATTATTATTTATCCCGTTAAAGGTTTTAGATCCATGTTATTTCTACAAAATTAATGAATTTTGATCATGTTACCACAATATCAGTTATATATTTCTTCTTTGATTTGGATTTTGATATAAGAATATTTGATATTGGTAGTGGATCTTGAAACATACTGTTTCTATTATTTAAGTATTTTTGTAACATTGTTTTATTTTCATTTATTTCAGGTCTTATTTTGGTGTATTTCGGATGTAATGTAGAAAATTATGGAAGCATAAGGTGTTATTCATGATTATCACATGGTTAGGGAATCCTGTTTGGTCTGGACTAGAAAATTTTGCATACATATGTGAGAAAATGGAAGGGGATCATATTTTGTACAAACCAATTCGACAACCCCTAAAATTATTCACCCTATATACAATTGGGAATACATAGTTGATTCATGGTTATTTTTACCGAACATCCAAAATGTGCACCCCAAATAAAAAATTGGTAGGGGTGCACTGTTAGGGTGCATGGATTTTCTAACCATGGAACCCTACAGTGAAAACCATGTGAGTATGTTTTAATTCCCCTAAAAAATATTTTACAAATATATAACCCCTGGTTTAGTTTCTAATCGCCCTCATTCAATAGTAACACAATAAGTTTTTGTCTGTTGGGGGATCAAAATACATAATTTTCTCTCTTACATACCCTTTTCATGGGGGATAAATGAGGAATTGATCATGATCGGTCTCCCCCATGAATGTGGATTTTCTTTCATGTGGATTCGTCTAATCTATTATAATATCATCATTGGTGATTGAAATATCATCATCTAATTGATAGATCTAAAAAAAATTCATTTAATTTTAATTATATGGTGTATTCCAATATATTCTGATACCTCGTTCCTCAATATCATTCCACAATGTGGGTGTTGATTATTCTAAACCCAGGATTTAAACGTAGGTATTTTGATAAATTTTCCCTATAATTGAATCCTTGATTTTGTTGATTAAATTTAAATGAGTTTTTAATTGATATAAAGACATTTAATTGAAATGACTTGAAGATTTATTTAAAATGGGAATGATATTTGAGAAGAAAACCTAGGGAATTTATTTTATTGGGTGAATTTAAGAAAAAATATTAATTGATTTTGAAGTAGTATTAAAGAAATGTATTGATGTTGATCTTGAGAGAAATGGGTTATATATAAAGATTATTTAATAAATCATTAAATTATAAAAACCATTTATTTTGTTAATAAGAATGGAATATTGATGATTAAAAGAGGGAAAATATATTTTAATATTATTTCTAATGATTAATTTCTAATTTGATAGATTAATTTATTTTTAGAAGAACAATTAAGCCTTGACAAGTACATGAGCCTTAGCCCAGTTGTTAAGGACTCCATAAGTGCATCCAAGAGACCAGGGATTAAATCCCAGCGGAGGCAGAATTTCTGGGCCACTGTAGTAGCACTGTAGCAACATTGTAGTGTGCACTGTAGCATGACTATAGCAGGTCCTGTAGCGGGAACTGTGCAGTACTGTAGCAGGTACTATAGCGGTAACTTTAGCACTCATTGTTTGGCACTATAGCAACTAGGAATATGCCCCCGTTTGGGCTTTCGGGCCACCGATTTGGTCCTTGAGTCCTGTAAGGCCTTCGGGCCACCCTTGCCTTTGGGTCAGTAAGGCCTCTGTGCCATCTCAAGGCCTTTGGGCAACCTTAAGTGCATATGAAAACCAGAAAACATACAAGGAACAAGCTCCACAAGGAGGATGAGAAAGGAGCATTCACCATAGCAGAAGCTAAATAGATTGCAAGAATGAGAGGGTATGACACCTGGCATCGGGGAAAGCCTGTACATGCACGGGAATGCCTAGCCAAATATCCATGCGAATGTGGAGATTTGATTTCACGATGAAGATGGTGGGGAGGAGTAGTTCCAAGTAGTTAGTCTGGGTTTTATGTAATGCTTGTAGCCTACGTGCAATTAATTCATATAAGGCCTATGGGCCTTGTAATACTTACGCCTACGGGCCTCGTAAGGGTTCCACCTCATCCCTTGAAAGTCGAATTAACAAAAATCAATAAAAATGAAGGCCTTCGGGCCATTGGAGGAAGTAAGCATTGACAGTTAGTAGGTAACGATGAAAATAATCCAGGATCCTTTTCCCCAAGAAAATATTCATATGTTGACAACACTAACTAATATATTATTTTATTGACAACATGTAGTGGTTCCTTGGATAATTTTTTGTTTTATTGATCCTAGTGACTCCTTGAATAGGATTTGTATTTGAGTTAGCACACATATCAAGATAACTATAGGTAAATGTGAGTGTAAGTATCATATAACCAATTAAACTAATATATTATAGTGATATTTTATACATGTTTCTTTCCATATGTGATTTGATTATGCATTTATTTGATTCATTTAACTTTATCATTCCAACCAAATGATTTATTTAAAATATTTTATGTTAATTTTTTATTTAGTCCTTTTTTGTTATATTTTATATTTTGTTTATTGAAATTCATGTTTTGTTTAAAATATTTAATTTTCATTTCATTACATATTTTATTTAAATTTATGGCATAATTTGCCTATTTTTTAGTATTGATTATTGAATGCATAGTGAGACACGAATTTCCTTTGATGTTCAAAGGAAACATTATTCCATTGAGTGTCTATAGAAATTATTATCCTAGGTCAAAGAGAGTGGACTGTGACACTTAGAGATAATACATGTTCTTGATCCTTTGAACCATCCAGTCATAATGGTAACCAGTGGGCCTATTTTGTTTTTTTCAAACATGATTTTGAGGCATTTTTATTTGGGGTTTTCATATTGGGATGTTGTTTCATTGGGATTTTTATAATTTTTTGGGCACATTTATGGAAATATTATTATAATACTCTCTCCCATTAAGAGTTTTATGGTTACCAAATTGTAATATTTAATCTTATGATGTAATGTGGAATATTCATTACCTATTTGATCGTGTTTGACTCTGCAAGCTAGTTTTAAACACTTGGAGATCGATAATTCAATTTTAGCTATGTTAGTGTTGCATTGGGTATCAAGGTACAATGATATAAGGGTTGTTTCGAGACAATTTGGTGTCTATGTTAAAGGTTAATATTCTTTCCTTGATGTCGGTATGCCATTGGGATGTCTTTATTGGACTTTCGATGTTGTATCATGCGAGTTCATTACCATTTCTCTTATCAAAAAGACATAGTAACCAAAAGTGTTTGAGAAATTTTTTTTATTTTTTTTTCATATATTCATTTGTTCCATACCATGATCTGAGTATGATGAAATCCTAATCATGACATTATGCTAGATGGAATTGATATTCTTATATATCATGTCTGAGTTATTGAACTATGTATCCTTTCTGATGTTTTTAATTTTGTTTTCATTTTGTGTCTTGTAGCATGATTACTCCATGAATACATGTGTATGGCTCCCATGAGGTTGATTTTTGTGAAATATAATTAGAGGACCCCCTTATGAACTAGAATCTTGTTATGATTATTGTGAGTTATGTTCATGATTTTTGATAGTCACTATAAACAATTCCTATTCTAGCTCATGTTGCAAAGCCTTAAAAGGGTTGACTCCTGAAATCATGATCATGAGTTTCTTCACCATAATCAACCAAAAATAAATTAATCTAATGCTCCTCATGAGGATAATGATTTTAGGAACAAAATTGAGAACTGTTTACTATTCTGGAGTCACCTGATCTGATTAAGAAGAAATGTGATACCTTTTAGTCAAAAGGTCGTAGAAGGAGGTGGTGGGATTTATTGGTAACATAAAAAAATAATTAGTGTTTGAAATGGAATAAATTTATATTTATCTTCACAGAATAATTCTAATCAGAATCAACGGTTTTGTCTAACGCTATATAGTTTTTCAAAATACAATAGGATGATATGAACATGACACAAAATTGGAAACGATTTATGGAGATTCTGTAGTCTTAATTTGATACTGTAACAAATGAGAATATGAATTATCAATGGATCAATATGGGTTTTTTTACCTACTATAAATTCATAGGTTTTATTACCAAATATCACATTATATAATTTCATTTTAGATATGGCATTGTTGGTTGATCCAATCATATTGGTATGATAGGATTGACTAGTGGTCCTTTTTTATGATAGTAATAATTTTATGAGTTACATTTTATTAATGAAAATGTTGGATTTGAAAAAAGGTTTATCTAGAAGGAAATTTTACTCTAGACCTCATTATGTTACAAGAATTTTCTATAGGACATTCTTCATGTATGGAACATATGCGGATTTAAAAATGGATTTCTCTAAGAAGCCCAATATGTATAGTTTTTTCACTCACTAGGGACACCTATATATTTTATTCAATATATATTCCTCTCCATGAGGTGGAATTAAATATTTATTCCTTAAAAGTACTACATTAAAATTAGAGACATCATGAACAAAGGAGGTCCATCAAAAAGAATCCGAAGAAATGATTCATTACATAGTAGAAGAGCCTCCAAGGAATCATACATAGGTCCAATGACTGTGAGAGGTACCATCACTATAACATCATCTTTACTAATGAATTTAGTTGATAATTGGTCATGCCACTCATTTATTTTTTCTTGTATAGTGATGTTATTAAATTATTCTTTATAAAATTTATATTATAATATGGATATTACTATGCCCTTAGGAATGAATAGGGAAAAGGGTGTCTATGATCCACGATGTCTATTATGTATATCAGAGATTATATTTTCGAAGAATTACATGAAAAATATTGGTGGAATTCTTTTGATTGATTGGATAGAGGTTAATAAGGACTGAATATAATGTTAACTTTTATGGGTGTTGATTTCTATTCCTGATGGTGTGTGTCATGTTTTTTAAGGATAATGAGACCCATGGTCGAGTAGATTTGACCCTTCTTATCCAGAATATATGAATGAAATATATTTTCTTTTATATTTATCTGGAGTGGGAATAAATGGGTGATGATATCCCTCATGTTTTCATGGCGTTTTATGTTGTGTTTCCATTAGAATTAGTTGGTGTTCCAATTGAATAAGAGTTATATTTTTATATTGATTTAGTTCATAGTACCCATCTATTTATTTACTTATTCTTACTCTATAGAACCAAAAAATACTAAATAGAGTTAATGTATATATTTGATGAACTATTTTGGAATGGATTAATTCCACGCTGTGTGTAACATTAGAAGTCAACCATTCATATTGTTAAGAATTATCATGGAAAAAATAACCTATTTTTTTACTATTGGAAGCTCAATTGATTGATTTTTACAAATAGGAATCCATTACTAGGGAATGATGAATTTTTTCTAGTTCAAATAAGAGAATATTTTCTTGAAGATTGATATTTTATTAGGGTGTCACTAGTTCAGAATAAAATAATTTTCAAATCATTAAATAACCTTCTCGAGAAGGTAACTAAATTATGATTAACTAATTATATCATGTTGTTTAATCAATTATACTATAATTATTATGCAGTTGATAATTTTTTCCAGCAGTATCATGATATGTTCATCATGGTTTGTGTGGGGGACTTCTTTGTTTTATCTAAATATGTATATTCTCATGTGAATCATCAAAGAGCAGTTCTAGAAATGGTGAGAAATTATGAAAACTATACCAATCCATCAAAATGTGATTTTTGGATTTGGTATGTGTATTTCTAGGGACATGTGGTATCTGAACAAGGTAGTTTAGTTGATTTGATGAATGTTAAATCTATTATGAAATCAGAAAATAAAAAAAATGATATTTAGTGATTAGTAGGTTTATTGTGGTATTATCACTAACATATAAATGATTTTCAATAGTACTATTCTTTGAAGAATGTTCTAATAAAGATTTTGGTGAAAGTAAATTTTTATTATAAGTGTTTGAATTATTACCTTTAGTTGAAACACCTATTTAGTTCAACTATAATGTTAAATATTCTAGAGGAAATGCATCGATATGTGGTCATTTGTGACATATCACAATTGGGGTTTGCCTCTATTTTTTTAGTGTGACCATGTTATAGCCTATGGATATAGAATATTAGACTACATAAGAATTATATTCCCAAACATTACCTTGAACTCAAAGCTGTAATTCATGATCTTAAGATTTAGTGTAATTATGATTTTAGAGAATGGATTAGCATGTATTCTAGCCAAAGTATATTGAGTTATATATTCTAATAGAAATAATTGAACTTTCTTTAGAGGTTTTGCGTGGATTACATATATTATTTTTATATCGACATCAACCACAAAATTGAGAGCATAAATTCATCAATGATGATATAAATAGGAAAATTATGATCTAAATTTTATTATGATCATCAGAAGAGTGGAACAAGATGGACCTTTTGTGTATAGATTCATTTAATATTTTATAATGGAAGATTCTATATTTTTTTGAAAATTGTTTAGTTGACCTATAATCCTATGAATCTTGCTGTTAAATGGTATATTCATGATGATGAATTATATTTAATTAAGAAGTATATTAATATGTGGGAGACAATTGGATAATGGTCATTCTAATATGAGGAAATACTAGGTTTTTTGAACTGTTTCCTTTCTCTTTTATCTCTAAGAAATGTTTTCATGCGGGATTTCTATAAATCCAATTGGGCAGTTCACCTTATAAGCACAAGGATTTTTATGAAATTATGTGATGATTCTAGTGTATGTGTATGAAAAAAAAAATTTTTGTTTTAATTCTCAATGTTATATAATCCAAAAGGTTATTAATAGGAAACAAGACCATAGAGTTTACTACATGCTCATTTAGTGCTAACTTGGAAGTAGGATGAAATATCTATGTATGTTGTATTATGTTTCCTAGTCTGCCTAAAGGATGAAATTAATATTTTTTGTTATTTATAGGTTTAAAAAAATATTATCACTTTATACCCATCCATGATACAAATAATTTTGAGGAGTTGAGAAATATCAATGTGATAGTGATTTTCCATTTTCAAAATGTACCATCTACTATATGTTTTATTTCAGACTCCCATTTTAGCACAAATTTTTTGTTGAGGCATAAAGTAGGTGACGTGTTCTTTGGATAATTTGATTAGAATACACCATTCATAGATGGATAACCACACATAAAGAGTTATACTCATTATTTATGATATGTTGCGAGCATGAATTACTGAATACGGGGGATCTTGGGATGTCCATTTGGTATTGGTTGAATTTATGAATAATTATATTTAATAATTTACAATTATAATGTCCCCCTCTGAGGCCATGTATGGAAGGATGTGAAAAATATGTTTCACCATGTATATATTGGTGATGCATCTTTTGTTGACCGAGTTCGGTCCATGAGATGACAATGAATATTCAACTGATTCATCAAGTAGTGTTGATGGTGCATCACTAGTATAAATATTATGATGATTGTTTTCATAGAACATTGGATTTTTTATTTGTGTCCAATAATTTTTTAGATTTTCACCTCTTTTGGGTCACTGATGGATTAATAGAATAAAGAAGAATTCTCCATGATTTGTGGGTTCATTTGATACTATTGAGTGGCTGGGGAAACTGAATTTCCAATTTTCACATCCAATGTAGTTATCTATGATGGGAAATGTTTTTCATGGATCTATTCTAACAATGTATATTTTGGAGCCAAAGAATGTATTGATCTAGTGAGATCTTGATATTTATAATTATTTATCATTGAATAAATATACTATTCGGATGGTTGATTTTATGTCAAAGGTTATTTTTTTTAAAGATTATACATTTAATTTATCTTCTATGAAATCCTGTTTCTTATTTTCATGATACATGGGATCTTTTTCAACTGATTAAAGATATGTGGAGTCATCTTTATGATATGGAATCATCATTCCATGCTTTCTAGAGATAGAAAATAATTATGCTGGAGAGGTTGTAACTTCTATATAGTTTCATTCAGGTATTCTGTGAACCATTTTTTAATCATAACTAATTTTTCTTTTATATTGGATTTATTATAGAATAATTTTTTAATTTTATGAAGAAGAGGGGGTTTTGCATAATGGGAAAATATTTGGGGAAACCAATTCAGTTTATCCCAACAAAGGTTGCACCCAGATGTAAGCCACTCAAAGGGGGCACATAGTTTTTCCAAAACGTGAACTCCATTGTTAGTGGAAAATGTATGATTGGTTCATGATTATTTTAATTTTGCATCCAATAATTATGCCCGAAACATATGTCCAGTAGGGGTGTATAGTTAGGGTGGACAGTTTGATTAATTGAACGTCCCTACCAATTAAACCATGGATATATGATTTAATTCCTTTTAAAACTATTCTAATAATCCAGAACCGCCATTTTTTGTTATAAATCAACCCCATTTACCAAAAATTATTTTCTCAGTTCTTGGAGTGTCTCAATATTTGATTTTGAGTCCTCCATACCATTTTCTTAGAAGATCATAGAAATGTTGATCGTCATGGATATCCTTCAAGTAAGTTGATCTCCCATCATATCATTTGTTTAGATACATGTTTCTATAATCGTTAGAGATTTACAAATATTCTTGTTATTTATGGATATAACATTTTTTTGTTGAATCATATTTATGGTTTCGATTTCTATATATTTTATTCCCTTATTTTTCATTATCATTCATATTTATAGCAGTTTTTCTCTATGATCCATTGATTTAATGGATAGTGGTTCCATAATTTATTACAATAAAATTGAAATAAATAATTTATTGATTAAATTGAAATTATTATTCAATTGATATAAAAATATATATTTATGTTGATTTTATATTTTAATTTAAAATTTTAGGTGATTTGAAAAAAAAATATCAATGGAATTGATATTTTTGGTTGCAATGGATAAAATATGAAATGAGGCAGTAGAGGTGGGGGGGGGGGGGGTTAATCAGTTGTTATATTTTTACATGTTTCCAAAAATTTTAAAATTTTACCAATAAAACCCATTAAAGATCATTTCCTGATTATCATTTAATATTTAATAATGCATCATAATGTTTAAATGCATGTAATGAACAAATTTTTTATAATTATTCACATATGAGTGAGAACCTACATCCCTACAATAAAAAATCCTATATGTATATGGAAATTAAATGTTATGAATATGTTAATAAAATGCCTATCTTCTCCCATTAAAAAAATTATATATCCTAATAGGAATTATTATACCAACTCCCATAATTTTTTAAATTTTTGTTACAAAAATTTGATCCAATATAAAAGAATAATGAAATTGATAGAACTTCTCCACAAATGCTCTATCTAGAATCCTCAGTCTGATGTGGATGGGTCTCATTATCTCTATCCAATGAATTTAGTCTGATCGAATCAATATTATGAAACCATTTCCAATATACAATTCTCATCCTCTTCTCAAATGCCCAGTCTAGTCTTCACTTGTCCCATCTTCCATTGTCTGACCAACTGAAAATGATATAGCACATTTATGTAAACTAAACAACTAATTTCCATCATTATAATGAGATCTATATTCAGAATTAACTCTGTCAGAAATTATAACTCAAACATTGAGATGATATACATTTTCAAGAAATGAAAAATATTTCTATGTACTAATGTAATGTTCTTCAATTTATAAGAACCCTAGAATGGAAGGGGAATGAAATATCCAAACAATCCATGCTCCCTCAAATTAAAAAAATATAATGAACTTTTCATATTTTAATTTCATGTATGACCACATAAATTCATCAGAAATCTTCTGGAATCATCATTATTCTTCTTTGTAATTTTCATTAACATACATTTTGTCCATTCGTAGGTCTGATAGGAAATCATTACCCTTTTACAAAAGAACAACCTCATCTAATTAAGGAGGAACATCCACATTTCATTTCATTGGAACCAGATAAGATCATTATGATGAAACTACATAGAAAATTAAAATTTTTCATTCTTCATTAGGGACATTATGGATTAAATTCCCCCAAAAAGTCATAATGATTAACTTTCCCTCTCAAATCCAGTCTGATTGACATATTAAACTATGTCTAATCAGTTTCTCGTTCTGATGGATTTATCATTACAATTGAATTTCAATTATGATAGAATACCCATTACTATGAAATCCACATTATGATGGATATTTCATTATAATGAAATCCTCATTATTATGTATTCCTAATTAGTATAGAATATCCACTTTTTAACTTTGAAAATATTCAACCCTCATCAGCTATATATCATTTTTCCTGAAACCATGTGGCACACTGTATTAAATAGTGCACCCTTATTCAGGTGTACATAGGTTGTGCACATTGGATCCACATGATTTTAAAAACCCTCAGATTATACCAAACAATTTTTGGATGAGGAAATACCTAAACAGTATTCACTACAAAGTTAGAGCATGGTTTCTAAACTATGCAAGGAACCAAAAGTGTGCACTAGAGGGTGAAAAGATGTTGAAGTTTCCCCAAACAATGTAGCTAAACTAATGATATTATTTACATTAAATTAAGATAAAATTTATTTAAATGTGAATAAACGAGAAATATAAAATAAAAGAATAAATGTTTTATAACAATAATAAAAATATTAATATGATGATGACAATGATGATGTTGATTATTATTATTATAGGTAATGTTTTGAGAGAACTCCAAAGTTTCCTTCTTCTTTACCCAAAATTTTAATATCCCCATATCATCCTTCATCTATAGCATGCGTGACAAACCCCCTCAATAAATATTTTTTGATCATCATTTTCTCTATTTATTTCTATAGAATGTTAGTTTTACTCCATAGAATAATGAAAATAGAATTATCTTGAATAATTTATTTAAAAGAGATTTCCAAGTAGGTATTTTCGTTGTTACCATGAATTATTCTGTTTTACCCCTTTGATCTCTATAAATAAATTTTCCATCTTTAGGGAAAGTGTATGTATTGGTTATGGTAAATTATTTTTATAGGGTTCCTCAAAAAATATAATAGAAAACTTCTTAAAATGAATCTAATGGGTTTAAAATAAATGTACATTGGTGTGGATAGATTATGGACCTTATGTGTTCTTTGATAAATGTTTTTATTTAAATTAGGAAAAAATAATGAATTGTGTAAATGGTCATTCAATTTATATTATATTATAATGGTAAAATAGGGTTTTAGTTGTTTTTATAAGTTCAAATAATGAGAGGTACTGCTTTAGGATTTGAATTAAGATTGTGGAAACACCTTTACAATGGATTGGTAAATGGTTTGAATAAGAGGAAATTCTTTATTTATTATGATATAATTGATTATGCTCCGATTATAAAACTATAAATTCAAATAATATTAGACGATTATGTTGTCCCATGTAGTGGATATGATTATGACCTCTTCCACCCATTATCAAGATGATTAATCTCTCTCAATTAGTTATGAGAACTTAGGGGTGGGTCATGGTGTCCCTCTAGTGAGTTCAATTAATTTGGTTATATAACCTATGACACATGGACATTTATGAACATCGAAGTGGGGGTGGGGGTAGGGTGGGATTGATTAGGATATCATGATCCTATTATTGGAATGAGATCCTATACATAATCAGTTACATTCATTTTTAGATTTTTTCTGTGGTGTGACATCTCTAAATATTGATTTTCAGGCATGAATTTTTTCACTCCATCAAGATTTAAGGCATAATATTTCTTGTGTAGAGCATACCATCTCATAAAATTGTGTTGAATGCTTCTGTGTTATGTAATTGTCCTCTCCATCAAATATATATAATATTATAAGTTAAATAATGAAATGATCAGACTCTTAATTTATCATAGAGCTAATGCTGGTTGAGTATTTTAGTGTATCATAGGAACTTATATGAGTAGTTATTCATTTATTCTATTATATATATTATTATATTATACACTCACATGGTTTATTTTATATTTTATATTATTTATTGGGAAAGACACCATGGGTCCTAGCCTACTAAGATTAATATATCACAACATTCTTGGGCAGTTGTTGCACTAGGGTACCCATGTTGACATTCTTACTCACCAGATGGTGGAGATTAGTAGATTTCTTGTAATGTGATATTGTACAAAGTAGTTAGGATAAAAATATAGTGCCAGATCACAATATGTTCATAGAGATATCCCTTTTGGATTTTGGGCCATTTCATTATTTTTGTGATTTATTGTAAATTAAGTGGTATGTTTACTATTTTATCTTATACATTATAATCCATCATTAATTATTTATATAAACCCATTGTTTCCACCTTCGTTGAGTTATATAAAATTTTTTTCCACATATTTGTATTTTTTTCATATTTTTTTTACTTCAGTCTATTTTTTTTTATCAAATTTCCCTATGTTCATATATAATAAGAGGGCATTATGTCCCCATTATCTCTTCCTAAGACCCTCACTGCATGTTGATAGCCTTTTATGTAAATTTATATACACATGATTCCATTTAAACCATTGGTCATACTACATATAAGTTGGTAATCCATGTTGGCACATTACAATGTAGCATCAAGGATAAAAAATACTTTTCCTTATATTTTACCGTCAATAGAAATGAGACAACGAATCTGTCAGTGTATCGATGATATTAATCCTTTGGACTAATGAACCCACATATGGAAAATGAGCATATGTACATTGGTAGAATTTTTTTTCATGTTGTTTGATATTACATTTGATATGATTCCACCAAGAGTGACTCATGTAGATTTTATTGTTGATGATTTGTAGAATTTAATAGAAATTCAACCTTCGCATGGTTGAAAAAGAGGAATCATAACATGCATCATATTAGAAACATAAGGATTAACATCATATGAATATTCCAAGAAATATAGTTGCGTTTGTAGGTTTTATACTGATTTAAATATGTTCCTTTAGTTTTATTACATGAATGACTATACAAATTCCATACTTTTTTATATACCATATTGACTAACTACAATGTATACCTTTGTTATTTATTAAACCAGGACTACCTAATTAAAACATGTTTCTTAGTGTTACTGCTTATAACAACATCTTGTTTTGTAAATATGAAATTTGTTGCATGAGTTGTGTTATTATATTGTAATATGATTGAATCTATTTTTTAGTTTTACGGTTAATCGGTTCCATGTCTCTTGGAAATCGTAACACATGTATTAAATCGATTGAAAAAGTATTCTATAATATAAATTTTTAAAATCATCATTTTTATTGAAGGTATCTAAATTCCAAACTATAAATTGTATGATCACTTTATAAATTGGTAAATGAAAACCCATATGACTGGACCATTATATATGATCATGTTATAATTAAAAATTACACTGGTTTTCATTAATGTGTGTATATTTCCAATCCATAACTTATATAATAGATTTACTAATTGGGAAAATGCCAACCCATATATAACTTAATGGTGTGATGTGTCATAAAATGACAATAAATGTAAAAGAAAAATTTAATTTTCAACTGAAATCAAACGGTTAACCCTTAAGGGAAAAAAGGATCCATTTTAGTCAACTGGTATATGTATATTATTATATGAACCATTTGAGAGTTGGAAGGATCAATAATTTATTTACTTCTATTGGGAATCATTTTCATGATCCTAGAAACATGAAAATGAGACCCTTGTAGGTCACTTTTTCAATTAAAAAGAATCATATCTTGAAAAATTTCATTATTATATCAAATTATAAAAAAGTGTAAAATCCTTTAAATGTAATCATTAATGAGGCATTCTTGTTTTCTTTGATATGATTGTTAAAAATTATGAGCATATTTATTTTGTGATGATAGGAGAATTTGATGTTTTGAATTAATTATGATAAAGTGTTTATAAAGTAAAATTTAATTAACTGTAAAAGGAATAGAAATAAATTCTAATGTGGTGTCCTCTGTTTAGTAATAATTTTTGTTAATCATGAGCTTTTCTATTTTAGTAAACATGGAATAGAACTGCAGGTCTTTTCCATTTAATTTCTCCCTTTTAGGATGGATTGACGGTAGACATTTGAGCATAGTGAATTTTGTTAAGCGTGAACTAATGATAGGGTTAGTGATTGTGGGTATCACCTATAGTAGGTAGCATCTTTAAAGATTTTTTTCCTTGATAACACTATGCATTTTTTTATGTTTGGTTCCATTCGGATGTCGTTTTCACTTATAAGACACTTATCTTTTGAGTGAAACCATTGTTTAGATGTGTTTTCATGGTGTCATTGACCCTTCATATGGGTGTGAGTGTAAATTAATGCATTATTTCATCAAGTGAGGCATTCCTAGGGCATGGTTCACCACATTATATCCTTCTCAAGCTTCCTATTTTTTAATAATGGCCATCTTGGATTGTCCTCCTGAAGGTTATTGGGCGTAAGAAAAAACAAGAAATTGTACGAAGTATTTTTATTATCATAAAATATTAAATTTCATGTGGGTTATAGGACTATGGGTAGTTTTTTGGATGTATGTTATTTCTTCTAATATCAATGTATTATGAGTTTACATATTTGGTGTCGTCAAGTGTTAAATGTTTCAATGAACCATTTGAGTTTGGTCAAATTGTTGAGTTGTGTGTTGCTGAGATGGTACAAAGGTCATATCCCTAGACAAGAAACCTAAATGTTAATGAAACAAGTTCTTCCCAATTAGATTGGGGACATCCAAGATAAGTGGTTGTTTCGTAATGTTTGTGTCATTAGTTTGTCCTTATTACGTTCTTGACGTGGTGATTGTGGCTCGGAGGAATGCCACACATTATTTAATATGTTCATGATCTAGAGAATTATTGAAAGGACAGTTTATCTTAATTATAAAAAATTATTACCCACAAAATTTGATATAGTCACATTTTTATGGTAAATGTTCTATTCCCAATATAAGTAACCCACCACAAAGAACCATTTATAATTTGTCGATCATGATTATGCTTTCTTGTTATTGATGAGATTTTACTTAGGGCATCACTTTAGTGGAAGCAAAATGACCTTTTGGATGGTGTTTTATATGAAAAATTATAAACACCATTTACCTCAAAAGGACATTGGTGGTTAAACATGATCTATCATAGTATGACTTAAGGATGTAAAGGCATGTTTTCAGATATGATTGTAATTCGACAGTTGCCCTCGACATTTTTACCAGAAGTTGACCACTTATGGACAAACTATTATTCTTTTTAGTAGATGGATGTCAATGTATGGAAACCAAGAAATTACTCTTAGTGTATTTTTTATAGATACGATCATGAATCATATCTTTACATCGTCCTTGATAAACTATGATTGTTTTGGTTTTATGACACAATAATGATTTCAATGAAATTGGGATTGTTTTGGTGTCCCTTTTCAGTATTGCACACTAGATTCATGGATCACATTAGGTCATAGATGCAATGAGATATCCTAGGTATCCTATATAGGAACACCTTTAACAAGATATTGGACACTGGCCATATAAGAAGAGAAATTTGAAAATGGTCAGCCAAAGGCTGTTTGTCTTTTACTTTTTCCTATTTAATGAATGTAGTTGGTGAATAACCATCAATGACACATATTCAGGTAGAGAAGAGTGATGTGTGTGTTGGATGGGTCTTGTAAATAAAAACTCTCATGGACTAGTATTTGTGGCATATGGGAAATTTACATTTTTAACCATTTTTTGAGATTAGGCAAGTAGCATAGCTAGAACCCTTAACCGGGTGTACTGTTGTAAATTCTAAATGTGGAAGATACTGCGGATCCGAAGCTGCCCCTTTCTAACGTTATATCCTAATGTGGGAAAAATATTTTTCTATAGGTTTAATGAAATTATGAAAATTTCGGGTCTCTAGTTGCATAAGATTCTTTAAGAACTATATCTCAATTTCAGTTGAAAATATAGCATTGGATCAGTTTTAACGGATGATGTGCCATATGCATAAGAAGTTATTGATTGTGGGTTAAGAATTAAGAAACACAATGTGACAATTGAATTAGGTATTCACATCCATTTTAGATTGGGTGATGTATAAATTATTCTGAATGGACTCTCTGGGATTAGAATTTTAAGGCTTAAAGGTTATAATGATTCGAGTTTTAAACAGGATTTGAATCCATGAAAAATTTAATTTTTCATTTACTGGATGAGAAATTTTTTTAAAAATAATAATAATGTAATTTAGAGAGTGGGAATCTTTAAATGTGATGTTTTTGGACATGGAATAAAGACCATGATGTTTCTTGGGTGTCTTGAGGTGTTTTGGGATCACCAGAACTAGAATAGTGTAGTTTCAAAGGGTCTGCAAATGGGTGCATGGTTTGTATGAACCTGTGTAGCCCATGAAAGGAAAAAAATGAAAACTTATATAGGTGGATAGTGGATTTTAACATTTTCTACACAATGTTTTCCATTCCATGGGCATATCCCACACTGTTAGTGGCATTATTTGTACCAAAACACTATTCACTATATGGTTGGTGCACAATTTCTAAACTGTGCAACCTGCCCCAATTACCCAGAAGATGGTTCATAGTTTTCCAACCTATGTGACCTAAACCATGCATCAAATCCCAATTCTATAAAATTATATTAAATATAATTATTTAAAAATGTATCAATTGTTATGAAATCTTATATAAACAAAAAATATGAAAATGGTTTATAATAATAATAATGATAATAATTAAAATAATAAATAATAATATTATTATTAATAATATTAATATTTTAGGTTATTTTTAAATAGAACCCCAATGGGGTCATCATCACTACCCATAGCACATATGTATGCTTTCTTCCCCTTCATCTTCATCACGCGTTATGACCCCCCTATTTGGGTGCAATTCAATTTTTGGTTTCTCTCATTATTTCATCATTGATCCTCTCTGAATCATCATGGAATGACCATCCGATCATTCTCCATCCATTGGAAGTAAGTTATTCTTCTCTTCATTGACCTATTTGGAGAATCCGAATAGTACTTATGGTTTAACCCATATTTTGATGATTTTCATTGATGTTAGTGTATGCGATGGTTCTCTTAGGACTTATATGTTTTTATCCTAACATCTACCACTGAAGGCGATGAGGTTGGGTTCGATTTATTTATCCACAAACTATTTATGGTATGGGTAACATCTAAACACATTTTTTCGCCTTTTTGAACTAGGGTTTCAATAGTTTTTTAGTTTCTAGTATTTTTCGTTAAGTTCAATGAACCTTTCATTGGCATTTTTCAGTCCCTAGTAGTTTTTATAGAGCATATGAAGACTCCGGGACAGATTTAAAACATATACATAGTTATCCATATATGTGAACACATATAAAAAATACTTTTACATTTTTCCTCATGGTGAGGGTAATATGTTAATTTGATTAATGGGTATACATATAATAATTATTTCCATCGGAATCCAGGGATGATCGCCTTGATGGGAGGTTCAAACATTCCGATCGGTTTATAACAGGTTTGTTCGTAGAACCGGAAACATCCAATGATTCCACATCCATTCAGACCTACTTTCCAATGGTAGGTGCTCATCAGTTTGTGGATTGATGAGGCTTAGGAATTTTCATTAGTCGAGAGGATGGGAGGTCGGACTCATCAGAAATTTTTTAGGGAAATTATTGTCTTCTTCGGGACTCTCTTTATAGATCTAAGTTATTTTTGTGAATCCTTATTACATTACCAAGTACAAAATGATCTTTCCTTCAGATCTGACAATAATTTATTAAATATTTAGGAAATTTAGAGAATATTTTATATGTATTTGAGGTTCTTCATCAATAGAGAATCATATGTATTTATTAGATATTCTTGGTCAATGGTACCATTCGACACATTTATATAGAAGTCTCTTGGTCATTATGATGACCATGCTGGTTTTAAAGCCACTCAGTCGGGCACTTGAGGTTTAATTTCATTCAGAAGGGCATGGATTATTTTAGAGTTGAGATCGAACCCGTAGACGGGCTACCTACGTATCCATTGTTTAGAAAAGGAATCAGAACCCATGTAGTTCGAGTACGAGAGTATGATGTTTATGATTGATGGATCAAAGAAGGATGTCACAATTACTTTTACACTCTAAGATCACGTGAGTCATGCTTGGTGTGAGAAACAAGAGGTATTGGTAAATATTAGACAATTGTGCCATGAAATATGAAATCATAAGAAATAATGTGGGGCTTATGTATGTATGACTTCCCAGATAAATGAAGGTTAGGATTTACATTAGGAAAGAAATCCAAGTATAGGGACCATAAAAGTATATGTTCTTCATGAAGATTAGGAATACAATAACTTGGGGCTTACTCCTAAAAAGGAGGCCCAAATAAGGAGAAGACTTATGATTGGGTTGTACTCCTAAAAAGGAATCCTAGATCAAAGGTAAATTAGGACTGGTTAAGAGAAATTAAGACTGGGTCTTATTCCTAAAAATGTAGCCCAAGCTAAGGGAATTATGGTTTGGGGATTAATCCTGAGGAGGATGCCCAAATTAGGGGACTAGGGCTTACTTCTAATGAGGATTCCCAGATTTGGGAACTTTAAGAATTGGGGCTTACTCCTAAGTAGGATGCCCAAGTTACGAATTATGACTGGGACTTACTCCTGAAAAGGAGGCCCATATTTGAGACTGGGGCTTACTCCTGAAAAGGAAGCCCAGGTTAAGAGAATTATGGTTGGGGATTACTCCTAAGAAGGATGCCCATATTTGAGACTGGGTCTTATTCCTGGAAAGGAAACCCAGGTTAGAGGATTTGGGGCTTACTCCTAAGAGAATGACCAAATTAGAGGACTTATGACTAGGGATTATTCATGAAAAGGAGACCCAGGTTAAGGATTCTCACATCTTAAAGGATGAGGTTGAATGAATGAAATCTCAATCTTTAGTGACATAAAGATGTGTAAATCACTAGGCTTTGGGAGATAATCCACAGAATTCCTTTCAGATAAGGAAGTCAAATCAAGAAATCATTCCATAAATGGCTTTGAAGAGTGTCTTGAAGACTGAATCTTGAATAGGAAAGGTGGAATGGCTTAAAAGGGGTGAAATGGGCAAGAAAGGCACCCAAAAAGGCAGGGGCGCGCAAGTCCTGGCAGGCGCGCAGGTACTGCGTGGGCACGCAAGTCTTGGTCGCGCAGGTATGCCTGCGCGACACATGATGTACTTGCACGACGGTTAACCAGCAGGGTAATACTTGAGAGAATCTTGATTAAAACCTTTAGAATACTCTTGAGGTTCGTCCAAAAGAGGGGAGCACAAGTTCTATTGAAAGAGCAAGGCGTCGCGCAAGTGTGGCCTTTTCCCTTAAGGGATGGCCACTCAGGAGCACAAGTGTTTATGAGTTTCAAAACTTAGGCCTTCTTCTCCCTCTTTAGATCTTCCGTTCTAGGTAAGAAATTACCTTAGAAGTGCTTTGGAAGCTTTGAGAAGAGACTAGGGCGCCGGGAGCTCAAATCTGAGTTTCTAGAAAAAAATCCCTCTTGAATACGGGGCCCACATGGTCTATTTATAGGGTGGAGAAGACCTCGGGGGTTATCCTTTAGGGCGTGCAAGTGACTTTCATGACCATCATTGGTGCGTAAGTGTACTTGTGTGACCATTGCGGTGCGCAAGTATACTTGCACGACTATTGTAAAACTTGTGTGACCCTTTCACAATGTTCTTCTTATTCCTTCCATTGTCAATTTTTTTATAATTTTCCAAACGTTGAATCACATTGAGCTAAGACATTCCCCTTTTCAAATCATTAGATTCTGTGACAATAGGAGCGTCAACAAAATTCCTCCCTCAGAGTTGGATCTGGAGTGAAAAGAGGATTTGACTCTGAGGAAAAAAGTGAAACCATGGGTCTTTGTGATTATTGGCAGTTTAATGTCATGAATTTAGGACATAAAGAGGCTAATGTTTAAGGTCGAAATAGCTTTGACCGAAATCGATTATAATTGACTCAATTCCTTGAAAATTCATCTAAAACATATTACCATACTCAAGTAAGAGGGAAAATATGTAAGCTATGACTTAAGAATATTTGAATCTAAGGAATGATATGGAAAAGAGCTAAAAGGCATTAGAAGAAGTAGTTTCCAAGAATGAAGTTACCATTATTTAACAAACCCGTTAGGGGGTTGAATTATGCAGGGCCACCTAAGGGCATTGGCTGCATAGTTAAATAAAATAGTATCTTTTGGCTAACAAGTCTATTATGTAGACTGTTTATGCATGACCACCTATGGGCACGTGCTGCATAGTCAGGCAAAAGAACTGTCAGAAATTTACATTCCTAGAACTAAAATCCGGTGAAAGTTTATGGAGATTCAAATCGTCCAAAGTATAGATTTTTCTATATGGAAATAGGTACTTGAATATGGAGAAGATATTTCCAAACAAGATTATCGAAGAATAGGATGAGTATCACTCCTACGAAGGTTTGACCCAAAGGTAGGGAAGGATAATATAATCCATATACTTGAATACTTTCAGATCATGAAAAAGGATTTGGGACAAATATATTAAGGATGTATATTTTTGTGGATCCCTACATACTGTCGTTTAAGACAAATAAGGACAAAAGTGGCATTCTTCCCATGAATGAAGTTACCACTGTCCGAAAAACCCGTTAGGGGGTTGAATTATGCAGATCCACCTAAGGGCATTGGCTGCATAGTCAAATAATAGTATCTTTTGGCTAACAAGTTTCTTATTTAGACTGTTTGTGCAAGGCCGCCTATGGGAACGTGCTACATAGTTAGACAAAAGAACTCTCAGAAGTTTGACATTTTTGTGACTAGAAGTCATGAAATGGGTTATGAGGATCTGAAAATATTTAAGGTTAGGATTATGACACATAAAGATGGGTATTGTTCAATGTATACAGATATTCATAGATCAATGCTAACTATAATCATGTTGTGGCTGGGTCCTGAATTGAAATGTTGGACTTCAATACGTATCCCATAAGGATGAGAATCAAGCAATACGTAGTTCTTAAACTACAGTTTAACGTCGTGTGGGACAAAAGGATTAGAGATCTAAGTTTAGGGTCATAGAGCATAGACCATTGTAAGAAATACACAGTGTGTGTTTTCATGGGGACTTTTCAGCCACGGGACTGAAAATGGAATTTGGGGTTAGGCCCCAAGACTTGGGGCTGGATTCGAGGGACACTCAAACGTTCCTACGTATCCCATAAGGATGGGAATCAAGCCCACATAGTTCTAGAAATACCCTCTGTACAAATTTTGTTCGTACATGAGAAGGGTGAAATGGGACTTTAGTGCAATGTTGTTTTAACCCAAGATAAAAGGTTCAGGCATTGCCATGTATGCACATAGTCTTTGAAATGAAACATGAATGAAAAATCAATGAAAATAATGGTTCTCTCTTATGTGAGGTTATCAATGAAATTTGTAGTTTATTGTCATACTGTACAAAAGTGTTGTATAGTTTAACGTTGTATAACAAGGAAGAATGTGAACCAATGTAATGATATTGATTCTAAGGGTGGTTTCACGAATTAACATCGTATGAGATGGAGATGAACCGTCGTGAAGAGATTGGTTTTGGGCTTGAACCTTGGGAGGTTTCCTACATACCCAGCCTAGAAGGCTAGGTTCAAAGTCCGTGTAGTTCAATTAAAGAATGAATTAATGATCAAGTTGTTCTTGGGGACAATGACCTAAAAAATGATGTTAGGACTTACACATGGTTAGCGACCCAGAGAGAGTGTTATGGTTGAGGTTTGCTCTAACCTCACGTGAGTCATACTCGGTGTGAGAAACAAGAGGTAACAACAACCTTAATGACGCATAGTTTAATGTCATGTAGTACATATAAAGAGACTATGTAGTTTAAAGTCTTGTAGTTAGGAATATTGGTGCTGCACAGTTTACTGTCATGTAGCAGGGGAAAAATATAGTTTAATGTCATGTAAGACATATCACAAACAGTTTTTACAGTTTAGCGTCATGTAGTTTGGATGATGGGGACAACAGAGTTTAACGTCATGATGGACGAAAGGGGGACAATGCAGTTTAATGTCATGTAGGGAGGATAAAAGAGTACACCATTTTAACGTCATGTTAGACGCATTGGGGACTTTTTCCCCACAGTTTAACATCATGTTGGACGAAAGTGCGAATAGTTTAAGGTCATACATGACTTTTGATGATTATGTAGTTTAAAGTATTTTGTGACGTAGATAACTTTTAAACAGTTTTGTGTCATGTAGTTAGGAAGTCACAGTTTAACATCTTTCTGGATGTAAGGGACTTTCAAATAGTTTAGGGTCATATGAATGGACCGTTGATGAGGCAGTTTAAGGCCATAGAAGACCTAGTTGCAGTTTAAGGTCATACTGGACCATTTAGGGAACTTTTTTCACAGTTTAAAGTCATGTGGGACAAAAGTACATATAGTTTAAGGTCATATGTATGGACCGTTTCTGTATAGTTTAACGTCATATATAAAGGACGATAATGGTACATTGAAGTTTATACACAATACTTCTTCAAAAATCTGGCATTGGTTGGAGTAGTGATGAGTTCTCCATCCATTGAGATTAATGAATAACCTCCATTGGAGTAGACCCTATGTATTGAATAAGGTCCTTCCCATTTTGGCTCAATCTTGGGAGGTTTCATTCCTGGTATCATTAGAGTTCTGAGAACTAATACAAATTCTCCCTGAGTGAATGAACGAAGAAGAACTTTTTTGTTAAAAGCTCGTGCTATTCGATTCTGATAAACTTCCAAGTGGTGCAAAGTGCACAATCTTTTCTCATATAACCGTTCCAATTAATTCAATCACTTTTTAGATTGTTCATCTGTAGATGATTGATCACAAATGGAAACTCTGAGTGAGGGTAGATGAACTTCAATGGGAAAGACGGCTTCCGTTCCATATACCAATGAATATGGAGTTGACTGAGTGGCAGTGCGGGTGGTAGTATGATAAGCCCATGAAGCATGAAGGAGTTTATCAGGACATGAACTCTTATCATTATCTACCATCTTTTGTAGTATATTTGAAAGAGTGTTGTTAAAGGCTTCTATCTGGCCATTGGCCACTGCATGATACCGAGATGAATGGTTGGATTTGATGTTGTATTCTTGATATAACTTATTCATCTCAGATGAATAGAAATTGGTACCATTGTCCCTCAATATGGTATGAGGGACACCAAATCCGGTAATTATGTTAGACATTATAAAGCTAACAACGCATTTAGAACTGAATTATTTGATAGGTATTTCCTCTTCCGATTTGGAAAAGAAGTCAGTAGCAGTAAGAATGTAATTAAACTGCTCGGCCGTAGCCGAAGGGTAAGATCCCACCACATCCATTCCCAATGTGGAAAATGGCCATGAGTATTTAGCTGTATAAAGAAACTCTGGAGGTTGATGAATGAAGTTAGCATGTACTTGGCATGAATGACAATTCTTTGTGAAATCGACACAATCTCGTATCATTGAAGGCCAAAAGTATCCAAGCCTTCGAATCTGATTAGACAGTCAATGTCCAGACAGGTGGGCACCACATACTCCTGCATGCAATTCTTTCATGACAGCCATTGTCCCTTCACCATCAATGCAACTTAAGAGAACTCCATCAAAACCATGTTTGTAGAGAATTTTCTCTAGGTGATCTGGGCTATCATAATGAGTAAAAATAACCACACGTCGCCAGATTTGTTCTTTTTTAGTTATATCAGGTGGAAGTGTTCCATTTTGAAGGTATTCCTGGATAGGTGACATCCATCCTGTAGTATGACCATACAGTTCAGTAATGAGACAAATTTCATTAACTTCCTCTGTTCTAATCCAAACATAAGGTGAAATTGCACGACGGTGGGCAATACTAATAGTTTTCTCGTCCCGATTTTGATATGCCAGAGTTGTGGCTATATTAGCCAATGCATCATCTTGAGCATTTTGTGATCTTGGGACATAAGAAAATGTTAGTTCCAAAGGGAATTCTGCCATTAATTCTCTGACGTAATTATACAAAGGGATTAGTTCTTCTTTTCTGATGGCATAATCTCCATTGACTTGTTTGATTACCAGATCTGAATCACATTTCACCTTTAAGTGATTCACTTGTCCCTGAAGTGCTAATTCCAAACCTACGATGAGAGCTTGGTATTCTTCTTAATTATTGGTACCACCTTCCCACAATAAGAAGGAATAAGGTAAAACTGCCTTTTCTGGTGAAATGAGCACAATTCCTAAGATAACTTTTTTGAATTTAGGATTTTCCATTTTCCTCACTGTTGGACATCTAGAAGCACCATCAAAATACATTTCCCATGCCTACGGACTTTCTTGAATAGAGAATACTTCCTTATCAAGGAGTTCAATATCTGAAGATGTGTCTTCCACTGAAGGGTGTTCAGGTAGGAAATCAGCCAGAGCTTGGCCCTTTATCACCTTTTGAGACACATACTGAATGTCGAATTGCTGCAAAATAACTACCCACCTTTCCAAACGTCTTGTAAGCATTGGACGTCTTAGGATAAATTTGAGTGGGTTATTTCGAGATACCAATTGGACCTCGTGATGTTGCAGGTAGTGCCTCAACATCTGAACGCCAAAGATTAATGCCAGGCAGCACTTCTCAATACTTGAATATCGGGTTTCTGCTTCATGCATGGTTTGACTGAGATAGTAGGGGCTGTTTTCATTCCCAGTATCATTCTTTTGATCATGGAAGGCACCCAATGATCACTCTAGAGCTGTCACGTAGAGGATAAGTGGTCTTCCTTCAACATGTGTCATGAGTACCGGTGGACTCAAGGGGTATTTCTTGAGAATATCGAATGCTTCTTGACATTCTTCAGGCCACTGATAATTGACTCCCTTCTTCATCAATTTGGTGAAGGGAAATCTTTTGCCTGCTAAATTGGTGGTGAAATGCCAAATATAGGCTAAGTTTCCTTGAAGAACTCTTAATTATTTCAAATTTTTAGGAGGTGACATAACAAGGATAGACTTGGTCTTCTCAGTATCGACTTCAATACCACGATGGTGTACAACAAAGCCGAGAAATTTTCCAGAGGTTACCCCAAAATAAAATTTTAAGTGGTTCATCATCAAATAATGTTGTCGAAGCTTGCAGATCATGACTTCCAAATCATCCAAGTGATTAGAACATTGTTTGGATTTAACTACCAAATCATCTACATATCATTCAACAAACTTCCCTAAGAAGGGTTTGAAGATATGATGCATGGCACACTGATAAGATTCACCTGCATTCTTTATGCCAAAGGGCATTACCTGGTAGCAAAACACACCCTGAGGGGCTCTAAAGCCTGAAGATTCCTTGTCTTTTGGGGCCATTCGGATCTGATTATATCCGGAATATGAATCCAAGAAGGAAAGTGCTTCATAGCCAGCTGTTGCATCAATTAGAAGTTCTGTAATTGGAACTGGGAAATCATCCTTAGGACAATGCCGATTAAGAACTCTGAAATTGATGAAAACTCTAATTTGTCCATTATTTTTCATTACATGGACAATATTATCCAACCATTTGGAATATTGAAATTATCTGATGAAGTTATCTTTGATAAGCTTATCCACTTCAGCTTCAATTTTGGAAGCATAAGTTGTGTGTGTTCATCTTGTGGCTTGCTTAAATCCTCGATGTTCTTCAAGTAAACCCAAATGTTGAGTAGCAACATCAGGATCAAGCCCGGGCATTTCTGTATAGTTCTAGGAAAATATATCTCTATTTTTTTCTTTAGAAAAAAATATACATCTCTTTCTCTTCAAGAGTCATGGCAGCACTGATTAAAGTGGGGCATGGATCTCCTTTTGTACCCAAATTTTTTCCTCTGAGTTCATCCACAGGGGTAGAGATCCCCTCTTCAAATGCTGGAGGAGCATATCTGATATCTTCCTCTTCTTCTTCATCATGTGTTATTTATTCCGTTTCTACTTGCATAGTAGATGATAAAGTAGAATTCTCATGATCCTAAGAGATGTCAAAATTTGGAAATCTTGAAGGAGAAGCTTCCATTTCTGACCTGATTGATGACGAAGGGTCTTATTTGGGTAATAAAGAGGAGATGATGGATTGAGAATCAACATCATTGTTCACCTTAGATTTTGCTATAACTTCTTCTGGACTAATTGGAAAAGCATAGACTTGTTGTATTTCTGCAGATGAAATGAAGATGTCACCATTTGTGCTTTTATCACTGCTTGGTAGATTACCAATTTCTCCCATGTTGTCTGGCTCGATTGCCGTAATTGACATTATGGATGTTTACATAAGATTATTTTGATTTGGGTCTATCTTGTCAATTTGACTGATAGGCAACACATAATCTGTACTCACATGTGTAAATGGATTTACTGGAATTTTTTCCAAACCATATGGAGCATTAACTTCGGTAATCTCCTTTGTTATGGATCTCTCCCATTGCTTCATGTGATAGAATTCTGCCTCAATGTATTGAGACTCACATGTGTTGAACGAGGCCTTATCACCATACCATGTCCTAACTTGACCATCGAAACAATATTTGATACATTGATGGTATGATGAAGGGATAGCTGCATGTTGATGTAGCCAGGGGCTTCCAAGCAAGATGTTGAAGGATGAGTCTTGATCAACAACCATGTAATCTGAATTGGATACAAGATCTCCAAACTGAGTTCTGAGTGTAACTTCACCCAGTGGTTCTTGTTAATTTTTATCATATCCCCGTAGCATCATGGTGGAAGGAGATAAATCAGATTCTGTGAGGCCCAATCGACGAAGTGTACGAATGGGCATGAGGTTGATTTCTGAACCATTGTCAATGAAAACCCTTCGAACATCAACGCCAATGACCTTTCCAGACAAGTACAATGGTCTAATATGTCCATGCACAACATAATCATCATCTTAATCAGTAAAATATATTATTGCATGGAATTCTGTAGGATTATTCTCTATGTGATAGACTTCAGTTGCAGCAATTTGAGTTTAAAACTCCTGAGGGTTTGACAAAGCCTCGATGGGTGATTCTCGAAAATATTTTGATAGATTCATAGAATCTAAGATTGATAACTTGGCTGGTACTTGGGCCAAGTGGTTTAATATAGCAGACTTTTTATCCAGAGGTCTATGTTTTCCAATAAGAATATATGGTTTAGCAGGTACCTTGGAAGCAGATGCTTTGGAAGTTGATGCATCTTGTATTTGGAAAGGAGTTGGCAATATTCCTGGATTTGGAAGATTAGACCGATTAGATCCATTTACATGCTAAGAGGAAGAAGATGGAACCTTTAACCGATCTTCCAAAATAATTGTGCCAGGACTGAATTTGCTATTGATAGAAGAACTTGCTTGTTCTTGCTGAGCTCGCTGAAGGGCTCTACCACGAGTTTCTGCTGCGTAAACAGTTCTATTAGGGGTAGAATTGGAATAGTGACTTCTGAAAGTTCCATGTATTCCCCTGTATCCTGAGCCCCTGTAACTTCCTCTGATTCCTCTATTTGATACAGGGAATTCAGGCTCATTGAAATCAAAACTGCGACTAGCATATAGATCTGTTAATTGAATCATATTAATAGAACCAAATATTAACTCTTCATCTGATGAAGACTCTGCCTGATTAGCCAGTTTAGGCTGTGTCGTTCGGTGGGGCGGTGCCCGTGGCTTTAAAGTAGATGGCATGAAGTCCGCTGAAGTCAAATACAACTTAGGCTTTGAAAAATAATCATCTTTTTCTGATTACTTTTGTTTCTTTGAATCATGCCGTTTCTTTGAGGAATTTCCCTCTGAAGAAGAGGGTTTTTCCGCAACATTCATGGAAGCAGACACAATTGGTTTTTTTAATTGTGTTCACAATATAGCATGAGTTCTATTGATTATCTTTCTAACCATCCAATCATCTTACTTTTGTGCATTTTTCCTTTTGACTTCTTTCCATTCACCTTCCTCCTCTGGAACTGTAGCAGTGACACATGCTACCTGGGCTGAGGAGCCTTTCAATGTGACTTGTCCCGAGTCGACCATATTTTGCAGGAGGGATTTAAAGACAAAACACTCCTGGATGGGATTCCCCAACATTTGATGAAAAGGGAAATAATTGGGATGGTCTTCATTTCCTTTCTTTTTTGGCCTCTTGGGCATTGGAAATTGAACCAAATTGTTTTCCAAAGCCGAAATGAAATAACCAGGAACTTGTTCATTTCAGAAAGAGTATGTTTGGATATTCAGATCCTCAAATTGTTTTCTCCTTTGATCTTTTTGATCATCTGGATGAAAATGCCCTTGTTTTTGGTGCTCAAAAGGTGGAGCCCTTCGAGAAGATGGTGTTTTTGAGGTAGAAATAGGTACATGTGCTTGTTTAAGCATAACTGTAGCAGTTTCTGCATTACCCATTATCCTTCCTGGAGCTGATGGAATTACACAAGATTTAGCCTTAGCCTGTGTAAGGGAATATTCAATCTGTTGTGCGATTGAAGTATGGTCTCGAAACCCTCATGTTTATTTCACAGGGATTAACGGCGTGCGTAATTCGTCATGCAGATTTTCCACACAGATTGGCAACAATTCATCTTGAGGTAGTGCTAAACTCAGGGAATATGTTAATCCCTTCCATCGAGCAATGAAATCAGAAAACCCTTCATTCTCCCTTTGCTTACAGTTTTTAAGATCGAAAACTGTTGCCTTTGGAAAAGATAAGCTGAACTGAAGGAGGATTTTTTTGCAAAGATCCTCCCATCCGTTAATTGACTGAGATTTCAAGCTTGTATACCAAACAAAAGCTGGTCCTTGCAAGTTTCGCACGAAGCATCTGAGTTTCACTGCTTCTTGCTGCTCCGGAGTTCCCATCATAGGATCAAAACAAGACACGTAATGCGTCAAATGCTGTTCAGGATCACCTGATCCATTGAAAATAGGGAATAAAGGGTTCCCAAAACTGGATGGAGGAGAAATTGAATCTACCCATTCAGGGTAGACTTTGTTTTCTGGTTGAAAATGTGCACGCTTCCCTTCCATAGTTTCTACCCGAGCTGTTAATGAATCAATAGTTGTTATTAACTATTGAGAAATATACTATTAAAGTTGGAATTGGGTAGGTGCAATGACTGGATCTTGGACAGATGTGGAGATTGGTGCTGTAACTGATGGTAGTACTACCAACTGTTGTTGCACATGACTCGTAGGATTAGACCTGTGAGGGTGTACTGACATAGGTGGATATTCTTGATCTATCTCAGTAGCTACAACAAATTCTTTTGGCTGACTCTCTCCAGCATGCTTAAGAAGAAGACTACTCTGAAGTAGTTCTGCATTCAACCTTCTTAATTCCTTAATTTATTCCTCCTGTTGTGCAATCCGCTGCTCTAGTGAGAGAAATTGTCCTTCTCCAGAGGAAGGATATGTAACCTGGTTCTTTCCCTTTCCTTTGTTGGATCCTTTTTGGAGAGGGGGAAGTGGGTTACTCGATGGATTACCTAGGTTATGATTAATCCTTTGACTTCGTGTACGCATTCCTTCTTCATTTGTATCGGTGCGTACATCTTCTTGAGCAGTAACCTCTTCATCGGAGTCCCCTGAGTGAGCCTCATCTGGTGGATCAGCAACAACAGCATTGATGACATTGATTGATGAATAACTCATCACATCCCTTCTATGAGCATTTCTGTGATATTGTCTTCTTACATGTCATTGATGAGACATTTCCTTTTGTTGATTATATCCCTCAGGAACTTCTTGACGAACCATAATTTTGAGGGAATCTCCTGATAATTGTTCTCTTCATTCTTCTGGAGGTTTCTTTCCCAATTGATAAAATAATGACTTTCTCTGAGGAGGGGATTAATTATTTGAAAAATTCCCCAGTCCAGTGGACTGGGGCTGTTCCTGCTGTTCTCGCTCAACTCCCCGAATCCTTTTTCTTGATTCCAAGGGTTGGTTTAAAAGAGCCCCCGGTCTGGCGAGCTGGGGTGGTTCTTGACATGCTATGTCTGAGACTTTATTGAAAGTCCTCCTGATCATGCGAAACTTAGTTCGGAAATTAGCTGGATGCATTAACCTATATCCGCTTTTATCACCCGGTTTAAAAGACTGTTGGATGATTTCCGACACTTCTGTCAGTTGGTGAAGTGATTGCTCCAAACAAGAGGCATATTCAATATTCTCGTTTTCTTGATGCAAGAGTAATTCGTCAACTTGTTCTTTGTATTCTTGATTTTGAGAGGAACTAGTTGAAGCCTGTTCTTGGGCATGCTTTTGATTACAAACAAAGCCCATTTTCTATGGCCGACCATGGGAAATAACATTGCATGAGACCATTTTCGTGGTGCTTTGCTGACTAGAGAGCACCGTGAAATGCAGTGCTCCATGAACACCCCATCCTCTGACACGAATACCAGATGGGGCATTTGTAATTAACTGACGCAATTTTCTTAGTGCGCCAAGGCATGAACATTGAAGGGCTCTCTACTACTTTTCAGCCTTCGGATATCGAGAGACTGATAGAAACGCCAAATCAACTGACGTTGTAACCCTTCTATTATCTTAAGAAGATTTTCATATTCATCATAATATAATACTTTCTTTTTCAACTGACAAAGAGTTTTCCATATGTTGAGACGAATATCATGAACTTCATCTTCCGTCAACATTTCTGGAATATTATACTGAGAGTCAGCCATAGGCCAAAACATAACTGTCACTTCACCTTTCGCCAGTTGTTTTCTCATGTTCAGAATTTCCTCTTTATCATTTGATGAAGATTCTTCAACCTGATTTGACTAGAGTTGGTGTTTCCTGGTAGCTTCATTGGATTCAACAGGATTAGTAGAGAAATCATTGATCAAACTAGAAGATGAATGTCTTAGGGGTGGTTTAGAGAATGACCTACACACTGGGCTATCTTCTGATTGAGAAAGTATTTCACCTACTAGCAATGAAGCTTCAGACAAGACTGGTTGCACATTTGCATGTGCCTCAAGATAAGAGGGATTTCTCGGCACTACATTTTCCACTAGAGCATTTTCCGGGCAATGTGCATCACTACTGTAGAGAGGACTTTCGTAGCGAAATTCATCATCATGGGGAGGACCACCATAATGGGTTACAGCAAAAGATGAGATCTCTTTCTCCTTAGTCTTCTGACCACACAAAGGGTTCTTGTGGCTCTCATCTGAAGTTGAAACTTCGAGATCGACCGAATTGTCATGAAGCAAGCCTTCACGAGGAAGTGTCTGTTGAAGACCTTTGGAAATAATGTTCCCACTATTGGGAAATGAGGGAGTAGAATCATGAATTTGAACAGATAATTGTTTGAGAGCTTTAAGAACTCCAGCATCGAGCAAGGCCTTGTTACAGATTGTCTCTTGATCTCCTGACTGTGCTGGGTGGGTCCTTTTCTTAGACGCCTTCTTACTCACCTTGGAAACCACTTGTTGACAAAAGTGGCTGCTCTTAGCAGGTGTATATGCCTGATCAGGAAAGATGGCCATGTTAGGCTGACGATCTTTACACAGATCAGTTGTATGTTACTGACTTGGTTGTCCGTATGCTATGGGGGAGTATTCCCCACAACCCTCTTGGACTGGAACAGATGTGTGTGTCTGTTGCGAAGTGAATTGTTGATGTATCACTAGACTGGTAGGGATATATTTATGTGTCTTTCCCTCAGATTCCACTGAAGTTGTTATAATATCCTGGAAGGCATCTAGAATATGAACATGGATTTTCTTCTGCTCTTTCACCATTGATAGAATATGCTTGGTGACTTCAGCTGTCGGAATGGGAATATATGACCATTCCAAGCTTGGAGCAGGTGTATGTGCTTGCTCTTGTCCTCCTTTTCGTGTTAGTGAATCCTGACAGTACTCAAGTGTGGGGGCAGAGAGTTGAGTCTGCCTCCTATTTGTTGTCGGGGCTTTCTGACTAACATCTCCAAATGCTACCAAGCGAGACTGTTGGTAGGATTGATTAATACTAGCAGGTGTATGTGCCAGATGATTTCACTTCGCAAAATGTGGTTGAAGAGATCCATCATATGTAGTTAGACAAGCCTGCTGACTAGCTAATGATGTATAAACAGGTGTATGTTCCTGCCTATAGTACTCCGCCGGAATTTCCTGGTGGGATTGGCGTGATGCTGCCAGACGAGTCTGCTGGACGACGGAATTAAAACGGGCAGGTGTGTGTGCCTGCTCGTTGTTTTCCACCACGTAATGTTGGTGGAATTATCTGGAGATTTCAAAGATGAGAACCTGCTCACTATTGACCGGATTCCTCCTCTGGTGGTTCGTCATGCTTCCTCAGGTTCGAGGAACCTGAGTCGAACGCCTGGAGTCATGACCCTCATCATGTTGAGGGAGCACTGCCGCACAAGTATGGCGGAGATTGTGGGTGGGAGCCCTCAGGAAGGACTCCTGTCTATTTGAATTAAGGTCCTGATGGACCTGCTCATTCATCTCCCCAGAATAAGGGAGCAAATGGTGATTGCGTTCTGGGGATAACGACCTGAAACGATTGGAGACGGTAGTCAGCATCGCTTGCTTCTTGATCACTAGTCGTCGTTGTCTGGACGACCGATGTGAGTTGTTTACTTAGAGGGCTTTTCGGGAAGCCTCTAGAGTTGGGATGGTACTGTGTTGACAGTACTCCTTAACCAGTGCGTTTGATACCCAGCGTTGAAGACACTGATTAGGTGATATCGTCCTAAAAGCGGACGACGATCCAGCAGGAGTAGCAGCTATGGCATTTGCAGCAGCAATATTCACAGGTGTGAACTTGAGAGCATCCATTCTAGAAATGCAGAAGATCTTGGGGAAAGAGTGCATGTTTGATATAACAGACACAATCAAGATAAATTCATCCACTACATCTTTTGGATGACCACATATGTCAATGATTGTTTTTGTTGTCCCTCTCATTGAGTTTTAAATAGGGCCCTAAAAAATAGGTAAAACATCATTTAAACATGGTTAAGGATTCACGTTGGGTTCACCATTTTTGTTTCCCTCAGAATCCGGGGATGACCGCCTTGATGGGAGGTTCAAACATTCTGATCGGTTTCTAACGAGTTTGTTCGTAGAACCGGAAACATCCAATGATTCCAAATCCATTCAGACCTACTTTCCAAAGGTTGTTGCTCATTAGTTTGTGGACTAATGAGGCTTAGGAATTTTCATTTCTCGAGAGTATGGGAGGTCGGAATCATCACACCTTTTTAGGGGAATTATTGTCTACTCCGGGACTCTCTTTATAGATCTATGTTATGTTCGTGAATCCTTATTACATTACCAAGTACAAAATGAGCTTTCCTTCAGATCTGACAATCAATGATTAAATATGTAGGAAATTAAGAAAATATATTATATGTATTTGAGGTTCTTCATCGATAGAGAATCCTCTATATTTATTAGAGATTCTTGGTCAATGGTACCCTTCGACACATTTATATAGAAGTCTCTTGGTCATTATAATGACCATGCTGGTTTTAAAGCCACTCAGTGGGGAACTTGAGGTTTATTGTCATTCAGAAGGGCATGTATTATTTTAGAGTTGGGATCGAACCCGTAGACGGGATACCTACATATCCTTTGTTTAGAAAAGGAATGAGAACCCATGTAGTTAGAGTACGGGAGTATGATGTTTATGATTGATGGCTCAAAGAAGGATGTCATAATTACTTTTACACTCTAAGCTCACGTGAGTCATGATCGTTGTGAGAAACAAGACGTAGTGGTAAAAATTAGACAATTGTGCCATGAAAGATGTAGTCATAAGAAATAATGTGGGGATAATGTATGTATGACTTCCTAGATAAATAAAGGTTAGGATTTACATTAGGGAAGAAATCCAGGAACAGGGTCCATAAAGGTATATGTGCTTCGTGGAGATTTTGAATAGTCTAACTTGGGGCTTACATCTGAAAAGGAGGCCCAAATTAGGAGAAGAAATATGATTGGGTTTTACTCCTGAAAAGGAATCCTAGAACAATGGTATATTAGGACTGGTTAAGAGAAATTAAGACTGGGGCTTATTCCTGAAAAGGAGGCCTAGGTTAAGGGAATTAAGGTTTGGGGCTTACTCCTGAGGAGGATGCCCAAATTAGGGGACTGTGGCTTGCTCATAAGGAGGATGCCCAGATTTGGGAACATTAAGAACTGGGGCTTACTCATAAGGAGGATGCCCAAGTTAAGAATTATGATTGGGACTTACTCTTGAAAAGGAGGCCCATATTTGAGACTGTGGCTTACTCCTGAAAAGGAAGCCCAGGTTAAGAGAATTATGGTTGGGGATTACTCCTAAGGAGGATGCCCATATTTGAGACTAGGGCTTATTCCGAGAGAAGAAACCCAGGTTAGGGGATCTGGGTCTTACTCCTAAAAGAAAGCCCAAATTAGAGGACTTATGACTGGGGATTATTCCTGAAAAAGAGACCCAGGTTAATGATTCTCTCATCTTAAAGGATGAGGTTGAATGAATGAAATATCAATCTATAGTGACATAAAAATATGTTAATCACTAGGTTTTGAGTGATATTTCATAGAATTCCTTTCAGATAAGGAATTCAAATCAAGAAATCATGCCATAAATGGATTTGAAGAGTGTCTTGAAGACTGGATCTTGAATAGGAAAGGTGGAATGGATTAAGAGGGGTGAAATGGGAAAGAAAGTCACCCAAAAAGGCAGGGGCGCACAAGTCTTGGCAGGCGCACATGTACTGCGTGGGCGTGCATGTCCTAGTCGCGCATGTATGCCTGCACGACACCTGCTGTACTTGTGGGACGGTTAACCAGTAGGGTAATACTTGAGAGACTCTTTATTAAAGCATTTATAATCCTCTTGAGGTTCTTCTAGAAGAGGGGAGCACAAGTTCTATTGAAGGAGCAAGGAGTTTCGCAAGTGTGGACTTTTTCTTTAAGGGATGGCCACTCAGGCACGCAAGTGTTGATGAGTTTCAACACTTAGGCCTTCCTCCCCCTATTTAGATCTTCCGTTCTTGGTAAGAAATTACCTTAGAAGTGCTTCAGAAGCTTAGAGAAGAGACTAGGGTGCCGAGAGCTCAAATCTGAGTTTCTAGAAAAAATCCTTCTCGAATGGGGTGCCCACAGGGTCTATTTATAGGCTGGAGAAGACCCCGGGCGGTTATCCTTTAGGTCACGCAAGTGACTTGCGTGACCAACTTCAGTGCACAAGTGTACTTGCACGACCATTGCGACGTGCAAGTATACTTGCACGACCATTGTAAAACCTGTGCGACCCTTGCACAATGTTCTTCTTATTCCTTCTTTTGTCAATTTTTTTGATAATTTTCCAAACATTGAATCACTTTGAGGTAAGATATTCCCCTTTTCCGATCATTAGATTCTGTGATGAAAGGAGCGTCAACAATAATGTATGTGCCTTCATGTATGGACCATCTTTGCGTTAAATATGTATCGAGTTCCAATTTAGTTCATCCTGGTCAACCATTGAGGTAAGATCACATTAATTTAAATTTAATTTATTGACTGAGTTAATTAATTACTCAATTCACTATTCGTATAATTTAATTATTTATATATGGTTTTTAGATTGGATGATTCCCATGGAAAATTAAACGGGTTGTTAAATATGATGAATGGATTGTCTGAAGATCAATATCATGCATCTATAATCAAACTCATATTATTGAGGTGCTCTATCTTTAAAAATAGTCAAGATAGTGTTTTATATACTGATTATTTTTGTATTTATTTTCAATTTTACTATTGTTTGTTCATGTTCAAGGAAAAGATAGATTTTACCCTTTACATAATATAAATTTAAATGTTATGAAAATTCAGATTAAATGACATTTCCAAGTATTCATCGAAAATATAAATAAATTTATATGTAATACATGAGATAATATAGTTACATTAACACACTTTTAAAAATTAAATTTTTATATCCATTCTATGAAAAAACACTTATCATGACCACAATTATTTAACTAGAAGGCCCTGTTGATGTTGGGTTGCCCTGAATTATCATATATAAGGACTACATGTAATGGATGACCCTAACAAGATTAAGTGATTATTTGTAGTGTTTGATATGGGTTAAACATATCTGATAGGCTCTAATAATTTTTGGATAATGAAGACATGATGTTTACATTATCCATCAGATATATTCAAAAAAGTATTTTCATCTTAACTATCCAAGAGTCGTATATTATATTATTGAGATGATTCATTGGATATATAATTAATTAGTTATTAAAATTTTAACGAAAAATAATTACATATTGATATATGAATCATGTATCAGTAATAGATATAATGAGTCCATTTGGATCATAATTATAGTGGGGGTATTATGTAAATAACTTCAATGGGTGAATATAATGCAAGATAGTAAAATAATAAAATATATTATTATAGATATAACAATAACCACAATCCAATTTAATTTTTATATAACTAATAATTATAAAAGTATGTTATTGTAAGAAACTTATTATAATTTTACATAATTTAAGATATATATTAAAGAGAGAAAATATTATTTTTGTCAAAGAATATAGCTTCCAGAATAGCCAACTTATGATACTATTCAATAGATTTATTTTAATGAGAAGAATAAAATTTTCTTATATAAGGATTCAAAGGAATGAGATTCAAGATTACTAAATGAATTTTAGTATCCACTAATACACTAAATTAAATTGTGTCTCATAACGAATATGTTTTACTTAATGTTTTATCTATGGTTTTATAGCCATTGAATTGGAAATACAATGAAAATATTAATGTATTCTTGAAATTTTTACCCATATTTCTCAATGTTTTGATAATTTATTTACAAGAGAATCCAATCTCATGGTTATGATGTTGCATTGTAACACCCCAGGTAAATAAAAAAATAGGAAATTTTTATATTTGTCCTTATTTTTGAAAAAAAATGTCAATATTAATTTAAATGGAACGCTATGCTCGATGGCTTACCCAATACGCAACAACGATTTCCTTTGAAATCTTACGTTGCACTCTAATAATAAAATAATATTATTTTAAATGGTACTTAACACATAACCATTGTATTGACAGGAATGAATATAAATAACTAATTTATGATTAAATATGTTTGTTAAATGTTTTTACTTTTATCCAATAAATTTTAGAGGCTTAAAATACAAATTAATCCAATCTTAAGCATTGAATACACTAGTATTTTTAAAAGATTGTTTTTCGACCCTTTTGATGGAAAACCATTTTTAAATCAAACTTTTGAAACTTTTATGAGCTATATTTTTCAAAATAAACATATTATTTATCATTGGGACATTGAAATTTACATTGTGTTAATTTTTTGTATTTTTCTGACAATGTTCATTTTTCAATGAATAGTGAAAAATACTAAATTTTACATCAAAACTGCTTTTTCATAAAATTTAATTATATGGTTACATTATATTTTAAATTTGTTTTAAAGTTTAATTAGAATATATTTTTACCATGTAATCCAATTATGGTCATTGGGATTAATTTCACTTTGTAATTGGGCATAAACAAGTGAAAAACATTTCATAAATATTGTTTCTAAAAAACCTGCTATTTGTTTTGGCAACGGGATGTTTTTTTAAATTAATTATTGAAAATTATGTGTTTGTAATTTGGTAAAATGGATTACATATTTGGAATCAGAAGGTCCAAATTATGTAATTAAGACTCTTTTGTTTTTGGACATTATGAATAGTAACGAAAGTAATTATCTTTAATTATCTTGATTAATGAGTAATCAGGTAGTTAAATATAATAAGATAATATCATAATAATAAAATATGACCACAAAATGTGTCCTAAGTCTACTGGTTGTCTCATGTCCGACCATGGGATGCCTTGTGCCATACTTGGGGGCCCCATGGAATCACTTTTGTCAGAAAGTGACGTTTTATCTTTTTATTTTTAAAGAATGTTAAATGTAACAAAGAATGTATCACCTAAGTAAAATAATTTTACTTTTGCCTACATAAATGATCTTTTGGACTATAAATATTAATTGGAAATCTAAACAGATTTCCTACATCATAGTATTTGTTTTATAATTTTTAGACATTAAATAAATTAAATTATTTATGACATTATGATGATGCAGTAATGACCTCATTATTTAATGATTTAAATAAAATGGAAAGATAATGTAAAATATAAGACCTACAAATGTCCAAAACCTATTTTATGGGTGGATTTAGAAACCTCATCACCTTATCCTAGAAACACATCAATGTGGGACCATTAAAATCCGAAACTCATTTGAAAATAAAGTTACATTTTATAACTTTCTAAGAGTGCCCCTCCTCTCCTCTTATAAAAGGCCCCCACCTCTACCTCCTTACCCCCACTTCCAAAGCCATTGGTTCGGCCAACCCCTGCCCATTTTGTCTCCCCAAATCCCTCTATAACTCTTTGAAGCCTCACTTTGGGTAGAATCCTTCCCAAGGAATCCTTTGAGCTCAATCCAAAGGGAGTTACCCGATTTTAAGGTAATGTCTTCCCTTGAGTCCTTTTGTTTTATTTTGCTTCTCCAACCACATAAACTCTTTTTTATTCATTTCTTTTGTAACTACTCCAGTATCTTAAATATGATGTTTTTATAAGAAGGATTCGAGATACACTTACACACACCTACATCTAATGGTTAAAGAACATATTGTTTCTGTGGATGGCGAATTTTTGCCTCCCGAAATGATGATTGTTCAACATTCTTTTAACACCTTAAAAGGTGTCCATTAAGCTGAAAATATATTTATATATGATATATAATATGTTTATGTTTTCCTTAATCTTCTTTATTTTTCATTTATGGAATACCTTTATGGATTCCATTATGGGTATACGCGATATCTTCATTTTAGGAAGTGCGGACTACCGCCCCCTCAAAGTGATTTGATTCGTTAATACCATATGTGGTACGTATAAAGGATATATTTAATGATATTATATATGATACCATAATGGAATTAAAATAATATTATGTATCATTATGTTTTAATTCCATTAAATATGAAATAGAAATGGAAGTAGCGTTCATGCGTATGTACGGCTTACCGTCTCCATGAACAGTTCATTTCATTTCTTATCTCAAAATTTTATGTAATATTATAAGTACATATATATAATGGATATATATGTAATATATTACATCAAAATTATGGATATCATTCTGGAATTATAACATATATATATATATATCTCATTTTGTTTTAAGTCCATTAATATGACAAAAAATGAAAGTAGCGTTCATGCGTACGTACGACCTACCGTCTCCATGAACGGTGCATTTCGTTTTCTATCTCCAAATGATATGGAATAGTATAAAATTAATATTTACTGGATATATATTATATTTTAATCATTAATACTATTCTGGATATTATTTACTTATAACTACATGGGCAATCTTTTTTCAAACAAGTTCATTTTTGACTCATGTACCAAACCTCGACAAAAACGTCTGATATGAACTAACATTATTAAACAATTATTATAACATTATAATATGTGATATGAACTGAATAATAATCTCTAAAAGAGTTACTTAGGAAATTATTAATTGACCCAAGTTTATTATTTAGGAATATAATGAATCGAACAAGACAAGTTGGACTTGAGTTAAGGGATCCTACTCCTCTCTTTCTTTATAAGTACACTCTTTTATGTCAATCCTTTTAAAGCTCATATTTCATGTTATTGGGGTGTTATTTTATATTACTATTACTTTAATTTTTATGGTCATGTGATGAGGGACCCCATTCTCTCTCATCAATCCATTTTGAAAGTTTTGAGTGGCGCCGTTAGGCTGCCAAATTTTCGTAAGAGATCTAAACTCTCTCTTTATTTTTAAGTACTCTCCTTTATGTCACTTCATTTAAGCTCCTATTTGTTATGTTCTGGTATGTTATTTTATAATACTCTTTCTATAAAATTTATGTTAATATGATGATATACCCTATTGGATCTCATCAATCCATTTTTGTAAGTTTTATGTGGCGTCGTTAGGCTGTCGTGTTTTCGTAAGGGATTTTTCATCTCACTTTTATTCCCGTGAGATTTATGCTACATTTTCCACAATTTCCTTTTAGTGGTGTATGTACTGACCATTATTCTACTCTTTGGGTAATATAATTTCGTTATGAGTATTTACATCAATGATGTATTTTCATTCTTTCATGGGGTGTATGTTTTGAAGGACACCCAAGTCGGTAAGGGAACCTTTCACCCTCCCCTTTTTAAAAGATTTATTTTGTTGGGTCTTTTAATTTACATATTGTTATGTTGGGATATGTTATCCTATATCCTTATTAATGTAAATTTTATGTCCAAGTGATGAGATACACTTTTTATCCCTCATCAACTTATTTTGATGTGACGCCGTTTGGCTGTCAAGGGAACTTCTTAACCCAATTTCGATTTCTTTGGGTTCAACATGTAGTTATTGAATATGTCATCCTTTGGATATGTGTGAATGACCTTTGATTATATTACACTTAATATCCACTTATATTTTTTGTATTCTTTTGTCACACATAATTATGCAATTTATTTATCCTTAAACCAAGGATTCTGTCTTTGTATGGGACTTCGTCTCAATCTCCTTTCATTGAGGCATATTTTATTTTATACACAACCTTCCTTTATACGGTGTATAAACCCATTTTACTTTTACGTTTATCCAAAAGGAATCTTTCTTTATACGAAGCGTTTTACTAAACGACAAAAGGTAATGTTTTTTGTTATACGTATGCGGCGACAACGACTTCTCCGCCGCCGTGAACTTTATTTGAATTTTGGCTTCCTATACAAGCCATAACTTTTTTAAAAAGAAAAATAAAAACCATGTTTTACTTTTCTTTTATTTTGGTATTGAAAATGGTTTTCATAATGTTTTTATATCAATGTGTTGTATTGATATCTTTTGATTGAAAGGTGAAAATGTTATGTTTCCTTTATGCATGTTTTATGTGATACGATTTTGTTGAGGTTCTTGGGCATTATTATGAAGACGGTTGGTTCCGTGACAAACTAAGGGCAGGTGAGCTCGATATAGCTCTCCAATTCATTGGGTAACGCGAAGGGGTGAAACGTTAAGTTTTTTCCGAAGAGATTTTGGGAATATACTCTGGTGGGTATTCCAAACGTAACCAAGAGGGATACTACCTATGTAAGAATGTTATGAATGTATCAAGTTACCTTTTATGTCTTATTATTTCTATGATTTATTCATGATTTGATGAGGTATGTTAAAGTGACTATGTTTTATGGGTAAAGTATGATTTCATTATTATGTATATATGTACTCATGTTTAATTTCCATATTTTTATAACCCTTACTGATCTTTTTATGCTCATCCCATGTTTTTCAAATTTTTTTCATAGGTCAAGGGAAAGGTACATGATGTGATGATAGTGTCAAGGATGTGTCAAGGAAGAATACATGTTTTATTTTAAATATGTTTCCGTTGATGGGAATAATGAATACTATTTTTTATGTGAACACTTTGTTTAAATGTGGAATGTAAGGCAAGTTTCATGATCTAATTCTCTAAAACTCTAAACCTGAAAAGATCCTCTATGTGTAATCTTGTAATAACTCAAGATTAAGTAAGGTTTAAGGCTGGGGCCTTATATTTGGCATCAAATGATGGTTTAGATAACTTTAGAGGTTAGGGTATTCCTTAAGCAAAAGTGGCATTACCATAATGGTTAAGATTTCAGAAATAGTCCTAGTTTTAGAGAAAGTGAATGAGTAAGTATATCTTAGTGTTTATCTTCCTCATTAGTACATGATGGTTTTTTTGATATACTCACGCTGACCTTTTTGGTTTTAGTAAATGGTTGGATCTAGCAGGCACCAAAGTAACAGTGGATGTGAGGGAAACTGTGACAGTTTTTTGAGCAAGCAACTAAATGATATGGGAGCTGCAATGAGAACTCTTGTGATTATCCTCAACCAACTATCTGGAGTCATGATTGACCACCTAATCCTTGGTGATTTCTCTAAGGCATCATATATGCGGGAAACAAACCCTATGGAAGTACAGGTAATAATCATAAAGGTAAGTGTGTTCAAAAACCTATGTGTCAAAGATGTGGAAAGAAACACCTACGAAAATGTTTCAAAGGGATAGAAATATAATATAGATGTGGAAATGAAGGTCATAAAGTAAGAACCTGCCATGTAAAAAGGAAGCATCCAGTTGAATCGAGGAAAGGTAAAGAAGTTCTTTCTGAGGGATCAATTGAATGTTTTAAATGTGGTGTGCATGGTCATTATGCAGACACATGTCGTATGAAGAAGTTTCGTGAATGGGATCACCAAGAGCGTATAAATGTTCATTTACCAATACCTAATGCCATTCCGATTGAGGATGAAGAAACTAACAATGACCAATCAAAGGTATGTATTGTTTCATGACTATTGTTTTCCTGTTTTGGAATCTTAGGATATGATTCATGATTTTGTTTATAGGAAAGAGGTATTTCAGAATAAGTTTGAAAGGAATGGTTAATGGATCATGAAGAATGATGAATGAGTAAGATGTCAACATATAAGGGCATCAAGAGTTATGGTGAAATTCTTAAGAGTACTAAGTCTCTTTTGATGATGGGGTTACATTAGAAGACTTTTTATATTATGTGTAACCTTGATGTTTAATATATGCAAATTTTATTCAAGGAATAGTTATCTGTTCTTTTGTGGACATACTTATAAAGAACCATTTGGGTTTATATGATCCTTAATTTTGAGGTAATTATGGGTTACTATATGTTATGATGGAAGTGAAAGGCATGAGATAAAATTGAGGTTAAATTATTTTGTGGTTATTTTTGATGATTTTATCTCTTTTTGGGGAATTATTTGAGAATTATATAGTTTTGGAAAAAGGACAACATGCAGACCGTGTGACAACCCGTCGCGTCGGACAAAGCTGCGGGAATCAAACCCACAACCAAAGTGCAACTGGTATTTATCGCCTACCACTGGACTACGTGAAGTCCTTGGTTAGTTTAACTGAATCCTTTTAGTTATATGATTTTATGAATTAAGAGTAATTTGATTTTGGGTTATCTATGGAAATATATTAACCTATCATGGAGGATATGTGATTAGAATAATTACTTTTCAATACGAGACTTTAAGAGCAACTGATGTTGTTTGGAGATAAATGTTACGATTTAACATGGAAGACTATGTGTCTAAATCCTTCAAATATTTGGGTTTCAATCTTAGTTTGGTTTAATTTGAAGAATTTTACGGAAAAATTGTTTATTGAATGGTCCTCGTTGAACTTTGGGTTTTGTTGGACAAATTTTGGAGATTAAGAATAGATTTTCTTTTTATAAAGGGTTATCTTTTTCTGGATTATCTGATCTTGTACTAACATTTTTTGTTTTGGTTTTGGTTAGAGTCTAATGACATGGGAAGTATATAGTTCTCTTTGGTGTGTTAGGTGATTCTCTAGAAGTTGATTATAGTACTCTTAATGTGAGAAAGTCTTCCTAAATACTCGTCTTTTGGAGAAAATATGAGTTTGTGTAAGGAATCTAATAAAAGTTGAAAGTCAACATGATAAGTGATTATGTTTCCTTATGAATAAATTCTTCAATAAAAAGTAACTTAAAAAAATGTTGTCTATTAACTTTTCCTAATGGGGAATCGAATACCGTTTAACCCATCACAAGTTTGTGTTTTTCTTGTGGTTAACCTTCTCCTAAACATGTTTTCTATCACTCTCCATCAGAACTTGACCCTATGTTTTCTCCTCCATGTCCATGTTTTCCTACATGGAATCCTAGAATGGGTTAACTCGGGTGACCACTGTACTTATCTTTCTTTATTTTAAAGTGATTGTTTTTCCGACTTTTGTTCCGATGTGGGACTTTCAAGGATGTTTCCAAGCTCAATTTTAAAATTGTGAGGACGCAATTCACAAAAGGGGGGAAGGATGTAACACCCCAGGTAAATAAAAAAATATGAAATTTTTATATTTGTCCCTATTTGTGAAAAAAATGTCAATATTAATTTAAATGGAATGCTATGCTCAATAGCTTACCCAATACGCAACAACGAGTTCCTTTGAAATCTTACGTTGCACTATAATAATAAAATAATATTATTTTAAATGGTAGTTAACACATAGCCGTTGTATTGACAGGAATGAATATAAATAACTAATTTATGATTAAATATGTTTGTTAAATGTTTTTACTTTTATCCAATAAATTTTAGAGGCTTAAAATACAAATGAATCCAATCTTAAGCAATGAATACACTAGTATTTTTAAAAGATTGTTTTACTACCCTTTTGATGGAAAACCATTTTTAAATCAAACTTTTGAAAATTTTATGAGATATATTTTTCAAAATATACATATTATTTATGATTTGGACATTGAAATTTACATTGGGTTAATTTTTGGTATTTTTCTGACAATGTTCATTTTTCAATGAATAGTGAAAAATACTGCATTTTACATCAAAACTGCTTTTTCATATAATTTAATTATATGGTTACATTATCTTTTTAATTTGTTTTAAAGTGTAATTAGAATATATTTTTACCATGTAATCCAATTACGGTCATTGGGATTAATTTCACTTTTTAATTGGGCATAAACAAGTGAAAAGCTTTTCGTAAATATTGTTTCTAAAAAACCCGCTATTTCTTTTGACAACGTGAAGTTTTTTTAAATTAATTATTTCAAATTATGTGTTTGGAATTTGGTAGAATGGATTAAATATTTGGAATCAGAAGGTAAAATTTATGTAATTAAGACTCTTTTGTTTTTGGAAATTATGAATAGTAACGATGGTAATTATCTTTAATTATCTTGATTAATGAGTAATCGGGTAGTTAAATATAATAAGATAATATCATAATAATAAAATATGACCACAAAATGTGTCCTAAGTCTACTGGTTGTCTCATGGCCGACCATGGTATGTCTTGTGCCAACCTTGGGGGCCCCATGGAATCACTTTTGTGAAAAAGTGACTTTTTATCTTTTTGTTTTTAAAGAATGTTAAATGTAACAAAGAATGTATCACCTAAGTAAAATATTTTTAATTTTGTCTATATAAATGATCTTTTGGACTATAAATATTAATTGGAAAGATAAAAATATTTCCTACATCATATTATTTGTTTTATAATTTTTAGACATTAAATAAATTAAATTATTTATGACATCATGATGATGCAACGATGACCTCATTATTTAACGATTTATATAAAATGGAATGATATTGTAAAATCTAAGACCTAATCATGTAAAAAACATATTTTATGGGTGGATTTCGAAACCTTATCACTATATCCTTGGAACAAATCAATTTGGGACCATTAAAATCCGAAACTCATTTGAAAATAAAGTTACATTTTATACCTTTCCAAGAGTGCCCCTCCTCTCCTCTTATAAAAGGCCCCCACCATTACCTCCTTACCCACACTTACAAAGCCTTTGGTTCTGCCAAACCCTGCCCATTTTTTCTCTACAAATCCCATTATAACGACTTGAAGCCTCACTTTTGGCAGAATCCTTCCAAAAGAAGCCTTTGAGCTCAAACCAAAGGGAGTTACCCGATTTTAAGGTAATCTCTTCCATTGAGTCCTTTTGTTTTATTTTGCTTCTCCAACCCCCTAAACTCTTTTTTATTCATTTCTTTTTTAAAAACTCCAGTATCTTCAATATACTAGGATGTTGTTATAAGAAGGATTAGAGCTACACTTACACACACCTACATCTAATGGTTAAGGAACATACTATTTCTGTGGATGGCGAATTTCTGCCTCCCGGAACGATGATTGTTCAACATTCTTTTAACACCTTAAAAGGTGGCCATTAAGATGAAACTATATTTATATATGATATATAATATGTTTATGTTTTCCTTAAGCTTATGTATCTTTCATTTATGGCATAACATTATGGATTCCATTATGGGTATACGCGATATCTTCATTTTAGGAAGTGCGGACTACCTCCCCTTCAAAGTGATTTGATTCGTTAATACCATATGTGGTACGTATAAAGAATATATATAATGATATTATATATGATAACATACTGGAATTAAAATAATATTATGTATCATTATGTTTTAATTCCATTAAATATGAAATAGAAATGGAAGTAGCATTCATGCGTACGTACGGCTTACCGTCTCCATGAACGGTACATTTCATTTCTTATCTCAAAATGTTATGTAATATTATAAGTACATATATATAATGGATATATATGTAACATATTATATCTAAATTATGGATATTATTATGCAATTATAACATATATATATATATATATCTCATTTTGTTTTAATTCAATTAATATGACAAAAAATGAAAGTAGCGTTCATGTGTACGTACGGCCTACCGTCTCCATGAACGGTGCTTTTTGTTTTCTATCTCCAAATGATATGGAATAGTATAAAATTAATATTTACTTGATATATATTATATTTTAATCATTAATTATATTCTGGAAATTATTTACTTATAACTACATGGGCAGTCTTTTTTCAAACAATTTCATTTTTGAATCATGTACCAAACATCAGCAAAAACGTCTGATATGAACTAACATTATTAAACAATTATTATAACATTATAATATGTGATATGAACTGAATAATAATCTATAAAGGAGGTACTTAGTCAATTATTAATTGACCAAAGTTTATTATTCAGGAATATAAAGAAACGAACAAGACAAGTTGGACTTGAGGTAAGGGATCCTACTCTCTTTCTTTTTAAGTACACTCTTTTATGTCATTACTTTTAAAGCTCATATTTCATATTATTGGGGTGTTATTTTATATTAATATAACTGTAATTTTTATGTTCATGTGATGAGAGACCCTATTCTCTCTCATCAATCCATTTTGAAAGTTTTGAGTGGCGCCGTTAGGCTGCCGAATTTTCGTAAGAGATCTAACCTCTCTCTTTCTTTTTAAGTACTCTCCTTTATGTCACGTATTTTAAGCTCCTATTTGTTATGTTTGGGGATGTTATTTTATATTAATCTTTCTATAAACATTATTTTAATATGATGAGATACCCTATTGGATCTCATCAATCCATTTTTGTATGTTTTATGTGGCGCCGTTAGGCTGCCGTGTTTTCGTAAGGGATTTTTCATCTCACTTTTACTCCCGTGAGATTTATGCTACATTTTCCACAATTTCCTTTGAGTGGTGTATGTACTTCCCATTATTCTACTCTTTGCGTAATATAATTTCTTTTATGATTATTTACATCAATGATCTATTTTCCTTCTTTCATGGGGTGTATGTTTTGAAAGATACCCAAGTCGGTAAGGGAACCTTTCACCCTCCTATTTTTAAAAGACTTTTTTCTTGGGTCTTTTAATTTACAAATTTTTATGTTGGGATATGTTCTCATATATCCTTATTGATGTAATGTTTATTTCCATGTGATGAGATACAGTTTTTATCTCTCATCAACTCATTTTTATGTGAGGCCATTAGGCTGTCCAGGGAACTTCTTAACCCAATGTCGATTTCTTTGGGTTCAACATGTAGTTATTGAATATGTCATCCTTTGAATATGTGTGAATGACCTTTGATTATTTTACACTTAATATACACTTATATTTGGTGTATTATTTTGTCACACATAATTATGTAATTGATTTATCCTTAAACCAAGGATACCGTCTTTGTATGGGACTTCGTCTCAATCTCCTTTCATTGAGGCATATTTTATTTTATACACAACCTTCTTTTATACGGTGTATAAACCCCTTTGAATTTTACGTTTATCCAAAATGAATCTTTCTTTATACAAATCGTTTTTCTAAAAGTCCAAAGGGAATGTTTTTTTTCATACGTATGCGGCGACAACGACTTCTCCGCCGCCATGACCATTATTTGAATTTCGGCTTCCTCTACAAGCCATACATTTTTTAAAAGAAAAATAAAAACCATGTTTTACTTTTCTTTTATTTTGGTATTGAAAATGGTTTTCATAGTGTTTTTATATCAATTTTTTTATTGATATCTTGTGATTAAAAGGTGGAAATGTTATGTTTCCTTTATGCATGTTTTATGTGATATGATTTTGTTGAGATTCTTGGGCATTATTATGAAGATGGGTGGTTCCGTGATAAACTAAGGGTGGGTGAGCACGATATATCTCTCCAATGCATTGGGTAATGCGAAGGAGTGAAACGTAAAGGTTTCTCCGTAGAGATTTAGGGAATATACTATCGTGGGCATTCCAAACGTAACCAAGAGGGTTACTCCCTACGTAAGAATGTTATGAATGCCTCAAGTTACCTTTTATGTCCTATGATTTCTATGATTTATTCATGATTTGATGAGGTATGTTAAAGTGCCTATGTTTTATGGGTAAAATATGATTTCATTCTTATGTATATATGAACTCATGTTTCATTTCCATATTTTTATAACCCTTACTGAGCTTTTTATGCTCATCCCATGTTTTTGAAATGTTTTTCACAGGTCAAGGGAAAGGTACATGATGTGATGATAGTGTCAAGGATGTGTCAAGGAAGAATCCATGTTTTATTTTAAATATGTTTCTATTGATGGGAAGAATGAATATTTTCTTTTATGTAACCACTTTGTTTAAATGTGAAATGTAATGAAAGTTTCATGATCTAATTCTCTAAAACTCTAAACCTGAAAAGATCCTCACTGTGTAATCTTGTAATAACTCAAGATTAAGTAAGGTTTAAGGTTGGGGCCTTATATGCATCATCAATAAATGTTTGTAAATTGTCAAAATAAAAGAATAAAAAAATGATTGAAATTCCAACACTATTTCTTCATGTATCCATCCATTGTCATTTGAGACATGGATGTTTTTAGGAAGAAGGTGGAATTTTTAAAAATTATGGAGTTCACATGAATAACTAAAGGTGTTTGGGATAGTTTAGGGAAATAATATAATAAATATTTGTGTGATATTATTTAATTATTTGGTTTTGAGGGGCATGCAACACCAAATACAATCATAGAAAACAATATGAGTATACTAGAGTTCATATTATATGGTTAGAGTTACATAAGTTATTGTTTTCATTTAAGAAATGATGTAAATAGTTGATATATTATGGAATTTATTTTAATGTAAGATATCAATATTAGATGAATCTATATAAATTATCTATGTGACAATATCATATCATTTATACATTAAGATATTTTTTAAAATATTTTTTATAAACTATATAAATTTTTGGATCCAATATATATTATTTATGATTCATTGAATTCAATAAAATGTTTTGAGAATATAATGTGGATAATTATTTTTAAAAACTTTAAAAACACTCAATTTAGTTATTTTTTAAAATATAGGGAATTGATATTTCACCACCACAAATGGGGTATTTTAATGAATTATATTCTTGTCTTGATAATTCCCTACACTCACATAATACTTTATATAATATAGGAGTAATAAATTGTTTCTAAAATAGTCAAGAGACATAAAATAATTAATATTTTAAAAATGGGTTTTATTTATTAAAATGACAATATTAATATAATATTCTATTAATATGGAAATTATGAGTTTTTTCTAACCGAGGGATGATTAATTTTAACAAATAAACGATTATACTAGTAATAATAAAATTTGAATGAAACATAAAATAAAAGAAGTTATATTCGTGTTGGTAAGGTTTTTCATAATATATTTCGAGGAATAATTTGGATAACACCTTTTCAATGAAGCACAATGACGTTTTTATAAAGAGTTAATATTATAAAATATAATTTATTGACATTATAATATATGGGTTTGTGATGTTAAGGTGTTGGAATATGTTCAAGGGATTGGATGTTATGATTATGATTCACAAGCATCATTATTATTCAAAAAACATTACTTCATTGATGTTACTCACTAAATATTTTGGTGGAGGGATTATATTAAATAGTCACATAATAATGTGACTATAATTACATAGATATGTAATTTCATTGAATATCATCTAAAATATGAACAAGTGTGTGGATGTACAATAAGTATATTTTATATGATATGATAGATAATATTTTATGTATGGGTTTTTAATGATCATATAAGAGTTTAGTAATATAATTTTATTATTTAATACAATAGGAAATATCTATTTATTATTATTTTATTTGTGATTTATATAGATACACACACACACACATATATATATATATCATGAATTGAAATGATTATTGAGCACATAATGTCTATAATTATTTTTAACCATAATTGATTGTAACCATGGAGAATTATATGTTGTTATTAAATATTATATTCAACATTTTTAGTGTCCTTGTTTCATGATAAAAAACAAGATCATGAAGAACAAAACATGTTTTGTGAACTAGAAGGGAAACACAATGTAACACATGCGGTGCCATAAACTATGTATTTTTTATACTAGGGGTTTTTGGTTCATATTTAGAGTCCAAAATACCTTTTGTATAAAATATAACAAATAATAAAACTATCAATCATTGATATATTTTTTAAAAATGATTTCTGGCCTAGCAAATCAAGGTTGGTTGGGTATGTCACAAATGATCTCAATGGTCCGAGATCAAAAAAGATCTAATTTGAACTATAATATGATGAGTATGAGATCAAGGAAACAAATATATATATACTAATGATATTTAATAATATACAATGAAAATACAGAAGAGGATATCATTTTTCTTGGATAGGGTCACGTGATGTGCTCACCAATAAGGTGAATGAAAAGTGATGTGTTCCAAAAAAATTGGGCAGTCTATACATGGAGATTCAAAAACATATGAGTCGGATATGTAATATTGACATATTTCATGGAATATAGTCACATATTCTCATAGATAAATATATCAAATAACAATGTGTGATGGCATATTATATACCTTAAACAATTGGAAAATATAAATTTAAGGGGGGTATTAAAAACTACTAAACATTCCATTATATCCCTTTTAGTGATGATTTTGAAAATAATTACTATATTATATATTTAGTTTTTGTTACAATAAATACATTGTAATTTTTTAAAAAACACGCCAATTATATTCACTACCACCTTAGTCAAATTTTCACATTGGCCAATACACAATTTGATTGTTCATATCCTATCTAAAAAACCTCAAATTCATTGTTAACACCCTTCCCATATATCAAACACACCAAATATCCACACCATCATTATTCCCTTATATGATTATTTCACTATCTATGATCCCCCATGAAACTATATTTTCCTCACTAAAAACTACACCAATACCTCGATAACTGGATTTATTCTATGTTTTTCTTTACTCTATGAATGTTATTCATATAAAATATTAAATTCATACTATTGACTCTATATCTATATAGATATTATATATCAATCAAATGTTTGAATATAATAGATAAATTTGGTGATTAGTTGGTATAGACAGGTAATTAAACTAATACTACAAAAAAAGAATTGATGTTGGGACCAATGATAATATATTTATGGTAGATTATATTTAATTCATCTGGGAGATATATGTTCATTTTACTAATATTATTTCTTTTAATTTATTATAGAAACATTTTAATTATTTATATTAAAAGTAATTAAAATTATAATAACCATTCGTTAATTTTTATAATGTAATGTTAAAAAATATATCGAATTATAATAATATCATGGAATGTAAAATACAATATTATATATTGGTAATAAACATCACTGGATAGTTTTCGATTATGATGATTCATTAATAATATCATGAAGGTGCTCATATGGAGATATAGTGATCACTAAATCAGAATACAGTATGAACTACTAGATTTCATTAGACCATTATAAGATCAAAACATCGATCTTAATATGTTTTTTCGTTACTTATATGTGGAATCTAATATATTGTTATCTTTCCTATGATTAATATGGTTATATAAATGATACATTTATTATTTTTTCATAAATATTATTTCATTATAGATATTGAAATAATATATTTATGTAAATATTAAGTTGTCTTATTTAATAACCTATAGTGTTTTTTTATCCTAATTAATAACATACAACATGATTCAACATGCTATGATATCCCAACTAATAACAAATTTGAGGACATCGTAAGTTTTATTTTCCATTAAATATTATTAATGTCCGGTAATTACCATTAATTGAATTGGAAATTTAATTGAGTTTTTTGGTTCATTGATATTTTTTATAATAATTTCAGACTCAAATATGTTTTAATATTTTGGTTAGTTTGAGACACATGATAACTATTCAAATGATGATATATCATGTGAACCATGATTAAAAGTGTATCCATCCACTAATTCTATGAAATGTCCACTAGTTTTCAAAGATAACTATTGTACTCCTGCTACCCATATTACTCATAGAGAATATGATAATAGATCTACTAATTATACATAGTGTACACATCACTAAATAAATATAATATTTTTTATTTCTTATTTGCTTATCCTATTATGAATTCATTTAGACGTATTCATACTATTGATGATATTGGGTTATTTCGATTTCAGACCATGACTGAGATACAATAGAGATCCTATTAGCATGTCACTATTAACTGTATCAAGATTTTGATGGTAAATTTAGTTTCATAATTATATTGGCCTCTTGGTTAATTTATATACAATAAAGACAAAATAAAAATGTAAGGGAGAAAATATTAACCCACCAGATGTTTTCAATTTCAAAGGCATAATGATTTTCATCTTATTTGATATATATAGGGTAACCACTAGGGATACTAAAGGATTCTAAGAGAAGATTATATGATAGAAAGAATATGAGGATCTGTTTGACCCAATTATTTAATATAACCATAGGATTCCTCCATTTTATTAGAATAATTCATAACCAGAATGTCAAATGATGTTACAATCATAATTATGTATGGATATATTATTAAATTTAATAATATTTTATTGTATGCTAATAATTTAATGATTTATATTAATGTTTTGTATTCATATGGTGTTCTATTGTGATGCTCATAATTTCATTTCAAATCCATGGAAATAAAAATACATAAACATGATATTGAGTTGAGACTATGGTATGAATTTAATAAAGCATTGTTATTAGCTTTATAGATGTAAGAGAAGTCCATTAGAGAAAACCTATTGTCAAGTGGATGTTTTTTGATCGTAAATGGGTCATATGACATCTGGTATATTATTATATTTCAGTATAAAAAAGAATGTGTTAATAAAAATTAAAGAATAATTTATATATAATTTATTCATGTTTTTGATTGAGAAATAAAAAATGACATTCGATGATTGTAATTCCGAACATAATTTGGTCAAGGATTATTGCAATGGAATAAGATGTAATGGATTCATTTATGTTATTTATATATATATACCAAATAATATAATATTGGTTTTGTAATTTTTTTTAATATAATAGAATGAGGTGGGTTATTATATTTGACAAACAAAGATATGTGTTGTATTCTACAAAAGTATAGATGTTATGTAAATGAATCTAAAGGAAATTTTGTGTTAAATAGTTTAAATTAATAATTGGTTTTATTTTGTTAATTCCATATATAATAATATTATTCGATATTAATTTTAATCAATAAGAAGAATGGGATACCAAACCTTCTCTCTCAGTTATATTATCATTTAAGGGTTCTATGACTTCTGTTTTAGGAATAAAGTATTGCAGTAATGTAATATTAGTGAATTATAGATCCCCTCTATCATGTGCCTTTGGGATGCCATATATGTATTTATTATCGATATAAGATTATTAGTGGTTATAATTATTGGTGATATTGAATCATATAATGGAAATAAAAAACATAAATTTTCCATAAAGCTTCATGAGTCACTCATTAGGACATTATGTTATTGAATTTTAAATTTAGAGAGTACATTAATTATTGTGTTTAAATGATTAAAGGTATTATTCCAAATGTAATTGTGGCACAAATTTTTGATTAATGGCCAATATAATACATAAATTCAATATTCAGTTCATTATGTTATTCATAATATCTTTCAAAAGAGTATCCTCAATCATTTTACACATTAGAAATAAATAAATTCACACATTTAGTCTATATTTTCATTAATTTGGATATGTTTCTTCATGATTCAATATTATCTCTCTAAGTAAATTCTATTTAATACCATTTTATTAATTTCATTCTCATTCATTCCATTATGATCTTATATGGTTAAGGTTATTATATGGAAATTAAATTTATTCCAATCCACATTTCTTTTGTTTTTTTGTTTTTGTTAAATGAGGTTGGTTTGGTTATATTCGCTCAGATACATTATTTTCATACTTATTTTATTTAGAAACTTTTTATTTTTGAGTCAATTTTAATTTTGTATTGATTAATTTAGGTTTAGATCAATCTTTGTTAGATTTTTAGCTCAATTTTTTAAATTCCTAACTCTATTCAATTTGATAGCCTTCAGTTCATTTTAGGGTTGTTCGTGTCATGTTTTCTTGGATAAGATCTAGTATCATTAGGTTGGTTGGACTCATTATCATATATATATTTGATTCATATTAGTTATACTTAATTATTTATGTAATGTTTTTTAAAATTATGTTAATTTGGGTTAAAATTGATACATTTGGATCCATTGATTTTTGATCTATTCAATTGGAATAGGTTTCATTCAGTTATATTATATTTTTTAATTTGGTTTAATTTGGTATGAATTAGTTATTTTTGTGTTATATTAGTTTTCGTTGGTTTGACCTATTTTATTCAATTTAATTAAATTTATTTTTGACTACATCAAATTAGATTTGTTAATTTGAAATTATAATAGTGTTATTTAATTTCAAATGATTCCATTTTCTTCTAGTAAAATCAGGACATATAATGTCTAATTTTTTATTTTAGTTTTGATTATTCTTCTTGAGTTTCTTTGTTTGTTTTTAACTATTTATTCCACTTAGGTATTTTTTACTTACAATTGTAGCTATTTTTTTTATTTAATTTATTTGATTACATTAATGTGAATTTTGGGTTATGATAGCCCAAGTGGGGTTATGTAAGGACTGTTCAGTTCATTTTAATTTCACTCATTTTGGTTTTTTATGGTGATGTTCAATATTATTATTTTTTATATGGTAATATTTATTTATATTGAAAAAAATTTAATATTAGTTTATGTATGTATTAGTAGGATAATTCTTTATTAGGTTAATATTTTTTGATAGGCCATTTTTATTAGTTTGAGTTAAATTACCAAAAATTAATTTGATTTTATTTAAATTTAGATATTCTACTTATATTTTGTTTTTTCAATTTCATTTTATTAGGTTTGTTGTATTTTTTTAATTATTTTTAAAATAATTTCTACATAAAATCATATTATAAAATTTAAGGAAGTATATTTTGAAAATCTGGATGTAAACTATTAGAAAATGGTTCAATACATAACATAAAAATATTAATTCAATGTTTCACATTTAACAATTCACTTCATACAATTTTGTTTATAATATATCAATTTTTAGAATTTATAAGATATAGTTTTCATTGAATTTAAATGAAACCTATTATTTCCTAATGTTATTATTATCTATTTTGGAATATTTTGGATATGAATTCACATTTATATCTATTAATTGTTTAACCAATAGTTGATATTTTGAATGGAGTTGATGATAATAATGTCTCGTATGAATAGAGTGAAGGTTTGGGGGAGTGATTCCTGTTGAAAAACTCAAAAAAATTATATGATTGATTATGTTATCACTTTGATAATTATAATATTGTGTAATTATTTTATATATTGTCTTACTATTCATATAAATAATAATTTTTTTAATCTTATTCTCATTGAATATATAACTTTTATTTTTTAATCTGTGGAGTCTGTTATGAATTTTTTAGATATTTTGCGAAATCCAAAATATAGAATCCATTTTTACTTCCAAAAAATATGTAACATTGATAAAACACTCACTCAATATGATATATAATATAACAAAAAATAGTATATGTTGTTTATAAAATGATGTAAATATTATACGTTTGTAGGAATAATTGAAGTGGATTTATAAATAATAGCTAAAAAAATTAGTCCTTGTGATATATTTTATGATAACAGAAATGAGAAAGCATATATAATCCATCCTCTATGAACAACTTATCGATGTTTATTTCTAACCACCAAAAATATATTTTACCATATTTTTAAACATAATTATCCATGCAAAAAAATTACTATGGGAATATTTTAATGTATTGTGTGGAAAAATGTATTAAGATAGTTGTGTTTGAAGAATTTTAGATATGATACATGTAGAGATTAAGTACCATTAATTATTTTTTAGAGGCATCTATTTTCATACATATATAAAGATAATAATTGATTTAATTTTTTCAATTCAATAATGTCTTATGTTGTCCCACATTGTTCTTTTTCAAATGAGGAATTATTTTGACTAAAATTTGTACACAAATTATATTTTAGTATTAATACGAAATAAATTTTAGAAGGGTATTCACAAATTATTTCATGTGATGTTATATAAGTTTTCATTATGATATATTTAAAAAAGGGTTTTGGAAGATAACCAAAAGAAGTGGTGAATATTGTTTCACATGTTATTTTATATAATACAATATTTGTTTAAAGAGAAATATGTCTATATGGACTTAGTGAAAGTGGGGGATTAAATAAGATAAACCACAATTCCCTATATTTGATTAATGTGGTTTTTTCATGTCATAGATTATTATGGAGATATATTAGTGGATATGATTAATCACATTCAAATCCCACTACATGATATATATTTTCTTATTAAGTCAAAGAAAATCTTGTGTATCTGAGTTTTAAATAAAAAATGTGAGATCTCTACCACTAATAAATTATCATTAATTAATTTAATCATTAAATGAAACACATGGTAGAATGTGGTTTTTTGAGAGTTATAATAGATATTACTATAATCCTCATTCACTACTACAAATGATAATGTATAAAATAATGGATAAAAATGTAATAGTTTATAATAGTATTATTTAATGAAACCATTACATTGTATGTTATTATATTTATCTGAAAGCCAAATTGAATATATCCATTTATGTTAAATTTATCTATATTTATTACTCTCTCCCACCATAGATAATATAATATCATGTGTGAAGGTGATATACCACCTGAATATTGGATGATTAATCTATAACCCTTGTTAAAATAAAGTATAGGGAAGCCATTATGATGCCTCTTTTTTATCTTCATCAATAATTAATGGGGGATAATACAATAACATCATTTAGTGAAAGGAAAATAATTTCTCCATTATATATTAATATATTGTTTTCAATTTTTCTATAATGAATGTTTTTGTTTTAATGGTTTATTATTATTTTTGATATTATTAATTAGTGTTGTTTATTTATTTGGGAAAAACCAAAAAAATTCACATTCCTATAGTTATAATTGCATTAAAAATATCCATGAACCTATCAATTTATTTTACCCAACTAGGACCCATGAATCACTGAGAGTGGGTGGGGGTAAATCAGTGATATATTTTTCGTTTATGTATCATTACATTAGAAATAACCTTCTACTCACATTAATGAATTCATTATATGCTAAAAAAAATCAAACCGACAACCATAAAAATACATGAATTTACAAGGGCACTACCTAAAAATAGTAGATAGTCCTTGTTATTATTATTCAATAATCCCATACCACATAATTGACTAAAAATATATTTTTTTGTAGAATAAATGTGTCTGATATACCATTACATAGATGTAACACTTCGTTAAACTCAATAGTGCATGTGCTTCATGTAGCACAAATTGATATAATTATATTTTGTAAAATACATGATACATTTATCCATGGTAAAGATTAAAAAATTGGATATTTGAGAAAACAACCTCACTTAATTACCTATAATATGGTTTTAATATTTTGGACATCATACATATTATCAACCAAATATTTATAGTTCAGTTTCTATGTTTGATTCAAAAAAATTAAAAATTCCACTTTTCTATTTACCTGTTGTTTGTGAAACATATTTTCCCAAACTATTTTAGTCACATTATGAACAAATTTATGCCACGTGATATCTTTCTGATATCCTTGGTGAACTATATTATTTGGCATGGTGTATGTAATTTGTGGAAAACCATCCATTCATGGACTACCTGTACTTCACAGACTATTGTTGCCTCGTGAAATTCTGATGCTTTAGAGACTACCTTGGATTTACAGTTAGTTTTCCTTTAATAGACACCAAGACATTTAATATTTTTTTATTAAATATCACCATGAACATTCTCCCTATTAGAAAGGATTACTCGTGAACTACCTCCTTCATCAAAAAATCCTCCTTCAAGAACTATTTATAATATACAAAAAATCTCTGAGCATCAATGATCTCATCTAATAAAATTTTCTATACATAATCATTTGATTTTGGGTCTTTATATATGTGAATAGATCAACATAAACTTCTATCCATCATTACCTAAAACATCAGTTAGGTATAACCTTCATGAAAAATTGTGTTATGTGGTCTAGATAACTCCATAAACCTTTTTGGATGATAATGTCATCCTAAAATGGAAACCCTTTGCAATATCCAGAATAACCTCCTCTCAACTAAAAAATATATTACTCACACAAAAAATGAGACTCTCATGAATTGTGATCCTCAAGTGAACTACATTACTCATTAAGGTCCACATAGTAAATTTTACAGTCACTATTGTGCAATTTGTGGTCCAAATAGCGCTTCTATGAGAAAATCATCCATTGTTAATTTTCCATGCCCATTCACCGAACCTCCATTACAATATTCAAACATTCATCACAGTCCAAAAAATCTGTTCCATAAATTTCTCTATATAAAAACTAATTTATCTATAAAACACCCATTTTAAGGCCCTGTAATTTAAAAAACACTATGAAATTGAGCCAACATAAAAAAACTACTTCGTCCAAACTAGCCAAACTAATTCATAGTTATCAATAATTTTCGAAAAACAAAAATTAATACATCTTTAAAGATTATAATATATTCTAAAATAATATCTGAATTAGTAATGCAATCAATGATTTACACAATAAATACTCTTAGACCGCATGACCCATAATTTCCATTAAAAACAATAGTAGCATGAATAGTTCATCAATGAACTACTTTATTCCAAAATAAATCAATTTTTTTATAACAAAAATTATATATAATTATAGTTATCCTTAGATATATAATCCTTATCATGATTCTATTAATACGATAATTTATATTATCATCTTGATCATAACACCAAGATCTTGGTATAGTTCCAAAAAGTTCAAATCTCCACTGCATAGCTTATTGGGTACTTGGTACCACATAGTATTTTGTGATATTTGAAGGACATTTTTTAAACTATTTGTAACATGAACATCATATAAAACCTCAATAAATACCCATACACATATATAATTTATTCCTAAGAATTAGAATTCGATTTACATATTCAAATAATGAGAAAAAACACATCCCCAAAATCATGAATTCGAATTTCCTTAAAATATCATTAGTAAATATCCTAAAAAACAAAATATCCTGAGTTATAGTAATTAAAAATTACACACCATCAACGTTTTGGTCCCTAAAAAAATTGATAATTAATAGATAGTCTCTATAGTCTCCAAACAACCAACATTACTAGGCATACCACAATCAATACCCTCAAGGGATCATGACATAACTACAAACTAACTCCAAATTATATATTAAAATAATGAGCCGCAATTTATCATCTACAAATATTAATCTTGCAATATTTCATTAAAAAAATAAACCATATGAAATTGTTCGGAAACATTTTACCCATGATATAACCCAAATTGTCCTCTGATTTTATAAAACATGATATGATAACCATCCTCCATAACAAATAAATTTTCACAAAATACCTCTAAATTCATACCATACGAAAATCAAGAATATTAAATTTAATAAAAGTGGACCATTATCATATTTTCTCCTAACCATAATAATTACCAAGTACATACTCATATGTATCCTCTATATATTTATTATCATCATAATAATTTAATTTCAAAATTAAATTCCATGTCCTAATCAAAATCTACATTCCGAAATTATTTCACAAAATTATTTCATAGATAAAATAATATGTATTATCCATTAACCAATTTAAATACTTATGAATTTCATTTAAATATCTTATCATTATTTTTTTACAATGAATTATTTATTAATTATTGACATCTATTTCTAGGGTGTCATAAAAAATATTTGTTTACCCACCAAAATATAATTTTTAATTTTGTATGAATATTTAAAAATTGAAACGATTTTTTATCACACATGATACCATTAACTGTATTATATAATCATTATAGTGAAAAATTAATATATTTTCATATTTACTTCCATATTTTTTCTAACATAAATGTATATGTTCATGAAAATTAAAATAAATCCAAATGATTTATCATTATCAGGTAAAATATATCAACTCGAATGATATTTATATGTAATTAATGAAAAAAGTAATTATTATATAATTACATTTACTAATATTGTATTAATATTTTAACATGTTAATCGATGAATGAATTATAATCTCAATTCATGAATGAAAAAAAATACATGATCATGATTTATATATAAAATTTATAGTAAATTAGAGAAGAAGAATAGAGGTTTCAATACAAGATATAATAATACAAACCCAAGGAATTAACATAAATATTTAAATAATACATAAAATGTTACACATGAATACACTATATACTCCAACAGTTTCTTATAATTATTTATTTATTCACCATGATTTTATCAATTTATATGTATTCTAATGTCTATATTTTCTTCTAGATCATCTGGACCATGAATAAAAAAATACTTAGCTCTTGGTAGAGACCTCCCTAATAAGTTATGTCATATCCATAGTTGAGGTACTCAAACTAATTCCACCCAAAAACCAGTGGTTCCAACCCAACTACCTAAACATCTCTCATAAATCATGATTTCACCATAAAGGTGAGTCCATAAATTTATTATGAGTATCTTCAATATTATTAATTATCATATCTCATGTATACTCTAAATAATGACCATTATGACATATAAAAGTTGGAAATGATATCATTTAACTATTATGATAAAAATTAATAAACATTGTTACTTAAATCACCTGAACAACACATGTTTGAGTCTTCCCAAGAACCCATTATCACTCCCTGATACCTAGTGTCTAGATACATAAACCATGGGTATTATTTTATAATTGGGGAGTAATTTTCCTTCTATGGAGAGTCAAGTATAAACTATGTCATCCAATAATACACGAATCATATTCTTGTCATGAAACATAGATATGTCCCTCGAGAATATTTTGATAATGGTAATAGGTCTCACGTACAAATGGATTTGAGCTAACATAAAATCTAACGACCAACACCGACACCAAAAAAAATCATCCTGTTCTCATGTTAATTATTAATTGAAATTAAAATCATTAAAAACTTAATAGAATGTTCTGGAATTAGAAAAATACAATATAATGATGAATTTTAACAATTCTACACATGCAGGGTGTGGCCATATAATATTTTGTTGGAAACCATTGATGTTAAATCATTTATTAAACACACACATGTGTATTGTTTATATCATCATACGAATTAATATAAATGTATATAGAAAATATACTTATAGGACACTGTTGATAAATCATAGAATGTAAAATTTATAACACCCTATGATTTAATGATATGTATATTTTAAAGTTTTCATCTTTGATATATTAAATAGACCACTATGTTCAAAACAACGATATGCTTTTTAAAATGAGTCCATTATAACATAGCCATTAAATTGATGGGAATTAATATTAGTAACAACAGTATAAACTTTATATTTTTAAATTAACCAAAATTATTTTTATATTGATAAACAAAAAAATGTTATGGTATAAAAGTTTACATTTTTCTCCAAGTTGTTTTAATACATTTGATTAGAAATGTTTTATAAAATTTAAATTAACAAAATTACTAAATTCTATAGAATAAATTAAAATTAATTTTATTAATTGTAATAAAAAAATATGTTTTGTTGAGTTTTTTTATTTTTACGAGATAATATATTTTTCAATGAATAGTAAAAAATACTAATTATTTAATACTCTTAATGTCATTATATTAAAAGTATATTATTTTTTTTAATTTTATGTCACATATGATCGAATAATTTTTTTATGTTATCTTATAAATGAAAATATAATATATTTGTATCATTGAATAAGAAAACAAATCTTTTAAAAACTAAAATGAAATTATTGGTATTTTTTGTGAGACATAAATGATTATTTTAAATTTCAAAAATAATTTATTTATTTAAAAAAATTATTTCATAAAAAGTAGATTCAAAATTTAGTTTTTCAACCTTATATTATAATTTAATTTTAATAAAACATAAATAAATTTTCAATGTGTTATAAAATAAGTTATAATTTTAATATCTTTATTTTTAGAGTAAATTATGTTTGTATATAAATATGAAATTTCATATAATTTTGAATTTATTATCCTAAAATTAATTCTATTTATGTAATATTATTGTCCAAAAATGGATACGGTGAATTTGTGGGATTTTATAAAATTGTGTTATTCTTATAGAATTGTGATATAAATAATTTACAGTTTTTAAAAAATAAATGAATTATTGAGTCATATGTGTTATATGGATGATGTAACCATATTATATCGAACTGTAATTTTTTATTTTAATTTATTCAATGATAAGATTCAATCTAATCACTGCATTCAGCAGAAATTACCAATTAATGAATAAAATAATCATAAAACACCACTCTTTTCCACTATAAATACCACCCTCAGCACCCATTTTCATCTAACCTCTAAAGAATTGATGTTTGTCCAATTTAAACACAATCCCTATAAAAAACACCCCATCGTTTTGGACGTGCTGGTCTCACCCAAAATACCATATCAGGGTTCTTTATGGAGGTTCTCAATGAATGGAAATTAAGAGGTAAACTAACCTATAACTCTTTAAAATATTATACAATTTATTTTATTTTCATATCCTTTTCTTACCTCCCCAATACAAATATGCCTGATAACTATAGATTCATATATATAATGGAATTAAATTATGATAAAGGTATATCCACCATTAACTTTTTATCTTACCAAATTTATTAGAAATATGAAAATATTTTTCATGAGGTTCTGATTTACCACCTTCACACACTACAAGTTTTCATTTTATAATTTTCTCTTTTTGTTTGGACATTAAACCATTTTGAGGTTTAAAATAGGCTTTTGTTTATTTCATAAAAGTCAATTACTTTTCTGGAAGTGATATATATATATACCTGAAATTATCTCATGATGAGAAAGTAGTTTGGGATGATAAAAAAAATTACAAAATGATTTAAATTGTTGTCATTAATGTTTTAGCTAATGAATCGACCACATACATAGAAAAAAAATTTAATAAGGCCATTAAATCACAATTAATTTAATTAATATCAAATAATTTTAATTATAAATGAATATTTACATTTTTTAAAGTTTTCGTACATGTATACAAGTGATCAAATAATGTAATTGAAGGAAACGAACACTCTCAAACAACAAAAAGGAATTTGATGACACATAAAAGGCCATAAATGAACGTAATAAAATTTTAATAAATAAAATAAAATTTTATTAGGTTTTTAGGTATATTATTTACTAAAATAAATTCATTATCTAGGACATTAACCACAAGTGAAAACCACTTTCAAACATAAGGTAAGGGATTCTCTTTAAACATCGAATTTTTATTCAGGTTTCACATTCTCTCTCATTACACCAATGTAATTCTTAATAATTATTAAGTAATCTTCTTAATTTATGTGTGTATGTTTAAATAATATTTTCCTATATCAATTCATCTTTCATTTAAAAGAAAATTAATTTTTTATATGGTCTCTTTTTCAATTCATCCATATAAGTAAAACCTGTTTATGGGAACATTCTAATTTCAAACCCATATTAAAGTATACTCAATTTTATACATCAAGAGTTTTATATATATTAAAATCATTAATTTTAACCAAATAAAATATATTATCTATTTTAAAGTTTTATGTAATCAAATAATACATTGTTTTTTAAAGACTCGTCTTTATTTTCCTTCAAAACACACTTAAGTGGCCCATTCCTAATTTTTTTTAAAATTAATTTTATATGTTTTCTCATAAATTGGACATAATTTATGCTTAAAAAATACTCTAATTTTCATTAGGATTTATTTTATGGTATATAAATTATTATAAATCTATATTATCAAAAATATAAATGATTTTTCTTAAGAAAAACTTCAATTCATTTTTAAAAAATAGTATTTTTCTCAAGAATTTCTCGATGATTTTATTAGAGTATCTTCATCTATTTCGACATCAACTATTAAATAATACGATTAATTTGGATTGATCTTTTCAAATATAATATAAAATATTTTAATAAAATTCATATGATAATTTTTTTGTGGAATTTCTATATTGATACCATTCGTCATATTACTCACAATATTTAGTGATAATGTTTACAAATTGGTGAAATTTTTGTATATGTTGTCTGTGATTCAGAATATTAATATGAGAAATGTATTGGGAAAAGTACGTGATAAGAGGGGTCCAATGTATCCCCTTGATTCATTAGTTAGTATCATTAGAAAAAACATATATTGATTTCACTGAGGCATTATGCATTTATTTTCAGATGTCTTGGCTTAGGCCTTGATGATATGGTTATGATGTTAGATATTATGCATTCTCTAGTTATGGTATTAGTAATTGATAATCCATTTTATTATTTAATATTATAACATATATGGTATTTCTTATTTTTATATCATTATGTAATTATTAAATTATTGTTTATTCATTCCATATTATACTCAAGATCATGTTTTAATTGTATGTGGGTTTTTATTTAAAATACCTAACTATTTATGTGTATTTTTTATAGATTCTTCCATATTTAATACCCTTACAATGAATCCAATATCACCCTTTATTATGTTTTATTTCCCCCTAACATGAATTTATATATATTATGAATGAATTACAAGGATAATCTATATTTTTATGGGAGTTTCCAATGGAGTTACTAAATTATTTTTTCCTTACAAGTTAAAATATAAATCTTTTTAATATAACTAGATTTACAATAATTCTAAAATATTCATCCAATTGAGATGAAAATAATTTTTCATGGTAAAAACATAATTATGTAAGGAATCGACTATGGGGTACTGTGTTGGGTACTTTACACTTAGTATATGAGAATGTTTAGTCACAAACATGGAAACTATATAGTGAAAAAATATATTGTGGAACATATACCAATGTTGTACATTTAAGGGAATCATATAATAACATCCTATAAAATTTAAAGCTAGATATTAGTTGTGTATTCCTAGAAATATATCCTTTATCGATAATACAGGTGGTTGTAGTTCTACCAAAAATGTACACATGGTTAAGAACTCTGACAAGGTGAATTGGGCCTAACATTTCATAACCCAAAAAATGACAATGGCCTTTCTATAGACCTGGTTTGACACTCCTAGAGGATATTCTTAGTATAATTAAAATTTTATTTAAAAATTATTATTTATCATTTAAAAGTAATCATGTCCCCAATGAATACATGATGATAATTGTTAAATTAGCTATGCATAAATTTCCAATTTATAATAAAAACATTATTTGATTGAAATAATGTATTATTATTCATAACATAATTAGTGTATACAATTTTTTATTAATGGAATTTCATATAAATAATGGGAACCCCACAAATTAAAATGATCTAATGTGTAAAAATGAATATATATTTTATTGTCTAATGAAAATATTTTGAAGGGAAAAAGACTCCCAATCAATGGAATCATATGAGGGGATAGTTTCATGAGATATTACAATAGATAAATAATACTCTGAGTAATATGAATTTAATTAAATGAAAGCTAATAATAGATTGGTTGATTAAGATATGGATAAATAGAAAAATGAAAAAATGGGATTCCCCACAAGTGATAATTTTTTGAATAAACCAGTTGGTACAATCCTAAAGTGAATTGATGTTTGGTAAAAGTGTGTGGGAAAATGTCATTTGGCTCATGAATGTATGTTAAAGAAATAAATTGTAAATATACAATGATTCAATTGTAAGTAGATGGTACACTACACAAATCAAAGTCTATAGCATCAAAGGAATATACCCTAATAGAGTAATGATTAATATCTATATTTCTTGATTCTTGAATTAGGTGATTTTAGTGTTTTATCAATAATTATTTGGTTATTAAAATCATCACATATATTAATATTTTACATTAGTACTTCATATTTATGAAATTTGAATCATGTGATCAATAAATCATGTAACCATGATAAGTGATTCTTTTGTATATTGATCTTTTCACAAACACATTATTTATAAATGATATCCTTAAATATGTTTTTTATGTTTGTATAATTATAAATATACTTTTGTGGTATTATATTAGTGATTTTGAGTTTTCTTTATGAATCAGATGGTTTATTTCATGCTATAATTATTAGTTTATTGTATTTAAGGATAACGTATGATTTTGTTTTTCAAATCATTCCTATTTTCATTAAGTTATAAATGGTGATACATGTATTGAAATATTCGGTATGCAATAATAAGATATACATTATGTAAAATTTATAGTTATGTAACCCTTCATCTAAATCATTGGTCTACGAATTTCGACAAACAAATTGTGGATGGGTCTCTAGTAATAGAAATGATTAACAATATTATTGATTAATATAATGTATTCTAATATTTTATGTTTTAGTAATCATTTAATGAAAAATGGAATGAATTATAGATCATTTTATTAATATGATGATGTTATAAAAATTCATCTTGAATATCTGGTTTTTTGTTTAATATTTAATGTTGAAATAGATCGAAGCACAAAAAATATGAGATTATAATATTAATAGTATTTGAGAAAGTATATTTTTATAAATTACTTCTTTAGACAGTAAAATAGACCCTCAAATCTAGAAAACTAATTTAAAAAAAAATATGTATTCAATTTTTCATTTAGTAAATTATATGTTCTTTTAAAAGATAAACGATTTATTATCATTTGATGACTATCTTTTTGATGACCATGTTATATAAAAATATTTATAATAACATGATAGATTGATTTGTTTTTCATGTCAATTTTTACACATCCCAATAATATTTTGTTATAGGGAAAACATGTTTTGTAGTGACCATCAAAATGTCATTTCCCTATATTTAGAGGACTCTTTATAAATCCTTTTTATGATGTGGGATTTCAAAAATGTAATTCCTAAAATAAAACTCCATGAATAAAAATCGAATGATTAAATTGTGAGAATGAAATTAATTTTTATAGAAGATCTAATGTAATAAACCTCATTTTATGGTATACCTCTTTGTAATTAAACATCTTCTTTTGCTTATATGCAACATTGAGTTTAAAACCACAATATACACCATAAAATGTTACCATTATAACATATTCAGAAAATTCTATGGAATAAACAGTAGTAACTAAATTATTAAATTTATATTTTAAAATTAAAAAAATTTCATTTTATTGTTATAATATTTGAATAAAACAAATTTTACATATAAAAGACTATAATTTACAAAAGTGATTTTTACCAATTTTTAATGGTTCAATTATTTTAAAAATTAAAATTCAAAATTTTATGAATATCATTGGACATATTAAACATAATTTATAGAATAATAATTTTAAAATTATCATTGGGATAAATTTTAGTATTTTTATGAAAATATTAATTTTCCTATTAAATGTAAAAAATACCGATTCTTATAAAACAATGAATTTTGTTATATTAAAAGATTATTTATGATTTATATTTGATCTAATACATTAAAATACAAATAAAATTTACATGTCTCATAAATGAAAATATAATATATTTGTAAAATTAAATATGAAAAAAATTGATTTAAAAATGATAAATTAGGTATTGGTATTTTTCTGTGATATAAATGTTAATTTACAATTTTCTAATTTATCTAATGATATAAAAAATAATCTTAAAAAAATAGATTCATAATTTAAATTTTTTTATTATATATATTATATACTTTTATGAAACCATAATTATTTTTCTCAATGTTTTATGGAATCTGTTATTATTTAAAAATAACTATTTCTTCAGTAGAATAAATTTGTTAAAAAACATACTTTTCCATATTAAAAAAATTATATTCATAAAATTTTATCCATTTTGGAAGACCACATGTTGAAAAATGTTATGGGTTATTGTTTTTTTCATTTCTGAAAATAATTTATTTTTTTGTTAAAAGTGATATATGAAAATTTACGGTTTTTAACAAATACATGAATAATTGGGTCATAAATGTGGAATGAATGATTTAAGACCATAATACTATGAAATTATTAATTATTTTATCATATTTAGTGATATTGTTCAAACTATTCATAGTCTTGAAAAAAAATAAAAATCTAATGAATAATATAATCCAAAACACCTATTTACTTTATTATAAATACCACTATCACCAACCCTTATCTTCACACCTCAAAATAAATGAATCATGTCCAATTTATAAAACATAACTCAAACAAAACTGTCACCCATGTTCTTGTATTTCTAGTATCTTAAAAAATACCATTTTGCTATTCCTTAAGGAGTTTCTCATCGAGTGGAATTCAAGATCTAAAATATATTTCCCTCTTCTAATTTTCATTCAATTTTTCTCCTTGATTATATGTACAATATGTCCTCTATAAAAAAATTCATTATATATCATGTATCATCAATATACATGAATATTATATTTATAATTGGATATAATCCATAACTTTTTTTCTCCTCTCTTTTTTGTTCTAAAAATGAAACATCATCCATGGGGGATGATTTACAACCTTCATGGAAGACGATATTTAATTTTTAATTTATTGAATCAAAAATGTTCATAAAAAAATTATTTTGGTTGAAAAAGAAATTAATTTATTTAATAATATTTATTTAATGTTTTTTAAGAATTATATATACATAATATTAATTCATAATACAAAACTAGTGTGTGATAGTTAAAAGAATGAAAAAATGATAATAACAGTTATCATTAGCATTTTAACTCATAGATCACCATAATATATATAAAAAAGTAATATTCCATAAAATATATTGTAATTTTTCATATAACATACAATTTCAATAATTGAAAAATATTTCCCTTTTACGAAATATTTTATACATGTATACAAGTTATCCAAGCATGAAAACTAGGGAAACAAACATTCTTGAAAGATGAAATTGAATCTCATAATTCATCAAAAAGGGAATAATTTAAATTAATAAAATCATAAAAAAATATTAGGATATGAAATAAATTCTCAATTTATAAAATTTCATTATCAATGAGGTTATTCCCCTATTGAGAACACATTAAAACATGAGGGAAGGAATTCTCCCCTAACAACCATTTCTTATTCAAGTTACACATTGTCTCTCATTACAACAATATAATTCTCAATTATACAAATATAATCCTCCTAAATTATGTGTTTATGTTCCATAAATATTTTTATATCACAAATAGTCTTCATTTATGGTGAAATCCATGTTTTATATGGTTACCTTTTAAATGTGACCTTATATGAAAGGCGAATTTAATGAAATATTCCAATTTCATACACATTTTCATGTTCACTCTATAATATATTATAATGGAAAATAATTTAATAAATTAAATATTTTTATCACAAATAATTATCTAATCACTTTTCAATATTTTTGTAAATAAATTATCATTTTTTCTCTTTAATGACTCATATATTTTCCCTTAAACCGTACTGAAGATGACAATTCCTAAATATTATTATAATCTAATTTACATGATTCCATAGAAGTATGAATAAATTTATTAGTAAAAATTATTTTAATTATACGTAACTTTTCTTTTCATTGATATACAAGTTTAAAATCTGATTTGATAAAAATTAAAATGATTTTACAAGAAGTACCATTATATACAAAGTAAAAAAGTGTATTTATATCAATAATTACTCAAAGATTCTATTAGAGTATGTTAATTAATTATAACACCATATATTTAATATTATACTTAAATGGTATTAATACATTAAGATACCATTTACCATATTACAATAACTTTTTTAAGATTAGTTTGACTCTAGATGTTCAATCTTGATACGAATCCCCATATTACTTAGAATAGTGAGTGATTGTGTTTAATGATAGGGGTATGAAATGTATATGATGATTTAGTTTGACCACATTCATATGAGTAATGAACTACTATTAAAATTTAATGGGAATATCCATCTACATCCCCTCAATGAATTAGTTGGTCTCATGTGACAAAACATAGATGGATTTGATCGAGGCTTTAACAATTAATTTTTAGTTGTCAAGATATAAATATGATTTCTAGAATTACAGATTAACTCTTTTTGATATTTTTTATTTGATAATACATGTGACTATTCAACTAGAATAATTTCCGTGGGTAATTTTTATTATCATATGATTATAGAATTATTCAATCATCTTTCATTCCTTCAATATTATGGTGAAGAATATGTATTAATAGTTATTGTTTTTATTTATTCAGAATTTTTAAATGTTTATATTTATTTATGACAGATTCTACTAAATTTCATACCCTTACTGATCATATTATCTCACTCCATTCATATGTTTTATTTTTCCACAAGATTATAACATGTATATTATAAATTACTGTTATAGATACTCTATGAGTTTATGGGTATTTCAAAAAGAGTTTCTATGTTTTTTTGATGTTGTAATGTAAAATTATATATATAACTATTTTTCAATAGATAACAAAAATTCTATAGTTTGGTGTAAAAAATTTATTATTTTTACTATTGTAATTATTTAATGTATCTACTCATGGATATTATGGTCAGAGATTTACATTGATGCTGGTACTAAATCAATTGATAGGAAGTTGTGAAAATAGTCTACAATGATAGGATACCCACATAAGAAGTCCTTATTTGGGAAATCAGAGTAATAATTTTATGATATAGGTAAAGAAATTATGATGTTAACCCTATCAGGGTTCATTATTATAGTAGTTAGGGTATAACCGATCCCATGGGTTGGTTATAGTGTGTCTAAATTTGAGGCCTTAACACATTTTGTGTTATAATGGAATGAGTTATACTAGGTGAAACCCCCATCCAATTCATCCCTTTATAACTATTTCACAAATACTTCCTAAAAATATGTATGATTAAAAAATAGCCATGATATTAAAATTAATCTAATAAATAATAATATTAGTATCCATGGGAAAAAAGATTAAAAAAACTAACCTAATCGATTACATAAAATAAATATTCATACTTCAATAATACACGTTTAGGAAAAAAAATTTATCAATACATAAAAAATTCAAAAAAAAATCATAGTACAAAGTAGATATTAAATAACAAAGTTAATTTTCATTTCATACTGTTATAAAATTAATATGTTCAATCAATTTAATTTACAATTTATATTTAGAATATGTATAAAATCAATAATCCAAACATTACATAGATTATGGAATTTAAATATCATTTATATTCATTAAATATAGGTTATATTAATTCAAATACTCATATGAGGGGTGATTTATCATTCTTTTATATTGTTACAACAAGGCATTGACTCAATAATAGATATAATTTACGGTGTATTATAGATGAAATAGGTTGTTTACCAGTGAATATTATTTTTCATGACCAATACTCACCCAAATATTTCTAGATAAATAATTAATATTTCAAAAACAATAATTATGAAACATGTCTCTAAGAATGGAGTTCTTTCCATAAATGGACTTATAACAAAAAAATTATATTATTGAAAAAATTATTTTTTGTTTCAATATTAATAAATATTTAGTTTAAATATTATGCTTTGGAATATTAATAGAAAAAATGATCTAGAGATGATGTCATCTAAAAAAATAAGATATAATTATTTGGGTATTCTAAAAAATCATGATTTAATCAATCCAATTATAAAAATGAAACATTTTAAATATTTAATACAAATAACTAGCAATGGTATGTAACTCAGTTAATGAAATAAACCTATTTATGCCTCATGTAATTCTGTTCCATATATTCTTATCAGTTGTTACCACACCACATATTCACCATATTATACATTTTTCAGTATGTATCATCGAATTATAGCTAATTCATTATATTGAACCGATTAATTAACTGATGTAGTTATAATATTGGATACAAGAGGGAAATCATCCCATAAAAGACAATCTCACTGATAATTCATCATGTTTTACTCCACCAATGATTCTTTTTGTAAAATTATTATCATTCTATAGGGGATCACATGGATAGTTTTTTATGTTTTTGGGAACATAAATTTATATCAAAAATATATATTCAAAAAACACAAATATGGGAATTCAAAAATCTTCTAAATATATAATTGATATTTCGATGAACTAATTGATATGAATTTAAAGTTACAACAACATAAAAGTTATTTAGAATCAAGATAATCAAAAAAATAGTATTTTTATCGTGTATCAAGGATTATATAGGGAACCACCCTTTTCATATATAGATATAATGCATGAAAAGAGGAACATTCATTATATTACATAATGATCAACACCCAAAAAAGATATGTCTCCTTCCATTAGAAACATTGATATATAAAAAATTGTTTCATAGGTAAACAATATCATCTTAAATAACTATAAATCTTTTTGAAAAAATATACACCATACCTTGCTCCATAAAACAGGGAAAATATCCATAATAAATGTTGGGCCTAGATGATCAGTATGGGTAAACATGGGAGATATTAACAGAATGTGGGTGTAAAGAAATCAGAACACGAGAATAATATATGAAAACCAAACCCTGCATAATATATGTCATAAAATTTAGCAATGAAATAAATATTGGGATTTTAATAATAAAATCTAATAATATGATACAAGGGAACATAACATTTGAATAAGACATATAATCCTATAATAAATATATAAATTGAAAATAATTTCCATTGTAGTCAAATCCCATTTTCAGTATTATAATTTTGGAATGGGTAGTGCCTCAAATTATCATCATTGTCATGGTTCACTCCAGAGACCATCATAGTGAACGATGTTCCTTACAGAACTGGGATCAATATAAATTCATATCTTATTTATCTCATAAGATATTATTATTTACCCAATTAATTGGATGAATAAAATAGGAAAACATGTCACATATTGAAAATAACACATATTTGGTCCACTATATCATAAAACATTCACCTTATAATAAACTGACAATAAATGTGGTTCATAGAAATTTCATTATAGCGTATCATGGGAAAGATAATCATGTTTGATAATTATTTCCTCAATTTATCGTAAAATTTGGAAAATAATGAGTTTTAAAAACATTTCCCAAGAAAAAAAATAAATAACATAGATAATGAATAAGGATGGTATCATTGTATCTTATCCCATTGAAATTATAATTATCATCAAAGGATGTTATTATATATGGAAAATGATTTTGAAATATAAGTTTAAACAATTTTTGAGGAAAATAAACATTCCACATTGATTTTTATTAAATATAAAAAAATACCATATTTAAAGAAAATATATTATGAGAAAATAAAATTTGAAAATTTTAGTCTATTATTTTATCCATTTATGACCTTGACAACAATAATAATTGTTTATAGATTAATTGTAAATATAAATATTCCTTCCATAGTTATTGTAAAAAGTAAAGAGTTCCTATTATGGATGATTAAAAAAAATATTATTTTTTAAAAAAAAATTGAAATTTCAAAAAAAAATGCAATGTTATAAAAAATAGTATTAAATAATATTAAAATAAATATTAATTTTTTTATAGAAATACTGATATTGACAGAAACCAATTTTTAACCAAAGAGAGAAATAATATCAGTTTTAATTATAAACAATCATTCAATATCCATAATAAATAATGATATTAAAATGAATATGTAACATTTATTATCGATTAATAACTAAATTATAAGATATTAAATTTGTTTCTTTAAATATATACCATATTATTTCATCATTGGAAGTACAATCATTAACAATGTATATTAACTATGATATTGTAACATAAAACATTCACCTATTTGGAAATGTTGGATTTTTAATCCCCATAAATTAATAAACATATATTAATTTTTTAATAAAAATTAATTTTATAACAATATTAGAAAAATACATTAATGGGATGAATATATACCACACAAGAGAAACTAATATTGAATATGGAATTAGTCTCAACAAAATAAAGGTGAAACGAAAATTTCTTTACCTCTCTTGTACCATTCTAATTATTAACTTAATGAAATAATAACATAAATTAAAACAATACATATAATTAAAATACATATATTTTCAATATTTCATTTAATATGTGTATAAATTACACCATATAAAAAATTGAGTTCTGAATCTAGCATATGTATATGAAAAGTAAAAGAGATACTAGAAATCCCTTACATCTAGCCTCAACATTTATCGTACACATTAATACCAACTATATAATAAATATATGTTTATTTAAGTATATTAAAAAATATTAATATATATCATACTATATATGATTTACTTAAGTCCTTTTATTACCCATTAATTAACTATTTCTTTTTAAAATCTAAATTTTGGAAATAACTCTTTTAATTTTTTTGTATGTTCTGGTTTTGTATATTTTCTAATTTTAGATTGATAATGGAAACATAATATTAATAATTTAAACAATGTAATAAATATCATTTATATTCAATATATATGTATTTATTGTAATTCATAATGGCTATATATAGAAAATTAATAATACCATTCACAGAGATCGTATGTCTTAAAAATGCTTGAACAATGATTCCATTTTCATGACTAATGAAACAAATGAAATGTAAAATTTATATCACGTTAGATATTAAATTATATTTCATTTAGATTATATATAGTCTTTAAATATATATTTATTACAATGAATTTATAAGTGAAATAAAAAATGTCTAATATCATTTCATTGAGGTTGTTGTCCACACGTACACATGAGATATGTTATCATTGTCCAACAGATAGTGTGGTAATAATTTAAATTTGAAATGAGAAATTTAAAAGTACAATTATGTCCTAAATATTATATGTATATAACATATAACATCATTAAATACATCTTTTAGATGTGGTGTTATAAAAAATATCTTTTTGTGAGGTTGTAGTCTGTCATAAAGACTATCGATGGTTTTGGTACCCAAATGATTGATAAAGATGTTGATATAATTAATTTCATAAAAATAATAACTAGTAATTATATATAATATATTTACGTTATTCTATCATATAGTTCAAAAAATATTTTAGTGATTTAAAATAAGAAAAAAAATGACACATTTTGAAGCATTATACGACTTCATCGAAGAATGTATTTATATTTAAACCCTCTACCTCATTGAGAGTGTTTCATAATCACACTATGGACTATTTAATATATATAAGAAATTATGAATGGTATTCCATTTTGGATTTTCTGGAACAAAATGATTTTGGATAGTGAATATTAGATGATACAAGATTCACATTGATAAGTGGGGGAGATGAGATAATTAGAATTTTTTAAAATAAATAGTTACAACCAAATTATAAAATTCCAAAGGCCCAAAAGTTTTTATTTATAAATCCATAGATGATAAATGGTCTAAATATTAATATAAAATTATAGTTTGAAATTTTATTGTATATATTAAAACATATCGTTTTTGATTACCCATGATAACCCTATTTTATCTTTATATGCTTTAATTAATTTTTACCATTTTTAATATTTATAATGTTACAAAATGTAAGTGAAATTAATATATATAATTAATTATAATTATTAAAAATATGAATTCCTTTTTTCCAAATTCTGTTAACAGATTAGTAAGAATTGTATTTTAAAATAACCATATAAACATAACAAAAAAATATTTTTCCAAACAAATATTTTTCGTAAGTATAAAATTTTTTAATATCAAAGTTCACTATAAAATTGATTCCAATGAAATAAATAGTATTAATTACTATTTAATGTATATAATTTTTCTTTGAAATCAACATTAAAAAAATTATCAAATAAAATAAATAAAATAAAAAAAGCATGTTTTTTAGAAAATAATCATTCTCTACTATTCATTAAAATATAATCATTTTAAAAAAATCACAAATATGAACTCTATTATAAATTTGAAAACATTTTTTAAAATAATAATGAATTTTCTTCTAATAAAACTTCTAATAGTGGGAAAAAATATGTTTATTATATTTTCAATAAAATCAATGAATATAATTATTTTAGGAGAACTGCATTTTATATATATATAAAGATTTATAAAAAATCATTTACCTAATTACCATTATTTATTATTTATATAAAACAATTATAATTAATTTATAAATGTTTTTTATTAAAATTCATACCTCCAAGATTAATTTATCGATTTTAATGCCTATGTTTAAATAAAAACATTAATAGTGTATTGATGTTTGTTAAAAAGGTGTAATTTTTTACACAAGATATCATTAAATTAAATTGTTATGAAAAATATATTTTATACAATTTAAGGGTGATACATTATAACCCCTTTAAATTAAATCTTACCTTAAATTTTACCATAATGATATAATCAATTTTGGATTCTTAGTCATCATTGTTTCCTCTCGTTCCAAGATAGCATACTCATGTTTGTGGTTTCTCCATAAAAGAAGTTTATCATGCGAGTGGTGTTGCTTCATAGAACAATCTCTCTAAAATATAGAATCTCTTAATGGTTTTCCCCATAGTAAATATCATTATCTTTTGTTATGAATTAAATATTATTTACATGTGTAGGATCTAGAATGTACATCCTCAGGAGATAAACATGGAAATCATCATGGACTTGAGGTAGGCTTGGGGGAAAAATCCAAGAAATAAGACACCATCCCTACTCAGTCAAGAATATAAATCAGGATCTTATAAATAGAGATCATATTAACATTATTATTTAACAAAAAAAGATTATTCTATATTAAAATTTATATGAAATCCATGTCAACAACAATAAAATCCTTACCACACCGACGAATGGAAGATTAACATTTATTTTAACTATGCGATACCTTGATAATTTGTTGAATAATTATTACATTACATAACATTTCTTTATTAATAACTAGATCCAATATTTTTTTTCTCTATCATCATATAAAAATTTTATATATCAGCACTTTTTTATTTAGAGGAATTAATAAAGAGTTATCTGAATGGTCATGTAAAATATTTTTTTATAAGAATACTCAACTTGAGGAAGATGATGATCCCAATAAAATCATTGAAATAAATAGAACAAGAACATATCAACCCATATAAGGTTTTACTATTTCTATTATTCTGAGCATCTATATATGGGTGATACGTAGTGCATGAACTCAAATCTATATAAATATCATTATGAAGACATCAACAGAACATCAAGGTAAACCTTGTATCTAGATTAGATACAATTGAATGTGGTATCCCATGAAACCTTATCACTAACTTAACGATTATAATATAAATGTAATCTGGAAAGAAATTATCTCTGATATAGATGATGTGTGTTTATTTTATAAGTTGAATGAATAAAACCTATTTAACATTGTTCCCTTAATGATTTTCAGGAGTCTAATTAAAGAGGTAAATTACGATGTTTTCCAATTTCCATTATGTTATGGGTAGTCCTTATAAAGACACCTAATAGGACTATTTATCTTATTTAACATTATCATATACTAGAAAACAAGTTATAAACTATAAAGAATATCATGTCATATTATCCCATAGAAAATACTCTTCTAGATATCTATGAATTTTTGTACTTCTAAGAAAAATAGAGAATGAAGAACTACGAGCATCCACTAATATCTACTAATTAAATTATGATATGCATCGAACATATATATAGTTCAAAAATATTCTCATTACATAATATTAAATTTCACACTCTTGAACATTTCTCACCTCTATCTATAACTTAATATCTTTCTTTATCTTTTATTTATTCTTTACTTGGATAGATAGTTGAAAACTTATTTGAGAAAGATAAGATTTATCCCCTTTCATCAAAATTTATAAATCCATTACTTGAAAATAAAGAAGTATTTTATCATTTCTGATCCTTATCATAGATAATAATTCATTATATATTTGAATAAAATCATCATCCACTTTTTTCAAATTCTTAGGGTGGTAAAGTATTTAGTTGTTATAATCATTAATTAACTCCAACAACCTTTCCTAGTATATATTTAGCTCTATATGTGTAACTATATACCTTAAAAATACAGGATTCATTTATATAAAAAAATTCCCTATAAAGGTTATTCATCCATATCTTTAATTTTAACGAATTTATAGATAAATTTAAATAACAGGTTGAATAATTTTTAGATGAATTTTTAATTTTCATGAAGAATATATTATAACCATGTCATTCTGTAAGATTAAATATCCCAATCACTCAATCAATTTATAAAAATATATTAGAAACCCATATCTATATTATTATTGTTTAAATAATGACACAATAAATAATCTTTTGTTCAGTTCAAAAAAATTATCCTCATATTCATATATCTAGAAGAACAAAGATCCATTCAATGTTAAAATTGCAAGGGGGTTTGATAGTAATGAGAAATTATTTAAAATCCATTAATAATACCCATCCATACCAATTAAACATAAGATATCAACATTAGTGGTTGTTTAAGGCCAATTTTCTATAGATTCCATCATTTATGGATCTACTATCATAACTTATCATGGTATTATATGAACAAAAATGAGTTCTTATATATCAAAAATTGTCATTTTATAAAAATTTAAAATAGTTTATCCATCATTAAGGCCATTTGTAAAATTATATATTGATGTTCATGTTGTTAAATTATCATTAAAAACAAATTAATATTAACAATAAATAATACTACTATCTATTCAAGGTAATATATAAATATTTCATTGATTAAATCTAGCATTATATTAGGAGTATTTGTAAGTCCAAATAGATTCACTATATGTACATTGTGTCCACGAAATCTCTTGAATGTGGTCTTGCGTATATACTCATTATTAACCTTAAATTGATGAGATCTATATTGATGGTAAATCTTGTAAAAATATTTAGATTTTTACATTTAATCAAAAAATTCATCAATACTATGAAGGTGAAACATCTTCTTGATTGTGCCCTTTTTATGCACCAAATAATCAACGAATTATCTTATCGATCCATCTTTATTCATAAGAAATGATAGGAACACCACAATGTTATAAACATGTAACAAGGAATCTATTGTAAATATTTTATTTGACTCACTTACTCAATTAATGAAACTCAATTTGTTCCATTCTAAAGGAAGTATTTGAAAAAGGTGTTTCATCCTATAAGTGATCTATTGGAAACTCATATTCATGACATAATTAATGACATAGAAACTCATTCAGTAATACCTAATCAACTCACACACATTAGCTATATAATAAATGATGATTTTCTATAAATCCAAGTGATTTAAAAACCCATTTTGAATGGAAATTAATACCTATATAGTGTATGCTATTTCCAATAGATGTTCATATTAATCACCATATTTATAAAGGATAATAGAATGGTATGTAATATTAAACATTACACCCCATCCTTTAGAATTGATGTAATATTTATATAGACTAATCCAATATGTGCCTATGGTATCATTAAATTGAACTTTAGGTCAGCTAACAAAAATTTCAAGAAGGATATTATTATAAACATTGTCTGTAGAAGAATCATTTACTTGAGATACAATCATCATAAAATTATAGGATTTTACTATTTATTTAACATAAAACCATTAATAAATAGAATTAATTTTTTTATATTTTTCATGATATAAGGGAATTTATGAAACTTATTTCAAAACAGATAATTCTATATTTGAGAACACATGTCACCAAACTAATGTCATCATTTATCTTAAATCCCTTAGTAAATGAAAAATGGTCTATATGACTATCAGTGATATTTAATTATAGTGATCAGTAATCCATTATAATTAAATATCATGAAATATTCTTCTATATCATTACACCTAAGGTTTTTCCAAGACTATTAATGAACATCATTTAAATTATCCCTGATGGATTATAATGTGTTTGTGAATTTAGAAAAACATATCTCATAAAAGTGTCAAACTATGTTTTCTTTAAGGCCCATTTTCATGCACATTTTGAATATTAATTCAAACCCCAATGTTACCTTTTATAGTAATTAACCCATGTTAAAAATATACTAGATTTATGTAAACATAAAATATCTATATATGGATGTAATTTATTCAAACAAACTTACTGAATCATTCACCAAAATAATGAAATGTGTCCTTATACTTAGAATTATAAATATGGTTCCCACTAATTTTTTCACAACCCAGTTCTTCATGATAAACTAATGATTTATCTATTACATGCTATGGTACCTAAAAATTTAAAATATATATATATATAATATAAATAGATGAATATTAATTATATAATTCAATTATCCACATCAGAAACATTTCATTATAGTGATTTTGAAATAATGAATACGTTAACAACCAGTAATAGTTGAATTACAACATATTCCATAACTATCATTATTTTTTACATATCATACATAATAACATGATTATTAACATTGGGAAATGAAATATAATAAAGGGTTATGTCAGATACATAATAAGGTTAAACAAATTAGATATCAATAGAACATGAGAATATGGGTATGTGAACAAGATAATAATAATGGAAAATCAGAAACAAAATTTAATAGATCATATACATGAGACAAGGCACTAATATTGGATATTAATAAGAAATTAATCATAAAAATATCAAATAACATTATCTATAATTATAGAAAATCATTTAATTTATAGTCAAGTCTAATTGGTAAAATTATCATAGTAGAATAGTTTCCCACCCCATAAAATCATAGTATTCAAGATTCACTCCCAATACAATCATTATATAAAAATTTATATCCTAAACTAGGTTCAATCCACATTTCAAACTTTTTTATCTCATGAGATATCCATCATTACCAAATGTCTTAAAGGTAGATATAGGTTGCACCCATAAAATGAATAAAATTATACATATGTGTGCCACGTGATCATAAATCATTCGATATATCATAACCCATAAAATTAAATGTGTTTCAATGATTTTTACAATATTATATCATGTGAAAATTAAATATGATTCATAATCATTTAAATATTTTATCTTACAATAAACTATGTATATGTAATGCGTTTTATAAATATCATTTATTCATAATCATAAATCATACAAATAACTAATAAGGATGTTATCATTGGTTCATATAACAATAAATTCATATATAACATTAAAATATAACATCTTAGATGGAAACTGACTTTTAAATTTCACAAAAATTATTTCTTGAGTAAAAAAACCTTTCCGCATTGAAAATTATTATTAAAAATATCAAAATTTCTCAAATATTCATGAAAATATTTTAATTTGGAAATAACATCGGAATTCAATAATGGGATCATTAAATCATTTTTTTGTCTTGATATTATTTTATATTATTCATTTTATATACGATAAAATAAATATTCCTATCATATTTTTGGTTGAATTTCCAAAGTGCCAAATTAAGAAAATGAATATAATAATCCTTTTTACTCAATATTTAAAAAATTCAAGTGCGTGGAAGATTAATTTTTAAAAATAATTTTTTTATATTGAAAAAAATAATAATTTATTTTCAGGAAGCTAATCTATATGAATGTAAATGTATTTTTGATCAAAGAGACAAATAATGATGAATTTTATTAAAAATATAATTTTGGACTCATGAGTTCTTAATAAGAGTAAAATGAAAGGAAAAAAATTCATTATCAAATAATAATCACTGTTAAATAAAATGAATGATCTTATTGTGATATAGATTATTTTCATTCATTATTATAAGAATAACCATAATGAATTTCAAAAAATAATGAGATTTTAACATAAAAAATTCACTACTTTTGTAATAATTGAATCGTAATACTTATGAAATAATTAAAAGTATATGGTTTTGTAAATAGAAAAACATTTCATTAGAGTAATTATAAAATACATTCATAGTAAAAATATATAGCTCACATAAGAATGAAGTGGTGTATATGGTTTGTATCCCACGAAAATAAAGGGGTGTTGAAAACCCCCTTAACTATTTATTAACTCTTAATTCATTACCTTCATTAAATATTAACATCAATTGAAAAAATATAATGAAAAAATATATTAATGATATATAATTTAATATTTATATTATATAACACATATAAATGAAAATATTGGTGAATATTATTTATTTAACATAGAAACAAAAGAGATACTTGATTTCCCTTAACTGATGTCATATATTTCTTCACACACATTCATAATAACAAGTATAATAAATATAAACTTATTAAAAATATATTAATTTACCATACTATTATATATCATATCATGTATGATTTATTTATGACCATTTATTACAATTTTATAAATAATTCCTTGTTCAAATGACATTTCGAGTAATAAATCCTTCATATCAAATTTATGGTTTTCTGTTGGTAATCTCAACCTTTATATTTTGATCATGGTTACAAAACATCAATAATTCTATGTGTGATTGAAATATCATATATATTCAATATATATTAATAAATATAAATTCATTATTGTTAGATATAAAAAATTAATTACACCATTCATTTATATGGTATGATATACCTACAAAAGATGGGTTTTCCATTTTCTCATCTGACAAAAAAATTAAAGGAAATAATATATCGATATTTATTAAAAAAATTATATTTAATATATAATACATATATTAATGAAATATAAAATTATTTTCATACATGTCAAAATAAAATGAAACTGCATCACATAACATTGTGGATGTTATAGTCCATACATAATGTGAAGCGATGTTATCATTAACAAATGTATTATAATATAAGTACATAAATTTTAATCACAAGTACAGATGAATAATTATGGCATGAATATCATATAAATACATTTAATCCATCATTATTTTCATCCTTAAAATTTGGTTATGGAAAAAATTTCATTGTTTCGTGAGGTGGTTGTTCATCAGATTCATGATGATCGATTTAATTTACCATTTTATGGGAGAGTTGACAAATATGGTTCATTCCATTGAAATATTAAATTATAAATATATTTGATATAGTTTTTTATTATATTATAATGGATGACTTATAATTTAATTATTTTTTAGAATAAATAAAATGAAAATTCATTAGTAGGGACAATACAACTTCTTCAAAGACCATTTTTTGGATTACACATAAATCAATCTAAAGAGGAATTCATAAAAACATAAAAGAAACTTATAAGTAGGGAGAGATGTTAAGATGGCATTTGGTTAGGTTTTTTACTAACTAAAATTATTTAGATGAGGGATGAGTAGAGCACATAGGGTTTCCAATGGTAGTTGTGGGAGAGGATAAACCCTGAATTTTGGAAAATAAAATGGTATACACATGTTTAAACAATTCAAAAGGCTATAGAATGTCTCATTCTCAAATCATAGAAGCTATAATTATTAAATGTTTTGATCAAATTATTTTTGAATAAGTTTATTCATCATTTAATCATATTTCAGGTTATATTAACCTCAGTAATCTTGTTTTACCCATAAATGTGGAAATTATTTATTTTTACTATTCATTATAAAAAAACAATGTTTAACTCTTTAAAAAACATTAAATATAATGATTCAAAAATTTAAATCCATTATTATAAATACAATTTATTCAAGTAGATGAAATTAATTTAATGTTAAACACACTATGTAGATTAAAAATGGATTTCCATAGAATTTTTTTCATATTTATATAATGTTTTATTAAAAAAATACAAAATAAAAAAGATTCTAGTCATAAAAATTATAATAATGATGATATTATTGAACAAATTTTAGTTTTAAAGCATATAAAAATGGAACTGAATTATTATATAAATGAAATGGTATTTTTTAATTAAAATACAATTGAATCATTCAACAAAGTATTAAAATTTAGAAAAACAAAACTATTAACACAAAGATATTATTGATTGTTTTATTCCAAAAATGAAATTAATTATTCCAAATAAAATTTCTAAATTTTCTTATAATTAATTATATTATTTGAGCACTAAAAGAAATGTAAATTATTTTTTAGAAAAATTGAATCATTTAATTTTGTAAAGACATTACATAAAATAATGTACCAATTTTTCAATATATTTCAATTATCTAAAACCATTATAAATTATATTATAAATTTTGTTATTTTTATTCGTATGGAATATTTATGAATAATATATAACATTCATGTTTAAATAATAATATTAATAGTATGTTGTGCATCATTAATACCAATTGTTTCCTGTAACACAAGATATTAATGAAATTAATTTTTTTAGAAAAATACATCTTAAAATATCACGGTATGATAATTACCTAAGGTAAATAATGTTCTATTAGTCAATTAGATTGTTAAAATTATTTTCATCTCACATTTTATAATTTAACATAATAAATTTATGTTGATTGATTACTAACACATATTACCTATAACAAAGTTGAATATATTATTGATGATATAAACATAGATTTATTTAAAAATAAAATTGTGAAAAATTATACATTGTATTAATTATTTAATAATAATTAAATTATATTTTTAATGATAATATGTAATATGATAAAATTCTCCTATTATTAATATTTTTTCATATGGAATATTTATTAAACACACACATATATATAAATAATTGTTTAAAAAAACACATGTATTGTATATTACGTAAAGTAGTAGAATATAATTTACCATACTAACAAAAAATTGTTTATGATAATGTCAATGTACATACAAATTTTTCTCATAGGATTTAGTAATGCCTTCAAATGGAATTTAATTACTGAATCGTCCCTTTTTTCAAAATTAATATAGTAACCCCAATAAATACGAAAATCGCATTACATAGTATTTTTTAATTAACTACCCATGTGGAAAAAATAAACATCTTAAAAACAAAATCAAAACATAGATGGATCATATGATCAATGTATAAATAATATTACGAATGTCTACTTATATTAAATCCTCAATTAAATCAAACCTATGGTTCTCTAAATAAATGTCTGAAATCAGTGAATCGATAAGCCATGTAATAAGAAATAATCTTATTCTAAAATATTTTTCTAGTACATTGATGGAATTCAAAATTATAAAATCCATCATAGTATGATAGTAAGATGAAAAGTAAAATATAGTGTTTATAGAATGAAATTTTAATTGACTAGACTTATAAATAAAAAAATTCAACTTATTTTAAAAATCATACATGGAGGATGATGAAATCCACATGATGAAATAGAGAAATGGGCATATGGAGTGAGTTTATGTATTTGAAAATAAGGACAATGAGATGGAGTGTCGATGGTTATAGTATTAGAGAAAAAATTAATATATTTATATAAAATAAGGTTTTAAACAAAACATACCTAGAGCCAACTGGGAACCCTTTATGGTTCTGTTGGGAACTTGGTGGCAGACAATGGGGCCTATATCTCATGTGTAGCTTGTTGGGTCCTTGATAAACCCTTTTTGGGTATATGGTGTCTCCTATTATTTAAAACTATTGTTGGTGAATTTTTCCAAACCAACTAAACCCCTAAGCCACCCATTAAATAGTAAAGCATACCCAAATAAACATATAATTTCATTATAAGACATAAAATTATTTAATCTAATTGTAAAAATTAAAGCATATCCCTATATAGAATCATGAATATATTTTCCTTTTTATTACACAAATAAAGTCACATAGAAACATAAAAAACATGGAAAAGGTCACAAAATTTCATGTTTTATTAATTCCTATGTATTTTCCAAAAAGGTTATTCAAAACCCAAATACTTTCATAACATGTTAAAATCATTTCCATAACCTGAAATTAAATAAAACACTCATTCTAAATATTTATGGGGCAAGATATCTATTAGAGATTTGCACAAATTATATTACAAATAACATTTTGTAGAGGCATTTAGGGGTTAATGAACAATGATTATAGGCATTTAATTAATAAATATATCTAAATAATTTGTTTCTTAATTAATAATAATGGTTAATTATCTGAGAAATATTATGTAGTAGACTAATGCTATAAATTTTTTATGCCCGCTCTTAAAAACATGAAGAATCCACTACATAAGAGCTGATAAGAAAACATATATATACATTAATTAGTTCACAATAATGGCATAAGATTTCTTATATTATCAAGTAATTGATTAGTAATAAGGTCCAATCAAATTCTTATAAAAAATGTATTTATTAACAAACTCAAACAACTTTTTTTAAATAAAACATTATGTACTTTATCATTTTGATATGGGTTATAGAATATATTTGTTTTTAATCCATGATTTATATAATATTTAAATAACCATTTCATGTAAATATTTTATTTGTGAAAAAAATCATTTTCCGTATATATTTTTCAGAAAATATTCTATATCAAAGAGACATAAAAATGATACATTCCAGTAAATTAGTTTATTTAAATCAATAGTTTAATCATTTTTGTTTATTTGTATAATAAAGATTAAATTTTTAATTATAATCGGAATTTTGAATGCTTAATAGTCAAGTAAAATGTAGTGACCATCATTCATTAGATATATAGTAGTACGTAAATTTTACATTAATAAACAATCAAATAAGAATTATTATTCATTCTGGAAATGTGATTAATTTTTCAATATCTAAATCACTATATATGGAATGTGAAACTCAAGAAATGGTATTCAAATAATATGAGAATATATCATTTTGGAAAATTTTGAATGAGGAATAATTGCCAATAATTTGATTATCCAGAACCATGTATGAAATGTGTTCATGATTCATATATTGATGTGTGATGTTATGGATCATTCAACATATAACATTATAATTAAAAATGGGTGTTAGTGGAGATTAAATTAGATTAATTGGCTGTTTTATATGTATAATGTATCTAATATCATAAGAAATGTATGATATATACTTATTCATTTACTAGGATTCAATGGTTGGGGTAGTTTATTCTATTGTAAATTAGAATATCCCATGGGAAATAGTGATTCATAAGTGAATATTAGATGTTTGATTAAATGGTTGAATGGTTGAAAAATTCAATATTGATGATCTCGGACTACAAATATTGTAGACATTGGATGACATTAAAAAACAATGTGAGTTATATGTTATTTATATAATATTAGTCCTTTTGAATATTTCTTCTATAATTTATATATATTAAATTCTATAAAAAATATTAATTAGTGGCATCTCCCATGGATGATGGAATTAAAACCCTTACATTTTAATTGCTTCTTATCTATAAATTTACGTAATTTTATATTTTTTTGTTTTTCTTTTGAGATTTTTTAGATTGAGTATTATAAATGGGGTCATTATTTCTGTGTTATTTATAGTGTGGTTTGACTTTATAAGTCATGATATATTAGTGTTAGATGGATCATTACATTCATAATCATTAAAAGGTTTGTTCCTAGTTTTATATTTATCATGGTTTTCATTATATGATTAGTGAATTCAGATACTCAATAATTGTAAAAAAAATTAATGTGTTTATTAAGTCCCATTATCAAATTAAAAACCATAATATCCATTTTAATGTATTTTCTTTATTCTATATGGTTTAAATGGGAGTCATATTTTTTAAAAGGTTTAATGTATGAAGATGGAAAGGTCTAGGATGATAAATTTGACAAGATAGACTAATATATTAGCAGGATAAAAATGAAGGATTGTCTATTTCAAATTGACATTGATGTTATATTAAAATAATGTAAAATGGAATGAAATATAAATTATAAAATGTTAATGCTTGATAAGAATGTACTTAGTATGATTGTAATGTCACTTTCATAAAACCTTTTCTATAAAAATCTAAAAATATAATATTATGGCGGAGATGATGAATGGAATGGTTAGTATAAAGGCTAATAAAAAATAAAAAATATTGTCTTCCTGATGTATTGTTTATTAAGAATGGGTATATAAGACGAAAGTCCAGTTGTTGATCATGTGAATTAACATCCCATGATTTAGTGTCTTATGAAATTTTATAATTTTCATTGAATATATGGGAGATTTAATCTTTATATTATCGATAAAATATAATAAGACACAATGGTTTCTATTTTGAGAAACTATTATTGGATTGTTTAATTATTTTTTGAGGATGTTACAAATATCATTTTTAATGAAGATATCATTTAGAAGGAAGACTAAGACCCTATTGGAACTACAATTAATATAGATGGTAGTGTGTAAATAGCATAACTCAAGAATCCCTCAGTCAGTCCCATAGATTATTATATTAGAATAAAATTCAGTTAATATCTTCCAAAATGACATAATTGTTTTTTAATTTTTAATAAAAAGTTACATAATGTAACGATATATTACAATTTAAAACACTAAATACAATATGAAAATTTTCTTTGATAATTCATTTATTCTCATAAAATATCATTGATTATTTATCCCAATTAACTTCATTGAATCTTCAGAAAAGATAATGCATAAGAAATTGATGAGATCAAATTATTAGCTGGTGTAAATAACAATGGATTAACCCTGAAATAATCAATAACAATTTTTTCAATATTGGATAGCAAAAGACATATTATATTTAATCAATATGTTCTGTAAAATATGAATCCATAGATAATATCACAGTTAAAATACCTTGGATATATATAAATGAATTATTAATGAAAAATATTCATAATTATTGAACGCCATGTTTTACAGGAACATGATATACTTACCTTAAAGACCGTTCAAAATATGGTTTAATATCTATGGGAGAAACCCCATTTATTTTGGGCACATTACTTTTATTATGATACGACCAATGCATTGAGGGGATTTTCTACAAACGATCCCCAACCATTAATTATGGTACAACAAATAAATTGTATATAAAATAAATTATTAAATCAATATTCATTATCAAATAATATAGTCATTGAGTAAAAAATATAGATTTAACATTATCTCCAAGATAATCAAATTAAATTAAAATTAAACATAATATATAATAATGGTATCCAACATGAGAAATAGTCTTATCCAAAAAACATGAAATATTAATATTTAATTAAAATAAAAAATTCAATTAATTATGATTATAAATAACAAAAATGGTCCGAATATAGACAATAAAAGATTAATTAGATGCATAGTATCAAAATATAACACAATGAAGTGAAATTGAGACAAACTCAATAAAAAGATAAATCATTAATAAAATTAATAGATTATGTGTATCCACTCTAAATACACATAAAAATATTTATATAAAAAAATATACATTAAAAAAACCCCATTGAACAATATCATGACATAATCAATGATATATAAGATTAACCCAATGAATTAATATTTAGTTAAGAATTCCCTAAAACATGTTATTAGTAAAATTGTATACTTCATAAATTTAAAAATAATCAAATGAATCATCTCATAACATGAATATAATAATATTCATGATATTTTTATCAATTTTATGTTGATATAAACCATAAACATTAAATATGTGGTGAATAAGTTATATACCTCATAGAAGATAATGTGAGATGTGGAACACCTATATTGCACATACTTTTACTGTAGTGTTAATTAGATTAATTTACAATGGATTAAATAACTCATCATACTCATTCCAAAACTAGATTCATATTTATAATACCTTATTTTATTATTTTATAACATCTAATAAACGATCATTAATAATATTTCAAAATTTTCATTATTGGAGGTGCGTTTTTTTTCATGGCATCATAATCAGTTCATTTGATAATTATTTGGTATGGTCATATAAAATGGTATTATAAATCCATTATTGGAATGAAATATTATTAATTCCACTAATGATATTTATTATGTTCCATTTATAATTTTTTTTCATACATGAGGATGATTCATTTGAGAAAATGATAATGATAAATGTTTGAGTTGATTTTGGTGGTTTTTTTCTACATCACAAACAAATTTGGTTTTAGTTAATATTATCTACATATAGTAGTTCCAAAACCAGAAAGAAGTTCTAATTTTTTTTTTAAATCTTATTTATCAATAATAATATCATTATGACCATCCATATTAAGAGAAAACGAATGAACCCATTATTCATAGACGATATGAACGGCCATAATTTTGAAAAAAAATTAATTTATTTGATTATTAAAAGCTAATAAAAGGGATATATCTAATATTTTAGAATAGAAAACTAAAATTACAATATAAAATGTATATTGGAGTTATCATTCAATAAATGATGAAATAAGTGATGATAAATTAGAAAAATAAATGAAACTAAGAGTGGTTCTTTGAGAAAATTAACGCTTGAATATCACCTCATGAATCGATCCCAAAATGAACATGGTCTTAGTATTAGAGTTGACAAGAAGAAAATTGAAATGGATTTCGTTGGGATGAGAGTTTGTGGATGAATTTTCAAGAGAATTACATAGTGTGAAGATAAATGGTCTAGTGAGAGTTGATATTTATACTTCAGGAGTGGTAGTTTAATGTGATTAAATAATGATTATTTTATAAATAAACCCAAAAACATTGAGGTAGTATTAATTTCCATGAAATTGGATGAAATTTAATGTATTATAATTATTTTAGGTTCAATAAAAACTAAAAAACCATTTAATTTTGTAGCTCTTAACTATTTTAATATTTTACATTTTAACATTAACTTGTTATATTAATTTACCTATATTCTGCTAAATATTTTTTTACCATGGAAAAAATTTCATGTAAGAATAAGAAAATATTGGTATAACCTAATTTTTTCCTTATTACTAAAAATATGGTATTGATTTTATCATCATAAATTCATATTGTTAAAAAATTTAAATTAAAATTAATCTCTCAGATGAGACATTAATTTTATTTAATTTAATGGTTTCAAACATTTAATATGTTTTTAAATATAAAAATAATATAAAAATGAATATAATGAATGTAATTATATTAATATCATTGTAATTAATAGAAAGTGATTTTTAAACCAATTAAAATTATAATTTATCCTTAGAATTTATTTAATCTAAAAACTAATTTTCAATTAAAATTTTGTATTTTTCATTAGTTATCAAAAAATGAAACTTATCAAAAAATACCAAAATTTCATTGTATGTGAATTTTTAAATTCCTATTAAAATAAATAATATTATTTTTTCAAATAAAATTTATAAATTTTTATAAATTTCGTTTTAAAACAACTATTCCATAAAAAGGTGGAAAAACATACCAGAGAAACATATTGCTTTTAATTCTTAAAATTTGATATATTCTTACTATAATCCTATCAAACATATTGGATTAATTTTAAATTTTAGAATTAAAAAAATATAAAATAAATTTAATTTCTATATTCCACTTGTAGTGAATAATTTAATTTATTATGAAAAAATTAATTATTGTCAATAAAAATGATTTTATAGTAAAACACCTCTGTTTAGTTTAGTCTGGTTTTTTTTTCATTTATTATTAATTGGTAAAAATGATTTAAAATCATAAAAATATGTAAAATAAATTATTAAAATTTAGTTAATCTCAATAAATCAATCCATTCAAATGGATATGTGATAAATATTAAATTTTAAAAATATTATTTAATCATTTTTAAGATTGATGTGACTTATTTTGTATGATATTGAACAAAGTGTTTCCTTTTAAAAATATTGGGGTGATTCATATAGTCCATTTTGTTCACTAAAATGGGTAGTAAAATTAGAAATATTTATCAAGGTAATTATGTAAGGAAAAATATGATAATCCATAACATGTATACATCTGTTGGGTAATGAAGGGGAACCTAATGAATGATAACAGTGAACACTTTTTCAATTTTGGAAGGGGTACCTAGAGAAGCTCTAATTTTTCCAACATTGTAGTTAAGGGTGATATTAATTTATTACTATGTGTTAATATTTCATTGGAATAATGGTCTAATTACTCTAGAACCTCCTTAATTTCAATCACCACAAAGGGTATATGGTGAATTATTCATCTAAATGATCAATCAAGGATCATTTAGCTGATGTAAGGCTATAACGCCCCGACCCCAGTTACCCAGAGTCGGTGCATTATTGCATAACATTGGTATGATCACAAAAGATCAAGTCTCGAAAGATAGATTAGTTTAGTAGCCTTGGAAACACTAGATACATTCATAAGTCTTACATTACATCATAAAGTAAAACAAAACTACAACAACATCTTGTCTTCATATCCCCTCATATTATCCTTGCATGTCATTCATAATATACTTCATCACATCCAGGAAATATTAATACTTTGAAAGGGGTGAGGTCAGATTCTCAGTAAGGATAACAATATAGTGGAAGCTTTCATAAAAAACATAAACATTTAAGGCAATGTATAACTAAAACAAAAAACTTTTAAACTTGAACTTCAACATAATATGGAAAAAGTAAAATGAGATAATGCCATTTACTTATTCACATGGATATTCTACGGGTCGAATAATCACATGCAATATCAATAACCACTTTCACAATGATGGAATGCATAGTCCCAGACTATCATAACCACGTAGCCAAGGCCTCGTGCCAAGACTACAAATAATATTTTGTCGAGGCCTTGTGCCAAGACACTAGTTTGTCTCATGAGACATGCCGATGCATCGAGGAGCTATAGCGGGCTCCACCCATCACTTATTAAGTCCAATGAATTCCTCATATGAACAGGTTTAAACATATCATAAACCATAACATAATCGTATCACATAAAACATGCATAAAGGAAACTTAACATTTCCACATTTCAATCACAAGATATCAATACAACACATTTATATAATAAAAACATTATCAAAACCATTTTCAATACCAAAATAAATGAAAATTAAACAATGGTTTTTATTTTTCATTTAAAAAAAGTTATGGCTTGTAGAGGAAGCCGGAAATCAAATAGTGGTCACGGCGGCGGAGAAGTTGTTGTCGCCGCATACGTAAGACAAAACATTCCTTTTTTTAATTTAGTAAAACTCTTCGTATAAAAATATTCCTTTTGAATAAACGTAAAAGCCAAAGGGGTTTATAACCCGTATAAAAGAAAGTTTTGTATCAAACAAAATATGCCTTAATGAAAGAAGATTGAGATGAAGTCCTTACAAAGAACATTTTTTAAATAAAATAGAACTATTATGTGTATTCACTATAAGTACACATAAAGAATGTATGAATATAAGATAGGACATAATAATATCATGAAATAATTTTAAAGTAGGAGATTAACCCAAAGAATGGAAATTGCGTTAAGAAGATCCCTTACCTCGTGTCCATCTTGACTCGAACATTCTTGAAACTCCTAAATAATAAACTAGAGTTAATTTCTAATTTCTTAAGGACCTTTTTCATGTTAATTATCACTTATTACAATGTTACAAAAATTATGTAGTCATTTAAGTTAATAACGGTCATTTTGTCGATCTTTGGTACTGAAGTCAAAAGTAAACTTCTTATTATTACAAGCTGTTCATGTGGTAAAATATCCATTATATCCATAATTATATTCATGATTTAGATATAATATATATCATATATATACAGTATATTCTTTCCTTTATAATATTACATAACATTGAGAGGTAAGAAATGAAATGCACCGTTTTTTGGAGACAGTCTGTCGTACCTACGCATGAATGCTACTGTCATTTCTATTTCGTATTTAATGGAATGAAATCATACTTATATAATGGTGTACTATAATACCAGTATAATATAATGTATAATACCATTTATCAGATCCTTTATACATCCCACATATTGTATTAATGATTCAAATCACTTTGAGGGGGCGGTAGTCCGCACTTCCTAAATTGAAAATATTGCGTTTACCTATAATGGAAACCATAAAGGTAAGACATAAATGAAAAATACAGAAGATTAAGGAAAAAAATAAACATATTATATGTCATATATAAATATAGTGACATCTTAATGTACACCTTTGAAGATGTTATATGAGTGTTGAACAATCATCGTTTCGTGAGGCAGAAATTCGCCATACACAGAAACAGTATGTTCTTTAACCATTTCATGTAGGAATGTGTAAGTGTAGCTCAAATACTTCTTATAACAAAATAATAGTATATTGATGATTCTGGTGTTTTTACAAATGAAATGAATAAAAAGGGTTTAGGGGGGTTGGAGAAGCAAAATAAAACATAAGAACACAAGAGAAAAGACTACCTTTAAAACAGGTAACTATTTTTGATTTGAGCTCAAAGGCTTCCTTGGGAAGACTTCTGCCCGAAGTGAGGCTTCTAGGATTAAGATTGGGATTTGGAGAGAAAAAATGGTCAGAGGTTGGCCGATCCAAATGACTTGAAGGTGTGAATAAGGTGGCAGATGTGTGGGCCTTTTATAAGAGAAGAGGAGGGGCGCTCTTGGAAAGTTATAAAAGGTAACTTTATCATAAAATGACTTTCGGATTTAAAAGGTCCCAAAATTATATATTTAGAGGCTAAGGTGATTATATTTATAAATCCACCAATACAATACGTTTTTGACTTGTTTAGGTCTTATATTTTACATTATATTTTTATTTCATTTAAATCGTTAAATAATGAGGTAATCGCTGCATCATCGTGGTGTCATAAATAATTTAATTTATTTATTGAATAAAAATAATAAAAAAAATTATCATGATGTAGGAAATTGGTTTAGATTTCTATTGAATATTTATATTCAAAATATGACTTGTATAACCCCATTAAAAAATTGTTTTAGTAAACCAACTCAGGTTTGTGACATTTTTAGTTTAACATTAAATAAAACGTTTTTAATGTCATTTTCCTACCAAAGTGGCTATATGGGGTCCCCAAGTTGACCCATTAATTTTATTGGTCGGACATGACTCATAAAATAGGGGTAGGACATGTGTCAAGGACATTCCATACTATTATAACATTATTTTTACCTTAAATTTCACTAATTACCTTTAATCGCGATTAATTAAACTTAAAAGTTACTATTCACCAAAAATTACTTTAATCCCATTGAACCACATATTAATTCTTAATGACAACCATGTATGTCGGATTTTTGAAAATCAAATCACAGAAGTGGTAATGTTTCATCTAAATAAAAAATCAGTTCTTAATTACCACTTAGTGGTTTCACTATTCATCAAAAATTAATGTTTTTCAGAACAATGCCAAACATTCACCCTAATCTATAATCGATATTCCAAATTCAAAAATGATGCATATTTTACAAAATTAAAAACATATAAGTTGCATTAATTAATTTTATAATTAATTCCCGATGTCACAACAAATAGCGTGTTTTTAAGAAACAATATATATCAAACGATTGACAATTGTTTATGCCCAAATTCAAAGAGAAATTAATTCTAATGAACACCATTGGATAAAATGGTATTAATATATTCTAATTATTCTTTAAAACCAATAAATATTATAATTTATCACTATAAATTATCTTTATTAAAAAATTTGTTTTAAGTATTTTCCACTATTTACAAAAAATTATAAGTTCTCAGAAAATTACAAAAAATTTAACTTAGGATAATTTTGATATTACGAATTCAAAAATGAAGTCAATTTTGAAATATTAAATTTTTATTATTTTAAAAAAGTGTGTATTTCTATTCATAATGGCTACTTTGATTATTCCTAGTGTGTTAGAACTGGAACTTGCGAACAATGCAAGCTATTGCATTATTGAACGAGAAGTGTATCAGGGAAGCTCGTGGTGTTACAAAGGATCTAAATATATTGAGTATGAGAGATGTTAAATATATTAATTTAAATATATTATTATTGGAGTTATTGGAGTTTATTAAATTCCATATTTACCAATGTATCTAATTTCACTTGTGTATTTGGATAGTGTACTATTCCAAATAAAATCATCCCAAATGGAGTAAAAAATATTATATAGGGTTCCAGGGATGATCCTTGAGTTGAAAAATATTCGTTATGGAATCTAAAAAATAGCCTAGATGGAATAATAATTACTATAAAAAAACATACAAAATATTATTTTTATGTAACTACTATCATTGACACCTTAGAAAGAAAAACATGCTCCACTTAGCTACAAAGGGTAAATTAATTATTGATTAAACAAAGCCCTAAATTTTTAAGGGTATTATAATATTAAATAATAGAAATTATTAATTTAATATAAATTGAATTGAACCTAATCCTACAAATATTGATATATTGGATAGAAATGTTTTGGGAATTTTAGGAGTTCATTCAGATAATGGGTCAAATTGTTTTTTCTTTCATAAAAAATATAACATGCAATGATTAAGTTTACTTACATAATTAATAAAATGATGTGGTTAGCGGTATTTTAACTATTAATCCATCTTTGAAAATGAGATCAATAGTAATAAATAGTGTGTTTTTCAGATAATTTTGTAGAATTTGGTAGAGGGTAATCATAGAGGTTTTCATTCAGAATTTGAACCATTTTAATGAAAGAAAAAAATGAGGTGTTTAGCAGTCTTTTCACTATTAATTCATCTATGAAAATGGGATCACTTGTAATAAGTAGTGTTTTTTTCCAGATAATTTTGTAGAATTTGGTAGAGGGTAATCCTAGAGGTTTTGATTCATAATTTGAATCATGTTTGGTTTACCAATTCATAAAACCATAGAGAAAATTAGTGTAATGCTGTGGTTAAATTTGAATCTGATAGAGTATTATAGGATTATGATAAAATATTATAGAATATATATAGAATTATGGGTCTAATTTTTCAATTTTTAAGATTATCATATGATCATGTGTCCCTCAACTCTTTTGGTATAGGATATTAATAAATCAATATGTTCTTGAAAACAACTAAAATACACCACATGAATGTTTTCATTGGAGTCTCATATATGTAAATGTTGATTCTATGGATTGGAAAAAAATAAAGTAAAAAATATATGAATATATATTTGAATTGTGGTGATAAAAAAATTTTGATCAATATTTGGGAAATGATAATCAGAAAATAATTATATGTTGGAATTTTTAATTCCAGGAAAATTAATTTTGGAAGTACATGAACATGGTAGGATTTTGATTTGAAAATATTTTATCAATTTTCAACATAAAATTTACAATTAATTGATCTTTTAAAAGGGTTATGGGGTAATAATGTATACAATGTTTGTAACATCCTGAGAAATCGATAAGGCTAGTAAATGAAACCTATAGTTCAATGACATAAAAAAGAGGTTATGTGATTCAAAACATGATGTCTTAAATTTTGAATTTCCAAAAATGAACATATCCAAAGGATAAATTATAGATGTTAAAAAGTATTATATAATAAATTCAATGTTGAAAAACATATTTTCATTATATTCTTCATACATATAGAGGATATCCCTAGAGACTTGATGATTTATAGAATATAAGTGATTTCAGAAAGTTGATGTTACCCAAGAATGTTCAAATGGATTTTATAGATGAAAATATAACATTAGAGATATAGGAAAAGTCAAAAGGGATGAAATAACTACAAAATTATTGGGTTTTCTAGTAGAAAGAATAATTTTATAGTATATTTAAGTATTATGGCACATATTATATAAATTTGGATTGATTAAAGGAACGATTGGGTTTCATTGAAATATTACCACCCATTTTAAATCATTCAATAATTCAAATGATGTTTAGTATTGTTTCTTCCGTATATTCATTATAATAATAGATTGGTTTAAATAAATTAATTGTTTATTTTTAATTTAATGAGAATATCTATATAACAAAAGGATAAAATTCCATGGAAATAAGAATGATATGTTAGTGTGTAAGATGAAGACAATTCATTTTGTATTCATGAAAGTGATAAAAAATTTAACTATAAGTTCATCTCAATTATGGTGGAGAAAAATTTCATCTTATTATATTAATATCACTGTTTATACTTATCAGAATCCATGGATAGTGGTCTTTTCATCATTGCATGTTTTTGTATTTTAAATGATCCCATATGATCTAGACATGAAATAGAACCATATGTGAAGAATTAATTTTTAGAGTATTTGAACTAAAGTATATAATTGAGTCCAAAAAAAATACTGGCGACATAAATTGAGATAATAATGGAGACCATAATATATTTATTAACATAAAATAAAAAAATTTAAGGTCTCTTAGTGAACCATAATGATCAAATAAAAAACATTTTCAACCCTATTAGATAGACACAACATTTTATCTAATGTTAAACCTTTGAATTTACATGATGAGTCTATATACAAGATGAAAAATTCATCTTCATACTTTTAATTTAGATTGATATATTACATCATTTTTATCATTAAGGAAATGGAATTTTAATGATTTATGACATCACTTTATGGAGAATATGAGAAATATAAAATCCATGATATAAAAAAGTGTAAAACATAAAGAAATGTGTTTTGGATGATATGGCCAATTGGAGGGTTGTTTTAATAAAAACACTATAGTGAATATTGACGCCTGGAATTTTTCCGTTGTATTTTATTTTGGCTTCTTATTGATAATGTATATTATATTGTATTGTTGCATCTAGTAGTAGATTAATCCACAATGGAAATATTGTATTTTTTTACAAACTGGGTATTGATATGATTTTGATGATGTCTGTCTCAATTGAAAAAAGAATAATGAATTTAAATATAATTTTATTTTATAATAGTCATATAGACATTAATTTAGCTAATAATATAGTTTATAAAAACTGGAGAAACATATTGACATGGAATATCAATTCCCCTAGAAGATGTTTAATGATGAGGTGTTGGAGGTATGAAATGTTTTATGATTTAAAAATATTATATAAATATTCACCATTGTTTTAGTATGATAGATTTTAATGTATCATTGTGCCTTATTGTGACTAATTTGACATAATTTTTTCATGGATATAATATTTTTTACTATATAATATGGGATATTTTTTTGAAAAATTTAAATTACTTCATTGTTTCCTCACTAGTAATTTTCATGTGGATAATTGTTATTAGTTTAGATAAATATTTAATTTTTAATTATCTATATATTTATATAATATCAATAAAAAAATCCATCATAACATTGTAAAAATAGTGTAGTATGTAATAATAAATATTAAGAAGGATAGTTTAAAATATTATATTCGTGAAATATGTGAAGAAAGTGTTCATGATTAAAATAAAAAAGACTACTATTTTTTTCTTATAATAGAAAAATACTTGTAAAGTTACATATAGTGTTATCTGATCTCAAATTAGAGTAATTTGAGTTTTTAAAAGGTTTTTTATGAATCCTCTTATGGGTTTAGTGATATTAGAATGAACATTCACTGGGAGATGGTAGTTAAGGAAGTTTAGTTATGGTGAATTCAAGGGTGGATGTGACTTAAATTTGATATTGTAGAAATGTTTTATTATTATAGATATTTTTGACTAAAATTATAGTTCTATATATATTTCATATGAAAGAATTTTTAGAAAACATTTGATGAATTTTCACTACTGAATGAGTGATAAGTGTGCGAAATAATGTCAATTTTTGGGATGATTATGATATAAATTTCAAAAAAAATTTCACATACAAATTAATTAATGAATCATTTTTCATTCTTGGGTTTTATAAATAATGATTGAACCTCGTATATTATTATTTTCACTAATTTAATTTATTTTTATTATTTTGAAATTTTTTATCTTGGAATTTCTGTTTCTATTAGTGAGAGAGTGTGTATTTTAATGGGGTAGTGATTTGTAAGATGATTTGAAAACTAATGATTTAGTAAATAAATGTGAGGGGTGTCTTCTAATTACAAATGTTTTGGTGATTTTTCCATGTTTGAATCAACCAAATGTTTTTATGACAAGAGTTTTGGGATCTCCAATATATATAATCATGTAACAGAAATATCTAAAGACTAATTATTTTACATTTATCATTTTCACTAATTAAAATATTTCATTTATTCACCTTAATTAGCCAATTGAATTTATAGTATTCCATGAGCATACTACTTGACCATAAATTTTCAAAGCACCATAGAATAATACTAGTTCATTTATTGAGGCTAAAATATAGTAATATACTCTATTGAATGTTTTCTACAAAAATCTAGTAGGTTCTAGAATTGCTATCAAGTAGTTCAATAAGGACATTAACAGTTATAATAGTATTATCATATAAATAATGAACAATAATAACAAATAATTCTATCCTAAATCCATTAGAACGGGGGGGGGGGGTGGGAGTTTGTTTGGATAATATATATATTATTTCCCTATATCCCTATGCGAGTTATAGAATATAGATTTAATTTTAAAATCATTGTGATAAATTATAAAAAAATAATTCTTATAAAACATGTTTTTGGTTTGGATGTGGATGGCCCATTACATTTTTTTTCTAGGTGATCATTAAGATCCAATAATTTTATTTATATTATCCCTCCCATTAATAAAAGTTTCAATTCAATTTTTCATATATTCATTCTATGCTTTGAAAATTTATTCAAAATTTTCTAATGTTATTTTTTTTAATTTCACCTCGGAGTATATATTTATACTTAAAAATGATTTAATTTTATAATTTTAAAGTATGTATAAATAATTTTCATTTAATTAAAAATATATATTTAATATAACATGTTATTTATATTAATAATCAATACATGTAAATTAATCATTAATAATTTTAATTCCTAAAAAAAATGATCATTTCACACATTATGATTCCGAAAAAAAATCACAGACATACTTTGTAGTTCATTAAAACCATTGCGATGAAACACATTGGTGTTTTAATTTAAAAGAATATATTTGGTGGTATTAATTTCATTATTTGTGTATTTTCCCATGGAAAAATTTATTTTTATATACATTTAAACATTCAAAACATATGCGTTCTTTATTATTTCATGTATAGAAACCCAGAACATTCGAAGTAAAATATTTTTCTATTATTCTTTTTGGATATACATTACATAGAACCTGGAATATTATTGGTGGGATCTCCTTTATTATATAATATCTTAAAAAAATATCTATATGATATCATTTTTTCATCACAATAATATTTTCATTTACATCTAATGAAATCCTCATTAGTTTTAAAAACAATAAAAATGGTTATAATAAAAATAATATTTTTTTCTAGGTTAATCTAGATAATTAATTGTTTATCTTATATCATATTAAAAAGTAATCAATTTCATGAAATTACCTCTATATATTATTTCCAATATATTATTAATATCTAATTTAAATAGTATCAATCCTCCCCTAATATTTAATTTCCTTATTAATCATAGGTAATTTTAGTTTTTGATAGCTATATTGATTATGTATCATTATCTTGTTTATCTCATAATGAATCCAATAAATTTTGTATATTGAAGTAATGTGTTCATATTTGAAAGTGTCATTTCGAGTGGTATATCAATTGAAACATATCTCCTTGACATTTTATGTACCCTTTTGAGAAATATCCAATGTGCTATACATTTCATCTATAGGGTTGAAATTGGAAATAATACTAAAGTTATTTTCACCTAATAAATATGTAATATCCTTAATAAGTTTATTATTTATTCAAATAAATTATTAGTAACAAAACACCATACCCTTGTAGGATATTTTAGGTTTTAAAAATTATATTCCATACTACCCTATAACAACCATGCACTTTATTACACAATTATACTCTATTTACTACAAAAACAAGCACTTAATAATAAAATGAGCAAGGAGAGGTCTAGTGACATGAGAAATTAGGGACATTTCATAGATACATAGAACATAAAAGACAAAAAATTTATGGAAAACATCTTTTACAAGACCACAACATTATTTCGTGCCTATCATTGCATGATATAACCTAGAAATATTCATAAGAAAAGGGTGATCTATAAAGCCTATTATAAAATTATACAATTCATAAGTTGAATATTATAGTATATGTCTGGAAAATATGCATGTCAATGTATCTTAATTGAAACATGATCATAAAGGAATGATATTTAATTATTATCATAACATGGAAATTAGAAAAAACAATTAACATGATATTAGCATAAGCCAAGGCTCATTGTAGATGGAGTATGAGTAAATCCTCATTTCACATCAATAAGAATGAGTAAACCCCCATTTCACTTGACGTATCATGATACTAATATATACTCAATGAATTGTAGCGCTATTAGGGAAAACCCTTCTTAATCATTTTATTTCATGAATTAGTGTGCCACATTGATCATAAAACAACGATTCATCAAAAAGCTTGATATATTACACAATAAATGAACATGGAATTAATAAATTAAACTATATAATCAATAAGTTAATGTTCATATAGTTCAATACCCTTGATAAATAAATGGAAAGTGTATTAACTACAAAATTAAATTGGCTAGCAATATTGTGGGGAATTTTTGGCAGCATAACAATGTGTCATTAGAATTCATAAAAAAATAATTACAGAGAAATGAGTGTATCATAATATTTCAATTAAATGGAAAGTACGGTAGATTATATGGATAATTTACCATCTCATTTAATTACATTTATATTCATAATATAAAATAATTTCTTGAATGTAAATCTGGATAGAGACATCCCTTATAGAATTTCAGCATGGTAACAAGTGTAAATGAGAGGAATTAATGAGTGTGTAAGGGGTATATCATAATTAAAACATAATTATGGTTGTATTCATGAGATTCTAAATCATATCCAAACATTTATAATTGAAATTAAAAATTCATAACGACATAATGATTTTTGGAAAAAACTAAGAAAGGAAGAAATCCCTTACGTGGAAGAGTGTTCCCAATGGCTTGAGAGTGGCACGAGAGTGGATTATTGGGAGATTGGTATGCCTTGAGAGGATATTAGAGAGAGTAGGGAATAAGTTTGTCAATCTTCAATGACTTTTAAGTAAGATTAATTTCAATATTTTGTGGGGTTTTATAGGAAAATATAGGACATTCATTATTATTTAGGTTTTCAAAACTACACTTTAAACTAGTAAAAACAACAAACCAACAAATGGGTTTTTCCCAATGATTATTCTCAAGGGGAGTTGGATACATTAATTTTCATGGTCAATGGTCTGACATCATAAAATATTATCCTTTTTTATTTGTGGGTGAGTAATACACTCAAATAAAATCTATTAAAAATGTTAAAATGTTTTATAAATTATTGACGGTCCAATGGGATACCATAAAATTAACCAAACAAGTATAAAATAACATTATTTTAAATGTATGACATATATTTTCAAAACGATGCATTTATATTATTTTATTAATTTATTATTGGGTCATTATGATGACATAAAACACATTATATATTAAAATAATTTTTAATTTTGACCAAAAAATTAAACTTTCTCATAAAATTATGAAAAAATAATTATTGGATAATTTTGATGTCCTGATTCAAAAAACAATAATAATTTTATCTAAATAATTTTCAATCATGTGAATTTTTACTTTTAAAATAAAAACTAACATTTATATAATATTCATGGGTTTGAAAAAAATATCTCTCAAACCTTAATGAAATTTCATTTGTATTTATAAAAATTATACGTTCATTTATATTTAATAAAAATTATGCTAGTAATAAATTTTATTAAAGTATTATTTTATTTAATATTCCATTAATTCATGAAAATAGGTTTCTTAATTGAATATTAACTAATAATATTATTTTACATTAAAAACTATTTAAAAAGTAAAAATAATTAAATTCATGTATAATCTCTAAATGAAAATAATGTACATACACATAGTGCAAGGATATTATTACGTAACCCCTTGTAACACCCATGTAACATAGAATGTTAAGGTGGGCGATGGTGAATGTCACTTGGGTTGTCTTATATAATAATTCTTGAGTGGTAATCTCTACTAACTTATACTTCTTCGATTCTCAGTTCTTTTCAATCATAACGTGTCGAGCCTCATATTGGTCTTGGTCAAATGCAATTCCCGTTGATGCCACCTCCTTTTTGAGCTCCGAATAATGGGCTTCGTATGGAGAAATTATATTGGATGAGGCCATCACATCCTTTTCTGAGTAAAATTGTTTTGTCAAAGCACTATATTTATAATAATTATATGATCACTATTCAATATATATATTAGTAACAATCAAAATTCATTAGGGTATTTTTAAATCAAACATCATAAAATCAATGTAGTGAATATGTTATATAACCATTTCACATAATTGGAATTATTATTAGCCCAAGAGTAATTTTCATTAATAAAATATTAGGACGTGAACATATTACCCTTTAGATAATTAGACCTCGAAATTTCATTTTCCTACAATAAACTAGATGTGGGTAACTCTGCTTTATCGCATCCTCTGATTCCAATGTTCCCTCTTAAATCTTTTGCTTTCCCACCAACACCTTTATTAGTGCAATGTTTTCTTTTCATAGAACATTTTCCATACGATCTATTATTATTACTGGGTTATCTTCAAAGGATAGGTAATTCTATAATGAAAAAACCTTTTGATTGAGTACATGCGATGATTCTGGTATGTACATATTCAAGAGTGATAAATGTAATATATCATGCACTTGAGATAGGTTTGGATATTGTGCGAGTCGATTATCCACAACTCCATTGACATCAAGGATATCAAAAAAGACATATGTTCCTTAGACTATGCTTCCCTTCTTCCCAAATCTCATATCTATCTTCCATGGTGATATGTAAAGGAATACCAAATCCCCGATAGCTACCATTACGTCACGTAGGCAGTAATAAGAATATCTCTTTTGGAAACTCTAAGATTATTTAATGTGATGATGGATCGTCTTAACCATCTTGAAAATTTCTTCGACAATTTTTGGACCTAGGAGTTTTGACTCCCCATCATCATCCCATCTTGCTAGTGTTTTCACCTCTCCCCATAATGGGATTCATAAGGATCCACATGGTTTCTTGAGTATAAATTTTTGTTTTAAGATAACTCAACTATAGTTACATGTTGATCCCATATTCCATTGAAGTCCATTTAGAATTCATTAAACATGTCCTCATGTGTTTTGATTGTCTTTTATTACTGGACATCAGTTTGTAGATGGTAAGACATACAAAATTTCAACTCAGTATCTAGAGAATATTGAAGAATATATGATAATATGTTGTGAATATTGCATCTAAATTGGATACAATCTATAGTGGTAATCCATGTATATTTACCACTACTTTTATGTATATTCATTTAAGTTTATCTAATGAGAAATCATCTTGAATTGAAAATAATTGTGCAGTCTTTGTAAGATGATCAGTATAAACCCAAATAGCATTGTTTACATTGAATGTATTAGGATGTATAGGGAAAATTTCTAGGGTTATGTTATCCATTTTCCATACTAGTATGGGTAATGGTTTCTGTCATCTCATTATACTTTTGCCTCTCAACCATCACAGGCTAATTAACTTGGAACATTAATGCATACTATGTGATCTCCTTCTTCATTTATCCCACCAATAATGATCTTATATATCAAGACACATATTTGTGTTTTCTAGGTAAATGTAGAAATTTGAAGAGTTTGCCTCTTCCAAATGCTCTTCCATTAACTCCAGACATAATGTAACACATATTCTTGTCCAAAATCCCACAATTATTTCTTCATTAACAATGATCTCTAAGAATTTCTATTTTCTAATTGTTTCCATGTTCTTCTGAATTCCCACATCATCCTTTGACAATCATTTAACTTTTTTAAAAAATAATTATGAACAATAATTTGTGAAAAGAATGATGATTTTCCCGTTCTTATTATTCCCATGTACAAATTAATCAAATCTAAGAATATTTGATCCTTTTCAATTCTCATCAATGATAGAATCAGTAGGTCCTTTATACATAGAGCATTTTCCACCTTGTTCACATTCCGAAAGTGTTAATGGATTGAGCAGGCATTGTCTTTGATCAGATCTTAAAATATTCGTTGAGGATTGTTCAACTCTTTATATGTGAATATATACTGTAGTATTTTGTGATCTATATATATTTCACACTTCTTCCCAAAGAGGTAATGTTTCTAAAATTTTAAAGTTAAGATCAATGTATCCAACTCCATGTCATATGTTGGATAATTTTTCTCATTAATTTTCAATTTCATTGAAGCATATGCAATGAATTTTTCATTTGGCATTAAAACAGAACACATGACCTTCTTCGATGAATCAATAAATACCAAAAAATATTATCCACTTGTGGGTAGTGGGAGCATAGTTGTACTGATAAGACTCCTTTTCAACTTCTTGAAACATTATTTTCATTCATCACATTATTAAAACATTACTCCCTTTCACGTTTCCATGTTTTGAGGGTCATACAATCCTGATATATTTATCAGAAATCAACGAAAATATTCAGTTATCCCTTTGAAGCTGCAAATATCCATAACAAATACTGTAATCAATAATATTTCAATTGCATATATCATTGATGTATCCAAATATTTCCCATTTCCTATGGTGATATGGAATATGAATGAGAGATATGTAACCCAGAACTCACACTTGATGTACTTTTCATAGAGCTTATCCTTTCATAAGATCTCAAGTACAGTGCTTACATGCTCCACATGCTACTCCTTGGTTTTGGAGTATATTCGAATATCATCTCTAAAGACTACCATAAATTAGTTGCGGTAATATTTAAAGAATATATTTATCAGTTCCATGATTATTTCTATAGAATTATTGAGTAATAAAATCATTATGATGAATTCTTAATTCAAATAACTTGTTAGAACAGTAGTCTTGGGGATATCCTTCTTCGTCACCCTTAATTGGTAATCTAAATACCGCAAATCCACCTTTTAAATGTATTTTATTCCTCATTTATGATTGAAGAATTCATCAATTCATGGAAGAGGATACTTGTATTTTATCGTCATTTTTTTGATATCATGATAATAAATGGAATAGTGAATTCCATCTTCCTGATGAAGGGGGCAGGTTCACCCCATGATGAACCACATTGGCGTGTAATCCCATTATCCATATTCTCTTATTGTTATTTCATCAGCCCATCGAGCTCCACTACATCCCTCCCATATAGAGACTTGTATATTTCCAATGCCCCTAGTATATGTTTAATGGATAATTCAACATGTTTTTTTGATAGAATACAATAAAAATTCTTAGGAAACACTTTAGTGAATTCCCTCACAATAGAAATGTCATCAAGCATGGTGGCCTCCTTAAACTCATTATTCAGAGCCAAAAACACATTCTCATAGAGATGAAATATCAACACATAATATGATGGTTTTAATGATGATTTATATTCCTCATGGTACTTGTATGATATCGGGGGATGATTCTCAATATGCAGAGTGATTTACCTCTCATGGAAATTTATTTTGGCTATATATGAAGAAAACCAATCCAAGCCACGAATTAAATCTTATTCCACTAAAGGGTGTATAAATATGTTCTTTGGGATGTTTAATACCCAAATTACGATAGGGGAGGAGTTATATTAATGGGATGAAATGATTTCCCCATTTTCATTACATATTGAAATGTTTAATTCCATGATTTTTGGTGGGGTAGTATTGTTCTACAAAACTTTCAAGATATAAAAGAATGTGTATAACTATGTACAATAAACATGCCATTAAATTTTTTATTTTGTTTCTAATTATCTGATATATACAAAGGTATGAGTACTTATAAAATTATTAATATATAAAGGGTAATCCAATGATTAAAGTTATAACATATAAATTACATTTATTTGATTACTGTATGAATTTATAGTCTTCAATCTATGTAATCCATGATATACTTCACAAGAAATTTTCATAAGGAAATTTTTTAATTCCCTTAATAATGGGTTATAATAATAAGATGAATTTATCAAAGCATATCTCAGTGGAGTATTATAACCAATAGTACACCATGGCTTTTTGTTGTGAACTATTTGTCATTTGAGTCTCTATCAATGCAGTGTTTTTAGGTTTTTTCACCTAGGATACATATGTACCAGAGTCACCTCTACCTTCTCATATCCAGATAGGGATGTATTTTCTTGATAAACCACTTAGTCAATACTCACCAAAATTTACGGTTGTTTTCGTATTCTTAGACTTATACCTATGTCTTTCACTTGGGTTTTCTAATACTAATCCCCAATATAAATAAACATATCCTCTAATACCGACTATAACAACCCTTTCTCTTTAATACAAACATTTTAATAATTAATTTCATGAAATTTCACATAAGGAAACTATGAGGATCAAGTAGTATTATGTCTTGGGATATTAGGAACATTGAAAATAAAATTAGAACATAAAACACAATAGAAATATTGAAAACATATTGTTCATTCCCACAGTATTCCTTCGTACTTTTCATTGAATGGTATAATCCGAGGACATGAATAAGAAAAAGGTGAGTTATAATATTATTAGTGGATTAAATAAGGCATAAAATGATAGATATATTACATTTTAGGAAATAGTCATATCAATGGAAAAAAAAAAGACATGAACATAAATTCATGATATAGAATGATTATCATAATATGGAAATATGGCAATAACACATAACATGATATTAAATTGGGCCAATGCTCATTGAACATGGAGAATGAGTAATCTGGCATTTCAATTAAATTAGAATGTGAAAACTCTCATTAAACTTGAATAGTGATGATTATAATCATAAACCATTGCATTATAGCACTACGAGGGAACACCCTTCTTAATCATTTCATTTCATTCATACATGTTCCATACGGATCATATAAAGTGGATTCATTAAGAAAATCATTTATTCTATGAGAAATGAATGTATAATTGATACATGAAACTCTATATTCAATATTTAAATGATAATAAAGGTGAATATCCATGATAGATAAATTGGCATTATATTTACTACACAATTACTATGGCCTGGAAAACGTGTTGTAATTTTTGAAGCTTAAGGGTGTGACATAAGAATTCATAAAAATGATTATGGGATAACAAGGGGTTTCACAAAATATGTAAATAAAATGGATAGTAAGGGGGTCATATATATACATGTCCCATCATATGTAATGTAATTTAGACTCATAATATAAAATAATTGCTTGAATGTAAATGAAGAGATAAAAATTCCTTATAAAATTTCAAAATTATAACATATGTAAATGGAAGAAATTAATGAGAAATAAAGGGTTATGTCATCACCAAAACATTATGAAGTATGTATGGGGGGTGAAAAATAATACCCCAATATTTATAATTGAAACTAAATTGGCATAAGAACATGAAGAAAGTATCATAAAAATGTGAAAGGAAGAAACCCCTTAATTGGAAGAGTGATCCCAATGGCTTGTGAGGGTCTTAGGAGAAGCTTCTTGGGAGATTAGGAAGCCTTTAGAGAATTATAGATATATTATTTCAAAGGTTTTTCGGGATCCAATGGCTTTGAGTGATGAGGAAGTGAGAGCATGGGTGGGTTTATATAGGAAATGAGAGGGAGTTCTTTATTAATTTGGTATTGGACAACACACATTTAAATAATCCAAAACCATAAATCAAACCCTGATTTTTACCATTGTTTTTTCCAAAGGGTAGTGTAAATGTTTTTTATAAGGACAATGTCCGCACATCATAAAATATATGTAATAATTATGTATAGGTTAGTCATACTCACAAGGAAATAAATTAAAAAGATAAAATGTTCTACATGACTTGTAGGGTCAACTATGAAACTGTAAAATAAAACAACAAAGTCTAAAGTCACCTTATATTGAATTTAAAAAATATATTGGATGATAATACAATTTATTTTATTTAATAAATCACTAGTTAGTCATTATGATTTCATAAAACACATTATATATTAAAACATTTTTTGATTTTAACCCAACAATTCAACAATCTCAGAAAATTATGAAAAATTCACCATTTTATATTATTTACACATTAATTCCAAAAATAATATTTATTTTACCTAAATAATTTTTCAAAACTTGAGAGTTATTTTTAATATAATAATTGACATTTATTTAAAATTCATGTTCTTGACAACAATAGTATTCAATACTTAATAAAAATTACAATTGTATTTATAAAAATTATAATATCATTTATATTTAATAAAAATTAAGATAGTAACAATATTTTATTATGATATTATTTAATTAGAAAAACATTAATTCATCAAAATGAATTTCATAATTAAATATTTACTAATAATATTATATGTTCTTAAAAACAATTTACAAGGTAAAAATAATAAAATGAATGTATATTCTCTATACAAAAGTAATGTTCATAATCATAGTTCTAGGGTCTTGTAAGAAAAACGCTTATAAAACCATCATAAGACCAATGGTAAAGGTGTGTTATGGTGATAGGCTCTTTGGGTGGCTTAGGTTACATCGCTCAGGTGGTAATCAATATAAACTTCTACTTATCTCGTTGGTGGTTCAGTTCGATCTTAACGCGTTGAATCTCAACATCGGTTTGGTCACGAGAGAAGCCCAATGATGCCACCACCATTCTGAGCTCCAAAAAATAGGCTTTGTATAGAGAAATTATACAAACTGAGTCCACTTATTCCTTTTTCAGAGTAAATTGGATTTCATAGAGCACTATATTTATACTAATCTTGCTATCATTGTTAAACGACTATATTAGTAATGGTCCCAATTCATAATTTTATTTTGAAATAAATTATCCTAAAACCAAATAAGTTCATATGTTATATAACCATTTTACATAATAATACTTTTACTTATATCAAAATTAATTTCATTAATAAATGTTTGGGCCATTACAAAACCCATATATTAAATTAATGGATTTCAAAATAAACATTTAGTTGTGATTCTCCAAAGGGAATACTTTATTTCATTATGGTATGGTGGTTGGTTGGTAGCATAATATACTGACAAGAAGAATCCTTTGATACCAATACAAATATTTTACCCATTTTGGAATTAACCAATGATTAAATATATATACTAACATAAAGTAAGAAAACACCATCAAATGAAATAAAACCAAAATGTGTACCAAATATTTTAACGATGAGGGATAATTTTTTTTATATTTTAAATAGGTTAATTAAAACAAATATATGAACTTTTTAACTCCTATAGTTATATCATTTTTTCATATTAAATTATCGGATATGATAATTTTTATTGTTTTAAGTCATTCCGAAAAAATGATCAACACCTAATTCAATACTAAAGTTAATATATATATTAAGGTTAAAATATTTGTTTCTGACATTAAATCCAAATACATCAATATAAAAATATAAAAATGGAGTTAAATTATCATTATTTAAAATTTCTTTCCTATAAATTGATTTATATTAAAATACTACTTAATTGAAAAAAATAAAAATGAAATATATGATATTTGAATAAACTGTACAATGACATATATAGAGATAAAATACAAGTTAAATAATTACATTATAATAATATAAAATATTTTAAGACTATAAGTCTCAATATATACCACTAAAATGAAACTATAAAAAAAATCTTATTAGCCGATATTTTTTCAAGTCCATAAAATGTGTCAACAATCAAAAAAATTTATATGTAATATTTCATGGACACAAACATGTTTCTAATATCAAAATATATTCTACAATTTAATTTGTGAATGAATAAATAATATTTAATTATTGACAAATTATTATATAATAATTACGAACATTGTATTGTGACCAGTAAATGTTTGAAAATAGTAATTTAATTGACTTCTAATAATTACAAAGAAGATAAAGAATAAAATAAAATATTAATTGTGTTCTCATTTTATATTATGATTCAAATAATAAATCAATTTATCTTTTTTTCTATACATGATTATATATCATGAATATAATAATAAACAATGATAATCTAATTTGAAGATTTATAAAAGTAGAACATTATATTAAAAAAATGGTTCTAATAGAATTTTCAAGATATTTTTTGTATTATATCGATCCATTGACTAGTGTAGTACCTCTTGATTAAATTAAAATGTTCATTATAATAAAACTAATGAAAAATACCAACACAAGTTACATAAAACTATAAAATATGATAATTTAATGGAAAAGGAGTTTCATCTATAATCATTATAGTTATTCCAACTTATGGAAGTGATAGTGGATATTGTAATTATTTAATATAAATTTAAAAAATTATTCATTATAATCACATAATAGTTCACCACAATAAGTTAAAATCATTTATATGATCTCCTTGATTGTATACCAGAGCTCTAAATTTGATTTCTATGTTGTTAACTCCAGTTTTTTAACTAGGTTACTAGGTTGTACTGTTTGGAAGACTCACTTGAAATACTCAGTTGTCTTTGATACATCACATTGGAATCATCATTTGAAAATTTGTTCACAATAGACATGGTTAAATTATAAAGTTGACTATTTTGAACAAAAAAAATCTATTAGTCTTCTTATTCAACATTGATTTTTTTTGTAAAACTATTTTTTAATACATAGGTGACTATTTTTAATTTCTCAATAAAATGTGATCATTTAATCATTTTGCTAATTCGTAATGATAAATTCAATCTCTATGTATGGTAAACATGGCTCATCAATACAGATGAATGTGACTTTGAAATAAAAGAATGTTAGTATACATATCGAAAAACATTTAAAATTACTTCATTATGAAAAAAATCATCGGTACATATAAAAAAGATCATTATGCACATAATAGACATGGATTATGAGTGTTAAAAAATAATTAACATACATAAACCCAATATATATTATATTTTTTTAATAATATATATTATTTATCATGATTTAAACTTGTAAAATTAAATTTTCAATTTATGGTAAATATATTATACAAATACATTTTTAATGTTTTATTTTATAAAATTATATTTTCTTTTTAGTTTTATATGCATAATTAATCAGGACAATATTTTGTTTAATAATAATTTCTATATAATTTCTTGTTGTAATAATCATGAATAATTTATTATTTATATCTAATATAATTTATTTTTGGTTTAAAATAGTAAAAATTATTTGAAATAATATATTGAAAATATAAATATGAATAAAATAAATTTAGTAAACTAAAAAAAATATCTATCAAGAATTTAAATTTCATTTAATCATAAATATAAGACAGTAATAATTATATGAAAAAAATATCATATAATAAAAAATAAGATGGATGGATAGATGAAAATTATATTGACATGGAAAAATTATATTAATAGAGGTTTGATAATGTTGTATATAGAACTATTGATCGAGGGTGTGGGTTTGAGTACATTGTTTTATATATTTAATATGGTATATTCCTTATAACTTAAGAATATATTTCACAAATATTTTTTTATTTTTTTATAAATACATTTGAAATATATATAGTTAATTCATATTAAGAATATCTACATGTTATTTATTGATAAATTTTATATTATAACTTATGATATCGTTCATAAAAACTGAAACGTTTTTGAAATTTCTAGAAATTAATTATAACTAAAAATGGATACATGTGATCAAAATTCAATTATTTTATTAAATAATAAATATAATCTAATAAATTATAAATTGAAAATTAAATTTATCCCAATAATAAAAAAACATGATAAGAAATACAAACATTTAATTTAATTATCGTAATAAGAATTATTTTTAACATTTCAGTGAAGTGGGAGAGATTTATTTTATATTTTAATGTGGTTTTGGTATATTTTTGGGGTTATCCATTAATAATATATATATTTATATATATTATATAATTTTAAATAAGTATTTAATATATATCAATTGAAATACATGCCTCATAACAATAATGGTATAGTGTATTAAGAGCAATGAAACAAAAATATTCTTATTTAATGAAATATCATCCACATATCCCTCAAATATAATTTACCATAGGATATATTTTGACATTTCCAATATAAAACATTACATTATATCATATGGGTGATTATTAAAAATAAATATCATATATACATGGTATGCTTAAACATAAGATATATAAATCATTGATCACACCCGAGCATAGGATAATCATATGGGTATGAAAACATGATCATACCATTAGAGATCATAACTAATAATTCAATGATAGATTATCATAAATAATTGAATAAGGATTTCTTATAATGAATACATCAGTTGTGAGTTTGTAGAATCATCAATAGTGAATAACGAGTAATGAGAACATTTCATATACATAGTATATATGCTTTTTGCATAAAAATAAGAAAAAAAAATCATTTCCTTAGACAAGGAACACATACAAGACTATCACAGTTGATTTGGATCACTCTCTATTTCATCATTTCTATAGACATGGTTAACTCTTAAAGCTAGATTAGTGTAAAAATACCCTATCAAAAATGTGTTCACACCCCATTCCATTCATTATTATATCATGAAATGTGAATCTGTATAAATTTTTTAAAAGTTAATAATAATTTAGTCCCACCCACCACATAATAAAAAACATATATATGTTTCTAAAATGATGATAAAACATTAATCATATTAATATTTTATAAAAAAATAACCCATTTAAAGGAAAATAGTTTCTTAAATAATTGATCATTATATCGTAGCATAACTAATAGAAAAAAATTGGTTTCATAAAAGTTTCATAATCACTTAAATAACCCATTCAAAAGAAATAGGTTTTAAAGAATCGTCGTTAAAATTTCTTCAACATAATAATTTCGTATAAGGGAAGATGAAAATTTTATAATTTCATATCACCGAATGATTAAAATAATTCATAAATTTTTTTGAGGTATATGAAAATTACATTAAAAATAACATTTAATTCTTTTTTTAAAGTATGAGAAAATATCCCTTCTATAATGATAACATTTTGAATTATTATTCATAAAATATTGACAGAGTAATTTTCTTGGAAAATAAAAATTTGATTTTTTTTTATTTTTTATCATAGATAAATATATGATTTATATAAAATTCATTCATTTTGAATATGTTAAAATAAAACATTCAATTACCATTTTTTATTTGGTCAGAAAATAGATTGTATAAAAAACATGCCATTATATTTATTCCACATAAAACATGTTAAATAAATTAATAGTTATCAAAAAAATTATTTTTAAAATAATTCATTTATAAGTAAAAAAATTTATTTTAAAATAACTAATATCAGAGACATATGATAAAAAATTGACGTATCTATATGAAAAAGAGGTCAACTTTTCATTTAAAAAATTCCTTATCATTTTGTCTGAAAAATCATGTCAAAAGTCATTAATACATTTAAATTAAATTAGAAATAGTATTATAATTACATAAATGGGGTTTTAGGTATAATATCCATGTAATTTTCAACAATGTAAATTTACCATAGTGAATCCCAAAAATAAATTATATTGAAGCATAAAACGTGAGCATAAGTCTCATATTGCTTCATCGATGTCCAACTATCTATTATATTAAATAAATTTTTATTATAAATATATTATAAAAACATTTTCATATATAACTTACTATCTAATATTCTCTTATAATATATAATTGACCTTTTATAAATAATTTCACCATTTAAAATCACATTTGAGATAATAATAGTTTGTTTTCCATGCATCATTCCGTTCGCTGGTTCATGTATATGAATCCTGGTAATGAAATAATTATATAAGGCCTATTTATCATAAATAAGAATCATTTATACTTACCATAATCAATTATATAATTATTATAAGAAATAGGTGATAAAATACCAAATTCATCGTTATGTAGAGGTAGTAGTCCAAATGTACACACTAGAAAAGATATAATTTTCCAACTGATGGAATAATATGAATGCTGATATGTTATTATAATTATAGAATAATAATTATAATAAAATCATATAAAATATGAAATACATACTAATAACCAACAATTAAATATATATATGGGAAATGATTCATATAAAATTGTGGATGGAGTAGTCCACACATATTCATAAGCGATACTTTTATTTCCAATTTAAAAAAATGAGTTGAAAAAAGATTTATCCATAATAATAATAAATATTATTTAGTTTTTATAATAATTAATTAATTATTTTATAATGGATTCAATTTATTTATTGGATTTAGAATATGAAATAAATTTTATAGTACAGGATTAAGAGTTATACCTATTTGTTAATAAATACCATTTGTTTTACACCGTAAAACATGAAAAATGTTATTATGATAAAAAATAACTCTATAATAATGTTAAGGATTTTAGGATATGATGTAGGTAGGTGTAATATGATATAAGAGGTCATTAAGTGTTTGAATGAGATGATTGGTCGTGTTCTTTTATAGTTGAGGGAGAGGACACACATAGAATTTTTCAAAATATTAAAATTTATTATTGACATACACAATTAAAATGAATACATATTAACTGATATTTGCATATGTGATTATATGTGGTATAAATAAAACTATAGAATAATATTTAATTTGGTTTTTAGATCATTTTAATCCATTTCATTTTAACACTTTTAACATGTTTCAAATCTTACTATGTTAACTAACATTTTAGTAAGGTTTAAATTCATAATGACTAAAAAATATGTTGAACATATTTTGTATGTTTTATTATTGTTATTTAAAAATGTTATTAATTTTAAATGATTAAATTTCTAAAGGTGTTGTAAATTAATATTTTAATATGTGTTCAAAATTTCATAAACCCATTTTTTGACAAATGAAATTCTAAGTATAAAACTTATTATACCTTCTTTCCTTACCATTTAAAAAATATTACATAAAATTTACAATAACTTATTGAAATTTGAATATATATATATTTAATTAAATTAATTCATCATTGTAGATAAATTTTTTTATTATGTTATAAACCATTTGTTCAGAAAAACACAATTTTTTTTTATAAAAACCTGACTTTTTTAATTTCAAAAGATTTTATTTTAATATATTTGTAATTGAAAACAAAGGAAATAATTTTATACATATCTAAAATTTAAAATTTCTTAATTTAGTTATTCATTATAGTAATATTTAATCCAATTATAGGTGATAACTATCAAAATAAAAAATGAATATTCTGTCGTATATCACGGTTCATTTAAACACAGTGTCAAATGTAATGAAATAGTTCAATGAAATGGGATATATTTAAGGAGAGATATTTCAAAACATATCATGAGGACACATGAAAACCCCATAAAATAATATTCCCATAAAAAATATATTACAACAGTAAAACCAAGGATACATCTAGACCATCACATATTTGAGTTCTTACATAGCTAATTCAAATTTATTTTTTCACTACCAAACATTAAATAGGTGATTAGTGATGATTTGTAGCACTTTATCTCTAAGATCCAAAATCCCCACCAGTTATTTATGATATTCTATATCATTACCTCGGAGCAAGACATCTATGTTTAGTACTTGTGAAGTATTAGGTATGAACTTGTTTATGAGAGGTGCATATAACAAATCACTAACTTGAGAGTGGTTCAGTTGAATCACCAGGTGATGCACAACTATCCTGATACAAATCCAGATTTATAATGTGGCCAATATATATAGGGCTTAGTTTTCTGTTATTTCTGAATATCATAGACTTATTTTATGTATATATTAATAGGAATACATTATCTCCAACCGTGAACTCTGGATATCACTAATTATTTCCATTATAAAATTTTTTGTGACTCTGAGATTCCCTAAATATATTTTGAATATATTTCACCTTCTATTCCATTTACACTTCTCTATTTAGTATTAATAGATTTATTGTTCTATAATTAGCAAATAATTTTTGAGTTCATATCTTCTTTCCATAGATATCTTCATAAAGATACATCTCAATTTTTTCATGGATGCTACATTTATAAATGAATTTAAAAATAAGATGGTATTCATACGAAAAACCATTAAAATATAAATAAAATGATCTCAACATATCATGTAGTGTTTGAATAGTCATCCCGAACTAATAATCTATATGTGGATGATAATTCGTGAAAAATTACTATCTATTATTCAAAAACGATTAAATTATTTTCCATAGATTTTTGGAAAACATCATAACCTTACCACATATAATAGATTATGGTCTTACATAAAACCATAAAAATTTATTAATATATATCCTTGAATGCAAATAAAAATAGAAATATTATTTTATAGAAATTAAATATTATGATTTTGTAAGGAGACTAACAAAAACCCAAATATTATTGTTCCCTTTAGATACCATTTGGTAATCGGATGGTAAAATCCATTGTACTTTTTCCTAATTAAATTATACTATGATAATTGATATAATATTAGAAATTAATTTTGAATATCACCATTGACTTACAGATATTGGAGGAATCAGGACACATTCTCTATAATATCCCTATTCATGTTATCCTTTAAGAAATTATATTTTATATATCTATAAATATTAATAATTTTATGATTATTAGAGAATGTTGAAAAAAAATCCTTATTGAGTAGCTTATTTTTCATGTCTTTTATTAATGAGAAATATAATTTTTTACTAAATATTATCTTTCCATCATAATCCTAGTTGAACTCAGAAACATTTCTCACATTTTTCTATAGAAACACATCCATCTTCTATGATACATAAATCCCAAATTGATGGATGATCACACATTTATCAAAGAAAGATATGAATTTTCCCCTTTCATCATGTTTCAAGATCCATTTTTATATAAACCCATAAATTTTTTATCACATTAAATCCTTATAAAATAAATAAATCAGGGTAATTCCCATTTTACGAATCTATATCATTTTTTCCTTTTCATGGGTGACAGTGTATTGAGTATTCATAAAATTTACTCAATTTCATCCATAATCTTTGGAACATATTATTATTTTTCTATGATACTATGTAATTAATTATTTTATTCATAGTATAAATATAACATCATTCACCATAATTATAATGTCTTCATATTTTCAATGAAAATGATATGGCTGCTTAATCTAAATAATGATTCATATGATTTTTTCATTAATTTTTAATTAGCAAGAGGTATTATAACAATATAAATCACACAGTCCCAAATCAGTCATTGAAATAATAATCATTATAGTTTAGTATTTATCACCAGTGATTGGTACACAATTTTCACCATATGTAACATAAAACATTGTAAGGAAATACTGTACGAAAAACATTTACAATGATATTAAGGATTAGTTTTTCAAAATATTAGGAAAAAAAATACATATATAATACACATCTCTTAAATTGAAAATGCATTCCAATTAATAACAATTTTATTATTTCACATCATGTCGTCATAATCATTCATATCAAATCATTCTAAACATAATTCATTTTGAATAAATATTTATAACCAATGGAATAAAAAAGAATTATGTGTAAGATAAAATACCCATTAAGGGTAAGTAAAATAATTTAAAATTAATCATTAATAATGAGAATGAGAAGAATAAAATGGTAGAATGAAAAATATATATTACATGAACTAATAATAATAGTACTAATTATTATCAATAAATGAATCATTAATCAAGAAATATGGAATATAGTGTTAACAATGTATTGATTCGTAATAATAAATAATCACGAAATATTTGATGTCATTAATTATCAAATGAATCATTAGAAACACGTGGAAATCATAGATAAAACATGTTGGTATCATGAAACATCATCATTTTAGTACACTAACAAAACCCTTAAAATTGGAATAAACATACAACCATCATATAATATAATTCCCATTGAACATAATCATTAAAAATTATCTACTATATAGTCATACCCATATTATAATCTATATAGGGATTAATCAACACAATCATGGATCTCCCACCGTATCAGATGTATTAGAAACAATAGGTGATTTACAAGTGCACCCAACATATAATAATGTCCATGCACCATAAATAACAATATAGATTATTAATATCATCATAAAACTAAAATTAACAGTCATTATTAATTTTATTAAACATGTAACCCATGGATAAAGGGGTTTCATATCAATATATTCGAAATATTATTATATTGTGGAAAAGAAACGAGATCCTTTATAATACATTTGAAACATGGCTAATAGATAGAAAATAAATAGGTTCATTAACAATATCTACAAAACATTATTAACCCATTAATACAAAATGGTTTAAAAAAATAAATTTGAAACATTATTAGCCCTTTGAAAAGAAACGAGTTCCCTAACAGTCTCCCTTAATGATGATTAAAACATGGAAAATAAAAGGGATCGATAAAAATCTCTTTAATACATGAAAAAATAGTTGAAATATATATGTTTTATACTAATATCATTTGGTAAATCAAAATCAATATATAGATATAAATAGTATGGTTTCATTATAAAATTTACCAATTTGAGCACTAGTAACTACAATAGTTTTTGATGATGATCAATAGATGTAACATTTAAAGATCAAAAAATGGATTTTGATCAAAATAATATTTCCATTTTAGAAATATTTTTAAAAAATTAAATTATGTTTTGAAAATTATTTTACTATTAAAATAAACATATAAACTTATTAGGGGAGATTAAAAATCATCTAAAACATCAGTTTAGGATACTCTAATTTATATTTTGAAAAAAACCTTTAAAAAAAATCCTTTTTTAGAGTATTTTTCTTTAAAAAGAAACACGAAAATATATAAAGGATAATTCACGGAAAATAAATCACATGATGGTGGGATATTTCGTTCATGTTGTGCGTCATATGTAACAACACATTTTAATGTTTTGGATAAATAAATATGTGAATTTTTTGTATATTGACATGTAATGTTTTTATTATTTTTAAATATGTGTAAATACATCATTGATAAATCAATTTATGAATGTAAAATAAAATTAAAAAATCATTATATTAAAACATGGTTTTGGAGGAAAAAGGGTTTATGAACGAAGAGATAATTAAAGATGATTAATATTGAATATATTATTTTGAAAATTGGAGTTCATACAGAGTGGGAAATAACGCTAAAACGTTTATTCTCATGATATAACTAGAAATGAAGAGATATCATGCATTTCTCAATAGATGGATCATATTATGTCATCATCATAAATGTAATCATAAACATTCATGATAAAGGATGAGAGTTTATCTTAAATTTCCTTACCACATTTGTAACATTGAATCATAATCCCCATGAATGAATAAAAATAAATAATACATAAAATATCATTAATATATGTATATTCATGATATAACTTTTTAATGGAGATATATATGCCCCTAAAAATGAATTTTTCAACATATTATAATTTTATGTTACAATGAAAGGGAATTTGAGAAAACTAATGTTCGAAATCAGGCTTGGCTGCCATCTAACACAACCCATGACCTAGAACAACACACAGTTTGAGGGGTATTCTCGATCCCCACAAGCTGACATCTAGTGTCGGCCATCAATGATATCATAGTTGGAATGGTTTATAAAAATTAAAATTAGGATAAAATAAAAAGGGAGATAACAAAACATAAATATATAATAAATGAAAAATAATAAAGAAAAAATTTATCAAAATAAAATGATGGTTGAAAAAAATTGAAACAGAAAAAAGATTTAAAGAAAAATATGTACCTGACCAGATCTCTATAGAACCACATGATCACCACATTCCATTAAAGAATAAAAAACTAAAGAAAAATATAAACCGTAATCAACAACCAATAAAACACTTGGGTCTTCCAATATAGAATAGAACAAGTTGTGTGAGATCGTAAACAAAAAAATAGGAAATCACTATAAGGTAAATTAATTTCATTTCCCATTATAGACCCAAATCACTACTTTGAGACATATATATAATATTTTTTATCATAATAAATGAAATCCACATAACATTATATTTTGGGTATTTTTCTATTCAATAACCTTTTCTATAAAATCAAAAAAAATAGAAACCATACCCATAGATAAAAATAGTTACGTTGAAAAATAATGGAAAAAATATATGATGATATAAGCTAGGAAAATAGAAACACAAATATTGTAGAGTAAAATAGAAGAAACAAATTTGATCATGGGAATCCCCAATAATTATCTACAAGTAATACATGAAATTACTCGTATTGGAATCAGCTATCAATGTATGGTGTAGTTTCATATCCCATAAATGACAAACGTCTTTAAACATGCCTCAATAGTGGCACATCTCACCTATAATCTCAGTAAATCCTGGGGGTACCCAATTAAATATTATTTTTTCATTGAAATTCATGATTATATATTATTTACATACACAATTAAAATGAAAAATGTTTGAAATTAAAATTCTCAATATATTGGGAATATCAAAATGCTATTTAATATGGTTTTCTAAACCATGAACCAACAATGTTTCACATTTCTATAAAAAATTGTAGAACCGTTCACCCAGATTACACATAGTTTTTCATAACCATGTAAATGATATGTGCATTATCCCTAACACTAATATAATGTTTTACAATTTTTCCAAAACCATTTATGGATTTTCCAAAATGTGTTGATGGTATTTTAGGAAAACAATGCAGGAAAAATTTTAATATAAAACACTATCATCCTTAACCATACACATAGTTCACCCTCAAACCATGAATACAAGACATGGATTGGGACAAAACTCATCAGTGACATCAAAAAAATCATTTCACTATAAACATGACCCAAACATCAACCAAAATATATAATACAAAAAATGAAGTAAAATAAAAGGATAATCAAGATTCAATGGTTATTGTAGGATTTTCTTAATATTTAGATAGAATCCATTGGTATAATTTTATAACGTATAAATTTCTAATAAATATATAAATATGATTCTAATGGGGAGAAAAATAAATGAGAGGATTGAATATTTTTAGACAAATAAGGAAGAAAAGATACCAATTAGTTGAAAATTTAATAAATATGGTTCCTTATCTAAATATTCTGGTAAATCTAGACAATTTCCCCAAATATTCTAATATATTATACATATATAATGGGATTTGGTTTTTTAATAATTATAAATAACTGGAAACTTCATATCCTCAAATGATAATAGTAGAAATTGGGGATTCATAGAAAACAAAAACAAAGAATAAATTGAAAAAATGACATAGTTTTCAAGATTTTCTTAAACGTACAATTACCATTGAGTCAAAAGTGGTACCAAAAATGGTGATAATAAAAGGAAAATTATATTATAAGACCCCATTCATTTACATTTTGTATTTTGTTAAAGAAAATGGTGAAAATAAAAGGAACTTGAGATAGTGAGAAAAGAAAAACACTTATTGACCAATTGTGATTGTTGATGGTATTGGCAAAATTTATAATGGGGGATATTTATGTGAGTATTGAATTTAATATTCCTAGATTATGATAAAAGAATTATGTTTTTTTATGTTAATATATATTGATAGAATATGAATATGTCATTGAATATGATTCTTGATAATTGTTACAAAATACAACTCCCATAGCCTAGGGTGTGTTAGTAATAAAATAAACAAACTAGGAAATATCAACAGGATCAAATCCTAAAATATAATTAGTGATATTATACATAAAACATGAAAAAAAGTTTATTCCCAACATGGTTGAAATTCTTGTCTTGGTTTTTAAAAAAACAACACTTTGCTGATTTGATTTTTCAAAGGACAACATGAATAGTCCCACAATGTAGGGGTGGGAATAGTTATTTAGTGAATCCCTATGGATTATGTGGATTGATAAAATAGCTATAGAGAACCAATGTATTTCTTTAAATATCATCGTTTAAAAAAATGTCTGAATATTCCTCAACAATCTATGGTGGATTTCATGTTAATGTTTGAGAAATCAAATTCATGAAAATGTATTATGGAATTTAATGAATGGTTATTAAATGTATCATTAATAATGAGATTTATATTTAGTCCATGATTATAAGGTTAATTGAAGGAATTTTTTGAAATTAAATAATTCAATTAAATGGTTACATAATTAAAACTATTAAGGGAGAATATTGATCCATGATGTTGTTATGTATTTATATATATAATCCATTTCATTAGAGTTGTTTGGGAATTAAATGAGATTTCATAAATGACTTGAAATTTAATAAATTTAGTATAATATAATTATATTTTTGTTACTCTACTCTAGACATGGGATTGAAAATTTTTAGTGGGGAATAACATGAAGTTTTTCCTAAAAATAAGATATCTCTGAGAGAATATGATATACTAGGTATTGATAAATTGTGATGAAAAAGCAAAGCTATGATTTCCTACAGGAGGTCTGGAAGATTATTTTAATTTTAAGGATAATCATCACCATAAAAGATATAGAAGTAGTTTCATGGATAATATACTTAATAATGGAATCTATAGATTATGGTGATGAATGGTTCATGTTTATATCTGTCGATCCATATTCCCAATGTGGTATATTAAATTTCCATGTGGTGTAGGAGATGCAATGTAGGGGAAGATCATATTTCTTTGATGGATTATAATTGTAAAATGGTTTTATCTATTTTTGAAATTTGGAAGTGGAGATAACATAGTGAAATCTATGTTTTTTATATTTTTGAAGTAGTTGATAATATATTTTGGGTGGGGTATAAACGAACATAGAAAGTTGTAGGAATTGGTAGCCAAATACAGTAAATATCATTTTCCTTGTACTATCATTATTCCTCTGTATGAGGACTGCAATAATAATTTTTTTTCTTGTGGATCAATAAAATTCATTGTTTCAAGATGTAGATACTCAAAAGGAACCTCTCAAAAAGGAAAAGATATCACTTATTCACCCCTCCCCAGCTCATTGATCTAATATGATCTAATCATGTACCATGTATATAGTCAGGACATGAATCCTGACATGGTGTGTACTGTTACATGATATGTACATACAAAATGGTGTCATGAGATGAAAATTTCCTAACACAAATTCATGTACAATAGTTCTATAAATAATGTTCGTAAGGATGAAATTATATGTGGAGACAATAAATAACATTAATTGAATTAGTGAATTAATTGATACATTTTCTTGAATGACATGGCACGTGATTAGTATTTCCTTATGAAGAAGCACTAAAAACCTCCTCAATAACATGTTTCACTATAAGTAACTCATTAATGATTTTATGCTATCCAATAACAAAAAAAATTTCAAAATATATAATGTAATAAGAAATAACCGGGGGTGATATAAAATTAGATATTATGACCCCAACACATTGTGAATCACTGGAACATTGAGGACTATGATCAACAATCTATCCTCTATTCCCATTTTCTCCTGATATAACCCTTATTATCTCTATAAATGAAACTTGTAATGCCTCACCCTCTTCATTGATCTCGCAATGTCTATGAGGGGGGTCTATAATCCACCTTAGGATAATGAGGGAGAAAATAAGTGGATGGAAAAATAAAATTATATAATAACTAACTGAAAAGGCATAACCCATTTTTTAGAACTCAAATAGAGTATAATCATTCCATGGGTTAAATATTCCATTTTGAAATGTTCAATTGTGTGGGAATATTTAGATTTTATTTAATTAATATAAAATAACCTAAAAATATATTATCATCTTGAAATTTAACTGAATTATTTTCTTATTGTAAAATATCTATCATAAGATCAACAAAACCATAAAAAACATTCCCATGTTCATTTTAATGGGTAAGAAAAAAATTTCCCGTCATAACTAAATTAATCATCGACATTAACCTAGTGACACCAAATTTTTTTAGACCACTAACCATGTGAGAATAATTTCCTCAAGATATTTAAAACTCCAAATCATGAATTGAATTCCTATTCTAAAAATTGCTATAACTATATTGAAAACAATTAATTTTCTCTATAGATTCATTAAACATTACTATGATGGATATTACTTACTCATCAAAATTACATTTATTATCTTATAGAAGTCAAAACAGTACTCCGATAAATATCCCTGACACATATGTGTCATTAATTAACACATAAATCATCAAATCATCTCTTAAAAAGCTAAAAAATATTCCACTTTTAATATCTATACTCAAGGCACACTATAATACAAAATTCAAGATACATTCTCATCAATATCAATGAACCCCAAGACAATGCTCAACCTCACCCATTTCATTAAGATATCTATGAATCCTTGATTAATCCATCCATGAGCTTATTGTGGTCTCCACCATATGAATCCCCATATGAAGAATGATTCAAGGTCATAATGCTCCCAAAAAATGGAATATCTAGACACAAAATCAATCTTTTATCACTCCAACAACAATCTTATTGTATTTTCCACCTCACCATACCCAATATCATGATTTTTTTTGAATTATTCCAGTGGTATCATTTTTATAAAAAATACATGTCATACTCTATGATGTAATATCTAATCTCGTAATCATGATATCTAAATTTCCAAAGGCATCACATGTCCATCCAAATAAACCCTCTAAAGTCCAAATGAACACTCATTTTAATTACATGGTCGGGTTATCAACTACCCACACCAGTCGTTATACTCTCACCATGTGAACCAGTGTATATTTAAATTAGATATCTCTCAGATCAAACCATATTTCATTCCATTCCTGGAGCCCAATGATTACTATATCAAGCTACCACTAAAAACAGAAAATAAAACCCCACATAAGAACCAAATAAAATTTATTCCACATTTACCCAGGATTTATGGTTCTATAGTGATCGTACAACACCTTGGTATGACCATATCCATAGTCCTTACCCTGCTGGGTCATACACATATAACTAATTCAATACATTATAACATAGCAATGACATCCCCATCTTTCTATATAATTGATAAATCAACTTTTCGCACCCATGAATTTTTCTTCACCTCCCATATTTAATAGAAATTTCAATCCCACTCATACACATGTTACAACATTAAAAAATTATCACTCCACATTTTTGGATGTCCAAAAATATTAGTCTCAATAACCACAAAATTTATATCCATAGTGAGGGTTATAAACTTTATACATAATAGTGTTCTATATACCACATCGTATTAATCACACCTTTTATCAAGTGAAATATATTATTGGTTCCATCATCACTCATATTTCTATTTTCGCGATCCATATTACCCCATTCTTGTAATCCATTTCATGTCACATTTTCCAGTCAATCATACCATGTTACAGAAATACATCCACCATAATTAATGTCACATATTCCACATATCTATTTATCTTCTTATCCTCAAACCAACATTCCCAAAAGTATCTCACCAATCACATCAGTTTAGATATCCCAATAGAAAAAAAGTTAGCACCTTATTCCCAGTCATATCCAACATTCAATCTTGTATCACACCCCACCAGATTCATAAAAATATCCTACGATTCATCAAAACATAAATGGTATTCATCACCAAATCATCATAACATCAATTTAGTTCTCAAAAAAAAAAACAAATCAACTATATATTTATCCACCATTTTCCCTCATGGTGATCATCTAGAAAAAACCATTTTGTTTAACACCACACACACTTGATCTTATGCATCAATGATTTTTATTGATGTCTATTTCATACCCCACTCACTTATTCTCAACTCCATTTTAATCTCTATGGACTAATTTTTTTAGTTTTTTACCGCTATCAAACTCAATAGTATACGAAAAAAATAATTTAATGATCCTCTATACTATTTTTTCACAAACTGAATCAAATAACCTTAGTCAAACTACACCAAACCTTGGTTTATGCACACAAAACACATACCATTTTGAAATAAAATTCAATATAATATAGCTATATTCCCATACATGGTTTATTTACAAAAAACCAAAATCATCTCACTCCTTCCAAGTACAATCACAATACCATATAACTCATAATCATATAAGGAGACCCAAGAATAACATACATAAATAGAAAATCATTCTAGATAAATATTTAATACATATAAAATATATCCATGCTCATGGAATATAACTGATTAATTTTATTAGAAGCTTGATTCATAATAAACATATTATAAAAAATATATTTAAAATCCCATATAACGAAATTCATAATAGTACACTTGTTTTCATGTTAAAAATGGAATGTTCCATAAGTTCCATGAGATGGATAACCTAATAAATTGTGATCTTAGAGGCCTAGTAAGTGTAAACAAGGTAGATATCAAACACATGAGAATAAAATGACCCTAAGTTTATGAAAACATAGTAATGTTCACGTTGTCAAGGTAAAAGATCTGTACCTTGAAATTTGTTGTTCATAAACCCTGAACAAATGTAATATCTAGAAGTATACTCAATATGTGTGTAAAATTAGTAATAATAATTCTTGTTATATCATAATAATTTGGTATTATAAGAAAATTATATCTTTATTTATGATGCTTTCTATTGGGGAATCATAGTGTCTCTTCAACTTAATGTGATCCACTACTTGTTTCTCCAAATTACCACTTTATTATGGTGGGATTGTTCCACCATATCAACAATAAAATACAACTCCTTCGTAAAAAAATATGTCATGTTGGTTCCTACTTCCAGGTATTCCTCTTTGGAGCTCATATCCTTTTATGGTTGTCCCTCATATATTTATGTTATGTTTGTGGGATTTGTTTTGGATCCCACTTCATTGTGGGAAATTGTTAATTACAATACAGTTGTCTCAAAATTAACCAAAATTTAGTCATAGTACATAGTAACATTTGGAATTTATTGAAAAAAATAGAGGATTGGTTTTTTATAACCTATAAATTCATTCCCTTTTATTGGGAATCACATGTGTGATGATTTATTGGAAGAAAAATCAAGGTATCCCATGTTTATCATGAAGTAGACGATTCCATCAAGATAAGTCTTCTAATGATTTTTAAATTAGGAATTCCACGTTCATTGTATGGGGTGGAAATTTGAGATAACGTGGGGTCATGCATTTATGGTCATTTAATGAAACAGTAATAGGTTTTAAATATTTTGAGGATATTTTAGATATCGGTTCATAATCATGTAAAATTGGATGACCATATGTTTAATTCCTTATTGTGGCTAGGATAGAAGATTAATGACAATTCGGGATTTGTTGGATATAGGTATAACCTATTTTCGGGATTCAGTTATAGGATTATAATATTTTAGGGGAATGATGGTCACCTTTTTAATGTCTTACTGGGATAGGTTCACGTAATTAACATCTTTTGTGGACTGATTTGCTATAGGTATAACATATTGGGTGAATGCTTTTTCACATGATTAATGTTATGCGGGAATATGTTTGTTACAAATTTACCATCTTGTTGGAAAGGTTTTCCATACGATTAATGTAGTGTGTGGAATGGTTGGTTAGAGGTCTGATGTCTTCATTGGAAAGGATCGTGGTTAAGTGTGTCTCTAGGGGTGAAGCTGGTTTCACATAAAGGGTTTGGTTGAGTGTGTCACCAAGGTGAATGTGATCACAAGTAAATTTTCTAGTTGAGTTGTGGGGAATCAAGATCAAATCCTCATAGAGGTACCCCATATTTGTTGGTATGTCCGGATTGAACCTTTGAGAGGTGTCCTGTAAACACTACCAATAAATAGGGGACAAAACCAAAATATTTTTATATAATTGTTTTATGTCAACATATGAGAGCATTCCATGCATTTTAATATAAATTTATATAGAATATCAAGTCATGGAATGAGTGTAAATGGGGGAGCGTATAGGGATTACATGTATGGTGTATATGGGGTTGATTGATGTTGGGTTACTTTACATGGATGTGGAAGTGTGGAATCCCATGATGGTCATACATGGGGTATCCAATACTCATCACATGGGATCATAATATTGTTTAACATCATGGGATGAGTATTTTCTCAATAGTATAACATTACATGTATAGACCATAGAGCATGGTAGTTTCACGTCATTCATATTAGAAATTGATCTGGTAATCCTAGTGGATGCCATTTCATTGTGGGATTAGAAGATCTAACAAAAGGCTTCTATACCAAGGAATTTTTGTAGTTATCTATGATGGTTCCACATTTAGGGGTTACATTCCCACTACTAATGATTCTCTAGGTGGAGCATGGAACACAATGTTCCATAGAGGATTTTAAAAATGTGGTGATGACTGCAGGTTTTCTACTCAAAAGATAAAATTTAATTAGTGTACCTATTCATAGGGAACAAGATTGTTTAGTGTCCCATTATTCAACTGATGTAATTTTTTAAAACATAAGGTTTAGTGTAACACCCTAGGTAAATAAAGAATATGACATTTTCATATTTATCCATATTTTTGAATAAAATATTAATATGACTTTAAAGGGGACGCTATGCTCGATGGCGTACCCAACATGCAACAACGAGTTTCTTGGGGATCTTACGTTGCACTGTAATAATAAAATAATATTATTTTAAATGGTAGTTAACATATAGCCGTTTTATTGGCGGTAATGAATATAATAACTAAAATATGATTATATATGTTTCTAAATGTTTTTACATTTATCCAATAAATGATAAAGGCTTAAAATACTGAAAGAATTCAATTTTAGGCGTATATGTCCTAATTTTCACTAAAGGTTCACTTATCGTTTTTTGATGGCGAACCATCATTAAATATAGTTTTGTTCACTCTTATACATTCTATTGTACCAAATAAAACTCTTCTTACGAATTGGGACATCAAAATTTACTTTGTGTAAATTTTTGGTATCTTTCCGATAATGTTCATTTTTTAATGAATAGTGTAAAATGTTGTATTTTAATTCAAAACCTCTTTTTAATCTAATTTATTTATATGATTAGATTATCTTTTGAATTGTTTTTAAAGTAAAATTAGAATATATTTTTACCATTAAATCCAATAGTGGTCATTGGAATTAATTTCACATTGAAATCAGACTTAAACTAGTGTCAATGTTTTGATACTTATTGTTTCATAAAAACACGCTATTTTCTCTGACAGTAGGAATTAATTATTAAATTAATTAATGTGACTAATATGTATTGAATTTTTTAAAATATACTTCATTTTTGAATTTGTAATATCAAATATAGCTTAGGGTGAAGTTTTGGGATTTTTCTGAAAAACTTCAATTTTTGATGAATAGTGAAACCACTATATGGTACTTATAAAAACTGATTTTTCCGTTTAAATGAAATTTTTCCATATTTGTGTTTTGAATTTAAAAAATCCTACATACATGGTTGTCATTATGATGTAAAATTTGGTTCAATGGGATAAAAATAATTTTTTGGTGAATAGTAACTTATTATGTTTTTAATCGCGATTAGAGGTAATTAGTATAGTCTATGGTAAGAATAATGTTTTAATAAAATGAAATGGCTTATAAACATGTATTACCCTCATTGGATGTGTCATGTACGACCAATAGAATCCATGGATCAACATGGGCACTCCATGGATCCACTTTGTTTTGAAAATGACATAAATATCTTTTTATTTAATGTTAAAGTAAAAATGACACAAACATGACATGTTTTACTAACACAATTTTTAAATGGGGTTATAAAAGTCATATGTTTGACTATAAATAGTCATTGGAAATCTAAAAGGATTTCCTACATGATAGAATATTTTATATAATTTTTAGACATTAAATAAATTAAATTATTTATGACATCATGATGATGCAGCGATGACATCATTATTTAACGATTTAAATAAAATGGAACGATAATGTAATATCTAAGACCTACACATGTCAAAAACCTATTGGATGAGTGTATTTAGAACCCTTATCACCTTATCCTTGAAATACATCAATGTGGGACCTTTAAAATCCGAAACTCTATTGAAAATAAAGTAACATTTTGTAACTTTACAAGAGTGCCCCTCCTCTCCTCTTATAAAAGGCCCCCAACTCTACCTCCTTACCCACACTCCCAAAGCCTTTTTCACGGCCAACCCCTGCACATTTTGTCTCTACACTTCCCTATATTACTCCTTGAAGCCTCACATTAGGTAGAAGTCTTTCCAACGAAGCCTTTTAGCTCAAACTAATGAGAGTTACCCGATTTTCAGGTAATGTCTTCAATTGTGTCCTTTTGTTATATTTTGCTTCTCCAACCCCCTAAAATCTTTTTATTCATTTATTTTGTAACAAATCCAGTATCTTAAATATACTAGTATGTTTTTATAAGAAGGATTCGAGCTACACTTACACACACCTACATCTAATTGTTAAATAACATACTGTTTCCGTGGATGGAGAATTTCTACCTCTCGAAACGATGATTGTTCGACATTCTTCTAACACCTTAAATGGTGGCCATTAAGATGACACTATATTTATATATGATATCTAAAATGGTTATGTTTTACTTAAGCTTCTGTATTTTTCATTTATGGCGTACCTCTATGGTTTCCATTATGGGTAAATGCGATATCTTCATTTAAGGAAGTGCGGACTACCGCCCCCTCAAAGTGATTTGATTCGTTAATACCATATGTGGTACGTATAAAGGATATATTTAATGATATTATATATGATAACAGTTTGGAATTAAAATACTATTATGTATCATTATGTTTTAATTCCATTAAATATGAAATAGAAATGGAAGTAGCGTTCATGCGTACGTACGGCTAACCGTCTCCATGAACGGTACATTTCATTTCTTATTTCAAAATGTTATGTAATATTATAAGTACATATATATAATAGATATATATGTAATATATTAAATCTAAATTATGTATATCAATCTGGAATTATAACATATATATATCTCTCTCATTTTGTTTTATTCCATTAATATAACAAAAAATGAAAGTAGCGTTCATGCGTACGTAAGGCCTACCTTCTCCATGAACGATGCATTTTGTTTTTTATCTCAAAATGATATGGAATAGTTGAAAATTAATATTTACTGGATATATATGATATTTTAATCATAAATACTATTCTGGAAATTATTTACTTTTAACGACATGGGCAATCTTTTTTCAAACAAGTTCATTTTTGACTCATGTACCAGACATCGACAAAAACGTCTGATATGAACTAAAATTATTAAACAATTATTATAACATTATAATATGTGATATGAACTGAATAATAATATATAAAGGAGTTACTTAGGAAATTATTAATTGACTAAAGTTTATTATTCAGGAATATAATGAAACGAACAAGACAAGTTGGACTTGAGGTAAGGGATCCTACTCCAGTCTTTCTTTTTAAGTACACTCTTTTATGCCATTCCTTTTAAAGCTCATATTTCTTGTTATTGGGATGTTATTTTATATTAATCTTACTGTAATTTTTATGTTCATGTGATGAGAGACCCTATTCTCTCCCATCAATCCATTTTGAAAGTTTTGAGTGGCGCAGTTAGGCTGCCAAATTTTCGTAAGAGATCTAACCTCTCTCTTTCTTTTTAAGTACTCTCTATTATGTAACTTCTTTTAAGCTCCTGTTTTTTTATGTTGGGGGATGTTCTTTTATATTAATATTTATATAAACATTAATATAATATGATGAGATACTCTATTTGATCACATCAATCCATTTTTGTAAGTTTTATGTGGCGTCGTTAGGCTGCCGAGTTTTCGTAAGGGATTTTTCTTCTCACTTTTATTCCCGTGAGATTTATGCAACATTTGCCATAATTTCCATTTAGTGGTGTATGTACTGCCCATTATTTTACTCATTGTGTAATATAATTTCTTTTATGAGTATTTACATCAATGTTGTATTGTCCTTCTTTCACGTGGTGTATGTTTCGAAAGATACCCATGTCGGTAAGGGAACCATTCACCCTCCTCTTTTTAAAAGACTTCTTTTGTTGGGTCTTTTAATTTACATATTGTTATTTTGGGATATGTTCTCATATATACTTATTGATGTAAATTTTATGTCCAAGTGATGAGATACCCTTTTTTTAATCTCTCATCAACTCATTTTGATGTGACGTTGTTAGGCTGTCAAGGGAACTTCTTAACCCAATTTCGATTTCTTTGGGTTCAACATGTAGTTATTGAATATGTCATCCTTTGAATATGTGTGAATGACATTTGATTATTTTACACTTAATATCCACTAATATTTAGTGTATTTGTTTGTCACACATAATTATGTAATTGATTTATCCTTAAACCAAGGATACCGTCTTTGTAAGGGACTTCGTCTCAATCTCCTTTCATTGAGGCATATTCTGTTTTATACACAACCTTCTTTTATACGGTATATAAACCCCTTTGACTTTTACGTTTATTCAAAAGGAATATTTTTTATACGAAGTGTTTATGAAACGACAAACGGGAATGTTTTTGTCGTACGTATGCGGCAACAATGACTTCTCCGCCGTCGTGACCATTATTTGAGTTTCGGCTTCCTCTACAAGCCATACCTTTTTTTAAAAGAAAAATAAATACCATGTTTTACTTTTCTTTTATTTTGGTATTGAAAATGGTTTTCATAATGTTTTTATATCAATGTGTTGTATTGATATCTTGTGATTGAAAGGTGGAAATGTTATGTTTCCTTTATGCATGTTTTATGTGATGCGATTATGTTGAGGTTCTTGGGCATTATTATGAAGACGGGTGGTTCCGTGATAAACTAAGGGTGGGTGAGCCCGATATGGCTCTCCAATGCATTGGGTAACGCGAATGAGTGAAACGTTAAGGTTTCTCCGAAGAGATTTAAGGAATATACTGTGGTGGGTATTCCAAACGTAACCAAGAGGGTTACTCCCTACGTAAGAATGTTATGAATGCCTCAAGTTACATTTTATATCTTATGATTTCTATGATTTATTAATGATTTGATGAGTCATGTTAAAGTGCCTATGTTTTATGGGTAAAGTATGATTTCATTCTTATGTATATATGAACTCATGTTTCCTTTCCATATTTTTATAGACCTTACTGAGCTTTTTATGCTCATCCCATGTTTTTGAAATGTTTTTGACAGGTCAAGGGAAAGGCACATGATGTGATGATAGTGTCAATGATGTGTCATAAAAGAATCCATGTTTTATTTTAAATATGTTTCCGTTGATGGGAAGAATGAATACTGTCTTTTATGTAACCACTTTGTTTAAATGTTGAATGTAATGCAAGTTTCATGATCTAATTCTCTAAAACTCTAAACCTGAAAAAATCCTCAATGAGTAATCTTGTAATAACTCAAGATTAAGTATGGTTTAAGGCTGGGGCCTTATAGTTGGTATCAAACGTCGGTTTAGATAACTTTAGTGGTTAGGGTATTCTTTATGCATAAGTGGCATTACCATAATGGTTAGGATTTCAGAAAGATACCTAGTTTTAGATAAAGTGAATGAGTAAGTATATCTTAGTGTTTATCTTCCTCATTAGTACATGATGGTTTTTTTGATATACTCACACTGACCTTTTTGGTTTTATTAAATGGATGGATCTAGCAGGCACCAAAGTAACAGTGGATGTGAAGGAAACTGTGACAGTTTTTTGAGCAAGCAACTTAATGATATGGGAGCTGCAATGAGAACTCTTGTGACTATCCTCAACCAACTATCTGGAGTCATGATTGACCACCTAAACCTTGGTGATTTCTCTAAGGCCTCATATATGCAAGAAACAAATCCCTACGGAAGTACAGGTAATAATCATGACGGTAAGTGTGTTCAAAAACCTATGTGTCAAAGATGTGGAAAGAAACACCTAGGAAAATGTTTCAAAGGGACAGAAATATGCTATAGATGTGGAAATGAAGGTCATAAAGCAAGAACCTGCCATGGAAAAAGGAAGCATCCAGTAGGCTCAAGGAAAGGGAAATAATTTCTTTCTATGGGATAAATTGAATGTTTTAAATGTGGTGTGCATGGTCATTATGCAAACACATGTCCTTTGAATAAGTTTCATGAATGGGATCACCAAGAGCGTACAAATGTTCGTTTACCAATACCTAATGCCATTCCGATTGAGGATGAAGAAACTGACAATGACCAATCAAAGGTATGTATTATTTCATGACTATTGTTTTCCTATTTTGGAATCTTAGGATATGATTCATGATTTTTTTTATAGGAAAGAGGTATTTTAGAATAAGTAGGAAAGGAATGGTTAATAGATCATGAAGAATGTTGAATGAGTATGATGTCATCATATAAGGGCTTCAAGAGTTATGGTGAAATTCTTAAGAGTATTAAGTCTCTTTTGATGACGGGGTTACATTAGAAGAATTTTTATATTATGTGTAACCATGATGTTTAATATATTCAAATTTTATTCAAGGAATAATTATCTTTTCTTTTGTGGACATAGTTATAAAGAACCATTTGGTTTTATATGATCCTTACTTTTGAGGTAATTATGGGTTACTATATGTTATGACTGAAGTGAAAGGTATGAGATAAAATTGAGGTTAAATTATGTTATGGTTATTTTTGATGATTTAATCCCCTTTTGGGGAATGATTTGAGAGTTATATAGTTTTTGAAAAAGGACAACACGCAGGCCGTGTGACTACCCATCACGTCGGACAAAGCTGCGGAAATCGAACCCACAACCAAAGTGCGACTGGTATTTATCTCCTTCCAGTGGACTACATGAATTCCCTGGTTAGTTTGACTGATTCTTTTTAGTTATATGATTTTATGAATTAAGAGTAAGTTGATTTTGGGTTATTTATGAAAATAATTAACCTATCATGGAGGATATGGGATTAGGTTAATTACTTTTCAATATGATACTTTAGGAGCAACTGATTTTGTTTGGAGATAAATGTTACAATTTAACTTGGATGACTATGTGACTAAATCCTTCAAATATTTGGGTTTCAATTTTAGATTGGTTTACTTTGAAGAATTTTATGGACAAATTCTTTATCGGATGGTCCTTGTTGAACTTTGGGTTTTGTTGGACAAATTTTGGAGATTGATCATAGATTTTCATTTTAAAGGGTTATCCTTTTCTATATTATCTGACCTTGTACTAACCTTTTTGGTTTTGGTTTTGGTTAAAGCCTAAAGACATGGGAAGGATATAGTTCTCTTTGGTGGATTAGGTGATTCTCTAGAAGTTGATTATATTACTCTTAATGTGAACAAGTCTCCCTAAATACTCGTCTTTTGGAAAAAAATATGAGTTTGATTAAGGAATCTAGTAAAGGTTGAAAGTCAACATGATAAGTGATTATGTTTCCTTATGAATAAATTCCTCAATAAAAAATAACTTAAAAAAAGATTTTGTCTATTAACTTTTACTACCGGGGAATCGAATACCATTTAACCCATCACATGTTTGTGATTTTCTTATGGTTATCTTTCTCCAAGACATGTTTACTATCACTCTCCTTCAAGAACATGACCCTTTGCTTTTTCTTCCATGTCCATGTTTTCCTACATGGAATCCTAGTATGGGTTAACTCGGGTGGCCTCTGTACTTATCTTCCTTTACTTTAAAGTGATTGTTTTACCGACTCTTGTTCCGATGTGGGACTTTCAAGGATGTTTCCAACCTAAATTTTAAAAATTGCGAGGACGCAATTCCCAAAAGGGGGGGAGGAGGTAACACCCCAGGTAAATGAAGAATATGACATTTTCATATTTATCCATATTTGTGAATAAAATATTAATATGACTTTAAAGGAGATGCTATGCTCGATGGCGTACCCAACACGCAACAATGAGTTTCTATGTAATCTTACGTTGTACTCTAATAATAAAATAAAATTATTTGAAATGGTAGTTAAAATGTAGCCGTTGTATTGTCGGTAATGGATAGAATAACCAAAATATGATTATATATGTTTTTAAATGTTTTTACATTTATCCAATAAAAGATAAAGGCTTAAAATACAGAAAGAATTCAATTTTAGGCATATATGCCCTAGTTTTCACTAAAGGTTCACTTATCGCCTTTTCATGGTGAACCGTCCTTATATATAGTTTTATTAACTCTTATACATTCTATTAGACCAAATAAAACTCCTCTTAAGAATTGGGACATCAAAATTTACTTTGTGTAAATTTTTGGTATCTTTCCAATAAAGTTCATTTTTTAATGAATAGTGTAAAATGTGGTATTTTAATTCAAAACCTCTTTTTAATCTAATTTATTTATATGATTATATTATCTTTTGAATTAGTTTTATAGTGAAATTAGAATATATTTTTACCATTAAATCCAATAGTGGACGTTGGAATTAATTTCACTTTGAAATCAGACTTAAACTAGTGTCAATCTTTTGATACTAATTGTTTCATAAAAACACGCTATTTGCTCTGACAGCAGGAATTAATTATTAAATTAATTAATGTGACTTATATGTTTTGAATTTTTTAAAATATACATCATTTTTTAATTCGGAATATCAAATATATCTTAGGGTGAATTTTTGAAATTTTTCTGAAAAACTTCAATTTTTGATGAATAGTGAAACCACTAAGTGGTACTTATAAAAACTGATTTTTCTATTTAAATGAAATTTTGCCTTCTATGTGTTTTGAATTTCAAAAATCCGACATACATTGTTTTAATTAAGAAGTAAAATGTGGTTCAATGTGATAAAAATAATTTTTTGGTGAATAGTAACTTATTAAGTTTTTTATCGTGATTAGAGGTAATTAGTGTAGTTTATGGTAAGAATAATGTTTTAATAAAATGAAATGACATATACACATGTCCTACCCTAATTTTATGTTTCATGGCTTACCAATAAAATCCATGGGTCAACTTGGGGACCCCATGGAGCCACTTTGTTTGGAAAATGACATAAATATCTTTTTATTTAATGTTAAAGTAAAAATGACACAAACATGAGATGTTTTACTAACACAATTTTTACATGGGGTTATACAAGTCATATATTTGACGATAAATATTCATTGGAAAGATAAAAAGATTTCCTACATGATAGTTTTTGTTTTATAATTTTTAGACATTATATAAATTAAATTATTTATGACATCATGATGATGTAGCGATGACCTCATTATTTAACGATTTAAATAAAATGGAACAATAATGTAATATCTAAGACCTACACATGTCAAAATCCTATTGTATGAGTGTATTTAGAACACTTATCACCTTATACTTGAAATAAATCAATGTGGGACCTTTAAAATCCGAAACTCTTTTGAAAATAATGTAACATTTTGTAACTTTACAAGAGTGCCCCTCCTCCCCTCTTATAAAAGGCCCCCTCCTCTACCTCCTTACCCACACTCCCAAAGCCTTTGGCTCGGCCAAACCATGAACATTTTGTCTCTCAACTTCCCAATATTACTCCTTGAAGCCTCACATTGGGAAGAAGTCTTCCCAAGGAAGCCATTGATCTCAAACCAAAGGGAGTTACCCGATTTTAAGGTAATGTCTTCACTTGTGTCCTTTTGTTTTATTTTGCTTTTCCAACCCCCTAAACTCTTTTTATTCAATTATTTTGTAACAAATCCAGTATATTAAATATACTAGGATGTTTTTATAAGAAGGATTCGAGCTACACTTACACAAACCTACATCTAATGGTTAAAGAACATACTGTTTCCGTGGATGGTGAATTTTTGCCTCCCGAAACGATGATTGTTCAACATTCTTCTAACACCTTCAAAGGTGGCAATTAAAATGACACTATATTTATATATGATATCTAATATGTTTATGTTTTACTTAAGCTTCTGTATTTTTCATTTATGGCGTACCTTTATGGTTTCCATTATGGATAAATGTGATATCTTCATTTAAGGAAGTGCGGACTACCGCCCCCTAAAAGTGATTTGATTCGTTAATACCATATGTCGTACATATAAAGGATACATTTAATGATATTATATATGATACCATACTGGAATTAATATAATATTATGTATCATTATGTTTTAATTCCATTTAATATGAAATAGAAATGGAAGTATCCTTCATGCGTACGTACGGCTAACCGTCTCCATGAACGGTACATTTCATTTCTTATCTCAAAATGTTATGTAATATTATAAGTACATATATATAATGGATATATATGTAATATATTACATCTAAATTATGTATATAATTCTGGAATTATAACATATATATATCTCTCTCATTTTGTTTTAATTCCATTAATATGAAAAAAAATGAAAGTAGTGTTCATGCGTACGTACGACCTACCGTCTCCATGAACGGTGCTTTTCATTTTTTATCTCCAGATGATATGGAATAGTATAAAATGAATATTTACTGGATATATATGATATTTTAATCATTAATACTATTCTGGAAATTATTTACTTGTAACTACATGGGCAATCGTTTTTCAAACAAGTTCATTTTTGACTCATGTACCAAACATCGGCAAAAACGTCTGATATGAACTAACATTATTAAAAAATTATTATAACATTATAATATGTGATATGAACTGTATAATAATATCTAAAAGAGGTACTTAGGAAAATATTTATTGACCAAAGTTAATTATTCAGGAATATAAAGAAACGAACAAGACAAGTTGGACTTGAGGTAAGGGATCCTACTCCACTCTTTCTTTTTAAGTACACTCTTTTATGTCATTCCTTTTAAAACTCATCTTTCTTGTTATTGGGATGTTATTTTATATTAATCATACTGTAATTCTTATGTTCATGTGATGAGGGACCCTATTCTCTCTCATCAATCCATTTTGGATGTTTTGAGTGGCGCCGTTAGGCTGCCAAATTTTCGTAAGAGATCTAACCTCTCTCTTTCTTTTTAAGTACTCTCCTTTATGTCACTTCTTTTAAGCTCCTATTTTTTATGTTGGGGGGTGTTCTTTTATATTCCACTTTATATAAACTTTACGTTAATATGATGAGATACCCTATTTGATCTCATCAATCCATTTTTTTTAGTTTTATGTGGCGTCGTTAGGCTGCCGAGTTTTTGTAAGGGATTTTTCATCTCACTTTTATTCCCGTGAGATTTATGCTACATTTTCCATAATTTCCTTTGAGTGTTGTATATACTGCCCATTATTTTACTCATTGTGTAATATAATTTCTTTTATGAGTATTTACATCAATGTTGTATTGTCCTTCTTTCACGAGGTGTATGTTTCGAATGATACCCATGTCGGTAAGGGAACCTTTCACCCTCTTCTTTTTAAAAGACTTCTTTTGTTGGGTCTTTTAATTTACAAATTTTTATGTTGGTATATTTTCTCATATATCCTTATTGATGTAAATTTTATATAAAAGTGATTAGATACCCTTTTTTTATCTCTCGTCAACTCATTTTGATGTGACGCCATTAGGCAGTCATGGGAACTTCTTAACCAAATTTCGATTTCTTTGGGTTCAACATGTAGTTATTGAATATGTCATCCTTTAAATATGTGTGAATGACCTTTGATTATTTTACACTTAATATCCACTAATATTTGGTGTATTAATTTTTCACACATAATTATGTAATTGATTTATCCTTAAACCAAGGATACCGTCTTTGTAAGGGACTTCGTCTCAATCTCCTTTCATTGAGGCATATTCTATTTTATACACAACCTTCTTTTATACGGTGTATAAACCGCATTGACATTTATGTTTATTCAAAAGGAATATTTTTTATACGAAGTGTTTATTAAACGACAAAAGGGAGTGATTTTTTCGTACGTATGCGGCGACAACAACTTCTCCGCCGTTGTGACCATTATTTGAGTTTCGGCTTCCTCTACAAGTCATACCTTCTTTTTAAAAGAGAAATAAATACCATGTTTTACTTTTCTTTTATTTTGGTATTAAAAATGGTTTTCATAATGTTTTTATATCTATGTGTTGTATTGATATCTTGTGATTGAAAGGTGTAAATGTTATGTTTCCTTTATGCATGTTTTATGTGATACGATTATGTTGAGGTTCTTGGGAATTATTATGAAGATGGGTGGTTCCATGATAAAATAAGCGCTGGTGAGCCCGATATAGCTCTCCAATGCATTGGGTAACATGAAGGAGTGAAAGTTTAAGGTTTCTTCGAAGAGATTTAGGGAATATACTGTGGTGGGTATTCCAAACCTAACCAAGAGGGTTACTCCCTACGTAAGAATGTTATGAATGCCTCAAGTTACCTTTTATGTCTTATGATTTCTATGATTTATTCATGATTTGAGGATGCAGGTTAAAGTGCCTATGTTTTATGGGTAAAGTATGATTTCATTCTTATGTATATACGAACTCATGTTTCCTTTCCATATTTTTATAACCCTTACTGAGATTTTAATGCTCATACCAAGTTTTTGAAATTTTTTTCACAGGTCAAGGGAAAGGTACATGATGTGATGATAGTGTCAAGGATGTGTCAAGAAAGAATCCATGTTTTATTTTAAATTTGTTTCCATTGATGGGAGGAATGAATACTGTCTTTTATGTAACCACTTTGTTTAAATGTGGAATGTAATGAATGTTTCAAGATCTAATTCTCTAAAACTCTAAACCTAAAAATATCCTCAATGTGTAATCTTGTAATAACTCAAGATTAAGTAAGGTTTAAGGCTGGGGCCTTATATTTAGTGGTACTAATTTCACAGGGATTTTGGGTGTGGTTGAAAAGATATAGATTGCTATGAGGTCGCGAGGAACACAAATTTCCTCAATGGGTGTTGGATAAAAGGATGCACCTTGGGAGGATTTAATGATAGTTTTCCAAAATGATGTGGCTTCACGAATGATAATGATTTCAAAAAGTCTTTGGGAATCATTATGTATCATGTTTCTTGAGACAATATGAACCCACCATGGAGTAATGTCTTAGTTCTCAAGAAGATTGTTTCAAGAATTCTAATGATACCATTAAACCCAAAGATCAATAAAGTTATTACTAATTATGACAATTCCATGAAAATTCATCAAATTAATCTCCAACATGGGATTAGGTTCTCAAAAAAGGATTCTATTTTGTAGGGAATATCTACCTTTAAAAATAAATCCTCTCTATTTCTTTTGACTCTCTTGAGTTTCAAGAATTCGTACATTTTCAGGAATTATGAATGCCAACTTCATCCAAAAAGGAGGTCAGGGGAATGTATTTATATTATGACATAGGAAGTGGAATCGATTATGCAAAACACATAGGCTTTCATTGAATATTGTGAGCCTTTTTAAGGGATGGGGTTATAAGAACTATATATATCCTATGAGAAGGTAATAACCTCAATATTTGTGTGAATTATGACTATCGTTAAATATAATTTCATTGGTCGGAGGTTACAAACTAAAGATCACAAACATCAGGGAATTCCATGATCTCTTTTTATGTTGTATAAAGGTTTCTTCCTCAAGACACATGATGACTATGATCTCCATGAACTAGGACTCTTTTAAAAGAATTTATAAATTCAAAAATCAATACATTATGTTGATTTTAGTCCTTACTAATTTTTTTAAACAATTCATTAATTAGATGAACTATCCCTTAGAAATTTTAATTTCATGTCAATATTCCCCATCTAATTTGCATCTATTGTGGTAGAGGATGGTCTGATTATACATGATACCCAATGATAATTTTTTATATGATATCCAAATTCATGAAACGTGATTTGATTGTATGCATAAAAATATTGGGGGGTATTACTGAGATGATCATAAACATTTCACAAAATAAAGGCAAATTGATTATTTTTAAGAAAATGAAGAACATTGTGAGCATTTTTCAATTTTGATAAATAGTAATCATGAAACTAACATTTTCTTCAACCTATTGATCCATGAATATATACATTTTATGCTATAAATTTTGTGACATTTACCTTCAAAACCCTACATTCCCTATCCAATTCCAAGAACATTCTACATCTTCAATTAAATGTTCACTGAAGGATCATTATTTTATCGAAGAAGAGAAATAACAATTATGACATTATTTGAGAGAATATTAATATATTTATAGATCACGTGATACTAAATATATTTCTAAATAAGGATAAAAAATTTGAATCCACTATCAAAGTGTATTTCTTTTTATGGATTCAAGATGATTGAAAATGTGAATATCCAAATGTCGATTAAAATGAGACCACCTACTGGTTTAGGAGAACCCATGGGAAATACCAGTGGAACAATGTTATTGAACACCAAATTATGAAGGAACACGCATCTCCTACCACTAATACAATATGGAACATCATTAATGACTTCAATGCAGATGAATTGGAGGTGGATGATTCTCCCCCAAAATGTGAGAGAATTCTGATGGAGGGACTAAAAAATCATCTGAATGGATGGGCTGAGGAATGTGACATGTTACATGATTGAATATTCATAGACATATGGGTCTAGATATACTAGATATTCCTATGCAATCATGAATATAAGTTAGGGATGACTTTGGTTGGGATATAGGAGGGAAATTGGAGCTCACATTTTAATGTATACCACGATACATCGACATAGAGGATGGTCAATAGGGACCAATATATTTTAATTATATCATGGGGAGGTCAACAATGATTTTGGTACATCTACTAGATCAAGATAACCCCTATCATAGGGGAGATGTATATTGAGATCCTCTTATATGGGGATGTCTTGGATGGCTAGGGTAAAAATCCTGGAATCATTAGGTTGCTGCATTGATTGGTCTAAGGGGAGATTGACCGAAAATATAGAATGAATGAAATATCTTCTACAAAATGACTGTGTATTATCTAATATGCCCATCATATATATTGCTCGGATAACACATCAGTATACAAAAGGTAATAAATGAGGAATTTCAAACAAATATTTCGTGACCATGGAGGTGAATAAGTGGAAACTGTTGGGATATATCATAAATCCTAAGTATCCCATGGTAAATTTTGACTAATTTTTTATCAGGTTTATTTATGGGTGGAATATATTGGATTGAGATGCAGACATTGAGGTGTATCTGATAATCCTCATGAAGGAAAAAAACTAGTGTTGTGGTAGTGAATCAACAAAGAGATTTGTAAGTTGGTTGTGTTTTATAATTTTTCATTCACCATTAGCTTGGGGAAACCCCGACTTATATGTGGACTCATCTGAAATTTTATAGATAATTTTTTTGTATAATTTTGTGGAATTTAAATTTTATTTTATTAAAAAATTTTATAAAATTAGTTAGAGACCAAAATATTTGACTACACATTATTATGAGGATCGGAGAGCCCGAAATATAATTTTATACATTTTTATGTTCACATATGTAAACGTGAGATAGGGTTTTCATAACATTTGATCTAGTGATCAGATCAAAAATAAAAGGGAACCATTGAACTATGAACAACCAGAATTTTCCTTGAAATTGTATAACTATAAACGAAAAGGATGGAAAAGTCATTTATAAGAATTTTTGGAAAATTATAAAATAACTAAAGTAGTTATTTTATTTTTTCCTCCCTCGCTATTGAGTGACAGAATGTGGTGCTATATTTTGGTGAGAAGGATAATGAATGGTAGCATCTTAGTGGCTCGAAAATGGATTATAACAAAGACATTATTTCATAAAAGATATAGCTCAATGATGTGATGTCGTAGTGTAATGGAAATATTGTGATGTTTTTTCTTTCTGTATGATAAGGAGTTGTAATGAAATAAATTAAACTCTAGAAATTCAATAAAGAAGATATTCCATGGATCCCCTTCAATAAAGAATGGTGAAATCCAACCGATCACTAGAAATATTGATGCATTACTATGAAAGGGACGGGTAAGCAACAAAAACCAATGGAACATGAATCCTCGATGGTGGAGTTCTTCCATGATGAACATCGATCAATGTAGGGGTTTATTTTGTTTTATGTTTCCCTCGTTCTTAATATAAAATAAAAAACAATGATCATACCAAAAACATGATGATCTATGGATCATGAACACCTGTGGGAAGTTGTCATTCTTGGTTTTTCTATCCAGAATTCAATTATATATGGATTGAACTAATTTCCCAATAATCCCATGTTTCAAATTTCTAACATGGAGGGTACATGCCAACATGAAAAATTCTTGATCCCCTTGTCCTTGTGTGTTCATCTTTGATGAACAATTGAAATAGCATAAAGTGGAATTTTAGATGTTCATATGGAAGGATACACCACACGGAGGCTAGAGGCATAGTTAGTGTGGAAAAAAGACCATTGTTGCAGGCCCATTATCTTGTGGAGGTCGAACTGGTGGCCGCAGGAGCATGGAGGAAAAAAATTATGGCATGCTAGAGGAGGTTTTTATGGCTTTCATGAGTTGCAGTGAATACGGAGGATATGATGGTTTGGATGTGGCCCCAGAGCCACATCGGTGGAGTGGCATGTAGCCGCTAGCCGCACTTTACATGTGTACAAAGTCGATTGAACATGTGCGAGGAATCATGATAGGTTAATTGTATGTCCACATCATAGGAGGAATCAGTCGCTTGAACACGGTGGAGCAGGCGTCCCTTGGATGATCCTCAGTAATAAGTTATCCAGAAGAGGCTTCCAACTGTTTCCTGGCCAAACTTAACTGATTCATCTATGGAGGTCTAGGGAGGGCATAGGCGGAGCGGACCCAGAAGGTCGGACACACCCCAATTAGTCTAGTCGGAACGGGTGTGTCCAGGTGTGGTTAGTGGACTCGGGTTGGGTTCGTCCAATCGGGTCAGATTGGACCCAAACTGAACTGTCCTCATACAGGATAAATTTATAGGGCTTGCAAATTGGGTAACTGTTTGACAAGCAGTTTATTGCTTTGGAGAAATCACGATGAGGTGGCTACTCTGAAATACTATATGGAAAATTTAAAGGATGTTCACATTAAATGAATGTCATGGGGATCAGTTATCTTGAGATAAATCATGATACATTTTGAAACATTGTCATTGGCTAAGTCAAAAATATTGATGATGGGTGACCCTGTGTGGAACATGTACTATAACCCATGGGAAAAGCATATGTGTGACCCATAAAGCACATGGTGCGGACCAACTTCTGTGTACCCTAACTAACCCATGGTACTCGACATGAATTGTACCTCATCAGGACCATAGGTGGGAAGCGACAACTGTGTGACCCATCAATCCAACGATGTGGATCAGATACTGTGTGACCCAAAATTACCATAGTGGGGAGAGACTTCTGGGTGGCCCGGTAGAACCACGATACTTGATAGGAGGAGAACCTTAGTATGGTCATGTGTGGTATTTAGCTTCTATGTGACCCTTGTTACGAATGGTACTCCTCAGGGATAATTACCACATCAGTCCTAAGGACAGTTTGAAGAGACATCTTTGTGACACTGTAGTCCCACTGTACTCATTATGGAGGGGTTCTCCAGTAACCCATGGTGTTCGATGTTATGACTGAGGTCTTAAATTCCTACTCAAGAATATACATGGCGTCATCTATCTCTATTCATGATAATTATTTGTGATCTTGAATTTTTTTTTGGTTGTGGATTTTTTTTGGTCCATACAATGTTTTTTTGGGGTCCCTTTTGATTATATTGTTACTCACCCTTTCACGGGTTTCACCTGCATGTGTTTTGTCTATTGAAGATGAACAACATAATGATGGAGAACAAGGTCACCGAATACCTTGTGGATCCTATTGAGACTAGACAAGAGGGGCATAATTTTATGGCTACCAGCAGTTACTCTGTACATACCCATAAGGCGTGGTTTCAAACATACTTATATTATATTTCTCCTTGTACATTTATGATTTCAGTTTATTTTTAGATGGTTTTGTATTATGGGCTTCATGGGGTATGTCACGGCATATTTCCGGAGGGACAGGTCAAGAAAATTTGGTATCAGAGATGGTTAGTTCGAACAGAATGACTGATAGAATTTTTTTTTGTTTTTGGTGAAATAATGATGGATTCTTTTATTTGAATTTTAGATTCATCGAGTACAGTTTTGGTTCCGCGGTCTACGTACCCATACACAAGGACCCTGAATTCAGCTTTCCAGCCCTATATAGTGAAACAGTGGTCGTATAATTATCACCTCATGATCATCATGAATAAGAGTCAGATCACCATATATAATCGTCTAAATTTGGAACATCATGATCTATTTCATGATTCATATAAACAGATAGCTATTTAGGCATATAATTCATGATGGTGTTGACAACCCACCTAGTGATGAAGCATTAGTTCAAGGACATGTTTTAGAGGCCCGAAGCTCAATGTACATGTACAATACATTACTTTTGCAGAATACTTAATACATAACAAAAACAGACACACAAGGACCGTAATATTTTAGTGTCTTTGGAAACTCGGAAAAATAATCTTCTAATCGTGGTGAAAGATATTCAACATCTCCCATAAAGATCTTCCACTTTTCTTTTATTACCTAAAACCTTTCCTTATAACCTGGTGAAAAGAAAACATATAAAAGGTGAGATCAAATTCTTAGTAAGGTTATGCATGGATAAAATAGAACAAATAATATACATTTGAAGTTAAAAACATGAAAATAATTTTTAAACATCAAAATATTGGGTAATGACATAAAACATGGCAGTACATAAGGAATATATTATAAAGAAACATTAATCATGATAAAATAGCATGGGAATAAAACATGTAATTGTGGAAAAACATCAAGCACATGATATGATTTTTATAGTCACCAAGGCATTGCTTCCATGACCATATTTGTGGACAATGTCCCTTACTGAACTGGGTTTACTTGCCGTTCCATCCCTGTATTACTGAACTAGATTTACATCCCATTCCATAAATGTCTATCTCATGTGATATAAATCTTTAACCAATGCATTGGTGTGAGATATAGGTCCCATCCTTCTCATAATGAAATCATTTTACTTATGCCACAACATAAACCTAAATAATTCATCATAACCCAATGAATAAAAATGGGTTTCATAAACATCATTCCATCATAACATAATCCATATAAAACAAATGGACATCATTTCATCATAAGAAAAGAGAAACCATGTTAATCATAGAGACATTAAACAAGAAACATACACATATTAAATAATATCATCTTAGATCGAAAATGGTTTTAATAAAACACTTGAAATGAATTCTTGAGGAAATATCTTTTCTTCTTCAAAATCATTTTCTTTTCACAAAATGTCTTGAAATTTTAAAAGAAAAGGTTTTTTTAAAATTGTCATGAAATCTTTTGGATTAATCTTCATGAAAATAAGGCTTTATAAAACTGTAAAAATTCATTAATGCCGTATAAGTTAAAAAAAATTATTCTCGTACTTTTTCCAGAATTGTAAAAAAAACCTTGTAACATAAACAAAAGAAATATTCCATATATAACATGTAGTAATAGTCAAAAAATGGGTAAAAGAAATTTAAAAATACTTGAAAACATTTCATGAAAACATGGACATGGATGATAACAATAACTACAATAAATACATACAAATAAACAATCTCAGATAAAAACGAGATTGGAAAAGATATCCCTTACCTTACGTCTGATATGCTTCGTACGTATCCAAAACTTCTGTATAATGATTTAAATAACATTATTGACTTATTAAAGAATCATATTCATTTTCATGATATCATATATGGTTCACTTATGACTTTATATTACCCGTTCTTTTGTAAGTCCCATGTTAAAGCAACGTTTTGGGTAAAATCATCTTATTTATCATACGTGTTTGGACATGTTGTTCATGATGTTATTATTACTTATAAAATGATTTACTAACTTCTATAATGTAAATCGTGATTTATATATCATATATATTCATTATATATCCATCATATACATGTATTTATAATAGTACATAACATATGGAGGTAAGAAATAAAATGCACTGTTCATGGAGACGATAAGCTGTATGTACGCATGAACGGTACATTAATTTCAATTTACTATTTTAATGGAATAGTTATATTATAATTATAGTATAATATCATATATTATATCATTAAATCCATACTTTATACATCCCACATATGGAATTAATGAATCACATAACTTTGAGAGAGCGGTAGTCCGCACTTCCTCAAATGAGATTATCAAATTTACCAACTATGGAAACCATAAAGGCTTGATATAATTGGGATGTAAATAATAATAAGGAAATAATAAAATAATATATATCATATTTTATTACAGTTCTATCATAATGGCCACCATGAGAGGTGGTAGGAGAAAATCGAACAATCATCGTTTCGTGAGGCGTTAGTTTGTCATCTACATAAAAATTATGTTCGTCATCCATTGTATGGAGGTGTGTGTAAGTATAGTTAAAATCCTTCTCATAAAACATCCTAGTATTTTTTGGATATTGGTTTTGTTACAAAAGAGTTGATTAAAAAGAGTTTAGGTGTTGGAGAAGTTGAATAAAAGAAAACAACTTAAGAGAAACTATTACCTTTAATTTGGGAAACTTCCTTTAGTTTGAACCAAAAGGACTTATTGAAGAGCCTTCTTACTAATGTAATGCCTCTAGGGGGAGAAGAGGGATGTTGGGAGTTTATTTGGGAAGAGATTGGATGAGAAAAAAGGCTTGAGAGGTTTGAGGAATTGCATTGAAGTGGTCTCCTTTTATAAGGGAGAGGAGGGGCTCTTTAGGAAAGTGTGAAAACATTACTTTATTATAAACTTACCTTCGGTTTCAAGAGGTCCAAAACACATTAATTTCGAAGATAAGATGACTAATATTATAAATAAAACCATCCAATAAGAATTGGACTGGTTTTGGATAGTATTTTAATCATTATAATCTTATATATTTAAATCATTTATTAATGAGGTAAATACTGCATCATTATTGTGTCATAAATAATTTAATTTATATAATGTCTAAAAATTATAAAAAAATACCAAAATTTAGGAAATCGTGTTATATTTCCAATGAATATTTATAGTCGAAAAGATAATTTATATATCCACTTATAAAAATTAATTACTAAAGGATTTCTGTTAATTCCAATTTTGTCCTTACATTAAATTAATTAATCTGATGTGTCATTGTCTTTCATAAGTGGCTCCATGGGGTCCCAAAATCAACCCAATTATGCCCATGGTCAGATATTACTCATCCAATAAGGTTTGGACAAGTGTTAAGGTAATTTCAAATTATTATAATATTCTTTTAACCTGGAATTATCCTATTTACCTTTAACCATGGTAAATAAAAGTAAAAAGTTACTATTCACAAAGAATTATTTTTATATAATTGAACCACATTTTAATCCTTGATATTAACTTTGTCTCTCAGATTTTTGAAATTAACTCACAGAAGCAGTAAAATTATGTTTTATGAACAATTGTAAAAGCTCCTAGAAGGTGGATAAAAGACGGTGAAAAGTTCAATAATTTTTTTTATAAATCTAAAAATATTATAAAATGATTCCAATGAATTTAATTGAACATATATAAGTATTATGTATCTATTTTTACCTAAAATAAATTTAAATCAAATAAATTATTATTTAATTAAAAATTTGGTTTTAACAAAAAACTCAATGTTTTCACTATTCATTAAAAATTGACGTTTTTCATAAAAATACCAAAAATTCAGACTAAGCTATATTTGATATTCCGAATTCAAAAATGATGTCTATTTTTTAAAATTCAAAACATAGAAGTGGAATTAAATAATTTTAAAAGCAATTCCCGTTATCAAAACAAATAACGTGTTTTTATGAAACAATAACTATCAAAAGATCATCACTTATTTATGTCCAATTTAAAAGTGAAATTAATTCTAATGACAAAATTTGGATTAAATGGTAAAAATATATTCTAATTAAAATTTAAAACCAATTAAAAATATAATCTATCCATATAAATTATTGTGATGAAAAAAGATGTGTTTAATTATAATATCGCGTGCTTTTACTATTCATCAAAATGAGAAAGTTATCAGAATAATATGAAAAATTTATCCAAATTAAATTTTTATATCCTGATTCTAAGGAAGAATTTTATTTTTTCAACATGAACTTATAAACATGTCAAAAACTAGATTTAAAGTGGGTACACCAACAAAATGCGGAAAAACTACATTTTTTTTGAAAAATACATATTTTACTCGAAATATTGATTTTGTTCTCATACCATGTTCTAGAAAATATGTAAGATAAATAATAATGTTATAAAATTCAAAAAAAAATAATACTATTCATAACGGCTAGTCCATAGTAATATTATAATAATATACGGTTATTTAGTGAAACCCGGTATTGCGTACTACGCATGCTATCAAGGAAGGTCGCGATTGCGTGTAATGCAAGCCAAATCAGGCTTGCGTGTAGTGAAAGACTCCTTTACTGTTGAGTATAACAAAATCCAACCATACTTCATTTATACGTTGAATATATATATATATACACTCAATGTTGCGTAGAATAACTACTATCAAAAAACTTTAAATTGTGCGTAACACGATACATGATTCGTGTTGCGTATACTGCAAACTAATACGGTGTTACATATAGCGCAAGATAATCTTGGTGTAGCATACAATAGATTATAAGAAAGAAATTAAAAATAATATATCTTATAAAATCTCATATTTTTACATTCTACACCCCGTAAAATGAATTTCGCCCTCTGAATTTGTCAGGGTTATAAATCATTTACTATTCATAGAAACCCACATTGTAAAAAGGAATACTAATACATATTTTTAAAAACATAAGTAAGAAATGTAACGATTACCCAAAGTAACTCATCACTGGGTTTCCATATATAAGAACATTGTTGACAATATGGATATGGAAGAAAAATATAACCATCAGGTTCTGACGGAGAGTGGTAGAGAACATGGCTATGAAAAAGAAAACAATCACAAAGCCATATATTTGTGATGGTCTATGGTACCATCTGATTCATTGGATATAAGGATACTAGGAGAACATTTTTTTTCAAGATCATTTCCCTAAAGTTGAAGAATTTTCTAATCAAAAGAAATACTTACTTGATTTTGGTATAATCTCACCGTTGTTCTTGCCTTGAACAATTTCCACTTCATCTCATAACGAAATGAAGTTGAATTTGTCATTCATGAAGTGTTAGCAGATCATGTGATAGAATGATGAGTCATTCCATCTGTATCAAACAAAAGGTTAGAAAAAGTTATCAAATATACATAAGTCCATCTAGGGTGAGGTTAATCGTATATGATTCCAAAAATGGACTTATACTTCAACTATCATATTTATTAAAAAATAAAACTAATTTCTTCTAACAAGGGACTTCCTATTGGCCAGTGGTAGGCGATAAAGGCCTGGCACACTTTGGTCGTGGATTCAATTCCCGCAATCTTGTCCGACGCGACGGGTTGTCGTCCGTCCTATGGGTTGTCCTTTTTTTAAAACTATACTATTATAACATAAAAAGTTATATCTTTAACCGATACTATATGATGTCAATTCCATCCATTGGGCTTATCGAAAATACTTCTGTCCGATTACTAGAAATTTCATCTACCGAGAATGTGAATTCCTTCATTTGTCCCCCATATATCATAAGATATATCTTGTTGTTTGTCACATTCCAATCATGTGAATTCTTTAATCATGTATTCTCTTGAATATTTAATACCCATTGAAACTTAGTGGAAACGTGAATGCTGTAAAAAGTTAACTCTTCCACATTCCAAAATCCAAAAATTATATATACTCAAACCATTATATAACTTTGTCCTTATATTAGTCATGAGATCATGAATACTGTCAAACATTTCATTTTCTCCTTATCCCTTCATTATGCGCATTTCATCTTATTTCCAAAAATATCTCAATCACATTCCATGGTTACTGGTACCATATAATTATTGAAAACCAATACATTGATATTCCAAAATACCATAAAAGTACTTCAACAACATTATTCTTGAATACCAATACAGAGACACTTTAATCCATCCTCTTCATATATTACCATGGAATAAGTCCCTCCTTGATTTAGAAGTAACCTCTTAGGTCGGGGCATTGAGTTGGGTAATTCCCATGTTCTCCACAGATAAGACATTGGACTCCATAACAGTTTGTCACTTTATGACCCTTTTCTCCACATAGATAACATCTTACCCTCCATTTGAGGTATTCCTCAAAGTTCTTCTTCCCTTATTTAGAAATTTCAATCTTTATTTCTCTATGCTCCTCACCATGCAAACATGCATAAAATTCCATCTTCCTCTTGTTTGATGAATTCCGAATACAACTAAAGTTCATATTAATAGTCATATATAGAGATAAATGATTCAGAAAAATCACAATATCATTCTCTCTAGGCATTACACAATTTTGTTGATCACAGTTACCAATTTTTCCATCGGAATCAACGTTAACTGAATTCCTTCTCGTTCCCTCCATTGAATAAAACCAGAAACCACAATGTTAGAAATAGTTAAAATAATGAGGAACTGCATAATCATTAAAAGTAACTTATGGGATGTATAGATTATCAAACATTCATTAATCCATGACACCTTAGGTTCACCCTAGGTTATTCATGATCATCAACATAACTCTAGGACTGTATGCTATAGTAATACTAAACCTTAGGGATATCCCTAGACATACCATAGAAATATCTCTAGGGATTTCACTAAAGTTTTTGCATCCTAGTTTCCAAAGGATAACTAAACCTTTCCTCTGATACCAACTATAGATGCCCGAAGCTCGACGTACATGGATATTACATTACTTTTGCAGAATACATAATACATAAAAAAACAGACACACAAGTACCGTAATAGTTTAGTGTCTTTGGAAACTCGGAAAAATAATCTTCTAATCGTGGTGAAATATCTTCAACATCTCCCTTAAATATCATCCCCTTTTCTTTTCTTACCTAAAACCGTTCGTTAAATCCTACGGAAAAGAAAACATATAAAGGGTTAGATCAAATGCTCAGTAAGGGTAAGCATGGATAAAATAAAACAAATCATATACATTTGAACTTAAAAACCTGAACCTAATTTTTAACCATAAAAATCTTGGGCAATGACATAAAAAAAGGTAGTACATAAGGCATATATCCTAAATAAACATTAATCATGATAAAATATCATGGGAATAAAACCTGTAATTGTGGAAAAACATTAAGCACATGATATGATTTCCATTGTAGCCAAGGCAATGCTGCCAATACCATCTTAGTGGAAAAGTCCCTTACTGAACTGGGTTTACTTGCCATTCCAGCCCTGTATTACTGAACCAGATTTACTTGTTATTCCAGCCATGTCTATATCATGAGATATAAATCATTTCCCAATGAATTGGAGGGAGATATAGGTCCCACCTATCTCATAATTAAGTCATTATTACTTGTGCCACAACATAAACATAAATCATTCAACATAACCTAATGAATAAAAATGGGTTTCATAAACATCATTCCATCATAACATAATCCATATACACCAAATTCATAACATTTCATCATAAGAAAAGTTAAACCATGTAAATCATAGAGACATTTAACTTGAAACATACACATATTAAATAATGTCATCGTAGATTGAAAATGGTTTTGATAAAACACTTGAAATTAATTATTGAGGAAATATCCTTTCATATTTAAAAACTTTTTCTTTTCAAAAAATGTCATGAAATTTGAAAAGAAAAGGATTTTGTTGAAAATAGTCATGAAATATTTTGGATGAAGCTTCATTAAAATAAGGCTTTATAAAACTGTAAAAATCCTTTCATGTCGTATAAGTTAAAAAAAATTTGTCTCGTACTTTTGCCGGAAAAGTCAAATAAAATACCTCGTTACATAAAAAAAAATATTCCTTACATACCATTTAGTAAAAGTACTAAATGGCTAAAAAGACTTTAAAAATACATGAAACAATTTCTAGAAAACATGGAAAAGGATGATAACAATAACCACAGTAAATACTTAGGAATAAACAATCTTTGATAAAAACGAGATTGGAAAAGATATCCCTTACCTTAGGTTTGATATGCTTTCTACATATCTGAACCTTTTGTATAATGATTTAAATAATTTCATTGACTTATTACAGATTCATATTCATTGTTATGATATCATATATGGATCACTTATGACTTTATATTACCCGTTCTTTTGTAAATCCCATGTTAAAGCAACGTTTTGGGTAAATTCATCTTCTTTCTCATACGTGTTTGGACTTGTTGTTCACGATGTCAGTATTAATTTTATCATGAATTACATACTTCCAGAATGTAAATCATGATTTATATATCATATATATTCATTATATATCCAGCATTTACATGTATTTATAATAGTACGTAACATATGGTGGTATGAAATAAAATGCACCGTTCATGGAGACAGTTAGCTGTATGTACGCATGAACGCTAATTTCATTTATATTTATTTTTTTAATGGAATAGGTAAATTATAATTCCAGTATAATATCATATATAATATAATTAACTCAATCCTTTATACATCCCACACATGGCATTAACGAATCACATCACTTTGAGGGGGTGGTAGTCCGCACTTCCTCAAATGAGATTATCGTATTTACCAACTATGGAAACCATAAAGGCTTGATATAATTGGTAATTAATGAAGAATAAGGAAATAATAAACATATTATATATCATATATGAATATAGTTCCATCATAATATCCACCATGACAGGCGGTAAGAGAAAATCGTACAATCATCGTTTCGTGAGGCGTTACTTTTCCATCCACAGAAACATTATGTTCTTCATCCATTAGATGAAGTTCTATGTAAGTGTATTTCTAATACTTATCATTACAACAAACTAGTATTTTTAGGATACTTGTGTTTTTACAAAAGAGTGGATTAAAAAGAGTTTAGGGGTTGGAGAAGTAGAATAAAAGAAAACAACTTAAGAGAAACTATTACCTTTAATTTGGGTAACTTTCTTTGGTTTGAACCAAAAGGACTTCTTGAAGTACCTTCTTCCTAATGTATGGATTCTAGGGCGATTATAGGGATGTTGGGATCTTATTTGGGTAGAGTTTGGACGAGACAAAAGGCTTGAGAGGTGTGAGTAATTTCATAGAAGTGGTCCCTTTTTATAAGGGAGAGGTGGAGCTCTTTAGGATAGTGTGAAAAACATTATTTTATTATAATCATATCTTCGGTTTCAAGAAGTTCAAAACACATTAAAGTCGAAGATAAGATTACTCATATTCGAAATAAAATCATCCAATAAGAATTGGATATGTTTCAGATATTATTATAATCATTATATTCTTATTTATTTAAATCATTTATTAATGAGGTAAATACTACATCATTATTGTGTCATAAATAATTTAATTTATATGATGTCTAAAATTTATAAAAAACTACCAACATGTAGGAAATATTTTTATCTTTCCAATGAATATTTATAGTTTAAAATATCATTTATATATCCCCTTATAAAAATTAATTACTAAAGGATTTCTATTAATGCCAATTTTGTCTTTACATTAAATTAATTAATCGAATGTCTCATTGTCTTTCATAAGTGGCTCCATGGGGTCCCAAAATCGACCCAAGGATGCCCATAGTCGGCCATTACTCATCCAATAAGGTTTGGACAAGTTTTATGGTAATTTAAAATTATTATAATATTCTTGTAACCAAGAATTACCCTATTTACCTTTAACCGTGGTAATTAAAAGTAAAAAAGTTACTATTCACAGAAAATTATTTTAATCTAATTGAACCACATTTTACTCCTTGATATTAACCATGTCTCTCAGATTTTTGAAATTCAACTCACAGAATCAGTAAAATTATGTTTTATGAACAATTTCCAAAGCTCCTAGAAGGTGGGTAAAAGACGGTGAAAAGTTCAATACAATTTATATAAATCTAATATTATTATAAAATGATTCCAATGAATTTCATTGAAATTAAATTAATATTATGTATCTATTTTGACCATAAATTAATTTTAATCAAATAAATTATTATTGAAATAAAAAGTCGGTTTTAACCAAAAACACAATGTTTTCACTATTCATCAAAAATTGATGTTTTTCAGAAAAATAACAAAAATTCAGCCTAAGATATATTTGATATTCCGAATTCAAAAATAATGTCTATTTTTCCAAATTCAAAACATTTAAGTGCAATTAGTTAATTTTAAAAGTAATTCCCATTATCAAAACAAATAGCTTGTTTTTATGAAACAATAACTATCAAAAGATCATCACTTATTTAAGTCCAATTTTAAAGTTAAATTATTTCCAATGATCAAAATTGTATTAAATGGTAAAAATATATTATAATTAAACTTTATAACCAATTAGAAAGATAATCTAGCCATAAAAATTATTGCGATAAAAAAAGTTGTTTTTAATTAAAATATATCGTGTTTTTACTATTCATCAAATTATGAATGTTATCAAAATAATAGGAACAATTTATCCAAATTAAAATTTTATATCCTGATTCTACGGAAGAATTTTATTTTGTAAAATTGAACTTATAAACATGTCAAAAATTATATTTAATGTGGGTGCGCTATCAAAAAGCGAGAAAACTAATTTTTTTTGAAAAATACTTATTTTATTTGAAAAATTGATTTTGTTCTCATACCATGTTCTTGAAAATATGTAAGATGAATAATAATGTTATAAAATTTAAAATGTTGTAAATACTATTCATAACGGCTATTCCATAATAATATTATAACAATATATCATTGTTTAGTGAAACCCGGTATTTCGCACTACGCACGCTATCGAGGAAGGTTGTGATTGCGTGTAATGTAATCCAAGTTAGGGTTGCATGTAGTGCAAGACTCATTTATTTTAGAGTATAACAAAATAGAAAAACATTTCATTTATACATTGAATATATATTTATAAATACACTCAATGTTTCATAGAATAACTACTATAAAAAAAACATGAAATTGTGTGTAACACGACCCAAGATTAGTGTTGCGTATACTGCAAGCTAATATGGTGTTTCTTATAGCGCAAGAAAATCATGGTGTAGCGTACAACAGAAGATATGAAAGAAATTAAATAGAATTTATCTTATAAAATATCGGGTTGTTACACATGTGCTAGAGATGGTCATTCCATGTGGTGCACTAGTGTTTCCAACACCCTTTGATCTACAGTTACATCCACCATTACATGTAGAGAATGTATGCAAACTCCATTCCATTCTAGAGTTTCAGATAGATAGAACTTTTAGGCTCTAAGGAGAGACAGATCCTCATGTCTTTGAGGACATGATAGAGGTAGAGAATTGGAGCTTCCTCTTAGTGATGACACTTATTGATTAGATGTATATCATTGATGTGAGCCTTCTATAGGGATCTACCGGGAAATAGTGGAGATTGACCATTAGACACATGAGGAGGAGTTCCTCTCTTATAACGAATTAGAGAAGATTTTATGGGATTTATTTCCCTCAATTTTGTGCTCTATGTACATTCATGATCTGCTTCATATATAGTAGAGTAGGAACCGACATTTGTATCCACCATTATACCTCATGTAGTAGAATCTCTATTGGTGGGAAGTAGAAAGCAGACATGGGGGCCCAAGCCGTGTAGGTATTTCTTGGGACGACACCAGGACTCACGATCGGTAGTGCGGGACTCCCATAGTAGAGGGACTGGGCAGGGAATCGGGCTGTGCTTCATGTGCGGTGGGTAGATACACATGCATCAAGACATCCCTACCAACCTCACAGAAGACTAGAAGACAATCAATGAACATCCAACGAAGAGGCATAGGTTCATGCGAGGAGGTCCACATGGTGCTGGACATGGCATGGGCGTAGGCCGAGTGGTAAAAGGTGGATGATGGTTCGAGGTGCTACCACCAACTCCCCTATGTGGTCCACCACGGGCTCAATGATCCTGCAGACATGGTGGAGGATAGATTCAGGCGATAGAGGGCTATGACCATGACACTATATAGATGATTTTAGTTATGATTTGTATATTTTTCACCTCATTAGTAGTTCTTGGAAACACATGTGATAGTTTCTTTCCTTCCCTTGACTCTCATTTGTAGCTCTGAGATTTTACTGGAGTTTTTTGATCGATCATAGTGATTGGGGACTCTACGAAGGGGTATTAAATGATTATACACTTGTGCTGGTAGGGTGAGAATACTCTCGAAGGTGATAGATTTGACTAGTATCTTCAAATATCCGCATTGGTACCTTACAACATCATCTTGGGTAAGGAAGGGTTATCTACATTCCATATTTTGATCGACTATATTATGGGAAAATTGTTGTGTTTCCATATAGATGGGACAAGGATTTCCTCCACTTGCGAGAAGGGAACATTTGTAGCATTTGAAAATATTTCTCAGAGGAGGGCACAAATAACACTCACAATTTGGCCATCCTCACTCTCAGTGCAGTGGAAAAGTGGAGTCCAATCATTACAATAGTGGTGGAATAGTATGAGTATGTCTTTTCTGAAGATGTTTTGGGACTACCTACTCATTGGGAGGTATAATTATTCATCGACCTGTACCCCATGACAATACTGAAACCCACACAAACATATCAGATGGATCTTGTGGTGCTTCATTAACACAATGTACAATTGGATGAATTTTAGGGAATGGGATTTGTGAGACCTAGGGTTTCACCATGGGCATCCCCAGTGTTGTTTCCAATGAAGGATGACATGATCTTGAGGCTATGTGTATAATTTTGGTTCATTAACCAGGTGACTATAAACAACAAGTATCCACTACTGAGCATTCATGAAATCATCGATTAGTTGAAGGGAGTGAGGTGGTTCTTGAAGATAGACCTCATATCTAGTAATCACTAGCTTCAGGTATGGGATGAATTTGTACTGATGTGAGAATTTTGATGTTTTTATGAAAACTATGAGTTCTTGGTGGCATCATTCGACATGACCAATGTTGATGAAGTGTTCATGGTATTCATGAACATGACTTTATAGCCTTACCTAGATCGTTTCATGGTGGTCTTTGTTGGTGACATCATTGTGTTCATGACATCGTAGGAGGACCACACAACACATCTAAAGAAAGTCATGGAAACACTCCATGATATCCATCATTATGATAAAATCATCATGTTCCAGTTTTGGATTTGTTGGGTCTACTATCTAGGGCACATCATCTCATAGGTTGATGTTGTAGTTGATCCATCAATGATAGAGTAAGTGCTCTCTTGGGATCCACCCTTGAGCATGACTAAGGTGCATAGTTTCTTGGGATTGGTCAGATATTATTGGAGGATCATGCATGAATTTTCTAGTGTATCATCACCTTTAATACACTTAAAAGTAAAGGGACAACCCTTCATGTGGATGGAGATATGCTAGCAAATTTTCCATGAGCTGAGGCAATGATTGACGGGTGACCCCATATTGAGACTACCAGATGAGGTCATTGGATATATAGTCTTTTGTGAAAGATCAAAGACTAGAAAAAAATGTTTCTAGTATTAGGATATATTTCATATCACCTTTGGATCACACTACATAAAGGAGAATGAGCATAATAATTTTGACTATTACTTGTAGTTACCAGAAGTGGTCATGTCATTGAAAATGTGGCAAGAGTACATGTTTGTTGAACAATTTACCATATAATCTGACCTAAATAATATCATTTGTATCTTCTCACGGAAGTACATGAACTTCAATTAGAGGAAATGGATATATTTCGTCTATGTCTATGTCATTGAGATAGAATATACTCATGGGAAGGGGAACATTGTTGAATATGCACTCAGCCGGAGGCCTAGTCTACAATTTTTGAGTGAGGTGACAGAGAAGCTAGCCATGAGAAATATATATATCATGTATGAGTATGTAGTATGTTACATCCATTCATTTACTATCACTCCCCTCTCAAACATTGATTTAGGTAGGCATAACTTTTGGATGTTGATCGCAAGGCTCGACATGCACAAATATATTCCGGATAGGCTCCTGAGTGATTTTATATAGGTGGGGAGTGTAAAGACCTGTAAATTTCAAGAGAAATTTTTTCTTAATTTTATTTTGTATTTTACGAGTACGCAGTTTCTAACGACACATGATTCCTGGGGCCCGGTGTGCCTGGAATCATTTTCTGATGTTTTGCTCGGTTACGTTCAGTGAACGAACGAGTGGGTTTTTCTAACTTTTGATCTAGTGCTCGGAATCGAAATATGAGGGCACCGATGAAACCGCAGTGCCAGCAATTGCTTAGGAACACCTTTTCTGGGGTTGTGTTTGCTTAGGTGTGGTTATTAAAAAAAATGGTTTAACTAAAGAATGAAATATAAATTTGTGTAATAATTTTTATTTCTATTCTAAGCAGTTACAACCTATGCATGGAAGTTGAAGTTTGACCCACTCCATCCTAACTCTATATGGTAGGATAATAGTGATGTGGGGCCCACACGATCCCCACCCCTTCAAACCCCTTAAAACCTCCCTCATGCATTTATTTGTGTAACACACCCGCACCTCCCCCATTTTAATGTCAAGTCAACTCAAGAAGTTTTTCTTCCACATTAAATTCATGCCAAAAAACACGTAATATAATTGGATCATGTGCATTAATTAATTTGATGAATTCAATTTTAATTTCAAATTAATGATGGCTTCTGTGTCTGAAAATTAAATAATAAAACATCTTATTTTTTTGGTTGTGATTCGTTGTGTGGAGGGGAGAACCCTCGAAGATTTTCTTCTTCCTTCTTGAAGAATGATAAGAACACCGAAGCTTCAACGAAGAATTCCATCTAATCTTTGCATATTCTTCCCACATCGAAGGAAGCGAGAGGCCGTATCTTTCAGAGGGAGAACACCAACGACTTACGAAGCCTCTTTCCGTGATTTTTTCTTCCAAGATTCCATTTCTCTGCGACGATCCTCGTTCGAAGTATTCTTCCAGGTAGGGGGTTTTCGTATTATGTGTATGTGAATTATCCCCTCATGCATCCATATTTTAATTTCAGGTTGTTGAATAATTAACGTTGAATAAATTATACCATCTTCTAAAGCATGTCTTTTAATGATTGCCTTTTGAAAAACACCTAACTCGGAGGGTGCGAGCCGAACAAACACAGCCCGACAACCCTCCGCAGTTTGTTTATTGGTGTGAGGATCGATGGGTGATGACGAAGAGGGCCGAAAAGGGATTTTGAACCCTTCACAGTAATCTATGGGTCCCGGGAGAGCCACAGGCACAGACGACTGAAGGCGGCGGCCACCACCGGCCAGCCGCCCGGAGGCAGCGGCGCCCCGGTGCGCCGTCGTCAGGAGCCGCCGCTCCTGAAGCCTCGGAGAGGGTGGGAAGACTGTATCCCGCGGACACGCGGGATCCGAGGGAGATGCAGTGACCAGAGCCGTGTCCCTTGGAAAAGGGGGGGACCACGTCCTCCACCCCAGCTCGGCCCGCTGGCCGAGCATGTGCGCCCCCCCACCCGGGCCGGGGCGGGTCGCGCGGACCAGGTCATGTCCCGCCCGGCCGGGCTGCACCAGGCCGGGCCAGACCTAGACCCGGGTCGGTTCTACCGGGTTCGGGCCGACCCAGGGGGGGTGGTTGGGCCGGGCCCAGACCCCCCATTTTGGACAATATTCAGTCTGTTGACTATATCATGGGCTTTAGACCTCCAATCGACGCACCGTAAGCTATGTTGGGATCTTTAGATCAAGGTTTTCATCGCGGTATATTACTCAAGGTTTCAGGGAACTTTTTGTATGGCCGGGTTGGTTCTAAAATGAAACCAACTGGACCCTCGGAGAGGAAACACTTATAACTCGAGTTCCGAACATCCGATTGACGTGTCATCGACTTTGTTGGATTCCTCTTTGTGAGACGGACCTTTTGGCTTACTTCTATCGAGGTTTGGACGCAATTGGAGTACGGTCGGGTTGGTATTGACTTAAAAACCAACCGGGCCCCTGGAACGAAACAGCCTATAACTCTCAGACTGGGCTTCCGATTGACGCGACGTCTGTCGCATTAAGTTCTTTTTATCGAGACTAAACATTGGGGATACACCAACTCTAGACTATGTGTCAGTTTATCTATCACCCCCATTGATCATGGATCGGACCCTCCTGAAATGAGCGTGATGTGTGCGGAAACCCTAGAGCTGGCTGAGACTTGACGACTGTTGATCGATCGACTCGGAGTGTTTCTGTAGCCTAGTGGGGAGAGCTTGGTTGTAGAGGCAGACTCAAGGCGGAGGAGCACTTGGTTGTAGCGGAAGACCCACGGTACTCAACAGAAGGAGTACCTCTGTAGGCTCTGAGGGTGAGCACTTGGTTGTAGCCGCATACCCATGGTGGGAAGCGCTTGGTTGTAGCAGCAGGCCTACAGTACTCGACAGGTGGAGTACTACAGCAGTCCATGGTTAGTGGGAATCTCTTGGTTGTAGCGGCAGGCCCACAGTACTCGGTAGAGGAGGAGTTCCCCAACAGCTATGGGTTCGATGGTGATGACTTTCATACTAGAATCCTTTGTGGGTTCAACAACGATGACAACCATATTGGAATCCTCCATTTGTTCGACGGTGAAGACTATCGTACTGGAATTCTCTGTGGGTTTGACGAAGATGAAAACCGTACTGGAATCTTCCGTGGGTTCGGCGGTGACGACTAGGGTACTTGTATCATACGTGGGTCCGACAAAATTGACCTCTTTTATAGTATCCTACATGGGTCTGATAGCTTAGCCGGTCTATTATCCTACGTGGGTCCCAGCCTAGATGAATCAGTGGATACATCTGATCATCTCTATCACATTACGAGGAATTATACATGTGTGAGATGAATCTTAACTATTCAATCAATATCTCCGATTTGATTGACTTTCATTCCTATGTTGATTGGGTTGTGTTATCTTGTGTGGGTTGGGTTGTACTATCCTGTGTGGACGTGATCGAACATGGGATCGGATGTTGGAGCCAAACTGGAATTGATGACTTAGGTATATGTATGGGAATATAACTAAGTAGTGTTGGATTTTACATTGTGATTGTGACATTTTTTATGGATTATCCATTGTGGATTCTAGGAGACCTTCGGGGGTCTCGAGGTCCCTACTGAGTAGCGTATACTCACCCCTGCACGGGCTATGCCTGTACTACGTTGTGTTGGATGCAGACGACGGACATCACTGATCGTGGTTCAGGCTTGTGGAGAAATACGGTACCTAGAGATGGACCACTAGGCATGACGTACATGGAGAGAACGGCTAGACCCACGGAGCTGAGGAGGCTATCTATACCCACCCTTCAGGTGGGACTTCTAGTGGATAACTCGACATTGCTGCTTTACATTCAGTTGTTGTACTTTCTTTCCAGTTGTACTTTACTTTTAGTTTGGGTTTGAATTTTGGCCCATTTACTTTTCTCACTTACTATTGTACTCAGTTTACTTAGTGTTTACTTCTGCTGGCTTACTCTATGGTGTTTGTTTACTTATAAAGGCAATGCCTTCCCCTTTTTGTCGGGATTTACACCTTGGTGCTAGTCACCAACCCCTGGACTATGGGAGGCGGGCTTGGGGTAGTCACGAGACGATTTCAGAGGAAAGGTCGTGAAAAATTGGTATCAGAGGACTTCGGTTCTACTGCCGAACTCAGGACTCTGATCTTTCATCAATGTGAAGAAATAGTGTTAAGGGTATTGAGTGTGGTTTTCAGTCTAGGGAGTCTGGTGTTGGTGTGGCGGCCGGCATATCCGTACACCAGGACCCTGACTTCTGATTTCCGACTCAGTGCATGAAGACATTGATTGCATGTGTGTTTCAAAAGTTTTATTTGTGATTACTTTGTGTTAGCTCACCAGGTATAATTTTTTTACCATGGAATGCCTGTTTCTTTTCAAGATGGCCCCACGACAGCAGCCAGGTAGGGTTCTGAGATTTGTGAAAGACGACATCCCACCGAGCGATGAGGCCTCAATGCAGGACCCTTTTTCAGCGGAGACACCACCAGTAACTCTACCCACCGAGCCACCGATGCCACCATCCCCAGCCGTTGAGAGTTCATGTTGCATTAGCGCACTGCATGAGTTCCAGTGTCAGAGACCGCCCCGGTTCCATGAGGAGACAGACCCTCAGGCAGCCACATGTTGGCTGGAGGCTGTTGTTCATGTTTTCAGGTTAGTGGGGACACCAGCTGACCTCATGGTGATTCTTGCAGTGAGCCTCCTGAACGCGGCAGTAAGCAGATGGTGGAGCCTGATATGTCAGGTGCATGACGAGGAATCACTCTTTTGGATGGACTTTGAGAGCCTCTTATGCTCGGAGTTCGTCCTAGCCACCCTCCATGCGGTGCTCATTTAAGAGCTACTACAGCTGTGCCATGGCAGCATTACGGTAGCCCAGTACACGACGAGATTTACCGATATCTCGTGCTATTCCATGAACATGGTACGTGACCCTTTCTTTAGGTCCCGAACCTTCGAGCAGGGGCTCAGGAGAGAGATTAGAGATTCAGTTTTTTCTCACAGCATCCCTATGCAGACAAGGGTGTTGGAGCGAGAACTCTTAGCGGAGATTTTTTCTTTCTGAGCAGTCTCCAGCAGCAGGACCCACCACTAGCCGACATGCGGCAGAGACTTCTACAGCAGGAAGTAGACAAATGACGCAGCGGTCCAAGAGGACCATAAATACAGGTGGTCAACCGCATGACACATGATTGTTTGTGCGAGGCACCCGGGGTGGAGAACGACTTACCATGAGGGGACATTGTTACTCCTGCAGTGGGGTTGGTCACATGGCACGTGACTGTCTGACCCACCATATAGATGACCATCAGATAAATGAAGGACCTACCAGGCAGAGGCAGAGGTTCGATCAGGGCCGAATGCAAGTAGATGGAGACCGAGGTAGGGGAGATGGTCATGCAGCTGGAGATGGATGACACTTCGAGGTGTAGCCACCACCACCACCAGGAGGTCCACCCCGACCATAGCGAACAGATGGACATGGAAGAGCTCAGCTTCAGCTAGCTGAGGCTTATGACCATGGAGCTCCAGGAGTAGATGGATAGGAGCGGGACAAGTTCCATAAATGGAGACTTTTTTTCATGTTGCTTCTAGCTTATTTTATGTTTATTTGAGGATTCCTTGTGTCTTTGTACTTTGAGCTGCAGTAATAAAAGACCCCTTTCTTTGTGGCATTTATTTTCCTGTCCTCTCTTTATGTGTATTTAGAGGTTCTGGTTTAAAAACCATTGACTTGACCCTCACTTTTGAGATACCTACTGGAGGAGACCCAATGACCACACACTGATGCCGAAAGTGTGACTCAACCCATGGAGGCGAGAGTAATGGTTGTATCTCTTGGTAGTATCATCGAGGCCATACGACATCATCCTTGGTGTGGATTGGTATCATCCATGTCGGGATTAACTGTATTAGGCGGAGAACGTGGTTCATCCTAGGGATGAGACTGGATTTCTCTTATCATCTAAGATGAAATCTTAGCAGCTCTTGTAGGACCAGAGAAGGTCTTGGTCATCCAAGAGCGGATGAGGACAGCTCAGAGTAGACAAAAAGTATTGTGCTGACAGGAGGCAGAGACCACTGGAGTTCGAGGATGGTGACAACATTTCACTACTGGTCTCACCACGACGTGGATTACGGAGTTTTGACCTAGGCAACAAGTTATTTATGTGCTTCATCGGACCATTCTAGGTTCTCAGCAGGATAGGTGAGGTGGCTTACCGCCTGGCTCTACCACCTCTATGGCACTGGGTGCACGACGTCTTCCATGTATCTCAGATGAGGAGATACGTTCATGACCCGACACATATCATCGACCATGGGGAGTTGGAAATAGATGATGGGGAGACTTTTGCATAGGTCCCGGTGGATATCGAGGATCGACAGGAGTGAGTCCTACATGGGCGGTCGATTCCTCTAGTGTAAATCAGATGACAGCACAGGAACCTCCAAGAGAGCACATGGGAGCGGGAGGCTCAGATGCATGCTCAGTACCCTCATTTGTTTCCCTAGTTTTTGATGTATCTTTACGTGGATGTAAATCCCTAAGGTTGGAATAATGTAAAAACCTATAAATTTCAAGGGAAATTTTTTCTTAATTATCTTTGGGATTTTACGAGTACGCAGTTTTCTAACGACACCTGATTTCGTGGCCCGGTGTGCCCGAAATCATTTTCCAAAGTTTTGCTCGAGTACGTTCAGTGAACGAAAGTTCGGGTTTTTCTAACTTTTGAACTGGTGCATGGAATCGAAATTCGAGGGCCCCGATGAAACCGAAGCACCGGTAATTTCGTAGGAACACCTTTTCTAGCGTTATGTTTGCTCGGGTGTGGTTATTATTAAAATGGGTTAACTAAGGAATGAAATAATAATTTTGGTAACAATTTTTATTTCTATTCTATGCAGTTTCATCATATGCATGAAAGTTGAGGTGGGACCCACACTATCCTAACTCCATATGGTATGATAAATGTGAGGTAGGGCCCACACAAGCCCCACCCCTTCAAACCCCTTAAAACCTCACTCGTGTATTTATTTGTGTAACACACCCACACCTCCCCTGTTTTAATGTCAAGTCAACTCAAGTAGATTTTCTTCCAAATTAAATTCATTCCAATAAAATGCCTAATTTAACTGGATCACATGCGTTAATTAATTTGATGAATTCATTTTGAATTTCAAATTAATGATGGCTTGTGTGTGTGTAAATTAAATAAGACAACGTCTTATTTTTTTGGTGGTGATTCGCTGTGTGGAGGAGAGAACCATCGAAGATTTTCTTCTTCCTTATTGAAGAACGTGAAGTACACCAAAGCGTCAACGAAAAACACCATCTCATCTATGCATCTTCTTCCCGTGTCGAAGGAAGCGAGACACCTTATCTTTCATCGACTGAACACCGATGACGTACGAAGCCTCTTTCCGCGACGCCGTCTTCCGCAACGTTGTTTCTCCGTGACAATCCTCATTCGACGACTTCTTCCAAGTACCGGGTTTTCATATTAAGTGTATGTCAATTATCCCCTCATGAATCTATATTGTAATTTTAGGGTGTTTGAATAATTTACCTTGAATAAATCATACCATCATCTAAAGCATGACTTTTAATGATTTCCTTTTGAATAACACCTAACGCGGAGGGTGCAGGCCGAACAAACACGGCCTGAAAACTCTCAGTAGTATTTTATTGGTGTGCGGATCATCAGGCGACGATGAAGTGGGCCGCAACGGAAATTTGAACCCTTCGCAGTAATCTACAGGTCCCGAGAGAGCTGCAGGCGCGGACGGCGGGCAAAACGGACCACCAGAGCGCGTCCAGTGGTCCGTCGAAGGTGATGTCGGCATGCCAACGGCAGGAGCCGCCTCGACTGAAGCCGCGCCGGTGGCATGATGACTAGATCCCACGACCGCGCGAGATTCGGGGGAGACACGACCTCCAGTGCTGCGTCCGCTGGCAAAGGGGGGGACCGCGTCCTCCCCACCAGCTCAGCCCGCGGACCGGGCCGGGTCACGCCCGGCCAGGCCAGACCCGGACCTTGGTCGGGTTGACCTAGTTCGGGCCGACCAAGGGGGGGTGGGTCAGGCCGGGCCGGGCCCAGACCCCCCATTTCAGACAATTTTTAGTCTTTTTCCCATATCTTGGGTTTCAGACCTCCGATCGATGCACTATATGTTGCATTGGGATCCTTGGATCGAGACAGTCGTTATGGTATATTACAATCAATGTTTCAGAGAACTTTGGGTATGGCTGGGTTGGTTTGAACACGAAACCAACCGGGCCCTCGGAGCGAAAACACTTATAACTTGAGCTCCGGACGTCCGATTGACATGTCGTCGACTTTGTTGGATTCCTATTGCTGAGACAGACCTTTTGGATTGCTCTGCTTGGGGTTTGGATGTAGTTGGGGTGCGGTCCGGTTGGTTTTGACTTAAAAACCAACCGAGCCCCTAGAACGAAAAATCCAATAACTCTCAGAACGGGCGTCTGATTGATGCACCGTCTGTCGCATTGAGTTCCATTTATCGAGACAGAACATTGGGGATACATCAACTCCGGACTATGTGTCAGTTTATGTATCGACCCCCAATGGATCATGGAGCGGACCCTCTCGGAATGAGTGTGCTGTGTACGGAAACCCTAGAGATGGCTGAGGCTTGATGACTGATGATCGATCTATTCGGAGTGTTTCGATAGCCCAGTAGGGAGCGCTTGGTTGCATCGACAGATCCACGGTGGAGGAGCGCTTGGTTATAGTGGTAGACCCACGGTACCAAACAGAAGGCGTACCTCTGTAGGCTATGAGGGGGTGCGCTTGGTTGTTATGGCAGACCCATGGTGGGAAGCGGTTGGTTGTAGCAGCAGGCCCACAGTACTCGATAGGTGGAGTACTACAGCAGTCCAAGGTTAGTGAGAAGCACTTGGTTGTAGCGGCATGCCCACTGTACTCAATAGAAGAGGACTTTCCAGTATCTATGGGTTCGATGGTGAAGACTTTCATACTGGAATCATCTGTGGTTTCGATGACGATGACAACCATACTGGAATCCTCCGTGGGTTCAACGATGAAGACTATCGTATTGGAATACTCCGTGGGTTGACGAAATGACAACTGTACTAGAATCCTCCATGGGTTATGCGGTGACGACTACAATACCTGTATCCTACGTTGGTCCGACAAAATTGACATCTGTTGTAGTATCCTACGTGGGTCTGACAACTTAGCTGGTCTAGTATTCTACGTGGGTCCCAGCCTAGATGAATCAATGGCTACATCTAATCATCTCTATCACCTTACTAAGAAGTATACTTGTGTGAGCTGAGTCTTGACTATTCAATAAATAACTTTGATATGATTGACTTTATTTCCTATTTGGATTGGGTTTTGTTATCCTGTGTGGGTTGGGTTATACTATCCTTTTTGGATGTGATCGAACTTGGGCTCGAATGTTGGAGCCGAACTAGAATTGATGACATAGGTATATGTATGGGCATATACCTATGTAGTGTTGGATGTTACTTCGTGATTGTAACTTTCTTTTTTGGATTATCCATTGTGGATTCTGGGAGACCTTCTTGGGTCTTGGGGTCCCTACTGAGTAGTGTATACTCACCCCTGCATGGGCTATGCCTGCACTACATTGTGTTGGATGTAGACGACGGACAATGCTGATCGTGGTTGAGGCTTGTAGACAAAGTCGGTACCTGGAGGTGGACCACTGGGCGGAACTTACACGAAGCGGATGTCTGGCCCCGAGGAGTTGAGGAGGATATCTGTACCCACCCTTCAGGTGGGACATTCAGTGGAAAGCTCGACGTTTCTGCTTTACTTGTAGTTGTTATACTTTCCTTCTAGTTGTACATTACTTTAATTTTGGTTTTGTATTCTGGCCCATTTACTTTTCGCACTTACTATTGTACTAGGTTTACTTAGTTCTTACATATGCTGGCTTACTCTGTGGTGTTTGTTTACTTATATAGGCAATACCTTCCCCTTTTTCGGGATTTATTCCTTGGTGCTCGTCGCCAGCCCCTGGCCTGTGGGAGGTGGGCTTGGGGTAGTCACGACACGGTTCCCGAGGATGGGTCGTGACAGGGAGAACACCATCCATTATATAGGAAACACAATATTACCTGTGACATTACAATGTGAGGTGTTTAGGGAGTTCCATATATCCCCTTTGAAGGCAAATTCTGATGTGGCGATGACATAACATGACCTTATATATTAGTACTGGTGGCCAGTGATGAAGAAAGTAGATGTAAATATTGTTTCACGATGCCTCACTTATCATAAATTGAAGGCCTTGAATCAGGTCCCATAATGATTATCATATCTAATTTAGGTTCCAGATACGAAGTGGGATGGTATCTTAATGGACATCATTATATTATTATGAGAAATGACTAAGGGGCTATGATTCAATCTGGGTGATCATTGACCGACTCACCTAGTCTGCTCACTTCATACCCATCTGTGAGAATGGAACATTAGAGGTTTTGGGAAACCTCCATATCCAAGGTAAAGTGTGGCTTCATGGGGAACCTTCAACAATTGTCTTACATTATTATTTATGCTTTACAACCCAGTTTTGGACGGGTTTGAAAGGTAATTCGGGACTTAGATGTGCCTTAGAACAACTTTTCACCCTCAAAGTGATGGTCAGATAGAACCGACCATATAGACCATGGATGACATGCTTCATTATTGTGTCCTTGATTTTTGTCATATTTGGGAGGGATTACTACCATTGGTGGAGTATTAATAAATAATATCTTCCACTCCAACATTAGAAAGGCATTATTTGAATCATTGTATGGGTGTTCATGTAGATCACCCATATGAGGGAGAGTCCAAGGGGAGTCAACACTCATAGTTCCAAAATTTTCATGAGATACAACTGAGAAGTTGAAAATCATTCATCACTATATTAGGGCTACATGGAAGAGGCATAAATCTTATGTTTACTGGAGATAGAGACCCCAGGAGTTCGAGGAGGAAGATCGTACTTTCAGTTGTGTCTCACCCCCACTATGATTGTATTTGATTTAGCTGTGGTGGAATGTAATCTCCAAGGTTCATCAAACCATTATAGATACTCATCAGATACAGAAATGAGGTATACTTCCTAGATCATCCACCACAGATGCACCGGGTGCATGATATTTTTGATGCATTACAACTAAGGAGGTACATGAATGATCCATCAGATGTCATTTACTTGGGTGAGATGTACATTGACGATGGGTGTCGTTTGAAGAGTTCCCAGTGGAGATAATGGCCCAACAAGAGTGTGTCCTTCATGGATGGTTGATTCTTATAGTGCACGTTTGGTGACAACATAAGAATCTTTAAGAGTGCCCATGGGATTGGGAGGTTTAAGTTCATATTTAGTTACCCCATTTGTTTGATTAGAATTTTTTTGGATTTTGGGGGCATAAATACCTAAGGTGATGAGAATTTAATTTCATGGGATTTTCATTTTTTAATTTGTATGAAATTATTTCAAGACCACACACTTTGATAGAACATTATTCTGATGGCTGGTGACCTAGGAATGAATTTTTGAATGTTTTTTTGTTCAGTTAAGTAAATGTGTGAGAGATTTTTACCATCATATAAACTATTTCTTAGATGAATATATTAGGGATCCATTAAACTCAAAACACCTGGATTCTCATAGAAATGGAAGAACTTCAACTGGAAAGGGTCGTACAGAAATATCAGTTTTCAGACATTTTAGAAAATAATCAAATAACATAAGTAGTTAATATATCTATTAGTGCCTCACCATTGAGGGAAAGAAGGTCATGCTACAGTGTGAATATGTGGCACATTAATAGAAACACCATAGTGTCTCATAAATGAGAATAACAGATACACATTTTCATAAATAAAATAGCTTAACGAAGTGATGTCGTAGCATAATAAAAATGTTGCGACATGTTTTATTTTGATAAGAGAATGTGATGGGTAGATGAGAATTAAATAATGGAAATCCTCTGAAAAACCTATGCCATGGATCATGTCCAACAACTAAGGATGATCATCGACATGTCACTAGTAACGTTGATGCCTTATGATAAACAGGACTGGGAAGTGACAAACACCAACATAGCTTAAATCCTCTAGGGTAGATGGATTCAACGAAATATGCCAGTCAATGTAGTGGTTTATTTTCTTTACATTTTTCCAAATTATTATTCTAAAATAATGAATGCAGTAAAATACACAAACAGGTTCATCCATGTATTGTTTGTTCTTGCGGGAGGGTGTTATTCCTATCCATTCTATCTAGTATTATATTATTTGTTGATAGAAATAATGTCCAATGCCTCCCCTGTTTTAAATCTCAAATGTGGAGGGCGCAAGACAATAGTAACAAAGCCCGATCCCCTATGCCTTCTATTTTGATAATGGTAGAACATTAAATATACTAAAAAATGGAATTTTTTTCCTTCAATGGGAAGGTGACACCCCCATAGGTTGGAGGTGCAATTAGAGCAATCAACAAACCAGTAGTGTGGACCCAGTGGTCTGTAGAACGACCAGACGATGTGCCAGAATTTGTGTTGGCAGTGTGCTAGTGGTGGCGTTCCATGAAGTCATGCCAGGATATGCTACCATGGCCTTCTTGGGCCATGGACTACCAAGAAAAGCCGCCTGCTAGGCCGACAGCTAGTTGCAGGGAAATAGCCCCTCGATCGTGTCAATGGAGCTGCCCAGAGGTGCGAGCCACACATATTATTAGCACAAGGTCGATTGACAACAATAAGGTGATTAAGCTAATCGTATTGAATGGCATCATAGTAGTATTTTGAAATCTCTTGACAATGGAAGAGATGGAATCCCATCCGAAGACCCACAAGGTGTGGGGAGCTGGACACGACTTCCAGCTCTGTTCCGGCAAGACAGAAATAGTTCCCATATGGGGGACTGAGAAGGGTGCGGTCTAGACCGAGATAGAGCCAAGCTGGTCCAGATAGGGAAGGACACATAATGGGATGGGTATAGTTATGTTCATCAGAAATGGGGACAGTCGGGTTGGACCCAAGCCGAACCCAACATGTTCTTTTTTGAGAAAATTTCATTAACTTCCAAACTAATTATATAATTTACAATCCATTTGTAGTTTTGGAACCCTCCCAATGAGGAAGATCATTTTGAATACTCTTAAAAGGATCTCTGGGATGTTGAAATTTGATTATTATCTTGGGGATCAGTTCTCCCTATATCAAGAAAGCTACATATGGAAACCATATGGCTAGCTAGGAACTACAGACTTCTAGAGAGAGACCCTGTGTGGATAGGATACTATGGACTAGTGGGATGTGGTTTTTATGTGTCCCATCTGTTCAAAAGTGGGGAGTGACTTCAATCTAACATGGCAGACCCATGATACTCGACATGGGGAGTATCTCAACAAGGCCATCGGTGGAAAGATTCTTTTATGTGAGCATGCATGTCCACGGTGGGGATCAACTTCTTTTTGACCCAGCAAGACCAGGATGGGGGAGTAATCTTTGTGACCCAACATACACATGGTAATTGATAGGATGAGTAACTCAGTAAACCAAAGTTGAGATGTGACTTATATATGGCACAACATACCCACAATACTAATCATGTATGATTACCATAACAATTATAAGGATACTGAGATGCATCATCGGTGTGACCCAGAAATCCTAATGTACTCATTGAGGAGATGTTCTCTAACTACACATGGTGTTGGATACAATGACTGATGGTCATACATCCCCACTATATAATATACCTAGGGTGAGCTATCATTCTTATTGATCATGCATGGTTATCATGGTTTTTGGTTTATTTGTGGATTTATTTGTGTTCTTTCATTTTTTGTTTTGAGGTCCATACTTAGTACATTGGTACTCACCCCTACATGGAAATTTCTTGTATTTGTTGTTTCTAGTACAAACTAATGTCATCTTGATTAATTACTTGGTGTCTAAGGACCCGGTGGTGCCCAATAAAATAATGTCGGCATGGAGTACTTCTATGGCTCCAAGCAGCTAATCTGTAGTTACCCATCCAGTGGGGTTTCTAGCCGGCGACTTTCAGAGTTTTCATGTTCATTCTTAAATTAAATTTATTTTGGGTTGGGATTGTATTCTAACCCATTTGAAAAATAGATTTACTTTTACATGGGTTGTTGTTTATTGGGATTAATATTTACATATTCATCATTGGGATGTAGTTGTGTGTTCATGTGTACCGGTACTCAGGAAAATTCCACGCACTTGTAGGTTGACGCCATAAGTGTTAGTCGTCAACCCCTACCCTTCGTGAGGTTGGCACAGGTTATGTGACAACCTGGGCCCTAGGGAATGGGTCATGACCATCTCACAAAGGGGATATAGTTAAATGAACCCCAAATACCCAGCTAGCACATATTTTAATTTATATATCCTCATCATCAATTAGATATAGCCTAAAAATAAAGGATTAATAGAGGTTCCATAAAGAAAAATGTTTGGGGAATGATTTATATTCATCTAATCCCCCTTATCATTGGATTGGTGAGTAACTATAGAATGGGGACCCTTGATTAGTGGTCAAACATCTAAACCTTCCAAGGATGGGAACTGTTTGTGAGTATTGACTACATGGTTATTTACAAGTTGTATACCTGAACATCTCAATGAATGAAAATGTCAATAACTCCAACATCTAACACCAAACGTGTATATGAGGTTAAAAATCGATCATCACCAAAAATTTCTTATGGTAAAAAGGAGCATTTATTCCATTTATTTAAGGGGAGAAATATTGTTATCTCTAGATACCACCTCCAGTGGGAATATACATGATTACACATAGTGTTGGGAGGTAGGGTACGTCATGGACATTTGGAGAAGATAATGTAATCAGTAAGATGTAGAATGATCTATATAACTAATTGGGTGGAGAGATCATTCAACATATCATTCCATAGAGCTAGAGTTTTCTCTCAAGGAATAAAATACTCTTATAGAATGAAATTCATAGTATTAAATAATTGGAAACGAAAATCAGTGGATATTAAATAGGATCAAAACAACAAAGAATGTGGATATGATAAGAATGTATAACCTTTGGAGCAGTTCATTGAGATCATGTCCAATGTTTAGAGAATCATATGTATTCCCAGGCCCTTATGGTGATTATTTTTTCTTTGATTCTCAAGAGATTTCGAGGATATATAATTAAGTCAATACTTTTCATGGGAGATGTGACTATCTCAATTTTGAGGTTTTCTTCTTTATTGGGTTGGGTCATCTGATGGATTAATTCAATGCTAATACCTATCATGTCAATCTAAAATATTATAGAAATAGAATAATTGATATACTCCCAGAGTATATTCCATACCATGAATGATTTATTAATTGTGTTGTTGGGAATAAATTACCATTAAAGTAATAATAATGTGTAAATGGATACTATTGGGGCATAGGGGAAGATATTTTATGTGGAAGAGTCATAGGGTAGTGACACTTACATAAATTACACAAGGGAGGGAGACCTACTTCCAATCAACTAAAATCATTGACATTGCATTCTTTGACCACATTATATCCATAAATGTTATTGGATAACTCTATTCAATATCTCTAGAATTACAAATAATTGAGCATGTTGATACTCGTGAATAACATTAGGTGAATTCTAAGCGATCCATGATCCATGATGTGGCTGGAGTGGGGTCTCCACCTGGCATTGTAGTCACATGTGGAATAATGTCTATTTGAGTATATCTACCCAAACTAGGGTGATAGATTTGCTTCTGACATTTGGGGGATTTCATGGGACACTATTTCTATTTAAGGGCATAGCTTACCATTATTTTAGTCATACTATTGTTTTAACATGTTACATCATATTTTTCTTATATATGTGATGCCTAACTAAGGCATATGTAAAATGATGTTCAAGACATGTTTGGGGCTCAGCCGGTTTTGGGGATGATCTTGTTTGGAGAAATGATGTTGTATAAGGTTGTTCCTTTAGAAAATGTGTTATAAAAAGCTATGATAGATGGGAATAACTGATATTTACCACATAAGGTGGAATCTAGAGCTGAAGCCTCACTGAATGATATGGAAATCATTCATGAAAATAGATTCTTAGAGAGGATATTTTTCAATTCCTATCTCAAATGTTTCACCAGTGGTGACTATTAGAGATGAGTCCTCGAACAAAGAGGTTGATGTGGTGATACTAATAATGGTATATGTGGGGTTCATGGAGGTTGATCCTAAATTAGAATCACAACCATATGTTACTGGGGATTCATTTACATTTTATGAATATTGTGTATATTTTCTTTCAGTAGACCCAGGGATTAGAATTCATGGTGACATATCGATATATGAATGTACCACAAATTTGTTAATGGCCTCAACTCAGTATGATCATGTACCGGAAAATGAATTTATGGATTCTATCTCAGTTGATTTTTGATGAAACTTGATTATTACACTGTAAATCATATTGGAGTGTGCAGAACATCACCACTCTAACCCAACTGGTTGATCTACCAAATAGGGTGGGTACACTCTGCCATTGGCTAGTCATAACGGGGCCTGATGTGATGGATTCAAGTATCTTGTATTTACTATCTCAATACATTATTTTGAGTAGGAGTATGCTCATTTGTAGGAGTTTATTTTCTCCTTCTACAATAAGAAGGTTGTGGGTACCAAATCAAATAATTTAGGTGAAGAATAGATATCATATGTGAATGAATAATAACGTGTGCATGCATCATTCGTCAGTACGAATTAAGAGAATTTCATCCAACTAATAGATTAGTTAGTGGTGGATGATGATATGGAATTTGAATTTATATATATAGTGTTTTTGGTGAATAAGGATTATGACCATGTGTTAATTAGACATGAATAATTTCTCTCTAAAATCATAGGAATGTGAATGATCTAGATGAAAAATTATTTAACCTTGATACTAACCAATAGAGGATATATGTGATCATGTTAATAGTTACTAGGAATGAACCTTATTGAATATTATCATATGCTGAAATTAATTGAGTCTCTTACATGTGGATAACCATCCAAAACATTTGGATGGTTTATTTTATATTCCCAATGTTCCCAAATGAATTCATTGTTTTTTATAAATATCAATCATTTTAATAATAAAACCAAAAATCTATTCACAAATATTGCAGGAGAGAGATTTTGTGTTTGAAATTATGGTTAAAAAAATAATTCTCATTTATATGAAACTACCAAATATGGGTCCAACACATTGGGTTTCGAATAACTTATCGACCAATTGGAGTGTCCAAACTGAGAATGTTTTAACTAGAATGTGAGACTCTATGTGTTTCCAACATTATTTGTAAACATGTACTAATCTACAAATATTCTACTGAAATGGGAATTGTAATCTACTCGAACATATGAGGTGTAATGAAGTGCATAAATCATGTTACACATGACAAAGAATACAAAGGTGGTGGAATGTAAATTGTGGAAAACAAGAAAAAATATTAGAAATATATAATCCATTATTATTCTCTAAAGGATGGAGAAAATAAATTAGGATAAACAAAAATACATTTTCAAATCATGGGACCTCTAAAAATGATTTTTGGTGACCTTCATGTCATTTATCTAATATGAAATGAGAGATAATTTAGACCAGACCCACATCCTTGATGGAAGGACTCTTCTATCATAAAGGCTGATGAGGATTAAAATTATAGAGTATAGAATGAATGGAGAGGAAATGATTTATTCTTTTAATAGATTTCATCAATTCTAGAATTAATACATAGGGGAATCGATCACATTGGGTGGGAATATTAATCTAAAAATATTTGAAATCATTTTTCAAGTAGTTATCCATATTTGGTTATTAGAAAAGATTACAGAGCCTGAATGTTATGGTAGGTGATTGTAACTGTAGAGGTGATGTGGATTCTTAGGTGAGGGCCCTAAATTCTTCACAGAGTTATATCATGAAATAATGACTTGTAGTTTAATACCATAGTGTGAGGAAAATGCACATGTATTTCAATATCATATATTAAGGATGATAATAATTTAGTTTAATACTATATATAAATTATGATGTGATTACAGTATCATTTATTGTGGTAAATATATTGGAGAAAAATGTGAATAAATCATGATTGGTCTGGGTAATTTGGGAAATAAATTAGAAGCACAGTGGGAATCACCTCATAATGCAACTTGTGAGAAAATGGTAGATGAAATTTTCCTCTAAAAATTATTCTCCCAATATGTTCAAATGAGAATATAATTATTTTTTGGGGACCCATGGTGGAGTTAACTTGATTTTTATCTTGTTTCTTACACCATTATTTTTTCCCAGCTCATAAAACTGGCCAAAGGAGAAGGAGTTTTACTTTTCAAAGGTTTAGCCATATTATTTTCTTCCTAAAATATATTTGTGACTCATTCCATGTGATACTTATAGTCATATAAGTTGGACCAATAATTAGTGAACAATTTATGTTAATAATTTATTCAATATGGACTTCAAATAATTTATTATAATAATTGTTGGATCATCGGTTGAAAATATTTTATGGTTAAAATAATTGGACCTAAAAATGTATATAAATTATTGTTGTAATTATTGGAATAATGAGGTGATTTTTTCAATGGAGTGTGTAGGGAATATTGGAGAGGTAAAATGATGTGAATTGAGTGTCAATGAGATCTAGACCTATAGAAAACATTTCTATGAATATATAGACCTAAATCAATGTTTTCACTAATAAACGTAGAATAGTAGTGTAAGGTCTATATGATTGAGAAAAAAGGGGTAATGACACAAAATAAAAATAAATGTATTAAAGAGTTAATGTATTACATGAATAAAGGTAGAAAGATGCCCCTTTCTCAAGGCAAATTCTTAGGGAAACTTTCACAATATTTATTCTCATGATTTATGGGAATGGGATCTTAGTTTAATGTATTAATTAATGGAATAGAAGAGGAAACCAATGTGTCTCATCCTTACATAGGGATAATCCTCCACAAATAATAACATAAAATGATTAATTATCGTTGAAAAAAACATGTAATTGTATAAAATTTCAATTTTTATGGGTAGACACAATAAGGGGAAAACATGATCAATCCATGAATTTCTCAAATGGTAAAATGGTATTTGAAAAACTTGTATAAAATATATGGAATTAATATAGTTGATGTAAATATGTTGTGCATGTTTCATACAATGATTCTATAACCTCTCCATGAATAGATTGTGTGAAAAAATATATGATTGACCATTGACAGGGTTCAATACATGAGAGCTTCCATCTATCGGTGACGATCCTTTGATGTGTGATACTATGAAAATATGTGACCCTATGTGGAAAGGAACAATCTACTGTAGAGACACTCTACACATCATGAGAATGAGGATTACAAAAATTTAATAAATCACGAAATTTATTCATGGAGGTAGGTGACATCTTGGATTTTATGTTGAGTGCCTTGGCGGTATCCCTAAAAAGTGATCAGGTATGATGGTTGAATGAATGGGTTGTAAATATATCACCTGACCCAAAGGGTAATGACCTAGAAATAATTTAATTTTAGTTTTGGACACATGATAAGATATTTGGAATCACTATGAATCCCATGATAATGGGAATCGTTCTACACATAGATTTGGAAGACAACATGGTAGGATACCGACATCTAAGGGGTGAAGTTTTCTCTATAGTGGATATAAAATCATATTATAATTCTAATATGAAGAATTATATATTCATCACATAAGGTAGTATTATAGATTAAAATTTTATACTGAGGAAATTATTTTCCATGATATCATATTTTAAATATGAGACATCCTTGTTTCTTACTTTTTATGGGTACATTTTAACATTTTGTGCTGAAGAAATTGGTTTGGTCATTTCATATTTTTCATATATATAATTCTCATGTTATATGTGGTAAGGATAAAATTTATCACAATGTGTTGATGATGTTTTGATATGTAGTACATTTTCATTCATCTCATAATATGGTTTTTTCATGTTTATAGTTATGGGTATAAAAACAACGTGAGGGGGTGTCCCAAAGGGTATTATGGGGAGAGAATGAGTGATAACCTAACATGAAAAGTGGGTAAAGTAGAACCTTTAAAAAACATCCAAGACAAACTACACCAATGTAGAGGTCAGTGTACTGATGGAGAAAATACCTCATGATAAGTTGATGGTGGGGCGTGGACATGTCATATAGATCCCAAAGTTCTATATGGATCTCAATAAAATGGTATTAATTATACACATATTTATTGAATGTAGTGAGGTATGTCACGAATGCTAATACAGGGACCTATTGAGTAGGTTTCAAGAAAAAATAGAATGTGGAATTAGTATGATAAAACACTACAAGTGATGAAAATGATGGAAATAATGGGCAACAAAGGGGATAGTTCAGTTTGTATATGTTCTCATTCTTGGATCTTTTAACAGCCAAAAAATCATAAAGAATAACATTTTATTTAATAGTTTATGTGACATGAAATAACATTCTTATAAGAAAAGATAATATCCAAAGACATGAAAATATAATTATTATTTTATATAAATTCAATATAGATTTCAATGAAAGCACTCTAGATTTAGCCTATGTTTTATTAATTAATTACATTCCTCTATGGTTTGTGTTACACACAATTCAATTATAATTGAATACTATTAATATTATTATTTAAAATAAAAAGTAACACCTAGATGTTAAATTGGTGTTTATGAACATGATTAAATAAATTATATAAATAAATGGTTTAAGAAATAAAAAAATGAATTCATTGGTTTTCAATAAATTAAAAAATAATGTAAAAACCTATTATTTATAAAGGAACTATTTTTATAAAAACTCTTTTAAGTACAAAAATGAATTTATTCATTTCAAAAAATAATAATTACATTTAATGTACAGTCATAATTAAATTTATATATTACATACTAAATAAAATTTTATTCACTTCTAAAAACTTATTTTATTGCCTTATAATAAGAAAAAAAATCAAATTCTACCCATTGAAATGTGTATTTGTAAAGGTTGTTTGGTCTCCTTTTATTGGTGCACTTGTTTTAAAAATAATTTTATATAAATTTAGAAATTTTATTAGAAAATGTAAACTCCATTGTTTTAAATTTTATGTCATACACATTTTAGGGATATTATTTGGTATTTTATCAAGAGGTTTCATATGTTTGACAAAAAGTAAAAAAATACACTTTATGTAGAATGTAAATTTCATCTAAATTATTTATAATGTTATAATATATATTAAATTTATTTAAAAGAAACATTAAATATATTATGAATCTATTATTCCAATTTAGTTTATAGTAATTAAATTAATATTTAATTTAGATATGAAAACATAGTTATCTTTTGAATATTTTCACATTATAAACCCATTTCATCAACCCATTTATAAAATTCATTTTAAATTATCTGTTTTATAATTATGTGAATTAAATTTGGAAAATATGATGACATATTTGGTATCATAATAATTTATAATTTTTAGTATTCTCAACATAATTATCAAAAATGTTACTACTGTAAATAATTAAAATTAATCAGGGTGAAAAAGAGAAAAATTTTTTTACTAAGGGACAAAACATTAAACATAAGGAGGAAAATAACCTAAATACAATTAAATTTACAATTAATGGATAAATTGTAAAAATATACTTTATTTTTTTAAAATAATTTATTATTATGTCTACATTACATGAAAACAAACAAGGGTAAAATTTATTGTTTTAAAACCATAGGAAATTACCCCACACGCCAATTATAAAAGGACACCCCTATCCTCTAATGTTCACAGAATAAAACCACTTCAGATCATTCATTACCAAACCAAATAACGTTGAATATTCCATCCCATAATTCTACAATCCTTATATTTTGTATAAATCGTACTTATGAAGGCATTATTACAAACCCTTGGAGTATATATGAAAAAGTGGTAGTGTTCTTATAAAATTTTATTATTTTATTTCTGTATACACCACCTTAAATACTAGTTATAAAATGGTATTATAATAACCCTAATAATTTCATATACTTTTATTATTCATATTAGGGTTATATCATTAAACAATAAAAACATCCATCAAATATGTTATAAAATCATCATTCACGTGTATGAATGACTACCGTATCCTGAACTGATATCAGTTATATTTTTATTACCACTTTAAAAGCTAGAAATATGACTTAAATATTATTGAAATATTATATTAATTATATATATGACATATTTTTAATTATTTAATTTTAAATCAATCATAAATTCCAACATTATATTTTTTGGGAATACGATAATGTCACTTGTGTGTATAAGGTAGAACCTCTTCATGAAGTGATGTGATTTAGGAAAACATTAAACACATTTCATTGATGATATTTTTAATAAAAATATATGATATATATAAAATAATAATAATATAATGAAAAAATTTATATAATTTTATTTATATTTTTTTAATATGATAAGGAAATGGAGACAACATTCATGCGTACATATGAGAAACTATATCCTTGAATGATGAACTTCCTTTTATATAACTAATTATTATGGGTTAATATATAAATATACATATATATATATTTATATAAAGAATATATTTTATATTTATGTCATATTTGAAATTATAGGGATAAATAAAATTTTATTGCTGTAAAAAAAATTAATAAGTCAAAACAAACTTGAAAAACAAGGAAATTTAATCCAGACATAATGAAAAAATTGATAACTAAGAAATAGGTCATAGTATTTTATAATATAATAATATAAGATATTATATATATTAATATGATTTTTCAATAATGTAATGAAAATGTTTAAACAATTATAATTTCATTTAATGCATGCACAACCAAAATCGAAGCATGAGGTATGATTTTTTATCTCGATTTTGTTTTATTGAGGATGATTCTAATGCTTTGAACCAAATTACATTTATATAGTGTCTATTATTTGAATTTAAATATTATATAATTAATAAATCATTATTATTTATTTTTATTGATTTATTTAATGTATGGGTATTCGAATTATGAGATACAAAGTTGTAAAAAAAACTCATAACTCAATTTTTTTATTTTGTTATATTACATAATAATTTTTTATAAAATTATTTGATTATCAATAAAATGACTTTTTAAAACATGTATTATCATTCAATATTATTTATATGGATTTTTGGTTGATAAAATTTTTATTATAATTGTTTTATTTTCACATCAATTATATGAATACTGAAACGGTTTACTTCATAATCTAATTTCTCTCATTATGCTTTTCAATATAATTTCTATTAAAAGAAATTATTTGATTAATTTTTAAATATATAATTTAGTATTATTATTATATGATAATTCATGATTTATTTCAATTAATTTTTGCAAATTTAATCTCTTTTCTTCTTACAATTTGTTAGATAATGTTTTTAAGAAAAACTGAATTCATTTATCTTTTCAGTTAGAAATCAATATTCATTAAAAACAATGTTTTATAAATTAATTTCAAAAATAGATTATATATTTTAAAATTGAATAAATAATTTTGTACCCATTTTTTTATTTTAAGAAATTTATTGAAAGAAATAAATTTTAATAAATAAATATTCTCATTTTATCCTTTTTAAAATGTAAAAGGAATTGTATTCTTACTCTGTACAACAAGTATTGAATGACACTTTGTTATTTTTTTGATAAATCTGTTAAAAGTTTACAAGGATATATTTAATTAAAATTTATTAAATGTAATTTTCAAAGAAAATATTTGTAAAATATATTATGTTTTATAATATATTTTTTAAATCAATATTGTTATTTTCCCCATTATTTTTTTTGGAATAAATTTTACTTCATCAATAATGAAAACCCATATTCATAATCGAATGGGTATACAATATATTTACATTTTTTTCTATTACTCAAGATGGCTTATGATTATTTTGAACATGAATATTATTTAAATTTATTTCCTTGAATCATTTTCATAGTTAGTAACCTAACTGTGAGTTATGTACATTCCTATGATAATTAATAATTATAATTCCCCTTAAAATCTATATCATTTATCATGGATGTGATTATTTCAATAATTGAATACCATTTTTTATATGGTGTTTATATTAAATGTTATTTTTCTACCAGGGTAAATATTGATAAATTTATATTTTTTACCCTATACATATATTTTATAAGTAAAATGTTTTATGAATTAAATCTATTATTATATATATGAATAATGATCCGGACATGAAATACATGGGTTGGGGACTATTAATTACAAACACTCGATTCATTGTAGTTTTGTTAGGCATATAAATTTGATATAAAAACCAATGTATGTTTAGAGCTAGTATGTTTGAAACAATTTTGAAGATAGTTCTTCATGGTTAAGGAATAATGGTCTTGGGAAACATGGAATATACTAATTAATCAATCCCATTATTCTGTATTTAGTAATCATTATCGAAAAAATTTTCATTAGGATAATTTCTATTAATGAATTTAATTATAAATTTATTAATTAAATGGATTTTTTATCACTTATTTAACATTTAATATTTATTATACCATATCTAATTATTTTAATGGATCATTTCTTCAGTTATTTTCCACTCCATGTTGATTATTATCTATGATTGATTATTTTTTCTGTAGTATTAAACCCTTACTAAGTATTTAATATCACATTATTTTATTCCATTTCCTAGGGATTTGATAATGTAATCTATTATTGATATATTGGGAAATGATAGATATAAAAAATATACTCCCATAAAATAAAAGATAAGAATATTATGTTTTAACGTTCATATTTAATTGTCGTATAAGTCTCTTGTTTTTATCAATATTAAAAATACTATTAAACAATTTAGTCATTCTATACATGATTTCCTTATATCTTATACATATATAATGGTATACAGTGCTGGATTTGGGACTTCTAGGGTGAGGTCGCTTTATTTTTGTTCATGGAATGTTTATCATAATCCATTGTAATAAGATATCAGATGACATATATTATTGAACATAACACTATGATAGTATTTCAAGAAAACTATAGATGATCATACTAATGATTTGGTATGAAATAATTTATGTATGTATTACTAGAAATAAATACATTTCTTTATACTATAAATAGATACAGTTTAAGAAAAAATATAAATATTGGTAATAACAAGGAAAAGGGAATGTTGGACATGACTCAAGGGGAAAATAGTACATGAAAAGAGAAATTATGTACCACAAAATTATGACACTCATTAGATAACAACATAGGATAATTAAATATTTATTTCCACCCATTTTTAAGGAGATGAATAAATGGTGAAAATTAATAACATAGTTTAATAATAATTTATATTATATATAAACAAATGATTCATGATTTAGTCATCCTATAAATAATAATACGATTTTATCACGATGATTATTGTTTATCATAGTATGTTTTTTATGTCAGTCTATGATTATAACCCAACAGAATCATAATAACATTTAACATTAATGAAAAATTGATGATATTGAGAAACTAAATGTGATATTTATTGGAGAGAACTATATCGTGTTTAATCGAAATCAGTATTCTTGAAATGTGATTAATAAAATATATATTATGAAATCCATAGACTGATGAAAGTAGAGAAGGAATATTTTTAATATTAAATAATATAATTGTGATAATATATACAAGAAAGAATTATTTACATCATTAATGAAATGTGGAATGAGGCACCCCTAAATGTGTCTTAATGGATTATAAAAATTATCAATTTTTTGAAAATAAATATATAAACAAATGAATTTTCGGGGGAAATGATATTTATTTTAGAAGAAAATAAATCCCACAAAAATTAACCATTTATAATTTTTTATTAGATGTTGTAATATAGGGAAATAACTGATTCAATTGTCACTTTTAATGGGTAAAATCTAGACCAATTTAAGACCAATGTGTAAACAAATGTATAATGTCTTTACGTAGTGGGTTTGTTTTGAAAAAATTACCTAACATGTTAAATAATTTTTTAATTTCATTGATCTCCATCATATTTGTTTTTGGGAATTTATATTAATATAGATTATAAAAATAAATACTTGTATTCTAGGTGAAATCCCATCATATCTGGAAAGGTTTCATGAATTGATTCCATGAACCAAGGATGATCAGGGTTTATACATACTAGTAGAATATTCAATGTCTATGTTATTATGTCATTATTTAGTTAATAAATTCTATGAATAAAATTTAATTATGTACCAATTGTGTTACTTTTGAGGGTTATAGATTAATTTATTATATTTGATAACATTAAATAACAATATTATTTTTATAAAATATGTTAAAGGTAGATGTAAAGACTTTTTCCCTGGATCTTATGATTTGTTAAATTTAAATATCAGTGCTTCAAGAATTAAAAAGACATTGTAAAGAATTTATTTCTTCTATCCAGATAAACAAAGAACAACTAAAGTATTAAATATTTATTACATGAATATATTTTGTTAATTATATTTCAATATAACAAACCCCACACCATTAGGAAATGTATGTTAAAAATATGTTAACTTATTATTATCATATATAGTGAAAAATATAGTCCTTTTTATCATAACATATTTATGGTTTTGAGGTTCGGATAATCCCATTGATTATTTAAATTTTAAGATCAATTAACTGAATAATTATATATAAGTATTCATTATTTTCCTTGATTTATATGTCTTTACAGTTTTCTATTTTTATCCAATGTAGGAACCTGATTAATTTTTAATCCATTTGAATGTCATACATCCATTTATCTATTAATAAATGAATATATTATTAAGTATTTAGGATCTGGGGATTTTGAAAATGATATTTCCAAATATGAAATCATTTTTTTACCAAGATCTTGTATAAATTGTTAGTATCCAAATTGATTATGACAGAGAAAATGTAACACACCTAAATTCATAAAGACAAACATTTTATTGGAGAGCATATGCGACACAGAACACCATGATTTGAAAAGAATATAACATTTTAAGGACCCGACCTTAATAAATACATAATATTGAATTTATTAAAGAAAAACCATCATTTTACATTGAGTATCTTTTCAGGTTTAGAGCTTTATATAATTAGGACAATACATTCATAACATTACAAATTATTACAGAGTGGATTCCATAAAAATAGTTTCCATTTTTTTCAAAATATAAAACATTATAACTTAAAACAAAACTCCTTAACAATTATTCAACATTTAAGATGGATTCCCTCCTTTACTTACACATCCATTAACATTTGAAAAACATTTAAAAACTTGGTATGAGCAAAAAATCTCTCTAAGGGATGGAAAAGAAAGAAATATAACATTAGACCCTGAATATTCGTAACTTATGAAAGCATTTTCAAAAGAAATTCTTGTCACCAATATATACTTACTTTGTTTATCATGAGATTTACACAAGATACATAAATAACAAGAGAACATAAATATAATCATATAGGTATCTTGGGGAATTACTTACATCATCTTGTAACCATTCTTGGAAACCTTATAATTTGTACCCCACACGAATACCTTACTTTGTGTAACTGTCAGATTTAGACTTGTCGTAACCACACAGCCAACCTCAAACATACTCACACCCAATGCATTGGAGGATGATATAGGTTCCACCCTTCCTTATAAATAATTCCCATAAACCAAAACATAATCATACAACATGAATAATTCCGTAAAAACAGTGCTTTGGAATTTTGTAAAACTGAATTTAAAAAGAGGATTCAAAAAGAGAATCCCCTTATAAATATCATACAATTTAAGAGAGACTCAATAGAGTTGATTTAGTATGTATATATTCTTTAAATTCAAATAATAAAACATAATATAAATATAACCCATCACAAAAACAATTTAAATAGCACATACATAATGAAGCAGAAGGATAACTTAAAGAATGAAAATCATATTAAGAATTCCCTTAACTCAGGTTTGTCTTACTTCAAACATGTTTAGAAATCATGTATAATGGTTAAAATAGTGTTATTAGTATTTAAAAAAACATGTTAATGTTTATAAGATCTTATATGATCATTTAATAACATCATTTAACCCTTTAATTTGTATTATTTTTCTCATTGTACTGTTTTGGATGAGTACTTTACATGACTTCCATTATTGGTTCATGGTGGACATTCTTGTCGATGGGAAGTAAAACTCTAGAATTGGAATAGATTGGTATTTAAATATATCCATTAAAATAAATGACACCATTTAACATTTTTAATTCTTAAATGAGGAGGAATCATAAGTTAGAAGATTAATGATGTTTGTTTATATCATTTTAGTGGTTCTTTGAAAGAAATGACATGATTTCATTTTATAAATTAATATCGTGTGTTAAAAATAATTAAAGAACCTTGGATAAGATATAATATATATTATAACTTGGTACAACCATAAATATGGTTTCATTACCACACTTGAATGAGTTAATGAAAATTGAAACCACATCATCCACCATTTCAGTAATTCGACAAATCATGGAAAATGTTTTTATTCCTTGAATAAGTGGGTGAGGAGAAAGATAATGATGATGAATTTTCCATGAACATGAGAAAATCCATAATGTAACAACCCAAAATTTTATGATAAGTATTCTTTTTAATTTATTTTATGTCGTGTGTTTTATGCTACGACAAGATTTTCTTGTGCTTTACGCAACACCGTATTAGCGTGCAATATATGCAACACTATTCTTAGATTTTGTTACACACAATTTCATGTTCGTTTGATAATAGTCATTCTACGCAACATTGAGTATATATATATATATATATATTCAGTGTATAAATGAAAAATGGTTGGATTCTGTTATAATGAAACAATAAAGGAGTCATGCACAACACGCAACCCTGACTTGTCTTGCATTACACGCAATCGTGACCTTCCTCGATAGCGTGTGTTGTACGCAATACTGGGTTTTACTAAACAACAATATATTATTAAAATATTATTAGAAGCAGCCGTTATGAATAGTAATACCCACTTTTTAAAATTTTGTAAATTTCATCTTTCAAAATGGACTTCATCTTTGGATTTTGAATATCGAAATTATCCTAGGGTGAAATTTTGGTATTTGTCTGAAAACGTTCAATTTTTGAAGAATAGTGAAAACACTGCATTACTATTTAAAAAACGACTTTTTATTTAAATAATTATTTATTTTATATAAATTTAATTTAGGTAAAAATTGATACATAATAATTATATAAGTTCAATGTAATTCATTAGAGTCATTTTTTTATAATATTAGATATATAAAAATTTTATTGAACTTTTGGCCGTCTTTTACCCACCTCCTAGGAGAATTTACAAATTTACATAAAACATAATTTTACCACTTTTGTGAATAGAATTTTAAAAAATCCAAGAGACACGATTGATATCAGTAAGTGACATGTGGTTCAATGAGATGAAAATAATTTTTGGTGAATAGTAACTTTTTACTTTTATTTACCACGGTAAAAAGTAGATAGGGTAATTAAGGGTAAAAATGATATTATTATTACCATAACACATGTACTAATTCTATTGGATACATGTAATTCGACCAAAAACAACCTTAGGAATAAAATAATAACATTTAGTCCCACTTGGATTAGATTAAGACATTTATTATTAATTTATTTAAAGAATGGTTAAAATAGTTAAAATCAATGTTTAATAAGTAAATCAATTTTTATATAGGGTTATACATAAGATAAATTCGACTATATATATTAATTAGAAAGATAAAACGATTTACTATATAATTATATTTTATTTGTAATTTTTAGACTTTAAATAATTTAATTTATTTATGACACAATGATGATGTAGTAATTATCGTATTAATGAAATATTGAGATAATTGATGTTATAAATATCCAAATAAATATAATTTGAGACTTTTTATGAATTCCAATAATTTTCTATGTTAATATGACATGTTAGTGGTGATGTAATTAACTTTTATAGAACTAATCATTCTGTTATGATTTTCACAAAAATCAATTACCAAATAGTGTCAAAATTGACATAAAATAGTTTTAAAACAAATATTATATTATTAATTGTTATTATATTATTAAAAATATATGGTTAGACCAAATGACTTAGATAAGGTTATTTATATTAATAATAAACAACTTGGGGTTCTTTTGGCTTGTTATTGTAAGTTTAATAACCTTATAGTGTAAGAACACAAAAGACACTGTAAAAGTAAATTTATCTAACTTAAAGTTAAATATAAATGATAAGGTTAAAATAGAAACCTAAAATTGTATAAATTCAATTGGAAAAGCGTATTTATACCCATAACCACCTTATATTCGAAATAACTCAATTTGGAGCTATTAAATACCGAATATGACTTTATAATAAAATAATATTTTTTGTTATTCCAAAGGTGCCCCTCTCCTCTCTTATAAAAAGGCACCTCCTCCCTCTCTTCCTCACACCACATTGAGCCTTCATGCTCGGCCAACCCCTTCCAAATTCTCTTCTCCACTTCCCTAGAAACATCCTAGAGGTTCTGGTCTTCTTTAAAGACCAATATTAGTGCCCTAAGAGGAGGTTTCAAAATGACGCTTCAAAGAAGAGGTAATGCCCGTTACCGATTCTTTCAACTTTATTTCTTCTTCCACTTATTCTTCTTTAGTTGTTTCATTATGAAGTAAAAACATAAGTATCACTAATATAATGATATGTTATTGTAATTATGAAACAACCTTATTTAACCATCTATCAATCCTATGGAAAACGAAATCACCACGCGTGCGTACGTACGGAATACCGTCTCCACGCCATGATGTAATCTCTTTTTCCACCACCACCTTACATCGATGGGTATAATGGTGTAAATAAATGATTATTGTAAATTCATATTTATTCTGAAATAGTATACATACACTCCAATATAATTCGACATTCATGGGAATGATATCATCGCTCGTGCGTACGTACGGACTACCGTCTCCACGAACGCTATGAGATTCATTTTCCATGATTAACCATTCAAGAATGATTATAAAGTATATATATTGAATAATAATGAAATATATGAAATAATAATTCTAATAGATTTATTTATGTATATATATGTATGTCATATACTCAATTCCATTCAATTCAATAAGGAAACGAAAACACTGTTCATGTGTACGTACGACCAACCGTCTCCATGAACGGTGTATTTCATTCCTTTTATCGATCTATAATATATATGTACATAATGAATATATATTATATATAAATCATGTTTTAGATTCTGGAATTATGTAAATCATGATATAAGTAATAATATCAAGAACGGCGAGTCGAAACACATACGATAAATGAAACGATTTTTACCAAAAACGCTCTTTAACATGGAATTTACAAAAGAACGGGTAATATAATGTCATTAGTGAACCATATATGATATCATAACAATGAATATGATTCTGTAATAAGTCAATGTCATTATTTAAATCATTATACATGAGGTATGGATACATATGAAGTATATCAGACATAAGGTAAGGGATAATTTTGCAAATCCCATTTTTATCCGAGATTCATTATTCGTAAGTATTTACTGGGGTTATTTCTATCATCCATGTCCATGTTTTATAAAAGTGTTTTCATGTATGTTTAAAGTAATTTTTACCCCTTTTTTAATTTTACTACATGGTATGTAAGGAATATTTCTTTTTTTTATGTTACGAGGTACGTTTTGACTTTTCCGACAAAAGTACGAGGAGAATGTTTTTTTAACATATACGGTGTGAACAGATTTTTATGGTTTTATAAAGCCTTATTTTCATGAAGCTTCCTCCAAAAGAATTCATGACTATTTTCAAAAGAAACCTTTTCTTCTAAAATTTCATGACATTTTGTGAAAATAAAATGATTTTGAAGAAAAAAGGATATTTTCCTCCGAAATTCATTTCAAGTGAATTATCAAAACCATTTTCATCTAAGATGACATTATTTTACATGTTTATGTTTCAAGTATCATGTATATATGATTTACATGGTTTCAATTTTCTTATTATGAAATGATATCCATTTCTATTATAAGGATTATGTGATAATGAGATGATGTTTATGAAACCCATTTTATTTATTGGGTTATTAAGAATGATGTATGTTTATTTTGTGGCACAAGTAAGAATGATTTCATTATGAGATGGGTGGGACCTATATCTCCCTCTAATTCATTGGGTAAAGATTTATATCTCGTGAGATAGACATGGCTGGAACACTAAGTTAATCCGGTTCAGTGTTACAGGACTGATACGAGGAGTGAACTCGATTCAGAAAGGGACTTTGTCCACTACGATGGTCTTGGCAGCAATGCCTTGGCAAATATAGAAATCATGACATGAGCTGAATGGTTGCCACAATTACATTTTTATTCCCATTTTATCATGGTTGATGATCTATTATGATATATTCCTTACGTACTTTCACGATTTATGTCTTTGCCCAAGATTTTGATGTTTAAATTTCTTGTTCAAGTTTTTGCTTCCAAATGTTTATGGATTGTTTTATATTATCTATGTTTGCCCTTACTGAGAATTCGAGCTCACCCTTTTTGATGTTTTATTTTCCCTAGGAAGTAATGAAAGGTTTTAGGTAAGGAAACAAAAAGGGGAAGATCGTTATGGGAGTTGGTGAAGATCTTTCACCACGATTAGAAGATTTTATTCCGAGTTTTCAAAGACACTAAACTATTACGGTCCTTATGTGTCTATTTTTGTTATGTATTAAGTATTCTGCAAAAGTAATGTATTGTCCATGTACGTCATGCTTCGGGTCTCTACAGTTGGTATCAGAGGAAAGGTTTAGTCAACCTTTGGAAACTAGGATGCGAAAACGTTAGTGAGATCCCTAGAGATATATCTATAATATGTCTAGGGATGTCCCTAAGGATAAGTATACATATAGGATATAGTCCTAGAACTACGGTAAAGTTATTATAATTTAACCTAAGATGTTAGATATTGAAGGTAATCCCCCTTTATTGTGTTGTTTTCCCTAGCATGATTTTTTCCTCTCACACAATTCTTTTTGGGTTTTAGACGATGGCTGGAACCCGAAGGAACCGTGTTGATCAATGTAATGGACAATGCAATGATTGTCCTACTAAACAAACAAATGTTATTGGAGATGGAGTGAAAAATCATATTTCTATACTTACATATGCAATGAATCATTCTGGGCTTCCAAATGAGCAGAGAAGGGAACAGTATTCTATTGAGTCCTTCATGAGGCAACGTCCACCTTCTTTCAGTGGGTCTTCTGATCCAATTGTTGCTGACCAATGGATCAGTACCACTGAAAAGTTATTTTCAGTTCTTCAATGTTATGAACATGATAAAGTCATCTTAGCAGTATATCGTTTGGAAGGTGAATCTGATCAATGGTGGAATTTTATCAAGAATATGAGGCTAAGAGAAGAAATTGAGTCCATGAAATGGGACGAGTTCAAGAACTTATTTTTCAATAAGTACTTCCCTCATATTCTTAGAACAAAGATATAGAAGGAGATTCTTGAACTAAAGAAAAAGGATGATGAATCTGTTGGTATATACGAAGAGAATTTTACAAGGCTTTCAAGGTATGCATCTAGCTTTATCATCAAACATGAAAGTAAAATTGATCGATTCTTCAGTGGAAGGGAATTAGATATAAGAGACTTCAGTAGCTATGAAGAAATTGGGCGCTGTGCTATCAAGGTCGAAATGGAAGTTGGTGTTACATATCCATCTCATGGTTTTGACAAGAAACGAAAGATGGAGTTCAAGGAGAAATCTCAGAATAATGGTGACAAGCAGATGAATGTTTCTTTATGCTCAATGTGTGGAAATAAGCATGGTGGATATTGTCTTAAAGGGACTAGAAAATGTTTTAAGTGTGGAAAAGAGGGTCATCGAGCTGATAAGTGTCGAAGTAATGGAAACAGGGTTGCTAATGGTGTGAATAAAGAGAAGACTGCAGAGAACGCACCAACAACACTTCAATGCGTCATGTGCAATGAAATGGGGCATTATGCTAATCAATGCCCTAATCCAAGGGTTAATGAGGATCGACATGAGCAACCACTTAAGGCAAATGAAAAAGGGAATTCACATGCGATCACTATTGGCGATGTTGAATATGACAACAATGTTGTGGAATGATTAAGTGTTTATGTAATGGTATTTCAAAATAATTTTGTATATAGTATCGTGGAATATTGGAATATTTATGTATTGGTCAACTGTGGTTTTCAATAATTTTATGGTACCGGTAACCAAGGAAAGTGATTGAAAAATTTTGGTAAGCAGATGATATGCGCATAATGAAGGGATAAGAAGATAATGAGATGTTTGATTGTATTCATGAGCTCATGATTGATATAAGGACTAAGTGATATCATGGTTTGAGTATAAAGAATTTTAGGGATTTTGGTATGTAAAAAATGTTAACATTTAATTACATTCATGTTTTCACTAAGGTTCAATGGGTATTTATTCTTCAAGAGAATGCCTGATTAAGGTATACACATGTTTGTAATTTGACCAACAAGATATATCTTATGATATATGGGGGATAAATTATGGCATTCACGTGATTGTTATGTGACATTTCAAGTAATCATTTTCTTTATACTATGATCTTGGACCGAAGTATTTTAGATAAGCCCAAAGATTGGAATGAATTATGTTGGACATAACATAGTATTGTTTAAGGATAGAGCTTTTTTCGATATTATTGAGGGGATGTTATAGTAATATAGTTTTAGAAAAAGGACAACCTGCAGGATGGGCGACATCCCATCGCGTGAGACAAGGCTGTGGGAATCAAACCCACAACCAAAGTGCGATTGGCCTTTATCACCTACCACTGGCCTACATGATGTCCCTGGTTAGTAGAAACTAGTTTTATTTTATTACGCGGTATGTTATATGAATTATAAGTTCATTTTTGGAATCTTATACGATTAACCTCACCATAGATGGACTTATGTATATTTGATAACTTTTGCTAACCTTTTGTTTGAAATAGATGGAATGACACATCATTCTATCAAATGATCTGTTAACACTTCACAAATAACAAATTCAACTTCATTTCATTAAGAGATTAAGTGGAAATTGTTCAAAGCACGAACAACAGTGATATTGTACCAAAATAAAGTAAGTATTTATTCTAATTCAAATTCTACAACTTTAGGGAAATGGTCTTGAAAACCAAAAATGTTGTCCTAGTGACATTATATCCGATGAATCAGATGGTACCCTAGATCATCACAAATTTATGGCTTTGGGATTGTTGGGTTTCTCATATCCATGTTCTCTACCACTCTCCATCAGAACATGATGGTTAGATTTCTCTTCCATATCCATATTTGCACCTATGTTCTCCTATTTGGAATCCCAGTGATTAGTTAATTTGGGCAACCGTTACATTTCATACATTAGTTTTTAAAGCCGTGTTTTAGTATTTCATTTTACGATGTGGGTTTCAATTAATGATACTTTCAAGTAGAAATCCATGTATAACCCCGACGAATTTCGAGGGCCAAATTCATTTTAATGGGGGGTAGAATGTAACAACCCGATATTTTATGATAAGTATTATTTTTAATTTATTTTATGTCGTGTATTTTATGATACAAAAAGATTTTCTTGTGCTTTACGCAACACCGTATTAGAGTGCAGTATACGAAACACTATTCTTAGATTGTGTTACACAAAATTTCAAGTTCGTTTCATAATGGTCATTCTACGCAAAATTGAGTGTGTATATATATATTCAATGTATGAATGAAAAATGGTTGGATTCTGTTATAACGAAACAACAAAGGAGTCTTTCACAACACGAAACCCTGACTTGGATTGCATTACACGTAATCCCGACCTTCCTTGATAGCATGTGTTGTACGCAATACCGGGTTTTACTAAACAACAATGTATTATTAAAATATTATTAGAACTAGCCATTATGAATAGTAATACCCACTTTTTTAAATTTTCTAAATTTTATATTTCAAAATTTACTTCATTTTTGGATTCGTAATATTGAAATTAGTCTAGAGTGAAATTTTGGTATATTTCTGAAAACATTCAATTTTTGATGAATAGTGAAAACACTAGGTTACTATTAAAAAACCGACTTTTTATTTAAATAATAATTTATTTTATTTAAATTTATTTTAGGTCAAAATTGATACATAATACCTATATAAGTTCAATTTAATTCATTGGAGTCATTTTTTAATAATTTACGATATATAAAAATTTTATTGAACTTTTGACCGTCTTTTACCCACCACCTAGGAGAATTTGCAAATTTTAATAAAACGTAATTTTACTGCTTTTATGAATGGAATTTCAAAAAATCTGAGAGACATGGTTGATTTCAGTAAGTAAAATGTGGTTCAATGAGATAAAAATAATTTTTGGTGAATAGTAACTTTTTACTTTTATTTACCACGGTAAAAAGTAAATAGGGTAATTAAGGGTAAAAATGATATTATTATTACCCTAAAACATGTACTAATTCTATTGGATAAGTTTAATTTGACCAAAACCAACCACAGGAATAAAATATTACCATTTAGGCCCACATGGATTAGATTAGGACATTTATTATTAATTTATTTAAAGAAGGGTTAAAATAGTTAAAATCAAAGTTTAATAAGTAAATCATTTTTAATATTGGGTTATACATAAGATAAATTCCAATATAAATATTAATTAGAAAGATAAAAAGCATTCCTACATAATGATATTTTATTTTTAAATTTTAGACTTTAAATAATTTAATTAATTTATGACACAATGATGATACATTAATTATCATATTAATGAAATATTGATATAATTAATGTTATACATAACCCAATAAATGTAATTTGAGACTTTTTATGAATTACAATAATTTTATATATTAATATGACATGTTAGAGTTTATTTAATTAACTTTTTTCTAACTAATAATTCTGTTATGATTTTTACAAAAATCAATTACCAAATAGTGTCAAAATTGACATAAAATAGTTTTTAAAACAAATATTATATTATTAATTGTTATTATATTCCTAAAAAACTATGGTTCGGAAAAATGACTTATATATGGTTATATATATTAATAATAAACAACTTGGTGTTCTTTTGGCTTGTTATTGATTGTTTATTAACCTTATAGTGTAAGAACACAAAAGACGCCGTAAAAGTAAAATTATCTAACATAATGTTAAATCTAAATGATAAGGTTAAAATAGAAACCTAAACTTGTCTAAATTCTATTGGATGAGAGGATTTAGACCCATCCCCTCCTTAGCTTCTAAATAACTAAAATTTAGCTATCAAAAACAGAATATGGCTTTATAATAATATAATATTTTTAGATATTTTAAAGGTTCCCTTCTCCTCCATTATAAAAGGGCACCTTCTCCCTCTCTTCCTCACACCACATTGAGCCTTCAAGCTCGGCCCACCCCTGAAAAATTCTTTTCTCCACTTCCCTAGAAACATCCTAGAGGTTATAGTCTTGTTCAAAGACCAATATTAGTGCCCAAAGAGGAGGTTTCAAAAATGTGCTTCAAAGAAGAGGTAATGCCCGTTACAGATTCTTTTAACTTTATTTCTTCTTCCACTTATTCTTCTTTAGTTGTTTCATTATTAAGTAATAAAATCAGTATAACTCATATACTGATATGTTATTATAATTATGAAACAACCCTATTTCACCATCTATCCATCCTACAGAATATGAAATCACCACGCATGCGTACATACGGAATACCGTCTCCATGACGTGGTGTAATCTGTTTTTCCACCACCACCTTACATGGATGGGTATAATGGTGTAAATAAATGATTATTGTAAAGTTATATTTATTCTGAAATAGTATTAATTCACTCCAATACAATTCCACAATCATGGGAATGATATCATCGCTCGTGCATACGTACGGACTACCGTCTCCACGAACGCGATGAGATTCATTTTCCATGATTAACCATTCAAGAATGATTATAAAGTATATATAATAAATAATAATGAAATATATGACATAATAATTCTAATAGATTTATTTATGTACATATATTTATGTCATATACTCAATTCCATTCAATTCAATAAGGAAATGAAAACAGCGTTCTTGCATACGTATGGCCTACCGTCTCGATGAACGGTGTATTTCATTTCTTTTATCGATCTATAATATATATGTATATAATGAATATATATTATATATAAATAATTTTTTAAATTATGGAATTATGTAAATCAGGATATAAGTAATAATATTGAGAACGACGAGTCGAAACACATACGATAAATGAAAGAATTTTTACCCAAAACGCTCGTTAACATGGAATTTACAAAAGAACGGGTAATATAAAGTCATAAGTGATCCATATATGAAATCATAACAATGAATATGATTCTGTAATGAGTTAATGAAATTATCTAAATCATTATACAGGAGGTTCAGATACATACGAAGCATATCACACATAAGGTGAGGGATAATTTTGCAAATCTCAATTTTATCCGAGATTGCTTATTCATAAGTATTTACTAGGGTTATTTCTATCATCCATGTCCATGATTTATAAAAGTGTTTTCATTTATGTTTAAATTCATTATTACACAGTTTTTACCTTTTCTACATGGTATGTAAGGAATCTTTTTTTGTTTACGTTACGAGGTACATTTTGACTTATCTGACAAAAGTACGAGGAGAATGTTATTTTTATCGTATACGGCGTGAACGAATTTTTATGGTTTTATAAAGCCTTATTTTCATGAATATTCATCCAAAATATTTCATGACTATTTTCAACAAAAACCATTTCTTCTAAAATTTCATGACATTTTGTGAAAAGAAAACGATTTTGAAGAAATGAGGATATTTTCCTCAAAAATTCATTTCAAGTGTTTTATCAAAACCATTTTCATCTAAGATGACATTATCATACATGTGTATGTTTCAAGTATCATGTCTCTATGATTTACATGGTTTCAATTTCTTTATTATCAAATGATATCCATTTATTTTATAAGGATTATGTGATTATGTGATGATGTGATGATGTTTATGAAACCCATTTTATTTATTGGGTTATTATGAATGATGTATGTTTATTTTGTGGAACAAGTAAGAATGATTTCATTATGATATGTGTGGGACATATATCTCCCTCCAATGCATTGGGTAAGGATTTATATCTCATGATATAGAAATGGATGGAATGGTATGTTAATCCGGTTAAGTGTTACAAGACTGAAACGAGGAGTGAACTCGATTCAGAAAGGGACTTTGTCCACTAAGATGGTCTTGGCAGCAATGCCTTGGCTACTATGGAAATCATGACATGTGATGAATGGTTGCCAAAATTAAATGTTTTATTCCCATTTTATCATGTTTGATGTTCTATTATGATATATTCCTTACGTACTACCACGATTTATATTTTTGCTCAAGATTTTGATGTTTAAATTTCTTGTTCAAGTTTTTTCTTCCAAATGTTTATGGATTGTTTTATGTTATCTATGTTTGCCCTTACTAAGCATTTGATCTCACCCTTTTTGATGTTTTCTTTTCCCCAGGAAGTAAAGAAATGTTTTATGTAAGGAAACAAAAAGCGGAATATTATTATGGGAGTTTTTGAAGATCTTTCACCATGATTAGAAGATTTTATTCCGAGTTTCCAAAGACACTAAACTATTACGGTCTTTGTGTGTCTATTTTTTTTATTTATTAAGTATTTTGAAAAAGTAATGTATTGTCCATGTACGTCATGCTTCGGGTCTCTACACATAATATACATTATTTCTAAATATTTCATGCTTCTTGGGTAAGAAGAGATGTATAAATAATAAGATAAGAATGGAACTCAAAAAAAAATCAAGAAATACCTTACAAAAATTCAGCAGCCTAACAGCTATACGACATTGTTTTAGAAAATATTAAAAAGATAGTGGACAAGGGTCACCCATCCAGAAATTAATAATAATATATAGTAGATCAAGAATAATACGGAAATAAAAACATTATTTGGAAACCTGAATGTTATACCACATATAAGAGAACTTGAATGGAAAAAGATGAAACTTGAGAATTTTATTACCTTATAGAGTAACCTTTATTACATGAAGGTTGGGACCTTGGGGTCATGATGAAACCTTGGAAGGAATACTATGAATGTAAGGAGGACAGAGCTTCCTTGAGGTGGAATTGGGAATTATGTTAATGATGGAATGGGTTGGTATTTATAGGAATATTAAGGGAATATTTTAATAATTTTCAAGGGACACCTCATGGGTGGTATTTGCAAAACCATGGTATTGCCCATGGTATTTTCACATGATATATGCCAGTTGGGAGAACTCATATATTATTTAACTATACACATATAGACCAGATTTATTTCATCATTATTATATCATTAATGAAGTCATTAACACCCCAAAACTAAAAACAATATTTTTTACGGTTCACCGAAAAAGCAACTGTTTTAGAAAAAATCCCAAAATTCACCTTAAACATTTATAAATGTGTATAATTAAAAAATGAAGTCCATTTTTTGAAAATAAGTTTTATGTATTTTTAATTTAATTTTAAAATAAAATCATACTTTATTCAAAAATTAATTATTTTAAAAATATAACTACTTTTATATCACATTGAAATATTAATCAAGATGTCATTATCATAAATCCATAAGAAAATAAAATAATAATATACTTTAATAATCAATAGGGTTATATTACTATTCATAAGGGTATGTAACTATTTACAAAAAAAATAGGTTGTTTCCAATAGACTCCAAATAACATACTGAAGATTATTGTAGATGACAGTTTATTGAAATTCAAAATATAGAAGTGGAAAAGATTTGTTTTAAAGGGTAGTTATAAATATCTACTTAAAAAAAGATACATGTATTTCTATTTATTTTTATGAAAAAAATGAGTGTTACATTATTTCCACCTTCTGGAAATTGAGCCCCTGCAATTTTATTTACTTATTAAATAACTGAGGGTAATTATACCTCATAGAATTTTCAGACTCCATTGTTGCTTCTTAAGACTTGTGGTTTCTGCACAAAACCTTTACCTAGTATATTACCTTATTCCTCAACAAATGTTCCCTTCAATGAAAAATAGGAACTGGTTTCTCTTCATAAGAAAGGTTCTCTTCCAGTTGAACTGCTTCTGGGCTTAAGAAATGTGATGAATCTGACACATACTTTCTCAACATCGAAATGTGAAAAAAAATTTGTACCAGAGACAAGCTCGGAGGTAAATCTACGCCATATGCAACTGTTACAAATTTCTCCAAGATTTCAAAAGGACAGATGAACTATGGACTTATCATCCATTTCTTACCGAAACACATCACAATTTTCCATGGAGAGATTTTATGGAAAACATGGTAACCTACATCGAAAGATAAGTCTTTCCTTCTGTTATCTGCATAAATTTTTTTCCTGCTCGGAGCTATCCTCGAGTGCTGCTGGATCATCCTCACTTTCCCAGCCACTTCTTCTACTAAATCTGGCCCCATAAAATTTATTTCACTGACATCATTCCAAAACGTTGGAGTTCGACACCACTTCCCATACAAATCCTCAAAAGGTGCCATCTAAATACTTGAAGGAAAAATGTTATAAAAAGAAATCTCAACTATATAAAGATGTTTCTCACAACTTCCCTGATAGTCCATTGAACAAGACCAGAGAATATCCTTCAATTTTTGAATCATTCTTTCTGACTACCCATATGATTGAGGATAAAACGATGTATAGAAATATATCCATGTACCCAACAACTTCTGGAGTCCCTTCCAAAATATAGAAGTAAACCTAGGATCTCGGTCAAATACAATGGAATGTGGAACCCCATGTAACATGAAAATCTCATTGAGGTACAATCGAGAAAGATGATCCTAATTCATTGTATATTTAATAGAATGAAAATGTGCAGACATTGTCAGCCAATCAACAATATCCCAATTACTATTGTTACCTCAAGAACTCATTAGTAGTCCCACCACAAATTCCATGGATTCATTATCCCATTTCCACTCTGGAACTAGAATAGGTTTAAGCATCCCCCTCTGTAACTGCCGCTCTGCTTTAACCTGCTGACACGTCAAACATTTCATGGTAAAATCAGCAATATCCCATTTCATTCCAAACCAGAAATAATACTCTTAAAGGTCTCTTTACATCATAGTACTTACACGATGAAGAATAAATGGATAACTATGATCTTCACACAACAAATATTTATTCAACTGAGAATCTCTAGGCACACAAAATGTTTTTCCAAATCGTAAAACACTATCTTTATCATGATTAATTTCCACAAACCTATCAATTTTAACCAATTCAAAACTTTTTCTATAGCTCACTGTATTTTTTCTATGCTTTCATAATTCATTCTAACAATGAAGACTACACTGAAACCTGAATCAAAATAGAGGTATTCCCTACACCAATAGCTTCTATGGAAAAATTCATCAAATCATTAATCAAGGGATCATGTTCCAAATGTATCATGTTTAATGATGCATGATGTTTCTATTTTAAGGCATCTGAAACATTCATTGCATTCCCATGATGGAAAATGATCATGCAGTCATAATTCATTATCTGTTATAGCCATATTTCCTACCTCATGTTTAATTCATTCTGATTGAGTATATAGTTCAAACTTTTATGGCTATTATATATTTGACATTTGGTTCTCTATAAATGATCCCTCCAAATTTTTAAATATAAAACCATAGCTACCAATTCCAAATCATTTGTGGGATAATTTAGCTCATGTGGTTTATGTTTTCTCGAAGCATAGGCAATTATCTGATCATTCTACATCAAAATTGAACCAAGTACCTTTTATGAATCATCACTGTAGATGAAAAACTCACCATTCCAGGAAGGTAAGATCAAAATTGGAGCATTCAACAATAACTTATTCAGTTCTTGAAAACAAACATCACATTCTTCTGTCCAAACAAATTTAAACCTTTTCGTGTTAAGCAAGTAATCGGGCTAGATAACTGTGAAATGTTCTTAAAAACCGTCAGTAATAACCTGCTAAGCCCAGAAAACTACAAATCCCTATTACATTTTTGGGTCCTGACCATTCATCAACTACATTTGTTTTGGCCAGATCATCTGTTATTCCATACTTATATACAATGTTCCCATGAAAATAATTCTACTACAACCAAAAATCACACTTGATGAACTTTTCAAAAAGTTTATTTTCTTTTATGGTTTGTACAATAACTCTTAGATGTTTTTCATGGAACTTTTTTTTTGAAAATACCATAACGTCATCAATAAATACATCAAAAAACATACCAATGAACTCAAAAAATAAACTATTCGTAAGATCCATGAATACAACTTGTGAATTAGTTAATCCAAATGGAATAACGACAAATTCATAATGCCCATATCTAGTACGAAATTCCATTTTCAATATTTCATCCTTCTTCACCTTCAACTGATTGTATATGGATATCAAGTCAATCTTGCAAAAGTACTGAGCTCCTTATAGCTGATCAAACAAGTCATTGATATGAGGAAAATGATACTTGTTTTTAGTAGGGATGTTATTCAAATCTATATAATCAAGGAAAATCTCATGGAACCATATTTCATTTTAACAAACAAAACAAGAGCTCTCTATAGTGAAGTTCTAGTATGAATGTACCCTTTTTCAAGAAAATCCTGTAATTGATTTTTCAATTCAAGAAATTCTATTGGAGCCATAAGATAAGGTGATTTTAAAATTTTCTTAGCATTAGAAACTAATTCAATTGTGAATTCGTCTTCTCGATCAGGTATGACACCAGATAACTCATTAGAAAAAACATCAAGGTATTCATTTTCCACTGGTATATCATTAATTTGAATAGTTCCCTTGTTTTCCAAAATATGAGCGTGATAAAATTTATTTCAATCTTTCAATATATTCTCAAATTCTTAATATGTTATCAATTTTAGGGGTTCATTCATGTATAAAAACTGAAAAACTTTCTGAAAAACAACTTCTTTAGCTCTACAGTCAATCTTAGCATGACAATTTGAAAGCCAGTCATCCTCAGAATAATATCAAACATGAATTAGGGTAAAATAGAAATTTTTTCTGGTAATGAATTTCCACATACCACAATAGAAAGATTCATATAATTTATATTTTCTATACCACTTCCCACTTGTGTTTTAACCAGAAGTTCGGGTCTCATTTATAGTGGTGATATTTTGAATTTACCAGAAAATTTATCAGATATGAACGAATGTGTAGTCAACATATAAAACAAATATTTAGTAAAATATTATTGAACAAAAAAATTACCTAATACCACTTTATTGGATGGCCCGACATCTGCTGACATAGTCGCAAAGGATCTCATAACACCATTCTACTTTTATTCTAGCTTATTTGCATCATTCAGATCTCTCTCTGGGTACACATTTTCATAATGACCCGTTTCACCATATTTAAAACAATTTATAGTCCGAGAATCATTTTCATTGCAATCTCGATCCATACGTCCAAACCTACCACATTTAAAACAGTTCCCAGATTATCTAAGACATTCCCCAGGGTGTTTCTTTCTACACTTTTCACAAACTGAAAATTAGATTTTCATTCCATTTGATTTTTTTTCTTGATTCGTACCCATTGCATACCAACTAGATCTCTTATTCTCATTGTTCCTAAAATGCAAGTGATCATCAAAAAATTCCATCTCTACCCTCTCAGCACATCAGACAAGTTTCTAAATACTTTTGAATTCACAGGATGAAAACGCGCTTTGATAACATGGCTTCAACCCTTGTAAAAGTTGTTTACTTTTCAATCAAGATCCAGAATAAGATTTGGATCATACCTCTCTGGTTAGGTGAATTTCACTTCATACACAACCTTTGAATATTCCTCCTTCTATTTCAATTCAAGGAATTCCTTCTCCATTCTATGTCGCACCACCTTAGGAAAATATTACTCAAGGAAAAGATATTTAGATTCATCCCACTATATGGCATAAAAATCCTCTCTACCCCATATATTACTTTCCATTGACCACCTATGATCATCTTACCCTTCAAAAAAATTAATGGAAAGACACACCTTTTGATTTTATGAACATCCCAAAACAATGAATATCTTTTCAAGGGCCTTGATCCATCCTTTACCTGCTACTGGGTCAGAAGATCTATTGAATGCAGGAGGATGTTGTCTAAAAAAATGTTCCACTACTGTCATGTTCTATTGTGGTACCACTATTGGGTCTATTTCATGGATTCCATCACCATTTATTTGATATGATAGATGAGCCATTACTGTCACAAATTTCTCAGTTCCAATCCCTACCATTTTGGGCTATAGTTCTAGAAGGATGTATTATGTCTATGCCTTTCCTCTTCAGCATCCATGTTCCTTCTACAGACAACCAATGTGAAATATCATGTCTTAGATGAAGCAACATTGTAATATTTAAATGATATTACATTTCAAATTAATCATTGAGTGAAAATCATTTATGTTAATCTATTAACATCACCATATCCTCTAATGTTATCTTAACCATCATCTGATACCAAATATAAGGACCCGACCCTATTACATTTATAATCTTCAGTTATTAATGAAAAAATTTCCTTTTACATTGATTATCATTCCATGTTTATATCATTATAGAATGTGGACAAAACATTCATAACATTACACATTATTACAAAGTTGATACCAAAAAAAAATAGTTTCCATTATTTTCAAAAATATAAAACATTAAAACATAAAACAAGACTCCTTGAAAATTCTTCGACATATAACATGGATTCCGTACTTGTCTCACACATCCATTAACCTATTAAAAATCATTTAAAAATTGTGATGAGAAAAAAATATCAGTAAGGGATGGAAAATAAGAAATGCTCACATTAGTCCGTAAATACTCGTAACGTATGAAAGCATTTTCAAAAGACATTATTATCACCCATATGTACTTACTTTGTGTAACATGAGATTTAAACAAGATACAAACAAAACATGAGAAAATAAATATAGTCATAAAGGTGTATTGGGTCATTACTTACATAATCCTGTAACCATTCATGGCTACCTTATAATTTGTAACCCTACAATATACCTTACTTTGTGTAACCATCGCAGTTAAACGTGGAGTAACCGTACAACTGACATCTAATATACTAATATCCAATTAATTGGAGGTAGATATAGGTCCCAAACATCATCAAAAATAATTCCCAATAACCAATATATAATCATACAACATTAATAATTCTATAAAAATAATTCTTTAGAATTTTGTAAAACCCAATTTAAAATGACGATTTTCAATGAAAATCCCATTATAAATATCATATATTTGAGGAGAGAATTATTAGAGTGAAGAGAGTATGTATATATAATGTATATACACATAATTAAACATAATATAAATAGAAAATATCACACATTAAATTTAAATAGCACATAAATAATGAAGAAGAATGTAAACCCAAAGAATGGAAATTAGGTTAAGAATTCCCTTAACTCGAGTTTTCCTTGCTTAAACCATGTTTAAACATCCTTTATAATTGTTAAAATAATGTTATAATTATTATAGATAAACATTTTCATGTTTATGACATCTTATATGATCATTTCATATCATCATTTCACCCTTAATTTGTTAGTATTTTGCTTCTTGTACTATTTTCGGGTGAGTTCTTTACACATCTTCCATGATTGGTTCATGGTGGACATTCTTGTTGATTGGAATTGGAACTATAGAATTGTAATAGAGTAGTATTTACATATATCTAGTAACATTAATCATACAATTTATCATATTTAATTCTTACATGAGGATGATTCATAAGTTAGAACATTAATGATGGTCATTTAGATCATTTTAGTGGTTGTTTGATAAAAACGACCTCATTTCGTATTATAAATTAAAACCATTTGTTAAAAAGAATTACATAACCATGGATGAGATATAATATATATATTATAACATGGTTCAACCTTAAAAATGTTTTTATAACCATACATTAAAGAGTTAATGAAAATTGAATCCACATCATCCACGATGTCTGTAATTCGACACATCACAGACAATGTTTTTATTCCTTGAATAAGTGGGTTAAGAGAAAAATAATGATGAATAGATTTCCATGAACAAGATAAAATTCAGAATATACATTATTTCTGTATATTTCGTGCCTCTTGGGTAAGAATAGAGAAATTATGAATAAGAAAACAATGGAACTCAAAATAAAATAATAACTGTGAAATCCCTTATAAAAATTTGGCAGCCTAATGTCTACGCAACATGGTATTAGAAAATATAAAAAAGATATGGGACAAGGGTCACCTATCAATAAATGAATCATAATATAGAGTAGATCAAGAATAATAAGGAAATAAGAACATGGTATAGAAACTCGAATGCTATACAACATAAAATATAACTTGAATGGAAAAAAAGAAAATTGAGATTTTTATTACCGTGTAGAGTAACCCATAGAACATGATAGTTGGGAACTTGGAGGCTTGAAGAAACCATGGGAAGAATACTATGTAGGTAAGGAGGCCAGAGATTTGTTGAAGAGGAATTTGGAGTGATTTTAATGATGTAATGGGTTTTTATTTATAGGAAATGTAAGGGAATATTTTTAATATTGAATCCCTGACCATTAAAGCATTCTTCAATACCTAAAACAAATAGTTTACACACACATAAAATATTTTGATATAATAAATAACAAAAAAATTGTTATTCATTAATTGTATTCTTATAATTTAGGTTCTGCACCTTATATTTATTTTTTGAGTTCAATAATTACCAATACTAAAATTTTATTCTATATGTTACTTCATTTTCTTTTGAATCTTCTTGTTTCCAGTCAGAAAGGATGAATACTTAGTATTATATATCCAATTTTTATTCTTTATCATTCCTTTATTAAAGTCAGCATTGGGTATTAAATTAAAAATATTGATGAAAAATATTTAAAATTATTGGAATTTCATGAACAATTATCACCCCCTCTATAAATTCAACTATTAATATCATCACCTTCTAGAATAGGAATTTTTATTTAAACAAATGTCTTGGAAATAATAATTTTCTACTATTTATAGAATAATTTAATGTTTAGGGAAAACTATAATTTATTCAAATAATAAATCACATATAGTCATAGATAAAACACTTAAATAAATAAAAATAAAATATTTTTTCATTTTATTACCAAAATAATAGTTTTTTATTTTCATGATTACTGCAACATTACCTCCCATATATATTCAGGTATCATTATATTTTTTGATTTTGTGAAGATATTATCCAAAAAAATGACATGTAAGTATTGAAAAGTTCCTGATACCATTTGTTAAATTTGTAAAGCGAAGGTTTTTGACCCAATTCCCTTTATTAAATTATATATATATAATTATACGCACACACATATATATAAGTGCATATATATATATATTTATAGTGTATGTTTTATTGTTCTATAAATAAATTAAAATTTATTAGGAAATGAGTCATCTATGAAAATAATCGAACTGAAAAACTATATTCATTCATTAGAGAATAATGCAACATCAGATCTTAAACCCATTTATTAAATACCATGGAATAATATATACCCTGAATGATTACATATATTAATTGTGAAAAAAATTAAATTTATATAAAAAATATAAATAATTAAAATCATTAAAAAATAAAATCAAAGGAAATATTTTAACCATACCGATAACTATCCGTAGAACAAATAATATTACCAGATAGAACAACACAATACAAGAGAGAATATTATTGGGTATAAAATATAACTTTATAGAATGAAATGTCTAATTTAATAAGTCGGAATGGAAGGAATTTGTAGGATGTAACTGGGTGAGGGGATATTGCTATTATAGAGGGTTATATAGTCATCATAAATATGTTCATATGATATAAATGTATATAACTGTCACAGTATGAGATTTATTTATTTATAAAAATTTTAAAATATATAATTCAATAATAATAAATAAGGAAAATAATCCTTATTTATTAATTAATATTAATATTAATAAAATTATTTTTTTTCCATTTTATAATATTAGTAGTGTATTATATGTTGTCCTTTTATAATCAGTTTTTTTAATATTAATAGATTGATATGTAAAATTGTTTTGGATATAAATAAATATTTATAATGATTTTACGAATTACTATTTAAATGTGAAATTTTACGATGAACTATTTCATTAATGTGTTGAGTATCGTTATCCTAATATAATAAACGACTATAAAATGATTATTCTAAGTTAAATTTAATTTTAAATTTATAAATTAAATTAACTATAAATTTATCTAATAGATATTTTGAGGAATTTAATAAAACAAAATTATATTAATGCATAAAAGTTTTATATTTTAATAAGTTTTTTTCGATGATATGGTCACATATAACAAAATAAAAAATTACCAAATATTTATTGATACCAATTAATATTTTTATAAATTTATATATCCAAATTTTTAAATATGCTCAAATTAATTTTTAATGAAAAAATAAATTATCGAGGTAAATATTAATTTCCAGGGATACAAATTTATATTTCGAAAATTTATTTATATAAACATCATCTTATTAATTAATTATTATCTTTTTTATGACTCAAATAATATTTATAAACCGGTAAAAAAATATATTTAAAATCATTTAATTATGAATTAATAATAAATAAGAATAAAAATAAAAATTATATAAAAATAATGTTTCTACAAAAACCTTTTCTTATATCGCAATTTTTTAATTATAAGTTAATTTAATCAAATTTAAAATAATACTTATTTTAAATATATTAACAATTAGAAACATAATTTTTAATAAGGGTAATGAGGTTCATCATGTATGATTAGTAAATTAACAATTACTATGGAAAATATTTAATCAAGATAAATATGGGTAAAATGGGTTAATTTATGAGGATAATATTTTTCTATGTTTACTTGAAACAAATAAATTATAAATGAATTTTAAACATAAAAATTCATTAAAAAATGTCTTACCATCCTTTCCTCTCCTAACTCCTATGTGATCCTATAGTTATCCTTTACAGATTTTTCATTTCAAAAAAGAATCTATTTCTCACATACCAAATGATCTGAATACAACCCTCTTAAAACCACTCTATTAATTTTAAATTCCATTTAAAAAAATCCCATTTTACATAAAATATTTTCATTTTCAACTTTTTAATTCACATGTATGAAGAAGATGATCTATGTCCTCGATTTCCAAAGGATCTATCAAGGGAACATTAAAACATTCAATTTGAGTATTATCCTCTCCATAAAATTGTCTTATGTATTTGTCAATTTTACATTCCCATAAATTTATTATAAAAATTATATTATAATAAAATCAATAAAAGTATTATAATTAAATTTTATTGTGTCATTGTAATAACCATTATCTATAAAACTATCACCGATTCAAAAAACAAAAGTTTTACTAATGTTATATGTGAATAACCACCTCCATTTAGAATGTACAACATTTTTCAGCAGCACCATGCAAGGATAATTATAATAATTTATTTAAAGGATACAATTATGTATATTACATGATAAAAATTGTATAATGTTTATATTAATATATAATCCCTAATTAAAATACTACATCTTTCTCAAAAAAATAATGATATATGATCACTACAAAATCTATGTTCATGAATAATAAATAAATATAACTTATAATAGAATTATAAATTTATAAAAAATTAGGGAAAGTATATTCATGTTTGAGAATAATATGCGAACAATTAACATTTCATCAAATCATGGGGATCGACATCAACATTACAATGCATGTGTGAATTAATGATAATTATAAACATCAAATAATGACAATAAATTATTACAAACATGAAAATAAATAAATAATGATTAAAATTTATTATTAGAAAATGATATATATATAAATATTTTTTAAAATGTTTTTTAAATAGGTGGTGTCAACTATACTAAAGTTTAAATAACTTAATTAAAATACTAGAGTAATGGTAATGGATTTTGCTAAATCATATCTTCCATCAATGAGATATAATGCCTATTTTGACTTTTCTTCTTCAATGAATGTTTTAATTCCCTTAATTATTTTATTTCATATACCATTATATTACTCTATATATAATTATTATATTTAAATTAAATTCATCTTAAGGTACAAAATATATTCAAGTTAATGTGTAATGTATTAAATAATAATTCCCAACCTCTTTAATATACATTTTCAATTACATGTACACATTATTTATTCATGATATTTTATCGTTTATTATTTTGAAAATAAGATAAGTATTATTTAATTTGAACATCATATTTATGTTTACTAATTTTTTATAAGGAAATTGTATTACACACTAAAGTATGTAGGTTTCAATGATAATTATTTGAAATATTAAAAATACAATTATTTTTAAATTAATATTTTGTATCTTACAATAATTTTTTTTAATTAAACAGAATTTATATTAAAGGCCCTATTTAGGAATTTATTATAATTTTGTGTTTGAAATTTTTTTTAGTTATTTTCATAAAAATAACTTTTGAAAGTGAATTATATATTAAATTTTTAACAAAAACGATGAAAATGTTTTATGAAATGTATTTTTATTATTTATCTTCCTTTTTTACTGTCTATACTAAAAGGAAATATATAACAATGAGATAGTCTTTCATGAATATCCCTATAAATTATATAATGAAAGGACTATCTAGGTTATGGTTTTTTATCAATAGATTCAATTCATGTGGATATTTATTTTGATAAAATTTGGAAATTTTATAAAAAAAATTACCCACCATGAAATTTTATAATATTATATATTAATTATTATAAATGGAAAAATCATCTATGAATGTTGATGAGTGAGGTATTATATATTCCTTATATGAATTGGTGAAGGTTTTATATCTTGTGGGAAAATTCATAAATTTGATTATATTTTTCTATATTAATGACATCATTTGGGAACATTATTTGGGAACACTATTTTTTTTATGTATGTTTATAAGATGATGTGTTAATTAAAGTCTTGTATATAGAAGAACATAATAAATATAGATTAATAGTGATTAATATTTGTAATTAATCATTTAGAATATTGATATATTCCCATTTTAATGAAAATATGAGATTACTGTCTTATATAAGATAATGTTGTTCATATTATTATATGTAACATTCCAATCACAATGAAAAAAATAGTTATTTTAATTACTGGATATTATTTATATGTTTTAGGATTCAATTTATTCAATGAGATAATAATGTAACACTTAGGGTTTTAGGACACATTTTACCTCTTTAAATTATATATCAACAATTCTAATGTTTTCATTTATATTATATCAAAATGAATAAAATTTACAAATAAAAATGAGTCATAAAAGATATCAATAAAACTGAAAACACATAATCCATTTTTTATGGAATATTACAAAAATTTCACACCAAACAATGTTTTAAATAGTATTGCATATTACATGTAATTGATAATTACATACATTTAATGTTAATAAAATATATTGGGATTATATAATGAAAAATAATAATATCATTACACCTAGAAATACCGTATATATTCACCTCCCCTGTGAATAACTATTGTTTAAATAGTTAAATAAGGATATAGAACAACATTAAAGTATTATTGCATTTTAAAATCATTAATGAATATGAACGTAATGATAATTATTGTTTTAGAAGATGGAATAAAATGAATTAGTATGATTTAATAGGTGAATATAGATATTTTAAAGGGATTTACATTCATTGGAAATATGGTCTTCAAAAATAAGTTATTTAGATATATATATGTATATATATATATTTCAATTTGGTTTACTAAATTTTTTTATTGTTAGTAACAAATATAAAATAATATTATTCTCAAACTAAAAATATTGAAACAACAATATTATATTTAACTAAAAATATTATTAATGATATATTTTTATACTTTACATATTGTTAATATTAATGTATTGTATTAAATAATTAATAAATTAAATGATTATTTTAATATCAATGTATTCTTAAAATTAAATGGTCATGACAGAAATAAATAATATTAACGGTCTTTGTTAATGATTAAATAAATGTCACCATTGTTAAAGAACTATTTTGTAATGTTTTGACTATCATTATCTAAATAAAATTAATCACTAGAAAATACACATTAAATTTATTGTTCAAATATGATATAAAATATAATAATACAAATCCATTTTTTATTTCTTGACATTTAATAAAAATAGATTCATTTTATGATTCACAAATAAATTTGATCTAAAATTGTTTTTATGTAATATATATTGTGATAATAAATTATATTTTTATCAAATCTATATGTTGAGTCTAATAAAATTATTTTAGTATATTTTATTTAATATATCCAATTATTTTAATTGGATTGTTTTAATATGTACCCTCAAATTTTTACCAAAGTAAATATTTTTACTATGATAAAAATAATTTTATTCAAGGAAATGATTTTATATATGTTATTGAATTTAAAAAATGAAATATTCCTCTGTAACAATTATCAATATTATGAACATATAATAATATATTAACACTTTTTATATAATAATTTTATTGAAAATACTAACAAAAATATCGAATATAGAAAAAGTAATTTTTATGCAAAAAATATTTCATTCTAAATCACTTAAATATTTATATAGATATAAATTATATGAAATTTTTTAATTAATGTTTATAATATATCATTAATATTTATAATAATCTCATTTTAATTGGGTTGGAGGAACCAATGACTTTTTTAGTAAAAAGTTACTATAATAGTAAATAATTATTCTATATTAGTATGGGTAAAAAATGGTCACATAATTTTTATAGATTTTTTTTAATATTAAATGATAGTCGAACCCAACCAAAGAACATGTTTGGGTTATAAATTAATACCTACATATCTCCCAAACCTTTCTTCATCATACTAACTGAACACCCATGTTATTCAATCATTACTTCTTACCTACCATTCATTTCCAAATAAAAGTCCTTCATTTTCCCATAAAATGTTTCTAACATCCATCAAACTAAAAAAATTCAATAAATAGAATTTATGATAAATATATTAAAATTTTAAATTCCCTAGTACCTTATTTGAATTCCCTTGTTACAAGAATGTGGTCCATGACATCCCTTACTAAAGGAACATTAAATATGATATTCAAACCATTAAAATGTAAAATATCCACTCCTTTACAATATCTTCTTTATTACTCTCATGTACAATTATAGAAAATTATTATATTAATTGTAATATAATTATATAATTATCATTATTATTTTTATGATTTATAAAACTAATAGAACAACCATTATCTACACCATTCTTATTCATTAAAATAACTCTAGTCATGCTATGCATCAACAATTGATTCAATGAAAGAAATGTTAAAATTTTATCCACCACCATACAAGGTTGATTATAAAATGTTATTTAATGGGTATTCATTACATTTATGAAATAATTATCTTATTCAATGGTAATTATAAAATTAAAACAAATAATAAATTTACCATAATTTGTTTTATGAATATTTCTAGAATAGGAGATTCAACAATGTAATCATCAAGAATCATAACTGAAACTCTAATGGAATGGAATAAAAAATATAAATCATTATGGAAAATATATTCACCAACCTTATATAATATATGAACTATGATCGTTGTACCCAAACAATGGTATCTATATTGACATTACAAATCATATTCCAAACAACGAAAAGAACTAACATCAAATGATGAATATAACAAATAATCAAATAATAAATATATTAGAGTTGATAAAAATTATATAAATTAATATGGATCTGAAATAATTATTATGTTATATATTTTTATTATGAAATTTTTTAAATAAATTCCATATAATTTCATATTAAATGATATCTATTTGGTTATATTAAATGTCATTTTTTGTTATAATTTTTCTTATTGAACATATTTAATCTATGATTGGATTCTAAAACCATAATATTTTATTATATGGTAAATTATTTTATAATTATGTAAAATTAAATTTTTATTCAAATATACATATGTGAAAAAATTATTTCTCATAAAGGTTTAAGGATTTTATGAATAATTATAAAATTCTCCAATTGACACATTCACTTCAAGATCCATATTAATTTATACCAACAATGTTATACTATATTAATTTATAACCAAAATATGTATTATTTAATTTTCTGTCAATATTTATATTTACCTATATTATAATTGAATCAATATAAATATTATAATGATTCTGGTTTCAATAAAATTATTTTGAAATATTAAAATAAAATTACAGTCTATTTCGAATCATTTATATTCTACTCCATATTTGGTTACTAAAATATTATATGATATCACATCTCTAATTTTAAAATTTATATAAAATTGGTTTCTAAAAAATGATTCAATGTTATATTCTTGAAATGGAATTTTGAAATTGACTCTTAACTTCACCTATTTTAGAATAATAATGATATTGTTTTATGAAATATTTTTTAAGATACAGATTTTGGATTACTATATATGATAAATGTTTATATCTCTTATAATGGTATGTTTCAAGAATTTCCCTCTAAAAATTAAATAATACACACGATTTTGAGTGATATACTTTTTTATATCCCTAATTTAATTCATGAAATCATTTTATGTGATAAAATTTAGAAATTATATGAATAATAATATTTGTTTTAAAATAATATGATATTTGATTGAATTCATATGGAACAAATATGTATGGATGTTGAAAAATGGTGTCTAATATCACCCAAAAATTAAATATTTGAGGTTTCATATATCATGAGATAATTAATGAAAAAGATATTTTTTATATTTTCACATAAAAATGCATGAATTTGATTTTTTTATACTTTTTCATAATGAAATGTGTGAACATATTTGTTTTTAGCTATACTCACAAGATAATTCATGGACACGACTCTATTTATAAATGTTCACAATTTGATTTATGTACATGAATTTTTAATTATTTTTTGAATGTTAGCAATTTATATAAATATTTCTCTACCACATTTCAATGTTATATATCATTATTATGTTATGTTCCAAGGATCATGATCGTTGTATTTTATTAATTCCTAATTATAATTAGGTATATGTTTCATCATATCAGTTCATATGTCTATCTGACATGCTTATCAACCTCTTTTATTGATCTATTTTCTTCCCAATAATATATTTCTCTTATTATAGATATTTGTTATACGTTTTAAATATAACCCATTTTAGTCTCATTGGTTTGTTTTAACATACTGAGTATTTGAGATCACTCATTTTCCCCTATTACTTGAGAATTATATGTATGATTATGATTATGATGATGTATTAAGTTAGGTATTTTTTGAGATATACAGAAAAAATAATGTGTAATATTATTTTTAATAAGTTTATTTACAAAAAAAATAAAACACATAATTCTAGACATGTATAATAATCGTGATATTAGAGGATTATATTATTTCAAATATATGTATTTTTAGATTTATTCATGTCACATTTTATCAAATCCAGTAAATAGATAATGTTTTTATTATAAAAAGTAGGAGTGTTTGAGTAGTGAACATCGTAATAAGTGAAATTCAAGGAACTCAAAGGGTGGGTACTTAGGGTACCTAGTAATTAAAAAATTCCTATTTAACCTTCATCCATCCATTGATAATAAATCATTTTTATAATGTAGTATATTTAATCCTTAACATGCAAAATTTTCCGACGAGCCCGTACCCATTAGGTAAGGGCACCTACATGGTATCCAAGATACCCAGGTTCAAAACCAGGTGGAGGTGAATTTCTAGGTTACTGTATCAGTATTGTCAGAGTACTATAATAGGTACTGTTCAGTACTGTAGTAGCCTGAACTATGCACCCAATTTGGAGCTTCAGGCCACCGGTTTGGGCCTATGGGTCTTTAGGACCTTTGGTATAACATAAGTCCTCAAGACATACTGACTTTAGGCCATAAAGACCAGGAGTATCACAATTCACACATATCAGGCCTTAGAAAAGGATCAGAGAGACAAGAATATCAGTCACAAGTAGCAGAGCTACCAGATTGGAAAAATGAGAGGGTATGAAAACCACCATCGGGACCAGGCATCATGCTGCTTTATACGGGGCAATGCTAGCCGATAAGCAATTCAAGGTGGGTAGCTCGGTGATAAATGATGGAAAATCTAGGGGAGGTTTAGTTCTTATGGGTTGGTTGTAATGTTCATGTATTGGGAATAGTATGCCTCTAGGCCTTCAGGTCATGTATATTGAGTCGTTTCGGGCCTTTAGACATGGGCCTATAGGTCATATATGGGTTCCCCTTCATCCCATAAAATTATGGTTAACTATAATAAAATATAAAAGAAGTCCTTCAGGCCATTCTAGATGAACACCCTAAATTTCAACTATGATGGTTATGAAAAGAATATATAGAACATTAATAACATGATTATACATTTTTTATACATTATTTTATACTACAATGATACATCAATGAAAGTACACATGATTATATTTCCATGTATCAAACTATATAATAAACTCATTTTTGGTGGATATAAGAACATATTAAATTTCTAATGGGAACCTCAATATCTCCCTATGGATTCATTTAGAATAACCTTATATAAATAAATTCAATAATTTTTTATAGTATATTATATTATCTATGTAATAATGAAAATAAATTAACAACATCTTCTTAATATAGTTGGTATCATAATTTCATAAAGTAATGAACTATTGATAAACCAACTCTTTGTATATGTGATATGTCTTAATTTAAAAATAGATTATCTAATATACACATTAATTCTATCTATATAATAACTCAACATGCGAAACAAATTCCTAAATTATTTTACATTTTATATTCAATAATATTGCCCCATGATCACTTGTAATAAAATTCATAAACACATCAAATCCATTCATGTAAATATTAGATTTTACAAATATCATTTTTTCCTTATTCCTAACAATTATGAACAAATTATCCCACATAAATTCTTAATTTATTAAATTTAAAAACAAAAAACCGAAAATTATGATGTCTGTACCACATGTTTATCCTTATAGATGAATTTAGATTTTCTTAAAATGTATTAAAATTTTGTTATATTTCATGTTTTCTCAACAACACCTTTTGTAATAGACTCTCTCAACTCTTCAACATCTAAGGTTTTCATTAATATACAATCAATATATTTCATTGTGATATAAATTTATGTTTTTTAAGAAGCCATTAGGTTTCCAATAAATAATCTTTAAGAAATATATCCTATATATTTATAAATAATCATTGACTATTTATATATGATTAATTTTATGGTCTTATTTATTTAGTATTATAATAATTATTCATGAGTGATTCAAACTAAAATTTATAATCATAATTATTATCTCAATTAAAATTAATGAAAATGTTATCATGTTTCTTAAATAATTATTTGGAAATAAAAATATGTTTTAAGAACATTTACTTCATTCATCCATACTCTCCTATGATTTTGGACTTCCATAATCACTATGAAAATATTTTCTATTCCAATAAATAATTTAAAAGAAACATAATCCATCCAAAATAAATAATGGGAAAAAATTAATTTCATCCATTTTATTACAATCATCCCAGTATGATACTGGGGGTGGGGAATGCCTTTTTTCCTTGATAGTTCCAGGACACTACCCATTCCCCATATAGTGACCTATAATATTTCCCATCATTTCTAGGTATCAATTAATTTCCTAATGTACCATAATATGTGATACAAATCCCAAATCTTTTGATATCGACATTAGAGTTCACTGAGGCCTCAGAGATCCTAGATTAGTAAATAGTGACTCATGTTCGATGGAATAAATCATTAGTATATACAATGTAGATGTTATATTTTGAATATTGAGGCCTTTAAGATCGTTTAGTTATTTGACCCCATGATCCCCATCCCATAACAATTCACATTGAAATCTGGATTGACCTTATTACTTCTTGGTCATATATTTCACATGGTTTCAATGGAATTTATTTCTCTATATTTTTCTAGTCAAATGAGTTTCACATTAGACATCATCCCCCTACTACATCAATGCATATTTGTGTACATGGCTTACCACATTATTTTTTCAATACGTCAATAATTAAACTGATTGTATATGTATTTGGATATTTATAATGAAATTATAGTATAACTATGGTACATATTCCTCTAATAGAACCCCTTAATATTTAAGTGGATATCTTAAAACAACAAGTGGAAATGATAATAAATGAAACTGAATAATAATTATGTTCTTTATTAATTTTTTATTTTAAATGGTAATATTATTTATATTGACCATGTAATTTAATTTTTCTTGCCCATTGTTCTATTCATTATAATTACATGTCAAATTATACTTATGTTGAAGGAGTTGCTGACTATGTGCTTATATGGAATTGTTGGTGGAATGTTCATGAAGAGGAGGGTTATTTGATTTTTTTAAAGATACTTAGAGGATTTCAAATTCTTGATACAAGCATACAAGGGTATGGGTGACATAAATGAAAATGGAATATCATCTTACTATAATGAATTAATGAGCAAGGATTCATAATAAACTACTCTCTATAGGGAAAAATTATGATTTAAGGACACTAGACTGGTAACATCGGTGAATGACTCACATATTTTTAATGATCATGGAGTTGGTGTGCAAAGGAAAAAATTATTGGTGATATTAGAATAGATATACAGTCATGTCCAAGAGTCTTCGTTAGAGAATAATTGTTATATTGTTATATCATTTGGTCGTGAAATGATCAATACCTTGGGATTTTGAATCTAGGTTCCCGCTACCTCAATCACTATTCAAATACACTTCAAAATTTTGAATTAAATTGTTTTGGGAAACATTGATGGTAAGGGCATCAAGCTATTATACAAAAGTTGGAATGAAAAAAGTATATGGTGGGTATGTAAAATAAATTTGGATATGACTTACAGTAAAATAGAGATATATAATTATAATCTCAATCATCATCATATTTTACAAATAATCAATTGGTATATTTTCCCAATCCATATTGAATAATGAATGGGAAGACCATAAATTATGATTCAAGCGATTATATAGTAAAAAAATGGAAAAGAAAAAAGAAATATAAAGACTATAAAAACTACCAAATCCAACATCCAAAATATCAACCAAAAGATTAATGGTCTTGTTTCATATAATAATGAGATAGAGGTAAGGAAAGCATGGATTCAACATAAATCAAGATAAGTTTAGTAGACTAAAAATACTAAAGTGAAAAAACTATTCCCCTGTGATGATGTTAGATTTCATGATGAATACCAATCAAAAATAAAAGACCCATATTAAATACATGAAGGATCCATGATTATAAATATTTAAACCATTTTCAAATCATATCACTTAGATGAAAACTAGGAGCTTGGAATAGAATTGATTCATGTAAATGGTGTGATGAAAGTGAAAACAGATACAGATGAAAATTTAAAGATTATTTGTAAATTTTGACACTCTAAGGAAGATATTTTGAAGAATAATTTTACTAAATTTATTTCAATGGATCATTAAAATATAAAATTTTAGAGTGTGATTCTAGTTGACCATTATGTATGGTAAGATTATTGGATTTAAAAATAATATATAATTTTGGAACACAAATTCAATGAACCAATAATATGTCTAGATTATTATATTCTAACAAGGGAAATTATATCTTGTCATTGCAATGATATCATCAATGGTAAACTAATAATTAAGAAAACTTAAATTAAAGGGATATTATATATGGTGAATTACTCAAATACTGTAATGATTTTCTAGAATGGCCTTGTGAGATATTATGTGGTTTGACATTCTATTATTTGTGTAATATTATAAGGGTTCCATATTTACCCAAAAAAATTCCCATTGAAACACAGAAATTTAATTTATCCATTCAATGAATATGAAAAAATTCACTATTCATGTAGTATATGGTTTATTATAATTTTTCTCTACCAATACATGTCGATAATTTTAATTGAAATTATCAATTTTGATAGTAATAATATTCGAAAAAATATTTTTTTGGTAAAGGGTACCTTTTTTATTGATATTATAGATTATTTATCCTTATATGTTTTTAGAATCATCTTGAAGCATGTATATGTAATATTTTAAAAAATATTATCAATTTAAACATTTATAGAAAATCTTTTTTTCCAAATAACATCAGAAAAATCATACTAAAACTCTTCCAAACATTTCATTTTAAGTTCAATATTGAAGAACTTAATATTTTAAGTATTATTCTCATATTAATTTAATATCATTATACAATAACATTATATTTTTATATTTTCAAAATTATCTTCATGAAACACAATCTATTCAAATATATAATTTTTAAGTACATATATGATTCTAGAATTTTTCTCTAATTAATCATTCTTGAAATTAATGGAACCTAAATGAGTTTCTTCCAATGCATAGACCTTATCTTCATAATAATTCATTATCAAAATATTCTTTTCAATTAAAAATCTATATTATTCATCATCCACATTGTTTTTTAGTTTTTTTAACCATCATTTTTATTCTATATATTCCTTATATTTTATAGGTTGTGTCATCTTTTCATATTATTATTTATTAATTTTTCCATATAATATTTATCCAACTGATGTTATGTTTCTTAACTTGTATATCCTTAATAAATAGGCATATATGTATAAATACTTATAATTCAAAAGGTAATGTCATTAATTAATATATAATTTTAGATAAAAAATATTAATGTGGTATAATAAGAAGATACACTTCGTTTTATAAATATAATTATTTAAAATCAAATTTATAAACCAATACGAGTGGAATATTTTAAATTTTATTACCTTAAAAAAATAATAAATCTACTTTAATCTTTTCTCATGAGTGATCATCCATAATCTATCATCTTTTTGCTTCTTCTTGTTGATTCTATTTTCCAAAAAAAAACTTCATTTTAATAAAGAAAAACTCTTATTTTTCTAAATAATACATCTCACTATCTTAAATATATATTCAATTCATTCTTAATATATAAAAATAATTATGAAAAAAATTCCAATTTCATGGGGATTTATGATATTTGATACAAATTACACCTCTTTGACGATCATTGAGTCACACGGAGAGGAGTGCTGAATATTTGATTAGTAGTATTTATCTTTTTCTCATAAAATTAAAATGAATAAAATTCCCAACCTTCTCAACTAAATCAAAAAATACATCAAAAAACACATACCAATTCAAATTATCTCAATATATTTCATTTCAATTTGAAATATTATCAAACCATGAAAATAACATTATTCTAATTGAATTTAATGTATATGATAAATTCCTAACATATTCCAATAAATATCCACAACCTCATAAAACTTTTCAAACTATTGATGTCAATATTCGTATTAATAATACATTTAAAATTAATAAAAAAAAATGAAACATCAATATTAAATAAACATCTCCACATGTGTGTATACATGGATATATTTTTTTCTAATATATTTACTCGTTAAAAAAACAGAATCATATATACTCAAAGCATTTTCACCTCAAACAGATTAATATTTTATATTATGATGTGCATTAATCAATAAAAAATTCATTAATACCCATTATGTTCATATTCACATTAATAATATTAATATTCCTCAAAATCATATACAACATGATGACTCTCCATTAACATTACTAACCATCATCATCCACACCAATTGAAATTCATCACATATAGACACAAAAAAACATCAAAAATATTATATGGTATTTTAATATATGAATTCTAATCAATATTTAAACCATTCATTCAATATATTGTAGTGATTAATTTTTTTTGATTTCCTAATGAATATATGTGAATGGATGAAACAAATAAATAAGAGAAAACTTCCATTTTTTATTCATCTCATTAAATATCAAACCATATATTTTTTTGAATGATATACAAATTATAAAATTAGGTTTATTTATTTTAGACCAAGATATGTTTCATCAAAACATGGAATTGTTTGGTTTGGGTAACATTATTAATCATCAAAATATATATTCTTTATTTAATCATCCTATTAATTCTACCAATTTTGATCATATAATTATGTTTTTTATAATATTTAATATATTGATTAGAGAACCATATTATTTCATATCTTATTATCTCAAGTAAAGTAATAATTATTTTCCATTAAAAAATCATCACTTAAATGAATGATGTTCTGGAAAGTGTTGTTGATTTTTTTGGGATACAATCAGATTAGAAATTATTTTTATCCCAAACAACTCTTACTATGATGTAATAATAGATTGGTTGTGTATGGTCGAACCCATACTGAAATATATATAGACAAGGAACCATTGACCTTTTAAACATTATATATGATTACTCACAAATTGGGTTTGGTTTGGGAATTAATTAACAATATAGAGTTTTGTTTATGGTTCACTATGAATATGGGGACCACAGTTGTTATCATGGTTTAGATGAAAATAATAATTTTAATAATAACATCTGATTGTCTTAATGGTTGGGTTGGGAAGAAGTACATAGTGAAGTTGTCAATAATGGTCAAACTAACTATATATATATATATATAATGAAACAATTCCATGGTATGGATGTAGATAATAACCTCAATGAATTAATAATACACTCGGTTAAAAAGTAACATATTATAATGGTTGTAGATTGCTCAACTCTAATCATGGAAGGCTCATTCATTTAAAATACCCATGGTTAGGGAATCCTACATTAATTGAATAAGATGTTTTTATTTAACATAACTAGTATCCTTAGGGTTACCATGTAACAATTTATAGACTCATTTAGTTTAGAAATCCCCTACTCTCATCACTCAACCTATGTGGTTTATCCACTCCTGATATTACTTATCAGGATCAAAGAAAAACTTTTGGACATGCAATGTGGATTAATAAAACAATTATAATATAATAATTTTGAAATATATGTTTCAAAAATCAAGTATTTATGAATCAAAAAAGTTATAAAATAGAAAAAAATTTCCTTAAATCTATAAACAAGATAGATGTAGGGAGAAGAAACTATCGAGATTCAGTAGTAATGGAAAAAATGTCATAAACCTAAAAAATAATTAAATTAGTGAAACATGCTTTAAATTTAGTCAATGTTTCTTATATTTAATTAAAAATGATAAAAGAATATTATAAAAATGATTTTGGAGAGAAATAAAAGTGGAAAATTAGAGATAATTATAGAAAAGAACTACTCTGAGAATACTCAATGAGGCAATACACATCATGGAAATAATTTGATAGAAATTTAAAGGACGTGTAAAATTCACACATCATGTAATCATGATCCCTGATTGATTCCATTAAATGTAAAAATTGTGACAATATATTTCACTAATCACTGAGATTCGTAGGGGTGAATACCTTCAAAATGTGTAATGCAAACTCACTATATGTTATTTCTCAAGACAAGAACATTAATCGTGATGTATCCATTAAATATAATATGATGTGTATTTTAAATTCATTTAATTTATTTTTTTATTCCTTGAAAAGTATTAATGAATTTGGTTTCATGACTTGTGTCATATAGGTAATAATTCATACATGTTTCTTATGTGTATCATGAAAAAGAAATGTCCACAATTGGCATATTCTGATAGCTTTTCCATTGGAACCTATGATGTCTATTTTTTGAGATAATAAATACATACATGAGACATTACATAATCAAACATTCATAATAATTAATTAAATTAATCCTAATATTAAATATAATATGATCTTATGAAATTCCACCACAATTGAAAAATTAATTTTCCACATGAAAAATAATCTCAACCAAGATTAAAAAGAAACAAGAATTAAAAAAATTCATTAAAACCAAGAAAATAATATTATGTACATGGTGAAACTTTTAGTCATACATAATAAATATAGTAGATAAAATCAATTATACCTCAATTTTCAGTTCATTATTTATAAAATTATTCTTTTAATTACAATATGAAAATTATTTCTAAAATTATACACCCATTATTCACATTACCAACAAATGAATTTTCTCTTATTTTTCGAGGTGAATTGTGATAAAATTTAGGATAATTTCGTGGATACAAGTTCCTAACTAAAGTCATTCATTGGATCAATCATCTCCACTTTGAAGTAAAAAATAAAAAAATTAATCACATGGAATTAATCAAAAATTATAAAATGATTTTTAGTCTTATTTCAAGAGGGAGGATAGTGGAAAATAAAAAGATAAAGAGGGTTGGATATAATTTATAATTCATGAAAAATGAGAATAATTCACTCTAACAGATATCAATGGATAAAAAAATGATTATGAATTAAAGCAGCCCATGTATATCCATTAATATATCATTAATGTATTAAAATTGTACCATGTTTCTTTATTTTTCATTTTCTTTTGTTTCTTTTACAAAAATCATATTAATTCTAGATATCACATCATTCCACATACTACATAAGGTCCCTCATAGGATTCATCATTTTGGGAATGGTGATTCTTTACCTTGTTAATACGAAACACAACATACTTTTATTTAATTTTTAGGAACATGGTATGTGTAAAACCTAAAAAAGTATCGAGGATTATAACATATTAATCATATACAGGAAAAATATTACATTTCCACATGAAATAATTCTCCTTTTCACCAATTGTCGATCCCCCACATAAGATTAAATGATAGTCTTATATAATACAAAGAGAATAGTTCTATGAAATAATCTTTATGGAGTAGATGCATCCATAAATGTTCATTCATGGAAACTATGGGCAAAAACAGAGGAAAAAATTAATAATGGTCTTAAAAATGTGGCTCAAAATATATTGACACAATAATATAGAAATTGTATTTTTTTCATTCATACCCCTAATAATATCTCAATGCATGTTATGATAGGATTAGATTCCTAATGTGTCTCACAATATATATTCATATAAATTAATATGAAAATATGGGCTTATAATCATATCAATAATGGGAGTATAAAAGGAAAACTTGAAATTGCTCGGTTTATAAAATCAAGTTTTAAGTTAATCAAAATTAATATAAAAAATACTCAATATTGAAATAAATAAATAAATTTAAAAAATTTTCTAAAAAAATAATCATGTTCAAAACATGTATTTAAAAATATCTCACCATATTATAACTATTATTTAATTGCGTAAATGTGTATTTAGGGTCAAATCAGGTTTTTTAATGAAAACCTTATCTTATATAGATGAATATAAGATTTAATCCAAGTATATAAATACTAAATACCAATAAATACTCACTCACTCATAATAGGAGTCATATCCACACTATCTAAAAATTCATTTTGGGAGACATATCAAATGTATATAATAGGTAAAATGAAATGGAAATTGAATTTTTAATATAGGGAATCGATAGATCCATGTATGAGTGGTATTCCATGCATAACATAGTAGATGTTAATTTGATAATTTGTGCTACCATAATAATGTGATATTAATAAATATTACCCATGATAAAATATTAATTCATGGGGTTCATATTTATTTTTAGAATTAACATTAATTGGTCCACATAGTGAATTTATATGAAATGAATCCTCGATATGTGGAAATATGTGGATACAATGAACTCAAAAATTTAATGTGACAAATAATATTAATAAAATGAATACTAAATACCTTATGTAAAAGAAAAAACTAATGAATAAAAATTAAATATTTTTTCCTTCCATAATGATATAATAATATCATATTCATCTTAATAGATTGAAAATGGAATCAATTAGGGTAATCACACTATTAAGAATTGTGATTCCCCATACATGAATAGGTTGTTGTTTCATAGATATGATGTGAAATTGTGGAAAAATTAACAACCTAAAGAGTGTATTGATGTTGAATTTGGTGTGGTATGAAAAGAATAAATTCTCGTTTTATTTATTACATATACTAATAATGGATCGTCAATTATAGAAAATTTTAGATACTGGAAAAAATGATACATAAATGGCCATGGATGAATAATAAGATATGGACATTGATAATATATCATATTATCTAAATGAAAAATTTGCCAAATCGATTTGAATAAAAATGGTATCCCATCAATATAAATGTATATAATAGTGAAAATTAGATAAATGGAACACTTGTACATAATCCAAACACCCATGTAGGGTAAACAATTTCAGAATGACTTGAATTCAAAGAATAATCAAAATACACATACTGCTAATCAATTGTCCACTCTTGAATATGGTGATACTATAAAATTCATTCTCGATCAATATCATAAATGCTTGCAGGGTCCGAGGGATCAAATATTTTAGTGGTTGTAATTTTCATGGATTATAGATAAGATGATAGTTGATGGGAGTTACAAATACCGATATTGGTTGTGGATATGGATGTTGGATATATGATAGGTACCATTGAAGAGGAGAAGTAGCTATTCAATTTCCTCTTCAGGAATGCTCTTCCAGAATCTCATCCAAGGAAGCATGTTCTGTTATCTCGGTGGGTGGGTAGGCTGGGGTGGTCATTGGAGATTTAATGGTAGAGGTTTATGGGCCCATTAATGGTGGGGGTAGAGTGGATGCAGAGGCTGGTGGGTAGGGTGTCATGGTAAATTATGGGGGTGAATTGAATGGTGTGATCATGTGTCCAAAAATGTGATGTAGATTCACAATTATATAAACTTATAAGAGTTAAATGTATGATGGGTAGGGTGTTATGTGATATGTGGATGCTAAAATAGTATTTGATTGGTGGGTTACATTTATTATATCATGGGTATTTATTGGAGTAGGAATAGCGGTGGTGAAGGGGTGGGATGTGTTGAATGTGTTATGGGAGGTGTTTGGATCTAAGGTGGAAATTTTAGGTGATAGATCGACATCATTTTCAGTTGGGGGCATACCATTACCTATAATTCATCTTAATTTAGAACGGAATATGTTTCTGTTTATAATATTTAGCTTCATTATGTGAAGAAGAATTAATTTTATCGACGCCGTCTGTCCGATAGAGGTGAGGGGAAAGGCAAAATAAATGAAAAACAATTATAAAATATTATTAAAGAATGTCCCACAAGTAAATTATAAATGTCTATTATGTATGTATTCAATGATGTATAATGAGAAATGAGATTTCATGTTAATGAAAGGTGTAAACATGGTCGCAACGTAGAAGAGGATATCCCACTGGATAATTCTTTTGTGTGCCTTGATGTGGGAAAAACTGGAATGAGGCAATACATGATGAATAATTTTGGGCATGATAGTAATCACCTGACACCATTTAATAATCCACGAATAATGGTATCTCTAAGAGTCCCAAGAACACTCCCTCCAATCATAGGCTATATCAAAAACTCTCAGATCATGTTGTAGTGTCCAATAAACATGTCTAGTGATGAAGATCGTAAAATAAATACCATACAAAATGACAAACTCAGTGAAGGAGATCTCAGGTTGTATTCCACCTATCTGAAAACTTATGTTTTCGATATCTATATTGAATGTTGATATGATCTCCACAACTCCCTCCCGAAGGGACTCCTCTCAAACATCGATGATGGGACTAATGTTCAAGTGATCAAGTATGTGGACGACCTCATGTGTGATTGTTATGCACATGATCATGGACAAATCCAATGATTTTTTGGTATGTATGGGCATCTATTTCAAACAGATGAGCATTTCATAGTGCTTAGTGTTGGATAGATGCAATATGGGGTACATATGGGGGTGACCAACATCCTATGATCTTCTAGGTGTCTATTATGAGTCGTATATGGTCAATGGGGTTGTTAAGGACATAGTAGAGATGATGTATGTATAAGGGAGCTGAGGGAGGTACATAATCCCTTCATCTCTTGACCAGAGGAAGATCCTCATGCTCAATAGCAGGATCCGTACGGAATAACATATGGTATTCGTGTGTGGAATTATATTTGTAACCAAAATGAGGAGATGGAGTGGAAGAGGGGATTCTGTTTGATTGGTGGTAATGAGGAGTTTATGTTGAAGAAAATTTCATGGATAGGGAATAACCAAGGGGGGGGGGGGTTGTGATCGGCTGTGAGGGAGGGAGAGGGGAATGATAATATGGGCTTATCATTAAAAACATTTGTTCATAACATTTAATTATCAATAATTTTCAGGTCATATAAAATTAACTAATTTTAATTTTGGAAATTTTCTCTTTATTAGGTCATCAACCAGACAGATCGTGTATTGTCTTACATGGCATGTAATTCGTGATTTTTTCACATTTATAAAAAAATTCCTCATCATTTAATTTTATAAATCTTTTAATATTTAATAAATTTAATATATCATTATCTAACCTATGTGACCGTTATTTGGTTTACTCCTAGTAAACAATACATTTGACATTGTTATTTTCACTCCGTTGTGATAAGATCAATCTTATTATGATGAAATATCCCTTAGTAAATTGTTAAAGATAATTTTTCAATCATGAACCATTAAAATTAAAAATAAATTTCACTTATTTTTGAATTTCATTATTCCCATAAGGGATTGATTATACCACCATTTTATAACATATTAATCTTGATTTTATATTTCCTTGGAATAATTTTTATCATGTATTGGATAACAATACATTATTTCATAGAACAAAAAAATTTCATGTCATGCACTGATCAAGAAACATCTGGGTTTATTCATTATATATCTTTAAATTCTTATAAGAATCATTACTTATTTTTTCATGTTAACTAATTGATAACATCTTTACCTCACAATATTTTTGAGAATAAATATTTAATTTTATAATTGACCAGTAAGGGTAATGCTCTAGTACTTTCTATTTGTATTTAAAGTCTTCTCAATGATTTATGTGATTAACATGTTTGTTAATTCAACATTCCCACATGTTTTCATAGGATTTGGAGTTCTTGTGGTATATTTTATATCATAATAATCTAGTAGTCCCTTAATAAAATTGTGAATAATTGTTCCCTAATCAAAATTGTATTTTTAGGGAAATCCAAATGATAAAAAAATTTATTTTAAAAATTCATTCCCAATTTTTGCATGTTATGATTAAAAGTTTCAAAATTTACCCATTTCATGATATATTCAAACACATTTGTGATATAAAACATTGATTGTGAATTATGAAATTAACCCATAAAATCTAATCTTCTTTCATTATTGTTTTTTAATTCTATGGTCATGATTTGGAGAATTTAATTTCTCTTCTAGTTGGTTTGAGTTCATTAGAAAAGATCTTGGATCTAGTAAAAGTTTCTTTATTTTCAATAATGTGTGATAAAAAAGATCCCTCTTTGTAGGATTTCAGCTAATGTGCCAATATTTACATAATTTTCTATATTTTGTGTCATATGAAACATTTATAAAACATTTTGGATACCATCCTCTTGGATGCAGTGCCACATTATTCCCTCTACACAATGCGTAAAATGTTGTATCTCATCCTAGTAGTAGAGTGATTATTAGAAAAAAATATCATCTTTTTTATGGTATGTTAGGTATGTGTATAGTGATCTTGGGAAGGGATATTTTTATATGATATAAAACCACTTGTGTGCCTTCATGTTTAGAATGAGAAGTGTTTAATCATGTAAGTCAACCTAGATGACTGGAGTACCATCATCATTAGTTAGGGTTAATGGGAATCTGGATAGATGATCAACAACACTAATATCAGTCCCATTCATGTATTTGATAATGATGTAAAATTTATTTTTTTGTACGACCCCTGAAATTAGTCGCAGATTGGAATCCATTTTATTCATAAAATATATTTGGGAAGCATTATGAATGTTAAAATGCACCATCGGAAAAAATAAATAGTTACAAAAAAATCAAAGGAATAAAAATATATCATTAGTTTCTTTCATGATGTAATGTAGATTACCTTATAATAATTCATGGTTCGACTGGCATAGTAAATCTGAATAGTCATGTGGCCACCATATTTCCCAATAATAGTCCCAATAGCGAGGTTTATTTCCTCTCACATTATCTCAATGTCTTGATCCTAATATAGTCCAATGTTAATATGAGTGGAAGAAAAAATAATGATTCATATATTGAATGTATCTCAAAATTCGTCAGTGTACTAGAATATAATATCCTTTACAAATAGGGGTATCATAGGGTGAGCTACATTCACAAAAAAATAATGATGTAGCGGTAGAATCCTATATGGCCTTGAATGCTTCATTTTACTTTAACATTTAGGGGATCAAGTAAATCTATGATCACCATGATCATTATAGAACCAATTTTAATGACATACATACTTATTTGTACTCTAAAGACTATGAATCCTTAAATAATACAATATAATTTCATCCTATTTAATTATAAAAAATTATCATCATAGCATTTAATAACTAATTCAATATTGCGAAACCATTCATCGAGGGATATTCCATAAATAAGGAAATTATCCATTAATATCTTCAATAATTCCTCTTCCATATCATGAAATATATGCTTCATTATCCGTTGAAATATTACTGGTACATTGAACATATCAAATTACATGCTTATGATGGAAAATTCAACGAATGGTTACGTAAATGTTATTCTTGAGTAACCAGCTTATTTGACTACAATAAGATTTTATTACAAATATCCATATAGGAAATGGTATAATTAATGGAATTATAGTCCCACTATATATTGATCCAAAAAAGGAAAGGGTATGTGTTCTTTTTTGGGTTTCTACATTTATATTTATGTATTCATTTCATACTCTCCATCTAGTGATGGTGCACGTCAGGATCAATTCAACATCATCCTTCATGACCATCATGTTGCCCCCTTCCATTGTTAGTACTTGTATCTGACTCACAAATTAACTTATAGAGTCTAAGAAAATATTAAACTATATACATTATTTAGTAAAACATTCATAACTACATCATTCATTGGTTTGGTGTGTTACAAATGGGTTTATCTTTTGGGATTCATGCCTTTTTCGAATAAAATAATTTTAGTGTTGATTCTCTGGATAATCCCTTTAATGATAGAATCCACTGAAAAATTGACTTATAATGTCATTGTATTACATTAATAAAATTTCTCCATTTTATCCTTTCCAGTTCTGAGTGGTTGATGACTCGTAGTTCAGTTCTAGTATCTCAAAATAAATACATGACTATACATGGGAGATGTTTTCACTCCCATGTAGATGTATTGATGACTGAATATGTGAATGATAGGATAATGTCAATCATGACTGGGTCTTTGTAGTATGTTTCATCATATTTATATTCTTCAATTTCATAAGTATAATTTTATTATAATCCTCCTCGATGAACATGTAGCCATTCTTCTCTACAGTTTCAATAGATATTGGTAGTCAAAAGAATAATCTATTTATTTTTTCACCATTAACTCGATTGAAACCAACTACTTTGCGACCACATATAAATATGAATATCCTTTTATTCAAATTATAAAAAATCTAACAAGATGATAAAAATGGAGGAAATTCGATAATCATAACATCTCATTCATCTTCCGTATCCAAAATAATGAAGACATATGATAAAAATAATTTTCTAATTTTGACTAGAACATCTTCGAGAATCCCATAAGGATAATTTACTGATTATCCATCTAATTTAAGTTCCACTCTTATTAGATTTTATTTATTTTGTCCCAACATGTTGAATAAACCTATTAAAATGAGGTTAATGATGTATCCTAAGGCTAAAATAGATCTTATGATGTTTTATTCTCCTATGGTGAGTGAAACTGACAAACTGCTAGGATCAGTCATTTTTTGTAAAATATTCTTCTGAATGTAAACATATCATTATTCATCATGGGAGACGACTCCCAAGTATTCCATATACTTCATTTTAGAGAGAATATAATATATGAATTTCTCATTACAGTGGATTTAGGCAAAGACTTCATCAAATGGGATTTCAATATGTAATTTCTTGATCATTATTAATAATTTATTTTATTTCACTTTGATTCATCCATGCCTAAATCTTTTTATGGTGGGGAGAGGTGGTTTTTAAGCTGGTTGTGCAATGTAGATATATTCTTTGGGTTGATCATATTTAATAGATTTTTTAGGAGGTGTTAATTCTATAGGGTTATCATAATATGTTTTATATTCATTTTTTATCATCCTCTTTAATGAAAGTTGAAGGTTTCTTAGGTAACTCAAACTTCTTATTTTACCTTTGAATGGGGTTTCTAAAAATCCATCACTTTTCCTCTCATCAGTACAATTTCCTTTTTTTATTCCATTTTTATGTCTCGTACTACTAGGAAATGTACTTGGAAATATATCACAAAATTTCATTGAGATTTTATACATTTGGTGAAATTAGATTTAGATTAAAGACCATGGATTTTAATTATACATCTATTTTTTTGTCATGTTATGTTATACCTTTTCATCAAAGGATGAGATATGATTCCTCAAATTTTATTGCATATATTAGGAAGGTTGTAACAATATTTATAGATTTAGATGAAATTATTACTAACCTCTAGGAGGAAAATGTGTATTGAGTTCTTGGTGAGGTGGAATATGAAAAGGATTCATATGTTGATATCGGTGTAGTTATAGGTTGTTGATTTTTTTTGTAAAAATATTTTCGAGTTGTACAAAAAATTATTTTATCGAAGTCATTGTGTCAACCTCTATTGATAATAATTATTAAGTTTCTAGTATTTTTATTGTGGATAATTCGAGTTAAAATATTAAAATATATTTGAATAGTTTTTCATAGACAATTTCCCTATCATATTGATATATGTTCATCCAACCACAAATATTATTGGATTTAATATCTATTCTAGGAGTATGTGTGGGTGGTAGTGTTAATGGTAGATAAAAAGAGCCATGTTTCCTTGTGAGGGCCAAATCATGTGCAACAAGATGGTATTTTTATTTAATCTGGTGGATTGAGTTTGTAGATATTCCATGATCTATTTTTTATATACATGAATTTCGAGACACCTCGTCTATAATTGATCTTCTTACTTAATGTGTTCTCATCATTATACTGCCATCAGCGAAAACATTTACCATTGTATGATAAACTAGTTAGAGACCATGGGTGAATTTTTAAAGATGAATCCACACAACACGTCCCTAAAGTCAGAATTTATGATTGATTTTATCTAGTAGACTCGTAGGCCTTCTATGATGAAAATACATATTCTTGATTGAAATTATAAATTTCTTCAAGTATTTCAATGGTTTATCCTTTAGGAATGTATTTATATAAAATCATTTTTTCTTGGTCATCCCATGTTGTGATCAAAATGGGATATTGAATCTTTGGACAATAAATTTCTTTATTGCAATAGGATATTTCTATAACCTTCAATTGGATTGATTTACAAGAAACTCCATTGTTTCAAAAGGTATCAAAGACATCCATGATGATTGGTATTTTTCCATTAGGACCATCAATCTTAATTCTGTTGTACTGGACCATGTCTTCTATCATAATGATAATTACATGTTTAATTTCCAATGTTTGTTCCATGATTGGAGGGCCTTAAGTAATCGGTAGACCACAATTGATGGATGGATGTTTATAACCCACAATGGTTTACTCCAGTTGTATGGGTTGATCTCTATGGCATGCAGATGACACATTTTGTATTTTGGGGGGGTTTTGGATCAATAGGGTTGTTCTTATAGTATATACACTGAAGATTTTGTATAAGAAGATATATCTTTATCTAGGAAATGAAAGAATGAAATTATTGAGTTTCAAGACTCCTTTAATGAGTCTGGGGGCCTGACGCTTACACATAGACTATATTGTGTGGTCGATCCCAGTGGGAATGTTTTGAAGAGAGGGAAACAAGTTTCTATAGACCGATTTTATTGTAGTAATAAAAATTGTATGTGGTTTGATATTTAAGTAACTATATTGGGTTTGGAATAAGTATTTGGAAGAAGATAGTTATCGTGTTTAATTAGAAGAATTAGATAAAAAGTATAATCAGAATCTCAACTTGGGAAAATCCTAATGCTTGGACATGGTGTAGTGCATAGAACACAAGTTAATTATAGTAAAAACAACTTGGTCTATCTAATATGAAACTATTACATGGTTATAATATTGGTAAAAACCTATATAAATTAATCCTAGATCATATGGATGTAGGTATTATAGGATATTGGGAATAGCTTTCTCAACTACAATCAAGTCATGTTAATTCAAAAATAATCCACATAGCGATCATTACAAAAAATAATTGATTAAATTTATAATAAAAAAAATGATAACTAGACATATTGTAACCAAGTTATTATTTATAGATTTATAATGTTTATAACACCAATACTATTGAAACATACTCTAATAGGTTTATCCACTCTTATAGGTAATAATAACGTTTGGACAATCAATTGTTGAAATGAATGGTAGATTAAGAAAATACATGAAATATGATAATTTTGAAATTGAGGGTTCATGAATTATGAATTTTAAGTATAAATATATAGTAAATAAATCCAACACTTAAAATAAAAAATAAAAAATAAACATATAGGGTGAATCTATAATCGATATTGAACATCATTGGTAAACAAACACTAGAAATGTAAATAGATATGAAAAAATTGAACAATTGAAAAATAAAAACTATGGAAATTAGATTTAATAAAAATAGTAATTGTAATTCTTTGAAGTTGAGTTGGAAGAGAAAGAATGGGGGAAATTGAGATATAATGAGGGTAAAATTAGAGTCTAGGAATATTATGTGTCATTTTAATCATCCTAGAAATAAATGGATAATAATTTTCATGACATTTATATTTCTCAAATCATGTAATCTAAATCTAGGGTTTCCTCCCTTTATTTTCTATATAAAACCAATATCAACCTTGATCATCGGGATTCTAATGTTATACTCCATTAATGTTGTTTAATGTAATCTCGCAACTTTAATCTTCTCGTGACATGAATGTTAAATAGGATGACATCTTAAAGTGTTACATGATGTGTATTGTTGATTTATGTCATTTATTCTATTCATTATATTAAAATTATGAAATTTTTAGTTAATATATAATTGTGAAATTTTGGGAATGATTCATAAACATTGTGTTTGTGTTTCATGAACTATAATATTCACTTTGTGATAGTTTTGATATTTTTCCCTTTACAATTTTGGATGCTTGTTATCTTCAATAACCATAAAATAAATGTTGTATTATTGAAAAAATTTCATGACCATTAATTAAATGAATACATGATTTATATATATTTAAATATTATAAATTTCAACCATGAATAGATGGCCATTATTATGATATAAGAGTCTTTAGAATAACAATTAATTATTCCACTAACTATTATCATCATGAACATTATAATTCCCATCTATTAAAAATTCACATCCACATTATATTGTTTCTACCAAATCCCCATTTATAATGATAAAAAAGAATAATATTTCCAAATATTATATTATAACTATTAGTACACACATTTTTAGATATATATATATATATATATAACTAAAAACCATAAACTATAAAATAATATATTAATATTAAACACCCTGTTTTTTTGAATTATCTATATTATCCACAATGAACTATCCATCCTATTACAAGGTTTTTTCTAAATCTGATATAGAATCATGATGTAACCCAAGATGTAGTATATATATATATCTATTAAAATTCTCTATAAAATTTTTTTATACCACAATTGTGGTTTTTAGACTATGATATGGTTGACATAACCCCAGTGTTCTTGTTCTATGTTTCCTTTAATTAAAATCAACAATTAGTTTATCTTATTTAATATAAAACTATGACTTGGAGCTCACATTCTCGATATGATAGAATTTTGTACTCCATTACATGGTTATTATGATAATGATGTGGTTTGGCACAAATATCTAAATACAATTACCAAGACCTTTAGAACAATGTATAGATCCTTAATATCCTAAATAAATAATTTGTAGAAATCAAATATTCTTTCAAAACCATATATTAGATAAAAAATATTGAATAATATTCATCATTTTAATAACATTTTTACATTTTCACTATGAATTCGTATATGTATTTATTCAAATTCATTTTTAAATAGCCATAATTATCTCAATGATGAAATTAATACATTCTATATTTTTCATAGAAGATATATGTAGTGAACACAATGTGTCAATTACATGTATGTCAATTCCTCACATACCCATTCTCACTTTTCATTATCTTTATTTTACATGATTTATTTCATCACCGCATATGGCTACCAAGTATGAATACCATAATTTAGAAAAATAAAAATCGCACCATATTCCTTATTCATACATTCCAAAAACAATTTTACTTCATCGTTTATGATCTATGAATTCCCTTCTTTGTTTATTTACCTATGCCTTGGAAATTGATTATATCATCTATTTTATTATTACAATGTATCCTCGTGTCAAAATTATAATGTTTTAAATAATATTTTATTTAAATATAATTTCAACATATACCATTTATTTATTATATAAAACATCCAAAAATTATTTAATAACAAAATAATATATAATATATTTTTTCATTCTTATCTCTATTTATATTATTTCCAATAATTATATAAATCCAAAAATATAATTTAATAATAATTTCACTACTATTTAAATGATTGTTTTTTACCCTTAATAACTAAAACCAAAATCCCAATGCTTAAATGAGTTTATTATCGTATTTAAACTAATCATTTTAAAAAACCGTGTATTTTCTTTCTATATTTACAACTATTTAATTCACATGATTTTCAAGATATAGATATATTATGATTTATATATCTATTGCAATTTTATGATATTCTTTATTGTAATTTTATTTACCATCTTTCATATTTTTTTCATGAGGGATAAATTAAAACATGATTTTTCCATAAAATCATTCTATCATTAATATAAATGTTTTAATTGAACTTATATCAATTTATTCTATCCTTTTTATGCAACTGATAACTAGTAAACAAGAAAAAATTATAAATGATTTTATGAATGTGATCTGAATTTTTTTTATTATCCATAATGAATTTATTTGAGCCAAAATTTAAAAATATTTATATATCAAATATTATTATTATTAATTACTTTCATCATTTTATTATTTCACTCCATTAATTATATAAGATATTGCAACTTAATAATCATATTCCATAATAGAATTATGTATGATCATAATTGAACATTCACAAGATTATCGTAAAAAATTACTAATGATATAATGTGTATATTTAACATATTTAGAATTATTTTCATAAAATAATAGGGTATTCATCCTTTTTAAATGTGGAAAAATTTATTTTAATTATCATATCCAAATATACATTAATTATTTCAACAAAATAACAAATTTTAATAATGTTTTTCCCATTAGAGTCACTTGTTATTTGAAAAATGTACTTTAAAAATAATATATAACACATTACCATTCATGATATGTAAATCATGAAATGAAATTTTTACTTTATTACTAATCCATATGTTAGAGATTCCTTTTTTCAAAATTCTAATCCCATATAACTAGTATAATTCTTTATACATTAATATCAAATGATTATTTTAATATTTTTAATTCATAATAATAAACATTTTAGATATTTATTTGATACCTTGAAATTTCTAGATTAGTCATAATACAAATTATAATGCTCTATAATTGGATTCATTGATCATTATTTTTTTAGATCTAGTTGTGTTATCCTTCATTAATTTAGATTTTTTTGATTATTTATGCCTTGAATTTAATTCATTCTTTATATATATTGTCCCCATGAATTGTATTTATCCCTTAAAATGAATCCACTTTGTCATAAATTAATATAATTAAATTGAAGGGGATCTTTTCACTTCAATATAATCCTTGAGTGATGGAATGTCAGTTTTCATTGTTATCAAGCCATTTTCTTCATTGTCAACTCCATGTATTCATTATAGTTGACAATTTAGTTATTCAAAATATAGAAACCATATTCAATATATTTATAGTTTCATTCTACAATTTATTATTTTTTAAATCTAAATCATATGTGAGATTAATCCCACTAGTACATTATTCATCTTTTAATGCACCATTAAAGCACTCACAATGTTTTTACCTATATTTGAAAATAACTCTCTTGTTTTCATTTATAATTATGTATTGGGATTTTTGAAAATACAATGTCTTGTTTTCTGTTTCTACTCGTATTTAATAATTAACAATACATTAAATTTATTCATATTTAATAAGAATTAATCCATATTTCTATCTTATTATTTGTATGATGGTTAAATTAACCAAATTTTATTTCTATATTTTATCCTATTACATGAATAATTGAAGTTGTTGATATGAAACCATGATTTAATTATCCAAAATCCGATGGATTTTATTATAATTATAATACAACACAATTTTTTTAAAATTATAGATTTTTTTATTTATTTATTTACCCTCCCATTGATAATACATATGGTAATTAATCATTGAATATCCATAATGTTTCATATTGATATATTAATTAATAAAACCCATTAGAAAATATTAGTCACCTATAAAATAAAACATACCTCATGTTATCTTCTCTAGTTCTAGGTATAGTTTTATCTTTTCATCATTTTCAAAGCTCCTAGGGTTTGAAAAAAATATTCCTAGATTTATTAATAGTTCTATAGTAGTAGCACCATATAATCACACTTCCTTGAGAATATTTAAATAACTGATTTAGAAATAATAGTTCTTATATTTCTTATATCTAGATTAATTATGATATGTGCTCAGCTTGTTGAAAAGTATATTTTTTTTAAAAAAATTATTGGTTTTATTCAATTTATTTTTATCAATAACATTTCATTCAAAAGGTCAATATTTTCATTTCTTAGAAACACAGTATTTCATTAGATTAGGAGAAATTTTTTTATTATGAAAAATAATCTGAATATTAGATATAAATATTTTTGTGAACAAATAAAACACATGTACTCATTATCCATTAAAAAAAATTGAATATGGAGGGAATATTTGAGAAATAATACTCATTTTTATTAATATTATTAAAATGAAATTCCAACGTACTATATGATATTATGTATTAATTTCAATATGAAGTGTATGTATAACGTGTTGGACCCCAGAGCACCGTGAGAGGGGAGGTGTTAATCAGGGTGTCAATATTTTCCTTTAAACTAAAATATATTGTTACCAATACAATAAAACTTGTAAAGAAAATTAGATGTAAAAATTTTTTTAATATAAAATAAGATAAATAGATACAACATAATATATTTAATTTCTTCACCACTATTATGTATTCTAATTATCATACATCGACTGAGTGTCAGTCATACATTAATGCACAATGATTTACTAGTTATTGTGGTTTACATAAGATCAGGTATAGTCACATTATTCCTATAGAATATCATTTATAACAAAATTAGGTATGAAAAACCTCCTCCCAAAGATCACTTACATCTACTCCACCTTGACCATTGTATTGGGTGAATCCTCACTTAGTTTAATTTCATGAATGTTACTTTAATAATTTACCATTTAAGGCTTTTAAACCATTATCATGGGATAATACATGCACTTATGTCCTAAAATGATGAACATGAATGAAATTATCAAACCATCTAGATATTAAAAAACCATAAAGTCACGCAGTTGAAGCACTTTTGTGAAACAAAATCAATTCTATGATTATATTTATTGGTCATGCAAGATAACAATAACAAAAAATTATCATTCTTTGAATTAGACCATGAGTTTCACATGGTCCAAATAGATACAAGGAACAATATTCATGAATGTTAAACTATGTAAAAATATTCTATGTGGAAATCAATCACATGTAAGAGACACTAAATCTTCCATTAAAAAATAACATAGAATGAAGGTTATGGCCATATATCTATTGACACAGAGGGCCCTGCCGAGATATTCCTTTAACGCCTTATACAATGTCTGAAACTATTTTTTGATGTAATATTTTAAGTGTAAGAGTCTTGTTCACTATCCATTCTTAAAATATTTACTATTTCACACCAAATCAGTATTCATGTAATTAAATATTTTTTGATAAACTCATTCCATTTTTATATTATTATATTATGATCCCAAAACATCAATTACACCATATTTTAAATTACATTCAACATTTCATGTGTATTTTTCATTTATTTAAATGATTATTTTCTTCCAATCCCCCTAACAAACATAGATTATAATGGAAAAAACACAGGCAAGTCTCCATTTTTAGAGAGAAAATATCTACATCCAAAACAACAATGAACTATGCAAGAAAAACACAATTATAAACCTTATAGTTTGATGAGAAAGTATTAATTTTTAGCCCTAATTATATGTTCTTAATGTCATGGAGCGCTTCATAAGTCTAACATTGCCCACCCCAAAACCATATAATACATTATCCACCACAACTACCTCAAATTTATAATTATTTATACATCATAGAAATGATGAAAAAGTATTTAATTTATGATTTAGTGTTATCAGAAATAAATGTGGTAATGTAATTTAATATAAATCCACATTCCATTATTCATTTTATTTTGATGAACTAATAATAACATAAATTCAATTATTCTTAATTTTTTCTTTCCAAAATAGATGAAAATGAACACATTTTAATGTTTTGTGGTGATGACACATAAATCTATGTCCGAGAGAGTATATAACGTGTATTGTGATGATTTTTTTATTTTCCATTTCTAAATAATTAAGATTGATTCAATAAGATATAATTTTATTGGGCTAAAACCTATAGTTATGTCTACCATAGTTATATACAACATCCAATAACTAAGATGTTGTCATGTAACATACTATGTTTTAAAAAGAATAATATGCTTTATAGTTTTCTTAACTCACAATATCGAGCATTATATAAATCAAGAAATAGTAAAAATATATTTTTATTTATATTTTAATAATATAAAATAAACATTTTATTGGTAGGTATGAAGATTATTAACAAATTATGTAATATATATTTATTCTATAATCAATATAAAAATATTTACTAATTATTAGGAAATAAACAATCCAATTTTTAGTAGTCATTTTATTTTCTAAAGAATATGTTTTTTTAAATTGTTTTTATAAAATTTTCTGATATAATATTATGATTAATTTATGGATATAAAATAAATATTATATGTTAAAAATAATATCAATTTTTATAAATAAATTTATAAAATTTTTCAATGACATTTTATGGTTTTTTATGAAAATTTTTATTCCCTAGTGAATTATTGGAATTACAAATTTTTATTGAAATTTTTTTTTTCGTTCATGTTTTTATATTCTTTATTTATATATTAATGGTTTTAAAGTAAAAATATTTCTATTATAAAATCAATAATTCAATTTCGGTCATTAGAATAAATTTTATGGTTTAATTTTTCATTTAATTAATTTTATGCTTAAATGTAATTTTTTTTAAAACAAAATCATTTCATTTTTCATTTTAATGAGAAATAATTTTTGGAAAAATATGGAAATTGATTATTTAAAAATATATTACATATATTTTATAATGAAATTAATATTTATTAAGAATATTATCTTTTAATTTGGTCATTAGGAATAGTAAATTTATTAATTTTGTGTCACAATGTTATGTGTATATCAAGTAAATAAGGATTAAATTTTTTTAATTCCCAATGAAATCAAACCTATGCTTTAATTTATACAATTGAGTTATGGGGTTACTCCTTGTCTATCTATTTTTTTAAATATGTGTATGTGGTTCAATATTTTTTTATATTCACCGTTATATTATTTTATATAAAGCAAAGTAACAAATGTAATTATTTTTGTTTTATTATCGATAAATTTTCTACAAAGGGATACACAAAAGAAGTGTTATATTATAAAAGGGTATTGTTAAATATTTTTTATCAATGTAATTTTTTTAAATTATTAGAAAAAATATATTTACATTAAATTCTTTGGAAACACTGATACACGAATTATTCAATTAATAAAAGAATAATTTTTTTAAATGATAATATTAATATAATTTAAGTGAAGTATTGATTATATTAAATTTTAATAGAAAGATAAATTTATAGAGATTTTTTCGTATATCATATCTTAATTTCATAATTATCATGTTTTTTTTCCAAATTAAAATTAAATCAACTATTCTAAAAAAAATTAATGTTATATTCTAAAATAATTAATTTATTAAATGATTTAATTTTTTAAAAAATTCATATCATAATCAAAATTATTTTTATATGTTTAAACATATCATTTATTGTTTATTTATTGACAAATTTTCATTTAAATGTGTCTATATTAAACCCAAATAATTTTTTTATTAATGTAATTTTAAAAAAATGGTAAAGCGAGTTTAAAGAAATAGATAAATTGAAAAACCTAATATAATCTTGTCCAAATTATATTTTAATATATTATATCAAACAAAAATATTAATTTATTATAAATATATAATTAATTATCATTTCACGAAAAAAGAATAATTTATAATAATTAAATATTTTATGCAATTCAAAAAATTTCCATCTCATTAATAATAAATGGGAACATCCTCCGATATTTTTATCCCAAAAAAATTAATTTTAGTTAATAAAATCTCTATAGAATACATTGTTTATATCTATACTATTGGTATATTTCTATATATTTATGAAGCGTACAAACCTTATAGTGTTTATGTTTTAATGTAAATGATGTTATCTAATGCAGATATATAAAAATTAACCAATTGTTTCAGATTTACTACATATTATACATTGAAAATATATTCAAGAATCCTAGTGAAATAATTTACCAATATATTCCATATACAAATATATTATTATTTATATTTGATCACCAATATTTATCGCCTATTTTATCAAATGAGAAACCAAATCATTGTTTTCATGTATGGCTGACCACCCCCTCATGAATCTATGTAAATTGTTTTCATCACTGACTATCACAACTGATTATTTTGATCAATTTAATAAAAATATTTATTATATATTATATTTTTATGATTATATAATGGTTAATTCTAATATACCTTTTAATCAAGACATCCATCAATAATTGATACAATGTCCATGTGTACGTACTACTATCCGTCTCAATGGATAGTGTAAGACATTTTCTATCTCTAACATTTAGGTTTGGAACTATATATATAAGTAATATATATGATATTAATATAATAGATAAAATTATTTAAAAAATATAGCTATTATCACTGTATAATGATAAAGAATTATTAACCAATTATTTCATGAAAGAAACAGAATTAACATCAAGAATAATGAATTTAATGAATAATTATTCTAAAACATGTGGTATGAAGTTATAAAAAATTAATATATGGCTTGATATTATATATATATATATTGGTATTTAAATAAATTTATAATAAATATATTTTTATTGTAAATGTTTTTTTAATTCATATGAATAAAGATGAGACTGAAGGTGATATATATCTCTAAATCTCACATTTTAATCCTTTTTTAAAAATTTTCATTCTAAATCCCATTCACATTCACTTTTCTGTTTTATATTTATTAAAAATAATTTTATATATATATCTAAAAATATACTTTGTCCATTAAACCATGGTTTTATGGGGTAATACATTTCATAAATTTATTTATTGAAAAACTACATTAAAATAAACACAATTAAGGGTATCATTTTTATTCTATATTCTTTTATATAAACTTTATTTAAGGTTTTTATTACCAAATAAAAAATTTTATTTTTAGACATGTGATTATGCACTAATATATGAACACAACCATAAATTTTTTTCCATCTTATATTTTGAATCATTAAAAAATTTCTGTTGATTATGACATGAAGGATGATTATGAATCTCATTTCAATCCCTCAATAATTATTTTGTTAATGATTTATGATTGATTTATTTTTATGGTACAAAAAATATAGAACATGTCATGATTATTGTTCCAAGATAGTGGTCAAATTCATTGTGTAATGTTTTGGTCATAATATTTGTGAGATGGTGGATAAGGGAGTAATCTAAATCCCTGATGGAACTATTTCCACTATGTGATGTTGTCTTAGATGTTAGCCTTGAATTATGATTTTTTAATTTTTTGTGTTTCATACACATTTAATATTTTTAAATGATCCAATTATTCCATGTTTTTATGTTATTATTCAATGTAATTAATCTTGATCATTCTATTTAATGATAAAATTTTATTCTATTTGATCTAACATTATGCTTATTTATCAAAATTATTCTCTTTTTGGGATTTTATTATCACCACTTTTGTCTATGTATTCCCCAATTAATACCACTTATTTTTACGAGTTATAAAGGGTTTATAAAGTAATGAAAAAGAACACAATAAACATATTTTATTTTTCTGGTTGATTTTTCTGTACACAGTCTTCTAAAGACAATGGTCCTTACGATCCATCAATTTTATTTAGTGGAAATTTATGTTAAAAAAATTATAACATTTGAAAAAGTATTGGGTCACTATAGTTGGTATTTTAGGAAGATTTTGTTATTTTTTTGGTTTTATGACTGGAACAATTATGTGAGAACCCTAGTTATAATATTATTTATAAAACATATATTGGAATTTTTGTGAAGTATAGAGAGAGTAGTTTCAAATAAATTACTTCAATTTATGGATCCTATAAGTGAATGTGGTTTTGGAATATTTTTCCCGACGGGTAATAACATTTATCATATGATATTAACTAAATCATTATCTAATTTATTCCAATATGGCCTTACATCACACATAGAATGGCACTTTAATGTTTTTCAATGAGAGATCCAAAAAATCATTAAAAACCATTATGATGGACATGAATATAATGATAAGTTACAAATCAAAATAGTATAGTTAAAATGTATAAAATATATTAAAACCTAGATACACATTAGTTATGATAGTATTAACATGTATATGTTATTCCTTATGTTTTAATATTTTTTCTTTTTTATTATAATTAGGTAATGTATTCTCATCTCGTTTTTTTATTTTAGTTATTGGAGTTAATTAGGAGATACAATTTATCAACAACCAACCTGATAGAAGATGTTATTATTTCTGTAATGAATTAAATAACCTTATGTGAGTGGGATTAAGGATCTTCATGGAAGTACTATATTTTCTGACTCATGTTATGAATCATAACTGGAGTCATGAAAAATTTCATCATTCTCAAATGAATTAAAATGTTGGGGTTTAGTCATTAATGTCACAAATTCTTCCTGATGTTAGTGGGTATTTGGATACCCTCACAATAATATATTGTATTAACATCATTGATAATATATTATATATCTTAAAATTCATAGAACATGATAATGTTTTCATAGTAATTTATATATTGGAAGGGGAAGATTATTATTAGTTGACACTAATAAAGAAAATTTAGATTGTATAAGATATTTATTATATTGAATGTATGGAATTAAAGAGAATATTTCTCAATAAACACATTCTATGAACTTATTTTATTATGTTGTATAGAGAGTTCGTAAAACTTATGTGGATTTATGATGAATCTATTGGGGACATGGGGAGGAATTCAAGAGGATTTCATGGTAATACTGTACCTTCATTAAGAAAACCTGTTGTATGGAGGACCACATACATAGTTTATTAATGACAATTCTAGGAAAATTATTAGTTATATGAGTCTTTAATATTTATGAAGATATTTTTCATTGATCTATAATGGTTGAGATAGAGATTCAAAACACCCAATTGTATCATGGTTATTTAGATATAATTAGTAAAATAATGATTTATTTGGAAGAATCAATATGTATATCTAAGGGATAATTGAAATACCAACATCCCATGTCACATTAGTTTGGGAAAATAATCTTGTAATCCTCTTGAATGGAATCTGAAGATATATAATGCCTAAGGAATAAGGGAATTTGGTTAATAAATATTGAAGATAGAGGAAGAATGATAATAAATTTACTAAAGAAATAATGTATTTATTAGCACTTAACATTCGTTAATAATATTCAACAATATGAAACTATAGTATTATGGTGGCCAATTCCCTGAGAAATGGTTCAACAGATTCAATCAATGAAAACAACTTCTAGAGAATAGATATAAAGGAAGGGCATATTATATCAAAACTACTATGGTGGTTCTAGAAAATGATATGGTGATAGGAATGATATTTATTCACTTAATAAATTCGAAATTATAGTATTATTTGATTTCTACAAATATGTTCATATCTTTCATGTTTGATATAACTAATCAAAAAACACCTCAAAATGGGGTTGATCAATCTATTAGAAGAGTAAATGGATAAATTATTTATCATGATTATATAACTCCTCCCAACGTAATTTTTTAGTATAAAATATCATTGATATATCATTTTATTTTCATTATTATTTTATGATTCTATATAGGGAACATATTAGATATCCTTATACAAATACAAAGTCAACTATCATGAAAGGGAGATGCCTTTCCATATCCCATGTCATCATATGATTGTATAATGTTGTGTGGAGGATGATGAATCATCCCTCAAATATTCTACTCATGCATGTGTATTATTGCATTATGGGTAATATTATCTTGATCAATTGACAAGGAAAATAGATAGAATCATTATTAATGACATTCATATTATATAGGATTATACTAATGTATACCTTGAATATTACTCTAGACATCCTCTTGATCAAGATTTTTAGTTCCCAATTAAACATATTCATGGATGTATCCACATATACAATAATACATACTAAATGATGAAATTTGAGTTCGTGAAAATGAAAACTAGTAACAAGGGTATCCGAAAAAGGGTTTTATAATCTTGAGTTCTTCATAGTGTGGTATTTGTGTCCTCTTCATAAAAAAGAATGATGATTAAATTAACCACTTATTAATTATTATGATCCCAAAAAAATACTCATAAATTACATGTATCCCCTTCAATAAACAAAAAACATTTTTAATCAACAATGATTGGACTATAATTTCTCTAAGGTGGACCATCATTAAAGATATTTTCAATTAATGATTAAAATGGATGATAATTACAAAAATTCCTTTTGAAAAAGGTATAGAATCTTGGAGTTCAATGTGATACCTTCAAACATACTAATTATGTATAAAAATTGATAGAAATAATGAACATAATCAATACCAATTATATTGAAAAATTTGTTGCATTATATATAGATGATGTTGTAAAATAATTATAAATAAATGATTTATATGAGAATAATTTTAATAACAAAAAAATGTCATTGTAAAAGGGGGATCTATATGAAAAATAAATTAATTATGTGATCTATATATTTGAATTATAATCCCTAGGGAATGTTATCGCTAAAAAATTGATATCAGTGGACCCGTCTATGATAAGTTCCAAAGGGTACTATCTTAAAACCGCATATATAATAGTGATCCAAATTCTCATTGGACATGCTATTTATTACATATGATTTGTGAGATACTAATCAACATTATTAATCCTTATAAACTAGTAAACTCAAAAGAGATTAAATATTGTATGGACCTGTGAATGTGAGGAGGGATTTATAGAATTGAAAACGATGTATATCAATACATCATTATTCATGATTCTTTAAAGATGGTTTCCATTCATGGAATATATATGTGATTAAATTTAGGGTTGTGATCATTTACTAATTAAAAATTAAAATGTGATAGTTTACCCCTCAATGTAGTTAGAATTTATTGTGAAAAAAAGTATAACACGTGATTTGAAGATGTATAAAATAATATTTTCATTGAAATTTTTTTAGAATTGCATTTATACTGAAAAGATTAAACTATATATGTATTAAATGGTCCTTAAATATATATATTAACAGAGATGGATATTAATATTCACTAGGAAATATAATTGAAGGTGATCAAGGGCTAAGACTTCTCAGTCCATTACCAAGCACAGAATGCAAAAAAAAATATATAAATTGATCTAAGTCTAAAGGACTAGAAATCATTTTCAATGACGTGAAATGAGAATGATCATATATTTTTAATCATGAAGAGAATTAACATGGGAATAAAAATATAAGGATTATCATCATTCCATGGTCAAATGATTTCATAGCCATCCCTTCTATAAAAGTTAATAGATACTCAATGTGATGATGTGGGAATTCAAAAGAAAGTGGAATCTATAAGAAAATTGAAATACAAAGAGATCAAAATTGATGAAGAAGGAGTATTATGATTTGGATTATTACTATGTATACCTGAAAATCCATATATAAATTATGGGTCATTGAATGATGCACATAGATCAATGTTCTCTATCCACCAAAGTAGTGGATGATATATTATTATATTAAGGAGAACTATAGGTTGTAAAATATTAAAATGATGATCATGAAAAATAATGAAAAGTGTATGATATAATAGAATGTTATGAATGAATATAAAAATTCTAAACATGATGATTCAAAAATTACGTATTCCAATACAGAAATGAGAAATAATCATTGTGTAAAATTTCATTGGTCATCCAAATACATTATGTGGATATAATTTTATATGGCTATATTGAATCATCTTATAAAAAATTCCAAATTATTTCTTATTTGGTAAGACATCTCACTTGATAAAAATTTATGGATAAACATTCGGGAGGTGTTGGGGATGCATGGACCACACCAATATATAGTATCTGGATGAGATTTTATATTTACCTCTATATACTAGAAGATTATCAAACATTATATAAATACTGAGATGAATTTTAGCATGGAATATAAAAACAAAATTGATATCCAATCATATTAGAGTATCCATGTTTTAGAAGAAATGTTGAGATCTTGATTGATGGACAACAATTGATAATGGAATAAATATATTTATTTGGTTTCTTTGTCATAAAATAATAGATTTCCCTCAATAATCAATATGGATCATTATGAATCCATTTATGGTAATAGATTTACAACACCTATGTGTTAGGATGAATTTGGTAAACTCATACCATTTCAACCAAAAATGGTTGAGGAAATTAAAGAAATTTTCATGACAATTAAATAATGCATTATGGATTCTCATATTTAACAAAAGATCTTTTTAAATAGTCATTTATTAGATATGGATTCTCAGGTGAGAGATAAATCTATTTCTATATATCATTGTGGAAGAGAGTTATGAGAATTTGGAACAAGGGATTGGAAATTCCTAGTTACATTTCTTCCATTTTCAATTTAGATCATTATGGACCCAAGGAATATTAACTAGAGATCCCATCAACTCTATCTCAAGTACACAATTTATTTCATGTACACCTCACGTGGATGTAAATACTAGATCCCTCACAAACACAGAATTTAGAGTCAATATATCTAGAAAATGATATATCTTATTAGGAAAAATCGGTGAAATTAATTGACCATATTAATAACTTTATATGCACAAAATTCTACTCAAATATTCTTATAAATATGGTAAAATAATCAAAACAGGTAGTTAACAAGAGAACAAGTGGGTGACATGAAGTAGAATTACCTTCACATATTTTTACATTTTAATATAAAATAAAATTTAGTTGTTGAAATTTTTTTAGTATGAATAATGTAACACACCATGTTTTTAAAATAACACAGTTTTCTTACTATATTAGCACACAATACTATGATTTTAATGTATTTTGATTTACTAAATAATAGTAATTATTTTATTGTGATTCCTATAATAAACCTATTTAATTAAACTATATGAATATAATTAATCAAATTAGGAAATATATTTATATTTTAAAATTAATAAAAATTTATTAAATAATTGTTTTAAAATTAGAACTCAATTATATTGTAATATAATTGTATTCATAAAAAATAAATTTTCTTCCAAAATTTTGTTTATTAATTCAATTGAAAAAAATATCATATTTCATTTATTAAACATTGAGAAATTTTATTGAATAAAAGGGATTAATTTTCTAAATTATCACTTCAAAATTAAAATATATTTAGTTTTTGTGATATTTTTTAAATGATTAATTTTATAATGAATAGTGAAAAATATTGATATTTATTTGAAATTGAAATTTTATTTCAGGAATTATTAAATTTACAATTTATTTGAATGGATCTAAAGTAAAGTTAGTCATATTTTATGTTTAATAATCCAATTAATGTCATAGGAATCAGTATATTTTTAGTTAAATGTTTTTTCATAAAATATCTATATCAAAAAAAAAATTTATAATGAAATTTTTTTTCATCATTTAATATTCTATAATATAATTTATTTAATTACTACCACTTATATAAAAATAATTAAGAAAAATAGAATTCATATTTGGAAGTAAGTCCAAATGCTTTAAATAGGTACTCTTTATTTTTTGTTTAATATGAATTGTATCCTTCGTAAATATTTATAACCATGGTTATGGTAAATTAGTAAATTAAGGTTAAAATTATTTTGATAAGGACTAAAAAATTATACCAAATTATTCTTTTATTCAATTGTATTAGGGGTGTTTATAAAATTCCATCAAATATTAAAACGTATGGAAACATGTAGAAATATTTATTTTATTTTATCCTTAATATTATTTATGTAATGTAAATTAAAAATTGATATTCTAATGATATTTATATTTATATAATTTTTACAAATGAAATAATATATGATATTCTTTGTTATAAAAGTAATATTTGTAATAAAATTATTTTTTGTAATGGTAATTTGTTATAAATTTTTTAGAATAGAATAATTACATTAAATTATTCGACAAAGATGCTAAAACATTTGTTCAATTAATATTTAACTAATATAAATGATATTAATAATGATATAAGTAATATAATATTAATGAATTTTTAATTCCGCATGAAGTTTTTAGATAAAAAACATATTATATAATTTTTAATGGTTTATAGTTGAATTTTGTTTTTTCCTATTTTTTCAAATTCAAATTAAATAGATTCTTTAAAAAATGATATTGATATATTTTTTTAATAAATAATTTTTTATCAAAATTATTGAAATTTATATAAATAAAATACTTAGAAATTTTATTAATATATGTTTAAAAATATACACTATTTTCCATTAATAAAACATTAATATTTTTTATAGTTACTATATTGAACATTATGAGTAAAAACATGGTTATTCAGATAATTTTCAAAAATTAGTTAATGTGGGTTAAAAAAAGTCATATGTGTAAAAAAACAATTTCAAATTTTCAAAATTTAATTGTTTGATGGTTTATTGAACTATTCATTTCTAATATTTTATTTATATTAGTTTGGAAGAATTTTTCCATGGAAATTAATCTATAATAATTTATTATTTTATGAAATTCCATGAGTTCCCCACCCATCCATTATAAATGGATACCACATATACTCATTTATTGACATATATAATGAATTTTATATTATGAAATAAAATCCTAAATACCATCATAACATCACTCCCCATGTTATATAGGTCTTTCTATGACATAATACCGGCCTTATATGGTTTAATGTGTAAGGAAAATGAACTTTTCCAAATAAGAATTATTGTCTTTAATTGAATGTTTTGGTTTTATTTCATCTTCTACCTCCATAAAATTATATTCAATCATTTTAAATTAATAAACATATTATCATATATATATATATATTATGATGTTAATTTCATCAAATGGAAAATTATAATCATTCATGTAAATGAAGGACTACCACCACATGAATATGTATAATTCATGTTAATCACCACATATCACATTTATATATAATGATGTATCTAATATATATATATATATATATATATATATAGTATTTTTGGATTTATAAAAAATTTATAATGATTAATAATTTAATATCATTATTTATTTCTCTACACTGAAAAAGTAATCATTCATCATGTTTACATATGACATATAGTCTCCATGAACGGTGTAATTTATTTTTTATCATTATGTTTTATGGATTACAATATATATATATATAATTAATTAATTTTAATTATATTAATATTTGTGGATTAAAATTTATAGATTATGGAAGCATGATCAAGGGATAACTATTGATACCGATGACTAAGACATGAATGAAAAATAGAGAAATTATCACCCGAACTTGTGATTTTAATAATAAATTGTCTATAAATATATGTTTAGATGTTATAAAAATGTAATATTTGGTATTATATATATATATATGTTTATATGGGTTTTAATAAATATATGTTAAATTCAAATTTTGTATATTGTAGAGTCTAATGAGTGTGATTAAAGGACATACTCGAGGTAAAGGATATATCTAAACAACACATTTCATTCAGGTTAAAACAATTCTCTCTCTTACACACATTCTATCATCAATAGATGGTTTTTATTTATAATAGTATATTTATAAATTTCTCGTACATATGTAAGTTCCTCATTAGACATTCCTTTCTGCGAGTAATACACATAACAATTTTAATTCTCAAATTTCATATTTAAAATAATCCATGAATAAGGAGTACTTTCCAATTACGTAATCATATTATGTAATTGTAATTTAATATTCTAATTTAAAAAGGAAACCATATTTTGAGACCTATTATTATATAATCCCATATTAACATCCATAATATTTATTTTATTTATCTATTTGTAATCTTTATGAAATTTCCATTGATTCTGATATTATAAAATTTTATTTGTCACATATCATTACATGGGTAATTTTTATGAATATTCATTATGATAGATTAAGTTTTTGTGTGATAGATAATCATGAACATGTTAGGTTTTATTTTCCTAAATATTACTATAATTCATTGGTCAAATTTTTTATTCATTATATATTATTTATCGAAATTGGTGGTAAACCTAATCAATGATAGGACTCTGTCCAGCACATGAAATTGTCATCCTAGATTGAATTGTCTTATATTTATGTGATTTTTTTACTATCACATATCATAATATGACATGATATTATAGTCTCATGTTCTTTATGTAATCATATCATGAGACTACTCAATATTAATCCTTTTTATAAGAACATATAATAAATTTGGATCATGAGTTATTTTTCCTTATCATGTTGATTCACTTAATAGTATTTTTAGGTCACCCTTTGTCCATGTATTCCCCTAGGGTATCCCATGAATTCTTAAGAGCTCAAATGGATTTCGGAGATCATTTTGTAAATTGAAATAAATAATTTATTTGCATGTTAATGATTTATGTACATAATCTTTCAAATACATTAGGATTTATGGGACATTGGTCATATTTAGTAGATATTTAGGTTAATAATCATGTAACAATCTCTTTAAAAGGATTATGATTGTATATTTCTTACCCAACAAATAATTAGGTAACAAAATATAACAAAAAATTTAATGAAACGTACCAACCATTATGACACACAATAAATAGAGTCTCATCTAGTTAAATTCATTCCACTGTCCAAATCATCCTTTATCATCCCACTAATGATCCGTTAACACCCATTTCATACAATTTTTACTATATTATATTTCGTAAACAATATGAAAAGAAACATTACTAAGAAAATTATCCAACTTTAAACTGAGAATAAATATTAACATATATTCATTGTTTTTTGGGACTACAATAATATTCTTATATTATATTGATCTAAAACCATAAGTAGCATAATAATATAAATATATTTCCCTTAATCCTCAAGAAATAAATTAAATTTAGTTTAATATAGTGGTTAAATCTGTAGAAAAATATTAAATGCTTCAAAAACAACACATTGAATGAATAAAATTCACCTGATTTATGAATTATATCTTCCAAACGGAGGGATACCTCTTTTTAAAATAGAAGTAAATATTCATTCAGGGTACCTTTTATAGGGATTTTTACTTCTTTAATTTATCATAATTACATTATAATTTTCATAATTTCTATAGTTATGAACCCTCATGTGGATTATTATATTTATCCTTATTGATAAGTTAATCAAGGGAGATCCATGTTATTTTTGAGTTATAATGTAAATCTATAAAATTTCATGTACATTATAATTTCAGTTTAAACATAGTAATATTATTGTTGAGTGTGATTTTTCGTTTACTTTGATTCATTTTTTTTATTTATTACTCAAAATTTTAAATCATTATATACTTTCAAATAATATTCCTTATATAAATGGAACCATATTTATTATTGGAAATGTGATTGGTGATTTTTATCATCTATGTGTATGAAATGTTCCATTTCTCAGTTACATTTGATCGACAACTCAAGATTGGAATTTTTACTACCTATTAAAAAAATATTAGTCTATTTGGAAATTGAGAAATTTTTTCCACCTCCACCCCACAGACATGAAAGTGGATAATCATGCTATGATAATAATAATACTAAAACTAACCATAAATAAAAGATAAAGGTGAGTAATTGATGGTCATGGATCGATAGTTAAAAAGAGAGTTCATTATTTAAATAATTATGATATCATATAATTTTCAAAATTACCCTTATATCAAACACAAATTAAATTTCTGAAATGTAATCTTTTTTTAATATTATTCAATATTAATAATTATGCCTGAAAAAACCAAACCCACTTTTATTAATTTATTAACATATTTATAGAAACACACACACACATATATATATATATATAATTCATTATCACCATGAAAACCATGAATTTTGACCCATCAATAATTGTAATATTCAGTCACTATTATACTATATTTTAACAATGGATTTAAATATATATTTGAACATAGAAAATTTGATAGTATTAAATTTGTGGAACTATTAACATAGAGTGGGTGAAAAATTAAAATTTAATCAATATTATTGGAATTAATAATAAAATCCCATATTAATTTCTTATATACTCTGCATATTGATATTGATATAACATGTTAGGCATAATTATTATAATTTTTAAATTTCGAGAAGTATAATATGTTTTTATAAACATTTTTGTAAATAAATTATTGTCAAAATCATAGTGTTCCATCTTAATCTTCTCATAAAAAAATTTATAAAATCATTATCATACATTGTGAGATCATTGTGTGCCCTATTTATTTAAAAATATAATTATTTTGATTACAAATTATTGTAAGATAATTTTTCATTGAAAAATAATATGATCCAATTTATTCATTTTTTCATTATTTGATAAGGGGGACCAATAATTATTGAGGAATTCATGAAATTTATTGGATATTTAATTCAAAATGGAGTGCATAAAAAATTTAATATGGAAAACATTTCCATTTTATTTGGATGGTGTAGTGAAGGAGTGGTTAAAAAACCTATAACCTGGAAAAGATTCTAGTTTTCATGAATTTAAAAGTATGTTCATATAAATATCATTCAAAAAATTCATAAGAACATAATTAAGGAAGGAGATCAGTTGAATATAATATGTCGTAGAAGAAAAACAAAATAAATAATTATTTAAGTAGATTTATGTGATCTATCTACCTCAATTCATTGAGTATCGCTATTTTAATTGAACTTTTATACCAATTACTATATGTCAATGAAAAAGCATTTTATTTTAATTCTCTATAGAATATTTGTTTTATGAAATAACCATAATTATATAATGTACTAATTAGGTAGATATTATAAAACATACAATTCTTTGTTTCTATATGCACTTCTTTAAGAGGTGTTCATGTAGATAAATTTGTTGAATATATTTTTTTGGTAATAAAAACATATATATGTCAAAAATTAATATATATATATATCATAATCAATCAAATAACCATCCAACACCACTATAATTATGTGTCAATTATTTTTCAATAAATCATTTTGCGAGACAATGTGTTCTATGGAAGGATAAAGATAACTGGGTTTCCACCTTCCTGAGAAACCAATTTAACAATAAATCCTTGATTGTAGAGATAATTTTAAAGGTAAAATCATATTTAGGTGTGAAAAAAATTAATATAGGTTATATATTTTGAATCATTTCCCTCAAAAAAAACCTTTCAAATTGAGTTTCATGATTGGTTATCAACATATTTTCAAACAACTTCCACTTTAATAGGGAAATTCGAAATATATAATTTGACTATAAATTAACCTCATGTTTATAACTACCAATATCCAAACATTAAACAGAAAAAATTATATAATATAATTGAATAACTATATTTTTATTAATAAATATATTATTTATACAATACCATGAAATTTACCATATCAAACCCCTCCATATCATAAAATTAATTTTAATTTATAAATATATATATAAATCGGAATGATGTTCACTATATTTAAAACCTCAAGAGGAATATTTCATGACTATCAATGAAAAAATACATAATATAAATCTTCAATTTTGTTTGAATATACTATATATTAATCTTTAGAAACAAACTATAAATGTGGGAAATTAACCACTATAATTTCCCTTGGTAATAGTCCAATAGTATAAAATTAATAATGTAATCCTTATCACATTCAAGAAGAATAAAATAATCACAAATGTTTTATAATATCATCAAAAATTTACCAAATATGTAAAATGTTATTACAAATTATTCTTCATGAAGATGAGTTCAAGATAATAATATACCGTGTCTAGAAACAAATGCTTCATCGCTGATAATTTCCCAACAACAATCTAAATCTAAAGAACCGGGGGAATTTTAAATTATCTGAAACATTAGTAAAATTTAATTTTTTGGTTCTTTATACAACCTCATATCGTTATTTATCACCATACCTCAACCTAGGTTGTCAACATTATATTTTAGAGAAATAAATACAACCATACTGTTTCTTCTTCCATATAATAAAAAACATAATTTTCAATTTGAATAAACAATTTCATTTTCCTAAGATTTCAATCTTACATTTTAACAAATAACATTAATGTTATAAACATTTAAGATGAAATAATATAGATTATATAACTAATTATCCTACGTAGAATGTTTTTACAATCAAGTAGGTTAATCATAAATTTTCATGAATGAACATTAATAATGTTATTTAATGATTAAAATGTGCACTTAAATATTATAAATTTAAAAATAATTAAAGATGAAAACATGGTTTTAATACATAATTTTTCATAATTAATTAAATTAAATAATACATTAAAGGAAATCATGTGATTAGGTGATTATTTGAGTTTTTAAAATTTCATTGAAAATCATGAGATTCCATGAAATATGTTAGAGAAACCATAGAATGAGATAAATATTGAATTCACTAATTTATTTGTTAATTTATTAAAATATTCAGATAAAAGATATAGTTTACCATCCCATGAGGTACATCAAATTTCTATATAAATTGAACATAAATCGTTTATCATTTAATTTTACAAGATAATTTGGATTTGAATCCACTTCTACATAATTTAAAATATCTGTTCACAATGGATAAAGACATGATATAAATAATAATTTCTTCTAAAGTTACATCTAATAAATAATTTAATGTCATTAATATTTTTTGATAAAATGGGAAATCTTTTGTACATATTTTGGGGGATATACCGAGACAAATCCAACAGTCTTATGTGTATAAGATGATTCCATAAAATAATGTCATAACCATGTGGAAATCATAAATTATACTCAAATAATAAATTATATAGATAGTTAAAAGGTAAACTAAAAAATTGAATAAATTATGAGTGATATAATATATTTTAGATTCATAATGGTTATGTCAAATTCACTTTGTTTCAAAAATAATTTTTTTGCACTATTGTAAAAAATAAAAAGATTGATTTTATTCCCATGATAATCCAACATAGTTATCGGGGGTGCATTGATTAGAAGAAACTGAACCAAGTGACTAGAAAAGTTATCTTTTCAATCTAATCTATAAAAAAATATATAAAGGATATTATGTAAGACCAACTACTATTTTTTATAGGTATTTTTATTGTAATTTCATTCTTCTAATCCAGATGATGATGATAAGAAGATAATTTTTAATTATCCTTGTAGATTTACTTTCAAAAAGTGGATGAAATTCATATAATGAATTTCACCCAAATGATTTGACAAATTTATAGAAATGACTTTATCTATCCATATTAATATATTTATATAAATTTTTGATGACAAAAATTCATTTTTGAAAATTATTATTTTCATTTTTTGATAAATCTATATAAATTACTAAGAACATTATTTTAAAAGTATTTAACCAATAATTTGAAAAGATTAATTTAATGAAAGAAATAAGTATTTTTATAGTTCATTCGATATAATAAAATGGAATATAATTGGGTCAATAAATAATTTAGGTCATCACAACACTATTATATACCACTCCTTAGAAATATATAAGATTATTTTTAAGGAGTCTTTCCTCATTCCGAATCACATCAAAATGATGTTAAATTTTTTTTCATGATAGAATTTATTTTATGTGTTGAAATTAAATTTTTTCTTACTTTATGTGACCAAACAACTATATTTCAAAAATATATATATTTTTTAAAATCTTATTCCTAAAATTTAGTTATAGTGGTATTACATTTATAAGGATATTAGTGAATATAAATTTCACCACACATTTAAAAATATTATATTTTATTTAAATTAGTGATACCACCACTGAAAAACAATTTTTAGAAATTTGGATTCTTTTTAATAATTCATAAAAAATTTAGAACTACTAAATCCACTATTATCACTGATCACGATAAAATAATGCGCCTCATGACGATGTAAGAGATTAAACAAATAATTGTGTGATGTATTTTATTGTTTCAATAAAATTATGTGGAGGTAAAGGATATAATAGGATCCCAGAATCATCTATCATACCACATGAAAAGGAGACATCAAACTATTGAGGTGTGGATTTGATACTAGTATCCACATAATGAATCCATTACAGGGGAATAATATTTTGGATTAGAGGTAAGGTAAACTAGTATGAAGACATGTAAGTTATATTATCACTTCTCATTATCCTTCATATAAAAAAAATATAATTTTTGACTCAAACATTTGAGTCTAAATATTATATATATGATATTCAATAAGTTTGAAAAATCTACAGTGATCAGATGTATTGGAAATATATGTTTAAGAGGGAAGTAATTCAGTACAATAATTTCTCACATACTATATCATGATTTATAATTTGGAACTAATATAACACCGTTGAATGTTTTAGATTATATTTTATATTTGAAAAAAACTGTTCGATTAGTTTCCAAAATTCTGTTTGAAATGAACACAATTTCAATTGAATGAAAATATATAAAAATGAAAAGAAACATGTCATTGTAAATTATTAAACAATGAAAAAAATTTATTTGTTGGAAATGTTTTTATGTGACCCACTTCTATATATTTTGGATACTAATACATCTCACTTGATATTAATTATTTTTAAACAAAAACTATATTTTATAGATATTTAATCTAATTTAATTATATTGTGTGTGTTATTGTTATAAATAAAAACATTTGTAGGTTTGGTACACCTTGATAAATAATCATTAGTCAATGAACACATTTTTTAATATAATCCTAGATATGTTGATGATTATATATATAGTGATCCATTTAACAAAATCATTAAAATACCCAAAAAATGTAAGGGATACAATTGTTCAAATAGAGATAGTAAAAAAAATTAAAATATTTTATGAATCCTAAAATGATGAATTACATTATAGGATAGAATAAATATTAATGGGGTTATTAAAAATATTATAAAATACTTATTATAATGAGCTCTTATAAAATATTCTCTGCGATAATTAACACATTCCTATAGAACAGAAATACAAATCTGACTAGGATGGTTAAAAAATGAAACTGAATATGATGGTCTCCCAACATCATAAGATGAAAAAAATAAACATAGGGAGGATAACATAAAAGATGTATTGAAAACTATAGAATTTAGAAAAACAATATATGTGGATCATGAAATATGATTCATAAAAGAAAAATCCAGTTATAAGAAAATGGGTTGTCTATAATTGAATTCTAATATTAATTACTTGTAAACATTGGGCCAAATGAAAAATGACATTTATAGTAACTAATGTTTTACCCATAATTTTATTTGATATAACTAGAAAAATTAGTATTATTGTATTTGTTTTAATGATAAAAATATTAATATGTATCATGGAAAAATCCTAGAGTCACTATTAGAGGATATTACACTCATCTATCAAATTGACATAATAAAAAACTATATAACCACCTATATTAATTTTATAATTATTAACATATTTTATAATCTTTTATAATTTCTATATTTGAAGTGCATTGTGTTGCATTTGTTGTCAATGAGGCATGAAGTTGTCTTGGAATGAATGGATGTCAAGGAGTCAAGATGTGAATGTCAAAGGATGTGATGGTGTTGGTGATGAAGGAGAATGGCCATGGTACTAAGATGCATGTCACTTAGGAGATTCACTAAGTGGTATTGGAAATTGTGGTTGAAACATTCTCCATGGAAATCTGACGATTGTTGAGCTGTTCTTAAAGTCCCAAGAACTTGTATCAACTGGATACAAAGTCACAACACTTTTTGAAGACCATGCATTGTCTTCATAATGCATGAGGAGTTGAAGAAGCAAGATGATCCATTCACTACTTCTAAGTGGATGAAGTGGTTTAATGAAGTCCATGCACTATCACTTAGTGCATGTGAACATGAAGATGATCCAATTGATCTCTGATTAGATCAACGAAGCACTTTGAATAATTTAAGTGATTCAAGAGTTCGGTTGAAGATGAAGAACCTTCGGGAATTCCATTCCTAAGTGATAAATAAGTGTTGAAGAATTGGAGGAATTCTTAAGAAGAAGAAGAATAGAGATGGGAAGAAGAATGGCTTGGAGTGGAATTTGGCTTATACTCATATGGAGGAGAACTTTGTTTTTAACAAAGTCTTTACATTTCCTTTGCCAAAAAATATGGCCAGCCCGTGGACACCTTGAGGGTTCAACCCCAAGGCTCATGTGGGCCTAAGGCGCCACGCCCAAGGGGGAACCCGTGGGGCGAGTCCAGGGCGGCAGGGCGCACCCGCAGACACCGCATGGGTGCCTGGGGCACGCCCGGAGGAGCGCGGCAGGGACGCATGAGCGCACCCGCGAGTGTCAGGAGATGCATAGTGGGCGCTAGGAGCGCGCCCGCAGGAGCAGAGTGGGCGCAGAGCGCGCCCGCAGGGAGAACACGGTGCGGGGCAGCACTGTGGAGGGAGAGAATTCAACTGAGCCGGTTGGGGGAGCGCTTATTTGATATACCGCGGAAATTCCGCGAGAGGCTTCGATGTGGGACGTGCATTTTTAACCCGGGACAGATCTGAGCCGTCCGTCTCATCGCGCGCTTGATCTGCGTCGCACGATCCATCCGCGGCGCCGCGATCTAATCCAGGCCGTTGAAGATCTGATCCGACGGTCCCGGCCTCTTCCTCTTCCCCGAGCTCGGCAGAGGCCTCCCCGCGCATTCCCGTGAGCTCCGCTCGAACCAGAGGCAACCTGAAGATGGTTTTCGAGCTCCCGGCCACCTCTGAGTAAACCAAATCCACCCTCGTGCTCGTCTGGCCATAACGAACAGGATCATGCCTAAAAATGACCATGCATGCAATATTTGGAGGATTTCGGTTGAGGCCGAGGCAAGAGAACCTGCCGAGGCCACGTGGTTGGTGTTTTTGCATGGGATGAGCCTAAACCGAAGGCTGTGCATGCGTTATGAGTCGCATGCACGTAGAGGAACAAAAAATAAAGGGAGCCCGCGTGAAACCGAGAATAAAAAACAAGATTTGGAAATATTTTTGAAGATCCGAAGATCTCGGGAGTTTGAAGTTATTTCACGCGGATAGAACCGCCTCTCCTCTGCCTATATAAATGAGGCCGAGCCCTCGAGAATGCTTGCTGATGTGCTGATCCTTTGAATATTTCAAGTCCCGCGTGAGCTCTCTGCCTCGCGAAGAAAGAAGCCCCCGCGCATCCCACTTGCGCGGCAGTGTGTTCCGGTGCCACCCGAGGCCCGAAGGAGTTCCTTTCGTGTACCCCTTGCGCGACAGAGGTGAAGAGTCCCCTGCGCGCTAATCCCTTGCGCGGCAGGAAGTACCCAGGGCCGCAACACCTTGTGTGCCCAGCGGTTGGCAGTGGCACTTGCGCACCCGAGCCTCCTTGCACTCAAGTGCTTGAGGACTTGCGCGATAGTGGGAAAGGAGAGGAGGGTTGCACCCCTTGCGCGCCTCCTTGAGTTCGGGTGAAGGGTATCTACATCCTACGGGTTAAGTGAGTGCAACAAGACAAAGACACCCTACAGGTGTGTGTATGCAAAGAGAAGACCCTGCGGTATTGTGTGTGCAAGGAGAACCCGAGGCTTTTCCTCTTGTGTGTGCAAATACAAGAAGAAGGCAGTGTGTGTTCTTAGTGCAACATGAAGATGAAGTGCATTACATACCTACAGGTTGTGTGCTAAGTGAGGAGGAAAGTCACATTATGTGAAAGACATACACTCTAGCCGTGAGTGTGCAAGAAGAGGAGGAAGACCGAGGCCATGTGTGTGCACAAAGAACAACACCAAGTGGTGTGTGCCAAGTGAAGTGGAAGACCACACTTTGTGTGTGTGTAAGAATTGAATAATCCATAGTCTTGGTTGTGCATTTGAACAGAGAAGAACACACTTTAAGTGTGTGCATTTTAAGAGGCCGAGGGTTGTGACCTTGTGTGTGCATACCTTGAAGAACAAACTAAAAGAACACTAAAGTGTGTGTGTGCAACAAGAAGAGGAGGAGGCCAACTCATGTGTGTGCTAAAGTGAAACAATTGTGTGCAAATTAAAGAAGTGGCCGAACCTAGGTGTGTGCACTAAAAAGTGTATACACATTAGAAGAAGAAGAAGAAGTTCCACACTAAAGTAAAACACACTTCTAAGTGTGTGAACAATTTGGATAAAGTGTGTGAAGTGCAGTGAAGGTGTGTGCTTAAAAGAATTACACCCTTTAAGGGATTATTGCACCTAGAATAAAAAAGAGGAGAGTGCATGCATTAATGCATGCACGTGCACACGTGAACAGTGCTAAATCAGTGGTGTGCATCTGAAGAGTTCAAGACATGAAGTTCTTGAGAAGGCCATGAAGTCAGTGCATGAGGAAGCAGAGTTGCCATGCACTCAGTGCATGAAGATGATTTGAACTGAGACTGGACCAGACTGAAGTTAAAGACATCATTTGTCTGAGTATTCAGTAGTTGGAGAGAAGCCAGGTCATCCTTAGAAGAAGGTGATAAAGCCTGAGCAAGACGAGAAGATCTGATCAACTCAAGTGATCAGAGGTACAGAGCAGGGCCAGCAGTCTTTATCCCAGACTGCTGAGGATACTTGAAGAGCTGAACAAGAAGAAGAGCTACTCGTGTGACTCGAGGAGCTAGGAGAAGACCCCTGTGAGACTCAGGGTGGAGGAAGTCTTCAGTGGGATTCTGGAGCAGGCCAGTGGGACTCTGGTAACACTGTGGGACGCAGTATAAAGACCCTCCTGTGGGACTCAGGAGAGATACAGTGGGACTCTGTATCGACCATTGTAATTTTAACAAGTTATAATGGAGAATCCATGCTGGGAGAGCATGGCAAGGATGTAGGCCTTTGGTGCCGAACCTTGTAAATCCTTGTGTCCAGTTCCTTTACATTTACTGCATCATTCGTGGAAAGGTGAGAGATATAGGAAGAGTGGATCGAGGCTTTAACCAGCCATAGAGGTTTAATTGATTAAGAATCAATTATTAAAAAGTTTTAAAGGATCACAAATTCACCCCCTCCCCATCTCAGTGATTCACACTGATCTGGGCACTTCAATTGGTATCAGAGGAAGGTTACCTCTAAAAGATCCAAGGGAGTCTTTATGAAGTGCAGATTTTAGGAAATGAGCGACCAGCCTCAAATGGAGATATCTGCCAAGACTCAGAAAAATAGAAAGAAGAAACAGGCCAAGAAGATGAAGAAAGCTTGTCCTAGCTGTGATGAAGTTGAAACAATGAATGATCTTCAGAGTGCACTCAAATATCTTCAGAAGACAGTTCCCATGGAAGTGGCAAAGTGTATAGCTACAGGCATCCATGATCTTCATGATGAAAAATCACAGTTAGAAGAAGAAGCCAATGCAATGGAAGATCAATTGGCAAAAAGGGTTGGCATAACCAACACTCTCAGAAAGCTGGTGAAGGCTAAAGATGAAACAGTTTCTCTTTGCAATGAAAGATATGAAGACACTGCTGAAGAATTGCAGAGAAGCATTTCTGAGAAAGAATTATTTAAAGTAATGGTCAAAGAAGTTTTCCATGCACTGGAAAAGAGGCACAAAGTGTCAATGGTTGTCAAAGATGCTCAACTTGAAGACAAAGCAAAAAGGGTAAAGGAGCTTGACAATTCATTGCTTGAATTGAAGACAGTGCATGATGACCAGATGAATCAGCTGAAAGAAAGTTGGGAAGGAAAGCTAAGATCTGTTGAGGATGAGAAGAACTCCCTCAACATGAAGTGTTTAGAACTGGAGGTGATATTGAAACATCTGCAATCACCTAAAGCCAAAGTCTCCCAGACAGCTGGAAGAAGAAATGTTGCCACTCAATTGAGCATTGAGCAGGATGATTCTAAGAGAAAGACATCCTCTAATGATAGTGCAACATCTTCTAAAAGGAAGGTACCATCCATACCATCTTGTACTGATGCTTCTAATTGTGTTTCCACAAAAATTGCAGGATGGAAGAATAATTCCAAACAAATATGGATGAAGACAGTAAAGAAGTAGAGCTCTCCTGAAACAGCACAACAGGTCAAGAAAAGTACCCTACAATCAGAAGGACTAAAGAGGTCAAGATTTGTGGGTCAGTGTTGGTGTTGTAACAAGTATGGGCATTGTGCAAAGGATTGTTGGTACAATCCACTGAATGCCAAAGCACAGAGGAAGCCCATGCCTAGGGGGAGCAAGCCAGAAGAAAAGAAGCAGCATCCACAGGTCCAGAGACATCTGTTTACTGCTAACAGATTTGGATTGCTTGACAACATCTGGGATGATTTCAAAAGTGGTCAACAATTTGATACATGTCAATCTCCGAATGTATCCAAAGCTGGAAAGAAGAGAAGATCACAGAACCTGGCTAAGAAAGATTCCTTGGGAAGTAAGAAGAAAGTAGAAAATGCTCCCAAGAAGTGTTTGAGAAATGAAGAGAAGTCCTTGGAGTCTGAGTCCAAGAAGGGTGATGCATCCAGAAGGACCACCAAGAAATGCTTCTACTGTGGAAAGAAAGGTCATATCATGGATCTTTGTAAAGAAGCCATGAAATTAAATAGAAGCAGACTGGACTCAAAAAGACAATCAATCCAGAAGAAGAAGAAGGGATTGATTGAAAACAAGTTGCCTAAGAAAGGTAGCTTGACAGCATCTAAGGAACCATGTGGAACTTCCAGAACTGGGGCCACTCTTCCAAATGATTTACTTGTCATATGGACACATCAGTTGCAACTTGCCAGAGAACTAGAAAGAGTTGAAGATGAAGCTCTGGCAATTGCTAAAGCAAAAGGGAAGAAGAAGGTTTCACATGAAGATGTTTTGAGAACCACACCAGCACAATCATCAATGAAGATCAAATGTGCAAGTGTGAAGACTGGTGAAAATGGGACATCTCGGTTGAGAAAATCTTCTCAACCTTGTTGTTCACATTGATGAACCAAGGAGGTTCCATCTTATTCCCTTATACATTGGTATTTACATGTGCTAACAATGCAGGGAATTGAAGATGATGATCATTCTCAACTGGAGGATGGTTTGGAAAGAATCTTGTGCACCCCTTGAGGGGGAGCCAATCTGGAGAAGATGATATTTTGGGATTTAATATCATCTTGAGAAAATTGAAGGTAATCCAATCATACTTTCATCCCTTGTTTCTTAATTGAGGCTATCTTGTCAATTAAGGGGGAGTATTGATTGAAGACAAATGGATGAAAGGGGGAGCTTTATCTTTGCACCTGAACATTCTAATGTGTTTTGTGAAGTATGTGCAGGATTCAGCAATTCATTGAATATCTGAAACAATTCAACCCCTAAGCATGATCTCACATGTTTACAGTGAATCTGGACAGCGTTGAGTTCCTTGGTTACATCACTCTTGTTTTCTACACCGGGTTAGCCCAAGTAGACTTAGAGTTGATCAACTAAAGGTTCTTTGCTAAAGAAGAACATGTGGCATCATCTCACTCTTAGTGATTTTTCAAGAAGATACTTTTCAATGGGAGGAAGTGATATTTTGAAAGAGATCCACACCACACCTTTGCATTTGATTGCCAATAAGGGGGAGAAAATATTGGCACACATATTGACCCATTCATATGTGCTGAAGGAGTGTATTGACAACAAATACAAAGGGGGAGATTGAAGTGCATTGTGTTGCATTTGTTGTCAATGAGGCATGAAGTTGTCTTGGAATGAATGGATGTCATGGAGTCAAGATGTGAATGTCAAAGGATGTGATGGTGTTGGTGATGAAGGAGAATGGCCATGGTACTAAGATGCATGTCACTTAGGAGATTCACTAAGTGGTATTGGAAATTGTGGTTGAAACATTCTCCATGGAAATCTGACGATTGTTGAGCTGTTCTTAAAGTCCCAAGAACTTGTATCAACTGGATACAAAGTCACAACACTTTTTGAAGACCATGCATTGTCTTCACAATGCATGAGGAGTTGAAGAAGCAAGATGATCCATTCACTACTTCTAAGTGGATGAAGTGGTTTAATGAAGTCCATGCACTATCACTTAGTGCATGTGAACATGAAGATGATCCAATTGATCTCTGATTAGATCAATGAAGCACTTTGAATAATTTAAGTGATTCAAGAGTTCGGTTGAAGATGAAGAACCTTCGGGAATTCCATTCCTAACTGATAAATAAGTGTTGAAGAATTGGAGGAATTATTAAGAAGAAGAAGAATAGAGATGGGAAGAAGAATGGCTTGGAGTGGCATTTGGATTATACTCATATGGAGGAGAACTTTGTTTTTAACAAAGTCTTTACATTTCCTTTGCCAAAAAATATGGCCAGCCCGTGGACACCTTGAGGGTTCAACCCCAAGGCTCATGTGGGCCTAAGGCGCCACGCCCAAGGGGGAACCCGTGGGGCGAGTCCAGGGCGGCAGGGCGCACCCGCAGACACCGCCTGGGCGCCTGGGGCACGCCCGGAGGAGCGCGGCAGGGACGCATGAGCGCACCCGCGAGTGTCAGGAGATGCATAGCGGGCCCTAGGAGCGCGCCCGCAGGAGCAGAGTGGGCGCAGAGCGCGCCCGCAGGGAGAACACGGTGCGGGGCGACACCGTGGAGGGAGAGAATTCAACTGAGCCGGTTGGGGGAGCGCTTATTTGATATACCGCGGAAATTCCGCGAGAGGCTTCGATGTGGGACGCGCATTTTTCACCCGGGACAGATCTGAGCCGTCCGTCTCATCGCGCGCTTGATCTGCGCCGCACGATCCATCCGCGACGCCGCGATCTAATCCAGGCCGTTGAAGATCTGATCCGACGGTCCCGGCCTCGTCCTCTTCCCCGAGCTCGGCAGAGGCCTCCCCGCGCATTCCCGGGAGCTCCGCTCGAACCAGAGGCAACCTGAAGATGGTTTTCGAGCTCCCGGCCACCTCTGAGTAAACCGAAGCCACCCTCGTGCTCGTCTGGCCATAACGAACAGGATCATGCCTAAAAATGACCATGCATGCAATATTTGGAGGATTTCGGTTGAGGCCGAGGCAAGAGAAGCTGCCGAGGCCACGTTGTTGGTGTTTTTGCATGGGATGAGCCTAAACCGAAGGCTGTGCATGCGTTATGAGTCGCATGCACGTAGAGGAACAAAAAATAAAGGGAGCCCGCGTGAAACCGAGAATAAAAAACAAGATTTGGAAATATTTTTGAAGATCCGAAGATCTCGGGAGTTTGAAGTTATTTTACGCGGATAGAACCGCCTCTCCTCTGCCTATATAAATGAGGCCGAGCCCTCGAGAATTCTTGCTGATGTGCTGATCCTTTGAATATTTGAAGTCCCGCGTGAGCTCTCTGCCTCGCGAAGAAAGAAGCCCACGCGCATCCCACTTGCGCGGCAGTGTGTTCCGGTGCCACCCGAGGCCCGAAGGAGTTCCTTTCGTGTACCCCTTGCGCGAAAGAGGTGAAGAGTCCCCTGCGCGCTAATCCTATGCGCGGCAGGAAGTACCCAGGGCCGCAACACCTTGTGTGCCCAGCGGTTGGCAGTGGCACTTGCGCACCCGAGCCTCCTTGCACTCAAGTGCTTGAGGACTTGCGAGATAGTGGGAAAGGAGAGGAGGGTTTCACCCCTTGCGCGCCTCCTTGAGTTCGGGTGAAGGGTATCTACATCCTACGGGTTAAGTGAGTGCAACAAGACAAAGACACCCTACAGGTGTGTGTATGCAAAGAGAAGACCCTGCGGTATTGTGTGTGCAAGGAGAACCCGAGGCTTTGCCTCTTGTGTGTGCAAATACAAGAAGAAGGCAGTGTGTGTGCTTAGTGCAACATGAAGATGAAGTGCATTACATACCTACGGGTTGTGTGCTAAGTGAGGAGGAAAGTCACATTAAGTGAAATACATACACTCTAGCCGTGAGTGTGCAAGAAGAGGAGGAAGACCGAGGCCATGTGTGTGCACAAAGAACAACACCAAGTGGTGTGTGCCAAGTGAAGTGGAAGACCACACTTTGTGTGTGTGTAATAATTGAATAATCCGTAGTCTTGGTTGTGCATTTGAACAGAGAACAACACACTTTAAGTGTGTGCATTTGAAGAGGCCGAGGGCTGTGACCTTGTGTGTGCATACCTTGAAGAACAAACTAAAATAACACTAAAGTGTGTGTGTGCAACAAGAAGAGGAGGAGGCCAACTCATGTGTGTGCTAAAGTGAAACAATTGTGTGCAAATTAAAGAAGTGGCCGAACCTAGGTGTGTGCACTAAAAAGTGTATACACATTAGAAGAAGAAGAAGAAGTTCCACACTAAAGTAAAACACACTTCTAAGTTTGTGAACAATTTGGATAAAGTGTGTGAAGTGAAGTGAAGGTGTGTGCTTAAAAGAATTACACCCTTTAAGGTATTATTGCACCTAGAAGAAAAAAGAGGAGAGTGCATGCATTCATGCATGCACGTGCACAAGTGAACAGTGCTAAATCAGTGGTGTGCATCTGAAGAGTTCAAGACTTGAAGTTCTTGAGAAGGCCATGCAGTCAGTGCATGAGGAAGCAGAGTTGCCATGCACTCAGTGCATGAAGATGATTTGAACTGAGACTGGACCAGACTGAAGTTAAAGACATCATTTTTCTGAGTATTCAGTAGTTGGAGAGAAGCCAGGTCATCCTTAGAAGAAGGTGATAAAGCCTGAGCAAGACGAGAAGATCTGATCAACTCAAGTGATCAGAGGTACAGAGCAAGGCCATCAGTCTTTATCCCAGACTGCTGAGGATACTTGAAGAGCTGAACAAGAAGAAGAGCTACTCGTGTGACTTGAGGAGCCAGGAGAAGACCCCTGTGAGACTCAGGGTGGAGGAAGTCTTCAGTGGGATTCTGGAGCAGGCCAGTGGGACTCTGGTAACACTGTGGGACGCAGTATAAAGACCCTCCTGTGGGACTCAGGAGAGATACAGTGGGACTCTGTATCGACCATTGTAATTTTAACAGGTTATATTGGAGAATCCATGCTGGGAGAGCATGGCAAGGATGTAGGCCTTTGGTGCCGAACCTTGTAAATCCTTGTGTCCAGTGCCTTTACATTTACTGCATCATTCGTGGAAAGGTGAGAGATACAGGAAGAGTGGATCGAGGCTTTAACCAGCCATAGAGGTTTAATTGATTAAGAATCAATTAGTAAAAAGTTTTAAAGGATCACTGATTCACCCCCTCCCCCTCTCAGTGATTCACACTGATCTGGGCACTTCAATATTTGATAAGAATTAATTATAATAATTTACTAAAAATTTATAGGGGTATTTTAAATGATATCGGAATTTTTTAGTCTAAATTTAAATTTGTTTTTTTCTTCTGTTTCGAAAAAAAAAGTTTGAAAAAATTTGATATTAAAAATTATTAAATGTGATTTTAGAACATATGAGGTATAAAACATATTAATTATTATTTTAAAAAATATAATTTAATTGGAATTTTTTTTGGGTAAAACATTTGAAATCAACAAACTATAATATTCAACTAATTTTATGGTAAAATGTTTATTATACAATGGAAACACCTTTAAGAGACATACTATATTATATTATGATACCTCAAATGAATTGATGTAAAATTATTAGTTGGGAATTTATTAAGAAATTATCCATGAAAACATGTCACAAGGTGTGTGAGTAATAGAATTAAAGTGATTAATAAGACATAGATATATATGAGAGATAGTTTTAAAACCATATATTCACTCCATTGTTGATATAAATAAACTTACTGGGTGAATTATAATTAGAAAAATCCATTTTTTGTTTACTCTCACTAATCAAATAAATGAATATCATACACATTTATTGTGAAAATTCCACAAATACATAGATTTACCAATGATAGAATTTTTTACAGAATATTAAACTCAAATGAATAATTGTTAGATGATGTATCATAATCTTATATATGAGTTTTCAAGGATGTTTAAATTAATGTAATGGTTATATAATATTTAAATTTAGGGATTTAGGAAGATGTTTATTATAATGAGTTTGATTCTACTAATATCTACTAACATAACCTTCAACATTATAGTGATTATATTTTAGATGAAATTGAATAATTTTGTGACAATCAAAAAACTGATAAATTGATGAATATTAACTTATATTTTGTACTGGAATTAAAATGGAAAAATTAATAATTTTATTTTATTGATACACAATTAATAGTAATACTTTTTATATGTCTTCCATGATTATTATGGAATGTTTTCCAAATAACACTATACTTCATTAAATTGTGAACACATTGTTCAATTTGGATAAAAATTTGAATATGATTAATCAATAACTGGAATATAATTAGTGGAAAATTAATTATCATCATTTGAATCATTTTTTAATGTTTAGGAAATCATAGAGAATGATTTTATATAGTTATTCTCCAATAAGATGGATGTCTCACATGATTTTTGAGATTTAGTTATGATTTAAATATGAATTTTTTATTTTAGAAACACATACCTATAAATAAATCACATAGGGACAAAATTTTTTGTTTAGTAATGTATGATGCATTAATGAATAGTTTTTTTGTGTTGGGAATAAGCGGAATTAGACGGAAAACAATGGTTGATGTAATACCAATGGCTATGTTCTCCACTAATGTTTCCTATTGATCTAAATTAATTTATTATTAAACAATGGATGTAGAATTAGTTGATTTTTAGGCATACCTTTAACACAAACAAAATTTTCAAATGGAAATAAATATGTGATTGGATTAAAATGTTGTATGTGTAAAAAATAATGTATATGGTTGGTTTTTCCCAATAATATTTTACACTGAAAAATAATACAATGAACCCAAGTTAATATTTTTTTGTGGAAATTGAAGTTTACATTGAAATGATTATGTAATAGAATGTATGATTTTCTAATATATTGGAAATTAAATTATTTTATACTTAATGATGTTTAATAACTCTAACACTTCATTGTATATGAAGCTAAGTCTATGCTGACCAATGATGTACTCCATCTCCACCTACCAAGACCACCAAATACCAAAAACAAGGTAAAATTATATGAAAATTGTAATCAATAATTTATGTAGTGTAAGTGTAAAGATACATTAGAATCTTGGTGCACCGTGTGATTCAAACTGAAACTATAAGAAAAAATAAGTGATTATTGTATTCCTATCTTAATAAAATGTTTTTTTAGATTCCAACTCTATATATTATGAAATAATCATCCCTTAATAAACAATTTGATCTTCCCTATGAAGTATATCTGCATATTTCACTGAATATCAAAAATAATTAAGTTGGATTATTCAACCTTAATGATATGATTGTATATCAAAATCAAATATAAATTAATGATAATAGTTTTCTGAGGAATATTTTTATTTGAACTGAAAATTAATATCAAACAAAAAAATTATTTTACTTGTCAAATCAATTGAAATAAAAGCCTAGGGAAAAATTTTGGAGCATATGTGATGTGTGAACCCTGAATTTTTCTTTTATTATTTCTACAAATTACTGAATTAAAGTCACTCATATGATAATAGAGATATAAAGAAGGACATAAAGATGAAAAAAATCACAAAAAACTTTTAAAACCAATTGTCAAAGTACATTCACTAGTCTCCATGTGTGAGCAGAACATCATTCTAGGTTGATTTGTGTGAGAAAGAGGTTGTTAAATCACATACATATGTTATCTTCTTACATCATATTAAGAACGTGAGTCATGAAACCCATTGTTTCATTATATAACTACATGAAAAATAAAATGGGTAAAGTTAAATGACCCAGCACCTATAATGATATTTTCTTTATAAAAATTTCATTACATACTATTTTTAGGAAATAATATTAGATTATTAAAGTTTCAAGATCTAAATCACGTAAACATTTCTATCAAACAATCATAAAATTTGATAGATTCTCATGGATTTATAAAGGTATGAATATTCTGACAGAACACTCAATTTGGAAAAAAAATCACATTGAGGTATGGATGATATTATTTCAAATAACTACCCTTAAAGTAATAATTAGTTTGTGTATGTTAGTTTCCTTCATGGAACTCTCGACGTTCCTAAACACAATGATTTGTTCAAAATTATGACTCAATCATCCATACATTTTACAGTACATAATCGCTTGGAAAATAAATCATCCTTTTTTTGTGTGAATATAATGTTATAGGAAACAAATTTTATGTTGTTGAACAAATATATACATCAACCTAATATATTTTCATGTAATTTCAGTGATCAGGTTCCCTATAGCCATTCAAGCCAAGTTGAGTTGTTAAAACCATTCATGCATGACTTCTATAATTAACCCTCATGTCCAATACCATTGATATATGTTCATTCTAGTAAATATAATTATATTATTATAAAAATAATATGCTTGAAATCCACAATACCCCTATGTGATTTTTAAAATTGGTGTGGTTTAAAACTTTTTCTATCGAACTGGACCAATATAGTAGTCACATTAAACCATTTAGAGACCCCTCTAAGGGTAACCAAATTCATTTCCCATTAATGTGTTTGTATGGAATCTAAATATTCTCATATCCTCATACCCTAATTTTTAATGGTTATCCTCATGTGTAAGCCCTATGAAAAGTCCCCACTAGGATCAACGTATCACTGATAAGGGGAGGAGTGAATAAGTGATATCTTTTTCTTTTATGTTTTCATTCATTAAAAAAATACCTATTGTTAATGAATTACAATAATTATAAAAAATAATTAAACATCCAAAGGAAAAAAATTATTTGGGACGTTTACTACTAAATAAATATAGATAGTCATGGAGAAGTTTGGAAATAATCCAATACCACACAATCCACTAGAAAATAATTATTTTCTATAGACAAAACAAGTTTGAAATTACCATACACTTGAATGAAACTATAATACATAAAAAATGAATATTATTATTCTATAATAAAAAATGAACATTAACCTTTTAAAAAAGTTTATTAACCTTCACTAGTTGGTTTCAATATTTCACTATGCCACTTCAATAACATCCACTTTTTTAATTATTCAAAAAAAAAATCATCACTTTCATCCCTAGATAGAGGTGGGAAATTCATCACTATAATTGTTACAAAAAATGAGTCCTATGGATTAATCTGATTTCTCAGTTTGAATACAAGTATGAATTTTTTTTTTCAGGAAAATAAAATGGCAATCTTATATATATTTTTATAATGACCAGTTCAATTTCTATGCTCAATCCTGAAAACCACGACCATAATATCATCTTATATTTTGTTCCACAGATATTTCTCATTTATTCTCTATTATAAAACCTTAATATACCAAACCTGTAATAAAAACCCTATTTCTCTCTCTCTTTTATATATGAATAGTGTTAGAGTATGTTCTAAATTGGCATATATTTATTTGTGTGAATGAAATATAATGTTTGGAAAAAAACTTATTTTCCTACTCATCCACATTCCAGAAACTAGAATTTAAATTAAACTTTAGCTTATTCATTAAAAATATATGTGCTACTAAATTATTTTGTATTCTTCTTAAATTTTCATGAATATTTCCAAACATCATCCTCTTATAAATGAAACAAAAATCATCTGTTTGACCCAATTTGTCACTCAAATTATTTAAATACAATTAATAACTTATGAGATAGAATAAATTCAATTTTGATTCTCTAAACCATCTATAACTCATATCCCATAACAATTTATTACTATTTATTACACATAATCCAACATTAACAAATCAACTACTATTCATTTTTTTGAATATATTCTCACACTATTGATTCTGTATTAGATGAAGTCAATCATATGAAAGGATATCAATTTCATTGTGAGTATTATTGATTTTCATATGATTTTATCTGGTGTATCATGATTTGATCAGGTTCAATGTCTCTTAACTAAATAAAAAAGTTATAGCAAGAAACGTTTTTTATCTATGAAAATAGTTCAAGAAATTGTTTAACATAGTTTGATTGATTATTCTCTGATCCCATCCAATATATCTATCTCTATAGATAAAATGATTCGGCGGTGTCAAACACTCAGCATCTCTGGTCTACCACTAATAGAATAGTAATTTTGATTCATTATTCATACAAAAAATTTGTCATAAGGATCGGTGTCATAACACCTCCAATGGATTGGTGACACATCATGTTCAATGTACCGCTATCTATACATAATTTATTACATATGAAAACCATTCGATGTTATATTATGTGAAGTGGTTCATCATATGAATTAGACCATCTAATGACTCCCATTCCAATGATATGTGACAACATAAAATTGTCTTCATACTCCCATTATTACACAATCTACTTCTTGTATCATGAATGAGTCATGATTTTTGGATCCAATATATCGACATAGAATCATATGATATAGAAAACCATATCACCTAATTTAATTCACAATTCATGGAGGAAAAGTTTTGATAACTACTTATTCTTTAGAATGTACATAACAATTAATTATCATTAGATTAATATCATATATCTATAAAAATATTCATACTCTAACAAAACACTATTCACTTCAATAAAAAAATTCATCAGAGACACACTATGTGTCTAATCCATAACATCACCCAAAAAACATCTCCATAAAAAATTTAATCTTACATTCATTCCTATGAATTTCATTTCAAAACATCTATGAATTATAATCCATTCATTTTATTCCAAACATATTATATGATAATTGATTTTTTTGTAATGAAAAACTCATACAAAAACTAGAAAACAACACTACAATCTGAAAACTACTTCCATCTATTTTGGTCCCAAAAACTTCTCATTTTTGATTTTAATATCAACCATGGTTTATAAATCATGGAATTTTTTAACTCCTGATATGGATTACTAATATAAATTTTGAATCCTATAGGAGTGAACTCATTGTGTGACTCACGAATTATTGATAAGAAAATAATGTTTTCCTGATATAGATATATGATATACTTCTCCAACCATTAAAATTTCCACGTATTCATGAATTATTTCAAATTAATAAAACATCATGTTTTCAACAATTATTCCACCAACCACTTAAACAAACTGATATGGTATTTCACACACATACATGTGGAGTCCATATGTTACCCTCAAATCCCTTTAAATAAATAAATATTATACAAGGTTTATCATATAAAAATTGATATATATATATATATATATATAATAAAAATTAAGATATCCACCTTAAAAACTCTATCTAGAGACAATATTAGAGATGGGATAGAAACACATACCAAATACTTTGATAGAAGGAGGATAAATGACATTGTTCAACATCAGTTTGAGAAATGATTACTTTTGTAATGTTTTTTTAACATGACAACAATATGTTTCCTTATTGTATCATAATTAATCTTGAATTCATTTGTACCAAAATTAAATTTTATGAAGTGATAATTGAGATCAATATGTATTGAATAATAAATTTTCCTTGAATTTATTGCCAGGATAATATTACATTGATTGTCACAACCCAATATCATCGGTATCATTACATAAACTATTAAATATTCAAACTGTGATGTCATCCACATATTTCTTTTGTATCATGATTGGTGGTGATATACTCAAAATTATTAATGATAACATATTCTATATTATATTTATTATTATTATAAATTACACAACATTCACTGAGAAAGAAAACTCCATAAGATGTGGATATCCTATCATCCACGCTTCCTACCAAATCATCATCTATATAACCAATGAAATTATTTCTTCTTGAGATATCATATCAAACAAAAAAATATATAATTCCACTAATATATAAAATAATTAATTTTCGAAAAATATGTGAGATTAATTTGGAGCACATTTGAATCTTCTAAATAGTGTAGAATCATAAATGATATATGGTCATGTAGTAGTGAGATATAAAAAATTTCAAATCATATTTATAATTATTTAAGAGCCAACATACTTACCTATTTCGTATTGATAAATCATGGTTAACAATAAAATTGGATTCAAAACTAGTTTTTAATCTTCCATGCCAAACATCATGTTATGTTCCATAGAATACTTTTCTTGTGACAGATAATTTTATTTCTTCTTTTGTGAGATTTGTAACTGAATAATATTTTTAAAATCACCATTTATTAACATTTAATACAACTTCTTTATCTCGTAATTTTTTTTCATAAATTTCATCTATCATTACTAGTGATGATAATACAATCATCATAATTAATATCAATCTGGAAAATATATTAAATTCCATAGATTTAGAGAATAATATCATCTATTGGTTTATTAAAATTAAACATCCTTAAATATGTATAAAATTTTCAATACAAATCCCTTATAGTTATCTATAGCCAATTCAAATCATTATTTAACATTAAAAAAACATTCATTATTTTATATAATGAAAACATATGGTGGTCTAACATATTCTTATTCATTAGGTTCTCCATTTAGATAAGATGATTTTACATCTATCCAAAAAATATTATAACGTTTATGTGAATAAATTGAATGAAAAAATTATGATTGTATCTAACCATTAAATGAATGAAAAATTATAATAGAAATCATACCTTTAATTTTTGAGTGACCATTAGAAACCAATATACTATTTATTTTTATCAGTTCACCATCTTCATTCAACATTTTTGGGGGAAACCACTTTGTAGAAACAATATTCCTATAATTCAGAATAGTTATGACTTATAAAGTATAATTGTTTTCAATCTAATCTAGTTTATAAATATTATCATTAAGGAAATTATAATAATCAAAATATTCCTTGAATTAATTTATATTAACCTTGAATACATGTATGTATGTACAATAAAAATTATGATTTTCTCTGTTGTAATATTATGGTTGATCAAAAATAATTTTTTGAACTTCGCCTGATTTCATCATCCTATAATGAGATGTTTGATGTTATTCATCATTACTAGAAATAACTGATTCTAATTCTACTATTTTTATTTAATCAATATTATGGTAATAATTTTCATGTTCTGTAAAATTGTATTTTTGTCTTCTTCATCTTTCTCATCTACCAATGTTTTTTAAATATCATCCTCTAAATTTTCATGAACATTTACATAAATCAAAATAATATATTCTACATATTTCTTTATGGATACATATATAGCCTCTACAATTTAAAGAATATCCAGAAAATATTCCTTCATAAAATATTTGATTAAATATTCCATGGTTTTGAACTTTTTTATGATGTAGGGATTTCCCAAAAAATATTAATTATTTCGACTATATAGTTTTATCCTACAAAATTTTATAATAATTCATATCAGAACATTTAAAATAAAAAAATAAATTCAAAATATAATATCATGTTATAATTTATTTGCTCTAATTTTTTTTTGAAAATGTACTTGTTTCGTTATAATAGTAATCACCATCTAAACTTAACTCAGACGTATCCTTTCAGCAACACTAGTTTGTGGTGTTGTGTATAGTGCACCGAACTATTGCCGAATTCCATACTTTTCAAGATAAATTCTAAACTCATAATTATTATATTCATCCACTAATTTTATTTTGCAGCTTCTTCATTTAATACCCAAATTCTTTTTTCTATCTTGTATTGAAACTCTTAAAAATTCATAGATTTTAATACTTATGGTTAAAAAACCTAATAAAAGTAATGAAATTAAAAAAATTCATGAATCCAGTTAAGTATTTATCTAAAAATGATGATTGCATTTTCACTGGACAAAAACTATTAGGATAAACATGTATATCGAATGTATTGAATGAATTTTATCTTTCTTTTGTTCATAGATTGTAATCACCCTTTTCTTAAAAATTAAACAAAACAAATATATTCTTTACGTTATATTTTGAATATTATAATCATTTTATAGCTTTTTTAACATTCAAATGTTTCTTTGAAACATATTTCCTGAGTATTTATGCCATAATTTAGTATCATCATTAATTATTCGATCACATGAATTCTGAAAATCACTAACATGAAAGAAGATTCATTTTGTACATTATCATCATGTAACAAATTTCCTATATTCTAACATTTTGAAAACAAAATATTATCACCAGAAAACAACATTATTGACATCATGCCAATGTTTTGAATCAATAAAAATGTTATCTTCTAACCCATCATAATACATTGATTTCATAGATTATAGTTATCTTCCCCATTAATAGATGACCAAACCCCTTTTAATACAAGAGATTCAGCATTGAAAATCATACATATTCATATCTTATGGTTTTTTCACATTCATAAAAAAATTAAAATATCTTGTAATATGTGATCAAAAACTAGTTTCCAAAATAAAAAGTCTCTTCCATTTATATATATAATTAATGTATAAAAATGGCTTTCTTTTTTCAGAAAATATACCTTATCATTATTTTTTTAATTTCTAAAAATATATTTTTTGTAACCAAATAAAACAAAATTTTACTAGATTTTTAGGATGTTCACACATTTTTATAGTAGATTCCTAATTTTGGATCATATTTTTAATTATCATTACATATTTCTAATAAATATTCCATTGAGTGGGTTGAATTCCCATCAAAATGATCATTTTGTATCTCATGTGATTATTGTAATCATATTTGTTAATGGAAATAATATTTTTTGTATGCCCAAATCCACCACAATACTGATTGTAGCCATGGAAATAATATTTCCCTATTTTTAGTGTGATACTTCCCAAATTTGTGAACATTTTTTTCAAAAGAATATTATATATCCCATAATATCATTTTTTACACCATCCTTCATCTTATCACTCAGAATATTCTTTTTTAGTTCACATTTTAGTCAATGTTATAATAATCTGTAGTACTAGCATATGTATCTCCAGAATCATAAATTTTAAGAAAATATAAATTTTCAATACTATGTGTTTTGGCCACATAGATCACTTCTCTATCATTGTTTTTTGTTAAGAAAACATTATCAATATAAGCTTAAAATATTACCTAAATTTTTTAATTTTTTATTCACATATTCCATAACATTTGATTAATTGAATGTTATATTTTTTTGAATCATGTAAATTCATGATCATCATTAGATAACATTAAAAAACTTCCATATCATCTTTTATTGAATTTATATAACAACCCATACTTTATATACATTGTTAGTACATCAAAATTTAAGTACACTTATTTCAACATATAACATAACCATGAAAGGACCGTATATGTATAGTGTCTTTAGAAACTGGGAAACATGAACAACTGGTTCATAAAGCGTCTACAGTATCTCCCATTTATTTCATCATATCTATAGTCCCTTTTGGAATATCTTACTTAATAACCTTCTTCCTGACCTGGGGAAAGAAAACATACAAATGGGTGAGCTCAAATGCTCAGTAAGGGTAAACAAAATAAATATCAATCACATCATATTCATAAGAACATAAAATTTTGGAAATCATACCCTGCAAAAGAGATCATAATTTCATAACATGGGATAAATCATGGTAGTGAAATGTAATCACAATAATCACAAATAAAAACATGATGCTTTGTGGAATACACACATAATCATAGATAGTCATTTCTTATTAGTCAAGACTCATTGTCAAGACTATCTTAGTGGACAAAGTCCACTTCTGAATCGAGTTCACTCCTCATTTCAGTCTTGTTTCACTAAACCGGTTTAACCTGTCGTTCCAGCCATGTCTATCTCATGAGATATAAAATATTTACCCAATTAACTGGAGGGAGATATAGGTCCAACCCATATCATAATGATACCACTCTTATGTGTGCCACAAAATCATAAACCATACATCATAGCATAATCCATGTAATAAAAATGGGGTTCTTAAATATCGTGACATCATAAAACAATTCATATAAGATAACGGAATTTATAAAAATAATTCCATCACAACATAAACAAATCAATGTAATAATAGGGATAGAAACATAACCCTTTATTATCTTAGATTGAAATTTTTTTTGATAAAACACTTGAACTCCATTCTTGAGGAAAATATCTTTTCTACTTCAAAAACATGTTTCTTTCTTAACATGTCATACAAATATAAACTAAAAGAATTTTATTAAAAATAAACATGAAAACTTGTAATGGATTCTTCTTTGAATTAATGTTTTAAAAATCCATTCATGCCGTATAAGTTAAAAAACATTCTTCTGGTTCTTTTTTCGGAAAAGTCAAAAAGTACCTCGTATGAAAAACGACAAAAGATTCCTTTTAATATCTTTTACTAAAATCCCACATATGGGTAAAATTGGATTTAAAAAATTGTAGGTGGATGGAAATAATATTACATATTGAGGAAACGTGGATGTGGATGATAAAATACACCCTAGTAAATCCCAAAGTCTAAACAATCTCGGATAAAAATGAGATCGTGATATTTTCCCTTACCTTAGGTCTGATTTGCTTCGTAAGTGTCAAAACCTCCAATATAATGATTTAAATAATGTCATTGACTAATTCCATTATCATACTCATTGTTATGATATCATATATTTTCATATTCTTATATTCTTATTAGTAATATTTCATTGCTACTTGTTATTCGGGTGTTTATTACATTTTGTTCTTATGCGTGTTTTGTCAAATAAATTCTTATTCTTATTGTTGGATTATAGATACCTCATTTCCATAATGGTATTAGTTTAATATATATCATATTCATTCATTCAATTCATTTATATTATCATTATTCAATGAAGATCATGTAGAATGAGTCACATCACATCGTGGAGACGGTATTCCGTACGTACGCACGAGCGATGATATCGTTCCCATGATCGTGAAATTGTAATGGAGTGTATGTATATAATTTCTGAATTAATATCACTTTACAATAATAATTTATAATTATTATTTACACCATTATACCCATCCAAGTAAGGTGGTGGTGGAATATAGATTACACCATGGAGTGGAGATGGTATTCCGTACGTACGCACGCGCGGTGATTTCGTTTTCCGTAGGATGGATATATGGTGAAATAGGGTTGTTTCAAAATTATAATAACATATCATTATATGAGTGATACTGATTTTATTACATCATAATGAATCAACTAAATAATAATAAGTGGAAGAAGAAATAAAGTTGAAATAATCGGTAACGGATATTACCTCTTCTTTGAAGTGCTTCTTTGAGACCTCCTTTTTGGGCACTAAAATTGATCTAAGAAGAAGAAAAAAACCTCTAGGATGTTACTAGGGATGTGGAGAGGAGAAATTTTCAGGGGTTGGCCGAGCACGAAGGCTCAAAGTGGTGTGGGGAAGAGAGGGAGGAGGTTCCCTTTTATAAGGGAGGAGAGGGGCACCTTTCGAAAAACTAAAATTATTATTTTTTTATAAAGCCATATTCGGTTTTAAATAACTCCAAATTGATTTATTTAGAGGCTAAGGGGGTATGGGTTGAAATCTTCTAATACAATAGAATTTGGACAGGTTTAGTTTTCTATTTTAACCTTATCATTTAGATTTAACGTTCTGTTAGATAATTTTTCTTTTACCGTGTCTTTTTGTGTTCTTACACTATATGGTTAATAAACTTACAATAACAAGCCAAAAGAACCCCAAGTTGTTTATTATTAATATATATAACCTTATCTAAGTCATTTTTCCGAACCTCGTATTTTTATAAATAAAATAACAATTAATAATATAATATTTTTTTTAAATACAATTTTATGTCAATTTTGACACTATATAGTAATTGATTTTTTTGAAAATGATAACAGAATTATTAATTCGAACAATGTTAATTAAATCAATACTAACATGTCATATTAAACTATAAAATTATTGTAATTCATAAAAAGTCTCAAATTACCTTTATTTGGGTATTTATAACATCAATTATGTCAATATTTCATTAATAATATAATTACTGTATCATCTGTGTGTCATAAATAAATTACATTATTTAATGTATAAAAATTACAAATAAAATACCATTATGTAGGAAATATTTTTAGCTTTATAATTAATATTTTATAGTCGAATTTATCTCATGTATAACCCTATATTTAAAATTATTTACTTATTAAACATTGATTTTAACTATTTTAACCCTTCTTTAAATAAATTAATAATAAATGTCCTAATCTAATAAAAGTGGGCCTAAATGGTCATATTTTATTCCTAAGGTTGTTTTTGGTCGAATTAAACTTATCCAAGAGAATTAGGACTTGTTTTAATGTAATAATAATATCATTTTTACTCTTAATTACCCTATTTACTTTTAACCGTGGTAAATAAAAGTAAAAAGTTACTATTCACCAAAAAATTCATCTCATTGAACCACATTTTACTTAATGACATCAACCGTGTCTCTCGGATTTTTTAAATTCCACTCACAGAAGCGGTAAAATAATCATTTATGTAAATTTGCAAATTCTCTTAGGAGGTGGGTAAAAGACGGTGAAAAGTTCAATAAAATTTTTATATATCTAAAATTATTATAAAATTACTCATATGAATTACATTGATCATATATAGGTATTATGTATCAATTTTGACCTAAAATAAATTTAAATAAAATAAATAATTATTTAAATAAAATGTCGGTTTTTAAATAGTAACCCAGTGTTTTCACTATTAATCAAAAAATGAAAGTTTCCAGAAAAATACCAAAATTTCACCCTAGGCTAATTTCAATATTCCGAATCCAAAAATGAAGTCCATTTTGAAAAATAAAAATTTCAAAAATTTCAAAAAGTGTTTATTACTATTCATAACGGCTAGTTTTAGTAATATTTTAATAGCATACCATTGTTTAGTGAAACTCGGTATTGTGTACGACGCATGCTATCAAGGAAGGTCGGGATTGCGTGTAAAAAAAGACAAGATAGTGTGGTGTGTAGTGAAAGATTACTTTGATGATTTATATATAAAATAAAAACAAAATATTTCTTATAAAAGTCTCAGGTGTTACATTCTACCCCCCTTAAAATGAATTTTTCCCTCGAAATTCGTCACTTGTAACAAACAGATGAGGATACCTCTCCCTCATCATATCCTCAAGCTCCCATGTAGCTTCTTATAATTGGTGGTTCCTCCATAAAACATTCACCAAGCGAGTGGTCTTGTTTCGTAGGACTTTTTCACTACGACCGAGAATCTATATCTGCTGTTCTTCATAAGAAAGATCTTGTTTCAGTGGTACAACTTCTAAGATGAGTACATGTGAAGGATCGGGTATGTACATTCTCAGGGGAGATACATGGAACACATAATGAACTTGAGAGTGATTCGGTGGAAGTGCCAATCGGTAAGCTACCTTCCCAACATGATCCAGTATTTTGAAAGGACCAAAATACCTAGGGCTCAGCTCTCCCTTCATTCCAAATCTCATTACTATCTTTCAAGGATATATTCGTAAGAACACTTTATCACCCACTTAAAACTCTAAGTCTTTTCTTCGGTTGTCAGCATAACTTCTTTCTCGACTCTGAGATGCTCTTATGGGTTGTTGCATAGATCAGACCTTTTCTGCCATCTCATCTACAAGATTAGGTCCTAATAGCTTTCTTTCCCCAACTTCATCCCAGCAAGTTGGATTCCTGCAGTTCATTCCATAGAGAGCTTCATAAAGAGCCATCTGAATACTGGACTGAAAGATATTATTATAATAAAATTCCTCCAAATGTAGTTGTTGATCCCAACCACCTTTTAAATCCATAGAGCAAGCTCTCAACATATCTTCTAGAGTTTGAATTGTCTTGTCAGACTAACTGTCTATCTGAGGATGATAAGAAGGGATGAAGCTCAACTCTGTATCCAGCGTATGCTGAAGACTTCGCCAGAACTTTGAGGTAAACCTGGGATCCCAATCATATATAATAGAAAGTGGTACTCCATGTAATATTACCACTTCCTTTACATATATCCTGGCAAGATGATCCAGAGATAAATCCTCTCTAATAGCAATGAAGTGTGCAGAATTTGTAAGGCGATCAACTATGACCTAGATAACACTATTTCCATTGGATGTTTTATGAATTCCTGTGACAAAGTCCATAGTGATGTTTTCCCATTTCCATTCGGGTATGGGTAATGGTTGTAACATCCCCTTAGACTTCTGTCTCTCAGCTTTAACTTGCTGACAAACCAAGCATCGAGAGACATATTCACCAACATCTCTTTTCATGCCATCCCACCAGAAGTACTCATTAAGGTACTTATACATCTTCGTGCTTCCAGGAATAATAGAGAATGAAGAAATATGAACCTCATCCATCAGCTCCTTTAATTCGGGGATGGGAGGAACACAATCCCGATTCCTAAACTTTATTATCCCATCACAATCAAGGTTGAATTCAGGAACATTTCTCAGATTCTTTTGTAACTCTACATATTCTTTCTGTGACTCTTTAATCTTATCATGTATAGATGGTTTAACTTTAATTTGAGAAAGAAATGATTTTTACCCTTTCATTAGAATTCCAAGATCCATCCTTTTTAAATCCATAAATATTGGATCTTTGGTGATCCTCATCATGGATAAACTGGCATGGTCTTGTCGACTTAATGCATCTTCCACCTTGTTTTCTTTCCTAGGGTGATAATGAATTGAGCAGTCGTAATCCTTAATCAGCTCCAACAATCTTCTTTGGTGCACATTCAGTTCCTTTTGTGTGAAAATATACATTAAAATTTTATGATTAGTATAAATGTCACACCTTTCTCCATAAAGATAATGCCTCCAAATCTTTAATGCCAAGATTACCGCAGCTGACTCCAAATCATGATTTGGGGTAATTTTTCCCATGGATTTTCAACTGTAGTGAGGCATAAGCTATCACCATATCATTTTTCATAAGAACACACCCCAATCCCTTCTTGGATGCATCTCTGTAGATCACAAATCTTTCTCCACTACAAGGCAGTGTGAGCATAGGTGCACTGGATAACCTTCTTTTAAACTCCTTGAAATTCTCTTCACATTCCTCCGTCCAAACAAACATAACTCCTTTCCGAGTCATCCTGGTGAGTGGATTAGATAATCGTGAAAAATCATTCACAAAATGTCGATAATATCTAGCCAATCCAAGAAAACTTCGTATCTCAGTTACTGTTGTTGGTCTCGACCTACTTTCGATAACCTCTGTTTTTTCTGGATCCACAAATATCCCATCTTTTGAGATTATGTTACCCAAAAATGAAACTTTTTGAAGCCAAAATTCACACTTGGTAAGTTTGGCATAAATGTTCTCCTTTCTCAGGGTCTTAAATATAATCTTAAATTGATCTTAATGTTCTTCCTTTCTCTTTGAATATACAAGAATATCATCTATAAATACTACCACAAACTGATCAAGATAGTCTCTAAAGACTCTATTCATCAGATCCATGAAGATAACAGGGGCATTAGTAAGACCAAATGGCATCACTATAAATTCATAGTGTCCATACCTTGTATGGAAAGCCATCTTTGGTATATCCTCCCTTTTGACCCTTAATTGATGATACCCTAAATGATGATCAATCTTGGAAAAGTATTGAGCTCTGCATAGTTGGTAAAATAAGTCTCAATGCTCGGGATAGTATATTTGTTCTTGATAGTGATCTTATTAAGTTCTCGATGATCAATGCAGAGTCTCATTGATCCATCTTTCTTCTTAACAAATTGAATAGGTTCTCCCCAAGGTGACGCACTAGGGCGTATGAACCCATTATCAAGATTCTCTTGGAGTTTCTTCTTCAATTCCTGCAACTCAATTGGGGCCATTCTATAAGGTGTCATTGAAATAGGTAAAGCACCTGGTATGAGTTCTATTGAAAACTCAACTTCACGATTTTGTGGAAGACCTGGAAATTCCTCCGGAAAGACATCATCAAATTCCCGTACAATGGGAATATTCTTAATCGCCAGTTTCTCACCAACCATTTGAGATAAATAACCTTCATTTAGTGGAATCAAGACCCATAAGATGGACGAAATTTCCACTGGAAGGTTATGATCATCCTTGCATCGATAGACGATCAAATATTGATCTGGAATATGAAATGTGTCTTCCCTTCATTGGAAATTTATATGAGCTCCACATAGAGAAAGACAATCCATGCCAGGAATAACATCAAATTCCATTATAGGAAGGATCTCAAGATTTGCAGGAAGCACTTTCCCAAAAACATCAATCGGAGAAGAATTATAAACTTTTGATGCGACTGTTGTGCCATTAGGGGTTGTCACTACTAACTCAACATCTAATTATTGAGGTAATATGGTGATACCAATAGAAAATTCATCAGAAATAAATGATTGGGTGGATCCAAAATCAAATAAAACATTTGCTACTTTAGAGTGGATGATATGTGTACTTTTCACCACTTCATTTTCGTACTCCACATCGCTGATAGAAATTGCATGTGACTTTCCTTTTTCATTAGCCTTAAGAGTTTGTTGACGTCGATCATCATCAACAATCCTTGGATTAGGGCATTGATTAGCATAATTCCCCATTTCCTTGCACTTGTAACATTGAAGTGTAGGAGGTGCACTCTTTGTAGCCTTTTCATTGTTCGCATCAGTAGACATATTCTTCCCATCGTTGCGCAATTCAAATGCCTGATGACCTTTTGTTCCACATTTGAAACATTTACTTGTCCTTTTAAGACAACTCCCTCTATGTTTCTTTACACAATTTGAGCATAAGGGAAAACTCATCTTCTTTTAAGTGTGCTCTTTAGATTTTCCTCTGATTTCCATTTTCCTCTTCTTATCAAACCCATATGACTGATGGGTCACTCCAATCTCCATCTCATCTTTGAGAGAACATCAAATGATTTACTCGTAGCTGTTGAAGTCCCTTATGGCTAACTCCCTTCGAAGACTTGGTTTTAAGCAACTAAAGAATCGATCAATCTTTCACTCAGGTTGGATAATAATACCAGAAGTTTACCTTGCAAGTCTTGTAAAATTTACTTCATAGGTACCAACAGATTCATCATCCTTTTTCTTTAGTTCAATAAACTCTTTCTCCATCTTTGTTCAGAGAATATGAGGGAAGTACTTATTGAAAAATATGTTCTTGAACTCGTCCCATTCCATGGACTCAATTTCATCTCATGGCCTCGTATTTTTGATAAGATTACACTATTGACCAACATCACCTTCCAAACGATACACTCCTAAGATGAATTTATCATGTTTAGAACATTGAAGAACTGAAAATATCTTTTTGGTAGTACTGATCCATTGTTCAGAAACTAATGGATTAGTAGACCCGCTGAATGAAGGTGGACGCTGTCTCATGAAGGATTCAATAGAATGTTGCTCCTTCCTTTGCTCGTTTGGATATCCTACATGATTCATAGCTTGAAAAAGTTGTGTGAGCATGGATACAAGATTTTTCATTCCAGCTCCCATAACTTTTGGTTGCTCAGGGGGACAATCATTACATTGACCGTCGCATTCCGCATTAACAGGGTTTCTTTGGGTTCCAGACATTGACTAAAACCAAGAAGAATAGTGTGAGCAACACTAATTATAATAGAAAAAACACATAATCAAGAATAAAATTTCACACTTAAGGTCTTATCCTAGGTTATTCATGGCCATTTCTACAACAATAAGATTGTGTTCTATTCTTAGACATATCCTTAGGATTTTTACTAAGGATTTCACATCCTAGTTTTCAAAGGTTGACTATACCATTCCTCTGATACCAACTATAAGGACTGATACTTTACATACATTGTTAGTACATCAAAATTGAAGTACACTTATTTCAACATATAACAAAACCAGGAAAGGTCCGTATAGGTATAGTGTCTTTAGAAACTGGGAAACATAAACAACTAGTTCATAAGGCATCTACACTGTCTCCCATTTATTTCATCATATCTATATTACCTTTTGCCATATCTTACTTAATAACCTTCTTCCTGACCTGGGGAAATAAAACATAAAAAAGGGTGAGATCAAATTCTCAGTAAGGGTAAACAAAAGAAATATCAATCACATCATATTCATAGGAACATAACATTTTGGAAATCTTACCCTGAAAAAGAGATCATAATTTCATAACATGGGATAAATCATGGTAATGAAATGTAATCACATTAATCACAACTTAAAACATGAAGCTTTGTGTCATACACATATAATCATAGATAATCATTTCTTATTATTCAAGACTCATTGCCATTACTATCGTAGTGGACAAAGTCCATTTCTGAACAGAGTTCACTATTCGTTTCAGTATTGTTTCACTGAACCGGTTTAACCTTTCGTTCCAGCCATGTCTATCTCATGAGATATAAAATATTTACCCAATGCATTGGATGGAGATATAGGTCCCACCCATATAATAATTATACCATTCTTATATATTCCACAGAATCATAAACCATACATCCTAGCATATCCCATGTAATAAAATTGGGATTCATAAACAACGTGACATCATAAAACAATTCATAAAAGATAAAGGAATTCATAAAAATAATTCCATCACAACATAATCAAATCAATTTAATAATAGGGATAGAAACAGAACCCTTTATTATCTAATATGGAAAATAATTTTGATAAAAACATGATCTCCATTCTTGAGGAAAATATCCTTTCTACTTTAAAAACACTTTTCCTTTCTTAAAATTTCATACAATTATAAACTAAAAGATGTTGATTAAAAATAAACTAGAAAACTTCTAAAGGAAGCTTCTTGGAAATAATTATTTAAAAATCCATTCATACCGTATAAGTTAAAAAAACATTCTTCTCGTACTTTTGTCGGAAAAGTCAAAAGGTATCTCGTACGAAATACGACAAAAGAATCCTTTCATATCTTTTACTAAAAACCCACCTATGGGTAAAATTGGATTTAAAAAATTGTAGGTGGATGGAAATAATATTACATATTGAGGAAACATGGATGTGGATGATAAAATACACCCCAGTAAATACCAAAGTATAAACAATCTCAGATAAAAATGAGATTGTGATATTTTCCATTACCTTATGTCTGATTTGCTTCGTAAGTGTCCAAAAATCCTGTATAATTATTTAAATAATGTCATTAAATTATTCCAGAATCATACTCATTGTTATGATATCATATATGTTCATATTCTTAGCTTCATAATAGTAATATTTCATTGATATTTGTTATTCGGGTGTTTATTACTTTTTGTTCTTATGCGCGATTTGTCGAAAAAATTCTTATTCTTCTTTTTGGGTTATAGATACCTCATTTTGATAATGGTATTAGTGTAATATATATCATATTAATTCATTAAATTCATTTATATAATCATTATTCAATAAAAATCATGTAGAATGAGTCGCAAAACATCATGGAGACGGTATTCCGTACGTACGCACGAGCGATGATATCGTTCCCATGATCATGAAATTGTAATGGAGTGTATGTATACTATTTCAGAATCAATATAACTTTACAATAATAATTTATAGTTATTATTTACACCATTATACCCATCCAAGTAAGGTGGTGGTGGAAAATAGATTACACCACGGCGTGGAGATGGTATTCCGTACGTACGCACGCGTGGTGATTTCATTTTCCATAGGATGGATATATGGTGAAATATGGTTGTTTCATGCTTATAATAACATATCAGTATATGAGTGATACTGATTTTATTTCTTCATAATGAAACAATTATAGAAGAAGAAATAGAAGAATAAATAAAGTTGAATGAATCGGTAACAGACATTACCTCTTCTTTGAAGAGCTTCTTTGATACCTCCTTTTTGGGCACTAAAATTGGTCTTTGAAGAAGACCAGGACCTCTTCAATGTTTCTAGGGAAGTGGAGAGGATAAATTTTCAGGGTTTGGCTGAGCTTGAATGATCTAAATGGTGTGAGGAAGAGAGAGAAGTGGTGCCCTTTTATAAGGGAGGAGAGGGGCACCTTTGGAAAAACGAAAAATATTATTTTATTATAAATCCATATTCGGTTTTAAATAACTAAAAACTGATTTATTTCAACGATAAGGTGGGTATGGGTCAATATAATCTCATCCAATATAATTTGGACAAGTTTAGTTTTCTATTTTAACCTTATCATTTAGATTTAACTTTAAGTTAAATAATTTTACTTTTACCATGTATTTTTGTGTTCTTACACTATAAGGTTAATAAACTTACTATAACAAGCCAAAAGAACCCCAAGTTGTTTATTATTAATATATATAACCTTATATATACATTTTGGCCGAGACATAGATTTTTAAGAATAAAATAACAATTAATAATATAATATTTGTTTTAAAAACTATTTTATGTCAATTTTGACACTATTTAGTAATTGATTTTTTTGAAAATTTTAACGGAATGATTAATTCTAAAAAATTTAATTAAATCAATACTAACATGTCATATTAACCTAGAAAATTAGTGGAATTCATAAAAAGTCTGAAATTATATATATTTTGGTATTTATAACATCAATTGTGTCAATATTTCATTAATAAGATAATTACTACATCATCATTGTGTCATAAATAAATTAAAATATTTAATGTCTAAAAATTACAAATAAAATTCCATTATGTAGGAAATATTTTTAGCTTTATAATTAATATTTTATAGTCGAATTTATCTAATGTATAACCCTATATTAAAAATTATTTACTTATTAAACATTGATTTTAACTATTTTAACCCTTCTTTAAATAAATTAATAATAAATGTCCTAATCTAATCCATGTGGGCCTAAATGGTCATATGTTTTTCCTAAGGTTGTTTTTGGTCTAATTACACTTATCCAATAGAATTAGTACATGTGTTAGTGTAATAATAATATCATTTTTACTCTTAATTAACCTATTTACTTTTAACCGTGGTAAATAAAAGTAAAAAGTTACTATTCACCAAAAATTATTTTCATCTCATTGAACCAAATTTTACTTACTGACATCAACTTTGTCTCTCGGTTTTTTTAAATTCCACTCAAAGAAGCGGTAAAATTATGTTTTATGTAAATTTTCACATTCTCATAGGAGGTGGGTAAAAGGCGGTGAAAAGTTCAACAAAATTTTTATATATCTAAAATTATTATAAAATTACTCCATTGAATTAAATTGAACTTATATAGGTATTATGTATAAATTTTTTCCTAAAATAAATTTAAATAAAATATGTAATTATTTAAATAAAAAGTCGGTTTTTAAATAATAACCCATTGTTTTCACTATTCATCAAAAATTTAAAGTTTCCAGAAAAATACCAAAACTTCACCCTAGGCTAATTTTGATATTCCGAATCCAAAAATGAAGTCCATTTTGAAAAAAAATTAAAAAATTTCAAAAGGTGGTTATTAAAATTCATAACAACTAGTTTTAATAATATTTTCATAGCATATCGTTGTTTAGTGAAACTCGGTATTACGTACGACGCAAGCTATCAAGGAAGGTCGTGATTGCTTTTAAAGCATGCCAATCTAGTGTTGTGTGTAGTGAAATATTCTTTTGATGATTTATATATAAAATAAAAACAATATATTTCTTATAAAAGTCTCGGGTGTTACAATTTAAATTCACATAATGATTATAATGTTAATTATTTTTTAGAATTCCTCATTAGGCTATAAAACCCTTCCCAAAACATATATATCTCTTCTGGAATACAATCTTGATTGTTTCATAATTTCATTCATCAATTTCAGGATTTATTGTTAATTTTTTATAATCATTCTATGACACTCATTCAAAATTATTTATATATAATATTATAACTTAGTCTATTATTCTTCTTATTTTGAAATACTACATGAAATCTATTTATTAATAACTATTAAAATAAACGTATTTTCTCTATAAACATTAGCATATATTGTATATTCCTAAAAAATTACATATTCTTCCTTAAATTTAAATTGAAAATATCTACATTTACATTTTGAGAACTTTTTAACATTCTACATAGAGTAGGATTTTTAGTGGTCTCTATGTTTTATCCAATATAAACATGGAATTGTTTCATCTCCATCAATATCATCTTTATTTGTCTTTAAAGGTAAATTCACATAAAAGGTCCCATAATATCAACATTTAATTTCGTTATTAGAATATTATCTTTATACACACATAAGAAAAAATTAAACATTAACATAAAACATGGATAATAATTTATCCAGATTTTTACTAATATAATTTTGTTAGATTCAAGATCAACATCTTACTTATATTTGGGAATATTCTTACATTTTCCATTCATTAAATTCATGATAGAAATTTCATGATATTATTTTTATTTTATTTTCATACATGTATACTATAATTACCCATACTTTACATACAATGTTAATAATTCAAAATTGAAGTAAACTTATTACAACATATAACAAAACCATGAAAGGATCGTATATGTATAGTGTCTTTAGAAACTAGGAAACATAAACAACTGGTCCATAAATCGTCTACATTGTCTCCCATTTATTTCATCATATCTATAGTCCCTTTTGGCATATCTTACTTAATAACCTTCTTCCTGACAAGGGGAAAGAAATCATACAAAATGGTGAGCTCAAATGCTTAGTAAGGGTAAACAAAAGAAATAGCAATCACATCATATTCATAAAAACATAACATTTTGGAAATCTTAACCTGCAACAGAGATCATAATTTCATAACATGGGATAAATTATGGTAGTGAAATGTAGTCAAAATAATCATAACATAAAACATGAAGCCTTGTGTGATACACACATAATCATAGAGAATCATTTCTTATTAGTTAAGACTCATTTCCAAGACTATCTTAGTGCACAATGTCCATTTCTGAACCGAGATCATTCCTCATTTCAGTCCTATTTCACTGAACCGGTTTAACCTGCCATTCCAGCCATGTCTATCTCATGAGATATAAAATCTTTACCCAATGAATTTGAGGTAGATATAGGTCCCACCCATCTCATAATGATGCCATTCTTATGTGTTCCACAAAATCATAAACCATACATCATAGCATAACCCATGTAATAAAAATGGGATTCCTAAACACCGTGACATCATAAAAAAATCCATATAAGATAAAGGAATTCATGAATATAATTTCATCACAACATAATCTAATCAATGTAATAATAGGGATAGAAACAAAACCCTTTATTATCTTAGATGGAAAATAATTTTGATAAAACACTTGGACTCCATTATTGAGGAAAATATCTTTTCTACATCAAAAACACTTTTCATTTTTTAACATGTCATTAAATTTTAAACTTAAAAAAGTTGATTAAAAATAAACTTGAAAACTTGTAAAGGAAGCTTCTTGAAAATAATGTTTTAAAAATCCATTCATGTTGTATAAGTTAAAAAAACATTCTTCTCGTACTTATGTCGGGAAAAGTCAAAAAGTACCTCGTACGAAAAACGACCAAAGATTCCTTTCATATATTTTAATAAAAACTCACCGAAGGGTAAAATTAGATTTAAACCATTGTAGGTTTATGGAAATAATATTACATATTGAGGAAACATGGATGTGGATGATAAATATTCCCCTGTAAATTCTGAAGTATAAACAATCTCGGATAAAAATGAGATTGTGAGATTTTCCCTTACATTAGGTCTGATTTGCATCGTAAGTGTCCGAAACTCCTGTATAATGATTTAAATAATGTCATTGACTTATTTCAGAATCATACTCATTGTTATGATATCATATATGGTCATATTCTTAGCTTATTATTAGTAATATTTCATTGCAACTTGTTATTCGGGTGTTTATTACTTTTTGTTCTTATGCGTGTTTTGTCGAATAAATTCTTATTCTTCTTTTTAGGTTATAGATACCTCATTTACAGAATGGTATTACTGTAATATATATCATATTTATTCACTCAATTCATTTATGCAATCATTTTGAAATTAAAATAATGTAGAACGAGTCACATCACATCGTGGAGACGGTATTCTGTACGTACGCACGAGTGATGATATCATTCCCATTATCGTGGAATTGTATTGGAGTGTATGTATACTATTTCAAAATAAATATAACTTTACAATAATCATATATATTCATTCTTTACACCGTTATTCCAATCGAAGTAAGGTGGTGGTGGAAAATAGATTACACCACGGCGTGGAGACGGTATTCCGTATGTACGCACGCGCGGTGATTTCGCTTTCCATAGGATGGATAAATGGTGAAATAGGGTTGTTTCATACTTATAATAACATATCAGTATATGAGTGATATAGATGTTATTAATTTATAATCAAACAACTAAAGAAGAAGAAGTGGAAGAAGAAAAAAAGTTGAAATAATCGGTAACAAACATTACCTCTTATTTGAAGCGCATCTTTTAGACCTCCTTTTGGGGAACTAAAATTGGTATTTGAAGAAGACCAAGACCTATAGGATGTTTCTATGGAAGTAAATAGGTAAAATTAGCAGGTGTTGGTCGAGGTTGAAGGCTCAAAGTGGTGTGAGGAAGAGAGGGAGGAGGTGCCCTTTTATAAGGGTGGAGAGGGGCACCTTTGGGAAAACTAAAAATATTATTTTATTATAAATCCATATTCGGTTTAAAATAGCTCCAAATTTATTTATTTAGAAGCTAAAGTAGGTATGGGTCGAAATAATCTCATCCAAAAAAAAATTTAGATGTTTAGTTTTCTATTTTATCCTTATCATTTAGATTTAACTTTAAGTTAGATAATTTAACTATTACCGTGTCTTTTTGTGTTCTTACACTACAAGGTTAATAAACATACTATAACAAGCCAAACGAACCCCAAGTTGTTTATTTTTAATATATATAACCTTTTATATGTCATTTGGCCGAACTTTATATTTTTAGGAATAAAATAACAATTAATAATATAATATTTTTTTTAAACTATTTTATGTCAATTTTGACACTATTTAGAAATTGATTTTTGTGAAAATAATAACAGAATTATTATTTCAAAAAAAGTAAATGAAATCAATACTAACATGTCATATTAATCTATAATATTATTATAATTCATAAAAAGTCTCAAATTACATTTATTTGGGTATTTATAACATCAATTATGTCAATATTTAATTACTAAGATAATTACTGCATCATCTTTGTGTCATATGGAAATTGAATTATTTAATGTCTAAAAATTACATATAAAATACAATTATGTAGAAAATATTTTTATCTTTCTAATGAATATTTATAGTCGAATTTAACTCATGTATATCCCTATATTAAAAATTATTTACTTATTAAAGTTTGATTTTAACTATTTTAACCCTTCTCTAAATAAATTAATAATAAATGTCCTAATCTAATCCATGTGGGCCTAAATGGTCATATTTTATTCATAAGGTTATTTTTGGTCGAATAAAACTTATATAATAGAATTAGGACATGTGTTAGGATAATAATAATATCATTTTTACTCTTAATTACTCTATTTACTTTTAACCGTGGTAAATAAAAGTAAAAAGTTACTATTCAACAAAAATTATTTTCATCTCATTGAACCACATGTTACTTACTGACATCAACCATGTCTCTCGAATTTTTGAAATTCCACTCAGAGAAGCGGGAAAATTATGTTTTATGTAAATTTTCAAATTCTCCAAGGAGGTGGGTAAAAGACGGTGAAAAGTTCAATAAAATTTTTATATATCTAAAATTATTATAAAATTATACCAATGAATTACATTGAACATATATAGGTATTATGTATAAATTTTGACATAAAAAAATTTTAATAAAATAAATAATTATTTAAATAAAAAGTCTGTTTTTAAATAGTAACCTAGTGTTTTCAATATTCATCAAAAATTGAAAGTTTCCAGAAAAATAGGAAAATTTCACCCTAGGCTAATTTCGATATTACGAATCCAAAAATGAAGTCCATTGTGAAAAATAAAATTTACAAAATTTCAAAAAGTTGTTATTACTATTCATAACGGCCAGTTTTAATAATATTTTAATAGCATATTGTTGTTCAGTGAAACTCGGTATTGCATACGACGCAAGCTATCAAGGAAGGTCTTCATTGCGTGTAAAGAAAGCCAATCTAGTGTTGTTTGTAGTGAAATATTTTTTTGATGATTTATATACAAACAAAATATTACTTATAAAAGTCTCGGGTGTTACATTCTACCACCCTTAAAATGAATTTTGCCCTAGAAATTCGTCACTTGTAACAAACAGATGAGGATACCTCTCCCTCATCATATCCTCAAGCTACCAAGTAGCTTCTTCTAATCAGTGGTTCCTCCATAAAACTTTCACCAAGCGAGTGGTCTTGTTCCGCATGACTTTTTCAATACGATCGAGAATCTCTATCGGCTGTACTTCATAAGAAAGATCGTGTTCCAGCGGTACAACTTCTGAGCTGAGTATATGTGAAGGATCAGGTATGTACATTCTCAGGAGAGATACATGGAACACATCGTGAAATTGCGAGAGATTTGGTGGAAACGCCAATCGGTAAGCTACCTTCCAAACCCGATACAGTATTTCGAAAGGACCGATATACATAGGGATCAACATCCCCTTCTTTCCAAATCTCATTACTCTATTCCAAGGAGATATTCATAATAACACTTTATCACCCACTTCAATCTCTATGTGTTTTCTTCGGTTGTCGGCATAACGTTTTTGTCGACTATGAGCTGTTCTTATGTGTTGTTGAATAGATCAGACCTTTTATGCCATCTCATCAACAAGATCAGGTCCTAATAGCTTTCATTCCCCAACATTATCCCAGCATGTTGGAGTCCTGTATTTCTTTCCATAGAGAGCTTCATAAGGAGCAATCTGAATACTGGAGTGAAAGCTATTATTATAAGAAAATTCCACCAAAGGTAGGTGTTGATCCCAACCACAATTGAAATCCATAGAGCAAGCACTCAACATATCTTCTAGAGTTTGAATTGTCCTCTCAGACTGGCCGTCTGTCTGAGGATGATAAGCAGTGGTGAAACTCAACTCTGTATCTAGAGTATGCTGATGACTTTGCCCGAACATTGAGGTAAACCTTGGATCCCGATCATATATAATAGAAAGTGGTACTCCATGTAATCTTACAAATTACTTTACATATATCCTGCCAAGCTGATCCAGAGATAAATCCTCTCTAATAGAAATGACGTCTGCAGACATTGTAAGACCATCAACTATGTCCCAGATAGCATTATTGCCTTTTGATGTTTTAGGAAGTCCTGTGACAAAGTCCATATTGATGTTTTCCCATTTCCATTCGGGTATGGGTAATGGTTGTAAAATCCCCTTAGACTTCCGTCTCTTATGTTTAACTTGCTGAAAAACCATGAAACGAGAGACATATTCAGCAACATCTCTTTTCATGCCATCCCACCAAAAGTACTCTTCCAGGTCCCTATACATCTTCATTCTTCCAGGATGAATAGTGAATGAAGAACTATGAGCCTCATTCAGCAGATCCCTCTTTAATTCGGTGATGGGAGGAACACAAACCCAATTCCAGAACTTTATTATCCCATCACAATCAAGGTTGAATTAAAGAACATTTTTCACCTTCTTTTGTAACTCTACATATTCTTTTTGTGCCTCTTTAATCTTAACATGTATAGATGGCTGAACATTCATTTGAGAAAGATATGATTTTTCCCTTTTCATTATAATTCCAAGATCCATCCTTTGTATATCCATAAATATTGGATCTTTTGTGATCTTCATCATGGATAAACAGGCATGGTCTTGTCGACTTAATGCATCTGCCACCGTGTTTTCCCTCCCAGGGTGGTAATGAATTGAGCAGTTGTAATCCTTAATCATCTCCATCCATCTTCTTTGGCGCATATTCATCTCCTTTTGTGTGAAAATATACTTTAAAATTTTATGATCAGTTTAAATGTCACACCTTTCTCCATAAAGATAATGCCTCCAAATCTTTAATGCAAAGATTACCACAGCTAACTCCAAATCATTAGTTGGGTAATTTTGCTCCTGGATTTTCAACTGTCGTGAGGCATAAGCTATCACCATATCATTTTTCATAAGAACACACCCCAATCACATCTTGGATGCATCACTGTAGATCACAAACCATTTTCCACTACAAGGCAGTGTGAGCACAGATGCAATGGATAACCTTTTTTTCAACTCCTTAAAATTCACTTCACATTCCTCCGTCCAAACAAACATAACTCCTTTTCGAGTCAACCTGGTGATTGGATTAGATAATCATGAAAAATAATTCACAAAACGTCGATAATATCCAGCCAATCCAAGAAAACATCGGATCCCAGTTACTATTGTTGGTCTCGACCATCTTTTGATAACCTCTATTTTTGCTGGATCCACAGATATCCCCTCTTTTGAGATTATGTGACACAAAAATGAATCTTTTTGAAGCCAAAATTCACACTTATTAAATTTTTCATAAAGATTATCCTTTCTCAGGGTCTTAAATATAATTCTCAAGTGATCTTCATGTTCTTCCTTGCTCTTTGAATATACAAAAATATCATCTATAAGGAATACCACAAACTGATCAAGATAGTCTCTAAAGACTCTATTCATCAGATCCATGATTATAGCAGGGCATTAGTAAGACCAAATGGCATCACTATAAATTTATAGTGTCCATACCTTGTACGGAAAGTCGTCTTTGGTATATCCTCCCTTTTGACCCTTAATTGATGATATCCTGAATGAAGATTAATCTTGGAAAAGTATTGAGCTCCGCGTAGTTGGTTAAATATGTCATTAATGCGTGGGAGAGGATATTTGTTCTTGATAGTGATCTTGTTATGTTCCCAATAATAAATGCAGAGTCTCATTGATCCATCTTTCTTCTTAACAAACAGAACAATTGCTACCCAAGGTGACGCACTAGGGAGTATGAACCCCTGATCAACATTCTCTTGGAGTTTCTTCTTCAATTCATGAAACTCAATTGGGGCCATTCTATACGGTGTCATTGAAATAGGTAAAGAACCCGATACGAGTTCTATTGAAAACTCATCTTCACGATTTGGTGGAAGACCTGGATATTCCTCCGGAAAGACGTCATCAAACTCCCGTACAATGGGAATATTCTTAATCGTGAGTTTTTCACCAACCATTTGAGATAAATAGCCTTCATTTAGTGGAATCAAGATCCATAAGATGGATGAAATTTCCACTGGAAGGTTATGTTCATCCTTGCATCGATAGACGATCAAAGATTGATCTGGAATATGAAATGTGACTTCCTTTCTTTGGCAATTCATATGACCTCCATATAGAGAAAGCCAATCCATGGAAAGAATCACATCAAATTCCACTATAGGTAGGATCACAAGAATTGTAAGAATCGCTTTCCCACGAACATCACTCGGAAAAGAATTATAAACTTTTGAGGCGATTGTTGTGCCATTAGGGGTTGTCATAGCTAACTCAACATCTAATTGTTGAGGTAATACAATGATACCCTTAGAAAATTCTTCAGAAATAAATGAGTGGGTGGATCCAGAATCAAATAAAACATTTTCTACTTTAGAGTGGATGGTATGTGTACCTTTCACCACTTCGTTATCGTACTCCACATCACTGATAGAAATTGCATGTGAATTTCCTTTATCTTTAGCCTTAAGAGTTTGTTAACATTGATCATCATCATCAACCATTGTATTAGGGCATTGATTGACATAATGCCCCATTTTCTTTCACTTGTAACATTGAAGTGTAGGAGGTGCACCCTGTGTAGCCTTTTCATTGATCGCATCACTAGACATATTCTTCCCATCATTGTGGCATTCAAATGCCCAATGACCTTCCTTTCCACATTTGATACATTTACTTGTCCTTTTAAAAAAACTCCCTCCATGTCTCTTTCCACACATTGAGAATAAGTGAAAACTCATCTTCTTTTCAGTCTGCTCTTTAGATTTTCCTTTGAATTCCATTTTCCTTATCTTATCAATCCCATATGACTGATGGGTTACTCCAATCACCATCTCAACTTTGAGAGCACATCAAATGATTTCTTCGTAGCTATTGATGTCCCTTATGGCTAACGCCCTTCAAAGACTTGGTTTTAATCCACTAAAGAATCGATCGATCTTACTCTCAGTTTGGATAATAATACCAGAAGCGTACCTTGCAAGTCTTGTAAAATTTTCATCATAGGTACTAACAGATTCATCATCCTTTTGCTTTAGTTCAAGAAACTCCTTCTCTATCTTTGTTCGGAGAATATGAGGGATGTACTTATTGAAAAATAAGTTCTTGAACTCGTCCCATTCCATGGACTCAATTTCATCTCTTGGCCTCATATTCTTGATAATATTACACCACTGATCAGAATCACCTTCAAAACGATACACTGCTAAGATGACTTTATCTTGTTCAGAACATTGAAGAACTAAAAAATATCTTTTTAGTAGTACCGATCCATTGTTCAGCAACTAATGGATCAGTAGACCCGCTGAATGAAGGTGGAAGCTATCTCATGAAGGATTCAACAGAATGTTTCTCTTTCCTTTTCTCGTTTGGAAGTCCTGCATGATTCATAGCTTGAGAAAGTTGTGTGAGCATGTATACCATATTTTTCATTCCAGCTCCCATAACGTTTGGTTCTTCATGGGGATAATCATTGCATTTCCCATCACATTCCGCATTGACACAGTTTCTTCGGTTCCAACCATTGACTAAAACCAAGAGTAATAGTGTGAGAAACACTAATTATAATAGGAAAACCACATAATCAAGAATAAAATTTCACACTTAAGGTCTTATCATAGGTTATCAATTACCATTTCCAAAACACTAAGATTGTGTTCTATGCTTAGACTTATCCTTAGGGTTCTTACTAAGGCTTTCACATGCTAGTTTCCAAAGTTTGACTATACCTTTCCTCTGATACAAACTATAATGACCCATACTTTACATACATTGTTAGTACTTAAAAATTTATGTACACTTATTACAATATATAACAAAACCATGAAAGTACTATATATCTATAGTGTATTTAGAAACATGGAAACATAAACAACTGGATCATAAAGCATCTACACTGTCTCCCATTTATTTCATCACATATATAGTCCCTTTTGGCATATCTTACTTAATAACCTTCTTCCTGACCTAGGGAAAGAAAACATACAAAAGGGTGACCTCAAATGCTATGTAAGGGTAAAAAAAAGAAATGTCAATCACATTATATTCATAAGAACATAACATTTTTTAAATCATACCCTGTAAAAGAGATCATAATTTCATAACATGGGATAAATTATGGTAGTGAAATGTAATCACAATAATCATAACATAAAACATGAAGCTTTGTGGCATACACAGATAATCATAGTGAATAATTTCTTATTAGACAAGGCTCATTACCAAGACTATCTTAGTGGACACAATCCATTTCTGAACCGACTTCATTCCTCATTTCAGTCCTGTTTCACTAAACCGGTTTAACCTGCCATTCCAGCCATGTCTATCTCATGAGATATAAAATATTTACCCAATGCATTGGAGGGAGATATAGGTCCCACTGATATAACAATGATACCATTCTTATATGTGCCACAAAATCATAAACCATACATCATAGCATAACCCATGTAATAAAAATGGGATTCTTAAAAATCGTGACATCATAAAACAATTCATATAAGATAAAGAAATTCGTAAAAATAATTCCATCACAACATAATAAAATAAATGTAATAATAGGTATAGAAACAAAACACTTTATTATCTTAGATTGAAAACAATTTTGATAAAACACTTCAACTCCATTTTTGAGGAAAATATCCTTTCTACTTCAAAAACACTTTTCATTTCTTAACATGTCATACAATTTTAAACTAAAAGAAGTTGATTAAAAATAAATTTCAAAACATGTAAAGTAATCTTCTTGGAAATAATGTTTTAAAAATCCATTCATGCTGTATAAGTTAAAAAAAACATTCTTCTTGTACTTATATTGGGAAAAGTTAAAAAGTACCTTGTACGAAAAACGACAAAATATTCCTTTCATATCTTTTTCTAAAAACTCACCGAAGGGTAAAATTGGATTTAAAAAATTGTAGGTGGATGGAAATAATATTAAATATTGAGGAAACATGTATGTGGATGATAAAATACACCCCAGTAAATTCCAAAGTATAAACAATCTCGGATAAAAATGAGATTGTGATATTTTCCCTTACCTTAGGTCTGATTTGCTTTGTAAGTGTCTGAACCTCCTGTATAATGATTTAAATAATGTCATTGAATTATTCCAGATTCATACTAATTGTTATGATATCATATATGGTCATATTATTATATTATTATTAGTAATATTTCATTTCTACTTGTTATTCGGGTGTTTATTACTTTTTGTTCTTATGCGTGTTTTGTCGAATAAATTCTTATTGTTCTTTTTAGGTTATAGAGACCTAATTTCCAGAATGGAATTAGTGTAATATATATCATATTTATTCACTAAATTCATTTATGTAATCATTATGCAATGAAAATCATGTAGAACGAGTCGCATCACATCGTGGAGACGGTATTCCATACGTACGCACGAGGGATGATATTGTTCCCATGATTGTGGAATTGTATCAGAGTGTATGTATTCTATTTCATAATAAATATCGCTTTACAATAATAATATATTTTCATTCATTAAACCATTATACCCATCCAAGTAAGGTGGGGGTGGAAAATAGATTACACCACGGCGTGGAGACGATATTCCATACGTACGCACGCGCAGTGATATCATTTTTCGTAGGATGGATAGATGGTGAAATAGGGTTGTTTAATACTTATAATAACATATCTGTATATGAAGGATACAGATGTTATTAATTTATAATGAAACAACTAAAGAAGAAAAAGTGGAAGAAGAAATAAAGTTGAAAGAATCGGTAATAGACATTACCTCTTCTTTGAAGCGCTTATTTGAGACCTCATTTTAGGGCACTAAAATTGGACTTTGAAGAAGACCAGGACCTCTAGGATGTTTCTAGGGAAGTTGAGAGGAGAAATTTTTAGGGGTTGGCCGAGCTTGAAGGCTCAATGTGGTGTGAGTAAGAGAGGGAGGAGGTTCCCTTTTATAAGGGAGGAAAGGGGCACCTTTGGAAAAACAAAAAATATTATTTTATTATAAATCCATATTCGGTTTTAAATAGCTCCAAATTGATTTATTTAGAAGCTAATGTAGGTATGGGTAGAAATACTCTCATCCAATATAATTTGGAAAAGTTTAGTTTACTATTTTAACCTTATCATTTAGATTTAACTTTAAGATAGATAATTTTACTTTTACCGTGACTTTTTGTGTTCTTACACTATAAGTTTAATAAACATTCTATAACAAGCCAAAAGAACCCCAAGTTGTATATTATTAATATATATAACCTTGTATAAGTCATTTTGCGGAACAATATATTTTTAGGAATAAAGTAACTATTAATAGTATAATATTTGTTTTAAAAACTATTTTATGTCAATTTTGACACTATTTAGTAATTGATTTTTGTGAAAATCATAACAGAATGATTAATTCGAAAAAACTTAATTAAATAAATACTAACCTGTCATAATAACCTATAATATTATTATAATTCATAAAAAGTATCAAATTACATTTATTTTGGTATTTATAACATCAATTATGTAAATATTTCATTAATAGGATAATTACTATATCATCTTTGTGTCATAAATTAATTAAATTATTTAATGTCTAAAAATTACAAATAAAATACCATTATGTAAGAAATGTTTTTAGATTTCTAATGAATATTTATAGTCGAATTTATCTCAGGTATAACCCTATATTAATAATTATTTACTTATTAAACATTGATTTTAACTATTTTAACCCTTTTTTAAATAAATTAATAATAAATGTCCTAATCTAATGCACGTGGGCCTAAATGGTCATATTTTATTCCTAAGGTTGTTTTTGGTCGAATTACACTTATCCAATAGAATTAGTACATGTTTTAGGGTAATAATAATATCATTGTTACTCTTAATTACCCTATTTACTTTTAACCGTGGTAAATAAAAGTAAGAAGTTACTATTCACCAAATATTATTTTCATCTCATTGAACCACATTTTACTTACTGAAATCAACAGTGTCTCTTGAATGTTTGAAATTTCACTCACAGAAGCAGTAAAATTATGTTTTATGTAAATTTGCAAATTCTCCTAGGATGTTGGTAAAAGACGGTGAAAAGTTCAATAAAATTTTTATATATATAATTTTTTATAAAATTACTCCAATTAATTAAATTGAACTTATATAGGTATTATGTATCAATTTTGACCTAAATTAAATTTAAATAAAATAAATAATTATTTAAATAAAAAGTCGGTTTTTAAATAGTAACCTAGTGTTTTCACTATTCATCAAAAATTGAAAGTTTCCAGAAAAAATACCAAAATTTCACCCTAGGCTAATTTCGATATTCCGAATCCAAAAGTGAAGTTCATTTTGAAAAAAAATTACAAAATTTCAAAAAGTGGTTATTACTATTCATAATGGCTAGTTTTAATAATATTTTAATTGCATATCGTTGTTTAGTGAAACTCGGTATTGCGTACGACGCAAGCTATCAAAGAAGGTTGCGATTGTGTGTAAAGCATGACAAGCTAGTGTTGTGTATAGTGAAAGATTCCATTGATGATTTATATAAAAAAAATATTTCTTATAAAAGTCTCGGGTGTTACATATACCTTCTCATTTCATATTAATTGAGTGTACTATAAAAGACATCCAAACATAGAGTTTTAGGATATCTATCATCCAAAGATGATAAATTACTATCAAAATTGTTTGTAAGAATTCAAAAAATATATTCAAGAATATTTGAATCCTACAGCGTCACACAAATAAATCTTATGGTAGTTGAAGTATAATTCAATCATGTAAAAATGTAAACAATAGATTAAAATGCACCCATTTTTGGATCTTCAAAATTGAACATCTAGATTTTTAACACAACCTTCTTCACATTTTTGTTACATTCCTCAATTTTTTTATACTTATCCTAGATACCATTAGATGTCGTAATTTACATTAATATATGGAATTCAAATGCACAAAGTGATGGATGTAAATAATATTTGTCACTTCCATATTTATCTAGATTCACCCTTATAATATATATAAGAGGATCATTTTCAAGGAGTCGAAATCCATTTATTGTAGATTCCATAACATCATGCCCACCATATATGTAATATGGTATCATTTTATCATTCGATATTTGATAGTTCTTTATATTTTATAATGGAATAAAATTATTATTCTCACAATTATCATTATTTGTATCATCTACACTTCAAAAACATAAAAAATTTGTTAAAAATTGAACCATCAATCGGATACAATGTGATAAGTTAGAATCAAGATCAATTTATCCATGACTATGGAATGTGGTGAATCATTGATATATTTTTTATTTATTTTATGATTATTGTAAAACATTATTCACCTCTTATTAATGAATTATAAAAATCCCAAAAAGAAAACCCCCAAACATCTATTTGCGTATTTATATGGTTCAATACTCAATTAAATTTTCTAGTGCTTTTCACGATTTTGAAACAATTTAATACAACATAATCCACTAGAAAAGATCCCTTTTGTGTGGAAACAATAAATAGGAAAATCCATAGAACATTTTTATATGTATAATAAATAATATATGGAATGTTATTATTATATAATTAATTATTTAAAATATTTTTTGTAACAATTTTCAAACATTCACTAGTTGTTTTCAAACATTTCATCTTTCCACATCATAAATAATCGATATTTTAAATCATAAATGTTTTCTACAATCCTACCTCGAATCTTGTTGAAACAACTATAATGTTATTCAAAAAAAAACTCAACCCGACGGTTCACTATAAATTTTATGTCTGATTTTTTAGTCTAGAATCAAGTCTGAGGATTCAGCTTGGAGAATAATATGATTTCATTTCATTTTCTCGTAACAGTTATTCTAATTCCATTTTCTAATCTAGGAAATACATAACAGAACCAGTTTTATCACTCCTTTATATATATGATTCAAAAACCAAAATTATCTTGAAATATTCATATATAGAACCAGTCTAAAAAAACTAGAATTCCCTTTTCTCTCTCCCTCTTATGAATAATTTAATAGTATGATGTGCACTGACTAATATTTATAGATGTTTTGAAAATTCTAATGTATGGGATCACAATTTTATTTTCCCACTCAACCAAATGCAATAAACTCTAATATCAATTACATTTTATCTTATTATCTAAAAAATTAACCACTTTTTTTCTATTCTAGATTCTTATCAAACAATCTTTACACCTATCATCATTTTATCCTCCTTCGAATTATCTAAAAATTATTCAATAAACAAAATTATTCTGATTGTATTCATCATGTCAAAATTATGTAAAATATAATATATTCCATTTTGATAATCAATAATAGTTAAAAATCATCTACCATAATCATTTTTACAAATTCATTAGGATTCACCTATAACAACATGTCACATTTTCTTCTATTTATGAAATAATCCTCTAACTGATGATAATACATTTAATTAATTCAAACTTCTTGTGAATTTTTGGTGTTAATATGCATCTGATGGGTATGTATCAGATTCTATATGGGGTACCATCATCAATTCTTGTTCGATGAATCATATAATGATAAAAAATTAATCAAAAAACAATATTTTTTCTCAATTATTATGGTTCATAACATTATTGATCTCAGTTATATTTATATTTATCTAATACCATTTGAATAATCAATCTCGATTGATCATATTATTCATAATCGTTAACAAAATAAAAAAAATTATTCATCTGATAGAACTCTTTATTAAATTCTATATTGATATGAGCAATTTGACTAATTGTTTGGTGTCAAAACCCCTTTAATGTACTAGCAGAACATAATTACCAGTGAAAAAAATACCCAAATAGACATCTATACTTCTAAAATATATGTAATGGTAAATTTTATAAATCAGTATGGATGATGAATCAGAAAACTTGTTGGGTAAATTGATAAACCCTATTGAATGATGAATAACATTATCAAAAACTAATTAACAACTATCAGAAAATCTACATCTGATGATTCTCACACAAATTATTTCAATCAAAAGACATTGAATTTGTAATCTCAATTATTCCAATAAAAACATCTTATATCACAACATCATCATGATGTTCTGATCTTTAATATCGACATAGAATCATCTAAATTATATAACCATTTCTTCTCATTTCATTCACAAGTATTGAATAAAATATCGATGATAAACATATAATGTATCATAACTAATTTTTAATAAAATAATCATAATATTTTATATATATAATCATTATAGTGACTCAGTCTATGATACAACCTTTTTATTATGATCAAGAACATCATATCGAACACGATATGAGTCTAAACCACAACATCACCCAGCAAACAACTCTAGAATGGAAATAAACTGATAGAAATTTATTTAATGTTTTCTTATAATAATATGAGTTCCTCATTCCATTTATTCCATCAACCAAACATAAAAATAGAATATATTTTTCATAACAACAATAAAATAGAAAAATGTAGAAAAACCTCTTTCTATAATCTAAAACAACTAATTTCCAACTTGGGTCAAACACCAAGAACCAATGTATGATATATAGGACTTTAAAATGAATTTTACTAATATATTAGTCACATGATTTTAAACTATACAAAAATTTACTCATAACATTACATTAAAAAACATCTATACCCAATTTTCCAATAATAACATATCTTGGATTATAATCCTAGGATTCCGCCTTTCATGAGAACATGATGCCTAATATGAGATGATATATCCCAAATTTTATGAATCTTATACTCATAAGCGTCACAGTATCCATTATTTCCAATCATTTCATATCACAAGTGTCTTTACAACACAACATGAAATTATATAGAAAAATCCTTCCTGGTGAACTTAAACTATGGAATTGAACTATTAATTTTTTTATCTATGTCTTCTAATATGGGAAACATGATTACCCCAAGAGGATCAATATCAACATATCAACATCATTAAAAATTTATCCTCCATGATTTTCATGTCTCTAGACCTTCTATGAGAACCACCAATTCTCAGACCATATATATATAAGGTCCCCACAATACTTCTTCACTGTAATATGACGATAGCCTACATTCATCCTAGTTCATCAAATCGTATATTAAAAAATATACCCAAAATAATTTAAACTTGTGACAAAACCATATGTGATGAGAATATATGGGATAGTCACCAATGGACTCTAAATATGTAAAATTTCCTAACAAAAATTTCAACCTATGACCTCTCGAGATATATTGAAATCATGACCTCATTTGATGAGCATATGATGCATCAGGATATGACCATAGAAATACTTATATGTGGAGAAAATTTCTCTTATAATGACGAGTGTCTTATTCCCCATGTAACACCTTATAATCATGAGTTTCCCTATCATACAATTATATGATACACGGGGTAATGAACAATTGAGGCCTTATGACCCTCTTATATGTTTCCCAATAACGAATAATAGATTCAATATATTTGACACCTAATACGACTCGTACATGAGAATCCCTCAATATAGAATGAGAAATAATTTTTTATATGCCCAACATGACCAATGTCCACAGATTCTAGTCATACCATAATCCCTTATCAGATAAACCTAAGGTAGCCACACATTCATGATATAATAAAGAGTAATTAATTAGTGTCTACTTCAATATTGCACCAGTAACATGATTTTTCAAGATTTAATAAATTTATGAGGAATTTTATGACTAAGAATTCATCTCCACGGAGTAATCCATAAATTTATGAAACAATATCGAATATTTCTCCTCCAATTAGGGAAATTATGTACAATAGTTCTATAGGATTCCCACGTTTGTAGAGCTGGATCACAAAGTCACGTAGAGGGATTCTGACCAGTACAACAATGTGGACCAGTATAGAAAAAAAGATTTAATTGTGTGACCTATTTGATGTGTCATAAAAAAATTAACCATATGTAATAATATTATTAATTATCATTGTGAAGATGATTATTTATGGGCAATAACATTTCTGAGCATCACCATTTTCACTATTCAACAATCAATATTATAAACAAAACATGTAGCTATTCACCTTCAATATTCAGTTTCAGATGATAGATTTTAATAATTTTTTCTATTAATAACAATTATTAGGATTCACAAAACAAATTTGGTAGCCTGATGTGAAAATATTCTCCTTCAACAGTGGTTAGATGATGATAATTATGTGTCACCAATATTAATTATATTTTTTTTAAATACCATTCCATCTATAGTGAGAATAATCAGATTTTGAATTCCCATCATTAGAGATATACTTATACATGACCTCATATATCCTATATGACAAAAGATTCAGCTATTGATCAATGACCCACTACTAATATTCAGGGGGGAAGGAGGAAAAATAAGGTAGAAATGTCATATAACCTTTCTTTTGAAAAGAATTCCCCCACTCCAATAGCTACAAGGAACACTATCCTCTTATCAACCACGAATATCTTCGATTAATGGGGGTTAATTCCTTTCTTTATCTTATAGAACTATATGGGGTCATCCAAACCTTGTACATGTCCCACCGAGACCTGGAAACTGCAAAACCACTCTATAGTCGCCACCTTTAAGGGTTATTTAGGGGAATTACCTACCCATGAAGATGGTGGGTAACATCAGTAGTGTCTCCCAATAACACTCTAAAATCACACTCCCCTACACCATTAAGGCGGTGAGTGGAATAGATTATCTATTCGTGACCACTTCCCACGAGTTGTATAATAGGGTACCACCTAACTAAACTAACCACATCGACAAATTAATAGGAAGAAATGTGAAAAAAACCCTTTCATTTCCAACCCTAATAAAAAATAGTTAGAAATTTCATTGGGGCTACAATGATTAACCTATATGATAAAAGGATTTTTAGTCCACTCTAGTCAACCATGACACCACTAATGAACCTCTTTCCTACATAACCACTTTGTGGGGGAATGGATCTATTCCAATTGAGATTAAGACCCCATTCAATATTTTGGCATGTAGGGTGGACTATCCCAATAAAGGGTTTTACAAGAAAATATTATAGTTCATCCCATGAAGATGAATTCCATATAGGATTTCCCATTCTACATCACATTATCCTAATCAATAGTCATTCCTATATCATATACTCTTGTTTCTCGAAAGATCTATCAAAATATAGAATCATGGAAATCCACCTAAGTTGTAATGTCCAATAATTTCACAACTGTATCACCAATATTTTTTTAAAATACCCTAATATTAAAAATATAATGTTTCCTAATGAATTAAAATGGTTCATAATGGTGTATGTGTCCTTTTCAATGCCTAGAACCAAAAAATATGGAGAAGCATACTAGGTCACATGGTTAAGAGAAACCACACCGCCCATCCGTCATGGTTTCCCAAATAGTGTGGGTGTTTTAGATGAGATATTGGGGGAAAATGAGTTTTTTAAATACATGAGGTATTAGGCATATACAAATGTGGGTGACAAAGCTTTTGTGACAATTTAGTTGCACATGTCTTAGTGATGGTTAGCTGACCATGTTCCTATCATCTATAGGGTCCCTCCCTAGTCAATGAGGTGCACATAGATTGAACAATGATTTTCAAAATTTTCATCCAAAACATCCAAAACTTTATATTTTGGTGAATTTAAAATTCAACAATGATTGAAATTAAAATCTTAACCAAATCATCCCTCCCCTCATTTTGAGTGTGTAAATTATTTTTCTCATATATTGACCTCTCCCTTCATCTAATCTATGTTATTCGATTACTCCTTCATCTAATCACGAAACAATATTCTGGAAGGCATGTTGGATTTTAGTTTTTATGATTTATAATACAATTTCTTCTATTATTATTATTCTTCTCATATTTCATGCTATTTTGGTTCGAGGTCACTGAAACTATTTTTAGTGTATTGAATATTCTTATAATTTTTTATAATCTAATTCAAATATGAATCAAATATCGATTGAGGATTCATCTGTGACATTAATTTATATGGTCTAGTTTTTTCCCAAAAATTAATGATGTTTGCAAACCCCTTCTTTTGTGTTTCACGATGGATGTTACCACACATTTCCTTAAAATGAGTTCATTATGTATAAATTGAAATACATACAATGTACAATGCCATTGAAATTTTTTATTTTGTTAGAGGATGTCGACTTAATTCATTTATTCCCCTTTATGGTGTGTCAGGATTAAATACTGTCTTTAAAATTATTTTTTACATAGAAAATCAACGCATAAGCATTCATATAGGATTATAAATGGAATTTACCCCTTGATGGTAGTTGCATAATTTTTAATTTCACATTCTATTCCATAGGAAGAAAATTGGAATTATATTTCCATTACATAAATAAATAAATCGATTGATTTATTTGAATGGAATTGATTAAAATTTCTCAAATTAATTAAATAGATCAATTGTAATGAATTTTAATCAGTTTCATGGACACATATAATGATTCATGATTATTATAATTATTCTCATAGAATTCATGATGTTTCACATCAATTAATACACACAGTCGTGAGAAATAGGCTACTTAAGAGGTGAAACCGCATCTTCTAAAGATTTTATGATAATTAAAATGATATATTGGGTGATTTATGGTTAATAGAATTTTTGAAAACTATGTTTCTCCCTCTATAATTATCATTGAGCAAGATATGTCTTACCGTTATACACATGTTCTTGTTATGAGATAGACATTACACATTCCTCTATATTGGGTTATGGGCATGAAAACTACCCCCTCCTATCTTGAGAGTTGAGCAAGATGTCTGACATTAATTATGAGATTCATTACATGTTCCCTTCATTTCGACTATAGTTTGTTAGACTTCTTATGGAGGCACTAGTTACACCACATGCCGGTAAAGAACCAAAAATCCCATTTTATGACTACTTACTTATTCATGTATATAGATAATATATGTTTATATTTTTAATTATTACACTATATATAATACTACCATTTATTTATGTACATTTACAAAACAGACTTCTACCATCCAATGCCAATGTAGGTAGATACCCCTTGTGTCCTTTAGGAACATGAAATAGATGATATTTGTTTATTCCAAATTGATAATTATTCATTATACCTACACACATCTTATAAATGTACAGTACAAATATTATATCGTGACACCATTGGTGATGGATTATTGGGTTTTATCTAACACTAAACTCGGGTTTCAATTAGAACCTGAGTAAATTACTTGTCTCCATGTATGGATAAGGGAAAAAACCCTCCAATAAATGCATGATTTTTCATTATTATTGTACGTATAATAGAATATTGGGTTGAACATATACATGTGACTCTAGTTTAGAAATATTGTGGACTTTATTAATTTCTGTCATAAATTTTTTTTATCCTTTTCCCTTATTTCCACATTTTTGTATAGTATCATCCATTGAAATAATTTCATATGAATAAAACTATTTGAGATTATTTTTTATAATAGTTACATTGTAATTTAAACATCTATTTTTGTTTATAATTTAATTTATACAAGGATTACTCTATAGTGGGTTACTGGAAATATCATTATAATGACTAATTATGAATTCTTATATTATTATCTATTTTTTAATTATATCTATTGTTCGTCTCTTCATCGGGGATATATTCTACCAAATATTCCACCTGAGACTCTCACTTCTCGGTAACATCTTTTGTAGTTTTGTGTTTCTCTCTTGAGGCCACCTGACCCACTAGCAAGATTCCCTAATTGAGGAGACACCAGGGCGGGAGGCTAAATAAATTTTCAAATCTAATTTTACTATTTTATTAATGATTGGGTATTTTACATGAGTCTATGATAATGTAATGTGGTAATGATAAATTTTTTTGGAGTTTCTATCACATGTGCATGGGAGACCCAAATAACTTGTGGTGTGTTATTTTATTATTGGTTATTTCCTTTCTATGGGAAATACGAAATCATTTTCAGGTTTGACAAATGTTTTGTGGCTCTATTTTTACACATATAATTGCAGTGAGTCTCCCTTTACCATGGCCCAAGAAATTAGGACTTTAATATAATTCATCATTATAGGAACTTTAATATTTAAATTCCATTCATTTTTTAATGAGATATTTATTCCAACATGAATTTGATTATTGGAGATAGTAGTACATGATTAACATATATTGAAATGTGTGGATAGTTCCATCCTAGAGAATATAATTGGATTAATTAAAATACCTAATTAAAATTATTTTGAGATTGATTACATAAATTTGTGGTGAAACATAGCTACCTAGTTATACAATGTTGGGGGTTATGGCCTACTATTTTAAAGAAATGATATTGGTGATTTAAAATTTATATTATGAAGTCAAATATAAATAAATCATAAAATAAAAATGGTTCCCACTAAATGGAATTCCAATTATAATATAAAAGTTTTTTCTCAATAACAATCAATTGATACTCTATATAACAGAACCACTACTATGTTATAAGAGAATTATACCCAATCCCATGCATAGTAGTGGGTAGATGAGAGTCACTGTCATCCTTATATATTATTATGTTATTTTTAATTCACCTAGTACATTCTTTAGATGTAGGAATAGAGGTGTGGTATATTCATTCAAAGGTTATCTACCATATTAATTATCTATGTATATATTTTTTAAATTTATTAACAAATATACTCTGAGGTGTGAGTAAGGCAATGAAGATTTATTCCAACACAACTCGCTCGAGTTATGCACCCTACATGTGGTGACGACCATTCACCGAACATTGTAAGACTTGAACCACCAGTGATTCCTATTGTAGTTCCGCCTACTGAACCACATATTTTTCCCTAGATTATAACTGATGCCAATTTCATAGAGGGATTTGTCTGTATGATGAATAATATACATGTTGTCGACTTACCTGCCCCAAATATGGAAGAGTTTCCTGGGGGGTCAATAGCGGCATCCTCCCACCTTTTTAGGGGATGTGGGCCCTCATAAAATAGATACACGTATAGAAACAAAATATTATATCTTCTATCATATGTAGATAACTCATTAGTATATGGATAAACATATAGATTATATTTCACATGAGTCTTCCAAGTGATGGAAGGATGTAATTACCCAAGTTTATCGATACCGATATGTTGTATTAGTATATTTCCTAATGAATTTATAACAATAAATCTTTCTAGAAATGATAATTGTCTATCGGGATTAATTTCACATGAAAATATATTAGGGAGCCATATCATTAAAATAATATTTTTCTTTTTGTGTTGAAATACAATTCTTAACTCATTGTTTATCTAGTGATGATCTTAAGACTACCCTGTGATAAAATTATCTGATGGTATATTCCATATGATCACATGTCAATGAAAACATATTAACTAATATTTCAAAGAGATTCCACAAGGAATTTTTTACTAAAATTAATGTTTGGAAATGTGATAACGGAAACTACAATTGATCAGCATCTTGACATACAATTGGTTATTATAATGGACAGAAGCAGCATTTCAAGGATTATTATAGGGGTAGGAGCAGTCACAAAGTTAGTACTGAAAGATTCTTGATATATCCCCCAATTCGTGAAAATATGGAATAAAAAACTTTAGTGATTAGGGTATCTAGTGTAATAAAGAGGTTTTAGTATGGTAGATAAAATCGATTACATCTTCACAGCCTTTCCATTAGTATCTAGGTATCATGGATCTACACCTACGCCATGTCCTAGAGTGTGGCCAGTTGTATCTTTCCTGGAAAGCAGTTCGAGTACCAATAGATACATACTCCATGGAAGTGGTCATGTCAGAGGTTATCAAACTAATGATTATCACTGATATATTATCAGACATATTCAGTGAAGCCAGACTATGTCATAAAACATAGTATAGGCTAGTTACATATAGTGAAACCTATTATGGAGGAGAATTGTTTCAGACCTTCTACAGTTTGAGGATATTATTGTGTCCTCTAAAAATATGTTTTCATTATTTCCTACCGTAAATGTCATTCTTTTATATACAAATCAATCATGTATAGTTTGGTACTTTAGATAGAACACATTATTTGTGGAATGATGCTCGATACCCAATTGGGTATCTAATTGAAAAGTGTCATCCATTGTAAGGATTAACTGAAATATATCAGTTGGTATCTATTCATGTGGAATATTTCACCCCCATAATCATAGATGGTTTTACATAATTATAATGTTGGACCAGTAGGTTTTCTATCAATCCCACATTTACGACTATCATTGGAGGGTGACGTTCACAAAATCATAGAGTGCTAGTAGTGTGCATTAAAGTTAATGGGATGTCTGAGCTATATGATTAAGACCAAATATTTTGATATTATGAAGTGTGACATATCGTGATTGTAGTATTTGGTTAGATGATCTAGCGTTACGACCAACTATTATCCCTCTTATAGTGTATTATGATAGATAAATATTCTCAAATAATTTATTAAACTACATTCAATGAGCAATGTATAATTAACTATTGATCTATTTACTAGAGAAGCACATGCTTCCATTACTATATATAGTATGAAACATATATATCTTCTCGAGCATGAGAAGTTTTTGGGGAAATCTAGTGGCTAGATGATTTATAGAGACAAAAAATTATCTTTAAGTTTAAACAATATTTTTTACAAGATAGAAATAGGTACACTCCCGCTCTTCCTGGATTGCAGATAATTGAAGAAACTCGAAGATAATAATTGGTATCATTTACCTCAAATAGATGACCTATTTAATTATCATTGAAGAGTGGGTATGTTTTAAAATAATTATTTTAGGATTATATATTATGAGGTGCCTATAAGGCCATGATAAATATAATATCCATATTTTAGGAGGTGGTTCGATCTTTATAACTACATGGTAATGTCATTCGGTCTCATAAATTCCACAGCAGTCTTTAAGGATCTGATCAATTGGTTATTCCACCTATATCTGGTTTCATTCATGGTTTAATCTATTGAATACATCTTTGTGTATTCACATTCTTGAAAATACTATTCCATCAATACAGGTATAGTGTTGATAAAAAATAGATTATCATCTACTTGAAAAGATCAGAAAATAAAACCTCTGGATTGACATGGTCCACATCATGGGTTATATTATAATGTATTTATGAGTTTCAGTGGAACTAGATAATGTGAGAGGTTTTGTTTCTTCGTCACATTCCACAAATATCTTTGATATGTGTAGTTTATTTGGCATAACAAGATATTATACATGTTTCATATAGTATTTCTCAAGAATTGCAGCGCCTCATTCTAGTATGACTAAAATGGATGTTAAATTCATATGGACACAATCCTATAAATATTATTTTTAGGAATTTAAGGGTATATTGACATCAGTGGTAATACTGATTTTGTTAAATACTCGAAGGATCTATACAACCTACAGTTATGAAATATGTAAGTTTTGGGATCTATTCTGATGGAGGATGACCAAGTTATTACATGATGATCTCAACAAATGAGGCCTTATGATTGGAATTAACTAAAACGTGACCTCAGGGTAATTGTTGTAGATCATTGTCCACATTGTTAGAAAATAATTATGGGGATATTGTTTTGTGGTGTTTACTGATCACAAAAGCATCATGCACATCTGTACATAGTGTGATCTCAATTTTATGTGGAACAGATTGGTTGAATACATGAAATCCTTTTATTTTAAGCTTTCATAAATATGTGGTAAAAGTAATTTTTTATTTTATGATCAAATTTATATGAGTCAAACAGAAAATATATTGGAGGCCAGTGCTGAGAGGAAACACATGGACTTGTTTTTAGAGATTCATTTTGAGGTATCTGAGGATAAATTTTAGATTATCCTATTAGCTTTATATTTTACCTTCGACAATATGGAAGAATTTTTAATGAGGAAAATTTCCATTATCGACGGTATTGTACTGAGATTGTGTATCTCAAAATAATATACTTATTTTTGTTACACCATGGAAGAGGATGATAAATTACTCTTTCATGGCATGCATGGGTCTGAATAGAAATTATAGAGGAGTAGATTCCATAATTCCATGCCTCTCCTTGGGAAGATCACCTTAGTGTCCAAATGATGGATTGATAATTTCATCGCTAATATTGGAGGTGTAGTAGGAAACGAAATATATGTGACTTTTTCACCCTTTGTTCGAAATGATAGAAGGTTAAGGCATAACATCAGTGACTACAATTATCATTAGAACCATAATTCATTATAGAGTTTAAATGAGATGATGTCCTTATTGATTTTTTTGACTAGTTTACCATGATCTCCTCCTAAAAATGATATAATATTGGTATTTTGACCAATTCACTATATTTTACTCTTTATACCTATTATATATTCTTTCATGGAAGATGATCTTGTATGGTTACAAATATGGGAGGTTGTATGTCATAGTGAAGCTCCCTGATCAATCAATTCCTATTGGTATTCACTCTAAATGAATGTATTCATGTTGAGGTTATTTAATTCATTCGATATATAACTTATTTAGATAATGGTATATCAAAATCATATAGATGGACATTCAATTTGTATGATTTAGTTGTTAGTGGAAAGTCTCAATTCATGTTACCTTGGCATTGGAGGATTATGGGAGAAACAAAAACCCATTGTAGAGTTCTCTTATAATAAAAAATTCTGAGCTACTATAAAGACGGATCCATATAAGGCATTATATGGTAGTAATTATTGATCACCTCAGTGATTATAAGTGGAATGGGAGGAAGTGATAGTTTGGACCGTATCATATTATACTGGCTAAAGAACATGCCTAGTTGACATGAATGAATTTGATGACATCTCAATATATAAAGCATTATTATGCCCATCGATTTCCAAGACCAACTGAGTTCATGGATGGTGATTGTGTTTTCTTGTGAGTATCACCATGGATGGTCCATCGAGATATTCATTATTAGTGTATGCATTCACCATAATTTTTTATCCATATGTGTTATGAAAATGATACGACTATTGGCCATTCATGTAGCACATCCTCAGAGGTATCGTTCTGTGCCAGATTTCTTTCACGTATCATTGTTATTCCATTATTATCCAATCCCATCACACATATTCTCTTCTAATGAGGTTCAGTTAGTCATATAATCTTCATTTTAGGTGTATTGAGTGCGTATTATTGATCGGGGTGTGAAGACACTCTACCAAAATTTAATCCCATTAGTACAACTGATATTAGATAATGTTTGAGCACAAAACATGACCTCAGAATATGGAGATGATATATGAGCCTAGGGGCCACAGCTATTCTATTATAATACATTTTTACCCTCAAGTATTCATTTTAGAGAAAGATTTCTTTATAGATGGGAGGTTTTAATGACCGTTATTTTATTATAAGTAAGACTTATTTATATCTTTAAGTAATATTATATGGACCTTATAATAATACCTAATGTAGTCACATGGGACATGTAGGTGTACACGTATTGTTCAGAGCCCAGGGCCCCAAAATATGGATAAAGAGACAAGATTGCACGGTAAAGAGAAATTGTTTTGTCCAATAGACAAAGATTCCCCAAATGTGTGGGGAATATTAGATGGTATTAGGGGTCCACATGGTTATTTTTCAATATTATGATCCCAATACGAATCTCATATTGGCTGAAGAGGTTTTTAGATAGTGGATTTGTGCATGAATTCTCCACAGTTCGGATTATTGTCTTACAAACACATGTGGACTCCCTCATCTGACTGTGAGGTGTAAACTATTTGTGAATGATTTTTCAAATTGAGTAGATATAGTATGAGACCCTTCTTATTTTAGATAATATACAAATCATCCCTTAATGAACATAAAAATAAACACTTTCTTTCCTTCCCTCATTTCCAGCATTCCGGATCTCCTCCTCTCTCATTAATCACACCATTTTCTAACCCAACTATTTCAATTACACCTTCATCTAAACTATAGATCATGTTCAGTTAGATGCGTTAGATATTTCTTGGTATGATATCTAATCCATTTTATTCCATTAATTAATCAAATTCCCCCCTATTTCAAATTTTTTTAGATCTTATTGACTTTATTTTCATAGGGTTGGTCTATTGTTTGGAATTTTTCAATATACATCAAATATATTTCCTATATTTTATGAGAAGTCATAAATTTCATTAATGTTGGTGGAATTGTTTTTTCCCCACATTCATTATATATTATAACATCAATGTGGGTCATATTTTTGAGTACAATCATGTGTTTCCAGAAAATGAGTTCTTTGATTCTAAATTGATATATATATAGTGTACACACTGATTTATATTTCATGGTAGTTAGAGAATATCAAAAAAGTACATTTTTACCCATTTATGGCGTCCTTGCATGAAATACCCTTTTTAATATATTTTTTCTCAATGAAAAATACCACATAATAATGTCACTGTGATTGTAAATGGAATTTCCCCCATTCGGATTATTTCTTAATTGGAAATGACTCATATGTACATTGATGAATGTTGTATCTATATTCTAATTCATTAAATGATTAAATAGTTATATTTAACAAACATTGAGTGAATTATTTAGTATAAATTAATTAAATGGATTTACTCTAATGTATAGTAATGGGTGGAAATTCCACTTATAATGATGCATGATTGGTAAATATATTTGTATGGAATTTATGATCATTAAAATCAATTTATATATGGTGTTTTTTAAGGAACGTTTGTTGTAATACCTCATGATTTTTATATTATTTGGATAATTTCATTTATATTATGTAGTTTATGATGGTTAAGGAAATTTTTGAGCATTATGTTTCACTTTCCCTAACAACAGGTTTTTGAGAATGTTGTATCTCACTATTATAGTATAACTTAGGTGATCTGAATGTCATTCCATGTTCCTATATTTCATGTTCAAGGAATAAAAACACACCCCACCTATCTTAAGTGATGTGTTGATACCTAAAATTCATTATTTGATTCAGGAAACGTACCATTGGTTGATCAAATAACTCGGTAGATGGGTTTTGAATTCTTGATTTATGGATCAGTCCCATCCAACACTTATTATTCATGTATATTCCAAATTATGGTCTCACGTTCATAATAAATAAATTAGAACATGGTATATAACTATAAAATATATATTTTTACTATATAAATGTATGGATACAAATGATACCTCGATTAGCCTATACTGATGTAGGTAGAGTCTCCCAGTTTCTTATGTGAACCTGAGGAACATGGTATTTATTTTTTCCATATTGATTATTGTTAATTATACCTACAAAATACTCAGCTATGTATAATAAATAGATTTTCTATAGACCCTGTGGTCATGGAAAACTCAGATTTGGTCTCACACCGTAATCGGGTATCCATTGGTACCGGAGTATATTACTTTTCTTCATGATTGAATAAGTGAATGCACCCTATTACAGATTCTTGATTTATAATTATCATAGTATGTATCATTGGATCAGAGGACTAGTCATAAGAGTAGAGGATCAATCATACCCTCAACATAATATTACTTGTCAATATCCCTATTAGGGCCTTCTTCCCATGTTTCCCTATATATAATGGAAGAATAAGGTCTTGTCATTCATGTATTATTAAGACGTAGTGTACTGAAAAGTTTCCATAGAAAAGAACATCTTGAATTTTCTAGAATCCATAAGTCCCCAAGTGTCTTTATTGAAGTATATATTCAAATAATACTTGTACAATAGGATCCCTTGACAAAACATCAATAAGTGATTATCTTCATCAATTTTGACCAAGAATATGAATGAAATTGATTGGTTGTGTGGGGCGATGTCAATGATAAGGGGGATATATCTATTCCACCCCTGATGGTGATGATTAATAGTTTCTTTATTGGTTGCATGATCCAAAGTGAGGAATGCATAATTCTAATGACTATAGAGCTCATAAAATATTTTATCATGCCCACAACATTATTAATTTATATTTTAGAAGACTATAAATTCAATCATTTTCTATATCCTATCTAAATAACCCAAAATTATCAAAATATACCAATTCATGGAAGAATTGGTATCGATGATAAAAAGACAATCAGAGTCCCCCACGAGCACCAAAACTTATATAACTCTCTTTGTAATCTTGCCCCAAATTTTAGAGAGGCCCCCATAATCCATCCCATCATAAAATACTCCACCAATGAAGATAATGTGAACAAATTTTTATGATCATTTGAATAATGGATATTTCTATAGTATATTTTAATGAGGTACACCACACACCCCTTCATGAACTCCTTGATGATTAAATTGTAGTAAGGGTATTCCCTATCCTATAAATAAATATTGTTGAGTCAATACATTTGAAAGGATAGATAATTTCATTGAAACAATTGAATATATATTCATTATGAATTAGTGTGAATATACAACACATACCACACCATTAAATATACTAATGTATCCAACAATAATTATCGATCATGTGGAATATCTATAGTATATCATTTCCAATTTGTTGCCTAATCTTCCCCGATCATAACCATACTATTCTTGAACTAAGCCATCCAATCAAAAATTGACAAAAAAAATAACTTTACGGTCCTTAGTTCCTCATATGACTAATGAAACATCACTCCTTATTAAATATCGTACCTTAACATATATAAATATTCCCATTGCATATAAGTAATATGTCATGATGAACTTTGATAATATACTAGATAAACATTGGATCCTTGATACACATTTCCTTTCAAAGGAGTTAAGTTATTCCCTAATGTGTACTCTAAATTTTGATACGATGGTAGCTACCACTGAGTCCTAGAATTAAAATGAAGCATAACAAGAACCATTTCAATTCATTAACTCTTTATATGATATAGATGAGGGTTCCATTATTTAAGGGAACATACACCTATTCTATGTCACATTCTAATCTATTGGAATGTAAATTTGTAATTTCTTGGTTGATGACGGATTTAAGATTAATTTTATCCCAAAAAATACTCTCTAAAAGTAGGGGACTGAACAATTAGATGTGAATCGCCTATAAACTGATAATTAAAGTGTTTGAAAAAATAAAGAAAATCAACACAAAATGAATAGTCTAGGGACCCAACCTAGATTCTTGGAAGATAATAATCATTTCATTAATGTCTCATTGGAAATATCATATAAAACTATTTTTTGGAGGTTATATTGAACTTTGATTTAAACTAGAAAAAACAAAAATGATATTTTAGTTTTTCATTACCAGGTGTACATTTTTGAATATCGAATTTTAGAACTATATTATGTGAGTTGGAACACTTCAATATATTTTTTTGTTGGAATTATTAAAATTGAGATAAGTTTTTAAGTTGTATTGTAGAGTTTTGGGACCATTGATCCAAAAAATCAAATATAAAAGGGTGTGAACAGGGTGTCGTGTTTTTCAGAAACCATGTTGTCCACAACTAAAAACTACACAGCCTACTTTAGAGGATTAGAATGACCAGAACGATCAATTCATAGTTTAACAAAATAGTACATATTGGAAAATTCCGTGTTGTTAACATTTTTTAATTTTTGTGATAAAGTGTTTGTTAACAACGAATGTATTCATTGTGAATTGTCATGTCGCAGAGATGTTTTTGAAAATCTATGTTAACAAAGAACAATGATAAGAGATTAGAAGATATGGAGATGGTAGAAAATAATAGATACATGGTGGTTCCATTTTCTGGTGTTTTTATAAATTTTTTGGTCCAAAAATTTGGATTTGGTAAGAATTATGGAAAGTGTATTTCCAGGAATATCTAATAAAAATATGTAAAATTCAAGATTTTCATGAATATGGGATTCAATAAGTGGATTATATATAGACTAGATGAATGTTGATGTTGAGATCTGTGATTACGACAGGCTTCACGAAAGAAAGTGGTGAAGAGAATTGCGAGAGATAATTGTGGCAAAGATGAAAAGGAGTTGATAGAACACATCATGAATATGATGTAATATGGTTTGCGGAAAATATCTATGGTGCTTCACAATATTGATAGTTTTCAGAAAAATTTTAGATCATTTTTATTGGAGATGATGTGGTTCTAGATTTTCATTTATGGGTCTTGAGTAGATAGAATTTTCTATAAATAATCCTTACCCCCCCGTGATAATATTATAGATTTTTTGAAGAAAATTATGTTGAATTCAAATCTCAAGAGAGGTTCATCGAGGTAGTGTGCTTCGCGAAAGGTAGGATCTTCAAATTAACTAATCTAGCACTTTGAAAGAGGTGTGTCTAACATTGGCACTATGATCATCATGAAGGAAACTGATTTAGGATGTCTTGTACTTTGCGACAGCATTGTCTCTATGATTGTGTGAGCTTTGTGATAATGTAGGGACTTCAAGAGGGATTTTTTAACTTTGTAAAGGTATTTCAAAAGGTTGATTCCCAATGATCAGTTGAACTTTGGTATCAATTAGTGGATGAAGTTGGACTTCAATAGAGAATCTACATAAATTTAATGAAGTTTTCATTAGATATAATGAAAGTACTTACATGTTTTTAAACATTGATTGGATATTCTAAAGAATTTTTGAGGTCACTTTAGTTGGGAGAGCAGTGAGATCTAAAACTGAGAATGGTTGTAAACCAGTAGGGACTATTTGTCCACATTGATCTCTTATATATCAGTGTGCTTATAGTGGATTTTGAACATAGGCACATTTTGTGTGTATTCTCCTAAGACATATCCGAGTAAGGGTAAACCATGTTAAATTCCCGCGTCATGAAAATTATTTAATAATCATTCATTGTATTTAGTTGGAAGGAGAGAGAGAATATAGTTTTTCCTTACAACAATAAAATATCAAAATGGTATTTGTTTCAATTTTTCATACCATGATTCACCCCCTCCCCCACTCAGTGTATCAGCCCTAGTAAACCAAATAGATTCACATATGTGTATGGTTACTACCACTTAAGCAATAACATCAAAATATTCATGAGAGGGTTTGAGCATGGTTAGGAAAACCATACAGGACAAACCACGCGATATGTTTTCACTGGGTAGTGGGTGTGGAATGGTTCACACATAGTTTTCATATATGTGTATCCAAAGCAGTGAGTTATAATTTATTTTATGAAATTAAATCATTAAATAAAAATAAAAAGGTAAATAAGTTTTATTAAAAAAAGGTAGATAATAATATTCAAATGTTTAAATATTAAAAATTAAATAATTTTTATGATGTTGATGATAGTTATTATTATAATTTGTTTTAGATTAGGATTGAATAAAAACCAAAAGGAGGTTTTATTTTCCCCTTACCCAAGTTGCCGACACCCCCTGGATGATCCCCCTCTTGCGCGACATCCTCTATGGCTCCCTCTTGGAACAAAATTTCCACTGAATGCTTGTTATTTTCTTCTGATAATCCATCACGGTATATTTGGTAGATCTGTTCTTCTTTATGCCTTTCACCATTTTTTTCTACCATAACCCCATCTCAATTGTACGACACCCTAGGGTTAGGATAATGCAGATTTTGGTTTTATTTCAAGGTTTTGTTATACTAAGGGTCTCTTGGGATCCCTTTATATGTGCTCTGGAAACCACCCCTAATGAAAAGTTAGTTTTTCTTGATTTATTTTACCTTCATTGTTATAACGACCCTTACTTTACATACATGTTTAATACTTCAAAATTTAAGCACACTTATTACAACATATAACAAAACCAAGAAAGGACTGTATAGGTATAGAGTCTTTAGAAACTGGGAAACATAAACAACTGGTTCATAAAGCATCTACTTTGCCTCCCATTTATTTCATCATATCTAGAGTCCCTTTTTGGAATATCCTACTTAATAACCCTCTTCCTGACCAAGGGAAATAAAATATACAAAAGGGTGAGCTAAAATGCTCATTAAGGTTAACAAAAGAAATATCAATCACATCATATACCTAAGAACAGAACTTTTGGAAATCTTAACCTGCAAAAGAGATCATAATTTCATAACATGTGGTAAATCATAGTAGTGAAATGTAATCCCAATAATCATAACATAAAACATGAAACTTTGTGGAATACGCACATAATCAGAGAGAATAATTTCTTATTAGTCAAGACTCATTGCCAAGACTATCTTAGTGGACAAAGTCCATTTCTGAACCGATTTAACTCCTCGTTTCAGTCACTGAACCGGTTTAACCGGCCATTCCATCCATGTCTATCTCATGAGATATAAAATCTTTACCCAATGCATTGGAGGGAGATATAGGTCCCACCCATCTCATAATGATACCATTATTATGTGTGCCACAAAATCATAAACCATACATCATAGCATAACCCATGTAATAATAATGGGAATCTCAAACATCGTGACATCATAAAACAATTCATATCAGATAAAAAAATTCATAAAAATATTTCCATCACAACATAATGAAATCCATGTAATAATAGGGATATTAAAATAACCCTATATTATCTTAGATGGAAAATAATTTTGATAAAACTCTTGAACACCATTCTTGAGGAAAATATCCTTTCTACTTCAAAAACATTTTTCCTTTCTTAAGATGTCATACAATTTTAAACTAAAAGAAGTTGATTAAAAATAAATGTAAAACATGTAACGGATTCTTCTTGGAAATAATGTTTTAAAAATCCATTCATGCCGTATAAGTTAAAAAAACATTCTTCTCGTACTTTTGTCAGAAAAGTCAAAAAGTACCTCATACGAAAAATGACAACAGATTCCTTTAATATCTTTTACTAAGAACTCACCGAAGGGTAAAATTGGATATAAACAATTTTAGAAGCATATAAATATTACATATTGAGGAAATATGGATGTGGATGATAAAATACACCCCAGAAAATACCAAAGTATAAACAATCTCGGATAAAAATGAGATTGTGATATTTTCCCTTACCTTAGGTCCCATTTTCTTCGTAAGTGTCTGAACCTCCTGTATAATGATTTAAATAATGTCATTGAATTATTCCAGAATCATAATCATTGTTATGATGTCATATATGGTTCACTTATGACTTTATATTACCCGTTCTTTTGTAAATTCCATGTTAAAGAGCGTTTTGGGTAAAATCATTTTTTTTGTCGTCCGTGTGTTGACTTGTAATTATTCATATGATTACATAGGTCATTATTACTTAATTACAGAATATAAAACATGATTTATATGTAATATATAATCAGAATTTACATATATATAATAGATCAGTAAATGGAACGAAATACACCGTTCATGGAGACGGTAGACCGTACATACACATGAATGCTATTTTCGTTTCCTTATTCAGTTGAATGGAATTATGTAGATGAAATACATATATATAAACATAAATACAGTATCATTATTATTTCATATATTTCACGATTACTTATTATATATACTTTATAATCATTCATTAATGGGTAACATGGAGAATGAATCTCATCGCGTCGTGCAGACGGTAGTCCGTACATACGCACGAGCGATGATATAATTCTCATGATAGTGGAATTGTATTGGAGTGTATGTATACTATTTCAGAATAAATATCACTTTACAAAATCATATATAGTTATTAAGTACACCATTATACCCATCCATGTAAGGTGGTGGTGGAAAATTGATTACACCACAGCGTGGAGACGGTATTCCGTACGGACGCACGCACAATGATTTCGTTTTCCGTAGGATGGATAGATAGTGAAATAGGATTGTTTCATACTTATAATAACATATAATTATATGGTTTATACTGATGTAATTACTTTATAATGAAACAAATAAATAAGAATAGGTAGAAGAAGAAATAAAGTTGAATGAATCGGTAATGGATATTACCTCTTCTTTTGATACACCTTTTGAAACCTCCTATTAGGGCACTAAGATTGGTCTTTGAAGAATACAATAACTTCTAGGATGTTTCTAGGGAAGTGGAGAGGAGAAATATTCAGGGTTTGGTCGAGCTTCAAGGCTCAATGTGGTGTGAGGAAGAGAGGGAGGAGGTGCCCTTATATAATGGAGGAGAGGGGCACCTTTGGAATAACAAAAACTATTATTTTATTATAAAGCCAAATTCGGTTTTAAATAGTTCCAAATTGATTTATTTAGAAGCTAAGGTGGTGATGGGTCGAAATCCTCTCATAAAATAGAATTTAGACAAGTTTAGGTTCCTATTTTAACCTTATCAGTTAGATTTATCATTAAGTTAAATAATTTTACTTTTACCGTGTCTTCTTGTGTTCTTATACTATATGGTTAATAAACATACTATAACAAGCTAAACGATCCCCAAGTTGTTTATTATTAATATATATAACCATATCTAAGTAATTTGGCCAAACCATATATTTTTAGGAATAAAATAACAATTAATAATATAATATTTTTTTTAAAAACTATTTTTTTTCAATTTTGACACTATTAAGTAATTGATTTTTGTGAAAATCATAACAGAATCATTAGTTCTAAAAAAGATAATTAAATCAACACTAACATGTCATATTAACCTAAAAAATTAGTGTAATTCATTAAAAGTCTCATATTACATTTATTTGGGTATTTATAACATAAATTATGTCAATATTTCATTAATAAGATAATTACTGTATTATATTTATGTCATAAATAAATTAACATATTTAAAGTATAAAAATTACAAATAAAATCTCATTATGTAGGAAATATTTTTATCTTTATAATGAATATTTATAGTCGAATTTATCTTATTTATAACCCTATACTAAAAATTATATACGTATTAAACTTTGATTTTAACTATTTTAACCCTTCTTTAAATAAATTAATAATAAGTGTCCTAATCTAATCCAAGTGGGCCTAAATGGTCATATTTTATTCCTAAGGTTATTTTCGGTCGAATTACACTTATACAATAGAATTAGGACATGTGTTAGGGTAATAATAATTTCATTTTTACCCTTAATTACCCTATTTAATTTTAACTATGGTTAATAAAAGTAAAATGTTACTATTCACCAAAAATTATTTTTATCTCATTGAACCACATTTTACATATTGACATGAACCGTGTCGCTCGGACTTTTGAAATTCCAATCACAGAATTGGTAAAATTTAGTTTTATGAAAAATTCAGTTTTTTTAAACTACCACTTAGTGGTTTCACTATTCATCAAAAACTGAAAGTTTTCAGATAAATACCAAAATTTATCCCTATGCTAATTTCGATATTCCGAATCCAAAAATGAAGTCCATTTTGAAAAATAAAATTCATAAAATTTCAAAAAAAGGTTATTATTATTCATAACGTCTAGTTTTAATTATATTTTAATAGCATATCGTTGTTTAGTGAAACTCGGTATTGCGTACAACGCAAGCTACCGAGGAAGGTCACGATTGCGTGTAAAGGAAGACAAGAAAGTGTTGTGTGTAGTAAACGATTCCTTTGATGATTTATATAACATAAAAACAAAATATTTCTCATAAAAGTCTCGGGTGTTACATTCTACCCCCCTTAAAATGAATTTCGCCCTCGAAATTCGTCACTTTGTAACAAAAAGATGAGGATACCTCTCCCTCATCATATCCTCAAGCTCTTATGTAGCTTCTTCTAATTGATGGTTTCTCCATAAAACTTTCACCAATTGAGTGGTCTTGTTTCGTAGGAATTTTTCGCTACGATCCAGAATATGTATCAGTTGTTCTTCATAAGAAAGATCTTGCTCCAGCGGTACAACTTCTGAGCTGAGTACATGTGAAGGATCAAGTATGTACTTTCTCAAGAGAGATACATGGAACACATCGTGAACTTGAGAGAGATTCGGTGGAAGCGCCAATCAGTAAGCTACCTTCCCAACACGGTCCAGTATTTCGAAAGGACCGATATACCTAGGGCTCATCTTTCCCTTCTTTCCAAATCTCATGACCCCCTTCTAGGGAGATATTCGTAAGAACACTTTATCACCCACATCAAACTCTAGTTCTTTTCTTAAGTTGTTGGTATAACTTTTCTGTCGACTCTGAGCTGCTCTTATGTGTTGTTGAATAGATCTGACTTTTTCTGCCATCTCATCAACAAGATCAGGTCCGAAATAGCTTTCATTCCCCAACTTAATCCTAGCAAGTTGGAGTCCTGCATTTTATTCCATAGAGAGCTTCATAAGGAGCCATCTGAATACTGGAGTGAAAGCTATTATTATAAAAAAATTCCACCAAAGATAGGTGTTGATCCCAACCACATTTGAAAACCATAGAGCAAGTTCTCAACATATCTTCTAGAGTTTGAATTGTCCTCTCAGACTGACCGTCCGTCTGAGGATGATAAGTAGTGTTGAAACTCAACTCTGTATCCAGAGTATGCTAAAGACTTCGCCAGAACTTTGAGGTAAACCTCGGATCCTGATCAGATATAATAGATAGTGGTACTCAATGAAATCTTACCACTTCCATTACATATATCATGGCAAGATTATCTAGAGAGAAATCCTCTCTAATAGCAATAAAGTGTGCAAACTTTGTAAGACGATCAACTATGACCCAGATAACATTATTTCCTATGGATGTTTTAGGAAGTCCTGTGACAAAGTCCATAGTAATTTCTTCCCATTTCCAATCACGTATAGGTAATGGTTGTAACATTCCCGTAGACTTCTGTCTCTCAGATTGAACTTGCTGACAAACCAAGCTTCGAGAGACATATTCAGCAACATCTCTTTTCATGTCATCCCACCAGAAGTACTCTTTCAGGTCCCTATACATCCTTTTGCTTCTAGGATGAATAGAGAATGAATAACTATGAGCCTCAGCCAGTAGCTCCTTCTTTAGTACAGGGATGGGAGGAACACAAACCCGATTCCTGAACTTTATTATCCCATCACAATCAAGGTTGAATTCAAGAACATTTCTCACCTTATTTTGTAACTCGATATCTTCTTTCTTTTCCTCTTTAATCTTCACATGTATAGATGGTTGAACATTCATTTGAGAAAGATAAGATTTTACCCCTTCCAATATAATTCCAAAATCCATCCTTTGTAAATCCATAAATATTGGATCTTTTGTGATCCTCATCATGGATAATCTAGCATGGTCTTGTCGACTTAATGCATCTACCACCTTGTTTTCTTTCCCAGGGTGGTAATGAATTGAGTAGTCGTAATCCTTAATCAGTTCCATCCATCTTCTTTGGCGCATATTCAGCTCCTTTTGTGTGAAAATATACTTTAAACTTTTATGATCAGTATAAATGTCACACCTTTCTCTATAAAGATAATGCCTCCAAATCAGTAATGCAAAGATTACCGCAGCTAACTCCAAATCATGAGTTGGGTAATTTTGCTGATGTATTTTCAACTGTCATGAGGCATAAGCTATCACCATATCATTTTGCATAAGAACACACCCCAATCCCATGATGGATGCTTCACTGTATATCACAAACCTTTCTCCACTATAAGACAGTGTGAGCACATGTGCACTAGATAACCTTCTTTTCAACTCCTTGAAACTCTCTTCACATTCCTCCATCCAAATAAACTTAACTCTTTTCCAAGTCAACTTGTTGAGTGGATTAGATAATCATGAAAAATAATTCACAAAACGTCGATAATATCCAGCCAAACCAAGAAAACATCAGAACTCAGTTACTGTTGTTGGTCTTGACAATCTTTCGATAACCTCTGTTTTTGCTGGATCCACAGATATCCCCTCCTTTGAGATTATGTGACCCAAAAATGAAACTTTTTGACGCCAAAATTCACACTTGGTAAATTTGGCATAAATCATCTCTTTTCTCAGGGTCTTCAATATAATTATATTTTGATCTTTATGTTCTTCCTTGCTCTTTGAATAGACAAGAATATCAGCTATAAAGACTACCACAAACTGATCAACATAGTCTCTGAAGACTCTATTAATCAAATCCATGAAGATAACAGGGGCATTAGTAAGACCAAATGGAATCACTATAAATTCATAGTGTCCATACCTTGTATGGATTTCCGTCTTCGGTATATCCTCCCTTTTGACCCTTAATTGTTGATACCCTTAACGAAGATCAATCTTGGAAAAGTATTGAGCTCTGCGTAGTTGGTCAAATAAGTCATCAATGCGCCGGAGAGGATATTTGTTCTTGACAGTGATCTTGTTAAGTTCTCGATAACCAATCCTGAGTCTCGTTGATCCTTCTTTCCTCTTAACAAATAGAACAGGTGATCCCCAAGGTGACGCACTAGGGCGTATGAATCCCTTATCAAGATTCTCTTGGAGTTTCTACTTCAATTCCTGCAAATCAATTGGGGTCATTCTATAATGTGTCTTTGAAATAGGCAAAGAACCCGGTACGAGTTCTATTGAAAACACAACTTCATGATTTGCTGGAAGACCCAATAATTCCTCCGAAAAAACATCGTCAAACTCCCATACAATGGGAATATTCTTAATCGTGAGTTTTTCACCAACCATTTGAGATAAATAACCTTAATTTAGTGGAATCAAGACCCATAAGATGGATGAAATTTCCACTGTAAGGTTATGTTCATCCTTGCATCGATAGAAGATCATAGATTGATCTGGAATATGAAATGTGACTTCCCTTCTTTGGAAATTGATATGAGATCCATATAAATAAATCCAATCCATTCAAAAAATCACATCAAATTTCACTATAGGACGGATCACAAGATTTGCAGGAAGCATTTTCCCACAAAAATCAACCGGAGAAGAATTATAAACTTTTGATGCTACTGTTGTGCCATTAGGGGTTGTCACAGCTAACTCAACATGTAATTGTTGAGGTAATATAGTGATACCCTTAGAAAATTCTTCAAAAATAAAAGAGTGTGTGGATATAGAATAAAATAAAACATTTTCTACTTTAGAGTGGATGGTATGTGTACCTTTCACAACATCGTTATCGTACTCCACATCGCTGATAGAAATTGCATGTGACTTTCCATTGTCTTTAGCGTTAAGAGTTTGTTGACGTCGACCATCATCATCAACCCTTGGATTTGGGCATTGATTGGCATAATGCCCCATATCCTTGCACTTGAAACATTTAAGTGTAGTAGGTTCATTCTGTGTATCCCTCCCTTTTTTTGCATCATTAGACATCTTCTTCCCATCATTGTAGCATTCAAATGCTCGATGAACTTCCTTTCCACATTTGAAACTTTTACTTGTCCCTTTAAGACAACTCCCTCCAAGTTTCTTTCCACACTTTGAGCATAAGGGACATCTCATCTTCTTTTTAGCGTGCTCTTTAGATTGTCCTTTGAATTCCATTTTCATCTTCTTATCAAACCCATATGACTGATGGGTTACTCCAATCTCCGTCTCAACTTTTAAAGTGCATCAAATGATTTCCTCATAGATATTTATGTCCCTTATGGCTAACGCCCTTCGAAGAATTGGTTTTAAGCCACTAAAGAATCAATTGATCTTACTCCCAGGTTGGATAAAAATACAAGAAGCTTACATTTCAAGTCTTGTAAAATTTGCTTCATAGGTACCAACAGATTCATCATCCTTTTGCTTCAGTTCAAGAAACTCTTTCTCCATATTTGTTTGGAGAATACGAGGGAAGTATTTATTGAAAAATTAGTTCTTGAACTCGTCCCATTCCATGGACTCAATTTCATCCATTTGCCTTGTATTCTTAATAATATCCCACCATTGATCAGCATCACCTTCCAAACGATACACTGCTAAGATGGCTTTATCATGTTCAGAACGTTAAAGAACTGAAAATATCTTTTCAGTGGTACTGATCCATTATTCAGCCACTAATGGATCAGAAGACCCACTTAATGAAGGTGGAAGATGCCTCATGAAGGATTCAACATAATGTTGCTCCTTCTTTTGCTTATTTGGAAGTCTGACATGATTCATAGCTTGAGAAAGATGTGTGAGCATGGCTACAAGATTTTTCATTCTAGCTCCCATAACGTTTGGTTGCTCAGGGGGACAATCATTGCATTGCCCATCGCATTCCGTATTAACACGGTTTCTTCAGGTTCCAGCCATTGACTAAAACCATGAAGAATAGTGTGAGCAACATTAATTATAATAGGAAAACCACATAATCAAGAATAAAATTTCACACTTAAGGTCTTATCATAGGTTTTTCATGGACATTTATAAAACACTAAGATTGTGTTCAATGGTTAGACTTATCCTTAGGGTCCTTACTAAGGCTTTCACATCCTAGTTTCCAAAGGTTGACTATACCTTTCCTCTGATACCAACTATAACGACCCTTACATTACATACATGGTTAATACTTCAAAATTAAAGCACACTTATTACAACATATAACAAAACCAGGAAAGGACCGTATAGGTATAGAGTCTTTAGAAACTTGGAAACATAAACAACTAGTTCATAAAGCATCTACTTTGCCTCCCATTTAATTCATCATATCTAGAGTCCCTTTTTGGCATATCCTACATAATAACCTTCTTCCTGACCTGGGGAAATAAAACATACAAAAGGGTGAGCTCAAATGCTCAATAAGGGTAAACAAAAGAAATATCAATCACATCATATACATAAGAACAAAACTTTTGGAAATCTTAACCTGCAAAAGAGATCATACTTTCATGACATGGGATAAATCATAGTAGTGAAATGTAATCCCAATAATCATAACATAAAAAATGAAACTTTGTGGCATACACACAAAATCATAGAGAATCATTTCTTTTTAGTCAAGACTCATTTCCAAGACTATCTTAGTGGACAAAGTCCATTTCTGAACCGAGTTCACTCCTCGTTTCAGTCCTGTTTCACTGAACCTGATTAACCTGTCGTTCCAGCCATGTCTATCTCATGAGATATAAAATCTTTACCCAATGAATTGGAGGGAGATATAGGTCCCACCCATCTCATATTGATACCATTCTTATGTGTTCCACAAAATCATAAACCATACATCATAGCATAAACCATGTAAAAAAAATGGGAATCTTTAACATCGTGACATCATAAAACAATTCATTTCACATAATGGAATTCATAAAAATATTTCCATCACAACATAATAAAATCCATATAATAATATGGATAGAAACAGAACCCTATATTATCTTAGATGGAAAATAATTTTTTTAAAACTCTTGAACTCCATTCTTGAGGAAAATATTCTTTCTACTTCAAAAACATTTTTACTTTCTTAAAATGTCATACAATTTTAAACTAAAAGAAGTTGATTAAAAATAAACATGAAACATTTAAAGGAAGCTCCTTGTAAATAATGTTTTAAAAATCCATTCATGACATATATGTTTTTAAAAACATTCTTCTCGTACTTTTGTCGGAAAAGTCAAAAAGTACCTCGTAAGAGAAACGAAAAAATATTCCTTTCATATCTTTTACTAAAAACTCACCGAATGGTAAAATTGGATATAAACAATTTTAGAAGGATATAAATATTACATATTGAGGAAAAATGGATGCTAATGATAAAATACACCCCAGTAAATACCAAAGTATAAACAATCTCGGATAAAAATGAGATTGTGATATTTTCCCTTACCTTAGGTCCGATTTTCTTCGTAAGTGTTCGAACCTCTAGTATAATGATTTAAATAAAGTCTTTTACTTATTCCATAATCATACTCATTGTTATGATATCACATATGGTTCACTTATGACTTTATATTACCCATTCGTTTGTAAATTCCATGTTAAAGAGCATTTTGGGTAAAATCGTTTCATTTGTCGTCCGTGTGTTGACATGTAATTATTAATATGATTACTTAGGTCATGATTAATTAATTCCAGAAAATAAAACATGATTTATATGTAATATATATTCAGAATTTACATATATATAATATATCAGTAAATGGAATGAAATACACCGTTCACGGAAACAGTAGGCCGTACGTACGCATGAATGCTATTTTCGTTTCCTTATTGAGTTGAATGGAATTAAGTAGATGAAATACATATATATACACATAAATCCAGTATAATTATTATGTCATATATTTCATGATTAATTATTATATATACTTTATAATCATTTATGAATGGTTAACATGGAGAATGAATCTCATCACGTCTTGGAGACGGTAGTCCGTACGTACACACGAACGATGATATCGTTCTCATGATCATGGAATTGTATTTGAGTGTATGTATACTATTTCAGAATCAATATCACATTACAATAATAACATATAGTTATTATGTACACCATTATACCCAACCATGTAAGGTGGTGGTGGAAAATAGATTACACCACGGCGTGGAGACGGTATTCCGTACGTACGCACGCGCGGTGATTTCGTTTTCCGTAGGATGGATAGATGGTGAAATAGGGTTGTTTCATACATATAATAAAATATAAGTATATGGGTGATACGTATGTTATTACTTCATAATGAAACATCTAAAGAAGAAGAAGTAGAAGAAGAAATAAAGTTGAAAGAATCGGTAACGGATATTACCTCTTCTTTCGATACGCCTTTTGAAACCTCCTCTTAGGGCACTAATATTGGTATTTGAAGAAGACCAGAACCTCTAGGATGTTTCTAGGTAAGTGGATAGGAGAAATTGGCAGGGTTTGGCCGAGCATGAAGGCTCAATGTGGTGTGAGGAAGAGAGGGAGGATGTTCCCTTTTATAAGGGAGGAGAGGGGCACCTTTGGAATAACTAAAAGTATTATTTATTATAAAGGCAAATAAGGTTTTAAATAGCTCCAAATGGATTTATTTAGAAGCTAAGGTGGGGAAGGGTCGAAATCCTCTCATCCAATAGAATTTAAACAAGTTTAGGTTCCTATTTTAACCTTATCATTTAGATTTAACATTAAGTTAAATAATTTTACTTTTACCGTGTCTTCATGTGTTCTTATACTATAAGGTTAATAAACATACTATAACAATCCAAACGGACCCCAAGTTGTTTATTATTAATATATATAACCTTATATAAGTAATTTTGCCGAAACATAGATTTTTAGGAATAAAATACAATTATTAGTATAATATTTGTTTAAAAAACTATTTTATATGAATTTTGACACTATTAATAATTGATTTTTTTGAAACTCAAAACAGAATTATTAGTTCAAAAAAGATTAATTAAATCAACACTAACATGTCATATTAACCTATATAATTAGTGGAATTCATAAAAAGTCTCATAGTACATTTATTTGGGTATTTATAACATCAATTATTTCAATATTTCGTTAATAAGATAATTACTGCATCATTTTTGTGTCATAAATAAATTAACATATTTAAAATCTAAAAATTACAAATAAAATATCATTATGTAGGAAATATCTTTATCTTTCTAATGAATATTTATAGTCGAATTTATCTTATGTTTATCCATATATTAAAAATTATTTACTTATTAAATGTTGATTTTAACTATTTTAACCCTTCTTTAAATAAATTAATAATAAGTGTCCTAATCTAATCCAAGTAGGCCTAAATGGTCATATGTTATTCCTAAGGTTGTTTTTGGTCGAATTACACGTATCCAATAGAATTATAACGTGTGTTAGGGTAATAATATTATTATTTTTACCCTTAATTACCCCATTTCCTTTTAACCGTGGTAAATAAAAGTAAAAAAGTTACTATTCACCAACAATTATTTTTATCTCATTGAACCACATTTTACTTACTGACATCAACCGTGTCCCTCGGATTTATGAAATTCCACTCACAGATGTGGTAAAATTACTTTTTATGAAAAAATTCAGTTTTTTTAAACTACCACTTAGTGGTTTCACTATTCATCAAGAATTAAATGTTTTCAGAAAAATACCAAAATTTCACCCAAGGATAATTTAGATATTCCGAATCAAAAAATGAAGTCCATTGTGAAAAATAAAATTCATAAAATTTCAAAAAGTTGATATTATTATTCATAACGTCTAGTTTTAATAATATTTTGATAGCATATCGTTGTTTAGTGAAACTGGGTATTGCGTACGATGCAAGCTATCGAGGAAGGTCGCGATTGCGTGTAAAGAAAGCCAAGCAAGTGTTGTGTGTAGTAAAAGGTGTCTTTGATTATTTATATAACATAAATACAAATCATTTCTCATAAAAATCTCGGGTGTTACAATTGTTTTATTGTATGTTTTCAAATACTTTTTATTTTTTCCTTTTTATTATGGGTCCTTTGACTATTTTGGGTGTATAGTAATTTGTTTCATCGAGAATGGGTCAACATTAATGACATGAAATCATATATATATATATATGTATAATTACATAAATCTTCCATGTACATATACCCTCATGGATATGGGTATATGTGAATTGTGTTAAGATATATATGTAACTGTGTGTTTGTGTCTCTGTGCGTGCATGTGAGTGTGGATTAGTTTTGGGTGGTTACCGATAAAGCTGTCATGTTCCAATGTGTTCTATATTTGATTTCGTTTACTCTTCAAGGTAGTATCAATTTCCTTTTCATTTTAAGATAAAATAAATTAGTTTTCTTTTTTACTGTTCCATTTAAAAATTAAATTGTTATACGTGATAGAATTATCAGTTATATTAAATGTTTTTTATAAACAAAATCATGGTTTTTTTATAAAACCCCTCAACTGGAGGTGTGATTTCTTCAAAAACCGACAACGATGAATTATGATTCTGAGAGTGCATGTATTATTGAATTGGTATTCCTATATTTTTAATGCCTTTGATATGGAATATTTTGTAATTAGGGAAAATCCTTTTAGATGATCCTAAATGACTTGAATTTTTTTATAAAAAACTACATGATATATATGGTATGGAACATAAATAAAAGAACTCATGAGAGGTTTTACCTATTGCATGATGCATTATAATTGATCATGACTTGGTTATTATATAGAGAATTAATGTCGTGAAATAACTGAAATTTTTTTATTTTAATTTTTTAAATATTTGCACATTTTTATGTTGTTTAATAAAAATTATTATTGAGTATGTGTGGGAGGTAAATACCCAATTCTAGTTATAGATATGATAATCATTTACAATTGTTGCGAATGGTGGTAGTGTAATTATAATGAGAATGGTGACTCATGATCCATTATATCGGTGATAGGCAGGGTGACTATCACCACTTCATCTATATGAGTGATGGAATTTTGATCAATATGTGCCATCTAGAGTGTTATCTCTGCTGGAAGACTCTCTATCACATGTGACGATAGTGAAAACCCCCACATTATTGGGAAGTCGGGCATACGACCACATGGATATATCTTCTCATAGCATATACAGGATGTTTGATACCTTCATGTTACATCTCTGTCCAATGTAGAAATATACATATATAAATATATATATATTTAGATATATATATATTAGGCTTATTACACCATGAGTAGAGCTTATGAGATCATAGACTTGTTTTCAGTTTCCTTAGTGTTACCACCCAGTCCACTCAAAAAAATTATTTATGTTTATATATATATGTATGTATCTATATATTATATATATATATATATATATATTTACATATGGAACATGTTCATACATATTCCAGCTATGTCAGGAAGATAGTATATCCATGAAAAATCCCTTAGGAACCTAGACGGTATCATTAATTATTTAGATTCTGATAATTACTAAACCCTACATGCAAATTTTTTAATTATTATTAAATTAGCGTGGATTTTCATAGACACCATGGGTTCCATCATAAAATTAATTATATCTCACTCCCTACATGGGTAGCCATTGCAATGGGGTACCTAGGTAGACAGTCACGTTTACAGGAACATAGACCATTCTTGTGGATGTGTGATTCTAACTGCGAGTTAAGAGCAAAGGGTTGAGAAGGAGGTCCGTTTTCTCAAGGGATCCACTATTGGGAATTTAGTTCATTTCAATTCTTGAGTTTTGTAATTATACTATTTTTCTAATAATGTTTTATTTTTACTTGTGATCCTATGTATCTTAATCAGTCTTGAATTCTTGTATAATTGGCGTTGTCCTCTAATATTATATAGGTGTATTGGTCATCCAATACATGTCATTTATTTAATAAATCTTATGGTATTGATTGTTATGTGTTATAGTTAATACTATTCATAGTCTGATAAGAGATTATAGTGTCCCAAAAATCACCTATTCAAACCATGACTGCTAGTTGGAAACATCTGGCATATGGCGAGACATGAATGAGTCTATGTATCCCACTGATCGTGAAACTGATTTGTTGGTTTTCTAGATCCTTATGTTACAAAGCACAAGGATCCATATCTATGTAGCGGTCCCATCATTATATAACTTATTCGACAAATTCTTCCTCAATGGTATGGTGGGGGCACATCATGAAGTTGTTTCTCTATTCAACACTAATAAAAAATAGTCAATGAATGATGTATATTAGAAATGGGTAGGGAATATATCAGAAATAAAGGGTTTGATCACATAAATTACCCCAATGATTATAAATCAACATAATTGAATATTTAGACATATTGAAATGAGATATTCATCATGCTAATATACTAGTTGAAACCAATAACCTCTGATCATAGGATCCCTTTCAGAATTCCAAAGAAGTACAGTCGGTCATATATTACTATTTATTCAAAAAATTGACAATCATGGTTAAACTAGAAATGTATACTCGTATTTTGTCCAAATATTAATGTCTCTTGGACACTGACACTTAACTAGAACATACCTTATGGAGGGTAGGACAAAACTGATTTTGGTTGAATGATCATAATTTATTTGAAATAAAAGGTGGGCCTTTCTATTGGGAACAACATGGTAATATCTAATTAGCTATTATCACCATAGGTTCCATAGAGAGGTAATCCGTTATTACGGATCCCAACCATGGGGAAAATATTGATTTACTAATATGTGGTATCCATATATAAGGTAATAAATTTATACTTATGTCCCTCAAGGTTTAAATTAAGTAGATGATTTAGATGACACCCCTAATACATTTGATCAATTTTTCAAAAACACTATCAAGGTGTTGTCCATTGTAAATCAATGCACTAGTGAAGATAATAATCTAACTTTTATTAGAAAACTAATGTATCCAGAAGTGGAGGAGTGTTAAATGAATTTATTTAATCAGTAGCACAAAATATTCAACTATATCTATAAGGAAATTCTAAGGATTGTACCCAAGTTTCTTTGTCTCTACCGTGGTCTCCCAATATTCCATTATAGATTCAAGCATGATCCCATGAAGATTGACCACTTTCATGGTTCCATGGTTGAGGTAAATTTTCCAAAATCATCATTGAAAATTTCATTAGTGAAGTCCAATACCCCAAAGGTTTGACCAACAACATTCCATTTAAGATGTGGACCAAATATATTAGATTCTTAATTAAATCATGTACCTAATCATTCAGTTCCAATAATATTATTCTCCATACCTAGTAAAGAGATCTGAATTAGAGAATCATCCAGTTAGTAGGTCCAATTATCTATGGATGTGTACTCTAGTTAAAATCATATTTAGAAGCACCTTGAGGATGAAGAAGCCAATATTTTCATTGATGTTTAGGAACATTTTTTATTGAGTGATAATATTCCTTCCAATTGAATTATTATCTAATAATATTCCGGATATTCACTACATAATCAGTCCACTCCTTGAAAAATTAGTGAAATAATATGTGGATGATTTCTTGGTGATATCCCATTAATTATAGGTCTATCTTTATGATCCTACGAATGTATATGACTTCATATGGTCCTATAAAGTGATGCAAAATACCATGATGTTTGTATTCTGTATAACCACTAGGATGTTCCTATAGTTCATCTAAAAGTATATATAAATTATAATTGTTCAACATAACATTAACGATATCAGTGAAATTCCTCCATTTTGGATGCTCTATATGTACTGATGTAAGCCCACGAGTTTTCCTCTACCAGTATTTTTTCAAATAAATTTGAATTTATATTTATATCATACAATGAAAGATTTCAAATATTCCTTTCCCACAAAAAATACTCGACATATGTTCCATACTACACTTACTTGACCTATGATTCACACAACACTAGGTTGTTGTACGATGCACACAACACCGAGTTTCTATGATAGATCACATTTTATTGATTTAATAATTCAAATAAGATAATTATGTCATATCTATTAGACATAGTAAAATTAATATTGATAAAAACAATTAAAATACTTTTTATAACTATTTTATATGAATACATAATATTGTTAGTAAAAGATATGATTATTTGTAAAGTCATTTAAATGTTTAAAAACACTAGTTTTGTGAATGAAATAATTATAATAATAAAAGTAATTTTAAAAAATTGAATTTGAAAATTTTAAAATAATAATTATTTTTTAATTCAGAATGTTGAAATTATCCTAGGATACATTTTTGTGATTTTTCAGAGAAGCTTCATTTTTTGATGAATATCAGAAAACAATGGTTTTTTTAAAAAACTACATTTTATTCCTGTTAATCATTAATTCAAAATGAAATAATAATTCTTTTAGGTCACATTATAAAAATATTACATATATTATTACTATGTAATTTATAATTAAATTTTACTTTTAAATTGAATATATAATCAAAATAATTTTTTTAACATTTCCTGCTTAAAAACAATGTAATCTTTTCAATTTTGTGGTATTAGCACTAATATTTATTTGTCCTTTTTTTACAGAAATATCAAAAATATGAGTTTAACCTTTTTTATTTAGTATTAATTTTTTTTTTCTAACAATATCATGTAAATTTTTGAACCAAATTATTAGTAAAAGTGATTAAATGAATCCAAAATGTTAAGGACAAAATAAGATAAATTGGGAACTATCCCTTAATACTATGGGACCAAATAACATTGAAAATTTAATAAAACACATTTTATTCCCATATATATTCCATAATCATTACATTCTTGTGTTTGGATGGTTTGGTATGTCTTTTGTTATGTAATAACATGTTCACAACAAAATTGTTTCTATTAATACAATGTGTGTATCTTTCCGTCCATATAAAATTCCACCACTATACCAATTCCTAAACCCTATAAACCATTTTAGGATCACCCATTTTCTACTAATTTAGCCTCCAAAAAATACTCTCTTATACCATTAATATTTTCTTTGGGCATAAATATTCTCAAATAATCCTTTTGGCACAAACCGAATGGTGTTAACTGAATAAGAGGCAACATCTTTTATCATGTTCTTTTACTTTATTTCAATTATTCACTAAAATAATATATTTATTCCTTTATTTTGTTAAAAAATAATCCTACATATATTATTATTTTTTATGGATATGTTCTGACACACACATACCCACACCTCCATTAAATGGTTTTTCAATATACTATTTTTATGTATGGAGAACTACTATCTCACGAAGCAGTGATTGTTCATTTTATATTTACCAAAAATAATGGTGGAAATTTTGATGTTAAATTTATTTATATATGAAATATATAAAATTTTTAATGACTTTACAAATTTTTATTCTATTTTAAATAAATAACTTTTTACCTACCATTTGGTGTTAATACGATAATCTCGTTTGAATTAGTGGGGACTACTGCCCTGTAAAAGCGATGTGATTCGTTCACACAACATATAAAATGTACTAATGATTTATTTAATGAACTGATATTATATATATGATATATCAATTCTACTATAATAATTATACATAAAATTAAATACATAAATATACAGATGTCATTTTCAAACATTCATTCAATATGACAATAAAACGCAAACAATGTTTATGAGTATGCACGACATTACATCCCCCTGACCGGTGTATTAAATTTCATACTTATATATGATATAAATTATTAGAATATTAATAAAATTGATAAACCTGAAATTTATATCATTATATACATTCTATAATCATGATATAAATAAAAGGACCAACAATATAAAAAATAATGAATCCTATAAAGAACAAAGTGAATATTACCAGAAATGAAACAGTAATATTGTATTCTAAAAAATAGCTTAATATATGCTTAAAATAAAAACATATATGGTAATCCATATAAAAATATTATTCTGTAAAATAGTTATGATAATCTTATATTTATTTTACATGAATCTTGTACATGTTTGGATAATGTTAAGATAGAAGGTAAGGGGATTTCATCTTTTTTTTAATTTTGTTAAGATACAAGCTATGTTCTCCCCACATTAAATTTTGTGTGGAGTATTTAATTACAATTATTTAATTATATGTATACAGTAAAAAAATGTTTTTCATTCACATTACCATTTTCTGATCTATCTTTTATGGGTCTTATCCTCCAAAAGTTAATAAATCGGTAAAACTATTTTCTACCAATTTTCCATC